>JALJVW010000398.1:9062500-11562500 GCA_024865655.1 Emberiza elegans
GCCAGCTGAATTTTTCGCCTGATTTCCTCAAGCTCTGGCAGCTGCCTTCATTATTGGTGAAAATGGCATGGCAAAGCTAGCATGAAAAATGAGGCTAAGCACCTGTCACTTCATTTTTCTGCAAAGAAACAAAGAAAACACATGAAGCTCTCTGCTCTGCACCATCTATACTCAGCAACAATTTGCTGCAAATAGAATAAAGCATCAGTTTGTTCTTGCACAGAGAAAGAAGCATGACATATAAAAGCACCTCTAGCAAAACTTACATACTTATGATAATCAGAAAAGATAAATCTCTGAATAAACAGCGCAAGGAAATAAAACAAAGAAAGTGTGCTTCTATAAATAGAATCATTCCCTAAGTACCAACCATTTGGTGATAAGAGCTTTACTACTGAACTTCACCTAACAAGCTGCAGTCAAGCCTCTGATTATTTCCCTCTACAGCACAAAGAGCCTCCTATTACAGCATGAATCAGCCAGGTACTAAGCACATTAGGCTCATGAGTAATCTCGCTGCAATCACAAGTGTTTGGATGCTCCAATGTTTTCTAAAATTGAGCCCTTGATCCCTATGAAAGATGGATAAGACCTGATGGGTTTCAAGCCAGTGCCTGCTGGAAAAGGTAACCATTACATCAGAACCAGCTGTTTGAACATCCTTTGAAACCTGTCAGCTTTTATGAGTGGGAGAACTCACCTGAAAAGAACCCAAGAATGGAAACTATGGAGGAGGGCAAAGAAAAAGGCATGAAAAGCACATTATACCAGCTTGTTTCTATTGAATTTTCTGCTTCATCACAAAATAAGTGTGGCTATGTCAGCTGCTCTTTTCCAAAAGCAAAATAACCAGATCAGGATGCCTGGAGCAGTGCTAAAACCTAAAACCAGAGCTGGAATCCCCTATTTTCTTGAAGCTCAGAGTGAACATTTTGGCCAATTTGTACCAGGTCTTATCTGCACAAAGTACAGAGCTACAGCAGGGGATCTGATTGCCTGAGGGGGCAAAGAGCGAATCCATGAGATAATTCCTTTAAACAAGTGCAAAACTAAGGAGTCTGGGCAGATTCTGCTATGACTGAGTCACAACCTGGTTTTTCCAATGTGTGGAATACCTAGAATCACCTGCCACCTTGAAGAAACTTTATCTCCACTAAAATGCACCAATTGTGAGCTGTGATCGCTCTTAAGAAACACACTGCACAACCAAAAGGAACATGTAGCCACAGAATGTTCTGACGTAATGGGAATTTTCTGGCCAAGAGTTACCTCTGTGGTATTAACAATACCAGGAACTAAACTGTGACACAAGATGTTGCTGATTTTGCTTGGAGATAACTTTCTGCCAGGGAGGACGCAGAGAGCAGCACTGCCTACTTTGCAGTGACAGTTGAATCTTGCAAATGATAAAAAAGTAAAATAAAATCAAACATATAGATTTGATGTTTCTGCGCTTGTGCTTTCTAATGTGTTTTTCCTCCATCCATTGTCTTATTTTCTGCCAAATTTTGATGGAGCATCTGCAGATGATTTTGCTGAAGTGTGGCAGGAACTATGAACAATCTTAATTTTACAAATGGTCCAGAAGTTGCCTAAAGGAAAAGCCTCAAGTTATCAGATGTTGAAGTTTGTTTATACAAGGTCACCAAAAAACTGTGATGCAAATATAAGCTAATCCTTGTATAGAATTCTCAAAGTATTTTTTTCAATCAGAAAGAACCTCATTGCTCCCATTTTAAACTCTATTTCAGTCTCTTCTTTTTTTACCCCCCTAGCAGAGGCATATGAAACAAAGTTTTATATTATGGAGATACTTATCTTTGCTCTATGAAGTTACTGTAGTCATCCTCTAATCCAAATGATCCATGAGAAACCAAATCACCAACTTTAAACAAAAGTTTGAAGCTATATCTAAAAGGTGTCCAAAATACTCACTCTGAGAGATTCAGTTTTTATACAAAACTTAAGTTGTCCTGTTTTCCTTTGGAAATGAATATGCACATGTCCAAAAATTGAATTTCTTTCCTTCTGCTTTGCCAAAAGAAAGATTTTTGGAAGGAAAAACCATGAAGAGATCTGAAATTTCAGTCATCCTGGAATGAATAGAAGAGTTTATGGGGTAAAGATATACTTTATTTCATCCATATTTATGGAATGATAATTGAAATTTTTTGCATGACAATCTTTGATGAAATTCACTTGAGCATCTAGTGGGAAGTGTAAGGAGTCTTATTGGTTTAATTCTTTTTAGAGACACTTCTAAATTTTGTGAGACAGTGACTGAAATATCACACGAATTTCCAAAGAAATCCTTAGCAGTGCCTTTTAGCACTGACAGCAGTGAAGAGTTCAGGTCAGGGTCAGATAACAGCAATGCTGTGTGGGCTCTTGTTATCTTCACTTTCATTGCCATCTCTTATAATTAGTGTGTTAAAACACACATTCTAATGCTTGCAACAAAAAGAAAAATTACATCTGCTAGCAAGTGCCAGGCTGCTCATGCAATGCAATGAGAGATGGAGCTGGGCCACGTAGGGACCTTGTTGTCCATCACACATTCCTTGCAATAAAAGCAGGATTTGGTCCCTGCTTGGGGTGAGAAATTGGCAAATACAGATGTTGCAGGCAACAAAAGCAGGAGTTCAGTAGGTGGCAGCCTTCCCTTGGAGTTGGTGTGGAACCAGCACCACGGGTGTTGAACCCAGAGATGCTCTGGGAGGAGGCAGATGCTAAACAGAGAATTTTACCACACGAGGTCAAAGATGCCAAGGTATCTTTCTCCAGATCGTCAGGGGCCATCCAGCGCTGTCCAAGCTGCTTTTCTGGGGGCACAGCCCAGCAGATTTCCTCCTGTCACTTCAGCAGGGTGAGGAACTGGGTGGTTTGCGCTGCCCAATGCTGCACATGGCCACCAGGCTGAGTTTCCTGGGGCTGAACCTGCAGTTCAGGTTATTCAAACCAGGACAATATCAGCACACTGCTCCCAGAGCATGACACTACTTCCACAGCTCCAAGGCTCACTAGATTAAAGCTTTAATGAAAAGAAATATTTTTCACAGCTATTCCTCATGACTAAATACATCCCTGAGTGGATTCTTTAACTTTTCCCTTTTGGCATTACTTGTATTTGTTTTAATTGTGAAAGGAAAATAAATTCAATATATTTTTTAAAAACTCCACCCCAACCTCTGAAAAAAACCTCACTCTACATTACTTTAAAGATGTGGCAAATAAAAAGCATCCTTTTCAGAAAGACATACAAAACCATTTGAACTTGTGCCACCACATACCAAGACTGAAGTATGCAATTAGAAATGCACATGGATTTTTAAGGTGCTCTCACACATTAAGTAAGTTAT
This sequence comes from Emberiza elegans, assembly GCA_024865655.1. Lineage (NCBI taxonomy): Eukaryota > Metazoa > Chordata > Aves > Passeriformes > Fringillidae > Emberiza > Emberiza elegans. Next base: position 9,065,860 of record JALJVW010000398.1, read on the forward strand.
GCACCATGGGCCAAGTAACCACCTATAGGCCTCTGCCATTCTTTTAGCCAATTTCAGTGTGGCAGCTTTTGATCTGTAGACTTACATTCAGAAGCCCTCAGTCTTCATATACAAAACAAACTTAGTAAACGACATGTAAAGCCTTGATTCTTGAAGAAAAGTTAATAGCAGAAAAACAATATATAGATATACATATATATATATATATATATATAATGTGTACTAAATTTGAAGGAAAAATATTCACCTTTTCTTTGTTCTACCTTAGTTGAAGGTAAGCAAGTGCCTTTCTATGGCATTAAGAGTGTTTAAGGATTTGATGTCAGAAAACTCCAAGTGTGGTTATCTATAAGACAAAGAAAAAATCACCAGACTTCATCATCTTGAGGCGCATCCTTTGAAAAACAAATAGTCATATTTCTGAAGCCATAAAAGACAACTCCTATCATCTAGCTTGACTACCACGTATCACAAGCCAAATATCCTCTCTCAATTATTTCTGGATTGGATCCACAATTTCAGACTGAGCTATGGCAGCTTCTTCAAAAGGATACTCAGACTTTATTGAGGGAAAATATTCATTTTCCTATTTAGGACAGTCTATTGGTAGCCCTGACACCAAGATTAATTCCATTCCTAACTACACCCCTCTTTATGGCACAGAACCCAATCTCCAACCTCTTGTCCGCATTTCCACCATGTTCCTTCTGCTAGGCTTTCATTATCCACTACTAAACCATTCTTTTTAAATGTACTGTATCCTAATGCTGGCTGGGGCTTACTGCAAAACTACAAGGCTCCAAAAATAGGAGATGCACTCTTCTCAATTATACAGAGCATTATTCCATACAGGAATTCAACATTCTTAAACCCAACAAAGAGATAGTATGAGCAAAGGTGAATTTTTTATATTTGGTCCTTTGACTAGATCTGTGGTTTAATAAAAGAATGAGCTGAAGATACATTCAGTACCAAGAGCTACTGAAGGATTGACCAAACACATTATAGTAGCTGACAGAGCTCTTCCTTTCCCAACACTAATTTTAACCACATTTTTGGCATTCCTTGACACCTTCTTGACTATGTTCATGTTTTGGTAGAAAAACTGTTTAGCTGAGATTCTGGGCTAGCAATGCAAGGGAATGGAAAACCAAGGTTTTGCTTTCCCCAGAGAATGGCCAGAGCATTCTTTGACTCACTGTCTGAAAGACAGGGAAGTCAACACTTGTTATTTTGAGGTGTACTGGAAGGTTTCCTTGCCTGAATTTCAGAGGGAACATCACCACCTTCTCTAACCAAGCCCCTAAATTGCAAAACCTGACCTAAAGCATTTCACTGAGGCACAGGGAGAATGCCAACAAACATTCTGACAAATATCAGGTGCAGTCATTTTGGTTAGATAGGGAATGTTCTGATATATTTGAGGAATGTGCTGGAAATGCACTGTGAATATCAAAAAGCTGAGTAGGTCTTTCAAGTCATTTGCTGTCCATATGCAACATCATTATCTAATATCAATCCAGTCTTTCCCAGAGAAATCAATATTAGACTGTGTGCTAAGTTCATATTTTATTAACTACTCCATAGAGCAGAAAGTGCATGTGCTCAGTTAAGCTCCCCCACTGACTTTCATTTAAAGGTGATGAAATCTTTTAGATCCAAAACCTTTCTCAACATGCTACAATTTTACACCAACTATGACAAAGTTATTAATAAAAATAACAGAGGGAAGATGCAAGATAGCATCCTCTCAGATTACCTGGGCAATTTCAAACATCCTTTTAGTTTTCATAACATATATATGGAGAGGGAGCAGAAATCAGGATTTATTTATACACTACACCAGTAATCTGCACTACAGCCCTGTACTTATGTAAACGAATAAACTGTTTGAGGCATCACAGTTACCAAACTTTGACTGGCAAACTGCATTTAGCAGGCTGCTGGGAGGTCTGTGTAAACAATAATAATTTGTGTCAGGACTTATGTTAAGGGTCATTGTGACTTCTTAGTGTAATGATGCTAAACAGCAAGACTTTCTTATTAGTAGATCATATATTCACAATATTTAATAAATAGTTATATTGTGGTCCTATGACAAATTCATCACTGGTTATGAAACACCCCACAATTGTCTACTATTTCCAGCCAGCTCATTTATATTAAAGGAACTTTGGGAACAAAACAGCTTTTGTGGTAATTCAATTTTATAGCACGCTACACTGCATATGAAGGTGTATATCAAAAATTTTCAGGAAGCTGTACACAGATGCTCGTGACTCTGCAAATCAGAGATTACCTTCTAAACCCAGCTCTTCTCAGAAGTTCACTGAAGGTCAGAAAAGACCAACCAAATTCACTTGACAATTTTGGGGCAGGACTCTTCTTGTCTCCAACAAGAAGATCCATTTTTCTTGGCATCTTCCTTATGACATTTTCCTACTCTCATAGCTTCAACTTTTTGCCGTGCCTTTTTTCCAACTACTTCTGACCATGAACCATTTGATAATACATTGACATCTGCTTTTTATCTAAAAATCAGTTATTCACTCATTCTCATGGGACACAAGAAACCCCAGACTGCAGCCTACATGTAGTCAGAGATGAGTGACCAGAAGAGCACTGGTTATTTATACTCTGTCCTTCCCAAACCTTCCCAACAGTCAGCTTTTGATGCTGTCCTCAAAGAGCAAAATCTATATTTGAAGCTTTTTTCTGCTTTTAGGCTTTATATACCTTTGCCATTCTTCACTGCATAAGGCTCTGTGCTTTCAACCTCTTTTTTCCCCCTTTAGCTTCTATGCCTGTTTCAGGCTGGCCCATCAATTTTATGCAATTGATGTAAATTTATTTATGGTTCTCAATTCAAATCTGGTCTACATCAGGACTGTATGCATGGAACCAAGGTAGTTCAGGAATGTGGGGGAAGTGAATCTATTGGTAAATTGTCTTTTTCTGTAGAGGAGTTCAAGGGTAGAATGTTCTTTCTGATTCTGCTAGTCCTGTCTTCAGCTAAGAACTCGGTTCTACTACTTCACTAAACATCACAAGTCTCAGATCTTACCAAGAAGGTCACAAAGACTTTGACAAAGAAAAGCAGGATAAAATCCCACAATGGGAAAATCTACTTTCCTTTTGCAGAGATGGGTATTGCAGGTTGGGAGAAATGAGAAAATGTCCTGGGTGAAAGGCACGTGAAATGACCTGGGAATGGCTTCCCAACCCAAGATACCTAATCATCTCCACAGACTCCCATTGTTTTTATCAACTCCCCTCACCCTCATTCCCTACCAGAAGATTTACCACTATTTCTATATTTTAATTATGATTCTTGCTCAGACCAGAATTAATTTTGTCAAAAATTGTATTTATACCCCCCTTTCTTGATATTTTTCTTCCTTCACACAGCTCAATCATGTCTTGATTAAGCCCCTCAGTAGGAGCTCTATCATCAGCCAAATGCTATCAAAAGATTTTTACATTTCCATCCTTATACTATTTCTCCCATAAGTAACAAATTTAGCAGCATGCTTCTCAATCCCAAAAACACAAATACCTGCAATGCAAAATATAATTTAGCACCACGTTTCCTCACAGAATAGGTAGAAGCTTTACTCTCCTGCTACTCTTACAGGAAGTTAAACATTTTCCCTACACTTTTCAGGTCTCTTCTATCAGAACTGCTCTATATTTATACTACTCCTGCTTTTAATTTACAGCTGTCTTCTCTCACTCAAGTCCAACCTTTGCCTTGCTTGCTATCTGTATGCAAGTCACTTTCCACAGTTCTGTAAAGCATTATCTCATTATTCTGTCTCTCACTGTTGAACATTTTCAGACCCTCTGTGTGAAAGATGAGATATAAAAATAAATTGAATTGGAATACATGATGCTAAGTCCTGAACTTAAACAGACTACACCCACAGTGCATATATAATTTGACAGCTACAGGCTATGCTTTCATGGCATACATCAAAAGGATCAATGCAAGGGAAATAAAGTTCTAACCATCCTGGGCAGTCTGACCTAGACATCAGACCCATGGCCACAGAACCCCAGGTTGCTGTTAAACAATCTGCCAAAGAAGAATTGGGGTGATTCCAGCAAAATCGATTGGGATGATCCCAGAGCCAAACTCCCAAGTTCATTTGGAAACATGCCTGTCTTCTGTTCCTGATGTCCAGGTAGCATCCAGCCTTCATTAACACAACACAGAAAGCATTTGGGAGCTCTTAGATTTCTGTCAGACAAAACCAAACAACAACAACCCCACAACAAAAGCAGGAAGATTTAGAGCACTTCTTAAGCTGTGTAGTACGGAGGTTTGGGTGCTGGCTTTGGTAAAATTGGTCAAATATTTTCATTCTAAGGAGGAGCAGCAGAGATTAAAATACTGAGGATAGAGGTTGACATAAGGAAAAGGAAAATCTTCATCCAATTGTGTGGGTTTTAAAACAATCCAGAGCATTTTTGTTTTCCATTGGTATTCTACTGACATAAAATAAGGACAGAGATACAAGTAATTTCATGCATCAAATCCTGTAAATACGATTACTTGAACATTAAAAGAACAGAAAGTTCATCCCATATCAATGTGTACAGATTTAAGAGTTAGAATTGTTTCACTTTGTGGCAAAACAATAAAAGAATACATCAGCGAATCAATAGAAGTCATTCCAATTGCTCGAACTTTAGTTAACTCTCTTGGTGCAAGAGCTGTGACTTTGAAACTTACCTTCCTTCATATAGTCTTTAATCCCAAAAATAAGGTGGCACTAAAGTGAATGAAGAATACATAATGAATGTGTTTGGAGTTCTTATTTACAAATATATATATCACTATGATCTAAATCCATCTAATAAAACTTAAATCTGAAATGGATAATGTGGCTTTTGTTTAAATTCAATAATTAAAATTATTAAAAATTATCAGATTTTAAGTTGTAGACACAGATTTTAAATATAAGACACTAATATTCTAGGCATTTCTGAAAATTAAGTTCCACAGGACAGCTTTTCCTACACTGACTGCAATAAGATTAAACTTGCATGCCTGCTCATTAATCTGCTAAAATATCAAGCCCCAAGATAGACATTAATTTTTGAGTATAGGAAAAATTATTTTTTACTGCAGCAAAGCTCTAAAAACTGTAACTATGTCAGGACTTTTTATTTTTAAACACTGAAAAAAAAAGTACTAAAAAAGCCTTTGCATGTTCCTTCATAGTGCTGAGGCACAGAGTGTATTTCCCGAAAACAAACATCTCTCTGAGCCTAATGGGATGTCACATGTGACATGGTCCTTCATCATTTCATGTAGATTTAAATGGCTGGAAGTTATTCCATTTTCAGGATTTACATTGCAAAATACAGATATTTTTAGGCAGAAGAAGCACCTGTTTCCACCACTTTTTTCCTACTCAACACAAGTGATGTTTATTGTGGGTTATGTTCTCCCTCTAGACAACAGTGACATAACATTGGTAAAGCTGCCTGATAATGTAGGAGGAATTTAGCCAAGAGCAACAGCCATTGTGAGGTGGATTCAATCCTTTCAACAAATCTCCACTAAAAGTAATTTAACTCAGGTAGAACCTGATATTTTACCTCAAGCCTTCATTTAGAAGTTAGTTACCCACCAATACACATATTTTAAATCCTCATGGCATATATTGAACAAACTGAAATAGAATAAATGTTTTTAAAGAGAAACAAAGGAAGATTATGTACAAGCTGGCAAGTAGAAATGTTACAGGAATATTTATTGCAATTATCAGCCAACTTTATATTTTAATGATCTAGGTTTAAATTAGGGAGAAGTATAAAACTTGTGCTATAAAGAAGCAATTCCATTTATTCCACTAATAAGTTGCAACCTGTTTCCGTTTTATGAGCGCGCACATAAATGTATTCAGTTAACTTGAATTATGTATGCATGCCTGAATGTTCATGAACCATTTCTAATGGCTTTAGGTTATTGCAAATCTGATATCCTGAGAGTAACTTATCCACAAGTATGTATGGAAGTGGCAAACTCAGCCCTGTGCCCCATTTGTCTGTTTCTGCTTGAGAGTGCCAAGGAAAAGGGATTTTAAACTTCACTTGTGCTGCTGCAGATGGGTGGCCTTTAGCTCAGGGGCTGCTGCAAGAGAGTCCTGATGGCACTGAAAAGCTGGTCCTGCCTGCTGCATTTACATAACTCCCTGACAGCTTCCTGTGGAGAGATGAAAGAATCTGGGGACATTTCAACAAGAGGGAGAGATGGTCTGGGAAAGGGACGTGATAAAAGAGCACTGTGCTGCTTGGAAAAATTATGTTAAATTATGTTTGGGGTTTGTAAATAATAAAGCACAACCAGAACTATTCTGCTTCTAGACAAAATCTATTACTATTATTATTATTATTATTATTATTATTATTATTATTATTATTATTATTATTATTATTATTATTATTATTATTATTATTATTATTATTATTATTATTACCATCATCATTTTAGAATTCTGGTTTGCTTATTCGGTAACCTGAGTGCTGAAAAAAGGAAATAAGAAGTTAATCACTGAAATTGCTATTCAAGAAAATTTATGCATCTTCAGCAATGAATTGGCAATGAATTGACCTGAGTCTTGGTTTTACTTTATGCTGCATTCACCTTTCTCTTGTCCACAGAGCTGCTCTGCTTGCAAGCAGCTCACTGACAAAATGTGCTCACAGGTAGTGCAAACCAGAGGAATACTATTTAACAATAATATTACTAACAGAAGACAAGAAAAGAGAAGAAAGAAATAAAGATTCTTGAACCAAATCTTGAACCCAATACACAGCTTATCACAGGCCAAAACAGGAATATAAAAGAACAGTCAGGAATTTAAGCTATGTAAAGGGTTGTTTGTTTGACTGGTGTGTGGGTATGATGAAAAGGACAACAGACAAGCACAATTTTAGAAAGAAAATCCAGATGCAGGCTGGGCAAATGTGGGATGCAGCACAAAGAAAATCCTAGACAGAGCTTTTGAGTCTGGGTACCAGCTGAAAACAATCTCCTGTTTTTGATCCTCCTATGCTCAAGGAAAAGGTACTTGGCATGTCTTTTTAAATAAACAGGATTAGATGAAAGACATTTGTCTCCAACATCAAATTCTCCTTCTAACTGGAACAAACATGTGAGACTGAATGCTTGACTAACTCAAAACCAGTGACAATGTTTTTTTGAAAAGCCTTCCAATATTTTCATTAACATCATATGCACCATGGCAATGAGGTGGCCCGCATTTTAACAGTACAAAAAATAAAACTTCATATTAAAATTTTACCAATAAGCTGTAAAAACACCCATTCTGAAAGTCACTGTGAAGTTTGATAACCCATTACAGTAAATAACATTTCTGGGGGCTAATCTGTAGTGATGACTCAAGACATACAATCTCTTCCCTACAAACCTGATTTCTGGCACTGGAAATAACTGCACAGCTGTGAGATTTGCTGACTCCAGTATTTAACATCAAGAACTTGGAACACAAGATCTCAGTTCTAATCAAGCAGCTATATATGTTTAATGTAATTCTGCCACTGTAAAGCACAAGCTCTCCTTTCTTTGAAGAGCTCTGATGAAGGACAGATCCAGAGCTGTATTCTAAGGAACAGCCTGTGATACTTCTGTGTAAAATGAGCAGTACAACCAAAATTCTGAATTTATGGATCACAGAACATGAATAGAAGGACACATACTTAATATCAGACTTTTCCTGAGATGTCAAAAAATTACCAAAATATGCTGGTGGGTCCATTTTACAATGCAGAGGATTTCTCCAACTGTTCAGTTGTTATTTCCACCCACTGCAATGTGCCTACAAATGAAATACAGTAATTAATATCAAGAATAGTCATGGCCTTGGAGAAGATTTGGGTCTAGGCATTCTCAGACAAAACACATGACTAAGCCATCACTATCAGCAATACTAAATTTTATCAGTTTATGAGGGCAAGACAGAAACTGCCTGGCTGAGTAACAGCAAAGATTCACTTAATTCTTTTCCAATCTCCAGCTAGGCCCATGATCAGATACTCTGGAGGAAAGGGTGACTATGCTGGCAAATTTACTGTCATGTTAAACCTCATCTGTGTGCGAAGTACCAGCCCAGGGAGTGTCCATGCCCACACAGAATTCACCTCCCTGTGGTCAGCCCAGCTCCTCGTTACACTGCCCAGTGCCTGCAGCTGCACACATTCCTTCCTTTTTCTCAGCTTCATGTTTCTGTTTGATTTTGTTGACTCTGTGGAAATGGAGCCAACTTTTCTGCCAGTTTTAATGGATTTCGCCTTGAAATAAACAGAAAAATGCCCATCTAAAATAGCTGCTAATTTAGTTCCTAATCTGTGTTATGCCAGACAGGAAGTTTCTTTGGCTGACTCTGAGGGAAACAGTAAGAAACACAGAAATGAGAAAGGGCAAGATTTATCTAGGAGGTGGCAGCAGCTAAACTCTTCAGCTAATGCAGCTGCTGACATTTCCAGCCATTCAGTGCATTCCTCCCTAGGGAGAATAAAGCTAAAAGAAACTACTTAGTATGAAACTACTGGATGTCCATTAAAAGTCATTCTAGTGGTGAAGATGAAGAGGCTCATTGGCAAAATACTTTTTGTATAAATCTAAAAACAACATTAAAAGCCATCCAAAAAGCAGGCAGTTAAATAGATTCTTTCACACTGAGAAGCAGCAGTACATGAGACTAAAATGGATTCTAGGAGAAAAAAAATTACTTTTGATTCCAACCACTGATAAAGAGATTTCCCAGTCAATGTCTGTGTAATGCTGAAGAGAAGGATTTTTTCTCAAAGCCCTAAGAGGTCCTAGAAAATATGATTCAAAGAACAGTTCTGGAAGCAAAATTCTAAAAAATTTTTAGGGATGGCAGATGACTTTCTTGTATTAACACATCTTATACAGGATAAAGAAATAAAAAATAGCTCTATTCTAATGAAGTATGGGACTTAAAGGTTCTCTCTGTTCAAACACTATGGAAATTATGGAATCTGGGATAGTAGTAACATCTGATACTAATGAATGGAGGTGATTTAAACTAGTTCAGAATTAAATTTCCTCAAAGTATCTTTAACTAGCCTATGAAACAGGATGGGCAGTTTTGGGAAAAGAATCTTTGTAAGGTACCTGGCAATGATGGTATCCAACTCCAGTAAATGAGAATATACCAAATATCTGTCTGGACATGATCCTGCCATGGAATATTCAGTAGTAATTCCATAGTAGCCCTATTCTCTTATGCACAAAATATTCCTGCACAGTAACTTTTCAGGATATAAATCAAGGCCAACACTTCAGTGTCCCAGGCTTTTTACAAAACTGCAACAATTCCTGCTCCCAGAACTCCAAACTCACCAGCTTACCTATATATTAGTCCTGTTTCCAGCAGATAGCTCTGGGAATGGGTGAAGACTGCATGAAACAGGGATGGAAAACAGCTCCACAGAAGTACAATTTTGCCTCCATAAGTAGATACCTCGGTCAAGTGTATAATTTATGTTCCCTGTAGACACTACAGTCACAAGCAAGGCAATGCATTCCCTGATTTAACCAGATTTTCTAAGGGCATGGGTTTAAGTGCTGCTCACTGACCTCCCTCTTCATTTGAGTTCACTGGCCATAATGAGGTGTTGTGAACTCCTCTGTTAGATTTACACTTTTGTTTCACATTCATCTTATCTGCTCACCACCTCCACAGTTGGACAGAAAGTCAGGACATTTAGCCCTTTAAAAAGCTGGCAAGCTGGATAAATCTTTTACCTTGTTATATAAGCCTGAAATGAAAAGCTAAAAGAGACAAAAAACTTAAGTGGGAATCTTTGTCAACTTCTGTGAATGCCATTTAAGAAATCCGAACAGAAAATAGATGTACATGGAGAAGGCGGTTAAGGAAAACATTTCAATTCATTTTCAGCAAATCTGGTTTTCTACTTTGCTGCTGAAATGAAAGCACAAGTGGCAACAACTCCATGCCTACGCTTGTTATTGCCTACTCAAGAATCAAGTGCTCTTTCACTCAAGACTTGATTGTTGGAAAGAAAATAAACTGTCAACCGGTGAGACTTGTTATCTAGCTGCAAAGTGAGAAAGGCTTGCTTGCTGCTGCTAGTCTTGGGATTTCATCAAAATGGCTTTTAGAAGCACATTCTTTTGCTATAATCCTTGAAGGAGTTCTCTTAGAGGAATAGCATGCAAGGAGATCAGAGGGAAAGAGCCCCCACCCAGGCCTGTTTTCCTTAGTGCCCTTGCCCCTGTAATTGAGACAACATGGTTCAGCAGAGACAAAAAAATAATTCCAGAGGCTTCAGTTCTCCCCTTGGTTCTATAGTGCCCTGGTTTTACACATAGGAAAGCCATTTAATCTTTCCCTACTTCAGTTTTCCCATCTGTAAGACATGACCGATATTCAGCTTTTAATGACACACTAGGAGGTCCCGGATGATGTCTATTTACTCAAGCTAACTTGCCACAAATTAATTTGGCATTTGATCAAACCTCATGTTCTCTGTTCTCTGACAAACAGACTTCTCTGGGCTGCAACCCCCTTCCATTCTCTGGGCAGCAGTTGCTCTCTTTGTGCTGCTCACCACCCAAACTTCAAGCTCAAGATCACTTTGCATGAAAAATGTTAAACAAAAGCTTTTGGCCTGCTACTGACTGCCACACAGGTGTGAAAGTCTTCTGGGAGTAAACCCCAGGAACAGCTCCAGAATTCATGCAGCATCCCACTGTGCTCATCACTCACTTCTGGCTCTCTAAGCAGCACTTCAGCAGGAGATTGCAAATATTGCTAATCCAAAGAAGACAGAGCAATGGGGATTGGAGCAGAAATTATTTTAAGTGATGTGACTAATAAGTCCAAAATGATAGTAGCAGTTTCATTAGATTTCATTTATTAGTTGCTTGTGGAACAGCTTTCAATGAGACCTATACACCAGGGTCTACATATTAGTTAATAATATTTCAAGGTTATACTTATCCCAAAAAGATGTCTTCTAGATAATTAAAGGTAATTGACCCAGGTCAGTATTCTTATTAAACAGCGACAGCGAAGATGATTTTCATAGACCAGATTAAAATAAACATAATATGGGCCAGTGTTAATATAACCTGACAGGGAGAAGACAATGCAGGACAGCACACTGGGAAAAAAAGTCATAATTTTACTACTAAATTTAGCCCAAAAGATGGGGGTTTATTCACATGATTAAATAATACTGTAGATGAAAGAGTAATATGTGCAGAAGTTATAATTTTTAGGGCTAAATTGCATCCAGTTTACACAGTAGACAGTTCAGGCCTTTCCTGTAGGGTTTTGGAAGAAGAAGAAAACATGGCAGGTAACCAAAGACTCGTTTACCCATTTGCCCTAATGCCCTGCTTTGGTAACAGCCAAAGCAGATGTTTAAGGAAAGGTTATGAACACAGGACAAGCATAGGGTGTGTCCTGCCAATTCTCAGCAAACCTGCAGTTTGGAAATTTCCTGAGCTGGAGCCTGGCTCTACATCAGTATCTTTAGTGGCTCTTTATGAACTAACTTTTCCATGAGTTTATCTAATCATTTTAAGAAACCATTTCGATTTTGGCATTTTCAGTATCCTGTAGCAGTAACTTCCACAATTTAATTAGGTGTTGCCTAAACACTTCACTTGTTGTTTTTTTTTTTTAAAAGTAAAAAAAATCACTATCTCTTCACTCACTTCATGCCCCTCCCAACCTTGGGTAGGGTAGTTCCAGCATATCTTGCCTCCCCCTTATTACTCACCTTTTCTCAAAACTGGAGAAACCCAGGTGACTGAATCCTCCCTTGCACAGAAACCATCACATCCCTCTGATCACATTGTTTTCTTTTGTACCTCCACAACCTGCATCACATTCTTGAGATGGGACAGCTGGAATTGCACAAAGAATTCAAAAATGAGGTTGCACCGTGTATTTTATTCTAAATGTGGAAAACATTAGGAACATCATTTATAACCATCAATGCATTTATAGCATGCCCCAATTCCCCCTATTCAGCTGTCACAGTATGTCTCTGTTCTTCATGTTTTGTCCTCAGCCCAGCTCTGTGCTTTCCATCATCCCTTCACCTATGCTCTGTCAGCACCACATCTTTCTTCTTCTCCTCAATTTCTTCTGACCTCAGATACGAGACAGCAAGTTCCCTGACCCATATGCCTGAAAATCTGGAGGATTTATGGTGCCTCTCCCTGGACCCAAGCTTTATGCACTACCCAGACTTACATGCTGCATAATATCTATTGCTACTTTCTTTTAGCCTGTCCCTCTGCCTTAGCAGCTGAAGGCAGAATTCTAGCTTAGAAAGATTCCCTGCACACTTTTCAGACATTTCAAGGCAAGTTTTTACATATAAAAACACCACAAGGCATTTTTCCTAAAGAAGTAAAGCTAAGTAAGACATACTTGCTCATGTAGAATCCCAAACATAGTTAAATAAATCAGGCATCACAAACTGGGGGTCAGGTCATATGCACTTCTCACAACCATATGGGCAAAGAAAAGTTCCCTTCAGGGCAGGCTCAGCTCCTGCAGGGGGCAAATTACCCTTCAGAGGTGCTTGTATCTCATTGACTATATTGAGAATCTAGGACATGTGTGATCCTAAAATTAACATCTCAGTTAAGTGAGATGACTCTGGAATTTTGCATTTCTAGGACAAAACAACCTGGGGTTATATGGAAACAGAGCAGCAGTTAAGAACCCAACCTAGACTGCCTTCATCCCAATATCCTAAACCTTACAAGCAATACTTTAAGTTGAAAACCCACTTTTTCCTAGGTAGATTTTGCACAGTTAAAAGCAGATCATACAAAAATTGTTGTGGACTGTGCCAAGCAAAATCCCCAGGGTGTTTGCTTCTGTTGGAAATAATTGCCAAAGTGGGCAATTCATTGAAACTTCAGCTATCAGGTTTCCTGCTTTCCCTATAAACTTTTACAGACTGGGCATTTCAACATGGTCTAGTTCATATCCAAGTGTTTCTTCATGGCAAGGATTTCTTTTCAGCAACACACAGCTAGAGGTCCAATAAGCAGCAAAACCACAGCATCTGCAACCTCTCTCCTCCTTCTCCTGAAGGCTGTGCAGTTCCTACATTTGAATTGCATTTCTTGTCTTGGTTTCTCAGCCTTCTAGTGTTACTTTTATGCAATTGCCTAGTTAGCAGAACACTTCTTGCCATCCCTTTCCTTGAAGCAGCCTCATGCTTCAGATAGACACAATAAAACCAAACCTCAAGAATCTCTCACACAGACCAATTGGCCCTGGGTACTGCTTGTTTCGTTTTTATTTTTCATTTTATTTTTTCATCATGACTGTAAACCAAAATGAAGTGAAGGGAGTGAAACCACAGACACCAATGTGCATGTAAGACTTCAGCTGAAGTCTCCAAAAAGGCAGAAGTACCCAGTTCCTCAGGGGAACCTAATCTTTCACCCACATCTCCATAATCCCATGACAGCAGAGAACACATTTGCTTGCAGAATTTTGTCCATGGATCTACAGTATCAGTTCTTGTATGAGGGTGAGACTCCACAGAAAAATTAGGACAAACTGTTTATATCCCACTTGTAAACAGGGAAATGACAGGAAAAGAATTAAAAATACCCACCTAAAGTAGTAAAAGCAGGAGTCAAGGAGCTTAGTATCACAATACTCCATTTTGAGCACAACAGCATTCAATTTAAAATCAAAAATATTGAGTCAAATTGTACTGATAATGCAGAATGCTTCCAGGCAAATGCTACATGAGAATGTTTGCTTTTCCTGTATTTCAGGTAAGGATGAACAACTTTCTTTTTCCCCTTGGTACTCTAGGACTATTCTATCCACCTGCTACTTGTTTATATTTCTTGTAATTATCGTGGGCTACACTTGGTTTACTCAAGGATAACAACCACACATCCCAAAACTTAATTAATTGAAAAAAAAACCCTAAACATTTATCTGGATTCATCTCCCAAATGCATTTTGGTAGTTTTTTATTCTACTATCACTTCTTGCCAAGGAAAATTTGTACTAGAAAGGTGTATAAAAAAGAGGCTGGGTTATTCACTTTACACACAGAGTGAGCAATTGCGGCACAAACTCATCCATTGCACCTGTCCTATGAAAACACTTCCTTCAGTGCTTCTCCCCCTGTCCCCATTGCTGTGACAACAAAAGGTGGTTCTTCCAAAAGGTGCAAGTATTTACAAGCATTTAATTCAAAACACATATCACATTGCAGATTAAAAAGCAAGAATGGCAACACTGCTGGAAAGCACCATCCAAACTATATATATATATACATATACACATATATATTAATGTTGCCATTTTATCAGACATAAAAGAAATAAGTTTTTCACTCATTTGAACAGACATTATTTTCTTTGCTAACTAAACCACTGCCACAGTGGTATTACTTTAGAATAACAAATATGATCAGGAGAGGGACATGAAAGTGTGACTCCAGATTTTCTCTGCATTAGTCAGAATGGTGAACACAGGGACCAAATGCCAGAGAAACAAAACACTACAAGCTCACAATAAAGGCTGAATATAGGATGCTTCTGAACAGGCAACCACTGCTTTGTTGTAGGGCTTGTGTGAGGTGATCAGATCTGTGGTTTTTACCATTAAGCCAGAAATGGCTCCATGTGTTGCACAGGCAGCCCTGAGTGCTGTATTTAGAAATGCAGGCAAGGAGAACCTGTTGAAGGCATTGAGATATAAGACCCCCAAAAGTTAATGTGTGATCCCCACAAGTAACAGAAAAGAAGACAAAATTGTCTCTAGTCAGAAGTATTGCCTGTAGTAGCCCTACTACAAATGGCAGAAAAAGAATAATTTTACAGAATAATTGCCAGCACATATTTTTCCCTATTTATGTGCTCTGACCTCTTGGACTCTGGCCTTCACACTGAGCAAGATGATCCTGAGACTGAGGGGGAAAAAAAATTATTTGCCCATTTGTGAAGTTGGTGGGGTTTTGCCATTTTTCTCACTCTTGACAAGTAAATGAATAATAACAGAATCAAAACCAAGATCTCTTGCATTCCAGTTTGGGCAATTGAGTTGCAGATCTTTATGGATCTTTCTTCCTATGCCTTCACTGATAGTCTAAATTCTTTCTCACTCAGATTTTCAAAGACAGAAAAACTGTCCTCTTTACTATTTCCCAAGCCTCCATGTCCCATTACAGCAAAATCTTGGGAAGACAGTTTGGCAGCATTACTGCCACTTTAGCTTTTGACAAAAAAATACATTCTTCCAGTTTGCCCCTTTGGAAAGGGGTGTTTATTTGAAAGAATAGGGCCAGGGATGGTACTTTGTGAATTGTCTGCTCACATGGCTGCCACATAAACAGTTCCTTCCTCTGTTCATGGACCTGCCCCAGCCCCAGGGTTGTGGCCAGATTTGGGCATGCCTTGACAGGTCTGTGCATTAGTGCTGCTCAGCATTATGTAAGCCTCACTCCTCCCAAAACAAGGCAAGCAAGCTCATTTCCCCATAGTCCCAGACCCTCATGGGAGGGGGATAAAGATCTGGGCTGAAACACAAACCCTGACACAGAGCCTGATGTGCTGCCCTCACAAGCGCAGCCCTCTCTTATCACCACACGTGGCTGAACAAAAGCTGGATTCTTTTGACTGAAAGCAAAACCAGGTTTTCAACTCCTTTCCCCATCAATACTGAATCCAATATCTAAATTTAGATTTGAAAAAGCTTCTCAAAGAGAACTAATGAAAATTATATGACTTTTTAAACAATCTATTAATTTTCTCTCTTTGTATTTAGAGGCTGTTTCAAAAATGGTTATGGCTGAATTCCAAAACCCTGCGCTAGAAGATATGCGAGGAGAGCACAAAACATCTTCTATAAAAAGATTTTTCAACTGGGAAGGTAAATATGTCCATTTACCAAGCAGGCTAAGCCCGCAGATGCAAGAGGCCTTGCTGAAATAATTGAAAATGTAAGCTGCGCGGCAGAGCTGGGAGCAGAGCTGTGCACACACACACACTCTGCAGTGATCCCAGCCGTGGAACTGTGCCCACCCCAGCAATAACTGGAGTCAGAGCAGGGATTCATGCAGGCAGGGCTGCTCCACAGTCTGGCTCCTGCACCCTGTGCTAGATATTCATCCTGATCTCAGCAGGAAAGCATGTGTTTGCAGAGCTGGCTTGGGCTGCACAAAGTTAAACTCTTTATTAAATTTTCTGCTTGGCAGTAGTCAGCAACAACTTTCGAGCATGCTAAAAAAGTTTATTTTTGAGATCCAGATTTATACAGTGGAGTGCAGCACATGTTTTCTGAATCAATGTTTTTCCCCTCCTTCCCTGTGGAGATCAGGGCTGCAATTTTTCCAGAGATGTTTAAGATTAAGAGTCTAGCTCCCCCTTTTCAGAAATTCCAAATTTTAACTGGCTATGATCCCTGCAGTGTAACCATTCAGTACTACTGGCACTGGTTTTAATCATAATTTTTTGTTTTGATCAGTTTCATGATCAAGTGAGAGGTGCTACTTGAGAAAGGAAGGTACAAGCAAAGATTTAAGGTTAAAGATGCTTGAATGCAGGGTGCTATAAAAAATTAATTTTGCCTTAGGTTTTTTTTTTTTTAATCATGCAAATTTCATCTTATTTGGAAATAACCAGTGACTTTATTACAATGACTTTTCCTACCTTCAAAGCAGCTCTTTTCCAAACACCTGAAACACCCAAAATTTTAAACTATCATTAAATAGCAAATTCACAAAAAACCTCTACTAAGTGAGTAGTTACCTTACTAACTGGGTTAATTGCTAAAAGCATAAGCTAGCTCTCAGCAACATATAAAACCCATGGAATGCACAGCTTTATAAAATACAGATTGAACTTTTGGAAGCTCAGATTTAACTAGCTATTGGCTGACTGTAACACACTGGTTATCAATAAATCCAATTTGTGTCACAAAATTGATGTCATACATGTACATGTTAACACAAAATCTGGCAACAGTGTATTTTACAAAACGCTGCCATGCAATTTTTAAACAAGCTGAATTAAAATTAAATCTCAGAAAACCTGTCAGCACCTATAAACATAGACAAATTGACCTCTCCACCACCCCCTGCACTCATTCTTGCCAAAAGAAAATTACACACAAAAGATGAAATCACTCTCAAACCTATCTGCCAAGCCCACAAGGGGAATTCAGATCACATTTTCTGTCTATAAAATGTCCATTTTAGCCACTAAAGCAGGAGCTACAAATATAGAACATTTAATGCCAGTGTCAACTGTTAAAATCAACTCCATAATTTAAAACCTCTGTCCCTCCTCTGCTCAATTACGTATTGCAACCAAATCCACTTTCAGATGAAATCCTGTGCATCAGTGCCTCCCTTTTTCAGGGCACAGAGACTTCCTACTGAAGAAACAGGGAGGACCATTGCTGGAGAATGAAGCACCCACAGCAAGTTGCAGATTTAATTCTACCCTAATTCTGCCAGACAAAAGTGTTGTCTTAAAGCACACAGGTTATGTCTGCAGTTCAATCAATGCTGACATGACAAAATACATTGACAAGGTTTCCAAGAGAGCACTTTCGTAGCTGTGCCCTGCTGGGTTACTCAACAGTGACACTGTGCGAAGAGCTGTATGTCACAGACATCTTTTATGAAAAATCCTTTCCTTAGGATTTTCCTCCTGAGAAGCTGAGAGACCTCAGGAACAAAATGTAAACAATGATTATCTGCTGCTGTGGAATGCAACAGGTGCATCTGTGATTGGCCCATGTTGGTTGTTTCTAATTAATGACCAATCACAGTGAGCTGGCTTGGACTCTCTGTCCCAGCCACAAGCCTTTGTTATCATTCTTTCTTTTTCTATTCCTAGCTAGCCTTCTGATGAAATCCTTTCTTCTATTCTTTTAGTATAGTTTTAATATAATATATATCTTAAAATAATAAATCAAGCCTTCTGAAACATGGAGTCAGATCCTCATCTCTTCCCTCATCCTTGGACCCCTGTGAACACCGTCACAGCTGTAAACTTCACAGCCTCTGAGGCTGCATGTTTCTGTGCCAAGCAGCAGCAGCAGCACCAATATTCCAGGGGACAGGGAGAATTTTCCCTGCTGCTTGCACAGTGCTGGGGTCTCTCTGGAACAGCCAATCTCCTCCATCTCCCCCTTTTCCCATCCCCAGGAATGTGAGCAGTGGGATGTCCTGTACCCTGACAGCTGAAATCTCACATTCGTTGTGCTCCAGCCCCTCAGGGTGAGTTTATGGCTAACCTGCGTAAGGGAAAGCTCCCCTCTCATAGGAAAATTACTTAATGCAATACTCAGATGTTACTGATGCACTGAGAGATAACTGGAGAGCGAGACCCCTGAGAAGACACTTCATCACCCTCCCAAGCACCATGGAAAGAACAATTTGCTGGTTTCTTGAGCAGTGCTGATACATTTCCTGCTCAGAATAAAACAAATCAGAGGCCCAGCAGCTTCTTTTCAATCAGGGCATCCTTTAGGTTGTGTTAAAAAATTTTAAAAAGCAAAAGTTCAGACATAAACTATTAACCACATTAAATCAGTTCAATGGTAGAAATTTGTTTATGGTTGCTTAATAGGTGCAAACAACTGGGGACATTACCAAGCTGCTGAGAGCCTTCCAACTGAAGCAACAAATTACAAATTTTCAACCCCCCTCCACATTATTTCAACAGCACACATTTTAACATTTTTAACTTGGTGGATTTATAATTCCAGAGAAATTATTATTTCAAAAAAGAGAAAATGAAGTACAATTACGTTTCTACTGAATTAAGTAGAATTGTAACAGCAAGTTGTGGGAAAGAAGAGCAATAGAGTTTACATAGCAAAATTTTCTCTTTTTTAAACAATGCAACACTTGTGTAGCTACAATGGAATGTTACTCCCACTAGATTTCAACTGCACTTCTGCAAACTAGCACATGTAAATAGACAAAATAGGAAGTGTTCTTGGATGGAAAGTACAGCTTTTCAGTTGAAGAAACTGTGGCTGTTCATAAAACTAAACTTCAATGTAAAAAGGTTTATATAGTACAAACACATGCAGCTGAAATTACTGTGCTCAAATTTCAGTTTTACACACACAATAAAGGGAAAATCAAGTAAATTAGGACATTTTTATGAAAAGGGAGCATTAGTGGTACATACAAGGACTAGCATTTGGAATTAGCCTAAATATGCCAAAGTGTCAATGACAGTGGAACCAGTCACAGAAAATCTATTTTACTTATAAGGAAACATAAGGGGTTCCTTGCATCTAATTTGCAGTGTAAGCTGATTGCAGAGTATTCTACTTTAGAAAAAATAATCTATTACAAGAAACTACTACATTAACATTTAGTTTTCTCTTTTGTGTCTTTATCACTTCCTAAAAATTAAGTGAAGACACATAAAATGTATTTCAAGAATGAATATGATGAAACTGATCTATGACATGGCATCCCCTGCTACACAAAAAATGCTTGGAAGTTCTTTTATGTGCAAAACATCCTTAAAATGGAAGGAGAACTGCCTGGGAAGCTCACACACCTACAAAGGAATTGCATCACAAGGGGGATACTGGACTTGTTGCCAGTCCAGGCACAACTGGGTATCCCGGTATTCCCACTGCCACCAGGATTTTACTGGTCTTGGAGCATAGACCCCAACTTAGGTAAATTTAAATTTAGACCCTCCCTGTTGCTTCAGTTCTCCACAGACAAGTCAAAAAAGCAAAAGAGGCCAATCAAAATTTTGCATGGAGTACAAAATTTTGTATGTGTATGTGTTTCCTGATTAAATCAAAGTCATTACAGGCAAGATTTAGGCCTCACCGAGGACAGCCAGCACCTCAAAATCACAAGAGATACTTATCTAGCAAAAATAATACCCTGATTACCAACCAAGAAAAGAACAACAAAATGGAAAATGGAAAGTCCTTCAAAATATGCGCCAACCATTATCTTAAAACCCTCTTTGCTGTGTGGGAGTTGAACTTTGAGGAGCACCCTGGGGTTCACAGCTCGTTCAGCTTTCGCTGCCCTGCACTGTACCTGGGAGCCAGGAGTGTTTGATTTGCAATGCCTTTGCCTGAGACCATCCACCTGCACACTCTGCTGCCACTCAGCTCTTCCAGGAGCTGCCAGCGCCGCCCAACCCTTCAGACTAGGCGGGTTTTCCTATGCAGTACATCTCCTTTTTACCAATAATTTCTCAACATTTATATCAAAAAGTACACACCATGCACCAAGCGGACAGATTGCAATTAAGCTAGTGGCTACAGATAAGGGCAATAAGCAATTAATGATAGGAAGTGTCCAGGCACCAGGTTTCATGTTTTCCCCCAAAATAAGAAGGGGATGTGCTAAAAACAAAACACATAAACCATTAGTGAAATCCATGTTATTACTGCCCATTTATCTCTTCATGAGTAACTGTTTGAGGAGATACAAATACCACAATATTTAGGCACATTTTCTTCCTTGGCACAGGTGGCTGCTGGAAAATAATCAAGTCATGAAATGCTCCAAGTTCTGCTTTCTGGTGGTTTAATCCTTTAATTTTTCCCCTACTCTTTATATAGGCTTTAGAAGCAAATTAATCCAACAATTTCGAACTAACACACGTCTATGAAGCAAACTGCAGAGCTGCCTCAAGTAAACCTCTCCAATGATCCCTATGAAATTAAGTGTTGAATTTCTCATCATCTTTAAAATGCATTTTTCTCTGAAAAGATGCATCTCCCTAATTAAAGGCAGGAAGGCAGTTCTTGGAAACTCTGATTTTTGTTGGTATTCACATAGGCAAACCCAGCAGGGCCCCCTAAGCCTGGCAATCTATCTGCTTCTTTCAGAGCAATTTTGGGATGAGGACAAACAGTGGGAAAGGCAGATGGCAAAAGTGTAGCTATCAGCAAAGGTAGAGCTGAGCAGAGATGCACCAAACCATCAGAACCTTGAACCTTGGCACAAATAGATGTGACCTAAGCATTTCATGATCCGAGGTGGGACAATGCTGCTCTGGAAGCTCACAACAGCTTCTGAGCAGGGAGATGTGGAGTTCAGGCCCAAGTGTGGAACCATTGCTTGGAAAACAAGCTGTAAACTTCCTCCACATTGTTCAAGCTGCTTCCAGCTGCCAAATCCAACTGCAAGTTTTACAAGGAGATACTTTCCAATGTTGTCACTATCAGAGACCAACTTCCTTATTGCTTAAATAGGGTGATGATGAGCAGGCTACAAAATCTGAGAAAGGATCAGATGGGCCAGTCTTGCGTGACTAGTCACAAAACTTCCTTTAATTCAGTGCCAAAACCAAGAGAATCTGAGGACCAATGCAGCCAGGAATATGACAAGAAATACACTTTTCCAGAAGGAAAATAGGCCTACTACTTCTCATTAAAAATGAACATACACCAAAAAAAAAAAAAAAAAAAAAAAAAAAAGTATTGCAGCAATATTTTCTAAAAGAGCACCTAAAACTGCAGACCCATTTGTTTTAAATGATTTCATCTCTTTGGTCCTCTGGGACTTCCAGACATATTGACAAACTAAACTGGTGTAACTACTCTGGCATCTTGGCATGTAATCATTTAAAACAGAGACACTTCTTAACTTGTGCAAAATTGAAACATTTGTTTGAGAATAATTAGTGCCTTAGCCCAACAACGCTTGGCAGATTTTTCTCATTAGTTGAGAAAAATGATTGAGGCAGGCAGACAAGCAAGCAGACTTTGTCAGGCATTCTGTGAAAATAATTTGGACCACACACTTGGCTGCAGAGCCAGATAACGTATGTCATTCTTTGCTATCTTAACAGGTAGGATTAAAAAAAAAGAAAAAACACAAGAAACAACCATCTGGCACATGAAAACTGAATTGAGAGGACTTTTCACATCTTCTAGTGCAGCCCTTCCATGTTCCCTGTGCAAGCCACAATGATCAAGTCATCCAGTGTTAGGGCCCCACTTATATTCATTTCTATTTCCTATTGTGCAGTCAGAACCAGAGCTGAAAATATTCATTGTGAGTCACAGGCTGTGCAGGTCCCAGAACAATATTTGCAGAGAATTCATGCTGGGATGGCCAACTGTGCTTTCCTTCTCCAGGGATGCTTTAACGTGCAGAGCATGTTCAAGGCAAACTGGGATCAAGGAAATATCAAATCACAACATGTTTTAGTAGGCTGTACAACTTCCAGACATGTTTCCTTTCTGAGGTCCTTCCAGAGATCAGACTACTGCAAACAAAGACAAAGCTCAGGGTGCCAGGTAACTTAACTGTACCAAACCGAATTTCATTCTATAAATGTAACTATTTGCTATTTTAATGAAACATTCATATATCAATGCAACTAAATTAGGCACAGGATGGATAAAAGCTTTTTGTCCTCCAGATATATCAAGAACTTCTGAAGTGTATTTTGCACTATTTCAATGAGAAAGGAAATTTCAAGCTTTAACATGAATTTGTAAAACAAATCAGCTGGTCAAACCATCAGATGTAAACTGATATAGTACAATTTATAAATGTCAAATTATGAAATAATTACATTTGCTAGTAACATTTACATATTTCCCATGTCTGCCTGCAGCCTTTAAGTAGCCATTTGGCCTATTATGCTTAGATAACCACCTGGAACTCCTCCCTGGGAAAGTTCCCAAGTCTAGACACTAAAAATCACATATGTTTCCAATTATGAGAAACTATAACTATAAGGCCGACATAAATCTCCTACATCAACAATCAGTTGCCAATTATATCACATTCCACAATATGCCTCCTTGCTATAACTAATTTATGGAATGCTTAGCCTAGAAAAATCAATAAAATTAGGAGAAAAGGAGAAGTAAAAATATCAGACCTTGACATCAGGGTGAACATTTGAACCCAAAAGTTAGTTTTGTATGGAAGAAAAGCTGCAATGAGCTGGATCAACAGAACTATAAATTGTACAATGTAAAAAGCTTCATTGTGCAAGCAGTGTTGGCTGTTGCCCACAGTATCCATCACGCTCGATCCTGCATCATGCAACAAGATTCTGTAAAACACATTTAACAAAAGATTGGTGAGTTTTTGTCTTGGTGTGTTACACATCCACTACACAAGAGGCCAGAATTGCAGTAAGGCTTTTTTGAGCAATGGAACAAAATCCAGTGAGATCTGTTCTGCTTCCTGTCAATCACTCTGAAATACTTTTACCATGGTTGTAAACAGCAACTGCCAAAAATCAGCTGATTTTTAGGAAACTCTAGAAAACAAAGATGATTCAAAATGAGATTAGTGGGAAAGCAGCCTTTACCAAAAGCAAGCTGCTTACAGGAAGAATGACATTTTATAGATAATGTATATACATATAGAGAGGGAGATGTCACACTTTACAGGACTAGTAAAAACACTTGTAATTCACCTAATGGATTAGAGCCATTTTCCCTTTGTGTTTCCCATTGAGTAGATTGATTCATCTGCTTTCTAGAACCAAGCAGTATCACCTTATGTTTATGGATGTCACTGTATTAATTTAAGCACTATTTAATTCCTTATGAAAAATTGTGATTTTTTTCAGTACAAACAGGGTCGTTTCAGTTTTAAATTGTGAATTTGTTCTGAAAATGGTAATTTCTCTCAGTTTACCAATGAGGAAGGGCATCTAGAAATAAAAGGATTGGAGTCTTTGTTTTCAGGACTAAGGATTCCTGAAGATTACAGCCCCTCTTTCCAGGCAAATCTATCAGCCTTTTCAGATTACATGTTATGAAATATGTTACTTTGTTTTGTTGGCAGTATCTTATATAGAAAACATTCAATGCAAGCAACAAAAAACTCTGCTGTTTTTCTACTTGTCCTTGTTTTGTTCTCTCTAGCATGTAAAGTTGATCAAGGTTTTTTTTTAGTCTATCAATTTTGAAAGCAAAATCTCAGGTCCTGCCCAAATATTAATTTCAGCACAAAGTCCAGCTTAAGATTTGGTATAAACAGGAACAAGAGTGTCCCTCCTTTGCAATATTCAGACTATTTTAGTCCAGACTTCTGTAATATATTCTACTGGAATGTTCCCCTTTGAACAAATAACCAATATGCAGTAATGGAAAAATAGGTCTAACTACATAAACCACGGAGAACAATCTTTTTCCATCTAAATCAGACCAATCCCATGTTCATCTAGGCCCCTGCTGCTGGAATACCTCAGCATCTCCTCTTGTCACCACTTGCATAAAAATAAGAGAACAAGGAGAGCAAAACTCTACAAAGCTGTCTTCTGAAATTCCCAGAGAAAAGTTTGGTATGTGATTGCATTCATTTGAGTTCAACAAATTCCTGACATTCTGATGACTGCAGAACATTCTAGGGAAAATTGTACCTGTCAAATTGCTAAGAGTATTTCTTTTCCTAAATACCATAAATTGCAGTGAAAGTTGGACAGAATCTTAATTTCAGCAACAGTTCGGAATCAGAAATACCTCTGATAGATGGAAAATATATAACATTAAGGCTGCAGTTTGTCTCCTTCACACTCATTAGAAGTTGTTCCTTGGAACACAGGAGTCACCTCAAAAATGTTTCACTGGGAATTATCTGGCATGAGACTTAAATTTATAATAACACAAAGAACATCTTCCTCTTTTATAGGATTTTCCGCAAGTTAATATATTCAGCAAAGCAATAGTGCAAAAAAAAAGGGAATTTTGGGACAGGAGTTTCAAGGTCAGTCTCTTTTTCTCAGTACTTGAGGTCTTTAAGTCTTCAAAGCATGGAGATGTCAGCACACACAGCTCATTTGAGAGGTCCATCAGTAGTAAAATATGGAGAGTAGTTATCATCCTTCACACCTCAGGAGTGATCTACATCCCAAAGAATTCTGAGCAGCTCAGTGTTGATGAGACTACAATAACAAAGCATTTAGGTACATTGTGCTAGCATTACCTCAGGAACTGGTGCACATTCAATTTTGTCCTTCATTCTTCCCCTTGAAATGGAATTATCCTCCAGGTTAATGTATCTGGTTGTATAAACAGCTCATTCGAGGTTTAGCAAGGAAAAAAGAAACCAAAAAAAAACTTAGAAAAGCATAGATGCAAATTAATTGTTTTAAAGAAATTAAAATTTTCCCCCAAACAAAGGATGGTTTTAAAACCCACAATTTCTTAGTATTATTGCTAGATTAAACCCAATATAATTACAAACCAAACAATTATCGGAATGCTAATTTCATGGACAGCACATTAATTCATCTCTTTTCTCATTTCCTAATTATTCACCTTATAACACCAAGTTTCATTACTGCTTACCTTCAAGCAATTCCTGAAAACGACGTTGTGTGAGGCAGAGGAACTTTGAGGTGTTTTTAATGATATCTTCAAAGAGTAAAAACTTGGCACAGTACTGAAAAAGAAAATTCGTGCTTAACCTGAAAAAAAAAAATTGGATTAAGATTAATCATTCAAAAGCAAAACACACTTGCTTTTTATGCTTTAAGAACTTCATATACTGGATAGTTTTTGCATTAGTGGCCTCACTTCTGTGAACAGCTTAAAACTTTATATATTTGAATTCACTCCCATTGACCTTTTTCAGACATGTTCTAAAGGAAATCCCCTAAACATCCAAGGAAGTCCCTCTTTTCTGACAAGTGGCCTAGTATTTCAGAATTATTTTTCCTATACATATATATGGCTAGATCCCATTGACTTCCAGTTAAATACAGACTTCCCACCTACCAGGGTTACTTCTGAAAGTATATAGATATCAAAAAATACAGATCATCAATTGCATTTTCAAGAGTACATAATGGTTTAGACCATATTTCATACATTCTTACGGAAACTACATACCTCACCTGGTTAGATCCTTTTGAAAATCCTAGAAGGTGCCTGTAAGTGGGAATTTTAACCCTGATCCTTCCTATCCATGAGTGCTTGACTTTACGTGCATTTCTCTTTGAGCACCATTGTTCATTTATTTTGTCATTAAAATTTTTAACTCTGCAGTAGAGATGTCTGCATATTCTGTATTACAGCTGTACTGGCTGGGTGCAGTTGATTATTTTGGAATTAGGTTATGGCATAAAAATAAAGCAGCAAAATCTCAAAAACTTTCATTGACTTGACAGAAAGAACTGCAGTTGGGAGACTGTGAGAAGGTGGTTGTTTTGATTTTCCAAACCCACAGAAATGCAATATTTAGTAGCAGCATGTGACAACTGCATTGGCAGCACTTCCAGAAACCAGAGACGTGCCCATGCCCCACCCACTGTGCCAAACAAGGCACTCAGCACTCCTGCGCCAGGTGGGGAAAAAGGACATCAGGACAGGGAGAAATAAGGATTGATCCTCTGCCCACTGCAGGCAGTGAGGATTTTATCACTGCATTACAAGCCGTAGAACCATTAATTGCCTTACCTGCAAGACACAGCATGAGAGCACTTAAAAAGAAAGGTGGGATAAAATAAAAAACAGCACTGATGTGTCAGTAACCATAATATAATCAGGGGTAATTTGTGACCTAATTGAGAAACAGAGGCAGGGAGATAAATTTCCCCAGTGCTGTGTGAAACATTAGATGCACACCCTAATAAAGATGATGAGATTTGTGTCTCTAATTTGGCCTGAAGCGCACAAACTGTCCTATCCTCAAATATTTCTCCAAGTGCATTTTTCAAGTTTCAGCAAAGGAAGGAGTGCAGATTATGTGGCTTGGAATGAAATGAGCTATCCATCAATAAATACAGCAGCAGTAATAAGCAATGAAATTAGCTGGGACAGGGCATAACCAGCAAAAAAAAAAGAGAAAAAGGCACAAGAGGTGATGCTGAGGATACACAGTTAACAGGAGGCAAAATGAATGATAAATAGGGAGAGGCACAGACTGTGAAAAAGGAAAGTGTCATTCACCAGCAGTGACACACTAACACACTTTGCCAGGATGGATGGACTCAGGCATCAGGCAAGGCAAAAGAAGCATCTGCATGGGTATGTTACTGACAGACAGACAGACAGACCGACCTGAGAGAGATCAAATGCTTGTTACATCTCAGTCTGAACAGGGGGGGACAGGTGACTGATTCCTCAAATAGGGCTATGGTCTACTAAGAGAGGAAACTGAAATGCTGTCGAACTTTGGCTCATATACCTGCAGATGTTGTTTTAATCTAAGAAATAATAAAACATCCTAAATTCTCAATGAGAAGGAAATTACTTTCCAAGCTTTTCAGAAGTTAGGCTGGGGAAGCAAGCGGGTATTTGCATTTCTGGTTAGACACAGATCCCTCCAGACGAGAGTGGCAGCGAAACAGGGAGAGGCTCATTTTTCCTAGAGCTAAATCCTGACTGAAGAAAAACACATCACATTTACTTCAGAGACTTTCCCTCACCAAGCAAGGAAAACAAACAAAGTCCTACTTTTTGCAAGAAAGCAAAATTCTAATAAAAAGCATTAAGTCAAACTCTTCTGGTTTTTCAGACTCTCAAGTAAAGCTCCACACCCTGGCTACTAAAACTCAACTGAGGCAATCTTGTATCTCTTCTGCAATGCTCAGCAAGCCAGTGGAACACTTAATGAAAGACAGGATGGGAGTATTTGTAGGGCACTGTAAGGAACATTGAAAAAGGAAAAAGGCAAAATCACAGACATTTTGCTAAGTTTAACTTTGATATCAAAACAGAAACTTACATTTTAATCACCAATGAGAAGTACAAAGCTGGGAACAGCAAGCAAATGATTTTTACATCATAGCGTTCCTTACAATGCCCTTTTCAAATGTTTTCGTTGCAGTGGGTGAAATCCCACAGGCACCAGTGGAGGACAGGTTCACCTCTCAGGTTTACTATAAATAGAAAAAAAAAAAAATCCCCTGTTACAAACACCCAACAGTCCAAGAAAGAAGACAAAGAGCAGGAGCACAAACAGATAAGCAGGTTTCACCTCTCCACTTCCAGACAATGCCTAAGTCATCCTACCTTCCACCTCAGGAAGCTGCCACTTCCACTGGAGCAAACAGAACTGCGGCCATGCTTTGTGCTACTCACAATGCTCGGGTTAGGGGGCTCCAGGGAGGAGACAAGCACAGCACCGAGAGATCCCTCAGAGCCTGGGGTGAGGCTGGAGGATATCCCTGCACACAACGCTCAGCACATCAGCTGAATTGGGTGGAAAAGACAACGACACTCAGCAAAGGACCCCTCTCAGATGTGCTGCGTCAGGAGAAGGCTCAGATGTGAGCTCATGCAGCTCTGAGGCAGGACTGCAAACATCTGTCAGGCACAACAGGCTCCACTCACTGCTGCGAGGCAGCTTCTTTAAACTCTTCCAACAGCAAAAAATAGTTTCCAGAGCAGCTTTGACTTTCTAGGAGAATTCCCCAAGGGCGGAGGAGCCACCATATGATATTTCATGGAATTAGATCAGCAATTTGCTAGTCCTTGTGTGGCAATTGGGACAGCAAGGTGTGGAAAGAGCAAACACTTCAGTGTGTGGACAATACCTCAAACAGCTAGAAATGCATGAAACCAGCTTTTATTTAGCTCTGTTCTTACACCAGGACAAGTCTTGGCCTGTATTTAGTTGAGCACAAGATGGTTTACAGATTTTTTTCCCTTCTAAGCTTGTATGGGACAGGGAGTCTGAACTGGAGATAGAAACACATTAAAGCAGCACCCTTTAGGTAGGATCCACCATTATTCACAAGAATTTGTGAACATTTTGAAGCTCAGGATGTGCTTGGTAAGAATTCTTGACATCTGGTGGTGTCTGAGTCCAACATCACTGAGGTCTGAGCCGCTGGGGTTTGCACAAAGCAGCTGCAGAATATTGCCTGGCTGCCCTCCAGCTCCTGGGACCCCGAGGATCGTGTCTGGCAGGACAGAGCAGGCAATGCGTCTTCACAAAAACCTGCTGTAATTATGAGAAATCACTCACAAGGTAACAGCATAGGAGAAACAGGGGCAGACACGCGGGACAGGGAGATTCAGGACCATATGAAGACATTAATCAGCACAAGGAATGAGCTCCAGGGTCAGGGACAAAACACCAAAGCAGCCAGATCAGAGGAGGAAGAGAGTGATTTCAGCTGATATCATGAACTGGGGAACAGCTCCCAGGGGGTTGTAATCACTGAGGATGGGTGAACAGCTTTTGATATCACCCATTACACACATCCCTCCGGATGAAGAGTTCCTCATCTCACATGTTCCTGTTTTAGGGATGCATGAGAATAAACTGTGGCAAACATTATAACCATCCATCTTGCTTCTGAGCACACTTGAAAGGCCAGGAAAGCTAAAATTAAAAATAAATAATATAAAAAAGTCATTCTTACTTTAAACTTTACCTGCCAAACCTTTGTCAAAACCTAATATATCCAACAACATCTGTTTAATCTTTGGCATTAAAAATGCTTCTGCAATTTTAATTATGAACATTTGAAAAATCAGTGACAAGGAACCAGACAGTTTAATTTACCCATGAATGCAAGTAGTGGGCAGCAACATGAAGGAATTTGTCTCGAGCTTAATCCTAGGGGAAACATTTATATGAAGAAGAAAATCATAAATCTTAAATTACTGATATTTACTAGTGAGGCAAATCAATTTTAAAATGGTTAAAGAAATGCTGAAAAACATCTTGACTACCCTGAAGAATTCAAAGCAGTTTTTTCAGAGATAAGCTCAACTATAAATTTCAATTTTAAAAAATTGGCTGAAAAACTACACTAGAGAAATACATGAAAGATAAACTGCTTTGTCAGCTGTGATCTGAAACTAAAGCATGAATCCTGGCTTCATTGAAGGGGGAAGCTCAGAAAATTGATGCCCTGGTGACACAGACTGCCCCAGCAGGGACAGCTGGGGCACAAACCCTCAGTCCCCTGTTGAAGGCAGGGCTGCCAGGAGAGACAAAAGCCTTGGGCACCAAAGCCCCCACACCCTCCTGGTGCCAGCCTGCCGCAAATGCGGGATTTCTGAAAACAGAGGTATGAGTATTTGCTGTGAGGACCAGCAGAAGAATATAAAATTAGGAATTAAGTGAATACTGCCCACTCACTTTTGTTTTAAAAATCACTGAGTGACCCACTGCAAGAGCAGGTTTGCATACTTAGCTCATTTAATTTCATGTTTCCATGTCTGTTCTTTTATCACTGTTGCTAATTACATCCTTGAGCATATTCCTGCCAGCAGAATGTTTCTGCTCATCTCCTTTTGGCCAGGGACTAATGCAGCAAATTCCACTGCTTTTCTTGGGGATTCCTCCATTGCCCAAAGATTCCCTCTGTCTCATCCTGGACATATTTCCTCCAGACCTTGGGACAAAAAGGCAAAGTGGGATAGTGAAAAAACAGGACCACTTGCAACAGAAGCAGAAGAAAACTTCTTGACAAGATGATCTCACTTCGTTCAGGGGAAAAATGTTCCTAAAAAACCAGGAAACCAATTTCTGCTTAAATGAGCCTTGGCAAAAGCCTTACATGAGAGATGTTTGGAAGAACAGACCCTCTGAAAGGTGAGCACTGCACTCACCAGTGTCTATTGGTTTCTTTCTAGAGCCTCAGCTCTGCAGAAACCAACATTTCCTTGAAATATCAATGCTAAAAAATAGATCCTTTTGTGGAGGATTTGGGCTTGGCCAAACCCTGCAACACCTGGCTGGCTCAAACACTGAATGTTTATTGTTTGGGGTTTTTGCCAATGAGATGCACTGCAAGCGTTTTCTCAGCATATCTAATATGTGCCGTTTCCATTTCTGACCCTTTGTTTCAATGAAAATACAAAATAGATTAAAATAGAGCAGAAAAATAATTTCCTATGCCATTTGGAAATTATTCTGATCCTTGCTACTTACTGCAACAGTAAGGACAGATGTTTCAATTGTCTGGGGGGAACTTCTCTTTGTGTATGTGTGTTTTATTTTGTATGGGGTTTTAGTTTCTGAGGGCTTTGTTTGTTTGTTCTTAAACAATTTTTGCCGTAAAAGCTGATCTGGCTGGTTCCCTGTGGCAGCAGGGTACAGCACAAGATAGAACCACCTCTGTTAATCACATGGTACTACTGCAGCTCAATCACAAGGATTGTCATAACAGTCCTCAGAGCCAGTTTATCAAAGAAACACTTGATCTAACATACATTAAACATCAGCTGCTGAGCATAAGTTCATACTAATTCCAACCTAACTGGAGTCACAATGCAAATCCTCTACCTTGGCTGCAGAAAAATAGATTTGATTAACCAAATACACCACAAAAGAAGAATGCATAAAAATGTGTCCTGCCCTGCCCAGAGCTCTATGTAGACAACTCCCTGCTCAAGATACCGAGTGCTGCAATTACCTTGCAGACAAAAAAATTTGACTCAATGGATCATCCCTCCAAGTTTGTACATACAACTGAGTAGACACTTTGCAGGTAACTGGAGTTAGGATTAAAGTAGACTGGAATATCTTCATCTGATATGGTCATATAGCAGTTTTATTTGGGTTTGGTTTTTTGTTTTTTTTTTTTCTGATTTAGTGTGGATCAAGTGCAGCATACATCAAGGCCATTCAAATTCCAGAACTGGAATTCAAATGAAAATATTCTAAAATGCTGTAGTGATAATAAAAATTGAACACTGATCCATAATTCACTTAAGTAAAAATGATTTCAGAAATAAAACCGTACTTAACATTTCAACCTAATTACAAAATTAATGGATCAAATGTATGAAATATGTTTGGAATTTCTCTATGGTTTATTTCCTTGACTCTGTGTGAACAACCTCATTGGAAAATATTGCATATAACGGGTTTAAAGTGGCTGAAAAATCAGTCAAATATTTTTAATCACAGAATAACATCAAACTCAATTTACCTTCTATGCAAATAAGTATAAAGGAAAAGACACCTGAACAGTATCACTGAGCATTGTGATCTATTGCACAAGTGAGAGGGCAATAAAATCACATCTACATTAATTAATAATTAATAATAATGGGCAGGAGCTGGCCTATCAGGATTCACCTTAGAAAAATCCACATCAGCCTAAGCCAGGCCACTCTCAGTTCCTTCTCCTGTACTGAGGTTGAGCTCTGGGACCCAGCCCTGCAGACACGGTGACCTGCAGCAGCAGCAGCAGCAGCCTCCTGCCACCCTCCATGGCTGACAAAACCTCCTGAAGGACAAGATTCCAGCAATAATTAGGAATTTCCAGGCACATGTTCAAAAGCTTCCATGCTGGTGGTGTTGATTTGCGATTTTAATGCCTGAGAGTTATTGCAAATCATTGCATTTCTGACTTTATGCTTATTTATGGCCAGCTCCAAATCAATGAAAATCTTAGAGAGTTACAGTCTGCTGTCTGAAAGAGTAGGAATAAAGTGCATTTTATGGTGTATTAATTACTATGATCCAGTGGTTAATCCCTTAGAACACAATCACAAGTGTAGCCACTGCTTTCCAGTGCACTTTTCAAAGAAACAAAGTGTTAATAATAGACTTTTTCACTATTGCCTCTGGTTTAAACCATTGCTGCAAGGCAGCAGGAAGCCTTTAATTTTTTTTTCTTTTCACAAATTATAAAATCTGCAAATTATTAGAGTGCAAATTAACAAGTTTCTACTGCGTCTAGTTTATGCATATTTAAATCCTACTTTATTGGCTCTTAATTAAATACATGTAAGGAACCTCAGTTTGAAATACCACCACACTCTCCTAATCCCTTCATCATTTTCTCTACACAGTCCCTTTCTGATTTCCCATTTCAAATTGTTTTCTTTGTAAGCCTTTTAAAACTAGCTTTTACTATTTCCACTTTCTAATTGCAAGCACTCCAAGATATTAATTTATCCTAATAGAGCCTCCTTCTTTGCAAGTACTGTTTCTAAACACAAGAGAACTAAGGTGAAAGGCATAAAGATCTTCTGACAAACCATTAAAGAAACTTGCATCAGAAGCAGAAAAAGAGGTCAGATGAGAAGGGAGTTGATGGACTCTCTTTGGACAAGGAAATGAGTTTCTTAAGTATAAAATGATTTTCAAAATAGCAATAAACTATATGTTCAATTTAGTTCAATATCAACAGATACTTTTGGCTGAAGAAAAACAATGAAGGAAAGGCTCAGAAATGTCACAGTCATTCTTTCTGAAGCACCTGCATTCTTTCAGGCTAGACTGACAAACAGATGTTGGCCTTCCTGCACTCCTGATTGCCCAGGCACTCCAAGGGCAGCTCTAACCAGGGCTATGGTCTGTGCCAGGATGCACATCCTGCTATTTCTCCTCTTACTGATCATTTACTTGGATTGTCGTAACAGTCCCAGGCCATTTATCAAAGAACACTTGATCTAACATACATTATTCCATTATTCCAGAAGAATGTATAAAATGTGTCCTGCCCTGCCCAGAGCTCTATGTAGACAACTCCCTGCTCAAGATACCGAAAGTGCTGCAATTACCTTGCAGACAAAAAAAATTTGACTCAATGGATCATCCTCCAAGTTTGTACATACAACTGAGTAGACACTTTGCAGGTAACTGGAGTTAGGATTAAAGTAGACTGGAATATCTTCATCTGATATGGTCATATAGCAGTTTTATTTGGGTTTGGTTTTTGGGGTTTTTTTTTTTTCTGATTTAGTGTGGATCAAGTGCAGCATACATCAAGGCCATTCAAATTCCAGAACTGGAATTCAAATGAAAATATTCTAAAATGCTGTAGTGATAATAAAATTGAACACTGATCCATAATTCACTTAAGTAAAAATGATTTCAGAAATAAAACCGTATTTTAACATTTCAACCTAATTACAAAATTAATGGATCAAATGTATGAAATATGTTTGGAATTTCTCTATGGTTTATTTCCTTGACTCTGTGTGAACAACCTCATTGGAAAATATTGCATATAACAGGTTTAAAGTGGCTGAAAAATCAGTCAAATATTTTTAATCACAGAATAACATCAAACTCAATTTACCTTCTATGCAAATACGTATAAAGGAAAAGACACCTGAACAGTATCACTGAGCATTGTGATCTATTGCACGAGTGAGAGGGCAATAAAATCAGATCTACATTAATTAATAATTAATAATAATGGGCAGGAGCTGGCCTATCAGGATTCACCTTAGAAAAATCCACATCAGCCTAAGCCAGGCCACTCTCAGTTCCTTCTCCTGTACTGAGGTTGAGCTCTGGGACCCAGCCCTGCAGACACGGTGACCTGCAGCAGCAGCAGCAGCAGCCTCCTGCCACCCTCCATGGCTGACAAAACCTCCTGAAGGACAAGATTCCAGCAATAATTAGGAATTTCCAGGCACATGTTCAAAAGCTTCCATGCTGGTGGTGTTGATTTGCGATTTTAATGCCTGAGGTTATTGCAAATCATTGCATTTCTGACTTTATGCTTATTTATGGCCAGCTCCAAATCAATGAAAATCTTAGAGAGTTACAGTCTGCTGTCTGAAAGAGTAGGAATAAAGTGCATTTTATGGTGTATTAATTACTATGATCCAGTGGTTAATCCCTTAGAACACAATCGCAAGTGTAGCCACTGCTTTCCAGTGCACTTTTCAAAGAAACAAAGTGTTAATAATAGACTTTTTCACTATTGCCTCTGGTTTAAACCATTGCTGCAAGGCAGCAGGAAGCTTTTAATTTTTTTTCTTTTCACAAATTATAAAATCTGCAAATTATTAGAGTGCAAATTAACAAGTTTCTACTGCGTCTAGTTTATGCATATTTAAATCCTACTTTATTGGCTCTTAATTAAATACATGTAAGGAACCTCAGTTTGAAATACCACCACACTCTCCTAATCCCTTCATCATTTTCTCTACACAGTCCCTTTCTGATTTCCCATTTCAAATTGTTTTCTTTGTAAGCCTTTTAAAACTAGCTTTTACTATTTCCACTTTCTAATTGCAAGCACTCCAAGATATTAATTTATCCTAATAGAGCCTCCTTCTTTGCAAGTACTGTTTCTAAACACAAGAGAACTAAGGTGAAAGGCATAAAGATCTTCTGACAAACCATTAAAGAAACTTGCATCAGAAGCAGAAAAAGAAGTCAGATGAGAAGGGAGTTGATGGACTCTCTTTGGACAAGGAAATGAGTTTCTTAAGTATAAAATGATTTTCAAAATAGCAATAAACTATATGTTCAATTTAGTTAAATATCAACAGATACTTTTGGCTGAAGAAAAACAATGAAGGGAAAGGCTCAGAAATGTCACAGTCATTCTTTCTGAAGCACCTGCATTCTTTCAGGCTAGACTGACAAACAGATGTTGGCCTTCCTGCACTCTGCCCTGATTGCCCAGGCACTCCAAGGGCAGCTCTAACCAGGGCTATGGTCTGTGCCAGGATGCACATCCTGCTATTTCTCCTCTTACTGATCATTTACTTGGCATGGCAACACTTAAATTACCAGGCCAGAAGAAGCAGAACCAGGGGATGGACACACATCATTCCCTTATTCCACTTGTAACTGTCCCTGCAATTCTTCTAGGAGCTGCTCACAGACATCCCCTCCTCAACAAATAACATGATTTTGCCAATCCATTTGCTCTGTCAAAAATGGAGCTCCTCCAGCAGCTACAAAAGGGGTTTAATGTCCAGGCTGGGGAAAGAAGTAGCAGGAAACAATAATCTTTTCACTCAGCTGGGCTGCAGCTGCAGGAGGATGTTTGAGGATGTTCAAGGATGCTCACCTGCAGCTTTGGTACCAGTGCAGAAAGCAGCATTAAGGGAGTGTGCTCAGAGATACACTCTCCATTTGCAGGCCTTGTCCTTATGGATACACACTTTTATCTTCTGAAATAAAAGCTAAGTTTGGCAAATTTGTAGGTCACAACTCTTCTTTTCTTGCATTTCATGGAACTGTTAAGCTGGAGAAGATAAGTCGTTTCATGAATAAAAGCATTCTTCTAGTCCTAAATTATCTATAAACAGACTGATTTTTATAAACTCATGGATTATTCATGCATAAAAATCCTGTATTCAAATATATTACTGCCTACAGTCTGTTTGTTTACTACATGCTGCTCTTACAGCTTTCAACTATTTATGTCATACTCGATTGTAAATCACATGGTATTGTTTCTGATCCAGAGCTGGATGAATGAAAATGTTATAAAGGACAAGAAAAATAAGAGATTTTACAATGAAGATGAAGCAGTTTTGAAAGCCACTTTCCAGAGAAACCATACATTTAGAGTCTCATATGTGTAAATATAACTCAAGAGAAAGACCAAGGTAGGGTAAAAAATCCTCAATCATTCAGGCAGCATAATATTCAAATTTTTGCAGTATTCATGTAAGTCCAACTATTTTGCTTCTATATCACAGGGAGCACATATGTTGAAGGAAATACAGTAAAACCCAGGTCCCTGGAGCTCAAATTTAAATCCTTTACACTCAACAAAAGTAAAATGGAGACTGAAATGGGGAAGCTGCAATCTGTTCTTGGTTTGCAGAAGCTTCTGTTCAATTCATTTACTGAACAGCAAATCTTCTGCACTACAGCATTAATGAGAATAGATACAAAAAGCTTTCAAACTTAAACAAAGAAATGGCTGCTACTTTAGGGTATTTTCAAGCATTTCCCAGAGATTAACGTATGAGGCAGATGCTCAAATACCAGCACACAATACTTTAATTTAGTTCAGCATCTCTGCAGGCAGTGGCTTCTCCATTACTGCTGGTTCCCAGAACACAAGAGAATGTTATTGCAGGGCACTTTTAAATTAAAATCCCCAAATAAGCTGTTAGACTTTACACACATCAATCTTTTGTAAATACAATAAGGCAGATTTAATTGGTTTTACTTTCATTTTATAACAAATGTTACTATCTATTATATAAGAAAGCTATTTTTAAAAAATACCCATAAAATGGATTAGAAAGCAATTCTATAAGTGATAAAATAGGGGCAGAGAGTTATTATGGAAGAATGTCAGCAAGTGCCCAGCTAAG
The DNA here is from genome assembly GCA_024865655.1 of Emberiza elegans. Taxonomy (NCBI): domain Eukaryota; kingdom Metazoa; phylum Chordata; class Aves; order Passeriformes; family Fringillidae; genus Emberiza; species Emberiza elegans. The sequence goes on from JALJVW010000398.1 coordinate 9,102,858, forward strand.
GTTGTTTACTCAGTGCCAAATAATCATCTTTGGAAGTTGAAATAATAAACTTAAATAGTTTCAAATTAAGTCTTGCAAGAAATGGAAGAGTTATTGAAGCAGCAGAGGAAATTGGAAAAAAAAAACCCACCACATAAAATGAACCCACATAACAAATATTAACATGATGACAATGAATGTTTTATCCAAAAGAATGAGGATGAATAATGCTGGGCTAATAATGGCTGGCCTGATCTGCAAAGCTCAGAATGGAAAGCAGCTTCATGGAAATGGAGGTATTTGAGCACGTGGTCTCAAGTCTGAACCCCAGTTAAACCTGAAAAAATATTTACAAGCTGGTCTTCTGTTGATTTTCTGTGAACAACACTTCTGAGTTGTGAATTTGTGGAGTTAGAAAGGGTGTCTGACAATGTGGAAGAGTGAACATGGAGAACACCAAATCTTATTTACAGCTGTGCAATTATTCAGGACTATTTTCCAGTTATATCCTGTTGCACTGCTAATGCTCAATACAGTATCTATGTGTAACAATACCCACACATGCACATATGAAAATGCTTCAGTTCAAAGCCTCAAGCACTTCAGCTAAGGAAGGAGGTCTGTACCTCTCAGTGACCTGTCCTTGTCCCCAGGGGACCAAACAACACACAGGCAGATATATGTATTCAGCTACCAGGCTGCATTTTTGTCAGGAAAGTTTTAACCTTTGCTGTGCAAAACAATTGACAGTGAAGTCTGTTACAATTTCTGAGAACATTATCAAGAAAGAAGGTATTAATTTAAAAAAAAAACAAAACAACTCCAAACAGTCAACCAAAAAAACCCCAAAAACCTGTGTTAAAAACAAAACCATATTAAAATTTTATATATTTATACATATATTTATTTGTTAACATCTTTTTAGCAGAAGGTTTTAAAGCTCTCTGGGGGGACCTCTCAGGTCCAGAAAGGGCATGTAAATGACAGGACCTGAAAAATCTGAGCTTTTACTTTAACAAAGAAGTTTCCATAAAGTCCTGTTTCACCTAATTATGGACTTCAGGCCCAAGGTGGAACAAATTAACATAGCCCTGTAACTTATTGGACAGCTGACCTTCCACTGACCTAGCAAAGCAATAGAGTTTCAAGATTGAAATTTTTGGCACTCAGATATCCACAAAAATGAGTTAATTTCAGATTGTTTTATTCACCTGTGTCTGTTCCATAGCTGAAATCATTACATTATTTTTTTTTTTTTATTGTTCACCTTCTGAGGGACAGCTTAACTCTTGCTCTCTGTGTTTCTGGGATGTTCCTCTCCCCATTCAAATGGGTTTCCTCCTCCTCCTGCTTCTTGCAGAGCTCACAGAGATGTCTGCACACACTCTTCCTCCCTCTTTGGCAGTTCTGCTGCTCTAATTTCCATAGCAGGAACTCACCTTGCTAATAAATCAAAGAGCATTGGAAGAGGGGACTCATCACCTTCCTGCAAGTGGTTAAAATAAAAACGGACTATGGTCATTTCTGTGGTTTCCACTCTTCTTTTCCTTAAGATCTACACTCCCCCCAACCCCCATGCTGGAGATTTTATCATCTCTCTGAGTTATTTTCAGCTTTTAGTGCAACATGTTAAATCTTCTCTGCCTCTGTCATGCCATTTGATCCTGCTTTCCCCTCTTGTGTGCAGCCTTCATTGGTCTTCTGTGTCATTAAAGTCTCTTCCTACTCTCTCACCAAGGGTCATATCATGGAAGGGAATATCACCTGGAATATCCCTCTTTTCTCTGATTACCAGATGTGGAGGTCTTGTGCAATAAAACCCAAGCATCCCCAATACAAAATGAGTTTTCTGCCAGCCTTAAGGCAGGACTGCATGTCTCCAAATGTGAGTTACCACCTCCAAAATGCACTTTGATCACAAGAATCCATAGCCAGCAATGCATTACCTGTTGGTATATCTAGAGGCTATGGCCAAACTCTACCACAGCTCCAGGAGGAGAAGTGGATTTTTTGGTCACATTACAGGCGTAGGATGGCAGCATCCAGGCCTTGAGGGCATCCAGAAGAGGTTGAACAGCAAAATACCTCTGTAAATAGAGATGTATTCAGGAAAAAATAACTTCAAGCTTTAAAACAGAAAGAAATTTTTTTTCTTTCTTTCAAATACCACAAACCAGCAGGTTTCACAAACCTTCATGATCCTGTACAGACAATACAGAGCTGCCTCACTATTTAATGGCTCCAAATTCCCTCAGAGTTAAGCTTTGCTGCTACAATACCATCAGCTAGTGCAGATATGCCACACAAATTCCTCAGGAAATTAGCAGAGCTGCTTCCAAGCACAAAGCTCTGTGCTGGAGGATTCCCATGCAGGGTGCTCTGAGCTTTCACTCAGCTGCCCAACGCACTTTCTCATGGTCAAGCTCTGATGAGGAACTTCATCAGTTCATTCCAGAATCCAGGTCCTGTGATAAAGCACAACCAAAAAAAAAATCCAACAGATAAAATAAAGTTTACAACAGCACAGTGAAGATTTTCTGCTTGTTTGCTTTTACTGAGCTGAGATCAGTATTTTGAAGTTGAAGCACGATGTGCACGCAAGCCAAGCCAGGAGAAGAGATGTTCTTAACAATAGAAGGAATGGGCCAATCCTTAATTCTTCTTGGCTCTGCCTTCCAGGAAAGTGAAATGCATCTGGTCCAGCCAAGGTTCAGCCTCTCTATGGACACTTACCCAGGACACTGCTGCCACATTTGTCTGTTTCCAAACCAAGCACAACTGCGCTGCACGCTGGGGTCTCAAGGGACGCCAGGGTGTCCCGGGGCCAGAGCACAGCACAAAGCTCAGCCCTGGAACGGAGCCAGCTGCCAGGGGACTGACTTGTGTCCCCAAAGCCAAGGACACACAAAACAACATGAGAATGTACCTGTGCCCTTCCTCACACAGTGCCAGCTCCCTCCAGCCATGGACCTGTCTCCCTTGCTCCATCCAGGTTCTCTTTGCTTTGGAGGTTTAGCCAGCCCTCTAACATTTCTGTAATTTGGGTGTCTAAAAGAATCATTTAACTTTCTTTTCCATTTTCCTAGATTGGCATGGTTTATATTATTTATCTTTTCCACTTGATTTACCAGCTGAAAAATCAATAACAGTGAATTTTATCATAGTTGCAGAGGAGCCCTCTGTTGTGCTAAGCTGCTATTTTAGGAACCAGAGCAGTTTGTGAATCTAAGTATTTTGGCAAGCTGCTCTTTTTGCCTTTGCCCTCCCTTTTGCTTTGGACACAACACAGATTTCTTTCTGTGCCTCTGCATGGTGAAAATTGATATAAAACAGCTTGGGTCATTTTTATATACTTTTTTTTTTCCTGCTAAGAAAGTTAATACCATGGAAAAAACTGGTCAGGAGGATCAAATGTTTATGCAGGACATCATGCTGCTTTGGAGTGCCAGCTCTCCAAGAGTCTATAAGGAAGCCAGCCAGACAGGCTCTGAAGCCTGCACCCTGACCCCAGTGACCTTTTAATTTTTCAAAGTTTATCTAGCCCCATCCCAGCACAACTTGCATTGAAACCAATCCCTCTGCTCCTGGATTTTTGGCAGAAGGTGACTTCCTTCATATGGAAAAGTGTTTAATACCAATTTAATGGTCTGTCTAGCCACTGTAAGCCCCCAGCCCCCTCCCTGAGTCTCCCACTGGCAAGAAACTGTGAAATAATATGCTTGAAATAGCCCTAATTCTTCTCCTCAGTGTGATAGTTGTTTTTCTAATAAGCAATTTTTTGAAAAAGCCATAGAGGAGAAACAATTAGCTACAGAGTTGAATGACATTTTTAATAAATTCCTCTGCATATATATAATATTTTTCATTTAAAATTTTGGTTTTTTCATTTTTTTCATTATTTCTTCTCTTGTACATTTGCACAGTCAGGAAAGGGCCCCAGCAGAACCCAAAAGGTTTCCATTCATGCTTGCTGGAACTGGAATGGCAAATCTCATTTATGAAGATCCATTTCCACACCAAAAAAAAAAATAAATCTAAGTAACAACTTTATCTTGGTTGTAAAAAGAAAGATCTTGGCACAATGCCAACAAAAAATCCTAACAAAGGGAGAAATTAAAAGGAAATTGGGAGATGCCTAGTTTTCCTAAAGCAATGAGTTTGTTGCTGCAAGAAATGTCTTGGTTCAAAGGAAGCTGCAATTGTCCTTTGAGATAAGGAAAGGTCTGAGAGTTTACAGCAGGGCTGCTGTGTCAGGGGACAAAGTGCAGTCTCACAGCTCCCCCGGCAGGGTCAGGATGGGGAGAGGAAACAGCAGAACTGGGAGAGATGCAATGAGCTGGCTTGGGGTGAGCTTCAGCATCCTTTTAGCCAAGGCCTTTACACTGGAACAACCCATCCTTCCCACTTTGGAGATGCAGGAACCAAAGCTGTTCTAACAGTGATTTCAATTGCTTTCTAGCCTTGAAAAAGCAATCCAGCTGTACACCCCTTCAGAGGAGGGAGCTGTGAGTGCCAGCAACACGCTGTGCCTTAAGAAACATCAGAGAAGTCCCTGTGAGGAAATATGAAGGTGCTGCCTGCAGTCCATACAAACTTAAACCATTTAATTTTGGACTAAAAAACATTAAACTTTGGACTTAAACCATTTAATTTTCCAGGAAGAGGGAGGTACATCTAGATAGGAGCAATGAACAAACCCCCATAGCTGAAGGGCAGTGAGCTGCCCTGTGTTGTGCTGAAATGCTGCATTTTGGCTGTGGCTGTGAGGGATTCAATGGCTTGTGCTGCTGCAAAGGGTCATCTCCCTTGTCTCTTTGGAGCAACACAAAACAGGAAACTATGGAAGGAAGGATGAAAACATTCATGTGGATTCTGTTCATAACATTTTTAAAGTTAGAATTTTCTTGAGTGAATAAAAAAGCTAACAGAAAATCTAGAGTGATTGCTGGTTTTTCTCTTTTTAGAAATACAAGTATGTTTCTATTAATTACAAAAGCCAGAGAATCTGGCACTGCCGGTCACATAGGGGAAGTACTAAGCAGGATAAGACACAAAGGTTTGCAATTCCCATCACTTCCAATATTGACACTCCACAAACATCTACAGCATCATCCTGCAGCTGAAAAAAATCCCATCTCATTAACAAGACCAAACAGCTGCAAACATTTCGATTTTATGTGATTATTTTCACCTCTTTGGGAGTGGTGAAGGAGGAGAAGTACCACATCAGCTGTTACACAGCAGCCCCAGGGGTGATGTCCAGCCCACTGGATTTCAGTCTGAGCCCCAATCTCAGACAGAAGCCCAGAGGTCAAAATAATTTTTGTTTTCTCTCACGTGGCTGACAGAGACAAACATATTCAGCAGTGAAGTGAGAGACAGGAAAGCAAGGAGAACATGAGGAACCATGAAGCTCACATGGAAACTTCCTGGACTTTTTGATGTCTCTATGAGACACGTTCTGTACAGACCTGCCAGTCTGCACTCTAAGATCCACTGCTCTGTCTCATGGTCTAGAGCCTTCAAGCAGTGCCATCACCCACCTTTCAGGAAGGAGTTCAGACTTTATTTCTTTGGCAACAAACAATATGCTCATCCCTAATTCCTTTTCTAAATACCGCATGGTGGCACAGCCTTGGAATGATGTCAGTCTCAAGACACCATATGTGCTGTCAAACTGAGCACAGCTCACACACTCTGCAACCACAAAGAATCCAAAGAGATGAGCAAGGGTCCTCTTCTGGAAAATGGCTCCAAATGACCAAAGAACATGAAAGTTTTTTCAGAAAAATGCAGATTATGATACACCACAATGATGCAAGTTTGGATAGCCAAGACTATGAAAATACCCAATCAACTCCAGTTGTGCAATTGTGTTTTCTTGCAATTTCTCTAAATCCATCACATCGGGTGGCTAATGAAATAGGAGGAAGGTGGTGAAACATTATGCTCAGGAAGTTTATAGAGAATCTATGCAGTGAGGTATTCTATGTTTGTTCAATGTTTCTGAGCTGTGGTTAAGGTATTATGCAATCATAACTACTCTGCTTGCTTCTTTGGGGTCCTACAATTTAGCTTCAAACAGTCCAGCAGTACAGCTTCCCCCACTCCCATCCTTTCACTGTTAAGTGCTCTTTTCTTACCCCCAGAGATCAAAGAGATGTTTTTGTGGTTCGCTGTTCCATCCACATTCCCTCTCCCTCCTCTCTTCCTTCCTTCCTCTCTCCTCAGTGCAGCACACCAGCCAGCAGCCCCAGGCATTAATCACTCACACCAGCCACCTTCACATGAACTCATGGAGCCAATATCCTGCTCTGGACATTACCCTGGCCTTCAGCAGCCCCCTGGCTCTCACTTGCAGTGCACTGAATTCACTGCTAGCTCCACAATTCCTGTCTGGCTCTTTGTCTAATTTTAAGGTCTGATTTTGATTCTGAGTCAAATCAAGTACATTTGAGTGTTTGATAGAGGCAATGAGTCTAGTAGGCAAATGATAATTGAGGGAAAAGTCTCCAGATTGCTTTTTCCTGGACTTTGCTGCCACCTCATTCCCACAGTGCCTTGACAAGGCTAAAGTTTCACATTTGATTGGAACAGGGCAACAGCTTTATTTTCCAAACCAGAGAATCTGGGTCAGCTGAGGAATAAGAGGACAGACTTCATTTTACAGGACATCAAATATAAAAACCACTCCTCAGAGCAGACTATCCTCCCATTAGGCTAATTTAGGTTAAATTTTACCAAACACTAAAATAAATGAGCTACAGCTCTTTTTCCTGGCATGATGCTGGGGAATGGTCAACTGAGAGCTTGGATCAAGACCAGCTACAGCAGATCATGACAGATCTCACCTATTGCTTATTTCCTTTTATCCCATCACACCAAGCATGCTTGGACATTATTAGAAGTTTCCAATAAAACAGGTATGCACTTAGAGGTTTCCTCACAAGCATTTGGTTTTCATGCATTAATGTACAGACACCTTCTGCGCTGTTTTGCCTATGAGGTCATGCAGTCAAAAAGTAACTCATAGTCAAAGCAAAACCTGCACTGATATTTTTCTTCCTTTTCAGGCAGGTTGAATGATTTTTTTTTCAAAGACACCATTAAATATTACTTGTGAACCATTCCATAAATAATCCTTGCACATGGTGCATTGCAGCATTTAATAATCAAATTCCCTGCTATTCTGGCTGGACTCTCAGGTGTGTGGTGGGTTATGGGCTTCCCCAGAGAATAAGCAGAACCTTCCTCTCCTTTGAATAATTCTGATTATTTAAAACTATACATTTCAAATTTACTGTCACAAATACATCTGTTATGTACTGTTGAAATTGTTGTCAAAGTAAACAGCCCTGTCAAGACCTTTTGCATTTATTTATACAAAATAAATTTAGAGAAAGGCAACAAAGGAACAGAATTAAATAGAGTTAACATTTTAAAACACATATTGTAAATCTCAGAATATTGTTTTTCTGCATTGCAATAAAAATACCAAAAAATACAGTGTGTATGAAGCCAAGGATAAATAACTCAAAATATTATGAATAAATCAGCAACTGAGTGTGAATAAACATCACCTCTCAATCCGTGTGGAGAATACATGAGGCATATTGAGAATGCACAGTCACTTCCATAGGAAGTCCCCCAATTCTTGCTTCAGGATTTTTCATTCTACAGCACATGTGGATGGCATTGTCCTGCTCTTCAGCTTGCTTGAAATTGTTTGCAGTGTATTATTACTTCACTGCTAATAAAGGACACGGTGCAAGAACCCTGCCAAACAGCACTTTTGGTAAGGCAGAATAGGCCTTAATTCCAGGCACATAAACAAAAGGGAAAAAAAAATTACTGTCAAGGGACAGGGTTATTTTCCCAAAGGAACATCTGTTCCTAACACATCTCATGAAAATACATACAATAAACCATAAGTTCAAAACAGAAACTGTACTCAGACACTGCCCAACAGAAGTCCACAATCCCTGGAAAACTTCTTTTAAATCCCCAGCAACCCGTAGGCTTGAAGAGAACCATTTCCTCTGTGTACACTGCAGCTCTTCAGAACTGCAGCCATTTGGCAGTGAGCTTGCAAAGCCACAGAAGGATGGGAATTAGCCATGTCAGCATCTTCCCTAGCTGCAGAATGTAGCTCAGCCCTCCACCCTGCCAAAAATCAGTTGTAAAGCCAGCATGACAGCCGAGAGGAAGGTAATCCTCGCCAGCTGTTCCCAGCTGCAGCCAACAACATCAGCAGCACACAGCAAGCACCAACATGCAGCAGCTAAAAAAAGCTACCTGAGAGGTGGGGAAGATGAAGTCTGATTCCAGGATCAATAAAGAGCCTCGGGGATGCTGACAATGTTTAGCTCACCTCAGCCAGCTGATCCAACAGAGGCTGCAGCAATGTGGCTGCAGACCTCAGCACCAGGAATGGGAAATTCCCATCAATCCACCACCTTTGGGAACTGCAGAAAAACTGCTAGCCTGAGTATCAGAACCTTGATTAAAAATCAGATTTTATTATTAGATAGGGGGAAAAGCAGGTTTTTCCCCTTCTCTTCAGTGCCTTAGCTACTGCCTGCCCACACGTGCCCTGAGCCACATGAGAGAAGCACTGACTGAGGCACAACAGTTCCCCAATAATTCACACCATGTTCAATTCAACTCGGGGGGCAGCTGAGACCAAAGAACCTGTCTTGTCTTTCCACTGCTTTTGCTGACAGTAACTTTGGGGATGTCAGATCTGTTCTTACTTGTTCATCTTAACTTCCTCCTTCACACATACTGAGACAACAAAAGAGTTCTCTAACATATGTGCAGAAATGATGAAGGCTTACAGTTGTCATCTAAATATTTGTATTGAAGTGATAATTAACTGTTTCTAAGAGCTTGGCTTTACTACAAAGATAGCAAGTCAGAGTAAGGTATTAAGTTTCCTCTGTTATCAATCAGTAATTTCTGTTCTAATGCTGCAAAATGTGCCTTTGAGGCACCCTCTCCTGCTGCTGTTCTGCTCCAGGGAAAAAGTGATGACTTTTTCTTATGTTATACTCCATTACACCACAGCTTAAGCTACATGCTCCTGCTATACTAAATGCACCATTCTGCTCATCTACACTGATAACTAAATTTAATTACATTAATAATTGTTGTGGTTTAGTACGTTGCCAAAGTTTACCTCCTAGCTTGTTAGACCTACAATTTAATTAGCAGCAGTGAATTTTAAATGAACGATATTATCTAAACAATTATTTAAGGGGGTTTGCTGTTGATGTTTCTGCACCACCTAAACAAAATAAACAAAATTATTTTTCCTCACTGCACTAGTCAGAAGTGAACCTGCAGCCCAGACACTTGTGGGATAAGGAAGAGATTCCTTTGGACCCACTGAAATCAGTTCAGAGGGTCAGCTACAATGCAGTAATTTCTCTAAGTGCCAGCATTCCTCCAAGCTGAGTTTTATCTGATTTGCAGTAAATCCACAATGGTCCTTATACCTCTGATAAGGTCCTGGGCTGGACCTGCATTCCCAATATTCACCTTGAGCTTTTCATTTCTGATACACAACAGACAGAAGCCTCTGTCAGGTACTTTCCTCCCTGACACAAGCAACTCCAAATCTCCTTCATTAATTTGAAACCAAACTAAATCCTCTTTATCAGACATGAAGATGATAATGCATACTTGTCATTCTCTTGTAATCAACACAACCTTAAGCTTAAGCAAACTCTGATTTTAGCCAGCTGGTAATCACTGTTCATTCCTCTACATTTATTTTAATTATATTAGACATATTCCATGAATATCCCCCATCAATTTCAACCACTAGGAAAAGGAAAAGTCACCATAAAAGCCTTAAAAACAAAATAAACACCAAACCCACAATGTTTCCTGATCTCATCAGTCTCTCAGGTGGGTATTTTCTTGCTGTTGTTCATGAGGTGGGTTATTTGTGGGCGTTTTTGGATGATTGACTGGTTTTGGACTGATTTTTCTGTTTGTTTGTTTCATTGGTTGGTTTGGGGTTTTTTTTGAGGGGGTGGGAGAGGTGCTCTGCTCTGTTGCAGCTTATGGTCTATGAATTACCTACATCACCTTTCAGGTTAAAAGATAGCTCTTCAAGATGTTTATTAACAATCCTTGTGGTATTAAATCATGCTTATGAATGTTTTCAGTTTTGCAGAGTGAATGGTCTGTAGAATCAATAAAGCAATCCACCACAAAGCTTAATTAACTCTCTCTCATAACTGCACTTACAACAACATCCATGCTTGAGAAAAATGACACTCAACAAATCAGCCTCAAACATCTACACCAAACTACAGAGGAGCAGTGAGTTAGAGCCAGAAAGAGTCTTCTGAATAGAGAAAAGAAATGGATTCCAAATTGTTCAGTACACTTAGGAAGGAAGCATATTGGAAAACACACAAATATACAAAAAGAGCTATGAAGCTCTCCGCCAGTGTGTGCAGGTGACATATGCCTGAACCAGAGAGGGGATGTCTCTCCTGTAACTGAGCTCGTTTGGTTCCTGCAGTGATAACTCAGTTTGCTTCCCAAAGTGAGACTTCAGGAGTAATAAAAGGAAACAAAACAAATGTCCTTTGCCAGCAGAACAGTGGTGATTTCTCACTCTGCCAGCATCACATTAGCTAATATTACTGCAAGTGACTTCTCAGTTCTTCGTTGGCATTCCTGTGTGCCTGACAATAGAAAAAGAGCAGAGAACAAAGCCTGAAGCTGAGATATGTTTGCCAAGTCATCTTGCTCAAGCCAAAAGGAGGAATACTCACAAAATTAACATCTTGCTCTGCTTCAGCTTCAAGTGGTCTGTCATTTCTGGGGACATTTTAAAGAATATATACAACTGGCACAATGGCTGCAGGAGAGCTGCTCCTGTACTTTTTGCAGGCTGTCTCACTGTAAGCCACACAACAAAGCTGCCTGGATTGCTAAATTAACCAATGACAAGGACATTGAACATCTGGAAGGCTGCAGGCCTGGCCGAGGGTTGACATCTCTTACACTTCAAGATAATGACCTGCAGTTTTGTGTGCTTTCTGATGGCCACGGCCTGATTGCTGAAGACAGAAATACATCACCCACCGTGCCTCATCAGCTGTGATTACAGAGGATTACTCAAGGAGAATTTCCTCAGATCAAGAACATGATATATTGATCAATTACAAGAGCAAATAGTTCTCCCCATTTTTACATTTGAATTCAACAATTCATTTCTTAGTAGCGAACATTTAATGCTAATGATGAACATCTGAGGTTCCACAGAAATCCCATTTTCAGGGACAAATCTCAACTGGCTTAGAAATCAGTCTTTCAAAACCTCAAAATTTCTATCTCAAAAGTCGGACAACCAAATACTACCAGATTTTTCTGAAATGTTTTTTCTTTTTTGTGATCACATTGATAAATAATTGCATCTCATTGATCTCACAGTGTAAACAGAAGGTTTGTTAGTAAAATAAGTCTCAAATCAAAACATATCAGAAGTATCCTCCTTATAAAATTAAAACAACACATCAGACTATACACTTCTACTGGTTATGAAAATAATAGTAACTAAGTAACATAAAAAAGGCTGAATGTGTCTGAATAATTTACATGTTAGATTATGGGAATTTATTTGAGCTGGAACTTGCATAAGAAACTGAAGGAAGGAATGCAAAAACCACTTAGGCACCAACTCCAGTGTGAGTTTCAAACAGGTATCTGAAAAATAACATTTCCAGAATGAATCACTGCCTCAAGCATACCACTGAAGACAGAGAAAAGGTAACCCAGAAATCAGTAAATATTCCTTTAGTGCCAGCTCCAGGCTCTATATCCAGCTCCTACACTGCTCTTGAGAAGGAAGGCAGGTTTATGTGTAACCACACCCACAAGCCTATCCCAAATGTGCTCCAAGATCAGCCTCACCCAATGAATGTACAGCTATGGCTATTAAACCCATCCTTTATCATAAAATCTCACCTCAAACAAAATACGTTGAAAGGAACTACAAATTTAAACCCAGATACACTCCAAAATTTAATTTTACTTTTCTTTCTTAAGTGTACTTAAAAACTGTATGTTGAATGTTCTTGGAATCCAGAGTGTGCAAACACATGTAGGAAATCCAAACCTTGCATCTTTGCACAGTGGTAAGTTCTTTTACCAACATACAAAATTATACAAAGGTTTTTTCTGTGTGGCACCACACTGCATCATCAACTCCTGAAATATTTAGGAAAATATTTCATATAAAATTCAGGCTAACCAGCTACAACCCTCATCTAATTAAAGGAATTTCTTCTGTTGCAAAAGGAAGGTCTGTGTTGTTTGGATAGATTTTCCATATGCCTATTAGAAAAACTTTCACTGTTTAAAGTGTACCATTTACCTCAAGAGGTTAAAAAAAATTACCAGCACACTATTTAATTAACAAATTCTCATTATTTGTGCCTTGTCCAAATTGAAAGTAAAGCCAATATAATGAGATTCAGCTACTGTTCACTCCACTTTGCTGATTTTGTGGAAACCTTTTATAAACTCATTCCTACATCCCATGGTGACAGTGCAGAGCTCAGAGATGCACAGGTGAGGGGCCACTGCCAATGTCCTCAGCACTGATACCCTGCCAAAATTGGTATTCAAGTGTTTCTCTGTAAAAGCAGAACAAAGAGATGATTTTGTCTGTATACTGCTTAATTAGAATTGTCTCTCCCTGGGGAAAGTACAATCTCTGACACTTCACCTGAAGGCAAATTCCAGGATCCTGTACAGAAGAGCTCATCAGGGGAAATGAGGCACATCCTGTTTACTTTTCAGCTCACTTAGCTCATTAACATCCACGTACACAGACACCTCACCAAATCTGGGGTATTTTATGCATTTTTGCAACACAAGTTTGTAGCCATATTAGTTAATGACTTCGGGGCGTTTTGTTTATTTGGATGTTATTTGGTGGTGGGTGGTTGGGGTTTTTTTCTTTGATATACTTGGTTGGGTAGTTTGAGAGGTTTTTTTGCAATTTAATGCCTATGCTTTTTAAGTAAGTCACTGTCCCAAAAGAATAGCTGTTACCCACACAGATTCAATGAGGAACTCAGAGGAGTGAAGCCCATGTTATGATGCAGTCCTTTTTCTAACATCACTCTAGAAACCACTGACTAGAAATGCCCTGCTTGTAGCATGAATTCCAGCTTTGTTTGTTTTCAAATAATGATCACACATTTTTTTCCCCCACCATTTACTAAAGAGGAACGAGCAATTTAACATCACATTTTTTCAGTGCAACAAATCTTGGTTATGTTCCACTTCAAAGTCAATGCATAGTACAAGATCTGACACACACACAAAAGAAAAAAACAAAGTCATTGTATAGCCCAAGATCTGACAGACACACACACAAAAAACATAAGAGAAAGATGAGTTATTGCATTTTTTCTCCAAAAGCAGTAGTCCCCTTAGCAAGCCCTTCTAGATCTGAATGTAGGCAAACACCCCAAATAAAAACTCCTTTCAAAATGAAAATGCAGAAAACCAGGCAAAATTTAATTAGCGCTACAGAACTAATGCTCATTATTTGAGCACCAGCAATGCAGAGAGTGTGTCTATACCACCATCCCCTGTCTTTTCTTTCTTGTGGCCCTAGTGCTCCAATGAAACACACCCAGCTACAATTACAGAGCTGACCAGAGTCCCCATTCTGTTTTACCCAAGCGAATGGAATTACAGAACCAGGATCAGTGTCCTGCTCCCTGAGCCCTGTGACACATCTGCTGCACTGAAGGCAGCCCTGCCTGGGGACTGCACCGCCTGCACGGGGGCACTGACAGCTGCCCTGCTGGGAGCTGCACATCCCACAGGCTGCTGAATAAATCCATCCCATAATCTGGGACCATGAACATGTTTCCTCAAAGCTGAATGAAAAGATGCTTTGCTTTCCCTTCCTATTAAGTTGTATTTTGCTGAGGCCCACAGCACGCGCACCGCAGTCTCGTCAACAGCTGGTTTTCCTTCTAAGCTTGCCCTGTCACTTAGGGATTTGAATTTTTGCTGATAAAGTGTAATAGAAGCTGCTTCCTGCTACACCACAGTGAAACAGATGTTTTAAAAATTGTGGTAGCCCTAAAGCTGGTCTCTGTAGCAAAATCTGTCTCAGGCTAACTTTCCTTCTTTCACAAAACCAGACATTATATTTATTTTCCTGCTGGTTGATTGAAGTGGGTATCAAACAAACTTGTTAAATAAGATTTCTTTTTGGATGAGCAGGCTGCCACAGAAAACAGCAGTGTCAGAAGGAAAACGCCAAGATGCATATCAAACAAACTAGGAGAAGAAGGTGCTCAGGTAGTCCCTGAGCTCACCTTGCTGCTCCCAGGCACAGGCATCAGCACCTTGGCACTCCTGGCAGATGTCTGTCAAGCCTGATCTCACCGAGTTGAAGTGATTCCACAGCAGCCCTAAGCAATCCATTCTGGTGACAAACTATCCTGGACAATTGCAAATTTTCTCCTCCTATCTAACTCCTCATCTCTTTTGCTTTCATTTAAGCTCATCAGTTCTTGTCCTGTCCGATGAAGACATGAAAAAACAGATTATTCTCTTCCTCCCAACAGCAGCTTTTTGCATATACCTTCTTCAGCCTTCTTCAACTCCAGCCTACAAAACCCAATTATTTTCATTTTGCTGGCATTTTCTTTTATTATCTGTATAACTTGCCTCTGGCCCCTGTCCATCTGCTGTGTACCTGCTTTGCTCTGTGGCACCCAGGGCTGGACAGGGAGCCTGGCTGACATGGAGCCACCAAGCAGAGATGCTTTTCTCCTGTATTTAACACACAATGCTTTTGAAACTAACATCTGACACTCTTAGGGGTTTTTTCCTCATAGTTTCCATTTTGACACAGAGAGTTCAGGATTGGAAGACAGCTGATAGATAGAGATTGAATAGAGAATATTCCTGCTCTCACTACAGATCCAGGTAACTCGTGGACCACACTGTCCATGTCCAAAGTTTTGGGATCCAAGAAATCTCCAGGAACACTGGAGAGTAGTGAAATCTACAGTCTAAACACACATGCTTTTATTTATATATAACTCAATTCTCTTTATCACCTTTTGTGCTGTTTGATCCTGGCACTGATAATAGCCTTAGTGCACTCTTTAAATCTGCAAAAATAACCATTATTTCTCTATTCCCAAGGCCTGGCCTGGAAAGGAGCTCAGCAATTGCAGCTCCTTCCTATGTAACCACACAGTCATGCCCAGTATGGGCATAAAACCTTTTGCCTGTGGCTTTAGATAGGCACACAGCCTCTCACCCACTGAGGAGTTGTGTTTGCTAACACACATCATTTCTCCCAGCTCACACACATTTGGATGATTCCTAAATAATTCCCCAAGATGTTTTCTGATTAGCTGATACCAGCAGGCTTTGCTTACCAATGTTTTTCCTCATCTGCTCCCCTGCATTTGCAGTACTCTTGAGATTCTTACTCCTACTTGCAATCACTTTATCTTCCCACATAGTATTCCAAAACTGTCAGAGGTTAGACTGTCAGGGCTTTATATTTCCTTATCTTTGTCCTACTCCCTACATTTTTGTCTAAAATAAAAGCTTTGGAGAGGTTATCACATGCCAGGCTGCACATTCTTGCACCTTCCATGTCCTGTGCTTCCCCCTTTTCACTGTTACAGTGAGGTTTGTCTGTATAAAATGTGCTATTTAGACACATACCCACAGCAGAACTTCTGGGCTGAGTTTGAGAGATCTTGCAAGCTCTGCATGGAAAACAAAGAAAGGATGCTAGAGCAAAATCTTTCCTTACAAAAATAATCAAGCAAACAAATAAATAAATAAAAATAGCTGATAGACCCAGGTTAGCCATCCATTTAAAGTGACCAGATCTCCTTTCCCAAAGAAGGGCACAGCAAACACCAGCAAGGAGAGGATGCCTCCCCGACTCACCAAAATTAAGGGAACTATTGAGCAGTATGGTAATAATTCATTCAGCTGGAATAAACAGACATCTGGATCTGAACATGACTGGAGAAACTCCATTTCTCAAAGCTATCTTAGTAGATAAGATAGGGAGAAGCCCTATCTTCTTTAAAGAAGGGAGAAGCCACAACTTGGCTTGCAGTGGCACACAAGAGCAGAGGACACCAACAGGCACATGGCACACTTGGTGGTTTATGTCATGTTTTTATGGCGGTACAGATGTCACTGCAGAGCAATGGGAATTTTGTACAGTCTAAGTCATGCACCAGGAAGGAAACAATTGCATCATTCTATCCTGAGGCAGAAATAGAAAGCAGACTAGTCAACGAGAAGAAATTCCTGAATTATAAGAGCTGGGAATGACATCTTAACGTCTCATTGGAAAGATGAGAAAGGGAAAAAAATTCAGCTTAACCTAGACATGGGAGAAGTGGTCAAGGGATTCAAAAGATCCTCAAGGATGATCTATTTTCCTGTTTTATACTCCATCTATTTTCCCCTCTCCATTTTCATGTTCACTGCTCTTGTACTGGAATCCTACAGGTGAACCCCTTAACCCACATGTGCTGCAGGACTCAAAGCAAGGCTGCAATCCCATCACTGGCATATTTTCCATGTACTTTCTCAAACCACAGCATGAATAAGCTTCTTGCAATCATTTACTGGTAAGAGAATTCATTTCCTTTATAACCAATGGAACAAAACAAGAATTCTCCATCTGCTTTCACATGCGAGAGAAATGTTTGACTGAAATACCCTTCTATGTGATTCAGATATGAAAACTCTTTGAAGCCTTACTATAAAATCTGTATCACATCACACTACAGCTAAGTGCAAAGCCTGTGAGATATTGTTAACACTTTTGAGAAAGGTATTTCTATTACAAAATAGTCACTTAATACAATGTTCCTGCCCAAGAGTCCTAGTGAAACAGCCTCTCTTACAGAAAATAAACAATTTTAAAAACCTGAGAACCAAGCAAAAAAGTCATTCGTCTAGTCCACAGAAACAGTAACGCAAACAAAAATTACAACACTTGTAGTTCATAACTCAACAGATATTTCTATAGAACACCAGGTATGTCTACACAGAGTCTGCAATCCCCCTCCCTGGGAAGTCATCAAGAGTCTCCATTGCCTTTTGCTGCCTCGAAAGTTCACTTAATGAAACAAATGAAAAGTATAAAAGCAGGATCCCAAACAAGTGCTGAGGAAACTGAGAGCAGACCAGAAGCAAAATTGAGAAAGTAGCTGTATATTAGAAAGCAGTTCATGATACAGAAAGGAAAATGCAGGCAGAGGAGGGACCCCTGGATTCTGCAGGCAACCCTTACAGAAAGCCTGAATGGAAAAAGAAACATTTTTTTAAGAAATGCACTCAGATTTATTAATTTATCTTAAAACATACACTTTTTGTGTAACCTACACAGAAAGTGGCTGGCTTTTTGTAACCCTAAAAACTCGGGGAATCTGAATTTTAAACTCAGAGATTTCCATCACAAAGTGCATCTTTCTCCAGCCCGAGGCAGCAGAGGCTGGCCTGGAGATCAGGGCTGTCTCAGGAAGGTTCTGGCAGCCGAGCCCAGAGGCCGCATGTTCCTGCAGATGAGCAGGCAGCCTGTGGGCTGAGAGCGCCCAGAGAATCCGCAGGGCCTCCTTCCCTGCTCCTCTGCAGGGATCTCCCAGCACCCAGAGGCCCTGCAGGAGGGAACCAGAGCAGCCTGGGGAGCGTCCAGCTGGGGGGAGTGTTCCCCCAGCTGTGTGACAATATGGCTTTACAAATTACAGCCTTTCATGCAGCAATTATAGCTAAAACCGCCCAGCCTTGCTGGAGCAGGCTAACACTGCAGTAATTCCCAAGTACAATAAGGAGCAGAAACTCTGCTGATCAGCAGCCTTAAAACCCTGGTCCAATTAGAGCAGAGGGACTAACACAGATTAACACAATTGGATCAAACTGATCCTGTGGAAAGCAAGGCCTTTTAGAGGGAGCATGAGGTTCACTTCCAGGGAGCAGCGTCGAGCACAGCACACAAAAACTGCTCGCTTTTTTCCTCAGATGAGAGCTCTGTATTGAGCACAATGCAGTTCTGATGTAAACAGGACAAAAAAAAAAAAAAAACCCAAACATTTTTTGAATTTTTTTTTAAAAAAACCCTAGGAGTTCTAGGGATATTAATTATTTTAGTTTGTGCATATAATTTCTGAGTTCGGAAGTGTTTGGGTGCGTGATGGGAGTGTTCTGTGCAAGGCCAGGAGCTGCACTCCATGATCCTGATGGGCCCCTTCCAGCTCAGCATATTCTATGATTCTGTTCTATTCTATGATTCTCCCTAGCCCTTGGACTCTTTAATTATAAGTCTATGTTTCAAGAAAGTTTCAAATGAGGCTGCTGTAAAAAACAAAATTTCCTCTCTGAAATGGATTGTGTTTCTTTTTTTTCAATATACACTAAAACTGCTTACAGATTGTACACATACTGAAAAATAGGAAAAGAATATCCAATCGGTTTTGTCAGACTTTGCAAGAGTAGATTTGCTGAGAGATGCAAAGCCTTGAAGAATTAAAGGATTGCAATTTCCATGCAACAGATCCTGCACACAGGCTGGTAAGAGATTTTGCTGGTACAATAATCAATATTGGCTGCAGGCTTCTCCATTTCTAAGGTATTCTACACTTGTTTAAAGCATTTCTACAAAGCTGGGCTTAATATTTTTGCCAGTGAACGTGTTACTATCAGTGCCAACAAGAGGAATTCCTGGAACTTTTCTTGCTCTCCAGAAGGTGAAGAACACCAGTGTGTCACAGAGAGCATATGTACAAAAGGAGACTCTCAGCTATCTCATCAACTATCCAGGCAACATTTAATGATAGATTAATGCTCCAGGAAATAAAAAATCACTAGATAAAACCTGATTCTTTCCTAAATTCCCTTCTCTGCCACCAACAACGCATTTTAGGTATTTCAGATGAAGGACAAATATCACAGTGTCTTCATGTTGCACAGAGATTCTTCCTTCAGGGTTTCACAAAAAGAAATTGGCACTGAAGATTTCTTTCATGAGGCTACAAAGATCTGTCTCCCAGCACTGACCAGGTGACCTTGAGAGGATTTAAGATCATCCAGACCTACTTTCCAATTTTTACTTTTAATTGACAATTCACATTTCTTCCTGACAGCAGACAGTTCACTTGAAAGTCATTTGGATTATCATCAGACAGGAACTTGGGCAAGCAGAAATAAAGAGGCTGATTAACAAATATTCCAGTTTTTAAAATCTGGGTAAGACATGAGTTGTTGAATTCCAAGATCTCCACACCCACATGGTGAACTGTCAACCTTAACTCAGATTTGTTCAGTTGGAAGAGAGGAACAAGTGCTCTGCTTGGCACAACCAATGCCAAGGTTGTGTCCCAAGAAATCACAAGATTTTCAAAACAGTGATTCTGCTCAGACCTCTGAACTGCTCCTTTCTGTCTTCTCACTCACTTTAAATTTTACTTAAAATTTTAGCTCCAATTAAACAACAAAACCCAGTATATTTTTTCTAAATAACGTGGCCAATTCCAGTCTTTATCACTGCAACAGTGTAATACAGGCTATGGCAGCCAGGCAGAGCACGAACAGGCAGGTGCTGAACAAGTTTTCTACCACAGGCAGCTTTGCCAGCAAATATCTGGCCTGCAGTACCCTTGCTATTTCTGTCCTGGATGTCTCTGGAGGAATGGCTGCCAAATGAAAAGTACCGTACCAATTTGTGCGGTGGTTTTGTGATGTGCATAAATGAGTTCTTGGATAGGCTTAAATTCCTCCTGACTCGTAATTTAAGTGCAAATTTCAATTCTGGTGTGTCTAAAGGGGAAAGGTTTGTGCATTGCTATGCAAGTCTGCCAGCTGGCCCCCACTGCCACTTTGTTCCTTTGCTTTTAAAACTAAAACATGAAGCTTAAAACAGTTGTTTTAATATTTAGCACTGTAGAAGGTCGTGTTCATACGAGGGCCCTGGAGAGAGAAAAGCTTTTGAGCAACTGGGAGAGCCATTGAAAGTCAATAAATATAGGACTCATCAGTTGCACTGCTTTTATATCTCACCTCTCCTGACAGTGAGCTGGGAACCATCAGGCTTGGCCAAGGACTTATAGAGAACAACTGATACTGAAAATGAAGTTAAACATTAGATGTTAGGCTGAATATATCAGTGTTGTTTGATTTTAAAAAGGCACGAACAAGACTATAGAGGTCTTGTCTAGCTTTAAAACACTGAAGTGATTTTAAGGTGGAAAATTCAGCTCCACAAGCCAAACACCTGAATCTTATAACTGTGCCATTCCAGGGGCTTGTTAGAGATAACTAGTCCAGCCTCTAGCTACTGAGTATCACATACCTTGCACTTATTATATTGGATACCTATGTCCTCTTACAAATCTTTTCCTTGTTTAATGGTCTGTAATCTACTCCTTAAAACTGCCCTTTCTGTGGCAGTATTATCCCTCAGTTACTATATTTATTCTAATGTGGCTTTATGAGCACTGAAACGAGATGGAAAATTCTCTCACTGCCCTGTGAACTCCCATCACACCTTGCTTACCAGGTTAGTATAATGCCCCAGGTGATTATGCTGCAGAAATTCAGAAATATTAGCCCTGGTTTCCCTATAAAGCTGATTTCACATCCACTTGTGAAGCAACCCAACAGACACACAACGGGATAAAATAGAAGCCAGCTGAGTTTTCACTTAGTACTTTTCAAGATGAGTAAAGCACACAGGAATCACTATCCTTTCCAACTGTTGTATAAGATGTTAAAAGGCTTTAAAATAAGAGGCACTTGTTTTAAAGCATATTTAAACATTTACTGCATGCATTGCAATCTCTCAACTTGGTGCATGACTCTCAGCTCCTGAAACAG
The DNA here is from genome assembly GCA_024865655.1 of Emberiza elegans. Taxonomy (NCBI): domain Eukaryota; kingdom Metazoa; phylum Chordata; class Aves; order Passeriformes; family Fringillidae; genus Emberiza; species Emberiza elegans. Next base: position 9,123,747 of record JALJVW010000398.1, read on the forward strand.
ACACAGACCTCATACTCTTGGTACCTCGGCCAGAACAGAGATTCTGCACTCCTATTGAAAGCAGGGGAAGTTAGAAACAAATCACTCCCCTTGGACCCCCTTCAGAGTCTTTCAGTCAGCCCATTCTATAAACTTCCTTTAACTATGAGGAACAAGAAACAAATAACTATTCTCCACTAATGGGGATTTTTATTTATTAATTCATTTTGAAATTATAGTCTCATTTTCTCTCTCAATAGACCAGGGGCAGGTTAAATTTCTTTCACTAAATTTCTTCCACAACTTTCACCTACATTAATGTAGGCACTTTCCTGGTACTAAATTAGCATGACAAGCTACCTTGTTATGGGCATGTTAACAGAAATGTCTATATGCTTTCTTAGTAATGAAAACCTGTCCTTGCTGTTATTCTAATAATCAGAAATTCCATCTTTCCCTAGCCAGCTGCCAAATTTCTTCTTTCCTGAAAGTAAATAATGCCTATTCTATACTTGTATATTATACTTCTGGATCCAAGCCAAAAGGTTTTCGTGTCATGAAAACCTTGTGATTTAAATGCATCACGTGAGACAGGACAGCAACAAATCAAACAGAGCAGGATAATAGGTTTGAACAGGATAATGGAACAAGCAGTTGTCTAAGGTTTGGAAAAGGGCTAGGAAACACACTGTTGCTAGAACAAGATCCTCTGCTGCCTTCAGCTTCTGTGGCTATTTCTGATTTGTTCCACTGTGCAAAGAAACACTGGAAAAAGCAATGTTATTAAAACCCAGATGTGTGGAGAGAGCTTGATTCCTTCTAAATATGTCAACATAGCCTGAGCTATGCCATCTTTCTCACAGCCATGCAGGCAGCTGCCTGCACAACATCCACACAGAAATAACTCCAACCTTAGCTATGGAGGAGAAGCATTACAATTTTACTCAGCTGAAGATAACCTGCATTTATCCAGAAACTTGATAAATGTAACTGGTCGCTTGAAAATGTGAAAAACACAAATTTGGCAAAGATTTGTTTTCCCCTACCAATCCCACTGGTAGGAGCTCCAGGAAGAAATCCTTCTCACTTGAGCATAAATATGCAGCAGACTTCTAAGAAAACAATCCTGTGAGCACAATTATTCCAGCTGACAGAGAGTGGCTGGTGATAGATAACAGGAATATTGGTGAACAAGGAGCAGTTATTTCTGCACTCACTCAGCAAATCCAGAGCACAGGCACGTTGTCTCTGCAGAGTTTTTCTGTGCCACACGAGCTGCTCAGGAGGAAGACTATGGTTTTAAACATCTTTCCCACTTTAGTGCACAGCATGGTGGTTATTTGCAAGGCCATTTAATTTGCAAGATATGGGCCTTGAAATGCTAAACATGACCAATTTACTTTTGGAAAATATCACTGATGCCTCCGTGGCAGAGCATGTGCCACAGATAAGGGGTTTATACCTGTGCACACAGGCAGGTTGTTAACTTCACAGGTTATGGGTGCTACCATTCCTAGTCCTGCAGGACAGCTGTGGGAACAGAAGAGTGTGACGGTGTTCACAGGGGCCTGGGGATGAGGGAAGAGACGAGGATCTGGCTCCATGTTTCAGAAGGCTTGATTTATTATTTTATTATATTAAAACTATACTAAAAGAATAGAAGAAAGGATTTCATCAGAAGGCTGGCTAAGAATAGAGTAGGAAAGAATGAATAACAAAAGCTTGTGTCTTGGACAGAGAGTCCGAGCCATCTGGACTGTGATTGGCCATTAATTAGAAACAACCACATGAGACCAATCACAGACCCACCTGTTGCATTCCACAGCAGCAGATAACCATTGGTTACATTTTGTTCCTGAGGCCTCTCAGCTTCTCAGGAGAAAAACTCCTAAGGAAAGGATTTTTCAGAAGATATGGCTACAGAAGAGCCAAGATTTGGGTCCTGCTTTGGGCCAGGAGTGCTGTGTCAGCTCAGCCAGGCACAGAGGGTCCTGCTCACAGTCCTGTGTGGCTCCCACCCACAGCCTGGTGCTCCCTTACTCCACAGCGCACATCAGGCATTTCTAACCCCTGTGACAACCTCAAGGCTCTGCTATACTCTGTCTTTTGCTGGAGTGATTCACGCCCAAAAAGCAGGTTTGTGCTGCTGATGCAGTCATGTTCATATCACAAGTGTTTCGCCTTCTCAGCATGAGCCCAGGCTCCAGGCTTTCTCCAGCAGGTGACAAGAGCCAGCTGCCTCCAGGGCAGAGCCACACTCAGCAGTGGCAGCGCTCCCAGCAGAACCTGGCCATATCTGCAAGTCCTTCCTGCTGAACTCTGGAAAAGTCCCTCAAAAAACAGTAAAAACCACTGTGAGACAATAAATATTCTAGCAGCTTACCCTGGTTCACTGCCAGCTAAATGAGTTGTTGGGTATCTCTCCTTTCTTCTTGCCAGCATTTCTACATGCAAAAAAAAAAAAAAAAAAATTAAGGTCATCAGCAGGAGTTAAGGGCTGTTCTGAATTAAAAATTCTGCCCAACATTTAAGAACAGAAACTTGAGTTACCAGCTGAACACATGGGATGTAATGAAATACAGAGAAACACAGGCCCTCATGAAATGCAACACAAGTAAGAAGAAATACTTCAATTTAGCCTGGTACTTTCCTATTTCACAAATAGTTGGTGAGTTGAAGAAGCCAAAAAATCAAGCCAGAGAATGACCTAAAACCCCAGAAAAATGAGAGCTACTAAAAATTACCAGTAGGAAAAAATCCTAAATGCTTTAAAAAGCCAGAGATGTTTTTAACAAGCATTTTAAAATATATATCTGCTCCAGTGCTCAGGTATCAAATGCTGCTCTTCCATTTATTTTTTTTTTTTCTAACATATCACACTTTTCTTTCCCACCATCCACAATTATAACTTCAAGAACACCCAGTGCAACACACTCAGTCTCCTCTAACCACAGAGCTGCTACTTCACAACAAAGCAAAAATCTGATTTATCAAATACAGAACACAGCAGTATTTCAGATGTCAAATCTCCTCGTGCTAAAATATGTATATCCTTGACAAACTAATTGTTTTTCTGTGGCACTGTGACCTAGCCAAAGCCTGAAGCTGCTCGGCAGCCCTGATCAAGGGGCTGACAGCAGGAAGAGTGATGGATGGCAGAGGCAGCCACTGGCTCTGGCCGAGCAGGCTCCGCTGTACCACCCATCCATCACCCTGACAGCTCAAGAAATTCTGCTCAGATTTATCTACAGGGCACTAAGCAGGCAGAAGGCAGAGCATATATCCCACCAGCTGAAAGGGTAGATAACCAGAGAGGAACATTAGGCCATTTAGCTTCCAGGAGTAAATTGGTAAATCCCATTTGGCTCTGCTGGCTAGGCAAGTGAGATTATGCCAGCAAGGAACGCCATGGAGGTACAACTGTGAAAATGGTCATGATGTAAGAAAAATGAAATATAAAGTTACTGGAAAGAAGTCTTCCCCTCCTTGCTTTTATTTAGAGAGAAAAGCACAAAGAAAGAATAAGAAAAGGATCAAATAATTAAGTGGAGCCTGGGCACTGTGTGTGCTGTAAAGAGGGAAAAGATGAAAGGTCATAAAATAATTGAGTCCTTGAATACCAACAACTGGAGTTTTAAATCAGGACTTGACTGACACAAAGGTTGAACCATCTCTGTCAGTTTCTCAAGCTATAAATAAAGTAATATTCTGCATCATTTTGCAGTGAGTGATGACAATATTCTCTTCTGCACATGCACTCCTTCCCAAGCTCACACAGGGTGTGCCTGTATCATACCTGTCCCATCACTGGTGTTAATGCAATTCAGCAGAATAAACTTTGTTTTATAGAACAGTAATACACCTTAATGTGCCACATGGAAGGACTGAATAAAGCTGACACTTCTGTTTTATACATAGAGAGGAAATCGATTTGGTTGTGGCAGGCAAAAGGAGGCATTTTAAAATTAAGTCATAGTCAAGACAGAGTTGGGCAGAAAAAAATTACAACTCTCAAAGACATCTTTTTTTTAATCACTCCTGCCTTTTTCTTTTTCTCTTTGAAAGGCAGCAGGCTGCAGCTTTACTGTACCAAAATACTCCATGGGTATTTATCTTGAGAACTTCCTGCAGGTGATACAGTGATTTTCTGTAAATTTGAAGATTAGAGAATTTAATACTCATATTGAGTAAACAACTGCCTGTCAGATTTTCAAATGTTTTCCTGCAATAAGGGGGAGAACCATAATTGCCTGAACTGCTTTGTTTGATTTGTAAATGAACACCCTGCTTTAATCAATTGACACTAATTAGTAAATTGGAGATCTGAACATTTCTCAGTGTATTTTCATAAACTCCTGTAATTTCTGGTACCATGCTCATGTGCTGTAAGTAAAGGTTGTAAGGGTTTTCTCAGAAATGTCTGATAGTTTTAGCTTTATACAAGAATTGACTCATTGACTTTCAAGTTAACTGCTCTTGAAATAAGCATTTTGTAGTTCCTAAGCACTTGCTTTTAATTCAATGAGAAATAGATCTAAAAACCCCCAAATAAACCTATGTTGTTCACACACTCTCTTGTCTATTTCTGCACTGTGTCACTTGTAAAATTTAAAGTGTGTTCTTGTGACAATGCAAGAGCACAGGCCCTGGTAACTCATCCCAAAGACATCTCCCACACTCTGAGCAGCCAAATTCCCACTAGGAGCACAGGGAGACCAGATCAGCATTACAGAGGCTGTAACAATATGCACATCTGAAACCAAGATGTTAACTTTTACATTTGAGTACTCAAATGGCTGCTGTGGGCAATTGAAAGCATCCATGGCTGCAAGAACCTTTTAACCCTTCTGGCTGGCCAATTGCTGACTGGGAAGTCACAGGGTTACTTCTTTTGGGAAATTAATTCTGAAATTTAAAAACAAATGAACACAGTTTGATTTACCAAAAAATTACAGGCCCTATTTAGAAGGACAATTAACATTTCTACTCCAATTCCAGAGCAATCTTCATTTTGTAATTTCCCCTGAAAAACAACATAGTAAATCAGAATGTTATGAAGGCAACCTTACCAAATTTCACTTGGCCTGTCTGGGTCAGACTTCGTTTAATTAAATTACTTGATTTCCATTCCAAAGTTCAGCGTTATTATTCAAACTAATCCTTGCTATTATATTAATAACACCAAAGAAACCATGCCATGCAAAAAGCATTTGTGTTAGGAAGAGGTTTTGACCATGAAGAAGCACAATCAAAGAAGTGCGGCAGCATTCAGAAGACAACTTAAAGAATAGATGTCTCTTTAATAGTGCTTAAACTATCTACTCCAGATCACAATGCTGGTGTTGTTCTTGCTTGGCTGACCATATGGAAATTAAGCTTTTCCCCTGTTCTTCACTGCTGTTTTCCTAATGTTGGCTTCTGAGCCATTTAATTGCACTCTGTCATAAAACTGGGTGCTCAGGCTGACAGGAACAAGGATCACCTAAGTGCTATTGTGGTGACCAGAGCACTTGTATAGGCAATGGAGGTGAAAACCTTTACACTTCAGAAAGAGAAAAGAAAATGCATTTCACCAGGGGCAGCACAATGCCCCTCCTAAGCCTAAACAATTGCAAATGTACAGGCTCTGGACGCTGCCATATTCACAAAGAGGCCATTCATGGAGACTTTGCTGAGGCAAGTTAGGGCAGAAGGGTCAGAGGGCTGTGAACTTTGATCTATCGCTTCAAATTTGGCAGGCCTTAAGAAACCTCCTGCTTCAGTAAGTTTCTTGATTAACCTAATAAGAATTACACAAGAAGTGCTGTGATCTTAGCCCTGCATCGGATTAGCTGCCTAGACGGTGTTCTGTGAAGCCTAAAAATCTCATCAAGGAGCATAATGAGAAATAGACGATGGAAGTGCCGAGAAAAAGGGCTCCAGTTTGTGTTTTAATTGTGCAGGCAAGGAAACGAAATGAAAGTTACACGAGAGCTGCATTTTCTGAAGAAGCACAGTATTTCTCCATAGAAACATTATCTTAAACTCTGAGGGGGAAAAAACCCTAACAAAATTGAAAGCTGGGGAAGTGAATTCAAGATGAACCTTCAATAATTCAGAAACAATTTTTCCTTTTGCCACCTTCCCCATAGAATAGAATCTAATACCGACATTCATATTTATGATGAACTCTAAAAATTATTTCAACAAAAACTGTCACCATAAGCAGCACTAAAGGATATCCACAGCTACCTTATCAAAACCATGTCAAGGAAGAAAGAAATTTGAATTGTTACAAAGAAGGAGGATTAGCAATTAATTCCTGAATTAGGCCATTAGTATACTCAGAAATTTTTCCATTTAATGAACCACCACTACATTAGCCCATTTTTATATTACAATATCATTTAATTTATAAAATTAATCAAATATAATTCATCTTTGAATTATCAGGATTATTCCTTTTCCATGGATGTTTTGAAAGGCTCCATTGCTAACATAAAATGCAAATCTGAGTAGCCACAAGAAGTCTACTCTTCAGAAATATTAAATATTTCTTGAAAGGCCTAGGTAAAAGATGTTCATGCTTCAGCATTTCTAGCTCATCCTTGCAGCACATCTGCAGACTGGGAGATTAGTAAGTGACCATGGTTTGGTGTCCTGGATTGTAGTGGCTCAAACATTTGAAGACAGGTTAGAAACTGACTCATGCAGGTCAGTTCTCTGTTCAGTTTGGGATCAAGTGCCAGCAAAGGCAATTGGGTCTGTGCCTTAAAAAAAGTGGGAGAAAGAAGTCTCCAGGTATGTAATTAATAAAAAGGGAGAAAAAAACCAAAATCCCACACCACCAAATCAGTGGGGTTTTTTAAAGATCCCTGCTCCTGTTTGTAAGGTGTTGGGCTCCCCTTTAATAGAAAGTCCTTGGACAGCACTTGGGATCAGGCTCCCAAGTTTCCACCCTCACTGAAGACTGTGAGTAAGTAATTCCACCTTGGAGCACTGCACAAGTCCATGGACAGGATTTGTTCAGGACACAGAGCACTCCCACCGAAGGCCTGATGCACCACAAAGTGTCTGTGCAGCTTCACCAGGGAGCAGCATCAATACCCACCCACAAGTTTGGGTGTATCTTTAGCATCCTGCACTGCATGCTCACACAACAACAGCAAAACGTTCCCCAGGAAACATTCCAAAATGGTTTCTCTGAAAAGTGAAGTAAGTTCACTTGTGGGTCAATGGGGTAATTATGGCAGAATGAGCCTGCCAAGCTCCAACAACAGTTTCACATTTCAACAATGCTCCTTCCCATAATCCCAAGTGAGTGATTTCTTCTACTCCATGTGCTTCTTCTCTTATGAAATAATAACAATAAAAGACAGTGAATCAGTGCTATCAATTAGGAGTCATCTCATAGAATAGAATTATGCTTTGAATTGAAAAAGGAAAACATTTTAAGCTGCATTTTAGTCACTAACATTCTTATTTGTTTTGCTATTCTGTCTCAATGTTCCTGTGTGAGTTTTCTGTGGAATAATTTGTAAGATCCTGACATGGTATTTGGTCTGTACATCAAAGAGCCCAGAGAACCAGGAGGGAAACTCCTCCAAGAAGCTTTTAAGATACAGTGAGGTAAAACCTGGTGCCAAGTGGAAAATAGCACGTTGAGTTGAGTTGCTAAACTTGCTGGGAAACTGTTTACATATACAAGCCACAGTAGTTGCAAGATAATAAATTTATTTATCTTCAATTAAGCAAACCTCCTGGAATAAGCTTGCATGTCATTTGTGCTGTCTAGCACACGTTTTTTTTTTATCACTGTTACAAAAGCTTTTTTTCAGCAGGGCCTGTTAACAGCAAAATTAAAATGTAACATGAAAAAACCATCCTTTATAGGCAATAGAGAAGAAAGCACCAGAAGGAAATAAGTGCTAATGATTAAAAAAACAAGCAGCACTTTGAAAAGACATAAGATATATGTGTAGCTTAATGGACAGAGCAGTGATGCCATCCATCTGCTTTTGCTGTGCATCAAAAAAGAAAGTTATGAGCAGCTGCAGACACAAAGGCTGAGTGGTGACCCTGCCTGAGCATCCCCTTTAAAACCCACATGTATTTGCCTTCTAGTTTGTTAGGTAAGGAATTGAGCTGACTAGCAAGTCTGGGCAATTCTAAACAACTAGGTACACAAATGATGTTTAAAACTCCCTTTGATGTTCTAGCTGAGCTGCCACAAGCAGAGAACAATAGATCAGAGATGTGAACTGCCATGCAGGTATAGAACAATAGAGAAACAGTTTCAATAAATTTTCTCTGCTCCCATATCATACTACAAGTCCCCACAAACTTGGACACCAGGGAGAAAGTTACCCTGGTAAGCAGAAGTATGCATCCAAAACCAGTCTGTCTTGCAAAATAAATATGCAGCAAGTAATACAACAATCATATATACTTTGAAATCCAAAGCTTTCTTCTAGAAAAGATTTCTCTATCTGCATACTAGCACCTAACTGAAAATATTTGTTTGAACTCTTTAAGAATCATCACTAAAAAATAGTCAGAAAGGTTTAATGTTATATACCTGGAGAACCATCTAAAATGCCTCCAGGAGAAACTACTGTTAAGATCTTTAACAGGAAAAGCAGAGCAGTGTCTTTTTTTTCATGCAGGTATGAAAAAACCCCATCAATTTAGAACAAGGTGAAGCCTATATTCACTTATTTTATTTTTATTGTGACTGTACATCCAGATTTATAACTACTGAACTGTTGACTAGACTGCTTTTGTTTCTTCCTTAAACAAATATTTTAGCCTAATCACAGAGGGCCTGCACAAAACTGACACCCTGCCAGGCAGTGGAGCACAGTGTCTCCTAGAGCAAGATTAATCTCCAAATAAGTGAGGATAAGGAACAACTGTGTCTAGAGTGTCTCAGCATCCTTAGGAGAGCAGTTCACATACAGCTGATACATTGGGTTAAGCTGCCTTGGCAGAGGCTCGTCCATCAGCCCAAAGGCAGATGCATCAGCCATGGAAACTATTATGTTGTGCCTATTTACCTAGAAACACTCCAATTTTAAACCTGATGGTCTAATAGTACAGCAGGAGCTGTGGCTGATAAACAGGCAGGAAATTTGACTGTGTGGAAAAACAAAAAACCTGCTGCGAGCTTTGCTTGCCTTTCTTTTCTTTTTTAAAGACAGGGATTTTGCAAATATTAAATAGTTCATCTAACTTGTGAGAACTATGCAATGTAACAAAACTGTTTGATTTGTTGTATTATCACTGGGCTTTGCACAGGCTCCATAGGAGGGTTACTAAATAAAAAAGGTTCTCAGTTTTGGCACAAGAAATGCGCTCCTCAGGTAGGAAAATATGCATTTATCAACAGCTTTGCCTATCTGAAAATATTACTCTGTTGGAAAAACTATTTCTGTCATTTGCAGAAAGCATATATTTCAATTTTCAGCCACATCAATATCCTACTCTATTTATGATTACTCTTATTATTTGTGTTGCCTCTCAACCCAGTGATCCCAGGCACGAGCCAAGAAATGCATGAATCCAGAACAAAGAGTACAGTTGCTAAAAGCTCACATTGAGGCTGGGAGCAGTAGGCAATAGATTGCACAGGCAGACAGGAAACAAAGACATATCAGCAACAAAATCAGTGCCTGCTTTCTGTCAGTATCTAGGATAGTTCCCACTGAAAATTTTCATTTAAATCTTGAAAGAAAAATTATTGCCCGTGTGCATATTTACTGTAAATACCAAATATATGTAAATACAATGACATTTATTACATATATTACTATATGTAAAAACCCACATTTATTACATATATTACAATATAAATGTTATTTATTACATACATAATATGATCACATATTTATAATTGCCATCATGAAATTGTTCAAGAAAAGGCAGAGAAAAGACCCAAATTTAGGGGCAAGGGCATTCTCAAAGCAGCTTCTTTGCTGGATTTGTATGAAGGCATTCATTCAAAGGGGCTTATATCTAGTGCTGTGCTGGTCAGGGAGGCTTTGCAACAGCAGAATTCAAAAAGGGGTTACAACACAAAAGCTTGAGATTAGTTTTACTGACTGTTAAGAGGTGAGATAAAACAATTCATGAATTCAAAAAGATCAAGTAGGGAGGAAGATCAATATGAAAGGAATTAGTGCCTAAGTTTTCAGATAGATGTGCCAGCATGCTGCTTGGATTTATAATTATAAAGCAATTAATACTTAGCTCAATAATAAATTATTAGCTGCCATGGAAACGACTGAAATATAAGGGAAGCTATTAAAGGCAACGAGATGGCCTGCAGGAGACAAAGGGGGAGGCAGCTTATTCACCAGGCACACTGTGCCCTTCCTCCTGCTCCTTACGCTATCACACACCACTTTGAGACTGCTAAAGGAGAAATTGCAAAATGCCTGAACTCACACAGAGCCAATTGTCAGGGTTTAGCAGGGCTTTTTTTTTTGTGTTAAGATGATAATTTGATTATAGAGTCAGATATTTTTCTGGTGTAATCCTAGGGATGTCACATATCCCTTTTTACCTGAGCAACTAGTTGAAGCAGCTATTTTCAAGAACTTGTAGGGGACAGGTAATGCCACTGAAAAGCAGAAAAGGAGAGTTAATGCCTTCTATCAAAAAGAAGAAATTGAGGAGCAAGAAAATTATAGGCTAGGTAGCTTAACTGCAGCTTCCTGGAAAAAAATCATGAACAAACAATTCATTTGTAACCACCTGGAATAAAACAAGAAGATTATGAGCAGCCAACATGGATTTGTTCAAAGCAAATTATATCAAACCAGTCTAATTTCTTTCTGTAACAAAATAAAAGGCTCTGACTTAAAACAATAAATGGTGCCCTGATGTCCTCCTGTGCAGACAAGGGAAGTTTGGTGTAAGTCATGTACTACCATGTGACAAACAGAATTTTGCCTGCAGATTATTGACCTGCATGTTGTCAAAGTGGAGAGAAGTATCAAACAGGGCTGCACAAACAACTCTGGATGGCATTGCCCTGAAAATTCACCTCTGATGATTTGTTGATGGAAGAGCACATGTCATTAAATGCAAGTAACATGCCACAGAAAGTCTGCCACTACTTTGGAAAACAGGATTAAAATTCACAGTGTTTACAGGGGATCCCAAAATCAATATGAATCAATGATGTCATTCTGTAGGGAAAAAAAAATCCCAAAAAGACAACTGTGACACACAAACCACAAACAGGCTTCAGGGTACATGGATACATAAAGCAGAAGTTCAAGTCCATCCCAATCCCTCCTTTAGTGTGACTGACCACAGGACAGATAGACTGGCACCAGGCAAAGAGAAAGCCACTAGAATTATCAAATACGATCTATGAAAACAGGTCTACAGATATGGTTAGTGTTAAACTTTAGGAAAAAAGCTTTCTAAACTAAGAACAGTTAAACACACAGTGAGCTGCCCAGGAAAGTCCTTTCTAGAGTAACTTTTCCTGGAGGTCTTTTAGAACAGGTTACAAAATCGTAATTAGGAATATCATAGGCATAACTGACCTCACTTTCCATCAAGGAGGCACACCAAGTAACATCTTTGGGTCTCCTGTGGTCTTATTTTTCTTAAGAGTTTACAATATTATTTTTTCCCCATTTCTAATCTCATCTGGATGAATTGTAAGGAATTTGTCTGGGGTTTCCAGACATGAGGCAGCCTTTTCCTGGCAGAAACCCTAGACTGACTACAGACATGCATACCCTCACAGGGCACATATGCAATATATTGAATGCCTCAGCCAAGGACTGTTCTATATCCAGAAATCAACAGCACATGTGCAATAATCCATCACTTTTGGGAAGCATCAGACTTTATTGAATAGGCACTGGAACAACAGTACAATATTCAGGGAAACTCAAGTCCCAGAAATCCTCCTATTCTTTGGATACAAGAGGGATGAAACAACAGGAGAAATATTCTTTGGTCACAACTCTAGGCCATCACTTTACCAAGCAAAAGCACTTATTCTCTCAACTCTTGTTTTCTCATACAATTTACTAGCACTCAGCTGGCTGCATCTGTGATTCCTTTACATCTTTGAAACAACAACAACAACAAAAAAATCAACAATATCTGCCTGAGCTCCTCTGTTTACTAGTCTCCACAATAACTTCTTCAATCACACACCTGAACTCTATTATTAGCATTCACATAGAGTACACAAGGTGATGGGGTGGTAATTTTTTCCAATTTAACTTAAACAAGGGAAAGTGGTTCTTCAGCTTCAGAAATATTTCTACCAGCATAACTGTGTTTGGTCTTATGCTTACAGAATCACAAAAGCAATGATCTACATCAGAAAAATCTGTAAAGGAATTTATACTAAATTGAAATAAAATAAGGAATGTTACTGGAGCTGGTGGCCACAGAGCAGGAACTGTGCAAATACTTATAAGAAGGAAGAAATAATGCAGAGATGGTGAAGTCATTGAAAATTCATCCTGAGCCATCCTAGAATTGTTTATCTGAGAGAAGATAAGCAAATCAACTTCTGGCAATTGCCCCTCTGACAGCAGGCAGCAGCTGCATCACTGCCTTGCCTTGCTGAGCAAAAGCAGGGGAGAAGGCAGTGACTAACTCCAGTCAATAAGCACACCCACTGATATTATAATACAAAAGAATTGATGAAAGGAGCTCCTGAAAAAAAGTTTCTAATTATACTAATCCCAAAATGTACCAGCAGAAATCAGTTCTGCATTCCAGCCTATAGGAACTGAGGTGTGCAGTTGTGTGCAGCCCCCTGAATGCAGCAGGGTCCCAGAAATTCTCAGGGAAAAGGAGGAGCTGGTTTAATAGAGTCTTACCATATGTCTAGAGCTGAATGGCCCTGGGTTTACACTTTTAAAAATATGCTTCCTGTCAAGGTGTCTTGTCCAGTGTGAACAATTCCTCATTAAATTGCAGCAAGAAAAGCTTCTATTGATTTGCCAAATGCCATCATCTCCTGTTTATAGCCACACCCATGTTTGTTTACTTCAGGTGTTCTCTTCTTATATCAGCTTGAGAACAGTAAAAACCAAACCCCAAAGACAGCTCTCCTTGTCACCCTCTGTCAGCAGGAGCTGTCTCTGCATGAAGTTCTGCTAGCAGAGCATCATCACAGCAGATTTTTGTGTCCCACATCTGAGAGAAGCAGGATCACCTGCACACACAATGCAAATTACTGCTCAGAAGCCTCTGAAATAGGGGGGATCTCTTTCTGTATCTCTTTTGAACAAAAAGAAACCCCATAAGGAGCCATCAGCCTCTCCCCTGTAAATTCTGTGTCACCCCAGAAGAAGCAGGTGTTCTTCTTCTTATATCAGCTTGAGAACAGTAAAACCAAACCCCAAAGACAGCTCTCCTTGTCACCCTGTGTCAGCAGGAATCTCTGCATGAAAATTCATCACAGCTGTCCCACATCTGAGAGAAGCAGGATCACCTGCACACACAATGCAAATGACTGCTCCAGACCAACATGAAGCCTCTGAAATAGGGGATCCACAGCCCTGTGGCTCCTCTCCTGTTCTCTTTTGGCTTTTCCCCAAAAGAAGAACCACAGAATAAGGTACAGCACAAGGAAATCTGTTCACAGAAGCTGAAAAGAGAGCTGAGCTGTTTCCATCAGCACATCAGGGTCCTTTGGGTCAATGTGGCTTCTTTCAACCTGTAAATTCTGTGTCATCCACAGCAAGAAACAGCCCAAGTGATGCCTGTGGAGGGGCTGGGGATGGCTGGTACCCTCAACCATACCCACACAAAGAGAAAGGAATCACAGTTAAAGCACTGTATGCTCTAAGACATCTTTCAACAAAGAAAAAACATAAGGGGGATGATGACCAAACAAGAAAGGAGATCCTTTCTTTCAGAAGTTCTTTTTTTCCTGGTTATTAAATCAAATCTGACCATCTCCTCAATTTCTTTTATCATCTTTTACTGAATTTTTATATAACATTTCCATGCCCATATTACTTCCAATTTTTCATTATTGCTGCCCTAATTTTAACCTCACTCTTCCCAGAACTTGGCTCATATGTGATGCATAAATCACAAGGCTATTATGGCTAATCTTGTAATAAAAATGTAATTTATAATACTTTGCACAGAAAACAACAACACTTTCCTCAACTGACTCAGCACTGAAGTTTTAACAACCAAATATGTGAATAAAGCATGTATCTTATCTGGCTATCAGTTTTATATATCACTTTGGAAAGATCATGATTCTCCCCCTTCCAGGCTTCAGTCTCTCCATGGATGAAAGATAAATGCCATGAACATACTTCTAGAAAAGGTATAGGACAGATGCTAGGGTGTAGATATAAGGTAGATGAAACAAAGATCCAGTCTTGATTTGCTGGTTTAGCAGATGACCAGTCCTCATAAATCAAACAAAATCCAAGCAGGAGATAAGACAACCTGATAGAGTTAGCTAGCCTCATCATTTCTTACTGAGATGTCTCTTTATTTCACATTTCATTCTAAAGGCTGTTATTTCAACACAATCCAGTTGTACAGGGTTCCAAGCTCAAGTCAGAAAAAGATGCCAAATGTTCACAAACTTGCTGACACAATAAACAAGAAAGGTACTGAGCACTTCACCAGATCCAAATGTTAATTGTCATCTTTCAGTTCCTACAGATAATATTTGACAACTCTCTTCCTTTCACCTGAAAGCATGAGAAGGCGGCGAGACACAAAAAACATCTCTCAAGCTGCTCATACCACATAATGTTCTGTGCCTCTAGGAAAGAAGTGGTACAACTGAACAATTTTTAAAAATTCCATCCTATCATCACAGGACAGAGCTAATACATACAAGTAATTAACTACCTTACATCTACCCTGTCCTTCCAGAATTGCTTTATCTCTATCACTGAACCTTTCACGAGGCACCAGCGCTCTGATTTTCACTGCTGGCTGGTATACAAACAAATCAGCCACATTGTTTTCTAAAACTCTAATTTTATTTTTTGATGAGCATTGAGTAATGTCTGTAACACATTCTTGACATGAAAGCTGCTCAGCATCATGAGTCAGTGCCCTCCTCCCCCAGCCCCAGCAGGAGCGACAGATCCCGGCCCTGATGCCTCAGCTCAGGTTTCATTTCATTCCATTTCATTTCATTACACACTGTAACAGGCCAATATCCACAGCTTGGGCAGCCGAGCCAGGAAATTCAAACTGCTGCTGCTTATTAAACATTGTGCCATCAAATCACGTTAGGAGCATTAAAATGTAAATAAATACTGTTGGGTCACTGGTTAGACTTCTTCTTAGCTCATCCTTAAAGTGCTTTGAGAAATCTTTTTGCAAATACCTCAGTGAAGCACCAAAGGTTCTTTAAAGATGTTTGCCTTTGAAGATCCAGCTGCAACAGGATTAAATTTACTTTTACAGCAGTCTATGTTTATAAAAAGACATTCTCCCAACCTCAGGGCACTGGGATACCTAGAGTGCATCCTAGCAGCTTTCAAAGCATTGGAGCCAACCAAGGGAACCAGCTTTTGTGTATGCCAAGGAGGTAAAAAAAAAAGTTTAAAAAGTGACAATGCTGTTGAGGTGCTCCCATTGTCCATCTTATACATAGAAAGGGTTGTGGAAATATATTTCAGTCTCAGTTGTGCCGCCTTCAAAAAAGAAAGGTACCCTCTCCACAGGCCACAGAGTGTGAGGGTAAGGGCTGTTAATTTTTCATACATTTGCATATATTAGACATATGCTCTATGCCTTAAATTTAGCCTTATTCCAGATGAAGTCACTTCTACATCACATTATTTTTAGATTTTTTAAAGTTTAAAATAAATCCAGGCCCAGGGTCATATGTAGGCAAATATCTGAGTGAATGGGAAGCCAAGGATTGATTCCTTTGAGCCTAAAAACCTGCACAAATCAAGATGCAGAGGTCCTTTAATAAAGTACATGATGCGGATGACCAATGCTGGTATTTTCCCTCTGCTGTTCTGACCTAGAAGTGCCCAGCTGGGCAGGCATCCCACAGCCACACTCATGCGTTTGGAAGAATTTGGCACCAAGGTGTGCTGAGCACTGGGAAATCTTCATGGTTATTGAGCCACAGGAACTGCCTCAACCAACACTAAGGGCTGGGTGAGTGAGTGAGTCCAAACATGATGTCTCATTATTTTAGCATGGTGCACACTACACGTAACCTCTGCAGAGGATTAGAGTAAAACAATTTATCCAAGTACCAGGGATTAAAAAAATGCATTCTGACCTTGTAACAGGTATTTCACACACTCTTTAAAGCAATCACAATATATTAATTAACATATTTAAAGAGAGGGATTAACTACAATCTCATTATACTTCTGAACTTAACATATCTAGGAAAAAAAACTAGGAAAATGCAGGGTTATTATTTTCATTTATTTAGTGTCTTTCTCAAATATGATAATGCAGCTATGAAGCCACTTAATAATTAGGTTAAGAAAATGGACTGGAAGGAAGCAGAAGCAGCTCAAAATATTGAGCCAATGCCCAGAAAGTCAAGGAAAGTGTTTCATTGAGCATAATGGCTTCAGAACAAATTCTGGAAAGAGCTCAGTGCCTCTACAATGTAAGGTTCATGAGAGTGAATTAAAATCATGGATCCCTACAAATTAACAGAGCTTTAGCTGACCTTTACCTGACTGCCCTGGAGAAGTGAAGAGCTCCTTGGCTTCTATTGTAGAGGAAGCCCTGCAAATAAACAAATGAGGTTCCAGAGGTCAAAATTAAATAGAAACCTCTTTGCAGTGTGTTAACCTGTATATTTGTTTGGACAGGCACAAGAATGTGTTGAGAAGGAGGTTGAAATGAGCAAAACCTTTGGACCTGTGACATGGAATATAATTCTATCAGCACCTGAATTTTTTTTGACATTTGGCAATGCCTTTTTTCCTACAAGTAGAAGGCATGGTATTTGAAATTCAGCTCTGGTAAGTAATCACACATGTGATGTCAGAATTTGCTTCCCATTAACATTAATGCCAATTCAAAAGCATAAAAGTTTGTAAAGGGAAAACAGGCACAACCACATCAAGTCACTTGAAAGGCAATCATGTGTGCATTCAAACTGCTTTTACAATCTCAACCCTATTCCTTTCAACCCCCCCATTTCATGGTGGCTGTACTATTTCTGTTGCTATGGGTATGCACGCTTCAATTTTCTATCACTATTAGAATTTGTGTTAAGAATCCACAAATGTGAAAGTTCCATAATGAAATTCTCATCTTGAACATGTTAAAACACAGCTGTGCAAGACAGCAAGACTAAATCCAGGACAGTGGGTTTGCAGTAACAGCCAAGAAGCTTTAAACAGTATGAAAGACAGAAGCTGAGAGCTTCAAAGCCAGCTGTAAAAATTCTCATTTGACTTCTTGATGCAAAGTTAAGCAGGGCTACTATGAAGGAAGGTGCTGCTGCCTTGGATTTCAAGTAGCATCTGTATTTCCAGAGAAATGCAACAACATGCACAGCAACAGAAAGAGAGAAAAATATGTGAAGGTTTCCCCAAGTAGCACAGTGATGAAGCCACAAGGGGAGAAATTATCAACAGGAGCAAGTCCCTACTAAAACTTAAAAATAAAATAAAATAGGTTGACTTAAGCAAAGCCTGGGCTTTACTCTGGACACCATGATTCTTACATCTTTATAATTCTTACACCACCACTTTTCAACAAGACTTGAGGTGGTTGTCTGAGTCACAAAGGCCAACAAGGCTGAAAGTCCCTTGGCTTTGCCCCCTCTTACTTTCATTCCAAATTATCTCCATGTTTAGATCTAATTCATGACAAAATTTTAAGATTAATTTGGAGAAACTCTTAATGCTAAGAAAGTTTCCTTACTATTATTATAACCCTTAGACTTCCTAGGATGGTGTCTTTAAATGTGTCCCAGGTTCTAGCATTTACAAAACCATAAACAAGCCAGCTCAGAAATCTAAGGGAGCTCAAAGCTTTGGACATAATCCCTTGTACATTCAATACAGTTCATGATCCTTTTATGCATGTTTATTCATTTGTTCCTAGTTTTGCAATGTTAATGAAAACCAAACCCAAGCAAGCTTTATTAGATTTTCATTGCAAATATTTGCAACTGAGATGCAGTTAATTAAAATTAAAACAAAAAAATATACCTTGCAGAGCATGTTCACTAAGGAGAACTATTTATGTGTACTTTTACTTGATCTCTTTGGCAAGGTCTGTGTTAAATCAGGATTTCAGAAGATGGGACTGAAATAATTTAGGACAGAACCACAAATTGGAAACTTGCTTGAAATTTTCATCATATTGTGGATAAAAGAGATCAACTCTAAATGAAAATTTAAGACATTTGTTTGTTTTCCCAACCCTGAATCTACTTTAGCTGATACCTGAAACTTGCCTAAAAAAGTCCTTTATCAAGAACAAGTAGCAGATAACAGCACACTGCCACAATAACACTGCTTATTCCTACAGAAACAGTACTTGCATCACTTACAAAAAACATTAGCATTTAATAATTAAACTCAAAATTACTTGCTACAAAGAAATTTTTTTGTCATTGACCAGCGTGAGTTTTTATATCAGCATTATTGAGAACAAACTGGCCAAGTAACCATCTGACTGCACATGAAGGAAAACAAATTGATCACAAGAAAGTGCAATTTTACTAAATTAAGTTTTCATGTTTATTATTTGCTTCCCCTTTTATCTCATAAAACAAAGCTGTGTACATAAACAGCTGTAAATGTCTGTACATGCACATACACCTGTACATGTCTTCTTATCATTATTGATGAATGTCATGACACTAAAAGATCATATAAGATCTAAGGCTAGCTCTTATTTTGTTAAGGGCACCTGCACTGGGAGAGGATCAAATAATAAAAAAGTGAAAGGGATATATTATTTTATGTCCTCCAAGGGTGCAGTGCTCAATGGCACTAAGTGCACCTACAGAAACCCATTACAGCCACTTCACAGCATTCTCCAGCACACACACCACATGTCAAGGGCTCCAGCACAGCTTCCCCACCAGCAAAATGCCCTTGAAGGTGCTTGTCCCACAGGCAAGGTTCTAAGCAGGGCAGACCCTCTGCAGTGGGGCTCTGAGGAACAAGCCACGGCTCTGAGGGACACAGGAAAACCAGAACTGCCCTCCTGGCACAGCTCTTGAGGGCCCTCATTTAGGGGTACAAACAGTGATTGGGGACAAAAGGGGGCCCAGCTCGTTTGTGCCACATCCTGGACAGCAGCTGCTGCCCGCCCTCCCTTCTGCTGTCCCTCGAAGGGACATGTGGCCAGCGGGGAGGCCGAGGTGCCGCCGGCTGCCTGCCCAGCGGCCCTGGCAGCAGCCCCAGCGGGCACCAACAGCCCATCTGTACTGCCCTGCCGGCCCCCCTGCCTTGCTTGGGTTTTCTAACGTCCAAAATTGCTGCCAAAGTTCTATTTCAAAAACCTTTTGGCTTCCTTTTCCAGGGAATCCATACAAGCCAGGAATCATTTGGTCCAAAAGCAAATTTATCTTCTTTCTTAGTTTGGTGAAAACACCTTAACTACTATCAATTGTCTGTAGGCTTGGTGTAAAAGATGCTCCACCCTCAAAACTCTCAAATTTATTCTTATTTACTCTTCTTTTTCTCCCATTGGGTCCATAAGGCCTGATGTATTTACGGTAACACCTTTTCTTGCAGCTAGAGACCTCTCTGGATATTTTACCTTTATCACTCATGAAGCACTTTTAATACAGCAGTGTAAATCCTGTCCTGCTGGGTTCATTGTTGGTTTTTTTGAGATTTTTTTTCTTTTTTTTTTCTTTTTTTTTGTGAAGTCATCAGAAAACACTAGAAATAAATTCATGAGCCCTCCAGAGTAGCAAATTTAATTGCTGGTTTTTTCCAGGCTCTGTAGGACAAGTACAAGTCATGTTTCAAGCTGAAACAAAAGGACTGATTTATAGCCCTTTTTCCTTTGATATCAAACTGGGATCACTTCATAGGAATATGAATATTTTGAAAGAGACTGACTCATATTTTAAACCCTTTAAAGCAAATCACAAGAATGAAACTTTATGACATCATTTTAAAGCAATTGAAGGGTAAAAGTAGATAACAGGAAATACTAACATCTGTTTAAAACCGTAGAAAGTTAAATTAAAACTTTAATTTACTGCATTTGGGGTTACATATTTGTACTTTCACATAGATGTAAAACGCAGTGGACCTAATTGTAACACTCTAGTAACTAACACTGGCTTTGCTTATGGATGATATTAGCTATTGAAAAATTAATAGCATTATAACTTTCCAGGAAAATGGCAGGCTCTCTGGAGGAGCATAGCATAATGGCAGCTCAATTTATTTTGAAATGTTTGGTTAGGGCTGATTCTTGGAAATAACTCAGCTGTAAGCCCATACAAATGCAATCCACCAGTGCAGGATTGAGGAATGAAATCCTTTACCACACCTAGAAATGCAAAGCTTGATTCAAAACAGCTGTTTCTAAAGGTTCTATCATTTGCTCAGGAGGGTAAAATAACAAATAAAAACAGACCTTACTCTTTGAAATTATGAAAGGTACCCTTATTCCACTAGGTGGTTGTTTATAGAAGCTTTGCTTGGTTTGTTGTTGTGGCTCTAACACACCTTAGCAGTCACATCTCTCCAGCAGGATTTCTGGAGGGGATCGGTCTGCCTGCAATATCTCTTCTTTAGTGTTAAGCTCCTGCTTGGTTTAATAAATTTTCTCTCAGCTTCTAAAAGTCATGGTGCCATTTTAGGACATGACTGTGCTAAAGAGAGAGCAAAGTGTACCAGGTAGCTTAGCTAAAATCATTTGCTACTGTGTGATGCATCTGTTACAGATTTTCCCCTGGACTGAGATAAGGTTGGAGCTGATTCATCTACAGATGAATACCAGAAAGTTTAAATTGGAAGAGGGGATTATAAAGAAAAAAAAAATCCTTAGGCCTTTAAATGATGAACTGAAAATGAAATATGCCTCTCCATTGACTTACAGGGTTCACAGCTCTCAGGATATCTTCCAAATAATCACCTTTCAGTGTCCTGTGTTTACCACAGGAAATTGCTCCTGGCCAAGACCTGTATGGTGACTCCAGAGCACTCCAGCTCCAGGAGTGTGCCTTGCAGTGCTGGCAGCACCTGGGCTGCTGCTGTTCCCTCAGCCTCCTCCTCCCTCACCAGAGTGAGCCCTCACCTGTGCACAAGTCAGGGAGTCTGGGCGCAAAAGCCCCACTTGAACAGACATTGGGAAGAGCCACGGTCTGGGAGGAAACCCTATAAACCAAAAAGCTTGGCTGTCTGTTATAGGACAGAAATGTCTCTGCTGAGACATTTGCAAACTCAGGAAACTCTGTCTCCCACCTTGTTCATGGCTCATGCTCCCATGTCCCACACCTGGAATGCTCACAGCTGACAGGAGAGCCCATGGGTTCCTGCAGGGCTGGACCTCCCTGTGCTTGCCAAGAGAGGGAATGGCACCCTGATGAGGATGAAGTATGTCAGTAGGACATAAAGCAGGCTTCAAAATTAGCCTGTGACCATCTTGTTTTACCAACATCATCACTGTGTCCATGCATATGTTTTGTCTGACAGAAGATATAAAGACTCAGCTATTCCTCGAGGCATTTTCAGAAGCATTTGTCTTGAGCTTTTGCTTTTCCCCTAAGTATTCAGCTCTAAAGACTGAGGGAATTGCTCAGGGTGACTCACACCCAGGCTTTTACTAAAAGCATGAAACCCTGTGCTCTTACAGACACTCTTTATTTGAAACAGACTTTTCCTAAAAAGTCACTAGAAAAAAAATAAATTGACTTGAAGAAAATGGAAAGCCTACGCTCACTGCACCCCTGGATTCCATAATCATGGACTTCAGTCCAGAAGAACCTCCATTCAGAGCTCTGTACCTACCTCACCAGACCACATCACCTCCAGGAGATGATGCAATTCTGTGCATATTGCACAGCTCTGTGTGTACTACCACTACTGAGATCATATTTCCCTTTAAATACATGTATACTTTCTAAGAAAGACAGGTAAAGTGTTCAAAATTTTGGCCTGATTCTGCTGAAGATTAGTCATAATAAAGTAAGGAATGCATTTCTTTTAATACTGCCATAAAGATTCAATGAGTCACTGTCCTATAGGTGCCTGGGAGGCAGCAACCAGTGGAATTGCTGTTTTTACAGTAAACCATAAAAATGCACTGAGTTACAGAAGGAACTATTAGCTCAGCTGCTGAATCATGCATCTCATGCTGAAGCATTCACAATGCCATGATCCCCTGAGAATTCACCTCCTAAGAAGAGCTCAGATGTAAAATCACAAAACCCAACAAACTAGGCACTATGGAAATAAGTTGAAAATTGAGGTGCAATCCTGCAATTTATACAGCATTTAATAGTTACCAGAATGAAGATTATTTCATGTAGGTGAGACAGGATCAGCCTCTCAGCAGGAGGTGTGTTAGCTTATGAATCAGCAGCAAAGCACCACCAAAGAGAGGTACAATATTTGGAACTTCATCTGAATAAGAGCATACTGAACAACAAATTTCATCATCCTTTGCTGTTATGTTCATCACCAACTCACCAAAGTGAATTCCTTACACTAATTCTTCATTTAGATATTTCTGTCGTGGACTGCTCTGCAAAATTTTTGTCATTTCTGCAGTAACATGGCTCCATCACAGAGGTAAAGCAAGCCTTTGGTAAGGACTTAATCAGTGGATGCAGATCAGAAGAAAAGTATCTATTAAAAAAACCCACACACTCTTGGCTTCTATTTTGAATTTTGCCTTTTGTCATAACACACAGATCCACAAGAGCAAAACCAGCATAGTACCTGACATTATTTTCTTGTGCCTCCATGGCAGCTTGCAGAAATCCTTCATAACATACTTATCATCTGCTTTTGAATCACTGAATGATGCCAGTCTCAGCTACTTTTTCTGGCAAGATTTTCAAGGCCTCACGAACAAGAAGCTATCTCAAAGAAGACCACTGAGAAATCCAATTAAAGACAACTTCACTAGAAAGAAGAGCAGATTTCCTCATTTACTAAAGCAACTAAACGACACAATACATTCTTCAACTGACTTGACATTTTCAAGGTAATCTGTACCTGTGAGTTTGTTCTTGGAGAATCAAGCCTTGGGTTGCATGTTGGCTGCTGCACTCTGACAATGGGACTCAGCTGTGCAGGTATCATTGTTTCTGCAACCTTTCACTGGAACTGAAAATGTATTTTGATATTGTGCTGATATTCATCTACAACACTGGCCTGTGGCTAATCATTGCCAAGAAAGCTGCAATGGCAGAAGTTCTCTGAGACAAAGAAAACCCTGGGACTGAAATTTGCTGAATTAAATTTACTGTAAATAAATTTAAGCTAAATGCACAGCCCTGCAATGCTGTTCCTTTAAAAGTCATCAATCACTTCTTAAACTCTCTTAAATTACCATTAAAAGCATGACTAAATTTTAAAAAATCCAATCAAAAGAACCCCCCGTGATAAAAGTAGCTTCTTACTTTAGATAAGATTTCTGCTCCGTAGAGAAAAAATGTCTTGAGCAAACAAGAGATGGTACATGATTCAAATTACAACTGCACACATTAAGTAATTAAAAAAATTATTTGTCCTAGAAGAATGACTTGTACTCCAATGAATTGAAATCTAAATTATAAAGCTCGATTTTATTATGAATCCTTCATCTTTGCTACAGCCATGTCTGCCTAAGTATACTCTGTACTCCTAGAGGATTATTTTTAAAACACAAGAGATTTTACCCTAGCTACTTTTCCCTCAAGAAATCCTTCTAAAAAAGCTCCTACCTTTGTATCTCACAACAATAAACAATTCAGAAGGTTCTTTCTTCTCTTGACAAAATTATTGATTATGACTTTCAAGGATTAAAGCCTAGTATATACCCCAGAAACTGAATAATTATATTTTGATGGCAGTTAAGTAGGCATTAAGACAGCAATATCTCAGAGGTATTGATAAGTCTTTTTCATAATGGGACAGAAAATGCACACTTACAACTGTACAGGTCACAATCTTGCTCTCAATCACCTCATTCTTACCAGAGCATTTCCCATTTTCCCGCTATTATCGTAACAGCTCTAAGGAGATCTATCTATCTACCAGCAGCGTAGGTGATGTTCACCCCAGGCTGATGATATCCCCCTGGGCCTCTCCTGCAGCTCAGGGCTGTTCTGTGGGGCTGTGGCACCTCTGCCAGGCCACCACCCCTGCCCCAGGAGGGAGGGAGGCTCCTGAAGCGAGGGACACCACATCCAGCAGCAGCCAGCGCTCAGTGCCCAGGAACATCTGCCCACATCTGGCAGCAGCACCAGGTAATCCATTCTGCCAAAGGGGGAATTACACTCCTTGGGAGTAAAGGCTTTTGACAGGTTTTTCCATTGAGTAATTTGTGTGGAGGGCTGGTTGACCTTGGAAGATCACACGGTAATATGAGAACTAATATATGAAATTGCATAAGGGATGACTCAAGACAGCAAGCAACTGATTAGGAAGAGGACTTGGGGACTGTATGAAGCTTCAGTGCTTTTCTTGGATTCAATTTTATTAGAGACACTACTTCTTTTGCTTTTCCCTCTTTAAAGACTGGTCCCTGTATCTCAGTGACTATATGAAAATTCTTGCTACTCATCCATTTATTCTCATTGTTGCCATGCCTAAGCACCTCTGCCAGACTTCTTCAACACAGATCTCCCATGCAGGGCTTTTGCACAAGGGACAGGCACCTGGGGCAGCAATTCACAGGTTAAGGAGGGATCATCATGCTGCTGTTACTGCCAAGAAATGCATCTTCCATTCAGTCCCATCAAGAGGTTTCAGAAAGTCTCTTTGCTTCTTCCAGCTACATCAAATCACACAAAATCACCCCTCACCTTTTCCAAAGGGCTCTGCCCTTCTCTCAGATACTCACAGCCACAACATTACTGCCTTAAGACTAGAGAAAAATTTCAGCCAGCAAAACCTGCCTCATTGAATAGGAGCAGACCCAGAAGTAGATTGAATGCAATTCTTCTTGACAGCTTGGAACTTTTACCCTCTCCTTTCTCACTGACAAGCTGTACTGTAAGAAAGACAATAGACTCCTTCAGCATCTGTGTAAAATTATTTTACTCATTTATGCATTTATGAATGAAATCATTTAGGAAATGATACTTTGCCTCTGGGAAAGTAGGCTAGCAAACTTGAATAAATGTAATTACTTGCTTGTTAGTTATTCCTCAAGATGGATAAAGGTTTCTGAAAAATCTTGACATGGTGTGGGAGAACAATTAGATCTACCCTTCATCTCTTCTATTAGTTCCTACACAAATCTTCTATTGCATTAGTTCCAGGAAAACTAGGGTTTTTCTTTTAAGATTTCTTTTATTCTAAGATTCCCCACCCATGTGACCATGGCAGCAGGAGTAACCCGACCAAAGCTGGCCCAGGCACAGTGGCAATTGCAATAATCAGTGTTACCAAGACCTGCACAGTTTTACAAGAGCAAAAAGCAACCACCAGCACTGAGTACCCAGAGCAGAGCCCCAGCTTTCTGAATCAGCTCGTTCAAACTACTGACACAGAACAGCAAAGATTTCATTTTGACTTCTCCAAAGAGTAGAACAACAAGCTGCAATTATTAGTTACAAGAATACAAAACCTTAGCTGAAAAGCTCTTTAATTGTCCTTTTTTTATATAAAAACAATTTTATCTCAGCAAGCAGTTTATAAACATTCCTCTTATCTGCTACTGGGGTTGTTAGAATAATTTTTTTCAAAAAACAGTTAAGCTCTTTAGATAGATGAATTAAAATCTACATTTTAAAAAATAACCTCAAGCAACCTGCTTTCTGCTCAAATTAGCATTTGCCTTTGAAAATTGTCTTTTCAACTTTTGCTTCGAACAAAAGACCTAAAACAAAATAAAAATCCTAACAGGATTTTTAAATAACTTGCTATTTTTTGTTTAGTTGTTATGAAATCCAGACAAATCCTCCTTATATTGAGCTACTCCATAACAGCTCACTGAAAACACTTCTGGAAAAAATTCTGGTTTTATTCAAAAATTGTGCACTAAAGTGTTTGGAATTGAGAAAATCCTAGCTTAATGAAGAAAGCACTGGAGCAGACTTTTAAATTTCCTTACATGATCCCAATAAGTAAATTGTAAAAATAAAGTAAATCTCATGTGTGTTTGCAATATTGTAGCTTTGGGCCCCCGACCACCCAAATGTGTCTGCAAACTAGAATGACCACACAGTAAGCAGCAGTACAGAAAAGACCAAAAAAGCCAGGTCTAATCTCCCAGACAAGAACTATTTTCAGCCTCCAGTTCACACTGTTAAAAATTATATTTGTATTCACAACCCATGTTTTTCTCTTAAAGAACTGGTCTGAAACACACACAACTGGATGTGAGAGAACACAATGCAGAGGAAAGCATAACCGAAGCAGTGAAAGCTGTCTGTGTACTCTGTAAGCCTAGCATTGCTTGCAGGAAACCAAATTAATAAGTTAATATCAATATCACTGCAGCACATCATCTTCTCCCTCAGACACAGAGGGGCACGCAGAGCCCACACAGCCACACAGGGCCTGGCACTGGCCACGTTGGAGCCACTCAGGTCACTTTACTTCCATGTACTCTCCATAAAAGGAAGACAAAACTGGAAGGTAAAACAGGAAACTGCTTTTGAATAAACAAATTTGTTGGATTTAATGCCCGTTGTTGCTTTAAACACCTTGGTCAACAGGCATTCTACCCACAAAAATGTTTTTCAAAATCATAGAGAAGGAATTAATGAGGTGACACTGGCATCACCACATCTGTTGACAAACTTAAAGCATCAGGGAATATTTTTTGATTTCTCCTCCTCATTCTTCGCCGGGTTTCAAATTTTTCTTCATTTCAAAAAAAAAAAAAAAGAAAATGAATCACACACCACCTATTAAAAGCAATCCTGCCAGTTTTAAACAAAAGGTAACACTCTTTTCTTCATGTGTACACCCTTTGTAAATGATTACATATGCAAGAAATTCCTGTGGCTGGTTATGTTTAAGCTGCTTGGCCCAACAATAACATTGTATTTTTAATAAGAAAAAATAAACCTCTATACGTACAAAAGGACCAAATCCAAGACCCAGATTTATAGAGCCCACAGAGCAAATAGGAAAGTGTGATACAGCAACCCAGAATCACCAGCAACAAAACCCTTCAGGTGGTGCAAAGCCACAGGACCTTGCACAGGACCTACCACCTCACTCTGCTTGGGAACCTTTTCGCCTCCAGCACAAACAAATTCAGAACAACAGAAAGACAAAACAGGAACAGCTTTTCACCTTCAGCGATACCTATGAAGAGCTCAAAGAACAAATGATCAAGGATTTTACTCACTGTGCAAGTTTAATATTTCCCAGTACACACTGGATGGCTGTACAGTATACTGGAGCACTGATTTAATTGGATCTAATTCAGTGTTGTTTGACAGCCCAGACTAGCCTGCTGATGGCATATACCACTGTTTGAATAAGTGAAAGGTCCCAGAATTGTTGGGAAAACACACTAAATAAGGAGGTGGCTCCCTTAGAAGTGCAGAATTCAGCTGGTGGCTTTTAAAAGCATCTAGTTTGTAACTGCTGGCTGCACTTTGTCACTGAAAGTGATTGCTTCAAAGATGGACAACAAAACCAGGAGTTCCTGTTACCTGATTCACATAATTACTTTTAATGTCTGCAGTTACCAGAGATCTGTTGATTGTTAGCCAAGCTCTGAGAGAAGGTAAGCACAAGAAAGTGCGTAAATTTATTACAATCACCTTGGATTTCCTTCTTTGCACTGGAAAACCATGGCAATATTGCTATCTTGCTTCTTGTTTAGCATAAATCCACTTGGAAGTATGTTATAAACAGCAAGCTATTGTTTATAAATTGAGTGATGATATAAACACTGAAATGAAATACAGCCGAGAAAAATGGAGAAAAAATGTGGTTTGGTTACATATTAGAGAAATGTTATATTTCCACGCATAGGGCCTCCAAGATTATGTTTTAGAAGTGCTATTACTGTTACTTGATGGAGTTCAAAATGCCTGTTTTCCAGCTGGCATCTCAAAAGGTTTACAGTTACTCTGTCTTATAACAAACTAAACTTAAGAATATTTGTCCTCCTGCAGATGCCCTGAAATGACCTAAGTCCTTTATTTGGCCTAGAGACACAATAAAGCACACAAGACAATTTCCAGAAAGTCTTCTTTCAAATTCTTAGGATCTAAAACTTCCTCTTAATGCCACTAAATCAATTATTTCTCTTTACCAAACACCATCAGCATGCCTGGTGCTTAAAGACACCATGGCAATAACTCAGCAAATAGGAAAACAAATGTATCAAGGTCCAGCCATAAAATATTGCTTGAAAGACAGACTGGCACGGCCTAATCAAGAGTTTGCCCTGTTTGGGAGCCTGGCGGACAGAGTTTCCTCGGAGGCAGACCCAAAGGGCAAAGAATTCCAGAAGGAATGGATGTTCTTCAAGAAGGAAATCTTGAAAGGTGCAGTAGCAGGACATCCATATGTGCTGGATGAAGAAAGACTTAACCAGGGGCTAAACAGAGCTTTGCATGGAGCTCCAGCAAAAAAGGAATCCATGACCTTTGGAAGAACAATAAGGCAACTTAGGAAGACTAAAGTGATGTATTAATGTTGTGCAAAGGAAAAAAATTACACTGGCCAAAACCCAAGTAGAACTTACCATGTGAGTTAAGATATGGTATAAGATAATACCATAAATTATAATAAAAATATTTCTATAAATACATTATCAACAAAAGGAAGGGCAAGGAGAATTTCCACCCTTCAGTGAATGTGGGAGGCAAGATTTTTATGCTTTAATGCCTTCTTTGCCTCAGTCTTTTCGACTAAGACAAGTTGTTCTGCAGGTACCCAGACTCCTGATTTGGAAAACAGGGATGGGGAGCTGTAAGAAGCCCTCACAATCCAGGGGGAAATTTTCAGTGACCTTCTACACCATTTCGACACACAAAAGTCTATGGGGCCCAGTAGGAACCATCCAAGGGGACTGCGAGAGTTAACAGCTGGACTTGATCTTAAAGGGCTCCTCCAACCTAAATGATTATATGATTCTAGGGTTGATGCCACAATATTACTCATTCTTTACTAAAGACTACAATACAGGCTACAAAGCACAAAGAGTCTTCTTGTTTCTGCCTCTTTTTTTTTTTTTGTTTCTATTTTTCATCTTAAACAAATTTGTCTTTCTTCTAAATCTTCAAGCAATGCAATAAGTTTTTCCTCCTTTGGTTTAACTTTAGAGTAGATATGTCAGCCAAAAAACACCACCAGCTGTGGGTATTGATTTCTTCAAAACTCTTCCTGGTCTGACCAAGCTCCAGGACATGGAGGGGGGAAAAAAATGAAGTCCCTCTTCATTAAGTTGTGGCATTGCATGTTCAGCACACACCGCTAACTTTACCAAACTGCTGAACAACAACCTTTAAAGGCTTCAGAAGACTGCAAAGTTCTGCTACTGCCCTTCCCAAGGTACCAGGGAGTTCATACAAGTCAGCAGTTGCACAACCTCACTCATGCTGGATCCTGCTCTGTTTTGGAATAAAAATCGCCTTTAACAGTTTAATGAAATATGTATCTTCCCAAAGTTAGTTACTGGAGGGAAAAAGTGTTTCTCCACACCTCTCAGTGGGTGTTGACCTCAGCTGAACCTTTCATGACTCACTGCAGTCCAGAGAATGCAACCAGAGACAACACAAGTGATTTACTATTCCTGTGCCTCAAGCCCTGCCCTCAGCAGGGCACCGCTTTAGAGAGTGGAGGTCGTGTTTGTGACCCTGCTAAGCAAAGGGTGCCTCAGCAGTTGTGGTGGTCTCTGAGTTATATTTTACACCCAGAGTTACAAACAACTGGTGCAAGTCCAGCATCGATGGTGCACCACCAAGTCAGCAAAGTTCTCTGCTCAGAACCAGTCTATCAACAAGCTCTGGCTGTCAACCACCTGGAGAGAAAAAGACAGAGCTGCTGCTAAGCTGTTTCCAAAATGGGCCTCGCACCAAACTGTCCCTGGTGGTCCAACGGGTTCCAGGCCTGTCAACCATCAATGCTCCAGCAGTCCTGTAAACCATACTCTGGAAAACTGAAAGCTTCCAGTTTGATTATTTGTCATTTATTTCACAGCTTCAGCAAGGTCGCTAATGTTCAACTTTAATGGTAACAACAATTTGACTTTTCTTAGGAGCACAACTCATTAGAATGGATAATAAAGCCTAGTTTATACTGTTGCCCTCTAGTACAAATTTCTCCTTGCTTCCAAGATTCTTACAGCTCTGATCCTATTAACACACACACACGCACATGTGTGTGTGTGTGCTCTTAGAACTAAATATAAGTTACAGTCAAGGATCACGACCCAAATTGGGTATGGAATACTCATCCAAACATTATTGATGGGTGTTGTCCACCATGACATGAGTTATGTACTCCTGCTCTCCAAAACTTCCTGTGGCCCCAGCTGGGCATGCAATGTTGAACTTGAATTATTTACAGAGCTCAGAACCTCCTCCTCCCCAGTCCTATGAGCAACAAGAGACCAGCCACTACAAATAGCATTTCTAAAAAAAAAAAACTCCATTTCTAGTTTTGCTTCTGAAATCTCTAGGGAGCTTCTCCCACAGGATATAGTCTCAGGGAGTTGTTTCTGTTCCATTTATGGCCTGTTAATATTATGAGAGAGTTAAAAAAGAACCAAACCAAAACAAATCTTTAGCATACCTGAAAAACAGACCCATTATACTGCAGAATTTTAACATTCACCCAGGGAAACAAAATCCAAACAAAACAAGAGGTTAAAAGTAAAGATCCAAGACTCTGAATGTACTGCAAGGTCAAAGCTATTTCCTTTGTGCCCAATTTGTGGCAATCCACTGCAGCCATAAAATTGACATAGATCAGACATATGCGGAGAGCATTGAAAAATGTCAACATTATGAAAAAAATACTCAGCAGTAACTTCTGAGTTGGAAAGACAGTCATTTAAAACATCTCACACAAGATGGAGTGTTCACCAAATAAGGAGACCCCCCTGGAGCAGAGGAGATTTGCTGGGTTACCACATTAACCAAATGTTTTAAGTAGTGCCCTTACACCATTAAACTTAAAGTGGTGTCAGTGTTCCCATCTGTGCTTTAATTTCCACATTCTATAACCACTATTAAAACAAAATACTTCAGATTAGATCTAGCCTAACAAGGTGGGGTTTTTTGTCTGTTTGTTGCTGTCTTGGGTTTCTTTATGTTGCCCTGGTTGCATATATTCCAGGAGGTTTAAAATAATTTATTTCAACTGAGTTTTTATTTTGCTTTTAATATTCAGAGACATTTGAGTTTTAATTCGAACATTTATAGTCATCTCCCTTTTTTCTACTGAAAAAGGGTAAATTGCCATTAGCATGCAATGCCATATGATTGTAGCCTTTTAAAATATCACGCAGGCTGATCCTTGCCAACAGCAAGCTCTTGTAATAATTTTTAAGCCTCAGAATCCAGGACAAAAGCTATCAGGCATCTCCCATCCCTGTAATTGCTCAGCACCTTGGAGAATCAGGCCACTTTCATTGAGATGTCTAAATATAGTTTTAGATACTTAACTTTAGGAACTCAGAGTTTTGAAAAAATGAGGTCAAAATGATTAAAGTAAATCTCATCACCTTTGACATTCATAATTAAATGAATATTCAAATGAAAGTAGTTGCTTAAGACTGCGTGTTCTTTCTGGCAATACTCAATTCTGAGTATTTTTTTTTTAATTTGCAATGTTTTATGGTTTTACTACCGAGACAGCTTGCTCTCAGTGTCTGGAGTGCAGTGGTACATTCCAGCAGGTTTGCAAGCACAGAAGCACCACTCTGCCACCTTCCTGAGACAAATGACAACATTCCAGGGCCTGGAACAGCTCAGCAGGAGCTGCAGAGGCAATATTCCAGCAGGTGCACCAATTTGCTGAAACACCAGGCAAATTTCCCCCTCCTTACCACAACAGGAAATGACAGGAACTGGAAACTTCAGCCAGGAAAAGCTACAGACGGGGCAACACCTCTTTTCTTTGGGAAGCAGAGATCCCTTTTCCCACTGAGCATTTTCCTCTGCAGGAGTCAGAGCACTGCTTGTGCCAAGGTGTGATAGCTCTGCTCAGCTGATGTCTGGTACCTTATCCTGCCCACACATCCTGACAACTTCAGAGCTCTGCCTTCCTTTCAACTTTCTTTCATCACATTTAGTTCTAGCTCAAACTTCCAACAGCTAACATAACAAGCTTGATTAAACTAAGACTAAATGCATCTTACTCAACAATATCCTCTTGCCCAATAGGAGAAATAGTTCACCTACAGCTCAATAGTGGGGCAGCAAAGGAACACTCATTCAGGATTATGGAGCCACCTACAAATCATAAGAAAAGCACAGTCACTGGTTGGTTTTTTGTTTGGTTTTTTTTAACTGTTTGGTTTTTTTAATCTCACAGCAATTCTCACAGTTACTCCCACTATTAGGATGATTTTAACCAAGATCACTCTGTGTGCACATGCTGGGAAAGGGCAATGTAATGCCCACAGAGTCATCTGTAAAAATGCAATCCCTAATATACAGCAGATAAAGGAGAAATTACACTTTCCCCCCTCTGCTTGTGGTTAGTCTGGATGCCTCAATCCAATTTTCCTAACTGACTTTACATTACTCTGCAGTTACATGTTTGCACTTTAATGTTTATCTCCTAAATCTTGAGCCGTGCACTTCAGTCATGTCTGCGGAATATGTGATGTAATCTCACTAGATGTGTGTAATTAGAAAGATATAATCAAAAACCATAACCCAAAGGAGGATTTTTTTCTTTTCCAGACTTTAAATTCACAGGCAATGTTGAAAACAGTTTGTAATTTAATCCTTGTATGCAGCAGATCACCAAAGGATACAGTGCATAAACTGAAAGGGCTTTCTTTGCTGAGAAAGAAAAATGGTTCACATGACTTATCTACAACATGCAGAGAACCCCCCATACATGTTCTGCTTCTACAGACAAGAGATTGCAGTTCCCCCTGTACATCTACAGCACCTGGAGGAACATATTTACCTATTACTGTTACTCAAGAACAGAGTACTGAAGCTCACTTTTATCTCCAGTTCAACACAGCACCACAAACTAGGAGTGAAAACTTCTCTCTCATTGTCATAACAAGATTAAAATACCATTAAAATATGCAACAATCTCAGCAAATGATAATTGCTACAACTAATAGTCAGGAGATTAAATGAAGGGGAAAGAAGTTTGGTCTGGGTATTGGGAATGAATTCCTAATGGCAAGACCTGCAGTGCACAACCCCACCAGCCCTGCAGGCTGCAGGGACAGCTCGCTGGGAGCTGGGGCTAATCTGCACACACAGTCACAGCAGCTCATCAGAGAGGATTTTGTGAGGCTTTATTTATGTACGCTCCTCTACGTACACAGAGCTTTTTCAAAATACACAGGGAGGGAAAACACAGCCCAAGAGCTTCAAAGGGAAGCTTTATCAGTGGAATGGCTGGCACTGCTTCTCTGAAAGCAGCTTCTGAGTGTCCAACTTTATCTACAATGAGCCCACCCGCTGCACAGACTGTGCTGGAGTGAGGACTGCGGGATTGGTCCAACCCCCATTTCCAAGGATGCTTGCACAAATAGCAGGCAGCATACAAAGGCAAAAGATGGATTTGAGCAAAGTTTAGACCCTCTTTAAAACTCTTGTATGAAATTTCTTTTAATGAGAAATGGTCTTTTTTTTTTTTTTTTGAGTAGTTTCAGAGAACTGTTTCTTTCAAAAAAGAAAAACATTTTTTCACTATGAAAACAAGAAGAACTACACTGATTGAAGTACATTTAAACACTCTTGTAGTAGTCACCAAAAAAAAAGTGTAAATGTGAATATATACACTTCTCCCCAGCGCAGTCTGACAGAACACGTTGAGCTGCTTCTCTGTTTCCAAAAGTGGCAGGTCAGGGACCTGTGTGGCAGCATCCAGCCAAGCTGGATCAAGGAACCAACTCAAACAGTAGCACAGCCAGCAGACTCTTCTTCCTCACAAGAACACAGGTATCTCATCTTTTGCAATTCACCAGCATCAAAACCGAATTAACTACAAAACAGTTTTCTAATAACTCTTACCCACATCCGGCACAAGGCAAAAGTGTGTGAGAAACATTTCGAAATGTGTCTGATGGTCACATTCCCTATGTTAAGTCTACTGAAGAAAACCAAGTGTGCTGAGCAGCTGAACTGGTTAACTTTTTGCTCTGACTGTGAATTGCACCATCCTCTTTTCTGACTGACATGGTCACTTATTAGAAAACGTGTTATATGAGATGTTTTACAACACATTAATATCTGCTTCTCAACTACCAGCCATCTTATTAAATTCTCAGCGTGTTCTCACTTTGGAGCCATCCAGATAATATAGACAGCAACATTAACAGCAATAAAGACATTGCTAGATGTAATGTAGTATCTAATTAACAGTGATCTCAGTGGGGCACGGCCAGGAGAGGACAACTGAATAAAAATTATCTGCATTATTTAAAATTACTGAAATATACAATTAATGGCAACAGCACCCATTTTAATTAAAACTTAGAAGTTGTGATCCAAACTGGCTGAATCTGACACAAAAGTAATGGCCTTTATCAGGTTCAAAGCAATTAGACAATCTCTAGCCATCCTTTTCTTGTCTTTTCCCAATTATTTATGGTTTAATATCTGTTAAAGCCCATGGCCATGGCCATCACCAAGCACCCAAATTCCATATTGTAAGAACAGAGCTCTAAAGATCTTTTGGAGCTCTTCTCCCCCTTTTGTGTTGGCCAACAACTGAAACAGGGGTCAGGGTTGTTTATCCCTGCAAGCTGCTTAGGAAAGGCTGGGCACTGTCAGGATGAGCAAAAAGCAGAAAACCCTACAGCTGGGAAGGCCATGGGATTTTCAAGAAAGAAAGTGGCCACACTGGAGCCCAATTCTAGACAAAATGAAGCCAATTGTTAACATATTCCTCTCTATTTTAATCTCCTACTCTTCTTCAGTGCCAGAAGACGGCTTCTACTCCAAGCTGTAATACAAATGCTTGGTTTATGATCTACTATACACACCCTCAGGGGTGCTTTCCAAGCACTCCATCACCTGTTTCTCTCATCATTTTTGTAACATACAGTGGCAAAGAGGAATGTTTTCTGTGTCAGTGTGGGGGAGCATTTCTGCAAATACACAGGAGTCCATGGTAGTAAATGCTGATCTACATTCATTAAAGCCACTCCAAGCCACTGAATCTGTTCTCAAGAAAGAATCTGAGCTGTATGATCACTGAACCTCACTTTTTTTGGTGCTCCATTCTCAGAAGATATTTTGTTTTTCTCTTCCAGAGTAGCACTTCCCCCTCAACTTGTGAATCATTTCTGGTCTTGTTTTCTGTCTCTCACAGCATGTCAGTTCCAATGCTCTGCTTTAATGAAAGACTTGGCAAGCCAGTACAGCTTTTTCACCTGTAGTTTTTTAAAATTAAATTAGTATCTTCTCAAGCAGCACATTCCCTTACAGACCACATCAAGATAACACTTCAGCCATATGTGGATGAAAGCCTCTCTCCTCCATGACACAGCCAACTCAAACACAAGCAGCCACTCCCAGGAAGCTGCTCCTAATAACATCTTTCCTCAATTTCCTTTTTCAGTTTTTCTTTCCCATCCATTCTCCTCAACAGGATATTGAAAGGTTTCTGACCTCCATAAAGGTTATTGCATTGGAGATAGCAAATTCTTCTCGCAGCCTTGATATTTCCCACTTCTCAGCCTTGCAAACTTTGGTATAAACTCTTCAGCTAATTAAAAACTTCTTGCAGACACTCTCCAAAATATCCTTCCTTAAAATTTTGCTTTCATCTCCTCTCTAAAACTTTATTTATTTAATCACCAAGAAATAAGCATTGTTCACTACGTTGCCTTTTATTTTTCCATTCCCTGAGTAATCATCCATCACAGATCACTTTCACACACATATCCTTAATTCACCACTCCACTTCCAGAGAGGTTAAAAGAAATCAGTCTTGGCCTGACTGATTAGTGAGACACACAGTACCAGCTAGAAATGCTTCCTCATCATGGCTTTTCATTCAGACATCTACTAGACATTGTATGTGGAATGGTATTTAACGGTAACTCACTAAATGGGCATTGCCAACATGCTATGTATTTAATTTGAAGGATGTTTCCCTGCACAACATGTGCCATGATTTCCCTAGGCACTCAGTTGAAACTGAGTTTAAATGGGTTTGATATTTCCCAATTTTTCCTTGTTTTCCACAGTTCCTGCTTGATATTTAGTAGGTTTTAAGTGATATAGAATCTGACAATAGCTGCATGCAATGCATTATTTACCAAACTTTTACACTTCAGTCTTCTACCTGACTGTCTGGAAAGTCAAACCATTCATAGACAGAAAAAACCACTTGTAAAATTTCTTGATTTGTTAAAACCTTTATATGCACAAGATATTTAAAACAGTGAGTAAGTCTGTAGTCAAAGAACTGGAAAAACAGTGTTGAGATCAACTGAATCAAATCACTTAGCAATTGAAAAGTTTTATAGGGTCAGGCTGGTGTCTGAACAGAGTATAACCTATTTCACTGAGATAAACCAGGTAAAAAGAACAAACTAGTCTTTCCACAATTGCCAAAATAACAATCGGAGTCTGACTTGTCTTTAACAAAGCCTGGTGTCTAAATAATAAATCAGCTCCGTTCAGCTTGCCATGAGACTTTTTTCCAGAAAAACTAAACTCCTATAATTCTAAATTTCATTTTTGTTTCCAAACCCATTCAGTCAAGCCCATGATCGAGCAGAAAACCTAAGAAGTTGGGGAGAGTGGTTTGCAATACTATAGTTAGTAAAAGGTTAAACTTTACTAGTCATTTCATGTTTTTAATTATTTGCTCTGTTTTAATTTCATGCCAATAACTATCAGTTTAAATGCTGTCAAACTAGGACTTTGTTTAAACTTCTTAAAACTTTGATGTTTTAACACCTACAAATTTCAAAAGGAAGCAGATTTGTAAGCACTTGAAGAGGCAAAGTGAAAGAGGCCAGAGCTTCAGAGAGCATCAGGACTCTGCTTCCTGACACCTGTGGCCTGAAGGACTGAAAAGCTCTTGCCAAATATTCCCAGAGCCTGCTGTGACATTCCTCCTTTTAAGTCTTTCACTCAGCATACGTTAAACCAGTCTTGGGTTTGACTCACCCACCCAGCAAAAGCTGTGCAGAGGATGAAACGTGAGGAAGTGATCTCATCCTGAATCCAGCAGATCTTTCATTGCCTAACTATGGATGTGGGAATTTCCCATTGCTTCTCTAACAGAGTTTTTTCTGGGGCACTTTCAAGGCTGCACTGCAGAACAGATTTACCAAGTTCAGCATTAACAAACCACAGCAGGGTGGTGTGCCAGAGCCCACAGATGGCTAATGAATAATTTGCTAAAAAAAACCACTTCACCATATACAAGGCAATGCCCAAAACATTATGGAAAATGTGATGCTTTCAGCAGTCTCAGGCTCAGCCCATATCTGACATCACCACCACACTGCAACTTATGTCCCACCTTCAGCCCCTAATCAAAGGGCAATAAGCAAATTGCCCTCTAGACTGTACATGAAACATCCCCTTCAGAAGTGATATCTCATCACCCCCAGTACCTCTAAGAACACAATTATTTCCAGAATCCACCATTATACTATCTTTGAAAATTTCTCATATCAAATCCCACTGCTACCAAATTAAACTAACAGCATAGCTTAAATAAAACAAAAGCTCAGAACATCAATTTCCTCCTCATAATCATTTGAGACCTTTCTAATGACAAACTGCCACAATGCAAACATAAAATATTCAGTTTTCTTCTAGCTCTTTATAGTACAGGTATAAAAAATTACAGCAGTATTTTGTCTTCTCTACTTGTCTTTTTTTAAACAAGAAAAAAAGTATGAACTGAAGATTACGCCTGAGTTTGGATTAATTTTTTTTTTGACATGTGTTGGGAAAATACTACATTCCCTGTAGAAGTGGCCTGTTTGCCATCAGCTTTAAAGCCAATTACAAGCTTAATACCACCCTTGTTCAGTCCATATAGCCAAAACACTTTTGGAACCCTTCTTGTGTCCAGCAGTAGCTTAACAGCAGCTTTCCAGTGAAACTGAAGATGAACAAAAAAAAGCTTTAAAGCAAACAGGAGAAAGGTAAAGAGGATCTGCAGAAGCAACAAGCAGTACATCATCACTTTGTGTTTTACTCGACACCTGCCTCTTATTATCCAAGTGCAGCCTTCCCTGTACCTAAAAGCAGCAACCCTTAAAGTCAGATGAGAAAACACCATGTTTTACATTTGCTCATTCTTCCTTGCAAGACAAATACAACAGTCTGTATTGTGCTAAAAAATGGCTTTATGCACTGCTTTTTATAGCAAAATGAAATAATGGTAAATGAATAAGAATTCTATCCTGAATTCCATCCTGACATGCTGAGAATATAAATTATGTTTCATAAAACTATCGCACATAACTAATCTAGATGGGTGCTGCTCGCACAAGCTATTAGCCAGCACTTTAAAAGCTGCAGCCTAGTTTAGTGGAGATAATTTTAATTGACTCAAGGGTGTATCTCAATGGTCATGAAATTGTTAGGAAAATGTATTGCAGGGAAAGAGCATTCCCTCAGCTGTGGGGAGCACAGTCAATGCAATCTAATAATGCTCTGGGTTTCCAACTGCTAGATGCATTTTGAGATTGGAAGTGATTGCATTGAGGATGTAGATGGGCCACATAAATGGAAGCTTTTATTGCTGGTTAGCATAATTACTGCAACTGTCTGCACTGTGTTTGCATCTGCTGGAGCTTGGTTAAGATTTTTGAGAGTCACATAATGGGAGAATAGTTGTTTTCACAATGAGCTGCTTCCCTGGCTATTTGCATTAAATGCTTTCTTGGGGTTTTCTGCTTGTCTTCTGAAGAGGATAAAACATGAAATGGGCAGGACTATAACACCACTACCTGAAGAACCCACTAAATTGTGGTAAATCATAGATAAATAGCTCAAACCAGTTATAGTGAGGAACCCACCAGACTCATGAACATAAACTGAGAATCTAGTTAAACAAGAAAAAGGATATTATAAAAAAATCTGTTCCTTTCTGCTGCATCTTGGTAGTACTTAGCAACTTGAAAGAGACCTTAATTCAAGAACCCCAAACTGGAGATAGCATTTCTAAGTCAATCATCATTTTTCTCTCCCTCTCCATTTTTGGAGTGTTGGTTTTGTTGTTGGCTTTGTACTTTTTTTCTTATTTGAAACCTTTCTTACTCCTGCACTTCTTTCTTTCCTTTACTCTTGCTTACATTTCAGGCAATAAACAAGTCTTGATTTCTTATTGAATTTAAATAGCCGGGGAGTTATGTTGTTCAGTTATGCAAAGCTCTGCTCCTTTCATCCATTGCCACGGAGTCACAGGGAGTCACCACAACCCATCGTGCAAGGACTTGGGTGTTATGCTGAGAATTTCCCTCCAGCAGAAGTGAAACGCAAAGTTTCAGCCTTAATCTTCAAGGTTTGCCCCAGGGCTGGCCTCTGCCACCTCTGCTCAGTGGGGTCACCCCATGGCTGAGATCCACAGCCACGGGGAATGGAGCTCTGGGCAGCTGCAGCTGGGACACTCAACATCTGCAAGGGATTGGGAGGCTGGGCTGTGCTTCCCACCACTGGAAGAACAAAGCTTGGACTCCCTCTTCTGCTGTGGCTCTTCCCACCTGGCTTTCGAACTAAATCGATAAGGGGGAGGAGAAAGAAGGAATTAGAAATAGCAATTGCTTTAACTGAGGATTTTTCATGTGCTTTGAACTCTGATCAGTACTACCAGGAGACTGTCTCAGCTGAGAGCCTCCCAGTGTTGTGCATATTGCATTTCCCTTTAAGGGACAAGCATCTAAGAATTCCTTTTGCCTTTGATTTTGCCCAATACCCAGAGAGCACAAGCAACCAGCAGAGGCCTCTGACAGGTTGTTGGCCCTGCTCTAAGTGCCTGCAAAACAGATCAGACCTTATCGTGGCTGAGCCAGACACCATCACACCCCCAAAGGGCCCTGGGGCCCTAAAACCACAGCCTCACTTGTTGAGCCAAATCGGATCTTTCAGCTTTGAGTCCTGCCAGCGCTGGAAAACGAGTGTGCTAAGCTGAAGCTACTTATCTAGCTCATTTGAAACCAAATTTTTAAGATTAACCAGTCTACCACTGCTATAGCTAAATATTTAATTGGTCTTGAAACGGCAAGGGTAACATAAATCAGGATGCAACAATTTCTTGTTAACTGCAGGGGATGCAGCATCTACTTTTACAGGAGCAAGTAAGGAGATGTGGAAGCCATTGATTGCATTAGCACAGATCATTCCAAGGGGGAAAAAAAAAACATTCCACCCACCTCAAAGGCTGGGACACTTGCACAGCAGGTGCACTAAGCTGGTGTGGGCTGCAGTTACCTTTGGCACCACAGATTCAGCTATGCCCATCTCGTTTTCCAATCCGTGGGTCAATGTGTAAAAATGATTAATTTTTATTACTAGTTTTGCATGCACACAGTTGCAGTTCATTAAAATGGATCCAGCACCTTTCATGTGGTTTCATGTAAATTTAAATACAAGTAAAATTGGAGGGAAAGAGGTATTCCTGTTTGGTTGGGGTTTTTTCCCCCTTCTGTGTCACACCCAGTGACAGAGGTTAGTGTCAGGCAGCATGCTGTGTCCAGCTACAATGACAGTGGTACCAGCAGTAATTAGGGCTACTTGGGCTCACACATATGGCACATCTTTGGGAGGGCTTTTTGTTTAGTAAAAACAGTACAATAATCTCAATATTAGAGGTGCTCATCTTTACTACACAAAAAAAAAAAAAAAAACAAAAAACCAAACAAAAAAAAACCCTACTGCTTGGCGTTCTTCAAAGCTGTCTCAACAAAAACTAAAATCCTAAAATTCTTTTGGCTTTACAGTACCTCAACTAATCATTTTTATTGAAAAACTGGCACACTACTCTTTTTATCAACCTAGTCAGTCAAAAATGGCTTAAAACACACTGTAGGCCTACATACTAGGATTTAGACTGCAAAAAGCTTGTGCTAATTGCCTTCCAAAATCCTGTATATTGTGTCTCACAACATATAGGCTACCAATGTAACAAGCACCAAGAGGAAGAAGTAAACACCAGTCTTTAACCTTGCACAGTAAATGCTTTCTGAAACACTGAAAGCTGAAGTGAATCTCTTGGGCACTGATTGCTCTGCTTTCCACAGAGCTACAGACACACTTTGCAGACAGCAATATACTTTTCAAGAATGTTTGGTGCATTAACCACAGAATTGCATATAAATAGTTCTGACTAAAGCTTGCTTTTAGGTACCAGTACAAAGTGTGCCAGGAGGAGACAAAACGTACTTAAAGACCTATTCAAATATTATTTGAAGAATAAAAATGAGCCTCAGTTAAGACTTTTTTTCATTGCTACATCAATGCCAAATCCTTATTTGCAATATGTAGAGCTAAAGTGAATAAAGGGATCTATCAGTTCCAATCCTGATCCTTAGATACTCTATTATTATTAAGTACAATCTTTTTAAATGAATGCAAAATTACTGTCACTCAAGGTAATAAGTTCCAAGTATGTAACTTGACAAATCTATCATCATTATTACCTTGCATTTTTTCCTCTCCCATTGCAATTGCACAGTATTGGCTGCCTTAAATTAATTGTTATTTTAATGAAGTAAGACCAGTTTAATGAATTCAAATATGAAAAGGTCTAAATTGATTTTACATCTTTCCTTATCAACCTGGACTGCAATTCCTGTGATAAAAGTACAGGCTCTTCAAAAATAATTGTTCAGGACCAAATTTAAAAGCTTAAGTGGGAGCTTGATTTGATCATCTATGTAGCCCCCAATTAAAAGAAATACACTATAAAAACAAGGTGGTTTCAATACAATGATGACAGCAGTGAATTTAATATATCTATTTAAAACCATACAAAAGTATGTTAAAAACAAGATGTATAGACAAAGAACAAATGTTTGATTTTACAAAACATTCTCTCCAGATTTTTTAAGAAAGTGGCAATATCCTGCTGTACTGAGCTTTGTGATCATACGTTAACAGTTGCTTCAGCCAGAAAGCAATCACCTTTATGATAGCAAAGTGGAAATCATTATCTTGGGGTTTGAAAGCATGTAAATAAGTGCCTGAGACCGCCTTTTTCCAGCTTTATTTTGTATGTCTATTCAAACATCACTAATATTATATATACAGACATTAATGTACAAGGAAGCTTAAAAAGCTGAGTGTAACCACTCACCACCCAACAACTGACCCAAAGTTCAAACAGAGGTCACTTAGGCTAAATACCATTTTTTTCTAGTATGTCCTCTTCCAAAAAGTAAACCTTTGCCTAAGAAAAAATCTTTTATGAAGAGTAAACCAATTGATTTTAGAAGGATCAATATTTCATTTAGGATGCACATTATGCATCACTACATAATGCCTTAATGGCTGGAAATGAATCACATCCAGAAAATCTAAAACCAAATCCTGTAATAAATATTAGCCTGCCTGTCAGGCAATCAACCAGAACATTTCTGATGAATCTCTCAGTCACATGCTTGAGTGAAACCAGTGTCCTGTCACTCCGAGGGATAAACAGCCGAGGCTGAAGCTTTTGAGATCTCAAATGGGAATAGGATTTTTGCACCATATCACCAAATTTTGCATGAAGAGTCCCATTGACAAACGGAGTCTTGGCTCAGACTCTTTGCAGGACTGTGTGCAGCGGCTGAGAGCCAAGGGTACCCAAAGTCAGGGATGCCCTGCACTGAGGCGAGCAGGGGCAGCCCCAGCACGGCCTGCCTGTGCCCCAGGAGAGGAGAACACCCAGCTGCTGCTCTGCCTCTGCCTGCCAGCAGCCACAGACACAGCCCAGTACCAGGGCTGCACTCCCGAGGCATATTTTCCATGGTGTGTAACACCTGCACCTATGCCGGCTATCATGCCTTCTCCCAAATTAAGGAATTGAAGACGATTTCTCTTCCACTTCAAATAATCTCTGTAGCTGAGCTGCACAACAAGTTTCAAGGTAAAATTCTTAGTTATGTACTACATCTACAAGCATCTCTAAGTGGCTGGTGGCAGTTAAACACACTCTCTGGCAGGGCTTCTCAGGATATGATTATTGCATTTAAATATTCAAATCTTCTCACCTGAAAGCAACACCTCCATTCTCCTGCTGAGCACTTCCAGTCTAGATAACTTGGGACAATATTTTTCTATTCCCATGCTGTATTCTATGTTTGCCAACAGCAAATTGATTGGAGGTCAGAAATAAAAGCCAAGTCCCCACAGTTGGGAAGGATAGATGATTTCTCACCTACCTAGGTGGTTATTTTGGGCATCCCACAGAGCTAATTTGGAAAGACAGGAAAAGTATAGAAGTAGAAAAACGTTAAAAAGCAAGAGTATTTTCAAGCAAATTTTGGGTTTTTTCCAAATGCACTCAGAATTGTAGGTCAATATGAATGCTATTAGCATTGAATACCAACACTACTAATTGAATCATTAGCACTTTTAATAGCTCTGGGTTTTTTGGGCTTCTAACAAACAACTGGACTCTTTTGTCTCATTATATTATTTTTGTATTCCTTTATCTCAGGGTCTAGCACGGCTTGTAGTCTTCAAATAAACTCTCAGTGCCAGAAGTATACCATGCCCTTTTTAATTTTAGGTTTTAAGTAAAGATTTACCATTCCTCTTTAGCTTAAATCATGGAGCACTAACATCTTCCAGCAATCAGAGGAACCACTAAAACAGCATTGTTCTGACATATTTATAATATACTGCACTGGATCACATTGCTTTTTACATTGGAATGAAATAGAGTTTTGTCTTCTGGCTGATATTCATGCAGCTGTATCAGTCAAAGAATTTCATTTGATGATGACACACTGTGGCTCAGCTCAAGTTGCAATTGGCTGTCTGTAGATGTTGGCTGGAGAGGGTCATTTTTCTTTCATTTTACATAAATTGGCTGCCCAAAATATCCAGAAAACTTCATATATTTTTGTTGATGACAATGATCTTTTATATCCAAACAAATTCTAGCAAGTGGCAGTTGAGGTAATATAAAAAAGTATGCAATGACAGAAGAGAATTGATTATGTTAAATCATTCTGCATTAGTTGCATAACCAGAATTTATCACACAAAGAAGTCATCCATTGACCTATTCAAACATATTCTTATCAAATGCACATTACTCTGTTTAGCCTTTGGGGATGTTACCAAGGGACTTGGCCAGAAAAGCACAAAAAACAAACCTCCCATCTCTTCTAATACTGCAGTTCAAGATGGATACTAGGCTATTAATCAGATAAACATTTATAAAAACCCCAAACAATAATAACTAGCAACTGGGTTTTTTTCTTTTACATAGTTGTTTTTTTTTTCTCATCATAAATTTAGCTAGGAATTCAACCAATCAAAAATCACAGAATCATTTAAGTTGGATAAGACCTTTAAGATAAAGTCCAACCACTAATGCAGAACTGCCAAATCCACGACTGCAGCCTGTCCCTAAGTGCCTGCAGGGATGGTCACTCCACAGGGATGGGCACTCTTCCAATGCCTGATGGCCCTTGTGGTGAAAAAACGTTTCCTAATATCAAATCTGATTTTAAAGAGTCAGAAAACGA
Organism: Emberiza elegans; assembly: GCA_024865655.1. NCBI lineage: Eukaryota > Metazoa > Chordata > Aves > Passeriformes > Fringillidae > Emberiza > Emberiza elegans. The sequence continues at coordinate 9,168,626 of JALJVW010000398.1, forward strand.
TGGGAATGTCTCTTCAATATACTCCTGTCACATGGCAGGAATTCTTCTAGGAATGTGTCTAGGGTCCAGTCTGGCTGTTCAAAAGCTCCAGCTCATGGTTTGTGTTTCTGCATTTCCACTGGTGTGCCAGATGGGCCTGTGGGGACAAGCTGCATTCACAGCTCATTTTTCACTGAGCAAACTGCAGCACAGCATCAGAACCAGACAGACCTTTTTTCCTGAACCACACCACATAATGATCTGGGAACTGTGCTGTTGTTAGGAAAGCATTCCCTGCATGACCTCAAGTGCAGCAATTCCTGTCACTTAAGCTGGGACAAAATCTAAGGAGAAAAATTCAAACCAAGCAATTCAGCTAGATGATGCAATAGGGAACATTTTAGTATGTTGTAAAAAAAAATTATTATAATTAAACACAAAAATCCTAGAAACCTCCTTCTACATGAACCAGACTGTGACTTAATCACACGAGCCTTTAGAAAAACCTCAAGACATAATGGGATTTTTGCAAGAGCCTTCAGAGCTGACAAGTCTGCTAAAGACACACTCAGCCTCATCCCTTTACTGAAGATGTTTTTATTTCCTATTTTCTTTTGATATGAAATAAGCACAGACTGGAAGTATAGAGCTGCTTTTTAGCCAAACGTAACATATTCTAATATTGTACAACTTCAAACTCAAACTCAACACTGACTCATTGCAAAGTGGTGAAATTAGAAAACTGTCTTGGCCAACTCTGCAGTAACTCACCAGCACAGAAAGCTTTGCATTGGCAAAAGATTCACAGCTGCCTTTTCCTGGGAGCAGTCCTTCGGTTTCTGCATTTTTTCAGCTTTGCACTGCACAAAAAGGATGACCTGTGCATGGCCCAGATATTGATTTTGTGCTCTGAAGCAAAAGCCTCACAAACTTATTCATGATTCACAGCTTATTATACAATGTGTTTCACTAGCGCTTCTCCACCCACTGCTGATTTCCTGAAGCTCATGAGGTAACCACAGCAATTACTTACATAGGAAAGAAATATGCTCCATTATGGAAGTAACACAATGTGGTTTCGCAGGTTAGACACAGAGGAGGAGTCAGCACCATACAGGCAGTCAGGCCCTCGTTGGCCACCAACAATTTGCATTCCTGGTTTGTGGGTTGGATTTTTTTAAATAGAAAAATGGAATGAATCCCACCGGGATTTCAAATAAAGTGAGGGTATTTTCCACAGGCAATGCTCCCTTCCCCACACAGAGAAGTGCAAAGCAGTGTTACTGGGAAAATCCCCACAACTTTTCAAATTAATCTTAACCAAGATGCTAATGGCCCATTTGCTGAAAATGTGATATCACATATTCCCAAAAAGAAACCTACCAGAATCTGAAGTGAAACAAAATAAAATAAAATAAAACAAAACAAGAGGGGGTTATTCCAGCCCTTTAGTAGACCAAGCTAAAAAAGCAAGTGTGGGCAGAGAGGAGTCAAAAGGAAATTATCAAGGGTGATGCTCTAACACAGTTCTGCATTTCTTCCTCAGGGGAAACACTTGGGAAGCTCTGAAAGGTCTGAGCCTTCCAGTACCCCTGACAGCCCCACTGGGCTCCTCTGGTGTAGGGCTGTAAGGCAAGTGGTACAGCACAAGGAAAGACAAAAGGAGTGGCTACTGGGTTAATTAACATCTTTGCCTTCTATTAATTAGACAATAAGCTCTTAATGCAAACAGCTTTTCCTCTTGACTAGAGATCGAGAAAAAAAATTTCGCCAACATTTTTGAAGTCAAATTCTCACCATGGACCAGGATATCATTTGAGGAGTAAAGAAAAAAATTACTGAGGTCACAGAAGCTAATAAGTTCTCCCAGCACACATTTGAAAATACTCTGTGCTACACATAAAATTTGTGAGAGATTATTCTGAAGTCCTCAAGCCTAAGTTAGCTCCAAGGGCACATCAGCTCTGTACAAGGCAGAAGGCAGTGCATGGGAAGAAGCCAGGTAAACAGTGGAATCCAATCCTGCACTCACAATTTCTGTAGAGTGAATTCCCTGAGACACCCCCACAATTTTTCCTGGCTTTTATTTATACTCATAGCTAAGGATGTGCTGGAATCAACAAGGAAACAAAGACACTGTGTCAACAGCTTCAGGTCATCTTGCCACTAAGAGTCTTTCAACATCAGAAGCTGTTTTTGGTGTCTGATTTATTTCCATCACTACTGCCAATCAACAGAAGGAGAAAGGCAAACTCATCTGATTGATTTTCATTGCCCACAGCTAAAATCTCTGTCTTAACAGAGGTAGCAAACTTATCATCACACAACACTCTATTTTCTTTTTAGAACCGTGCACGCAGTGAAATACTAAAGACATGCACCTGTCTCAGACAGCAATTTTACAGAGGAAGAGATAACATGTATCATACTTTACCTTTGTGTACCCCCCACAGATGTCAAAATTAGAAAATATGTTAACTCTTTCATTCTTTTATTCATAATGTTTACCAATCCTTATAATGTGCCAAGATCCTAAATGAAAGGTTTGGGCCCAAATAATGAACTTCATACCAGAAATTATCTATTGAAATACAGACAAAATAAAATTATTCTCAAAACAGCCTATGCAAAAAATATTAAATATATTTGTATCTTAATGGAAAGCACCAGTAAAAGCAAATGTTTAAGAGAGATTGAAGAATAAAAGCTTTGTGTCATTTGCTGTTCCACATCCAACTAAAAGGAAATTAAGATTTATTGTTCCTACTTTCTCTATATTCCTACTCCCACCTATGGTACCTCAGTTTCCCTGACAGGAACTGGTCCCAAGAGAAGAACCCATTGTGTCTCTGACCATGGTAAAGATGGGCTGTGGTGGCATTTTCCTTCCCCACAGGTCTGATCTCAGAAATGCTCATTAGACCTCAGCCTTGACAAACAGCACCTGGGCTGAGCTCCTCTTGAGCTTTTCAGACACTGGCTGCTCCCAAGAACTTGTGCTGCCTAATGAGACCCTGTTTTTTTGCCTTTTAATTTTTTTAATTGAACACCTTAGACACTTTTTTTTTCCTGAATGACGACCCAATGCTATGTGATAATATTTTTGTTCTTAAACATTCAAAGAAGGCTTCCAACCCGAAATGCAGCTAGAATGAAGCATTGCTATGACTAAAGCCAACTCTCTCAGTCCAAAATGAGATCCTTGGAGCTCTCAAGCACTGCAGGGTCTGCAAGCACCAAACTCCCTCTGAGTGGGGCCTCTCAGAGCCAGGGAACTCTCTTGTTTTCTATTCTCAGCAGATACCCCCACTCCTCAAGGCTCAGCCCTTCACCCACTGAGAAGATGCAAAGGCATGTGAAGTGAGTATTTCACCACCTTCAAGGGGAATTTTTCACAGGTACCTTGTGCACACTCTGTATCTCTGTGCATATGCTATAGCAAATGTGCCAGGAATGCTGCTCTCCTGCATTCTTAAGTACCCTGTAAGTTAGGCCTGTAAGTTAGCAGTTGTGGTATGCTAAATCCTACACAAATCCTTTGCTAAATTGTTTAACTTAGGTTATAAATGAAGTTAAATGTTGTCAAGTGCTGTTAAGTTTAAATGCTGTTGTGCCTCTAGGCCGTGTTCCTTTCTATGCTTTTGTTGCTTCACCTAGTGCATAGTTTTGATTTATTTCAGTTTGGACTGATTGGCTCTGGATTTTTGTTTACTTTTCCTTGGTGTGCCCTAACCATTTAGTAAGTACCAGAGTGAACCTTGCCGATGAACTTGGTTGTGCTGTTGCTTTTATATTAAACCTGTTTGTACTGATGCTTAAAGAATCATGGACAAAAGCAACCTAAAAACACTCATTCACAACATAGGCCATGGGGGTTTTTTTCTATCTAGTTTTAAGTCATTCTGAACCTTCATCATCATCATTTCCCTTAGGGAAGCCTTCAGACTTCCAGTTTTGTAATGAGTTACTTCTACAAGTGACAAAGTGTGCAGAAAAAGCAACTGGGTTTCAAGCAGCAAGCTCATGTCATCGATTGTCAGTGGGCTGTGTCCAAAGATGCACACTTGAATGAAAGCTTGGCCTTACAAACAATATCCATCCCCGTGCTCCAGGGAATCCACTGATCATTTGGACTGGAGATGAAATTTCTTTTCTCTTTCAACCCAGAGCTCTGTAAAGAGCAGATGTTCTCGATGAAGTATCCATAATGATGCCAAGATGTTTGGATTTTTTTTTCCCTGAGCAGTTAATTTCACATCCAGCAACGTGTGCGAGTAATTTAAAGTTGTTCCTTCCGATGCAAGACACCTCACACTTGCCTGCACTGACTTTGATGTGCTGTCAAACTGCCTGAGCCACAGGCACACAGACACCAGTGACTGCAGGGCTGGACACAGGGAGCTGAGCAGCAGCTCCCAAATCCCAGCCCAGAGCCTGCACTGGCATCCACAGGTGCTAAAGCAGAAAGCTCCACTCTCAAGACTGTTCCTCCCACATTAGATGCAGCCTCAGCCCTGTTACTGGGTTTGATTACGTTCTTCTTGAGCTCCTCTCTAAGGTACATGAACACCAATCAAGTTAAATGTGTGCCACCCATTTGTTCTCCAACCCTTGAAGTGATTAGAAAGCACATTAACAGTTCTGTTTTGATATGGAAAAACAAAGCCATTCCATGGTTAAAAGCAGATTCACTCCTGTTCTGATCTGAAACCCTGTCCACAGAAGTGAAAACAAAAGGAACAATGCAATTATGTTCACACATTTAGCAGTGATATAACTCCAACATGTGAGTATTCTGTTCTGATTTATCTAGGAACTTTAACCATAAAGGGATACACCACATGCCCTGCTCATGCCAGCAGCTTACCTGGTCAGGTTTCAACCATACAGCTCAAACACGAGGAACCCAGCCACCAGACCTGCTCCTGTGCTGATAGCTGAGCCAAACTGGACACCATTTTCAGCATCTTTGTGCTGCACTGCAGAAATGCAACTCCTGTGTAACCCTGTCCTTTTACAGGCAGTACACGGGGGAGTTAAGGAATTTATCCAAGTTTTCCTGCCCTATCACCATTTAAGAAAACAATGGCAGCAGTGGACAAGGTTGGCCAGCAGCGTGCACTCTTACTGCTTTCATGCTCACTGTGGGTGAATTAAACTTGGAGAACATTTGAAACATTTGTCCAACATGCACTGCTACCAACACAAAGCCTTTTTCTTACAGTCAAAGGCAAGAGTATGCAAATCCAGGCAAGAACACAGCCAGGACACAATGTGTTTGAATATCCTGACTGGCATCTAGTCCCTTGGGAAGCACTGCCAGCAGGAACAGATGAGCTACTCTGTGCTGAGAAGGTTTAATAAACATGGCAGTTTTCAGCAGCTCCCTGACACCTCCACCATCTGCTGCAGTAAGATATTATTGTGAAACAAGAGTCATGCGAGTCCGAATGTGCTTGGAGTACAGTGAAATGAAACTCAACCAAAATGGAGCGTAACACCACAGAGCTACACACTGGGAAATATCCTCCAGTGAGTCTCCCTGTCTGATGGCTATGGGCAGCCCTTTTAAGGGAAAACCTCTGTTTCATGAAGAGAAATTTTTTTTTTTAAAAGATGGAATTTTCATTCTTGATCATTTCAAGGTTTATTAATTGCAGTTCGTGCAAAGGATTGATAATGGAGGATCAAAATGCAGGACCCATGCCTTAATGGACCCAGTAGAACTGGGGTGGCTTGTCACAACCTCCTGTAAGACTATTTTAAATTCCCACAATGTACCTGGAGAGGAAACATATTTCAGACCAACAGCACGACCAAACCACATCAAGTAATTACTGTGGCCACTATCATCATGTCTGGCTTATCAGAAATCAATGTGAAACAATCTAAATCTGGGTGGCAAATGCTAACTACCTCCAGAAACGTGTAGCTCCTTCAGTATTATGACAAAAAAGGACCACAGCAGAAGTCCAGCTTCCTTATGGTAAAAACTGGGGAACTGGTTCCACAACAGCCTGCTCCCAACAAGCTTAGCTTTCCACAAACCATCTAAAAAATGGAAGAACTTTTGCAAGCAATTAAAAAAAAACCACAAAAACCAAATCAAAACAAAGAACAAAAAACCCATCACACAACAGAAAACACAAACTAGATACAGACATTGCAAAAAAGCTGCATTCTTTCCAATCAATCCCTTGACTGTATTCAGGCCTTCCTGCAGCAAGGGAAAGAGTCCAGTCAAAAAATTAATCCCAACATCAACTGAGCAGCAGCCAAGCTAGTTATCTGGTCCATATTTTACCTCATGTTTGGGTTGCCTAACACACCTAATCAAATCCATAGGTTTGGTCCCCTCCCAGCCTCCACACTGCCTCTCCCTGTTTCAGACACAAGACAGTGTACAAAATGCATTTCAGATGGAATGATTCAACATGGAAAACAGAGTTCATCCAGAAGGAAGGATTTTCTAAATTGAAAAGCTCCAAACCTCCGTGTATCTGGTAACTTTTTGCTGTATGTTCTTTTTGCTTCCTGGACAGAAGAGATAAGAAATGAACTTTTGATTTCATAGTACAAAAGTTTCCTATCAATACTACTTAAACTTACCATTGCCAAGGAAGAACCTCAGCACACATCAGCTTGACAGGAAGCATGAAAAGGCAATGGAACATTTTGATGATCTGGTGGGTCCTTGGAATTTGGAAAACAGCAAGGTGGACTTTCCTGTTTACCACTGTTTACAGAAAGTCCACCTGGTCTTTAAATATCAGTCAGATTCTTTCCTAAAAATTAAAAGGAATTGAACCAGGAAATACTGCATACCTTATCTCACACTGGAAGCTGATTTTCATAGCAGATTGCATATTAGAGGTCTATTGTAACAACGAGTTCAAACCCCACATTTCAGAGAGTTAAGCTAATGAGTTAATTTGCAGAAACCGTACAGGAGCACCCCAGAAGCCTTGCACCCCACTATTCTGAACATCTCACTGGTTTAGCACTGGTTTTAAGCTGTCACCTTCACTTTGCCTCAGAAAGCTTTAACCTATTACTCATTGGAAACTCAAACTATGACTGTCCACTGCTTCTGAGCACAGAGAGAGGCTCTGGGCTGAAGGGGTCTTCTGGTTTGTGCTCTGGCTGTGCAATCCAGAAGAGCTTGTACCCTGCTTTTCATAATAGCAGTCAAGATACTTTCAGATAATAACACAAAAATTTAACAGCACAGAAATAGTGTGATAAATGTTAGAGGATAACAGTGGCAGGGTGCATTTGGTTTAACTTGCACAGGATGAGAACTTTCACTTGCCTTAAAATGCTCAGTTCAGAAGAGCAGAGCCTTATCCTTCCTTCCCATCGATACAAACTGACAAGTTAGAAGTTCAACCAACACTTTTCTCCAGCAGAAATAGTATAGATGTAGAAAATCATTACCTCCCACCAGCCCCATAAAGCAAAAGCAGGCAGTGATGTCCAGATTTCCCAAGAAAAGCTGTATTTTAGAAGGCTGTTCCCTATGGCAGCCATACAAATCCATACATCTGCCCGTGCAGTCCCATGGAGGAGTTCTCCTGCTTGAAGATCATGCAGTGGCTAATTTGGATAGCCATGGTGATTTGGCTGTGTGACAAAACACACAAGCACCACCTTCACACAGGGCCTTCCTAATGCCTCACCATGAAGCCCTCCCCATCAATCTTTATTTCTCTCCAATTGCTCCACCTATTCTTTACATATAAGTCATTCCAAGCTCAAGACAACTGAACACCCATTCTCCATGAAATCTGGGATTTAAAGAATCCCAGGCACTGATGTGTTACCACAACGCTCTAGTATTCCACATTAATAACTGTATTCCAGCCTTCTCCCTCTCATTCTCCTACCTGCTCAAATGCGTGTTGGATTATAGTAAACAGTTATTGTGCTAAAAAGCAAAGAAATAAACTGTATTAAAGCATTTCCCCTAACAGAACTCTGCAGCACCAGTGAGGCAAACACTACGAGGCCACACATAGCTCAGATATTTCCTGTGATTCTGTTTGACCAGAAGGCATCCACTGCCTTGTTATAGAGCTCTGCAGTTGCCCCCAGTGGAAATGTCTTGGCACTCCTCTAAAGTCATGAAATGCAGATGTAGCAGTTTGCACTGAGCTGATGCTTTGGAGATGTGCCATCACACAAACTCAACACATTATTAATCTGGTCACAATTTCCATTTAAACTCAATGACACTTGAAATTATATGCCTTTACATTTAAATTATGGATAGGTTTGGAAATATTTTAATCAGTAATCAATTCCCTACCCCACCTAAAAACAGATGGTAAAACATTTCAGTTAATAGAAGGAGCATATGAAGGGGAAAAGGCTTAGAAATAATATTACTAAGCAACACAAAGAATGTTTAATAAATGGGCCAGACCCTGAGCTCACCAGAGTCAGGAAAAAATACTGTCTGCACTTTGATTAAGTCAATGTTGGGGCACTCTGACACACACTGGTATTTGCTTATTTTCAGCATATGCTGCATAATTCCAGCAGATGCTTTCCCATTAAGTATTAAAAAAATTATTTTCCACTTGTCAATTTCTTATTTTGATAAACACTTTTTTGTATCAAAAATGAAAAATATTACTGGATTACCAGTAGAAATATACTTAATATAAAATACAAGGGCAGGTTTAAAAATGCAGCAATGGAGTTACTGATTTTGGGTTTTTACAAAATACAGTGTAGCATGTTATTACATAAAAATCATGTAAGCAAGGGGTTGTAAAGAATCAAACACCATCTAGTTATCTGATTAGGACCTCCTGTTCCAGTTCCAGTGTAGCTATAGGGAATAACAATTAACATCTACCAGCCAACTCAGCACTCACGTCAAACTAGCCTTTGAAGGCAAACTGTTCATTCCTACTGGTGCAGGAAATTAAAGATCAACTTGTAATTAAACAAAGCTAATGTTTCTAGGTGCACTCAAAGTTTGGCCAGATTTGAGTAGGCTTGTGTAGGAAGAAATACATCCTGAACTCTCAAAAGAAGATTCTATGATAAAAGTTAGCTTTGCAAAAGAAAATACTTGGAAGATGATTGTTTTAAAGAGATAAAGTATTTTATGTTTTCCATCCCTCATTCTTCAACATTAGTCTAAGTGGAAGAATAGCTCACCATGTGGAGTAGTACACCCCAAAAGATAGAAATCAGCAACGTTATGAACCAAAATGAGCATCTTATAGAAAAAAGTGCTCAAGAACCCTGGCACTGGCACCAAGCAAACCACCTGTACAGAGTTAAGCATCCAAAAATGATTCACAACCTGACCTCTGGCTGTAGCCTCATTCATCTTTCCTTAGTGAGAGGACAACACTCAGGAGACACACACGGATGCTTAATTTTAGAGTACATTTCCTTCTTAACCTGACAGATCTTTCCTACATCCTCCTTTGCCACAGAGCAGCCAAAATCATTACACAGCCCGACAGGTTGCCTTGCTGCAGCTTTTTTCTTTGCTGAAGGGAAGGAGCAGCGATAGCAGGAAGGTTAACACATGGCACCGCTGTACAAAAGGAAGATACATCACAGAACACCAACTCTCTTTTAGGACAGGTTAACTTTCTGTGACACAGCTAAAGAAATCTCAGTTTCATGCCCCCTGCTCTACATCCTTGGTGCTTAGAAGGAGCCGGGCTGGTCTTTCCACCACCTTCAAAATTTTCATCCTGAAAAACTGCTTCAGATGAAGCCATGCTCTAGACTGGGACCCACAGTCACTCCAAGAGGACTTCACTGAACTTCATAGATCTAAGCAAGCAAATGCATCCAAGCACAAAACTTCTGTGGAGGTTTATAAATCATCCCCAGATTACTTAAGTCAACCATGCAGTGATTTACCTCTTCAAGCACTGAAATATATTTCTAAAAGCAAAGCAAGTTCTATCACTACTCCATTGAAGTGGCAAAATATAAAAAATTATGACATGGTAAGAGTATTACATATGCATGAAGTGTTCCTGCTTGCTAGGATAACACTGTGCATGATGGTTGGAATTAATTTTCCAACTAGAATACAATGTTATTAATAAAGCATGACAGAAAAAAAATCAAATATGTTGATTTAAAAATCAAGTAATGCCTTTGTGCAGCAATCAGATACAACTTCAGTAATGAGTGTGTTATCATAACCTACGAGAGACAAACAGGCACATTCACTGTATCAGTGAAAGAAACCTTTCCTGACTCAGGCAACCAGATCAGGTGGGATTTTCAGAAACAGTCATTTGACTCTGAGCAAGACAAATTCTCAGGGAGCCACAGCCTCACACTCAGAAGAGGCTCTGAAGTTACACGGTTTGTGTAGGAAACACTCACACCTGCCTGGTTAGGCCCTCATCTCACTTTGCTGAAGAGAAACACCAAGATTTCACACCAAGAGTGGAACAAAACTCCTTTTGCTCATTCACTCAATTACAAAGACCATGTTTTGTCCTTAGCTGGTCTGTACATTGGCAATCAAGTACCTTTTACTGACCCATGTACTCCCAGCACAAAGGCTGGATATGCCAATGCTCCAAGGAGGTGGTACAGGGAGGATGAAAGCAAGGGAAAGGTGTGGAATCATCCAGGACAGCATCCCACCACCAGAGCAGGCGATGGCTTCTGATAGGAGCAGCATGCAAGGAGGGATGGATGGCACCCATCAGTCTCAATTCCCAAAGGCTCAAACAGGAAAGGAGACCCACTCCTGAGGATGAGGGATTGACAGCGGTGAAAACTCACTGGAGAATCTGTCACACAATCCCTCTGTACAGACTGTGGATTTTTCTGCGCAGCACAAAGAAAAGCAGGCAAACAGGTGATTCAGTTTCTGCTAGCCAAGCCTTCTGTTCCTCCCACATTCCTCTTGTCCTTCATTTCAGTATTCAGGCCAGACAATTCTTTATGAAGCAAATATCCACTCCAGCCCCAAGCATCTGTTCCACACACCCCTGCTTAGGCAGAGTTCTCAGCTCTTGCTGCTTTTCCTCCTCCTCCTCTTCCTCTGCCCACTCTCACATCCACAGCCAACCTCTCACTTCCCCTCTTCCAGCACGGTTCGGTTCATCTGCCTGTTTGGCTCCTGCAGAAACTGCCACTCACACGCTCCCAGCTCCCCAAAGGTACAGAGAGACATTAGGAAACAGCTTGAAATAGAGCAAGGAAAAAGGTTTTGGTCTTGTCCTGAAGCATTTGAAGTCTGCAGTGCTGCAATTGTTTTAAAGCACCTTAAAACGTATTCTTAGCAAAGCCATGCATTACTACATTTCCTGACAGTAGATTTTAGATATTTTTTTAACTCCCAGTGTGTGTCCACAATGGAATGCACATATCCAATAGTTTAACAGCTGACACTGTGATCTCCCAGTTATCCAAATGGCTCTCAAGCCATTAGCCATAACCTGAGCCTGAGATGCAAATGAACCAGGAGGGGGACAGAGAGGATCTTTCAGATCAGTCTGAAAATTATTTCCTAAGTAACCTTCAACTCACTCTGCTCCAAAAGGTGCTGTGGACTAAAGCAATCTTTACTAAACAGTGCAGGAAACGAATCATTTGCTGTGTGACTGCTATCAGAAACCACTGTGCACTTCAGAGTGGGCAGACATCTGTTACATCTGTTTCAATGAAAAGCCCCAAGGGATATTCTGCAGTTTGGCACCGCAGTTGAATGTTATAATGTCAAATATGAAGCACATAACACAGCAGGGTGTCCAGGGACAGGGAAAGGCAATCCAAAGGACTGCCCTAGTTTCTGTTAAAAATAGGTCAAAGAGCTGGTATAATCAAAGTCTGGCAGCGCATACTAATTACTGACAGCGTGTCTCACACTTGCAGCGACTGCAAGCAACTCATACACAACCTTATTAGCTAAACACACAAGAAGCCTTTTCAGATATCTAATATTTGAAACATAAATGTAGGTTTCCTATCACTGCAAGAAATTGGTTTTACTCTTGATGACCTGTCAGATTAATTTCCAGTTAAATCAATAACCAATGGAGACATACTTTCCAGGTAATGATTTAAAATTCATTAATATATATTTGCTGAACTAATAAACAAATATTTTACACTATGAATATCAAATAGCTTGTAGATGTTAATTATAGAGCCTGAGATTGCTGTAAAAGTCCATTAAAAAAAACACCTGTGATATAGCAGAGAGGCAGATAGGAAATGGAAAGAAAGCAGAGAAATTTTATGCATTTTTACAGGTAAAATGTGACTTTAAGATAAACATTAGTCTCCATACCCAAAAATTAACACATATCCTTGACAACATTGCATTTAGGGCTGATCAGAAAAATTTATTTTAATTTGATCAGAAAGTAGCACAGGAGGAAAAGGACAATGTTGCTGTGTCACTGAGATAAACCACCACACAATTAAAGATAAACCAGTCACAAATTGCTCTATGTATCCATTCTTTGGGAGTCAACAATGCTGCCAGAGGAGGGAAAAGGCTGAGAAACTAATTTTGCAGTTTATACTAAAACAATATGTGAATTGACATGTTAAACAAAGGCTCCTTCAGGGGTCCCAAACAACCTCACAGAACCCTCCTAAAAGAACACCTGCAATGAAATAAAGACAAATCTGGACTCTGAAAGTGATGTGATGGAACAATGGTTTCAGTTAGATGCATCCATAACTCCCACGTTGCAAAATTTTGACTTGGCTGTATCACCTCTCCCCTTCGATCTGTTCACCCTACCAGAAAAATCTGAAATAGCAACAAGATCATGGATTTCTGCAGCCTAAGAAAGAATTGCACAAAAATTCTCTCAGATAATTATTCTTCTTGATAAATTTCTTGATTTTCAAGGGGTGGGATAAAGAAACAGATAAATTTTTCTAAGTCTCTCTGGAATTAGCACAGTTTTTAGCCAAACAACCAATGTGTTTCAAAAGTTTTTCTAATTGTGAACAAAGGAAAGGTTCCCTCTTTCTGCTTTAATGCAAATGTTTTGCATTAAAGCCAATATGTAGAACTTGCTAATAGCAATTTTCTGCTCAAACAGTAGAGTGAATTTAAAAACCAGAAAATGCACTTGTCCCTTCAAATGAACAGATTTCCCAATTACAGCAGAGGCCACACTCAGCAATACAAAGAAATTTTCTAGTAGTCTTAATTTCAACTTAGAAACTAATAAAACAATCTCATTTACTTATAATCTTTACAAGGGCAATTTTTTTTTTTTACGACTGGATAATTCTATGCTTTCAGTTGAAAGAAAGTCCTGTCTCAGCAAAGGTCTCATGGTGAAGAGTGCTGTTGATTGTGTTTTGCAATCAGCAATGGAGACAGAGCTGGCTGAAGCACTGTTTGCCCAAGAACACACAACTGAGCATTACTTTTCAATAAATAATTGTGTTAATTTAAGGCATTTAAATTGGATAGGCTAGAATTAATGGCTGTGTTTCTCAAAGTTAATTTTTCCTATGACATAAGTTACTTGCAAGATGTATTCAGAAATACTAATGTAGGAAGTTATCCAGGCATGGGGCAAAATGGTTCTTGTGAGCATTTGGCTCCATAAGGCCATAGGAAACTCAGGCATATTCAGTTTTCACTGGCACCAAGCATTTTTGATCTTGTACAAACCAGGAAGACATTAGAATGATTTTGACCCAAGAATTGCTGCTTCCAAGTCAGGTTCTTCTGGCACACACATCAATCCTGAAAATCCATTCATCCCTCCAGCAGGACTTTGCTGACAGCATGTTCAGACACACGGGGAAAGAAGACCCTCATTTTAATAAGTGGAAGTATATGGTTGGATTAGGCACATTAAGAAAATTTAGTAATGTGCCTGCAAGAAAGCTATCAATTCAGCAAATAATCAATATGAGAATTCTGCAAAGTAATCAGAAAGCATGTGAACTCAATAAAATCTATTTAGACTAAGTTATCTCCTTTTCTTCTACCAAGACTCACATTATTAATTTCAAATTACATCATTTCCTGCTTGTTTACTAAATCTAGACAACCAAAAGGAAAAACAGAGGCAGTGAAGGCACAGCAGAATGGTGTGGCACAAAGGCTGTGATTACCAGCATTTTCTGCACTAGATGTAGATGACACAAGTTATCTGAGTGTTGGTAAAGTCTACAGGAATACTGATGGAAACACTGTGCATTTAAGAAGCAGTGAAAATATTTCTATGAGATGGTCAGTTCTGCTGTATAAATAATGGCAGCCTCTTCAATTTTGTCATGACAGCATTGATCCTGGGAGGCAGGATCAGTAGGAGATTGATCAGTGAGGCATTACAGTTACACACCAATCCATCATTCAGTAGAGGTTATCTAATGCTCATGGCTGCTGCTCTGTTGAAACCAGCAACCCACACAGTAACTACTGTAAACTCTCTGGTTCCACCAGTGCCAACATGGACAAATTTGGCCGTAACAATTCATTAGTGAACAGTGTTGAAGTTTCTGTAATTCAAAAATCAGCACCTTTCCTAATCGCTCATCTCTGTGCTTTCAAGGCACAATGTCCTTTACCATTATTTACTGCACATTGTAAAAAGGATGGAGGAGAAAATCACATTATAGTCAGATCATGGCAGTACTCTTCAAACAGAGGATTCTTCCATGAACAATATATTATGAACAGTTTGAAGTCAATCAAAGCACTGTGTCTGTTAACTTACAAGCTCAGAAAATGCAGTCTCTCAGCATTTGTTTCTCTTGACCTTAGCCACAGGCTGATGAATTCTCTGCAAGCACAGCCCAGCTCATATTATAAAACCCCACACTTAGGAGATAAAAATCCCCTCAGTCTCGCACCTGACCAGTCCATTGTAGCTGAACGCTACGTACAAAAATTCACTGTACAAACAAACCAGCCTGGCTTATTACTTTAAGAGATAACCAGACCCTGTCAAAGCAACCATCAGACACTGCTGAGCACAAATACTAAACGAGAACTCCACAACGTTCATCACCTTTTATATTTTTGATTTCTATAACCCAGAAATTTCCACAAATGCTTTCCTTCTTTAAAAACCTGGAAACAAGAGTTGCATCCCATAACAAATATTATGGGAAACTACTCTGCCCTTTGATGTTAGTTAATGCTAAATGAAGTTTCATGCATACATGATGAGCAGGCACAGCATCCCTTATGTGAAATCTTCTGACCAAAGTAGATTTTTCTGTCTAATCCCCACAAGAAATAAGTCTTAGGCAATCATACTACACACGTGTGCTTGTCCAACTATCTGTTTTCCCAGCAGCTTTTCAACACCAATTTGAGCTCTATTTGCACTTTGAGAATATTAAAATTCTACAAGTTTCCCAGAAATTGGAAGCTGTGCAAAGGAGATGAGGCAAGAGAAAGATGCATAATTTTATTTTCAGGCCTTTAACCCATTCCTCTACCAAAACCTCTCCCTATATACATGCATCTGGAGAGCCCTTACCCCAAAATTCAGGAACAGGCACAAAAAGCCAAGCCCAGGGCAGTCAGAAACTGCTGCCCAAGTCCAGGAGCAATGTCCTCAGAGCCCTCCCTGGTCACCAATCCCCTCATCACACTTCATGTCCCTGGGGTTCCCTCCAGCACTGCTCCGACACCTTAAGAAGAACACAAATTTCACTGCCTAATCTTTGCCTACTGGCACCCACCAATACATGCCTGTCTTGAAATAACACTTTCATTCAAGGATCTGAAAAGAACAGACAGGTACATGTTATTAATTATGTAATTTTTTAAATCTTGTGAATTTTGAGATACAAAAAACAAAACCCACAAGCTCTTCTCCAAGTGATATCAATACTTATCTACATTAGACAGTGGAAAGATGCTGAACATGGTTCTTGACTCCCCAAAAATACCAAACCTCCCTTGTTTCAATGCATTGCTTATTTGTGCCTTGCTTTACCAATTTCTGGGCCCTACTTGGACAAAGTGTTTTGGTTTGGTTCCATTATGAGAGCAACGTTCCCTCACAGTGCCCAGGGCAGAACAATGCTTCTGTACCATATCTATAAAAACTCAGGCTTGTTTTTCAAGTAGGGCTGAGCAAAAATCAGCAACAAGAACAGACCCTTAAGACAATACCTGAAGTGGCACACAAATTATTGAAATTCTGATAATGTAAGTCTTAAAATAAAAATCTGATGTCTCATAACTAAGTCATGAGACCTCATCAGCTCACTACAACAGTCTCAGTGCTTCCTCTAAAACCCAGGCTGTCTCCAGGGAGCCATCTTGCTAATATTTCTCAGTAGAACCTAGTCTGAGCACAATTGCCACTAATTTTACTTACCTCATTTGCTTGGTATCTCAGATTTTTATAATGGCTGGCACTTCTGATGCATTTTAATATGGTTTAAAAAGGAATCAGGCTGAATAAAGAGAAGAAAATGCTATTGTCTCCTTTCCCTGTGTAGCTGAAATCTAATTGCAAGCCCATTTTCCTGGCAGAGCTACCAGGTTTTCACACAGGTCTCATTCCTAAAGATGTGCACTGCAGTACAGGGAATTTGCTGGTACCAGAGCAGAGCTCAGGACATATCAGAGGAGCACAAAAGGTCCTGCTGGGGGGGTTTGGGCCAGAGGGACACCAGTTGTTTCCCCTCTCCCCCGGCTGCTCCTGCCCCAGCAGCAATGCCTGTGACCTCTGCAGGCTGCTCAGTGTGCTCACAGAGCCATAGGATTTGAAATTAGCAAATGAATATTTAATCAATTAATATCAGGCAAGTGTGACAGACCCAGATAAGCCAGTCTTTTCCACAGTGGGAAATCACTAATGTTTCATTAAAAAGAGCATATTTCTGTGCATACTTTGTGTAAAACACAAGTAATAAAACAAAAGGAAAAATAAGCCCATTTACACAAACTCCTCTACAGATTTTTTTTTTTAAATTTACAACACAACAGCAACAAGACTTTGGTAGCTATCTAAGAATTAAAAATTAAAAGCTGTAAAATATTTTAGTTTCAGACTCACTGAAAAGGAAATTACCCCACACTTCTCTTATGTTTTTTTAAACATCCCAAATGCAGATAATTGTCTGAACCTCATCCCTGGGTAGTTCTTATGGCAAAGAGCAGCAGTAGGCACGTTAAACCTTTGCAGCTCATCACTCACAGCAAGGTTCTGTACCTGTCAGAAGCAGCAGCACGTGCCTTCCACGAGCAGAACTGGCTGCTCCTGCCCATTTCTGGCACCCCAGCTCAGGAAGGCCTGGTCAAGGCATTTGCAGAACCCAAGCAGGGCACCTCTACCACAACCCTTTTCAATCAGATTTTCCAGCAGCCCCTCCCTGGGCACCTCATCCTTCCTGGGGAGAGTATGGGAGCACCTTGTGCTCCCAGTGCTCAGGTATGGCCACAGGAGCAAGGCTGGGTCCATTGCAACCTGGGAACTTCTTTCTGCACCCACAGAGATCACAGGGAGAAAAAATAAAAATTAAATGTAAAATGATTTAAATAATAAAATAAGCACAACTAATAATTTTTAAAATGGTCGACACTTTTGTTGTCACCACAGGCACACTCTGCAGGCACAATTACTGAACCACTTGTAGCATGGGTATGATTTTCAGTGGAAGACAACAATGAATCTGCTGTTTTCTCACACCAGCTTCCACAAAGCTCTCAATGAGGTTAAATTACAAGCTACATGTGGGAACTCAGTACATCTCTCCAGGTGTCCAGAGTCGCCAGGACCCCGACAGGGGGCTCAGAGACCCTGGCACGCAGCCCAGAACACCTGGGGATTTGATTTTGACCCTTGGAGCAAGTTGCCAGCTTTGTATGAGGACGTGAAAGTCACACAGGTTTGAATGGTGTAATAACAAAATGATCACAGGGTGAAAATGTAGATTTTAGGATTTTTGGTATGGGGGTTATGGGGACAAGAGGGAGGAATTTGGGCGTGTCTAGCCTTTCTTCTTCTTCTTGTTCTCCATTTTCTGCAGTGATGTTGGCACTTTGGGATTGGTTTAGAGTAGAAGTGCACTGTCTAACACAGGTGATAGGTATTGGGAGTTAAGTGTAAATATGTTATACGTAGTTTGTAGTATAAAAGGACAACACCACCTTGGGGGTGGTCGGAGTGCCTGTGGCTGCCCTGCTGAGCAGACCTTGGCTCGGCAGAAAGAAAATTTTATAGATAATAATTAATAAACAACCTCAAGACCGAAAAGTGAAGAGTCCAGACTCGTTCTTCAGTTGCGCGGGCCGAAGCAGAGACACCCTGCACATCCCGGGGAGCAAATACCAACAGCAACCCGAGAGCTACAGACACAGGCCTGGGTGGCCCACCAAGACCACACTTTTAGGAGTTTCTCATGAACGATACAGAACCCTGTGCAGCAGCTACTGGAGAGAGCTTTTCCCTCAAGTGCTCAGGGCTTTTAGCTTTTCAGAGATGATAATTGGCTTCACTCCCCAGAGTGGATTTATGCATGCTTATTTCCATGGATCATTTTTTATCTGTGACAGTAATTGCTGTCCAATCCCATGTGCAGTTTTCACCTTACACAGTGTTAGACCATGCTGCTGCAGGAGTGCACAAGGCACTGATTTCCCAGACCACCACCCTTCTAGCTCCAAACCCCACATCCTCAAAGCTTCTTGCTGATCATGAGCTCACACAGACCCACAGCCACCTGTGAGTGTATTTAATTTACAGCAGAGATGCATTCTGCCTAAGAAAAATATCTGAATACACCCTTTCAAGCATTAGTTGAAAGTAGCTAGATTCACCAGCAACTTTGGGAATAGTGATTGGGCACTTTGCCAGGATTTTCCTGCCTTGTCATTCTCCAGTCACACTCAAAACACCATGAGGGCTGGAAAAAAAACCTCTGAGCCATATTTCAGGTCCTAAGAAGTGTCCTTTCTGGGATTCCTTGGTTAAAAAGTTAGGGCACAGTGGGAGGTAAGGAAAAATATTAATTTTCTTTTTTCATCCCCAGAAAAAACAAACTCCCACCAATATCTTTTTCTTTTATTATAAGGAAAGGAAAAATACTCTGCTAATTTTAAAAAACCTAGCAACCAAGCCAACTGTCCTCTAAGGCTTTACAAATACTCTGAATCCCTCACAGAAGCAGACTTCTGGTTTTAAATGGGAATTTGCAACCTGTGCCTGGATTCTGCCAAAACATGCAACTTCTACCCTTTGGTTCATGTTCAAGGATAAACCATTTGCTTGGGAATGAGATCCTTCTCAGTAAGTAATTAAGAAAAAGTCTATTTTAGAGCAGGATGGCTGCCCTGCAGGTTATGCATTGAAATTCCTCTACTGCACAAACTGATAGCCAAGGAGGCTCCTTTTAATAAAATCTAAATTTGCCTTTAGCCTTCCTGTAAATGTGGTATTTACCTTCTGTTAACAATCTTTCAGTGGTGGTAATAAATGCACCGCAGACAGAAAAGAAATACAATTCCATACAGTAGAATATCTGTGTGGCAAAACAATAGCACTACATTCTTTGTGCAGTAGCATCTGCCAAGTCTGATAAGAACTGCAAGAAAACACTTTTTTAATGTATAAATCGAGATCCATGTACAACACACAGAAGAAAATTTGAATTGCCTGGACAAAAACCTGAGCAATGCAGCGCTCTGGAATTACAACCCTGGATTTTACTTACTTATCTGCCTTGCAGTGGGAATAGTATCACCTCCAAAAGCAGTCTTTTGCTCCAAAAGAAATCCCATTATCAAATTGAGAAAAAGCTGCTTAAATCTGAGGCTGTGCACAGCCTTTTGCTTCCAGAAAACAAGTTCTTTTTTCCAACAGTATATTTGAATATATATATACCTTCCATGGAAGAAATTATCATACAATGTATCTCAATATAAACATTAAAACAAACCTAGAATCCACCATATTACACTTCAAATAGTAGAACTACAATGAAGCTGGCTGACTGCACTCAAAACTATGATTAAATCCTCTGAACTGAACTGTGTAGAGTTAATATCTAAGAGAGAAAAATTTACCACAGTACTACCCTCAAAATTAGGGCAAGAGTGCTTAGGACACAAGAAGCTGTATTTTGTTGGCAAAATACAATAGCAACCCTGTGCCCAAGCCATAGCAAGCTGAGGTGTCCTGACGTTTATTCAGCAAGAGACCTCTCTGATGCAGATTGGTTTTCGCCCACACTACTTTTAATTGTGAAGAGGTTGTTCTGATTCTCCAGAAGGAAGAGACGCAGACAGCACACAAACTCCGTGCAAAATTCAGATATATTATGTGAATGATGCACCCCTCTCCTCTGTTTGGACCCTTCTTGCCTACCAGAGCAAGAAAGAGCAGGGAAGGTGAAGTTTCCTCCAGCAAACCCCCAAAGTGCTGTGCCCCAGGCCCAGACTGGGCTCTTCAGCCCTGACAGGAGCAGCTTCATGCAGTGTCCAAAAAATAATTAGCAGAAGGCCCAAAAGATACACTGAATTTCATTGGCATAAAACTTCCCCGGATGAATCTCAGAATTTGTACTTTTGGGGCTTGGTAGAACTAATCCTACCACTGAAACCTCCGAGCACCTGTGAATGGTCATTACCACGAGCACCTGACAGGTATATTATACACTCAGCAAATACTTAAACAAGCAGAAAATCAGCCAAAGGGCTCTGTGCATTTGCATAATTTGCCAGTACCTGTGAAGTGTGTGCTTGCAAGCTGTAGAAATGTCAAAATATACTTTCAGTGGTAGATGATGCTCAGTGTTTGATTCTAGGTCTTGAAATCCAGAATACATTTAATTTAGAAATATAGTACTAAGGCAAATGCCCCTTTCAGCTAAACATATTTCAAGTATATGAGCAGTTTATTATTTTAAAAATATTTTTAAGGAAATACAGCCTTAGAAATATATTAGCCTATTATGCTATACTCCTGTGTCTGCATTTTTACAGAAAACATGAAGTTGGAGGCACCCCAGCCTGGCATTTCTAGATGAAAGATGCATTGATTCCCCCAAGTCAGCTGTTGCAAAAATCAGTTGCTCTACATGAAATTCAAACCCAGGAGGATTAAAGAGTTCAAATTAAAACATTCAAGTGGATAATCAGTGATGACCATCCCATTCCCTGTGGTATATTGATTTTGGAAGACCAACAAGTGCCTTCCAAAAGTAGGAAGCCCCTACTTTAATATTTATGACCCAGTCACAGGTGACAAGTGCTCTTCTGGCCATTTTTGTTCCCTCTTGGTGCTGCCACAACACAGCCTTGGCTGTGGCATCACTGATATCTGCCTCACCATCAGGTGGCAATGCAGCAACGTGCATCCCTCACCTGAAGGCACAGGGGCTGACCACCCTCTTACTTGAACTGCTGAAAAAATGGAGACAGTATTTTGGAAATAGCCAACTGAAAAAAACCAAAACAAACACAATTGATTGGGTTTTTTCCTCTTTTCCGCACCATCTCTCTTTCTAAGGAATTCAGTCTACAGTTCTCTGCCTCAAATATTCCTGGGGTTGTGTGATAATGATTCCTTCCTTCACTTTGCTCAGAACACCTATGAAGAAAGGACACTCTGGTAGTGTGTCTGAAGGGCAGGCAACAGTCTAGAAAGTCCTACAGGTGCCTGAGAGCTGGGGGGACCCAGTTCTGCAAACCATGGGAACGTGAGGAGTCCCATCAGCACAAAAAGCTCAGGCAGTGGCCTCGGTTAAAAACTGAAATTTCCTCCCACTCCATCACATCACCTGGGGAAGGCTTTTTGCAAAGCAAGGAGCAGAGATAATCACACATAATGAGTTCCACCACAGGCTGAAGGCTCCCTCACTGCTCCTCTGGGACACAGGCAAGGCACAGGACCAACGCAGATGAGATGGTTAAATCACCAAGCACCAACATCTAAAAAACCGCTTAAAATTTTTGTTTCAGCTCAAATCTGCTCCTGTTTTGCCTTGATGTCTATTTCTACAGCTTAAAAGTCCAGGAAGGGATGTTTAGGACACACAAGATGAACTTTAAATAAACACAGGAGATTTGTCATTTGCTCGGACACCCGGTGATTTCAGAGCACAAAAGGAGATGCAGGAGGCTCCCATGCAGGGTGAGAGCAGCCCCTCTGTCCTGGCAAACCACTCAGCCCAACAGCAGTTATAAAAACCCCTAGGGGCTGATTTTTAAGACCTCACTTCCACAAAAACCAAACACTGCTTTTCTAAACACCACCAGTATTTAAACCTTAAACAATGAATATGTTTTATGAGATAAATTCTGTAGCTACCAAGAAAAACTGCCAGTGATTTCAGGGGGGTTGGGGGAGAGCTGGTTTGACCAGGAAATCAAATCTGTCAGGCTGAAATGGGAAATTAGATTTTCTTATAGGAAAAAAACCTTAATGAAAAATGTATTTTAAAAGCTACAAACATTCCCATTTAATTAAGAAAATACTTTTTCAAATTAAAGAATAACTCAGTCACATTTGAATGTCCTGGATTTCTCTTTTTCTTTGTCTTGCCTTGTTACATTTATAATGCCAGAAAAGTAGCTTTTAACTCAGCAACAGCTGGAGTCAGACTCTGGGAATTATTGTGTTTTCATCTATGCTTGGTCCGACTCCTAACGAGCCCACTTCCTCTGGAGGGAATCAAAGTGTTTTACATCACAGGGTCACAAGCTATGACATATGTAAGTGCTCTGCAGGAATTCAACAAAAGCATTTGCACATAGAAAGGACTGGAAAAAATTGCTTCCATTAAGTCTCATTCATTGACTCTTTAAAACTCCTGCAAACAAATTCCACATTCTGCTTCTTGTTTTGTTTGTGGACCATAACATTGGCCTTTGCATTCAGCTTGTGTTATGAAATTCAGCTGCACCCAGAGCAGAGCAGGATCCAACAGAACAGGAGATGCAAGTACAAACTCTCTCCCCTCCTCCAGTGTGTTACTGCAGCAGTTTGATATCACTGATTCAGGTGAGAGAAACAGAAGAGTCCAGGTTTGTGTAATTTCATTTTAGAGAACAAGCATACACACCAAAAACCCAGAAAAACCACAAAACAAAGCAGCATAGGAAAGTCTAGAAGTTCTAAAACCTCTAGCCTGGAACAGAAATCTCCAACAATCTGACCTTGCAAATGAATGTGGGCTACTTAAATGCAGACAACTAAACTAGAAGTTGTAACTATGTTCCAAAGATGACAACACCTAAATTTTTACCTTTTAAAAACACTCAACCATCCACATAGAACACAAGCATTCCTTTAAATTCATTTGATTGGGCAAAGGAAAACAGAAGTGTTTTAAGGACTTTTAGCAAATCTCCCTCCACGTGTCAGTTCCTCCAGGGAGGCCCTTAATTCCCGGTCTGGTTTTGGTTAAACTGGTGCTGAACTGCAGCAGAACACACAATGCAAGGTCCCCTGAAGCCTGGCTGACTGGTCCATACTCTACCATCACTACCATACTCCAGGCTTCTGGCTCCAGCTGTGTCTTTCCCATTCCTTGCTCTGCCTGAGGGCTTCTGAAAAGCTGCACATTCCTCCCAGAAAGCTCCACCGGATCAACCCAGTTCCTTTGCTCTGTAAGGAATATGAATTTTAAAGAAAGTCATATAAACACAAACACCTTGTCTATCACCAAAAAGGGGATTTAGAAATCCTGAGCAGACAGATTTGTCTTTCCAGGCACAATCCCTGCACATGAAGAGAGAGGGATGCAAAGCCATGGGCACACTGAGCACAGTGGTGAGCTCCCCCCTCCCACTGTGTGCCATGGGCACTTTACAGGGCCAGATGTGTTGGTTCCACACAACAGTGCCCATTTGCTCTGCTCCACATTCTCCTTTTATAACCTGCACTGAGCACCTCAGTATCTGCCTCCTCACTGCAGAGATTCTCATGTGTGGCCACCTCAGTGCAGCAGGACAAATCTATAGAAAGGAGTACCTGTGTGAGAAACCTTTACAGCTTTACACACCTCAGGAAGAAGCCTGTGAAAGAAAGAAGTGCCCAGCGCACATCCCATCAGCAGAACTTAAGATTCCACCTTTGAGAGACAACAACAGCTCCTCTAAATCAGATGGTGGCAGAAAAAACATTGGGGTGAGTAAGTCTGCCTGCTTGTCACCCAGCATCAATGTCTAAAAATCCCTAAATAGCTACACCACCCTGTGAACGCTGCTTTAAATACATTTCCCCAAAATAAAAATCCTTTAATGGAAAGAGGTTATGCCTGCCCACAAGTATTCCCCATATTTTTGTCAAAGGAGCTGTAGGAGCCACACATAAGATGCTGTAACTGTTTAGCAACTGAGAAGAATAAGCAGAGTTGTGGTCAGAAATTGCATTTCAGGCCTGAACATACAGACAGAGTGAGGAAAACTCACCAGCAGTGACCACTTGATTCCAATGTTTGTTTTCTGTGATGTCACTGTTTCTCAGGAGCCTCCCAAAAGTTATTTCAAACCCAGATCACCAAATTCATCCTTTGCTCCCCTGCCATGTGTCCTATATCAGCCAGCCAAAGAAGCACAAGTATTGAGCAAACTGAAAAGAGCATTCAACAAATATAACAGTTTTTAATTACAGTGAAGCAGAAGCTCCATTGTTCTATGTGGTTTTCCCCTCACCCTCTCTACCATCATCACAATTATGAAATGATGGGTGATATCAGAAAATGACCAAAGAGTGACCTATAACACCTTGTTTAGCTTTCATGCTTAGTTATCACATGAAGATTTATACCTGACAGCTCAATCCAGCTTACATTTACTGCACTCTAAGCCTGCAGTAGAACACGGAGAAAAATCAGCAGCAGTTTATAATCCCCATTTCTCCCTGCTACAAAGAGAACTTTTTGGTAACAAAAGTTCTTAAAATTGCATATTGTGACTAAACATAAAGAGATCAAGTAAAACACATATCAGGCTTCTCTAAGAGCTTCTACAGAGAACAAAGTGCTCCTCACTGTCAGCTTGAAAGCAGCCACCTCCCCTAGCTCCAAGGTGTGCCTTTGCACAGGAGAGGTGTGAGGACCTTTGGTATGTGGCATGGCCAAGCACACAAAGGAGCTGCAGCAGCCTGAAGTGGCACAGATTTCAAAGGCTGAGCACCATGTCTCTCTGGGAGCTTTCCACTGAAGAGCTGCTCACTTTCACAAGGCGTCATTTTTTAAAGCGACCGCCCTGTTGAAAGCATTGCTCAAGATTAAAGTTACCAGCAAGGAAATTATTTTACTGATCACTGATTTATATTGATTTATCTTCATTTTTTATCATCTCTAGGCTATTTCTATAGTTCAGAAAATATTACAGGCCTCATCAACCTTTCAGAAGAACAAGATTCAGATGACTGCCAGACCAATTGGTTTGCTGGGTGCATTATTTTATGAAATTCATGCTGAGAGAACTCCCTAAGCAAAACACTAGTGAGGAAGAATGAGCATTAAAAGGAGATCAGTGTGAAAAATCTTAGTTTGATAGAAAACACAAGCACACAAAATGGAACCCTGTTTGTAGGTTCAACACCAAAACATTAGTCAGATGTTATTTACAAGGCAATATGACACTCATGCTGGAAAATTCAACTTCAGATAAACTTATATCATCTATCTCCCACCTTCCTGTGTGTGCTCAGCACACTGGGGCACCATGTAACAAAAGGCAGCTGATTACAAACAAAGGTCTATCGCACTGCATATTCACCATGATTCCACGAGACTAAACAGAGCTGTTGGCAGCAGCAGGGATTTATTATCCTAGGCAGAAAACAAAAAAAAAAACACAAAAATTAGGTATGCCCTGGGAGGCAAGGTGACTGAATTTAGCTCCTTGAGACAGCAAAGAAGATGTGGTTTGTCTCCATGGGTACAAGAACCAAGTGGGTCTGCCAGGGTGACTGCCTCAATGAGATCAGACTCTGGGAGCCACAGATATTACTTTTCAGATGGTGGCTACAGAGTATTATTAACAATCAAAAGCTCCAGAATCATGGCCATAGGGCACACAGGCTCTGAAATAACTTCCCCAGAGTGATCTGTGAGGAGGCAGGTCTGTGATGCATCCATCCCTGCTATTGGCCCTGTGAAGTCCCCAGGCATTCAATCCCTGGGCAGCCAGCTCTGACACCCTGGCAGTGTCACAGATTCCGGCTTTTACTGCTGAAGATACAGTTAGGTCTGATGCCAACATTTTTATTGTATAAAAAGAAGCAACAGAAAGGAAGTTGAGATTATCACCACCATACATCTGAGATTGAACAGAATTTAAGTCAAAAAAGAAATAGCATTGTCACAGCCTTAGGGCTTTCCTCTGCTGACTTCCAAAGGCTGGAGATACGCACAGCCGAGATGCTGAGCTTCTCCAGATATTGCAAAAATCCCTCTTAATGGAAGAAATCTATTCAGAGAGGTCCCTTGAGCCTCTGGCCTTATCCCCATCTCCTAAGTTTTAAAATCCTATCTGCCCCCCTAAAGAGGTAAAGAGTCTTGCTCTTGCTTTGGTGCACAGTATTTCTGGAGATTTCCACCATCCATCTCCCCCAGAAAAAGTCACTGACTGGCACAGCAAGAGCTGGATCCAACAGTGATTCCCAAAAGCACTCTTCTCACTGCTTTTTCCAGGGGAGCCAAGAAATGCATTACCAGTCACTTCCAGTTCCCACTGTACCCATAAGACACTCTGTAATTTAGGGTGCATCATTAAACAAAACCCTGGAGATGACAAGATCCAAGTGGGATTCTGAACTTTAAAACACAGGTTCATCTGGGTTTGCACTCACTTCTTCTTCTTCTTTGTATTGTTAAAGCACGGGGTGATGTGGGAGGGAAAGTTGTGAAAACGTTAAGGGGAGCGCAGAGGAAAAGGCACAGCTGACAGTAAAATGACAGAGCTTAATTCTGCCAGATTGTCTGTAGGTGCAAGAGATTTTGTTCAGCTCTGGGGGAGCCTGGGTTTTGAATTGTTTTTATTAACTCCTTCCTCAGCCTATCAGGGCAGAAAAGCACTTGGAGCCCAAATGACTTATTTATTTATTTTTTATTACCAAAGCAAACGAATCAGACTTATAAACATATAGGATGATGGATTCTGCAGGCGCAAAAATCAATTTTTCTTCCCATTACTGGTCATCTCTGCCAAGTTACAATTCATTGCAGATTTTATTCATCTGCATTTTAAATCGCCAACCAGGAGCGTTCACATCGCAAAGCAACAGACCCCAGAGCTGCAGAGTGGCACAAAGAGCCGCAGCCCATTTGTTGCGAGCAGCAAAGCGCAGATCTTTGTTAGCAGCGCAATCTCGTGTGCGATCTCCCCGTTCCACCCTGCAGCAGGGCAGGCGCCAGTCTCGCAGCCAGGAGCTGAGTTCTTCATTTCACCTACATTTCCTCAGCCTCTCGCTGAAGCAGCGAACCAGATGAAGCCGGTTTGAGCTGCCTGTGACAGGATATCAGCTATTGAGAGGCTGCATACATTAGCTGCCAGAACAGATGAGTGCTTTAACACTTACAAATCACGGGAGGGGAAGAATAGAGCAAGAAGAGATCATTCACGTGCTCCTTGCTTAGATATGCTGATATCTTATCAGTTCGACACAGACAAGCCAGATGTGGAGGTGAGGGGAATTCGAGTACAAAAAAACCTCAACCTGTCTGCAAGCATGTACAGCAGGGGGGCAAACCAGAGCGCTCTCGGAGGTGTTCAGATCCAGCTCTACAGAAATTCCAGCTGTCAAAAACCTCAATCATGTATGGAAATTGAAATTCAACCCCCTGGTGAAAAAACATTGGTGGGTCAGGGCAGGCGCAAGTTCCTTGAGTCAGTGCAGGCAGAGAGCTTTGCCTTGTTACTCACATTCCTTAATGGCAATCTATTACTGGGGAAATTACATGAATTCTGTTTAATCCCCATCTTGCCATTTGCTCACACAGGAATTTCCATTTGTTTCAGCTCTTCACAAGGTTATTCAAGGGACAGAACAAAATCTTAAAGGAAGGCTAAGACATCATTCTTCCAGAAGCTCCTCTATAGTAGGAGAAAACTAAATATCTGTTGCCTTTATGGACTAGATAAAGGCTGAGGTTTCCCATATACACATAATGTTTGTTTAAATGAGTACAGTAACTTTATATTTGAGGAAACACATTTATTTCTGTATATAAACAGAATGATGAAAGATTAAGGACAGCTGTGCATCTGTTTATCCCTAACATATACACTATTATCTGACTCGAGGCTAACAGACATTTTAACCTCCCCTTCAGCACCTGATCTATCATTGCTTTCATACTTAAATGCCTTCCTGCGGCTGCTCACAGACTGTGGAGCTGTTTTTGGAGGGGTGGTGAGGAATGGCACTGCTCACATCACACACAGGCATCTGGAGGAAAGAGGGGGGAAGCTCTTCTTTACTCCATCTCACTCCATACCAGTTTGTTTCTTGCACTTCATAGAGTCCCTGCTTCAAGTGCTGAAGCACTTGTGCACAGTACAAAGAAAAAAACCCAAAAATTAAGAATGGACACAAATTCCTTTAAAGCAAATGCAAAGACTCAGAATTTAAACTGCAAATCCCACAGTGACTCAATTCATTCATTACAAAGATGCAGCTCTCTGAGCCACCACGGCTTTTCGAAAGCAGTCAGAACCCAGCAGCTTTCACCTGAACTCTCTGGTCCTGTTCTGGTGTCCATGGGGTGTCTGAAGAGTGGGGAGCTGTCAGACTCAACTGGGGGGACCTGGATCGGCTCCTCCGGGGCTGGAGCACATCTGCCAGCAGCCAGTGGGAGCGGGCAGGTACAGAGAGCAGGACAGAGCCAGCCGAGCACTCCAAGAGCTCATCCATTCCACGAGGACAGCAGAGGCTCAGGAAGGTGCCCATGGAGCACAATTAAATGCACAGAAACTCCAGAGGAGCCAGCAGCTGGGGCTACCCTGGTATCACCTCCATCAAGGGCTCACCCACCAGATGTTTGGACATTTACAGCCACAGCAGTTTAAGCACCAGAATAATTCACAACTTTCTGAATCACTGCAGTCAAGAGGAATATTCAATGCCAGGGGAAGGATGAATTGCTCCACTTCAATTCTCTCTAATATAAGATTTCAAGCATCACCAAAAGAAAAGGGTTACTTTTAAGTATAAAATGGACTAATGAAAACTGGAACAAACCAGTTGCCTTCAGATAAGGGTTGTTTAAAGTTTAATGGTTTTGGATTTCAAGTTTTAGCTCAATCAAAAATAAGATGACTTTTTTGCAGTCAAATATTAGCACATTTCTAATAGCTGAGTTGATGCAAAAATGGGGGCTAAATCAGCCCTTAAAGGGTAAAGAATGACAGCATGTCCCTCTCACAAGGATGTGGAAAAAGTAGTCCTAGAAATCTCTAAATAGGAAGAAGGAAGGCAATTAATTTCACATTTCCCAAAACATTTTTTGAGAGTGTTGGTTGGGCTATTAAAAACACAGTTATTTATAGAAACCTGTAAGACTTGTGTGAAAGGAGACCTTGTTAGGAGAAGTGGTAGTCATTTTGGACTGGCCAAGTATAATGTGTGCAGTGCTTTTATACCTGCAGGGCATTTCCTCAGGGCAGAGCCAAGTTTAAAATGCAGAGTTTTGCAGTATACCATCTCCCTCTCCCATATTTCTAGAGCTTAGTCTTCCCCAGGGAGGAAAGGAATAACAAACACACTTCAAAGAACCAAAACATGGAGGCACTGACTGGCTACTTCTCTTTCAAAAGGGGAGATAAATGCACACACACACCTGATTTCATGTATTATAAGCAACAAACATTTTTCCTCTGATTGAAGGGACAGATCACACACACGTGGGACCCTTGAGTTTTTGTATCACTGGGGTTTTTTCCCCCATTTGTTCCATTTGTTTTTGGTACCTGGCATTGTTTCTTATGGCTATTTCATCTTTAACTTCATTTCTCCCCCAATATAATCTGAAGGCAGAAAAAACCATACCAGGCTACATTTCTACAAAATACGTGCATGCTCCCAAGAGCTGTTACCTGAATTTGTAGGTCTAAACTTGGGAAGCGTGTGTGCATGCAGTTTTGGAAGCTGACACCCTGTAAAGCCCAACTCAACACTGAAGGACCAAGCCCAGAATTCTGTCTTCATTTTGTCAGCAAGACAAACCTTCCCACCAACCATTGGAGTGAAAGAGCAGCTTGTCTTTGTCCACTTGTCTTTGCAGTGCTGCCAACACGAACAGATGCAGATGCAGCACAAGGATGCTGGGGGACACCTCTGGGAGAGGGCAGGGATGGCTGTCCAGCCAGCAGGGAACCTGCACCTGCCTTGCCTTCATCTATGAGAGGATTTCTTGTTGCTCAAGGCACTGAAACCTCTACACCTCTGAGAAGTCCATGCAGTTAGAAGATTGACATAAATATCCAAGCTGATATCAAGAAAACTTCTATTCAGATTACTTCCAGTACTTGCATCTATCTAATTACTCTGTTTGGGCCTACAGAAAAGCTGAGCAGCTTCCTGTATCCAAGACATTCTTAAAAACTCAGGATAAAAAGCTGATTCTTATTTGGAACAGGAAATGTGCTAAAACAGCATCAACATGACATTAGTGAAGTGGACTAATATAACAAAGACTCCTGTCCTAGTAAAAAACCATTTTTAACCCTGGATGTCAGTCATTGCAGTGCAGAGCCTTTTCTTTTTTCTGGTTGTTGATGCCTAATCCTTCAATTTTCTGCTCAATACTCCTTCCTCTTCCACCATTTTTCTCTCCTACTCTTTGCTAAGAGAATAAAGATGCAGGCTGCTCTAATTTCTTCCTTAATTGGCCACATTACACAAAGCTCATGGAAACCTTGAAGTCCTTTACACATCTGTTCAGTCTGATTGAAACTAGCCAGTAAGTGAGGTAGGATATGAGACAAGGAGCTAGCAGTTGGACAGAAAAGAATCCCCAATTATTTCCATTAAAAAAGGCAAATAAAAATAACCCACAACATTTGTAACAAAATCAGGAAAACAGGAAACAGAGTCTGGGCCCATAATTCTCACAGACCACTTGGCTGCTTTTACTTGAACTACTTAATTGATTCTCAGTCAGGTGTGTACCCTTTAGAAACGTGAACTTTTCAGGAAAGGATGAAGAACTAAAAATGGCAGGGTCACAATCCTGAACAGATTGAATCCTTAACAGCAGATGCAAATCAGGATAAGTGCTTCACTCCCCATAGCATTCCTAAAAATCCCAACTATCAACCAAGGAAGCCACACCCCAGGTGTGAGCAGGAACCCTCAACAAGGTCTTCTCATGCAGCCCTGCACAATTATTGGTGCCCAGAACCTTCAGGCTCAGGAAGAAAATTGCCATTGATCAATTAGCAAACACAATCCCCAAATACATTTACACTTTTAGCCACTTGATCTCCTGGATAACTTTCTTTCCCCTCTTAGCAATTAATAATGCCAGTAATTACTACATGAAGTTATACTTCTTTAAAAGCATAATTGCAATTCCACTCCCAGCTAACACAAGGTAACAATCACTTGTGTCATGAACCTCGGCATTCAATGGTGACATTAATGAACTTGGAGCAGAAATAAAGAGAGCAAATGACACATAGTCCAAGGAAACACTTGCACTGTGGACTTAAACACCAAATCACAAAGTTATTTTCTTCTTCTGTCTGAGAACATACAATTATTTAGTATTCATATTACAGTGCAGTCCCATCTCAAGCTGATTTAAAGCCTACATTATAATTGCTAATGATTACTCATGAAAAAGAGACTATTATATGTAAAAACTGCAATCAACGCTAATCTATTCACCTATCCATTTTATACTGATACATTTTCTAAACAAAGCTCTGCCTGAATTGCTCATAATTAGCTTCTATTCTTACATTTTTAATTGCTCTTCTCCCCCTCCCATTTTCAAACTGAACATTTTACATATCTTCAGACTTTTTTTTTTTTTTTAAAGATTTGGACTGAATTTTTATGAGTGAAAACCTGACACTGTAGAATTTGGAGTTTTAAAATAACCCCTCTGTTGTCAAATAATAAATGCCTAAGCAGTGTTTCAGGAAATAAATATTTTAAAACAAGATCAAAATTTCAGGCACAGCATCCATGCAGTCTGAGAGCATCTAAGAGAGAAGAGGTGGTTTAGCTACCATTTGATTTATTTCTTTTTTTCAAAAGCCAAGTGCATTCTGCCCCTCATCTGCAGGCTGTCAAGAGCCTGGTAATCAAGAGACATTTGGCACTCCAGCTGGGAAAAACACCGCATTTAAGGGTCTCTGTCTGCTGAGACTCCAGTGCTGCTCCCCAGCTTTCACACACAGAGCACTGAAGCTGCTCCTTTTACTCCACTGTCTTTCAGGCACCTGAGCATCATTTCATGGAAAGATGTGCTGCTTTGGGCTGGCACAGAGTCAATTTTCTTTGCAGTAGCTGGGATGGGGCTGTGATTTTGGATTTGTGCTGATAGCAGTACTGATGGCACAGGGATGTTTTTGATGGTGCTGGGCAGAGCTTGCACAGAGCCAGGGCCTGTTCTGCTCCTCACCCCACCCCAGCTGTGAGGAGACTGGAGAGGGGACACAGCCGAGCCCAGCTGAGCCCATGGGACAGAAAGCTCAGCTCACAAAGCTGGGGAGAGGAGGAAGAAGAGGAAGGGATTCAAGTGATTGTGTTTGCCTCCCCAGGTAACCATTAAGTGTGAAGGAGCCCTGCTCTCCTGGAGATGGTGAGCACCTGCCTGCCCACAGGATGTGGTGAATGAATTCCTTGCTTTGCTTTGATTGCATGCACAGCTTTTGCTTTACCCATTAAACTGTCGTTATCTCAACCCACGAGTTCTCACTTTTACACTCATGATTTTCTCCCCCGTCCCAGTGCAGGGGGAGGGAGAGAATGGCTGTGTAGTGCTTAGTCACTGGTGGGGGCAAACCACAACAAAAGACAACTGGAACAGCTCACATGTGAGAGCCAACAAAGCATCTTCTGCACTGCACAGCTCAAGTTCTCCTAGTTATTAGGTAGTACTCCTACATATCAGGTGATGTGTCTTTGTTAGGAGCAGCCCCCTGTCAAAGTAACATTTTGAGAAAATGGAATTCAAATCGTAACTCCCATTCAGGTATTTTCTTCTTCTCATTCTATGAAAATCAATCCCACCTTATATTCAGAATATTATCTCTGGTCCTCAGAGGGCAAGAAGGAATACATCTGGCTTCAGCTACAGACAGAAGAGA
Source organism: Emberiza elegans (assembly GCA_024865655.1). Taxonomy (NCBI): domain Eukaryota; kingdom Metazoa; phylum Chordata; class Aves; order Passeriformes; family Fringillidae; genus Emberiza; species Emberiza elegans. The sequence continues at coordinate 9,201,828 of JALJVW010000398.1, forward strand.
GCAGCTTGTTGCTGAGTGTTCTCTGCCAAATCCCTTCCCCACACAAAGTTATGTAAAAGCAGACAAAATTATCCTGTTTCAGTGCATTCAACTTGTGGAAAAAACCTCTGATTTTAATGAACTGTTCCTCTGCTAAAGCACTTAAAAGTGGCATTTGCTAACGCTCATCTTTACATCAAATTCAGCCGTTGTTGGATCAGACTCTCAATCTGCAAGAGTCCTTCACAACCAGTTTTATGCAATTTCCAAAGTGTTACACTAATCAGTAGATGCTTTAATCTTCATAAATGCAGGAGAGCTCTTAGGGACTAGTGCTACAGTGACTGGAGAAACTCATTCCAAAACATTTTAATCCTTTCAGAAGCCTTGCATTTTCAAGCTCAACAAAAAACCAGGGTGCATAACCTGCATGAGTTTGCATAAGGAAATATTCAGAGCTAAAAATGACCAAATTCACTAAGTGAATTATAAGTCTACTTGCCAACAAAAATTGTGAACGAAATTCATGGATGAATTTCTAGTCAAGCCAGACAGCACCTTGAACTGTTTTAATTTGCATCTGTATTTCCAAACTTTCAACAACTTGGAAAGATCCATCCATATGCATCATATGTATTCATGAGAAAGTCATGCATACAAACACATCATCACACACATTCTGTTTCCAGTTACATGTCCCAGCAGAGTACCTTTGTTTTCACTTCAAGGCAGTACTGCCCAATGCATCTAGGAAAAGTCACTGTTAAGATTTGCTGGTCTCACTGTGGATTGGGTTTAGCTCACAATCTCAGTTTGCCATATTCTCAGAACTGCTCCAGTATATACTTGCAACACATCCAGACATCCCTGTCAGCATGGCCAGGGAGGCAGAGTGTGGTTCCTGACATGCCCTCTCTTTCTCTAGGCCCCCTCTTCTCCTCAGGGCCACAGGACACTGTCATAGATTAAATTATAAGGAAATCAGTAACCCTGCAGTGGATGCAAGGAAGGGAGGAGAAAATGAAATCTGGCTAGCAGGAATGTTCAGATTCAGCAGTTTTCTTTCAACACCAGCTGTGGGTGTGGCTGGGATGGAGTGAACTCTCCTCATGGCAGCTCCTGCATTTGTGATAACATCACACTGATAATGCACCAGTGCTGCGGCTGCTGCCGAGCAGCTCACACTGCAGCAGGGCTTTCCCTCCAACCTCACCTCCTCCTCCCAAACAGAGAGGCAGGCTCAGTGCCAGAGGATGGAAAGGCACACAGCTTGGGCAGCCGACCCAGACTGAGCAGAGATGTCACAGACATCTTTTATGAAAAATCCTTTCCTCAGGATTTGTTCTCCTGAGAAGCTGAGAGGCCTCAGGAACAAAATGTAAACAATGGTTATCTGCTGCTGTGGAATGCAACAGGTGGATCTGGGATTGGTCTCATGAGGTTGTTTGTAATTAACGGCCAATCACAGTCAGCTGGCTCGGACAGAGAGTCCGAGACACAAGCCTTTGTTATTCATTCTTTCTTTTTCTATTCTTAGCCAGCCTTCTGATTAAATCCTTTCTTCTATTCTTTTAGTATAGTTTTGGTGTAGTATATATCATAAAATAATAAATTAATCCTTCTGAAACATGGAGTCAGATCCTCATCTCTTCCTTCATCCTAAGACCCCTGTGTCACACAGAGATATTCCTTAGCACGGGATATTACACCCAGCAATAAAAACTGAAGGGTGGAGCACGGGGAAATTTCTGTTTAAGGCACATGTGTTCCAAAGCAGCCATTACACATACTGGGGCCCTGCTTCCCCCCCAGCAAGTGACTGGACATCTGCCTGGTGATGGGAAGTGGGGAATAAAACACCTTTTTTTGCTTTGGTTTTCTATGCAGCCTGCACTTTTCCCATTAGACCGCTTTTATCTCAACCCTTCACTTTGTCCAACTTTTATCTTCCTGACCCCCAGAGGAAGTGGATCAAGAGAATAACTGGGTCTGGCAGCCAGCTGAGGTCACCACACCATCATATCTATTTTAGAGCAAAAATTGTCACTGCCTGTTTCACAGCAATGTTGGGTTCTGGTGTTGCTATAAATTTGTACATTAGATTGCCTTGGGGCTCACAGTTACACTGGCACAACAGGAGCCCTAGAACACCACCATCACATTCACATTCATGGTTTAATAGAACAGGACAATGTTACCTCTGCCAATTTTAAAACCTCTGATCTTTCTCTGGAAGCCAAATAAGTCATATTTAAGAGCTGGAGTATGTAAAGCTACTATGCTGTTTTGCAGCAGTAGCTTCTCTAAAAGGATGTAAGTTTACTCCTAAGATTAAAACCTTAGGGGAAAAAAAAACCAAAAAAAAAAAAAAAACCCAAAACCTGTACAGCTCTATGCTTTCAGCCACCTGAGCAATAAGATTCTCTCTAGCTGCAGCTGTATCACCTTAAGTGTTTTCCTTGCTCTCTCCAAGGAAAAGAAAATTGCAACTGTCTCATGTGCCCAGAGATATCACAAACATAGTAATTATTCATTCTATTGTCTTATCCTTGTGTCAAGAACATGACCATCTTTTATGAGGCTTGATTTGAATCAAAACTGCTGTGTTTTGAACAGAGCTGTCAATGGTGCTTAGGACTTACACAAGCCTTTCCCAAGACTTACAAAATAAAATCAAAATCATTTAATTATCTGCCATTCATGTGTGCTTGATAAGTTGAAGAGAGCTGACTTTCAAATCCCTTACAAAGAAATAAAAGCATTCTTTTACAAAGTCTGACTCTAGCTAAAGACAATGTCAGCTTGGAAAAGTGGAGATATAGAGTTCCTCTGCCTACTTCATACAGCAGACCCCTACAACAAGTAAAGGCTTCAATTTTGAAAGCACAGCCCAAAAGTGCCTGAAATTTTAACTGAACAGGTATTGATTACATTGACACGGCAGAACCCTCAATGTTGCTGGGTCCTGGGAACAGCCATCAGTGCTCAGTTTCCACAGAGCCACACTGCAAGAAGGAAGAGTTTCAAACCAGCTCTAAGGCAGAGCTCCTCAGCGCTGTGTGATCCCAGCTGGCACGGAATCCTGAGGTACAGACCAGGGAAACAAGCTGAAGCTGCAGTTCCCTACTTGGGAGATGAAGTGACTAAATTACTCTAGATTTGCAAGAAATGCAGATCTTTTCCTCTTGAAAGTCATCCTCCTTGCTGAGGCACTGCCAGTGAAGCCATGTCTCCTCTCAGTATCCTCACTTTCCCTCACACCAGTCACACCTCTACCAACTCTGGCTGAACTCTGCTTTGGCCCCAGCTGTACACATTTTGATTTTCTGCATTATTTCCTTCTACTCCCAAAGTTTTTCAGCTCAAACTTCAAAAATCTCTCTTCTTTGTGTCTCTGTTTGTATTGTGACATGGCACAGCAGGCTTTGCAGTATGTTCTAGGTCAGCTGCTGTCTACCTCTCATGTTCCAGGACATCCTTGGCTTTAGCTGCACAGAAGTCCTAACCTAGAAGAAAGATCTGAAGACAGCAACTGGTGAGAAAAATTCTGCTCCATCTAAGACCTTGTGATAGGTTTTTTCCCAAATTTTGTATCCTAGATACTTCCTAGTTTAGGAAGTTCACTATCATTTCTACTTCAGGGAAGGCACACTTGCTGTACTTACATGAATATAAATTGTGTGGACATCTTTACTCAATTAGTTGGTAATATCTTGGTCACTTTGGGAAAAACAATCTAACTAGGGCTAATCTAAGTAAGAATAAATTGCCTTTTCCTCAGCCACATTTTCCCCAAGGTGTTAACCATTAGCATTAAGGGGAACGAACTCGTACAGCATCCTTGTGTTGTGGAGGCAAGTTGCTGGTGTCAGCATTGGCTGGCATGATGTTAGATCTACAGGCAAAATCCATGAGCACACTTTACATCTTCCCACATGCTGTTTCATTTTCATTTCAAAAATGAGGGGTTCACTAGTCTTTTTGCTGTAGTTCAGAATCAGAGCAATCCTCAGGTAGGCGAGAAAAAAAACTAGAAAACAACTCCTGGCTGGCATACGACAGATCAGTCATAAACCTACAGATTTTCATCTCTGCAATCAAAACTAACCAAGAGGGGCTCTCAGAGTGCCTTGCCACATTTCTGTATGATAGAGCATTGTCTGGTTGTCTATGGAGGGGATGCCCCCACCCTTAGAAGCATTCTTGATCAGGAGCTTTGAGCAACCTGCTCTGGTCACAGGTAGTCCTGCCCATGGCAGGGAAGTTGAATTAAATACTCTTTTAGGGCCCTTCCAGTCCAAAGCCTTCAATGAGTCAGAGCTGCACTGCCTCAGTACCTTCTGAAGAACACTGATTAGATAATTACTTTTATTGGCTATCAATAAAGTAGCACATATTTTTTTTCCTTGCAGAAATGTTACATGCATTTGTTGCAGTAAATGAGGATGTTATGGCCCTATGAAAGATCTGAGAGAAAACTCGATGGAGCCTGCAGGAATTAAAACAATAGTGCATCTCCTAAACACTGATTATGACATGATAGTTAGTGCACTGACACTTATGGGGGGAAAAACTAGTTGGCACAAAACACATTTCTCTGCAGTTGGTGCTTTTCTATGCCAAAACCTGCTTATAAATGAAGCAGTGATTTGGATATCTGAAATAAATAAGTGACAGATTCCAAGGCTCCAAGTTGCTTTATACCACATGGGGCAGCTGCTGAGACATCTCAGCAACACAAAAAGCTCTTGCAAAGCCAAGTGTGGTGTTAGACAGCCACAGAGCATCCCAACAGCTCCACTGCTGGCAGGCTCCTGGTTTGATACTGAAATGAATTTGTTAACCCAACAATCATCTATGGACAAGAAAGCAGCTCTGGGCTGCATATTTTTACAAGAATTCTGTAGTTTCCCCCGTGTTGCTGCAGCATAATGACTTTTCATACTGACAGCAGAACAAACCAGTGTTTTAATTTTGTAAGTGTCATTACTCTTGTATCCAATCCTCATGAATTACTTTAAGTAGAAGACATAAATGAATGCTGAAGCTGTGCATTTGCCTTCAGATTTATTCTTCTTTCACATGGTGACTACAAAATGTAAAATGTATTTCTGTTCTGCCTGTAAAGTCATACAGTCAAGTTTAACTGAATGGCACCCAAAAGTTACAGATGCAAAATTCTGAACTAAGTTTGTAACTATATATTTTTATATTTCCTGCTTTCATCAAATTGCAAACTTAACTAGAAATGGCATAAAGTAATTCATCACGTGAATAGTTAACACTTCCTTCCGTGTTACAATCAGTCCTGAAATTAAGAAACAATTTCAGATTGCAAACAATTAACTTGATTTTTGGAAGTCTCACTGAAGCACTTCTTAGGAGTCCTTAGGATGAACTAGTTAGTAGATCATACACTAAAAAAAATTCCCATCTCAAGTCAGGCAACATTCACATACAAAATAGCTGAAACTCAAGTACCCAGCAGGACAAAATAATAGAAACTTGAAAATTATTAAAAACAATACAGAAATCCATGATTAAAGAGCATGATAGAGTTCACTGTTTTCAAAGGAATTGCTTTCACTATACTTATAACAGATAAAAAAGATATAATAGAGAAACAGATAAAGATGATTTAATGTTATAAAGAAAAAGAGTCACAAATGTTTCATGGTTCCTTAAACAGAAATCATGAACTAGACCAAGTAGCTGCAATTTTAAAGCAGGATTTGCTAACATAACACACAACATAGTAAGCGGGAAGCAACATTCAGCTACATTACTGTGCCACAAGTTCTACTTCTGAAGAATAAATATAAGCTTCTGTAAGGAAAAAATAAGATTTTTTTTCTATTTCTGTCTGTGTATTTACATATAAACTTTTAAAAGTAAAAACCCAAAGACCTACTAAAAGTTCCTGTAATGTTATCCAAACTGACTTATTTACCTCCTTTTTGTTTTCCAGTCCTTGTTCAAGCTGGTGGTGAATGCTGTATATCTAATCATAATCCTGCTGTTATCACAGCTGTTATGTGCTTTATTTTTGATGACTTAAAGACAGATGTTCCAAAATTGCCCTAGATTCCTGCCAGCCTTTTCAATTGCATTATACAAACAATTAAACTTTCCTGACCCTATTCCTGTCTCTAGATAAAATTCAGACGTTGACACTTCAAGAAGGAAATCATGTATGTAAATTGGTTCTAATGACAGCTATTGATGTGTATTCATATGCAAATAGAGCATTATCAAACATTAAAATGTCCAGGAGCAGTAGCTAGATGGATGTAGTCAAGAAAAATTAACTAGAAGACGCATATTCCAGATACTTCCCACAGTATGTAATGCAATTAAACAGAAGCAAAGGGAAATTCACACTACCAACTGCCTCTCTCCTGCCATGCCTATTTATTCCCCATCATCTGTTATTATTGTTGAGAATCTTCACATTGTGCCCCAATTAAGCAAATCTCTCAGAATTAATAAGGGTTCACCTTCTCTATCCCCACATCTTTAATGTTAGGAACTGAAAACATTGGCACCTCATGCTGTATGTGAGTGTGAGCAGTTAGAATAATAACAATTATAAGATGTGCTTGCCAAAAAATGATTGCAAGTCAAGCTTTATTGCAAGGGTGTCTTGTTTGGGAGGATTTAGCACAATTCAACGGGGTAACAGCAGTTGTCAGGCATTGATACTAAGCATAATAACTATTAAAAAGACAACTCACTTATTGAATATTCAGGGTGCTACACCATTGTTTGGGCATGGTTGCAATACAGATTATTTTGCTATGGTTTGTTAGTTTTATAATGAAGATTTTTTAAACATTACAGCAAACAAGTTCTTTTTGTTTGCTATTCTACCCAGTGGGTTTCCTAGAACCCAATGATAAAAAGATGATAGCATTCAACATTTCCTGAGAGTGTGACTAAACTTACTTATCCAAAGCGTTTCTTGGTTCTTACTTGTAAGTCACTTGTGAGATTTCAAGGATTCTGATCTATTTTTGTGTATGTTTTAGATGCTTCAATCGTAGCATTGTATCTTTTACTTCCCTTGTGTTTTCAAGCCATTTCTCCTGGCTTTTTGCCATTTCCTTTCCAAAAAATTAAAGAAAATATTCCATGTCAAAGGTTTATTTCTACCTCACAATATAGGGCAAGCTGATAAGTTTAAGAACTATGAAAGACCCTCCAGTATTTTCTCTGCTATCTGAGCCCTCCCCTTTAAGCATTGAATCCTCCCAACAAGCATCAACACCCATTTCAAAAAGACTTTGTCTTTTTTAGCGTTCCCTGGTTAAAGCATCTTGAATATGATTTCATTTTAATATTTCTAGTCTAAAATGCTGGCTCAGCACAGCTCTGCTTTCCTCTTTTTGCCTCCTCTTTCATTATCTCACTTTCAGCACCCACCTTCGTTCTGCTGGAGGAGACTGCACCATATTCAGAGGAGAGAGTTAATGCTGAGGATATTTGTGTTGCACCCCACAGACACAGTGGTGATCCACAGCCACTCGAGGTAGCTGCCACCTCCACATTCAGCCTGCTGATGCTGCACATGGCACACTAATATTTATCACAGCCAAAGTTAAAGGAAAGCGAGGATCCGTCCTTCTCCTACACATTATTTCACAGAGTGGAAAATGGCAGATATGCACTTGTGAAAAAAAAGTGCAGTGAAAGAAGCAACTGTTTTGGGATCCCTCTGCAACCAGAGGAAAGAAACTCCCCCAGAAAACAGTAAAAAGAAATAAATCACAGGACAGACTCAAACTCAGCTTGACTGATCTCCTCTTTCCCCAGTCTAGTCTGGTATCGTACATAAATTCAGGCCAATATCCTACTTTATGTTCACCTTTGTAAGGCAGAAGCAGACAGGAAAATTCAATACTATTATTTAACATTTTAAAGCTAAACCATTCCATTTCTGACCTGACTTTTTCACGGCATAATTTGTACCTTCATGGAGAGTGAAGCACAGGAAGGGAGCTTGGCCTTGATTAAACACCAGCTCAGTAAACTGGATTTTCCTGTTTCTCTCTCATGAATGCACTGGAAGCACAGGAAGATGTAAAGCTACATTAATCCACATTCTCCCCTTTCTCCTTCCCCTGCATTGCTTTCCTTGCCCAAGGAATCTATCCTGGATAACACAAGGAGAGATTAATTTTTAGTGCCAGGCAAGTCACCAGTTCCTGCTATCCACAGAAGAGCTCCCAGACAGGTTACAAAGCTTCCCCAGGAGCCCTGGCAAATGCTTGAAATTTCATGGGGATTCATTAATCAGGAGAAAACATCTTCAGTCACATGTAAAGAACCAAAACTGGGAGACTGTCACAAAGTACCCAGTACAGAATCACTGAATATGATTTGCTCGTCACTTAGTCACACTTCATCATTTTTCCTGGTCTGAAGGGTGACAGGGATGCATAAACACTGCTTATTTGCCAACAAATACAGCACCTTTTCTCACTGAAAATCAAATAGATTTTCACTCAAATCAAAATAGATGCCCATCTCATCCATAGACAGCACAACACTAAAATCCCCCGTTCAGCTCTCATGCCACAGCACAAAAATGAACAGAACCAAAGGGAAATTAAATTCACAAGGAAATCTTTCATAGCATACCTGCTATAAATACACCTAAGGAGGACAACACAGACTTGGCTTGTTTTTGTTTCAGAACAAATGTGTTCCAGTTGAATTCCTGTGCTAAAGACATTAGCTGGTATTCTCGTGGGAGATTTTTGACTGGACATTAAATATAGTTTTTTCATGAAGTACTTCTTCAAGAGATATCCTTTCCAACTGGGAAGCTACATTAGAAAGTAACATTAGATCCAAGGCCAGCTGCTGCATTTAGGAGCCTTGCAGGGATGAAACAGCCACTGATGAGGACACCACAGGTACTGACAGGGCATTTTCCACTGCAACTCCCTTCAAGTGTTGTAACCATCTGAGAAATTTTAGTCACAGCCCAAGCACCATGCAAGCCAGACTCTTTGGGGATCACAATTTCCTTGTTTTGTCTTAGGCTCATGCCCACTGGGCCCAGATTTCACTCCAGTCTCTCCCCCTTACCTCATCATTGGAAATACAAGAGAGAGCAAGGGGATTTTGGTGAAATTGAGGTGAATAATGTGGGTATAAGACACAACTCAGCAGATTTCCAAGCTAGAACTTAGATCTGAATTTAAGTTGATACTTAATTGCTGGAAAAAGACAATTCCCCTATTAGGTCTCTCATAAAGGTATGCACAATTATCTAAGAGACTGGAAAAGGTTTTTCATTTAATCTAACAAGCACTTTTAACCAAACAAAGTTAAATCTTACTTCTAAGAAAGCACATCACTTCTCTAACACACCCTTTATGAATCCAGCTTTGTTTCTTCTTTCTCTGCCCTACTGAAGGCAGAGAAAAGGCTCCAAACTAAGCCAAAAAATTCCCCCAAAATCCATGTCTTCTGTGTCTGCAGTGGTCAGAGACAGCTGTGCACATAACACAGGCAGACACATCTATCCTGTGTCAGCAACAGGCTGGATCAATCCTCAGTGTCAGCATTTGGGACCACAAATCTGGCCTGCAGTCATATTTGCTTCCTTCACCTTTCCTCAGTATCCACCATCTGTTACACATTTTAATTATCAGGAACCTTTTAACTGAGTTAGCAGACTTTAGAGCAGGCCTTTGCTGAATGCTTTTTTCTGCTGAGATTCAGGGAGCTCAGACTTACAGGTCTTGCTGCTCCTACTGGTCTTTCAGATGGACCTGCATGAAGAGTTCTCTTCTTTCTTTACAGATTATTGCACAGTTTATTTTGAACGACCACAAAATTCAATTATCCCAAAAGACCTTTCACCCATAGAACTATTCGGTTTTTGACTCCTGCCACATTTTTGGAAGAAATCTTCTTACGCTCCAACTTACTAAACATTTGCCACAAAGGCAAGATCACAAAAATATCTATGTTGTTAAAAAGCTTAAAGTCCTCACATCTTAGTGAAATGATATGCAACAAGACGTTTGAAGGACACAGACAAGACACTTCAATGAATAGTGACAATGTGCATAAGCGTTTTCACATTTTAACCACACCACCTTTGATGTTGTGTATTGCAGTTGTAAAAGAAAGCTGTTCTCAAGATTAAAATAATTACTTCAAAATAATAAGGAATGCCAGCTCTATCATCCATTAGGCCTCCTGAATGGCCAGGTACAACAGGATTGCAAGCACACATCAGAAGTAAAATCAGGAACAGCAGTGTGGGTGTATCTCCAACCCAGAGCAAATCAGATCTCAGACACACACAAACCACAAGGCAAAGTAATTCCAATCATGTTTTGTTTTTAAAGACTCTCCACGCAATTTTACATAGGCATAAACTGGTTAAATGAGACCTTCCTTAAGAAAACAAGGTAACTATTCATCTGTGTTTATGATGAATTGATATTTGACATCAACATGTTTATTGCACCATTCCTTAGGCACATTACCCTTAATAAGGGCCTCCTACCTAAATTACAAATGCTTTGCAAAGACTGAATGCATATTAAGATAATTCTAGAGCTCTTGGACAGAGCAGCCTACTCTGATCTACATGTGCTGCTCTTCAGGACAGACCCCATCTGAGTCCTATTTGATCAGAACTCTTTCATGGAATCTGAAAGTAGGGAATGTCTTCCCAAGTGTCAGAAAAATTCTCATTAAAATGTGGACTGTGGGCACATTTGTCTCACAGGGCTTTAATTTCTCACTGCATGACCACTGTTCCACATGCCATCTTATTTCAGTTTGAAACACTTCCTAATTATCTTTTTATCTTGTTAAAAGGTGAAATTTTTCCAAGTAGTGCTTTCCTCTGGAGATTTGCTTCCACCAGAGGGGCTCTGTTAAGATGTACAGTCTGATTTGCCATCCTCTTGAATTGATCTTGGTCTAAGGCTATTCCTTTGCCACAATCAAACAGGTAGGCTAGCTATAAAATAGCATCATTCCAATATCTTCCTTTCTTCTTTTCAAACCTTTAGCATTTAAAGTATATTTCCCCTTGCATACCTCTTCCTTCTTTACAATGGCAGTATCTCATAGAAGCTTTTCACACACACTTGTACATGCTACTACTTTCACACCAGACTTTTCACTATCAGACAAGGAAGTTTTCAGGTTGAAAAAACGAAGGAAACAACATCTAATATGTTTATGAGCACTAACAGTCATCTGGTAGATTTCATAGGGTCTCTGCTCAATGCTCAATACACAGTGCTTCAAACTGAGAAACAGCAAAAGATGTAATTCGCCTTCAGTATATAAACTTTATCTTGATTTTCAAAACACAAGTTTAAATTAGTACCTACAGTTCAACCCCTGGTAAGTCTGCATATCACGAGTCTCAATACTGAGAAATGTATTTTTTTTAAGACATACCAGATTGAGTAACATGAAGGAGTTATTCAAACCCTTGCTGAGATCTCAATACAAAGTACTGAGCACAAAAGCACTACAGCCTTAAATCTCAAGATAACCCCTCCATTCTGTGGAAGAACCTACCCACCAATTTGTCATCAAGCACTTTGGAAACTTTTTCTTAGTACTACACTTACATGAAACATTTACATCACCATAACAAGCCTTGTAGCATGGTAAAGCTTTTTGCCTGGCAATTGGCAGGTCTCCTGCCAGTGCTATGGACTCTGCTGCTTCCAGAGACCAATTTGTGTGTGATCTATTAACATTCATCCTTCGTCCTGAAACTCCAGTGTACAGTTCAATTTTATATTTATGAGCACTACTCAAAACAAGCAAAAGGCCTCCTGCTGCTTTCTGCAGAATGAAAGCATGTGTCTGACAGGAAGCAAAGAAAGCTATTTCAGGATTATCCATGTGGCTCAAAGTTAAACAGGATTTCAAGATGAAAATGTAGCAGATCTGTAAAATAACATAACACCTTTATGTTTTTTCAGGAGCATTTAATATGCAAAACCATAAATCCGTATAATTTGTTAGCTAAAAAACAGAAAGGCAAAAATACATCAATTTGAGATCTTTGGTAACAGAAGCCTCATTTCTTTAAAAGAAAGGACTTTAGAAGACAAGGATCCAGGTTAACAAAAGGTTAATATCTGTCACCTGACAGAGATCAGTATCTGCCCATTCCAGGGGCTAACGTTTCAGAGGCTACAACAATTAAACCATAAGAAAGCCATGACCAGTGTAATGCAATCGTTGTATTAGTCAGGCAGATCATTTTACATCGCTGGGTATTCTGAAAGATCCCATGAGGATTCCAGATGTAAATTCTTGACGAGAAAGGAAATGATAGCAGTGTCTCAAAGATTTATTTTTACTTTCTGTACAGCACAGTGAGCACATGGTAGAATAACGAGTCCATTCATTCATAATTGCAGATGTTTTACACATCTTGCTGAAACATGTGCATTAATGTGTTATATGGAGCTCTCTCTTCTGTTTCCAAAGTGTTAGGGTAATTATTCTTTGATTTGCATGTTTGAAGTGTATACATATATGCATAAAATCTTCTGAGCTCCTGTTCCAGTTATCCCCGTTACAGCTCGTGTCAATCACAAATCAAATCATTTCCTCACTGGAAGGTGGGGATGCTGCACAGTTATTGATTCACACAATTCACACCCCAGAAGGTTCTGGCACCAGGGCTCGTTCCTGTGGGCTGCACAGTGTGAACCTCCTCACCCGTGTTAGCTGATAAGGCACCTCATAGAACATGGATATCTGTGCCACCACTGGAAGATTACTTCCAGTCATCCTGGGAATCCCAGGAGCTGGCTGGTTACTACACACAAACCTTTCATGGGATTCAAAGATACTATCACAGAGACTATTTCAAACAAAGCAGAAAATAACCAAGCAGTGAGAGAAAAGGGGTTTGGGGTTTTTTAATCAAATACTTAAACTCTTTGGATTAATTTCTTCCAGTTCCACAGATTTTTGGTTTTTCCTTTTGAGTCTCACTTCCTCTCCTGTTCTTTCTCCTTCCTTGTCCTCCAAACCAGGAAGGTGGTTTCCCTATAAAATGCTGTGTTCTCTCCAGGTTATTATCAATGCTTTGTTATCTTGATATGCTTCTACAGGAATTTCACCTCTAACCACATTGTGTAAAAGACAAATCTTTACATCTATTTCAGTCCTGCCAACTTTCTGTACTCAAAGCTGCTTTGCTAATGTATTTGTTTATTAGTAAAAATACTATCTCCATTCATGGGATTACTGCATCCCATTTCCCCAACTTCTTGACATCTTTTCACACAGAGACAAATTGTTTGAAAAAGTTCAACCAACATTTTTTAAACTCTAGCACATCTGACAAATCACTAAAGTAGAGTGTAAAGATAAAAGGAGCTGCCTAATTTTCAGAAGTCCCAAGCCCATCAGCCTCTATTGACTGCAATGCACATTCTGCCCCTTCAGCTGCTGAAACCAGACTCTACTCTAGACTACTCAACCAAAATGCAAGCTGCATCACATCAGTCATCTGGGACTACAAAATATTTTATCAACCAAAGATCACCAGTATATAGAGTTTCATGGGAGAAGAGATTAACAAAAGTAGAAGTAACCCCAGACACATTTGCAAGGCCAACACCAAAACACATACACTGAACAGGGTGAAAATAAGTTATTGAACTACTGATGACCAGAAAGTGAAATTGTAGAAATTACAGAATATGCTGAGCTTGAAAGGACCCATCAGGATCACCCATTCCAACTCCTGGCCCTGCACAGAACACCCCAATAGTCAAACAATGTGCCTGAAAGTGTCATCCAAACCCTCCTGGATCTGAGGTAGGCTCCTGACTAGTTTTTGGGTTATTTTAACAGAATAACACTTCATATCTACAAACCATTTCCAACTTTAATGTTTCAAAAATGGTATTTTGCCTTTGATTTCTTTTTATGTTACCACTCTCATCACAGCATAAAGCCTGACACATTAGGAATGACTGGAACTATGTGGTAATTTGAAAAGTTTGCATAACTTGCTCTTTTCCCCATGCCACTGAGCTCACCCGTGGCCAGCCTCAAAGATTACATACAGCAAGGAAAAAAAAGTATGTTTTGGGTTATTTGACTAGAAAGGAACATATAGTTATTGACATCCCAACTTCCCCAGGAAAGGTGTAAAAAATTTATTTTGAAGTGTTCACACCAAACAATCTGTTCCAAAACACTGTACAAAGCAATTTTGAACTTGGAGTATTTTCTAGCATATTCTACCTTAGCTGTGGACCTTATATGTATTTTTTGTGTAGTTCACAGCTATGCACAAGTCATCACTGGAGAAAATCCCTATTAGTAAGGGATGCATGCTGACATTCTCATTCATAAATGCTGCGCTATTGTTCTTGCTGGAACACAGGTAAAGTTTATTTTTACCCTGTAATTTTTACCTAGTCAGAATGAGTTGAGGCTTGCACTTATAAAGTGTACAGGATACAGAATTAATTATATGCATGTCAAAGTATGAAAGGGAATTAGTGATGATGGCTGAATCTCAGAAGAACTTCAAGTTAAATTCACAAAGGGCCTTATTTGAGCTTTACACAAAATCACATGAATCTGAAATTGGGGTGAACATAGAAATACCATCTGTCAGTCTCAACCCTACTCTTAGCATTCCATCCAGGTGAGAAATACCAGGGATCTCATTTAGATTTTTTGATATTTCTTCTTCTAATCACTGCTGAAGCTGCAAACTGCAGTGTAAGACCCAGGGGGAAAAAAATAAGGAAAGTTACAGAAACGTTTTGGATTTGGGATAGAGAAGCCATGTGCTAATTTCACGGTCAACATACCAGGGTTTATTTACCTAAAACACATAACTGTAGCATGCAATGGTCCCTGCAAAGAATTGAGAACCCAACCATAGACTGGGGGACTCAAAGGGCTGGAGGGTTGGCATGGAGAGTAAATTACGAGGCAAAAAATCCCACAAATCCACATTTTTGGATAATTAAGCTATTGTAGATTTTCATATGGATGAGTGCTCTTGGGACACCTGATATGGGCTATTAGCTGGAGCAATGCAAAATTTAATTTACACAAAGAATAAAGATCTTTTTCTAACAATTTTTTTGTTACTAAAATAGAGGGTGGAGTACAGGGAGCACATTTGCCATGAAAAGTCATTTTTCATCCATGTGAGAGTCAAATTTTCCCAACATGGTGATTAGGCAAAAATGAATGATTTTGCCTGGAGGATGCATTATTTTTAATCTGTCATTAAAAAAATCAGCTATTGAACTTACAGCAGGTTTTCTGTGGACAGATAGTTTTTCTCTGGATTAGAAATTATTAAAAAAAACACTATCAAACCTTTGAATACATACTTTTTTAATACAAATGGTGATAACATGAAAACTGAAAGGGTTTAGTATTTCAGAGTTTGAGGGGGGTTCAGTTCTATATGCTTTGTATATCACATTATACACACATTATATTAAAAAATAAACATCTATTACACAAAACCTTATTCTGCACATGACATTGCACTAGGCAGGCTTTGAATTTTTTTTCTTGAATACTAAAATCTTGTGTGTTGCAGACACTAAAGCAATGAAACAGAATCTACAGAAGAAAATGGAATAATATAGCCTTAAGCATTATGGAGCCTGCATGCTGTTCTTTGTTAAACAAGCACCACACTCCCTTGTCTGTCAGGGCTTCCATTTTCAGCAGAGGTTCAGCACTGCCTCTCCAAATGACACATAGCAAGGAAAATAAGGTTTTCAATGAAGCCTCACACAATTAAAATGTTAAATATTTCACATACTATTCTGATGTCTGCAGGAGGCAAAAGCTTCACAGGAAGCTAACTTATCCTCCACAGGCAAAGGAAATGAAGCAGTTTCAGCCATCAGATAGCTTTACCTCAGTGCATGTTCCAAAGAGATTCACAGGCTTTGCTCTCATATAAAAAATAATTTAGAAAAAGAGGCTGATGGAGGCCATATTACAAAGAGAACACTTCAGTCTCATTTGACAGGCAGTAACCATGGGTCAGACTGTACAATTGATTTTTCAGAACATCTATTTGATTTCTATAGGGAGTTTAGCTTAAAAATTGATGAGACAATATGTCCTTATTAAAGCAACCATTTTAGGAAAAAAAAAACCTCTCACCTGTTTAAATTTAACTCTTGTTCCCACTGAAGACTGACAAAAGCATTTATTATAGTAGAACATCCCTTCAAGCCCCAATTTTTAGGAATTCTTAGCTACAAAATCTAGTTTGCCAAATAGGATAAATACAACTGTCTACAAATAAAGTTTGGTAAGTTCCCAAGAGCCTGTAGGATGGGAAACCCAAATTGTTGGTTGGGTTTTAGTGTCACCTCCTTAGAGCTATAAGGTTAAATGTAACAGAAGCAAAGCACAGACAAAGATGCAGAATTAGCAAGGACACTAACTTCCTATCAGGGAAATGACCCAAATTGTACAACACCCTGGTAAACTGGGTGTTTTGGGGTGTGATCTGAGCAGCATCCCAGCCCAGAGCACGGGGCAGTGTCCTCCATTCCTGGGAAGGTGCACACGCCCAGGGAGTCACAGGAGGGCTGCGCCAAACAGGGCTGGTTCCCACTGGAAATGACACAGGGGGCTTAAACAGCACACAAAAGATCCATGGAGAAGGAATTTTAAAGTTTTCACTGCAGTGAATCACAAAAGCAACTTATTGAAGTATTCCACATGTCACACTAACTGGCTCTTCAGTTTTTAAACACAGCAAAGATCAGTGTCCTTACTGCCTTTACCGATAACTGCCCACAAGAGCAAGGTGACATTTTGTTGTCATCTTTTGCAGGGGTTCCATACTGCTGTCTCCTTATACAAAAGCTCCACACCTTCTTGGTGTTTCTTGTGGGCAGCTCCTCAGAGCACTGACTCTTTCTTCTTCACAAAGCAGCCACCCCACTCTTTTATAGCATCTTCTTCTCATTTCTTATAGCTGTGGCCTGTTAAAGCCAGGCCTGCTCCTAATCTTTGATAATTGACCCAGCTGCAACTCCTTAGGGGTGAGATTCCTTTCTACACTATCTTTATTTTCTTATATTCTATCCCCCTACAACATTTCCCCTTTAGATGTCATCCAGGAGACTCTGAGTGCAGCACCAAGGCTGTTGTCAAAAAGCAAATCTGCTTTGCAATTATTACACATTGTTTAGAACTGAACAGCATTTAAGTTTGCACTCAGTCCAAATCCACTCTCTGTCCTCAGCTGCACACAAACATTACACACTTTTCTCCCATAAAGTCCAACAACAGAGATAAGGCAAGATATGAAACATACTGAAATCACGAGGGTCAGAGAGTTGGAAAGTTAACAGCATGACAGCCCCATGTGCAGCCAAATGTTCCAGATGCATAACGCCTTCTCTGGAGGAAAATAAAATAAACCAAACAAACCAAGCCCATGTCTTTGACTTTTCAAACCAATTTGCAAATTCACAGAATTTTTATAAAAAAAAAAAAAAAAAGGAAAAAAGGGGGGGGGCAGGGATAAGATGATGGCACAGACACACACACACATTTTGGAAACACCTGGTACCACAACCACAGTTTACAGTCCAGGTGTTTAGGATCCTTCCCCAAAAAGCTGAATAATCTTGGTTTACAATTACCATCAGCTTAATCCAGGCCCTTCAAACAAAGAACAAAAGGGATTCAAGAGATACTCCACTGTAATCCTCAAAGGTTTCACTCGGACAACAGCACTCAAGTTTCCCCACTTTCTTTTCCAGTCCTGGTTTTCCACACCTTTTTTTACATATGCTCAATGCCAAGCATTTAATTTTATTCCAGATAAGAGGTGTTTTTCAGGGTTTCTGCCAGAATGGCAAAGTCAGCAGGATTTTGAAAAAGTGCAGCAGGAATTTAAAGAGTAAAGGCAAAGTAGCCCATCACCTGGGAAGTGCTGATAATGACAGCAACCAAGCTGGAGAACCACTTGGAATATTTAATCAGGCTGTGGTACAGATTCATTTTATACTGTCTTTAAAGTGCTTTGAAGATGAAAAGCATAACTTAATTGTTTTATCTTCAGCCTCATCACCACCACTGCCTCATCCCATCTAACGGTGCAAGGCAGCTGCTGAACTTCTGCTGTCCCACTGGGCTGTGACAAGGGAGAACTGCTTCCAGCAGCACCCCAACCCCTTTATCTGCTTTCAAACAAGTAACAATTGATTGCTGGGTAGATATTTGTAAAAACATTCTACTCTTCATTCACATCAGCCCAGCTGTGCAACTCCCAATGTGTTCTGGCTAAAAGTTAAATCGGTATCTAATGGAAAAAAAATTAAAAACCATTAACAGTAATAGTGATTTTCACTTGCAAAGCATCAGCAGCTGTGACAGCACCCAGGCAATTAACAGGTTCTTTTGGCCTTATTTTTCATATACAAACATTGTAACTCCTACGGCAGTTTAGGTAGATTAGAGGACACTGTAATCCCAAAACTGTTTAACACCTCCCTTTGAAAACTACTTCTACCAAAAGAGCGTGAGAACAACACAGAGAAACTATTTTACTTATCCATCACTGTAAGACCAAATTTGGACAACAGTACAAATACACAGCAAGTAGTATCTTCAGTGTTCAATCAACTATTGAAAAAGGAGGGTTCACTTAAAGGGATGACAGGAGATAAAGACTGAAACATTCTGTGTCTGACTGCATATTCATTGATCAGGAAACGTGGTACAATATATTGCATTCAAAAATGCATGATTTTCCTTCATTCAGAGGCTATCACCTCTGGCTCCCAACTACATACTCCAAGACAAAAGGATAAGAAAACCCAGCTCAGTTCTGCAGTGCATCAAAATGCCCCAATGCTCAAGACAAGCACAGCACCCACAACTGCCAGGGCTGTGCACCTTTCTGCACTTTCTGGGGAAGTGAGCATTTTGCACTAGTGACCACCACACTCATCTCACATTACACAAGAAATGGGCCTGCTGCTTTTTTACGCTGTTTAAAAACTCATCCCTCAAGCTTTGGGGATTTTTGTGCCTTTCTTTTTGTTGGGTGGGCATGGGGAGGCGTTGGTGATGACCTGGGGGAGAAGGATGCCTTGCCTTAAGCGTGCAATACAGAGAACTGCACTAAGAAAAGTAATATTCTGTCAGCAACAGAGAAACTTGGGGATGAAAGCAAACACAGGGAAAGAGACTGGAACTGCCAGGGTACCCCATAGCAGACATCCTGTGCAAACACAACACCTGGCAAACGTTTGAACCACCACCTGTGGTAAGAGGGAGAACACACCTGAAGAACCTCACAGTCTGGAACAACTCCTAGGCACACATTTCAACAACTCAGGTATCAATCAAAAAGTGCATTTGTATAAATTTGACATGTTAAGAATGAGTCAGAGCTGGCTTGCTTTCTTGCTTTTCTCAGACAAAAGAATCAAGTCACCTTCTGAATCCTTTTTATTTTCCTTTTTTTTCATTTGGCTTTTCCTCATACCAACCAACACTTAAATAAAATTAAAAAAAAAAACAACACACAGCTGTTTTGAAGGATTTTAAGGGGAATAGCACACTTTCCTTGGAGAAACAAGGTGCAACAGTAGGAACACACTAGCTAGCACATGGGAGCCAGAGTAAAGAATTACAAAGTTCTTCAGCACTCTTGTCATAAATGCTTTCAGGCAGCCTCTTATTTTATAAATACCTCACGTGAGGATAACATAGGGCTTTATTAATTCATCCTCCTGTTGAAAGGACAGGATCCTGCAGCAAAACTCTGCGACACGAGACACAGAGAATGCACTTTAACTCAGAAATTCATTTGATTTCTATCCAAACAAATTGAATCAAGCAGATTACAGATTAATTACAATTCTCTAAGTCAAAGAAAAATTCTGCAGCCTTTTCCCAGAATCTGCTTTGTGACTATCTTAAAAAAATGCTAGAGGATTTGCTACTACAGTTTACATGCTTTTTTAAGTGGCTTATTTCATTATCTGTCTTAAAGCTGAGGGACCACATGAGTGTGCACTTCATCCCCTCTGGGCAACAGCCCCTCCAAAATTATTGGTTTCACAAGGCTGGTAATTCAGCTGGAGTGTCAGCCTCAAAATCCATGAGAGAGGCCTAAACATAAAAGACTTGACTTAAGATCCTTCTGCCTGGCAAAATCTCCAAGGATTTCCATGTCTGGGAAGTCTTCCATTTCAAAACACAGGAACTTCTCCGTGGAATATCAGCAAGGTGGTTATGGCACTGGTGAAGCAACAGAACCCTTGAAGGCTCACCACCAGCTTTTACATGTAGTGTTCTGCGCATAAATTGAGAGAGACTTCAATGGAAATGTTTGCATTTCAACACAAGTCTCCTTGGTGAGTGATCTAGCTTGTCTCCAAGATCAAAGAGATGTGCATTAGCATCTTCTGGCTTGCAGAGGAAAACACACAGAACCCACCCATAACTCAAAGTGTAGTGAACTACAGAAAAGCAGCCAGGGAAAACAAGAGGAAACAGAATGGATAAAGCAGATCATCCCCCAGAAACAGGACTAAATACAGATGCAGATTAGCCTGGCAAACTGAGCATTTCTAGGAAGTGCTGATATGTCACTGTATTGCCAAAATTAGAAAAACTGTGTAGGAAGCAATTAACTACTGTAGCTTCTCCCTACTTAAAATGATTGTTCAAGGCTATATTGTAATATGTGGTTGGTCATACTAATTCAGCATGTAAATGCTGGCATGAAAAATGCCATTTATTCAATCTCAACTTCAAAAAACATCAAATTGAGTCGAGAGAAATAACAGTTCTTTTCTTGACCATTCTGCATTTACACTTCAATTCTATTCCCAACGCACAGCTTTGCTGTGCACATTGTATGTGTGTCCTCCATAATTAAAGCTTTATTTGAACCTCCCCCCTCTTTCCACAACTCTCTTGGTTAGATCAAAACAGTAGAGACAAAAACTGAAACATGCCTGGGGTGCAGGAGAGAACAAGAAAGACTATTTAGTGAAGTAGGCTAATGGTGTTGCAGAGGAAGGGGGCTGATTTTCACATCTCAGAACTGTTAAGCCTGCAAATATTACTGAAATCACATCTGGGAACAAAGCTCTGCTTTAAGTAAGTTCACCCATGAGTGTTGCTAAGCAATGGAGAAAAGATGAGGGAAAGGGAGGGTGCCTGACTTTAGGATTAGGAGGATGGAAAGAAGACAAAGTAAGGCTTCTGTACAGCTTTATTTGTAAAAACTTTCAAGTTCTTTGTTTTTATTGCCTGTCTTCCAAAGTACTTGCACCATGATTAATCAGGTCTCATTCATTATCTACCCCAATGCACGCCCAGCACAAAGAGAGGTGCTGCATCCTGGAGCACGGGCACAAGCATTTGAGCACCAGAACTGCCAACATCTGTCTCTGGATTTAACAGGTAAGAACAGGAGAAGCTTTCCTGATGCAAATACTATAGAATTTAATGTCTATGTTTTAGAGAAATACTGCAGATACTTGTTTCTATGAAACTTAAACTATGCAGTGTATGGGAAATAAAATACTTGTGATGGCTAGAGCTTGCTCTAACTCTATTCTTATGCTGATAGTTACAAAAAAAGTGAAGTATTTTCTCTTATAAGATCAATAAATGTCATATCTCCACCTTACTTAAATGAAGTTTTTCTGTCCACTCTCTACTGGCATCTTGATATTGTAAAAGTTTCTTGCTCTGCTTTAGCAAGATTGCTTCCAATCCTTAGGAAAGCAACTACACATTTTCAGCTGCAGACAAATACATTGCCTCATATTATTTCCCAGAAAACATTTGTTGCCTTGTTCAGCTAAATGCATCCATAAACTATAGCATGTACATTTGTAAAGCATGCATTGCTGGAACAGTAAATTGAATTCTTTGATTCATTTTTACATGGCAACAGTATGATTCTTTTTTTTTTCCTTTTTAATCATCATAAATACTCCGGAATGCTCATCTCTTTATTACTCAGCATTATATTCCATATGCTGAGGCATTTGCAGCCTCACAGGTCATTTCATAGGCATTAAACTTTTACTGTATACCTGTCTTTTTAACATTTGTTAATAACTCATCTGGAAAGAGAGTGACATTTGTTGCTGAGTAACAGATGTCTGCACACACAGCATGAACTAGGAGCTTTTCTCAGCCTGAGATCCTAGATTATGATTAACTACCTAGTCAGTATTCCAGTTAGAGGTGTTGTGAAGGCCTTTCCCAAAACTCAAGATACTCAAAACCTATCACTTCTGCAGCACTCCAGCAGTGCTCCCTGCGCTTGGGATGCATTTCCCTGACAGGCAAATGGCATTTAACAGACTAAACAATAGAAACTAATTAAGAAGATTGAGTGTTGTAATCACATTTTTATTTTATGCACCTTTAATGTCTTCAGAAGCAGAGACTCTGAACCAAACATTTTAAGCTCAAAGAAGCATGGACACTGCACAAAGGCAAATTAAGCCACACACTGAAAAAACAACCTACAGGTTTTCCTCTGAAGGGTGATAAATTAATTACTGAGATTGGGAAGTTTCCCATGCCTGACACACAAAATAGGTCACCTCTTATACTGTATTTTATTTACATACACAGGCAGAAGCCAATCCATGGGCAGTTGCTTTAGAGCTGAACAGGCACACTCATCTCATTTGTCATCCTCCAAGAATTCATCCAGGCAATCCAAAACAAAGTCATCAAGTGGAAATATAGACCAGGATGGAAGATGTTTTGGATGGCCCAGCAGCTACAAGTTTCATATAGCAAACCTCTTGAAATGGATGACATGTAGAAAATGCACTGAGATCCATCATGTTGCATTGCCTAATTGACTTTTTCCCCCTTTTGCTTTTTCTTAATGAGAAGCAAGGAATGAGAGAAGAAGAAATCTTCCCTATCAGCAGCAGCAGGGGTTGCTGCAGCAAGATGATAATTCCCTCCTGCTACTCTGCTGACAAGCACCAAGCTGCACAGGAAGAGCAAAGCATTTTAATCACGGGATTGAAAAATGCAGCACTTCCTAAAGCTTCACCTTACCTTGGCTGATTTACATTAATTTAGAATCAACTGGCTTTCAGGGGAATAATGTTATCCATGGAAGATAACAGAGGAGCAAAAATTTGTTGGAACTTCTAGTTTTCCTGCGCATAACATGCAAGGATCTATATGTATAAACAGTTTTGGAGCATCTCAGATAAGCAAGGATTATTGAATTCCTTAAAAGCACTGCGCAAACTTGAGGGCTCCCTAATTCCATACTAAATGTTTTTTAAGTGCCACACTTTCCAACACACACCATTAAAAGGATAAAAAAATACATCAGCAACTGGCAAGTCAGGGTCCAATCCAGTGTCCATTGGAACCACCAAAATCCTGTGACAGAGGCCTCAAGTTTTGGCTCTGGCTCTTTCATCAGATTATCATTTATAACAAAGGCACTCCAGAAGGAGCTGCTAAGACAAATGCAAATCTTGTGTCAAAGACAGTCAGACACCCCCCAAAATTAAAAAATTGAGCACACAGCAGCTTCCAGGCAGCAGCTTTGGGCATGTGGCACAACATCTGCTACAAAAACACTCGAAAGCAGACCTGCGGCAAACTGGAGCGGTGCCAGCTCCCGGATTATCCCCCCTCCAAGGCTGCCAAGGCAATGGACAGATGGCAGCCAATGCACTCACAGGATAGTTAGCTCAGTTAACAATCAAGTATGCTAAATGATTTCAGATTCACTCTGCACCAAGCATTGTACTTTCCAGTGAACCATTAACACTGTGTCCTAATAGAAATATGGTTTGGTATGAAGGAACTGGCAGATCCTGTATTTTACAAGACAGTTTCTCTGGAACAATTTGTCAGGGAACATTAGATCTGCCTTCATGAATAAAGTGAGAATCTGCCAAGTTTGCCAGGCGGGTTTGTTCATAATTTCAGTTCTGCGGTGTTTGAAGAGGGAGGATGGAAACAAACAGGAAGATGCAGGTCAGTTATCCACACAAGCTGCTCCCAGGAATGCACTCAGTGGAAAGCAGGAGGGAGTTAGGAGCGCACAGGATCTCACATCACAGCAGCTGTGTCCCTGCAGTGCTGCCTGCCTGCTGGAGGGCAGCACACAGCTCTCCTGCGCTGGACAGCTACCACGAGCAGCCTGCTGGTGACACACTTGTCACCCGAGTACACAGATGTGACAACTCATCCCAGACAAGCTAAAGGTTCTTGGGTTTAAATGGGTAAAACCTGTAAAGAAAATTTGGCCCCCATATATCAAGGGGGCAAATAATTCAGTACTGAGCACTAGCACATAGCATACAGGTGGACTTTTGGCCTCAGCATTACAAGATGCATCTTTAAATTCTTCCTCCTTATGGTTACATATTATTGCCTTTATGGACATTTGTAAACCTAGGGACAAATCTATTGATTTGCTTTTCCATAAATCAGCAGGGCAAGAATAATGTTTGAAAAAAACATTGGTTTCTTCTCCCACCTCCACCCTCTGCTCCTGTTGCATATCCCTTTTATCTATCCATCCAAAATCCCATGTAGCTAAACAGCTGGTCAAAAGTGTAATAGCATTTATTTATTACATATTTGGCTCCCATGACCATTTTATTCATCATTGTTGCACCTAATAAATGCCCTGAGAAAATACACACCACCAGCCCTTTTCTGCCTGCATTGGAAAAATCCTTGAGCAGAAAGCAGGGGAGAAACCCAAGAAAAACAAGTGGAAAAATAGAAGGACAGGGAAGAGAGAGAACTTAGTGAGCTCTGTTGAAGGAGGTAGGAGTTGTGCCATGGATACCAGAAAAGCAGCACCTCACACTTCTTATCTGTTATCTCAGTTGCAAAGAGTAGGACTGAAGCAAACTGGGAAACCTAAAGCATTTCTAGTGGGCAAGTGACAAATGAGTTCCCCACACAGTCAGGTGAGAGCAGCAGCTTCTGACCAGCACAGTGAAGCCTTGTGCTTTGGACTCAGAGCTCTCCCGGGGCCCAGAGCTCATTCTGCTGCAGGTGCTGAGCCCAGAGCAGCTGCACTGCATGGTGCAGGGCTGCAGGAACCCCCAGCAATGCTGTGCCTGAGAGGGCATCATCTCTACCCAAAGGCATCACTGCATGGTGCTCATCTCTGCCCAGAGCAGCCCCATTGCATGGTGCAGGGCATGCCTTGCTCAGTGAGAGGGCATCACTCAGGTGCTCATCTCTACCCAGAGCAGCTGCATTGCATGGTGCAGGGCTGCAGGAACCCCCAGCAATGCTGTGCCTGAGAGGGCATCACTGAGGTGCTCATCTCTGCTCAGAGCAGCTGCACTGCATGGTGCAGGGCTGCAGGAACCCCCAGCGATGCTGTGCCTGAGAGGGCATCATCTCTACCCAGAGCAGCTGCATTGCATGGTGCAGGGCTGCAGGAACCCCCAGCAGGGCTGTGCCTGCCTTGCTCAGTGAGAGGGCATCACTCAGGTGCTCAGCACTGCTCAGAGCAGCTGCACTGCATGGTGCAGGGCTGCAGGAACTCCTTGCTCAATGAGAGGGCATCACACAGCTCTGCCCGCTCTCCCTTCCTGCTGTGACACCAGTTTTCTTCAGGACATTGCCAAAGTTATACCAGGAAAATCAGCACCAGCAGGCAAGAGCTCCTATTCCCTGCTCTTCCCATTCCAATGTGGAAAGATGGCACAAAAATATCAGGGCAGGAGCAAGAAACTGCCAGGGCATGGAGCTCCTCAGCTGTCCTCCCTGCAGCTTTGCTCTCCCTTGAGGAGGCAATGTTGTGACCCCAGTGTGTGATCACCAGAGCTGGGAGTCAGAGATGCAATTTAAAAAAATAAGGAGCAAACCAGTCAAAAAATGGAGACACAAACAACCTCATTTTCTGGCTCAACTTTATGAAAATCTGATTAGACCTCAGTGAAATTTAATCTTTGCCTTCCAGACCTTCTGAGACAACAATAAAGATCTCCTGAGCTCATAAAGTAGCCAGAGAGGAGAGATACCACCCAGCCAGGAAAATAGCTGAGAAAAATTATTTTTCTTGGCCCTAATCACCAGGTAAATCTGCAAAAAATGTCATTAAAAGTAAATTATAAAAAGCTACGTGTCACTATTTTCAAATACAAGAATACACTTTATCAAAGTAATAAAATAATATGAAAAAGACAAGACAAATTAGCTACAGCAATAATCAGGAATGCCAGACATTCAGAAGAGAGTATTTGTTCAAATTGTTGAGATAGTCAAGAGAGAAAATTTGACTCCCAGCAGTCCCACAGTGCTAATATTTCTTTTTCCTTTTTTCCTACTACAAATTTACAGCAAAAACAAAACTACCAGATATATTTTTATATTATCAGCCCTTCCCCAGAACAACTCTGCTTCAAAACCGCTCATTAAGCTGGAACTGGCAAAACCCAAAGTTCCAGTCTTTTATTCTCATCCAGAGGATCCACATTTCTCCATGTCCTTGTAACAGCTGTTCCTACGTTGCCTCATGAGACAAAGAAATATGGGACTTTTTCTGACTTTCCTCGAAACATTTTTACTTTCATGGACAGATAATCCACGGAGCCATTAGCCCACATTAAATCCTGCTTCCTGGATGTGCTCAGCACAGATCTACAGAAAGCTCCCACTGCAGGAAATGCTGGGTTTTGGGTGTTGTTCCCCTCTGCCAGCTCAGCAGTGGCACCAACAGAAGCCCTTCTGTCCATCTGTGCTGCAGTATCTGCCAAGGGTTTGATGTTGGCCCCTTGGTTTGTGCCTCCAGTGCCCAGGATTCCCAGGGGCTCTCACAGCCAAACCTTTCCTACTTGGGGGCTGCTGAGCCCACCACAAGCCATGTTTTGCTGGCACAGTGTAAAGCCAGCAAATCCTACAACACTGATGTTTCTCGGATTCTTCCAATGCTCTGCTCACAGTCCAACAAGATGAGCTTTTGCAGCTTGCAGCAAAGAAAGCAAGCAATTCTTACCAAAGTACAGCAATCTGGGAAATTAAAGCAGAAAGGGAAAAACTAGATATGAATGGGTGGTAAAATTGTATTTCTAATCTTCTCCTCTAATAATGTAGTACAGCAGCTATCTCCAACCAACTCATCATACCAGACAAAGTGATATGTGCAGGAAATGTTAAATATTAAAGAAACAAACAGATGCTAAAAAAATCCTAAAGTATGGGGTGTGCAGAGCCAAAATAATTGGGATAATGTGCATGAACTGAGTTAAAAACTAGAGGATGGCAGATTATATATATATATGTGTGTGTGTATATATATCTATCAATCATCTAGGAACTCAATTTAATTTTTGCATGCACTGATTCCCCCATGTCCTTATTGTTGCTTATAGAATCCTTCACTTACTAATTCCATGTCTCATACAGCCATGCAACAAAAACATGGTTATGTTGTATATAGTTACCCAGCAGAATGTCTGTGGAATAAAGTTTGCTGATTAAAATCCTATTTTAATCATGCAATTAAAAAGTCTACAGTAATATTGCAATTACATTACTTTTAAAATGCATCTGTGCAGAAAGCTAGAAGACTGGAATGAATATGGTATTCTGATCTCTTACTGTACAAATGCACAATGATTCTCAATCTGTTCTTGCCTGGGCAAGTCAGAGTGTGTGCAACATTCAAGATTAATTAGAAGGAACACGTGTTCCTCATGAATGATGCCATGTCTAGTACTATATGTAAATTAATTCATGTCAGCATGGGCCATGTTGTGTCATGATTTTTCCTTTTTTATTTTGGAAAAGATGTACCATTTTTTGACTGCAACTGTTATAGATTGTTGATTTGAAAATACTTGTAGAGAGAGATTTTATAAAAATAAAACTTTGGGCAATATGTAAGTTGGTTTTCTGCTAGGTTTTTTTATTTTGTTTGATCTTTGCCAACTAACCGGGATAAGAGAATTCATAAGGTATGAATACATTATATTCTGTTTGGGCACCTCTAGCATGAGCAGAGTGATTATCACAAAGACTCCACAGCAGCCACCTCTTCCCAGCTTATCGCCTTGAGGAAGCGGCGCTGCCTCCAACACCAAACACAAAATAACAGCACATTACACATGCAGAACCCAAGGTCTCAGCTTTAACTCTCCTTTGATCTCCCATAACTGAAGGAAGTGTAAACCAAGATCAAGTTCATTAACTACAGATCAAAGTGCAGCCTAGTTCTTCCCTTTCCAACAGCAATTAAAGACTGGAGGTAAATTTCTAGAGAAAATTATTTTGAGATATATATAGGTTATTTTTGCAATCATTGAATGTGCCATTCCAATTTAAAAACACAACTTCAGGACATTATGACCCATATTTCTCCCAGCTCTTACTTGGAGATTTCTGTTTCTCCTCTGGCACTAGGGTATTTGTTAATTGGGAGAGTGGACACATAGCACCATGTTCAGAGCAAGCAGAACAACTATAGTGATACAGTAAAAACTTAGAGGTCCAACCATTTTTAAAATCATTCTCTCCTCAAAATACATTCTTCCAACTGATTCAGCTTTACTGAGAGATTGGTGGTACAGGTTATTTGAAAACTCATTGAGTATAAAAAACCAAATATATTTCTCCAGCCTTGGAAATTGCCTTCTGTTCCCAGCATCATGTGAATTCATCACTTAAGAGCACTGCAAAACAAAATGCTATACTGCTCTTGGATTTCACTTTTAGGAGCAGTTTAGTCACCTTTTATAACCCAAGAATTGCAATTCTTTACCATAGCAGCAGCTTCAAAAATATTATAGTGTCTAATCTTTTTGAAACTTAATTGTAGAATGCTCTTAATATGGCCTTTAAAATAAAACATAATCTAAGTACCATAAAAGCCTTGCAGCTTCTTACACAATTAAATTCTTTGAATGAAATGACTTGCAGTTTTGCAAGTCAAAGCAGCAGATGTATATGCTAAAGCACAACTCACAGTAAGCAGATGCCATTAATGATTGAGACTTATGACTGAACTTTTTTTTCCAAATCTAAAGCAATGTGAAACCAAGATATCTGTGAATTACATGCTTTTTGAGGGAATTCATGCAGATATATCAGTCTTGAGACAGGACAAATGTTTTCATTACAAGTTTGATCATTCCCACAGCAGTCAGCAGGAGGTTTGGGGTACAGGTTGGGGTACAGGTGTCGGGAGCACAAGACTGGTTCTTGTAAAGCATCACCACCCTCAGCTTCCACCATGCTAAGTCAGCCCACCTAAAACAACATGCCCTAAAGTAGATTTCATTTCTTAAAATACCAGTTGAGAGACAAGTGATAACAGCTAAAACTAAGACTACCTTCTTAATTAAAAATAACACAGCCCTGTCTCTTCAAATTAACACTTTCACCCCTCTTTTCCAGCTCATCTCCTGTACCCTCTGTTACTTTCCAGTGCCACCAGACCCTCACATCAGTGGCTGGATTGCATTCAGGGTTCATATCTTACAGCTGGTTTCAAAACCACAAGGTAAATTACCATTTACAGATGCCCAGCAGCCATTACCATACTATATTCAGCTCTCTCCTTACATTGGCAAGTACTGCTCAGTATAAAGAGTTGGGTTTAAAAAAAAAAAAAATTCTAAAACCACAACCAATACTGACACGTTTCCTTACATTCCCAAATTAGTTGCATAATGCTGCTGCCCTTTTGTAAAGATAGATCACACTGGCACTTCAGAAATGGCTGCAGTTTCCAAGTGATGACAGAATTTCACATCCCCGCCCTATTCCCACCGAGTGCCAGGATCCTTTCCAACGCCTGCAGCAATGCTTTGAAGTAGGTGCAAATGCAGCAAATGCAAAAGATTAAAGGATTCTGGAGTTCATGGAAAGAGGTGCAGAGCTCAGTATCACCAGAAAGATTCAACTGAACATTTTAAATTTTTATTTAAAGAATTTCATCATGAGAGGAGTTACACCATAGTACTTTTCCTCGGGATATATTTTACATAACTGTCTATGCTGCCTGTGACTAAATCCTTAGATGCACAGAAATGGACACATGTTCAGCCTTCCACCATTCCAGCAGATCTCACACACAGATAACAGCATACCAAGAGCTGAAAGGTTAAAAAATGTTCAAAATAGACAGCAATATTACCTCAACATTTTCTTTTTTAAGCAGCTTTCACACAGAATGTTTAAAGGAGAAGTTTCACATTTAAAACATCCTCCTACAGGGGGAAGCTGCAATATTTCTGACAGACATTTTCATTTTTGTTCGGCACTTCACTTACTCAGTATCCTGTCAGTTTAGGAACTAGGAATCAGGGCTTTCCAAAATCAGCTGACAACATGAGTCCCAGTCACTGTCTGTCCCTCCAAAGGTGGCTTACCAAGCATTATTCCTTTTAAAGCAAGGGAAGAGGAAAAGTGGGGTTGATGATGATTTTTTAAAAATTTTTTATTATTAATCCTTCAAATCACAACTGTTAGCCAAGTCAAAGTTGAATATTCAAGTAACAAAGGTTTCCACCTCAGTCACTGCTGCGGAATGTCCTGGAGTGTGCCAGTATCAAAACCTGCACACCCACAGAGTATCACAAAATCTGTTCACTAAGACATTCTGACATCAGCTTCCATAAGATGCAGCATAACACAGGGTGCTGCAAATTTAGGTAGCTTTTAAAGTAATAGGCTATAAAAGACTCCCTAAAACTTTCTGATGAGCACACAAACAGTGGGGAATAAAGTCCATCAGCTGCAGTGATATTTCATTTCTGTTGTTGTCAGGAGATAGGTATGACAGATCTGGAAACAGAATTGGTCTTAGATTAAAAGCCATCAATTGAGCAGAGAAGCAGAAGTGCCCTCTGTTTCTCTGCTATTTCTATTCAACTCTGGATCTGTCTGCCCAAACCTCATCCTCAAACTTGAGCTCCAGCCTCTTCCTTTCCCAGATGGCATATCTCACCTTCCCCCATCAGGGCCTCAACACCACATCCTTTTTCCTCTTTTCCTAACACCACAAGCCTATTCTCCCAGCACACCAAAGTCACTTGGTGTGTTTATTCCCATCTAAATTCCGGTTTTTGCCAGTCTGAAAGACTAGTTCTAGTCTCTTTCAGTGTTGATGACATTCACCTGCTGCCCATCCATGCTCCCTCCTTGCCCCCTGCCCTGCCTGCAGACCCCAGCAGTGCCTCGGTGATGCAGAGCAAGCAGCAGCAGTGTTGGAAATATCCTGCAAGAGCTGAGCCACAATAACTCCAGCAAGATGCTTTTATATTTACTGAACCCTGGGATCCACAGTTCCCACAAACCCGCATGAAGGTGAGCTGTGCTGGAACTCTCCACTGCACAGCTGAGCCAAGTAAGCGCTAGTTAGACTCCTGTTACTGATGCACTTTCATTTTAGAATCAACACAAATTGTCTAAATACATTTAACAAAGGTTGAGTTTGGATTTTCTCCCAAGGCCAGCATTGCTCAAATGAAGCTGAAGCAGATCCAGTTTCTCTTCTGGGACCTGTGATACAACCATAACAGATTTGTCCTATTTCT
This sequence comes from Emberiza elegans, assembly GCA_024865655.1. NCBI lineage: Eukaryota > Metazoa > Chordata > Aves > Passeriformes > Fringillidae > Emberiza > Emberiza elegans. The sequence continues at coordinate 9,233,366 of JALJVW010000398.1, forward strand.
AAAACTTGTATTCTTCCCCCCCTTCTAGACTGAACTGCAGAAATAATTCAGAACACTGCCAGGACATGGGCATTACCAACCTCTCTGTCCTTGTATAAGACCTCTTCCTTTTTCATCTGTTTCCCATTGCTTTATTCAAATTTAAGGAAGAGAGGAAGACTGGGACAAAGGAGGAAATGATGGAGCATTAGTTACATAGTTTGAACACTTAGAACTGCAAGGTAGGGAACACAGTAGAACTAGTAGAAATGTTTGTAAAGATAAGTTTAAAGGCCTAGCACATAAACAGTACTCTGAGTTACAGTGCTTTATCCTTAACAGAGTCAGCATGAGAGCCCTAAGGCTGCAGTAAAGTTAATAAGCATGAACAACAGAATTGCCAACACCAGGACAGAGTTTATGTGTATCCTGTGCACATGCTTTGTCAAATGTAACTAATTTTTACTGAAGATAAATAGGAATACTAATGACTATCTTAGCCTGTGGCACTGGGTTGGCAAGGTACCACACACAATGAGAAAGCACAACAAATTTAAGAACTTCTAAAAATACATTAGCAGTAATGGCAATTTTTAGCTTCTTTGCTGTTTTGTCTTATATTTTCAGTGAGACCTAGTGAAGTCATTAGACTTACACAATGATTTTATTTTCTTCATTGGGTAGAGCAAGTCAGGCTTTTATTCTAAGAGGGTCAGTGCCAAGATGCTGGTATTTGACCTGTCTTCTTTCCCAGCTGGAACACCATTTGCTCTCCCCTAAAGCCCTATATATCACATGAGGGTGGAACACAACCCTAAACTACAACATCCTCAGACCTCCTCTGGGCTTAGGAGCTAAAATTATCGTTTTTCACCAATACAGTCACACTTAGAGGCCCCGAGGAGTGAACAGCTAACGCTGTTTAATCTAGTCTGCCCCCCACTCCTTCTCAACAAGTCCTTTAATAACCCAAAGGTGTGAAGAGATGAAAGCAATACAGCAAAAACCAACAACTCAAAATACTAAATAACTCTGTTCCCTGACTTGTGACTTCTGAGTTTCCTTGGCCAGTCCTCAAAGGTTCTTCCTGAGACCAGGAGGCCTTATCTGATGGAATTCAACATCAGTAACTTCAAAGTCATGCTCTGCAGGCATGGTGGGGAAATCAATCCAGCTGTGATACACAGTTATTAGATCAGCTATTGCCACTCAGAAAAGAAACCTGTGAACCTGCCCGTGGAAGTGTCAGCTCAGTGTTCATCAACAAAGGAAAAAATGAGTCAGAAGAACAATCCTCCAAGGAAAAGAGAAAGAAATCTAACACACCTTCGTGTGTCTGTCGCCACAAACTTGGATGGTGGAATTCAAGTTTTGTTTCACTTTTTTAAACTGTATTCAGCTTTGCTTCTTACCCCAAAAGAACACTGGGGACAAGAACGTTCTAGAAAAAAAAATTACAATTATGGACAGAAAATGTCATCAACACTGAAAGAGACTAGAAATACGATACTCTTTCAGACTGGGGAAAAAGGGATTTAGATGGGAATAAACTATCACAGCATAGTTTTGGGTCTTAAAACACTTCTCAGTGCTAGAACACTTCTTCAAACAACTCTGAAGACCCAGTTCAGATCCAGATTGCTGTGGGCAAACCCCTCAGAGCCCCCAGCCCAAAGGTCATTTGAAGTGGCACACAGCAGCAGAGAATAGAATTGTTCAGCACACAGCAGCAGAGAATAGAATTGTTCAGTATTTTCACCACCACCACCACCTCAGCCAGAGGACAGGACCAGCCCAGGCTGATTCAGAGCTCCCACCAGATGGTGTGTGCCAAGAGGCTCCCACAGAGCCCTGGCTGGAAGCTAAAGCTGCCCCCAAGATAACCTGCAATCTGAAATGGGAGATTGTGCTAAGGCACCACCTGCTCCCCCTTGCAGTGTAAGCAAGGCTCTGGATGGCAGCCAGTCCCAGGGGCATGGAATTGTGCTGCTTGTTCACACATACATGCACAAGAGATTGAATGTGTTCTTTCCTGGTGCAGAATCCTTATTCCAGAAAACATAGGGCTGCTGGGTATTTTCTCACTCCCCTCCTCTGTAGATGCCATGTAGTCTGAAGGGAAGAGAATGAGAAAAATCTAAACTCTTGTTTAATGAATTTAACTCCTTCCACTGCCTTAGGCAGAAGATTCAACCTGAGATGAACACGTGTTTGCATACTTTCAAGCAAGTCTCATCAAGACCAGGCTGACAAATGCAGCCCAGAATTAACACAATCAATATTTCCCTATAATATGGACTAACTTACTTATATGAAAAGCCTTCTGCAACAAGTTGATGCAAAGAGCCTTCTCATTCTTTGAAACTTAAAACCAAGAATTTCTGCCAGAAACTGTCCAATATTTTTCACCAAAAAGGAGACTCAGCCTCCCAACCCCACAAGCTCCTGATACAAGCAGCTGTGCTTTCCCCTCCACAGCTCTAGTACACCACCAAACCTTTTGTTCTAATCCAGCACTTTTCTGCGTGCCTGTCTTTGGGCATGGTGATCACAGCCTTTCTCCAGGCCTTTGTATCACAAAGTTATTGCAGACAGAGACCAAAGCCTGTGTCCACTGGTGTAAGAGCCCTGACCATGAAGGAAGCACACAGCCCACCAGAACTAAACTGATGCTGAATTGAATGCTCTGCTCTGTTAGAAAGAAAAGGAGCAGAGTGTGTTGTTGCCTTTTTCCCAACCTGAAAATGAAACTCAAGATAATTTTAGTAAGGAGGTAACAGAAAACGGGATCTTTATTTAAAGGCCTTCAAGAGGAAACCATGGAAAGATGTCCACAAAATCCTACATTCCCCACCCAAGGTGAGTACATTTTTATAGGCTTTAGGAAATTAGCATAATTGATTAAAAGCACCAATTAGGGGGACAAATGGTGATGCAATTTCCCCCAGGGCAAGCCCCTTCTCTGGATCCCCCCACTTGGCACAGGCTGTACTTTGTGGGGATGGATGAGGGAAGAGTTGTTCTCAGCCTTGGTTCCCAGGGAGAGCCAAGACAGCACAGAGCTTGTACCTCCTGGGGCCTGGAGCTCTGGAATTTGTTGTGTCTTTCTGCTTGAGGAAAGGCCATGGAAAAGTACTGGGTAAACTAGTCCCTAATACAATAGACTGCAGAGAATACATGTGTGAGAACACAGAGAACATAGAAAAAAAGGCAAAACCTAAACGGCATCAGTGTGAGCATGGCAATTGTCATCTGAGATCCAGCTCAGGGGAGAATCAGCTCTAAGACTCTGTGTTGCAATATATCAGTAGGAAGAAAATGGAAAGGAAATGCTTCAAATCCTGGTACACCATTTATTTTCTAATTCAGGCACTGAGGAGAATAGCCTAAAGGCTGTTTGACATTACCAGCCCATTGCTCCAGGACTGGTCCTGCAGATCCAACTTCAGCATAAGCTGAGTTGTCCCTAAGGCATCCTGCACTGTATACCTGGATTTTGTATGTCTGACCTCTTGCAGGAGACACCAGCTGCCCTGCCTTGGGTAACCATGGGCTATTAAAGGTTTCCACGAGTCATGACATTTAATAAAGCTGAGGTTTGGGTTGGGGGACAGGGAATTGCAGGGATGAAGATGAGGGGAACAGTGGGAAGAGGCTCACAGAGCAGTGGGTCAGCTTTGCCCTCCTGGCTGGCAGCCTCCCAAGCCCCCGACCTCCCAAAGAGTCAGTGAGGTGTCTGTCACAGGGTTTCCCTCTGCAGTTTCACACCCCATTAACATGCCCGGCAAAGTCTACTGTCTGCACAGGAGGAAGCATCACCTCTTGAATCTTTACACCACTCACTACTGTTTTGACAGTGCTTGATTATAACCTATGGTGGAAAAAAAAATCAAATGCATTTGCCTGCCTGCATTGCAGAGTGAAGATATTTAGCAGATACACGGTATAACCTTGCCAAGTTATATCCAGATATTAAATTGCAAACAGATATTCTGTTGACTGCTTCTAGCAGAAACACTGAGAGAATTATTTTAACAGTCTCAAAACTATTCATTACTGTGGAAGAAACCAAAAACAGGCATCTCTGGAAGAGAGCAAGATCCAACAATACAGAAATACAAACTCATGACATGGAGGACAGCTGTGGAAAACAAAATTAGCAATGCTTTCACTGGTCAGAGCACATACTGAAATGATAACTAGAAACCCAGAGTGATATTATTATGCTTTTGTTATATGACCTTGTCAGAACTTCACTTGGCTGGAGAAAGTCTTGTAGTTCTGTTCTTTCATTTCACCCCTAGAGCCAAGTATCACTTAGATACATTTATTTTCTCAGCATGCCATTGTAGGAAGTCGTAATTTTACTCAATATACACAAAGTAATTTCTCTCTTCACAAAAAAAAAAAAAAAAAAAAAAAAAAAAGAGTCTCTATCCAAACTTGTGCATTGTGCATCTAAACAGTAAGGGAAATCATTGCATTAAGAAAGCACTTCATTACCAGCCATTCAGACCACATCTTTGTTGAAAAATTGTAATGAATAGCACATTTATACTATAGGCTTCCTTATGTTCTAAACTATGTTTTGACCACTACACCCACACTCAGAAACCTTCCTGTCCACTCTTGCATATCCCACAATTGTTACAGAGGAGAGTGAAATTCCTATTCTGCTTTCAACTAAAATTTCTAAACATACACATTTGCAGCATAAGTCCTGCTGAAATGCCTGAAGACAGAGCGTGTACATTTACTTTTACTGCATCCATGTGGTCTGTGCTGCTTTTTGTGCCCCTGGTTAACAACCCTCTCATTCCTGCTATGAAAGCTGCTGGGTGTAGTTGACCAATGCCTGGCATTTCCCCAGTATCCTTCAGTTGCCAAAGGAAAAACCTAAAACTGCAGATAAAGCTTATCATGCCCCTGTATTAATAGGATGTCCTGAGCAGTGCTCGGAAGGCGCTGGAACAGTAACACCTACAAGAGGTCAGTAGCATAAGGGTCAATTATAAATAAGAGAGCAAAAAGGGCTTGAGCCAGATGATCTCTGAAGGTACTTGAACCATTCCTCATTTTCCAGGCTGTTATTAGCAAATTCAGCAGTGGCAACATTGCTGATACAGGTCAGACCTCCTTTATCATCACTTTGGTCTTGCAACTATAACTATGTGAACTACCTGTCTCACAATCTAATTAAACCTTCTCCTGCTAAACAGCACATGGTCAGGCCACATCGTGAGCCATTGCATGACAATGTAAGTTATCAGAAGGAACAAAGCTGAAGGTCATGTCCAAAAGGTCAGCTCCCATTTGCTGCCTTTCTCAGCAGGGGCTCATAGCCCTGATTTTCCTCAGCAAACACCCATAGAATGGTGATCAGCTTTTATAGACTTCAAATACTCGCATACACCTTGCACCAAATGAATTTTGGGAACCAAAGTACCACTGGAGGCTTGAGTAGGGCTTGGGCAGCCTGTCCTTTCCAAGGCAAGCATCCAGTTACACTGAGCACATTCACCAGCCATTAAAGTACATATAAACCAACTTCGACTGGCCATAACACTCCTGGGCTGACACCTCCCAGGTAACACCAAGGTTTTATCACAGGCTTCCTGACCCTTATCAGACAAAGCCAACCACACACAGAATTTCCACATCCCCTGTGCTGCCTTCAGCATGTGATGCCAGCCATATGTCACCGACTCCACACACCTGCTTCAAGGGCAACAAGCTAGACTGTGACTTTTACCAAATGCCTTCATCCTGCCAGGAATTAATTTCTCCCTAAAGCCCTCCTGACATTTCTGTGGCTCAGAAACTGTTAATTAAACACTTGCAGCCATGTCCTTTCTCCCCATTTGCATCCTGAATGCAACACCAGTGCAGCTGCAAGCAAGCCCTGTTCATCTGCCTTGCTTCCAGCTGGATTTGTCTCTAGCAAGGAGCAGAGCTGAACTCATCCATTTGTCCCCAGAACCCTTCTCTGGAGCCACAATGGACAAGTGAACCCTAGCATTAGCCCAGTGCAGCAATCATGGTGTAATTAAATCCTTGAGGAACCCACAGAGAACCCAGCACCCCACAAGTGCAGCTGTATTGCCATGGGTGCACAGGCATCAGCCATGCAGCTCTCCCTTGGAAATTTGCAGCTGGGCTTTGTGGGCTTCAGCTGGCACACAGGGAGCCTGAGAGCTGCAGCAGAGCCTTGAACCAACACATGGAAAAAGTTTCAAGCTTAAATTCAAGATTATATTTTTTCCGATAGATTTTTATCTTGCATATACCAAAAAATTTGCACTCTTGGAGTTTTTTCCAAAAACTGTTTCCGTGTAATTTTGCATACATGCACGGGAGAAATACTTTAAGCAAACCTGCTCCTTTAAGTGTTTGCTTTAGTGGATGCTATTGCAATGAATTATCTTTCTTTAGCCACAGCTGCCTCCCAATGGATTTCCTCTGTTTCTTACAGGGAATTTAACAGCAGCCTCTCCAATCCAAGAGAACTGACAAACTGCTTTCGTTTAGTGAGGCTCCATGCTGGGCGAGTCCCAGAACCTCCTATTCTTTACAAACAGCATTTCTTTTTAAAAGGTGCAGAGAGTTTGTTTCCATATGCTCAGGATTTCTCAATACTGCTGTTCTTACAAACTAGTAAATGAATGCCTCCAGCTAGCAGTAACATTTCTATCAATGTAACAGCCCAGCCCACAGGGATCTAATTTACTGAAACTGGTTAAGTGCTACACAAACATCATCTAGAGAGATTAATTGGCTGTTAAAGTTTGATTGCTTTGCAATCCCTTGGTGATGGTTGGAAAATGAAAAAGTGATCTTTTGTCATTACGTAAATACCTTAAGGTACAGTATATATGCAGGGCTTTGTGTGCATTTTATAAACACAGCAAGTCTTCAGTGGGTAGAAGAGCCATGACCCATTTATTTATACTGAAGTTTATTTAGTATATTCATTATGGATGACATTTTCCTGAAGTTTATTTAGGAGCAAAGTCTTCCCAGGCTGTAATTAATCCAAATTAAAACACATTTATGCTGATCATTAAAGCAATTTGTTGCAGACAAGTTTCCATTTGATCATTTCCCAAAGTCTGTATTACTGTATTCTGAATCTTCCATTTCCTAAGTGCAACTTTTCATTTTTTCTTCTAAAACATAATAAAAATACCATAAGCCAGATACCCCTGGCTTCTGGAATTTTTCCACTCAGAGATTCCCTGAAGTTACAGGGGAATTTGATGTCAGTCTTGTATTACTCAGTTTTCTCCATTTCTGGTTTGTAAAGCTCTTGCTTAACCAAGAGTTTTATAACGCTGGTTTTGTCAGGGGCAGAGCCCTGATCAGATGTGAGGAAGGGTGCACAGGACAGCTCCAAGCGCTGCTCACTGACCACGCTACAAGATCCTGTCAGGAGTCAGCACTGGCAAATGAGCTGTCAGTGTGATTGTTCCAAGCAACTTCAGCAGTGAAAATTGCTGATTTACACAGTGCAGTCCCGTGGATATAAGAAACTACTTTTTCCTGAGCTTGTGAAAAAATTATGACAATTTCTATCTCATTAACAACACTTACATCTCCAATACCTACAGGCATGCCCAGAGGGATAGGTGCCTCTAATTATTGTTTGTATCAACGTTTAGGATGGTGCAGCAAGGATCAGAAATCCATAGGCAACGGAGTAAGAACAAGTGCTGTTAACAGCAGAGTGGAATTATTGAAATCACTACTAGCAATGTGAACAAGAAAAGAAACCTTTTTCAGATTCAGGGGAATTTGAAGCTCTTGCATAGTAGGAAAAATCCTTTTTATTCTTAGGCTCAGGAAAATCTGATCAAGAGTCAGCAATACAAAATCCTCAGCATCTCCCACTAAATTGCTCTTCCACTGATATATGACTAAATATCCATAATAGTTCAGCATCTGGGTTGCATGTAAAGCTGTAATACAGAGGGTGGGGAAAAACTAAGAACCATAGCACAGACTTTTTATATAAAACAGTCTTAAAATAGACTTTCCAAAGGCAGGGCATGAAGAATTTATACAGTTTGCAGATAGTGATACGTTTGTAGTCTGGATATATGAACAAAAAACCACTTTGTTGTGTGCTGCATGAGTGTGACAGCCCATTTATTAAGGAATTTGCACAGTTCTGAAAGAGAGAAAACTGAATAAACCATCTCCTCCAGCTGGGGTGGGAGTTTAATCTTTAGTGAAGTCCACAGCTGGTACAGGAAAATAGGTAATGGCCTTTTGGGGAAAGTCATGGAAAAATCCATGATAGGAGTGTCTGTTAATGCCCACTGCAGAACAAAGTTCTCAGACACCATGGTGATGAGCATGTTACAAAACAAAGAAAGATCACCAGTTTACTCAGTAAAGGGTTCTAGCAGAACTGTCCATCAAATGGGCCTGGACCTGCTTGCTTAAAAAAAGAAAAACAACCAAAAACCACCAAAACAGACCAACACAGCCCCAGGAAAGGCATCCCTTGGCACAGAAGGTGCCTAGCTCAGTCCTTCAGAGCATATCTGCCTTGTTAATTAGAGCTTTTGACTTGCCTTTGGCCATTTCATCAGATCTTGGGCCAGCAGAAGGGAGGGAGGGGAGTTTGAAGCTTGGAAACCAAGTTCTTCCAAGCTAAATGCAGATGTGAGCTCTGCCAGTCTTTTCAAAAGCTGGTGTGCACATCCCTCCCCTTCCCACCCTCCTTCTCTTGCACCTCCATTCTGTGATGCCTGGAGAGCCATGCACTACCCAGCAGCACTTAATCCAAGAGATGCCACTTGCATCCAAAAGATTATCACTGGATTTGGCAAGCGAGATGTGCTGGAGGCCAAGATTAGCAGGGGAAGAGGGAATGCACTGTTTGGAGCTGTTAATTATCGTCTACCAAGAAAATCTTTTGCCACTGAAGCCTGAATTTGCACTCTGCACTAGGGGTGAACACACCAAACTCTACTTTAAATTATTTAAAACTACCACGCAGCTGGCTTGGATCACATTTGTGTAAAATAGCTGACTCAAAACCTCAGATTGCTTATCCTGTTCAGATTACATTCCCTCACTCATTCTTGCATTTAAATGAAACGGTTTCAAAACAGGCACCTATATCACTTAGGAAAGAAATACACTTTAAAAGAAGTAATAAAACTGTCTCCTTTCTGCAGCGAAAAAGATCCTAATTGCCTTACACTTACTAACACCTCCCAGATTTATGGTGCCAGTTGGATTCATCTCCCTCATATCCCATTAAGAGTGGCTATTTCCTGTCACAGATACACTGACCAGACCCTGTGCTCGTGCTCTAACCTGCAGATAATGAGAATGGCAGCTCCCTTATTTACTCTGCAGTCCTGGGGCAGGAGCGCTGTTTGCCTTCTCTGCTGCAGCTGTGCATGTTGGGATCAGCACTTCAAGGATTTTTATGTTCACTTGAAAGTGTCTTTCCTGGGCAGCATGCTCTGGAATCTCAGCCATTATGTACAGCACTTGAAACTGGCTCCCACCTTTTACAGCTTCCTAACCGACTGTTCTGCAATTTATGAGCAGAAACTTAAATGCTCTGAATCTCCTCTATCTAATTGCAGCAAGGGAGGCCACAGCATTTGTTGTGCCTTTTCATTGATTTCTAGCCTCAAAATCCTTGCTTTGTACAGCATTGTCAGAGGCAATTACGGTACACGTGTAAAGCCTGTATTCCACCAAAGATCCTAATATCTCACACTACAGAGACCCTTCAGAAGCTGTAAGGCTTACTGATGGTTCCAATTTCCTTTCTGAAGTTGTGCCCAAGTCCTTTCCCTCCTCCCCTTCCCACCAGGTATATTGAGTTTTCAGTTTGTGGAGATTTTTTTTTTTTTTTTTAATGAAACCAATGCCCCATTTTCTTAATATCTTTAAGGACTTTGAGCAAGTTCAATATAGAATTTTTTAAATCTGGCTTCTATTGAGAGCAGCAAGACACTGATAACAGAAGAGCTGCCAGCAATTTGCAATGCCCAGCATCATCTCTACACAACTTTGCTCAGAGATTTCACGATTCTGGAAGGATCTCCTTGGCCTTTCATACTGGTTTGCATCCTGCCAATGGGACTGGTTTGGAATTCAGGAGGTTAAGAGTTAATCATGACTTTTTTTTTTTCCAAGTGTTTTCTCATTTGGGCCATTAAAATTCATTTAAACTTTAAAACAGCTTCTAAGACTTTCCACTTGAATGACATCAAACAGTGCAGTCTAAAGTTTTCCAGTATGTTACTTGACCCCTCAAATGCAGGCGTTGTATGTTAGTCACATTCTAGACCTCAGGAATCTCTTAAACTTCAAGGTTTTATTTATTTGTTTTAAAGTCTGCTTAAAGCTTTTAATCTCCATTTCCCCATCCAATACTGGTAGATACAAGTTATATTTGCCACATACTACTTACCATTTCTATTATCTTAAAACAATTCCTGTGTTGCTTTTCTGGTAGAAACATATCTGAATGATGACTAAAAGACATCTTTGCACTTCTAGCATTCAATTACTGCACCTGAAAATCTTTCTTCATAAGTCTGAATGATATTCCCATATTTTTCAAACATTGCTTTCTCACTGAAGGAGTTACTAGGATGCCTTGCACTGCAGTTGGGATTTTTAAATCTAAAGTAACCAGAAAGTTATTTGATTTCCATAGATAGCCCAGTGAAGGACTCCCTTAGTGCAACAATCTAATAGCATTCACAGCTTTTATTAAATTGTTTTAGCAGTGATTAGATTGAAACCATATACTGAATGCTTTTTTCAGCTCTATTATAGGAAAAATTTTCCCTAAGTTTTGTTTATTTTATAAAGTTGAAAAAATAAAATATTTAAAGTCAGACATCACAAGAGCTTATGGATATTTACTTTTACAGTTCTTAACTTGATGTACTACTTTTCTTCTATGATGTTCAGCCTAATGATGTTCCATTCATGCTATCACAGACATAAACTTGAAATATCATCAAACCTCTGCTCACCCCAACAATTTGGCCTTTAATTCATAAGATATCACATGCAAATGTGAAAGAGCTCAATAGCATTCCAGTCTTTTACTGAAAAGTACAAGAAAGTAACACTACACGTGCCATTTTCCACTGAGCTGCACTTTCTTCAGATCTCTGGTGAAGGGAGCATTGCCCACTTTTTAAAGCAACAGAGGATTTAAATTATGAGAGGCTGATTTTTAAGTTCTCTGCTCAAGTGAGAGAATAACACAGATACATGGAATTAGACAAGACTGATAAAATAATAGGTGAAGCCAAGCACTGCACAGATTCTCCATTTTCAGTTTTACTAAGAGCAGCACACAGAGGGGTAATTTACACAATTTTAGCCTGGGGATAAAGGTGTGGGACAGAATAGCTGAATAAGGCTACTGACCACATTTTCTCCATTAATTTGTATGTTTTTCAACACAAGACAGACCCACAGATGCTGGTTGGGTTGTGCCACAGTACCCTAGAAAGGAATAATGCTCCGTACACTTGCAAACAGATCAGAGCACTCATGTCAGTGTCAGCAAAGGGACAAATCAGTTTTGTTTCTACTAGACATAGAATAATGACAACACTTATCCCCAGTTCTTTCCCACCCAATTCTCCTTATGACTTTTCAAGCAAGAGCAGTAACCTCATTTGCCAGAATAAACACAGAGAGTGTTGTTACAGCCTATTTTGTTCAATTTTTCTTATTAAATTCTGACACATAAAGGCCAAACCCAAACAAAATATGCACGTTCCACAATGTCAGTCATTGAAGACCTGCCTTACCCTAGCAAGCGTCTGTGTCTAAATATCATTAAATGTTACACAATCAGTCAATATCAACATATTGGCTGCCTGCAAAAAAGAGTCCCCCCACTTTTCATGTCAACCCCCACTGAAAAATCCCACCACATTTGTGGTAAAGCCATTCTCAGGTTGATCCTTTGCAGAACACAACTTTCAAGATAATTCAAATTAACTAATTCTGAGTATTCCTATTAACATTTAGAAACAAGCTTTCCAAACATAGTCCAGACAGCAATGCTGGCGTTATAATTCTAGGTGTTCACATCGATGCTGATCAGCTCCTAAAACCAACAGCTCTGGCATTTTTGTTCAAATAAAATAGCTTTCCCTGCAAGCATTCATCCCTTAGCACAGCCTGAGAATTACAGCATTTCTTGTCGTTCCTGAAGGAATTGCTCTAATATCCTTGACACTGTGTTTGTGTGGCAGATACAGGAGCACAGAGCACAAATGCAGACTTCCAGGAAATTTCACCTGTGCCTTCATTGTCTTGTTTTCACTAGACAATTGCAAATATCTGGTTCTAGAACTATCATGTCTAATTTATTCTTATTAACCTTACTGAAAACTGCTACTCTACTGATGTGTCTCCCTGGAGAACCCATGGCTCCAGTTGCCCAAGGTGCTTTTCAGCTGTCTGTTTACTGAAGCAATACTTAAAACAGGAAAAAACAACCCGAAGACAAAAAAAAAAATGAAAACCAAAACACAGACAAATGCAAGAGTTCTCAGGAGACTGAATTTAAGAGCATTTGTAGACCATAATGTGAAGACACACCCCCCTCAAGTGATTGCTGTAATTTCTTCAAGAGAATTACAAATAGCATTTAAATTTATTTAAAGTGAGGTTAATTAAACTGGAATGCCTAATTACAGTTTCTTTCCCTTGCCTTAGGAATAAAAAAAAAAATACCCCAAACTTTGAAAAGCATCAAAAATTTTGAAGATTGGTTTGTTCAAAACATTTGTTCATAGCTCAGGTTACAAGGGAAATCTTTGCATCATTTTCCCTCATATGGGAATATTGTGAGGGCATATTAATATTCCCTTTAAGTTTCTCAATACTTGAAGCTGAATATCACAGCCCTTTCAAATTACATAAAGAACAACTTGGCATGAAATTAATGTGGATGTGGGGCTTTGGTTATTTTTAACAAGTATTTCAAGCACTTTTTTCACTCTTGCCATGCAGCAAGAACTAAGAACATTTCAGTCAAAGTTTAAAAAGGCATTTGACTAAAAATTGGAAGTGGTTAACATTCTGATGCAATTTTAACTGCCACGTGAATATCTAATTGGGCAATCTCTTGCCTTAATGGACTGTTTCAAAGTGCTCTGTCCTCACAGCTAATGACTGACTCAGTTTTTACAGCAGAACCAACTCAGATTACACTTCTTATCAATTTTAATTCATATGATCTTATGAGTTCCTTTCAGAAAGTGTAGCCATTTACCAGACTCCTGTAAGTAGATATTCCTCACACATTTCCAGGGGGAGTGCTTGGGGGAAGGTGTGTGTGTGTGGTGTGTGACAGAAGGACCTCCTTAAAGCATTAGGTGTTAGGAAATCCAAATAACATTTAGGTAGAGCAACTTCTCCCCAACACCCCAACTTTATGTTTTTTACGATACTCAGCCAAGCAACTGCTAGTTAAATACCACAGAAATGGCCATGATACTACACAAACCCCATAAATCTCACTGCATATGCGCTCATCACTCATATTCAATAGTGATGGGTATATTTTAAATTTCACATAATCCCATTATCTAGCAACACCAAATGCAGACAACTGTATAATTTCCAAAGACAGCTTCTTGGCATATAAACAAAAGTTATCTCCTTACTAATAAATTAAACAACTTTCATTGTGAAACAAAAAAAAAAAGGTGTTTCTCTATGCCAAGATTATGCATAAATTTATGGGCTCCAAGAAATGAAGAAGCTGTTATCTGCTCAGAAAGAAGTCTCTGCACACACAATAACTCCATTCATTTTCATGATCAGCCTTTCGTTCCAGTCTCCTCATGAAGATCTACAGCTTCTTCCCACCTTTGGTTCCTAAAAGTAACTTTCTTTTATAATTAAGGAATAAATATGGACCCAGTGTCAGTGGGTTCACCTAGCTTTGGCTCTGACCATTGATATTTCTGAAGAATTCCAAGCAGATGGACATGTGCAGCAGCTCTGCGTCCCCTGCACTGGGGGAAGGCAGTCAGGAGATGAGGGATGACCTTTAAATGAAGGTTATGGGGAAGAGAGACCCAGTGCCAGACTGGGCTGGCCAGAGGGACACCAAAACCTTCTCAGGAACCAGCCCTGGTCGCTCTGCTCAGCACAAGATCATTCCCTTCACTGCTTTGCTGAACAAGATCTGGAGCCTGGCACATGAGTGAAGAGGCCTGTGAATGTACACAGATCAAACTGTGTGTTCGCTACAGATTCAGACTTAGGTATGTTCTACAGCCCAAAATAAATGACAAAATAAGTCACTTGTTTCTGATGGCTTTGATGTGACTGTATAAAAAGCTTCTTCTCTCATCAAGACATTTCATATTCTATTAAGTGACCTGACCTCCCCATTTAAAAATTCATTAAATGCTACCAGCAGTTGTGAAGGAGAAGGACAAAGGAAAGATCAGCAATTAACAAAGGTCTGACCAAATTGAAAGCACTACAAGAATTAGCTTGTGCTGATGTTTAGGAGGAAATTCAAAGCTTTAGGTGTTTAATAGGGTTTTTATTTGTAATTTTTCTCCAGGTTTAAGAATTGGTGCCAAAAATGGAATTATCTGTTTGTTCTGAGCCATGTCAGTGTATTCTTGCTTTAACTCGTGGAATGCTAGATGAAGTCCATTAAAAAATAATCTTTTGGGTTTTTTATATTCAATCAGATGCTCATACCCGCACCAACACAAGTTTCACATTTCTTGCACAGCTGCCACTGCTGGATCCAACATCCCAAACCCAGGAAATGGCAGCAGAGCCCGTGAGGAGGTGCAGTCATGAACAGTTTTAAGTAGGCACAGACTAAGCATCTGCAGGAACATTACACTCCAAGCTTCAGTGGTTTGCTTTTTCTTTGCACTGGTGCTTGCATTTTTACTATGCGGTAAAAATATCTAGAGGCGTAGGTTGAAGGGGTTTTAATCTATGACTTGTTTAACTTCAAAACAATAAATAAAAAATAGAAATCAATTAGAACAGCCAGGGAAAGAGAGCTGCTTTTGTTGGCTTCAAATGAAGGAGTCTAATATATCCTTTCATAAACAAACCTCCTCTCTGCTAAGGTTTCTTGTAAGAACAAGGCAGGCTTCAAAAGAGGTTCAGAGATTCAGTGAGGATAGGAACCCAAAAGTTCAGAAAATTCATTTGTCTGCAAAGCAAATGAAATCCCAAGGGAGCAGCTTGAGTGAGACTTTCTAGTACTTAGCAGGTCTGCTCAAGCACAAAGGGCACTGTAAAAACAACCTCTCAGGGTGCTTTTCAGGAAACTGGACATTTTCTGCTGAACCAGCCAGAACCCATGAATTTCAGTGCATAAAATGATGAATAGAGAAGCTGGCTGCCCTCAAAGGTAAACAAAGGTCAAGGTGGAGCTTGGCAAGCAGCTAGTTTTTTGGTTAAAATACCACCCCAAAAAAAATTGTTTCATGCAAAACCGCTCAAATTAAAGGAAGTAATTTGCATAAGGATTTTATAAACTATTTTGATCACCTTCCAGGAATAATCCAGTTGATGAGTTTAATGGCAGAAACATTATCAGATCAGAACACTTCTAGGGAAAATCAAAAAGACCCATGATTTTTATGTCTTATAAATTAAAACCATGATATTCCATTGAATATTATGGTTTCAATGATCAACTAACTGTGCATATACCTGTCCAAACAAGAGAGGCCTACAAGTCTCTATAGATTTTATTTAGCATCAAAAAAATTGCAAGTTATCTGCAGTCTTCAACAAGAGTAGGTTAAAAATCTGTAAATAAATTATTTCCTGCTTATTCTTCTCTGGATGTTAATAGTTTTGTCAAAATTGGCTGTTACTCCTTGAACCACAGGGCCAGATCTCTGCAGATGTAACAGGCTCCATGTTTAGACCCCCAGGAGAGGGCCCTCCAATCACCCAGTGCAAAACAACAACTAAATAACTATTTAGTGCAATACAACACCAGGTTGCAAAGGAAAACTGACCAACAATAAATTCTTTCAGAATATCTTTATTTTCAAGTAGAAAAGAGCCTTGACTGACAAACCTTCACGGGCCTCAATTTGTGACTTACAGAACAGCACAGGTGCTCAAAAGTAGGATCTGCAGGGTTCCTGCTCTTTGAGTGTATAGATGGAGTTAATAAAATCACCAAAACTGGGGTAACAAGAACAGTTTTGCTCTTTCCTTTCCACCCTCCAGATAATTCTCCTTTAATTTCTGCCTAAACCCATGTTATGTTTGTCCAATTATCTCCTCATTAAAAAAAAAAAACCAAACAATATTTGAGACAGCAGCAATTTTAATTGAATAATTTAGAAAATATATAAAGAAGGGATAATTTGGTTCTAACAATAGCGCATAAGCAAAAAAATAACCGCGGGGTACGGAGTGCAGGGCTCTTGGACCCATGCCACCTCACGTACAAACTTGCCAAGTGAAGATTCTCCCCTTATATGCCATGTGTCAATGCCATCTCCTCCCATTTTCGATTCATCACACTTCTTCCTCCGCCCTTATCACCACCTTTACCGCGCACGCTCCACCCCTGGTTTTGGTGGTCACACAAGTGTTTGGGGGTCGTCACTGATGAAGGCCTCTCCTCTTCCTCGATGTCCTTTAATTCACCTTTGGGTTACACATGCGCACTAAGCCAGTACAATGCAAGCCAAGGATAACATATCACAGCATCTCTATGTATCAAAGCAATAAATCTCTTACAATTGGCATTTTCTCGGGACCCAACTAGGCTCTAGTTTCTTTTTTTGTTCATTTTTAGCAACACTATCTTCAACTTCTGTCTCTG
Organism: Emberiza elegans; assembly: GCA_024865655.1. Classification (NCBI taxonomy): domain Eukaryota; kingdom Metazoa; phylum Chordata; class Aves; order Passeriformes; family Fringillidae; genus Emberiza; species Emberiza elegans. The sequence goes on from JALJVW010000398.1 coordinate 9,250,191, forward strand.
AGAACATCTGCTGGAGGGGTAGAGCCCCTCCTCTCCCTCTCTTCTTTTTGGCATTATAACTTTTCCTAAATATTAATTATTATATGGTAGGCCCTGTCCTTGTGAACATCTGCCAGAAAAAAAAGGGGGGGTAGAGTCTCTCCTCTCCCTTTCTTCTTTTAACATTACAATTTTTAACTATTTTATTTATTCCCAAATATTAATTACGGTACCAATATTGATTTCTCTTTCAATTTTACCAGCACAAATCATACCTATTCATCACACCCACATACAGCTTCACTCCTCTTCTGGTGCTTACCTCTCTCTTCTCCAGACCCTTTTAGCCCTAAGGCAAGGCAGAGAAGGTGAGGACTGTCAGAGGAAGGAAAGAAAGAGTGGGAGGGAATGCCCTGGGCCTGAGCAAAACAGGTTTTCAGAAATCCCCCACTTTCTCATCTCAGGCAGTGCCAGAGAAAATAACTGTGGAAAGCAGTCACCTGAACCCATGGCCAGGCTCTCACTTACACACCCCACTGGCCTCTGCTCGCCAGCAGATGTGATCAAACACGTTCATAGCTCCAGGGATCCCAAACTGACAAATTTCATACATCAGCCTTCCACAAAAATAGAAGGAAATCAATCACAAGGGTTACTCATCACACAGGCCCTAAGAATCAGCTGCTCATGATGCCACTGGCTTGCTGGTGGATACAGGAAGGAGACTGGAGGTGCATTTTAATTGCATCACCCAAGAGATACCTATCTGCCATCTTTATGGAGCAGAATCTGTTTAGAGAGTCTACCTTCACCCCATGGCCAAAAAAAGCTTTGCAACAATGCAAATCAAAATGTCCTTGCCTTAGAAAAACATTACGAACTGATGTTTTGCTTGCACTTAGAAATAAGACTCATGTTCTGACCCAGGCAAGTCCAGGCTAGGTTGCCCCTGACCTTGACTAATGTTTTCTTGGCATGTTTTTCATGTGTATCATCTCCCTAGAGCACAGCACACAGAGAGCTTCCAGTTACTAAAGCAGCTCCTCTTTCCTGAGTATGCCCAGATGACGAGTTGGAACTTAGATTTTCCATGAAACTTATTGTCATAAGACCTTTAAGGGCAGGGGAAGACTAAAGGATTGAAATAAATATATTTAGAGGGAAACATGGGATAAAGGAGAAGAGGGAAAAATCGAGATTCAGGTTCCAAAGGAGAATGGATAAATTCTTAGAGGGGAGACTAAAACAAGGAAGAGTGGCAATGCTAGGGAGAATAGGACACAAACTAAGCATTATTATTATTATTATTTCACCCCCAGGAGAAACCCTGCATCCCAGGAGTAAGTGAAAGAGGGTTTCCACAGGAAACAAGGTGCTGTGGCTCCATCATTCAGCAATATTTGCTTCTGCCTCTGCACCTTCCTACCTCTGACCTATCCTGCAAGAGCAATTGCAATCAGGGGTTTGGAAGGGCTTTGAGCATTTTACCCCATTTTATTTATCATTTAATCTTTTTTAGTCAAGACCACGATATTCATTCTCACAAAATCTAAACCTATCAGCTGTCACTGGAAGGGTATCCCTGAGCTATCACAGTGCCCAAGGAAGTGCCTGTGCACAGCAGGACAAAGCTCTTAAATCACCCAGGTCAATTAATCAGCAGGAGGAACTGGATACACAGTGCTCTAGTGCCTACACAAGAGGTGTAAGAAGCTGCCTTAGCCAAAAACCCTCATCCCTGCCCTAGAGCTAGGGTTTATCAGATAACTTAATTCGCATTCATGCCGTAACTTTTTATCCTGTGATCCCAAAACCACTTTATAGGCCATGCATCCAGCATAATTTGCCTATTCATACATACTCTTCAGCAGATGTAGCCACACCAAAGTCAGAAGTAATATTTCATTTTCACCAAGAGGTGAGGATGAAGCATTTTCTTAATCCAGATTCCTCCTGCTAACCAGAGAAACACCACATGCTAAGTAATAGAATTTTCCTAATACTGGAATAAGAATCTAATTATTCCCTAATTTTGCCAGCTCCTATGAATCATGAAGAAGAGATTAAAGCAAAAGTAAATATTGGTTCCTACTCCTATTTACAGTAATCATCTCAAACAATGAAGCTACTTGAGTCACTCATATTATTAGAAGGTGGATGTGGTTATATTTTCATCATTAAATTTGCAGATAATTCCCTGCAAACCAAGTGTTACTCTGGAGAATTACTGAAGTCTAAGCAGCAGCTGTGCCCATCTTAGCAATACAGTGCAATTTTTCTGAAAATTCAAATGCAATCTGCTCCCAGGCATGAGCAGAGTGGCAGTGGAGAGCTGAGCATTGCAAAGCAGCAGCAGACTATGAACCTTACAGAGATCAACAGCCTTACATTTATCAGCAGCTAAGGATTGTCAAAGGGTGGTGGATAAAAAAAGCTCCACCACTGCTCAGCCCCCTTTAAAACACACCTCTCCTCAAACATGGCTATTAAATTAATTTTCCAGGAGAGCCTTAAGTATCTTGAGCAAATAACACCGTACTACATCCTTCTGGCATTCCTCTCATCCCAGAGAACACTACACACATCACTGAAATCAAATACTTGTGTTTTCACTCCTGTTTTGTCAATGACCAGATGTTTGAGCAGCCCTATCAGTGGTTAGAGGAGAAGGAGCCAGAGAAGCATGATGAATAGCACAAGGATGAGTGGGCACCACTTCAAAAAGTCTGTGCTTTAAATCCCATAGAATTTAAGAGGTTTAAGTGCCACGACGCTCAGTTCATTTTATCACAATGATTTAAATAGCCTGTTCTGCAACTGTAAGTCAGATAATCAAGGCATGAACATTTTAGTCATAAAAGCTTGAACAGCTACAACACTGCTTCATAATTATAGGTGTACAATTTTATGGCAATAAGGATCTCTTTAAACTGAAAGCCCAGATTTTTCTTCCAATGGCCTGGCAATTTTATTTACAGAAAATGAAAGTAAGACATGCTGTTTCCTAAAAAAAAATTTCGATAATGCTTCACCAAAAGATACCCAAATCCTACTTGTGCTGGCCTTTGAAACAAAAGCCTCCATTCAAGAGAAAGAAAAGCAAAACTGTTCACACACAAACACACTTGACAGTACAAGTATTTCAAGAAATATTGGAATAACAAATACTCAGAAGTATTTTGGTGTAATCTCGTTGTCCTTCTGATCTGAATGTCATAAAGAAAAAGCAGAAAGTTAAAGTTCAAATCTGTCTTACTTAAGGTGTAAGTAAAAACATATCTTTGACACACTTCATTGTACGCACTTCAAAACTCTTTACTGGTTTTCTGTATAAATTCCATTTCACTCTTGGCCTAGAAGAAACCAACTCTCCAATGGAATATGCAGCCTTGTAATGGCAAGTACTTTACTCTGTTGGGGCATGAATATTAGAGAAAAAATCTGAATGCAGATCAACCAGACCTATGAAGGAAAATTATCACCATCTTAGAGTTCAGGTACATTGAGGGTTTGCTCAACTCTCCTCTTAAAGGGGAAAAAAAATCTAACCAAGTCTCTGGAGTTCAGAATAAAGGACAAAGGATGGTTTTTCATCTGTGAAATGCCAGCAAGACACAGCCCTGCCACAAGTGCAATGCAGGGACACTGCCTTGCTCTCCAGCCTGGGGAAAACATCACAGGCTGGAGACAGCCACAGAGCACACTTTGTGTCTGTGGCAATCTGTTTTGTACCCAGGGGGCTCCTGAGCCAAAAAAAAAAAAAAAAAAGAAAAGTCAAAACACATGCACAAAAAGAAATAAGTCAAAGCATGCAAATAATTGTAGAGTGAGCAGGAAAATGGAGAGAACATGTTTCAGTTCTGTCAGATCCCGAGGGTTTTAAGCCAGAAGTATTACCAGTATGATCCACCACCCCGTCCAAAATTCCCTAACAACATGACAAGCTGGCTTGACAGCACTGCTTGCAAAAGATAACACTCACAGAAAAAAACATAGACCCACTTTCACAAAGGGTCACACAAAGAAAGAACAAGCAATGCAACATTTTTCCATGTCATCAGCATGAAACTCCACCAAAAAGCAAGACTGAATTTTAAAATGACAATATTAAAAAAAAGTTTTTTGGCTGTTTCCTACATTTCAAAGCAAGCAACAGAATCTGAGTTGCACTAAGTTCTCCCCAGCACACTCTAATCCTTCAAAACCCTTTCCTCTTATGCCTGAGGCTTGGCAGAGGGATCCCTGCTCTCTGCACAAGCTCCTCACTCTTAAGTTCCCTCTCCTGTCACTCCTTACCCACCATGTAGTGCAGTCCAAAAACCTCTCCTGTGACTACACCCAGCAGATCACTTTTCCCCCTCCTTCCAGACTATCTGTCCTTTCATTCCTTAGAGAAAACATCCCAAGCCAAAGTCAAGCAGCTGTCCATCGCAGCTAGAAAAGGCACCTTGAAATCAGAGCAGCTACCTTGAGCTCTGAGGTCTCAGAGAGGCCACTGGAGAAAAAAAGCCTTCCACTTACCCAAGGGGTTGCTATTTTTTTTATTTACTTGAAGTTCAGCACTAGCATTCAAATTCTTTACCTATAATGCAAGGGAGACCACAACAGGTACAGCAGAGTCTTACCACAGATGTTGTTTCTGCGTTACCTTATTTTCCAGAAAATGTGGTTAACTTGCATGGCACATACTAATGTCATATAGTTCCCATTTCCTGAGTAAGATTTATAAATCAAACCAGATTTTCATCTCCATTCTAAATCTCAGTCTTCTTTTGAATTAATCAACTTGCTCCCAAAGTTTAATGTTTCAAAGCTGCCTTTTCAACCATTAACAGTAAACAGTAGTAACAGTATTACCCCAATCAATACCACTTTTGTAACAAAAATCTCTAGTTACCTAGTTTTATCATATTTAAGTAATTAAAAGGAATGTTTTTCTAACAATTTCCTTGGATAATTTGCATTCTTAAATGCCTGTACAATGGTTTTTAAATTACTACCAAGTTAAAGAGAAAATGGTGTTCTGCGACTCACTGGGAATGGTTATTCTTAATTCCTTTTCAATTTTTTTTAAAAGGTAATTTATAACATTACTAAAAAAAACCTACTGGCAGAAACAACACACAGTTGCCAAAGATCTTTGATCTTCGTCAGTAACTGCCACACCATGTTCAGTGAAGTGATTTATGATCAGACAAAATTCACAACTCTACATATTCCAGTCACAGGCTCTCTCTAAGGCAATTGGCATGGCCCTGCATGGCATGCCATAGAAAATATTTTCCAAAAAACCTTGAAAAATAGGACTAAACCACTCAGTGATAGCAATAATGAACCTCAGACATCTCAACTTGCTAGACAGTTTTTTTCAACCCTATCTTTGCTCCTGAATACTTTGCAGCTTTAAGTAGTTTGTTGTCTACACGTACTAAGCACCTCTCAGCACCGCCCTTTGTCCATATTCCAACACCCTGAAAGCTGAATTACATCAGCTTCCTGCTCCCAACAGAGGTCTGGACCCTTTGACCAGTTCATCCTGCCTTCTAATTAACTTCTCTGGTACAAGGGGTTGCTGCTGTCATAATCAGCCCTTTCAAGCTTTCATGATGAAACTCTAAATCTCTTCAGCACACAACAGCTTTGGTGGGTTAAGAGTCAATTGAATCTTTTTAATAAAAACAACTATCTTCCACTGACCTGTGCAAATTTTATTTGCTTGATGGAGCTGATCAAACCCTAGAATCAATTGTTAGCAAGTGTTTCCAATGATACAGGCATTGGCTTGCGCTGCTCTTTGTTAGTAATTGGTGAGGTGGTGATGAGGTATTTGAAGGATTTCCAAACAAGAACAGTTCTCCAGATATCAGTGTGGCACAAGATGCAGGATTTATTTAAAGTTAACTCAAAATGGCTTGGAAAAAGTCAACTTAAAATGGTTTAAAAATCATATGCTGTGAGCCAAGTGAAAAGGCATCCACCACAAGGGGTGGATAGCAGAACAATTAGCAAGTAGTTCATATTGAAAATAAACAAAACATGCTCGTGACAAAGGCAGTGAACAGCAGCTATGAGAGTAGCAAATTTATTTTCAATTGAAAAATAAAAGGACAGTATTTTCCAGCTCTGCTCCCAAGTGGTACCATCATTGATTGAAACTTGATCAAATGTCACCTAAGCTTATCTTGAATTCAAGTTTGTTACTACACCATCCATAAGAAAACATCTAAATAGTACCAGTACTCCACTCACAGCCACCTATAATTTAAAATAATAGTAATTCCCACTATTTCTTTCCTGCTGAGCATACAGTTTTACAAGAAAGCCTTAAACACACCCTTAGTCCAGTGCTACTCCTAATTAGGCAAAGACAAAAGTTTGTGATAACTCAGTCCTTAACTGGTTTTAGGCTATTTTCTGCTTTTCCATCCGAGGCTGGGCAGGCCTGTGTTTTAATGTAGCAGCATCCTACTGGCAGATCCACTAATGAATCTGCAGAAGCCCATCAATCCAAGTAAAACTCGGTAAAACTCATCTGACACCGATTTAAACCTTTCCCTCTTAGCCCTCCAAACCCCTTTTCCTCCAAGACTTTGTTTGAGCATTTATTTCCAGCATCACTTGATTGGGTCCAGACATTGCATTGCATTTCAAAGTGAGATGTGGAGTGCCTGCCCGGGGCAGACAGGGTGCTGATCACCAGCATAAACATTAGGAGATAAAATACCCAGTGACACCTCCTCAGCAGATCAACTCCCAGATGTGTTCAGCAGAGACCAGCAAGGAATGAGGCCATTGCTCAGAAGGTGAGCACTGAGCACAGGAACTGCACATTGCAAATTGACAAAGGAGAATCAGACAATTCAAAATACTTCAGAAATACTTGTTTCCTTACCAATAAACGCCAAAGGAAAAAATAAGCTAAAACACACTTTTCTTTTTTGCTGCAGGCTGGAACCAAGCCACAGATTTCATTGAGTTAACATACCCAGCAGAGAACTGCAGTGAAAGAAAGGAACAATGGACAATTGCAGTGAAATAAAGGACCACAGACTGACTCTCTCATACAAGGAATATTATCAATATTTGCACTGAGGTAAAACCAGATAACAGGAGGAGGAATGCCAGCCAAACATTAAAGTCATAAAGACGGGGAAAATTACATCTTGAATTCATCAGTCTGTTATTACATCAGTCTTTGGCCACTAACAACCAATTTATCTGGAAATGGCAGATTTTCACTTTTGGTGTATGCATGCCTGGACAGAGAGGCAGAATGTGATATAGTTTTGTTTTAGAGAGTGTTTTGTTGAGGATTTTTTTTTAAAGCACAAGTACTCTCTTCTGTAATCCTAGGGAATGAAGCCTGTTGTGAAGAAAAAACTGCTCTGCACTTCTTAAAGTACAGCCCACCAGATACTTATCCTAAAAATAAGATTTGACAGAACAAAGGTAAAAAGAATAATAAAGTCTTTATCTTGTCCAGAGATGAAATTGCTGTTGTTGTATTTCAGGCAGTAAATTGTTTCAGTTATACTCCCTGCTCCAGCCTGTTCTTGGAGACTGGAGCAGAGCACACAAGTCCAGTAAAGGGCACTTGAATCTTTTTTCTGCCTTTTTATTAAAAGATTCATCACCATCACTACAGAGACCAGAAGAAAAATTATCTTCAAAAATCACAGATCTGACTGAAGAAATAAGCAGGGAAACAGGTTTCTCTCATTTGTGGAGTGGCAAAATCTTGATAGAGAGGTGGAAAACTCAGTGAGAGTGAAACATGAGGTCAAATATTCAGAATGCAAATAATCCACCCAGACCTAGGAGTTTATATGCAGAGTAACCACACTGAGCTGCCTGCCAAAGTTCTCTAGAAACTCAAATTTCAAGAGGAGTGGGGGGGACCAAAAAAAAGCACAACAGAAGACACCCATTTAGACTTGAACAGGGCAGTTCCAAAGTGTGCAAGAACAACAAAATTTTGGTACTAAAACCTGAAGTTTCTTTAGTAACGCACATCTTCCCATAAATAATAGAAGAATATCCTCAATGTTTTATGAGGTATAGCCTAGTCCTGAAGACTATCTGCAGGACTTGCTTATACTGATACTTTTGCATTGAAGAGATCAGTAATATTCAGCTAACTTATAAAGGGCAACTACAAGCTACAATGGCAGCCTCAAAAAGCAAAAATCAACAAGGTCATTCTAAAAAATTGGATTTGGGGCAACAAAATACTTTTTTATTTCTTCACATCACTGCAGTATCCAGGAGCCCTGATGAGCCCAGACCCCAGTGTGGCAGATGCTACTGTACAGCCTATTTATGAACCAGACATGCTTCTCAATGAGTAAAAGAAAGTACATGCTAATAATGTTATTACAGCATCAGTGCAGCATTATCTTAGACAATGAAAAGTGTGGAAGTTTTATATGCTATCTTTATTGTTATAAAAAGTACCACTGTTACCTTGGCAACTGCTGAATCACTTGGGAGTTTGTTAAAGAAACCCAAATGTTACTTATACTTGCACATTTGCAATCAATTTAGGGAAAACAATTGGGGTTTTGTTTGGTGTATTTTTTTAAACAAATCACACATTTTTTCCTTATGACTATGACCCTGCAAATTTCAGCATTTTTGGGGTTTCTTTTAAATAAATCAGTTCTTGGGATTTAATTAAGGCAGTTCATGTCTCATTTGCACACAAAGTAATCTGCACTTTCTTACACGACAAATTCTAATAATTCATCTAGAATGTCAGTCAGAAATAGAAGCACAGACACTCTGCAGGGCACACAAAAATTCCCATCAGCTTCCCACCTCCTGTGCAGGCACTGGGAATGGGGAAAGGCATTTTCCCTGGGGAGTTTGGAGGGGGACAGGAATCCCAAACCCCTCTTTTGCAGGGGCTCAGACCACACTCCCAGCACAGGAGCACAGAAATGGGAAAAGCTGTATCCACAGTATCCTAAAGCACCCGGCTGCTAAACCTGAACCTGCCTTGGCTTCCAGGTGTTGGCATCCTTGTGTTTTCCAGGCTTTTTCCACCCTTCCTCAGCAGTATCTGTCTGATTTTAATGTAAGAACTGGGTGCATGAAGATAATGGGAAACTGCAGGAGGATCAGTTTGTGAGATGTGATGATTGTGTGGGATGCCTCTTTTCTTTCTAGTTTTCGTGAACATATTATTCCCCAAGTACAGGCCAACAGCAATGAAAAGCAGAATACTGGCAACTCTCAGTTTTTCTGTCAAGGAACCTCATGCAACTCAATTAGGCTGTAAAAGAGGGGCTGATTTTGCATAATCTCATTTTTTAAACTGAAATTGCCACACATAATCAGAGTGTAACTGTAGCCCAAGTAAAATGCACATTTTCCTTAAAATAAACCCAGCCAAAAGCACATCAGACTCCTTCAGACTGTCACCTCTGAGGTGTACAGAGCCAACCAGAATAAAAGTCAAGGGTTACACACAAGTTCTCCTAACCCACATTGGCAGGATAAAAGGAGGCTCAGGGAAAGCCTTATCACTCTCTATACCTGAAAGGAGGTTGTGGAGTTTTGTCTTCTCATTAATTCTTTATCACATTGCACTTGAAGGGTCAACTTACACCATAGCCAGAGGAACTCCTGTTTTGAATACTTATTTAATATCTTTGGTGAGAGAATGGAACTGAAACCCACCCTCCAGAAAACATGAACAATCATGAGACTAAGACCAGAATTCAGCTATAATTAAACAGAACATATTTCAATAGGAATATTGAATAGTTATATTAGAAACTACATTGGCAAGAGGATAAACACTGGGCTATTGGCACCTCCACCACAGGGCTATGTTACCCCAATGGCCAATATTTATTATTGTATTTCCCATACGCCTTTAAGAACTGAATAATTCAATTGCTCAGAGCATTTGAACCTTAAACACAAAGTATTCCACATCTGCTTGCATGTAGAGAGGTCTGAGACAATGACTCAGCCAGATCCAACCTTAACTCTCAATTTCCTTTCATTTAAGCCTCTAATGAGACAATAACAGAAGGGCCTTAGGGTTTTGTTTTACAAGGTTGTGATAGGACTTGATAGCAACTAAAGATTTTTTCACCCGAGTTTGTTCTTGGGGATAAAGGAGGGCAGGACATGGAAACTTTTTCTTCAAAAGGTACAGCAGAGAGCACCTCTGTAAGAGTGTGTTTGTCTCCCAGATCACTCTTATAAGAAGTGGCTCCCATTAAAAAGAACTAACACAGATCAGAGTGCTTATTCACACACACATTCCAATCCCCAGACAGGTTTCAGCAGGGAAACACCGAGCTCAGGCTCTGTGCAGACACAGGCATGCTCCAGCCATGTTTCTCCCACACCAACCTCCCAGTTCTGCCAGTCCTCACTCTGGGCTGACCCCCCTGCCCGTGCTGTTCCATGTCCTGGGGCTGTAAAGACCACAGAGCCTGGACCTGACTTTGCTGGCTGTTCATGTCCCCTGCATACAACACCAGTGAAGCTCAACCCCTCTTTCCAACCAGAACTGCAGTCTGGAGCAGGAAGATGAGCTTGGAAAGTGTGACCTTATGGGGGCCCTGCTTCAGACAGAGCCAGCAAAAGCTGGGGAGAAATAAGAGATATCACTGAGACAGCTGTGCTGGGGTACAGAGCATTGAGACACACACACCAAACTGGCACAGACTTGAACTACTTTGATTCATTCTCAGACCAAAGTGACATGAATCCTAGTAAAAACAAATACTGTGTAACATAAAGACACCAAATATTAAAAAAAACAAGACATCAAGATTGGTTTTGACAACTCAAAATGTTTCAAATTCGGTACTGATACCCATGTCCCGGAGAGGATGCAGGTAAGAGGCTGTAGTAAAGGAGGGAGGAACAAAGCAAAGCCTCACTGCTGTCTGGGGATTCAAACTGGTCACTTTGGTCTTGATGGAATGTTCAGGGTCGAGTTCTGGTGCAAACTCCTGCAAACTGCAGTCCCAAGCCAGCTGCTCAGTGGTCACAAGCACTGCCACAGTCCCCCGCCTCACATTGCTGCTGAATAAACCTGAAAACAGCAGGAAATTTGTGTGCAGTTCCCCAAGTATAGAAAAGAGCCATGGCTTGTCACCTGTACAAGTCTGCTCTCAGCACAACCTCCTGGGAGGACTGGCAGCATTCACCCCCACCACAATTTGGGAGCCCCAGGAGGAAGAGCAGCTGCCATCTCCTCCTGACCTCACAAGGAAGGGGGAAGGCAAACAGGACAAGGGGGCTGCCAGGGACACCCTCCTCAGAGCACTGAGCATCAAGACAGAGGTGAAAAGGCAGTGTGGAAGAATTAGAAAGTTGCTATGAATGCATTCTCCTTATGTTTTAATTACTCATACTAACTTAAGGCCTATTAGGCTGGTTTGTGTTTACCCAGTTTCACACGGCCCTGCTACAGCACCCAAGGCAATTACCTCTGATTACAGGGCAAAATGACTAAAGAGCTTTAGCACACAATGCCTGGTCTCAGACCTGCCATACATTCCAAGATCACCTCCAAAAAACGACCAAGCTGGGCACTTAATTCTGTTTCCCAGAGGGGAGAAGCTAACTTTACAAATACACCACCATGATGGGGAAGGAAATAATTACAGACTTCCATAGCAGAGAGAACAGCTCTTTCTTTCTGCCCCATGCCCACTGTCCCTTTCTGTACCCCTCCAAAGCAGTGGCAGGGAGAAGGTCGCAGGCAAAAGCACTCACACAGCAAGATCCTGCAGAAAGGTGTTGTGCTTGTCCACTCACTCCTGTGTCACCACATTTCCTACACAGCAGGATGCAGAACAGCACCTCCATTTCTTCTCCAGCTTTTCTGCCCCTCCTGCTTAAAGTGCTTGTCATTTGACATTGCTACCTGCTACTCTGCTTTTTGCTATTCCACAGCCTCACAAGTGAGACCATGAATCCACACATCAGCCAAGACTGCCCAGCAGAAAAGGAACCCCATGATTAAGGAACAGGAGGAAATTCTGTCTCGCACTTAAAAATAAATAAAAACAGGACAAAGAATAGAAGCAAAAGTGTTTTGCTGCATCTCCTTACAAAAATATCCTTTAAGCTCTAGCTGCTTATGTGCAAAGCAATTCACAGCAGTAAAAAGCAGGAGAGAGCTCTTGCTAAGCAGTGAATAGAAGCAATTAGCCAAGAGAAGAGCATAAGCAACTTGCACTATGCCTTCATACAGCTTATCAGGTTTATTCTGCCCTGTTACATCTGTGTAATTTATATTAAAAAGCCAGCAGCTATTTGGCAAGATTTACATCTAGAAACAGCAATTTAATCACATATGAAAGATCAGTAGAAGTGGATGCCTCAGGACATTGCAAACTTCTCACCTCCTACTAACCTGCCTGAAACTTGCCCTTGTCATATTAAATGTTCACTAAAAATAACTTTTAAATATCTGTTTGATTACTAGGCTCATCTCTCTAAACAGAAACAAAATTTATTAAGTTATCATGCAAAATATTGAATGCTTGCACAGCAGAAACAAGTAGCTTGCAAGTTCAGCAATCTTCCCTCTGCAGTGATGTAACTACTCTAACATAGCAGAATTCCTAGCAATTTCTTGGCCAGGCAGAAACAAGTTGAATGGCAGATGTTAGAGACTGATCATGAAAAAAATCCTCCAGAAGCAAAACTGTCAAACAGGACTTCACTCCCTAAAACAATAAAAGGGATTCACATGTAACCTGGATGTAGTAGCTAATCCCATCAAGTCCAGGGTACCCTGTCCTGTTGTTCCATTATTACATTTCTGACATTTTAATACTGAACAGCAGTTATATATTTACCAAATGCTTCACCTTTGAAGCCTGACCTCAACGTGTCCTAAAGTTTCAAATGGCAGCACCATGACCAGTTAAGTGACTAATTTTAGGCAGTCCTGTATTTATTGCTGTTATACAAAGAACAGAGCTCTTAATCAACCAAGGCTTCTCAGAAGCCTCATTTCTTTCTTCTTTATAAACCTCTTTATGGGCAACAATCAGACAAGACCAGAAGTTGTTTACTTGCTGATTGGTGCTCAGAATTGTTCTAAATGTGTGTGTGCCTGCACTACAAACAGAGTTGTTGCAACAGGTACCTTCCATGAACTCTTGAGAATTGGGGTCAAGAACAGAAGGGGTTTTAAATTAGCATTAGTTTGCCAGACATGGCACTAATCACTCCCAAATCAAAGCTTATAGAAAGCATGGACAGCCTGCTGAGATGTACTTGATCTGTGAGTAACCCCTCGCACTTTATCAATATTCCACTTCAGAGGAGGGAATTTCATAGCTGAAAAAAGGAAAATAACTTAGGTGTCCAACATATAAGCAAAGCTCTGCCCAGTAGGCAAAAAATGGCAATTCTGCCACTTAATTGGAACCCTAATTAGAAAGCAAAAATACATTTCATACACAAGCTGCTTTCCTTCTTTAAACCCCCCCCTTCAGAAAAAAATAATCTCTTTGGGAGCTGGAGCCTGGGGGATTTTTTTGTTTGTTTGGGTTTTTTGTTTATTTTTTTCAACAGTCATTTATCTGCTTCTTGTAAAATACAAACAAGACCAGCACAGAGGAAAATTTTTATTGAGTCCATGAAAAAAATCTCAAGTGCAGAAGTTAAGGTACATGTTAATGCTCAGAATGGTGGGGCTTTTTCCAATCTCATCACCTGATCTCTGTGCCAGGGCCAAACCTCACTTGCTGCTGTGTTCAGCTGTTTGCCAATTGTGACATTATCTCACGAGCAGCAAAACCCTTGGGACTCCAAAAGCCCCAGTTTCCAATGTCTGCCTGGGCCTTTGAACGTGCTCCTTAGCCCACATTTATAATCAGACTTGTCTTGAAGAAAAGAAATTGCTGCAACAGGATTCAGTCACATCTAGGAGAGAGCAAAAAGTAGATATACAGACTAAATTGGGAGCTCAGTAATCAGTGTCCTGATTAAGATAAGCTGCAAGTAATTGAGAAAGCAAAAGACTCTTACACTCTGAGTCCACACCTAACAAACAACTCAATCCATCCATTTTTCCAGCAGCTCAGGCAATAAGTACTATTGGGATTTTCACCAATAATTCTACAAAAAGTAATCATGGAAACAATCTTTTTCTACAAGTATCTCTGAAATCTTAGAGCAGAGATTCTATATGGCAATCTTTCATTGTTATTCTTTTTTAAATTGTGCCACAACTGACTCTTCACTCATTTTCTTTCATCTTTGAAACACAAAAGGATTCTTGCAATCATGCTACTTAAAAACAGATCTGATTTAAAACAACAGTTGTAAACATTAATAGGTTTAAACAATAATGATGATGGCTTGCCTGCCAGTTCCATCTGTAGCCAAATCTGTGTTAATTCACAGTAGAATTTCCAACTAATTTGTGTGATGCCACAAGAAACAGAGCTGTGCTCAATTAGCATGACCAGTAAACTATCAAGATAAGGGAAAAATACATTTCTATATAAACATTGCCCTTTATTGCAGCAAAAATACACGCCTAAAATTAATTTCTCCCCTACAAGGCTGTCATTTTCTGTAATTTAGGATATTTGGACTCAGATGCATTCCAAGATAAGGATGCTAAAGAAGAATCCTTTATTACTACAAGGCTGCTGTTTCACATGGTGACACAGTGACAGAGTCCCTCTCAGCCTGGAAGGCTGCCAGTCCAAGCTTTAAGGGGCATTCCCAAAAAACCAAATAAAGCAGATATTCCTTGCCATCTTAGACACGCTTATCAGTTTATGTATTTTTTCCCCAAATCCTTATGTGCGAAAAAGCATTTCAAATTCTTAATTATTATCTGCAGAAACATTCAGAAAATCTAAGTCCCAAAGGCAAAGTACACCCAACAGGACAAAGCTGCTCCACACTGACCTACTGGGACACGTGTACGTGTAATTTACATATTACATGTGGATGTAACAGCCAACATCACCCTTCTGCAGCCAGCTAAAAACCAGAACATGATAAATCAGAATTTTTTTAAGAAATGGAAAATATAAGAATTTTATAACCTAGAAGACTAATGTGCATTTTATAATATCTAAGAGAAATTGTATATGTAAAATTCTCCTATTTTTCTGGAAAATTCTCAAATTACTTCCCATAAATGTGGTCTATTTGGCAATTTCCAAGAGATGTCAGTAATAACAGCAGTGTTTAATTCAGTAATGAGTTAAAAACCCAAGTTTTTTTCAAAGATACACTTCAGTTCTGCAAACTTTATTGTGACGGTTTTCTGTCAAAAGAGTTTTCAGGTTCACAAGCAAATCTGAAAAGGTTATTAATGGAAAATAAAGAAAAGGTATTGCTTCAACCAGCGGGACCATGCTGTGACTAACGGCAGTGGGGAGGAAAACAATAAATATGATCTCTCCAAAGGACACAGCCACACCAGACGTGCAGTGCACACTTGTTCCAAAATGCACATTTACACTCAAGATTGTGATATAATAATCCATGTGATCTAAATAGGGAATTAACAGCTTTTCTCTTCCCTCTTCCACAGAGGGACCAGCTGATGAATGAGAAGGTGAAAATTATAGGTTTTAGAGACCTATGAACAAAAGTCATTTAATCCACAGGAAATTAAGATCATATCTGAACTGAGTCTTTTACTTGAACTGGGAATAAAACTTTTCATAAGATTTTTCATTGTTTTTCTGACTTATTCATCCTTTCTACTTGTTAGGAAAAAATAACCAACCAAAAATACAACCCTACAATGCACATGCCTGTAATAAGTTAGGAATAAGTATAAACAGAAAATTTTGCAAACCAAGTATATTTTCAAATCACTTTTAGAAAATCCTTCTGCACTGAGGGAGAAGTAATGCCTTCTCCCTCCATCCCCAGCTTCCTCTAGGTTTCAGCTGCATTAAACAGTTTAATGTTTTTATGTGTTTCACATGTAGATCATCCAAAACACTTGCATAGGCTACCAAAAATCATTTTCTGCAATAAATGCATTAAAATACAGAGAATGTAAAACTAGAGCTCTCTCCTAAGAAAACAATTTCAAAGTGAAATATGCAGCATCCTAATAATTTTCTTACATTTTTTTCTGCCTAATAAGTTTCGGTCTTGTAAGAATCATACCACACATTATTTGAAATGCCATAAGACACCAAGCAATTATAGGTCTGATTTATAGGTTTTTTTTAAGTACTAAATTAGAACTCAATTCTGTGTTTTGTAGGTTTATTTTCAAATTCATCTCTGTAATTTACCACAGTTCTTTCTAAACCTGGCCTCTAGTTAATAAGGCTTCTACACACATGGTCTGACTTTCTAAAGGGCCTATTAGTAAAGAAAGAAGAAAAAAGAAAAGAAATTCCATTACTGTTTTCATGCTTTTTCATTGAACCATCACCGCATTCGCTCGCAATAACTCTAAAGCAGGATTATAAAAGTGCTTTCCCAGAACGTGTACTAAAAGGAAAGGAGCCTCTTGTGAAGGAATTCTCCCATGCAGTCCTTTGAAACCCTTTGCCTGGTGGAGCTGCTGGGCCCCTAACCACAATTAGCTATTACTGCAGCTGATCCCAGATACTTTCAGCAGCCCATCCCGGCAGTGATTAGGGAAACCTCACTGCACGTGTGCAATGGATCCATTAGCAGCATCCTCCTTCACCTAAGAACGAGTTTAAACCATTTTCACTTTCTTAGCCCATCTTCACTGCACGTGGGCTTTTGAAGAGCCACATGTTAGTTACTTCTCTGCTCTCCACCATACAGATTCTCTCCAGACATCCAGGCTTTAGTGATCAGAGTTTTATTTGCAGTCCTGCTTTGACAAATATGAAATGTTTTCAGCTTGTTAACAGCATGCATGTAAAGCAAAGCTCTGTTAAAAATCATTAATTTTATGCACTAGTAGAAGTAAAAATAAAGCAAACAACCATCTGTACTCTTCACTGTTAGGCAACATTTGTTATCCTCTTATTGATGTGATCTCAAACTGACTGGGTAAAACCAATATTTTGGGTAGGCATACAGGGCAGATGGAATTAGCAGCAACATGGGATAGAATTCTTTTTGCTCCCAAGACAGCAATGCAGCAAGTCCCTATTTCTCTGCATATGATCCCAAGTACATCATCCCCTCCAATAGTATTTATCTTTATGAGCATGTCCCAGCCACCCCATTACTGGTATTTTCCTTGAACACAATAGCTGCATATCACCATCTACCCATACTATGGAAAATCCCCAATCTTTTTTATCCACTTACTCATGCAAGTGAAGAAAGACAGGAAACACTGTCAAATATTCACGTAGTCCTAAAGACCATCTATGAATTAAATTTTAAAGAGAAGGGAACAAGGTCCTTGCACTTTTTCAGTTTTCGAACCAAAAACTTAAGGAATGCCACAATACACCTTGAGCCACATTACTTCAGGGAAGAAAAAAATAAAGCTGCACAGTTTGACAATTGCACTGCATCTAAAAAGCAGAACTGGAAAATCCACACAGGCTGAAGAAGTGCCAAGGGAAACAGTGGAATTTGCTAGAAGCTTTGAATTACAAATGCAAGGGGAAATCCTCTTCTGGAAAATATATTCAGTCTATATACAGAGCAGTTGAATGCCAGAAGAAATCTGATACCTTACTCTCCCTTTTCACCTTTTGTCTTTCAACCTTTTTTTTTCCCTGTCTCACTACTTCACCTTTCCTTATCTCTTTTTGTTCCCCTTATTAGCTGTGTTTGTCACTGCTGTTGCTTTCTTACAGAGACAAGAAATCTCAATGTTTATTCTGCAGATCATCTCAAAAAAAGGGCTCAGTTTTTTCGGGGGTGCAGGGAAGTCCCACAAGATCACCCATATTAGCAGTTCTTCCTCATATTCATTTCTGGTGTTTTTATTTGTCCAGTGCGTGAGTTCCATGTGTTTTTTCCCCAGGTTATCCACCTCACCCCTGCAGTGGAAGGAGCATTCACAAACAGCACCACAGCACAGGGCAGCACTGCTGGGACACACCACCACCCCAAGTGCCACATGCAGATGGTTGGAAATCTCCTGGAATGAGAGAGAATCTGCAGTGCAAGCCCCCAAAACCCAGATTCAAGCTATGAGCACAGACATAAATAAATGATGAATGAGCCACTTACTTAGCTTAACATCAAGAGCTAATCTTACTGTCCAGCAGAACTTAAACTCAAAGAGCAGACAAGGTTCTTTCCTCAGCCATGGAAGCATATGTCCAAGTGACATGCTAAGCTCACTGTTTTAATAATTAGGGTCTGATCCTGTACCAGAGAAGTCACTGATAGCTTTCAAATGAACAAAACTGATGCAAAAGCCATGGGATCACAACCAGGCATTCCAAAACTGCAATCCAACAAACTGCACAATTGTCTGATGTCACCTTTTCACTGTGAAAACTGATTTGCAGGCTCTGGCCGTGCTTAGGAAAGGAGGAGCAGCAGAGCTTTTATTGCTGCATTTACAGTTCAAGCAGTTCAGTTGACCAAGCATTTTGGGAGCTATATTGCTCTTGTAGGTACACAATTCATTAAATCCTGTTGTGGTGTCATTTCCCCTTGGAATGGGAAATGCTGCACAAAACTTCAGTTACGTAAGTTTAAACCAAGTAACTGGTACAGAATTTGGCACGTGGCTTCTCATTAAATCAGAGTACAAATGCCACACACTCCAGTATCAGTAACCAGCAGGCTGCTTCTGGGAGATAGCAAAGGTTTTTTTCCTAATTACAATTTATAACCAGAAAGGCACCCAAAAATCTGTTCTTCATTTGCCCAAGCACATTAAGCAATTAAAAAAAACCCAAGCCAACAACCAAAAACAAAACAGAATTTCAATCTTGCCTTAGCAATTGGATCTAGATATCCAAAAAATAGAACTGATCCTGTACCAGAGAAGTTATATCACGTTATAGATATTCTCTGGTATATTCTCTGGTACAGGATCAGACCCTAATTATTAAAACAGTGAGTTCTATTTTTTGGATATCTAGATCCAATTGCTAAGGCAAGATTGAAATTCTGTTTTGTTTTTGGTTGTTGGCTTGGGTTTTTTTTAATTGCTTAATGTGCTTGGGCAAATGAAGAGTTATATCACGTACACAGCTGGTGGACAACTCATAGGTTGCAGCAGTCAAACCTGGATTAATTAGACAGGAACAGACACTGAAAGGTTACACATCATGCAACACACATGTGGCAAAGCAAAAAGCAGGTCACAGTGTGTTGGGGATGCAATACTAATTAAAAATAATAAGGCAGGACCATGCTTTAATTTTCTCTGTGCTGCTGCTGAGAATTGTGAAAATCAGACTTTGTGTTTCTGTGAACCACTCTGTTCCTGGTTTCCTCACCTCTAAGATTCCCCCTTTTTGAAACACTGGATTTGTGAGCTAAACATGTGCCAAACTCTTGTAGGCAAAGTATGGACATTCCTGGGGTAGCTGAATGGCATCTTTTAAGAAAGCATGAGTTTCTGTGCAACACAGAAACAAAAGACTTTAGGATAACACAGCCAAGTGAAACTGCAAGGGTATGGCACTGTTAAGATGGGGATTCAGGTGACATCTGCGCTGATCTAACAACTCACTGCTACCGAAGGGTTTAACCCTTCCCTCTCTGCCCAGCAGTGTGGTCCAGTCCCATTCCTGCCCTGAGCCCTGTCTCAGCCCAGAGCCAGTTCAGGTGTGCCAGCCTGCAGCCAGCCCTTGTCCCACCTTGCTGGGCCAGTTCCAGCAGCAGTGCCCTGCTCGGGGCCTGGGACATTCAATGAAACAACCTCACACTCCTCAGGCCTTCTGAGATGTACTTGTTAGGTGGCACCAGATAATTACCAGTTGTCAAGACAATTGTCATTATGTCCTCTAGAAAATTTCTATTCAGTCTCTGCCATTTCTCTGCACACACCCAGGTGTAACTCACATATAATGTCTCTTTTTTGTTTGCTGCCACATAGGGCAGGATGCAGGTGTGGAAAGGGATTTCAAGCCAGCCTTTCTGCTGCTGTGGTGCACCCCAGGTTTTGGGTTTTTTTTTGTGTGTGTCTCTCTCAGCAGGCTGACAACACTAGACTACACTGAGTGGAAAATGCAACCCATGCACTGTGCTGCTGTGCTATAGAAACTTGTTTCACTTTGGTTGTTCTTGTGCACCACTGTAAATGATGGGAGATGCAGAATCCAGCCAGCCCCAATGCTCAGACTGCATAGTTCTGTGTTTTCTTCAGATTTCCCCTTTCAGAAGGTGGTTTACTTGGACAAAGAGGTGTCTTTGTCTCACCCTCGATTATGAAATTCAAATGACAGCCCTTTGCCTTAGGTGCTGCTTCTGCTTTTCCTCTCTGCTTCTTTCATTTCTCCTCCCTGCTGCTACACTGGAGTGAATAATGCATTTTTTAGCTAATTTCCGTGGATTAGGCTTCCAATTAATTCAAGCCAGTTTTACAGACTGCCAATTCAGGTTGCTAAAATTCAGTTGGAGTTATTGGGGTAGGGTGAGGGGGTTTCCCACCAATTTTCCCCAGATTAACTACAAGAATTCAGTGGAAACAAATTAGTCATTTTTACACGTGAGTGTATACCATCAGTATCTGCAGGATTTGTTTCAGCCCTAACTGAAAGCACAAATTACACTTTTCCTTTCTAAAAGGCCCAAACATGGTTTCACACCAACTGACAGTGGTAGTAATTAATGTGAAGGATCCCTGGGGTCTTTTAACCTCCTTTCTTAGCTTTTGATGGCTGAGACAGCACAACCTGTGTGCCATTTAACCATCTATAAAACTGAAGGGGGAAAAGCATTTAAACACGACACTGAGTTTTCTTTAAACTCTCTAATGAGCCCTAGATAAAGCAGAGAGATTTTTACTGTGGATTTTAAGAAACGCTTTTTCCCCCTCAATTGTTCTCCCTGGGGCAGAGCATTTCTGTCTCCTCACAGGCAGATGAAATCCAGGAACAGCTCCCACAAAATCCAAGAGCACTCATTATGTGGAACAGGATTGCAGTAAAAATCTGCTGTAGGACCATTTTACCCATTTCATCAGCTTGGTGCAGTTTGCCCTGACTCCTTTCAGATGTAAAATTGTGACAACTGTTTTTCCTTTGTTCCTTTCTTTGCTGCAGATTTGCAGCTACTCCAGGGTGGTTCAGAATTATTAGCTCATTCAAATAATACAGCTTTATGACACTTCACTTAAATCAACTAATCCCTGAGAGAGATAGTAAGGACTATCAGTTGGACCTGGGGTTGGGAGCTAAATTTTGCTACCAAAGTGTGATATTGGACAAATCAGTCAACCTTCTCAAACCTAAATCTGTGTAATACCTCAGGAAGGAAGCATCCCCCTGGCAAAGCACTTCAATATCCTCTAACAATGGAGCTTGTTCTAAGTGTAGGAGATATTAAAGGACCAGGGAGAATTAGCTTTTAGATTGATTTCCAGTTCAGGGATTGCAAGATGACAGCACAGGAGCTGCTGCTTGCTAAATATTCCAATACTTTGCACAGTAAATTACAAAATAACCTTTCCAAAATACAGCCCAAAGGCAGAGGGGCAGCAGGAAGCAAAGAGCCAAGCAGGGCTCTGCTGCCACACAGGTTTGTTCAGCAGAGCCCTGAACTCCCCACCTGAGACCCAGATCTGATCCCCATTCCCAGGAGTTGGGGAACTGCTTCAGATCCCCAAGCATGCACTTCCACTTCTCTCCACATTTGTCAAGTGTCTGAAATTCTTGGTTTGGGCTGGAAGTACAAGCAGAGCACAAGAATCCTTTTAAAATATATTAGAATCTCCTGGTAATGAGAACGGTGAAGCAGTAATGGTTTGAGCTTTATTCCTTTTATTTTTATAATGCTTTGACTTACCAAAACTGCTTGACAGAAAATTTTGACACAGCCTTACCCTGTTGAAAATTAGAATTTAGGATCTGACATCTGAAATTAATTAAAGATATGAGAAACAGCAAGTGAATAAATCAATTTTCTTATTTTGGGTTTAGAAAAAAAAATAAATCAGGGAAAAACTGATCCCAAGCAGAAGCTTGTGGTCATTTGGAAGAATTCAAAAATAACAAACAAAACAACCAAAACCAAATCAAAACAAAGAAGGTCAGCTACATCTTTCAAGCCAAGGTGAAGTATTTTGGAACATATTTTGGAAGTTTCCATCTATAAAATATTTTTATATGTTATAATGTCATCCTAATTCTATCTTTTGGTTGAAATAATCCTCCAAAATTAACATTTTCAAAAATATTTCAGTCTTTTAATTTCCCGGCAAAATCATTTTATTTGAAAAATTTTATCCATAGGAGAACTGAACTGGAGTTTCATGTTCAAGTGTTAACCATAAGGATTTGAACCAATAGCTGCTTCCTGGGACAGCTACACACCATGCCCGGGATGTAGGCATTTAGTTCAGGAGACCTGAATTTATTCAAAAAATAACATTTCAAAGAACATGTTGTGTGGATCAGAAGCCTCAGCACCAACTTCTTTAGTAACTGATCTTCAATTACTGCACTGATTTATGTCTTCGTGTAGCCAGAGCATAGGACATCTCATGGTAACATCAGAAAATACCATCAAATCACAAACAGCTCCTAAAATTAAAAACAGTAAAAGAAAACCATTTACCATATGAATTGAAGGAAAACAGGAAGGACACAACAGAAAGTTTATGAAATCACTGAACTTACATTTCTTCACTATGGTTTCCTAGTCAAGACAAGAATTGGTATCTCCTGTCTTAAAACACAGACATCCCAGTCTCTTTTAGGTGATATTAGATAATATTTTCAAAGCAAACCTTGCAGCAAACATATCAACAAACATTTTACTTGGTAGAGAGATTGCAAAACCAAATACTGTAGTTGAGACAAAGAAAATGGCAGCACTCTAATGGGAAAGTGCTATTTTCATATAAATGTTCTTTTAAGAGTTAACATAGTAACTATGAATTCAGCTTAGGATTTTTTATATGACCTCATACAGTAGTGTCTTGGCCTGGAACAAACTGTGATGTCATATGCAAACTATTCATTACAAATCCACTAATTGAAAACTTAACAAAATCCTTTGGAGCCATATGCTAATAATGCCAACATTTCTGCAAACAAAGAAGAGCAAAGATGAAAAGAAGTTGTCATTCAGGCCCCAGCCCAAACATTTCTGTCCCAGCCCCAACACAAAAGGAAGATGATATTTTTTAAGACATTAGAGAAGTTTGCAGAAGAAATCCTGATGTAAATCTGAGATCCAATGGGTGAGACTCACAGACATTTTAGCTACATCCCAAATTTCCAGTCTAGACCTAATGGGACACACCATGGTGGGCATTGCTGTAACCCAGCCCTGATGTTCAGGGGGTGCCCTGGGAACCCTCAGAGATCAGTGGGGAGCAGAGTGCAGCAGCCAGGCTGCAGAGAAAACAACCTCTGACAGTTCAGAAATGCAAGGAGTTTGATTATGGCCCAGCATGCAAATCAGGAAAACCCCATACTGCTAAATACCCAAACTCCCTCTTCTACAATGTGCAAAAACTGATCACAGAGTCCCAGACTGGGTGAGGCTGGAAAGGACCACAGTGATCTTTTCATCTGTTCCAACCTTCCTGCTCAGGAGAGAAGAAGTTGTCACTTGAGGCCATTTCTCTTTATTATTTCACAGCCTGTGGGACTGTGGAACAAAAGGGATGGAAGCCATGCAGATGCTGAAAATCCACAACAGTTCTTTTATTTTGGTAGATCTCACCTCTTGTCATTGGTAAATGGAAGAGTCAAAACCCAGCCTGAAAGACAGAAATAGATAATGTTTAAACTATAGTTAGAATTTAATGTATTTTCTCATTAAAACTTCTTTCTTCCTTTGGAAATTTCTAAAGAGTGCTCCACAGGTAGATAAAAGCTGTCTGAATCACAATGGGTTTTTTCTTTATTCAGGGTAAGTTAAGCATCTGGTCCTTCATGGTGACCCATCTCCTTGCAAAGACAGCACCAGGCCTAGATATCACTTAAGTTCTATTTTAAGAAATTCAGTACTGAACAAGCTCAGAAAAATCTCAAACACTGATTTCCCTCAGAGTTTTACTGTTTCAGAGTATAAATTCTCAGGCATTAAAAAAGACATTTTGTGACATTTAAAGGAAACTACACCCAGAAACATTGAAGGAAGCAAAAATCTCCCTATGTCAAGATTTGATCTGACCACAAGTCTTAAGTCTGGCTTTGTCAAACAGCTGCCATTGCTTCAACCATTAGCAAGAGATTAGCCTTCCATAAAATCTGGGCAAATCAAAATTAAATGTAAGCAATCCTTCGTTCCCTGGGGAGGAGATAGGTCTGTGCTGTGAGGTGACATGCTAATTTTTTATAATCATTAAAACTGTGCTCAATACCAGGCAATCATATAATTTGTATAGTGACTTTTGTACTTAGTTTGTGCCATTTCAAACAGAAGCCAGGCTTTCCTCCTGTTGTGCCTGATAAAACATGAAAATACAACTATTTAAGGCAAATGACCAAAGAGAGATTTGGGGCAGGGGGAGAGAAGAGAAAGGTGGAAAAGGTACCACCAGAAGGATTAGGAATGAATTTAATGAGTTTTGCAGTTCTGTGTGTCAGGGCCAGAACATTTCATGGCTCCCTGTGGAGCGTCATGTCACCTTCCAGAGTCCCATAATTCTCCAAGTGTGTGCTGGAGGAAGCTCCAGTTTGGGGTGGCCAGAAGGAGCATTTCAGCTAAGGCTTTAATATCAGCTGTGAGAACCTTGGGTTCTTTCCTGAGTGTTCATGAAAACATGGGCAAGTGGTCTTGAGAGTATTCCAAGTTCAAGTTTATTTACTTTACTGATTAGAATTAGATGTGCAGAGAATGGTTCTCACATGATAGGGGTGGGGCCATGGTGTAATAAAACAGAACAGCTTTTTAGCATTTACAGATCAAACATGAGGGCTGAACCCATAACATGCCTCTCTAAATTCCTAAAAACAACCTTTGGTGAGCCTGTAGTATTCCAAATTTCCAGCTCATGCTCTCAGCTGAAGTAATTGATCAATACTAAACTATGAAGTCTCCAATTATTCCAAATACACTTTTTTTTTGACAGGGTGCAATCCATCATGTGAGGATTACAGGCTTTTTGTGTTAGGAAACTGCAAATTTCTGAGATTTCAACACTTACCATTACAACTGGGCATAGAGATGGACCAGAGTTGGGGGCTGGCTAACACTGGTCTGAAAAACCTCTGTGGTCAGTGGTGCTGTGGTGGGTGCTTGTCCCTGGAGACAATTCAATGCAGTGTTTTGGGCAGACTGTTTAAACAACGGAAAGCAGAGGAGAAAAGGGGCTTCTTAAGAAGTTGCTAGCAGGAGACTCTACTTAGGACTGCATCTCATGACCCAGTTCACAACCAAAGAGATGCAGATGTTGATGAAACCTTCATAAACATGAAAAAGATGTAAAATACTGGAGTGAGATGTATTGTCTGAATGACTGGGATCATGGCTTTCATGAGCTTTCCAAGGTTTTAGGAAAACAATTGTGTCAATCTCCTTCATGTGTGGAAGGAAGCATCAATTCATTTCCCTCTGTCTGACAGATAATCAGTCAGATGAGAAGATCTATATGTTACAACTGAGAGGTTGCAAATGACAGAATGTGCCTATATGCTAGACAAGTACACAAAGTGTTGCATTAATAATTGTTAAAAGTAAAGGTGACGGCATTAACCAGGAGACAAGGGCATGGAAGCTCTGACAGAAAGGACTGGATTGTTGAAAATGTGAGTTCAGTGTGAGAGATGCAGGTGAAGCACCTGCAGAAAATCTCACATTTTTCGGAAGAGGGAGGATTCTGATGAAAAATTAATATCTCGCTGATGCAGATCCTAAGAGATACTAATTCTGACCTTGTTTTAAAATCAGAAGGTTAAAGCTTAAAACCAGAGAATTTTGCAGAAGATATGGACCTGTAAAAGTAAAGCAAATTTAAATTTCCACTTATTTATACATTTTACTTATTTCTCATGGTATTTTTGTACAGTTCCTTTGCCTTACAAACTTGAGGGAAAGGTGCAATTTTATGGTAATTATATGACTGACTTACTTACTAATTTGGAAATACATGCACTGCACACAACACATCAGCCAGTCACGTTAGGAAGGTGGATGTGTTCCAGAGGTAGTATGAATAAATTGTTACCTGCAGTTGCCCTGGTAACTCCTAATTTGTCACTGCATAACATAATTGTGTTTAAATAGCTAGAAAACTTTCCTTGAGGCTGCTGCAAAAACACACAAATGTCATTTGCTTTTACTTTTCAAATTGCATACACGTCCATGTCTGTACATATGGACATATTTAACAGGGAAAATGCTTTCCTAGCTTAATTTTACCTTTCTTACAGCTATGTAGCTTCAGGCTGTCATCATGGAAAGAAAGCATCTTCTCCAGGCAAAGGAAAGAATCCTTGTTCTTGCTCTGGAAGAGAAGTCCTCCAGAACCAGCTGTTCTCTTCAAACACCAGCTTTGTAATGACAGTCTTTAAAATTCCACTTTACTGGTCTCCTTTAGATGTTAGGAAGAAAATATAAAGCAAATGTCAGATTTTTTTAAATCTTATTTTTCCCAGTTCTGATAGAAAATCAGAATGATTCAACACAGCTATTGAATGAAGTCAATGGTTTGATACTTATCACTCACTGACAGTGAATAAGATTTTTTTAAACATTTCTTTCATGGTTTAAAATAAACAAGAACAGATAAGACTCATTTAAAATACATGTACACCTCCTTATTAAAAAAAAAATCCACCACCTTTAAAGTTGCTTCTTTCAATGCTTCTCAACAGAAAAACCCAAAACCGAGAAAATGTTTTCATCAAATTTAACAAATAAAAAAGAACCTAATTTTTATCCAGTGACAATCTCAAAGTCTAACAATGAGGTAAAGCATCCATAATTCTATTTAACTCTGCTTGATGTGAAGGTTTTATTTTGTGATCATTTTAGTGCATAAACCCTGATGAATAATGGAATTTTAGAAAAAGAACCCCTATTGAGCCAAGCTTCATTGACATCTGACTGGTAGCCTAAGAGCCTGCAGAGAGGGTCCAAAGCAATGCATCACAGCCTCCCAGCAGGTCATTAAGGCATTACCCAATTAGAAAGCAAGGCTAGGGAACGACATTGTTCACAGCAGAGCAAACATAATTGATTTTTATTTCAACAGGGGGGAGAACCTCCTTACTAAAGAGCTTTAGCATAATTTCTTATTTAGGAGAGGTTTAAAGAGATTTGTGCTGGAGTATTTAATTCCAAACCCTGGGACAGTCTCTGGCAATGTGTATAAATTAAGGGGCAGTTGACTTCACTCATTCATATTCAAAGTAGAGATTCGCTTGTTGCTCAAAAGTAGCATGAAGATTTCTGAGCACTGGCATCCAACACCAGCTGTGCAGGGGCACAGTGCTTGGACCCTCCAAACCTTTATCCAGTTCATGTAGCTATCAGCAAGCCAGTTTCCTGCTTTAAGGCTCCTCTCCAAGGCACTTTAACATGCTGATACACTGCATGTAGTGCACAGCTCTTTAAGAGCACCATGCAGATGGAATTTGCTCCCAAGACATCTTCATCATCCTCCATCTCCTTCTCATCCTATTGTTTCCCCACTGGTTATTTTTAATCCCAATGTTCACAGGCATCACTGGATGGGAATGCTCAGTGACAGCCTGTAGCAAGAAGGGCTCCTAATGAACAACAGCTTGGATTTTCCCAATTTACACTATTACAGCAACACAGGGGAAAATGCTAGCTCTGTTATTTCCCATCTCCTTTTATATGTCAGTAACATGATGCCTCTTTTCATTGCAAGCCATGCAAGTTAAAAAAAATAAAAAGGTCCTATTGCAAACACCACACTCCACCTTTGAAAGCAATCAAATCAAAAATTCTATAAAGAATGCTTGTTTTAATTTATTAACACTCATTGCTTCAATGGCAAGAAATAACTTTTGAAGAGAGTTGGTTTTTTCCCAGTCTTTGCATTTAAGGTCCACTGGAGAACAGATAGCTGGAAAATGTGATAAAGTCCTCACTTTTTCATGAGGCCCACAGCAACACAACTGAAGTTCTTACTGGAAATATTTGTAGATTACTATCTCCAAACTATGTATACAGTAGACTCGAAAAAAATTGTTTTCCTCTATTAGTTTTACTTCAGTGTGCCAAATGCAACACTTAAAAAAATCCAAAGGACTTCTTAGCTGCAGTGGCAGAAGCCCATTCCCAGCTTCATACTCTGGGTCTGTACCTAAGAATCATGTGACTCACCAGTCTCTAATTTTTATTTTCCAGCATGTTTCTGACAAAAACAATAATTTTCAACTTGACTTACACCTTAAACACACTTTAAAAAAAAAATCTTATTTAAAGAAAAATGGGGGGAAAATTTACACGGCACTTTAGCTGCAAAGTCTGCCAGCAGCACAGTGACAATTTTATTCCTCTTGGTTGTTCACAAGCCCACTTCTCTGTCTTGTGTAAGTACTCTCCTGAAATACAAGGAAAGCAAAGATATGGAGCAAATAATTTTTATAAACACTTACATACACAGATATATCACAAACCTGGCAGCAGCAAGGGCAATTTAGCAGTTGTTTGTCTTACCCTGGCACTTCAGAGCCCCAGGCACACATTGCCACCCCTTAGTGCTCCTCACAACACACATCAAAGCAGCAATCCCTGACCTGAAAAATCCTCCTGTAAAAATTTATACCCAAGACCAGCTGTTTATGAGTTTATCCATATATTCACAATTCTATGTCCCTTTTTTAATGTTAGCATCAAAATCAATTTTTTCCTGTTGTGCAGATCAACACAGGTATAAAATTTCAGCAGCAGCAGCCATATATTTACTGTGCACTGCTGCTCAGTCAGGTACCAGCAGAGTTAGGAGGTTTTTCTGAGGGCTGCCAAGGCACACCCAGTGCCCATTTCACAAAAGACCAGCATTCCCTCTTCCTTGAGTCAGGAGGACTATGACTAGAATCTTCTTCCATGGATATTTTACCAGAGATAAATTTACTGCCAGTTGGCATTCAGTTATTCAAATCTACCCACACTTAACTGACTGAAGGATCATTGCTTCCACCACATCAGTGCTTGAAAAAAACTTTTACATGAATGGAAAAAAATCAGTGCACAAAGCTGTGTGGTGATTTTTGTTAGTTACTACTACAGACAAATCTCCTACACCCCAAACTCTTTTAGCTGCAGTGATTCCTGGGAAATTATCTTAACTCACAAAGAAAGTCCCACCACCAGACCTGGTAAAAAGCTGCATAAAGCCATCCTTAAACAAAGAAATTAGCTAGATCCACAAACACACAAAAGGATTAAGCTGATCTTAACTTCCAAAACAAACCATCTGAGCCAGTGGTTCTCTACCCTTCTCTCTTTGTGAACATCTAAATGTTTTCTAGCTGTAACACAGACCCAGTAGCATCCAGCAATAATAACCTCTCTTTTTCTTAGCCTTGTTACAACTGTCATGTGTGTCTTGAAAAGTCACTGAAAAAGAGGGGATTTTAGCCCCAGGGTGGGCTATCCCCACTCAGTGTGTGTATTTGAAGTAGGGAGAGATTTTAACCAAATATCTTGAGAGCATGTTGGAGTAAGGTGAAAGCTTTGAACTCTCTGAGCCGCTCACACACAGCCCTGCCTTTCCTCTGCACAGGCTGCACCACTGAAGCAGCAAAGGTTTAGGGGGGTGCCCTGTGCAGCCAGGACATGTGGAAGAACAGGATCACATGCTGAAAGCCAGACACAGGCAGAGGAAAATGCCCTTTCCAGCTTTAAGAAGGATAAGTGGAATGGCTTACATCTGGAATTAATAGGTCTCTTGACTTAACGAAAATAGGCAATGCATGTTTTGCATGCTAGGTTAGAGTGTTTTGATTTGTAATGAGGAAAGAAAGTGTAGAATATACTGTACACGTTCTCCCACAGGTGTGTGATGTGTGGGCTGGAAAAAACGGGCTAATTTTAGAACTTTTACCTTGTTAAGTGTTTCTGGAGTTTAACTTTGTAATAGGAGGCATGCTGATATTACGGTCCTTGAGCATTCTTCACCAGTGAGAAAACAGAGGGAAATGGTCTGAAAATTCAGTGCTTAAAATGATAACTATAAATTATACTGTAACTTCAGTTCTTTAAAAATGCTTATTTTACTGGAGGATTTTGACCAAGGCTGTGTTTTTCTCTAAGGAAGAAATGCTGCAGTTCACCACAGTAAATCTGCATGCTGGCACTTAAGTACACGAACAACCATTACTTAGTCTATAAAATCTTTCTCTAATATTCAGTAAATTATGTGCTATTGATATCTTAAAAATAAGTCTTGGAAAACTATTCAAATTTTTTGATTTTACATTTTACATAGTATCCTTTAGTTCACCTTCTGTAACCTTCATTTACATGTTCACTGGTTAACTGCATGTTCAATGCTGAATATGAATGTACAATGTATGTACTGTGTTTGTATCTGTACTAATTGAGAGACTAATTTTCAGGGAGAAAAGAGCATGAAGAGTCACTTGAACATAAAAAAGCTGCAAGGACATCAATAATGGGGCAACAGGGAAAATATCTCCTAAAGAGAGGCTTCGATTTTTCTTTAGTGTCCTTCGAAATATAAAACCAAAATATCAAATGAACCAGCAAGGTAATTGACACGAAAAATTTAAGTCACCAGGTTTCAGGTCATGGGCTTTATTAATATTACACAGACCAACTCAATGTTTTGGATTCAAGCATTTATCCAGGTCTCTGACAGCTGCTTTCACAGATACCTGTGAAAAGATAGCCAGAGGTTCATTTACCTCTTCTTCTTTCATGGCTAAAATACTGGTGCTGAACTGCTCAAACTCCACAAATTTAGGAGATACAAAGTGTCCAATAGTTTTATACAGAATAAGAACCACAAAGCAACATTGACAATTTAACTCCACATTAGGAAAGGGTGCGGATAATGAGGTGCAGTCACACAATCCGAGCAGTAATGAAGTGGAAAAGGATACTATGTAAAATGTAAAATCTTTTCTTTAGCTCAGTACAGTACAATCAAAGAGGAGATCCATGTCACCAAGCAGCACTGCTGATCATGCAGTCAAGTCCCTTTAAAGGGTACAATAAGGTGTATCCTGCAGCCCCATGGAAAGCAGATGGCACAGGAATGACCCACGGCCTGTGAGTGTTTGAACCTGCTTTTGGTGCCATGCCCAAAGTTCACTGGTGCCACATCTCTCATGTGCCCCAGCACTAAACCAGGCCCATAAAAAACATCAAGCATGAAAGTGGTCAGCAGTCAGATGGGGCCTTTCCTGTGAATGAGGATAGTCAAGAATAGATTTGCCTAAAATTGTTTCAAGCCTAAGGAGTTCATGGAAAAAGGCCAGAATTTACCAGAGCATTTGTCAGAAAATGCTGCACCACTCTGAGCATCTAACTCATAACTAATATTTCTCTAATATGTTACATATTAGAGAAAATTTCATCTAAAAGATGAAGACAGAGAAAGCAAGGCAGAAAACATAATTTTTCCAAATTTCTGACTCTTGCTAATTTTCCCCATTACAGTTTTGCAACGTTTCCTTTCAAGTGGTTACATGCACTATATAAATTATATAAACATTTTAATCACTTACCACTGTGAAAAGGTGGTCATAAACAATCTTTTGATTTGCACAACATTTTTTATTTTATGCTTCCATAAGCCCCCATAAAAAGTTTCAGGAATACACACAGGACAATATTTAGGGGAATAATTTTAACAAACTAAGAGCTGTGAAGAATATTACACATTTTTTTTTACTTTTAGGACCAGGGAGCAAGTTATGCCCATCTGATGAGAAATATACCGTGTCCCTGAGGGGTTTCTCATTTACACCCCAAGAAGTGTTGAAAAAATGTCTTTAATCTATAAATACCTACAAAGACATTCAGAAAACTTGCTACTGTATCTGGGCAATTTACTGCTCATATATTTCAATAAATTATTCATCAGGATTTATTTTCCATAGCTAAGTATCACATATAAATTACTGATAAATGCTAGTGAAATCTGACAGCTGAAAACATCTGTCCTCCCGTGCTTATACATCTTAATTTTCTTTCAGCTTGCCTTTATTTCTCAAAACTAACTATGCCAAACGGCTTAAGGACAGAGTATATTTGATTGATGTCATGCAAACCAGAGCTGCATGGCACACTACACACTTAGAAAGGATACAGAACATCGTTCCCAAGGCTGGAATCATCTCAGTCAGACCACCAGCTCTTTATGCCTATGGCTAACAAATTTATCTTCTGAAATAAATGTATCTTTTGGACTTGGATCAATGCATGCCTTAATTAAAACCATGTTTCTGTATAAGCATCTAGCAAGAACACATGAAGGCCCTATTTAAATTGGAAGAGAACAGTATAAACCAGTATGCCTTTTAAAACTAACTGCTTCCAGGTGCAGAGAGAGTGGAAGTTTAGTGCTGTTTCCAACTTGATGCTTGGATGCCTTTGTTCTTGAAAGTGTAAGGTTTCTCTCATTCTCAGTTTTATGACTGCAGGTTCCTATGTTGCATAACACCCTATAATAGAGCACCAAAGGGCTTAGTTTTATTGTTTTGTTTCACTTTATTGACTGCATGTTTTATTCAGCTAATATGTGCCATGGAGGCAGGCAGTAACATCTCAATTACCACGCCAGGGCTCTTCCTTCTCTGTAAATGACCAGCTTCAATCCGCACTTTATTATATTCACATGCAGGTGTTAAAAGGAGAGGGAGGAGGGGTGAGGGAAGATGGAGTTGAAACAGACCTTTTCAAGCATTACAACTGGAAAGACTTTTTTTCCCAGGTAATCCTCTAAAGCTAAAGACATTTCAATATATGATATTCAGGCTGTGGCAAGCCACCAAGCACCAGCCACTATTGCATAGCAATGGGTGTGAGAAAGTTCAAATCTAAATAAAAACTCCTCCAGAGTTTGATCAGAGCTGGATCTGGCATTTCACTTTACTCATTTCTACTATTGTGCATCCCTGCTGGAGAGCCAAAGAGACTTTGGCAATGCAACAAGTATACAAGCAAGAATTTGGCACTTCCTACAGCTTATTCAATGTCCTGAATATTAAAGCTTGCTTTACTAAGAAGGGGAATGCTGAACAGGACGACATTAGGAATCTTCATGGTTCCTTTTTAAATGCCACTGGATTTTTTCATTCCCACAAGGGCAAAGAGACAGACCACCTTAACATTAGAGACAGATAAAATCTTTTCCCGTTAATCAAAAGTATGCTGAGCTGGCAGGGCAATGGGTGGGAAGCTGAGGGAACAGAGGGGAGAAAATGAGAAAAAAGTAATCTGGAACTTCATTAATTATAGAGAAACGGGGCAATTCTTTGCAGGTGGAGATGTAACTGGAGTTAATAAAAAAATCTCCCTTATTTTACCTGAAGAACACCAACTCTAATAATGCAGCAGTGTCAATCAGTTCAGCACATGAGCCCAAGTCCTGCTAATGGACTTGAAAGTGTAATGTCTGTTTTTCTGGTCATTGATAAATAAGATACCAACAGATACCAACAACTATCATAAATCACCATCCCCAGAAACAGCAGACACTGAATACTGGATGCTCTGCAGAACAGCCCTTGGCCTTCCCATAGGAAGTGCCTCTGAGCCAGGAAAGGATTGCTCCTATGAAGGCAGATACTGTGGCATTTTGTAGCTTCAGATGAGGAAATAATCTTTACAGTGTATCAGAGATTATTAATAAATACTTTACTTCAGTTGAATTGTTTATACTGCATTGTGAGCCTTCTGGAAAATCATGATAATTTCATCTTGTGTTTATAAAAAACTCAAATATTCAATATCTAACTCAGTTAAAGGCAACTGGAAACAGCTAGATGTATTCACAGAGATACTTTGGGCCAATTTGACAACAATGAGAAAGAATGATTTCTTTTTAGCCTGGTATAAAGGGTAGCTCATTGCACAGACCTTTCCCTGTCTTCAAAGGGCAAAACCCTGGCTCAGCTTTTCCACATTTCTCCCACATCCTGACTTTAGTATTAAAAGCAAAGCCATACAGCTCAGCCCAATGCCAACATTAATCCCCTATATAAGGCCCTTGAAGACGGTTGCTCTACTCACTGACTACATCCAGAGAATTTCCTGGACAGGGAAACACTTGGCAGACCAATCCTGCAAGATGTGTGTGTTTCCTGCAAGGTGCTACCATCCTATGGTGACACCAGGTATCAACATTTGGGCTGACACCTCACAGGAGCAGAGCATTCCCTGGGGCTTTTACCCTGGCTCACCAACCAGCCCAGGGCTGATCATTAAGCCTGTGTGGAAAGTAGTTGGGAAACTTTCCTGACTCCTAACAGCTCCAATTCCTTATGTCAGACTGAGCTTGAGAAATTTTCCACCTTCCAATTCCTTCTTTCTTTAGTTCATAGCAAGTATTTGGACAAGTACCTGTGGTGGCAACTCTGTGATCAAAAAAACCATCCAGCTTCAGGTGTAGAATAAGCTGCCTGACCCCAGAAGGGATGATGGAAAATTGTTTTTATCAGCAGGCCAAAAGCCACTCCTTCCTTCCTTTAGGATGCAGATTCCTGAATCTGTCGGAGAAAAGGAAAAGGGAGCAGGCTGCAGAGTTCTGATAGGACCAGGCTGCTCTGGTGGTCCATGGGCAGAATGTGCAGGCTGAGCAGCCAGGAGAGGTGCAGCAGCACTGGGAGGGTCTCATCCCCCCAAGCCCTGTCCAAGACAGCTGCACAGATCCTGTTAGACTTTATTGTTATTTATGATTATTTACTGAGCATCATCAGCAAGCCTGGGACTGTACAAGGGACAAACAGAGAGAATCCCTTCCCAAAAATGGAAACAATCAGGCTCTGTGTGGGAACCTTGAAATTCACCCAAATTAAAAGGCTTCAGTCTCCAGGCTGTTAATTTAGCCCACATCAGGAGCAATAAATTCAGGAATACATTCTGGAAAAGATCCAGAAATCAGTGAAATTTTGGTCTCTGACAGTTTGCTCTGAACTAGAAGTTAGAAGTCAAAGACCAAAAAGTAAATACATTTTACCTGCAATGCTCCAGTTTCCATTTTTGCCCAAATATATTAAAATACAGTTAATACCTCTGATATGCTGATATGATTTCTTCCATGACTTTTATGGCCACATAAAGATAGTGTCTTTGACAGCTGAGCTCAATGCTTTCCTGACATAAATCAGTGTCACAACACTAAAGCCAATGTAACTGCTTAGAATGATACACAGAATGATATGGAGCTCTGTGTGTAATTATTTTCTAAATAGGGAACAGGATAGGAGAGCAGGGCTTAATGATCC
This sequence comes from Emberiza elegans, assembly GCA_024865655.1. Taxonomy (NCBI): domain Eukaryota; kingdom Metazoa; phylum Chordata; class Aves; order Passeriformes; family Fringillidae; genus Emberiza; species Emberiza elegans. Next base: position 9,285,617 of record JALJVW010000398.1, read on the forward strand.
AACATGATTATTTCCTGCTGAAAGAAAAAAACTATCATTCTGATTGTACATAGTACATATTAAATTATTGTTATTGAACTTCCATGTTAAATCCCCAGTAATCGGAGTTCTGCTCTGTGGTGGAAACTGTATTGCAGCTCTGCTACTGATAACATCATAAATACAGCATTATAATAACTAATGCTGCCCTCCTATGACACACTGCAAATTAAGAACATTATTAACAAAACCTGAAGTGGATGCATATTTCAAGTCTTGCTAGATGAAAATGTATTTTCTCCCTGGTTTACTCCCTTGACTATATCACAAAAACACATTTTTCAGCTCTCCACAACCATACTGTAAGCTTTTAATATTACAGTAAATGAAAAATCTGTTATTGTCTTTGGGGGTTGACTCTGTCTGGACCCTGGGTGCCCACTAAAGCCACACTGTCACTCCCCTCCTCAGTTGCCCAGGGGAGAGAAAATACAACTAAAGGCTCCTGGGCTGACACAATGACAGGGAGGTCACTCAACAACTACCATCATGACCTCAGCTTGTGGAAAAATTGATTTAATTTATTACCAATCAAATCAGAGTAGTATAATGAGAAATAAAACGGGATCATAAAGTCATCTTCCCCCACCCCTCCCTTCTGGCAGAAGCCACTCCTGTAGCCTCCCCACCACAAAACCACACAGACCCAACACATTCCACCCCTCACCTCTGTAAAATATTAAGAATTACCACTGAAATCCACATTCATCCACAATCTTCACTTGAATCAACAAAAAATAATTTCCTACACCAAAATCAAAATGATGCAACACAGAATGAAGGTGGGCAAGTGACACACAACTGATCCCTCCACGACAATTAGAACACCAACAACTCCCCATAACCATTCTTTAACATTGTCTGCTGGATGTTTTGCCTGTTATCTCTCCCAATTATTGCCCTTATCTTGGTCCATGAGCCTTTTGCTCTATTTTCTCTCCCATGTCCAGCTGAGGAGGGGAGTGGTAGAGCAGCTCTGGTGGGTACCTGCCATCCAGCCAGGGCCAACCCACCACATGTATCCTACCCTCACCCTACAGGAAATCTCCTAAACAGCCACAGTGTTCACTATACGATTCACAAGAAATCCATATGGTTGGGAAATCTATATGATTTGGAAACACAAAAATCCTTTGTTTATACTCCTCTCTAAATGATGACTTCTTTATGTGGGTTTCATGAAGAAAATCTACCTTTAAACACAAAAACCTGCAGCATGTGTTCAGTGATCCTCTGGCTTCTGCCAGAAGAAACTCTTCAAGTCAATCTTCATAGAAAAAAGAAAGTCAATTACAAGCCAAAAAAGGCAAAAGCCACAGAGCCTGAGCCCTCACGCCACCATAGCCCACATGCAGCTATAGAGTGAATGAATATTAAACCTGAATTTCTTTAAGAATCAACAAGGCACACAACATACTAGAGGGAGAAGGGAATCTATCATTGTGTCCCATGACCAACATCCCTTCACCTGCATGCAGGTATGATATGGGGTGTGTGGTTTCCAGGAACAGCCCCACACACTCATTATTACCACTGGGAGGTTTCATTTCACTCTGTCAGATGGAGCAAAGGAAGGACTTCCAAGACATCTGAACATGAGAGGAAAGATCCCCTTAGGAGAAGCATCAACAGAAAGCTGTAGTTTCTACCATTTTGGGCCCTCCTTTGTTCATGCAAAGCACATTGTCAAACATTGCTTTCCCCAGCCAGCCACAAAGCTATCTGGCTTATTTGGTGAGGTCCAGCAGAAGCTGTTTTTGTGGGAGTTTCATCTGCTGGACCTACACCCCACTGGACAAAGATCACTGGTTAGAGATGTGAGCTCCTTCCCTGTGCAGTGCATCCACCAATGCCCTTCAGGAGGGGATCTGTACAGGCAGGTTTTGCATTCATCACTCTCTTTTCTTTCTTGAGAAGGAGCCTACAGTACAACTCTGAGGTGAAATGAGTGTGTTCAGCTTTGTTGCTGCTAAGCATTCCTCTCTTTACTGGCTAACTCTACTTCCATAATGAGCAACATCTCTGTGAGTGACCAGCCAAGAGATCCCCAGAGCTCCCAGGTTCTAGCAGCAGTGGTTGTTCTCCTCTTCCTCAACTGTGATCTATTTTCTTCTAGTGAATTCTTTTGTCCTCCATCCCTGCTCACGAGACCTTGATGGATGAAAAGCCCCTGGCAGCCCCTGCAGCAGGCAAGCATGGTGGAGTTCTGGGACACTCCTTGCTATCAGAGCAGAGTTTGAACCAAAGTAATAATTGCCTCAGGTACTCTCCTCCTCCCTCTAATCCCAAAAATAATATTTTTAATGTTTCCATACATTTTTTACTTTACTAATGAGGTCAATTGTTCTTTTCTGAACAAAGCACCAGCAAGCAAGCAGTGATATGGCTGGGGTGTTGCTTTTTTAGGTGACCATCAGAGTAACTTGTCTTGCTGGGAGGTGAGTGACTATCTGGGAGGGGAGGTACCAGTCTGGATCCATGGACTCATTCCCCTCTTGACTAAGGTAGTCCCAGTGTCAATTAATCCTAGTGACTGAAGCAGAAACCTATGGAGCTGATTCTAAGCCTTCCCTTGGCCCAGCAAAGAGAAATACCGGCTGAGAGGAGATTTTCCTCTCTTACCAGAAGGGTATATCCTCCACCTTACACCAGACACAGGCTGGTACCTAGAGTACCTGTTGCCTGAAAGAAATGTGTACACAGAGCCATCAACTCCCCTTTTACTACAAGTTGTACGTGCCCTCTAGTAGTTGGGAAAGCAGCAGTACAGCAAAGGCCATGCAAATGCACCATGTGAATATCTGGACCTTAATAAAAGCTCTTTACTACCAAAAAGCATAGCTTATAACATTGTGTTCAAAGTATTTGTCCATAAACACTTTGGGTGAATTCCTGGTCCCACCAAAGACAGTGGGAATTTTGCCCTTCGCTTCAGGGGGATGCATTTCATCTTTTGTGTTTAATTGCCAGTTGTTAGGGAAAGGAATAAATTACACTCTGTTAAATCCAGGCACAGTAATAATCAACAAGTCCCTTTTTTAAAAAAAAAAAATGCTACCAGAAGAGCCCTTTACATCTAGCTGAAGTCTTAAGGAGTCCTTTTTAAGTGTTCTGAAAGTTATTTTCTGATACTTTTTTGTATTCCCGGATGGTTTCACTGCATTTGCATCAAACCAACTGGATCAACAAGAAAAAACAAACAGGGAAAAGTCATTAATGGACAATAGACAAGATTTAAAAACCTTTCACAACCATCCACTTAAAAGACTGCACTGTTTAGCTAGCTTGTCCAAATTTACAGTGTAGCAAGAGCAATAATCTCTGTCAGTGCTGCTTACAGCCCCTGCCAAGCTGAAAGCAATGTTCCCATTGACTTCTGAATGCAGCTCAGATCCTGGAAAAGAGGAGCTCTGTGCCAGAGTTGGAACAATTAGACAAATGAATGTACATGAGATGGAGATATCCTTTCTGAGAGTTAAATTATTTTGCCATGAACACGACATTTCAAGTTTGTATTGAGATGACCCATCTGTGTTTTAAAGCAGATTGGAGTGCTTTGGGAAGCAAATGACACACTGCCTTATTTAAGCCAAATGTTCAAAATTCCATTTGCTGTTGGTGCAAGCTACACACACTGACTCTTCAGTCATGTGTCTGAGCACATTCCTGATGAGCTTAAGCAGAGCAAAGTTAATCAAATCAGCCTATGGAATCCCTACCACACCACTGCAACCTGACATTGGGATTTCTATTTTAGCAGCCTTTAACTAATTTTCATCAAGGTCCTCTGATTTCTCATATTCTTCTCAGCACTACCTGTAAGAATTCCACTGTACTGGCTCACCACAGTGTCTTTACCTTCATTTAGACATCTTCATTTTAGCTCTGACCTTTAGGGCATTAAAAAATGCTTCTGTTCTACTATTATGGTGTTATGAAACCTGTCTGTGCTGATGCAGCATTCACCAATTTAACACACAAAAATCCAAGCACAAAATATTTATCTCATCCATTCTCCCCAGCTGCCTCTCCACTACCTCTTCTCAAGAGTCTCACCATCCAAGCAGCAATTATGCAGAGCTGCCAGAGGTTTCCTTGCCATCCAGCCCTTGAACATTCCTGCTGCTGCTTATGGCTTTCTCCAGGCAACTTGAGAGCCAGTTTTCTAGAGTCTACAGATTTTATTGGTGAAAGCAACATATGCCATCAGCTAGAGAGGGGCTGGGAACATGGCACTACCTCATCAGTCAGTACTGCTGCTTAGGATAATCATTCAACATGTTATTCATGTTTAACACATCAGTTCATTGAGCTGGCACTCTCATCCCACTTACAAAGGTAAATGAAGGCTAGAAGGGGCCTGTGAAACTCGAGCTAATGAAAATGATGCAGCTGGCTCCAAACTGTAATTCTGGCTCTGAGGTGCAAGATCTTGGCACCATCTGCTCCTTCCAGAGCTAATATTAATGAAGAACTCATCACACCCCTGCTGAGTGAGGGAATGCTAGCACGCAGACCCCGATGGATGCACACAGCTCCCAGCCATATTTTAGCACTGCTGATGTACAATCCTGCCAGCTTTCTCTGATAGGGAAGTTTGAGCTGTAGCATCTGTGTGAGTTCAGGCTGAAGGCCTGGGCTGCAGCCCCTCTAAGCAGGACATCCTGGGGAGGAGCAGGTCCAGGTGCCCTGGGCAGAGCAGGCTCAGCCAGATGGGTCTCGAGGCCATGTAGAGCTGCCTGGGCACACAGTCCATGCAAGGCACTGCATCTCCAGGACTTCCAGATGCTTAAAGACCTTCAAAATCACCCAAGTCTTCAAACTCCAGACTAAATTTTCAGGTGAAAAAAAGAAGGTCCAGGCAGCTCAGGTGGATGGTAGTCCTTTGTGGACTATAAAGCAATAAATCCATTTTAAACCAGGTTTCACACTCAAAAAAATCCAGGGTTTCCCACTTAAAAATTTTACAGTGGGCATTGTATTCTGCATGCCACTGAAAGAAACAGCATTTTACTATTTTACTCAAAAAAAAAAACGTTTGCATGCTTGGTGTATTTTGAAACTCTGTGTAACCAGACTGCCCAGCTATTTGCTTAGTTGCATAAGAGATCTCATGCTGCTAAACCCTCCAGAGTTATCTTGCCCCCACCCTACTGCTCAGAAGAGGCTTCCAAAATAAAATAAATCATTGATCCAGTGTCAGGAAAACTGCCTTCCCAGTGTTATCCAGTCCCAGAGTATTCTCTGTAGGACTGTTTCTTACAGATAGTAGGGATAACCCTCAGGCATTTTATGGATCCATGCACTTTAAATTTTACACACAGCCTTTGGCACTGACATCCCTCTTATCGAAGATATAGGATCCCATGCCCATTGGCATTCCCAACAGACTGACAGTAACAAAATTGTGTGGAAAAAATTAGATTCTCATGCTGCAGAAATTTTAAGATATGTGCAGCTGATGCTTAAATTGCCCAATTTAAAAATATATACTTTGCACAAGAAAACTACCCAGTAAGAACATTGAGGCTGCAAAGCAAAGTACTCACAGTTTCAGAGATGTTAGAATTAGGATTTCTTGGCACATAGTTTATCCACTTTCTGCATATCCCTTCAATAAGGTATAACCCCTGGAGGGCTGACTTCAGCTCAGTCCAGAGTGTGGCTGAAATTGGTTCTGGTTTTAGCTGCTAAATACACCAAAGCTGTCCCTGTGCAACATGTGCAAATTATAAGTTAAGGAAATGCCTACAACTTAACCAAATGTTCATAGATTAGAAATGGCAAGAAAAATATCCCTGAGTCAAGAGCCAGACAATCCTTCCCCACCAAATTTCAGATCCTTGCTTCAAAGCACTGAGATATTTCACCTTTTCAATGATCACCCCAATTTTTTTACCAGTGTATTGTTCTCTACATCTATTCTCAGGCATAAGTTTGGATTAAATCTTCCTAAAGAGTTTAGGGAGTTACTTAGCACAGCAAATTCCCTTCGAATTTTGTTCAAAAGGGTTCAAGTCTAGGAAAGCAAATGCCAATCAAACCAGGGGCTTGTTACACAATCTTCACAGTAAGAGACACCAGCAGCTCCGCCTGTAATATTTTTGCCACTTACAATTAATAGTCTGGAAAAAGACATCTTGAGAAAGTAAAATAAGTGGCACAAAGAGGAGGAGGGTTTCCAAGCAACTGCTTCATTTTCATTTTAAGCCCATGCTGCAGGAGTGTTAGCAGCAACTTAAGGGGCTAGTCTCATCCCCAGCCTGCAGGAGAGTGAGGAAACTAGGTTAGAAACAGTAATTTCTTGCATATAACCTCAGATTAACATACAACAGGAGGGATCAAAAGGAACAGGATTTTAAAATTATTGTGCCCACAGTTAATTTCTAGATGCAATACCCCCCACAATCAGCAAATGTATTTGTACGGCCAAGTTACATTCCCACTCTTTTTTTGCAAATCCTCTGCTCCCCAGATCTTAAAATAATAGGGAAGAAAATGATAAAGAAAAAGCAAGCATAAGTGCTGCCTTTTCTTAGCAAGCACCTCCTGAAGAGCTCCCTTCCCAGCCCTGTTCCCACTGGTGCTGGCTCAGCGTGCCAACCTCACGCTGCCCAAGCTGCCCTCGCTCAGTCACCACTTATTGTTTCTTGGCCTTTTTGCTAAGCTGCACCTTGGAATTATCACAAGCCCAGTGCTATATTTCAAAATCAGGCACCTAAAGAAGTCCTCTGATTTTTCAGGAGCTGCTGTGCATTGTCAGCAGAGCAGGAGGACTTGCAGGCACCCTGAATGCCCTGGAAATCAGGACACTTTAGGCTGTGCTCCTGCTCTCAGCTTTTTCAGTTTTTCCTCCACCCAGTGGCCACTAACAGAAACAAATCACTTAATAAAATACACTGTACTACCACTCTATTCACTGAAATACTCTATTAGCATGGCAGTAGTCTATTGTTCTCTGGACTGCTACTTACACAACATCACCGTGTTCCCCTGTTATGGCATGAAGTAGAGGATTGCACTATGGAAAACATTAGTCTGACAGGTAGGTGACAGAAAGAGAGAAAAACACACTGGTTTTGGGGATGGATACAGGACCAGATGAAAATATTATATTCCCACAAGGTCTAATAATATAGATGCAGTCAAAAACAGTAGCTTCTGCCATTGACAGAAGTGGAGAAAAGTCAAAATGGATTCAAAACTATTGCCATGATCTAAGGCACACAAATCTGCATTCATTCATATAAATCGAGCAGCTGATGAAATCTCCTGACCAGTTTCCTGCTGGTACTGCAAAAACACAGATTTCTTGACAGCTGTCTGCCCCACCTGAGCAGATGTGATGAGCTGCAGATCTGGGCTCCAGCACAGAGCTCCTGCAGGACACACAGTGGGGAGGAGCCCTCTTTGGACTGGCTACAGACTGCCATCAAACCCTTTGGTAATTATAGTCTAAATTTGGATTTTAATATTCAGCCAGAGAATTGAAAAATGCTGTGCTTCTGTAGATGATGAGAGCATGTTACCTGAGCCAGCTGGCAAAAATGTGAAGCTGCATTTATGTTTCATTACTAATAGCTGCTGAATTGACTCTGTAATTGAACCTTTAAGGGTATTTGCAGGACATATTCCATACAGTACACTAAAAAGCAGTTTTGCTGCCCATTAGCAGGGCTGCACAGAAACGCAAACACATATATGCAGGTTTACCTGCATGTTTACAAACATTGACACCCTTACACTTAAATGCTGGATAAACATCTCCAGGAGCATTCAGGACTAGAGAAACAGCCACCAGGTTGCGTAATTTACACCTTAAGACAAAAAATACCAGGCAGACTGGTACAAAAGTACAGCACACTACCACTTACTGATTGAAAAGTACAATTTAATTATTTTTAAATTGATTCAAGGTTTGGTCTGTACCTATTTGACTGTGTCACCAGTGCAGGGCCACTGATGCCAGTGAGCTGCTCCCCTTTGCACACCAGGTGCTTGCTCTGCAGTCAGCCCCTTACTCCACTTTTTGACCAAAGAGGATGTTTCAGCTGGGCACTTGAGCACAACACACAAGTGCCCACTTTGCCCAGCACCATGAGGCAGCCCATTTCCACAGCTTGCAGCACTGCTCGCTGCTGCCAGGACCTTTGAAGGCTCCATTTGCTCAAGGCTCTCTTGTTGGAAACCCCACTGCTACAGAGCATGAAGAGCAAATAAGGGTTGGAAATACAATACCACAGATTAAACCTCTCTCTGTTTGAAAGAATGATTGAGACTTGCCAGAGTGTTTGCCCAGCTCTGCCCATAAAGATTTAACCTTGTTTGCTGTTTCTCCCTCACCTTGAGTCTGTAGTTTATGGCAAGCAGGGATGGCAGAAGAGTGGGTGGGGGTAGCGCAGTATCTCTGTGGTCCTCTGAGTGCTTTAATGCAACATCATAAAAGGGATCAGGGACAGAGCTCTTAGCCATGACCCCCCTCTGCAAACAAAGCAGGAATTACTGAGCAATAGTGTCATTCACAGTATTTTCCCCTTGAAAGTACCTCTGCAAGAGCCACCACACTTGGGCAGAGCAGGCAGCTGTGTCCCCAAGCAAGGGAGCAGAGCCATGGGCTCACAGGGCTCCATGGCTGACCTGGCACCCCCCCCTGCCCCATGGCGCTGCAGACCTGCCACAAAGCTCCATCAATTATGTCGATTGAGCAATTTTCAGTATTTCTCTGGCTGACAGCAGCAGTGGTGCTCTGTCTGCCAGCTCTTGGCTAGACAAAGCAGATTTAGTGTCCCCCATCTGGTAGTTGAACTCTGTGTGCAATCTGCATGCAGCCACAGCCAGCACTCAAACTGGGACCCTGGTGGGGGCTGGTACCAGGTACAAGGGGTGCTGTGGCAAACCCATCTCTCTGGGAAGCAACTCTGCACCTGTGAGGAGCAGCAGTGGTGACAGAAATATAACCCTAAAATGTAGCTAGCCAGCATTGCAGAAAAGGAGTTTTAACAGCTATGCAGATTAGGAAAAACCACAGATCTGGCAGTGCTTCTGGGACTTGTTTACACTTAATAGTAAATGCTGGTTACTAGTAATATCTTGTTTAAAATACAAGGGTATTTAAGAGGCAGCTATTGATAGTTTACTGTACTAAGATGAAGGCATTATTGCCAGAATTTTGCATTTGAATAAGCCATCATGCCCTATAAAAATCCCAGCTATTGCCTCTAGGCTGTTGCTTTGAATCTGACTCAAATCAGTAATGACCAAAAGCAGTCACTGTGTAAGGATGCTCAGTGACATGAACACCCTGAGCTCACAGGTACAGCCTCTCTGGGGTTTGAACACCTTGCCACAGGGCTGACATCCATCTCTGTGGCTGTCCTCAGAGGAGTTGTGTCATTCCACCACCCCAGCACCCAGGACACACACCTGTTAGCCTGATGTCACCCTCACCCCCTATGCTTGAGTTTGAAATTACCTGAAACTTGTTTCTTCAAACACGTCCCACTCTTCCCCCCAAGGGTCAGTTTGTTCTGTTCATCTTCCTCTGCCATACTTTGTGCAGGGCATGTCCCAGCTGGCACTGCAGGAGATCCAACCAGCACCAACAACACTCACCTGCCCATGCCCTGCCAGCAGGGTCTCTCCAGGACCCATCCTCATTCATTCCTTACACTGCATGCTATCCTGACATGGAAGTAAATTACCCTAAGTTTGGACCCCTTCTTCAACAAAACCGCATCAAAATACTGAACCTGAAGTACACCTCAGAAAGCTGCCTCCCTATTCCACTCTGGCCAAGCAAAACCACTGCAGCAGGGCTCTTCCCCAATCATCCAAAGGCAGCCTGAACCCCCATGGGTGTTTCTGCCCCTGCACTGCACTTCTGGGCTGCTGAGGCTCAGTGCATGTGCAACTTTCCCTGTTTATGTTCTCAGGGCAGTGAAATGTGCAGCTTCCCTGCACAAGGGAGCTCCCTACCAGCTGCTCATCCTTTATCACTGCTCCATTCAGCCCTTCTCAGGGAGCACATGGAACCTGCAGGTACTCATAAAGACTACCTGATCTCGTTTCACCCCTATTTCAGATTTTCTAATTAATTTCAATTAATTCATTGTTTTTCTTAAACTCGTCACATATTCTACTTGGATACCCTATCAGCTCAACATAGTTATAGTTATAGAGATATATAGAGCATATAGTTATAGAGCAATGTGTTGTCCTCCCTGATCAGACCAGAGATGAGCACAGCCAAGGCCAGGCAGCACTGGAAGACAAGGCTGAGGGCTTACACACAGCAGCAGCCGCCTCTGGAACCCTCTGACCTGACTGCACAGTGAAATCCTCTTGCATCTTCAGGGGTTCCTTCAGAGTCAATGACAGCCTGAAGTTTAAACACACCCATAAAAGCAAACCATTAGCAGCTTGGGCCTCCCAGTGACTGGATTTGGCCTCCCAGTGACTGGATCCTCCCTATCCAGGAGCTCAGTTACATGTCCAAACATTGCTGCCATCTGCTTAACTGTTCCCCACACTAAGTTTAAAGCAGTGTGCGATTCTTACAACATTTGCACGCATGTGCACGTGCATTGCAGAGCACACCACTGAATTTTCTGCTCTGCTAGCTGACAGCAGCTCTTCCTTTACTTACAAGAAGTCATATTTGAGAGGCCAAGGTCTGCACGAGCTGGAAGGGGCCCCTGCTGCTGGGCAGCTGGGCTGAGCTGCGGCTGTGCCAGCACGCTGGGACCAGGCTGTCGTTAGTGCAGCCAGAGCACCAGGCACTGCAAATCCATCATGCCAGTTAATTCTCTGTGAGGGACCAGCAGCTCAGCCTGCTCTGGAGCAAGCCCACCAGACAGGCAGGCAGAGAAGGAGGCAGCACTAGATCTTCCACTTTGCCTTATCCCTAATTAGTTGGGGATGATGGCTGCTCTGTCTCTGCTGGTGCTCTTCAGGATTTAAATAGATGCTGTCTGCCTGCCATGCCTGCATGGTTTTAGGCCAGCAATAATTGCAGGTATGAAAAATATCCCAAGGAAAATCTGTGTGAGATTCATAATAATAGCAAAGAATTAAAACCAAAATGGCAAGTGTTCCAGTATTCTACAGTAAGCACTTGTTCCTTAATGTGAAACAATCAAACATTTAAAATATGCAGGGACACACACACAATTTGTATGTATAAACATACATTATTTAGATCAGTTGAATTCTCAAGAGCTGCAAATAGTCCATGAATTATTCTGTAATTTATCCTTCCCCCATCTGAGAATATGCTTCCACCAAAAGATTTTTTTTTTTTCAATTAAAATTCATTATGTTAGCATCCCAAGCAGGCAGCCAAAAGAACACAGAGGGACTGCCAGGTATGACCCACGGGCTTTGTGTGTCAGTCTGCTCCCAGACATCATTTTCTCCATCAGTCCCTCAAGGCACAAGCAGAAAGCAGGCTCTGAGCCAGCTGGGCATTTCTGCTCACACACAGCTCCCAGGCAGCACCTTTTCACAGGCACCTCAAACTCTGCTGCAGATTGAGACCAGCAGGAGCCTCCTGTGCACACCCCACCGGCCTGACCCAAAACCCAGGAGTGGCTGAGATCCACTGCTCCTCTCTGCTGTGAGACTTGGGGACAACAAATGGCTTCCACCTCTCTGAATTCGCATGTTAAGCCACCACTCAGAACTGATTTTAAATGTAAAGTTCCTGCTGCACATAAACAACCAAGTTTCCTTAGCTCTTTCAGTCACACAGCGATGGTTTCCTCCTGTAGCATGGCTGCCCAGGACTGGATCCTGCACAACACCAGGGAAGCCACAAATATCTGTGTTTATTCTGGAGGTTGTGGATTTTCTGCTCGTTTCACTTTTGCTCTTAACCCAAAGCTTCTGGAGGCTTCTCTCAATAATTATATTTTAAAAAAATAATTAGTTTTTTTCTCTTATCTGTGATGCATAAAAAACTTGTGAAGGAACTAAAATTATAGAGGAGGGAAAATATTTTGATATTAAAAAGTTAATAATTTGCCTGTCCTAAAAAAAAAAAAAACCAAACCCAAACCTATGAAAACTCATGCAATTATAGCTGCAAAAGAAGATGAAAGAAGAAATGTCAAGCCAGGCTGGTTCAGGTCCAATATCCTGCTTTTTGCACTAACACCTGTTGAATTCCAAATGCTTAGAAAAAAATGCTTCTAAAAATTAAATGTCTCTGACTCGCTGAGCCATGTTTCACTTTCCTGTCCTTGAAATCCCCAAGGAGTTGTCTAGGGAAAAAAGGGGGAGGGGAAGAGCAACAGCAGACTTAGTTATTTTTAAATATTACCAAAAAAATCTCCAGTAGAAATCTGGGAATATTCAAAGCTTCCCAGACCTTTGTACAACATTTTAAAACCCAAAGGGAAAAGCAAAACAAAAAGAAGTGGTAGAAGCTAATTTTCAAGTTTCCTTAACAGGTCACCTTTGAAATGAAGTCCCAGATTTCCTCGACATAATATGGTCTGAAAACACATTATTATGATATTGGTGGGTTTTTTTTCAAACCAGCAGTGCCAGAAATTAAATTAGGGCTGTCTTCTCCAAAATACTGCTGAAGCACCCAGTCCAAAGTCTTGCTTTCTTGTAAAAAATTATGAACAAAATAAAAAGTCCTGCCCCAAATGCGAGGGGTCCTACCTCTTGGAATAAAATGCAGTTATTGCTCTTAGTCCTGCAGAGACCCTTCCTATCAGCACACATCAAGTGGTACCACAGTCCCCTGCATGGCATTTTTGGCTACTACTTCTTGTAAGTGCCCCGACGCATTTTGTGTAGCAGGAGTCCCACAAAGATACATTAAAAAAGGCAGTTTGAAGGATTCACCCAGAAATATCATTCTTGACTTCATATTTAAAGCCTCAGTTGAGGATTTGGTTAGAATTTCAGGTTCACTTAAAGAAAGAAATTCAGTAATTCACATGGAACAACACAGTTACACTGAAAGTAGCTTCAAAATCTTGCTGAATGGTTTGCACTATTTGGCACTTTTACAAACTTACTGCTTATGTTTGCTCACAAACTGACAAGGCCTCTTGGCCCCACTTCCACACTGGAACAAAATCCAAACTGTTCAGACCCCACACAGCTCAACTCCTGTCCCTGTACCCCTTACAAAGCCAAAGACACCTTTTAGGTGTCCCAGTGCACCTGACCACCCATGAGCTGATTTTCAGCCCTGCATCAGATCATTGCTTGGCTGCACCTCCTGTGCATTATGACAAGCATTCCTAAACCAAATCAATCACTGTATTTGAAAAATATGTGGAGGGGTTTTGGGGTTGTTTTTGTCTTAGCTCTGGCAATCAGAGTCACTGGGAGTACAACTTGCATCATGAGAATATTGGGTGAGAACTTGAATGAGATAACAGAAAGAAATGCCTTGCATTGTCCAAAACCATGATCTCCCATAATTTATAGGAGAAACAGCCAGCTAGACTGTGAAGGGGGTCTGTATGCAAACCCTAAATTTTCCAGTTCTTCCCTGCATAACTTTTAGTTTCCACATTCCTTTGTTGCTTTCTGAGCAAAGCAGCCTGACAGGCTAAAGGCAGTTCAGACTCCCAACAAGGACGTTGACCCAAACTGTGAATAGAAAAACACATCAATCATAAGCACCCCTAGAAATTATTTATCTATTTATATCTTTACTCTTTATGAGATTAAACATAGAATCATCTTCAAAAGAGAGGTAGGGCAGAATCCTCCCCTCCCAAAAAATAAAGAAAGGACTTCAGCTCACAGCCTGAACATATCCCTTTTGTTGTGTTCTTCTGCTCCCTGGGATGGCCAGCAATGCCCAGCTGATCACATCTGATCTGTATAGAACACCAGCTTTACCTGACACTGTTTTGTCTGAGGGGAGCTCTCTAAATTAATTCCACAGGCTCAGAGCTTTGACAGCTCTTTTTTGATCTTCTCTGCTGCTTCTCCACACTTTCAGGGATGCTTAAACCCAGTCAGAGCAGCCCAAAATGAATGTCAACTCTTCTGATAACACTGTCCGTATTACTGTGGGCACTGAGTTCCCCTTGCACAACAGCCACAGGTAAATCAGGGCACCACACTACCAAAATTAGGAGCACTGCAAGTTTGGGGTTTTTTCCCCTCACTTCTTTTCTATCCAAGCCTAGAAGACATTGTGAGTCTGTGTGCCACTAAGCCAACTCTCTGCAGCCTTTCCTTAAGCAGGAGTGCAGAGCTGCAGGACAAGCACCACAGAGCTGCCAGAACCACCCAGCACCCACAGCCCTTTGGGGCAGGAGAGGTGGCAGCACAAAGCCCATGGTGACAGAGCCCTTCCCATGCCAGGGTGGCTTTGCTATACACAGCACTGACATAGAAAGCCACAAAAACCCAAAAAGAACCAACTTTGCCATTGTTGTGTCCATGTATTTTCTCTATCTATCCTGAAAATACTTTTAAATTTTCAAGAAAACGTCTCATCCATAGAAATTATCATATAGCCATATTTCAGATATTCAAAATAAAAATAGCTGTTTCATCCAGGTAATCCTGGCCACACCACCAAATATTTCTCAGAGAATTAGACACTTCTCCTGTGGGAAGGGCGTGAAATAGATTTTCCTGATTTTCCTGTTCTCACTTGGTTCAGGATTGGGTTTTGTCTCATTTCAGACCCCCTTGAGGATTCATTAGGTTGAGGGTGGGAGGCACACAGTGCTTAAAAGGAAAGCATTTTCCTGCTAAGGCTAATAGCCAGCATTTCTAAACTTGGGCCAGCCAGATCACAGTGGGCGATTACAGAAAATCCATGACATGCTAGAGCAGGAGCTGAAGAAGTTCAGTTTAGCTGAATTTCACACCATGTCAGAGTCCTATTTGCAGCTTAGAAAATGAATTTAATAAAGCTTTTCTGCTGTAACATGGAGTGTCAGCTAGCAGATTCTCTGACACCTGCTGCTCTTTGAGTCTGATACCATATTGCAGCATAATGTGGTCTAAAATTAGACTTCACACAACACACCAGGTTTCAATCTTTCAGAAAATAATTCTGTTCAGCACCTTTCATTCCCTAACAGGGCTTTGGGACACATGTCCTTTCTTTTGTGCCCCCTCCTGGATTAGCACTTGGAAATTTTTTTTAGCAAAGGTTTGAACCATTTGTAAAAAAGAAAAATAAAAACAAACCAAAACTGAAATAGTTTCATTTTCACTTGATTGCAAACTATACCATGAAGAAATATACTTGCCAACTTATACAGTTGCTTCCTACCTGCACCCCCACAGACCAGAGATAGCATAAAGCTGGAAGGCTTTCAACTTTGGGTGCAGAGAATTATTGTCTGAGAAGGAAAAATATTCCAAGCTGAAATGACAGACGGGTGTTTGAATATCTATTTCAAGACTGAGAAGCAGTTACAGGAAGAAGCCAATGACAGCTCCACAGGATAATGCAATTTTTCTGTATAAATTCCTCTCATTACCAAAGAAAAGAATTAACCTGAACTATTTCTCTCTCTAATCAAGATACATTTTTGTATCTTCTTGTATAATTGTATTTAAATGCAATTAAGTGGTAGTTCATTCCTTTTATAGAGAACTGACTGCAATTAATGCTACCGTTTATTCTAAATACTAATTAGATTTTTTAAAGTGTGCCTAGCTTTTAAATGCTAAGTTGGCTCCAAAACCTAGAGCTCAGCTAAAATCACCTATGAAGCTTCTTTCACAAGACAAATGCCTGTCTCGTCTTTCCCAGCTACCTGCAAAATCTTTAAGACAATGTGGAGCTTATGTACACAGCATGAATAGCATTTCACTGCCAAGAATTCTAGCACTGATTGGTGTGCTCCAACAGAGACATCAGTATTTTTCAAAGAATTTATAAGAGGCAAAAATAAAATTAAAAAAAAAAACTGAGCATAAGGTGTAGACCTTATAATGTATGGAATTTACTGTGGCAGAAAAATTACAGCTTTTCACTACCAAGAAATGGCTCTGAGATATCCAATAGAATTAGTGACCTTGTTCTCATCCTGGGAATTACAATCGATCTACTTTTTGTATCAAAATTAAATTGCTTCCCAAGTTAGAATGCAACATCCTGTGTCAGCTTGCAAATGAGCTGGAGTGAGAAAGCAAACAGATCGCAAACACTTAACTTTACAAATATAAATAGCATGCAGATTGAAGCAAATAAGATGTCCAGTGCAGGGGGAAAAAATCCAACTTCCCCCATTTCAACTGAATGTCCAGAATATTGTTTTGTACAGGACACCACCCATAGGAGTAAAACTGAATCTGACTGACTGCCTTGGCCAATTCATAAAGCCTTCCTTCACCAAATGTGTTGCAGAAGTGAACTTCCCTCCGTGGCAGCAGCAGGAGGGAGGGCAGGGAAGAGCTGCACTCAGACCCTGTGGAGCACCTGGAGCAGCACAGGGAGCTGTGGCCTCCCCCCCTGGGCCCCAGAGCAGTGCCACTGGCTGACAAACAAAGCCAAACCAAAGGTTTCTAACCAAAACACACCCTTCAAACTATCATCTCCTCGCCCCTCTCACTACATATATTTTTGTCCAATATTGCTGTTTCCATTCAAAACGTGGGTGAAGACTGAAATTTTCATCAGCACCAGTATGTGCTGTAATGCCTGCTAACTACTGAACCCTTCCTGAAAAATTACATGGGGCTGAGCAGAAGCTGATGAGAAAGGAGAGCATAAAGCATCTATACATCTCATTCTGTTTAACTAGCTTGACATCGTCTTCAAAATGCCATCTACATACTGAAACAAAGGAACCATCCTAATGGGTACATCACAATAACAGCTCCTCCCATCAATCTCCATTTACACCCATCCATATGGAGGAAAAACTTGATAATCTCAACAGAGAGAAGCTTCTCCAAGCATTCTTGGAGTATTCTCAGGCTATTCAGCCCATGAAATTTACATCTAGGAACATACCCATACAATTTTAGAGATAATATTCATTAGGCTCATCAGAACTATTTGGTCTCGTTTCTGTGTTGGAGGTACAGATGCTTATTTACAGCTCAATTAAACTTAAAAAAAAATCCAACAACTTTAAATTACTATGACCTGCCTGTCTCAGAGGTATTCTGCAAGTACTGAAAATTCTAGTACCAAAGGTTTTCAGAAATACCAATAATCCAGAATCTGTGTGTTTGGTAACCTGGGCTGTAGCCAAGCCAGAGTCAGTCCTCCTTCCTACTTTGCATGACCTTTTGTTCCCCGATGTATCTCTCTATAATCCAAGGGTATGACTAACCAGGCATGTAGGTGGCTTGTGAGAATTGTTCATTAATAAAAACTTACATTTGCAAAATAATGAACATTTTCAGTACCCTGTAAATCTTCAGATTCATATAAACTTTTTAAACTTTGAAACACCACACATAAAAATTGTAAGATAAGATGGTCTAAGAAAGGCATATGAAACACCTTGTCATTTGGGACAGGTTTGGGGCCTGGAGAGGGAAACCTGTCTACACTAATTCCTGAAGTTTGGGCAGTAGCTCATTAGTGTTGGTTAATGGCCATCCCAAGCTGATGAAAGACTTATTCATAAATTATTTCTCTTTTATTTTAATGTTATTTCATGAAAACCATCTATTACATTCTGCTTGCTTATGGTGCTAGTTTGCATTTTAATCTGGTTTAATAATTTCAAACACTGAGATAAAGAGAGAAGTAAATTAAGAGGGTAGACCAGGACAGGCACAGCCCTGTCATACAAACCCTTAACTGATCCCAGGCTGAAATCATGCTCACATACCCAGAACCCCCAGGGCAGAGAGAAAGATCTCACTGTCCTGAGGCACCAAATGTTTCCACTCACCTCTCCCTGTGCCAGCCTGCAGCCCAGGCTGTGCTGGGTGATTCCCTGGGACACACGGTGGTGTGAAGGAGTTGCTGGTGCTGGAGGACACAGCCAACGCAAGAGGCTGCTCAGCATTCCTGCAGCAAGGCACAGCAGAGACAGAGTACGAGGGGGTGGTGAGGAGAGGAAATTGTGAAAGCTATTCACAGGCATTGCCAGTGCAGAATATTTTTATATCCCTCTCAACTTTGAAACAAGTGATATATTGCTTCACGTATGTTCAATGTTCCCAGACCCAGAAGGACCTGAAAGCCAGCCCTGAAAGAGCAAAACCTGCCTGGAGCTTAAGGCAGCAGTAGTGAAATCTTGCCCAAAAAATGCAGCAGAACATCTTCAAAGCAAACCCACAGCAGCGGCCTCCAGGACAGGCTCAATCCACACAAACTCTTTCAGCTGTGGCAAGGAGGGAGCCAGAGGGACTTGTGGGGTTAAACTGGCCACTTTCCTGTATTTGATAGATCTTGACAAATCATGACGTGCACATGGCCCCAGAGAACTCTTTCCAACACAAAAGCAAGAACTCACCTACCTGAAAGCAATCACATGCAAGCCCCAACGCCCAGTTTAGCCCTGTGTGACCCATTCCCTGCTTCAATATTCTGGCTGGATTCACAAGCAGTGGGCAAACTCCAGTCTAACTCCCATGCAGACAGTTGGGATGAGCACTGGTGTGCTGCCTGAGTAGTAAATGAGAAGGACTACTGGTAATTCCAGGTGATGAAACCAGACAGGTTGGAGAAGCTGGGCACAGAAAATAGCTTTAACTGCAGACTCTGTGCTGTACACACAAACAATAAATGGTCCATTAGGGGCTTACAATATCATAAGAAATCTTTTTAGTTTTCAATTTTGATGGACATATAGTTCTGTACCCGTTGTTGATCCAGACTAACTTAAATGAAACCTTTTTTCAGAAACTGGATGAAGTTATTGTTATTGAAAGAAACAGAGATTGTGTCACAAGGGCTCTGTACCAGTACAACAGTGTAGGATAAAAGCTGCTGTGACTGGTTTTCTAAAAAAATGCTTTAACATTTACCATTGCTACTAACACAGCATGCAACCAGCTCCCATGGCATAAGGACAATTTAAGCCAATAATAACTTTCTCCTCTTCTTGGGAATATATCAGGTCACAGTCAGGTCCATGGTAGAGTGAGAAAGCACTGGCATTGCTAAGCACCTCAGAGCAGAACTGAGCATTTCAGGCTCTGCATTCCAGGCCAGAATGAGCTACTAGTTCCACAGGGGCAGCTGAAGAACTGCAGTAAAACTGAGCAAAACCTTCCTGGTTTGCAATGACAGCTCTCACCAGAGGTCTCTGTGGGTTGCCCAGCCTGAGGGATGCTCTAGGAATGCAACACACAGAAGGGCTCTGACCACATGCCGAGGCTCCCTCCAGGACAGAGAACTGTGTGTCCAGCATTAGAACAAGTGGGAAAACCTGAACAAGCCACACACTGCTTTTCCAAGAAAGATTCCAGTCTAACTGCGGCATATGTAGTCTAAGATTTGTCTATTCCATCAAATATGAGCAGGAGCAATGGGAGTTCAAAGCTTCCATCCACCCAGAGGTATGATGGATGACAGACAATAGATCTGTGACATACCAAACAGTTTCTTACTGGATCCACAGTAAGTTTTCCCTCACTCACTGTTGCTAGGAAGTTAATCAAGATGTAGTCTAAAAAAAAGTTAAATTATTTGTTAATTCACAGTTATTGGCTAAAATGTGTTTTCAGTAACCTGGCTATTTGCCTGGTCCGTGATTTTTTTGCTGAGATTCAGTCTATCAGGCAGTAATGAAGCCAAGATTCAGAAGAGATGTCCTCCTGTTTTAGCAGAGGAGGAGGAACTCACTTCCCTGCTCCCCCTTGCCGTAACTCCCAATTACCTCGACTTGCAGAAGGTTGATCCAGATGGTGAACACAAGACTGCAGGCAAGCATGCCTCCAATGAATTCTCAGTGTGGAAGGGTGGAATAAGCCATATGTTTTCACAAATTAGGGGTGACTCTCCAACGCCTGAATGATGAAGCAGATCCAAGAGTAAGTTATGCATGATCCTCCCCGATGAGTGAAGAGAAATGTTTTATTCAGTGCCTCATGCTGTGAGCTATATTTATACCAAATGTATCTTTGTACATTTTAAAATATTATCTATTAGGGGATACTGCAACTGCAACACAGGACTATGTACAGCACCACTTAAAACCCAACAGCCACGGGAGGGCTGTAAGTGGCCTTGACACCATCCAGCTGTGAAGTTACTTGTCCAGGTAACTCAGGCTAAAGACCTTAAAATCCAGCCAGCAAACTGCCTTGAAGAAAGCCTTTTCCTTCTGTGCATAAGCTACAAAGCCCATGAAATCATCTGACCAGACAAATACACAACCAGCACCTTGTTTCCTTTGTTATGGTAACTACCCAATAGCACAATGCTTGAGACTTATTTTTTTTAAATCCCCACCTTCTGGATTCCTTAGATTATGTTACCCCTTTTCTTTTACTTAAAACCTCTTTAAGAGAGGAAATTATACATCAAACTAAAATTAACATTCTTCTAATCTCAGAATCTTTGCAGGGACTTTGCAAGCCTCCAGCAGCAGGGAGGGCTGCTCAGGCAGAGCAGGAGAAGGGAGGGAGCCCTTTGCTTGCCCCACTCTCCCTGGGAGCAGCACCCAGAGGGAGCACGAGTGCCCAGGGGGAACCCACCCACCTCCTCGGGGACTGCCCTGCTGCCTCCAGAGGCCACTTGCAGCAGAGGGGAGATGCAGCCCAACAGTGCTTTTGCAGCAAGACTGTATTTCAGCTGGGACGAGAATAATAATAAAAACAAAAGCAAAGATCATTTCTGACTGAAAATCCATAGCTTCTCTTAAACATAATAATGACAATGGCATCTGTTGGCCAAGTAACAGAGTTAAAGCCCACAGGCAAGGTCACCAGCTGAGATGAATTGCCACAGCACCATTAACTTTACCCTTCCGTGCTTGATCTCACCCACTGTGCTCCCAACATGGCCATGATCTTTTTTCTACTTTATTGTACAAAAACACCAACCATTTTTAAAAGTACATTTGCTGCACAGCTTACATTTCAGTTATTTTACACCTCACTCTAATTCATTCCTCAGCCTAATCTGTATCTAAACACATGCAGCAATGCGGTCTACCAGCAGCCCACTTATGAAATTCATGAAGCTAAGAGGCCATAGGAATATTTCTGAAACCATCTCCTGACCTTTTAATCAGTTGTTACCTTCTGTAACTGAATTTCTCAAAGCTCAGCTGCTCTGAATCCTTGCCCGTCTCATGTAATGAGCAGATGTGGCAAAGTAAGGATTTGAAACATGATGAAAGTTATGATGACAGGTCTTTCTCTGCCAGATTTTTATGTTTTTACAGCCTAACACTGAACTGCAGCACTTTTTTTTTTAATTCAGCTTCTGACAAGAACATATAAAAAGCATATCAAAGGCAACAATAAATTCACTAAAATAGTTCTCTTGATTCAAACAGACCTGCACTTTACAGGACTGTGCAGACCATGCTCTGTTTGAATTTACTCATAAATACCAACCCCAGCATCTCACAGCACCCTGCACATCCCTTCTCCCACCTAAAAATAACCCCATGTGTTGCTTGGTGAGGGAAATCAAGATGATGATAAGGAGCAATGTTTAGCTGACAGAAGGAGGCATCACCCAGCACTGAGGACAATGATGAGAGGAAAGCAGAGCTGTGCCTCCCCTGGGCATGCGGCAATTACGGCGCCGAGCCCATTATTGCTGCTCAAGTGCTAGCGCTCTCCATGATTATCACAAATGCCTCCACTGGGAGGAGGGAAGTGGGAGGACTTACCAAGCAGCAAATCCTCGATTTCCCTCCCCCCATTCCCAGTGATTCCTGCTGAGCTGAGCTCTGGCAGCAGAGAGGGGCAGCCTCTGGCAGCTCCACACCCCGGTCCCAGCAGAGCCACACCAGGGCAGGGTGGCTGTGGTTGCCACATCAGCATCAACCACCAGCTTGCTAGACTCACCCTGAGCTAGTGAGAACTTCAAATGTTCTACAAGGCCTCTGGCTGAAAGCTGGGTCATCTTTCATGCCATGAGAGGCTGCCTAGAACAGAGGCTAGACAGAGTGAAGAAATAAAGTAGGTATTTATTAAAAAGGCCTGCCAAGGATACACCTTGGGCAGTGCAAGAGCCTGGCCAAGGATACACCCAAGATGGATGACAAGTCATACATTTTCATGCTTTTATGAGTTTTGGTCCATTTACATATTGGGGTTAATTGTCCAATTACAGCTTCAGGTAATGAAGTCCCATCCTCCCAGTTTGCTCCCCACAATTCGCTGTACTTTCTTGGGCCTGAAGCTGCCATGAGCACCTCAGGTCTCAGGCTAGAAAAGGATTGTTTTGTCTGGCTACACTGTGGACTTGCTAACACTCTTTCCGAGTTATACAGTAATGCAGTACAGAATCTGAAAAATATGAGAGCTAAAACTTAAGGCACCATCTTGGTATCCTTCCCAATACTTTTAAGCATGACCATTTTAAACATGACCTTGTATCCCTTTTGCTTTTAACTCAGGACAATTTGAAAAACATTTATGAAATTAAAACCAGTTTTTTTCCCAAAAAAACAAATGACCTAAGTGTTGTTATACACCTAAAACTTTGCTCAAAATATTTTTATGATAATAAGACAAAACTGGTAAGAGTGAAATAAAACATAGTGATAACATCTCTCTGGATCTGAAAGGGGAAAAAATAAACTTTAAAAAAAGAGTTTCCATTTAGTTGCAAACCCAAGCAATCTGCTGACACCTGAGAGATCCCTCTAAAACAGGCTGATCACTGCAAGGCTGCTCCCTACTTGAAGTGGGCTGATCACCCTGTGGGCCTCTGCAACTCTTCACAGACTGACAAAAACTTGCTCAGCCAGTGAGCCAAACCAAAGTAATCCAAAATGCAATAAAGCTTGGCAGGATGCTGAGCCCAAGTCAAGATATTTCACCACTTTGGCCAGGTTTCAGAGCAGGGCTGTCCCCACACCACAATTGCTGCCCCATGAGGGGTATGACAGATGACTCCTGAGTGCCTGCTCTGCAAAATACTCCAGAAACATTCTTCTAAATATACTGCAGACATTTAGAGACTAACAATAAGGCCCACAAAGCTTCAAACACGTCACTATCCCTAGGACTACTTCCTCTAGAAGTGAAATGTATTATTAGTGGGATAGAAGGGGAAATGGTCTGCATTGTCTCAGCAATACCTGGTTCATTAAGGGAAAAATCTGCCTACTGCCTGAGCATTTTCCTGGCTAACCCAACATATGGTTCATTATTATTGTGCACTATGATAGCCCCCAAGGAGCCCAGCTCTGTCAGGGCCTCAGCCTGCTAAGCACTTGTACAAACACAGGAAAGGAGCCCCTCCTCTGAAGAGCTTGCTGTCTAAACAGAGGAGACAGACAAAGGGCTGCGACGCCGTGCGGAGGCTTGCAAAACTCATCTGGCATTCAGAGGGTTCTTTCCTCCAGTTGGTTTTGCTTTTTGATGAAAAGAGGATTTTAGTTTTCAAGAGACAAAGGAAAATGAAAGGAGGGACATAAAAAAGGCTGAGAACAGGGAGGTTAATGAGAAGAAACTGATATGAATAAGTACATATAATTTTTTCGTTTCCAAAAGGAAGGGGAGCATCTTTCCACCACGTGTGCAGGAGATAAAACAAAGAGTAATGGGCTCCTACTGCAGAAAAAAACATTAGATATTTTAGAAATAAATTTTATGGACATAAAGATGGGAAAACTCAGGGACAGGATGCTGAGAATGCTGGAGTGACACCAACATTGGATGGCTTCAAAAACACATTGAACCTTCATTAGGCCTGACTTAAACCTAAGTGACTCTGGCTGGAGCTGGAGGCTGAGCTCCTTGCCCCTACAACTGCTTTCCCATTCTTCTGATTCCAGGAGTGTCACCTCTATCTCAGTTTTGGGTGGGATCACTGTTCTTCCACAATGCCCGGTGGTACAAAATGAGCATGTTTAGACTCACTCAGAAATAGAGTCAGAAGTGAAGCCACCTCTTTCCCCATGTTCTCACTCATTTTTGTAATGACACCTCTAGGGTCCTCAATAAATAGGGATCACGGATACAATGAAATATGCACAGAAGAGGGAAAAAACCCACAATTTTTCCAGCTTCATGTAAAAAGCCAAGCAATTACCAAAGTCCAAATTGAATTTCCTGGGAAATTGCAAAGATGCCACAAGTCCACATCAGATCATGCAACCCACAAGCATGAGAGACAGCTCTCCAAAGGGATGGGCAGGCAGAAGGAACACAGGGTGACAGCAGCACCAGTGGGAGGAAAGCCTTTGCTAAGCCCTGGAACAGACCTGTGACATGTTAGGCAGGGCTGACATCCCTCACAATCCCCTTCTTGGTGAAGGGACCATTTCTACCCCTTCCCTGAGGACCAAGTGAGCACATGAGATAACCAGAGCTAGGAACACTGAGAGTTTGTGGTGTGGGAGGAGAAAAAAAGAAATACTGCTGAGCTTCCAAGTGTCCCCTAGCCTGGTGAAGCAGCAGTGATATCTAATAGCAGGAGAGAGCCCATCTGATACCTCCTGTTCTCTGCTTCCACTGCACGAGATAATTTTTCCTTTCCTCCAGGAAGAAGAAGTGGGATGCCTTCCCCCTGATTCACATTCTAGATGATCCAAAAAAACCCTGCCAACTCCCTCAGCTCTCCCTTGTTGAAGGGGACAGAGCAAGTGACTCAGACAAAAATGTGAAGCAGTATCCACTTATCCACCACTCCCCACAATCACGAACAAAAGCAAATTTAAGTGAGGTCCTAAAGGGTGTGAAGGATGATGCACTGCTTGCATTTTGAGCTTGCAAAGGATAATGCCATGTTTCTGTACTGCTATTGACTTTCCCACAGGAGAGGCACATCCTTCAGATGTGCTTATCTGAAATACCTTTATTTTCCTGCAATGGTCTATTTTGACAGCGTGTTCTCCCCTCCTTTCAAAACCTGTTGAGAAAAACACCATTATCCTGAATGGGGAAAGGGTCACGTGAAGCCTCTTCTAGTCTTTAGTGGGAGTCTTCCCACAGTCAAGACCAGCCTCCTGCAGAAATAGCAGAAGTTAAGAGCCCTCTGTATCTGCCTTCAGCATCACAGATGCTATTGTTCACAAAGCAGCACTTGGAAGTGAAGTGCTCCAGAAACCCTTATCTTTATGACCTGCCTCCAGCAGAGAAATCAGCTCATTATTGTTTCCCTAAAATATTATTATATAAAAGTGTAATAATATTGTTTCATTGTTTCTATTGCAAGACCTTTGGTCTCACTCTCAGAAGTTTCTTGTTGGATCAACCACACACCTAGAAAAAGGCAGGCTATGTTTTACTGGATATAGGTTAATTTCAGAATTGCAGAGCTCTAGTGGTTCAGTTGCTTCTGCAGAATGGGGATGTGGCCACAAAGACCATCCTCTCTAACAAACCCAGCTCTCCCCTCTCCATCACCTCCCACCCCCAGCAGAGTAATTAGCCCTCAGCATTTAAGGAGAAATGGAAAAAAACCCAAAACAAAACAGACATACCAAATCAACAGACTAAAGCTTGTAACCTGAAATCCTTATTCTGTACATTTTTCCTTCACTGGTTCATCTGCCTGTAGGGAATTCAGTCAGTTACATTGCTAGCTTAAAAACCCTGAAGCTGTCCTTGAAATGAATGGCTCCATTCATTTAAGTAGGAGTGTGTTCTGGTTTTATTACCTGATCCCATATTTCTACCACAGAATCACAAGGCAAGTAAGTAAAACAACCTGCTCTCAACTGTGGCTGCCTGGTTATGTCCTCCTATTACATTATTTTCTGTTATTTTTCCAGGACTAGTTCAGTGCACTTGGAAAGGACAGTATCTCCCACCTCTGCATGAAAACACAGATTTTAAATATCTTCTGAATGATTTAGTGCCACTCAGCCCATCGAATTTCTGTCTCACCAATTAAAAAGAAGAGCAAGAGAATTAATTTATAAACCAAGAGAAAAGTCTTCTAAAATAACCATTAGCAAAGCTCACACAATGCAACATTAGCCTTCCCTTCATCTTCAATGGACTTTACATCAGATCCAAACTGTTGGCCTTTCTTTCAAATAAAATAGAGCTGTTAAACAGCAGCCCAGAAAAACCCCAGCAGCATTCACACAGCTGAGGGCTGCTTTCCCCACACTTTTCATCATTCTTTTGCAAGGTTTTCAGGAATGCATCTCCAGGAACGTCCCTTCCCAAAAGCATTCCACAAGGCATTACCTCTCAGGTGTGTCAGTGACTGCACCCAGCCTTCAGCCCTGCTGCTCAAGCACCCCCTGAACCCCCAGCCTGGGCATCCCAGCGCAGGGCTCACCTGTGCCAGGGCAGGGCATGGGCACCCCAGGACCCCTGGGTGCTCCAGTCCCTCCAACACACAGAAATAATCACACTCACAGTGGTGACCTGATAGGCAAATAGATCTTGATCATTACCCAGCTCTGAAACAGATAAATACACTTTTGGACTAAATCATTATCTAACTGCCTTTTTCTAAAGGGAGCTGGGCAATTATTTTTAAACCCTGCTATGAGGAATAATAGTCTGCTTCACAGGGCTGGCTGGGAATAGGCCATAACACTTGGGGAAAGTCCAGGCTGAAATGCTCTGTAGTTTAATGACATGTTACATAGGGAGAAAAATGCATTTGGAAGGAAATACCATCAAAAGAGGTAAGAAATAAAATGCTGTACTGTGAAATGCTTATAAGAGAGGGAGAAATATTATCTGACTATTCCATTTTCAAAAGATTTCAGAGCTTGTCTGCCTGGACTGTGATGAGTAAACTACAGAAAAATGCCCTGGTTATGGATTGAGTCAAAGGTGACCTTACAGGACCTTTTTTGTTCTCAGAGACAAACTAAGGAAGGTAAAACAGGTGCCATTGTAAGAAAGGGATATTCAGCCCTAGGATGATTATGATTCTTCAAGCTGTAGAAATGCAGTCAGAAAAATCTGCAGCAGCTTTAACATCTATTAATAATACAGAAGCATGTTCTGGCATTAAAATAATGAGGAATGCTAATTCCAGATCCCTTTTGATCCCATCTCTCTTTTTTTAATGACAAATCTATTCTTTTCAGTTCAATGTTTCTGATTATTCAGGAGATGATTATTCATAAATTGTTTCCAGTAAAACCTGTTTAATAACCTATTTTCATTTAGCATCCCCAAGAAACACTAAATTTCTAATTGCTTGCATCAATGGTCACCTCTCAGAGATCACTGAGACCTCCCAGAAAAGAAACCCTGTTGCAAATGTCCTTCCCAGGCCTGAAAGTCAAAAGCTGCCTATTCCACACTGTGGTTCCTACAGAACCCATTTGGTGGCCATAAGCCATAGAATGCTGGCATTTCCCAAGCACTGATTAGATGCCCATTTCCTGACTATCCTTAAAGGAGAATTTTGCAGCTGAAAAATTAAAATTCTTTTAAACATCCTAACTGAGTAATTGATGCTTTTTAAAAAGGAGATAACAGATATTTTGCCTGCAAGTAGAAAGGTCACATGAATAGATAACACAGCACTGAGAGCTCTTTTAAACAATTTGAAAAGTCTTAATCAGCAATTCATGTATCAAGAGACCCATGAAACAATACAGAGCTGTGATGTATATTCAGCAGCTCCTGTAAAACACAGGCTTGAGATCCCACTGCAGCCAGCACCCTATAAATGAACAGAAGAAAGAAGCTTCAGCCCCAGAAAGCTCATTTCAGTTTAAGATGTAGCAGACATTATCTTATAAACCCTTCCAAGCTACACTATTGCTTGTCTTTACAGCACAGAGGAAAACAGATGCATGTGTGGGGTGTATAGGCACTGCCAACAAATAGGGAAAATTTGAAAATAAATAAATCTATGATTTTTCTTTTCTGAAAAAATTACCATAAGTACATATCAAATGAAGAAGATGCAGCGAAAAAAACAAAAATGTACCAGTAAATCTGGTTTCATTTGTTTGGAGAAACAGTCTGGGTGATCTGGCTACTAACCACTCACCGACTGTGATTAAATAATAATAAAAAAAAATTTAAAAAAAACCACCCAAAAAAACAACAACAACAAAATTGTTAACGGGAATTCCTTTCCAGGGTTGCATTTCCGAAGAGGAAGGTGGAA
Source organism: Emberiza elegans (assembly GCA_024865655.1). Lineage (NCBI taxonomy): Eukaryota > Metazoa > Chordata > Aves > Passeriformes > Fringillidae > Emberiza > Emberiza elegans. The sequence continues at coordinate 9,313,791 of JALJVW010000398.1, forward strand.
GATGACAGCCCAAGAGCTGCCAGCCAGGGCAGGGAGGGAGCTGCACTCACTGGCGTGGCTGCTCCCTCCTCCCGCTGCCTCAGCGGAGCAGAGCAGGGAGCTCAGGCTGGAGCTCAGCTCCCTCCTCGGGCCCTGAGCAGTGCCAAGCTGTGTCTCCCCTGACGGTGACCTCATGTCAGCACATGTCACTGTGTGGAGTGTGGCACGTCCCCTTTTGTGACCCAGGCTAGCAGAAGGATTTACGGCACACGGTGTGAACATCGGCTCGCAGCAGACAGGTAAAGCAGGACAAAAAATCTTCTCTGCTGCAAGGAGCTTACGGCACAAAGATACTCAGTACAGCAATAGGAGAGGATGGCAGTGCTTGCAACCACAGTGCTTGGAGGCTGGAAGGGAGCCCTTATGCAAGCAGCAAGGTGGGAAGTTCAGTACAGCATCACGCAAACTATTCTTAACCATTTATCCATGTGGGCAATGGAGCTGAAAGACATCAGAGAACAAAAAAAAATTAATTTAAAAATGCAGCCTGAACAGAAGAAAGTGATCACTGAAGGGGTGACATTGCTGACTAGATGCAGTCATGAAGGAAATTGAAGGGCAAAGATAAAGAACAGGCTACATTGATTGTCCCTTACTCACCACATATGCACCACCATCCCTTGGGCAGACACAGACAACCTCATGTCCACCAAAACCAAACAGAGAATACCCAGCTGTGATAAGGAGATACGTCCAGTTCCAGGTAGAGACTCTGCTGTTTCCTGGTGGTTGCTTCCCTAGAAAGCTAAAAGGCATCTTCTCTTTGGCTCAGCGAAATCTGCTAATTTCCATCTGGAAACAAGGCATGTTCCTATCCACCTGGGTGAGGGAGAGCCTAATGGAACTGCTCTCCAAGGCCTCTCAGGTTTATTGGAAGAGACCCTGGGACAGGGCATGCATCAGAGGGAATTTCAAAAGCTTAATGTAGAAGAGACAATAGCAATGGAGGGAATAATCAAAATATGTAGATCACTGGTACCTGTCAACCAAAGTCCCAAATCTTAGCGTGGTTCACCAGCCCAAGAGCTGCCAGAGACCAAAGCTGTGCTCAGGAAGGACTGGGTCTAAACAAAGCCCAGAAGCCTCTAGCAAAGAGCAGTTCAGCTGAGTGTGACCCATAGAACAACCCCTGCCCCAGTGACGCAAGCAGGTGACACTTTATTAGTCATTGCAATTCCTTGTTAGCAGGTACCGTAAGTAAAAGTGTGTTTCCAGTTTAGTGAAGCAAGTGCATAATGCTTTTAACTTACCCTCTAAAGTGCTGTCTCCTGTCAAAATCTCCTCCCCAAGCCATGATAGCTCACATCAGAAGCGCTGCAGATGCAGACTCGTTGCCTCATGGCAAAGGGCTGACATTTCTGGTGAGGACCCACAGCCCTCTGCTGCTACAACAGCAACATCCTGCCAGAAAAATCACTACAGCCTCTCTTTGAGGAAAAAAATTCCTGGAGATAAGAATAAAGAGCAACTAAAAAGCACATCCTCAGAGGAATACCGCAGCCTGGATAAAGGCAGAAAGAACATGGCAAATTGCTTTTAAACCCAGCTGAACCATACAGCCCTGCAAGCAAGGAAGAAGAAAATGAAAGGAGGTGGAGGCTGGGGAGGAAAGAAGAAGGAAAAATAACCCCACCCCACACCTCTACCCCTCACCCAGCAAGCACTCAGTCTTCTAGGGGTCCCTTTACAGGCTCATCCCACAGCTGAAGCACATCAAGCCATGGGGCCTCTGGAGATCACCTTCAGCTCCACAAAGGCCCTTGATATCCAGCTGCATAGAAATGTGATTAGAGTCAAACCTGACTACTCTGTGATATCAAACAAATTCTGAAAAATAGCATAAATAACTTTTTTAATTCAGTACCACCAGGCTAGAGTTGTCTGCAAGACTGCAAATCGTTTTTAACTAGGTAATTGAGCTATTTAACTAGGTAATTGAAGCTATTTGACTGTTTGCTGGCTAGAGAAGTTAAAACACAACATGACCGACTAACACCTCTTTCCTTCAGCTCTGCTCTCACAGCTCAGGTGACAACAGGAGAAATAGATGCCTTAGTCATGGTGTGGGGATTCAGGCACAGCTGGTAACAGCTTAGCAAGGTGCAACAACTGCACACCCAGCTGCCCCTGATGTTATCCCAGCCAGCTCTGAGCCCAGGGGTTGCAGCTTCACAAAAGCCAAGTTTTCAGCCAGCTCCTTGAGGAGGTTTTACAGCAGCAGTGAACTCACCAAAATATCTAATAAAGCTCATGAATTTGTGTCTGAGGCACAGGCCCACACCTTGGTTACACTGAAATCACACATCAGGAGCTGTTCTCTGCTATTCACCTCCACAGAAAATTAATGAAGGTCTCTCAATCCATCACAACTCATTAGCAACCCAGGACACTGACAGCTCTATTATTTTATTTTTACCAAAACTGCCAGGGACAGTGTCTCTTTGTTCCAGTGTTTGATGCGTCTGTATCTTCCCTCTCCTTTCCATATGCCAGTTGTTCTTCCAGGATGGATTTTGATTGAGCCCATGTGGCACAGGGAACCAGCATGCTCTGAGTTCAGGCCCACCAACTGCTGAGGACAGTTTGGGTATTTTGCCACTGAAATAAAAGTACTATACCTAATAAATTGATTATTCTTGAATTTCAAGCATCAGCCCTGAAGGAGGGTTTGTGTGCCGACAGCTGTGACCATGGGCTTCTCTGTAGGAGCCAGTCCAAGAGAAAACAATCACCTTTTGTGCAAAATGTGTCCTTCTGAAAGAATACTCACTTAACCTCTGTTAACCACCAGTACAGGGTGCTCAAAAAGGGTCAAATTCTCATGTGTCTGGTAACAACCATTATCATCTGCATTACTATTCATCTCATTGGTTTCTGCCTCTAGTATACCATTGCCTGAAAAACTATTTTAGGAGGTAGCACGTTTGTGGCTAACACCTTTCAAGTGTTATTGTAGGTCTACTCCAGAAATGAGTGCCATTTAGTGTGAGCAACAATATCAGATTTGGTTAGGATGTTGATATTTGTGATATGTGGCACCGTTCCCAGAGGTATTAGAGGAGATTCTCTGAAAAATAACACTAGAAATGGATCCTCCATTTTCTTCCTCTTCTGGTTTTTGATCCACTGAAAAGTACTAGTGTATTAGAAATCACTTCTGGAAACAGGATAATCAGGCAATTTGTCCTTTGCCTGATGAAGATATAAGGGTTTGAAAAGTAAAAAAAGCTTACAGAACTACAGAAAACTTTTGAATTAAAGAATAAAAATGATTTTGTGCTTTTAGCAATAGGACCTGTTTTTTCTGCTACTTTTTGGGGTTTTTTCTGGTGTTCTTCACATGCAGGACACTCCAAAAAACACTGAATACCCCTAGGCACAAGGGACAACTGACCTCCACATACCTCAGCCCCTCTGTTTTTGAAAACCTGTCACACCTACCTCTTTTCCAACAATCCTTCCCAAACATGGAGGACACTCCACTGAGCTTTTGCACCTGTGCCCAGAAGAGCCAGAATCTGAAAACCCAAGATAAATTTCTCTGAACATTACTGCTGATTACAGATACCTTAAGCATTTTTTACTTGTGTTGCTATAGAATATATATTAATGGTGCTATCTGGGTGCATAATTTCAGTAAGGATGGGGTTGTTAGAGAAGGCAGCAGTGACTTGGGGACAGGTAGGCAGCAGAAAGCAGGATGCCATTTGCTAGCTGTGATGTAGAATAATGTGAATTTGCAGGAATGTCCTGATCAGCCTTCCAGGCTTAGGCATTGCCTCCCTCTGTGCAACTGCTGGCAACTTCTCCCTGCACATTAGCATATCAAAGCATCTACCGACAATAAAATTAACAAAACACAAGAATGAAGGAGACGTGCTGAAGCCGAATTGAAAAGCCAGCAAATCAGCACACCTGCCAGCATTTCCACTCGGGTGCACTTCCAGCTGAACATAAGCTGCCCTGCAGAAGCAAAATTGGGCCTGATTCTGCCTTGTGGAGCTTTTGCAATTCCACAGGTGACAGAGCAAGTCTGTACATGAACATCCACCTGCACAAAGAGTTATTGCTGTTGCAATTTTTGAAGGCTGTCTTCCTCTCCCAGCCTGAGTGGGTTTTGGTCATCCTTCTGCAGAGCTTGGGAGGCAGGCTGGGAGCAGTTTACATGTATTAACCAATTTAATTCTGTAAGTGGGCACAATAGCTTGGCTAAATAATAATCTAATTACTACTTAAAGTGGGATTATCCAATGATGGGTATCAAAATTCTAGGAATGTCAAAACAATGTTTATAAAGTTTTTTCAGATTTCTTATATCTTGATTTACTCAAACTGCTTTCTATCAAAGCCAATTTTATGTGATAAACTTTATCTCTGTTATATCAAAGCAAGAACTAGTGGTCTATTAGAGAATCCTCTATCATCTTACATCTTTCTAACCCTATAGGCAAATAAATATGCTATTAATGAGGGCATTTTTAAGTTTGAAATAGAATTGTACCCTGTACATTTCTTTTCTCTTCATTTAATCCAAATGAAATCCCTGAAAGGCCTATTCACCCCTCACAAAGGTTAACAAAAGGATGGAAAAAAAATCTGCTGTATCAAAATAATTATATAAAACATTAGTCTCAGAAGAAAAGGCTGGGATCACAAAACCCATTCAGCTTTCAGATGTAATCTTTTTAATATGAGGCTAGATTAAACAATGTGAAGTGAAAGGGGTTAAGTATAAATCCATATAGATGCCCAAAGTATTTACAGTGTGCATTAAATAAATCATTTCACGTGAAAGGACAATTATTGTTACTGGAAAGGTTTCCTAATTCACTTTCAGATAAAAATAAAGAGGGCTGCATCAGGAAGCTTTGTACACTTTTTCCCTCCTGACAGCTTTCAAGTGGCAGCATATTATTTGGTGGCTGCTACATACAGAGTGTCTTAATTAAAGGTTGTCTAAAAATACAGAACATTTCCACAACCACATCTGCCATTAACTCTTGTGACACGCTGGTGGCACAAAGCACCAGAACATTCTCCTCTCCCAGCGCTCTGCCCCACTCCAGCACAGCCCAATGGCTCCTCCTGCACAGCCCAGGCTCTGCTCCCCACATGAGAGGCCTGAGACCAGGGACACCGAGCCTGCCTGGCAGCTTTGGGCCATGGAAAGGAGCGGCTCTGCCCTGTCTGGGTTTGTCACTGGCTCTGCTCACCACCCAGAGGCTGTGGCTGGAGCCCAAAGCCAGCCCAGCGTGGCCTGGGTTTCCCTGATGGGCTGGACCCTGCCCACAGCAGGGACAGTGACCCTGACCGGCCCACAGGCAGCCCTGCCACCACCCTGTCCCTCAGCCCTGCCACCAGCCCATCCTTATCCCTCAGCCCTGCCACCAGCCCGTCCGTCATCCCCTGCCCCCAGCCCCGTCCCATCCCTCAGGCCCTGCCACCCGCCCCATCCCATCCCTCGGCCCTGCCACCCGCCCCGTCCCTGCCACCAACCCTGTCCCTCTCCTTCAGCCCTGCCACCTGCCCGTCCCTCAGCCCTGCCACCACCCTGTCCCTATCCCTCAGCCCTGCCACCACCCTGTCCCTATCCCTCAGCCCTGCCACCTGCCCGTCCCTCAGCCCTGCCACACCACCCTGTCCATATCCCTCAGTCCTGCCACCAGTCCCTCGGCCCTCAGGCCCTGCCACCCCACAAGGAGCAGAGCTGTGCCCACATCCCAGCCTGGCTGCTCGGGGGCTGGGATGCACAGGGAGATTTCTCCATCTCATGGTGAGGGTAAAATCGATGCCAAAGAGCCCAAGGCAAGAGGCAATTCAGGAGTTCTGAGAGGGGGCTGGGGATTATACAGCCAGGTTATTGATCCCAAGGGGACATAATGAGAAATAAAATCACAGAGGTTAGACCATAAGAGAAAAATAAAACCACTGCCCTTTTATGCAAAGGATTCATTGGGCAGGCACCATTTCAGAAATCTGCTTTTTGTGCAGTTCTGCCATGTGTGTGCATGGCAAAGGCTTGGATCCTCAGGTGTCTAATAATCAACTGAGCCAACTCTGCAGTGTGCTCCCTAAAGGAAGCACTGATTTGTTTTCCCTTTGCTGGACTTCTCCTTATGAAATCTGGAGGACTGCAATATCCTTCAGCCCTTCATCTCACAGTCAAATTTGATTCAAATCAATGTTTCTCCACCAAGTTATATCACAGAGGAGAAGCCCCAGCACTGACCAGGGAAGTGAGAGCATATACTTTATTTCCTCAAGAAGTTTGGCTAAAGCAGGACTAGTTTAACTCATTTAACATCAGGTACATTTAAACACAAGGGAAATACACACTGCCCACAGAATTCCTCTCTCATTCTGGCTACTTAGTCAAGCACTGTGGATTGCTGCACATAAGCCATATTGGCAATTATCTGCAGTAAATACAGTTCATGGTTTAAGAAAAAGACCAACTCCCCTGTGAAATTAGGGAGTACACTTCCAAGTGCCTTGTCTGTCCCCCATTGCAATGCTGAGAAAATGAACCAGATTTTTATAACTCAGAAGACATTTTACTCCCCTCAGACTCAGCGTTGTCTGATGCCCAAGCACAGTGACTTTTTAGACAAGAACTGTGCTGCTCTCTAGCAAATGCTACACCCCTAAGACACATCCACTGGAAGAGAGATTAATTTATTAAACATCATGCAGGCAGTTTGTTCTTATTTAGTCTTCTGTTTTGTTAGTTTGTTTTTTTTTTTTCCCTTAAAACCTAAAATGCTTAAGCCACTTGTATTGATTTTTTCAAAGGTTAAAATACCTCTAGTGGATGTGCCCTAATGGAGCATTCGAGCTCAAAGAACAAGCTGTGTGACTCACCAGCTGTTAAGCAACCTTTAATGCACATGATTCTGAGAACGGCAAGGAATACAGCACTACAAAGTAGCCCAGGCTCCCTGGGAAGAACCTGATAATAAAAACTACATTCTCACATTATTCCACTAGACAGATACATTGATTGGTGGGATATCAGGCATCTTTGGGGAAAAGGTGTTCCCATGCAAGTGGAACATCAAACTGGATGATTCCTTTATCATTCTGAAGGGGTTTTGAGGTAATTTATTCTAGTGTGAAAACTCATTGGAAAATTATTGTAAAGGTTTCTTATGTTACAGACCTTCAGAGGCAGTACTTGGCTCCTCTCTGTCCTTGTACAGCACCTGAAACAAGACTGACCCAGCCCCCATTAGGATTTTTCTAGTAGGTGTGCTAAAACCGACCTCTCATGCCCTTACCATTCATTTTATTCACTCACCATCTCCTCCTGGGAAACAACACCAAGCAGGAAAACAGAAATCAGCTTTGATTTTTATTGACAATGATTCAGAGCTCCAAGATGTTGAACAATTCTGAACAGCCCGACTGGCACAGAATTAGCAACCCTGTGTGGAATTACAGCAGACAAGATGAAATTCATACAACGGGCATGCAAAATGCACAGCGGCATGATTTGCCATGTTATGCGTTTAAAGGCAGGCATGGCAGAGGGAGAATTTTCAGTGGGAAGGAAGAGACTGGGATCAAAGCCACAGGGTGGGAAAGTTCAGGCTGGGCAGTTCCAGTTTGCTGTGCCTGTACTGCAAATGCCTCCTGAAGATGTTCAGGGTAAAAGCTGCTCCAATAAATTGTTGTTTGACCCACCCTTGTTGTTTGGAAAGGGATGTTTGGTGAAGGAAGGTTCCCTCATGTCCTTCAGGCCTTCCAAAGGAATGTTCCTGTTATGGTTTCAGGGGCTGACACCCTGCTCCTTGTGCTCTGCAGACTGACAGAACAGCAGAAGCAGGGCTTGTTCCATCTGAGTTCATTATTTTAAAAAGCAGGGAAGGGAGGGAGGAGCGCCTATACCTCTGCATCTCCTTGCTCTGTTATTAATGCTTTTCAGCTGTTTTAAATTAAGATAAATGTCTGAAATACAATGGCATTATGTTTGAACTCCATTCAGTTCAATATAAGTAGGTTTTAAACAGGAAACTGATGGTCCTTTTGAATGTGAAACTCTGTATTAGAACCAAATGTAGCTCTTTAATCTCATTTGGTACATATACTAAAATCATTATTACTTTATGAAACCTTTTTAAAGATTTATACATTCCATTGACTTGGACTTATATGGCAACAGCTTTTTCTTTTAGGTTTAAAATTAAAACAGGAAAAAAATCTTCAACATTCTCAGAACTGTTTTATTTCTTTCTTGGCACAGAAAGCTGTTAAATGAAGTCATTTTCTCCATTGTGCAGCAAAGCTACAGCTACTTGTATGTCAGTCAAAATATACTTTACCCAGAAAGCTCATAGCTGCTTTGTTACAGTAAAACTGAGGTTAGTCTCATTGTTCCAGTCACACAGTAACCAGATATAACCTCTGAAAGGGAAAAATAAAGTGCACGCAATTGCTATTAACCAGGTTCTCTTACTCATGCTGGAAGTCTGGCAATCACAGTGGCACTCAGTGTGGAATAACGTGGCTGACACAGCCTGAGCAGAGGGTCCAAATCCAGCCAGCAGGAGAAGGCATTCCATCCTATCTGAGAGAGGGATGACTACTGCAAGAATTTTAATACATTCAGTGCCTGAAGTAAGTATTTGTAAAGACTAAAATTATTACATGAGCAACAACATGAATAAAGACATTATCCATCTGACTACTCAGAACCATGCCCTGGTTTTCTAAGAAAACCATAATGTCATAAATAAGCTAAATAAATGTTCCTAGAGGTATAGAGTGAATCAAACAAAGAACACATCATAATAAAATCCAATGAAGAGAGAAAGCTCACAGGCATATTGTTTGAGTACTTGTTTCTGAGTCAGTTAACTGATTGTCTGTGTTACTAAAACTGGAGACTGCACAGACCTCAAGCAAGATCAGATCCCTGTCATGCTGGGCAGCCCTTACACAAGGAGCAGCCCTGCCCCAAAGGATGGGTGGCAGGAAGCTGTGGGACCGAGCAGGAGCACTGCTCCCTCTGCTTGGCCAGACCAGGAAGGCAGACACAAGGCATTAAGTGACCCTCCTAAAATTACAGACCATGGCTGCAGCAGATCTGGGACCTGGAATCAGTTCTGCCACAGCCCAATTAATGCCTGGCCCAGAAACCACACTGCTACTGGCTTTTCACTTCTACTTTCCTTGTGTGATTATGTACAGCTTCAATTGTGCCAGGGCCAAGTGGACTCCCAGGTCAGTCAGCTTATCTGGGAGGAAGAGGAAAAATGGCAAAGCTGAACCATATGGAGAGCTCCTCTGCCAGCAACCAGGTCTGGCACAGGGAAAGCATAACAGGGTCAGCCTCTTTCCTGGCACCATTCACAGTTAATTGAGGGATTTTGAAAGAAAGAAAGGTGGTTTCTAGAGAGCCAGCGTGGGCAGCAAGGGTGGAAAACTCCCAGTAGGGGAAACCTGAGCAAGGAGGTTTGCACAGATGCCAGTGCTGCCTCACTCCAATGGGAGAAGGGACAGGCATCCTCCAGAGAGGGAAAGTTACATTTATCACAAAGAAAATGAAAACACAACTGAATCAATTCAAGTCTCTTGTTTGGATCATTTCCTTTCACTTCAAAGAGAGCAGAAAATGAGGTTTAAACATCAGCTTATCTATAGATTAATAGGTGAGCCTATTTTGTTCTTACAGAATCTATTTTTATCCAGCATGGCTGAAAACTTCACTGATGCCATGTAGAGGCTCAAGAACAGGCAGAAGAGCTCCACTGGAACAAGGTACTCCTCAGCAGACAGCTGGAAGGAGCTGTCCTCCCACAGGTTAGCTATTGTCACCACTGATCACTGTATGTTCTGGGCAAAAAGACAATTTGGAAGCCAATACCACCCTGAACTGAGACAACACATGGCTCTAACAATGAGATCTGCTCTAACAATGTCTGCAGTTGTTTCTTGTGACCTGAAGATGAGGAAAGCAAGAGAAAGGAGTCACCAGGAGTCCTCCCCAGCTCTCAGCTAACCAAGAGAAAAGACTGGCACCTCCATGAACAAGTGTTCATGGCCACGATTTCCCCTTTTCCTCTGCAGGTTTGAACGAAAGCAGCCTTGTGGCAAAAGCACACCTGGGTAAGCTTTCCTAGGAGAAACTGTAGGGAGAAATTTCTCCTGCAGTTATTGCTTTTTGGGGGGATTGCTCCAAACCTTGTGTTAAACATCTTTTAACCCAATGACATACAGAATTATTTGACCAAAGCTGCACAACAGAAGACTGAGAAGCCTCTTCAGTTACTCCTGTCAGCAATGAGCATGAACACCATGGGGAGTACCTTGGGTGCAATTCCAGAGCAGCCCCTTTCTCTGAGGAGCCCACCAGGCCCTGGTGCAGCAGGGGGTGATCACAGCAGCTCACACTCCCATCAGATCCTGAGTGAGGGGAGAAACCACAGACAAACCTGGCACCAGGGCCACACTCAGGGAGCTTAAACTGCTGTACCAGTATTCACATGTTCTCTATTTGTTTCAAAGTGTCTTGCACATGTAAAGGAGACATATTCCCCCCCCCCCAAAAAAAAATAAAATTGGGGAAAACCACTGAAAAATAGTGGTCTGCTTTTATAGCAGTGATATTTCCTTATTCAACAAAACATGGATTACCCTTTCCAATGATCAAATTTAAGTGGCCCCATTTACAAGAAGGAAATTAGCCTCTCTAACCCTTTGCCACTTCACAATTGAACCCACTTAAAGACAGCTCTTGATTAAACACCACTTATCCATCATCTTTACTTTTAATGACTTTCCATCTTTGAGAGAATAAAGAATAACATGCTGGGCTCAGTGATCCCACATGGGATATCCAATCCCTCAACTCTTTTGGAGCAGAGCTTTCTTGGAGGAGACACAAAGGGAAGAAGGAGCTGGGCAGGTAGAGGAAGCCTTTAACACCCATTTGGAAATCAGCAGAGATTTAAACAGCTGGCTCCAGGGAATGCAACCAGCACTGATATAAACTCAGATATTAACCTGCCATTTCAGGGGAGCTCATTCTTCTACAGCTTGCTGTACCTGCAGGAAACATCTGCAGGTAGCTTTTCAGAATCACAACTTGCATAAAGTTTTCTGAAAAAGCATCACTATTAGGATGCAATATGAGGCTCTGTGCACACACAGCACCTGCCAGGCTGCCCCTCCATGTGCTGAGCTCAGCCTGGGGTCACCTAAGCCCCGCTTAGGTCTAGAAAATTGAACCTCAGGGAGCTGTGCTGGTGACCTAAAGAGAAGCTAAAGCTGCTTTTATGGTATTACACAACATTGTGACCACTGGATGGAGAGCACTGAGCCAATGCAAATGCAGTTTGCCTTTGCAAACTTCTTTTAAAAATTTTTATTGGGGTGACTGTACTGGAAGACTTTACACCAGACCAGCTGCTAACCTTGCCTGGCTCACTGTCAGCTGTCCTCCCACAGCAGGCATAAAACTGATCTGAAAACATAAAGCTGCATAAACTTTGCATCATTCATCCAGGCTAATTTGACAGAAGTGTGATTGTGCTGCCTCTTGATTCAGATCACATTTATCTCACCAGGTGATAACCTGTATCATGAACAGCCCCTCATTAATGATCAGAACACCTGTGAAAATGCACCTTGGCCGTGCCCCAGCACTGCATCACATCCCTTCTCTTGAAATTCTAAGGAATTTCCTGGAGTCTAATCAAATTTTATGCTAAGAAAAAAAAAAAGCATATTAAATTTACAGCATGGAAATGCTGTGTTTTGTGCCATCTAAAGCACCAACCGATCTGATAGAGGATTTTCCATTCATTTCCAATAATGAAGCAGCTTTTAGAGGGCAGTGCTGGTGGTCCTCAGTGCAATCACCACAATGATGTGAATTCTCCAAGGAAGGCTTTTTACCCAACACTTGGCTTTTCCTTCTGTTGCTTTTCCAGCCTTTCTTCCCTTTTCCTTCTTATTCCTCTGTCTGTTACATTTGTACTTCTAAACAAGCCTTCCCTCCTCCCATTTGCATGCAGAAGAGTGGCTCCAGACTGGTTTGTACCAGTAGGTTTTCCCTCAAAATTAAAGTATTTGAATTTAGGAGGTTTACCACCACCTGTTTAGATAGATACCAGCAAATGATTCAGGTAATTGCAAATGCACACCAGGGCACACTCAGACACACTCATGCAAATGCTCATTTCTCTGAAATAAAACACATCTCACTGTGTAACTGGAAAGTCTGGATTCAAAAGTTTTATTCCACCCATTTCTCTTCCCTGACTTTCACTTCTCATTTTGTGCCTGCAAGTGTTCAACACACTCAGGTAGCTGCTTGCCAGGTCTGGGAAAGTTTTGCTATATCTTTGTGAGTCAGGAAGGAAAGAAAGAAAGGCCATGGCATCTTCAAGGTTTTCACCAGAAAAGCAGAAAAGATAATCCAGAAATACAACTCATACAGATAAATGGGTTGGAAACTGTGGCTTTCAGTACCAACACCATGGTTTTCCATGCTGATATAAGAGAACAGAAAGAGCAAGGCAACATGAAAAAAACATGACTGATCATTTCCAAGTCCAGGTGTATACCTAAAGATAGTATAGAGGAAATAAATAAATAACCAAGGTTTTAATAAGTGCATCGGTGCACTTATTAACCTGGAAGTGTTTAATGCAAAGAGGAGCCATTGTGAGACAGGCTGGCTTCTGCTCCAGAGCCAAAAAATCCAGTAACACATTGAAATGAAAATCTGCAACCCCCAGCAAGCCCAAAGCCAGACTCCTACTGCCTGTAAGATTGGAGCAAGAGGCAGGTGGGGGAAAGAGATGAATAAAAAAAATGTAAATAGTGGTGTATCACATTGAAGAGAGACAGAAGAGAAACTGGAGGAGTTTCTTCAAAGGGCACAAATTCCCTTTCTCTTCCAGCTCATGATATTATACACAGATAACCTGAATAGCCCTCAGAGCAGGAAAAGCATGTTTCTGACAGAGGCAACACGTGTTGCCTGCATTCTCAGCCACACACAACACACCTGCTCCGTGTATCCTCATGTCCGTGAGCACACAGGCAACCAAGCAATTCCTAGCTGTCCAGGCAGCAAATGAACATGGCAGGAAAACCCTGGATCCACTGAGATCAGAGAGAAAGCATGCCTTGGCTCAGGTAGCTTGGGGTGACTTTTGATACTCCAAGAGTTTCAGTGCAGCAGGACAAACCCTCAGTGTCCCTCTGCGCAGCCCATCTGCTGCAGGTCATCTGCACACAGCCCTGAGCTGAGAGGGGAAAGGCAAGAGAGAGGTTGGATAAAACACCACACAAGAGCTGAACAAGTGTTACCTATGAAAACACACACACACAGACAAAAACTGCATTATCTGATAGAAATGGTAATCCAACATGACAGTAGGTCTAAGAGTCAGTATATAGAGTCCACTGGCAAATATTACTGAAAATGACACCAGTCAAGTTACACAACTTTTCAACAACTCAGCATCCAAGGACATGTTTATTTTGCACAAAGTGTTGTGCATTTTCCCAGCCATACAGAAGAACATCCCTGGGTGCTGTTGGTATTCAGCACAGGCTGTTGACACCAGGAAAGCAATCCTGGAGTGATGGGTATGTCTCCTAATACAAAGCCATGTAGCTATTCAGCTCCTGGAATTCAGTTTTATGTGATTCAATCAGCTCTAACAGGAAGAAATAGTAACACATTAAGCAAAGTTCTAAGAATACAACAAATCAAAACGCTGTTTCACTGCAGCCTCCATCAGCCCAGCTGTGGCACATTTCTTACTGGATCTGTTCTTCTGCCCCAGCACAGAAAAATTATTGCTGAATGCTAGGATAAACCATGGTGCTAATTCCACAGCATCTAACATAACAAGATGCTTCACATTTCTATTGAGCTCTCCAATCCAGAATTTTAAACATGTTTTAATGGCAGTTAACTTTCCTTCACAGGAACCTAATACATCAAGCCAGGAGACTGTCTAAGAGCTAAATCAAACTCCCCAAGGATCATTTTTAGTCTCAGTTGCCCCATCAGTGCATTAAAATGGTTTGAGCTGTTCCAGGAATGGCTGAAGTGGACATTGGAGTGCTGAAGAAACACCACACATCTTGGTATTTCAGTCTGCTTTACACTATTGAAACAAAAGAAGCTCTTTTTATGTAAGAGCTGGTGCATGCTTCATTAAAAATCCTATTTAGTCTGCAGTGCTAAGCTGGTCAGATTCAGCTCTCATTTACAGCAGCATCAGGATAGGGATAGCTCCTATCATTTTAATGAATTTATTCTGCTTTCAGAGATTCCCCCTCCAAAGAGTCTGACCAAACTGGTCTAATTTTCTCTCAAATACACTGACTCCAGGTATTTGCAATTACAGCAATGCCACCAGTGTTAACTGTGATTTACTCTTGCCTAACATAATCAAAATTAGAAGCAGTGCACTTATAAGGAGACAAGAGAGATTTAACACTAAAATACAAGGGGTCAACTCTGCTCTTGCAAATCACAGGTTTCACAAATCTCCATTTACTGGTGAAAACATAATCACCATGCATTTGCAGGTGTTAACTAGAAGATTCACCGGTTTTCCTGAATTGCAATTATTTTACTGCCACTACATCCATTACCATCCTAGCCTCAGATGTCAAGTCTTTCTGAGCCTACTGCCTAGTTTTCTGCAAGAGATAATGAATTTTTATTTATTGCTTATGAAATTTTAGCAACTACACTGCCATTTCAATCTCGAATGAAACTACCTTCCAAAACTAACACAGGGCTCTGATGATTACTAGGCTTTGATGTTTACAGAAAAATAGAGCAGAATTTGTAGAATTATACAGAAAACAGTAAACTGATATTAGCTACATATTCCTGCACAGCAATACAGCAATCATCTCTCAGATAATTCCCTCCATTTCTGGAGTGCTTAAGACTCTGAACCATACAAAAACATGCAACATCCAACAACAGTTGTCAAGAGGGAGGTGATGGAGAGGCAGAGGAGGGTATCTTCTCTCTGAGTAAATTCCACAGCTGCAGGAATCCCAGCATGTGTAGGGAAAGAGCTGTTTATGGCCAGCATGACACAGATTTCCTGCAAACCCAATGGGACATGAACCAACCCCTCTGATGAGAGCAGAGAGAAGGTGTTGGGGAGTGGGTTTAACTTCAACTCACGTCCCAGGAAATCAAACAAACCAAGCCCTGATACATGAAACCCTAAGTTTAACAAAGTTTTTTCACATGAACAGCAGTTAGTTGTTTTTTGATCCCTCTAAGTTAAAGGATACTCACAGACACCGCTGTTGCTTTATCAGAGAAGGACTAAATCAGCATTGCTCCCTCGGCTGAAGGGATGGTTCTGCTATTTATTGTAATTAGCAGCTGCCTTGTGGAGGAACTGATAACAGCCAGCCAACCACCAGTAAACCACCAGCAGCTGAAAACTGGCCTTGGCACTTTGGGCTCCAACTGGAACCTCTTACTTCTGGGAGAAAAAGAGAACAAAGTGCTTTTTGGTGGTGTCATAGCTTTTTTCCTCTGCACACACAGAAGTCACACCAAGCATCTTAAAACCAAGTTTTACCAGCTTAGTCTTTAATGTATGCTAGTGTTAATTGATACTTTAAAAGAAGGGAAACTTTGTAAAGGGCAATAATGCATGAAGAGAGATGTGTGGAAAGAAAGACAATATTCTACTAAATACTAAAAATAAATGTAGCTCTAAAAGATCCTTTAAAAACAGCTGTTGACGTTAGAGATTCAATTAAAATGTAATTAGTTATACATTCTCCTTTGAAATGAACAAGCATATTACAGCCTTCATCTACAATGAATTGTGTTTTACATTCATACCTTGCTTTTGCCTGTAAAAAAGGCAGGCTTTTACAGGAAGCATAAAGATAGGGTAGTTCTACCTAAAATTTTTGCAGTCAAAGAAAACATAAAATGATTTTTTTAACCTATGGGTACAAAGCCATCTTCATTGTGCTTGCAGTTTTCATAAGATACTTCACAAGTGTTCTTAAATGCACAAAATAGAAGAAAAGATAGAGATAAATGGATGTGGGATGGTGCTTACCATAAATTAAGATTCTGAATTAGGTCACTAAAGACTAAATCAATCTGGCTCCTTAATTGTCATTTACCTGAAAGAGAAATGCACCATGAACTGCCCACGCTGCACAGATTTGTACCGGCAACAAGCAACCAATGGCTTTCCCTGGGGCTAATGCTATATGGCAGCACCATTGACCTGGTTTTCTATGGAAACTCCACGGATGTTTTCAATTCCAGTGAGGAGCTGCAGCCTCGGTCATAGCCATCAAACTCCACATTAGACATTCATGCAGCATTAGGCATCCCCTAGCTGCCAAGGGCCACACAATGAGACATTGTCTGACCCAAAAGTCATGTAATTAGGCTGATGGGAACAACACCAGCGGATGGTGCATTGAGCATATCCTAATTTTGGATAGGCCATTCTTTGGCTGCCTGACTACCAGTTAGCTGGGGAAGAAGTGAAGCCTGCTATTATCAACAGACAACTTTGCTGCTAAGCCAGAGCAATGATGAAAGGGCTGTTTGGCTTGAAAATCACCACTGGGGAGAGGAAGGGCAGCCACACAGCTGAGATGCTCTCAGAAACAAACAGGAGACCCCACTTTTAAGTACTACTTGTTTTTGCAGAGTGGGTGACCCTGTCTCCTGGAAGCCATGTCCCCAGCTAGAGCTCCAGCATGTGACTGCACCACCAGTGATGGCCCAGCACTCATTATAGCATCTAATTCCAAAGGATTCAGAGGCAGCAGGAGCAGGATGAACACAGAGCTTGAGGCAGAGGGGAGAAGTGTGAAATTCCTCTCATTAGCAGCGCTGCACATTTGTGCACAGACTCTCTCCTTAAAAGTCTGACCTCCTGCACAGCCAAGGAAGAGCTTTCCAAGAACCATGTGACTCCAGAGATTGAGGACATGTTCTGCAAGAGTGGGGTTTTAATTTAAATTAGTCATAGAAAATTTCATTTTGTGGCCTGAAAACATCTTCAGCTGTGTCAAACGTGAAGCAGTTTCATAATTGCACGTGATAGACTCTTCTTTTTAAAGAAGTGACATAAGTAGAAAGAAATACAAATGTTTGTGAAACTTTAAACCTCCCTGCCTGCACTTGTGTAACAGTTACAAATAACTAAAAAAATATCTTGTGACTTCAATTTCCAACAAGGAGTGTATCAAGACATTTAGCAATGTGACCAGTCTCTGGAAATTGATACAGGCAGCAACTGCATTCGCCTCTTTTATCAACTATGTACTCAAATTTGTGAGAATTTAGGTACATGTTTCATACTAGTTAATTAGAGAAAGGCTCAGACAAATTCAACTGTTTCTAGCTATTCTTTTAAAATTATTTTTCCATTTTTAAACATGTAGTGTAAGACCTGCACAGTTGTAGCTGTTTTTGTATGGAAACAGCAGCCCAGCCACGAGGAGTAAGAACGGACCTTGTTATCCGCATAAATTGCGAACAATTCCGCAACATCAATTCCCTTCTGACATTTCCTGGTGCACAACATCACTGCTCCCATCCGCCTTCACCTGCAGGAACATCCAGCCCCTGCTGGGACTCTGGATGTTCCTGGTAACACTAACATTTTCATCCCCATTTTAAAGGGCAGCAGGCTTAAAGTGTTACTGATGTTACACCAGAGGAGGCAAGGAAATCCCAGGCTGAAGTTGCTTTTCTGTATCCACAGTAAAGCCTGCCAGGGCGATACATGTATCACTGGATCACCTGTTTCTCCTCAAACAAGCCCATCTCACCTCTAAGTGCCGCGGGAGGGTGGGAGATTGTTACACTCACCGAAAAAAAGGTGGTTCAAATAATATTGAAAACCAGAAATCTGGGAAAAAGACCCACCCACAGATTGCAAATACAATCCAGTGTTTGTTTGCTGTAGACCATTGTGATTCCACATGCTGCATTGTGGACTGATTAATTAGGAAGCATCAGTAATAGTACTTTGTACTTACATCAGGACTTCCACCTCAGGATACTTCAATAATGTCAATTCATTAATCTTCACAATGCTGCCTGTAAGTAGGTGTCATTAGTTCATTCACAGATGGAAATCCTGAAGCATAGAAAAGGTGAAATTAATTAGCTGAGATGATACAATGAGTCAGTTAAAGAACTAAAGAGCCTGAAAAACACTCTTTTTTGTAACTCTTAGAAGGAGGTGATTTACTTGCCCTTTGCAGTTAAATCATGGAAATAATTTCCAAATGTGTAACAGAAACTTTTGTGACTCTTACAAAACCACTGTTTACAGGTCATGCTCTCATTGAAATTTTCTTTTGATTAAAATGGCTTCTACTGTTTGGTACACCCATCAAAATATAAAGAACATCAAAATGAAATAAAACTGCCACTAGATCTATAATGAACTGGAGCGCTGCTACTGTTGTTTGAGGTCTAAATTAAAGCTCTTTTGTAGAGGGTAAAAGTGAATAAAACATAAAGACAAAGGACAAAATAAGAGATGACAGACTATTCACCCATTAATGGCCACCACATTTACAAGGCAATTGCCATTCATACTACCACAAAGTGGACCACACAATTCTCCCAGGTATGAAAGGCAGAAGAGCCCTTGTACACAAGAGGAAAAAGCACTTTACTGTATTTTATCTCCATCACAAGTGGAAAACCAGTAATGAGGAACATCAAAAATCTCTTTCCATTCTCTATTGAAAACGAACAAAGCACTTCTCTTGGTGCAGTCTTATCAAAGGTTATAAATTTCTCAAGACAGCTAATCAATCACATTTTTCATGGAAGATGTATAAGATGCACTTAATACAAAAATATTTAACTTTCATTTATAATTGACTGATTTTTTTAAACAATACTCAACGATGGAGAGCTATAAGTTGTTGCAAAAGACAGGAAAAAAAAATCCCTAACAAAAAGAACCACGAAACCCACATTAGGGAGAAATACTACCTGTGTGCCATGGATAGGTGTATATATGCAAACAAATATATGCATACTTGCCAGTTTACTTTATGAGGGGAACTAAATCCTGCTATTTCACAGAGCCCTAAACTCAGAAAAATGCAACCCAGGGCAGATACTCATGGCTTCTGCAGCCACATCCCCACCCGATAGTCCTTAAGGCCACAAATTCAATTTCTCATGATAGATGCTATTTCCCAAGACTGCACAAATCTTAAAAGATCAGGGCTCTGTGGTGCTCCCAGTATTTTACACGCATGCATGTCTATACCTGGGGCGCAGTCAGAGCTGCATGTGCTCTATCTGCACAGATAACATTAAAGAATGACCCATACACCAAGTGCCTCGATAGTTTTGATGCAGCTCCATCATAGGAGAAGCACATTGTGATAGAACCTATCTCACTAATACCAAAAAAGCTTTTTGCTTTTAAAACTTAGATGAGATATAATTATTTCATATATTCAACTGTGAAAGCTTCATTAAAAACCTTACTATTAAGTAATACAAGTGCAAAATTAATTTTTCCATAATTACAGCAAGTTTCTGTTAACACCAATGCACTAAGAAGGGAAAGAATTTCTAATTGATGATTTCTCTGGATGATTCTATGCAGTCAGTTGTGTACACAAGTACATACTGGATGTCTGATCACACTTATATGTAACTCTCTATGTTTCCTGAGTATGAAGCAGGAGAGTACAGGAGTTAGGAGTGCCTTCCACATCACTCACCTTTGGGCAGAGCACATATTCACCTGCAAACTCGGGCCCTTCGGCACTTGCAGGTAGACTGTCATAAACAGGTAAACCAGAAAGGCAAATAATTATACAGACTGAAGCCTCCCTCGCCTAGCTTAGATTTAAAATAGTCTTTGTTCTCTAATTAAACCATCTCTGCTCGAGAGACAACTCGAGTTACAGGAAACACAAATAAGCAGAGGCAGGGTGAATAACTCCTTTTTGCTATTTCTAGATCAATTAAATGCAATACTCACCTGCCTGCTCTTGCAGCAGCAGAATCCACATTCACTTCAGTGACAGCAAAGCACCATTTCAACTTCCAAAATGGCAAGACAAGGAGAATGGAGGAAAAAAGATGGGTGATGGGGTTGGCAGAGAGGAGTGAGAAATATCAAATAAAAAGCAATTTAAATACCTTACTGTGTTAGATTCTTATTGCTAAATATAAAGTTTGCTTTTAACTCTCATTTTAATGGACTGGCAGGAAAAAATCTAAAGAGTAAATTTAAGTTTAATTGATCATTATAATTTATTTTATTAAAATAATATAGCAGAAAGACCTTTCTTCCAGTAAAGGGTTCTGGCTTTGATGTCTGATTGTTATGCAAATTCTGTGAAGTACAAGATACGGACAGAGGATTAATTAAACTTAGGACTTTGTCTATAATAATTCTTACATATGTAAATGTACTCTGGTTTGAGATAATGATGTGTACACGCACTGGGAACCATACAAATGTGTTGGGAAAGCCAGGAAACTCCCACAAACGTGCAGGTCCTCACCAGTGCCTCCAAGCAGGGGCTGGGCCAGCAGGGCCAGGCTGCTGGCACGTGCCATGGGCACCCACACCCCCAGAGCCCCAGACACTGAGGGGTTCTGTGCTGGACACCTCCAGGAACAGCTCCCAGCACCAGCACACAACCACTGGACACACAGAGTGAGCTTTGTTCTGGAAGATAAACATTGCCCATATACATCTATATATTTCAAAGCACTCCATTAGAAACTGAACTTTGCCCCTTTCTCAGGCTTTGAAACATTCTGGCCCCGAACACAGGCCTTTATTCTCCCTCCGTGTGGGCATCCCTCTTCCTCTCCTGCTCCAGCACACCATATGGCTCCCGACCCTGGGACAAATTCTGCGCTGATTTATGGCCTCTGCACTCTGAGGGACTGACCTACTGCATAAATCTGGGGCAGAGCACATGGGCAGCCTGCACGTTCCTCCCCACACCGGCCCTGCTCCTGTGAGCTCGTCTCTGCTGGCCAAGGGTGGGGGAGCAGATCTGGGCTCTGGGCACACCAGCAAGCAATGAGACCTGGCAGGATGGACACCACGTGTGCCAGCACACCCTGAAACACCCTCCAACAGAGAGAGGGGGATGCACCAGCCCTGCCAGCAGTGGAGGGGCCAGGCAGTGGAGCTGCCTCGGGTGGGTGAATGCTGCTGAGCCCCCTGGCTCTGCCACCACCACAGGGCATAAGGCTCTCATTGGATGACAAAGCAAGAGTCACCCAGACTGGTCCCTCTGCAGGCAAAATAATTCCCAAAGAGGAGTGAACACAACCAGTTTTCAAAGCACTACAGCCCATCTTTCCATCTCAAGACAACATGCACATGGAGCATGTAAAGGGGCTGAAACAGCATGCAGAGGCTGAAAAGGCAGCCAGAGCTATGGACCAAGAGGGGATTGCCTTTGTTTCCACCACAAGTCTGGTAAAGAAACAGCAATTCCTGCAAGATGACCATGGACAACAAGGCCAGTTGGATTTACTGACAGGCTGGGCAGCCCAGGCTAGGGCACTCCTGAGCTGCTAGCCAGGGCTGCTCTCCAGAGGCTGCTCACAGCCATCCATAACACCACAGTCATCCATAGCACCCACTGCCAACACCAGGGACACAGCAGGATGGTACATCACGGGGAAGAAAAGGAGGAGACTTCAGTTTTCACATTTTGTTCATCTTATTTACCTTTTTGGTTTCACTAAGCTTGAAAACCAAACAAAGTGATCAAATTCACTTTTTTATTTATAGTCATTTTCACAACTTCTCCCTGAAAACTGCACAGGATGTTTACACAGACATGAGAAATTGATTGACGCATTTTAAGAGCATCTCCTAAACACCCATCATCAAAAAAATATACACATGGACTTAAACTTCCTGATCTCTAAAGTAACTGATTTTGCCAAGCGTTTTTTCAGTGTCTGTACTGCTTATGTATTTAAACACATCTTCTCTGCCACTCTGGATTCTTTTCACAGCCTTGGGGTGGGGGGTTTCTGCCCCCCATCCAAACCTCCAAGATTCCTGAGATAGATGCAACACTCAGTGAGGGATTTTAGCTCTACAAATCGGATGATACCACAACCACAGTTCAATGAAAGAAGCAAAAATCAAATCAAATCAAACAAAGAGATCCCATCATCCCCTGCCGCATCCTCCCTCCTCCCCCTTCCCACCCAGCCAGCAGCTCTGGAGTCCATAAAGGAGATCGGAGCAGAGCAGCTCTGCCCATACACTGCTAAGCACAAAGTAAGGCAAATGAAATATGCTACACACTCTGCGTTTCCTTTGTTGTTTTCATTCACCCACTGAAAAGGGCAATAGAACCTGTATGAGAAACATTTAAGGATGTGCAGCACCTTCTGCAATCTGCTCTAACACACATCAGCCCACAGCCACTTCGTTCCCATGGGCTGTACCGAGCAGCACAAGTCCTGCAGGGCTTGCCCGGTGTGTCCGTGCCACTGCGGGCACCAGCAATGCCAAACCAACCTTACAGGGCAGTAAGTGTGTTATTCAAATCAGCTTGTCAACACCAATTAGCCCAGCCACAAGTGCCAAATACCACTGTCAAGGACTCAGGGATGCTACTGCAGCCCCTGCTCTGCTCCAGAAGTGCCAAGTTTGGGATGCAGTCCTGAGGTCCCTGGGCACGGCAGAGCCCAGAGCCTCCATCAGCACAGGGCAACAAAGGAGCCTCCCCTGCTCCCTCCTTCAGCTGCTTTTCAGTTTCCTACTTGCTCTGCTTTGTCTGCCAAAAGGAACTATTCACACAAACCCAAGTACTTTTCATGGCTAGAGATTATTAAAAAAAATAGGACTTTGTGCTGTGGAAAACCCCAGCAATATAACACATATTAAAAAAAAAAAACCTCTTTTTTTTTCATTAAAAACATGTTATAAGGTATGATAGCTGGCAGGATTATTGTGGAAGCCTGCACAAGTTCCAGCAACATTAGTATGACACAGTTTAAACTCCCAACATGTTTCACTGATACAAGCAGGAAACAAAAATTCCAGAAAAAACTCTCAGCACATGAAATCAAATCACCACACAGAGTACCTTTCTTTTTTTCTGTAATATTTTATTTTATTTATATAGAAATACTTAAAAAAACATGAAGTAGCACCATTACTTAAGTTTTACTTTTATTATGTAGAACTTTAAATGTCAGAAAAATAAAACTCTTGATACAATTTCAAATCTTGTCTCAGCAAATATAATATTAGTATTTGACCATGAGGTTAAAGGCCCTTTATCATAAAATAAAATATACTTTGTTTTTAAACTTTGCTCAGTAAAGTACATTTAAGCTCAAGTAACGTCACCTACATATACATAAACAAGTGGTAAACAAATGTATTAAAATAGAAATACTAAAACTATAGTGGTGCAACAGAATTTTTGTAATTTCCACTGAATTCTATTTATACAAATGTTAGAAAGCTTCAACAGTTCCTTTTGACATATGTTTATACATTTCCATTTTTGTAATAATATAGAATAAAATATGCTTTATATCACTGAATAGAAAATATGCTGGGTGAAGCAGATTTAAAAGATTTTTTTCTGAACCTATAAAATCTCCATCCCAACAGAATACTGTTCAAAGCATTACACATTTTATGGTTTGTAATTCCGTTCACAATTGTGTGATATTAAAATAATACAGTGTTCTTTGCCATAAGGCCATACTAAAATAAAAAAGATTTAACCCAGCTACAAAAAGTTCACTGAACTTAAATTAAAATACTTGTAAACATCTTTGCAATATGAAATATAATTTTTCAAGTCAAAAAAGAATAAAATACTTCAATCTGTATTAATGCAATTTATCTTTAAAACCTTTAAACGTTTTTAATATATATAAGAGATATGTTACAGTTTTGTTGGTTTTTTTTTTCTTTTTTCTTTTTAAAAGTCTGATAAAGCTGCAGTATCATGGTTTTTCACAGGAACTTCTTGCCCTTTCAAGAACATTCAGAAAAGTATCCACCCATAGATTTAATTATTTTGTAATAAGCATCCTAGAACTACCAGCACGTTTTACTAACAGTCCACACACCATTGTCATCATCATAAGCATCTTCTACTTTCAATTTTTTTTTTCTTTTTTTTTTTTTTTTTTTTTTCTGTTTGTTTGTTTATAAAAAAAGGGGAATTTTGGAAGCTTCGTATTAAAGTACAGTGTAAAAACTAGCCTAGCACTAGAATGGAGTCGCCCGTTATTATTTATAGCATGCACCCGCTGTCACACCACCCCCCAGCCCTCCCTCGGCCGCTGCCCGCACCCCTCGGCGTGCGGCGGCCCCGGCCCCGCCGGCCCCCCCGGTTCGTGCTCCCGGCCCGCGGCGCTCAGGAGAAGATGCGGATGGCCTGGGTGACGGCGCTGTGGCACACGGGGCACTGCGGCTCCGTCTTCTCGCAGATGCGGTTGGCGCACTCCATGCAGAAGAGGTTGTGGCCGCAGGGCACCAGCGCCGCGATCACCTCGCTCTCGAAGCACACCGAGCAGTCGCGGCTGCCCTTCCGCCGCACGCCAGAGGAGGAGCAGGAGGAGCTGGACGAGGAGCTGGAGGAGGAGGACGAGGAGGCGGAGGAGTCGGAGGGCAGCCCGGGCAGGTGGGCGCCCAGCCCGTTGGCGTACAGCGGGTAGGAGGCGGCCAGCAGCCGCCCGCCGGGGTCGCTGCGCACCCGGCGCGCCAGCGGGTGCTCGGTGCCGGCCGCGCTGCCGTGCAGGGGCGGGGAGAGCCGCGCCGGGGGCGGGGCGGCGCCGCGCCGGGGGCCGCTCACCAGCAGCGCCAGGTTGGCATTGGCGGGCGCGGCGCCCGGGAAGGCGGCGGCGGCGGCGGGCGAGGGCGCGGGCGAGGGCGGCGCGGCGGGGCCGCGCTCGAACTGCGGCCAGAGGAGGGCGGCCCCGGGCGGCGGGGCGGGCGCCAGGTCGAAGCCGGGCGGCGAGTCGAAGGGCAGCTCGGAGCAGCAGTCCGGGGAGGAGAGGACGTCGCCGCCGCCCCCGCCGTACACGTAGCCGTTGGCGCTGTTGTTGTTGTTGTTGCCGTTGTGCGAGAAGCTCAGCGCCGGGCTCGGGGGGCTGTAGTCGGCCAGGCGGGCGCTGCCGCCCCCCCCGGTGCCGCCCCCGAAGTAGGAGTCGGTGGAGGCGCTGCCCAGAGAGCTGGAGCTGTCGTTGCGGTAGTTGCAGAAGGGCTTGCGGCCCGGGGTGGGTGTGATGCTGGGCGGCGTGGGCTTGCTCCAGAGGCTGCCCGTGCCGTTCAGCTCGAAGCCCACGTCCGTGCCGTTGGCGTGGAAGTCGTTCTCGTCCGTCAGCTCGATGATGCCGCCGGTGCGCATGGCGATGTGCGCCTCGATCTCCTCCCGGGCCCGGTCCACGTTCTCTGGCATGCCCGTCACCTCAAAGACCGGCTCCTTGTCCCGGCTCGGGGTCACGATGTACGTGTGCGTCTGCTGCTGGATGCGCTTGATGGTCGCCCCCTTGGGCCCCACGACCAAGCCCACCACGCGATAAGGCACCCGCACCTGGATGGTGGTTTGGCCGGGCAGGTTCGGGGGGCCGGGAACGGTGCCGTTCAGGGCTGTGTTCTTGTTCCGCGAGGCTCGGATCATGGAGAAGTGCTCGGCCGCAGAGATGATCTCCCTGCGGGCCATGGCCACATCTTCCTTTCTGCCCGTCACAACAAAGAGCGGCTCCTCCCCGCGAACCGGGGTCTTGATGTAGGTGTTGGTCTTTGCCCGCAGAGCTTTGATTTTACAACCTGGGAACGAGATGCGGAGATGGAGGGCGAAGGGGAGGGGGAGGAAGGGGAGGTGGTGGGGGAGAACCGGTTACAACCCATTGTTTGGGTGCACCTAGGGAGGGGAAAAAAAAAAAATACACACCCACCCGAGAAACACATTGCCCCCAACCCCAGGTGATCGCTGGCATCTCGTCCGGGAGCCTCGGTCACGGTGTAAAGTAATGTCAGCCCACAGCCCTGGCACACGCCCAAAGGCATCGCAAGTGGCCACCGACACATCTGCCATGCAAACTGCCCCAAAACTACCAACGTGCAGTTCACAGGGTCGGTAACACGGGGGGAGAAAAAAATAAAAAAGGGAGCGACAAAAAAAAAATTAAAAAAAAAAAAAAGCGTGCAGGAAAACTGCACCGCCAGAAAAAAAAAATAAAATAAAATGCAAGCAGCCCTCACAAATCAACACACCCGCCAGTCCACATTCCTGCTCAGCACTTTCCTTTTGGAAAAATAAAATCAGTTCTTAAGGTGAGGAGCAGAGGCTGTACCGAATGAGCCATATTCCCCACTGCGGATGCTTTATTCCAACCCCATTGTTCCACTTCTCCACTCCATTTCTCTTCCTTAAAAATAATCCACGATTTCTAACTTTGGGGTGGTGCAGGGGGGAAAGCACCGAGGCTCCTATTTTCCTCCCGTTTCCTCTTGCAAATCTTAACTTTTGCAGCCGGAGGAAAGGACAGATTTTTATTATTTTCCTGAATTTTTCCCCCAACCCGGCAGCTGAAAGTGCATCTCGAAACTGATGCATAACACTCCTCGGAAACATCACGTCTGCCGCTGCACTTTCTTTGTCTGGGGGAAGCCGGCACTGGCCGCCGCCGCACGGCTGCAGCGTTCCTGGGGATGGCCAGTGTCGCATCTGAGCCGCCCGCCCGGCAGCGCGGACGGGAGACCCGCGCCCCCACAGCCCCTCGCATGCAGCACCCACCTTGTCTCCCCACTATCTCAGCGACATGTTCCGAGCTGGGCACCGGCACGCATTCAGTCATGTTCACGCTCTTTTTCCGAGGCTCGTTGTCGTAAATGGAGCCCGTCTCGTCGTTGTCCAGCCCCAGCAGGGAGAGCTGATCCAGGGCGATCTGAAGGGCTCTTTGGTCATCCAGGGTCTCTCCCCCGCCACCACCACCACCACCGCCGCCGCCGCCGCTCCCGTTCCTCTCCATGTCTGCAAAAAGCGAGCTGGGCATAGTCCCTGTGTGTGGTGCACCCTCCGCCTGCGCTCGGCTCAGTAGTAAGAGATCAGACACAAAGGAGAACCCAAGGCAGATGGCCAGCAGGAGAGAAGGGAAGGGAGGGTGGGCGACTGCTGGAGACCGGGGAATTGTTGCCTTTTGCTTGTATATTTTGTATCTTTTTGCTTTTTTTTTTTCCTCCTCTCAGTGCAATCCGGTTTATAAGATGTTCTCAGGACCCCCCCCACGACTCCCCCCCGAGGTTTTTTTCGGTTGGCTTTTTTTTTTTTTTTTTTTTTTTTTTTTTTGTGGGGTGGGGTGGGGGGGGGGTGGGAAGAGGATAAGCGAGAGGAGCTCCGATGGCTTCCCCCCCTCGAGTTCCTCGCCGGCCACAATGCCAAGCGGCGGCAGCGTTTCTTTAAGGAGCCCCTCCCAGGCTCCACTCCACTCACTCAGCGTTTTTTTTTCCTCCTCTCCCCTCCTCTGTCTGAGGCTCTGCTGCAGCCAGACGGCTCTGGAGAGGCGGGCGGGCGCGGGGCGGGGAGCGGGGGCCGCGCCGGGCGCCGCAGCGTAAGCGCCGCTCGCTGTCACCGCGCGCCGCCGCCGCGCGCCGCGATTGGCCGGGGCGGCGCGGAGGGGCCGGCGCTGCCCCCGGCCCGGCCCGGCCCGGCCCCGCTCTTTGTTGTCGGCTGCCGAACAATGCCGGGCCCCGGCCCGCCGGCCGCCGCTCCCCCCACCCCCCCCAGCCCCGCGCCCCCGAGCGCCCGCCGCCAGCCCCACCTGAGCGCCGGCGGAGGGGGCCGCGCTTGGGGTGCGTTTTTGCGGCGGGGGGGTTGGTTCGGGGTGTGGGGGTGCCCTTTGTGCGCCGTCGGGTTCGGGAGCGGCAGCGCCGCCGCTCGCCGGCAGCGCCGCAGAGCCCCCGGCACCGCCCCCGCACCGGCCCCGACCCCGCGCCGGCAGCGCCGCCGCCCCTTCACCGGCCCCGCGGGCGGCCGCGGGCGCGCGGAACCCCCGCCGGCTCCCGCGCGGCCCCGCCCGGCGCGCGCCCCGCGCCTGCGCGCCCCCCTCCCCCCCCCCCCCGGCGCGCGCAGTGCGCCCGCGCGGTGCCGCGGCCGGGGCGGGACGGGACGGGCCGAGCCCTCACAGCCCGCTCCGCCCGAGCCCTCAGCCCGCTCCGCCCGCTTCTCCCGGGCCGGCCCCGCCGCCCCGAGCCCGTGCTGCGCCGGCGGAGGCGCCTCCCGCCCCGCCCCGCCCCGCGGGTGCTGCAGACCCGGCGGGCGCGGGGTCAGAGCCGGTGGGAGCCGCGGCCCCGCCCAGCCCGGCTCGGTGCGCCCCGGGCGCGGGGTGAGGGCCGTGACCCGAGCGCGGCCGTGTCCCGGTGCCGGCCGGAGCGCCCTGACACCTCGGGCCGCTCGTAAAGAGCCCGAAGGGTGGGAACGCCTCCCGCACAGCTGCTCCAGCATAATACCACCGGCATCTTACACCGCTTTGCTAAACCACAGGAAAATAAAGCACCTCTGCCTCTTCCATGGACCTTGTATGACCAAATGACTTTCTTTCACCTCTACCACCACAGGACCCTTCAGCCAGCAATAGTGGGTTTTTTTGTCAAGTACTCTGTCACAAAGACCTCCCTTGATGGGAGGATTAGACGTGCAAGTGCCCTCACCGTTGTCATAAAAACACCACCATCACATTTGATTGCTCTGGCTCTTTCCCGTCTGTAAGCATCCATACTCAGTCCTTGCCAGCTGTCAGGTACAAACCCCTGATTTTTTCAGAGTAATCATATAACAAGCAATTGTTTTCCAGTATCAGGTGTGACAGGGACAGACGTTTACAAGTGCACCCAGATCTGTTTAGCCAGCTGCCTGTACAAACAAGTGTAACAAGTCACAGGTAATTGTTTACATGCAGTGTTTATTGCAAATTACTGTCACCTCGCCAGGATGTTTGAATGTTGTATAACAAAGCTCCAGTGGATTGTTTTCCAGCAAGGGTACACACTGGTGATGTGCTTTCCTAAGTGCTGAGCTTGTCCCATCAACTAAGGAAACTGAGTTTCATATTTAAAAGATTACTTATTCTACAGATTTACTTGCATAGGCAGCAGGGCTGGTTACCACAGGGTAAACAAGAGGTCACTTATAAGTGCTTAAGGATCCATAAAACTTACAACAACAAAATAATACTCTTTTTTATTAAATAATTATTTTAAAGTTTAATTCTTTGCAATGTTTTTAGTTCAATGAGTCTAAAATCTGTGAGACAGAACATCACTGTACCCATTTACTAGACAGGGCAGGACAGGACAGGGGTGAGATGAAGAAAAGACACATCAGTGTAGGGAATTTGTGTTGTTGGAGTCCAACAGTGAGAGTCGTAAGTAATGAAATGCAAGGATATGAGGAGAGGGGTTGGGTTGTGCTTGGATTTTACCTGTTCTTTGTTTTGCTTCTTTGCTTGAATTGTCCATTTTTTTCTTCCTTCCCCTTCCTACCCCATCTGCTGAAACAGGTCACTGTGCTGTACTGAACAAAGAGAGACAGGGAAACAAGTTATCTTCAGGTTTATGTTCCTCTATAGAAAAATTTCCCAAAGCAAGATTCCAGGCAGGGCTGGCTTTATTTTTAATGTTAAGCTGGAAGCTCCAATTAAAAATGCTTCAAATGCACTTCAGAATGAGCATTGTACTTCCAGGGAGCAGGGAGAGAAGAAGATGCATTTCTGGGAGACTAAGCCTGCACTGGTGTTCCAAGAGCCCCATGAATCCTGTGGAATGAATGCTCCAACATCTCAAGCACTATTACTTTTTTACTATTTTGGAAGATGTTTAAGAGCAAACTAGAGGGAATAATAACAATTAAAAAGTTATATGGTGTACCTTCAAACCCCCATGCACCAAGAGCGCAGCCCCCAGGGAGCACAGCAGCTATGCAGCAGTAGGTTCATATGGCAACAATAAACATGCACCAGATTTGTACAAATCCACTCCCTCCACAAAAGTATTGCTTCAGAATAACTTAATCAGGTCTAAATTAAAGTGTTATCTATCTCCAGAACGTCTTTCGTTCCATAAAACCTTGAAACATGCACAGAATTAAACTCCATCTCTGGGGGAGACACCAACCATCCACCTAGCAATTTACAGCAACTTAACAAAAGCAGGAAGGGAGGATATATTACAGGCAAATACAGGACTCAGTGCAGGAGGAGTGTAATTCTCAGTCCTTTTAGTTTCTCTCTGTTATCATTTCCCATTTGTGACAGAAGTAATAAAACTTCCTTCCTCCAACCTTTATTTAATTAAAGTGTAAGGTCTTTGGGGCAGTGAGCTTACTGTGTGTATATATACAGCACCTAGCATGAAGAGGTCATGAATTCATCTCAGCCCTTTAAATACTCCTCTAAATACAAAGTATTAACAATAATAAGAATAGGATATAATTTTCATTTAGAATAGATGAGTCTTCTGTTTTCAATTATCACAAAGAATAAATTACATGCATCTCAGGGAATAATTAAATTAAGGGTTAAGGGAAAGTATTGCATACCAGAGATTTGTAACTCTGTTTTTTTGCACTTAAAGACACTGCTGCCCACTCCTGCAGCATTTACTCAAAATTCTTATTTGCCATAATATTACAAAATAATGTCCCAAATCCCACAGGCCAGCTCATCAGTTACTGTAGGGGTATGGTTTAATCTGAGGCAGTGCATGTGATTACTGTGATAACATACCCAAATTAACCTTTTGCATGTGCAATAAACTGCAATTAGCAATCTGCAGACAAATGACAAGTTCCTTCGTTTCCTGTAATATGCAGCAATACACAAGCCAGATTTCCTATTGAATCCCATATTAACCTACATTCGGTGGCAGTGAAATCTCAGAGCACCGTGTCAGAATTTATCATCTTCCAATGATGTCAGCTCCACCTCTTGACAGTTCTAGACGAGATGTTTATAAACAACTCATCCATAATCTGACCAATTTCAGCTGAAAATGTTTATCATTTTTTCACCAGTTGTTCCAGCCACTTTGAAGGCTTTTACTGAGGGATGGGCCGAGCTCTCACAACAGTATGGTTGTGTTAATAAACGACAAGAAATGAAATGGAGATTGAGTAGTGAGTGGCTTTGTGATGCCTCTCTGAGCTGGTAGGAGGCTCAGGGGTAGGGAAGCTGCAGAAGTGCCTCTTTCCCTTGTGATAAGGAATGTCACATCAAAAACTACAAAATGGGAAGATGATGTTTCCACAAGCACTTTCATTCCCATAATTCCACACCTCTCCCTGCTACAGAATTCATTTGCAAAATATTTTTTAAAAACAAAGATCTTCTGGGACAAGTCGTGAAAAGCAATTTTGCTGCAAACCAGTAAAAGTCTCACACCTTTAACAGTCACCATCAGTCTCTGAAAATGTTGATACAGTAACGTAAACCTGAACCAGTTCCTAGCAGCTTTACTGAAGTGCTTGTTTCCAATATAATAAAACAAAAAGATTTTTGTAATAGGCATCACATAACTGCACTTCCTTCATATGCCTTTGCTGGTAGTGTGACATGAGCGATGAGCGTGTGCAGGCATGGAGGGGATGAAGTGCCTTATAAGAATGCAGTTTTGTTTAACATGAGTGATGGAAGGGAATTCAAAAAGCATAAAGATGCCTTTGTAATAAATCAGAACTAACCAGCCAGATCACCTGCCCACTTTAAGGCTCTCCACCAGGGTTTGTGAGTGGCCTCCTTCAGTGATTGTTCCGCCCTGCCTCTCGCTCGTGCAGCAGGGTTATCGTGCAGTGTATCTGAATGGAGTGGTGTTTAACAACCGTGCCAAGCAGAGTTCGAAATGAAAATCCCTTCTGCCTCTGCTTTGCTCTCACACGACGCGTTTGGAGCCCATCCTTCCCGCCTGCTCCCGTGAGCAGCCCTCCCTCCCTCTCTGCCGGTGGAGCGGGATTGGAGCTCTTTGTTACCATGGCCCGTGGGCCAGCTCTGCGGCTGCGGCGCAGCGCCGGCGTCTCCGGGCTGCGAGGCACCCACCGCACTCGTGGGCACTGCCTGCTCCACTGGGCTACGTTAAAAAGAAAAAAAAAAAACAAACAAACAAAAAACAAACCAAAGAAAAGGAAAGATTCATATCTGTATATATATTTATGTCCGTTTAGACTGAGCCAGATAACTCGTAGATCTGTAAGGTACCTTATAACCTTGAGTCTTTTTTAATCAGTTTTAATCTCTGAAATAGTAAATTATAATTAAAATTTAATATAATTTTAATCTCTCAAATAGTTAATTATAATTATGGTCATAAAACATGTACAACCTTTGCTTCCTCTCTCCTCTGTCCCTCACCTACTCAGAGCTGCTATATGAAGAAAGAGAAAATAATTGTCCCTTTAATGGTCATTGTTTATAAACTCCTTTTCACAGAGACTATGTTTATATACAATGCCTAGGCAAAAACCAGGCACAAACACAATACTCATAATAAACGAGTGAATAATACATCCCTGACCATAATACCAGTGCTCTCCAACAAAGGAATATCTAATTCCTGTCACAGAATTGCCTTGTAGGTTGTAGTTCAGCATATAAATACACATGGGAAAAAGATTAGATTTTAATTGATAAGTATTAATCATCATTCACTGCTGTCTCTGCAGGAAGCCCTGTGTTAAAACATCTAGTTAATATACAGTATAATGGATAACCTTGAGGCAGAAGCTCTTGCATCTGTCTCTATCCAAGAAAAAATGTCAACATCAGCCTTTGTTGTAGCAAAATACCCTGACATCTGAATGGAGTTGCTGCTGCTGGAAAATTGACTGTCCCCAGTGCAATCCTTCCTAACATGTGCTTAACCTAGAGATGAGGCCAAATTAAAAATCTTTATCTGTGCACACCTGTCCTTAGGAATATTTGAAATCTGGTCTGGGTCAGAATGCTGTGTTTGTGGTGCATCTCCTCCTCTCTGAACAAACACATTTCTCATGTGATGCTCTCACTGCAACCACAAAGCATTAGCACTCACAAGAGCATCATTGAAGATACTCAGGCTGTTCATTGAGAACAAAGCCATTAATGATTAATACCATGGTAGGAGAAAATGTAGCAGCATTTCTTGGCAGCTGAAATGTGGCAGTGTCTGTCCTACGTGCAAAAGACTCACAAATACCTTCAGCTCTTCTTACATAAAATCATTCTTATTAACTCTGTGGGAAAGGGAATCAAACAAATCCCCCAAACTAAAGAGAAGGAGATTTTCACATGTAGAACTGGATATATACAATACATCTCTCTCTGACTGACCCAGCAGATGCAGAGATGCATTTTTCCATCACAGGCATTACTGTCCCAGCAGATGCTATAAAGTTGTCACTGACACAGACGCTTACTGTCCCCACAGATCTGGATTTTGGGAGGGAATTTTCGTACCACAGACACTACTGTCCCTACAGAACCACATCTGCTGGCTGAGTTATTGTTTGACATACTCTTTTGCCTCCAGCAGATGTGAGAGACTGCCAGGACAGCAGGCATTTCTGTCACAGCAAATCTCCATCTACAGGGAATTAAACTGCAGCTTAAACTACTGCACTCCCTGAGCCCTTTCTGTGGACAATACTGACAGGGAGGAGGCAGCATAAACCAATGAAAATGTAATGTTGGGCACCAAGAACATCACCATTAACTCTGCCTAAATATGGCTGTGTTTGGGGATATGCCAGGAGAAGACAAACAATTACTTGCATCCTTCTGCCACCCCTCCTTTAACAAATATTCCTTCAGAGAAACATTCAAAGTAAAAAGTGTCTGACACCACTTTCATATAATAGATCCAAAAAGGCAGAAATCACTCATGACTACAAAGTTGACAACCTTAATGCCCTGTAACAGTGACCAAGTGCTAGGTCATTCTTGCTTTTGAACTGAAAATTTTCTGAGTTTCTAGTTTATTAACACCAGAAGATTTGATCCCCAATTCTAGAGGTGCAGAAATAAAGGGAAGGGCTTTGCTTTCAATGCCTTCAATTTGGGCCTTCATCTTTTGAGACTCTGCATGACCTCCTCTCAGACCCAGGGTCCAATGGCAGCAGCAGCCATGGGATGCTTTGCTCCTGTGCAGCTGTGCTGCCAAGCAGAAACTCTCCAGACATGAGGAAGAAAATCCTGGGCCTGTGCTAAGACATGACTATGGCTAGACTCTCCCTCTGGAGTGAACTCAGCCTAAGGCCCATACCAACACAAGTACCTACATATAAATAATATGTATGGTATGTGAGCTTGCACTTGGGAGCTGTCTTGGGCCTTTTTTGCCTGAGTAGATTTGGTCCCAGAGAGAAAAACCCTTGGTAATCTGGAGTAATTCAAACGCTACTTGAAGACACAGCATCCAACTTTGGAATTCCCCTATGGGGAGTCCAGGCATTTATCTTTATCTGAAGCATCAAGAGCTGTCCATTGGCAAAGGCAGGACACACTAATTCCCAGGGTAATAATCTGATACAGCACAGCAAAACCTATATCCTTGGAGCAGATTGTGGGAAAGCATCAAGATTTTGGTTGCCTTGCCAAAGCAAACAAGATGTTTCAAGCCCCATCATCTGCTCTGCAGTTCACACCCTTCCAGTGCTATCTTTTTCAGATGCCACGCCACACTGGTTAGTGGCAATGCTGTTGTCATGTGTGACTCATTCCATTTTACTGGAAATTAGAAAACCACATGCTGCACTGAAGAACTGCTTATTTATGTAGTCATATAATCCCAGAGAGAACTCATCCTGCCATTATTTGTATGCAGATTATTTCAGAATTTTGGAAAGGCAGGTTTTTACCAGGGTTCATCCAGTGGACAGATTAATCAATAGCACATTGCTCTTTCCAGGGTCCTCTGTGCCCTTCATGCTTTCCAATATGACCCCCTGGAAATGCAAATGGTATTTCAGAACAGAGTACCTTCGTCATTACAGGATGTGTGGGAAGCAAAACTGAACACAGGGAGCAGTGGATTGGAGGTGCCTTAGCACAAGAGTCTGTCACGTATTTATTTCAGCTTTAGGCAGGTGAATTTCACCCACAAGGAACAACACAATCTACTTGGTCTTGTTTGTTTCTTTTTTAATGGTGTGCATTTCTAAAGCCTCCTCAAATATTTCCTGAACACATCACAATGCTACATTTAGTGATTAATTCTCAGTATGAGTGAGATGAACTGGCATATTCAGGACAACAAAAAATTGCTGAGATGTCAACAGTGCATTCTTTCTGTGGATTAAGAATTACTGGATAAAAACATTAATGCTTTTAACCAATATTTTATGGTGACAACAAATCAAACTGGATAATTTTGAGTTCTGAAGCACAGGTCTGGAATTACACAA
Source organism: Emberiza elegans (assembly GCA_024865655.1). Classification (NCBI taxonomy): domain Eukaryota; kingdom Metazoa; phylum Chordata; class Aves; order Passeriformes; family Fringillidae; genus Emberiza; species Emberiza elegans. The sequence goes on from JALJVW010000398.1 coordinate 9,349,242, forward strand.
TTCCAAGAAGAATTTCTATATTTTTAGTTTTTCTAGTCTATATAAAATTGATGTTGCTAAAGCAGCAGCACTAGGATCAAAAATTACATTTGATTGTATGTTGACAGACAAAGGTTCTAGAAATTCCTAAACTAAGAGATTGCATTACCTTTTAGAGGTGGAGATAAACCCAGTCTTATCTTTAGATGAAGAAACTGTTAAGAAGTTTCAGGCACCGGACATTTATGAGGAAAGAAAATAGAAATGTGAGCCATTCTTTTTTAAAGGTTAGCATAGCTTAAACATTCCTGAAAATATTTATTATCATAACAGACTGGACCTGCTGAAATGTTCTCACTTAGGATTTGGTCTTTGACATTCTCAGGAATTCTGTTCACTTCATCAAATGGTTGCCATGAAAAGCAGAATTTAGCAACAAAAAGGAAAAGACACAAAGTAGTTAAAGGCCATTTGGAAAAAGACATTTGCTTTTAATGTTACTGACTACCCCTCAGGACCCAGATTAGAGTTCTGTTAGGTTTTAAAGCATTGCTTTCAAGCTTGCTGGTAGTGTCAGACAATTTAAATAGATCTCCATTTTAATTTCCAATCTAGCAATATGGAACAGCTGCCATAACTTTATGCAATGTGGCAAATTGGACATTCTCATCCCTCAAATGACAATCATCAAGAAGGGACTCTGAAAAAAGCATAATATGCATCCATTTTTACTGCCTTTTAGTAACTTCCAGTCAAAATTGTATTTTAGGTAAAGAACCCAAACTCTCAATTGTACCTTTAACTTGCACTGTCTACACCAGGAAGCAAAGGTCTTGGGTGAAAGTTGATGGCATTTCTAGAATTATTTTTCCTTCTTCCAGCCAGAGCTGGAGGTTTGTCCACATCCTTCTGCCTTGCACATCACCATCAGTGTTGAAGGCTCCCCAGTCAGGATTTTCCCCACAGCTGTAGAGGGAAGTTGTAATGGAACAAGTCCCAATTCAGCCTCACCACATCTGCCTTGTCAAAGCCCCCAGCTTCTACAGCTCTTGCAGCTGGAGTGAGAGTGTGAACTGAAGTGTGTCATCCTCATGCTTTTCCTGCTTCCTAGCAGAAAGAAAATGTTGAAAGGAAGATGGAAATAACAATTCTCAAGGTCTTTGTTTCTGTTTTTTTCAGACCATGTTAACTCAAGAGGGAAAACAGAATCCAAAGGGAAAGCACTTTGAGAGTCAGATGAAGTTCCTTAGCACTGGATTCAGACTGGGACTGTCTAGACCAGGACAAACGCACAATCAAGGGAATTGGTGTGTTTGGGATGTGGTACCTCTCTAAGCACAAGCCCATGTTACATATAGTTTGAGAAGAATTATCTCTTTAGAGTACCAAAGCATGGATGTGTTGGTCTTATTCCAGGAACAACGTCCCATCTAGCTCTCATTGTGTATTCATTCATAGATTATATACTGTGTGCACTTAGGTGAAGGTGCCTCCCACTCCTCTCCTTCACTCCAAACAGAAAACTCAGAGGAGTTCTGGGACCTATCAACACACACAGTGTACCCAGTAAGAAGAAACAGAAATATTCAGGGTCCAGAGACCCTGTTGCTCCAGGATGGACTATTTGTTTCTATAAAAATAAAACACAATTTAAAAGTCTCTGGCATGTCTGATTTCAGTTGCTAAATTAACATCTCTATTCTTGTTTCTGCAACGCTTCTCTCCTACTGAGTTTGTGGTTTCTTGTCTTCCACACGACACAGCCAGCTTCCGACCCTGAGATTTCCTCCCTTCAATGTACATTTCTCATGAAACTCAATCTCCAAGCATGAAACCAACTCTCACTAATCTGTTTTCTGTTATCAGTTTACTCACAGGTATGTTTATAAAAGGACATACATGTGGGTAGCATGCATGTCTTTCACTTGAGTTTGCCTCTGGCATTTGCCATTTAAACCACAGAAAGCAGAATAGAAATATTAAGCTCAGCATTTTCCAAATGGGCTCCAGCTTTGGATGGCTTACTTGATATCATTCACTTCCAGTCAATAAAAATTATTTCTTCACAAAATCTGATTTTATCCCACCTTTTACACAGTCAACTTAGATCTCAAGGGAGCAGGTTAAGAACAGATAACACAGAAAGGTAAACAGGGCAGGTTAACTACATTTCACCTCTGTCCTAGAGTGGTTGTGTATGGCTGCCTGGGACTGGAACCTTGTGTGATCACCTCCAACACCTATTCTATCACTTTGCATTTTCTTTCATTACTGGAGATAAGCAGAACTTTGAGACAAAAAAAAAAAAATATGTAAAGAAGTAAATATAAAACAAGCTGCAATAAAGTTGAACCAGGACTCATTTCGAGATGGAAGATTTCTGATTTGGAGGTTTGGCCATGAGTATGCCCAAGCCTTCCTCTACACACAGGACAGCCACAGCTCCCTAAGCTCAGTGGGGATCTGTTTGACCTCAGACACAGATCTCATCGGCACAGCTGCTCTGGGATCACCAGTCCTGCTCCTGGGAAGGGCCAAGTACTGATCCATTCCTTACATTCACTGCAATCCCTGCCAGTGAAGCTCGTGGACACTGGTGGCACAAGCACAGTAACTTCACCTGGCAATAAGCAGTTCTCTCTCAGCCTGAGTGCCTGCCAAGAACAGCCTAATCTGCTCAAGAAATTATAAGCCAAGCAGCTCTTTGCACTGAAACCCCTGCAGAAACAGCCCTCCCCCACTTCCTTCTCTGCTAGCTTGCTCTAACAGCAGGCAGACATAAGTGAAAGGGAAAACAATGAGAAAGGAAACTTGGGAGGGACAGGTTAGAAGCAGAAGGAAGAAGCAAAGGTCTGACTCTGCAGACCGTATTCATGATGAAAAGCATTTGCACAAATAACCTAATTGCATTCTGTGGGACTGCCGGGCTGAGTAAAAGTGCTGCAAGTGCAAGCAACAATTGCAGAGGCAGGAAACAAGTAGGAAAAGAAAGAAAAAGGAAGCCTCACATGAATCAGACACCTGCACAGAGGAGAGCAGTCTCACACACCCCAGGAAAAACAAATCAGCCAAAACACTCACTGCCTTTGAGTTACTGCAGAAATATTTATAGCGCCTTTCCCGACCTCTGCCTTGCTTCCTGGCAGGCAACACCACAGAAAGAATCTTTACCACCGGCATCCCCTTCTTGTGCCAAACAAGAAAGCAGTCCCTTCCCAGAGCTCTGCAAAGGCAGGAAAAGAGAGCAGGCAGGCTGCAGGAGTGGCCTGGTCTTCACCTGGGGAAGGACCAGTGTCAACACAGGCACACACAGGAGGGAGCGTGGGCATCTCTCCCTGTGCGATGAATTGGGGCCACAGCATTGATTTTGTATTGATTACTCTCAGCAAGGAATAACACAGGAGCCAAGGAAGTGATGGGTTCCAACAAAACCCCTCATCTTCTCTAAATGGTCACTTCTTTCCTTTCCCCACAAAGCACGATGTGGCACTGAAGAGAATCTGATGTCCAGTAACTGGATTGCTCATTTTCCAGCAAGCTCTTCCAGGAATTCTCAAGACACCTTCTATGACAGAGCAATTCTAAGATTATAAATCACTAAAATAATGCATTTATTTATCAAGAGCTTTTCTCCTAAAATGAAACACTAGAGAGCAATCCAATCATTCCAATGAAGACATGCATTTGAATTCTCCGGGCTCACACTAATTGGCACTTTTCAAAATGTTTCCAGTTAGGTTTGTCCATAAGTGTAAAAAGGAAAATCAAAATATGTCTCTCTGAGATTGGCTGATGTTTGTGAAACAAAACTATCAAATCAATCAGGAAAACCAGGGACTAAATTCAAAGCAATGAGGGTTTGAGATCATACATTAAAGATGACAAGATCTTTCTAAGTCACCTCAAACATGAAACACTTGCAGTACTAAGTCACAAACTTATCTGAAAAACACACACTACCACCTACTGGCAATTATTCATATATGTTATTTACATACTGATAAGTGGCAACAATATGTGCACATTTAATTTGCATGAACTTTGCTAGAACAAATATTATTCTTCATCTTTGCAATTCCTAGACTTGAAGAAAAATATATTCCTGAGGATGTAGTTCCCACAGCATGTGACTAGTTATTGTTTTCTTTTCAGTAAGAACTTAAACCAGAATAGCTGTTTAGTGAAACACTTCCCATTTAAGGTGGTTGTTTTTGCCAGTAATGTAATATGGGGGTTTTTTTGGCTCATCCATCGGTTGGTAATGTGGTCCCACCAGGCTTACAGATCTTCCCATTTCACACCCACTGTCCTGGAAATGGGGCATAAATTATTACAGTGGTGTTTTGGGACCAGGGAAGAAATATGGGGCAAGTGCTGCTCCTGGACACAACCACTCTTCTGCCCCAGCCACACAGCAGCCTGGGCCATGGCTGATTGAGGAGCTAACACAAAGGAAAGACGACACTCTGAAACATCTTTTCCTCAGGTGATTCCCTGCCTTTTGCTGCAGTTCTCACCTTCTTGCCCTAAGGTTCACAGTAATGCCACAGAAACACCCTGGAGGCAGAAGTGCTGTGATTTATATGCCAGATTTGTATGTTAGTTAAAGGCCCTCGTGTGCACAGCACACACATCACCCTGGCTGAGCTGGGGTGACATTTTCCACCTCCATGCTCTCAGAGGAGACCTCTGCATGATTGCTGAGGTGGTGCTGCTGTGGATGACGCCTAATTTTGGACATAATTCAGAATATAAAGTTGATGCTGGGACTATGTCAATGTGCAGCCTGACTGAGCCCTCACCTCAGCAAAAAAGAAAATGTGCCAGGAAAGCCAGGCCTGGCTCCACTGAGTCACGCTCTGACCTGCTGTGCACTTGATCTCAGTCCTGCTGCTGCCATTTCTTGCATGAGATCCGCTTCCAGGGAGGATTTTGGTACGTGGGTGGCAATGTCAGAGAGACTGGCTGGCCCTGATGTAAAGGCTCCCTGAAGGCCAAAGATGAAGGCTGAGAAGAATTGTCCCTGCAGCTCTAAGGGCACCTGCCCACACGACGCCAGGTTAAACCCCAGACAGTGCCTCCTCAGAAGTCAAACCAGCAACAAGAGAAGCTCATCACCAGCTGTTGCAGCTCTGCAGGAAAACCACCTTTTCAGCATCTTAGAAATAAACCATTCCATCCAAGAATGGCATTTCAAAATAAACAAACTTTTATACATTTACGATTAATACAATTTATAGTTTAATTAGATTTTTTTTAACCTGAGTTGATTTGCAAAACATTTTTTTCTGTTAGCTGAATCCTAATTATACACCAGGTTTCCCGCTGGCAAGTATCAGACCAGCTCAAGACAGGCCTTCAGTACATTACAATTTATAGTTTAGATTTTTTTTTAACCTGAGTTGATTTGCAAAACATTTTTTTCTGTTAGCTGAATCCTAATTATACACCAGGTTTCCCGCTGGCAAGTATCAGACCAGCTCAAGACAGGCCTTCAGATATGCTGTGCTAATGCCTGACACTCAGAACAGACACTTTTCGTTCTCTTCAATATATGCAATGCAAGTAGTATTTTAATTGGGCTCCCAATTCAGAAGGCTGGAATGAGCTCGTGAGTCATTTTTACAAGTTGACTCACATGCTACAAAATTGAAGAATTTGGTGCAGGGGAAAAGAAAAAGCAGAGAGGGTTTGTGGATTTTTGCACATCCCTGTGGTGGGGAAAAGGGTGAGTCTGTCCCTAGCACCCAGCTGCAATTAAAATACAGCGCAGGGGTTCAGCAAGTGCATTGCTCAGATGAGGCTTTTTCACCTGTAGCTGTTGAAGGAAGGATGCTCTCTGAAGGCTTTTTTTCATGAAAGCTGTGATCAAGAGATTACATAAAGTATTTTAATTTTGAGATCCTTTTCCTTTTGAGGAAGGGACCATCACAGGATGCCTGGTTTCAGAGTGTTTCAGTGATTGCATTTCAACAGCTCCATTTCAAGACAACATAGAGACAACAGGGAGAGAGCTCCTCCTCCTCCTTAGATGCCAACCCTGCATTTCCAATCTCAAACTGGAGACAGAGTTGGATTAAGTTCTTTTCTCCCTGCACATCACCAAGGAAATGTCCCACAGCTCCCACTTTATCCATGTGAAAACCCTGATGTCTTCCCACTGCACTGCCTGCATTGCTTGTGTAACCTCAGAGCCTCAAACCATCTGCATGGGTGCAAGGGATGAGAACTCAGTTGGAACAAGGCAAGTGGAATCAAATCTGTCCTTCTTTTTGCTGTTACCTCAAAAAGTAGTAAACCCCACATTTACTCACCGAAGCAAGGAAGTGTGAACTGCAATACACAGAAACTGCAAGAAAATAATTTTCCTTATACTGAGGAAAAGGCTTTTTTGACCTGTCACTTTGCCTGTCATAACCACATTTTAACATTTTTCTTTCCTTACCCTTAGAGGAATCTATACAAGACACAAATGAAAGGCAAATTCAGAGAAGGCAGAAAATGCCAGGGTGTTTTTCATTGTCATGAGGACAAATGCCAGAGCCCTTCTGGGACATTCAGAACATCTACTCACTGTATCTTATTCAAGGGAAAAGCCATCTGTCAACAAACTAATCACTGGACAGATTCAGAGACAAGTGAAAATAAAAAGCCAACACAAACATGCAGATGAGGTTCCAGTCAGCAACTAGCCACAGAAAACAAACAAATCCCATCCACAAAGCCTGGCATTTGGGTCCAGCCATTTTTCACTGAAGTCAAAACTGGGGAGGGAATAATGCAAAGTGATCTCCAAACAGGAACTTTCACATCAATCAGTATGACTGTGGAAAGATGGGCATGAACGAAACCTGGATCCACACCCTACCTACATAAGCCAGTAACAGCAGCAGAACAGAGCTCCTACCACATTATTAACAGTATTAAAAGCCCTACTACTTAATATTTAAACATTCAATGATACTGAACAATTTGAGTCTAAGCTCGTGGCTGACTGCAGCCTTCATTTTTGATCAGAAACACACTACCCCAAGGGAAGGGCTCCAAGTGACTAATGTTTCTAATGGCCAGGATTCCATCACCACTGCAAAGTGAAGCATCTGCCCCATGTGTGGGCCCAACTCATATTTTTTTCCATGATGTCTCCTATGACAAGGGACTTCATGATATGTGGACTAAGATCTTTGCCAGTCTTCCTCTTGAAAAATGAAAAGCCCTCTCCTGGGTCACCGCAAGTACACTTTCCTCAAGAACAAAGGCACAAAGAGCACTCTGAAAAGGAGTTCCCTGATGTTAAAGCCCTGTTTTTCCTTTATTTTCTAGGCCTCACTTCAGGATGTGCATGCAAGTGGCAAAAGGATATCAATTGTTTTGATTCTGCACCAAGTTTGCTCTTATACTGGTGAAAAAGACTGAACAGCAGAGGAAAACTGGGATATTTCAGATCATTAACATGTGCCATGTTAAATAAACAACTGAGTTCGACTTCAGTTCCAGCAACATGAAACATGAAAGAAGTTCAGCTGAAATCAACCTGAAGGAGTCCGAACTTCTGAGAGCTAAAATCATAATTGCTTCCTTAAAGGCATCACTTGAATAAAATTAAATGCATTTCTGCAAAAGCTTCACTAGCACAGCAACTGATTGGCCCTTGAGGATTCCTACAGATACTTGTCATTCAGCATGAAATCAGGTCAGCAGCTAAAATTAAACACCCACCTCTCCCCTGCACCGCATGTGGAGTCATCGCTTTTAGTATTGCTCAGCTCTGCCTCCCCAAATGGCTTCATTCTTACCACAAGCTTAAAGGCCGTCTTATCAAGGAGCACTGATGGATACAGTCATTCCTGCTCCCAGATGAAACTGTTGGGAATCAGGCTGGCAGTCCCTTTGACTCCATCTGCATTGATTAGCTCTCGGGCAGCCTGCCAAGGCACTGTGCTGCCTCTCGCCCTCGCCACTGTTAATCTGCCTCGGCGAGGCCTGCAAGCCCTACATAAACTGCAATTTCTCTTCATTAGTGTGATTCTGCCTGCATGAATCTGATAACATATGGGATATTATCATAAAACAGCCTATTTCACCAATTCATTTTCTCCTTTATGAAGATTATGAATGTACTGCAAGCGCATAGGCAGGATAGAACAGAGGAGTCTACTGTACAGTTTAGCTTTGATTCAGTTTCTAAAATGCAGATAGCCTTCCTTTTAAATTCACATTTCCCAATAATCCTGTGCTAATATATTACAAAAACTGCTGACTCTCTGTCCCTGAATCTCTCTAGTTCATTATGGCTGATCCACACTCGGTGTCACTTGCCTGGATTGAGACTTTAACGATGAACAGAGCTAGCAGATGCCACACAATGGAAAAAATGGGAGCTACAGTAACTGTTTAGTCAACCCTAATCAGTGCCACAGTCTGACTAAGCATGAACATGAAACATGATCACAGTTTGACTATGGATTATGTAATTTCAAACATATGCTTCATGCCCCCTCACTTCCTGCCTGTTTCAGATAAGGCCAGTCTGTTGGAAGGGGCAGTTTCTGCACAGCTGAATGAGCACTTTGTCTGGGCATGACACAGATGCAGGTAGATCCCTACCTGCTTCTGAGATTTATTAATTAGCATGCGTCCCCATTTAATGCAGTCTGCGTGCCCTCTGCTGGCACATGCATGCACTCCCAGGAACATCAGCACTCAGAGAGCTGCTGTTGCCCCTGGGACGTGTGTGCCTGTCCTGGTGTCCTTACACGTCCAATATAGAATAAAATGAAATTAAGATCCCCTTTTATTCTAAACAACACAGCTGTTTTGCCCTTGAAACAGTCAGGTTGCTCTGTGCCTCTGTTTTGAGGGCATTTTCTGCTAAAAGGTTCCATTGCAACTGCACAGTGCATGTCTCCTGCAGAGATTTTGTGTGCACTGATCCCTCAGGGAGTGGCTCTAAGGGGATGCTGCAGAGGACAGAGAACATAGAAGCCCTCAGCAACCACTGACTTGTTCTGAGCTGCCCCCAAAAAAAAAATTCAGCTTTCCAGGATTAATCCATTATAAAATGCTACACTAACTCCTGGCTAATCTGTATCAATTACTGAGTACAGACACATGCAGTAAAGGTCATTGTAATAAGCAGTTCACTCCCTAAATTGCTTCCTCTGCCAAACCAAGTCAAGATTGCTGGGGATCATTACCAGGGGATCATTAGCTTAACTCCCTGACAACCTCTTCTGCAGACCCTTCTGACTCGTTATACTGCCAAACAGCAGCAACAGCAGAACCCCCAAGACTCTGGAATGGCTCTTTTTTCTCAAGGAAACAAACAAAAACCACAGGATGGGCAGGGTGAAAGTGGCATCAAATGAAGATAAATATGCCCATAGACTACCAGCTGGCACCAGTGCCCAGAGAGGTACTGACAGTTCCCTTCAGCTGGATGCTTCCAGGAGAAATGGGACATACCCATGCACCATTCATGGATGGTTGTAGAGCAGAGGGGAAAAAACCATCTCCCTGTGCCCTAAACCATGATAAATCCTATGAAAACAACCTTGAGAAAAATATTTTTGTACCTCACTAATGGCAATTAAAACAGTAACAACAAGGAAAAAGTAAACAGCTGAGTGTGTGGCTGACATCCTGCCCTGGCCTGGGAAGTGCCAGCAGATCCTGGCAGTGCCCAGCAGCACTGGCACAGGTGGCACTGTGAGACTGTCACAAGGGTTAACCACTGCATATCAGAGAAGGGGCAGGCATGAATGTCATTGGAAACTGGCTGGCTCAGGGCATAGGAAAAGCTGTGTAAATTTTCAATGCTGCTCATGTTCAGGACCCAGCACTGAGTGTGGACTAGTGACCTGTGCCAGGGAGGTTTGCCAGCTATTGCTTACATGCATATCAAGGACTCCTATCTATTCTTTATTCTTTCCTTTCCTCTTAAACTGAGCAGTAGCTATTGCACAAATGTGTGAGTACAGACCAGTCTAACTGCTGCAGGAGACAGAAATGTCAAACAGGCTGTCAGGAATAGGAATCAAGAGTTAGATTCAGTCCTGCCCAGATGAAAGCACAGCACAAAAATTACCTACAGTGGCATCTTCTCAATCTTCCTGTAATTTCACTGCATTATTAAACTCCATTCTCACTGCAGTCTCATCCAGACTAGAAGAGGTCACAACCAAAAATGGAAGCAAACACAGCATTAAACCCAATTTTATGTCCAATGTACTGCTATTTCAGCTGTGTTAAAAGTACTGTGATCTGCCTGAGAAAGGAGGGGAGCCAAGAGACAGGTGTGGGCAGAGATTTTTCAAAAGTGCTAAAAAGCATGAGTTTCAAAGCAGAACACAGCTGGAAAGGAGAGAGGAGGCTCATTAACCCACAGGTACTAATACATTTTGAAACATGACCTATTTTACAGAGTCAGACTACAGAAAATGTCCACACTGTGGCCCTAATAAAGCCTGTGACAGCAATAAGGGACACTGAACAGGTACAAGAAACTGTATGAGTAGGTGAGCAGGAGATGGAGCCAGGCCAAACTTCCTGCCATAAACACACACACACGTTATTTTTCTAAATCCAGACACAAGCTTATTTATTCCTATTTCAAGGATGTACACACTGTACTAGAGACACATTCTCAGTAACAAAAATCTGTCCCAATATGGTCAAACTACCTTCCTACAGCTACTCCTGCTGGCTGGTGATGTCTCTGTTAAAGCTGTGTCACCACCAGTGCTGGCAGCTCCCCACAGCAACAACCCAAACTTCATAAACAACTCATCCATGGCTAAAAACCTCCTTCTGGTTGTATGTCCTCATTTAGTATTTGGTTGGACTGGAAGACAAGATCATTTCCCTTTCCTCCTTCTCCTAAGATGATACAAAAGAGATACAAGAGCTAGGAAACTGACTCTCTTTTTTTTTTTTTTTTTTTTTGTTAATATATATTTTTAGAAATCATGGGCAGATGGGAAAATTCTGCCTGACTCCAGGAACTCTTTATATATATATACATATGTGTGTGTGTGTGTGGATGGATCAGAAACAAGATGCTGGTCCAGGCAGGCCTGTGGCAGTCCCAGCACAGCTGGGCTGGTGGAGCAGAGGGCTGTGAGCAGCCTCAGTCTCTGCCTCTCTTCCCACTCTCCCTGCAGGCACAGCTGCTTGCCCTGTGCCTTTCCCACTGGGTGTTTGCAGCAGAGGTGTCAGAGCAGGTTTCTGAACCAAACAGGTCACCACAAGAGCCAGGGCATTCATTTTCCCATCTGGCCAGGGTTAAAGACATGTTAGCTGGGTTTCCTGATTTCCTCCTTCAGCTGGCTTTCCTGATTTCCTCCTTCCTTGAAGCTGAGTGCAAAGAAAGAGGAAAGGGAGGAAACAGCATCTTTAGAGTGAGGTTAAATAATAAATATCAGAAACATGATTACAACTTCCAGCCTGTGAGCACATAAGCAAAGATCTTCAAAGAATAAGATGTTGAGGTGCATTTGTGCAGGAGACTGAGCAGGAGCCCAAGAGGCCTTTTCTAGTTTGTGGCTACCTTAGCTCCTCATTACTAATGCTCTGCTCTGCCTAGTGATGGGTGAACAGCAAGACCTTGGTCAAAAGAAATAACCACACTTCAGTTTTAAAGCAGGAAGACACTTACCAGTTTTCTGGATCCAGTTCACATCTGGGCATTCAACTCTCAAGATTAATGTTCATAAGGTTGCCTGCCAGGTCTCTCTTTATGTCTCCTACATGTCTTCATCAAGGAACAAAGAGTTCTGTAAGACTGGATTTTATTCTCTTAGTCAAAACAAGTATAGAAAAGAGTTCTTCCATTTCCTGTGAACACATCTGGCTCACTTACTGTCTTCTCATGCCTTAATCCTAAGATAACAGTAACCTCAAAGCTTGGCAGGTTTTTTTGCATGTATCCTCACTACCAACAACCAGCAGCAATCACAGCATCCACTGCAGAATCAAAGCAAGGAAAAGGTTTCTCTCATTGGTATTTTAAAAAAAGGAAATAGACTGTTGTGAGATTTTAAGAGCAACTTCTGTACTCAGAGAGATCCTAAAGTTGAAGTGAACTGGGAGTACTCACTAACAGAGACCCATTGACAAGCCCAGAGAATGAAGTGCTGTTCCCATCCAAAGAGCAGATACCCTGCTCAGTACAAGTTCTCCCACTTCCACCTCAATCTCATTCTGACGTCATGTCTAGAACTGAGAAAGTTGCTCAGTCTCCACAGCCATTCAATCATACTATTCTTGGAACTACATTTGTGCCTTCAGGCCTCAATCTATTCAAGATTCACTTGTATGAAGCATTGAGAACACGAGACAGTCCCTGCCCCAAAGAGCTTTCCATATAAATAGCACTTTCTGCAAGCAGGGAGCTCAGAGTGAAGCTTTGCATTTCTGTACCAGCCCGTCTGCAAGGATGCTAATTACTGCCAGGAGAACTCTGGGCTTGTGACGTGAAAACCTCGTCCACTGGGAACCAAGGCTCATATCCAGCAAAGCAGCCATCAGATGATAGTAACTATTTTTAGGCTACTTCTGACCTTTCACAAAGTAAGGACTCTTCAAAAGATGATTAAAATACTATGTGAATTATGCAGAGAGTTGAACAGTCTGAAGAAAATGAAACTTCATTTAGTCTTGCATAACGCCTTTGGTAACACGGTTAGATTCTTCTGGCCCACAAGAGTCTGATTTTCCACTGAAGTGTCAGGATGTGAGTTGGGCTGGTTATTGAGTAATAGAGAGGGCTTTCTTATTTGTGCAAACTTCCTAACCTTCAAGAGAACAAAGATTAATCAACAACATTGAAGAGGATGTTGTCATGAGATCCAGTCATAAGATTTGTAGGGACTCCTGCAGGGGTTGCAATCCTTAAAACTATTTTGGAATAAAATCTGAGAGATGGGAGCACATACAGAAAACATTTTTGAAATAAAATCCAATACAGTTATTAATGATGGAATCAAGGAAGTTCTACCATTGCAGTAAAGATCTGAAGAGCAGAGTTCCAGCACAGGAAGAAGATATTGTGAGGTAGAAATAAATGCAGAGGCAGCCACCTGGCTGTGAGTCAGGTATCTAAAGGACCCACTGGCTTTCAAAAAGAAGTACTCCTTGTTTTGAAAATGACTTCTGAAATCATTGCCAGTGCACCTTTATACTGGCTTCTTGTGCTTCAGGCTATTTTAGTGCTAACATGGAAGTGACATAAAGGGACATCTCTGCACCTTAAAGCAAGGCACCTCAGGGATTCACAGCTGTGTGGCCAAAACAAGTATCCAGAAGTACCTGCAGCTGGTGTGGTTCCAAGAAATCAGGGGCAAGATTTCCAAAACTTCGAGATTGCTGAGCTTACCCTACTCAACACATGCTGAGCAAGCTCTTGAGAATGGCCTCCCAGGGTACCTGGGAGGATTTGAAAAGAGATGGGCTCTGTTGTTCCCATGCTGTCCTTGCCTGAGGCCACACTGAGCTCCCTGTGACAACTGCAGCTGAAGAGAACTTACCAAAACTTCCTAATTAAAGATGAGTTTCTGAAATTCCTTAATAAGGAAAGAAGCCCCCTCTCCTGGCTTGTCACACCAGGCAGCCTGAGATAGGGCAGAGGCAACTTTTCAGATCACCTTTTCTGAGCTGCAAAATGCCTTTAATTGTGATTTACAGTAAAATGCTTAACACTACCTAGTGGTGGTGCAGGACTTGCAAGCTGAGGAGCTGGGCAAGTACCAAGCCATGCCCATGTTGGAAGATGCTTCCTCACCTCCCGACAAAATCATTACTGACCTACCAGGTAAAATCCTCAATCATCTGAGTGTTGAAATATCTGAGGCTTTGCTGCCAGATCTCTCAAAACAAGGGACAAAAGGAATAAACAGCCAGTGGGAATCATAAAAATGAAGCAGCTGAACTTTAAGAGAGGGATTAGTTGTCTAGATAACCTGGGGTGAAAAAGAGAACCAGAGAAAGCTGGAAGCAGTTGGACTAGGCTGGTACAGCTGACAGAAGAGCAAGTTCCTGATGAGGAACCAGTGGAAGCAGTCACAGGACTAAGAGGCTAGGCTGGATGCAGCAGAAATGCTGTTCCAGCTGGCCTCTGCTGCAGCAAGAGCAGGTAGGTCCAGACCTGTGTGTTGTCTGAAAGCAGCACAAGCAGATCAGCCAAAGCCTGGAAGTCCTGGTTTCTCAACTATCCCCAACAAAAATGAACATGGCACAGGAAAGGATGGTAAAGGCAAGAAAGTGGTCTGTGTGGAATGTTTGCTGCATCTTCCATGGGCTGTCAGCAGCTCTTTGAGCACTTCAGAGCAGCCATAAAAACAAAAACCAACAAAAAAGGGAGGAAACCAAAAACCACGGGCCAAGCTGAAGGCAAAGCAGTGAGGGCTGAGCACAGCAGCCTACAAAGGGCGCCCCTGAGCAACTGCAAATCACAAAAAACGAAGTGTGAAGATCAAGAGTTGCCCTTGCAGGATGCAGTGGCTGGGGACACAAGGTGTGCAGGGAGGAAGGGAAGCAGATCCCAGGCTCTGTGCCAACGCAGATAACCAAGGGGACCAGAGGAAGGAAACCACAAAGCTCTGCAGTAAACACAGGGATTAGGAAGGGGGGTAGATGAACCAATCAGACAAAATAACTGACCCAAAACTCTCTTCTCAAAACTCAGATTAGATTTGTGTTTTAAAAATATACAGTGCTTTCCTCTTCTCCCACTTCCTATATATATATATATATTTTTTTTTTATTTAACACTTTCTGGTTTTGGCCAGAAATGGATAAGAAAGTGCCAGGATACTGCTAGAAAATCTGTCTGTTCTCACAGTGTTTCTGGACCAATCAGGAGTAGGAGGGAGCTGGACTCCCAAGAGAGAGTCTGTTTCCATTTAGTTTCCAGGCCAGTTTTGCAGACTTACAAGGTTAGGTAAGATGCCAGACTTCTGGGTGCTGCTGAAAAAAACCTTGAGCCCTTGGAAACTTTTCTTCTCAGCAGTCAGGAGAAATATTGTAAACACAGAGGGAAGAGATTTGAGGGAACAATGATGTCATAATAGGAAACATGGAAGTTTAGAGCCTCCCATGCCACCATCAGCACCTCTTTTGTTCTTTCCAAGGCTAGGTGTGTTTTAAGAAAAGCTATGTAAGACTATTTAAAGCATTAAATTAAAGACAACACAAGTTGTACAGTGCAAAGCAGAGACTAAATATGAATTATTTCATTAATTGTTTAGTGTTTCTTCCACTTCTGTATTTTTTACTTTAAAAAAGAAAACAAATGGAGAAAAGGTTATTGTGAGCAGGGAGATGTAGGTAACATCTGGTTAAAATGCCAGAGGGTTTGCCTGGCAAGGGGCCCTTGCAAGCTGCTCACTTACTTGCTGGAATCCCCGGGGGTAGCTGGGGGTGTTTTGGAGAGGCCAGAGAGGAAAAATGTTCAGGGGCTGACAACTAAAAGGCAGGAAAAGCTCCCTGAGAGCAAGCAGGAGCAAAAGCAAAGCCTGTGGGAGCTGCTGGCATAGGTGTAACTTGTCAGAGGCTTGGCTTTCCCCTCCTCCTGTGGCAGCAGAGCCAGAATCAGGTTGTTCTGACTTGCAGCTCAGAAAGGCTCTGCTCTGGCTGCTCCTCAGAACAGCCCTGGAAGAAGCCCAGAGAGCCTTGTGATGGCTCTGGTGTCACTGAGCACACGGTGCCGAACCTGCCTCTCCGAGGGCTGTGGAGTCAGCACAGGAATTTGTCTGGCTTTTCTTTAGCACCTCCCTGGGGTTAAAGTCTCAGCCCTTGTGAATGTATTTGT
Organism: Emberiza elegans; assembly: GCA_024865655.1. Lineage (NCBI taxonomy): Eukaryota > Metazoa > Chordata > Aves > Passeriformes > Fringillidae > Emberiza > Emberiza elegans. Next base: position 9,365,029 of record JALJVW010000398.1, read on the forward strand.
TTTCTTTCAGCATACCAAAGAAACCACCCATTTAAAAATATTTGCTTTAAAAAAAACCTCGACCCATCCATTTTCAAAGACAAATCATATTTTCTTGAATTCTGGGGAGGGAAGGAGGGAGGATCCATACTTGAGAGTTTGAAAGAAACAGTCAGCTTACCTCTACATGCAGTTCAGATTATTTTATTTTCAGATTTTTATTCTAATGAAAAGAAGTTACTTCAGCCCAACTCCTTCTCTGCTGCCAGCCCCACTTTCAGTCCAGAGGAAGCTACACCTATCCCCACTCTCTGTTTACATAACTGGCACATCCAAAGCAGAAGGATTGCAGCAAGATGGCCCATACCAAGCACAGAGCTAGCCAGGACAAGAAAGAGACAGAAAAACAGGATATAAAAGCAGCTGCTTGACTTAAGGTAAGTGATGGCCACAGATGACACATAAAACCCCAAATTTTGAGAACTCCAAAATGCTCCTCAGCAAAAGCAAATTCAGAATAAGCTCACACTGACCTTATCAAAAGACAATGGATAGGAATAGTTGTTATTTCTCTTACATTGTTCCTAGAGCACAATTAAGCAGCAAATATCACACTTCCCACTCTAGCAGATACAGGAATTTCTGAATCCAACTGCATGTTTCAGAGACTTTCCAAGGTCTGAGAATTCTTGTTAACAGGAGAAACTTCTGGGAAGGTACAACCAGACCTAACAGATGCTCACGCTTGCACCTGCTTTCCTCACTTTCCTCCCTACATGCATTTTTTTCTCATGTTTATTTAGGAATTCTGCTCCCTTCCAACCCTCAGTTAGGACAAGCATCCACAGGACTCTCTGTGGTCCAGCAGGTCTCACAAAGCCTCTCTGGAGAAATCTCCCTTCTGAAGGATTTTGGCCTGTCTGGCAAGGGCATAAATGCACTGGGGAGATCCTTGCAGGGATTCAAAACCCAGCTGTGGATGGTCCTGCCAAGGGCAGCCTGAGCAGGGTGGGACAAGGTCACATCCAGAGGTCCCTTCCAGCCACAACCACTCTCTGATTCTCTGGGATGAGCCCAGGACTGTGGGTGACAGAGGACAGCAGACATGGAGACACTGCATTTGACCCACACTGACACTTCTTCACACTCTCCTGTCCTCATTTGCCTCTGCACCATCCTGCACCTCTTCTCCCTAGTGTTCCCTGCTCTGATGTCCATGCTCTGGTGAACCCTGAAGACAACTTTGCAACAATTCATCAGGAGTGTCCACACAGACATGGAAAACAAAGAAAAATCAGTCAGAATTTTGTCACTCCAGACATTTTGGAGATATCCATGGGGAGGCTGTCAGGAAGGAAATGCTGAAAAGCCAGCAATAGACATGCTGCTTAAAATTCATGTACCTCTCTCAAACCTAGACTTACTTTCCTAGAAGACACCCCATATTTATTTTTTAAGAATCTAGGAAAGTTGTGAAAAACAAGCTCATCAAGGCAAGAGACAAGGTGCAACCTTGACTGTGAAACAGCTACAAGATTTCCAACTGCCAGCAATGCTACAGCATCTCCCCAATCTTTTTTTGTATCACAAAAACCCCTTATATCAAAAATTAACAAATATTATACATATGCCTGATTTATGTACAAAACTATTCTAATCAGAAACAAAGAAAGAGTGAAAGCTCAACATTAAATGTTACAGGTAATGGGAATGTGGGCTGTTAATCTGCAGCACTGCACAGATGGTAGGAAAAAAGGGCACCAATGGATATCCAAAAAACGGCATAAATGACATTTAATTTAAGCTTAATAAACATATTATAATGTTAAAGTAGTCATAATATGCACAGGTGCTAAAAGGTGGCCCAAAGCTAGGAGAGGAACCAAGGATGAAACATCTGATGGTATTCATTATATAAGGTGTCATCTACTATCTCAAAAAAAAAACATTTTAAAAACCTCCAAAGATACAAAGTATATTCTAAAACAACTTTTCAACATCAGCATCTTGGTTTTGAGACTATTCAAACCGCAGTAGTATCTTTCACCCACTTCTGGGGAGAAGGGCAACTACACATTATGATATATAAAAATACATGATCTATTTTATGTTATATGCTACCAAATAATTACCAGAATCACAAAGTTAGCTTCATGCTAGAATTATTTGGTTGTGTTCAAGCATTCTGGGTTTTAACACTGGCAGAAATGCTCAAGGTTTCCAACCTCCAAAAACCTGTAAATTAACACTGTGAATGTTATTTGGTTACCCCATGAATTCTTTAGCACTGTAATACTTTTTTCAGTACACTGAGCGTAATGACTGCCCTTGGTGACTCAAGAGTGGGGTTTATGTTTGTAGGAGCTGAACTTTAAGGATTCTTTGAGGAAAAGCCATAAGACAGATAGATAATGCATCTAACATTATCCCTATCACTCTGAAGAAACACTGATTCTTTAGCCAGTCATGCAGCTGCAGGCTCCAGCAGATGTACGGCAATACCCTAATTATTAAACTGCCCGTTCTTCCCAATAATTTTAAATCACAGAGTGAATAACCATTTGGGCTGGCTCAGTAATGACATTTACCTGTCTAGGAAGAGTTAATGGACACAGCAGATGATGGACTTTCTCTGGCCCTGCTGGAACCCCAGGGCTGGCAGGCCCCTGCCAGCAGCAGCTGCAGCCTTGCTCAGCTGCCACCTTTCATGTCAGGACACATGTCCCAGCACAGGAACCTCTCCTGGCCCAGCAGCTGCCTCCTGTACTGGGCTGCCCAGTTCCAGACATCAGCAGTTTCCTTCTCTCTGCTCAACTCTCCTATTTGAGAGTCTGAGCAGGGATTGGTGCTGGTTTTGGTGTGCCCTGGGCATGAAGGGATGGTCCTGTTCCAGACCACCTCTGCTCAGGTGAGAAACCAGAGTAGTTTTGTTCTGGCATTCAGGCTGGAGACCAGGTAATCCTGTGAGTGAGCTGAACTGGTCACAGTGAGGAGCTTTCAGAGAGAGAGCATTTATAATTTCATAACAAACCTCAAGATCAATACAGTAATCACATGCCCATGCCAAAGACTGCTCTCAGAAGGATAGCACAGACAGCCATCTTCCTAAGTAGATTTTTACTTCCTTTAGTGGAAGCAAATAGGGTGGATAAGTGCTGGGCCATGTCTCTGAGTGAATTCACATTCAGAAGTGAGGCTCTTATCTCTGCCATCTCCTCGCTGCGATAGGAACAGGGTGAGCAAAGCCAAGGTTAGATCCTGTTCAGCTCACAATAGCAGCATGTGGTGCCTTTCAGAGCATGAATGCCAGTTTTTTACTGCAGGTGCTCTTGTGGTGTGGCCACGGGAGGAAAGCGATAACTGACATCCTTTTCCATTCAATTTACAGTCAAAAGAGTGTTTGTAATTTAGCAGTTGACTGGCTGAAGCTCAGCCCATATGGTAGCTGTTGTTCAGCAAAGGGAAAAAAAAAAAGTACAGTACTTAAACCGGAAAGAACAGGCAGTCTGTGCTTCAACTCCAGGCTTCAAGGGGGTTCTGGCCCACTTTCATTCATATTTAAATGTGCACGTTCACACTGGGGACAGGGACACCGAGCCTCATTTCCTAATATTGCAAATCACTGCTTTACTTTAGGGTCTTGTGCTGTTATACACAAAGAGGGGAAAAACGTGAATGCAGATTTGCATCAGTGTCCCATGAGGAATGCTGAACGTTAGAAGCAAAACCAGCTGGAAAGTACATAAAGAGCACAACAGACTCCAGTCTGGTTCCTTTTTCAGAATATTTCTCTCCCATTTGCCTTCTGATTGCAGCTCTAAGAGGCCCTGAAGTCACTGTCTACAGCACATAATTCTGAACACAAAGAAAACAAAGATGAACTTCCCAGATCATTTTAAATATATCTATGAGGTGAAATGTAATTCTGAACGGAAATGTCGACTTATGAAGGAAAAAAAAAATCAGTTTCTTTCCTTTCAGTCTTTTTAGACAAAGATAGGCTGTTATCAGTATTTCCTTAAAACACATTAAAAGAAGTTAAAAGTGGCCAATATGTCCCACACAGCAACAAACAGAAAGAATGACATTAAAAATAAAAATGACAGAATGATGATTTCAGGTTAGTTTTAGCCTGGAAAGAATACTGAAAAGAAACCAATACAGGCTACACTGGCACATGCAATCTTGCTGATCTTTTGACTTAATACTCTACAGCTACAGAGCTTCCCAAGAAAACAAGGAACAAAGGAGAATGGACAAAGAGGAAAAGAGGGAGGGAAGGGGAAGAGGAAGAGACCAAACCTCATCTCTTCACTTGGATTTCACTACTTCAGTCAAGCTTTTTAAAACATTTATGATACCACTGGGGACCTGGAGCTGACACATGACACAAAGGGGAGATGCAGTTATTAAAACTGTGATTAGCAATTACAAGTGCAGGGCTTGTGAAATTATGCTTTTCCTGTGTAAATGCGTCCCAGAGATAGGAGCTTCACAGAAATTGTATTTGCACACCACAGAAATTCTATTTGCACACCACTGTACACATTGACAGCTACTGCCAAGCAGCTTCAATTTCTGTCCATTAGTCCTTCAGTTTAGGATAGGACACAGACCACATTAACAAGCCAAAAAAGATATGTGCTAGCCTAAAATCCAGTAAAAAGTAATTTCTGCATCCTTCCAACTAGCTCCCAAGCTATCCAGGTACTTTGCAATCCCATTCTCTTAGGAACTTTTCTTCTTGCATGTGAAAAGCCACACAAACTGACAGGAAACTGTCCCAACATGCAGGAGAAATAGGGAAAGTGACTGCACACAAACTGATGTCAGACACACAAATCAGGTGAAAACCTGATTTTTAATGCCATTATATGAGGCATTAAAAATTAATACCAGTAACACAGAAGACCAAGATTGTTCAAAAGGTAAAATGCATAAAAATCAACACATGGAAGGACTGGCAAAGGAAAGAGGCTTTCTCTGCTTCAATCCAGCAATAAACCACAGCAAGAATATTCAATTCTTCCACCTCTTTGCAGCTCCCACAATCCCGCACCCCCTGCAGCACCCTGGATGCCAACACAAAGGTATTTACTGAGAAATTAATAGGCATCATTCTGAGGTATTTTGAAAGCAATTTTGCATCCACTAAAACCCTGCTGTGCTAAATGAGAAAATTGTCTTTGTTGTTTCATGCAAAATTGGCCTTTTCTATGAATTAAGGTCATTTTGCTGTGGCTAAAGTGGTATGTCTATTTTTTACAGTGTTTCTGCAATTTAAAAGCTGGTCACTGTGGAAAAGTGTTTGCTGTTGTGTTTCAGGCTAATTAATAAAGGTGACAGAATTAAAAGAAATCACTGAAGTTACATCTGAAGTAGATGCACAAGCACATACCACATGGATTGGCATAGACATGTTAGAAACAAAAAATGATTATTCAAGGTTATATATTCAAGTTTGTCTCTAATTATCCAAGTTTACTACCTTTAAAAAGTAGTTTTGAGCAGCTAAAAGCTAGCTACACATCCCACAATATCAATATAAGCATTCTGTTATTCTATACTGTATTTCTGCAGGTTTCATTAGCAAGGTCAGGAGTCAACATTAGTGATTTATGGTCTGCAAAAAGGATGATGTCACTGAAATATGAAGAAGGTCAGAATCCCCAAAGAGAAATTATCATAACAACAGAGTGAGATCATTGCTTGCACTTATCTGCTCCAGGGGGCAATAATCAAACAGACCTACATGTAAAGCCTGAGCTGAGCATTAGATAAAAGCTACAGAGGCAGTACTTTCCCAAGGTAATACAGCAGAGTGCTGTACATTTTGTTCTGAGCTTCACTCATGAAAAAGCTTATTCTGCAAGGGTCTCAATCCCTTTTTTCTCCCCTAAAACATTACATAGAAAATTTTATACACACATGTGATTAAAAACCAGGTTCCATTTCAAATAGAAGCACTGATACCTACACAGAACTAAATAAAGGGGCTCATTTAAAAAGAGTTTGTCTTTAACCTTTCATGCAAGGTTTAATACACAGCCTTTCCCTGCACTGAAATTCTACAGGCTGCATCAAGATCCCAATCTGCACCAAGAATAAAATCCCCCTAAGACCCTCAGCTACAATAAATACTTAAACTTCCCTGATCTACAAGAGCTGCAACACTGGCTAACTAATGTTAGCTACCAAGACAAGACAATTAACAAGCTTATACTATCTGAGAAAACATCCATGTTTTTATTGTTCTACCTTCTGCAACATTTTCCTGTGGATATGGGGGGTAGAAGTTGCTATGCTGTGGTGAAAAGAAAATGTCTTTACAGAACAGAGAGTGCTGCTAATCATCTGCAATAGCAATTCATCAAAAATTAAGTAAGCTTAAAATGAATTTGTAACCAAGGTCTCCTCTTATTTAGAAGTGGTGTCAAGTTGTTAGCTCTCCTCTTTCATCTCAAATAAATATAAATTGCCAAAGTTCAGTGCTTCTGAAGTGAAAAAGATGTCCTATCAGTACATGTAGGGAAGAACTGCAATTGTGCTCCCACATGAGAGAAGCAGCTTCCTGGCAGTGGGTGTTTCATTTAAACTTTTAAGAGGACATCAAAACACATTTACATGAATATAGATCAGTGCTTCCGCTGGGTGATTTAAATGCATCTTACAGCTGTGGAGAACGAGTTTCTCAGTATTCAAAACATCCTTCTTAAAAAGAGGAATTATAAACTTATTTCTTTCTTTTTATACACATCAATAAAATCAGCCCCACCTCCGAACCCCTGCATTTTCTTAGCAGCAGCCCTCATGCTCCTTCTGTTTGCCCTGTCCCAGAACTCCAACACTTCTGCCTGGCAAAGCCTCCAAACCACACTGAGCTCAGGGTGAGTGCTCAGTGCCAGACACACTTCACACCTGAAGCCATCACATATCCCAGCACAGAAATCCTGAGTTTGTAAAATCAGGTCTTTTCCACTACTAATATGGATGTGCTGGAAGAACAACCATTGTGAGGAAACCATCATCTACAAAACCTGCTGATTCCTAGTGTGTCTTCTAGAACACCAGGACAATTTATTTTTATTTTCTTTTAAACAAACAAAGAAAACCGAAGGTTGTTTCTTTAGCTGAAATGTGAGTGTAGAAAATCAGTTTGGGACTTGTTCCCTGGGTAGTTCAATGTGAGCTCACTCTGCAGCTCTCTGTGTGGGTGAGGGCAGTGCTGCAGCCCTATCAGCTGATCTGGGGAATGTGATCCATTAGAGAACCATCCTGCCCTGAGGGACCAAACAGAGGGTATGTATGGAAGGCTGCATGAATTAATGCTGCACAGACCGGTAATGACTTCTGATTAGATAATATAATACATCCCTGAGCAATCAGCACAGAAAAAAACCCCAGATTCTGCCACCAGCTCCTCTACTGCTACACCAGTCACAAATCATGCACTTCCCCAAGTACACCTTTGGTTTTTTAAACACTGTACAGCAAAATATGTAGTGCTCAGAAAGATATCTGTCAGGGCAGAATGAAAAGAGAAAATACATTTTTTACTAACTTGGTGAGTTCCTGGGATGTTCTCCCCTGTTTTTATTTCCCCAGAGAAAAGCAGCATGCTCTTTGAGAGTGTCACTGGAAGTCAGTGATAAGTATCATCACCAAGAAGTTTGAGACAGCACCATCAGAAAAGGAAACATGGAATGACAGAGAAAGCCCCCATCTTTGCCTTGAAAATACATCTATAATTAATCAGATTTGCTTAAATCCATGGAGTAAAAAGGATAGAAAATAAACTAGCTCCCCTTACTTTGCTGTAATTCCAAAAAGAAACTTTTTAGAGTGTAACAACATAAAACCAACATAGCTCAAAGTCATGGAAAATATCTTTTGATTTCAAAATTAACAAACGTTGCAAAATTTCAATCTCTTAAGTATCAGATAATCATTATTCCTGCTAACCTCCTCTTAACCCTTCCAAAAGAATGTTTCTTGTAGCAAAAGACCTTGGAACTTACCAAATTCTTATTTTCTCTTCTATAATCTTACCTCTGGTTGCACAACTCTCAAAAGTGAAGTTTGCCCATTTATCCAGCAATCATGTTTCTCTCTTCAGCCCTGATAACTGCTTCATCTGCAACAGCATTTATTGTCAACAAAAGCAGAGTGAAAAGCTTATTCAATGACTTTTTTGCCCTTTCATTACTTATTCAGAACGATTAAATCTGATCTGGAGTAATTTCAAATTGATTTTTACATCTGAAATATCAAACACAACAACTTGCCATTTTCCTCCCTTTTGTTGGAGCACTGAATAATTATGTTATGCAAGACTTAAACATTTAATCTTTCTCTCTGTGCAAAGAAGAGTGGTCAATTCACAGGAGTGGGTGAGAGGAGGAGAGTTCCAGTTGAGTTTGCAGTGCCCAGACCCACAGGGATTCAGTCTGAGCACTCGAAGGAAGTGATGACTTGAGACTTCTCCAGTAAAAGCACAGCACACACACACTGGTTTGCTGACTCAGACTGGGGGCTAAGGGAGGGCTCTATCAAGGGAAAATCTTCAAAAAGTGAAATCCAAGGTCTAAAAATGAAAGCAGAACAATTTTTTCCTTAAACATTTACCCTGATGAAAAGCAGGGGTAAGTCAGCACACATTGAGCAAAGAGGGAAGAATCAAGACTGGCACTTCCCTCCACAACAGCTCAATATTTTAGCAGATTTACTGTCAGCCTCCAGCCCTTCTGCTTTGGATCATGCAGACTCAGATCAAGAATCAGATCTAGGGAAAAGGCATCTGTTCAGGGACTATTAGCAGCTCTTTGTTTTATGAAGTGACCAATGTTTCCAAAGGATGCAACATCTTTTCTTTTTCAATACGGATTTTGCAAGAAGCTTATCTGCAATGAAAAAAACACACCACCACTTCATAAAAAGTATTACAAAAGTCATTTTTACAGTTACAGTAAAAGACCACAACACAGACATTAAGAGTCTGTCCCTCAAAACCACAGGTCTTTCATTTGCTTGATGGGTTGGGATTTTTTGTTTGTTGTTTTTAAAGAAAAATACTATATTTGGGGGTTCTTGTATGCATTTGTTTTTTCTGCCATCATGGTGAAGCTGCAAACATTGTCATGTTTTTCTCTAGTTTGGTGCCAACATCAAACTGGAAACTTTTTTTTTTAAATGAAAACCAAGATTCTGATGAAATACAAGACCTGTGGTTTTTAGGAAAAACAAAGTATCACAAGATTTGTCATAAAAACACAGGGCTGGCAACAGTAACAATCTTATGTACAGTAGCCTGCTATTTATAGGTGCACTCACAAGTCTGCAGACATATTTCTGCTCTCCAGTAACAAACCTAGGAGGAAAAAGGGCTCAGCAATAATTATCACAGATACCTGTCATCTTTTAAGTCAAGAACAAAATGGAAAGTGGCACAAAACCCAGATCCTCATCTGGCAGAAATCAAACAGAGTTCAACTGCAGATACTAAACAACAAATTACTCAAAATGAGATTCTGGTTTTAAAACTCTATAAAAGTCCTAAAAAGTCCTAAAAGGTCCTAAAGTCCTAAGAACCAAAGGCTCTGCTGTATTACAAAGGGCACTCCCATGGAATGGGCAGCCAAGGGAGGGATATACATTCCTTTGTATATCCAGTCCTGGCTCACTGAGGGGGTCTCTGACACTGTACATGGGATTTTCATACTCTGCACTGACTCTGTCAACTGCTCAGTGACTTCCTTCACTGAACAGCTCCTTTGTTCCTTACAAGCTGAGGTTTAAGTTAATATCCACCTCCAGCTCTTCTGGTGTCCCTGCTCACAGGACACCCTCTGGGGGTTAGCACAACCCCACAGCTTGGAATGGGCAATGTGGCTCTTTTTGATTGTCTCAGTGATTCACACATAATGTGACAATGACATTGCTCAAGTCCAAACTCCTAATATCAATATTAAACCTGTTTATACAAAAACAAGGAAACCTTTGAGACATATTTACAAGATGCAGCTGTTTGACTTTTTTTTAGTCACCTGTGAAGAAATGCATAGCTTAATTCTTTCTGGCCAGAGAAATGTGTTGTCTGCATGCTCCAGAGGAAAAGCAGAACTCAGCTTGTCAGACACCAACTCTTTGTCTACACAGTTAAGTAACTGTGACACAGTGATGTTAATCACAGTTTTAGTATTTTCTCTTTGGAAGAAATGATGCTGATAAGCTCAAATACAAGTGACAGCTATCAGAGAGCAGGATGGTTACTGTACTTTTCCATTTTCCATAGCCCAGACTCTGCCAGCCCAGGTTAGCCGGGCGTCATGTGCTCTGGGGTGCTCAACCAAGAATCACAAGAACAAAAGAAAAATGAAGGAACTCCCCTTAAAATATTTTTAGGTGAGAAAGAGTAAGCTCTGTAATTTCATGATGTTGGGCCTCCCACCTTCAGGCAGACTCAGAACTGCATCTGCAATGGATCTCAGAACACCAACCCTGCAAAATACACTTCCATTCAGTTCTTCAGGCTCCACCTGTCCCAGCAACAAGATTCAACAGAAGCCATGATTCAGGGGGAGGTCCTGGCAGAAATGGGATTAAAAAAGGTTATTTAGAGCTGCTTTCTGTAGTCAGTGAACTGCTAGCTGGGGAATTGCTGCTGCTGGGAATGCACAGCTCCCTTCCAACAAGCTCCCAAAATGATGAGCCTGCCACAGTATTTTTATTGAAATTACAGGACAGCAAAGGAGACAGAGGCTTGTTTCTTCACACAGTCCTTTGCAGAAGCAAGGCTACACAGAAGGGCTGCTCTGACTGCTAATACTCTCTGCCTGCCAAGGCAGCCTATCTTCCATGGAGCACACTTGCACATTATCTATTATTGACCACTTCTAAAGCACAAAGCAATCTCATTATGCAATGAAAACAGTTCCTATAAAGGCATCTCTCCAAGTGTGATGGGTTTTTTTCCACAACATTTTTACATTACTCTTCCAGCCTTCCCCTTTCACACCAGCTGCAGTCGAACTACTCGCTGGCCTTGATGCTTACAATGTTGGATGTGATAGGAACAGACTAGACATTGTTTTAACACAGGAAGGTTAATTTAAAATAACCTTCCTAAGCTGTTCATCCTGCAAGACAGCAACATTACAAGGAGAAGACAAGGATTCCTAAATAGGATCAGCTTTCAATGCTCAGAGCAGTGGCAGCAGCACTTGTGATGAGCACTCTGTGCTGAGTCTCCGGGGAAGCGCAGCCTCAGCTGCTCTCACAACTCCTGCTGTCAGTCACTCACAGCCTCTCCCACTCAGGAGCCTTGCTCTTGAGCTCCTAAAGGTAAATGCTACCACCAGACAAGAGATGAAAGGCAGAAAAATGCTCCATAGCATGCCTGCTGCTGTATTTCAGCACCAGTTGGCTTTTGATGTATCTCCATCCCCCAGCAAATGAACCAGCCTTTGAAATTAGGCTGATTGTTAGAAAATCATCATTTAAAGGAGCCTTAGAAAGATTTAAGAAAAAACCCCAGGACTTAACAGTCACACACATGTATTAGAGGCAACCAAAAACCACTACGAAAAGGCTGTGTAAGTCCTGCCATAAAAATTTGTGGAGGGATTTTTGTCATCTTAGTCTCTACTCCCACATGACTGACCTTGACTTTGCATCCTCCCCTTTGAACAAAGCAGGAAAAATATCTCAGAGTGCTCAGGAGATAAGTCTAGCCAAAAAGATACACTGCCTTCAGATGCAGCAAAGGATTAGAATTCCTGAAGCTGTCATGGACTTTGTCAAGGCCTTTTTAAGCATAATTACATCTGTCTTTTCCTCACGATCAACCTTCTTACAGGTCTACAAAGACAGCATTTAGACAGCCTTGCATGATGGCCACTCCAAACTTTCCTTGAATCTTACAATGAAAAGACCACTGGATGTTGTTTTCCAAATGCCATAAAAATACCACACTGAGTTAAAAAGGCCAGGAATTCTTTTGTACTACCCCTCTGAAAAGCCTGTTGCTTACTCCACAGCCACCTTTTTAGATAAACAGTGTGGGCTTTTTCTTCTATTTTAAGAAAGTTATAATCCAGAATTACTGTTTTCATGAAAATATGGCAGCGGGGACAGTGAACCATATAACTGTCCTGGAATCATCACTAAAGCCCAGATGTTTCTTAAGGCTTAACTCTAACTCTGAGGCCTCTGCTACAGAAAAAAAAAGAAGGAGACAAAATACTCCAGGGTAGCAATTCACACTGGCATAAATCATGCTGAAAGCAGTGATATAACAGTGATTTATTAATTACCTTACTTATTACAGTGTAAAAGAACCATATGAAGAAATCTGGAAAGAGCTCTCCATGATGGGAAAAAGTCAGCACTGAACTGGTGATGATGAACAATCTGCCTTCCATTTGTAATTTCACCTGAGAAGATGCAGATTTTAGCTGAGCTCAGTGGTCACTTCACAAAAAAAATCTTGTAAGAGCACTGAATTCCCCTCCTCCTCAGGGAGCAGCAAACCTGTGTGAGCACATACGAAATACAGGGCTCTTGACTAAAGTTTTATTTTTGCTGCCTGGGCCAATTATTATTTATTGTTACCCTTGTACACCAGCAGCTTTTCTGGGAGAAAAAATGCATCCAGATGTTTCACTGGAGAACACTGAGACATGTCACTTTGTAAGGGTGAAGGACAAGGCTTTTACAAGGCCATGAAAATGCTAACAGGAAAACACTACTGAATTTTGCTTTTTGGTTTTCAAATTCCAGAATCAGCAAGTCTTTACAAAGCTAAGCAGTTTCAGTATAAAAAAGTAAGATGATAATAAAAATATTCCTCTAAAGAATCAGTCAGGTGTTATACAGTTGGATCTTTGCTAAAATAGGAAATGAAGGAGGAGGGATGAGGAGAAGAAAGGATAAATTAACAAATAAATAAATAAATAAATAAAGCAAGCTTCTGTAGGAAAACAGCATCTGTTGAAATAGCAAATATCTGTCAAACAGCCCAAACCACACTATTTCATGGTATCTATTTTTTCCTCCCATTAGTCATGGTTTGCAGGAGTTTTAGAACCATGGAATGATGCAGCTGTAAAAAACCAAAACCTTTTCAGTTTATTAATAGATGCTATAAAAATAAATACTAATTTTTATCTTATCTACTTTTGAGTAGATCCAAAGTAGCACAAAACAAATCAAAAAGCACAAAATCTCAACAGAGGATATGACTAAGCCACATCAAGTAGATAAGAGCCCAAACTTCAGGCACACTGCTAAATCAAATTGGTATTTACATGTAAATATTTTATCTTGCATGTAAACCATTTGTCTCAACACCAGTAAGATCAGCAAAGCCTACACAGACAACTCATGTTAGCACTGGAAGTGTTTTCCTTCTCAGGGCTGTACTGAAGCAGCACATCACAGATACTGCACATTTGAGAAGGAAAACTGGTGAAGAATAACACAATATGAAAAGTATACATTTTTATCAGTACCCCAACAAATCTATGTACGGTTTAAAGTAAGAGGTTCTACTCCAAGGACCAATTTCAAGACATTTTATGAATACCAAAGGACAATGTGCCAACATTACAACAGGTACTAAAAAGCCCTTATCCCTGTTTTCATGACTGTCCCCCTCCTATACACGATGCAACAAAAAAAACCTACACTCTCTTGCCTAGTTTCAACTCTTGGGTTTTCGCAGGCAGTCTGGTATGAACAAGAACCAAAATGAATCAGAAGCCATGTGAGAACTCAAATTATGCATTAAAAAAAATGGTGCTGACAAAATTGTCCAGCTCATTCACATCCTCTCCTCCACGTGCTCTTCTGTTTCTGCTTCCAAAGGAAGCTAGCAAGAAGCACACAAAAATTTATACAGCATTCTGGACCAAACTGAAGTTACAAAGGAGAAAACCTAATAGAAGAAGCAAAACTACCAGATACCTTCCCTGAAGAATTTAGGTTGATGTGATCAGGGCCAGGAGAAAAGTCACTTGAGCTCCCAATTCGAGTTCTGCTGCCAAGTCACACTGTGGGAGGTTTTAAGCAGACCTGCAAGCTTCTAGTCCTATCTGTAAATGGCACTTGTCTGGCACTAGGTTTAAATATGAAAAAACATTTCAGACAGATATATTTGAGGAAACCCTCTCTAATCAAGAGTGCTGTTTTACTTCCAGAGTTTTCAAGTACACTGTACTTTACTGTCTGCATAAAGTATGGGAAAAATATTGATGTCCAATTTCTCATTTATACTGGAGATACTCACTCCCCTCACCTAGTCTGTGGAAACTGAAGTTTTTATTAAGGTGTGTTCCAAGGAGGGAAAACAAGACAAATCTTGCTCAGCTTTTTGCAGTGCTGCCTCCACATATGCTATTTTTGCCCTCTGATTTAAATATATTTTAAAAGATGTAAGATATATTACTGTTTTAAATAACTGCTCACATGAGGAATGGAGTAAAACAAATAGTTTAGAAACTCCTAATAGGCTTACATCTATTTACATACAGGTAACTATAAAAGGTATGGGTAAGAAACAAATACATTATAGAAATTAATTTAAAAAACAGTCAAAACCATTAAAGAGCTAAATTCAGTGCATGGTTTATTTGCAAGAAGCTAGCTAACCAGCTCTTACTGCAACTACATGTGACAAATCAGAAAGAAACAAATTGAATTGGGAGTTCCTAATCCTTGTGACAGGATGTTCAATAGGGCATTAAATTTTAAAAATTGAGACCAATTGCAGTGAATACATTTCTATTTTATTTCAATAAATAAACTATTTTCTCTGTACAAAACTTGGAAAGGCTTAAGTTTATTAAAACATAAGCCACAGACAAAGCATGTAAGAAAAATGGTATCAAAGAACAAAGTCCAGATGAAATTTTGCATCTGCTGCATATAAAACACTCCACCCACACTTAGCTGTGTCAGGAGAGAAATGAGGCAGACAAGCTACTTATTTCTGCTCAGAGTTCTTTGCTTCTCAGCGTGCTCCACGATTTTTTCTTCCACATAGAGCCCCTTTCTCTTTCTCACTGCATTCATGTACTTGCGGGCCTGGTTCTCCGAGTCTGCCTTCTCCCCAAAGTGCAAATATTCCTCCTCAGTCGTGGGGACCCAGAATGGGTCACTGGAAATGATCTACAAAAGGAAACAAACATAAAAGAGTAAAGTAGTACAAAAGTTTATTAGCATTTTTCAAGTCATCAACTGCTGAAGCAGAGAAACCAAAGTAGAGCAGATCAAGCTGTCTGGAAAGCCTGCAATTAGCTACGGAAGCAGATAACAAGAGTTAAGACACACTCTGCAGCTCTTGCCCTAAGAAACCCACAAGAACTTTTCAAATTCAGCTGCAATTATCTGCACAAGTTTTTCTAAAAGTAATTTCAACTGCCCATCAACAAACAGTGCTAAATAATGTTCAGAAAATTCTCAACTTTCAAGAGAGAACTCCTTATTTTGAATATTATCACCCAACAATTGTATCAGAATTTATCAGAACGGAAGATTTCTGCTCATTTCTGTGCCCTGTGTTTTCCAATCCCAATCCTGAGTTGGACAGATGGTTTAAAAATCACTGTTTCTGGCTCTTGTGTAACATATTTAGCAGAGCTGTTCTTGCAGCTTTGTAGCCCTTCCCTAAACAGATTTCAGATCTAACATGATCAGACAATAACTGGACATGCCTTTATTTCCAGTTCATCCTCTATATCCCACACTCGTGGGATTACCACAGAGGGTATTACAGAGAACCCTAAATAAGAACATTGGGAAGGGATGGAATTGACTATATAATGTTACACAGGTTCTGCTGCAGATTTCAAAAATACTAATTTTCCTTGATTGTAGATTTGCTCACAAGATGCAGTTACAGTTAATTTATTTTTTCAAAAATAAAAACAAAAACCCAAAGGTAATAATGTACTCATTTCTTAAACAAAACTCTCATGGAAAAAGCAGTCCAGACAAGTATTAGTTACTGCAAGAACCACAATAATTGTAACAACTGAGCACATTACTCTGTAATAATTTCTGAAATATCAGCACTAGCACTAATAATTGACAAGAAGAGAACAAATTTTCCTAAATTACCAATTTTAGCTTAATGCTATAAGCCTTTTCTACCCTTGCAAACTTTTTCTTCCTGACAAATCCTTTCAATTGTCATATGGTACTTCAACCTAAGCAAAATAACCCAAAGCTCAGGTTACACAAACAAACAAGAAGAGGAATTAAAAAATGATGACTGAAGATGGATGATTTTCCCCAGAAACATCGACAATTATGGAGTCCTAATTTAATACCTCACATTAAATAACACCCAACACAACCACACAAATTACACTTTCTGGGGAGTTAGGAGAGTGACTGTGGCAGCCTAATTTGTACTAAGCAATACTGTAGGTTCAATGTTGCAAAAATGGGATGTAAAGCTAAACCAACAGAAACAGTTCTATTTTGCTACAGTTAAGCACATGCATAGACTAAATTAAGTGGGTATTACTCGTTCTGAAAGTGACAGCCAATCTCAATTATTTACATGGGAAATGACTATGCACAGGGTTGTCTGGCTGAAAACCAAAAGCAAGTAGAGCTCAGAAATAAACAGTCTGAAACTCAGCTTTCCAAATTTTTCTCTGTTTATTTTTCACCATAAACGTAAGGACTGTCTAACCACAGAAGAATCTGCTTGAGTCATACCCACTCTGATGTCTTGCACAGGGCCTTCTAACCAATGCATACAAACTTAGAGGTGATTCCTTGACAGCTTAAGTCTATAAAAAAAGAATGGTCCCCCCTCTATAAGAGTTTGAAAGTTTCACCATTACTTTATGCACCAGAAATACAGAGAAAGGGCAGTGAAGATTGCATGCTGACTTGTGCTCATCCTGAACATCTTAATGATGTAAAGCTACAAGAGACTTCCCCTTTCATGATCTGCCTAAAGAGCTGAACAAACAAAAATTTCCAAGTCTAAGAACATATGAAGAAGAAAAGGTGATTGATGCTCAATGGGTTTGCTTCAGACTGTACTACTGAGGGAGATTCTACAGCTACAAACTGGTAAATTAAAGACTGTTACTATGCCCTTTGATGCCTTTGTTCAATTGGCAAGAAATGAAACACCCAGAAATTATGCCCAGAGAGAAGCAGTGAAACAGCAGTTCTTGAAGAATGAATGTAACAGAGGAATCCAAAAGTATACAAAATTGAACATACAGATCTAATCTACCTGTAAATATTTAGATATTGTAGTGATGGATGCTTAAGAAAATCCCCAGGTTTGACAGACCAGCCCTTTCAATAATTGATGAAAGACTTGCCCTTCTGAAGTTTAGCACTGGTTATTTCTTCCACTGACAAGAATTCTTTCTGCTTCAACAGGTCTAAGGGAAGTCAGCATAACAGCAGGTTTAAATGTACTATTCAGTATTTATTTACTAGCCAGCAAGGGTAAAGCCATTTCAGCCCAGGGTTACAGAACTCCTGAGTGAACCTTGTACTGCTACGTGATGCAGAGCAGTGCACTAAAGAGGTTAATTAGGTTTCAAAGAACTACCTCAGGAGTAGCTTGGCTTATCAACCTGTCTAAATAATTCAGCCACTACACACTGCTTCTAGAACAAGATCTGGTGGCATCAGAAAATTTCTGTTAGAGGACTACACCTACCTAAATGGCGCAGATGCATTATAAAAGATGAAATAATCAGCAGATGTGTTACCATGCCATGGTAAGCAATGGGAAAGAGGAACCTAGGCCATCATCTTTAAGAAGTCACTGTAACCCCATTATGACACACAGGGGTGTTACTGACTCAGTGACCCAAACAAAAAAATTTTTTCTTTTCTGAAAGTTCTGATTCTGTGAGTGAAGGCAAAGGCACAAACCAGACTGTTCCTCTTTATTCATATCACATGAATGCATCAAGGCAAATGTTCACAGCAGGTGGAATCCATCATTCCCCTACACTGTTAATACAGTGCAAGCATGCAAAAGGAGAACGGTCCCAAAGCATTGTCATCAATTTCCTTACAATGGGAACTGTCAGAATGGTGGGTCTGGGTTTCCTGGAATCAGAGCTAAGAAGCTTTTTAGGTCCTGAGCTATTGTTTGTATTCATGGGAACCACACAGGGATGGTTCTGGAATTTGTAACAGGAATTGAGTTTTTGTCTGGATGAAGCCCCCAGTGATGAATTAGATTCTAAATGGGCTATTCCTTCTGGAATATGGTATAGTAATTTCACAGAGGGCATTTACTTTGGATCCTGAAAAATCCACAGGCTCAAAGCAGAACAGACACCCAGAAACATTATTTATTCTATGTTGCATGCCACTTTTAATTTAAAAATATTTAAATGTTTCCATATTCTACTTTTTCAGTACAAAACTAAAACATATAGCCTAAGACTCCCCTTAAAATCAGAAACATGACAGCATCTTGACAACACTTTTACAAAAAGCTACATTCCTCAACAAAACCTGCAATCAAAAGAGAACTGGACATTTAAAATAATATGCCTTGCACAGATGAAAAATCTTTAAGGGACTGAAGCAATTCAGTTAACTTTCTATCAGAGGTGTCCTCTTTCTCTCTGCCAGTGTATTGAGTGTCTGGGAACCACTGAGCAGGGAGGAAAAGAAAATTACCACAGCCAAACCTTATATCCCAAGTTTAAGAGACAGAAGATGTCAAGAGGCACTAACATTAGGAAAACGAATATGCAAAACCAATGACATTATGGTATTGTTAGCATTATGATAAAGTGCATTTACAAATACCACCATACTGTGCATGACTTGATAACTGGAAAATTCAGCACACCTTTTCTCCACGAATTTTTCTAGGATTTGGGAATTTTTATTTTAACAGCATGAACCAGCCAGTGGCCTGTGCTTATTTACTACTCAACATCAGAATTCTCTGACAGGGACAACATCAGCCTTAACTGCAAACAGCCCAGCACATCCACCATTACTCCTCCAAGTGTACACAACAAAGTCCTTCCTTCTTAACCTAACCAAGTATTTCTATACATCTGCAAGGCTCTTCTGAAAGACATTTATTTTTTAAAGTGAACTATAAATTGAGATCCATGCAGTGGATCACTGGACCAGCATTTATTCTATTAGAAAAGAAGCATTTTCTCTAAATGAGCTCATATAAAATGCAACACAGGAAAATGAATCAATGCACAGCAGCTGATACAGTTCTTAAATCTGTTATTGCAAACACAGTGCCTAAGTGATGGAAATGTTCCTGTTAAAGGAGCATTGAAATTAAGGAACATTTTAAATTAATCTCCATTGATTTATTTTCTAGAAGTCTTGAGTGATATAATTTGTTTAAAATATGACTATAAGCACACCTGTAGAATTCCATTATGCTTTAAAGAAAAATAAAAACTCCCGGTCAAATACATGAAGTGTGTCCCATCACTCACTGCAGAACCCACTCTAGGTATAAATAAAACTATTTATAATGTAGTCAGCTGAGATTAGGTATTTCAAAAGAAGTTAATAGATTACTTCAAATATTGTAAGCAAAGAGTATTCTTTAGAAGAAGAAACTATTCTAAAGCAAGATGTTTCATTAAATATAACAACTATTCAAACCAACACACCCAAACAATGAAGTCTCCTAACACTTGTTTAGTGAGAGCATGCAGAGTAGCACAGGCAAAACAGATGTCACTCTCTTTTAGCTTAACAACAACACATTAATTATTCAAGCTATAAATGCTTGTACCTCTATGAGAGACATAATCTGAATACCTGTAATAATAATCAATAGAAATACTGTGAACATACTATGTCAATACTGATAAATGATAAGAGGGTGTACTAATCCTGCAAATGATTATGTAAGCTAATCAAGCTTTTCAGTAAGACATGAGTTAGAGCAGACCACTTGCAATTCAAGAGGACTTGGAATTTTAAGGCTTAATTTGAGGATGATTTATTATTTGCATTTCAGTGTCACCCAGATGGCTCCAATAGCGATGCTGGTCCCATTGTCTAGTGTATTTCACAAAATGATGGTAAGAAACAGTTTCTGCCTAAGGCAGCCTAATTATGCAAAACAAGGTTGAGAGAAGCACCAGAAGCAAACAGAAGGGATCTGCCTAGTTCATCCAAAAGGTCAGGCAGATTTGGGAACACAGCCATGCTCCTGGTAGCATTTCCCCTACTGGTCCTTACTGTCTGATGAAAACAGAAAATTTCTTTTCAGCCAAATATCATCAATGTGGAAAATGCTTTAGCTGGGCCATGAATAGAAAGAGCAATCTTACACCGTCTGATGGAGATTTTAAGTCCAAGCAACATACTGGCCTTTGTGAACTGCTCAGTAAGAAATCTCAAGAAACACTAAATTCAGTGTGACTGGGCACAGCAGCCATCAGCAAGCCAGGAAAAACATTATGCCACAAGTTCCTTTTTATCTTCAAAAAAAAGTCAAAATAATATTATGCAAAATTTCAAAGATGATATGGGCTCCAGTGGATCAGAATCCTTTCTACCTTTGAAAATTGGATGGCAGAAAGGTATTTCAAGAGTATTTACAATTCAAGTGGTGTCCATCACCTAGTAATGACAGACACATACTATGCAACTGAGAAAGGTACAGCTGATATGCATGTCTCAAGCAGCCCTGAGAAACAAAGAATACAGAGGTGTATGTGAACAGTTACCTACTGTTTTTCAAGAAAACCACATGTAAGATGCTGGGTAATGCTGCTCAAGTGGTTCTGCACTGAGCACAAGCAAATTCAAGTACCTGGGTACTGGCACTGTGCTTCCAGAACAGGGAATACCCTACATGAGTGTACTGGATGTGCACTGTGTGGATGCCCTGCAAATAAAAGAAGCATCCAAAACTATCCCATAATTCAGAGCTTCCACTCACAATATAATGGGGACTGCCAAGGCCTGAAAATGCCTGGTTAGATACAAGAACTCCTCTTCCAAGAAATATTGTAATAATGAACATTTACACAGTAAGCTATAAAATAAACTCATACAAGTTTATTTTGGCTCAAGAGCATCATCCTTGTTTGTGTCTCAAACAGTGACAGCTAAACTTTACCCTTGGCTTCAGCCAGGAGCTGTTAATGGGAATTTGGTAACTGGAAATTAAAAAAGGAGATGTGTGGCTCTACTGCTGCATTTTTTCTTATTACTTAAGAAACATGTATTGAGAAAGAGAATTAAAGCCACACCCCTACCACTCTTATTTACTGTTTCAATTAGCTTCAGATGTTCCTGCCAAAACAATGAGCTTTTTATATTTGAAAGGTTCCAGATTACTCCTCGAATTCATTTATGTGCCCAAACTGTCACTGTTGCAATAATGTATGTAAAATTACAGTTCAAACCTAGAATAGATTCTCTCATTACCTCAGCCTGCTTCCTGTTTAATGCAGGCCTAACAATCTCATCCAGCAACTTCTATATTAAGCCTCATCTTCTGAGCTGTAAAATGACTTACAATTCGAAAGGCATGAATTAAAATTCAGAATATAAAACTTCCACATTCAGAAGTCTCATATTCCTAGCAATTATTACACACAGCCCTTCTCTTACCTTTCTTCAGAGCCCTGAGGCATGTTCTAGGCACTATTCTACTTAGAAGGGACAATGACAAAGAATTCTGATTAAATGTGTTTACAGCTCACTCATGCCCCCTCAAGAAGAAAAGTATATTTAATAGTTAATCTTCATGCAGTTGAAAAGATGTGATTTAACAGGAATACTATACATTTCACAACTTTACAACTAGTAGATGTCTTTGACAATTCTTGCTAAAATTCAATCAGCATCTGAATAGAGCCACATGCATTATTTCTTTTTGCTTTTAACACAGATTTCCCAAATGGGATGAGAGTCCCATTATTCTAAGGATTCTGCAATCACAAATACCTTCTTGTTCAAAACCCTATGATTAAGATAAAATAACATGACTGACTAAAAGATTTAACTGCAAAGAATTGAGAACAAAAGAAATAGGCTTAAACAAAAACATACTTATTAACTGAAGGTTATTATTAATCCAAAGTTTAAAAAAATACAACTAGTTCATAATTATCCCAAAGTTAAATATTTTAAACTAACAATTAAATACCAAAGTTTATACTGAAATCAAAGAAAGTACTGCCAAGTAAACCCAACACACCTAACATTTGTCTAACTTTTAAAATTAGTTTTTTTAAGCTGGGACTAAACTGAAAGCTTGCATTAATGGTTCCGTGGTGCTGTCCTTTACAGGCAGGAATAAATCGTACAAGCATGCCAGAAGAAATTAATAAAAAAGGAGTATCTGACAAGACAGACCTCGATATATGTATTGCTCCATCCCTTGGGGCTGGAGCAATCCCAACTACACAAAATCCGCTCATTAACTGAATTTTAAAAAAAAATGGCAACATCATTTCCACAGAGACCAAAATGGCTTCATTTAAATGTAGGGTCTATCACTGACCTTCCTGTGTTCAGAGTCTACAAATCATGGGAAGGAAATATAATAAAAGAGTGAACTCAAACCTCAATTCTTTAAACATACTCTATGCATGTGATTTCCATGGGACAAAGTGTTTGGAAGTTTAAAAATCCCCCAAACTGTCTATTTCACTTTGTGTAAAATGGGGTTAACAACACATTAGAAGGAATTTGTGCAGACAAATACATGTCCCAGGTACTCAGCTAATGAGCTGAGCACACTGAGAAAGCAGCAGCAGCACAGAGGTCATTCAGAATGCCATGGAAGGGTTTGGGGAGTTTGCAAACACAGTTTTAACACTAAGGAAAAACCAGCTTAAGATTACACAAAGTTCACATCATACTATCTTAAACAATAATGCATTAAATAGTAGGGATTCAAATAAAATGCTGGAGTTTATCATGTAGATACATATACTATAATTCATCAGTAAAGTGATAAAGTCATGCCCAACACCTGATGCAACTTTGTGCAGAATTCAAAGAGAGGAAGAAACAGGAGCTGAGATACAAATCATTTCTCATGGTTTCTCTGTCATGCTAACACTAGAGATTCTGCAAATTGTATTTATTTAGAAATTGTCTTGATGGTGTAAGAGTAACATGCACCCCTTCTGCCACCACTGCACAGAGATAACATTACCAGTAGCTTAGTAAAGGCTTATTTTATCACAAAAATATGTGAGCATGGCTTTCATGGTGACAAAAAACCCAACCCTCCCCCACTGACAGATTCCCCAGGTGGAAAGGTGACTGCTTACAGAGTAATTTTCCTACTACCAATGCATTTAAACATACTAGATGCAATTATAATCTCTCTCAGAGGTCAGTTTTAGAATTTGTTGCCTGTTGTTCAAATCCCTCTCTTCTATGGATATCTATAATCATGTGTGAATATTTTCTTATGTGAAATTCGTAACATCTGAGAGTGAATGCACCCAGCAAGGCTTGGGGATAGAAGGGGAGGCCTGAGAGCCACAGGGTTCATGTTTTTGCTTAATGCTGGAGCACAGGATCCTAAAAAAGCTGGCACAGAACAATGGTTAGCTGGAATTGAGTCCAACTGGCTGATATTCCTCCAGGGCACTGATGTCAGAGGTTCACACAAAAGATCACTAAAGCCACAAAACCTCACCAGCTGCACTTCAGAGGAGACCATCCAGAACTGACAAGATTACTGTACACAGTACAGCCAACACTCACTGGTTTGAGGTACCTGATCTGTAACTGGCTGTAAACAAAACCTCTATACTTAAAAGATGCAGATTATCTATTTTGTTGTGCGTGTACACCATGTGTGAAGGGTCTTTTTTTTTCGTTCTGCATTCTGTGCAGCTGTTTTTCCTTTTGTGGTTCTATGTGAAGGTGTACTTAGTTACAAGAAGACTAAATAAATCAATATAAAGGAGAAGAGCCAACTCCTTGGTGCCTGCATTTACTAACACCAGTAAGGCACCACTGCCAAGCAAGACATAATGTGCTTTTCCAAGGGGACTGTTTCAAGTACTCTTCCCAACTCTTTTGCTAGCACGTGGCCAGTTTGCAGCTTTCCATTATCACCCACATAAAATTTCTGACACAGTTACACAGTTACTAACAAAGAAATACAGTCAGTGGAGTATTTTACAGATAGGGGGATGACTTAGCTGTGGATGAAGAATCCACACCATGTGAAAAAGCAGCACATACTTCAGAGAAACACTGGTAAGCAGCCCACAGCTGGTAACTGCAGGAGTGTCACTGACCTCAAAATCTACAGTTGGTTGTACTCAGACTTGACATTCCAGGTGACAAAATAAACCAAGGATCAAACAAACAGTGATTTTTTTCCATCCATTTACAAAAGATTCTATTGTTTTCTAACACCAAATAAAGGAAGGCTCGACCAAAACCAACAAACAAACACCCCCAACCAAACCTAGAAAAACCTAGACTTTGAAGTTATTTTAAAAATTTAAGGTGAAAAGTTTATACCCACTGACTTTTGCCCTTGAAGACATTTTTAGCTTCTTCAGTAGAATCTTCTGAGGAGGCTGACGATGCAGGTGTGTTTGTCTTGAACCAGGAGCTCTGATTTACAGCCTTCTATTTTTCCCCCTGAATATCTACTCTCCACATCATAGTAACAAACTACACTGCACTTTCAGCTGATGACACTCCTCACCAGTTTTCCCACTTGATTTACACCTTCACATTCAACTCTTCATTTCTTTAAGTGACAGGGATGACCAAAAGGAATGATTTTGAGGGCACTACTACTTACTATCAACAGATTTAATTTTGAAAGAATGAAAAATTTGATTTGTCTTTTAAGTGTGAAAATTTATGTTGGCTTGGAATATGGAAGGTGCCTGCTAGACCTTAAGAGGTTAACTTTCATGTGCATTAGATTTGCTGATACATTTATTTTCTGTTAGGTTGGGGCTGTTTTGTGGTTTTGGTTTTTTTCCCATTCCCCAAACAAGTTTACCAGAGAACTCAAGAAAAAGGGCACATAAATACAGGAAAACACATCTATAAAGTAACTTTCATTTATGAAAGACTTGCTTGCTATTGAAATAAAAATACCATCTAAACAACATATAAATACATTTCTGAAATGCATATCCACAAAAAGAAATAATATAAGGCTTTTTTCCTCATTTCAAAAAGGAATTAATCAAATGTCTTGACCAAAACTTAACCTTTTCTGCTTATTATTCCAGTCTGCCACATCTACAGGAAATAGATCACCAAAACAGATGGAATGAATAGATATTTTTACCTCCCAGTGGCTGAACACCAGCTGTGGACTGGCCAGGCCACTGGTTCTCTTCCTGATTTCATCAGCAAAGCCAAAGCTTTCTGCTACTGGCAGGACTGCCTTAATAATAAACACATCCGTGCCCTCCTTCATCTCCTCCTGCAGCACTCTGCCTTCTCTTTTGGACAGCACAGCATACACACGACCTGCAGAGACACAACTCTCATCAGCTCACCAACATATTGAATACACCATGAACAGAAATACAGCAATGTTTGTTCAGGAAGGCTCAGCTTTAAGTCAAATGCATAACTTTTTTTTGGCTAAAACTCTTTTTTGTAAGTCAATCAATTACATGGACACACTAAATTCAAACAACATATTCTGCTATACAATGTGCAAAACCATCTGAGTAACATCTAATCCGTTATTACTGCTGGATGAATCCATCTATGTCCATTTCATTTTTAAAAGGCACTCTGCCAGATTATGTGCCTAACTTGCTTTTTTTCTTATAACCAAATATTTGAGAATCATTACTAAGAAAAATTAATGTGTTTCAGGAATTGTATCTAAGCTACTGGCAGAAATTTGCTTGGATCACCATATCCATACATGGTACTTGTCCCAGATAGTGCAGAACTATTCCAATCACAAAGAACTAGTTTATCTGAAATACTACATGTTTATTATGTTTAATGAGTTAAACTGGTTTGTTAATAAATTCAGCCTTAAGTTAGTCATGGATAATTTCAATTTTTTTTCCCAAGTTAATATTCAATCTATTGAAATACTGTGTATATGTCATGAAAGTAGCTGTGAAAATGCCCATGTTTGACTATCATGTTTTTGAAAGTATTTTACAGACAAAAACTAATAAATACATTTGTTTTGATCAAGGTGGTAAGCACACAAGAAAAACACTTAAATACACTGTGTCCCCCCCCGCCTCCCTGCTCCTCTCCTGAGGCTCAGTTTGAGTTATTGTCAGAAAAGTATGATGGAAAAAGTTTTATATTCTGAGAACACAGAAGACTTCACTTTTGCAGAAGTGACCATCTTAGAAAGAAGCAAGTCAATATGGAGATACATTAAACTTGCCAGGGTATCAATGTATGGAATGCCAAAGGAAAGAATAAAGTCACAAAAACCAGTGGTTTGACACATGTCAACTGCCAAGCCTGGCTGCACTGAAGGCCTGCTTCTCACTCCTCCTAATGAGCACGCAATTTATTAGCTGAAATTTCCACAATAAATATTAAACCCATGAATTTGTAATGAACTAAGTGCATGTCCATGGCTATTACAACACAATTCACATTCATTAGACTGTACTAATTCGTTTGCATGTCTGAGTCCCAAATTGCACTCATTAAATATATATATATATGCATTAAAAAGCCATGTTTCCATTTGGGTTTATGGCACAATAGATGAGCCAATGCATGTTTATTACTTCAGTGTAAACAATCATGCCTTTTGGGTACTGAGTAGTTTGGAAAGTAGCAATTTATACAGTGTTTCTGAGGCTTAAAAATTGGTACCTTGCTTATAGCTTGATACAGAGACTCAGAAGCAATGTGCCAAAGTGCTTCTGGAACAGCAACATGGAACAATACACAGTCCAGTTTTGACAGCTATTAGTAATCTTACACATTAAAAAAGTGTTTGAAATGCCAAAGTGCCCTGCCATAGTAGGGGATGTTTAGGGTTATGTGCCCTTAAGCCTATGGCAGTACATCCTTTACCAGGGTACCTCCAGCAAAGAACAGGATCATGCATCTACATAAAACAGTTGCACACTCAAAGGCATTTATTTTCATTACAACAACTGTAATTTTTGGTCTTTGGACTGCTATCAGTATGATTGTGTGCACAACAGCTGAAATATTTTTTACAAGTAACCAAATATTTACTTATTGTATGTGGGATATGCTGCAACTTGTGCCATGATTAGCACTGTCAAAGTAAAACTGCTGATAGCTTAAATGCATTGGAAGTTCATTTTGAAGAATACCTTGGTGCTTTGGATCAGATTCAGCATGCAAGCAACTCCAAGGGAACACTCCAGGAACAAATACAGTTAAGTGGCGTCATAAGTAGGTCATAAAAACAAGTTTAAGTAGGTCTAAGTGGTAAGGTAATATCAGTGACACCATTTGGCATGCACTGGGTTGAGAAACCTGCACCCCAGAAGGATACAGATGCTACTTAAAAATACAAATTTACCAACTGGACAGCAACAATAATTTAATATTCCTTTTCCTGATTTTGTTTTTGTATTTTTGTATTATTGTATTAAAATATCTTGATATGGCATTTGCTAAGATCTTGCACTCCTTAATAAACAGGAGAGGTTTCCTTCTCTTCATGGGACTTACGCTAATTATGAGGCACAATGTTGATATTCATGGTTACTGAAGCTGGTCTTACAGAAACTCCACAGAAAAGCAACATTTTGTATCTTGCACTTCCGTAAAGGTGTAGCATTGTTCTTTTTTACTATGGCTCAGATAAGCAAGAAGAATGCTGAATTCTCAGTTGGAACACTGTAAATATTACAGGCATTAGAAAGTCATTGGAGAACCTACTGGAGAACTATAAAAGACTCCTGACAAAACCTTTAATGAAGCTATACCTTCTGATTCAGTCTCACCTTAGAAATCAGAAGGCAAATTCTTGGCAAAGCTTTATTTTCCCAGTCTTACCTAAAACTTCTGCAGTAGCCATGATTTCACACGTGTACATTGCTGCCATGAGCCTCTGTGGCTTTGCCTGCAAAGCATAACGACAGGCTTCCTTCATGGTGGCAATCAGCTGTCCAGAGAAAGGGCCATAACAATCTGCAAGCGGTAATTCTCCTTTGTGCTTATTCATTTTCTCAGGTGAGTCTGTGCCACTTTGGTTCCTGTCCTGGTGTTCACTTGCACTGGGACCTTCAGCAGTGCAACTGCTTGCTGGAGTATTATCTTCATTTTGCTGATGTTCTGTGGTATCAAGTTCCCCTGAATCCTGCCTACTATTTGACAGAGTATCTCCAGCTTTACTTATTTCCCATTTTTCCACTGAAAAACAAACACCCATGAGAGGCTCTTCACACATGGGACCTGAAAGTGTAGCCAGCTGAAATCCACTCACTATGCTGTTGTCAAAGTCTCTATATTTACCTACTTCTTTCACAGAGTTCCCAAGGCACTGCCACACAGATCTTTTATAGCCCCCAAAATTATGTAACAAAATATTAGGCCCACATTTCCGCGGTCCAAATGACCAGATCTGATCAACAGCATTTCTCCACTTTCTTCCCTGAAGATTTTTCTCCAACTTTTGTTTGAATTCTTTGATTCTATCAAGAGTCTTCTGATTTATCTCATGTGTTTTTTTCTCTTCATTCAGAGATGTGTTGAGTTGTTCCATAGTTCGAATTAAGTCACTGTTTTCTTCAAGAAGTCGAGTTACCTCCTCAGGGAGTGGCATTGCTCTCACACTGAGAGTAGCTTGTTTATTTGGAGTATTAATTGTAACAAGCCCATCTGAATCAACCTGAATTCCTTCAGGAATTTTATTTTGGTCCTCTTTTGTTTGGTGTATGACAGCAACTTTCTGCTGTTTTCCTATTTCTTCGTTCACCATGTCAACTTTGGGAGGTCTTGTTATGGTCTCTCGGAAGGGTATAATAGGAGCAGACACACTGATCTGCACCTTTGCAAACCTACCAAAACAAAGTTTTAGTTTAAGATCTCGAAAATAGTTTTAAACTTGGGGTGGGAGGAGGGCAACAGCCTTAACACGGAACAGATGTTCATGAAGAAATCTGATTGCAACATAGATTACTAGGACTGTAATTTTTGGTCTTTGGACTGCTATCAGTATGATTGTGTGCACAACAGCTGAAATATTTTTTACAAGTAACCAAATATTTACTTATTGTATGTGGGATATGCTGCAACTTGTGCCATGATTAGCACTGTCAAAGTAAAACTGCTGATAGCTTAAATGCATTGGAAGTTCATTTTGAAGAATACCTTGGTGCTTTGGATCAGATTCAGCATGCAAGCAACTCCAAGGGAACACTCCAGGAACAAATACAGTTAAGTGGCGTCATAAGTAGGTCATAAAAACAAGTTTAAGTAGGTCTAAGTGGTAAGGTAATATCAGTGACACCATTTGGCATGCACTGGGTTGAGAAACCTGCACCCCAGAAGGATACAGATGCTACTTAAAAATACAAATTTACCAACTGGACAGCAACAATAATTTAATATTCCTTTTCCTGATTTTGTTTTTGTATTTTTGTATTATTGTATTAAAATATCTTGATATGGCATTTGCTAAGATCTTGCACTCCCTTAATAAACAGGAGAGGTTTCCCTTCTCTTCATGGGACTTACGCTTAATTATGAGGCACAATGTTGATATTCATGGTTACTGAAGCTGGTCTTACAGAAACTCCACAGAAAAGCAACATTTTGTATCTTGCACTTCCGTAAAGGTGTAGCATTGTTCTTTTTACTATGGCTCAGATAAGCAAGAAGAATGCTGAATTCTCAGTTGGAACACTGTAAATATTACAGGCATTAGAAAGTCATTGGAGAACCTACTGGAGAACTATAAAAGACTCCTGACAAAACCTTTAATGAAGCTATACCTTCTGATTCAGTCTCACCTTAGAAATCAGAAGGCAAATTCTTGGCAAAGCTTTATTTTCCCAGTCTTACCTAAAACTTCTGCAGTAGCCATGATTTCACACGTGTACATTGCTGCCATGAGCCTCTGTGGCTTTGCCTGCAAAGCATAACGACAGGCTTCCTTCATGGTGGCAATCAGCTGTCCAGAGAAAGGGCCATAACAATCTGCAAGCGGTAATTCTCCTTTGTGCTTATTCATTTTCTCAGGTGAGTCTGTGCCACTTTGGTTCTTGTCCTGGTGTTCACTTGCACTGGGACCTTCAGCAGTGCAACTGCTTGCTGGAGTATTATCTTCATTTTGCTGATGTTCTGTGGTATCAAGTTCCCCTGAATCCTGCCTATTATTTGACAGAGCATCTCCAGCTTTACTTATTTCCCATTTTTCCACTGAAAAACAAACACCCATGAGAGGCTCTTCACACATGGGACCTGAAAGTGTAGCCAGCTGAAATCCACTCACTATGCTGTTGTCAAAGTCTCTATATTTACCTACTTCTTTCACAGAGTTCCCAAGGCACTGCCACACAGATCTTTTATAGCCCCCAAAATTATGTAACAAAATATTAGGCCCACATTTCCGCGGTCCAAATGACCAGATCTGATCAACAGCATTTCTCCACTTTCTTCCCTGAAGATTTTTCTCCAACTTTTGTTTGAATTCTTTGATTCTATCAAGAGTCTTCTGATTTATCTCATGTGTTTTTTTCTCTTCATTCAGAGATGTGTTGAGTTGTTCCATAGTTCGAATTAAGTCACTGTTTTCTTCAAGAAGTCGAGTTACCTCCTCAGGGAGTGGCATTGCTCTCACACTGAGAGTAGCTTGTTTATTTGGAGTATTAATTGTAACAAGCCCATCTGAATCAACCTGAATTCCTTCAGGAATTTTATTTTGGTCCTCTTTTGTTTGGTGTATGACAGCAACTTTCTGCTGTTTTCCTATTTCTTCGTTCACCATGTCAACTTTGGGAGGTCTTGTTATGGTCTCTCGGAAGGGTATAATAGGAGCAGACACACTGATCTGCACCTTTGCAAACCTGCAAAACAAAGTTTTAGTTTAAGATCTCGAAAATAGTTTTAAACTTGGGGGTGGGAGGTAGGGCAACAGCCTTAACACGGAACAGATGTTCATGAAGAAATCTGATTGCAACATAGATTACTAGGTAATGCATTTCAAACTCAAATTTTATGTACTTCAAAAAAGAAGCACTGCCTTTTATGTCTTCAGAAATATTTGGAAAGGAACTCAAGAAAACAGAAGCAAAAGCATTGCTATGCCTCTGCATAAATCACTGGTTCACCCACATCTTGGAAAGTATGTGCTGTTCTCTGCCCTCAAACGAAACAGAACTAGAAAAAAACTGAAAATAAAGATGATCAAAGGAACTCAAGGACAAGAAGCCTTCAGATGTTCCAAGGGTGCAACAGAGACCTACAAAACCACATGGGGTATGGGAAAGGCTGACCAGGATTAACTGACAACCAAACCACAAAGGGCCCTGGACTGAAAATGACAAAAGCCTGGGAAAGCATGACAGTTACTCCAGTTTTACTCCTCCTATCCCTGCTGCTGGCCACACTGCTCAGACAGAGATGGACACTTGGTGTGAGCCAGCACAACTGCTCACACTGGGAGATGCCCAGAGAAGATGAAGCACTGGGAAAGCTCAACAGAGCTTTGTCTAATAATCACAATTATAAAAGCTTAATGCTATAAATAAAGTGATGCTTTAAAGCCAGATGAAACATTTTAGGTACGTCAAATGTTGTGAATGACAGCAAGGAAAAAGGAGGAATTATTTATTTTCTGGCAGACTCAAAGATCAGAGCTGTGTATCCTCCTTAACCATCCATGAGCTCTGAGCAGGTTCATTAAAGGACAACAGAAGGACTAACCAAAATTTCCTATGTTCCAGTAAATTTTGACAGTGATAAAAAAATTTGCAGAAGAAAAGCAAATACAGTTGTAAGATTTATTTCCATGGGAGTCAGAATGAGGAGATTTATCCCTTTTGCAGTTCTTTCAGGAATTTGCATTATACCAAAAAAACCAAACACAAACCCACCCGTATGTCACCATTACCTTAATTCTCTTTGTGTCTCATTCTGAAAAGAGTAACTTAATCTCCTCATGCTTAGTATTTGCAATGCTCCTGGGAAAAAAATTCCTAAAAATTTCTGTTGTACAATGCAGAAAATAAAATGTTGAAAGTTACAAGGTCTAATTTCTTACTCCATTCAAAAAGAACTAATTGGGAACAAAAAAATACAAATTTGGTGAAATCAAGCAGAACATCCATATTTAATCATTTAGATGAACACAGATGACTAATCTTTTAGTTGTTTCCATGTCTCTCCACATCTCTGACAATAAGTGTCACTTGAACATAATTTTCTAAATACACAGTGGGAAAGCTAAAATTAAATATAGGCCTTCAAAAAAGTCTGAATAAAATCTTGACAATGCAATGTAGTTTGAATTCAGCAGAACCTCCCCAACTGCTGTAACAAGTCCAAAAGCATCAAATCTGCAAAACCCAGTTGATGCAATTGTGGTAGATGCCAATATCAGGATCCTGCCCCCTTACTTCAAGTGTGACTCAAGCATTTTGAGTCAAATAACCTTTGCCAATATTTTGGGAGGAAAAACTTGTGGATCACATTTTAAGGTTTTTATATGCAGTCTTGACCTCTAGTTCACCATTTGCTTTTCCAAATTATGTACACTTAGAAGAAGTTAAGCATTTATACAGAAACAAAGAGCACATTTCAGAGCACAACTTCTCCCCTTCACACTTTAATAGCTAAGTAGTGCCAGTTTACCACTGTCAGAATTAACACAGAATCCATGAGGAATGGAGCAAGATAAGAATCCCATTCTGGAGTTTTTCTTCTACAAAATGGGGAGAGAAGGAAGGGACAATTCTTGTCCCACACATGCCTTAAGTTTCAGTTTTCATATTTATTCTTGTCCCACACATGCCTTAAGTTTTAGCTTTCATATTTTCCAGATTCTGTACTGCATTAGTATATAACTCTGAACTTCATATAAAGTGTTAGCATGTTCTCTTCACATTTTAGTTAGACAAAACAAGCTTTTTCCAGCCCCAGAACCAAGGACACCATTGCAGCTTCAGGCCCAAAAAGTATAAACAACAGTGAATTGAGGAGAGCAATCTGGGAGGATGGGACTTCATAACCTGAAGCTCCAATTGGACAATTAACCCCAACATGGAAACGGACCAAAGCTGACCAAAGTGTAAAAACTCATGACTCAGAGTCCATCTTGGGTGTAGTCCTGGCCAAGCTCTTGGACTGTCCAAGGTGTGTACTCTGAAGGCCTTTTTAATAAATACCTACTTTATTTCTTTATTCTGTCTAGCCTCTAGGTTCTAGGTAGCCTCTCAAGGCACCACCACGAGTTTTTGTGTGAGGGATGGCAACTAAAAATGCCAAATTCTGAGAGATTTGGGAGGAGCCTGAGCTCTGTAGTGAACACACCTGCTCCCAACTCCTTTTGGGAGCTGGTACCCAACTGAGAAATCACGAACCACAGTCAGGCAGGACAATGGTGGGAGCCGAGCTCGTCTATGCCTCCAGGTGTTTCTTGTTTTTGCTCACAATGCCACAGGCACAGGGGTATAAAATGGTCACTTTTGACAGACTATCATCCTCTTAACAAAAGACAAATTAGATGACAACTCATAAACACGTCCAAAATCATGAATATTAAACACAAGTTTAGGGATGAAAATGTACATAAAGGTATCAGAGCAGGTACTATTCGCTGCTCACTACAATCCTATTACCCTGTCATGGAGTATTATTTTAACTTTCTTTTTTTCAGATTTGGACCATTGCAAAAAATAAAATTCTGCTATGCAAACTGCAGCTGAAGACAGGCACAACCAGTTTTGCTCAAACACATTACATTTGAGCAAAATATATCAATAAATAATAATAAATTTTTAGAAGCAGTAAAAATACATTGCACTAAATTGTAATGAGAATTACCATTAAAACATACATCCAGTTTTACAAGTGATCCAGTCTAATTTTCATAAGGAACTACAGTTCTCTGATATTAACTAAAATGAGTATGGGTAGAGTAAGACAAACATTCAACCACTCATCAGGTTTGCTCTTTGGTTTAGGGAGAAAATGCCAGTAAATGTATGTGGCAGAAGTATCAGAAATGCTTTAGTAAATCAAGTTACAGGAAGGGATTGTTTCAGACATCTGTTCTTCTGCCATTTGAAGAAACATTAGAGGATACTAAATATATGCATGCATGCTTGCAAAAAAATACTACTCATGAATGAGAACAGATTAACCTTTGAAAAAAAAATCAGTGAGAAAGGGCACAGGATAGAGTGTGCACATCCAATTTCAGTCTTGGTGCTTTATGATTTTTTTGAGTTTATTTATGAGACATGAGTCCCCTCAGTTTTTCTTTTGTACAAATGCCACATTACATTCTTAATTAGACTCTTGAAAGTACAGCAATTTGTAATTTCTAGAAAGTGCCCCAAGTCTGGTTAGATGTATAGAAGTAATGAACTAGTGGCTTCTGTCAAACTACAGATAAATTTTATAGCTCCAAAAAGGTACATTTATGACTCAATGTTAAAAACTGTTTGTGGATAAAGCTTTATTTTACCAGAATATAAATCAAAGATATCCATCTGACAGAGAAATACAACAGACACCTACTGAACTAAAAATATTTCTTCCTCCTTGCCCCTCTAACCTTTCTTTCAGGTCATCCAAGCAGCGCTGAAGATGAACTTCTCCTGCTGTCACCAGCACATGTTCTCCTGTCTCCTGGATTAAAACTTGCACACATGGATCAGCTTGGTTTAAAAGTTTCATCCCTCTGACCAGCTGAGGCATATCACCTGGCAAAACAGGGTATTATTAACAAAGGAATACCGGGAAAGAAATACTCAAAATAGGATAGACTTAAACTGAGAAATAGTAACACTCATTTTTATGGAAGCCTGAACACAAATGGGTATTTTAGGAATACACAAAAACTTTCAGTGGGCAATTTTCTGCTTATGAGTCACACAGAGCAGCGAGGTTTGAGAGCACCAACTGAAAACATAAGCTGCACTCAGCATTTGTCACCAACAATTTATGTACTGATGACAAAATTCACATCACACAAATATAACCATATAACACCACACTTCAATGGATTGCACATTTTTTGTTTACACAGCTTTACAACAGGTTCAGTAGAACAGGTCACCTATTGACTATGACTGTGCTATGTTGCTTCCTATACACAATTAACTTCAGATACAGCTCATGCAGAGCTCACACTCAATAAAACCCCTGAATTTTACTGAAATGAAATGATTAAAAAATTCAAGACTTCACTCCTCATTTTCACAAATTATCAAATTATAATCTTTCTTATCTATGACAACTTTTTAAAGTCATCTTTCAGTAAATAACTTCATTTCCTTGCAATCTTTTATAACTAAGTGTAGCAACTTCTAAATTGCTAATGCTTAAAATGCTCCAAATAAATAAATAATAACATTAACTTTACTAAAATAAAAGTATTCCATATGGATTACTTAGAAGGAATAACTGCAAATAAAGCATAGGAAGGATTTTGAAGTAGCTGTAAGCCAGTAGAAAGTTTAAAGTAATTAAAATCTGAAAAGTGGAAAAATCAGGAATGTGAGAGCTTTTCAGTGAAACAAATCACAGCTGTCCCTAAAATGAAGGTGTTTAAAATGAGCTGTCTTAAAGTTAATGGAGAATGAACAAGCACAGCTGAGTCAAATTTGGCTAGATTACATCAAAGCTATGCATAAACACCCCATGTCAGCAGCCTTTCATAATGAACACAATTTAAAGAAATTAATTAGGAATTCTTTTTTTATTTTACACAGACAGTAGAGAATACCCCAGGGGTTTCCAGGAATGTATATTCATATTCAGAAGGAAGAGTGACATTAAAGTTGTCATTCACTTGGAGACTATTAAAAGAAATATGATATTGTTTATTTACTGCTGAACTTAAGGGTGTAATAGAAAAGTATCCTTGAAAAACGTACAACAAAATAAATGAAAAGTGGAAAAACTGCAGTGTTATTTCACACGGCCAACAGAGTTGAATACAGACATTCAACTTTTTCTCTGCATTTAAGTTCACAGTGATGAGTACTTTTTTTTTTTGAGCTTATGGCAATCATACAGGAAGATTTTGACATGAGTGTGAAGACATGCAGTAATTTTGTAAAATGTACATTGAGAAATCATTTATATGAGTCATTTTTCAACATAAGCAGATGTAATTTTGAAGCAGGTCTGATGTGGCAGTGGACACATGTGATAGCTTTGACTAAATTATGAATGATGTGCAGTTGGTTAGGAATTTGAAGGCAATAATTTCACATTCTCTTAAATGTGCCAGCCAGCCAAAACTCAGTATGCATTTACAGCAGCTGTTCTGCAGATTTATAGCTAATATTTTTTTTTTTGTGAGAACACGTGAAGGCCACCTCAAGATTACACACAGCTCTCTGGGCAACTGCAATGGCCACATTTTACTTGTCTTCCTGTTACTGCAAGCAACAGTGAATTTTCAGGAGACTTCTGCACGTTTAACCACTTTCAGTGCCCCTAAAAATTTAGTTCAGATCATAAGCTCAGAAGCTACTGAGGAGGAGAAACCAAGTAATGGTGCAAGAATGATACAGCTTTATTTCTTAAGGAACAAAAACTACCCCCAAACTGGTCAGTAGTTCTAGAATTACATTCCTTTAATATTTTGAACTTAACACTACAATCTGCAGAACCAGTAATTTCCAATACTTTCAAAACTGCTTTAACGAATGTAGGATGTACAATATATGATTATCTGTTACTCAAATACAGAAACAAAGAGCTGCCAAGTTGTCCAACAGCTCTCTAAAAAAAACATGTAATCTCAGTGTCAGAGTATTTTGCAACTGAACATAAAGCCAGTTATTTTGGTTCTACCAATGCTACAACAACAAATGGAAATTGGGCTGAAAATCAAATAAAGGCAGAGGTATCCCCACTCTGTTTTGCAGGAAGTGGGATGGGGACATCAAGAAGCAATACTACAAGCTTACTGACACCCATAAAAGAAGGGCAGCAGACAGAACCTACAGATCTGCTCACCTCCACAGCAAAGAAACACTGAACTGTTAGCCCATGCAGTGTCTGACTTGTGAACAGCTGTCACAAAAGGACAGAACACCTTCTCCTGTGTGTCCTCACCTACCGAGACACGAGCGAGGCAGCTGGAACAACCCACGCTGCCCTCCAGGCAACCTGAAGGTTTATTTTATATTGGGTAAGTCTCTGATTCAGTGGCTAGCTCATAAACTAGCCACATCACTGAGAGGTGGAAGCTGCACTGCAGCCACACTGAGCTGGTGTTACCATCCCCATCCCTCTTGAAGCTTACTTGGATGTTTGGGTTCAACTGCTACTCGCACAATCGGGGTAGCTTCGAAGTTGAGAGGTGTAAATGGTGGACAAGCAGGTGATGTTGACAGTGTTGCAGACTTCAGCACAAAATCTTGCAGGCCTCCTATTCCTAACAGAAATTCGGGGAAAAAAAAGGCAAAACAACAAAAAAGATCACCAACTGTCATATTAAATGAGACTAAAAACATGACCATCAAGTTAATAAAAGGTGAAATCATTCTAATTACAAAAGGAGGATTCAAGAATTGCTCACTGTTCATATAAAGTATCTGTTAAGATACTTGTCCATAAAATGGGTTCTTAAGTCTCTGGTGTGACATTTGATATTTAGTCTCACAGTTCCCATTGCATTCCCTCAGTATTTTAAAAGGCATGTTTATAGCTCTGAAGAACAGAAAGGAGATGAGGAATTTTTTCCCTTCTAGTATGTCCAAGCCTTTGTACAGCTCAGATTTAATTTTGGTGGTTTAAATTTAGAAAAATTTAGATTGCACGAGGCCTGCAATGGTTGTCCAGTCCAACAACCAGGCCAAAGCAGGGCAAACTTCACAATTAGATCAAGTTTCTCAAGACCTTCTTCTCAAGGTTTAAACAGTTTTCACAGTAGAGACTGCACAGCCTCTACTGGCAACCTCCTCCAGTGCTTCATTGTTATTTTATTATTGTGAAGAATGTTTTTTTTTCTTCCCACCCCCTCATGCCCATTTGGGATTCACTTTTTGTCCAACTTGATTCTTGTAAAAATGAATTAATCCCATTGTAAGCTATTAATCCTCATTCTGTTATACATTATAATACTGACAACTTGAAGAAAAGTCAGATTAAATTGTAGTGATAAGAGAAAATATAGAAAAAATATTAGCTATAAATCTGCAAAATAGCTGCTGTAAATGCATACTGAGTTTTGGCTGGCTGGCACATTTAGGAGAATGTGAAATTATTGCCTTCAAATTCCTAACCAACTGCACATCATTCATAATTTAGTCAAAGCTATTAAAACACGACTTAGAAGTGTGTGAATAATAAAGACAACAAATAAAGCTGATATCAATTTATACAATCACTTTTCCTGATGCTCCTTCAATCATAAGCAATGAGCTTTGCAGTTCTAATGGAGTATAAATTAAATGAGCATGTAACCTGTAATGCTATGAGAAAACTGAAACCTTCAGATCATAATCTATATCTGCTTAAAAATTAAATTCCCATTGTAGACTGGAGTATATTTGTGCTCCTTACTCCTTATTCTCTCCTACATGCCCAAGGAATTCTTCACCCCAACTCTCCATTATCACCCTAATACTTTTCCATTTTAAAATTTTTTTTTGGCTTAGCTTTCTTCATTAGAGGCCAGAAACAAAGAGGGTCAGCTTCCACCCTATGAGATCATGCAAGAGTTTGAGGTCTGGAGTTTGAGTTCTGCTGCAGATTCAGCTGCAGAATCAGACTGTTCCTCCAGCTCTGCAGGCTGGATGCCTGGCCAGCAGGGTAATCCAAAACCCAAAATGTCATTATATAAGAAAACCTGCCTCAAAATAACTGGAAGCAGAACAACATTCAATGGCTTTAAATGCAGGATTGCAGATGCTACAAAGAAAATAAATCTGTATAAACTCTGTGTTGCACCTGACCTATGACCAGCATGTATTTCCTCTTTTTCACTTATTCAACATGTGGTTTGAATGAAAAACAAATGCTGGATCATCATCACCACCAGGGACTGAGAAAAGGGATGGGTCCATTTTATTCTGATCTTCTCCAGCTGGTAAAATGAGAATGATTTAGAATGGGAGGTGAACAGCTTCTTTGCACAGTTTAATGTGAACCAGAGAAATAAAGTTACCAAATCTTACTTCAGATAGACTCACTCTTTTCTTAACACGTTCCTGTACTTTTACTGTCATAAAGAAAAATTGAATCTTTTTGCTCTTCTGTTTCACATTTGAAGGCAAAAATACATGAAATATAAGAGTCTGGCACCAGTAATATACTAAAAATAAAAAACTGTCAGTTTTTATGAAAATCTGTTAGGCTTACAACCTGAGTGTCTTAATTGCTGAAGTGTGTGAGCTAGCAGAGATCTGTGTCCAGCCATGCTGAATCTATTTAATTTTAAAATTCTTATTAACAAATGTTGGAAAAAAATCTATAAAGATTCTTGGATACTCTTTTTGCACAATGTGATTACTAAGTAACTGCTAATGTGTTTCCTGAATAATTTTTGAGGAAGAGGTAACAGAACTAATTCCAAAGTATCACATGTCATCAATGGAAGAATTCCACTAATTATGATGATACATAAATCTTAAAGTTAGTTATTGTCCAGACCACTGAAATTTGCACGTACTACTTGAGATCACACATCTCAAATATGTAGCAATATGCTACTTGAAAGGTCTTAGAAAAATCACTCAAAAATTAAGCCTTAAAAAAAGTCTGTGAGATAATGGTAAGAAAGACCTTCAGAGGTTGGTGGTTTGTGCTTTTAAAAGTAGACCAAATGATGGTTCAGCAGGTGGTGAAATATGAAATTTACAAAGGTTCTTCTTTTATTTAGTCCCTTCTTTGACTTGCCCTAGAAGATAAGAATAATAAATCAAGTATATACCTACCTGTATCACCAGATATTAGCATATGATAGAAGCTAAATGGTAAAAAGAGATAAGAACATCATGACTGAAATTTTCAAAAGGAGTAGGAGTTTTAAGACAAGTCTCAATTTACTTTTCACTTTATGTCTTGCTGGTAACCACTACACCTTACACAATAATTTTGCTGCCTTTAAAGTATGCTTTTCCAGCTCAATTCAGCCATAAAGATCTGAACACATAAAAGATCAACTTCAAGGTATCTGTAATTAGCTTTTCTTGATGTAGAAAGATTTAGGCATTTAATGTTCTTTCAAGTTGAAAAAAAATGAGGCAGACACCACCACCATGCTAAAGTTTTTCAATCAGATACGGGAATATTTTAGTTTGCAGTGTGAAAAATCAAACAAAGAAGAATGAAAGCTGTTTAAATTTTAACTTCTGCCACATTGTTACTAGCCTCAGCACATTAGTTCAGTCGATCTTTATCTCCTCTCACTGATGATATCACCACTTAGGAATCCCGGGCTGCTTTGGAATGGAGACTTGTCAGGCTTTGGACTAACACCACAAGGAACTAAGGAAAGCAGAGAGCTGATGTTAATCTTCCCAGTAAGGCTCTGTCTCCACTGAAATCTATCATTTCTTATCAATGATACCTCCTTGGAAAGATTAGGACCTTACAATATATAAAGCTCCTGGTTTAAATGCTCCATGCACTTTACTATGGATCAGTGAAGACCATGCAAGCTCCTCCATAATTCATGTGAATTATGTAGGTGTGAGGCAAACTTCTGTAAATCTACACAATCTGAAATCTCAAAGTGAGCATGTGCCTGTTGTTTCAACGGGATTGTACAAACACAATGACACCTCTATAATTTTGAGCAGTAATACAAATATTTTTATTGTGCCCTGTGAGGGACATTTTGAAAGAAACATCTTTAAAATGTGATTTAAAAAATATGTATGAGAAAACAAATTCACAAATCCACCTCAGAAGTATGATTGGCTCTAGATGTTTCCAGTTCATTCTTGAAGTAAATAGGCTAAAGGTCAACCAAAACAAACAGAAGAACAAACTATATTTGCCAAATACTATTAATGAAAAAATCAAGGAAAATGCTTCCATATCAATCATCATTCTTCCTCAAATCTATGGAAATAATTTTCCTTCTCCCAGTATCTAGATGAAGACTACATAACATTATACCATTAGTACACTGTTACCTATTGGGTGACAAACATTGATTCACTGTAGCCAGATAAACTTTAAGCATCAGCCTCCAGCCTTTCAGTCTCTAATTAAAAAAAAAACAAAAAAAAAAAAAAGGAAGGAGGGATTTTGTAAAGAAAAAGAGGTGTTTGGTAGGATTAAATTCAGTTACAATAGTATGCCTTTGACATTTGAGGAATCTTAAAAGGTTTTACTAATCACTGAGACTATATGAGTGTAACTGCAGGGACAAGAACTACTATGGCTTAAGAATAACTTTGTATTATCCGTTTATCACCTCAGATTTTAAGCATGTTTCTCTTGTATCTCATGGGCACTGCAGAGAGACATCTGAGGGCAGAATTTGACCTTTCTATATTAGAAACTGTTTCTAGAAGAGAAGGGAATGTAAGTCAAGACACAGACTACATTCTAGTTGAGATTTCATCAACTTTTTCCATAATACACACCACATGTTAGCACAGATTGCTGGTGAGCCTCCTCTTCTCATCTCTAATTGTGCACTTCCCCCTCAATTCTTACCTGTTTCTAGGCAAGTGAAATTGTTTCTATGGAAAAAAGAATATTGTAATGTATGTGTATAGTTTCAGCTGCTCCCAGATCCAATAATTTTACAGAAAAGTTAATTAAACATTTTCTTTTTCCACTTTCCCTTTTTTTTTCCTTGAGCTGAATCTCTAAAAATCACCAGTATCCAACAGACTGTAGAACCATTTGCCCCCAATTATTTCTGAGTTTCAAAAACACAAGTTCTACCTCAGTATGCACTGGAGATTAACAGGAATTCAGTTGCTCAATACCAAAGTGTTAAGGTGTAATTTTATTATAAAATTTTACTTTTCAGTTCACAGCAGTTGAGGGGAAATTGAGCCTAACTTTCTGATCAGATGAGAGAAAACTCAGCCATATTACAAATAATGTTACAAGAAAACTCCCTCTCCCCAAGGGGCACGATAGTGGTAAGACACTGAATGCAATAAGCAGCTTTTGACACAAGAAGCAACTCAGTACTTTACTACTGAATCCTCAGGAAGTGAAAGATGAAACAGTGCTGGAGCACCCCACTGAGTTCTTTCAGGAAAAAAACAGCCGTTCAAAGAACAAAGCTGACTGCTTTCAGAGCTGCAAGGAGAGCAAGAATACCCTCTAACAGCACGTTCCACTAAAATGCCCCATTACCAGATTATAGTTTCTAGAAGGATTGCAAACACACTTGATGAGTAAACCAGCCTCATGTATCTTCTGCTGAGTATCTTTGAAAAAAATACCATACATTTCATTAGGCCCTTAAACTGCATGATAACACACATTTCCCTAAGTGTTGCTTGAGCTACAATTCTAATTATGAACATTCCTATACTTCTTCAGATGAGACTACGAACCATTTCAAGGAAACTGTAAAAACATCCTTTACAATAAACAGTAACATCTTTAAAATGTTACAGTGAATGGCTTGAGACCTACCTGCCATCAGTCTGTAACAAAGTTGACATCAAAGCTGAGTCAGAAATTCGTTTGCTAAAATACAAATTTACTTTAAAGGAAAGAGAATTAAACCAAAATCTGTTAACATTCCAAATCCAACTTCTGGATTTACAAACTGTTGTAGTCAAGATGAAATATTGATTTCCTTAAGCTGCTTAATGAGACCAATAACTACAGAAGATGAAAGTATTTCAAATAATCATGTTTTTCTCACAGTACAGAATTATTTCATTTATCATGCCATACTAATTTTTGGAGCTCAAGACCTGAAGAAAATTATTCCGATTTTTCAACATTTATGTTTAAGTGTCATTTTAGCACAGAAACCTAGGAATTTGGTGCTTAGATCTGTAACAGGCCTGCATCCATCTTTATGTATTATGAAATCAATGCACTTGTAGGTCCACAGGGAAAAAAAAAAAAAAAATTAAAAAACGTCTTTACTCCAATTAAAACTACTTTAACCTTTTAACTGTAAAACATTCTTGATAAAGGCACTGAACAGCACCTTTTGAGGTTTAATAAAATGGTCAGTAGCTGTCCTCAGCAATATATATGCAATATATTTTGCCTTAGCCCACCCATTAAAATTCCTTTCCACGCAGCAGCTCAACCTGACATCACGTGAAAGCAGCAATCCTGAACAACAGTAAATATGTGGACAGATCCCTGTGCAATGTGACCACATAGGCACTGGAGCTCACTTCAGTTTCAGCCTGTATGTCAAATCAATGCTTCCATTACTGCATGTGGGAAGCATTTAGGGCCCTACAAAACTCTGCAAGGGTTTCTGAAACACAAACCAAATTTTAGATTTATAATTACTTTAAAGAGATTATTTTAGTTTGACCTGACAGGAACACATCTGAATTTACTTAATGTTTTTAAAAAATTACTACCAGAACTTCAGCATCAGTTGAGAATGGTTGCTGTCCCAAACACATGGAATTTAGGATACTTGTTCAACATATTTACTTTGATAATCTACAAGTCTTTTGAAATGCTAATTTGTTGTTGAGGGTTTTTATTTAGTAATAGTAAATGTGCTTTTATAAATTAACAAATGAAATTGCATGTTGTACCGGAAAACAGATCAGCTGAATTCCTATGAAGCATCCTATGCAGGGAAAAAAATTGCCCAGCAATACTCTAAGAAAAAAGAAAGTCTTCTATTCAACACAGCTTTAACTACACTCTCTGAAGACTCTATGTATCTTTCTGTGAAGATGAGAAATGTTTCAGGCGTAGCTCTGGAGGCCTCCCTGCATTGTTCACACATGTTGGCCATCCACTGCTGTATCCTACTGGTAAAATGAGAAAACTATCAAACAAAAAAACCCCAAAAACACCAAAACCCCCAACAACAACATCCTCATCCATCAACAAAACTCAACAAAACATTGAAGTGTTTGGTAAAATATGAAGTGTTTGGTAAAGGCTTGATATGAATATGTAAGTTTGTAAAAGGAACATACACCAAAAGACCCAAATTTCTTTCCTCAAGCTAGCAGAAGAAAAAGACAAATCTCCAGCAGTCATCTAGCAAAGACACATTTGATATTGCTAT
Source organism: Emberiza elegans (assembly GCA_024865655.1). NCBI lineage: Eukaryota > Metazoa > Chordata > Aves > Passeriformes > Fringillidae > Emberiza > Emberiza elegans. The sequence goes on from JALJVW010000398.1 coordinate 9,409,313, forward strand.
TTTACACTTTCAAAAAGGAGAGAAAGTAATTTAAAACCAACTTCTCTGGCTAGTTACATTAGAAAAAAGTAGAACAATCTTTTGCAGGACCACCATCAAAACGTTAGCTATGCACACATTCTCAGTTCCAGAAACCTATTAAAAGAGGACCATGTGTTGCATGAGGATCATGAAGAGAACAGATATCAGAAGTATTAATCAAAACAATCACTTCTCAATTTATGTCAATGGTTTTTTTTAATATTTCACCTGCATTGAAGGTATGGATGTTCAGAAGGCAGAGGAGAGGGAGGCAGCAGCCTGAGGCTGGGAAGGGAAGCATGGAATCACTTGAGCTCAATCTGATTGAGCATGAAAACTGTTTAACATTAAAAGAAGGAGATGGAGGCAAAGCCTTTCCACTTGAACACATAGCAAAGCTCAATATTTATTTCTAAGTAGACCATGGGAAGACATAATCCCCACACAATATTTTACTATTTTTATGAGACCACTAGAAGCAAGATGCAAATGAACAAAAATCTAAAATTCATTAGGGGTTTCAGCACAATAGAAAACTTAATTCTTTTTAATTTCTTAATCAAATACTTCCTGTAACAAAGCAAAATAACTAATCTCAGCTAACAGATCAATAACATCAAATGATTTCTTCATAAATCAGACTAGTTACAGCATAATCTACAAACCAGCCAAAGAGCAAATGTCATTTTAGGCTTTATTCAGTCCTAGTAATGTCTCCTGAAAATGGGCAGACTTCATGTATATACTGTTTTCTTAAACAGTAGATTTAAGAAGATTGAAAAATATAACTAACATCTGTTACTTCGCAGAATCAATTATAAGATGTTAAAATTAATTATGCCTTCAGGCACTGATCTTGCAAAGAATTAATTTTTATCTGAAGAACTCTGGGAAGTTTTGTCATGTTTGTCTAGGAAAAGCTCCATGAACATATCCCTACAAACCCTGCATTACATATCCCAAGTACATGGGGAATTTAGAATCTACTACTAGAAGTGTCAATTACAAAGGACAATGGCAGTTAGTTCAAAAGCTCATTAAATTTTGTCCATCCATGCACTGATTTATGTTTAATTGTAGAATCCCAATATATGTGATCTATATTTCATTACCTAAAGAAATAACATAAGGCCTTTATCATCCAACACATCAGATAAATGCAAATACAGACTAACCAGTCATGAGGATATTCCAGATAGCACAGGCAGAAGCAGCACACTGACTACCAAATGTGTACAATATCCTGTGGGAAATGCCTCAGCCATTGACCATTTATCCTGTTAACTTGTAAGACATGCAAGGAGCTAATTAAAATTCAATTTTCCAAGACCTGACCCAATGCCTAGTGCTCTCTTTTAAAGGCAGCCTCCCCACCCCCAACACATCTGTCTGTAAGTGATTTATGCTGCCTGATTTTGCTGCCTTGGGAAATATGGCTTAGAGTCTTCCAAAGCACCATGAATAATGGACTGCTTCAGCCTGCATTATACAGAAATTGATGTTTACTTTAAATACAGTAATTTCAAGATGGATAAAGAAGAATATAAAATTTCACTTCAAGCCACAAGAAACCTTTAAGTAGCTCATTTGTAGTTACACAAGCAGTAATATTTTGGGAAATAATTAATCAGAAGTATTCTAACCAAATAAAGCACCTTTCAAATGTCTCAGATTTGAACTATTTGACACAACGGGTGTAAAACAGATGGCATTAGAGGGAACAGGGATGTCTTAAACATACTTGTTATATCAGCAGCCTAGGAAGTTATTGATAATGAGTTATTTATCACAGGCTCCAGTTTAATAGCTAAACTAATTAAAAAATAAACAGAAAATGCACTCAAATTGTAAAAAAAAGTATGAAAAAAGTTGCTGCTGCATGAAAACATGCTATGGGACCGTTAATATTGAGTTCAGATTAAAAATAATTCTTGTTTTTCCACAAAATTATATTTAAACAATGGATTTTAAAAGTCAGCTTCACTGCCAGTCTGCCTCTGAGTAAACTAAGCATACCAAAATCAAGTATATTTAAAATGTAAAAAAACCCCTAAAAGTTAGGAATGCTATTTTTCCTCCTTATCCCTCCAAACCTTTTTCCCCCAAAGGAAAGAAGACTAATTTTCACCCTAATTTCTGATTACTTCAGTTAATGTATCATTGAGAGTTATTACTGTAATTTGCAGTCTGCATAATTTTGACTTCCTAAAATATTGCAACATATTAACTTCCATTAGCTCTAGGACAAGAAAAAAATGGGGAAGAAACAGAGATCATTCCTAAGGTATGAGAATTCTTAGGACTAGTCCAGAGGACCACATTATTAAACTGCGCTTTAAAACATTCCTCTATTTTAAAATGAAGATATTAAATAGAACTAATCTTGATTTTTAATGCCTTGTTACTAAAAAACCCAAACCCCAACAAAACAACTAATAAGATTTAATTTTATTTACATCACATGAGTCTATATGCATTGAGAACACCACAACATCTGGAAAACCCTGTTTTAATTCCCTTTCTTACAGGAATATCACCAGTCACTGATCAATTCATTTGCGTTCAAAGATAAAAGGAAAAGAGCCTTACAGTGAGAAAAGATCCCAAATAGGAGGGATGCCCTTGGAGCTTAAACACCACAAAACAGCTGGGATGAAAACCCTGAAACACCAAGCCTGTCCCCCCTTTCCCCAAATACACAGGAATATCACCAGTCACTGATCAATTCATTTGCGTTCAAGGATAAGAGGAAAAGAGATCCCATCCCAAAAGGCAGCCTGAGAACACCATCCCAAATACAGCTGGGATGACCCACAGCCAGCTGTCCCCTATAACACCAAGCCTGTCCCCACTTCTGGCTCCCCAAATACAGCTGGGATGACCCACAGCCAGCAGTCCCCTGAAACACCAAGCCTGTCCCCACTTCTGGCTCCCCAAATACAGCTGGGATGCCCCACAGCCAGCAGTCCCCTATAACACCAAGCCTGTCCCCACTTCTGGCTCCCCAGCACCAGCATTTGCCAGACTCTGGGTGAGACAATTCAGGATACTAAACAAACAGTAAAACTAATCTAATAAAAAGCAATTTTCCCTCTCACCCAATTTGCACTCCCTCAACTATCAACGCATTAAGAGGCTGCTTCTGACATTGTGTCCAAGAACAGGCAACTCAACATATTAATCCTAGTAAAACCCCAATGGCATGATGACACCAACCACACCACCAGGTTAAACAACCAGCATCTCCAAAAACTAGTTGAGAGACCTTGTCCCTCTTTCCCATCCACGTAGAGGGAGCAGTTTAACACCGCTAGGTTGTGAAAAAAGTTCCTTTGTGTCCATGCCCCACCTCTGTGCCCTCCCAAAGGAGGCCAGGCTGGCTGACACTGTGCTGCCTAAGCAGCAGAGCCCTCAGATGAGGTATCCAGTGTCACCCACAGGCAGCAGCAGTGGCTCGGCTGCTGCTTCAAGACAAAGCAAAACCTTAAAACACACAGAAAAAAAAAAAAAAAAAAAAAAGTCAGCTGCTTTTCTGAACAGAACAAACGTGGCCATTTGCCACTGCTCTGTATCACCTGTAAACACTTTGGAACAGTTCCTGATAGATAAACCTTTTTTACTAAAAATGAGAGGCATTTCTGCTAAAAATGCCTGAGCACTGAAATGACTCTTTTTGGTTTAGAGGCAAGGCTTTCAACACAGTATGTCATACTTCCTGATGGCACTGTGGACACAAAAGAATCTGTTAAAAATGAAGTATGTTTTTAGTCCCATTTCCAAAGTAAACGCAACTCCTGTAATCACACAGGCTCCCCTCAACAACTTCTAAACATGTTGTCAACTTCCACTAAGTTCACCAGTGAGAGAGAGCAGAGGGTTCAGGTGTAATTAAGTTTCCACAAGTTATGTAAAATCATCGGCTAAGTACTGAAGGGAGACCAAAATTGGTGATCTCACTGAAGAAAGGGGAGGCAAACACGATCATTATATGTCCTGCCTGGAGCAGCTGCCTGGCGACCAGCACGCGCAGCCCGGCGGCCAACTGGGACACAACTGCAGCAGAGAGGGGAGCTGAGGATTTTAAGGACATCAGTCCACAGGAATCCAGGCTTTGCTAGTAACACTGCTCAGAGAACTTTCTATTTGAACATGGCAAAACAATTATTGTTTTGTGCAAAAGCTCTGAAAAATATAACCATCAGGATTCCGGACATTTTACATCCCATTCTGAGAGCTTCTCATTCATGTGTGTTTCAACTGCCTGGTCCTTATCAGCTCCAGCAGGCTAAAGAGTGGGGAATAGGCATGAATGTGTTCGTGTAAGTGCAATAAGTGATGGACCAAGAACCAGCAGGTTGCGTTTTCATTCACAGTAACGAGTTCACAGCAATGCAGCTCACACCAGTTGGTGACCCAATACTTCAATATTGTACAAATCTTAACATATGACACTTGGAAAACATCAAGCTTTTGGATTAGTATTAGTTGCTCAATATTATGTTTCAGAAATGCAGTTAGTCACTGAAACAGACTTGTATCAAAGCTGGCATTTCATTGAAGCTTAAAATGTCAGTAACAGACTGACTAATGTCCCATACATTAACTTAAACAACTGGAAAACTTACACACTCACAGTGGAGTTTTTGTATTTTCCCATCAGTACATTGTCTCAGCACAGATCTGGCTACATTCAAGTCAATAACAGTGCACTTAAACCAACATCAAGAGTCTTAGAAAAAAACTTCCCAACTTCAAATTTATTGGGATGACAGAAATTACCTCTATTCTGTCGGAAAAACTTTGACTCACATCACAGCTGGGGTCCTTACACTCCCTGCAGTTTTCCTACTGCAATCTCACTATTTTCACACAGACAAGGACCAGAAGCAAAGACTGCAATATAAAAGTCTCTCCACCAAATTAGGTGAATTATCTACCAAAACATGCATGAAAAAGGAAGGTTACCAAATGTAAAACCCCACAAAAAACCATTAGCTACAGTCCATGAGAGTCACGACAGAAGAGCAGCCTTGGAAAATGGAACTTCTAGTTTTTAAAAATCACTCTTGAATGTTGCCCCTATACATAAAAGAACTCACTGGATGGAATTAGGTAGTAAGAAGCAAGAAAGTTTAGAAAAGAACCCTACTTGTTTTAGTCTTAATTGCATGCAAAAAGATATCTAAATTTGGTTCCAGGCATTAATGACAAAATTTTAAATACAATCAAGTGAGGTGAGCAGGTGTTCTGCATCCTAAGACATAAACTTCATGTTTGAAGGGCTGTTAACATTATTTCTTGTCTATGACTGGAATTTAACAATTCTTTATACATAATGTTCTTACCCATTCAGATTCTGAAACATGTAAAACTAGAAGTACTATCTGGGCTTGCTCTTTTCAAATCATACCATTTTGACAATGAAATTACAATGGTTTTTAGTAGCTAAATACCAATGGAGTAGAAACTTACACTGCTTGGTTTGCAGAACACTTCTAGTAAATATCAGCTTTTCCAATTATTTACTAAATCAAAAAGCACTACAATCTTAACTTTAAGCCTAAACTATCCAGTGCTGCCCCTTTAACAGTGTTGTTTAGCAGTGCTCCACAGTTTGACATCAGTTGATAATCCTAAATATAGCTGTGCCTTAAGTCCCCCCCACAGTTCACAGCCCAGACAAAGCCAGCTCCATGACTCACAGCCTGACACAGGCCAAACAACTCTCACAACACTTCTGCAATTTCAGCTGAGACACCAACAACATCCAAATCTGGGATAATATTTAGAAAATAAGTCATTGAAACACAGCCTTTGTTAACAGTCTCTTGACTTTTGAACCTTGCTGTTTGTTACACAGGACTGTGATTCTCTGTGAATCATGTCCCTTCAGTGGGGTTATGTGCAAAAGTGACTCCAAACTGGTCTTCCCCACTCCAACTCCTGTGCCCTCAGTGCAACCCCTCACTGCTTTCTCGGAACTCCTTGAAGAAGCTCTGGTAACAACAGACAGTGGAAGCAGAGCAGAAACATCCAAAGGAATAAATGAAGGCTTCTGTGGCAAAATGTAGAAGTGGAGGCATTTCACAGCCACAGATGGAATTTATTTATTTATTATAAGGATGCTGTGTATTACAGGCACCAGGGCTACTACACAGTAAGAGGAACACTTCTCCACACCAGGTGGAAAAGCAGGAATCCTGCTCCTCTGCCCCTTACACTTCACTTTAGGAAGTGTTCCAGGAATTTAGAACACATTCAAGTAAATTGCCCTCACAGATTAGTGGTTTTGCATAAACAATGACAGTTAAAAGAAAAGCTTTTTTCGTTTGCTTTGGCTGTGGTTAACTAAAATATTCTCATATAGTCTTACTTTTATTGGGATAACTAAGATAATACAAATTAAAAGCAGAGGTAGAATAACAGAAATACAGAGAGAAAGGTGGACTAGAAAGGGAAAACAAGAGGTTAACAGTAAGATTTGGGCTGGGGAGCTTAGGGGGAAAAGGGTCAATTTCAGAGCCACGTTAACACTCCAAAAGAAGCTGAGGGAGGTCCAGCCTAATTTCTACAGTCAGGCTATTACTCTGAGCAGAAGGCAATTAGTGTAGCCACGAAAGTTAAAGAAACATTCAGAGAGGAGCTCCTTTTCTAAAAAACAGCAGCTTTTCTCAGGACAAAGAAAGTGTCAAAAAAAAAAAAAAAGAAGCTGAACAAGACATTTTCATGGCAGTGGCTTTACTTAACACTACACTGCCTCTGAAACCTGTACATTTCCAAGTTGAGCTAATAAGTAGGAACCATGCTGATTGAAGATTTTTGGCTCTCAGACTACTCAGTGAGATTAATTTAATTTAGAGTCAAAACATTTGTAGATTTTCTGCATGAAGAAATGTACATTAAAAACTATAATCCAAAGTTTCCACTACACTGGCAGTACTGTGAATCCATATGAGACCTTCATCCAAAGTTGAAATAGCAGAACTTTTTGTATTTTATGAAAAACAGTGCCCTCTGGCTTCACATTAAATGGGATTAAGAAAACAGTTTAAGAATAAAACAAGTTAACTGGTTCCTATAGCCAGTTCTTGTAAAAAAACATGGGAAATTACAGGACAATTCTCTAATTACCCTAATTTGTCAAGGAATCAGCATAACTCAGATGCCCTTAATATTGAGTTATTTAATATACAAATTAAAATATAATCCTTATCAGACAATTGTATATATGTTTCAAGAAACTGAAACTCAGTGAAAACCAGAAAACCACAAAATTTCTTCTACAGAACTGTTTTGTTCACAGGATACTTATTTAAAGTATAAAGATGGGAAAAAGCCTTATTCAATCAAATCCACATAAAGGAGTTTCAAATTTGCAGAACCTTAGGAAAGATTTTACTCAGAAACAGAGAAGATTAGATATTCACAAGAACTGTAAATCTTTTATTGCTAAACAGATACACAGAAAGCAACTTCCTGGTGTACTAAAGGTGAAAATGAAAAGATTTAAAAGAAAATACTCAGAAGTGAAGAACTATGCAAAAATAGTGACAAACTAGATGTAACTAACAACACTTACACTGCCTAGAAAAACCATGTTTATTTATCCATCACTTCAGGGCACAGAGAGACATTTTGAGACAACTAAACTAACTTCTAGATCCAAGTTTCTTCTCCCCTGCCCAAAGTGCTACACATGGTAACTTTCAAGAGTATAAATACCAGGAATGAGAATATTTTCTATCATTAATACAATTATTTGAGTTATTTAGGTTGTGTTGAGAAAAGCACAGTGCTCAGGAGTGCAAAGAACAAAGAAGCAGGACTGTATTTGAGGCCTGGCAAGAGAAAAGCTGTGTTAGTAACAGACGTGCACACACATGTGGAATATATCTCTATGATACAGAAAGTAATGATTATCCACATGGATAACTTTATGATTTAAGGTCATTTTTTACAGCCTTCTGTATCTTTGCAACTGCACACTTGAGTAAAAGTCCAGCCTAAATGACACCTACAAGGCAGTATTTCAGTTGTAATTTTATTTAGTTACCTGCCCCCAAGTATACCATGACTTGATACTGACAAACATCTACATTTCACAACTACCTTTTAGTACATTAACCGACTACCTGTGCAATGAAGCTGCAACTTAATTCATCTGATGGAAATTGAACTTTACCTGCCAAAAACAGAGAAAGGAATGGCGAGATGATTAAAAGTACATAGATCTTTTCAAAGATTTCAGGATTTGATTCATGTGCACCATCACAGTAGCAAGAGAGATGTATTTTCCATAAATAACACTGCAAAACCCCAAATCCTTTTAGTATAGAACTTCTTTTCTGCATTGGTAATTGGACACATTCCTAAACAGATTTGATTTATGGTGTCTTTTTCATATCTGAATGACTATACATGAATTTATGTGCAGAAAGGCATGTATTTTCAAACCCATTTGTGCTTAAAGCAATTATTTTGCACCTATTTCTGCAATGACACTGAATACTCTGTCTGAATTTTAGAAAACCCATGGTCACATTAAATAAAGAAAATGTTCCTTCAAAATAGCTTGCTGAAAGTTTGACTTCTACAGCAACAACTTCTGGAAAGGCAATTCTCTAGCATATTTAATTCAGAAGGAAGAAAAGCCAAATGTCATTTTGTACAGGGGGAAAAACGTTTCAATTATATAGTCTAAATACAGAGCCTTGTTAAATCAGATAATTTACACCTCTGTTCAAAACTGAGCCTCAAACACTGACTCCTCAAGAGAGGCTGTTTGCTGAATCTCTCAGACATTGACTCTAATGCCCTGATGCTGATCCAGCGTTTCAGAGCTGCACTAACAGGCAGGATCTTCTTAGAAACTGAATGCTATTAACTTTGAGAACAAAACTGAAGTCACTGTGGTTCCTCTATTACAATTCCTCATTTAGTAATGGATACTAAAGTCTCCTTAGAGATTTTCCACCAATCAAGGCAAGTTAGATGGTTTCCCTTAGAACCACAACAGAGGAAAGTAGGGAGTGAACAGCTACACTACAGACACCTACTAAAAAATGCTGACATTCTAGTTTTAAAGAGGATACTGCCTTTAAAAAAATACAACAGACCAAAGGAAAAAAAAAACCATGCTCCAAGCAATTTTTATAAGCAGACTAAGGGGCATAGCATTCAGGCTCTTCAAATGAAAACATGAGGTCATTTCCCCAAATGATCACTGACGTATCTCACTGCGCTGCAAAAAATCCCAAATGCAACATTGCAGATGTGAGCTGAGCAAATAATCTCAAAACTTCACCTTAAGACTTCTCTTACCACTTTATATTGATGATAATTTACATTAACTACTGTAACTTCTTCTCTTGATACAGTATTGAAAAAGAGGTTCATTAGCCAAGTAATAAATATGGATATTTCTGTAGATAACTGCTCTCCCTTTATTTTTACACACACTTTCACAGAGGAAGAGACTGAAAATAGTACACTGATGCTGACTTAAAGACAGTAAGGTGTGAAAGACTGGGGGAAATCCCTGTCTTCTCATTTTAAAGAGACTTACAAAATTACACCCATCCAAGCACTCAGAGAAGATCTGGAGGTTTTGGAGATAAGCCAGGTAGTACCTGTGACCTAAAGCCACAGTTACTGAAAGGCTGAGTAACACCTGCCCGGGGGCAGTGACTGCAGAGGTCAATTGTCCACTCTGACACAAGAGGAGTCAGACCCCTCCACCACTGGCCCTGAATTCTGAACAATGAAGAGCAGTGTGATAACAGGCATTGGACAAATTTGAAGTCTCATGACCAAGAATCATCTATTTTTGCAATAAACTCTGGGGTGATAAACAGACAAGTGCCTGCACCTCAGAGCCTGTGCCCACTCTATTTCTGGATGTTTATATTAAGGAGCTGCAGAACATGTGCCTGCTGCTGTGCTCTGAGCTCCTCCAAGCAGCAGTGCTATGAAATTGTCTCAATTCTTGTTAGCCCACAGGCACACAAGCAGCAACAACCAACACTGACAAGTCTGGGCAGTTTTCCTTCTGGTATTATTTGGGAAACCTCAAGCAGCAGCAAGTAGCTGTGTCCAAAGAATCAGGAGTGCTTGTCTCACATTTGAGAAATTAAATAGAAATCTAATTTCCATTCACACAAAAACTCAATTTTTACAGATTATAAAAATTAAAAGTTGTTATAAAAACTGACATATAATGTTTCATTGCATTCTCCCCCTTCCTCAAAAGCTTAATCATTTGCATTTTTTGACATTATAATCCAGCAGGGGTCAAGAGCAAATTTACAGGCATTGTTATAGATTAATGTATTATGACTTTAGCTAAAATAGTCTTATACAGTTCAAATTTTAAACTACGATTTAAAAACCCATTGTATTTTAGTGGCAAGACTAAAAACATTTATAAGATCGCATAATCAACTCCTGAAAATTAGAGCAGAGAACATTCCAGAAGCACTAGAGAATTTAGAAGTGTTTCTCCTCAGAAAGGATTACTACACTTATGATTTCCTTTTATAGTCTTAATAAGCTTCAGTCAGAAAAACAAAAAAAATACAGATACTCAAAAAGCAATTTAAATTCTCAAAAAAAACTCAACCAAAAAGACCCACCAAAAAACCATTAAACAAAAAGGGCTTTATAAGGAAACTATTAACCATTCAAAGTATGCTTCCAAAAAAATTTAGCTGAGTTAACAAAGACATATGTCAGTGCTATAACTCTGACCTAAGACATGGCATATTTTTTTTCCTCTCAAGTGATATCTTGATATTGATTTGAAAACAAGATAATGAATCCCTTATTTCTTTTGCAATAAAATTTGTCAAGTCAAAGCCCCCAAAGTAAACCACATGAAATGGTAAGGCAAACAAGGCAAAGGAATCTCAGCAGATAATCAGCAAAATACACTTCTAATTTCATTTGGTGCTAGTTCATTAGCTGTGCACTATGTCATGTTATGTTGCCCTCTAAGCAATACAAATTTCTCAGCCTGTCTTGTTAGAAAAGCGAAGAGCAGAAACTGCAAAGGGTCTAAACCCACTATAGCAAAAATAGAGTTAAAGAAAATGGCTTCAGTTTCCAGCTCTGAAAGAGGCCAAGCAACAGATTAAATATTATGTCTTTAGCTCAAAGAAACAAATTGAACGTATTCAATTTTTTCAACAATTTAACTATTAATAAAACACTAACTGGGTAGGAAATAATATAAATACTATGGTGTCAGGTAAATGCAACTGTCCATGGAGATCAAATGTCATTCAACAACAAAATCTATTAAATTATATACCTTTTCCTCAACAGGGCTGGATTACTAAAAACAAGCTAAAAATGCTATTTTTAGCATTAGAAGGCTATTTTATAGACATTATAAGATGGTAGTTAGAGATAAAAATTGTAAGTATTCCAAAACGGAAGACAAAGGTTTGAGTTTTCTTTGTTTCATTCAGTATTTTGGGCTAAGTTCAGTAATATTCTGGAGGAAGACTGCCCTCCTGTGTTCACCCACCACAGCAGGCGGGGCTCAGACAGCCCCTGCAGCTGGAATCACTTCAAGCTGCCGATTTTATTTATTTAATTTTTTTTTTTAAATAATCACATTACTGATTCAGAGAGTGAAATTAGCCCACCAAATGTTTGCACAGAAATACAAGGCTGGTGAACAGCAGGCCTGTTCCTAGTGCTCTCACAGAAGGTGGCAATGCCTGCTAGCTGGCACCAGGCCTAGAAAGCCATTCTGGGCCTTTAAAATGGCATTGCTGCTTGCAGCTGCTCTTTGCTCTTAACAGAGGCTGCTTATTAAAAGCTCCTAAATTGTTCAATGAAGTCCTAAAGGAATAAAACGCTTGTTAGACACCTTGTAATGAGGTTAGCTGTACTCCTTCACACCAGCTCTTCATGCTACTGCAGTTCTATGGCACCTATCTTCAGAAAGGTACCAAAAAATCCAGAGGAACGAATCCATCATCACCCACATTTCCTGCACCGCATTGTTCCCATGTCAAGAATCCTGTGAGTGCTTTACAAATAATTAGAACATGAAAGAACACTGTATGGGAAAAATAGCATTTTAGAAATGGAAACACCAAGGTACACAACAGTGTGTCATGTAGGAAGTCTGACAGTGAGCTGGCAACAGGAGGGACTTCCAGATTGCTGCTTTTAACAATGTCACTTGGTAAGTTAAAAAACAAAATGCTCCTAATTTGGTAGAACTCTTGATATTCACATAGCTAACTGCATTTGAGAACATTCAGGAAATCAGCTAGCCTCCTATGAGCCTTACACTAAAGCACTACAAATCTAGTGGCAAGGGAAAAGCTTTGCTTTTAACAGTATTCAACAAGACACAAAAAAGCACTTCAATAGTTGTATAGGCAGCTCCAAGAAAAATCTAGGTTTTGTACACTGGCAAACACAAGTCCATTGTTAGGGTACTTGTGGATAAAAAGCAGCACACAGATCAGTAATTTCAGATGCATGTCATTCTGAACTTGTATGTGTGTATGCACACGGTGCCTTGAGATAAACTCTACTCCAATTAACAAAAATGTATCACTGAATGATCCTTCAATGATTCATTCAGGAAAAACATGAAACTGAGCCAATTTAAAAAAATCCCACAGTCATTTACACAAGTATCTAAACCAGTGTTTTCAAATGTTTGTTGTTTTTTATATCAGCACTTGTTTACCTTTCTTAGAAATGGTAATCAATATCCAGCATAAGAATCCTAAGCCCTTCATCCGTGCATGATATGGTCACAAAAAAAAAAACCACTGCCTCTTTTCCCTTTTTTTAAAAATATTTCTTTACACTACCTCCAACAATCCTTTTTTTTCAGAGAACAAAAAAGGTATTTTCAATTATAGGACAGAAACAAGAAAAATTTTTAAAAAAGAAGAGAGAAAAAAAGAAGCTATTATTCTGTGCATCTGGAGGGCATGCACTTGTTAAATCTTTACTTATGAGCCCAAATTACTTTTTCCTCACATACTGCCTCATGATTATTCCTTTGTCACTCTGGGGATCGCTCAGTTCTTTTTATAGTCTTCAACCACAAGAATTTCACAACAATTGTTGCAAAGTGATGCTTTTCCTGTAATTGTACTTTGACTGGTTCAAGCAAATAATGTAAACAAATAAATAAAGAAATGTATTTATATACATAAAGGGAAGAGATTCTTACATGGGACAAGCAAATCAACCATCCCATCTTCTTGCATTCCCTGTAATTCAGACTTATTAATAGTTCAAGACATTTACTGGTGTGAGACAGAGTTTTAATTTGGACTAATATTCTTAACATAGAAACATAACTGAAATTATTTAAAACTTGCATATAATAATCTCCTTTGTGGAGCTTTCAACGCTGTTTCAATTTAAGTTACTGTTTTGCCTCATGGTAAATTTCCTTCATGGAAAGACCTAATAAGTGCTGCTTTCCCACAACTTTCATTAATAAAAAAATGAAAAATTGTTTATGGTAGTGTTAATTCTTCTATTTGTGTACCTGCATTATCTACAGCTTGGTAAACAATACCTAACACTATTTAGCAAACAGAAGGTCTCACAGACAACATCCAAACTAAATCAATTACTGTATTCTAAATAACCATTTCTAATTTTCCTTTTCAGAAGAGAAACCAAGCACTAGCAAGGGCAGCTATGATAATCAAATTAGAGAGCAGTGGATTTCAGACTACAGCAGGGCTCACCTCCTGTCTAACACACCCCCTCTGGAGATGTCTGCATGGAGCAGGAACCTCCAGTGCCACTGATATTCCCAAGGGAAGTGTCCCAGCAAGAACCTAAGCTACTAAACACTCACTGAACTAAAGAAGCTAAAACCTCTGGATAGCCAGATGATTGTCTACATCAAACTCCTTTCTGTGTTATATTTTTGCTGTAGGAAAGAAGGACAAGCCTTTAGGGAGCATGGGGACAGTTAGAATGGCTTGCTGTTTGCACAGATGATCTTATGGAAACAAAGACCAGTGTTAGTGTCTTTAAGACAAACACACTGTGCTTCATTGCCCTTTCTGCTGGGGGTGTTTTGCAATCTCAGCTTTTTATCAATTAAAAGGAAAGTAGTGTTTTAAGGAAATGCTAATATTACTTTCTTTTAATTTGAGCAGAAGGAATAAGGGATTACCTCTTCCCATCTTCAGTAAAATGATCTCTGTATCAAGCTTTGTCTTTGATCACTAAACCTTTCCATAAGCCAGTATAAAGGATGAAAAGGCCACCTACTAGAACCAAGCAGATCCTCCCTTGTAAGAAACAACAAATAAATAATAGCAAAAACCCCGAAACCCTTATGAAAAAAAATCTGAAAAAATCTATATCATGAGTCTTAAAGGGGAAATAGGCAGTCATGATTAACTGTGTATTCCTTATGGCAATAACTTAATTATACAGAGTGAAACCACAGAGCTTTCAGAAAAGCTTCCTTAATTTACTGGATAATCCACAAGCAATTTATGGCTGGAGAGAAATCACTGCTGTGTGCACTAAAGCTGCAAGACAAATGGCCTTACAAACAGAAATCACTGTTGCTAACTGGAATAATAAAAGTCTTGCATCATCATTGTTACACATTCCTTTCATATAAATGCATTGCATATTCTTCTGAGTGTGATAAATCATCATCAAATCATTAAACAGCTTACTGAATTTATGTAAACTAACAATGCAGCCTTACAGGGAAATGGGAGAAATAAAGGAAAGGAATTTAGGACTTTTAGTCTAAAAAAAATCTTTAAAATTACATTAGGTTTAAAAACCCAACATACAGACTTGAGCTTATCTGCTTTGGGTAAAAATGAAAACTTGCTTTGTGTGATCACTTTACAATGATGTGATGATAAAAGATGAAATACCAAACAGTCTAGCTAAGATTGTCTGTGAATTCTGATCTTAAAATTCTAATGAATTCTCCTAAATATGACCATTTAGAACTTACTACTCAAGTAAACTGCTTTTCTTTATGGAAAAGTGAGACCTCACTGAAGAGCAGCCTTCAGCAGTGGACTACCAATCAATTCTGGTAGAATCTGATGGTTACAAAAACCGTTCTTAAATTTGGTTCAACTCTTAGCACCAAAGACATAACAAAATCCTCACAATGTATTTTTACTCTGCTGGAGGCAGCTCCAAGAGTATTTACTGTTTGCTACGCACAAAGACCACATCCTTTTATCTTTACTGCAAAGTGTTTTGGGATGGGTTTCCCTATTTTTTTCCAAACTCTTAATCACTTTTTGAAGTAAACAGACAATATACTTAATATATTTTCTCACACTCACATTCAGCCACACTCACTCACTGTTTTCATACTGCAAATGGTCAACTAGAATCACACTACAGTAAGGTATAATTCAGAATTTTAAAATATTAAGCTTCCAAATAAAAGTAATTCATCAGCTGCTTATATTCTGAATGCTAGACCCATGATAAAAGAGACAAAGCATAGTTAGCTACCTAAATTAAAATATTTCAACCCTTATAGAGTACACCTATTTTTCATTTACTGTATATGTACACCATAAATTTCTAAAAATCAGGCAGTACTCATTCTAGAGCAAAGCAGATCAGAATCTGTCACAAAAGAGCATAACTCAGTGATTAGGTTGACTTTTACAACTTTGTCCATAGAGAAAGTGAATAAATTGCCACAGCCATAAAAGAAGCAATTTTTAGCACCGGGGTTCAAACAGACCCGTAAATAAAACTACACTCATCCACATCACTAGTAAAGTCACATTAAAGAATTTCCACTGTTGGGAAAATATTATAAATAATCCTTGCAATCTATGAAATATGGAAATTTTCTACTGACTTTGGCAATTCCTGGCAGCAATGCTTACCTGGCAATCATCCAGCCTGAAGATAACAGGCTAATGTAATCTGTACTTTTCTCCTATTGAGAGTGTACAGAAATCCCAATTTAATTAGACTGCCTTCCCTTTTTGCACATACAACATGCTTGGAAATATTCATGGATTTAAGGTTTCATATTTATTAATCATATTAAATCAACTTCAGTGTATTTTGGACGACATAAGGATTCAGGCTCTAGGAAATTAAATCCTAATTCTTACCCAGAACATTTCCTGCAGGCACTTCCTCAAGATCTTCAAGCTCTCTTCCCATAAGTAAGTAGAGGTTCTCCAAAGTGCAGCATGTCATGTGGGGGACTGCTGGCAGATCATCACTGGCAGAGCACTGGGATGACAGCTACACAGACAAAACCAGCATTTGGACATTCATCACTTAGCTCTGATAAAAACTTCTTCCACAAAACCTCCTCACATTCCAAAGCTTAAAAATGCAATCCAAGGCATCTTCATCTCAAACCTCAAATGTTAGAAACTAACATACACTCACAAAAATCCAGACTTGAGGCAAATACGTGAATGTTACCAAGATAAAAACTAATGTTTTCTTTGGCAAATTTTAGGTGTATACTACTTCTACCTTGCTTTTCATTATCCCTGAAAAAACAAATGTTTTGAAGTAAATTCAAAAGTAATGAACTTCTTTGATCACCATCTCAAAACATTTAACACCAGTTTTCCCCAATATTATTGTGGACCTTCTCTTCTCTAAAAAAAATTACTTTTTCTTCCACATTTTTTTAAAAACCAAATGAACACATATTGGATATATGGTTAGCTAATACATCACTGTACTTAAAACTATTTTGGAAATGTTATGGTTTATAATGAGTTTACAGACACAATCAGCTATTAGCACAACTACCTCAGTTACTTTGATACTTTTTGGAATTATTAACTTGAACTTTTTTTTGAGTGAGACACATGTAAGAAGTTAAGTCCTCAGTTTTTCAAAAGAATCCCACCTTACTGCAACAGTTCACAGTCAGCTCTTACCTTATGCAAAGACTCAGCAGGATCATATTTTGGTCCTAAAACAAAGATTTTTTGCCCTCTTTTCACCACGCCACTGAACACTCTGGCAAAAGCAATGAAATACTCCTTGTTGTCTGCTTCCTGTTTCACTGCCTTTGAGGTCACACTGTCTCCTTCACCAGGGAGCTGCTGCTCTTCACCTAACCAGTCAGAAAAAATATATTAAGCATAAGAACACTTTCTGCCTCATCATCTGGAGGAAAAAAAAATATTCATATTATACTGTCACATGTGGCAAATCACCAGTTTGTTCCCATTAAAACAGACCTTTAAGATCCTGAAGTCCAAGCCAGCACTGCCAAGTCCACCACAAACCCATGTTCTTTAGTGTAGCATGTTTTAAATATCCCCAGGGATAGTGGCTCAATGACTTCCCTGGGCAGCCCCTTCTAATGCTTTACACTTCTGGTCAAGAAATTTCTCCTCTAAACCTTCTCTGGCACAACCTGAGGACATTTCCTCTTGTTGTACCACTTGTTACTTCGGAGAACAGATCAACCCCCAGAGGTGTTACCCATAATCCAGTCCTGCTGTTCACACCCTGATTTTGTACCAATTTTGGAGTTGAAAGTGACTCAGTTTCTAGCAGAGCATCTCCTTGAAGCATCATCTCCCTTCAATGACTCAAAGTACTGAGATGAAGCACATTCTCAGGCTAAGGAACATCAATCCATGGCACTATTTCACTGTTTATGACCTGTCAGCTTTCTTACAAATCCCTCCTCACTCTTGGTTCAGCTCCATGTATTGCACTTTAGACTGGATGATTCACAACGTGGATTTGTAAGATGCCCCTCGGCAACACTATTAAACATTTTCCTAGAAAATCAGGTATTCAGGTACCACACACCTTTTGTATCACCAGTGTTCCCAGTTACTTCAGGTGAATTTTCACTTGGGGTTTTTTCTGACAGCTCCTTCCCTTGACTTGCTGCCAGTTTTTCTGCATGCCTTCGTTTGGCAAGTTCCCGCCGATGAGCAATCTCTTCTTGAGTTAATGGCCTACATTGTATTTTAAAACATCAGTATTTGGTAATGTCATTTATTTTAAAATAAATTAAATAACAGTAATTAGAATACTATATTTGACATAAGTAAAAACTCATGCAGAATGCCTTTTGTCCCCCAATACAATAATTTTAAGTCAGCTAAAATTAGCAAACTCTTCCTCTACCATATTTAGACTTGTATTTTTCTTCCAAACACAGAGATCAAATACTGTCATTTTTAATTACTCATGTTATCTTTATTACTTTGAGGTAATCCTTACAGCATGCGCTCAATGCAGAGAAGAGTCCCTGCTTGTTAAAGCTCCCTTTCACAAAGTGAGTAAGCCCATTAAGACAAAGGATTTAAAACAGACAACAACAACAAAAAATAATATTAAAAGGCTGATGCATCCATCTACTCAGTGGTACACCGTGCCTTAAAGCAAACTGCTTCCAAGTATGATTTAGAGCAATAAATAATAAAAGATAAATAATATTATCAACACTCTTACATAAGGCAATATAAAGAGACTTGTTTGTCAATGCAAGCATTTTAAACAGCAAAGTGATATTAATTACACACATATGAAATCTACCAGCATTGCCCAAAACTCATTCGAGTCCATTTGAGTTTTATATCTGGTCCTAAATAAAAATACGTTATATGATGTTATCTTTTATTTAATGACTTTAAAAAATGAAAATAAATTCAGACACTAGTCATCCTCTCTTTTCAGTTATTACTCTGTTTCCATTAATTTCCCATGTAAACGAGGGGAACCTAATTATCACAGATCCTTCTATGAATAATCTATTCTGTTTACTAATTTCAGTATCAACAAATTCTCAAGTAATGTGCTGTTATGTGCCTACATTAAAAAATAATCTTTAATGCTGTAACTTAAAAGCAGAAGAAATAACGAAGTTATGTAGACACAATTTTTTTAATGAAACCAGAATGCTGTCAATGTTGGTTTTGTCTTTTTTTTCCCCCCACTGGGAGCAATGAACATATATGTATATTGCTTTCCAGCATTAAAAAAATACCAAAATAAAAACCAATGTATTTTTTATATTATATTAGTATTCTTACTGAAACTCTAACTCCAGAGAAGTTAGAAGTCTTTCTACCACAGAAGATGCATTTCTACAACACAGCTGGAGAAACTAATCCCAAGCATTGGACCATGACTTCAGCTGAAGAAGGTGAACATAATCCCACAGCAAAACCTCACCTACACTTGTCCTGCATTTGCTCACATGATGGAGAGAAAACCAAGAGTTCTTAGTGTTAAGACGGTTTAGGATTTTTTCAGTCAACTGCATTAAGCACACAGCACTAAAACAAAAAGGGCCCTATTAGTAGTTTTAGCTTGTTGAGGAGCCTTGGACAAGTTACTTCTCCCCTTCAGCCTCCACACTTACAAACACAGGTCAAGATTTCCTGAACAGCAACAGCAGCAATGAATGATAAGGGGAAGACAACCACAGGAAGTACTACAGAAGTAGAGTAATTTTTGTTTACAGAAAAACCATATAAATATGATCTCAATTTAAAAAAGCACCAAAAAATGGACTCATTTTGCTGTATCAACTATTGCACACTTTGAAATAGGAATAAAACCTTATTCACCACAGG
This sequence comes from Emberiza elegans, assembly GCA_024865655.1. Classification (NCBI taxonomy): domain Eukaryota; kingdom Metazoa; phylum Chordata; class Aves; order Passeriformes; family Fringillidae; genus Emberiza; species Emberiza elegans. Next base: position 9,428,914 of record JALJVW010000398.1, read on the forward strand.
TCAAAGGTTTTATGTGCAGTCAGTAGAAAGAGTTACTGGACACCTACTCTGCTCTTAACTGGATTAATTAGGGGCAGGAAGTCTTGAACAGATTACATGGCTGAGACCAACTCACTGCCAGTAAGGTTTTTATTTATATCAGGATGGTTTTCTGTATGTAACACCTTCTGCAAGAGGCTCAATTTAAAAAATGAGACACTTCATTAATCAAAATTCTTCATAGAACTTGAAGAAATCACTTGGACCAGTTATCATGCTTATCTTGAACCCAAATGTTCAATTTGAAAGAGTAAGAAAACTATATAAAAGTTTAAAATCTCTAAAAATTACCTAAGAGAGGCCCCCAGGATAAAATGTCAGAATTTGAAGCACAGACTTTTAAAACTCAGAATCTGGGACAGACATATTGAATGTTATGGAAAAGGAGAATGCAAGAAAATCACCACTTCAAACTTCTTCTTTGCTGTATCAACTATTGCACACTTTACCACAGGTCAAAGGTTTTTATGTGCAGTCAGTAGAAAGAGTTACTGGACACCTACTCTGCTCTTAACTGGATTAATTAGGGGCAGGAAGTCTTGAACAGATTACATGGCTGAGACCAACTCACTGCCAGTAAGGTTTTTATTTATATCAGGATGGTTTTCTGTATGTAACACCTTCTGCAAGAGGCTCAATTTAAAAAATGAGACACTTCATTAATCAAAATTCTTCATAGAACTTGAAGAAATCACTTGGACCAGTTATCATGCTTATCTTGAACCCAAATGTTCAATTTGAAAGAGTAAGAAAACTATATAAAAGTTTAAAATCTCTCTAAAAATTACCTAAGAGAGGCCCCCAGGATAAAATGTCAGAATTTGAAGCACAGACTTTTAAAACTCAGAATCTGGGACAGACATATTGAATGTTATGGAAAAGGAGAATGCAAGAAAATCACCACTTCAAACTTCTTAGCAACTTAGTTTTTGTTTTTTTTTAAGGAAAAAGCTGTCTCTTAAACAGTCATGACAGAATTAAGAATATGTATCTCTAAAATTTTAAATACTGTGGTATTTCTGCTTGGCTTGTTTATTTTACTGCTGAAGAGAGCAAGGCTTAACAATACAAAATGCAAAGCAGATGGTAGAGAAGAAAACTTTTTTATGATTTTTTTTTTCCTGAAGGCAGCTGTTCAAAGTTATTTAAAGGTTTGGAATGTCAGAAAAATTTCTAGAGGAGATAGATTGATAGGGAAAGTACAGATCAGACTGCCAAGGGAGACATGAACACAGTCTATATAGGAGGGCATAGTATACATACAGGGACTATGTATGCATTCCAACACATCTGATTGTCCAAAAATACCTTTTATTTTTGTAAATAATCCTGATAGTAAAAGAAAAAAGTTTCTTTGCTTTTTTCCACTTTATATGGTATTTTTCAGTATCAGGATATTTAGGTGTTAAGCAGCCCTAACCACAAATATCAAAGGTACCTTAAGATTCTGAATCCACTGGTCTAAGTTGCAATATATATAAACACACAATAATATTTTCATTTTGATAAAAAAGCAGATTGAGTGTAGGTGGGACTTTTACTGCAGGTACAACCTAGACTTCCATCCTGGGTTCTGTCACCATCAATTTCTATAAAGTTAGCCACTCCCAGTAGTATCATTTGAAACAAAAAAAGATAATGTTGTCAAATAAATCCTTATATAGAATTGTAACACAATCAAGCAGAACACAGAACAAGATCAATGCACATAAAGCACTGGATCTGCAACAAAACCAGTTTCAAATTATACCCTGAATTATTCAACTTCTCCAGCTGGCAAAACCAATCAGAAGTAAAATCAGAAGTAAAATCAGAAGTAAATTTTGAACAAAAGCAGCCCACACCAAAAGAAAGCTTGGTTCTTCTTCTTTCCCCCCTTCTCCTTTTTCATCGCATTAGAAAGGAACAACAGCCTCATAATACTGGCAGAAAGAAAAATGGCAACATGCAGTCACGCAAAAACCAGCAAATAAAAATTCTGTAGAAGAAAGAGAAAGAGAGATCCTCTGACTCCAGCACCCAGACACAGGAGCGTGGCACAAGCAATGAAATGGAGCTGGCACAGAAGGGTGACCACACCATTACCAACTCATCTTAAACATGTGGTAAACAAATGCTATGGAAATAATCATATGGGAAAGGGTATCATATACATGCCATTGACATTGAATAGATTGCTGATTTAAGGCATTAGATTTCAGGTAATGTAAGCAAGCTCCTGCTGACTTCTCTGATTCCCACATTCCCCCAGGATAACACATTTAGTTCTAACTGAATGACAACTAAACTTCCTTATGCAATCAATCCTCTGAATATGACAGCTTTTCTACTCTTTCACATTATTAAAGACAGACTTGAAAAATTCACTCAAAAAGAGTGAATAATCAGAACAAAACTGCCGAAGATAAATTCGTCTTTGATTATTGAAGTGTTATGTTTATGTTTTTAACCTCCAGACCATTTTAAAAAGGAAACACCACAGTCAAAACATCAACTGCTTTCTGAAAGACTAATAATACTGCCAACAAATGTCTGTGATACATCTCTCATGCCATGAACAATGGTTTCCAAGCTCTGAGAATGCTTTTTCTCCATACAGCTTTTTCTAGTTTAAACTGCATGAGCTCATGGACAGATGTGTGACTTCAAAAGGTGTGGATGGAGTAACTCCTGATAACATCTTTAAATCCATCTAATTAATACAGAATCCTATTCATGACTCTGCTCTTCAGAATCAAGCTCTAGTGAAATCACTGGCTGCTGCTCTGCTCACCTGGCACTCAAAGAATCCTGCTGCAGCATCCCTAAGGACAGCTTGGTCTAGTGCAGTTTGCTACATTTCAGCACAGCATGTGTCCAGTGGTCTCCATATCCTTTAGAAGCTCATTAATTTCTGGATTAAACGACTTAATGTCTATGGAACAATTTCCATTCACCAACTGATGAACATCTACTCTGATCATTTACTATCAGTTCTATTGCAATAAGACTGGTACACAATTCACAGTAGAAATAAATGTGTTAACACAAAAGGAACAACTGACAATTATCCAAATCACAACTGACACAAAATTTCACACAACAGACTTACAGGACTCTTACAACAGGGAATACTCAACTGTTTGTATTACATTATATAGCAGTTATCATTCATTCTGAGACAAGTAATGAAATAAGGTATCAATCCCAAGCTGTCACACTGCCTGGAAAAACACTCCAGACTGATAGAGCAACCTCTGATTTATTTCACATGCTGAATGTGCAAAAAAGAAAAAAGAAACTTGAAGCAAAACTCTCCCACAATGTTACGAGCTTTACTCACTTAAGCTCACCATTACACAAACTATAGTATGTCCAGAGATTCAAATTTCAACCGTTACTTTATATTTCTTTCTTGGATCAGTTGCCAAGGTTTTAGCCAGATTCAAAGGCATACTATTATTGAAATCTATTTTATGATAACCATAACAGGGGTTTTAATTTTTGAAAAGCATTTATTAGTTATGCAACTGGATGCCAAATTCAGATGCTAACCTGTAAATCTGACAGCCCATTCAGATGATACATGTCCTATTCATTTCTAGCGCACAAACTGCAATTTAGAACAAACTGCTAATGAAAACAGAAGATGATGGGTTCTGAGCACGCTGAAGCTGCTGCAAGGCATATTGCCTTAAACACAGAAATTAATTTACTTGCAAGAAGACAGTAATTTCTTACAGAGCTTGGAGCCTTATACAGGTTCTCATTTTGATCAATGCCATTTCAGCTGAAGATCTGGCAAAAACCACAGGATTTTTTTTCCCAATTACACTTTTTATAAAACATTAGAAAGAATACAAATGAAGCACACTACAATCTGTTTGTCTAAGAGATGCTAACAAGCTGTACCACAAAACAAAGAAACAACTATCACTGAAATTTCATGCAGAATTGTATGGAGAAGTGTCTTTCAGGGTGACCCCTAAGAAAAAAAACAGTCCTGATTTCCAGCTGACTGAGGAGAAAGAACCACCTTTCATATTATCTGGAGGAAAATAATAGAGGTATTATAGGTTTTATACCTCCCAGGCAGTAATGAAATATAATTTTAGTGCACTAGCTTATCTGTTCAATAGACTTTTCTTTATTACCATTGGAAAGTAGAAATCGAATTTCTTCAGTACACTTTATTTATTTACATTATTCAGGATTATATGATGGACTTGAGGTAACATAAAAGGTTTGCTTCCTATTGCTCACGTGGCATTATATCACTGCAAGATTTCCACATCAAGCTTTACTAAGTAAGCAGATGATTTCATCACAACAAACACATGATATTCAGTTTATATTTTCTGAACATTTTACATTAAATACCCCTAACAATTAGTTGGAAGCAATTCAATTAACTACTAAATATTTCTCTTTTACACTGGGTTATATGAAGACAGAACTCTGAATCTCAGGAAAAGCAAACTGGTATATTTATCTACCTAAATGCCAAGTTTGGTTTTTATTCCTACACCCACATTTGAGCATTCTGTATTAGACTGGAGTTCAAAGTCACACACCAGTAGAAATGAGAGAGAAACAGCATAGGCTGAATGAACACCTCATATTGCACACAGCCATACTTTAGAATAAATAACCACAGGCATCATCAAATAACCATTACATGAAGCAAGTGGAGGAGGGGCCCTAATCTGTTCATTTTCTCTGCCCAACCAACAATTCACATTTTTGCCTGACTTGGTGGGAATTAGCAAATAATTTTAGAAGATCAGACAGAAGAAACTGGAAGACAAAACACTTGCAACTCTCATTTCTTTACAAAACCTGGTAAAAATTAATGACATAGTGGTACCATACAAAAAGTCAATTTACAAATCTTTCCAAGGAAAGATAAATATAAGCTGACAACCTGCTTTAACTTGACAACTAACAATTTTACCATGTATTCTGCTATTTAAACAGTAAAAGCAAAAGCTTTAGTATAGAATCTATTAATTTTAAAGTGACCTTCAAGGAGATATTAGTTGCCAACAGCAGTCTCAAAGGAGGTTGTTTTAATTAAAAATCCATCCTTTGTTATCATTTACAGTACACCCTGGACTTAGAAGAGCTTTTTGCTTTTTCCAACTTATGCTTAATAAGAACTACAAGCAGATGGCAGAAATAATGACAAACTATCAAAAAGGACAAAGTCAGTTTGAATCTTCCAAGAAAGTTACAAAATGTAACCTTACCCAATACTGCCTTACAAAAGGAAAAGAGACACTAGCATAGATCTACATTTTTTCCCTCTGGAAGCAGAAGACAAATCTTGCCAAAAAAATAATCTGAAGAACACTGAGATTTTTTTACATGCTTTAACATGCATAAAATCAGTCCTTCCCTGCTCCCAAGGGATGCACATAACCTTAGGCGAGTCCAGCAGTAAAACATCAAGATACACAAGAGCACAGTCATGGCTCCTCAAAATTAACATGTAGGTGAAACACACAACATGGATTAATGCTCTTCAATAGGAAAATGTGAAACAATTGGCAATGGACACAGTGTAGATATTCTCTGTTTCTCCCCATGTTCAGACATTCTTATGGAGCACCCTCATGGAATGCCAGTTTAAATACTGGATCTCACACGCTGCATTCAACCATCACTCAATTCTGTGAAGCACAATCTTCACTGAGTAACTGTAAATAGCACACAATGACCAATACAATTAAAAATATGCTCAAGAATCACTGGTACACAGTTGTGTTTTTAAAATACTTGAATTCTTGAGAGTGCTTTCCTTCATTAGGTCTAACCTCCTTTTCCAATTTCTTCAAGAACTGCTTACCTGTATAATCTTAATAAATCAAGTATTGAGAAATACAAATTTAGTTCTATTGCTGTTTTTCAATTAACGGAAGCAAACTGTTATTTCAAAACACATCTTAGACGTTACCTAAACAGAAAAAATCACACAGTACTAATAATGACTGATTCTCTCCAAGAAAAACACACAAGTGATTTCATTTTAATATTAGCTAATTAGTAAGTAATTGAATTATTTAATACAAAGGCCAGCAAGAGATACTTTTCACACAAACTACAAAACAACACATTAAAATTTTCAGTGCACTGAATAAACAGGGAGAAAGGAGAATAACTACAATGCAGAAAATTTCTGTCTGGCATATGTAAAAGCCACAGTTGCCCTTCCTTCACATACTCATCACCTCAAAGACTCTTGATTCTCCCAACAAATAAAAAAACCAGGTCGTTATCAGTGACAGAACAGCCAAAAAGTGATGGCCTCAGTGCAGTTGCTTCTGATAACTGGAGCCCATGCCCAGGAAAGGAGACAAAGCAGGAATGGCGCTGCTGTGCCACACCTGAGCGAGAGCTCCTGTGCCAGAGACAGTTCAGGAGAGCACTCGAAGCAGAACTGCACCATCTAGTGTCTGCTCAGCTTCTTTTCCCTGAGTGCTAACACTGCAAGGAAGATTTCTGCTGGAACACTCGCAGAAGATAATCTCGGTGAGAAAAAAACTGAAATAAATCTAGCAAGTGCAAGAAAACGCTAAGGTAGTAGTAAAGCTTTCAAACATTACTACAGTAGCAGAACTGTTTTTCACACAAAGATTAAACACAGTTTAATTTAGCAGGAAAATTATCATTTTCTATATTACTTTGCTGTACAGTGACAATTCCCCCAAAAACATAAAATGGCCAGTTAACATAGAAGTTGCCTATGGAAAATACTCCAGAGGCTTGGAGGGATGAAAGGTTAATATAAACCTCATTCTTGCAAATTCATCAGAAAATAAACCTCATTCTTGTAAAGTCATCAACATTTCTTCTGCACAAAAAGCTGGTGGTTAAAGTAGTACACTTAAGTGTGCCAGGAAAATGAGATCTAGAAGGACCTACTCCTCAAAGATAATAGGATGGCTATTAAAAAACAAAAGTCTGTAACAAAAAAATCTTCCAAACCTCCCAGGAAAAAAAAAATCTTTGGAAGGGCATTAATGCCCTTCAGATCACTGTAAAAAGTCAGTCAATATTTGGACCACTTTAATCAACCCATTTTATTTTGCTGTTGCAATGGACAGGATAATCACTGAGCTGTTTTCCCCAGTTTGATGGGAAGTATTCCTTGGTACAAACACAAGCTGCTATGATCATGCCAACACAGCCTTGCTGAAAAACCAAGACAGTTTTACAACTCCATCATTTCCACCAGACATCCTGAAACTGTTTATTGCATGCATTAGGATGATGCCTTTGGACAACAGTACTATTCTCCAGCAGATTTGCTGTAGCTTCTAAAACTACCATGATTAAACAAACCACCTCCTGAACTCATTCAGAAAATCCTTACTAGCAGAAAAGATTTCACTGCATTTCAAGAATTCATTAATTATTTTCTCAGATCAAAACCAACTTATTCATGCCTTCAACATAATTTCCCCCCCCCAGAAATAACTAAGTAAAATGTTACATTTTCCTACCTTGGTTTATTCTGTGGCAGTGCCTTTGCATCAACAGGAAACATTTTGGAAACAAAGACAATAACTGGGGCTGTTCCTTCACTACTACATTTCATAAAAGCTGAAACAAAACAAACACAAGTTATTTTCACATTTTTTTCCACCACAAGTATGGACAAAGCTACAACTTGATATTAATTTTGTAGGCATTACTGATTATTTCCAGTTTCAATAGATAATATGCTAAGGACAAACCAACAAGAAAAAGTTGAAAATTTCTCTGGACTAATAATTTGATAACACTGACTGTATCTTAAAGTGTGTTTCACAATAAAATGAACAAAACTTCAAAACTAGAACAATTGATTAAAAAAAAAAACATATACCCCAATCAAACAACTTGAGTTTACAGGCTGATTTAGACCATAGTGGATACCAAAGAGCAGCACAGGATTAAGAACTGAACACTGTTTATTCAGAACCTCAAAGTATTCTCCTTCCTTTCAGACTAAAGGATGAAGTCCTGCAAATGTCAGGATGCTCACAAAATCCTAACAACTTCACTGCAAGAACAGATATTCCTCAAAGGGTGAAAGATTCACACAAAACTCATTCAATACATAGGAAATTCCCATTAATCATTTTTTCCATCCAACTTTGAAACACATGAAATTCAAACCAGGCAATACCATTCAAAACTTCTAACACACAAACTGAACCATCTTCTCCTACACTTCTCCCTTTTATCGGAAGTATGAAAAGACCACAGAGCTAAGGCAAACAAAAGCACATGACTACTACTAAAAATTAGCAAAATACTCAATAAATGTGGAAGTCCACTACTTGCTCATAACCAAGAGCAGTAAGATCCAAGGTTTACAGAGGCAAATTTCTTCCAATTAATTCACACTAATACAGTGTTGAATACTGTCTGGAGAATACCGTATTTTTAAATGTTCAATAAAGGATGAAAAGCCAGTTTTGTCCCCCCTGGGAAACAATTCCTAATAGCCTGTCAATTTGACATTCACATCTCATTTAATTGACATTTGATATCTCATCCTCTTCGATTTCTTGAAGCTCTCCTCAAAACACTGTGCTATGATTAATAATTAATTACTAAAAGCTAATCAATACACTTGCAAAAATTAAATCCAAATTCAAACCACTGCTGGCTAAAAATTAATTATTTTAATACACACGTTAGCAAAATATTCAATTCTCAATTACATAATGACTTCTACAGCTCAGAACTAAGAACAAGTATTAACCTTGTATTCTTGTACAACTCCCAGTTTCAGAGTCCTGGACTTCACATCATCTGCAGCTTAAGTTGTCTAAAAACCAGGAATATATGGGATGGAAGAAAATGCAAGGCCATAAAACCACGACATGCCAATGACAAACACCAACAAAGTTACTGGTCGTGGAATATTTATAAATTTACACATAGATTACTACACATCTTACAAGACAAAGACAAACAAAACCACCAGGACAGAAACAACCTCCTTGTTAATGGGAGAACACCTACTCACCACTTTTCAGTTCCTGAGTTTCTGGTGGCAAAGAATCAAATGTTCTTGCTCCAACACACATCAGCTTTTCCACTCTCTCTGCAGTGATGTCCAGAGGACTGGGAATCTTATTACACACCATGGCTAAAACACATTATGTTAAGGATACATATTTGTATTTTCTTACTGAATGCAACCAGCAACACACAAATGCTTTCAATGCTTCTTTAATTGAGCCCCATGCACTAACTGCCAGCAGCAGCAGATCCAAAATCCAGCTCTGTTGTTGCAGTGCATTCAGGTCCGCAAAGTTTCTTGCCATTTATCGGGGGCAGAGTTAAGGAGGGGTGGCCCACCCTAAGTGCAGCTGGGAAGCTGAAAACAGCACAACTGGGGCAAGATTTAGAGTAGGTAGTATTTATACATCAATAATTTGTGCATATCTAGTAATATACAATATATCTTATTATAAATGATGGGCACAGCTGACAAACAGCAAAGGCTGATTTTGAATTAATAAATTTTATGCCTAAAACATAACACCATATATCAACAGAACTTCATGAATGAAAGACCTATATCACTATTATAAACATGAGATCAGTTTCTACCTCAGGAAAACCACTAAAACTTGAATATAAAACTACATAAAGAAGGTCTATTGTCAATTACCTCCAGTTTCATAACTTTGTCTCCTAAAAATAAGATGTGCAAAAGCACAAAGTTGGCAGAAATGTAAAAATAATGGTGGATATGTAATTTGTATTGTTATAAGCAAGAAGATAGGTCCAGGTAGCTTAGGCACAAACATTAAAAAAAACCCCACCAAATTATACCAAATCACACAGTGAAATATGTGAGCACACTCGGAAGTCTGAGAACTGCCAACAGAAAAAAAAATAATTATTTTTTAAGGATACAGAGGACTGCATCAGATATTGGTAGCCACTGGCTACAAATGGCATTGAGATGAACTTTTGGGTCTGCATGCCGTGACTCCCGGGCACCAATTCTCAGTCCCAAAGAGGTAACTATCTTTTCTATTTTATCTTTGTCTCTGTAAGGAAAATAATAAATAGATTAAAAATCCACAGAAGCAATATATAACCAGCATCTAATATTTCTGAGTATTAAAAAAAAAAATCACCAAAGCACATGGAAAGAGATGCCATGAAAACTTCATAGATGTTCTCACCTTTTCATAACAGCCTCATACAGACTCCAAATGTTGTCCAGCACCAGCTGCACAAACAAAGGTTTCTTTCCTTTTGACTGGTAGAAGATAAAAAAAAAAAAAAAAAAGATTTAAAAATTGCACTACCAGCAATTCCCCACTTTTTCAGTAGGTTTGACTGCACTTTTCATTAGGAACATATAAAACTTTTATTCAAAATCAAGAAGTCTGTCTTACAAGAATTGTAGAAGGCACAAAATAAACATGAAATTTAAAAGTGGAGGACAAGGGTTTCAATTTCAGAAAAAGAACCTGATAAATAAGGCACGTGACTACCTTGAGCCTGATTATCACCCCTTTTATAACTATTAATCATCACCTACGCAAACAGGAAAAAAATCATGATTACACGAAAGTAAGGAAACTACTCTCTCCTCCCTTAACTTTTAATTGTGGAAATGTTTAATGCTAGAGAAGTGCAGTTTTCAAACCAGGGCTTCAATACAGTTCAATGGAAATTCCCTACAAAAAAACGTTTTTTTAAAATCCTCAATCCCAAGATAAATGTGAATATCCTAAACCATTAGCTATGGAAGAGCTCTTCACAGAGGACAGACACCCAGTCACAACTCTTGCTTCTACAGTGTTAATCTTCCTTTCATCTTGTGTGTTTCACTCGATGCTGTAACCTTGAAGCTGCAATGTCCCTTATTTAGTGAGCACTGGTAGATGAGATCTCCTCACGCAGCATTTGAGGGGTCAGTTTTGGAATGTTCTATGCTCCAAGAGTTGTTGCAAGGCTGCCCTGGTGACTTTACACCTCCAGTAACCTACAGGCACTGAGGTGAAGTTTCAGAATACACTAGGAAAAACAGAATTAGGGGAAAAAAAGTGAAGTCCAAAATAAAAATCAGGTTGTATTTTTGACACCTTCCATACCTGATCACCTTTCATTATCTTCTTTGCTTTAGTATTTAGATAATAATCTCCCCATAAAGTCTTCAGAAGTACTGCAGGCTTGATTCCAATTTTTTGGCTATACAGTTTGGCAAAATGTTCAATTCTGAAAGCAAAGAAAACATATTTTGATGGAAGTGTAATGTTTTCTACAGCAACAGCTTATGTGAAAATCAGAAAAAAATCTCAGATCCTTGTTTTGCTGCCACTTTTCCAATTGTCTTCAGTTCACATTGTTTAACATTTACACCTGTAAAAATATTTAGTCATAACAGATCAAAAACATCAACAGTATTTGAATGGCTTTGTTTTGTTTCAAGTCAGCTTCAAGGCTTTACTTGAAATAAACATTTGTGTACTATCCCCTCATCAAAAACTCAAAAGCATAACACAAATCTTATAAATACATTAGTGATGACTCTTGAACTTAAACTTTGAAAGACTTCCCATGACACATTTAACTATGGTCTTGGACCAGAACACATGTTAAAAACCAAGCATTGTTTTGAGTCATACTTCAGCCATCAGATGGTGGTAATTATTTTTAATTAACCACTTATGAAAATTCTTGTTGTTTGAATCATTATTTTACTCTTCAGTAAACCCAAGAAAATTATACAAAACTGTGATGCCATAACTCTGTTGTAAAGCCAGTTGTGCTGTTCAGCAGTCCCCATGAGGTAACAAAATCAGCCTGCTTAGCCCAGAGAGGGAGTCCTGAACATGCTATGGTTTCCTGGCTGAAAATGTTCTATGACCAGTCATAAAAAATATTTCCACATATTTGCTCCCTGTGCATGCAGAAAAAAAATACACAGTTATAACCACAACAATCCTTTTTACAGAACAGTGCTATTAGTCTTTTCTTTGAAATTCACAATTCTTAAGTCTTTACACAGCTAGGAAAAGGACCTGTCCATGTCAGCAATACATAAGCTGTGAGTTCTGAACTAAGCCCAAAGAGATTTCTTCTTCAGAAACTACCTAAGCTCTCAATTCAGGGAGAACTTTGAAGATTCTTGTGCCAGCAGCTCCTGCATATGTATTAATGGCATTTTTCAACACTTGAGAATTGTGAGAAAAGCCTATGTACTTACCACATTGGATGAGGTTGGCACTGTCTAATAAGTTAATTTTTTATGATAATACCTTCAGGAAAAAGAACCCACAAGCAAAAAAACAGCAGTCAAGATTTTCCATAATTAAGAAAAAGCTCCACTGATCCATATTTCAGCACACAGTACTGTAGCTGGCAGTCCAGAAGAATCTCTTTAAAGTAATTAAGAAAAATGTTCTTTTTTACCCTCTCCATTATATCATTTATCAAAGCGAGGGCCTGACAGTTCATCAGAAGAAACAAAACAGTCTTGAAAGATAATTAACCTAAAATAGCCCATTTTATTTTCCCTTCCCTCTGAAGGGACAAGAGCTGTTTGTGTTGGACAACAAACTATGCATGGCATCTTATTTACAGTCTGACTTGGATTTAAAAATCCGGGGTTGATTTTCTGTAAGGGCTCTGCAGTGCTCAAGACATTCCCTGTGTCACACCCGAGCTATCTCTGTAATTACAATTTCAGGATGAAGACAACGCCTCCACCTCGTGGCCAGCGACCAGAACACGGGCACTGCTCAAACCCTGCTGCCCTCCCCACCAAACAGAGCACCCCTGAACCAGCTCCTGCCCTTGTCTGCTACAGTCTTTCCGATAGCAGCAGGTTAGAAAATACTGATTACCAGGCTAGGCTGGAGCCCACTGTGGGCTCAGAAGCTCCTGTGTAAGCAAATCAGGGATCCCTGTTACTCAGATAATTTATACACAGCTGCAGATCACAGAAGAATCTAATAAACATCTTTAGAAACATGATGCACCTGAAATACTTTAATATTAACGGCAGTAATCAATTTTAAAAAAGGTCAGTAATTAAATCTCAAACTCACCCAAAACCCCAGCCATCAATTGCACTGGCAAACACCACACTTCCATGTTCTGGTGAAAAATAGAGATGTGAATCATCAGTGTCTTCCAACCCAGTACTCCAGTCATAAATTTGATCTCCTGGTGATGCATCTGAAAGGGTTTCACTTTCTGTTTCTTTTTCAGCTCTTTCTTCTAAGACTTTGGAGGTAAAAAGTGTTCCAGTGACTGCATTGATCTAGAGAAAGATATGTGAAAACACCCTCAGATTCATTCACTCTTTCACAACCCCTGCAATTAAAATGTAATTTTCCCACCCTTGAAAACATAAAAAGAGAAGCTGTGTTAACAAGCTAGCATGCCTGTGATTCATTTGGCAATTAAAACACACCTAATTCTACACATTTGAAGACCACTGGAGTTTATGTTTTGACATAAACACCCTGAAGTTTCCAAGTCATTCACAGCAGGACAGAATCAAAGTATCACATGTAACACACTTTGTCTCTCAGAACAAGGAATGTTGAAATAGGAAATTGTTTCTGCCAACAAGGCAAACAACAGAGGGCAAAGGGAAACCAGGCAGATAAATACTGCCAAGTGAGCCTGGGTGGGAAAGAAGTTTTGAGGGCAACTTAAACTACAATCCCAAAGACGAAAAAACATTATTCCTACATAAATCCATCAATATCAGGAACAGTCTACCTTCAGTAAGTTTAAGCAATTTAAGAGAAGAACAAAACATTCAGCATACTATTTCTAAAAATGAAGACTTTTCCTGATGACCTGTCAAGAGGCATTTACTACCTTTTTCTCCATCACAGGCACTGTGAATTAAATTTAAAACAAATCAGAAATAAGATGCACCTCAATCTTAAAAATCAGACTGGATGCTGTATAGTGCCACAAAATCTGCTGTGTGAAATGACACCTCAGCACAAATACCTGTTCCAAGATATTCTTAAGGTGCATATATGCTTCCTGAGGGGTGAGCTTCAGCTCCACAATCAAGCGGTCGATTTTGTTAATCACCAGGACGGGACGGATATTTTCCAGCCATGCCTGCCGTAGAACTGCCTGAGTCTGAGAAGGAAAGAGTTTTAAAAAACCCATTACAGAAAGCCTGATAGTACCAAAAATACAGACTGTTAACAAAAAAATCAAATATCATTCTAAAATTTAATAAACATAGTAAAGGACAGGTTGACACTCAAACCAGAAGTTTGATTCCCACAATGTACAGTGTTAGCTATTGAAGAATTCTGCAGAATGGTGGGATTTCATGGCAAAACCACTCAAAATAACAAAAACCAAACTACTTAGAAAAGTAAGCCATGACAAAAAGCAACCTCATTTTGAGTATTCTTTTCCAAACCCTGAAAGCCCACATAATTATATGAAATTATTTCCCTTAAGACTTTTCTCTATCAAAATATTCCATTAGATCTGAAAACCCACTGTTTCAACCCTGCTTCTCTACACCCATACACCAGCACTGTTCAGGTTTTCAGCACAACTATTATTTTTACTACTCGCTTTAACAGCTCAATTGTATTGTCATTTATTAAAAATTTTGTAAAGCTTCTTAGACAGCTCATTTTTTATTTCTATATAACCCCCTTCTGACTTTGCTTACTCCCCTCTTTCTCTACTTAATACACTTTATTTCACCTGTGGACAGACTCCTTCAACAGCATCCACCACTATGATGCAACCGTCACAGAGTCGGACAGCAGTAGATACTTCTGAAGAAAAATCCACGTGCCCTGGGGAGTCTATTAAATTAATCAGATACTCCTGATCACCTAGGATCAAACAAATCAATATTTCAGAACAGTTTTCAAAGATATTTCTTCCAGCCACCCAGTTATACTGCTTCAGCTATGATTTTTTTAATGTCCTGACACTAACTACATTATACAAACCCTTACAGCACAGTGTAACAGGTATCTCAACAAAGAAGTAAGACTGTACTAAAACTTGAGTTTTTTTGAAAGAAGGTCTTGCCTTTAAGTGATTCAAGACTTAAGATCAAAATATACATACTTATATCTAAAATAAAAGATGAAGCAACTACTCTCATGGCCTCCACTCAGAGATATGATTGAAGATGTTTCTCCTGACCCTGAGAGGGAACTCAGTTATCTTGGCTGACTTACTTGCCTAAGTCTGCAGAATTACAGCCTAACACTGAGAAACACAAAAGTAAAAGTTGCACACAAAGATGACAACAGCAACAACAAAGAGACGGGGGAAATTAACAGAAATGTATATTAAAATTTATACAAGACAGCATCAACAACTTACCTTTCACAAAGTGCAGTGAAATTGCACTAGATTTCATTGTTATTCCTCGGACCTGCTCATCTTCCCTACTGTCAAGATATCTCAGCTGAGTACAGAAACAACAGGAAAGATCATAAGTCTGTAGAAACATCTTCACAATTTACTTCTCAATTGTCAGAGTATGATGGTGAGAAAACGAGGTTTATCAAGACTATAAATGGAATTTCCTTAATGATCCAGAATTTACAATCCCAGCACGTACACCCCAGAATTCTGTGAAAAGTGACAGTGTAACTCTACCTTTCCTGCCAAGCGGCTGGAGATTATTCCATTGCTAGATATAAGGCAATCAGCTAGAGTGGTTTTGCCTGAAAAGAAGAATAAATTACTTAGACTAAATGTATACAAACGATGGCAAAAGAGGCAACATATAGTATTCTAAAATATTAACATTAATAAAGACTATAAAATGCCATGAAAAGTACAAATTAAAAATTTTCAAAAAACAAAACTAATAACTCCTGCTGCATGCACACAAAGTTATTTTTGAAGAGTGGATGCAAATTTACCTGTCATGACCAGAAGAGCAGTTGAAATAACAAACAGTACATCAGGACCTCATTACAACATGCAATTAGACAAAACGTTTGTGTTCTAAAAAAAGTGCTTACTATTTCCACCTACACAACAAATTTGTTCTATCAAGAAAACATAGAAAAATATTATTCTGCGTCTTAAACATATAAATTCACACCAACATTCACCATCATAGCAAACATTCAATTTCAACTATTCATTCAATTTCAACTTATTATAGTGTGATGCTCTCTTATGCAAGACAAGCTGAATCGGGCCAAGAAAAAGGTGCATAAAGCAAATTCACTTTCCTGAATCATCTTCAAGACAGTTTAAAGCTCAATGCACAAAATCCTACTACTTTAGAACAGCGAGCAAAGTATCTCACCACCATTCAGACACACACAAGAGGAGCAGACACCAGCCCCTGCCGTACCGTGATCCACGTGGGCCAATATACAGATATTCCTGATGCCGGACGCCTTCTTCTGGAGGCCAACCATCTTCCCCACGCTCGTGAGCACCATGGCTGGCTAATGCTGCGAATGGAGCAAAGTGTTTTACTGTCAGCTTGAGGAAAGGCTTTGGTTTCTAGTGACGCACCTGCGATCGGAGCCGCTCCTGAGGGAGGCTCCGCGACACGTGGGGCGCCTGACGAACCCTGCCCGCCGCGGGGACACCCCAAAGAACCCACGGGCCGTGTCTGCGCTTTGAACGCGCCTCAGGCCCGAGCTGGCAGCGGACACCGAGCCGCCGGCAGCGGCACAAACCTCACGGTTCCCCCGCTTCGCCTTCCCTCCCGCGGATCCGAGCGGGCACGGCCGCGCTGCCCCGGGGCCACGCCAGGCGGGGCACGGCGCTGCCCTCCGGCTCGCCAGCGGGGCGAAGGCCGTTCCGGGGCCAGCCCCGCTGCCCGGGCCCTCCCGGCTCGGGGCACACGCACCGGGCACACGCACCTGCGCTCCGCCGCCGCTCCCGGAAAGCCGCGCCCGCCCCGCTCGGCCGCTGCCGGGCCCGCCCCGTGACGCCGGACGGAAGCCGGGCCGGGGCGGGCCGGGCGCCGCCGGTGCCGCGCGCGACGGCGTCCCTGGTTACCGGCCGAGCGGCCGAGCGGGCCGGACATGGGGCCGCCGCGCTGCATCTGCGAGATCTGCTCCTGCGGGTGAGTGAGGCGGGCACCGAGCCAGCCAGCGCCGCCCTCCCTCATCACCCACACCGAGCTGGTGGCAGCAGCATCGGTGTGCGGCAGTGTAGGAGGGCGCTGCAGAGGGATCTGGACAGCTGGAGCCATGGAATGATGCCGGTGGTAAAAGGTTCAACAAGGCCGAGGGCCGGGTCCTCCTGCCCTTGGGTCACAACAGCCCCACACAGGGGTGGGGCAGTGCCAGCAGAAAAGAAGCCGGGTGCTGCTCACCAGCTGAACGGGAGGCAGCGTGTGCCAGGAGAGCCGATGGCACCGGGCTGTGGCAGAGCAGGGTGCCCGGCAGGGCCGGGACAGTGCCCGTCCCTGCGCTCAGCACTGCTGAGGCCACAGCTCGAGTGCTATGCCCAGCTCTGGGCTGCTCAGTTCAGGATGGTCACTGAGGTGCTGGAGTGTGTCCAGACAAGGGAAAAAGGTCAATCAGATCAATCAAGGGAAGGCTCTGGAGCACAAGTGTAACAAGGAGTGGCTGACAGAGCCGGGGGTGTTCCGCCTGCAGAAAAGGAGGCTCCTTCAGCCTCTGCAGGAGATCACAGCCAGGTGGGGCTCAGCCTCTTCTCCCACACAACAAGTGACAGGACCAGAGGACACAGTCTCAAGCTGCTCCAGAAGAGCTTTACGTTGGACATTAGAAAGAATGTCTGCAGAGAAAGGGTGGTTGGGCATTGGAATGGGCTGCCCATGTCCCTTGGGGTGTTTAAGGAGAGGCTGGATGTGGCCTCAGTGCCACGATCTGGTTGTCATGGTGGTGTTTGGTCACAGGTTGGATTTGATAATCTCAGAGGCCTTTTCCAACCTCATTGATAACATGAGCAGCACCCCGGGCCGCTGGGGATTAGGACCCAAGTATGAGCATGCTCTCAGTAAAAGTGAAGTAGTATATTTACATTTAAATCAGGTAAGGGTGAAAGAAGGTCTTAAATGGACTAAAATAGAACAGAATGGAGACAGTCTTTAAAAGCCAGACTAAATCAGAATCAGGCTTTTCCAGAAACCAGAGCCATCTCCCATTGAAGGACTACACCAAAGAACCTTTGGAAGAGTTCTGGCAACCTTGTCAGAAACATGTGCAAGCACTGCAGCCCTTGAAAGAGATTTAATCTATCTGCTCTTCTGCCATCACATCCAGTAGCACTCTCCACTTTGCTTTATATTCCATGATCCCATAGAGAGACAAACAGTTCATCATTATCCTGTCACCTCTTTGACCCAGAGAGGCTGGCACAAGAAGGTACAGTAGGCAATTTTTTAGGGAAAATTACTATTACAGGTCTATAAGCAATGTTATCAATATAGTTGCCATAGGTGAAAGAAAAGCACACAAATCAGGTCTACCAGAATGATGGGGGACTTGGACCTTTCAAAATTCAGATATAAATTTACAGGTCAGAGTTACAGCTGTTAATATTTTTAATTTCTTCTCTGTCTTTTTAAAAAAAAATTCACAAAAATAATCACTCTAGGATTCAAAAATTCACTTCATACTAAAAAAAAAATCTAACTACATACAAGAACATTCATCATAAGATCACAGAGGTGTGCTCAATGTTTATGGAAGTATAGAGCAAACCCTATGGTTGCAAAGTGCACTATGACCCTCAAGTTTCATATCAAGGTCTGCAGAGCAGGCCCCCTCCATGTGTTTCTTGTGGGAAGTCTGTCTGTCTGTTCATCAGCCACTTTTTTTGTCATCTGTAGACAGAGGTGTGAGGCAGGCGCTGAGTAAAGCTCCTCATGTTCTTTTTGGCCAAGCCTGTGGTGAATTTTGCCCCATAAATTTGTTTCTTAAGTCCTAGATTAATGAAGAGTTGGAACACGTTGTTTTCATGATGAGATAACAAACCTGGCTCAGGCTCAAGTACAAAGATGGTGAGATAACACAGTGAGACAGCACAAATTGAGCTTCAACTCAACCAAAAATTCTCAATCCAAAAACTGAGTTCAATGATATGAATAATTGAATTAAATATGCATAAAGCTTGTGGTTTAAAATAAACCTCACTGAAGTTTTTACAGTCAATAAAAGCTTAAGCCATTATTGGTTTAGGCAGCACATTGTGTTTGCTTCAGTGTACAGTTTCTGTTTTCAGGGGAAGGCTGCTTGGTCACTTGGCAGTGTTACCTGGACACTGGAATGCATACACAGCCTAACAGAGACTTCAAAGCAACTATAAATATCTAATATTTTGCAGACGTTATCATTTAACTATCTGCAGGAAATTTTATGGTATAATTACTGCTTTATTCTAAATAATAAAATGGAAAGAAACAATCTCCCCTATCAACAGAATTTAGAAAACACTGGAAAAACTTACAGGGGAGCAAAGCCAGCAAGACAGAATTTCATTCTGCTTTCTCAAATTCAGGATGTTAAATCTGGCTTCCAAAGAAGAATAAAGCCTGTGTGGTAGATGAACTTTCTGCACTCAAGAAGAGTATTAATCTGCTACAAAAGATAATCACAGCCTACAAAAGCATAAAAGTTGTTTTGAGACACAAAAAGAAACTACTGTGTTAACTCCTTCTTAGTCTGTCAACCTTCCCCCATTTCTTGCCCTTTTTTTATCATTATCATAAGAATCTATATTCCTGAATAAATGTAAGTTAAAAGGAAAGATTTCTCTAAAATATGGGCTACTTAAGCCTTCATACTGACCATATATAAATACAAACCCAGTAAAAGCTACCAGATCTCCTGTCAAGAACAGCAAAGTAGATGACTCAAAAACAATGTCCATCCATTATTTCTGCCTTCCGGACCATAGTGTGTGCACTGGCAAAATTAAAAAGAAATTAAAAATAAAAGCTTTGAACTGTGTTTGTGGAGGGGCAGTAAGTTTTCTATTATGACAAATACTAAGTTTTTCTCATTATTATTCTAGTTCACTGGGAGGAAGAGAGCATAGCTCTCTTGCTAGCATTGTATAAAAAATAGTATGTATGCCAGGCCTTAAATAAGTTAAAATAATCAGCATTCTATTAAAATAACCAGAACAAGGGCATTTGGCACAAGAGAGCTGATGTACTGACGTTTTTATTTAGCTGAGATTCTGTTCAAACCTTATGCAAGACACAAGACAGTCTCCCACAAAGAAGGGAAAGAATTATAATCCATCAAAGCAAGTGCCAGTCAGGCATGGGAAAAGGGATATTCTCACCAAATCCATTTGAATTATCAGTAACTCTGGGGTAGAAATTAAGATAAATAAAAGAAAAAATTTAAAATAAAAAATGTCTCAAGGAGTGCGGGCCAAACTCTAAGCAACATATTTCATGTATCAGAGCTGTAATCTATATTCTCTCATGATTTCTAGCATTGTGATGCCTTGTATTATTAATTTTATAAAATTATCTAAATGAAAAATTTTGGTTTAGAAATTGGACAACATTCTAAATTTAACAACATTCTAAAGCAGATTTATCAGTTAATCAAAAAAAACCCCACTCTTTTCTCCAAGTCAAATTCACAAGGTAATTTTACATCTTCAGGCTGACTGAAAGCACTTTTACAACACTGAGTATGATGTAGGAACTTCCTCAACAATATCATCTGATTCCAAGTAATTTAGTGCACAGTTAGAGTGTGCTCTGAATTGTTTTTTACACCAGAAATGAGTCATTTAAAGGACATTTTTGGGTCAACAATGTATTCTAATAAAATTTCAACCATTTCCTTGAAAATATAAGAGTAGATTGCTTTCACCCCTGTTTTGTATTTACCAAGAACTACAGACTCACTCTGCAGTAATTATTTTTTTAATATCTATTTCAGTTTGTAGCATGTCCATTCAGCAATACATGGGCTATACTCACAACATTGCTTAAAAATATTCAGAATTAAGTCCTTAAAGAATGCTGACCCCAGAACACAGAAGGTGTTTGGTGCTTGGTCTTCCAGACCAGCTTATGGCAAACTGAAGATGGTCAAAGTGAAGTTTTTGCAGATGAATAATGTTTGTTTCAACCCTTTGAATTGTCAAAAATCCATGAAGAACATTATAAATTGATAATCTGTATTTCAACCAGCTTTCAAACCATCCATTCAATGTCTTTTGTTTGTGCTTAGCTGTTACTTTTAGATGCTATATGACACAGTATGTGCTGTTTGTACTTGCTGAAAAAAACATTACTGAGGTGAAAGTGAATTTTATGACAAATGTAATGACAGGCAAACACTGTAGTGAGAAATAGCACACACTTACCTCCTTGTTTTCCTGCCTTTCCTGTTCTTTCCCTCTTCTTCCTTTTTTCTTTCCTGCTATGTTTTGAAAAGGTCTCTCAATTGTTAATTTACTTGATTGAAAAGGAGTAAACACCTGAGGCTTTGAAAGGATCTGAGTTCTTAGACAGGGCTACTTGATTTCTCATTTTTTTAACTACTGAACTGGCAAAATCAGGCAGCACAAACTAATACCAGCTTTAGGATCTCCAGTCTCCAAGAACTTATTTCAGTGTTTTTTTCATTTTCATTTTTCCAGCAAGAGTTTTTCATGTCTGTTTCTGTATTCTGTTTTACCTTGCTTTAATTTATTATTTTTCTTTCTGGTGTTCAGAGCTAGCTAAAATTCTATGCAGACTTTTGAAATGTTCTTTGGATATCTAGCTTCCTGAAACTTGAATTTATTTGTATTTACTAAGAGCTGTACAATTTTCCCCTTCTTGGGGTTTAGATAATTAGCTTTTTATCAGAGAATTTTACAATATTGCTCATTTGAAAAAATATTTATTGTTTTTTCCCTTTGCATTGCAAGTTGTCAGCCATAAGTAGGAGGAAAACCTGTCATTATATATTTCCTTGAGGTCAGCCAGAGATGTGCATTGTGCAAATTGGAACTAATACAACAAGATTTTCAAAACAATAACATTTAAATTTTAATTTCATGGATCATTAATTGAAAACAACAAGGCATAAATAAGGAATTGTCATTATATACCTCCCATTATACCTCCCTTTTTGCACAATGGTGTCATTGATAGAAGCATCAAGGAGGAATTGAAACAAAACCGATTAAGAAAAAGAAATGTCATTACTTTCAAATAAACATGTGTTTTGGATAGAGAATTTAGTCAGTCTGTGGAGGAAAAAAAGAGTTGAAAAGCCATAAATGGCCTGCAGAGCACTAGAAGGACACATGAGATTTCACAACATAAAATTTTAATCAAAAAGCATTGATCAGTAGTGGTGAAAACAGGTGGGATGTACAGAAATAAAGAGACAGGCAATGAAGTAACAGCAGTAAAAAAGAGACTGTATGAGACAGGAAATGAAGCATAGTTAGTTAGTTTTCCAAATAAAAGGAGGAATATCATTAAACATTACAGACAAGAGGAAAGTGCATCTTGGTGCTAGCACCATTTAGAGAACTGAGATCAACTCTGCCCATGCTTTGTATTCTGCTCCAAGGACTAAGTCCCAGCTGATAGTGCTTTTATTAATGTATTAGCATGATGTGCTCTGGGACCTGTGCCATCAGCACAATATTTTGTGGTTTTATCACTCAGAAAAGATTTTAAACAAAAACTACTGACATTGTTCAGTCTTCCCCATTTGTTATTCACTCCCAGTAGACAGAATATGGGTTTTCCTCTTAAATGAAATGATTCAACATTCTCTGCTCTGTTGTGTTTGACCCAGACGCCACCGCTGCTGCCACAGACCCACAAAGATTTATGATGATGGAGTCAAGCCGAGCCACAAAACTGAGTATGTGGAGAACTACCCTGGCTATGGCAACATCTGCCCTCCTGAGAGCTGCAAGCCAAAACCAGAGCTCCAAGAGGATAAGGCGAGAATGGATGGCACCACAACGTTCAAGTAAATATTTTCAAACCATGTTTTATAATTAGCCTGTCAAGTTTCTCATTCTTTGTTTTTTAAGTGTTGTATTGCAATCTTCTCAAAATGCAGTCATTGCATCCTTTGCACTTTTTGTATATTTAAAATATAAATGTTGATTATAGAAATACAGTTACCATGAAAAGTTTGTAAAAAATAGCAAAGCATGCATCCAGCAAGATTTGCATTCTTTACAGCAGCCTTTAAACTGTAAAGAGAATCAAAAATTTTGTCTTGTTTTCAGACTGTTGGGAAATTTAGGTCTTATGGAAAACCTGGTGAACCAGGGATTTTCTGTAATATATATGTATTATTTTTTGTAATACATATGTAGAATCCAAGGTAATGGGAAAATGAAAAGAAAATTGAAAATTCTTTTACTGATTTTTTAAATTCAGATTATTTAAGAAAATTATTAGCTTTAAGAAAGCAACCTGTAAAGGGGTTCAGTATATCTGTCCTATCTGTGCACAGACTCAGATTTTAAGCTTACAGAATTAAAGAGCATCTTTCAAATAATTAGAAAAAAATATCACCCACTCATTGTTAGTGATGTGACAGCAGCACCAATATTTACTTTTCCCATTATTATTGTTTTTCTTTTAAGCTGTGAGGGTATCTGGTGAAATTTCTTTGTTTATCAAAAAAAAAAGAGACATAAATAGGCCAAATGCTATTCTGCCAGACTGGTCATGTGCTTGTACAGTTTATTTAAACACCCACATATGTAATAGACGTCCTTTTAATGTAATGTGCCCATACAAAAACAGTAAAATGATGTTTCTGATTATATTCCATTCTCCTCATGCAATCAGTAAATGCTACCCCTTGTAGTAATTTGAGCTTTGCTCTGCTTCTGCTTTCTGATTATTCTTTGAAAAATTATAGCAACTTTGTAAGTCTCCTTTCAGACACTTTAAATAATATTGTTAAAACATGAATGGGACTCAGAGTGTTAAAAAACAATCTACCTTTGAGTAAAGACTCTATAATGCATCAGAGACCCTAGATTTATGTACTGTGGTTTTCTCTCCTTTGTACTATCCCTCCAACAGATGGTGCCTGATAGATTTTTCAGAGTAAACATTTTGTTATTTTTCCAAATAGTAGGAAAAAATATAGAAGTGGCTTCAGAAGGAAGAAAAGATTTTTTGACCAGTGTTTTCTTTTCCCAAATTCAGGTCGGATTATTTACCATATGAAATTGTTACGAGACCTTTTCGGCAACAAGAAGAATATAGACCAAAGTCAGGGACGATTGACCTGGGAACCATTTACCAGAGAGATTACAATCCTCATAAAGTAGGACCAGTGACATTAGCAAGGCCTCGAGAGAGGAAACACACTTCAGATGCCAAAGTGGATACCGTCCCAACCTACCGAGGTAATAATTCTGCCCCCTACAGAAGGGGAAATAAACCAGATGAAGGTAGCATTTGGAATTCTAACCTATGTTAGAAACTGGATTTGTTGGTTTGGGACAGAGAATAAAACAGACTAGGGAGCAGGTGATGATGCCCTAAGACATCCAGCACTCCCGTTGTTGAGGGGAGACCTATTGCTTCTAAATTAAAAGCCCTCTCTGAGGTTTGGTCAGCTACAAGGAAATTCCAACATGCACCTGGTTGGGCTATCTCAGGCAAAACTGGATGGAAATTAAGGTGCAGTGTATTTTTCAGGTAGTTTTAGTTCATGTCACTTATTTTTCCATGGAGTAGGTCAAAAGTGGAGTTTAGGCTTCTGCTTTGTATACAGTATAGCTTACATATACAGCATCCCAGTAGTGATCTGTCTTGACACAAATTATTCTATTACGATGGCCAGTCAAAGATACTGTATTAAAGCATATATAAGGCTATTTTCTGTATAGTTTCTGTTGAGCAAAGAGTCAAAATAGGGCATCAGGTACAATTTTGGGGGTCTGTTTTTATCACTATAAATCACACTATAATAGAAGACTGTTTCATCAGATCACAAACATGCAGATAGTTATCATTTTCACTTACATCCATTTTCTTTTTTTTTGCAAGATTTAGTACCAGAAGACTTTGTCTTCATTTTAAAGGACTGGTTTTAAATAATAACACCTGTGTGGTGGAATTTTGGTTTTGCCTTACAGATCACTACAGGTTATGGAAAAGTCAAAGAACAGAATCCTGTAAGGTGGAGCGTGACTACGAGCCGCCTTCGGAGAGGTTTGGAAATCCTTCCACATTTCAAGATGACTACCTCCCCAAGCAGCCCAATCCCCCTGCAAGCTGCAAACCTCCAGACAGCAAGCTGCCAGAGGGGCCTTTTGATGGCAACACCATCCATCGCACGGCGTACGTCGTCCATGAGTTGGAGCCCTTGTTCGTCAGGCCAAGGGAAGAGTACAAGCCAAACGACCAGCCCTTTGAAGATCTCACAACCCACCAGAGAGATTTTAAAGGGATGCCTGGGGAACAAGCAAAAAGCTGCAAGCCTGAAAGTCAAAAACATGGATCTGATGATCCTTTTAAAGGAACGACTGAATTCCAGGATCGCTATCAGCCATATTTGGTCACTGCACCTGAGTTCCACAAACCAAGAGAGTACGTTCCACCCACAGACAAGATGGACCTCAAGTCCTCAAACCGTCTGGATTACATTAAACACAAGGTTGCTCCTAGAGCCCCTATGAAACCAGCTCCTGGAAGAAAAACCACTGGCCCTTTTCAAGGAAAGACTACTACAAAAGAAGACTATCAACCCTGGAGAGTTTGTCCACGAGGGCCTATTAAGAAAGAAGAGGAAATTCAAAAGCCCACAGGAAAATTTGCTAGTTTAACTACATTCAGGTCCCATTACATACCTCATCAGGCCAGTCCACCTCAAAGTTTCAAACCTGTAGAGGTCGTACCTACTGGAGTTCCTTTTAAGGATGAAACTTTGTATCGCACTGAATATACGCCAAAGAAGCCAGAGGTCTGCCCAGGACTCAATCCAGATGCTGTGGGTTATGTCTATGTCAACACAGATTCTGAGGGTCACAGATTCTACCGCCGGCTGTCCCCAGAGCCATCTGGCTCAGACAGCAGTCCTGTTCCAGAGGAAGTACCTGCTGTGTCATAATACTTACATGCAGTATTGCAAGTGCCTTAGTTAAATAATTGGAAACCAGCTTGTTCATTTTCTGTTTAACACTGAAAGCAAGTTAAATACTACAAATTTTGCTTTTAGAAGTTTGAAGAAAACCAAAGCCAAACCAAAGTTCTCATTATGAGACTAATAAAGATTTGAAAATGCTGAAGGAGCACTACTCCCTACATGGCATCTGTGCTTTTTCTGATTGTGCATTCTAATTTTCTTGACTCCCCAGATTTCATCACACTCCATCTCAAGCATCTTTATAACATATTTAGTTATTTGATATTTTCTGCAAATTATTATATTTGTGAAATACTAAGTGCCTTTTGCTGATAAAATATTTTAGACAGTAAGCAAATAATGCTATTTAAAGTAATCAAACAAATCAGTCATAATCTCAGTAATCTGTAGGATTTTTTTTCTTTGCATTTTGCTGCCTAGATAACAGGATAGCATGCCATGACACCTAGGCATTTCTAAAAACCTGGTTTTAGCTGTAGTCATCACTACTTTAACTTCATTCAGATCTAAAGTGAGTATAAAGGTCCCACTGTAATTTCTAGTAGCAATTAACAGATGGTAACCTCACTCTTTTTCTGTTCACATAGCTGAAATTACTCAACCACCAAAAGCATGTCATTAGACTCCATTTCTTAATTTCCCTGATCATGCTCTTTCAGCCTTATTTCCAAAGGAACCAAAAGTGATGCACCTTGGACACACTGATAGACTTTGTGCATGTCTGAATCATCTTTAAACCCAGTGTGCAAATTCAGTCAAATCTCATTATGAGACTGAACAGATTTACAGAAAAGAGAGTAAACTCAGGTAAAAAAAGAAATACCAGCTGAGATGCAGAAATCTGGAGGCAGCCTGGCTTCAGTCTGTCTGCTCTTCAAAGAATTGCTTGTTCCAAATACACCGACAACTTTTTTTTACAGAAATTTTATATGAAATTGCTTCTGTATGAAATATTTAGTATTTTCTCTATGTATCTTTAGCTGATTTTGAAAGATCCAGATGAATCAATTTTAGTTTTATTACATTGATGATTTAAGCAAGTCCCATTTAATAGTTCTGTAATTAACTGTATTGTCATGCTCTACCACACTACTCCAGTATGACTTTTTTTCTCAGTATTGCATATCTTGTACCCATTGGTGTAGAGCAGTATTTGGGTTCTGCAGAATCATGTGGCTGTACTTCATAAACAAAGTCTCTTATTAAAGGGCTAAGATCAATGGGCTAAGATCAATGATGGGAATATTTTTAAAGCAGGAACTTGGTCATATGAAAGCAAGAAAGCTGATCTGAGCAAATCAGCTGTGCACAAAAGCATTGCATGAGATGTATCCAGACAATATTAGAGCATCAGTCACTTTTACAGAACTTTTATCTTTGTACTGTGATTTTGTAGTATTACTTACTCTGTTAATGACATGGCAAATCAGTTTTACTTTTCTGTCTGAAAATTATTCACCTCCCTCAGATTGTGAATGAATAAGGATGATGTAAATCTGTGAGATCCTAAAAGCAGGACAGGAAAAAGTCCAATTGATTGTCATCTTTCTGTACCACAAAAGAAAAAATACACTCTATTGAGTCATTCTCTGTCATGCCACAACTGAGGAAACAAAGCCAAAACTTTTGAGGAAACAAAGCCAAAACTTTGCACAGTCACACCTACTCAGGTCCTCATGCTTTACACAGTCCTGGTACCTCTGGAGCCATTTACAGAAGCTCCCAATGCCCTCCAGCTCTCCCCTCTAGGGAGGGAGAAATGCAGTCTGAATCCATGAAGTTAAATGTGCCTGCATATTCTGCTCAAAACGGCTCTTCTGCTGGGCCTGTGAGGGAGCCCAGATGCTTTTTAAAATTTTCACAGCTGTTTTTTCAGTTCTGAAGTCACTTCCCTCCCTTAAGTTATGGAAAGTCATTTGCTGCCACCTACCAGCACGGTACAAACATTTTGAGAGGAAGGGAAGTGGAGGGCATATTCAGATACATTTAACAGTTCCTCTGCAGATGTGTTTGAAGGCTTTTTTAGGGTGGAGGGGCATATTTCCTTTCATTTTGTCCATAATGTTTTCCCCTAAGTTTAATAGTGAAAGAGAGAAGCCTTTATTACTTTACAATTGAAAAAGCCCCAACACACTGATTGTGCTTCCAGGAAAAGCATCAAATGATATTATAAACCTTCAGACACTATTCAATACCTGACGTCAACCTTTTCATAAGCAACAAATTACTGAAATGCAGACCAAGTGAAGAGACGGCTGGAAAACTAATATTTTTCCAAAATAACAGCTGTTAAAAGAGCATTTTATGATGTCATGCTAAACCAAGATGTAAAAGCAGAAAAACTATTCATGGATTCAGCTGCTACACTGAGAGTGCTTTCTGTGCACTCTGCCATCCAGCAGCAGGCTCCACAGCACTGCTGTACAGAGCCTTTGCTTTTTTTAAAGACTGCACAAATGGAATTCAAAAGGAAAATTAAGCCTTTGCCAATATTGTTATCTAGGATAACTCTGAAACATCACCAATTAAATTGTTATACATTTATTTTCTATTTAATAAAATTATCCTTAAAGCTTTTATTGTTCATACTATTTCTTAGACTATTCTTTCTAAAGACTACACATACTGGATATTCTGAAACAATTTCTTTTTCATGGAGGTATTCCCATCACTCACTAAATACAAAACATGGAGCTGTTCTCTTAGATCTAAATGAACTCTGCTTGATGAAGGCCCAGAAAAGAAATGCATTTTTATTCTACCTTTTAAAGAGTCCTGATTCTGGATTTCACTGAATCAGAGCTGACATTTGAGTCTTGGTAAATTATGTTCCCACTTTTTCAGTCAGGTTACATCTATGTTGTCTCTTAATAAGCAGTGCAAAGCAGACTGCAGTGAAAATTGACAATATGTCCAATAGACTGTTAAAAATAAGAACTAATCTGAGGCTTTGAAAAAATCTCAGAATTATGGACAAAGTAATTTGAAAAAAAACCAAAGAAGAAAAGCACAGTTACCATGTAAATCATGGTAATAAACAATCTCAGGGTGATCACAGTGGTGAATAATCAAACTATACTTTATTTCAGAAAAATCAAAACTACATTCAGGAAGCTAAAATCTTCAGGTACTGGAGAAGCAATAAAATAATCTACAGAGGAATGTCATGCCAATTGCAATCACAAACATTTACAGCACTGCTTTGGTATAGCATGCATAATTAACCAAACTTAAAGCAACAAAAAATGCTATGTGTTAACATTTGAAAACTTTAAATATAAAGGGAAAACATGAATAAGAAATTTTGGTAATAAGAAAAAAATATATGTCCAAAAATCTTTATTAAACACTGTACAAAAAAAATATTGCACTTTTAAATCAGACAATAAATATCTACAAAAGTATCTTACAAATGTTTAATTTAAAAAACTGCTTAAACAATCAAGACCCATTGCTGATGAAAAAGGTAATGATCAGGAATATCCTCTCCTTGCAGTCAGCCTTGGACACAATAGTCCACCCTAAACATTTTCTATACAGTAGTGCTACCCTAATTCTCAGTGATGCAAACCCTGTGCTGGATGCTGTGTCTGAGCTGCCCCCACAGCACTCCCAGCCCTCTGCCCATCACACAGGTCAGAGATGGAACACAAGAGCCAAGTCAAAGTGAGCATTCAGGCCTCCAATATGAGCAGTAGTTTGGAAACTACAAAACCAAACAACGTCTATTTTCTGCCTCCAGTGGGGTCCTCTCTGCTTAAAGCCCTAGTCGGACAATCTGCAGTATGGAAGGTAATTTACCCAGGAACATTATGGTAACAATTTATCAACTTGCAAACCACTCAGATGGTTAATGGTCATGATGGAAAAACCATCTTGATGGAAAAATGCTCAAAGTAGATTTCTTGCACTTGTCTATCTTCACAATAATTCTTCCTTGGACATTTTTCCCCATTAATGGAGAAAAATAGAATGATTATTCAAGACAAGGAATCTGACAGTTGTTTTGACCAGTTACTGGCTCCTGATTTGACTTGATGTGCAAGAGAACAGTGCTCACAAG
This sequence comes from Emberiza elegans, assembly GCA_024865655.1. NCBI lineage: Eukaryota > Metazoa > Chordata > Aves > Passeriformes > Fringillidae > Emberiza > Emberiza elegans. Next base: position 9,459,073 of record JALJVW010000398.1, read on the forward strand.
TGTTTGTTCACAGCTCTGACAAGGAAGCTTCTGTCTCATTTAATATCAGTACAAAAGTATAACCATTCCAGAACTTTGATTGTACTTCAGAGATTGAAATTAGAATAGAAACAATAAAAAATGACACCTCATTTATTCAAAAGAGATCTATTTCTTCTTTGAAAATTGTACAAGGATCTATAGTTCCTTACTGCATACACAGAAATACAAGCAGGAAAAATTCAATGTACTTCTGTGTATCCATCTGAGAGCAAGTATCCGTAAAGCACATCCTGTGAGATCAACCCTTAAGCTCAAGCTGTTTATGAAAATGAAGCTGCTGCCAAAATTTTATAACTACAAGCCACAGCTTCTGTAAATTTTAAAAATGGTGGTAAATATGATGAAAAAAAAACCCAAACCAAAATCCTGGGAATCAATAGTTGCTGCATTTCCAAAAGTTTTTGAAGTATTTTCATGACTCCTCCTCATAAGTTAAGGACATTAACCATTTGTTGCTTTTAGGTAATGTTTCTTTTTTTTCACAGATAAAATTATAAATGATAGCCTGCAAAATTTTACAGATGATATGCCATAATATTATCTTGCTAATCCATACGTGTTTAAAACATTAGAAGTTCCATTGCAAAGAATGAAAAATGAAAGCTTCCCAGAAACAACACCTTATCCAGCACATCAATCCACAATACTGTGTTTTCACTAGGCCCATGGTGCCATTTAACTGTTAACAACTAATGTACAAGAATATACTTCAGGCAGGTTAGTTTAATGAACCTCTCTTCTCGTCTCTTCACTGCAGCATCATGAACTTGCCATAGAGGACTTACATTTCTTGGCATGATTGACAACATCTTTGTTTGTAGGTGTCTATCAAGCATAACTTTAGTTGCTTTACAAATGTACAGTAGTGAGTTGTATCCTTGCATTCGCCTTCTGAAAAATATATTTAAACATTACAAGGCTTTATAATGAGCGGAAGAGAAATAGCAGAGCTTGCCATTGTAATTGTAGACAACTGATGGATTCCTGCTAGCTTTGTAATTATTTTAGTGTGCATTTCTGGCAGCAGTGGATTCAAAGCTAAACAAGGTCACAAGTAAGAGGTGTGATCTCACTGCATTCATTTACTCATTGTCTGTTTCAGAACACAACCCCATCTTGGAGGCATTAACAGCTCGCTCAGAGACTTTTGAGTCACAATTGGCACAGTCATGTAGGGAAGTTTGCAAAAAACTTCCTAAATATCCTGTTTCTAAAAGTGCTTTTGAGGCTTTAATATCAAACTGGCCTACTTAGAGAAAAGAAACCCCAGGATTACGAAGTGCTCCTTGGAGAGGATAGTTTTACCTTTGATGTACAATCAAATGCTTGTAGAATCAATAGTGTACAACTGTGAGTCATTTTCTAATATAACTGCTACAAACTATTACTATGCTCATATTTAAATAAACATTTACATACTGCCACAGGATGTGACACTGCAGTGTTGCCAGGTCGCTGGTCTCTTCCTCCCTCTGCAGAAGAGCTCAGCCACGGGTTTGTTGCTCTGCCTGTGCACGCAGGACACTGGTCTGGACTGGAACCCAGTCCCACAGCCCACACTGCAGGGCCTCCAGGGGCCTGGCCGCCAGTACACATCACACCCCTCTGAAGAACAGTTCCTTCTGGCAGGAGGGCTGTGCAGGGAAATAAATGGCAGTGAAATGTTTGCTTTTGTGCTAAACCCTTATTCACACAAGAGCAGAATTGAGCAGCCCCCACACCCCTGTTCATAGCGCAGCCAACTAGATCAGGATCTCAAGATTGTCTCTGTGGATTGAATATCTCCAAAGATGGAGACACCACAACTTTCTGGGTAACCTGTTCCATTTTTTCTTATATTTAAATTGTATTCCCTTTATTTAATTTTGTGCTCACTCATCATGCCTTCTCACTCATGAGAAAACATGAGTTTCTTTACACCAGTTTCTTAACCCTGGAATAGAAAAGGCATTTTATCTTTTAGGAAGCTTAACTGACCCTGAAATACTCCATACTGGATGCTGTGTGTTCTTCAGGCATAAGCCCTCCTGGGTTCCTGAATTCATCAAGTGTCCACAAAGGGATGACTGCATCTACCTCCTTATCTTTTCTTGACACAGAAGAAATTGCCTACTTGTACTGCAGTGACAATCCTGTACCTTCAATTTGATCATCTAAAGAATTTAACTTGTAACTACTTCCCATTGTTTACCTCTTTCTTTCATCACAAGAAGAGTTTGGCACTGAGGATCCGTTCTGGAGCTGACATTTAAACCCACGGTGCTGTGAACCTGCAGGGCGGCCAGCACAGTGGCGAGAGCACTGACAACAGAGAGAAAAGGGTGAGGACAGAGAAAAAGAAACACCTAACTTAGCAACCACAGAATGATCCCCCTGCAGTTACCCAGCTACACAGCCCAGCCATGATTTTTGGCATCTTGCCTTCTTCATCCCTGTCACAGCTCAGTTTGGATAAGGCCTGCATATTTTTGGTTCTCTCTCCAATTTTGCCAAGACTTTCCTGCCTGTTCCTAAAGCTAAATGCAGTGTCTTCTCTCATCCTGCCACATCCCTACTGCTACAGAATTCTTTCCGCAGCTCTGCCCATTACAAACTTGCCTTGCTAAAACCTGTACTGGGAATGCAGCAACAGCAATTCAAATCAATTACTTTGCACATTGAACAGTAAATACAAATCTTATCAAGATGAACACAAGTTTGCTGTGTGAAGGAAGAAACAGAAAATATAGGAAAACAGACTTTTGTGCATTCTGTGAGTTGAGCAACTTGAATACGCTGTTGAAGCACATTCATACATCTTTTTGGGGGACTTCACAAGTACAAGTACATTAGTACACAAGCTAGGCAAATTGTGTACTAATATGACTGCAAGAAAAGCAATAAACTAGCTTGGAAAATGGAATGCATCTTAATGGCTTAGCTTATAAAACACACTGCAGCTAATGCTCTGGTTTCACGTCATGCCATCAACAAATAAAGTTGCTCAGAGAACATAAAACGAAAAAACAAGATTTCTAATTGTCTGGTCTGAAAGGTCAGTTCCAGCCACAGAGCTCCTGCCTTGTGCAAGAGGACAGATGCTGGGGCACAAGAGGACAGATGTTGGGGCACAAGAGGACAGATGTTGGGGCAGTTCATCAGACGATGGCACTGTCCCACTTCCATAAAACAAGAAGTTTTCAGGCAAACACTGTCACTTACCTGTGTGGTGGCCTGTGGTGGCCCTGGGGGACAGGGGTGCCCCGGGCAGGGTGTCCTTGCTGCAGGCTGGTCCCTGGCTGGGCAGGCCCCTGGCAGCAGGGCCAGGACGCTGCCGTTGGCCATGGCCTGGTGACAGGAGAGCTGTCGGTGCCGAAATCCACTGCCACAGGATGCAGAGCACTCGGACCAGGGCCCAGCTACCCACCTACAGGACGCACAGAATACACATTTACAGCAATTATTGCTGTCCTGCTGGTAGCTGACAGCAACTGCTTGCAAAAAAATGCAAAAGAAGCTGTCCTTGCAAGTTTTAGATGTGAGAATGGTTAGAATCCACTTCTTCTTCACTTGCGGAAGGTCTTCTTAATGTGGTTAACTGATGACAGCATATTTGCTAACAGTGCTTGCTACAAACAATGTTTGCTACCAGAATCCATTACCAGGTGAGCCCTACAGACCCTGCTGGATGTGACATTCCAGGAGGAAGGAGAGTGTACTTTTCCATTACTAATAAAATGGATGGTAACAATTCAGTTGGTACTAAAGTGACAGCTGCCATAACTCATCCGAATTTATTACATTGAGATCTCACCAGACAATGACTCAAGCAGAACATGTTATTTATTGATTAGAAGTTGCAAATATTTAGTCAGTCTTGGCAGCTAGGAACAATACTGGGAAGGCAGCAGGTGGTAATACAATCAAGTTGACTTGCTCTTTGCACAAATCTAGGCTAGAAATATAAAATGGACTTTATGTGTATCACAACAGTGATGACAGGAAAAAAATTCTATTTTCTTCAGCAATTATTTCATTCTTCTACACTCAAACAGCATTCAAGGAAGATTAATCTTTTACAGTCTGCACCCTTGTCTTTTTCTCTCTTTTAAAATTGAAGTACTTTTGCAAACATTTGGTGCAGTGCATGCACAGCAAAGCCCAAGTTAAGCAGATACTCAAGGCCTTATATTTGCTTAACTGTAGCTCTCCACTGTGACAGAGAGAAGTGCCTAAACACATGCAAAACTCTTTGAGTAATTAAGGTCATACATCTAAAATTCTAAAGGCTTTATGATTCTATGGATGCTTTCTAAACAGCTGCCTTGAGATGAGAAGATTGTGCAGAAATCAGCAAGTGGGAAAATGGAAAGGACATTTTGCACTTCCCTCCCAGGTCAGCAATCACAGGGGAGAGGCTAAAGGAACCAAGAAACATACACAGGGCTATTTTCCAGGCATCTGGGATGCTCTTTCTGTATAGAAAGCATGGAATATTCCATAAAAGAAAACCAATTAATATTTTAGCATACAAGTATGGCTGGAGGCAGAGTTAATGATGTTAATATACACACAATTGCTTTCCATTGGTGATTACATAAAGGCAAATTAAAAGCAGAACAAATCTAAGCATCTAAAAAGACAATTCAGTTCCCATTCTCTTTAGCTATATGAAAGCACCAGTTTGTTTATGTTGTGAATACTCCAAGGCCAGTGATAATCAGATTATTTAGTCACGCCCTGCAATCCACTGAAAGGCATGACCTTGCTCAGAGGAGCCCCAGGACCTCTTGCACCCTTCCTGTCATCTGCTCCAAGTGCTGGAGCTTCAGAGGGAAATCTGCAACTGAAGCTGTGTTTCAAACTATTAGTTTGATTTCAGTATTTTTCTACTGGCAAAATGTTAGCTTTCTCTGGGCTGGCTGGAGTTCAGTATCACAATTTAAGATAATCTGGTTTTTGGCTGCTAATAATGAAATATAAACAACTTCTCCTGATATATATCTGTGGCTAGGTTTTCTGCATTTAGAACAGAATTTAGAACATACTGGCAAGATGCACTCTCACAATGTCAGCTAAGGTCTTAACACTTCTCTGCCAACATTTTCCAGTGAGGGACAACTCTGAAATGTGTGTATCCCCCACAGAGTTTTGCTGATAGTGATGGCCAATTCTTTAAAGCGACAAAAAGCACTTATTTTGAGGATCCTGTGGGGTTTCCTGTTGAAAACCTGGAGAAACACCCTGTTGAGCTGGAATGCTCAGTGCAACTCAAATAGTCTAGAGGTATGGTTTTGGCCTTCGGAATCAGATATTGTGATACTTGTCTGTGATATGAATATTTTCAGCCCCATGATCCCCAGCCGATCCAGTGAGAAAACTGGCAGGGGAGGACAGTCAAGGAGCACTGTGGTGAGGGGCATTAGAGAGAAATGAGGCATTCCTCAGAAAATATCTTACTGTGAGCTCTGCTGGCACAAAGCAGAGCAGGTGAACACAGAGTTACCCTGGCCACTCTAAACACAACAATTTGTCCCTCTGGGGGGGCACAGATTCCACAAAACTGCACATCCCAGAGTGTCAGGGAGATCTCCAGCTTAGCCTTTGAGGTGTGGTGCGGCAGCTCCTGTTTATTCAGCTGAATCAAGCATTTCCCTACTTGCTTGTGATCCATTTCCACATCTCTCATGCTTTAAGGTTCATGATGAAGCAAACCCCACATTCCACACCCAGAGCACAAACACAGAAACAATTTCAGGAGGCGGTGAGTGCATTTTCATACACAAAGAGCTCATGGAAATAGAGCAGAAGGGAGTTTACCTGGGAGGGCAGTCCTCTCTGTTGCAGGGCTGGTAAACAATCCCTGGTTTTTGCAGCTCTCTGCACTGGGACTCATTTACTTTCTGTTTCTCTGTGTTCGTGCACTGCAGGCTCCTGGAGCGGGTTCCTGAATGCCCACAGGTGGCAGAGCAGGGGCTCCACTCAGCATATTCCCAGGTGTAGCCTAAGAAATACAATTGGAAGCAGTGTGAGAGTGGCACTGTGCATTGGCACTGTGTCACACTTTGATTGATTTGGCAGCACGCTCTGTAGGCTGGATAGACACCACACCCTCTGTAGAAAAGCAAATATTTCAGCACCGTGAAAAGGGACTGTGGGCCAAAGTAGAACTAAATTTTACTTCTGCTCAGCTTCCCCTCAAGTCCAGCCATTACCTACGAGCATGAAGCCCTCTAGAAGGCAAATGAGATCAGCACATGAAGGGCAGAACCTGGCTCACAGTAGGAACTGATGAGCTTCCTCTAAAACTTTCATAACATTTTTATACAATGAGCATTAAAAAGAGGAAATTGTAAATCAGGCTCTTCTAGGTTTCCTGCTGTTCCACAGCAAGTTTGTCCTGAACAAAACTCATCTTACTCCAGACACCTCACATAATTTTAGGATTTAAGAAAATCCTGTACTAAACTACAGAGAGAAGTATTTAATGTAAAAATAATTTGCCACTGAGGCATCTGGCAAGACGAAAAAGGAATTTGTCCTAAAGAGCATTTTATATTAAAAACCGATCACCTCTAACAATTACTACCTTTATATTTAGTCAAAATTCCACACTTACCCCTTCCTCCACAATTTTTTTTGACACTTGGTAAAAGATGAAGTACTATGCAATGTTGACAGATTTTTATGTGATCACAGAAGGAGTCAGGTTTTTCTATAATAACCAAGAATAATTGATAGCTACCAGCTGTGTCCACAGACTCACTCTTGCAGCACATAATGAATTCTTTAACTTATTGTTTTTCAATGTTTCCTTATTACTTCTGGATTTCTTAAAATAATACAAAAGGGCCTTTTTCAAAGTAGAAATAGTTAAATTTACTGACTGTAGCTATGATGGAGAGACTGTATTGTTTGTTTAACTAGGATGACACTGCTCAGAAGTGCCCTCAAAATGCCTACTGTGCAAAAACCACCAAGGGGGTTTTACAGCCTCACAAATGCATGGGTATGGCAGTGATGAAACATTTATTTAAGTGTCAATCACAGTTAAAGCTCAAAACCAGAAAATCACCCCAAAATACTGCCCAAGCTGACTGGAGAGGGGATTGGGCAACCAAAAGGCAGTCCAGCTGAAGACTGCAGGTGGACAGTTCAGTAACTGGCAGAAATTCGTACTGTAATGAGATCTAGAATAGGATCTAGGGCTGGACCTAGTTTTTGAAAAGTTCTATTAGGGTGTTTTCTGATTTACATTTGATTTTTAAAATTAAATGCTTTTTTAAAATTAAATTGTTTTGATTCAGGCACTCCAGAGCCCTCCTCACCTACTGAGAACATCCTCATAGAGAGCCCAGGGGATCTGATCCTACTGCTTGAGTCCCCTGCACATCAGTCATAAGCCAAACCAAACTGATATGTGAAGAGATAAAACATATAGAAAAGCTTACAGTAGATTATGCTGGGGAACCTTACAAGACATTCTTGAGAATTTCACATGGAAATCTATGAGTGTGCAGGGTGCTCTAGTATGTTGATGTGATTAAGGGTGTTTGCAGTAAGATCACTACCATATAAATTGCCATGATCCTGGAATATGAAAATTGCATTGAAATTATTTTTATTGTAAGGAAGAGATTTCCAAAGATGACCTCAATGTCAGTTTTGTTTCAGTTTGGTGGACTACCATGGAGAAGTTTGTTGAAGGGGAAGTTGATAAAACCTGTCTGATTTAAAACTGTTTAAGCAGAAAGACATTCTCTCAGCTTCTCAGAACAGGCAAGCAGAAAGAAAACCCCCACAGGATATTTGGATACACATTAATTACCATATGCAACTCTGAGAATGGCATTTCTACTGACTTAAATAAGACCATACATGAAGCAATGTCTTGCTGAATTACTTTCAATGCAGAAAAGAAGGTTAGTTATCAGGAAAGTCTTTACAGAGCAAAAGAAGACATTTTAAAATTCAAGAATTTGTCATATAATTGTCAACAAACCTTCCTTCTTGACATTTACCCAAACTGACATTAGTTTTGCACTAGCTGAAGTCCGACATTGGAATTGTCCAGCAAATTGACCAGAGTTGGTGTTCACCTCTAGGATACGACCCCCAACCAGGGTTCTGTATTCCAAGCTCTGAACTTCCTCAACTGGGCTGTCTCCAAAGAGCCACTGGACTGTATTCCTGTGACTGGGCAGCACTGGGCAACCTAAAAATCAACAGCATTTTAACAGGTTTTTTCTCAGCACATTGAAATGTTTATGAACAAGCGTGTACAAGTGTGTGATTCTGCATAAAGGACATTACCATTCTAAATAAAAACAAGAATAGGCATAAATTCACTGAAGTCCAAGTTAGGGCCCAAAATCCTGACTGGCCCTTGAGGGGTATGAGCTCTGTAAGCTGATGTGTCCTTACCACACTTCATCATTTCCCTTTCAGTAAGTTCTTATAAACTTAACTTTCCATAGGAACAAAGTGGAAGAGTGGGAGCAATGATTTAAAATGGAACAAAGATTTCACCCCAAACACTACAGTATGCAAATAGGTCTGCAATTAAAGACCTTCTATCTGTTTGGGAAAGGAGTCTAAATGCACTAAATGAAATTGATGCATTTTCACTCCACAGGGCACAGGCAGGGATGGAAACAAAGACATTCATTTAGACAGGAAAAAAACACCAAACAGAGACCAGTTGAATTCCTTCCATTTTTCAAGTGAAGCTCAAAGAGCAATTGCATGGCTTTAGTGTCAGGGTGATTCACCTTACAATTGCACTCACTTTTTTCCATGGGGCCCCCTCTATTTTAGTAGAATAATTAAATAATATTAATGAAAAAGCAGAAAAGACAACACACCTATCCTTAGTGGATCACCAGGTGCCACACTGACATTGGTACCAATCCCAGATGCCATCAGGACACGCTTCCTTCTGCTTCCCTTCAATAACTGACTGTTATTGTCTGCAAGTCTTTGTTCTGTAACACAGCGCATAAAGATCTCTTCTGAGCAAGAATTAAATAATTATATCAAAAAATATTTCATATCAAAATATCCAGCATGTTGGTTATGAAACAGAAAAATAATAGCAGTTTGGAATTCTTTAGGATCAACTTCATTTACGCAGCTAAATTATCAGTCTAATAAACTACATGTGTACAGGGAAACAGAAATTATTTATGTTTGTGCAAGTTTCTGAATAATTCAATAAATCAATACATTTATTGAATTTGTTAGAAAAACAAGCCTGTAACAGTATAAAAACAAGACTTACAGGATGTATTTCCTGTTGATCATGACATTATTTATTATTTCATTGCACGCAAAAATTGTAAGAAAAATAATTCTCTCAGTGGAATCTGGCCAATTCCTCTGTTCCATTAGGTAGAATTATAACAAAATGTTATAATAGAAAAAAGAACATCTTTTAAAATCTCATTATGCACAGAGATAGCAAGATGAATGCAGAGTCAAATGCCCATCACTATAGCAACTCCTCCTTTTTCTCATATGCTGGAAGAATAACTGCCAAAAATGTGGGCAATCTGTCAGTAACACACAGTTCTTACCACTTAGTCAACATTTCTGTTTTAATGACTGTACATAACATCTATGTCTATCCTTCCAGAAGGGTTTAAATCTTTTGCTATATCTTTTGCTATATTCTAAATTGTCTGGGTCATTTTACATTGGCTCAACACTTTTCCTCCGTGTGCGATTTCTGTACAAAGCCTCCTGCCTGTCTGTAAACACCAGGACAAAAAAATCCTCCACAAAACCACACGGAGGCCAGCTCCACAGGCAAAGGACTGGTTGCCTGGTCAGCCCTTAGGGAGTTTTATTGGAAAGGCTGCACAGACTTTGTGCTACTGCTGGACTGGCCCCGATCAGGCAAGCAAGTCCTGTAGCCAGGCCAAAAATCTGATGGCATGTTTCACACAACAATCTGTAAGTCCTGACAGCAGAAGTCCTCCCATTTCACTCCAGTCTTGCACAGCCAAAAACTTGCAGAATTTGGCCCTCTCCTATCCACCCCAGATTTATTTGAACTAATGTCACATGACCAGGAATTGAAACAAAATTTAGACTCTTGTGAGCAATACTCCAGTCACGTCATTATAGCAATATTCCTCTCTGGAACACCCAGAGTTTTGATGTACTCCAGGAAAAGTGAAAGCAGGAAGGCAGATCCGTCTGCACTCAGCCTCACACAGAGGCTCCTATTCTGTCTCTAGAACATCCTCTTCAGCCAGCAGCCCCAAACATCCACAGCCTGCCCTGGGTGTGTGCCTAAGAAAGGATCTTTGCACAGCAAGGGCTGGGACAACTCATCTCTAGAGCCAAAGGATCCAAGGACTGCAGTGATTTGCAAGACCTGATTGCATTATACAGAGTTGCATTATTAATCTACTTACAATAGAGGTATTTACATGGGGTTTTTTCTTTACATTTTCTGTTCTAGGAGTTCAGGGCTCATAATCAGATATTTTTCTTTTCCACTCCCCTACATTTCATTAGCCTCTATAATTAAAAAAAAAGAACACCAAACACCAGAACCAGTCTTTGCTTTCTTTTTCCTGTGTTTCCCTGAAGATTTTCTGAATACTCAAGCCTGCCCTGTGTCTCTTGTTAGAAGCACTGGGATCACTGTAATGTGACTGGATTTAGTTCCTAATGTGCCAGGTGGTTTAAGGGCTGATTATTTGTCACCTGGAAGCAAGAAGATGGAGCAACCTTGAAGTCACAAGTCAAACCATCTGTACCTAGATCCACATTACAGGAACACAAAATAGAGAACACATCCAAGGGAGTCAGATGCAATCAAAAAGTTCAAATTTCCTATAAAGTGTTAAATATGCCCCCAACTATTTTATGGTTGAACTTTGATTATAAATTGGCTGACTTGTGTTATCAGTAAGGAATTCTCATTTAGCACTTACCAGTTATGTGGAGAACAGATGCAGCCTCAGCTTTTCCAAGAGCATTGGCTGCTCTGCAGGTGTATGTTCCTGCATCTCGGGAGGAAACATTGCTCAGAAATAAAGAGCCATTCAAAACCAAGGAAGAACTGATTTGTACAACATCCCTCTTCTTCAGCCATGTTACATTTGGTTTGGGAACACCTTTAAAATGAAAATAATTAAAACATTTATTGTGAGAGATAAGCCATAAAGTCTGGGTTGCTAACTGCTACCATTGCATTCAAGAATCCTGAGCTCCTTTGTCATTTCACAGAGTGGGAAAAGCTAAGTAACAGCATTGCAGTAAAACAAGCAGTTTTCACACCCACAAGAAAACATCTCAGTTGTGACCCCTATTAATAATTTAGCATCCCACTAAAAATAAAGCTCAAAGGTTAAATTCTGCAAGCCCAGCTCAAAGACAGCTTTACAGACTGCTACCAGTCCTGCAAAAGCAACGTGCTCACATATCTCATTCAAAGATGTGACACCACTAAACCCAGCCAGGACCAGCTGATGGAAAGGTCTGCACAGTACCTTCTCAATCAGCCTGCCTCCCACAAGGAAGGAAGGACAGAAGGGAGGAAGGAAGATTAAAATTTTTATCAAAAATTGGGAAAAAAATGTGGGGTAACAGTATTCCTTTTGAAGAAAAAAATTAGAAAATACATGTGGCTAATTTATGCCAAAACACTTGTGACAATTTCTCCAAGTTGCAGATGTGATCTGAACATCTTGTAATGACAGAGGGGGAAGGGAACAGAAAGAGCTATTAATAATGAAAAGAGGGGTTCTCTTGTTAAGCAATCTCAGTTACTGTGGTACAGAAGCTGAAGGTCTACCATCATTGCTGCTATAGTGCTTGAACTCTTGAGAGCCTCAGTTCTTGCAGATAACTTGTCATTTTCAATTTTAATCAATTAAATTACTTTGAGTGCTAATTTTTAATGAAATTATTTTTCCACTGGCACACTACCAGTGGGAAGACTGTTTTATTTTCCTCAAACACTTGCCTTTAAAAAGAGATTTTGCAAGTTGGCAAATCCGACACCTCATTGATGTGCTCTGGTTGAGCTGCTGCAGCAGAAATGCTCTTTCTAAGTTCAAAAATCCTGGGGAAACCACTGGGTAAGCTGGCACACGTGGCACATTGAGCAGCCACAGACATGCACGGAAGTGTGGGGATGGGACAAGTCACAGATGGAAAAAATCTCTCACCTGAACCCTTTTTGTCACTAAATAAATTGGTCAGTGCCCACTGAAGACTCCTCAGCCAGGTTCTGCTGCAGGAGCTGACCCCAATGTGGGACATTTGGAAGCTGCAGCCATCCTGAATGCTAATTCAGGCTCCTCTCCTCACAGATCATTGTGCAGTATTACTTTACAGATGATGTCTTCATGATGTGGAATGGCCTTTAGGAACAACTTTAACATTTCAATCACTGGCTTAGCACTTCCAATGCACACCTCAAGTTTTTCCTTTGCTGTAATAGGAACCAGACATATTTTTTGGAACCTGCTATTTCACTGAAGGAAAAAGCTCCCCCCGCCATTTTGTCTAGAAAGGCAGTGAAGAGAAACACTCTGGGTAATCACAGATTTTATTCTAGACAATTCAGCAGCTGTTCTGTGCTTTTAAACTCATGTAGAACTGTGTTTTACTGAATAAACCTGATTAAAACAAGATCTGCAGTGTGCACAGCGGTCCGAAAACCAGGTTGTTTTTCAAGTTTCTAGAAGAAGCTTTATGACACTTTGAAAAATCCATCTGGAATTAGGATGAGGTCTTGGTTTAAGGGTCTTTTTTCCATTTTACCCAGATTTCTGGCTAAAGTGTATAATTCTCAGACATTTTTCCTTTACAGTGTTATTTCCACAGCCATTCAGGCATGTATACTTACTCTGCAGATGGGCTGAGGAGGTGGTGTGAGGATCTGAGCTGTTTTACTCTCAGACCTAGAGGTTTGCAGCCAGACTACCCTCCCTGGCACCAAAGCCCAGCCGGCCAATCAGAGCCAAAAAGAAGCCAGAAGCAGCACAGCTGAGATGGGACTGGAGTAAAAAGGTTTAAAGTCAAATTCCACAAAACACAAAAACGTTTGGAATGGTTCAAATTTAAACTTTTAACCTGAGCCTCTATCAAGCATCAGTGCAATATCACCTCATGATAGTCCTCCCTCTGCTCTCATGACAGCATTCAGGAGTGTAGCTCATTCCCAGGATTTAACTAAAGTCAAATATTTTTCTTCCAAACGCTTTATATCCTAGAGCTGTCCCAGAAAAATTGCCATGTCTCTATTCTTCTACTCATTCGGAGACATGTAGAGCCTTTAAAAATGTGAACTGGAGTTCAGTTTGCAGAAGACATCTGCAGAATAGCTTTGCCACTCATTTTAAGTTCAAAACTGGGTATCTGTCACACACCTTAAACTCAAGTTATAGCAAATGATTCCTCTTTCTTTCTCCAAAGAGCTGTATTTGTTTCTCTTTAGGGAAAACAAGTGAGTAATACCACACACACAAGTAAATCAGGCCCTTACTCCAGTGAATAATGTGAGCACACAAACATAAATTGTAGGTCTGAGGAGAAGTGCAGACAGAGCCCTGCACCAGAGGCCAGCAGCCAGGCCAGCTGTCATGCACCAGGAATCCACCCAGGCCATGGGAAACCAGTTAAATAGAATGTGTGGGAGGGGGAACCCATGGAAAAGAAGCAGTTAAATAGAATGTGTGGGAGGGGGAACCCATGGAAAAGAAGCAGTTAAATAGAATGTGTGAGAGGGGGAACCCATGGAAAAGAAGCAGTTAAACAGAATGTGTGGGAGGGGGAACCCATGGAAATGAAGCAGTTAAATGGAATGTGTGAGAGGGGGAACCCATGGAAAAGAAGCAGTTAAATGGAATGTGTGGGAGGGGGAACCCATGGAAAAGAAGCAGTTAAACAGAATGTGTGACCCATGGAAAAAAGCAGTTAAACAGAATGTGTGGGGGTGAACCCACAGTTAAATGGCTGTGAGAGGGGGAACCCATGGAAAAGCAGTTAAATGGAATGTTGGAAAAAAGAAGCAGTTCAATAGATGACACTAAAAGCACGGGTGCTGCACACCCTGCTCTTGATGGGACATGTTTGAGCCCAAAGCAGCAGTGGGAATCATCACAACACCCCTGCACTGTATTTTACCCCAAACTATCAAGGAGAAAGATTTTTATCTAGGAGTTAATTATTGTTATGTGAGCTGTGTGCCAAGCCCCTCTGAGTTGGCCTCTTCACAAACATTTTGAGGACCCTTCAAGATTTTGCATTTCATGGTTCCCTTTCTTTCCCCACCTCTGTAATACATGGAAACCAATTCACTGTCTGAGAGTGAGACTGGGAAATATTGGACTATGTGCTTAAGAACAACTGGTATTTGTAATCAAGCTCCTTCTCTGACCTCTCCACTGGCTTTTGGTTAGGTTGCCATTAACAGAATTAAGGCAAATGCTCAGACTGAGTCCTAAGCTAAGGGGAAAAATAAAAAAAATTCCTCTAGAGAATTCAGGGACCTATTACAGACTGGAGTTGAGCATGAAGAGAGGAGAAGAGAAGAAGACTCAGAAATCAGGGGCCTCTAACCCTGCCTTTCAGGGGAACCCAAAACTGTGATAAAAAGTTTTCAGAGTTGGGCATCCAGAGAGACACAGTAGAGAAACCACTCAGAAAAAAAGGCTGATATCTCCTAATAGACACCCTAGAAAGAGATTAAGGAAATAAAGCTGGAGAAAGACTTCCCTATAGTCCAGCTCCTTCACATTCTTGGGCAAAGCAGAACATGTATTTCAAGCCCTTCTGGACAGCTTCACTTTATCTTTACGTTCCTTTAGCCAGTGAAAAATCCTTTTCTGCTGTACATCTCATGGGAGACAGAGTTCTTGTTTATATTTTCATTTCTGGAATTCCTATCAGGAGAAACTCCTACTGTTAGAGGACACTTAGGAAAACTAGTTTTAGGTGTGCATTTAGTTTTTTTGCTTAGGAGTACCTTGCATAAAACTCCATCTCACAGCCCATCACAGCCCTAGCATGCAGTTAGCTTTAGCACATTTCAGGTGCAAAACCTTCCATTGTGCAGATTTTCAGCGCTTTTTCTTTAGAAATTAGACTCCATATTTACTGCTCCTGAGATAAGATTTCCCTTCCCTACTGGTATGCAGCTCTGCACACTGAGCTGAGTCTCAGCTAGGAGCTCCTGGGAAAGAGCAGGCAAAGCACACAATTCCCACATTCCTCTTGT
The DNA here is from genome assembly GCA_024865655.1 of Emberiza elegans. Taxonomy (NCBI): domain Eukaryota; kingdom Metazoa; phylum Chordata; class Aves; order Passeriformes; family Fringillidae; genus Emberiza; species Emberiza elegans. The sequence continues at coordinate 9,474,335 of JALJVW010000398.1, forward strand.
GACAAGGCTCTTCCAGTTGCACTGTCAAAAGCACCAATTTTCCTACACAGAAACTACAGGAGCAAGTTCAAGCATAACATCAAAACTAAGAAAAAGTTCAATTTTTTCTTCTTAGGCAAGTAGTTAAGGCCTAAACCCTCTGTTTTACCCTTTAGAACTCATGTAAATGAAAACCTAAGAGTTTTAAGCAGTTTTCTCATTCAAGGAGAAACAAAACTAAGCAAAAATAAGCCAAAACCAAGTTGTTGCCTTTAATTTTTTCCCTCATATTAAAGGGACTGAAATTACTCTTGAGCTTTAAGACATATTTGTAGGACTTGAAGGATTTTCTCCTGGGCACAAGGTTGAATTTTACTGCAGATGCTTGACTCTTGCTTATTTAAAGATTGATTTACACCGGGACTTTAAATAAACAAAAATAACTTCCACACTGTCTTCAGGAGAATTTTTTCATTTTAGAATTGTAGCAAGAACAGTTACAAGCTGAATAATTCCTGGTTTGATCTGCAGAGAGCACAACAAGGGGAAGGAGGAAGAGGGAAGAGATGGCCTGTAGCCCCCCTTGTTTCCTTCCTACCACATCTCCATGCAGATGTAGCTGAGGATGAGCCCAAAGACTCAGAATCCCTGAGTGCAGTAAAGATCCCAGGGGTTCAAATGGGAGATGTGTCACTGGATCCAGAGAACAGCAGAATCCAACAATTATATCCTACAGCTCCAAGTCAGGAAATCACTTAGGCATGAGACTAAATCCATCCCTATCAGGGAATGCAATTAAACACATACTTAAAATTCAGGAGGGCTGTAATTGTCCTTCATGAACAAAGATGCATTCCTGAACTCAGGCCTTCTTAGTTCTCAAAAAAACTTGAAAATGCAAATCTTACTCTTACAACGGATCTAAATCCTCTTAAAAAGTTCTTCTATAGACCTAAGTGGCTATAAAACTTTAAAATTAGTTTAATCTATTTTTCTGACCTCAAACACAGGTTATTTTCCACTAGCACTGGAGCAGCTCTACAATATTCAATGTTCCATGAAAAAACTCATTTTCCACCATGAGTGGCCCTGGGACAGCAAATGTTATGGAAAAAAACTCTAGCTCCGGATGGGACTGCAAAACACGTGTTTAAAAAAAGAGAGAAAAAGGAATCTGCACTATAGGGTGCCCTTAAAATATTCAGTGTTCAAAAACAAATTTCCTCCAACCTTGAAAGCCCTGTGAAATATTACACACCATAAAAACCTTGGCCTACTAACTACCTGCTCTAAAACACTGGATATGTCTTCAGAAATTTCTCCCCCAGCTACGCAGGATCTCATAAAGTATTCTGAGTTTCCCATTCAAGAGCAAGGCAGAACTGTGCTGGCACAAAGCACCTTCTGCTGCACTTCACTAGAACTTTACCTTATTTCAGAGGCTAAATTTGCATGTCTGCCTTTCAGAGGAATCAGTTCTGGGTCAGCTGTACCCACACAATGAATGATTTTATTTACCCTACACCCCTAACACCCCCAGTGCACTGAGCATAACCTACACAGCAATTGCACCCACTGCTGCACCTTTGCCTTTTCTCCAGCAGAATTCTCAAACTGCCTTTATATTCATCTGAGTTATGCTTGGGCAATCAACTTCCAGCGAACCCTAAAGAGCCTAAACCTGCTGCTACTGAAATTACCTGTACGAATCTTGCCAGCTTCACCAGGAACAAACCAGCATGGGGCATTTTGGCACCCAGTGTTACCCCCAGCCTGCCCTCTGACACTGCCCCTTCTCTGGCAAGCTTTCAAAGCCTCTCCTGCTTCCTACCAGCCTTGCAGCAGCCCCTCTTCCTAGGTGGTAGCAGCATCTGGCAGGATTTAGGTATTCTTACCAACATCTGGTGACCTCCTTAGACAGGTTCCCAAAGCAAGACCCCTTCCCACCCCACTCCTGCCATGGCTCTGTCAGGTTCTGTTTAGCTCTCTGGCTGTCAAAGAGAACTTAATCTTTTTTCCAGCTGTAGAAGTTTAAGGCTAATATTTTTCAAAATCAGGCATTTAAAATAAGACAACTATTATTTAGCAGCTAATGACTGCTAGAGTGAATTGTGCAGTGAACCCCCAACAAGGACTCAGTTGGTGTGCATTGGGCACTTCCACATTTCGGCACTGTTAGCAGAGACTGGTTTACCCAGCTGGTGTAATTATATAATTGTACTTTCACTTCACTGAATAACAGTGCTGCATCACCAGGGATCACACTCGATCATCAGATGTTTGTCATCATAAAGTAGATACATACACATGGACTTCAAAGATATTATTTTATCAGAAATCAAAGCGCTATACAAGAATTGCTATCCTTAGTTAGATCTGAAGTCCACTTAACTCTGCATTTTCTGTCCAACAATGGGCACCTGGAGATGTGTAGGCAAAGCACAAAAATCATGTCACTTATTGAACAACCCTTCCTCAAAATACCCTCCAGAAATAGCCTTTAGCTCATGCCTGTTTCATCTACTGCTCTTCTCTCTACCTCTTTCAGCTCTACTGTATCATTTTTGAGATGAGGTCAGCAAGTTGCAAACAGGATTCACCACAGCTTTAAAGAATGGCCCATTTATATTTTCTATTATTTCATCCATTCCTCTGCCATTAGTTTTGGTTTGGACAGCACCCAGCAGGCTTGCTGGTGTTCCATGGAGCTGAGAACCATCCCTGCACAGACCTTTCTCTGACTGCAAATCCTTCAGGGACAGCCACATGCACTTGTCTGCCTTTCATGTTATTTGTTCTATACGTGTATTTATTCTGCAAATATCAGCTTTGAACATCCTTTGAGTTCATCTAGCTTTTAAATGTTACTTCTGTGATCATCCTGCTGCAACTCTTTGGAGAGGGTTTTAGATACATTAGCCTTTATAAATCTTTATTCTTTTAGTTGACAGTTTTAGTCAACTCACTGATCACATTTCTTCCGAGAACTTTTATAAAAATGTTGAGCATCAAAGATCCCAAAACAGCCTTTGGGGCACCCTACTCTCTCTTCACTGTAAATTTAACCACTTGTTCCTCTCAGTCATTTAAGCAGGTGGAAATCACTGAGACAGTCTCTTTCTTTTTCTAATTAGAATTTGTTAAACTTGGCCTAGGCAACTTCTCAACAGTTTTTTTTCAGACTGAAATAGGAAGTATTTGAAATTTTACCTTCCTCTAACACAATCCATCTTAACCCTTCCTGGACTAGAAATTTAAAGGAAATTTCTTTTCAAATCAGCAAAGCCATGAGAGGGAAAAAAAAGTCCATGCTGTAAACAATTTCAATTTATGGATTTCCCCCTCCTCCCTGAGGCTCTATCTGCCTCTGCCTCAGGAATGTGTTCTTCTAGAGCCCTGGTGGGTACCAATGTCCCAAAAGACACCCAATGTGTGTTGGATGAGGGTTGCTTTGGACTGTGCAGCCAATCTTGCCTGGACCCTCAGCCATCCTGCCCAGAGTATTGGCAAAGTGTCAGGTACAGTCTCCAGGCACACCCCTCCGTTCAGTGATATCCAGTTTTTAGGTCCCCAGACTGCTACAGGGCACAAAGCAAAGCACAATTAAGCTTTTGAACATCTTTCAGTCCTTCCTGCTTAAGCCTGATCCCAACAAAAACTCTAATGAAGAAGCACTTAGTGTAAAAAGCATAAGAGCAAAAGATTTTCCTTCTATTACACTAATTATAAATACTGTCATTCCTTCCTCATAAAATAAATCTTTACACACTCCTTTAAACTTTTGAAATCTATTATTAATATCCTTTAGAACATACAAAACCCCTAAAATAAATGAGGAGCCAAAATCCTCTGTATTAAACTTTATATTTCTTCACTGACATCTTCTAAAGGGGCTAAGCATAGAAGACAAAGAACAGCATCACAGTTACATTTGGAATAGTGTGGGTAAATGAAGAAACAGATGGAAAAATCAAAATCTTGATCTTTCTGGACCTGTTTCAAGTTCCAACACCGACAGCAAATACTTGGTCCACCTTTGTGAAAATTCTGTGCAAAAAGATACAACAGGCTTTGTGTATTTCTCCCAATTTTTTATCAGTATGTTATTACTAGAGAGCCAAAATGTATTCGTAGGAATGTAGAAATTGGATGAAGGTGCAGATTCTACTTTTCAAGGCCCGTGTGCCAAGATATTTCAGAGCTGCAAAGAGAAGTGTAAACAACCTCAGCGTGGTGTGTGTCACTTCCCTGCTCTCACCAGCAAGCGGCAGACAACGCACATTTTATTCACATTTCCACTCTTCCCTCTATTCTACTTCAACTCAGAACTTTCAAAGTTTTTACAATAAATGGGGTCTGACAGTTTTAGTTTATTTTAGCAATAATCACAAGGACGGTTTTTTTCTGCAAATACAATAAATGTTATCCAAGAGCAATTTGGAGCAATCAGTATTGATATTTATACCATGTGTGTTGATTGAAAAGCTCTTGGCTGTAAGAATGGAATATGAATCTACCCAGAATGTATGAATATCTTCTAACGTATGCTCGTGTGGGAGCTATAAAAAGGATTTTATTATAATTAGTGGAAAAATAGTCTTGTTATAAACTAAAAAGAGAAAAGAGAAACCATCCGTTTGTACAGTTCAACTAACTTTTCTTAGTCTTCTCTTTGATGCTCTTCTGTTCACTAGGACACACTGGTCTTCAGAAATTCAAAGAGCTTTTTTCAATCTCAATATGATTTTTGGAGTGTGAGAGAAAGGCTTTCAAAAGGATAAAAGAACCAAATTAGCAACAATGAAAAAGAAAACAAACTTGTACCAAAAAGGCCAACGCTGCACAAAATATTAAAGTTTACATCTTCAATAGGTCAATTTCTTTGCAGAAGAAAGTATGGATTGAACAACTCTAAAAATGTCCTTTAGGTTATTCATTCTACAGAAAAAAAACCCTCAGAGGTCACAGCAGCCAAGAAATTTAAAAGTAATAATTCTACTACTGACATGGCACTAATACTCTTCACACACACAGACACTTTATTGATTAGATGGCTCTTCTTGTGGAGAACTATTCTGGGGGCTAGCAGGAGTCCCAAAGACCAGATGTGACACCAGTGAGCAATCTGCATGAGTAATGTCTGTGTGGAAGGATCCTGAACAAACTCCTGGCAGAACACGGAGAGCACAAAGGCTCATCCAGGGATGTTTCACTCAGTGAAACTCCCAGGGCAAACCGATCCTCTGCAGAGCCATCAGGAGGAAGGGCAGCGAGGAAGAGGCGCTGCAGATCCAGCCAAGGTCTCCCTGACTCTACAAGAAGGGCTCTCTTATCATTACTTTTGCAGGTCTGATCATTCACATCATCTTTTATCAGCATTTACAATGAAGTTCTCATCCTCCTACACTGCAAATGGACACATTTTTAGGTCCCACCCATCAGACAAACGTATCAGCATAAGGTGCTATTAAATTCAATCTTCTGAAGTCACTGGTTTATTACTTTCCATTAAGGAAAGAAGAACAGGAAAACTCTGCTTACATCATTGCAAAAGTTTTTCTGCTTCCAGACTTAGTGACATTTTAAGACATGCAAGCTCTATTTTATTCACAAACAGTAATACTTACTTCCTTGGCAGTGACAGGAAATAAAGCAATTAGATAAATCATTTTCTAAGTCAACACTGGTGTCTCAGCATAACTAAAGTTTGGCTCACCAATATATACAATTCTAGAGCATTTGGAAGTCTACAGTCCCATGTGAAAATATTAATTTATATTTAAATTGCTAACTGCTTACCCATCCTAACAATATTAATATTAACAGTGTGACATGAACTCTCTGCTGAATTTGAGATGTAGGTCAGTTATAGAAGGAGCTGCCAAACTATAGTTGGAAAATATTACTTCATCAAAGAATTAGCCTTGGTACAACGGTGAATAGCAGAGCCACATGTCCTAATATATGTCAGCCTGGCGCCACTATTGTATGCAGAGCTATTTGCATATATATATTTCTATCACTACCCTGGTTCAGTATCAACACCCTCTGATATGCATTTCCCAGCACATGAATGGGAGCAGCACACACTGGCTGCTCTGAGGTCGTTCTTTGCACTCACTTGCAACCTTCGTGGTTATTTGCACTTTCACACATCATCTTCACAAAAGGCTGAGCTCAGCTTATTAAATGTTTGACAGAATATTGCTGCTGTGACTGAAATATTACACTTCAAACCTCACAGACAGCAATGGTAAGATTAAAAAGAAAATAGGTACCTTTCCAGCAAAGGGTTAGAAAGTAAAATGCAGCAGTGAACTGCTTAATGCATGTTAATTATGATTGATATTATTCTTCCTCCACAGATGTTGAGCTAGAAAATATCTGTATTCTCTCATAGCTCGGCACTTTCCTTTGTTTCCTCACTGCAGCTGCAGACTGATGGATCTAAAAGGTGAGTTTACTTCACCAGCAGGTTTAAAGTTCTATTAGGCTATGGCTGGAGATTTCATTTTCAGTTTTAACAATAGTCTAGACAGATGTGCATCTCCAACAGGGGTAAGGAAAGTTCTTTGATGAGCAAGTCAGCTGGCCATGCTCACTATTGCAGCAAGACAGCCCCTCACCCTGGTGGGCTCTCTAGTGGAGCCCCAGACCACTTCTTGGAAAGAAAGCCCTTTAGGGAAAGCCTGAACATACAAATGTGTGTGTAAATTGAAGTGACAGGCAGAAAATAAATAGGACTGGTGTGGGTGACATGCCTAATAAAAAAACATTAATGATCAATGACTTTCAGCCTTCACTGGTAATTTATTCCAAGATAAAAGATAAGTTTCTGATCCCAACATTACAAGCAACATCACTGCAGTTCTTACTTACCTTTCACTGGACATTCAATCAAAATATTTGCTCCAATTCTTGCCATGATTGTACCTCCAACAACTGCTGAGAAACTGCTGGCTTCCAGATTTGTCTTATTTAACACAGAGGACAAGATGACAGGCACCTCTTTGAAATGAAAGGGATAGTAAAGCTTTATTTAACTTCTAAACATAGATCTTGTATTTAAATTCATCATGTTTGGAACAGAATTCAGTCTGCAAAACAGCAGCCAGAAAAGCCAGGTGGGACAGATACAGGCGGACTGAGTTCACACCTGCTGTGGTTTTAGAGCAACAAGACCATCTTACTGCTGCCTATTAAATCAGGCAGAGTTTCAATAAAAGAAACTATTTCACATTGCAGTGGGCATGGGTGTTTATATGCATATATCTCTACACACACATATATATATGTATGTATATATATATATATGTATGTATATATATATATGTTTGTGTGTGTGTGTGTGTGTAAAAGCCTGGTTTTGTGGAATGCCACTGTTTTACCTGCACGCAACAGCAGTGACGTTTCCATGTCAAAACCAGCGTCATTAACAACCAGGCATGCATAGGTACCAAGCTCCTTTTGAGTAGGATTCCGAATCTGCACTCTTCCAGTGGTGTCCAGGATCACCCTGCACAATAACCAAGGAAATACAAGGGTTACTACCCCGGGACAAACCCAGCTGAATGCCCTTGCAAGAGTTACAGATAGAGCAGCAAGGCTCCTTTTTAGGAGTTTGCAGACCCAGAGCAGCGCAGGCAGTCCCAGCTCTGCCTCCTCTCTGGTGGCAGAAGGGGAGCACTCAGGGATACACGCAGGGAGGATTGTGCACATCTCCTTCTCCTGCAGGGCTGTGTCCCACTTGCAGCCCTTGGAAGGGCAGTCAGTTTGCTACCACAAACCAGGATCCCCTGGGCACAGAAGTGTGAATAAATCAGAATACCACAATTAAAAGTATTAGGCTTGGCAACAAATCAATCTCTCCGGACCAAGCTTGGTTTTCAGCAGGATTGGGGAATTCGCAAATCTATGGCCTGATCTGACTTTCAAATTATTATGGGGTTGGGGCTTTTTTAAAATGCCATCATTGAAGCTAAAGTCTTCCACCAAAATCTCACAGGTGTCTTGAGTACCTTGCCTGTCCTCTGAGGATGATCACAGCCTGGGGAAGAGGCTGAAAATAACAACTTTTCTCTTCTGTTACGTTTCTCACCACTTAGTTACGTGACTTGCCACACATTCAGCACATCCCAAAAACCTGCAGCTGGTGTTTTCCCACACTGAGTACATATACATAATAGATTAACAAAAATTAATATTAAAAATACCTGTGTCTCAACAAAACAAGCCACCTCATGGCTCAAGTACATCCTTCTTTACAAATCTGACAGATAAAAACCATTTACCTCCTCACACTCTTTCCAGATGCAATGCTATTAACATCACTTTTGGGTCCACACACCTATATGTAGATTTGTGTAGAAGAAACTTTACTAGGAAAAGAATTAAGAAATAAACCTACTTTGCCTTGAGTGCAAGAATATCAGTCTGGGCAAAAATTAGGAAGCAAACATACTTGTGAATAAACAAAACACCATCATGTCCACAGAAATTGAAGTATCACTTGCTACAAATTAATGCAAAATTATGCACATTTCACAAAATAAATGCAACTGGTGGGAGCCACATGATTCTAAAAACATTTTCACTTTTCAAAATGGCTTAGTTTGGGTGTCTTTGCTTTAATTGATAGCCCTGCAGAAGTATATTTTTCTTGGCAGTGCATTTAATCAGTTAAATATGTTGAGAATTATTCAAAAGCATCTTTATCATTTCAGAACCAGTTTTTTCATTACTCAAGAGCTAGCTATAATTCCAAGAGGCTCACACACAAAGTTAATGTTAATATTACCAGGTGAGCTTCAAATTTATCAGCACATAAGTATTTGCTCAGTCTTGAGCAAATATCTGATTGTAACAGCTTGCTGTACTCATTTGTCACTCTCAAATGTGATCGTAATACAGGTTCTTTATTATTCTGAATTTCACTGTCCTCAACAGAAATATTTTAAAGTATTGAAAAGCATCCATAAAAGCTCATATTTTTCTTTTTCAATTGAAGATTTGCAGCTCCAGTAATACCTAAATAGTGTTTGAAGAATGCTGTGGGTACCATTAAATTTTCCCTTCTTAAAATGAGCAAGAGCTAAGACTTCTTTTCATCTATACCATGGCAGATGTTTTTAATGTGTTCCTACTGCATTTATTATCTGAACGAATCCAATAGCCTCTCTAATTTGAGGGTAAATCTGCTCTTTTTTCTGACACAGCTGAAATTATTAAAGCAGATCAAAAAATACAGCCAGGACACCCAAAACACTTCACCTTATAAAAATAGTAAATCGTCCTATGTAGTATCCTGGAAATGGCCAAACACTTGGATGTCAGTAAAGCCAAACAATGTGACAGACACTTGAAAGAATAAAAATAAATTACTTAACTAGAAAGATGGCAGGCCCAGTGGCCATGCTTATCTCATTTTAACAGCAGTATGTTTTAATATTGCACGGCAGGGTGGATTTTTTCCGTCAACAGCGCCATAGTAAGTCATTCAAAAGTAAAAGAGAAGCTATTTACTTACTTTGCAGAGGCTTTTAATGTCTCGCCATCTTTTGTCCAAGTATATTTCACTTCACTCATACCAGCTGTTTCACACAGTAGATTGACAGCATGAGTATTCTTGGTCAGAAAAACTGTATTTCCAATTCGTACAGTTACTGTTTTGTTGAAGGAAACTTGAGGAATTTCCTTTTGCCTCATAATAACTGGAACCTTCTGGTCAAACATTAACTTATCGACCGCTTTTGTGCTGAAATGTTCAGATTCATTTGGCGATTTGCTTGGGAGTTTCGAGGAAACTTTCTCATCCTGGGCCCCCTTCCATTTGTCAGCAGTTGGTTGTGGATGCCTGGATAATTCAGCAATCAGCTGGAAGATGAGCTGGGACGCCAGGTCATCGCTGACTTCTCCAGTTTCAATGAGCTGGCTCATGTTCCTCATGAGCTCCTCGAACTGAGCCGTGTCCATGCTGTAGGCACCCTGGAGAACTGCAGCCTCCAGGCGCTTGTTCCTGAACTCTCGAGAGCTGAACTCTTCTGCTGAATTGCTCCCAAAGCTCCCAAGGTTCCTCAGGAAGGGCTGATCATTGACTTGCCTGTCGCCCAGGTAGAGCTCGTTCTTCTTGCTCCACATTTGCCACATTTTGCTCATCTTGTGCCATTTGGCCCCGAGGCTGTTGGCCTCGTTGTGATCTGGGTGGCTGGGCTGGCTGGGCTGCTTTGGAGGGGCTGGGGGCTCGATGAGCCTGTTGTCAGTCCCGATGAGCTTGAGCACAAAGGTCTCGTGCACAGAGCCCGCGATGCACCGGTACACGCCGATATCCGCAGCCTCCAGGGAGTGGATTTTCAGCGAGCCTGACTTAGTGATGCCAAGCCTTTTGGAGTTTTCTAAGTGCTGTCCATCCTTCTCCCAGCGGATAAGGGACTTCTGAAACCTTCTCACGGGGCACTTAATGACCACAGATGTTTTTGGGAGTAGGTAGGCTCGGCTTCCAATGGTAAAATTAATGCGCTTCTCTGGCCGTGTCTGAATGTAAACTCGGTGAATGCTGACAATCTGAGGTCCGTGGGCAGAAAACTTTGCTGGAAGCTTGGGCTTGATCTCTGCAAGAAAACAGCGTGTTGAAAAGCATCTAGTCATTGGCAGTCATGCTTACAAAATCTGCTTTTCACAGAATGCTTGAAAGAGCTTTTCCTGACTTTGTTCAAGTCAGACTGCAACACACAGAGCTTTTATCTGAGTCACAAAAATGCAAAAATATGAACAACATGAAAGCATAACATTCCCTCGCTTTGGCCAAGAATTCTATTGCTTCTTCCCCAAATCTCCTAACAATAAAAGGATCCAGGCAACATATACCTATGTGAAGGACATAGATAGTGAATGCATATATGAAAGGATATGTACACATACTATGTATTACTCCATGTATATGCTCATATTCCAGTTATATTTCCTACTGCTGCCTCAGAAAGGCTAGGCATGATGGAAATGAAAAAACAGAATTAAAAAAATGTGAACACATTATCACTTTCCCCACATTTGAGCACTGTTGAGTGCAGAATGACCTAAATAAAACAAAATCTATCCAAAATGTAAGGCTCCCTTTGACTCTTATTTAAAATGTTGGCTGGCTGTGCTGGTTGCCTGAGTCAAGCCAAATTGATAGCAGTGCAGGAGGTGAAAGAAACAGTCAGTGAAGACACAGCACGTGCAACAGGCAAAGCCACCCTGTAATCACACGCTGAGGGTAATTCATTAGGGTTGAAAGATGAGTTGTTGACAGTATGGTGCCAAGAAAGCAGGAAGGGAAGCGAGGAAAGAGAGAAATAAGGCAGAATTTTGAGAGGCTGAAGAGAGTGATCAGATGAATTACAAAAGCAGGCAATAACCACATAAAGCTTTGTGCAGGCTGGGTACAGACACACCGGCTATTATGAAACTCCTCCTGCACTGAACTGCAGGCACCTGGATGCTGGAAAGTTTCTAGGGACCTGCCTGGATGAAGATGCTGGAAGGTTTCTAGGGATATGCCTGGATGAAGATGCTGGAAGGTTTTTGCCTGGGTGGATGGAAGGTGCCTGCTGGCTGAAGATGCTGGAAGGTTTCTAGGGACCTGCCTGGGTGAAGATGCTGGAAGGTTTCTAGGGATATGCCTGGGTGAAGATGCTGGAAGGTTTCTGGGGACCTGCCTGGATGAAGATGCTGGAAGGTTTCTAGGGACCTGCCTGGATGCCTGGAAGGCTGCCTGGCTGAAGATGCTGGAAGGGATATGCCTGGGTTCTGGAAGGGGACCTGCCTGGATGAAGATGCTGGAAGGTTTCTGGGGAGCTGCCTGGCTGAAGATGCTGGAAGGTTTCTGGGGACCTGCCTGGATGAAGATGCTGGAAGGTTTCCAAGGCTCTCCCAGAGAAGCTGGGAGGCACAGGGGGTGTTTTGGATGCAGAGCTCTGGATGCCGCTGTGCTGACTCGGTGCTGGCAGCAGTGCCCGCTTTGATCAGCGGAGCGAGCCTGGCTGCAAGAGCCAGGCAGGACAGGGACACACACCCCGAGCCCTTCCCGGCCGGGTCCGATCGGCCACACGGGAAGGGTCAGGAAACAACGCTGCTGGTGCTGGAAAACAGCCCCGCTGTGTTCGGTGACCCAGGGCTTTGGTATGTGACGGAGAGAAAACTCAGAGCCCGCAGAAGGAGATGATGGCCAGGAAATGGACACAGGGATCAAAACATTTCTCAGCTCGTCTGAATCTGAAATCGGTGCTGCTTTTCCACTTGGGAGGTACTTAAATAAAGAAACAACTACGCTGATGGCACAGAAATGATACCCGAAAAACTGTGTATACATGTGCTCCAAATATGCTGTGAAGAAATAGGTGAAAAGCTAAATGCTTCAAGCATTCAATAAGTGTGTACACTATAGGAACTACACCCTGGAGTGCGTTCTTATGCTTATAAAACAAAATGGTTATTTTCAATGTTTTGGGTAATGAGTTCAGACCTGTGGGGATATCATGGTTTCATAATTACACAGCTTTTAAATCGGCATTTGTTATCCAGACACAAGGTTCCCTCGACCATTTCACATGGTACAACAATTAAATTGTTTTAGGCACTCAGTTTACTAAAATTATTAAAGCAGCGTCCTGTTTTTAATAAGTTATTGGGCCCCAAATATTTGGGAATATATCAGGGAAGCATTCCAGTATTAAATATTCTATTTCCAAAACCCAACTTACAGACACAGTAAATGTAACTTTAAACACTCAAATTAAAATACTTCAGGCTGTGGTCTGTTTACACTAGTTATTCCAGCTTAGAATTAAACCCAGTGCATACTTATAAATATGTTAACAAGTCTCATCCATTTCATTTCTTTAAAAAAGACAGACCACTAACTCTCATTAGCAGCTCAACACTAAAGGGTGTGTGTGTATTTTTACTGGTGACTGGTGAGCAAGGCTGAGAGTGAAACAAAGTTCAGAGTTGTGGATGGCAGGCCATATAAATACATAAGGTCACATGAATGTATGAGGCCACATAACTTTGCATTCTCTAGGTCCTTACTGTCATTCAATCTTGCAGCTGCTGAGGTAATGGACTGTTTGGGAGGGTAAAGGTAAATCTTATGGAATATGTGCTGGAGCCTTTGGACCTCATTATCACCTGATACAAATCCATCTGCATCTGTGACCTGTAATGGTCCTGAACAGCTTCAGCTGGGTTTCAGATCCTGGTGACCTCAGGGCTACACTGGTGTTATTTCCTATTTCTCAGAGCCCGGAGTCAGGAATGTTTCTACTTAATAAGCACTCCTAAGTCAGAAAACAGCTACAATTACCAGTCTCAGGGTAAAAGATTAAGTCTAAAATGACTCAGCATTGTCATGAGACAGTAAAAAAGGCACTCATGTGAGCCACAGGGGCATCACCTTGAGGAGGGAGATTTAGGAACTGCTCTCCAAGGCAAGAGCCCCCAACAGCACTCACACCACACTGCTCCTCACCCATCCACATCACTCCTTGTCCTACAGAGGAGATGTGGATGCAGAGGAGATGCCTCCTGCATGTTCCTGGGACTCCAAAGCCTGCTGCTGTCCCAGCCCTGGCTCCTTCTGCAAGACCCAAGCAGGAACTGCAGGTGTGGAGCAGCCTCCCACCTTCCCCTGCCCTCCTGCTGCACTGTGAGAGAATCCCCAGGCAGATCCGAGCTGCAGAGGCTTCCTTGCTCCACAGGAAGGTGGAAATGCAGGGAGAGGACAGTGATTCTCTTTATGGCTTTGATCTGCTCCCATTCTGGCCAGTGTTGCTCCCTCTGCAGCCCCGTGTGCTGCTCTCCAGGCACTGTGCTGGAAGCTGACATGCTAACATTAATATCAGTCTGAACAAAGCAATTTGCAAGGCAGCTCCACTGCCATTCAACTATCCACAATTAATTAAATTCAGATAGATATGCAACTCAAAATATTTTATTAAACCTTATGCCAAGGACATTCCTGAAAGTCCACGGGGCTTTATTTAAGTGGAGTTTTGAACCTCAGGATTTTGGCATGTTAATCTGAAATGCAGGCCAGGAAAAGAAGTTTCATATTATGTATGAATCAGTAATTATTCTATTTCTTATGTTGTTTTGTGAATAATTTATAAAGCAAAGCTTCAAAATGTATAAAGTAGCTATTTTTTCACAACAGTGTGAGTTGAGTCAAAATATGGCTGTGTCTGACCTGCGATCAGAACCAGGCCATTGATAAAGGCTTTTTGTTTTCCCCCAGCTCAAAACTAAAAACTCTTTTTTTTCCCCTGTGCTCTCAGCCCCCTGCTCCCGAAATCTGCAAACCAATACTCTCCATTATAAAGGAAGGGGAGCACAGGTTCAGATATAAGGAACCTGCATTTAGATCTGCCTATTCTAAATTAGTGGATGTAACTGAACACACCCTGTATCACAGAGGGTTTTCCATCACTGTTAAACAATTAGTGCAATTGCCATCAGTATCACAACCCAATTGTGCCCAAATTGTTCAATTTCCAGACAATCCTTCTGAAAAGATTCTTATATAGACAGTAATAAAACATCAGATTTTTCAAATAATGTCTGTATTGTCAGCACTCTCTGTGCAGCTAATGAGGCCAAAATTGTAATTTTTACAGGGAGAGATAGAAATTATACCTAAAATTATCACTGGCACAGAGTTTCAGGTTTTGAATTCCACCATGTTAAGCAAAATGTCCAGTGTAATACAAACATACAGAGACAAGACAAGGCAGATCTGGATTCTTATCTTTTTTAATGTCCTTTGTAATTTATGTTAAATTTTTTTAATTTTTCTTTTTTTTCCCAGTTGGAATAGTGTAAATGATAAAGGAAAAATCAGATCAAATGGTGCATAAGAGTGAGAGTGAGAGATATGTACCATAATATATACTCAAGAACTACTTCTTGAGATCATAACCTTTGTTTTTGAGTGGTAGAAATAAAAATAAAAGCAATCCTGTTATTACTAGTATAGTAATTATGACACTCAGTTTGTGCCAAGTTATGTTGTGATAGTGTAGGGAGATGAGTGAATTAATGTGCATACACATTTCTCTTTATAAATAGATCATTCCAAATCAGCAAGGAACCAGATAAATTCACATACTTACTGTTGCAGGCATTCATCTGACAAGACCTTACAAGCAGTGAAGGAGACAGAGCACTGCACATCGATCCATTTAATGTGACATATTGGCCCTTTGCTGTGAGGTTTTGGCAGGCAAGCTTCCTTCTCTGGATTCCAACACCACAGCTTACTGAGCACTGTGAAAGGAAGGATGCAGTCAAGCTAAACTTGGTGCTCCACACCACACATGCTAATTTTAAACCAGTTTGTTTTGTGGTGGTTTTCTTTTAATATTTTAAAATTTTTTCAGTTCTGGAAGAGTACACATTCTCCTTCATAGGAATCCTTGTGTTATCTAGTTATCAGACTCTAATATTAGTTATTAAACTCAATTTTTCCAGGCAGTAAGAATATAAGACAGTTTTTCCAGTAAGCAAGTAATGAATTAAAGTAACACGACTGTTTATGCGCAGCCATGGGCGAAACAGAGCAATGAGATCTGGTACCTGAGAGAAACAACTCAGAAGGTTCTAAACAGTCTCTGGCAAGTCTCTCAGCCCTCTCTCTTAGGTTGTATTGCATGAAACTGTAATTGCAGCTTCTAAATTCAATTTTCTAAATAATTTTGAATGGGGAGTGGTAGCAAGCTTGCATTAATCAGGAAAGGAGGAGGATGCATTCCAGAATAATGCAAAGATTTGCTTTTTGGAAGCTGTACCATGAAATTATTAATAGCAAACATGTCTGGTAGAAAGCCTGCAATGTCCTCCAGTGACTGAAGCACTGTGATCAGTCTGGCTGCAGGCAGGCATGCACAGTTTAGTTCAGGTCAGGCCCTGTGACAGCTCCAGCTGCCCTGGCAGCTCCAAACAGCTCATTTACCCAGGCAGAAACCTTCGGAGCTTTTGTTACAATGGAGGGGTTTGGTTCACCGTTATTGAGGTTTGCTCACCTTGGACCATTCTCCAAAGACCAGCTGAGGAGGACAATCAACTTTTGCACAGGCTTTACTAGTTGGCAATTTGGGCTCCTGGCAGGTGTCATCAGGGTGTTTCAGGAAACTTCCATCAGTCAGCAGCTGCTTACAGGACACCCTGCGGGTCTGAATCCCCCCTCCGCAGGTACGTGAACACTAAGGAGGAGAAGAATCAAATGCAGCATTTACACCTGCATGGACATCTGTGCTCTTGAAAAATGAAACCTATTTTCAATGAGAAATCAAGCAGCATGGAAAATTCAATGCTAAAATAGTTAATATATTGGAGATGAGAACTGGAGTTCAAATGTCAAACATACTACCTGAATGCAGGGAAGCAGTAGAAATCTTAGAGAAAAACATGCATGTTATGCATAGATCTATGTCACTAACATATTAATGTATAAAAAGAAAGAGAAGAAGGTGGTTGTGTTTAGAGAGCCTAGGGAGAGAGATGATGTACAAAATAACAGGTATCCAAGCCTTCTGAAATCCTAACAAGCAGCTCCAACTCATTCTGTGACTACTCATGAGCACAGGAGTCTAGAGCAGTGCTTTTGGGTTAGTTTGTTCTATGATGGAAGTTGAAACACACGCAGAAGGTCGGGAGCTGCCTTCCGTGCAGGAGAGTCCCAGATCCCTGGCCAGAGGAACTGAGACTCCTCCTGTGACCCAGCCATACCTGCTGCCACTCCTCAGCGTGCCAAGCAGGGGGACAGTCAATCTGGTTGCAGGCCTGCAGAGAAGGAGGCTTTGGCTCCGGGCACTGGTGGGCAGCAGGAGCGGGTGCCCCGGGCTGCTGGCAGGACACGGCGCGGCTCTGGATCCCCACCCCGCAGCTCGCCGAGCAGCGGCTCCAGGGGCCGCTCTGCCACCTGCCCCAAAACACAACAAAACCCTCCTTCAGCAGCCCTCCTCGCCCTGGGGAAGGAACAGTCTCATCCAGACAGAGCCCAGCAAAAAGCACAGCTGCAGCTACTGATCGATGGCTAAAGCGCCCCTTTGGTTTGGCCGGAGCACAAAAGTATAAATTGGATTTTTACAGGTAACAAGCAAATGAAGAATTTATTAACAATAAAGTAATAAACTTTGTCATTTTCAGACAAATTTTACTCCAGTATTTACCTTTAGAGTTCTTCTCTTAAAAACAGCCTGTTGGCAACCTGCTGATGTTTACATTCATAAATGTAAATATGTAAACAGACCTTTCTTATATTTAGAAAACTTCCTTTAGATGCGTGTATGTTTTCTGTAAAACATCCTGTTTCCGTTAAATTGTTCCCTACATTTAGCAAGAACAGGTTTCTGCAAATACATAGAAACAATTTTTAAAGGATCTCAGGGATGTCAGAGATCAGAAATGGGTAAACAAGTCAACACATCAAAATTTCACATACGGCCCTTTCAAGGGATCAAAAGACCTAGAGGGTTTTTGGGATTTAGACTGGGTTTGTTCCTTCCCCAGAATCTCCAAATAAACATAAGAACTACATGGGGCTACTAAAGAAGCATTAAATTGAGGTGCATTTAAATAATAATTTTTTTTTTTTTTTTATTTCAGTAAAGATAAAATTGAATATCCTCAGCTTTTCTTTTGTGAAATATCCTCAAAATTTTCCTTCTACTACTAGGAGAGTTAAGGCTGTTTTTCCAACTCTGACAGATATTCAGCATGGAAGAGATTTATTTCAGAAAATGTCCCCTATTTCATCAGTGAGATATGAAGAGTGGAAAAGGAGTGAACAAGACCAAAAAAACACCCCAATCCCAAAACCTTGTTGAAAACGGAAGTAGTGAAATTCCATCCCAAAAGCACGACCACAGTCCTGCAATCTGAACCCTTTCTGAGAAAGCCAATGTTTATTTAAGCCCCA
This sequence comes from Emberiza elegans, assembly GCA_024865655.1. NCBI lineage: Eukaryota > Metazoa > Chordata > Aves > Passeriformes > Fringillidae > Emberiza > Emberiza elegans. The sequence continues at coordinate 9,492,267 of JALJVW010000398.1, forward strand.
TTAACCCTTCCTTTGCCACCACATCATTCCATTATTCCAGGGTACCTCGGGGGGCAGAGCTTCGTGTTGCAGGTCCGAGTCATCGGGGGTGGCCTCTTGGAATTGTCACACAGAGTTTCACTGACACCTTGCTTCGTGTCCACGTGCAGACACATGGCAATGGCTTCCTGTGTGCCTGCATTTGAAAGGAAAACACCCATGAAACACTGAAGATGGAGGAGATTTCTGTCAAGCTTGCTCTTGAATAATAATCAGTAAAAAAGCACTGGATTAGATAGCGGGCTTAAAAGTAACATCTCAATCAAAAAGGAATGCAGAGACAGTTTATATATTTAATAATCAGAAGATATTTGTGAATTATATCTTAACTTTACTTCTGTGATATTTAGAAGTCATCATTTGATATTCTACTGCTCTGAAAACTAACAAAACCCCAGGCTTTTCTGTCAAGCTACTACCAGAGGCTGCATCCACTGGTTCAGTAATGATCCTAAACCAGCTGCTACCTCCATTGCCAAAACTGAGGTGAAAGTGATTCCTTCTCACTTACCTTGCCTTTAATAAAAAGCTAAAGATCTGCAAAAATTGTTATAAAAATGCAGAAAACTTGCAAAGCTATAGTCAGGAGAAACGTTCTATGTTTAGTCAGCCATTCTCAGTGGCCAAGAGATGCAATGGTTTTGCTGAAGGCAGCAAATCTGACCCAGCCTAGAGCTTTCCTGACTAGTTACCATTCTTGGCACCTTCTGATCTGCAGCTCTTGCTACCTGGATCTTATTACTAAAGCATGGAAGATTACTAATGCTCAAGTTTCTACGAGCAAAATGAAACGTAATATAAGTTTCCTTTAGAACAAGACAGCTTAGTGAACACACTTTCAGTGAACTACTTCTATTTTAAACTTGTGCAATTATCCAATTTTATATATCATATTTTTTAGTATGAAAGCCTTGCTCAATTTCAAAGCTCACTCACATGCACATAAATTACAAGATGGTTGTGATGTGCCTGGGGGATTCTGTGTATCTGGGTTGTTCTATACGAGCAATGCTAATGATCCAAATCCTATAGAACAAAACAGCTGAAATCATAAAATACCTGTATTGTTTCCAGGTTAAAATGGCTCTTGAAGAGCAACTGTCATAGAATTTAAATTCTTTTCCTTATCTTTCACTTATCTTCAGTGATTTTGTAAGGACACTGCTGACCACCACCCATTCTGATTCTAGAGGGCTGGAATACCTGACACAGAAAGTTCCAACCCCAGGCCAATATTTCTCTCCTGTACACAAGCACTGTCATTTTTTCATAAACCAAAGATGTTCCCTCCATCTATAACCAATTTTGATTCAATCCAGTGTATTATCCAGCCCGCAGTCCCACTTAAGCCAGCCCAACTACTTCAGACACCTCAGCAGGGGTAAACCAGTAGCAATTTTCAGAATAACACAAATTCCAATTTCTTTCAGGCTCTCTGGTACACCTCGAGATCCCCTCTGGGACTCGTTTGCAGTTCAAAAAGACCTTGTTATATAAATGTTTTGACACATCTACAAAGTGATGTAGTCTATTTTATGGAACAGAAGACCTAACCTTAAATATGATTGACAACATATTCAGTTCTCTTGTATCAAAGTATTGATAATTCTATTAACGTAGAACACATGCATTGAGGAAAAACTACTTTACTAGTTAGGCTGAGAATAAATATTTAACAAAAAATACCATTACTGGAATACAGGCATGAAAATGCACAAAGATGACAAAGCAATAAACGTAATTTTTCTTATAGAAGTAGGGGAATCAAAAGCTTTCTTTCCAGTCAATCCTCAAGTGGTTGTTTAACAGGAGCTTTCCTTTCCCTTTACATAGGAAATGCACATTTGACTGTCTACAGGAGAAAAGGAAGCATTTAGAGTTGGGTTCTGACAGAAACAGTTTTGTCTTACCAGACAAGTAAAACCCATGCCAAGCATCCATATAATCTACATTTTAGGTCATAATCTACCCTGTGCTACCAAGCTTTAGCTTTGCTGACCTTCCTGTGTTGCTGTGAAAAAACCTTCCCCAAGGTGATGCTTCTGCTCTGGAACAGGTTGCACCACATAGAATTGTCTTAACATCTCACACAAAGGAGGGGATTGAAATGAAACTCCCTTCAGACTATCTAAATTGGCAATAATGTCATGGGAACTTTTTATCTTGGTGTTATATAATCTGAAGTGGCCAGCCAAATGCACAAGAGGCATGTCATTCCAGGTGATGGGGTCTGTCTACAAATTGGCACCTGGAGTTCATTAAGGGGTTCCTGCCTTGCAGCAGGACCTGCAGAGCTTTAATCACATTAAGAGAAGAAAATGTTGATATGTGGTGTGTTTTTCATTTGACTGGAGTACAGAGCACAAACTGCATTAGCAGTTCTTCCCCACAGGGGCCTCAATGAAAGAAAACTTGCACCCTGTTTTGATGCTGTAAGTACAAAATGGATACTAAAGAGTTGTTAAAAACCCACCACGAAGTCCCTTCCTGTTCCTTCGTTCTCAGTTCAAGAACTCTATTCAATAAATAACTGCACCTAATTGATGTTAAATTTGCTTGAACTTAACTGTCAAAATGTCTTTACAATTAATCAGATTTCTCACCCTAAAGTATAATTTTCCATTAGCTGGGAACTTCAATCACTGATAAACTTATTCTATGCCCATTGGAAAATGGAAAAATCTATTATTCAAACAAGCAAAGTTTTATATGTATGACTTTCTTGGCTTATAATATAAACATAGTAGATAATTTAACTAAAACATTATGTATGCAGCAGGGAGCATTAAGTATTTTTACAGTAATCTGATGCACTATTGTAGTAATTACCCTACTATTCAGTGAAATAGAATATTTTCTATTTTAACCCAGCATTCAAACCACATACATTTACATTCTTTTGCAATCTTTTCTGTGCAATGAAATATACAGTGCTTGAAGCTGTTTTAAAAGAGCAAAATGCTTGAATTAAGCCCAGAATTTCTCTTCCTGCATTTTTAAAGTACAAAGAAAATGGGGGTGGAAAGCTGCTGTGCAAATGTTAAAAAGGGGGATCTATTCTCTATACCTAGAAGAGGAAGGACATTTATTTACATCAGATAGTCTCAGTTTGGTAGCTTCTTAAAAATATTTACTATAAGCTGAAAATAACTCAAAAGAAATGCCAAATTCTACATATCCTTGAGCTTCTCAGTGCATCTATTTTATACTTCTGTAAGAGAGTAAACAACATCTGCAGCTAATGAAACAAATGACACAAGTGACCAGCTATCAAGGTGACTCCAACACAAGCTGAGAGCAAATTTTCTCAGCTTTATATGTGAGTCTCTGAACGGTCATTGTTTTTCTTAGAACCCTTAAATTTGGCTAGAATCCATTAATATTCTAAGAATCTCAGGTTTCTCATAAATAAAATGGTAAACTTTTAGCTCTTATGGTCCAGACAAAAGCCTGAAAACACAACTTGACTGCACTTGAAGTTACCAAAGCCACAGAGGCTATAGAGGAAATAAGAGGAAGTGCATATGTTATTTATTGCTTAATCTCTTCATTTTTAGGCCAATGTAATGACTTTAGGTGGCCCAAATAACCATTTTTGAAGCATATAGAGTACTACTAGTAATAATAATTACATTTAACCACCAAAATCTGCCTCTTGCAACTAAACGTATATTTAAACAAGAAAATGTTCAGAGATCTTTAAAGTGAAAAGCATCCCTTTAAAATATTGTTGAGTAGTAAATGATTGACAGCACTAAAGAAATGCTATAGATTACAACAAAAACATTTCTCTTCAGGCATATTCTTTATTCTCATAATGATTATTAATTCCCTACTGATCATATTATGTAAATTAAACTTCATATCTGGGGCTCTCACATCACAGCCAAAGTTCTTCAGATTGAAATGAACACAAAAACAAAAACAAAGAAACCCAAAAAAACATCCAGGGAAAATGAAGGCAAATTTTGAGATCCCCAAGCACACAGCTGGCTTATTTTCAGTTTGGGATTTCTTCAGGCACTGAATAAAAACCAGACCTTTAGATTTCAGACTGGTTACAGAGCTTCCTACGGGTATTAAAGGTGACGTCTGCCTTTGACTAACAGGCCTCGACAACTTTTATTTACACTCATGGAAAGACTGATGAAGGAAGCATTAATTATGCTAAGAGGCATAAAACAACTTGGCTGCACTCAAAACCTCAACTTGTTTGGCTCTTTACATGCTGTGTGAGAGGCCACAGAGGTCTGGGGCAGAAGGCACACAAGTGACCTGAGACTGGGGTGTCTCTTGCTCTAGAACTGGAAAGATGATGTTTGATAACACCTTGCAAATCACTCCCTGTAAGTCTAATCCCCAAAAAACCCAATGTTTCCATCTGCATCTGCTTTGCACAGGGACCAGAGGAGACTGAATTACAAGTCTAGTCTGCGTGAGGATTAAAAAAAAGGTGCAAGTGACAAGCTCTGAAAGAGAGATTCGGACTTTGCTCAAATATTGGCTATAAAAGCTTCCAGCCTGCTTAGAGCCTGCAGAATTTTCCCTCATTCAGAAAGAGTTAAGCACCAAGAAACGGGGGCAGGGAGTTCCGAGGATACAGAAATCCACAGGAATTTGTTTTAATAGCCACTGCTAGATGCATACATACTGGAGAAAAAGTACGCAATATAATTTACATTACACTGGGTTATTCCAAACTCAGACAACATTTATTTCTTATAACGAAAGAGTTCATCTAATTGAAATGAGATTTGAACATAAAACTTAGCAGAAATGGATCAGCTCCTTTGAACTACACAATGGAAAAATAGTAGACAGTGAGATCATTAGCTAGTACATTGCAGTGAGCTGGAAACAGAAGAGATGTCTGGTTCCCTTAAAACTATTTATCGGCAGGTAATTTTTGGTCTGTTTGAAAGCCTTTGCCAAGGCAGCCAAAAGACCAGAGCTGATAGAAAGGAAAAATCACCTAACTAGCACACCAATATGGGGGCTTCTGAAGCTGCTCATTGATAAAACACCCTGACAACTTCCCACATTTCCCAGGAGCATCACATAAGGAAAATGTCTAGACACAGAACCAGTGATACCACAGAAGTCTTAAAAACACAAACAGATATTGTCTTTCAGACTTCTTCAAGTCAGTCATTTCTGCTGCATAGGAAACAAATTGTTAGATTACTATGAACACCTCCAGGACAATTCCAGGTCAGGGAATCTCACAAATTCATGAAAGGGTCAGAAGTCAACAACAGAGTTCATGCTTGGCTCCCTCAGGAACAAAATTTAAGCTGAATACAAGATTCTACTCATCAGTCATTTTGAAGTTCCTTCCAATGAAACTGCTGTGTTCAGTACAGGCTCCTTAAATTACCATCAGTCTGCACACCGAGTGCAAGTTTTTATGGGGATGCTTTTGCAAGGACAAACTCACCCTTGAAGATGCAGAATGCAATTGCAACATGTGCAATAGCAGGCAAAGACTAGAGATTATTTCAGCTAACATATCTGATTATATCCTCAAAAACCAAAAACCTTGGAGCTTTAGAATACCTCTGGCAAAGACATTGGCTAAAAAGCAGTAAAGTGGATTTAAGATGGCAAGAAAATGGTTGTGTGTTACAAAAACCAGTTGAGATACCAGAACTTCAAATTTGGAATTAATTAATGGTTTGCTTCTGCTTTACAGTACAATTTCCTCATTTCTAAAAAGATTTCTCTCACTAAAATCTGAGACAGAGTCACTCAGCCACAATAGCTGTCACTACCATCTCATGCTGCTGCAAACACACTTGGACTACAGTCTCTCCTCCCTAGCCATGGTCCCACTGCAGGTAGTGCAGGGAATGGGATGCTCCAGCGTTTGTGATCACAGGTGCTGTTATTCCTATGGATTGACCCCCTCAGTAAGCAGCAGTGTTAAATGATAAAGGAGGCACCACCAGTCACTTACCATGCTGCTGATCCCATTCTGGGGCATCCCTCCCAGCTCCTGCCTTCCAGCTTTGAGCTGGTGAAGAGCACCAAGGAGGGAGGCTGCTGTCTGTGAGCTTCTATCTCGTTCCCCGCTTCCAATTGTTTCTGTTTCCCCTTTTTCTACATTTTTTATTTCTTCTGTGGGTACAACTGTCTTCACTTCCCACTGATGTCAGCAGTCCTGTCATATATAGGTGTGTTCACAATTCCACTGCCTCCACTTAACACTTCATAACTCACTGTGTTCAGTCCCAAAGTACAGTAAGCAGTAGCAACACCAGCAGCCTTGTCTGGTAACATGTACTTAGGACGACAGGGAGATTCGATTACATCCAGGCAGGAATGTGCCTAACTACTTGCAGACAGATGTATGGCACAGAGCTCCAGGCAGTGATACAGAGCACCCAGACCCAAACCAGCTCCTGTTTGATCTCCACACCAGCCAGGCTGGAAGAAAGTCTCCCTAATTACAGCTCTGTATTCCTACTGTTTCGCAGAAAATGGCAGCTTTTTGGAAGAAAAGGAACAAATGTGGGAGTTTTTACTCTGAAACCATACAGTTTTCGTTCCTAGGAAAAGGTAGATGATCTAAACCTTTCCACCACTGATGTATCAAACATACTGGTACCACCAAGGGCCTGGCAGCTGACACTCCTGCAACAACAAGACTAAAGCAAGTTGCTGTATCAACTTCCTGCACCTTACTTTACCCAATAAGTGTTTGCTAAAGGAAAAAAGTAGTTTAAAACATTCTATTGATAACCAAAAATATATTAAAGCTTGTAGCTGTAGGTTTTCCTGCAGATTAACAAAATTACTTTAAGGTAACACTAACAGGAGATGCAACAACAACAAACAATGCCAAATTCTTACAACTCAGGATAAATTAAGAAAAAATAAAAGGTACCTCCAAGACATGTGGCTGAACATGGAGTGAACCCAATATATTCCCAGTCATACATCACAGTGCCATCTTCAGCATGAGGAAATTCAGGCGTGTAGGGCACAGGATCACTGTCACAGGATGCCTGGTGGCAGACTCGTTCTGTGGGTGGCCTCTCATCCTCACATTCCTCCTCGGGCAGCTCCACCTCGGTCTGAGTGAAGGCGAGAAGGATCCGGCACTTCACCTCTCGCACCTGGATGCCACTGCCACACGTGGCACTGCACGGGGACCAGGGCTCAGGAACAAACCTGCAGATGGTCACAGCACTGTCATTTATTCCATGCAATTGTGCCTGTGTGTGCTCAGCTAAAGCACAGCCAACCAGCACACCAATATGGGGGCTTCTGAAGCTGCTCATTGATAAAACACCCTGACAACTTCCCACATTTCCCAGGAGCATCACATAAGGAAAATGTCTAGACACAGTACCAGTGATACCACAGAAGTCTTAAAAACACAAACAGATATTGTCTTTCAGACTTCTTCAAGTCAGTCATTTCTGCTACATAGGAAACAAATTGTTAGATTACTATGAACACCTCCAGGACAATTCCAGGTCAGGGAATCTCACAAATTCATGAAAGGGTCAGAAGTCAATAAATGGGTGTTTATACACAGAGCAGAAAATACATCAGAAAAATCACATCAGAAAAAACATTATACTGACGCTTAAATAGAATGCACAATCAAGTATCTTAAGTCTCACACTTGACTCTCACATCCCAGACCATTTACCAAAATTCGTACAAGATGATGTAGGAAAAGAGGAGGAAGAATCATGAGGAACAGGGAAAGCTGTATCCTTTGCTGAGGAAAAAGGAAAACACTTAAATCTTTTCTCAGTCTCCTTCAGCAGGGAAAAAAGGAGAAACTCCAGGAAGATGCATCTGTACAATATAAAATAACTCCCCAGATACACAGACTTGGGCATAAGCCAAAAGAATATTTGCAATCTGCTTAAATCTGAGAGGTCCTCACCTTACGTCATACTAATAATCAGCAACCAGAGAAAAAAAGGCTTTTCAAATGGAGCCATATCCAGTACACAACACTGCAGGCTCTTCAGATTCAATCTTGCAAGCAGCCCCTCATCTTCAATAAAGAGGTCTAACCACTCTACAGTCCATCATTTTTATTAGAAAGCATTTATACCCCTGATGAACTACAATAAAATCTTGTTTTACAGGTCATGAATTTGTTATAATATTCTCTGTCTTTGAGGGTCACATTAATATCTGAAAATAATTTTCAAAATGGCACTAGAGACAAGGGGTTGGATTTCATTAATAAAGTTATCCTGGGTGGCTCTGGGGTATACTTTATGAGAAGTCAAATACAGAATTTCCTAGAAGTTTCTTTTCCCCATGAAAAGGCTGTAGTTGGTCTTTATTATGTATCCAAATGTAGCTGATGATCAAAACACCAGTGGGAGATACAGGAGGATAATTTGACCAATGTTAAAAATGTATTTGGAAAGGAAGATCCAAATTAGGATTCAAAGATTTGGCCCTTATCTTGGATAAAGAATTATCTTTCTCTTACTGCAGGAAAGCTGCCCTAACAAACATAAGAACAGTTGTGTAAGACAAAAATCAGTATTTACAATCTGCATACACAGTAAGCACAGAAAAATGTCAACAGTGTGGTTTGATTCTGTGCACAGTTTATCATCTTGCCAATAAGTTCTTGCCAGTATACACAGAGGAAGAATCAAATAGGAGAAAGGAGAACAGATGGCTGGATAACCTGTAAGGATACTCTAAGTCAGTCCTGGGATAGTCACCCAGGCTGTGATTGGGACAGACCCCAAAAGTGACTTTTCCTGTGGAAAAGACTATTCCTATTTCTAATAGAAGATTAACTGGTTATTCTTTAAGGAGATACTAATGAAATAACCTTAGAGCTCTGCTACAAAGATAAATATATCTAAGCCCATCAAAATTTCCTTAAGCTGTCTCAGAATTTTTGTTAGAGCTCAGTGGTCCTCACCACTGAGGAAAAGGCACATTATCCCCAGAACCTCTTGACACCAAGAGCTCCCAGTGCTCCTCCCTTCACAAGTCTGAGCACCTTCCTGGATGGCCAGATTGATGTTATCAAGGATGCTGTCAACACAGTGCATGGCTGTGTCCTGCAGAGATCAAATTGAGCAAATGCCAGGTTAGGAGCAGCCCAAGAGCCCACTGAGTCCATGGCACAGCTGGTGAGGTCCATGTCCAGATGCCTCTGATATAAATTCTAGTGACTATTCCTTGGGGAAAGCTGCAAAGGAAGGCTTTCTCTACCCCAACAGATAAAATCAGCTTAATCCTGGAACAACAGATCTCACAGTCTTTTCAAAGACAGCCATGCAAACTACCTAGGGTGGCAAAATCACCCTCATCCAATGAAATGCTTAAGCACAAGCCTAACTTAAGCATATTAGCTGTGCTTTGAAGACAGCAGGATGACAATGAGTTCAGAGGGAAATTTGTTCTTAAGTGCTTTATTGGATCAAGGCCAGTGTGCACAGGCTTAACAGAATGATTACTTTCTTCTCCTTCTGTGTAAAAAAAAAAATTAGGTCCATTTATTCTTATGTACCTAATTGGAAAAATAAAATTGATGGACTTTTATAGTTGAAAATAGTTGGTCTTCTAACCATACCTAAGTTTATAGACTGAAAGCAATAACTTCTTTTGGTAAAAGCATGACAGCAGCATACCAGAAATTAGTGTTAGTTTTGTGTACTGTAGTTGAGTGCATTTAAACATTCCAAAAATAATGTATCTTGAAGACATTCTTTTGAAATCCTGTATAAATTAAAGGAAATTTTAAACCACAGCAACAATTTCACTCAGCAACCAACTGATTTATAAAGAAACTCAGAAAATTCTAAGCATTTTTTTCCTTGACTTATAGCAAGCCTATATTAGAATTGAGCTTTTCGTGCTGAATATTAGTGTCTGGTATTTTTTCAGTGAAGTGCAAGATAAAAAATGAACACACTAAATACTTTTTATTGTACCTTGGCATTTGTTAAACTAGTCATGTGACTATTTACCTATTGAAATCCTAGACCATGAAACTTCTCCAAAGATGATCATGTTTAAGTCACACTAAGTACTTTCAACAGATGTCAATGGAGACTGCTAGTACTAAAGCAGAGCAAGGAACTGACTGAACACTGAGAGAGACGATTTTTATCTAAATTTTGAGTTCAGGCAGCCGGGGCTTTTTTTATTTTTTTTCCTTTATCTTGAACATACAAAACCAAAGCCTGTGACAGGTCATTAAAGCAAACTCCACCAGCCTCAGATGTGAGGTATTTTGGCATTCACAGCATACACATGGTAATGCTCTGGACACAATAATTCCCTGAAGTAAACTCAGTCTGCCTTCAGTGGGCACACACTCAGAGTCATCTCAGGTCAGGATTAGGGAGCATCAAAGTACTACAAGGCTTTGTAGATCATCAGCAATTTATAATGAATAGGATAGTGGTAACTGGAAATTTTCTGAGATCTTTAGGATCATAGATGAGACTCCTCTTTTTATTAAAAAAAAAAGAAAATGGAAAAAGGCTAATTTGAGCAGGTACAACTTTTTATCATCAGCTTTTTTACCCAGTCATTTCCCCCAATGCTACATTGAACTAAATTTCTCCCATACCCATCTGAGCAGGTATAAATAATGAAGACACTACAGATGCAGTGGAGGGCACATCCATGCTGCAGTGTTATCAGTCTAGCACTAATGGAAATGTGCATTCACCTGGCACATGCTGGAAAAGCAAGTGTAGGATGACCTGAGAAATGAAGCAGTGACCTAAACTAATGATGATTAAACTGGGACAGAGCAGTCCAACTCAAGCAAATAAAATCTGAACTGAAAACTGAACTCACTGCAGTCTTACTGAAGACTTGGAAAACATGGTGTCTCTTAATTTTTAATTTTCCTCATGACCATAGTTCTTGTTTTTAGTTAAGACAGGAAATGCCTAAATAATGAGGAAAAAAAGGAAGGTCTAGCCTTTTTTCCAGTCCAGTCCTGTAATGCACCAAGGGCCCTGGATAAAAGTCTAGAGAAGCACCTACAGTGTGGGCTCTTATTGAGCAGAACTTCCATGGTGCTGGCACCCTACCCCTCCCTGCAGCACCACCCTTGCCTGCTGGTTTTATCAGCCTCAAGGGTAACATGTTGGACAAAATCACCAGCCTGTTTTCAGAGGAGGAGCTGTGAGAAATGGGTAATTCTCCATCACCAAAGGCACAGTGGGGACATGTCTGTGAAAATGACTCCAATGCAATAAGTGGAAACCTTTATGAGAAACACTGCATTTCACATCACTTTTTAGCTCATATTGCTGAAAAAATATATCAGTTTTTGAAAGAATTTCAGCTTTTCCCTAAGCAATGACAGAGAACAGCTGAGGTGTCCATTTCTTTAACTTACAAGTAATAAAAAGGATGCAAGGACTTGCTGGAGCTTCTCTGCGAATCCCACTGTAACTAAGAAGGCTCGAGGGAAGAACATTTAAAATAATGATTGGTATCAACTGTCATCACATTCCACAACTGAAAACTAAAAAGGTCAGACCTACATTTTTCTTGGCCTCACTTTAAGGACAGTCATTTTTTATTTTGCTAATAATAAAAAAAAAGAAGCTTTTGAACATTCCCCCTCTATGTAAATTCAGGACACCAGCCGTGGTAGACCACAGCGGCAGAAGTATTTATCTTCCACAAGCTACTTTTGGCATATCCATCACTTGTGGGTTCTAAAACACAGCTGCATTTATTCTCTTATTCATTATCAGCTAAAACATCACACAAAAGCATAGAGAGAAAGTTGTCATAGAAGGATGGACTAGAAGTTGAGACTTCATTTTGTGGTTTAAATCTGGATGACAAGAGAACAACTGAAATTAAAAGTGATTGCATTTTACCAAGGAAGTCATAAGTCTCCTGCTAGGCAGAGGTGGGCTGTGAGTTATCATTGTGCCATGTCTAAATTACAGAAAACAAAGTTAAACAGATCTGAATCAAAGGGAAATCTTGTTATAATTTATTCTGGGAGAAGGAACAATTTATTATCACAGTTTCTCTTTAAATCTTAATCCCTGCCCCAAAAATCTAACTCTGGCTAGAACGGACCAGACAGTTTGGGCATGATGTTTAAAGCACTGATGGAGAAATTCTCTGGTTGCAAACCATTATTGCCCACATGACCCACAGACAATCTGCAGAAAGGAATGAAGTCAGGCATCAGCTGTTTCCCATCTCTCCTTGCCTGCCAGCTTCCTTAGAAGACTAAAGAGCAAGCAGCTGGCAGCAGAAGACAGTGAAATGAACCTCATGGGGGATCTGGCTACAGGGCTAGGGCTGGGTCCCAGGAGAGCCCAGAGTGGGGTGCACAGACCCTGAGAGCACCTCTGCAGCACAGAGGGGGGGTGACAGAGCCAGCAAGAGGTGGCTGCAGAAACCTTCAGACTTAGGCAAACATGCTTCTGGAAATTGAGAAGGAAAGTCTAAGGACAGGATGAGGCTCGTGAATGAAAGATGGAAAACATCTAAGTCTCCAGAGCAAGCGGAGAAGGAAAAGGCCGCAGTGGAATATATGGGTCACAGCTAGGAAGGATGGATAACTCCTGTCATGGTCAGGACAAGGCACAAGGCAGCCCATGACAGAGTTTCCAGCTCAGCTCTGTTACATTTTACATCTCCCCTGAACCAGCAGTGCTGTGTCCCTGCCAGTCCTCCCTGATTGTTCTGTCAGACTGATGCTGGAGGATCCTAAAAATCCAGAAACTGCATTAGCTCATGCTTGCCACAGCAGGACTTTGTAATGCTAGAGATAATTTTCTTTATAGCTTCATGCTGAATCCTCTCTAGAAGTGACCTAATATACCTTCATTCTGCTATCCTGACACTTAAAAGGCACATTTGATTGCATCATCCCCCTTTGACAATCACACTTTATTTTTATATCTTTGCTACTAGCCTGTCTGAATTCAGGGCCACTGATTTGGAGAGTGAAATAACCACTCACAGTAGGCTGACACTTGACTTGAGAGGCTAGAGCAGTGAAAAGTTTAAACTACAGTCACCATAACTATATAAACACCTGTTTGGCAAGAGGTTTCTTCTGTGAGTCATTGCAGGTGTAAAGATTTTATTACTCATGGTCACACCTGTTGCTGCATGTGTGCCAAAAATCAGGAATAGTTTGATGGAAGAAGAAAAATAAGCATAAGGCACATTCTGCTATCAGAGCAATATAAATCCAAAGCAACTTCATTAAGCTCATCTAAATTATTTCAAACTAACATTACTACAAAAAAGTGCAGGATTCAACACAGCACAATAAAATACTGTGCAAAATCTCACCATATACAAAGCTAATACTTTTTAGAAATTTAAATACTTTAATTCCTATATATTCAATATATTACATATATAAATAAATGTGTGTGTGCATGTGTGTGTATGAAATGTACACAGGGAATATAAGGAATTGTGCAAATGCCCTAACATACAAGGGTCAGGAACAAGTGTATATGGATTTAAATTGTGCTTTCATCCCCAGAACTTGCAAGGCTTAACCTCATCAGTTTTTAAGAGGACTCACAAAATCCAGATGTTATTTCACACATATACACATGTAAAACAGCACAACTTGCCCCCATAGATGCAGCTAAGCACAGAGATCAGCAGGTTTTTCTCACTTTATGCATTGGTCTCACCCCCCAAGGAAATCCTGGCAAGCCTACAAAGTACCTCTTAAGTTTTAATGCCACCACTACATTCTTGAGGTAACAGCTATGACCAGGATAAAATTAAAGTTATTTAATTTATTTCTTCTGAAGCATCTCCACATGCGTTAATTAGGGCTTAATCAGGCTAAAATCAAGATCCTTTTGAATTCCTGCATGATATAGAGGCATTATAACAGCATAGCTGTGTATCATCCAGAACAGGAGCTCCAGAAGCAAAGTTACTGAGATGTAAAATTAGGAACAGCTCACCACAGGACTCATCTCCCATGGAGGGCCAACTGTCAAAGCAAACTGCATAGCAACAATCATTCCAGAGGTCTGCAAAACACGCTGGAACTGTTTCTTCACTGCTAAAAGGCCGTGTACTTACGTTGGCTCTTCTGAGACTGTGATGGTCTCTTCCATTTCATGGGCCTGTTTAAACCATGGCAATTTTGCTTCCACAGGACTTTTTTCTGGTAGAGGACAAAGACTCAAAACATTCAGTAATTTCTCCAAAATCAAAGCAATATGTAGATGTCAGCATTAATCACCTCAGAATTTTACAGTTGACATTGCTTATTGATCTAATGCTTTTGTAGATATACAGGATAATAATGCAGAATTGACTAGAAAATTTCATCATGCTGTTTGAGCTCCATTCTTTGTTTTAAACTTGCAGGAATGGAGAAGGAAAAAGGAAAATAGTTTGAGCACAACTTAATGAGCTGCTGAGTCACACTGGGAATGTTGACACCAGGACAACACATTTAATTTAAAACAAACAAGAACATCCCAGGTGATACGTATGGAGTTTCATTCCCATTTCAAGTATTATTGAACAACTCCTCCTCCCTGTGTTAAGCTCATTAATTCTGGTTTTCCCAGTTTGACCAGACTGTATAGATTTAGTTGGCACGTTCACTTCATGACAGTCTGGCCACATTATCAGCAAAAAATATCAGCAGGGCACTTTTACTAGCACCAATAATTAAAGTGCTTGTTTCTGCCAAAACTGAAAAAAAACCAAAAAACACCCCACACCCTAGTAAATTCCAGCTTCTGGCATTTCTGAAAAAGGTTACCAGGGGCTTTTAATTCTCTGGACAAAAAATGCGAAACAATAACAGAGGCAGACAAAACTCCAGTTACCTTTTGGCTTGTAGCAGGGCACTGGCACGATGCACTCCTCCTTGATGTGCAGCTTGAGCTGCGGGTTGCAGCCCCCGACGTGCTGCCCGCGGTGGTCGATGCACAGCACGACGCGGTAGCGCAGGCCCCGGCCGCAGGTCACCGTGCACTGGGGACACAGCAGAGCCCCTCAGCCGCTGCGCCCACCGCCAGCACTGCCCAGTGCCCACAAAGCTCGCTACAGCTTTCCCACAGAGATGGAGGAGTTTGTCCCTGCGTTGCTAGGCGGGTAAGGAAAAGGTTGATGCTGGGGAAAAAGGTCGAGGTTTTGGGAATGCGAGTGGTTTTTTTGGGGTTCTATTTCAGGCTGAAATAGCAGTGGCTGTGCACTGAGAATGCACTCTGTCACAGTGGTGATTTTCAGGCAAGGTTGGGTGAGGGGAGCTGCGTTTTCTACACTCTGGTGGCACTGATGTCATCTGGATGAACGAAGGAATTACAGGAGTGCCGGCCTATCTGACTGTATCAGATAACCACAGCCAGGACAGGCTGGCTTAGGCTATTGTTACTGTAATGAAAGCTAAGAATGCTGGAAAATCACCCTTGCAGACTTGCCAGCCCCTGAGACAGACATGCCTTTAACCATTACAGCCAGTGAAATACTACATTTATCAAGAACTGAGACATAAATGACCTGACTGCAAAGGGGCCTGACCTCTGTTCTAACTTCTGCATGCAAAGCAGGAATTCAACAGGCACAAGGAATTCTACATTTACATTTTGCTCCACACAGATACATTAATGTTTTGATTATCAGGCAGAACTGCTTAGAGCAAACTTTTCCCAGTAATATTGATTATCTTTCAGGGCTGTACTTTTCTAATAGTCCTGTGCTAATAAATACATGGTAACACAAGACCAGAGACTTTCTTTAGAAAACAAGACTGAAAGTCCAAATTACTTCTCTACTTACTTGAGACCACTCCATTGCCACCCATTTTGGACAATCAAACAGATTGCAGGTCTGAATGACTTTGGGCTTTGGAGCATACATGCATTTCCATTCTTCCACTTGCAGTATCTCTCCATGGATGGTTTCCTCTACACACACAAAACTTCTCCTCTGAATACCACCTCCGCAGGAAACTGAACACGCAGTCCATGGGTTATGTTCCCACCTGGGAAAAAAAAAACCTCATAAGGCTCTTTCTTATTTCACTAACCTCTATTAAAAATGCAAAATATTGAGTCTAACCTTAGTGTCAATCAAAGCTTACTGGTAGCTTGGTTGCTGGATTCTTACCACATACAAATACATTGACTTTCAGACCTATCTTGCATTATTCGAGGCTTAAGTTCATGTGCAAAATCAGAAGTAGAATTGCAAATGTAAGCATATTTCAAAACATAACTAAAACTCTTATACATAAGTTAGAAACTGTGAATATACTGAGTTTGATTACTGGAATGAATTTACTTTCAAATAGTCTAAATCATCTAAATTGAATACTTTTGACAATTAATTTGCATGATCACATAGACACATTACCATTGTAAGAGACCAAGAAACCCCTCTATTTAAGATTCTATGAAGTCTGAAAGTCAAAGATAAATCTGGATGCCCTGAATGAGGGTGTTATTACTTACAGGCTCATCGCTGCTCACATCATTCAGACTACCCTTAAAAATCTGTTCCTGGAGGAATTTTTATGGGATTTCTAATACTTTGGGTGAAGCCAGCCATTTCATACCAAACTGCCTTCATCCATAAGGACTGTGATGAAATTAAATTGTGGCAGGTACCACTTGGCTGGTCATGACTGCACTTCTGCAAGAGTTTCCCACCCTCATTAAAATTCCATTGAACGATCTTGTATTCACACTTTCCAGCTTGCTTCAAGCAAAAGGCAGCTGCTCATCCATCTCAGCTGCTTTGGCTAACTCAGCTGATTGCTCCTGCAGCAGGGCAATGCACAGATTAAGGAAAATTTAAGATTAAGAAAAACCAGTGAATCAGCAGAGGTCCGGGTAGTAGCCTCCAACAGAGATGATAAACAATCTGCTGGGAAGAAATATCTTCAAAATGGACATCTATTCACAATCGTAGACCTAACTAAAATAAAGATGGAAAATGTTGCACCACCTGAAGTGAGAATGACATGGAAGTTTTTAGGCTACAAACTCAGTTTCATTCACCTCTTAGCATGACTGCACATTTAAGCAATTACTTCTCAAAAAACCCCAACTTCAATGATATCCTGCTCCTCAGAAATTTAGACATAACAAGCTTCTATTGAAGTATTTGTCTGTAGGTTCCAATGACACCCACACAATATCTCCTCACCCTTCTATCTCTTGCTTTCTTTCCATCACCTCCTGAATCAAAGCCAAGCCCTTGGAAATGATTGAGTCCTGCAGTACATCTTAAGGTTCATCAGTGTCTTGTTACTTAAACCTTATCTCTGTTACTGCAGAGGCTCAGAAAGGATCATGAAAATAATTATATCTGCTCTGAACAATGAACTAAGCAAGACCTACAATATCCCACCAAAATCAATTAATCCAGAGTAATCACCTTGGCTATCATAAAGGACGTTATAATATCAGACTCAATGAAGCAAAGGCCAATAAATCAAAGGTAAATTTGAGCAATCTACTTTTTGTGATGCAGCAGGTAAATCAAGGACACTTCCTATTTTAGGCAATTCATTCAGCTGCCTATAAAAACATATTAATCATGCTTAAGCTCAACAGAAGAATGAGTATGAAACACAGAGCAAGCCTATGAGACACCAACCATGGAGTATACGCTCAAAAGCATTCTGAATAAAGCTATGAGCTGAGATACTGATGTCAAATTACAATAACAAAATGCATTTGAAGAGCAAGAGTTACACTCTTCCTTGACTTAAAGGAATGGCCAGTGTTAACTAATTTTCTTTTTAAAAATCAGGAACTAAAGAGCAATTAACTATTTACTGAATTAGCAGCTCATGGATTTATATATGTAAGGCTAACTGTGCTGTATGTAATATAAGGCTTGCAAGTGTTTATAGTGTGAAGTTTTATAGTTGTTTTTCTTTATCTCATCAGTTTCAAACACACTCCAGACCCCATACTCCCACAAGAATTTCCAAGATGGAGTGAGGTCCGTGGCTACTGGGGAAAAGGGGGGTCTTGGGCAAGCAGTCAAGCAGATACTTTCCAGAACCCACAGCTGTCAAGGGATCCTCAACAGTCCAACAAGTCTGAAATAAATGGAGGCAGTCCAAAAGCTTTAAAAGAAAATTTTCATCCTGGGAAATTTTTCTATTTATTTCAAAAGAATTCTCCATCTGTTAAAATATTTCAGTGGGGCATTTACAACTGTAGCCACAGGAGGACCCTTTCAAGATCTTGTGGTGTGCACCACGACTTTCCCACAACTTCCTCGTGTGAATGGGAAAGCAGTGGTGCACTCCACAGGACTGCCAGGCAGCCTCCGCATGGCCCTGGTGTTATGGAGGAGGTGAGATGAAGGACTGCTGCTGGAGGTGAAGCAGTCTGCACAGCTTTGCTCCAGGCTGCATCCAGGACTTGGGGTTTCCGCCCGCTTCGCAAGAACAGTCCTGGGTCAGCATGCAAGAAACGGGTGAGAGACGAGGAGAAAGCAGAGCCAGCACAGGGTAATGCATTCCAGCTCCTTGCCAGGCAACAGCACAGACAAATCCTGCTGCACTGAAGCAAGACTTGCATCCACATTGGACCAGAGTCACCTCCTCATGCAGGTAAACAAACTTTCAGCTGCTGTTTTCTTTCAGCAATTCCTGCAAGAAAAGGTGTTTCTGTGTCCTTGTGGTGTTTCCTTACAAGCCCTCCCAGTACAACACAGCCCATTTCCTCTCTCCTTCCTGCTGGCACCAGCTCTGAGCCCTGCTTGGCTGCCTGCTGTTTTACAGCCCTTCCTCTGAAGCATCACCCAGGAAGACCGTGATGCTTTCTGACAGAGCACACACCGAGGTGCTGAAATGAGGTGGGACTCTGCCTGTGGTTCTCAGTGTTTGAAATAAGAGATCCTGCCCACAGCTTTATCACAGACATAATCTATCTCACCACAGTGTCATGCAAACGTGCTGAGCACAGTAAAGCACAGAAAGGGGGATTAAATTTCTCTTCCAAGTGGTCTCCAAGCCCTAAGTGGTTCAGAAGATGAAATACTCCTGTAAATACATAAAGCCGAGTTCCAGGAGAGATCTGAAGTACAAAGGCACTGGCAGAAGAAATGGAAAGGGAGAGACACAGAATATAATTAGAGGACTCTACAGGATAAAGCTATAGAGGAAAAGAATCCCCATCTATGTGTGAAAGCCAAAGTACATCACAGGACAGCAGATCCACAAGGACAAATTGCTACAGAAATAAACCATGACATTTATATCAGCCATAATCAGTAGCTCCACTAAGCTGTGCAAGTCTATGATTTCATTCTTATTACTTCATATCTTTACTTCTTTAGAAAAATACACATTATTCATTACATGACATAATAAAGCAGAGGTTCAACTCACATAAATATGCAACTAACTCATCGACTATAATTCCTTACATTAAAAGCAAATGTGACTCAATACTGTTTAATCCTAACATTCTTTATAAAACATCTAAGGGTTCCTGAGTCCTTGTAATTGATTCAGGTGTTAAAAAAGAAAAAAAAAAAAGAGGTAACAAACTGTTCTCTGATGCCCTAATTTAAGGAAACAGATATTTCAACAATTTTGTATCTTGAAAGTGATGTGTAATCTTTGATGTCAATAAATAGTCTGTAGATCTAAAGAGGAGAAGGATCAGTCCTCTCAAGAGAAAAAGAGTTTCCAGAATCCTGTACATAGCAAGGTCTGTTTTATAAAATCTCATACGCTGTCAAAAGAAAAACCTTTCAAGACAAGAATTCATACATGCAGTTTAAAGATGATGATCTTCTCAGCACTACAGCCAGAGAAGGCTGAGGGGGACAACTGTTTATTTTTAAGACTTCACACTGGTATTCTCAAGAAGAACATATTAACCTCTGACTGTTAAGCTAATCATCCAGAGCACACTAAAATAAATCACAAGATTCAGAGATGTTTACAGGACTCTTGTAAACTTACCCTCCTGTATAAAAAAAATCAAAATATGTCCCATTATCTTAGTACTGAAGTAGTATATTTGCAGTGAAATTGTGCTAAAGCTGACACATATGCTATCCTGGTTATACATACCGAGGAAGTGGCTGGAAGTGATCATAGGGCATGATTTCTTTAAATCCATCACTGTCAAAGAAAATAAATATTGCATCATTATTTTTCATACCCAAGACTGTACATCAAGTACATACTTTTATGTGATCATGCTTGAAGTAAGTAATTCCCAATGTGAAATGCAGGAATCTTACTTCATTACACATGAGCCTTATGGTGAACCTTATGACTTGTATAATCTTACCTTTTCTGCATGGATAAAGAACTATTCACCATACAGCTTCTCTATTTCATACCACCATAAAATATTAAATTAGCAAGCTTCCAGCAAAGAAATTTATTATCAATGGCCCTTTAGGTCTGTGTTACCTCATTAACAGAAAAATATTCACGTATTTCTATCAGTAACAAAGACTGCTGAGGGACATGAGTGTCAGTGAAATAAATACATGACAAGACTAATCCTAGATAGGTTCTGAATGCTGCTTAGGACTCTTCTAGAGCTGTTTGAAGTGCATAGCATAGAGCAGGTAAAAAGCTTTACTTCCAATGCTAGGAAATATGGTATTATATCCAGTAGTACTTTCCTTTTCCTGACTGTATAAGCTAAATTTGTAAGGTAAAATATAATTACATCCTTTCTTTCCCCTAATTTTCCCATTCCAGCTTTGGAACATTTGGCACCCATTGCCATCAAGTATTACTGAACTCTTTCTGCTTCATACAGTGATCAACTCTCCAGGAAAAACTTTTGAAAGTCTGCACATCTATAACTGTTAGAGGTCACTATCAACGATTATGTTCAACAGGAATGAAAGGAAATGGACAGTTTAGCTATAGGAAATGAAATCCATTGAGAGTGTTTCCTTTTCTTGCATATAACTCTAGCTCAGCCAGCTGGCATATTAATGTGAGGTTCTGGGACTTGATACTGTGATGTTATTTTAAGATTCTTTAGCACAGCCAGGAAACCTCACCAGACAATCCAAAAGTTAGTTTGAAATACTGTAGTGCAATTCAATACAATTTATGTGTACTGTAGCCTTTACAATTTGGCACTAATATCCTGTGGTGATTGTACCAAAGGATATTTACTTGGAATTATTTTTTTTAATGCTTAATTTTAAAAAACCCAAACAAATAGACCCAAGCTTCAATTATTAAATTGTCAACACTACAGTACCGATGAAGAACCAAACTTTTATAGTAGGCAAATGAATAAACCAAGTTTAACCATATGTAAAACTTGCACTGACTGAAGCTTCTGTCTGGCTGTTGAGATATTCTGAATGGCAGCATCAATAAATCCAAAAGTAGGCAAACCTTCCGTCCTCCTCACACAGCCTCACAAGATCCTCACACTAGTGCTGAACTACTTAGCAACAGACAAAACACAATCAGCCCTTTAGCAAACTGATATTTACAATATCTCTCTGTAAGCAAAATCTTCTACTCTGCAACACTGAAGAAGTGCCACACATCTACAGAGGCATCAGCCTTTAACTCATGCAACAACCGACCGATATTAAGCAGCCTTAAAGATAAAAAGAATAGAAATTAAGTAAATGCAGTTCCTGCTTCCTTAGTTACTGCCTGTGTCACACAAACTTGTTTGCCATTCAGACCTGGAAGGGCAGGGATCCATGTTGCACTCTTTCAGCTTGGGCTTTGGTTTCTTGTTTTCTGGATGATAATGGCAGTAGTGGTCAGGAACAACACGCTTCAGACGAATGTCCACGCACTCAGCTGAATTGAGCTGATAACCTAGGGCAGAAGCAAAGTTAAATGTTGTTAATGGAAATAAAGTAAAACAGCCTTTTCTCCCCATGGAATTAATTTTCTGTCTTACTCTTTTTTTGGTTTACCTTTAAACAAGGAAAAAGGAAATGCACAACCAGACCTTCATTTCAGGCAATACAGCACAGCAGTTATATTAACCTGTCTTAACACGAAATGAGCTTCCAGCTCTTTATTCTACTGATTTCTTAAGAGTAGAGGCACACATATTTCCTTCTAATGCAGAAATACTTGTACTGCACCAGCTCACCTGTCAGAAAGCAAAACTATGAAGCCATATGGCTCTAGCACATGTTCCACAATGCATAACTGCCCTCCTCCAAGGAGGAGTTACCAGTATGTTGGAAAGCTCTATTAAACAGTCATTCATGCTAAAAGAAATAAATACTTGAGACAGAAAGCCAGAGGAATTGAAGATGGGATCCAAAAACATTGCTAAGGAACTGTAGAAAACCAAGAAATAGATTCAAGAACATTCCGAGTTGAAGAGCCAACAAAAGAAGACTTGAACTAACTTCTCAGTGAGAAACAAATAATATAATATGTGTGGAGACTGGTTGCAAGAAGGGATCTGGGTTTTATAAACCACTAGGTTATTTTTTGGCTAAGAAAAAAAAGACTCATTCAAAAAAGCTTACTTGGACTTAAACTGAGGAGAGGAGGATGTTCTGGTATGTGCAAAGAAAAAAAGTTTTAGACCACAAGAATTAAAATCAAACCAAGTCAACAAACTAGCAGCACAAGTCCCTGTGCCTACTGAAAATGCTAAGTATCATGTGTCAGTGGCTTCAGTTGTGTGTCTCTTGGCTGATCCAAAGTGTCATCATGCATGAGAGTGATAACCATAAAGAACTAAGCAGTTCCAGTGCTCACAGCATCTATGTTTCAGTTCTTGTAAGTACTAAAAGAACCCAGAAGAAATGTCACCTGCAAACAAAAGAAACAATTTTTAAGCACTCTTTCTCATTCAAGCTTGACTGTGCTTTCTGAGACGCCCCTTCCAACACCTGGAGATTACAGAATTAAAGATAGAGGCAGCATCCAAGTGAGGAATGGCAATGCACTAATTCCAAATCTGTGTTGTGAGAAACCTTTTCTTTTACTGCCAGTACCAGATGCCAAACAGACAATCTGGACACTAAATCCAGATAAATCTAAGATAACAGGTTAAAGCCAGGCAGCTGCAATACAACTTCCCTGCATGCCATTCCTAACACTACTACTGTCATGACTGAGCAGCTCAGTTTTTTCAGTTCTGTCCTCCCTGAGGACTGCCAAGCTCCTCTGACAAAGGTACCAGTTTTATATTAGAGGCAAGCAGCCACAAAGCAGGGCTTTGAACACCCTGGATGGTTTCAAAGAGATTGACATGCAGCTATAATTTTCAAGCCATAACAGCAGTCTGAATAAGGCTGGATTTGAGCCAATACCTTTGAAGGTAAATATCTCCCTTGGGCTATCCAGTGTTTACATGCAGTCCTCAAAAGTAACTGTGATGCTTTATACTTCTTCCCTTGTCAGACAAGTTAAGGAAAAAAAATTATAAACACAGTGTGATGGAATCATCAGAGGATATGCATTGCCACTCAGAGCTCCAGCAAGGATCACACTTCATGAGGCCAAGTATCTCATAAGATACAGTAGTTTCCTGTGGGACTGCATATCAGACACATACACTGTCTGCATTTCAGATCACAGGGAGGTGCAAATGCCAAAATGGATGGTCCTTCAAAAGATCCCCAGACTCTGCTTGTACTTTAAACATCTCTCACTCTCTTTATTCATGCCCCAAGTAACTATTTAAACCACATTTGCACTCTCCAGAAAATCCCTGTATCGCCAGCACCAGCGTCCTGCTCTGTTTTCCAGGTGACCTGGGAAATGCTAGCTGAAGGGAAGCTGCTATCTGCAGTGTCAAACACTCCTCCTACCATGAGCTCACACTTTTTTTGCAGAACCAGACATGACAGGCTGTGGGCTGGGCTGGATAAGCAGAATGAAGCTACACTTCATCTAAGCTGCAGGGCTTAAATCAGGAGTAGATGTTACAATACCACATGTGCTGCTCCAGCCACCATCAGGTCCAAATGTCTAAAATCAGACAGCCAAAGATACTGATAGCAGATGTTCTTTAAATTCTATTTACTTATTCTGCTTTCTGTATAACTAATTCCTCAACTAAATGCTCTAAAACCAGAAATACTTTTTCACCTCTTGATTATTCTTATTTTAAAATCTCATCATGTTTCTTGGCTTTCTTCCCCCAAATATCCACTATGAGTCGCAATTTTCCATATTGAATTTTGTATTTTTATTTCTTAGTCAACGTTCTTGCTCAAATGAACATCACCTATGGAAAAACATGACTTCCAGTGACAACATGTAAAAAAACCCCTGTGCTGATACCAGCTTAACAAACCTGCTTAACTGCTGCTCTGTCATTTATTTTGCTGAGGAATTACCAGTGTGCAGAGAAACACAAACATCCAATCACTAAAAATGCAGAACAAAGGTTGCAAATCAGCTCCTTTTAATCTGAGCTGTTATCACTGCTGAAGAATTGACATTACTTACCTCCTCCACACGTCACTGTGCAGGGGAAGAACTCTGTCTGTCTCCACTGGTGACTGATGGGTTGATAGAAGAAGAACTGAACCACACTCTCTTTTGATCCAGAGTACCTGGTCTGAAGAAATTTCCATTACAACACACATGTACACTGCTCATGCCATTTCAAAACAGAGTTCATACACAATAGCAGTGCAGAGTAAGATCATGACTGACATAAAACTTCTAGAAAGTCTAGAGTAGCCATCAAATTTAGGCTCCCAATAGTCAAACATTTGAATGTGTTTTATTTTTCAAATTATTCAAGGCATTAATGTGATTATCATTACCATTTGATTATCTGTCCTGAAATAGCAAAGTTCTTAACTGCATTCTTTTGACTTATCTCTTTGTTAACAAAAATTTTGAAATTTCCTGCAGAAAGAAGTCTAAAAGTGATCCAAGCACACTGTCAGGCAAGTCTAGCTGCACATAATACTGGAGATGCAAAAGGAAAAGAACTGAAATTCTGTTTCTACAATGTGCAGGTAAAGCCAGGCACTCTGATAATACTGAAACTTCTGTCACTTCCAATGGAAACTCTGAGTGCCTTCCTTTGGCAGTCAAATACGGATATGCTCCTACTTATAAATATCTTGATGAGTGATGCAAGCCGCTGGTATGTGTTCTGGACAGAAAAAAATTTAAAATGATTGGAAATGGTCAGTGGCTGGATTAGCAATGTCTGAGGGAGACTGTAGGGTGCTGCTGGAAGCAGTGCTCAGGTTCAGTAGGTGGCAGTCTGCAATTGGATTAGCACTGCACAGGGTCACACTCTTACTCTTCCAGCAGAACTGAAAACAAAAATCCTGGCCATTTTTACTGTTAAAGATCCTATGGTACTTCTTACCACAGGAAAGACATAAATCACATAACATTTTAATTTGCTTGGATTTTCTTGGCATAAATGATCTCTGGACTGTAATTAGGATTTCCTACTTGCTAGCTAGAAGATTTTGTTGTATTGCTATAAACTGATGTACAGCCACCACTGTGTTGCATGTACTTGCAATAACTTTGTAGATTTGTACATTCACACACCCCACCTTGATAATGAAATCTGCTCCAAGAGGCCCCTGGATCTTTATGATTTCTCTGTCTGTGCTCTTCTGAAATTCAACAGTTGTATTTTCAATGACAAATGTTCCAGGAGCATTGAAACCGTGCTCTCCCTTTTCTCCTTGTAGTGTTTTTGACTCTATAACTAAAGAAGAAACATACAATTAGCAAACTTAAACAGGCTTTTGTTTTCAAGAAAGTAAGAAAGTAATGTTTACAACTTTGCCTTGCAAGTACCAGCTGCATATGTGCAGTAAAAACACACCCAGAGAATCTGTGAGAATATTAACTGCTTCAGATTATAGCCTGATAGATAATTGCAAGACAAGTCAACACAGGAATATCTGCCTGAGCACACTATTCTTTCATACCAGAAGCACTTCTGAGACAGTTTTTCCTACACCAAGTGTTCTGTAACACTTGATATAAGCAATATCTTGAGCAGGAAAAGCTGAAAGAAACTCAGAAATGATAGAATCAATATAGAGAAAAATACCTCATACTTCTGTGCAACTCGAAAGCCAAGCAATCTGAGCAATCAGTCTCCAGAGAAGCCTGAGCGGTGCCAAACCCACCTGACACTCACCTCAATACCTGAATCACTGCCCCAAGATCCTTAACTCAGCTTTGAGTATTTCCCATGTGAGGAAAGAGCAGGGCCAGGAGGTGGGCAGCTGCAGGGGACGGCCCTTTCCCAGAACAGCTGGTGATGAAAACCCTTTCTGAATTGTTCTCTACTCCTTGGAAACAGATTAAACTAACAGCCCACAGCATCCAGAAGACAGATGAAGCATTTTAAGATTAAATCACTTCCAGAAAGCTGACTGAACCTTAAGTGGACAAAGCTAAAGGAAGATATTCATAACGAAGGTAGAATTCTGGGCTCTGTGTAGTACAGCATAGAGGCACAGCAAGATGCATGACTTGAAATACCCTGGTCTGCTTACAATCTACCAGAGCACTGCATGAGAAAAGCATGAATCTCAGATGAGCTCAGGCCAAGCTAAAAGGAAATCTTTTGATGAGCTATAAATACCTTCTTTCTCCTGCTACCTTGCCTTTTTTGGTACTTTAAACAAAGTTACCTAAGTCAGGCTAGACCATTTAGGTTAAAAACATCTGGTTTTACCTGCACTGAAAACATGGTCTCAATGCTGAATTCCTCATTAACTGTTTTCTTCCTTCATTTTTTTTACACAAAAAGCTTCGATTAAGCTTCTGCAAGCCTTGATCCCAAACTTTATGCTTACATCCAACCTTACTGCTTGATTACAAATGCTGCTTAAAATTAAGTAAAAATTCATGGTGCCTGTTGTTGTCTAATTTTTAAAATAAGTGTAAAATCAAATCTTAAGTACTTCCAACCCTAAATAAATTCAGTAACATGCTCAGGAATACAGGATCCTTTTGAAACTAGCATTTAACATTACAAGGCATTACAATTCAGCTGGTGCAAACAGATGATGAAAATGTTTATTTGGTGACCTCAGCTACATTTCTGAACAGTCTTTTTACTATTTTTTTATTAAAAACCATTTTTGATGTTTTTCTAAGCAGAAACCAAGAATATTGTTCAGAAACCAACAAGGCAGTAACTCCCAGAGAGCTGACACGTTTACATTAGAGCTACACTAGATGTGGATGCAGATAACGCGGTTTTTTTGCAAGGTGCAGCTATGGAGCCATGGCCTGTGTCTCTGGAGGTGACACACTGACCCCAGAACTGCTGCTCAGATTTTTCCTGTGTCACACAGGGAGATGAGGAGCTATTCCCCAGCACAATGGATAACCTCTGGTGCAATGCATTCCTGCTCAGTAGTACCTAGTGCTTGTCATCACAGGCTTCCAAAACAGAGAGACACCAAGCATTTGGTGTATTTAACACATACATAACATAATGATGCTTACTGGGGAGCAATTCCTCCCTCAAATATTGCTCATTTATTGATTTCAGAGGACTAATTTAGAACACAGGTTTGATCAGATGGTTTCATGACAAGAAAAGAATTCACCAAATGTTTCTTTGTTCTGCAGAGCCTGTTATCCTAAAGACCTGGGAAGTTTGACTTCAGGAGTAAGCTTCCTCGTCCTAAATCAATTCCTTGAGACTCCAGATGTGAAGAGTCACATGGACAGCGAATTCACTGGAGCGCTCACCGGTTTCTGTGCCTAGCAGGACAATCACCAGTGCCAAAGACCTGTTACTGTCTGTGTTTAGTTACTTTCTCTCCCTTGACAAAAATGGCAAATGCTTTGCCCAGCTGTGGGCAGATCCCCAAGGCTGAGCCCCCCCATTCTCTTGGTGGCAGGAAGGAGCAGGGCAGTGAGGCACAGGAAACCCACTGCAGGTACCTCTCTGTGCAGAGAGATGCACGGAAGATTTCCCAGAGAAGCTGCTCCTGCTCCCAGTGCAATAAAGAGCAAGTATGGTGCTGCCCAAAAGCTGCTTCTTTTCTGTGATTCATTTGTAGGTAGCACAAAAACAAAACATTCTTCTCAAAATGCAAGAAAAAGGAACACTGTGCTCCTCTGAGCATCTGTCAAAGGCAGAGCAGTGCACAAACCCACTGCTAAAGGCTGTCACATGAGGCAAATCTCTGTGAGCAGAGAAAAAATTGACAAAAAGAAAAACATTTCAGTTCCTTTCAGTAACGTTTAACCTCCCCAAGTTCACGAACTCAGTTATCTAGCATTAGCCACTTGTAAAAATATTAGCTTCTGGTTTTCCTGTTTCTTCTGCTGGAGGATTAATTTCAGGGAACTTTCAGTCTTACTTTTGATTCTAATGCTCTTAAAACAACTACTAGAAAAGCCATGATACAGTCCAAATCAAAAACAAAGCCAACACAATGAAACATTTTATTCAGACCCATTTTTGTGCTAATTACTTGGTTATTTTCCACCAAATCTTTCATCAAACCCTAGAAGACAGAAGTACAGAGGGGCCATATTTGTTAAAAACACAAAGTAACATCTCGATCAATCTGCTGCCTGTCTTCAAGTGCCCAGAGACACAAACAAAGCACTTATTCTAACCAGCTACAAAGAAATGCAGTCCTTGCTCAAACACTAACTGCAGGTTGCAAAACAATGCTCAGAGCATTTGTTTCAAATCTGTTATGTGCTACATCTCCAGCCACATTTCCATTTTTGATTAGTCCAGCAGCTGTGCTTTCCTGGAACAAGACCAGATCATAAACCCAGGATGAAGCCCCACTGAACACAAGATAAAGGGAAAAGTGCCAGACACTCCATAGTGCTCTTCAAGTTTTTGCTATTGCTGCTGACTCTACTTGAAGGACAAATATATACTGGCAACAGGAGGCAGTATAAAATTTTAACAATAAGTAGTCCCTGCTTCACCTGTTAAATTCAACTCATTGCAAGCCAGGAAAAACATCTCTGACAAATGGAACCTGTAACAGTAGATGATTTTTTTTTTTTTTTAAATTCTGGCTTTAATTCTACCTGCACACCCACACAAAAGTTGATGAATTTGCAGCAAGGGATCATTTGGTATCTTCTGTTAAGTGACAAACACCCAGGAACATGTACAGTGGGAAGGTGGAGAAGCACCTCTGGAGCATCAGCTCTTGGAGACCTGGCTCTGAAGCCAGAAGCAATTCTCCCCTCCCTCCCCACAACAGCCCTCAGTTGTTTTTTACCTCTGCAATTTTAATTTTAGGTAAAAAAATCTCTAAATCCTTGCAGATTTGCAAACAGATGTGCTGGTGGAAGTGGTTAAAGGAACATTTCACAATTCCTGTCCAGCTAGAGAGTGAACTAACAAAGGTGATGCCAAGCCACAGCTTCTTTACAGAACCACCCTGGGTAGGAAGCCAGGAGCACTCTGTACTCAGTTACTGAGTTGCTGTGCATTCCTCAGGAGCTTTCCAGAAATCCCCCAAGAGCCACTCAATCTAGTACTTTTTCCTCATACAAAGCTGAAACAACAACTTCCTTCTGCAGAACTACTTAAGAAAGTCCAAGAGTCCTGACCTGAACTGGTCAGGATCACTCCTTCACACATCCCCTCAACAGTTTTAAAGGAATATATTTATTTCAATATAAATTCAGCTTTGTACTTTTTTAATATAAGTAGTATATCTAGAAGTTATTGTCACACTGGAGCTGGGCTGAACAGGGAGATTTATTTCAGTCTTTTTCTTTGAAAGAATGTGACAATATATTTTTGAAAGCAAACAAACTGATGAGTAATTTTCAAATAAAATGCATTTTTTACTTCTGTTTACATATCTCAGAGCTTAAGTTCTTTTTCTTTCTATGATCCAGACCGCATCTGGATAAAAAATTGTTCAAAGTTAAGTGAATAGTTTATCTCATTGCTTGGTATGGCAGCACATCTTACCACTGAAACCATCAATTCTCTAGGCAAACTAGGCCCATGGATAAGGAAATTGCCATAAATACTGCCATCAGCCTTATAAGAAAATATTGGAAAACAACTGCCTTACAGAATAACAAACTGTTTCTCATTGGTGGTATGCAATGACAAAAATAATCACATGGAAGCAGGACTTGTGTAGTTGTTCACCTTACTTCATTTGTTCCTAGATCACTTGTCAGAGGTTTCAACAGAAATCTAGTGCTGAGTAATGCAAGGGTTGTTGGTTCACATAATCCTCTGGAAGTTGTTTTTTTTTGGTGTTGTTTAAGAATGTACTGTATTTGAGATGCCTTATGTTGGTTTAAATGGAAGGAATGGAAACCAACTCCATGCATTCTATTTCCTTTTACCAAGTAAACTTTCCAGTGTTCTCCAGGACTATCTCCAGGCTGGATATTAAAGATGGGAAGAGGAATCAAGGTATCGAGGTCATGATCTTACCCACATTTTCCAAAGTTTGGATGAGCTCAGATACAAGGTTCTGTTTTTATCTTCTGCCTATGTGTAAATACATAAAACAGCTCAGTCATACCAAGGTGTGCTGGTCCTTTCAGGGTGATTCTCACACTGCGACTCCCATGTGGTACAGCAATCACAGTTTCTTCCCCTACAAACATTAAAGAACTGGTTTAGAAATTATCTTTCATCAGGGAATTTGTACATCACATAATTAGACTGAAAACCCTCAAATGTGTCTAACAAAATATTTCACAGCTTTCACAACTTTTCTATTAAAAATAATATGTTATTTTATTAAGTACAGTATACTGAGTCTGTTTGATATGTCATGCAACTATTAAGACCTACAAATGGACTTGTAAATCTTGCTTTCTCTTGGAAAATAATTTGCTATTAACAATAACAACTGAAATGTCAGTAGTGTATTAGGAACATATTTACACTCTGTTGTCCTAGTTTTATTTTCTAATCACTGAACTGACATAAGGAATCTGCTAAGTAGTCCTTCCCCCTTACAAAAATCTGCAGCTGTTCAGTCTCATTTTGCCCACACCTCATTTCCTGCTGCAGGTCACAACTTTAATAAGTGGCAGGACTTACAGGAAATAAATCATCTACTTAACACTAACCCTTAACCAATTACAGACCAGTTAAGAGCAAATATATAATAGCTATAAGGTACATGTTATAACGGTGTCTGCATCTAACTTACCATATAAGATCATTTCTTCCAGTAAGAGGCTCAATTTAAAATGAACTATAAACCAAACCAGCCCCCAACAGGACATATCAATACAAAACAGCTTTTGGCTGCCTGAAAGGCCTCTTCATATATAAATGTGCAACACACTTACTTCAGTGCATTTTACAAAGGCAGAAAGTTATTACTTCTCATTTCAAATGTAGGAAATCTGTGATTTGCCCAAACTGAGTTACCAGTCAAACCAACAGGCTAGAGACCCTCATGCCAACAACAGCAGTGCTCTCAGAAAAGGGATATCCACAGGGATATCCACAAAAGGGAGCAAGCAGCATCCAAGGAGCCATCACCCATTTCCATCATGGCCCAACTCCATCTCTTCTGCAAGGCAGGCCCTGCCACACGTGCCCTGTGCAGCTGCACCCTGCACAAGATGCTCTGCTTGGTGATGAAACTAATGAACATTCAGTGGCTGCTGCAGAGGAAGTTCCTTTTTGCAGACTCAGAAAGTAATGTGTGTTGAAAGTCAGTGATACACTGGCTCCAGAATTATCCATAAAATATTTAGAGGAAGAATAGTTGAGTTTAGTTTTAACTAAAAAAATAGTTGAAAAAGGTTTCTTTCCACTTTAAACTGCACCCCTTTATAGTAGATGCTAAATTATCAGCTTCTGGTTTACATCTCCTTAGCATAAGTATGATTTCCTGCCAAATGTTCAGAATACTTCAAGCAAATACTGCAATTATTTTTTCTGAAATAAACACCTTCTTATGTTACAGTTTTTATATCGTCAATTTCTAGGAAGGACATTTAAATATAACAATTTATTTTGGACGTAATAAAATATGAGCTTTATTAATTTCATTCTTGTGTATTCCACTAGAGTGAAAAATACTACAGTAAAACAATAATACAACTAAGGAGTCCTGGAAAAAACATTAACTACTGAACCACTTAATATCTTTTTGCATCTTGGTTTTTCATCAGAGGAATTGCTAAAGATAGCCAGGCGGTAGTGGGTGTGTATATCTTTAAAGTAAGGAAATAACTACTGAATTCACATGTGCTCGACAGTATTTGAGAGAGAGCAGGTTTGGGGGGCCCATCTGTGCTTACTTGGTTGGGAATTGAATCCCATCCTGATAACAACCAAGGGTCAGCCTCAGCACAAAACCTCCAATAAAGGTCGGATGATGGCCAGCTCAGAATGCATGACCTGCTGCTCTGACGTGGAGCTGAGGGCAGCCCGTGCTGCAGGGACACAGGCTGGGTTTGCAGATGTGCACAGATGTGCAGCTCTGCTCCTCTGGAGAACAACAGGGTCGATCTGCTGAGCTTCCTGCACCTCCCCACAGGCAGCTCCGCTGGCCCGGCAGACCCTGCAGATCCCTTTCCAGGATGCCTCGCATTCCTTTAGCAGCACTACAGACATTCCACCCTCACCCAAGCACTCTCCGATATGGTCCAAAAGTCTCATGGGGGTGCTAACTTTGGTGTTTCTCTGCAGCAGAGACAATATTAGCAGAAAGTGTTTTATTTGCATTAGGGATGACTGAGCTCACCGCCGCAGCAGCAGGCAACCTCTGCAGCCCACAGACCTGTCAAGAAGTCTGACAGCAGGAGATTCTTGTAACCTGACTGAGATAATCATGACCTAGGGCAGTCTTTCCTTGAGATGAAGTAAATTACAGGAAAAAATAAATGTGAGCTTTTCAGACTTCTGAACAGAGATGAGGGTTTGGAAGAAACGGGACAGAACTGACCAAAAGGGTCAATTCTTTCTCCTAAGGACAGCTTTGAAACAATAGTTCAGGTTGTCCAGATCTGGCTCCTAAAAAATTATATATTCCAAAGATCTCTGGTTTTCAGTTGAATGTAATTCATATTCTTAAAGAAACACAAAGCTCTGTAAACCCATTTAAAATGGTTATGCTGTACATTTCCCATTAAATCAGTAGGGTCCACACTGCTAAAAGCAGTGAATTCTTACAAAAACATAAGGGGAAATTGCTACCCTGAAATCCATACCGAGAATTTTTGATTAAATTTTTTTTCCCCTTACAGTATTTCTTTGAAAGTTAATTGCTGACCTTTGTCTAAAGATGAAAACAAATTACCCCAAAATCATCTGGAACATGCAGAAACACCAGACTCTAACATATGAGGTCAGCTTAAGGCTCACTTTAAAAACTGAGAAGCAGGTGAGATATTGTCTCTCTATTCTAACACTGCTCTCAGGACAGGCATTCCCAGCAGCACATGGAGTCATCCCCCTCCACTCTCACCCAGAGACTCCCTCAGCATATGTGTGCACACAACACAGCACTTGCTGATTAAACTCCTGGATTACTTTTACTTTAGATGTCAAGGTTTGATCCTGTTTCCATGGTGTTAATGTGGATTTAGATTTTGGATCTCAATGAGAGCAAGATCAGACTCCCTGCTATGGTAAGACTGGGAGCTAATCCCCAGGATCAAAATAAAGGAGCCACATTCCTAAACTCAATCCAATTCAGCAGGTTTTATTTATTTTTCCATGTGGGCCATGGTGGACCCATTTACTGTTTCACATATGGGCCAGTTGGGATTTTTCCCTCTCTCCTCTTAGAGCAGGCCAGAGGTTTATTTCAGGTCTATAAAAAGTGTTTCTTTCTATGTATTTGCTCAGAACTCATTTGCTGGCTCCCTGGTTCTGATCGAAGACCTTTGTGCTGTCAAAATACAAACAGTTATCCAGGAAAAACTATAGCCCACTGGAACTAAAAATCGCAAAATATTTGGAGCCTTATTGCAGTGGCTTCCCTCATCCACTCTGGCATCAGGCATAATTCCAGAAGGCATTTCTGCTGGGCTTTGTGCTGACCTGCCTAATGAAAGCAAACCCAAATACATGCACTGGAGAAAACACAAAAGGCATGCAGTAAACAGCCCCTCAAGAGAATGGATCCTAAGGAAATGCAGCACAAAGTAGATCATGAAATAGCCAATGGTCTTACTAAGAAATTTCTTCAAGACAAAAGGGACCATGAAAGTACAGAAGGAGGCTTCATACTATCTGTAACAGCCTCAAGTAAACCAATCAAAGTAAAGGGATGTCTAGACTGAACCAGTTGGTGCTGAAGACCCAGCATCCACACTGCAAAATTGCAGGTGCCTCGTTGGGACTAATTCTAGTCTGATCCCCTGGACTGAATATTTTAGCTGCTGGAGAACATCAGGTGCTTTTCTGGGACACATCTTCTGGTTTAGCTTCATCCAAAAAATTCCAATTTATGCTCTCCAAGACCACTCTGTGATGTGAACTGATGAACAGTATGTTAGGGCCATGAGGAAATTTGCTTCAAAAAATGTGCTCCTTATCCATACTGGAACACTAATGCATTGGCATCCTATCCCTCCCCACACACAGTTTCCCTGCCAAACAGTCCCAATTCCCTCTTCTGGCTCTACAGATAGTTGATTTTTCTCCTTCCTCTCCAAGTGTTTTTGACTCCATCTCCCACCCAGATTCCTTATCTAATCTCAGTCTTCTCCTCCTCTTTCCTTGACTCAGTGTGTCTGTACAGCCAGTCCCACAACCTCCACCCACCTTCTCACATCTGCCTTTCCTTCACTGCATGAACTAATGGCAAATTTTCCTGTTCAGCTCATCTCATCTTTCCCTCTCCTCATGTGATCTCATCACTGCCTGTCATAAGTCTGAAGCTCAGGAGATTGGAAGCTCTCCACAAAATCTCTTCTGAATGTGAGGTAGGAGACATCACAGAGTTCATGCCATGGCACCTGGTCCACACTGCAGTAAAGCAGAAAGCAAGAGCAACCTCAAGGAAAAATTTCAATAGCTTATTTCTGGAAGAGCAACACGTTAATGTATTCTAAGGAGGGTACACACATGCAATGTGTTTGCAGTCAGGACTTGTAACAAGCTAGAGAACACTTAAAAGGATAAGTTTTCAGAAATTTCAGCCGTTAACATCCAAGAAGATTCCACTGAAACTGAAGGAAAAGGTTGGGGATTTTTGTAAAGGTTGTAGTAAAATATGTGTTGATGTTCACAGACATTGCAAAAGACTTATCCATGACCAGAAGATCGTTGCCTGCCAAATTTCAAATCCCTGATCTGTGATCAAGTCCAACAATGGGGGGATTTTAAGACATATTAAATAAAAGGTTTCAAGAATGTTTTGACAGTGGGAAACAACATGTTTTTCTCCTCTGTGTCCTTGGAATATGCTGAGCTGTTTTGGCTGAATTTTCTCCAAAACACATAGTACCTGGCATGAGAAGTTACTGACACAACTGTCTAATTTTGGAAAATAATTCTTCATATAAAATGAGCTATCAGGCAAGCTTGACAATTGGGGTTGCTAGCTCCATGTATATTTATTTCAAAGAGGGAAAAATAATGTGAGGCAAGAAGTTGTCACAAAGTCGAGCTGGCTGATGACACAGAAGAGGGAACTGTGCCAAAGGCCTCTCTTTAGATAAATGACCAAAGTGAAATTAGGTTTTTGGTTAAGCAGGCTTGGGGATGATGACATACACCATGTGAGAAGAAGGGACCAATGGTATATTACACAAGTGCCATAGGAAATAAAGCACATGGCAAAAGGAAATTCAAACAGTTACAAAGCCATCATCGGTGAAAGCTTTTAAAAGCTCTTTAGTAAAACACTGAGAAAGGCAAAACTTGCAAGTATCTTGCAGTTTGGGAATCAAATAAAACCAGACTGGGACAAGTCCACACCTTCAACTTCACCCCCCACTGAAATAGCATCTTGTCTTCTTTGTTGCTATCAGAACCAGAACATTCTTCTACCATGCCAACAATAGTGCAGAAAGGAGATAGGAGGGCCCAATCCTACAATTTTTCCATGTGCACAAAGTGCAGTTGAGTTAATGGGAGTTCCATGCATTTAGTACTAGAAGCTTCAGGTCCATGATATCTCATTTCCCAGTGGGATGGTACATTTTACAACCTATTACACTTTTTGTTTGAATATCGTTAGTCAAACCTTTAATCATTTTACCAGAATGTTAGAATCTGGCTTGCTGACAGAAGTTTAACTTACTTTGTCTTTCAAAGGCAATTAAGTGTTAGTGGAAAAAATAAACTTTTGAAATAATTGTTCCTTTCATATTTGCAAAACAGTAAGTTCCCTTTCACTGCTGTTTAACTTTCTGATCAAAGACATAAATTTAATGTAAAAACATATAAAAAAGATAATAAAACAAAATTAGTCCTTCGTGAGAAATCATTTGCTATCAATGACTAAATTTCTTTGTTTTAAAATAAGGACTAAGATAAGCAAGCACTTTATTTTCCCTTATGCCTCTTTTTTATACTAAAATCTTTGGCTCTTGCTTTCCTTCCAGTTTTTTAATTTGCTTCATTGAACAGTAAAATTTACAGTAAAATTTCCTGCTCACAGCCTTAAGCTCCTTCCTAAATACATTTCTGTCATGTGTCGATATTTTCTCAACACTAGTTCTGAAAGCTTCCAAATGACTCCCTGGAAGATAATGTGCCTCCCTTCACTGACATTTTACCACAAAGAAAGGATGGCTTTATTTCCACATTTCATTCACACACAGGATGATTATATGGAACTCGTTGCATAGTTCTGAACAACTTGACCCAAAATATATTTTGGCACCATCACAATAACCAAGAAAAACATCAAGTTCTGAATTTAGTATCATGTGGACTGTTTTGCTTATGCCAGTGGTAATTCATTCATATCATCCAGTCTACTGCAATGCAAGATAAACCCAAAACTTGGCAAAACTGACATCTTCCCTCAGAATAGTCTTTCTTGGTCTTTAATTTTAAAGGATTCTTAAGGAGACACTGAGTTATAACAGAGGAAACAATGAACCATAGGCATTCTTCAGAATTTTCAAGGCAATGGGACACCTTCCACCAAGTGATGTCAGCTCTAGTCAGCTCTTACCTGAGCCAGAACACCACAAGTGAAATTAATATTTTCTGTCATAAAATGACAGTTTCAAAACCAGATCGCTTTTACCACTTTGTTTTTACTGTACTTCCATCCTAAGCAGCAATTAAATGTGAAACTTTTTATTTCACTTATTATGAACTAACTAATCAGAGTCACCAATCTAAAAAGTTTATTTGGGCTGCCTTAGAACTAGCTATGGTGTCCCCAGGAATCAGCCTTCTCCAGGAGAATCTCTGGTGCTGTAAAGCTGGAATAGACAACACAAATCCCTTCACTTCCAGCTGACCTTAAAGAGCTATTTTGTGCACATATACTCTTACATACCTGTATCTATCTATAGACACAAAACAAATACAACTTGGAGACACTACAAAAACATTTGCTTTACAAGTGCTTGATCTATGCTGCCCAGAAGCTCTGAGTCTTTGATATGGCAAATGAATAAAAATGACCCCTCATGAAAATTCCTTTTCAGCTCATTGTCAGCATTCAAGGCATTTTCTCACTCTTTCATGATGAAAAATTTTATAAATTACTGAACTACACTCTCCCATCAATAAAAAAGACCTTTAGTCAAAGCAAGGCAAAAACTAACACTGATAGACCATCTAATATGTAAAAAAGGCTCTTTGGCTTGTGGAAAATTACCCTATGACTTTAAAAGTCACTGCCACACAACCAGGCACTTTTTAACTTAGATTATCTTTGCTACGCATATATATTGAACTACAGAAATTATGCTCCTTCACAGTGGTACCCAACTCCCTTGCTGGGCCGTACAAGACACCACACTGCAAAGCAATGAGTCTTGAGATAACAAATAAACTACTGCCAGTTACATCCAAACTGAAGTATACTGCAAACGGGAGCATTAAAAACCCATGGGAATAGTTATATATACTGCAGTAAGATTTTAGCATGATTCCATAGACAAAGCTCTTTCAAAATCAGTGCACAAGTGAAATCTTTGCAGGTTGAAATACAAGAGTATTAAAATAGAGGCAGCTGTCAGAGGCAGGGGCTTCATCCATTAAAAAGAAAACCTGGCTGCATTTGAACTTTAAACACTGACTTTAAGAGCACCCTTCCATCTGGTGACTTTCCAGGAAGGTAATTAACCCCAAAGGCCCCATCTCCATGTGACAAATACACAGTGTGAGTTCAGAAAAATAAAAAATTATGTGAGACAACTATTCATATGATAAACACATGGGACATGTGCTGTGAGATTCCAGGGAGCATCATCTGTGAGGGTGGAGAGCACCAGTGTCAGAGGGGAGTTTTTGTTTGGAAAACTTTGCCTGCATATCAAAATAGGCAGACTCTTCGGACCCCAGTAAAGGGTCCAATTCCAATACCCTTCCCCCTTTTATATATTATATTTATATATTATATTTTATATTTTCAATATTACTGAGACCTACAGAGTTACTGCCAGCAAGATGCTCATTATTTTGAGAAAGAATGGTGGAATTTGAGCCAAACACACAAAAAAGAGATGGAAGCGTTAGTCCCTTTCACTTTGTGCTGTTTGTGCCATGGAAGTTGTAACTTGTCCCTGAAGTTCAACTGTCATTGGACATCACAAAAAAACCCACAAACAAACAAAAAAAATTTAAAAAAAATCAAAGTTAATTTGAAAACCAGGTACTTACAAGCACAGGCCACTATTTCCATAAAACCATCTATAAGATGTTTCCATGGATTGCTGCAGCATCACATATACTGCAACATGAGGATACCCTCTAAAATAAGATGTGCATCTTGATGGTTATTCCTGATAGAATGAATTGAGTAGCTCTATTAAAAAAAAATGCATATCTCAAATTCTTTCCTGGCTATACCTTAATGTGTGGTATCCCTCACGGAATTCCAGCAGACTAATCTAGCACAGACTTCAGAATAAGTAGCTTTGTAAAACTGCAAACAAGTATCTGGCTAAGAGGTCACTGCAATTTGCATGCTAATACACAAGAAGAAAACACAGTCAAGGATAAATCACCATAGGATCAATTGGCAACCTACTTTTTTCTGGTGAGACATGTGCCTTAGCTTGTCCCCTCACAAGCCTGCATGTTGAGCCATCTCCTGCACAGATTCCGCAGTTGTCTTCCTTGGCATTGCTCCCGAGTTGTCGATCACAGCCCACTGCCTGCCAACATCAACACCACAGTCAGAAGGAGGGCAAAGCTGCAGTAGACATGCTCAGGTTTCTGGAATTTTATTTATTATGTTATCCTTTTGATTTTATGAGTTGGCCTCATTCTATCAAAGCATATCTTGCCATTTAGGATTTTAAAAGCATGCTGTCATTTCCATGATTTTAATGATGAACCACAACAACTGATATATGAAGCTATTCAAGCATAGGAAATACACGAATCCATTTCCCACTACTTATGTGAATGAATACCATTGAGCATTATTCTTTCCAAGACAAGGCATAGCTATGTTATTTACAATTTGGTTTTCATCACCTGTTTAATTATGTCTGAGAAAGGATAAATGCAATTAAATAATCCAAGTTAAAAATTTAAAGGGCACTCAGCCCTCAGCTTCACAGAGAGGGAGTTGAGGGCAGTGCTAACATTCTAGTGTCTTGGCCATCCAGAATTTAACTGGAATTTGTGTAGATCTACTTGCCATTTACATCAATGTCAATTACATTCACATTTGTTAACCAGCTTTTAAAAAACTTGGACCATTCACTTCTCACCTTTGGATTTTTTCTGGTTTATGAATATAAGACCCATTCTATAAAACTTTCCAAAGATTATTATAGAAACACCCAAACTTAAACACTGCCAAAAATTCAAAAA
The DNA here is from genome assembly GCA_024865655.1 of Emberiza elegans. NCBI lineage: Eukaryota > Metazoa > Chordata > Aves > Passeriformes > Fringillidae > Emberiza > Emberiza elegans. The sequence goes on from JALJVW010000398.1 coordinate 9,532,130, forward strand.
GCAATTAAAAAAAAAATCCCTGTCAACTGAAAACTGAAAACATTTTTCCAGGTTTTTCTTTTTCTGCATATCAGTCAACTCCACAAGAAAGATGGGAGTGAGAATGGAAAGACAAAGAACAGACAAAAATTGACTAAAAGCAGCTTCCTGGTGAATGGAAGATAAATATTTGGCCTCACCTATCTTACTCTTTACCATTTCATAGAAGAATCTTCCAGGAAGCACCAAGCGCTGAACAATGTGGTAAAAAGCTGATCTCCAGCTTCAAGTTTTCTCAAGTCAACCTGTCTGGCTCTTACATTGACATACCCCTGAGAAGGGCAGCTAATTTGTCATGGGTGTGTATATTTAACAAAAATCCAAACTGACAAACGGATAGAAAACCCTCTGGAAACTCAGAGTTAAAAGCAGTGCTAGAATTCTGAAACTGGCCAGCACACGCCTCTTCCTATATAAAAATGCTTGGAAGGGGCAGTCTCAGCTGCCAAGATCCTGCATCTGTGCTGTGCCAGAACTGACACACGATCCCCTTGGAGAGGTGAGGATCCAGTCCACACGTAAGAGGCAGGGCTGGGTCTTCCAGTCTGAGTCAACACACACACACACAGACACACAAATCACACACATCCACTGCCAAACACGGAGAAATGCAATCTCAAAGTTTCACATGTCTGTGGAAAAGAAAACAAAGCAGCCCCACCTCCCCTTCAGCCCCTTTCCCTTATTTTCCCAATTCCTTGCAGCCTAAATTCCCTTTAGAGGAGGGCATTAATGGGGACAGTTTACAGTCCTTTACTTGAGAGACCTGCAGGGAAGGCATCTCCTCCCCAAGGGCTTCATATTTTCCAGAGAAACCTACATTAGCAGCAGGAAATTATTTTATTCCTGCAATTGAAGGGGACCTTAATTCTAGCCCAGCAAGGAATTAATTTTAAAATTAAATAAGGCACTTAACACTAACAGTAAATCATTTGGGTTTTAACAAAAACTTAGTTGTAAAAATAAAGCAAATGTACACACGTGTGAACTCAGACCATCTCAGAACAGGTGCTTATTTACCACACAGGAGGCATGTGGGAACACTGTACTGTAATTTAGGCATGGGTTACAGATTAAAGTATTTGCACTTGAAGTTGTCTTTAGCATTAGGTCTGGGTTCATTATTGACACCCAGAAAAACATAAAAAGGTTGTAAACAAATGACTATAAACAAGTCTATCTTCACACTTTACAAACAATTAACATTGAGAAATGAATGAAAACACCATTTAAGAAACAGAAGTTGACTGGGCCACTCAGTGAATCAGAAAGCAGATGAAATTTTATGGGATGTAATAATAATGTGCTCCACAGACACATTTGCCTCAGCACTGACAACTCTTTCAGTTCCCAGTTCCACAACAGAATTTCTTTTCTGACCCTTGAAAATTCTTGTGCTTTTCCATTCCAACCCATGGAATGGGTCTAACTGCAGACCCTCAGCTGACAGAGATGTTGTATGAACTAATCTCCTAAATATTGTGAAGTATGCAGATGGTGCAGTGATGGAGACCATACCAGAGGCTGAGAGAGTCTATATTACTATTTGGAAAAGTTTTAAAGTTGTTACTGCTCTCCACTGATCCTCCTGCCCTTATCCACATAAAGATACCACTAGAACATGGAGGTAAGTTGTATCACTGCAAGTTAATGTTTCCACACGCATCTCTAATACATCTATCTTTCATACTGAAATCTCCTTTTCTATATATTAAAAAACTGTTTATTCACTCATCAATTAATTTCAAAAAAAAAAATAAGCTGCACATTATGATACCCTGTGTGGAAAAGCGCTATTTTTCTCAGTTTAGCTCTTGTTTGCAGGCTACAGATGCTGCAGGTCTTTAGTGGAAGGAGGGCACTGAGCAAGCAGAGCAGGACCAGCCCATTAGAGCCCAACATGACAATAACAAACATCCAGCCTGGGCTCTTCCACACAGCCCCTGTGAAAACAAACTCCCACTGGGTGTAACAAAAATCACACAACTGTGCAAACACAAGGCATTATTGTGTCCTGCACAGAATGTACAAAAAGATAATCAGCACAGCAGCATGCTTTGGAGGGCTGTTTCATATAGTATTATTGCTGATTTTTTAATAATACAGAAATGCCACAGAAATAAAACAGGAGTGCTAGCTGCAAGGGACTTGGATGTGGGAAAAGGTTTACAGCTCCCCTGGCAGCAAAGGTGGTGTGTTCAGCTGGATGCATTCACCCTCTGCAGATTTCTTTCCCAGACCATGTTTACATCAGCTGTTACAAATATGAATATCAAGCAATGATATCTGAGAACACAATTTACAAAACAACTCAAATTATAAACACAATTTTGACTTGAAGTGAGCATAGAATCCCAGATTTTTTTTAACATGAAGGACCCAAAAATGTCACAGGTTTTTAATCGACAAGCCACAAATTTAGAGCTAATTCAAGAAGGAATCTTAATGAGTGGACACTGGGATGGGACATATTTCAAACCTGAGTCTAGAGCCAGCCTTTTTTATCTGTTTGCAAACCCTTGATCAGGTATGTCTCAGGTGAGCTGAACAGCCACAGATCTCACCAGAAGAGGAAGCTGTAAGGTACAGCCATGGAAAATGGGTCTCAAAATCATATGGCATGGTGACACAAAATATTAGGAATTTAAGCTGTTGATATTTTAGCCAAGAGTTACTGAAGAAAAAAAAAGTGTTTGCTGAAACATTTTGAAGACAGTAAATTTGGTTATTTGCAAATAAATCTGCAACAAGGACAAGAAAATGATAAATGGCAGCAGCCCTCCTCTACCCCAGCCAGCCAAAGAGGCTGATGATTTTCACAATTAAGGCATTTTGGGGGATTAATTTACCCCACATTGCTTGCTGTTTACAGAGCAAAGGGATAAGCTGTAAATATTACAGGCAGACTGGGAAAACATCTGCAGGCTTTTAGGGCATAGTCAGAAATAATATTAGGTGATTTTAACATAGGCCGAATAAATGAAACAAGTGATAACACAAACTGTGTAATGGAAGGGTGGGGACCCAGTGAATTTAAGAAGTTCGTAATCATAAATATCATAATCCCAAAAAAAAGATACAGGTATTTTAATGACCAGGTTGTAATTGAGCTCCTCAGACAGCAGGGAGAGTATTCACCAATATATAAAAAAACAAACAGCAAGTAGAAATTTAATATAAGAAGAGCATTGAGGAAATATGCAGTTTGTGAATTTATAAAATTGTCCATGGTGAGGTACAAATGAATTTGAATATGGCAGGATTATTTTCAAAAACAGGCCTCCAATCCATTAATATTTTTGGACAGAACCTGAATAAGTTACTTGTCTATTCTCACAAAGGGGAAAAAAAAAGAAATATGAAAAAGAACTATATAGTTTACAGAATTATATATACTTTTCTCACAAGCAGCTCAGATAGAAAGCATCTGGTTAAGCAGTGAACAAAACCACTCATCTGCTCCAACAAACCTTAGCATGGCAGTGCTGTTGTGAAAGACAATCCTGAAGGGTGTTAAATACTTTGGAGCATGCTTAGAATAGTTCATGTAGGTTCAGAAAGGCAAAGGAAGAGCAAAAGGTCAGGGTATAAAATAGAGCAATATAGATGAAAGAGAAGAATGAAATCACTGCTGATATGTTAAACGTGACTATGGAACATTAAAAATATTTTTGCAAATATGAATCCAAAAATCACTCAGAAGCTCATGTAAAGCTGTTTCTTTAGATCATATTCAATTAGTAATGTTTCAACTGAGGAATTGGACTTAAACAAAGAAATTAATGTAGCATGTTCATTTTGATTTGTGAAGGTCCAAGAATAATCTGTTAAATTCAAAAGGCTTCCTTTGTAAAGATGTTTATAATTAAGTATGATAAGAAAATTGACAGGACTGCAAGATGACAGAATTTTAACTGAAATTCCAATATGGTAAAAAAGGACCATAATGAAAAACAAGGCAAACCCTACCCACACCCTCCCTCCATCCTTTCAGAGATTTCTTTTAATAACTACAAATAAAAACATGGACTAGAACTGCCAGTGCAGAGTCTGATATGGAATAAAGTTTTAAAATTTCCACATTTGCTTGTGAGACCATTGGTTTAGCCCCCCTGAAGTGTGGCATTACCTCAGCAGGACTCACCTCCAGCTGCAGGCACTCCCAAAACAGACACAGCACCACTTTTTTTGTAGAACTCATTCTACAGCAGTGAGTTGTCAGTTACAAAAATATTGCATTACAATTATTCAAAAAGGTTTCTGGAATGTCAATGATTCAAGATTATATACTTCAAATAAATAAGCTGAAGATAAACCTACACTTTATAAAATAAAAATATTTATTTCAGAGATGAGTAAAACCAGACATCTCTGTAGAACGAGCATTATGTAAGTGTTAAGGGTCAATATTACTATCAAAAGCATGAAATCACATCCAGCAGTACAGATAATTATAAATAATATTTCTCTTTCAAAGTGAGCTTTCCCCCTTCTAGGGTCCTCTGGAGCCAAAGATCCAGGTATAGCCAGAAAAAACAAATATTCTGAGTTCTCCTAATAGAAGCGGCCACAAAAGAATAAATCACTGCTATTTTTATTTGTGACAGATACATAAATTCTATGAAACATTAAAACTGAAGCTGCACTAGTGCCATTATTTTTCTATCTACCATGTCTTAGACTAAACTCTTTAGCAGACATGCCATTTAAATATTCAGCAATGTATTTGTTAAATACTATATAATTTCCTAGTTTGACTAAGAAATTTATTATTGATACAGACTCCCATTCATCAGTGATTCCATTAAAATTATTAGGCAAACTTCTGTTTTGCAGTGTTCTGTGTTTGCTTGAGGACTCTGGCAGCTGGTGTCAGGGAGTAATGTTCTTTATTAATGTGATTTGGTTTAACAAAATGAAAACAGAAAATCAATTCAGCTTTATCTCAATATGACATAATTACCATCCCTCTACAGCTGCTGAGCAAACCCCCCAGGTGTCAGGAAAACCCAGCTGAAGGCTACTCTGGGTACATTTCTATTCATGTGCTTCCAGCGGCCTGGCTCTTTCAAAGGATGCACAGAATGTGTACTACAGGAACAACGTGGAATTTCAACTCAAACATACAGATGTCATTTTACTGAAATTCAGCTGGAGCAGAAAACCCAGCAAATCATTGATAGGGAAGTGCCCAATGTGCTTAAAATGTCAAAGAGGTGCTGTATTTCTGCTGAGCACGGGACTGCACTGCAGAATGCACAACTGGAGATGATCATTGTACTTCTCACAAGGATGTGATAGAGCTGCTGTGCAGGAGATCCTTCCCCTCAAGGGCTGAACAGTCTGTAATTATCTCAGTACATGTTGTCCAGTGGTTTTTATTTTAAAACTGGCCAGCAGCAGATCTGAAGGGTGGCAAAGGCTTTGTGTCCCAGGTGCAAGTGCCTTCCACTGCCTTTAAAATTTGTTAGGATTTGCAAAATATAGTGTGAAAATAAACTATTAAACCAAGCATATCCAACTTAGTGATCTGATTGCCCAGCCACCAGGATAGCAGTATTTGGACTTCTATAAAGCAAATTATTTATTTCAGGCTTACAAGAGATGAGAACTGAGATAAAAATCGAATAAGGACATCTACATACTTCTGAAGGTTAACAGCACTGCCCAAAATACAAGACAACCTCCAAATTGCTTCTGACAAAAATGCGTTTTCCAAGTTTTTTTACTTGACTAAGAAAGGACATGTTTGATTTCAGCATTTACTAGTAAAGGAAGAAAACAGTGAAAAACCCTTACATGCTCAAAAAGACAAATCTCTATTGCAGTTTATTAGAATCACTCAATAGGGAAAATTAAAGTCCTTTGGGTCTTGCTCAGAGAAGAGGGATTTCTATTTCCAAAAACACAGACACTCACAAAATCCCAAACTCAGAGAAATTAAGGTTGTGTTTCATGGCACAGTTGCATGTGCTATGACAGTACAGAGATCTCATTGCATCAATGTCAGCTATTTGCTGCATTTTCCCCTGCTCTACTTGTCTGAGCACAGAATCCAGCACAGGCACATGTCAGGACTGACTGCATGCACACATCAAATAACTAATTTTAAATATGGCTATGGGAATTCATTGTAATAAAAATGAATTTGAAAACTGTCATGTGAAAATCCTGCTCTCCCTTGGTCAATATTTTCCACATCTCTTTGCCCTGCTGTAAAACCTTGCTGTCCTTCAAAGCTCATCTATTCATGGACTTTGCAATCCCTGCTCTCATTCTTCACTTCATGACAGCTTCAGCTTGCACTTTATTTCTACACAGATAAAATATGTCCCCAGAGAGAACATAAAGAAAAAAGCTCCCACTGTCTCTTTCCCATGCTCATCATCCACAAGTAATTGATTCTGACAAGCAGAGGGAGAGATACCAGAACATCCCTCCAATTAAGCAAGTTACTTCTTTTTTTAAAATTTATTTTAAAAGTAGTGTGGAATCTTAGCTTTCAAGCAGGGCTTTCAAGCCCTAGTTTATCCTCAGTGAGGATTTATCTTGGTCTAAAGTCTGATGACTTTATCTGAGTCATGATTTTCTTCTCACATGGTGCTGTCTCACAACTCTTCAGTTATGTCTGAGCTAACAAAGGCCTGATTGTGGCACGGGTTCCCACATCTCTGGAATCAGACCAGCCCAGGACAGTAGCAGCCCAGACAAGCTGACACAGGCTTCAGCATGTGCTAATTAACAGAACAAAACCCCTCCAGGCTCAGGACAGCAGGGAACTCCCCAGCCCATCTCCCCCAGCCCACGAAGCTGCAGTCCCAGCTGCCAAGGTGAATGGGCAGCAGCCCTGCTGGGAGGGGTAAAACTTCCTCTGATTGAGAATTTGCAGTTCCTCGCAGGTCAGAAATCAGGCAGCAAATGCAAACCTCAGAGGAGAGGTGCGAAATAAGTCAGAACGATGGGCACAAGGAGACGCTCGGTGATGCTCAAATTCCCGAGCCATCCATACAGAGGAAAAGAATGTAAAGCTATAAAAAAACACCCAGAAAATAAAAAAATACAGAGCATAAAATTCACTGCATACTGAAGGGCTCCTAAAAAGACTTTCCACATATTTCTGCTGACATTTTATATCTGAAGGCAAGAGGCTAAAGAGTGTTCCACAACTCTGTAAATCCACTTCCATCAAATAAAACAAAGTGCTTCCAAAACCTTTAACTCTTACTACAGGATCTGTCACATGCTAGAGGAGCTGAGAGATTATAGGACCACCCAGCAGGAGCAAGTACCCTTTCCCACATGGTCTCCATATAAAAAAACACACATACACACAGCCAGAGGATAGGACATAAACTCCCAGTGAGCTTCTTGTTTGTGAGAATGCTTTCAAACAAGAAATCAGTATATGAAATCAAAATTACTTTGCTCCTTTTCTGGCTGGGTTCAGCCAAATCTGCCTTGCTTGGTGAAGTTAGCCCTGGGGGATTTGAAGGTTACTAAGGCTCTACTTCAAGATGACACCCAAATCATGAGTTTTTCTGCTATCACTGCTCACATGATTTAGGTCCTTGCTAGGCTGGGAAGTAAAGTCACATTTGCACTCAGCTCACTAAAAAACAAAACAAAACTTGGCAGTGAATCACTTATGACCAAAGAGGTATAGATAAGACACTGGAGATCAGAAAAACCCACTACTCATCTGACAAGAAAGGATAAACTTCCACAGTAAAAAATCCCTATGGAGAGCATTCTCCATAAGAAACAGTAGGAGAGAGAATAAGATAAGACCTGAAAAGAAACACCAGTTTCTACCAGAAGTGGGAAACTGGAAAAGAAAATCAAGTGATCCCAAAAACCTCTTCAGTGTCTGACAGTATCCCATTATTACCTGCACTGTCTGAGAACATTCTGTTATTATTATTTATTTATAAAAGCCCACCACTGAGTTGCCAACAATGTCATCACAAGGGAACCACTACACCAAGGTGGGCAGGGACATTCAAAGGGGCAGGAGCAGCCCTTGAAGGGTGGCTCCATGATCTGGGCAGTGCCAAGAGTTTCCACAGATGAGAAACCAGCCCCCTGAGGCTAGGGAGGGTGACACTGACAGGTCACCAGGATGTGGCAGCCCCTGCTTAGCTCAGCCCCATCTTCCAGTGGGACTTCTGGAGAGCCACCAGCATCTCCCAGCTGAGCTGCAGCTGGAGCTCCCCACTCCCAGTTTTATGACCCCCGTCACACGTGTGCAGTCACATGAAGTTTTTCATACGCAGCTCTGAGAGCCAGAAAGTTTTGTTGGATCTCCCTGAGTTACTGCCAGTCTTTCTGGGCAGGGTCCAGCCTGCCAGCTCTGGTGCAGTAACACACAGACAGAGCACAGGCATCTAAACAGGGGTTCCTTCATGCTCCAAATTCACTTTACTCTGTGCATTTGCTAATTTGGGGTACCCAGGAGAGAATGCCAGTTTTAACAGCTGGCTTGACACAGAGCTACCTCAAAATCCATTCTTCCTATGAATCGCTCAAAGGCCAAAAAAGAAGAAAAAGGCAACACAGACATTTTGTTTTCTAATTTTAAATATTAAACAGAGGTCAAGAGTGAGTATTAATTGGGGGGAAAAAAAGGTGCTTTTTTAACAGCTATTCAGGAATTAACTACTCAGACCAACATGTGTTAGAAACATGTCTGCAGTAACACAGGATGGAAAGGAAACCTTCCTTTCTGAGTCTCTGCACACCAAGCCTCCTGTGCATCTTGGACAGTCCTGAAACATATTTACAGGCAAAAAAAATGAATCTGCAGGAACCAAAAGAGAAAGTACACAAAACAAACAGTTTGAGAAAGCAACTCTCAGGATAAAAGGAGTCAAGATTCGGAAGAAATTAATAACCTGCTACAATTTTAAGTTTAAAACACAAACAAAGCTTATAAAAAAAAGAAGTGCAAGAGTCTTCCAAGAGCTTGCAGAGACTGTTTTCAATGAAAACTCTGACAGATATTTACATGCAGCATAGAAGTGCTTTGGTGGTGAGTGATGCCTACTTGCCAGATGATGACGTGTGACAGAGGAGAGCTGGCATGGCCGACGTGGATGGTGCTCCCCTTGACATGTGGGATGTGTTCTGATGTCAGCTAAATTTATGCCATATGCTACAAGGCACAGTGTAGTGTCTGCCTTTTTTGGAACACAAACAACTTGCTGACACTAAATGGAAAGTTCACTGCAGGATTTACATCATCCTTGACCTAATTGTGACAGCCTAGGACAGAACTACTCAGGCTGCTCCTCAGGACTCCGGATTTTTTGGGTGATGCGTGTATTTGTTGTCCAAACATATTACTCCATATTAGGAAAAGTATCACTGTAACCATTTCAGGTGCTGGCACAAGTAACACCCCCTTCTGCATTCTGGTCGAAAAAAAGCAGGTCTGCACAAATTAAAAACAAAACCCAAGAAGAGGCAGGACCCCAAAGCAGGCAGAGTAACTGGGTAAATGTTGCCCACATCTGTGTCTGACGTGCAGATGTTTTTAAATGTCTCCACCCACAGCCAGATGGGCACAGCAGGAACACATTATATGAAAAAATGTTTTGGGAGTTATGCAGAGACTAGAAAAAAATATCCGAAGTGTGAAAATCCTGGCAGTGAAGTTTTGACCTGTCCCCATTTAACACAACAGGCCCAGATATTTGGGTTGATAACAGAAGCAGGACAGTAGCAAACTAAAATATGATCAAATGGTTTGATTGAGTTAAACCTCAAGCAACCCCAAAATATCTTACTAATTTCCCCAATAAACCTTTCCCTGCTCCACCATCTTTAGATTTCCCCTCCTGTAAAGCCTCCCACCTCCTATTCAGAGTGCAGCTTTGTCACCTCACAATTTTCTTGGATAGAGCTTATTTAGCTTGATTTGCTTGATGAGGGAAGTGCAAAGGATCAGAACTGAAGCTGGAGAACAAGAATTGACCATCTTTGTAAATACAAATGCTGCCAAGGTGAGAGCTTGAGCAAGAGGCAGAATTGGTGATGCAGCCCACCTTAGCAGGAGCCAGAACACAGACAAAAGTGAAATCACACTGGGGAGGAAGGGAAGTTGAGTCAACTTGGAGACAATAAATGATCAAAACCAGCCCCAGTCTCCTTTACAGAAAGTCTTTGGTGCTCCCAGGCGCAGAAGTGAAGATCCCACACCGGCAGTGTGATGTGCTCATTTAGATGAGTTAGCTGTAAAAACACCTGCCAAGCAATTTGCTGGTTGTGCCAATTCCATGTCAGAACCCTCCAGACAGATCTTACAGCAACAATTGTGGAGAATCACGACTGTGCTGTCTCTCTTAAGAGCAGTTAACTAAATAACCTTGTTTTTCTGGGAAAGATTAGGCGTCAATTTGTTTTCTTTTCCCGCTCAAACAGGAGTAGCACAAAGCTCTGTGTTGTTTTCTGAGGAAGACCCCACCTCCCACAGCCCCTTTCACAAGTAAGAAACCTTTCACTCTTCCCCCAAAACAGGAAAAGGTTATTTAAATGAATCTTCATTTAATTTAATTGAATCCTACTTCAGTTTTTTTACCACAATAAAATTATCCAACTCTAAATTACCAAAAATATACTTTAAAAAGCAAAAATGTTCAATTTGTGCAAAAATACCTCAGGAATAGCCAGTGACTTCAAGAAAATAAAGTTAAAGCAATTAATTGTTTATGAGTATCAGCAATAAATTTTAAAAATTGAATAAGTTGCAGCACAGGACACATTCTAAACATGTTTGTTCCAGGCTTTTTTCCTGAAGATATTAACTCACACTGAAAAATATTTTTGTGAAATTGGAAGAAATAATGAAAAAAATAAAAATGGAAGATGGAGAAAAGAAATTGGCTTTCCTCAACAGTGTCAGAGTTCCAGTTCCTGCTTCTAGAATGATTAATTTCTTCTCCACCACTTCATTTATTCTAAAAATTCATTATTTACATTTCTAAGCATTTTACATCATATATACACACAAATACTACAAAATGCTAAGAAGAAACATTGAAAGCAGCCCTTTTAAATATACCTCCCAACTGTTCTTCCCAAAATTGGATCCATTCTGGGCAAAGAGAATTTTGTGCCATGTATGAGGGATGTCAGAAGGTGTTTTCAGTTGCTGTGGGAGACACTGACACCCCCACAGCCCCTGCGGAGCCCAGAGCTGCCTTGGATCCAGCCTGACCCTCAGGCTGCAGGGGCACAGACAGCAAAGGCTGCTCGAAATGCTCCTCCTAGAAAAGGCTGGGCAACCCTCCTGGGTAAAAGCCTTTAATTGGGGTAGGAAGCATCACTAGGAACATGGAACAAGAAATACATTATTTGGCCTCCAGTAAATACTTTATTATACCTCCAGAGTTCCTGGAAGTATATCCTATTTCCAATAGAGGGTAACAAACACTGCTGGAGCCCACAGCGGAGCACCACTGACAAATGGAGTCTCCCTGTGAGGAATTCTTGTGTTCCAGAGGCAGCAGATGCACCCAGCGTTGACACGACTGGCATCGGAACTGCAGCGTGCACAGAAGTCACATAAAACCCACAGCAAGGTCCAGATCATATATTAATGCTGCTATAATCCATGCACCAGTCTTCTGCCAAATGTGTCAAATTTTCCTCTATAATAGAGCTATTTTTCTCACTGGGCCATATCCTGCATTTTTGAGTCACACACATTTTAGACATTTAACAGAGCAACAACCACTTGCAGAGAAAGAAAACTAATTGCAATAACATGTCCATTCTCTATAAACTGCTCTGTTCATAAAACAGGTTTGCAATATTGCTTTGTAAGTGAGACATGGGCAAGGCTAGCAAGCCTCAAATATTGTAACTCTCTGCTTTTACACTAACTGTATGAAGCCAGTAGCATAACTAATAAATAATAAATATATCTAGAAATTTATATTGCCATTTAAAGATTCAAACAATCAGTTCATGCAACCACAACATACAGTCACTCATCCATACAACAAGACAGACCTACCTACTCATACCTGCCATAATGGGCTGGATCCCACAAAATGTCCCATTTTCTCCTTTACAGAGATTATATGACACTCAGAAAATGAATAAAATTAAATTAAAGTCTCTGCAATTTCATCACATCCTCACAGATACACTAAATTTTGGAAAGCTATAGCTACAATAACTAGGTTCATTAATTTTTACATGCATAAATAGAAGAGTGAATGGATTTTATTGACCTTTTATCTACATAGATAAATATCCATGGCTAAGGCAGTCAGGAAGTTCTGTGTCTTCCTGAAAGGCAAGTTATCTACAATCCATTCAACAGCACTTGCAGGTCCATCTAAACTGATAAATAGAACGAACAGCAACCCCAAAGCACCAACTGAAGGGCAAAGTGCCTCTCCACAAAGACCCCATTTAGACTGACACCATGAACATACCTGGCAAATTCCACTGATGCACATATCCAAGGATTCAGTGTTGCAACGAGTGCCATCCAGCACTTTTGGGGCAAGTTCCACAACCAAGTTCTTCCCCAGAGCCTGACATTTCAGGGCACAAGGTGCAGTAGGGTCATTGTACACAGGGATCCACTCGTACAGGTGTCCCTGGTATTTGACATCATTGTAGGCAGAACACTGCTGTGCTCTAAAGTCACCAACATCTGAAGGGCAGTCCTGAAAACAAACCAAAAAAATATTTTTTTTTAAACTAGGGAATATGTTGCATTTGCAATAAAGTTATCTGATGAATAACACAGAAACTCCTCAGGCAGGCTTGGTCCAAGAACTGATCTGCTTTGACAAATACACCACACTACAAAGTTTTATTGTGTGTATTAAAATAATTTATGTTGTTTAATCCATTGCTTGGAGTACAAGTACAGAATATCCGGCATATTCCAGCAATAACAACATAACTGATATGAGAGGATAATTAAAAATGCTAATTTTTACAACACCAATTAGCACAGTTAAAGTCTGGTTCTATAGTAAGAATTGGCTTCTAAAGGAATCTATATATTTTAAATAACTACAAGGTGATATCTGATATTTCTCTTCTCAGTAGCTTTTCCCACTAAAGGATTTCTGAGGCCTCCATACCCATTCATCAATTCATATGTCAGAGTAATGAAAGCAGTATTATGGCTACATATAAATAAAAAAATAAAATTTGTCTAATGAATTGTTTGGTACTGCTTGAAAAAAGCACAAGATATAGGAGGAAACACCAGAACTTTCAGTGCTTAGTCCTTTAGTCTAATTACAAAGCACCTTCACCCCATGGAAGCAGTTAGGCTTATTTTGTTGGAATAAAATAAACTTCAGGTTGGTAACAATTGATCCTGTATGTCCAGTTCTAATGAGACAGTTCCTTACCTTCTCCCACACAGTGCCTCAGTACACACAGCAGAAAGACCAAATACGAGAAATGCTTGAAATAAAACATCCTAAAATATTTTTTCTACATAAAGCATTGCACCCAAACAATGATGTTAATATTAAACTATAGTGACAGGAATGGAGATGAATACTGATTGATTCGAAAATAACTTTGGTAAAGTACTGGCAAAGGAGTTACTGTGTCAAACAATTCCTCACTGCAGACTTCATTTGAAAGTATGTCCAGTGTCAAAGAGTCCATATGCCAGACTGAAAGGATATTCTTCCAAAAATTCCAACTGCACATATAAGCCAGATGTGGGGCTGATTTTAGTGAAGTTTTGTTTTCATTGGACGGAAGACTGAAAGATTGTGATGTGTCAGGCGAACTCATGGAACTTATTAGTAAGTATTAGTTAACAATACTGATCCCAAGCACAGCTTCAACCTTATCAGTGAGCTGAACCTTCCCTGAATAAAGCTGACAAAATAGCAAGTACATGATACAGAACTGGAGAGTAAAATATAAAGGAGAAAGTTTTGGATTTCAGTCCAATGGCACCAACAACATTGCACTCAGTCTGGGTTTTTTTTCACCGTGGCAAACAGTAGCCTAGAACTGTCTCTGAATTGGTTGTAATCTACATAAAATACCTTCTAAAAATCAGTATTCAATCTACTGACCAACACATGGAGTTTCTGCAGCTGAGCACTGAGCAAGTTACTGAACTTTCCCAGCAAAACTTTTCAGCTCTGTCTAATGCTACACCTTACAGTGACAGTAATTTAGAATGATACTAAAACATTTTGTATTGTTTTTAATCTGGGATAATGCTAGTTTGAGCCATATATTTTGAAATTATACAATGATGGAATAAGACACAGGGAATATTTTACCTCTACAAAATCCCTCCAGTGAGAACTTCTATGAACATCAAGTAAATACTGTGAGAGGCCACACATATTTACTGCAGTGTCACTCCCCAGAAATTCCCCAAGTTTGCACTGGTGTAAATGAGAGCAGAATTTTGGCTCTGACTTATCTGTCACCTCTCATTTTCCACAATAGCAAGTCTAAAAAGCAGAGAGGACTTCAGAGTTCATATGGATCCCATATGGTTCCCTCCCACCAATGCAAACAGAGGAGCAACTAAGGATCAAAAAATAAAAATTGGACGTTAGATTCAGGTAAAGTTAGAAGCAGTATTTGGGAGCAAAGTCACTCAGCCATGCACAGCTACATTTTCATCACAAAGAATTAGAGTGATCTGTACAGCAGGCAGAGTGATGGCCTTCAGCTGAGCTCTGACAGGCTGCTGTTACAGTCCATTATCACTGGCTGCTGATGCGGTGCCAAGACACAAACACCACAAAGTCAGGATGTCAAGCCCACGGTTACTGCATGTTTCTCATTGATTCAACACAATGCAGCTCCTTCCTTCCACTCCCTCCTGGCTGCTTCAGAGCAAGTGAATCCTCATCTCCCTATTCTCTTTTGGCATCTTCAAAGAACCCAAAGTGATTCTGGCAGCTCAATTCCCATGCCAGCTCCACCTGCTTTATGTTTGAGCTCTGTGCAAAAGCAGGAGCATAAAAGGAGCATCACAGAGGGATATCAGAGAGCTGAAATTATTATCATTTGCATTATATCAGAGTTTGGATGGCAACCAAGTCCAGATCGCAGTCTTCCAGGGAACAATAAATATTTGTGTAAAGAAAGGAGTTTAAAGAGAAACACAACTAAGCACAGAATGAATGCAATCGAGACAACAGGAGGACTTGTAAACATCAGTTTAATTCCATTAGAGTGGTTTGGAAAAGTGAAAGGGGGTTTAAAAAATAGAAAGGAAAAAGCAGGGCAAAGATGTGAATGGTAGGCAAGGGTGAACCATGTCCAGGAAGTGGGCAGGGTCATAACATCAGACAATGATATGGGGGACCCAGCCCTCATCCTGTTTGTGTGTCTCTGGTTCTAATCTATTTCAGACATCACTTCAATCCACCATTCTCTCTTCCCTCAATATTTCACAATTTTTCTTACTTGTTAAATTTTTTTTGCTACTCATTTCAGGATTTCTGCAATTTCTTAATTTCAGCAATAGCTTTTCTATCACACTCAATCCACTGAACCATGGCCAGCCCATTTGTAGGTTCATACACTGCATAAGGAGCTGAAGACATATCTATGAGCTCTAGTACATGAAAATGTTGGCAGAAACAATCACACCCAGACCTTGCAGTGGAATGAAATGTATTTATGACATGACTTATGAACATTGTAGACAAATCTGAAAAAGATGCTTTAGACATGACTACCATGAAGATTAAAAACACACACATAATGTATACAATACATTACCTTTTTCTTTTTTTTGGTGACACACAATTAAAACTATTGCATCCAAGGGCTAGCTTCTTCTGAAATGTATCTTTGAGCTTTGGCAATAAGCACCCTCAGCCTTTGAAAACAAAACTGACCTGGGAAATCTGTATCTTTGTAGGCAATGTTCATGTACAAAATATGAAGGTTGCATCAGACCCTGTGACTCTTGCCAACAATTACTCTACTGAAAAAAGCACAAAAGAGAAGGCAAGAAAATTCCTAGTAAAAATGATGACACCAAAGAAAGTCTAGCCCTTTGTCTAGTTTTATTCTTTGAATCTCATTTTGTTGAAACCCAGCCAAAACTGATGAAGTCATTGTTTTGTTTTCTTTCTGAAATTAGCTTCAGGTTCCATGTTTTTCCTACACAATTTTCAGGCCACTTCTAAGCAGAATCAAGATACCTAAGCTGGAAACCACCCCAGCCAAGGGAGCTTTATGGTGCATCAGCATTGTAAATATAAACTAAATAAATGAACGGATTAGAGAGAAACTATGTAACTCAAGGTGAAATATTATAGTCTAAAGCAGACACAGTACAGCCAAGATTTTCTGAATGGGGTAAATTAGCTGGTTAAGTGGATGCTGGGACAGTTATAGATAAATGTGTTGAACAAGTGTGAGCATTATCTGCATATAATAAAAGTTTACAGTGGAATTAAATATGGGGCTATCTTTTACAAAATAGTGTTTTTTCTGACTGCAGAAGAATCACTCTGGCAAAAATATAAGTGACTTTTTGGCACACAAGAATGTGAAATTTATGGGGAAATGGCCCAAATAACTTGTTCTGTGAATTGGACCCTAAAGGATTAACTTAAACACTTCCACATAGTGCACATCATAGCATTAGAATGTAACACTATATACAAAAACTGAAACTTAAAAAAGGGGTGCAAGAAAGACTGAAAATCTCATTGAACAGCATACAATGAGTAGTTTATTTCTCTAAAGTCTCTATTTGGAAGGCTGAAAGCACACATGCAGTTTTAGAAAATCATGCACCTGGCATCTCAGTTATGATAGAAAGATAAGCAGGTTATACATACACCTTAATCTGAGCAATTATTTTGTTGTTAAGACCTTGAATTAATTTTTTGATTGAAATATCAGTAATATTATTCTGGAACTATGCTTGAGTTCAATGAACTTACTACTATTCCATTACAAATCCACATGAAACCCATTTTCTGGTAAAATGATTCTTGTTCTTTTCATTAGAATGACACACATATTAAGTTGTGCTTCATTTGTACTCCCCAATATAGATGTTAGTGGTGTAATGTATCATGTAGCAAAATTACATTTGCAGACAGCTTTACACTGTGTATTTATACCAAATGTCTCATGTGGTTACCAGTAATACCTATTAATATGGAAAGAAGCTAGTATAAACTCTTAATTTTCAAACTACAGTTTCAGTCCTAAAGTGAGAAGCCTTGATTAGAAACAATGCTTTTGGGAAAATTATATAATTTGAAACGAAACTGGCCTAGTAGTCTCAGATTTACATTAGGTGTAAGGTCATGTTTCAAGGTTAACTCAGATCTAACATGGGGTTTGAATTCAGGGATGCCAATTTCAGAGATCAACTGTATTAACAGTGGAAATCTCATTAAGTATATTTTTCTCAGGAGTTCTTCATTATCTAACCCATAATCTAGGAAAAACCATTCCTGAGAAATTCTGACTGTATCTGAACTGAAATGGGAACCCGATCCCTTTCAGACATGCCCCAAAAGCAGAACTGCAAAGGCAGTTTCCTGTCTGGAAATTAACATTTGAATCATCATAAATTCAAACAGATTCACATACAAGGAGCCCGCCACTTATCGCTTTAAAATAAGTCCTCAAGTTAAAAAACAGGCTCCAGTGACTTCAGATAAATTCTCTGGGAGTTCAGAGAGGATATGAGAATCACCTTCACTTTCTCTATGATGAAGCATAAAGCGCCGTCATTTCCATTAGATTTCTGTTGCATAAATCTTATGATGAACCGTGTCCACAGCTTTACTAAAATACAATAGATATCCTAAAAGCATAGAGACCTGCGTGACAGCAGGAAACATGGGCAGATTGACCTCACCAGCCTCCCCTCTCCGTGCCTCCAGGCCTGGTGCTGGAGGAACGAGGGGCACTGGGGTGACCTCCCTGCACTCCTGCAGGAGGCTGCAGTGCACAGGACCCAGCACTCAGAGGTGTTACTGTGTGCAGTGCATAGAAACAGGCATTTAGATTGGCAATGGATAATTTTGTTCATTGCTTACATCCTGCAAGTTACCAAGTTATCACACAGATTTTAAACATCAGGGTATTGTTGCAGGTAGCATTTTTATTTATGAGCTCGTGCACCAAGCTGCTGGGCCTTTTCTTCTGAAAGGGCAAGGGGCAGGGTTTGTCTCCAGAATGTGATTTCTGCATGCACTAGGACTAACTCATTTATCACTTCCACTTGCTTCTGCCAGCAGGAACTTCAGCTCCTGTGGTGGGAAATCCATCCAGCACTGAGCAGTGGAGTGTAGAGCCACTCAAGGTGTGAGCAAGCCTTGTTCTCAAGGAGGGCAGGAGCCAACTGGCACAGCAGACTCTGTAGGTGTGGCAAACTGCAAAGCAGCAATGGGCAGTTCTCCTAGGAGATGCACTGATTCAATATTTACTGCGCAACTTCCAGTGTCAGGCCTCTTAGGAGAACATGTCCCACTCCACAGCAGCTGGCAAAAATTATGGGATTGGTAATGACTGAGTATCACTGGAGCTTACACACCTTTGGGTACAACTCAACCCAAAGGAAACTCAGGCCTCACCTTTTAGTATTATTATTAGATATTTATCTGCCTGCTGTCTTTCCTGGAACAGCACATGTGACTGTCACACTGTACTGTGAGGTCAGCCAAGCAAGGGTGAGTGCAGACCATCACCCACCCTGCATGACTGTGATTGCACAAACCTTATGTAGACCTGTGGTACCACAAAGTCCTGCTGAGCTGCTCACCTTGGGCAGCCTGGACCAGGCTGAAGGGCAGCAGTTGTTTAAACAGCACAAAGCACAAGCACAGGTCAGTGTAACACGAGTCACGAGGTTTGCTGTACGTAAATGGTTTCCATGAAACGTGCCCATAAAAATGAAATGTGATTGCATCACAGCAACTGTATGGTCAAAACTCCAGCTTCACACTCCCTCATGGGCATTGTCTGTGCCAGTGCACCTAAATGTGCATGTTCTTGCACACAGACATATAAAGATCTGGGTTTAGGCAAACAGAGGGAATATGAGGAGTAATTATCCTGTTTAAGACCTGAAAGGGACCAGGCACTCTTTGTTCATGTGAGGAGAGGCACCACACCACTAATGATCACAAATGATCCCAAGCTCAGGTTAATGCTTCATCTACAAGACAGCACCCCCAGGAAAATCACTTGCTAGTTAAAGATGAGAATTGATCTGTTAATCCTCCAAAATGTGTGACTCTCCTAATAAGTGATATAAAACATTCTGAATCACAATTGGCACTATAATTTCAAAAGAAAATGTCCATTTGGGAAGTCTAAATTTGAGACCTCATGGTGTCATTCAGACTGAAATGTTTAAAAATTGTAATAATGATGGAAAGAAAATTATGCACCATAAGGTTTTAAATGAGAAGCAGCATTTCTTAAACTTTAACACCTTTAACACATTTTTGAATGAGTAAAAGAGGATTAAAGGCCAGACTCACATTACTACTGCAGGTTTTGTATCGAATATTCCGACCTTCACAGTTCCTAAAAAAAAAAAAAAAAGAGTAAAAATGGTTACACTGTATAATAGCAAAACACAACCTTGCCTGTTTTACAGCTAGTTATTCTCTCGAAAATTAGGCTTTTATTGCTACTGCCCTACCATAATCTGGACTCAAAATACAAGGTTTAAATACAGAGGGGATCTGGGTATTCAGCTTTACACTGCTGTCTCTCCTCAGCAAAGAACGTGTGACTTTCCCTATAAGCCCAATTTACTGCAAACCTTATGAAAACCACATTTATTTAGTGAAAAAAACATCTCTAAGCCTGCTCTATGCTGATTGCAACCGATTTATTTCTAACAAATGGGATGTGACCTAGAGGAGAAGATCAGCATATCTGATTAATAATTTTAAGTTAAACAGAATTTTTGTGGACTAGATGCAAATGTGCCCAATGCACATGAATCCTGACATCCAGGAGGTTCAGATCCTCAGTCTGTTGTTAGTAGCTGAAATAAAAGAAGTGTAATAGAGTCGTGGTTATTTATTGTGGTCTCATAAATCTGGGGAGGTTGGGTTTCACACTTTTTTTAAAGATACACTCTGCCAGACTTCTCACTAACAAACCAGCACTTTTGCACAGTGTAAGATATTCTTCTATGTTAAAAGTGGCAATATCAACATTCTGAAAGAACTTAAAACATATTTCAAATGACTGGATAAGAAATTACAACTGGTGATTTCTCTAAAATCAGGAACAGCATTTTGGAATTATTCCTTCATACCAAAAAGATGTGCCTTACATTAAAGAATGTGTGAACGTATAACTGATAATTTACATCCCTTCCATTAAATTTTCTTCTTCTTGCATGAAAATAACCTTTTTTTAATAATGTTTGAGAGAGCCCGAAAAATAGCATTTGAAAAGGAAAAAAAATGGATGCCTGAAGCAAGAGCTCCACTCAGCTGAAGTTAAAGCTCAAGGTACCTCAAGTCTCAGATTTCCAATCTTTTGAAAGACTTACTGCATCACAACATGCAAATGAAAAATGTTTATGATACACACAAAAGTGAAAACCTTGTTTCACAGTTGTATGTTTCCCGGACATTACTACAAAAATCAAACATAGAAAAAACCTTTTAAACTATGCATTTGTCAAGGTATGGAAAACACATGTTTTTCACAGGGGAACACATTAAAAATATTAATAAAACCACAGTGGAATTTATACTGCTACAATTTATTGAGCTTGTTTCACAGTCCCTAACACACTGGTAGAATATCAAGGCTTCTTGTTGGAACTATTACTGTTCTCCAAGAACTTGGTGCAATTTTTCACTAAAAAAACAGGCAGTGCTTTATTCAATCATCTTTAGCTCTGTATTTCATACAGTTTGCCCTTAAGTAGCACATCACACTCCAAGCCTTCTTTAAGAAAAAGCAACTTCCTGGCTGATACTGCATTCAACTAAATAAAGATGTAAACGCAACCATCAGTTTTAAAAATGTTTAAGGATAATTCAAGTGAAACAGTCAATTATGGATGCCAGCACAGATGCCTCAAAGCTGGCTGGGATCTTTTCTTGCCTGTCTACAGGCCTAGTGCATTACTCCTACATTAGTCCAGTTTTACCACTGAGGTAAAAGGCTTTCACTGCAGGTATTCTCCTCTTCAAGTCACACTAAGACTTATACATGAAAACATGCAGCTACCAGGACCACTGCATAGGAAGAACTGGCAGGGAACAATCAGAGAATCAATCTGGTTGGAAAAGATCTCTGAGATAATTGAGCCCAGCCCGTGACCCAACGCCCCCGTGTCACTTTAGGCCATGGCACTGAGTGCCAGGTTCAGTCCTTCCTTAAACGCTTCCAGGCACAGCGACCGCACTGCCTTCCTGGAGGGCCCATTCCAGTGCCTAATCACTTTTCTGTGAAGAAATTCCTCCTAACATCTGACCTGAATCTCCCTTGGTGCAATTTGAGGCTATGGCCTCTTGTCCTTGCTTCCCCAACAGAGAGCAGCCTTTGATAGATCCATATGAGCAGCACATTTTGTCAAGTCATGTCCAAGTGCAGGCTAATTTGTACACAGGTGACTCACCCTTTGATCTGTATTACAGTGAACGGGACTCCCCTCTCTATCTGACCATACCAAATAAATAATTCCTGCTATTCCACAGTTATATCTCATAACACATTAAAGGTCAGAGTTAAAGCCTAAGTTATTTGTCTATTACAAACATGTATTAAAGGCAGTACTTTAGAGCACTTGACCTATCTCACACAGCGCTTGGTCTCAGAAACAGAAGCAACCAGAAGAGGATTGGAAATGTGCCAGAGCTGCAGAAGAGCCCCCACACACCAGCATGTGGCTCACCTGCCATTTAAGCATCTCCTCAGAGAGTAGGAGGCTCCCCCTCCACAGGTCCGTGAGCAATCACTCCAGGCCCCCCAGGCATCCCAGGAATCATCTTTATCTTCATCTGAGCGGGTGGTTCTGGAGTTCTGAAGGAAAAGAAGACAGAAAGGAGGGGGAAAAAATGTTTTGAGTATGTTTTACTGCTTGGCATTAATAGTACTAATTATGTTATTTTGCTGCTTATTTACCATATTTCAAATTTACTATTTTAACGCATAATAATTATATGGGGGAAAAGCAGAGCCTTTGAAGATCCAGTGTAGATGATGTGTTGCCTCCTGGCAAAGCACTGCTGTGCCCAAACATGCTGCTGTTCCCAACTCCTCTAAGCCCAACTTGCTGAGTAGGAACCAAACAGTCTTGAGCACACAGACAAGGCATCTTGTTCAAACACATGATGGGCCTGTTACAAAGGAACTAAGATTTTTAGAATCCTATATTACACCCAGCTTAAGATTAAAACACCAATTTCTCAAACCACCATGGTGATAGTTTGCACATAAAAATACCACTAACATAAAGTAATGGCTTTTGGCATCGTTATGAAAGTCAGATTGTGCATAAGAGTGAGGCAGTGAGTAATTTTTCTCAGGTGGGAGAGAATATTGACCAGTATTTACTCTGCCCCAAAAGAATCACCACTGAGAGAACATGAAAATTTAATTCAAGCTTTAAGAAAACAACTATTTCCAGCCAAATTTTTATTCTCATTGACTTCAGTGTTCAACTTGTCAAAAAAAAAAAAAAAAGCAAATTGCTTATTAGAGGAAAAATATCTCTATTTGAACACTGAATTGTAGAGTTTGGTCTAAAATCAGTGGCTTTTTAAATTTCTTGCTCTTATAAATTTACAAATTTTACCATTGCTTACCGTAAAGCTTTAAAAGCACTCTTAGGCCAATCTACCATTCCAAAAATGATAGAGCCCAGCTCTGCCAAGATCCCTGAGGAATTTTCACACTGATGTTGGGTTTACTTTATATCAGAAGCCAAGTCTGAAATGTCTGGGACTGCAAATGGAACCAACTGCCTTCAGTCTTGACAAAAAAAGCTCAGCACTTCCCAACAAGTCACTCAGCACACGAAAATAAATCAAGATGAACAAGAGGGTCACTTCTTTCAAATTTATAGGTGTAAAATTAGTTTGTTCTCTGCAAGTCCAAAGCAAATGATTGGGTTTTAGCATGTTGAGGAATGGCTAAACTTGTGATATTAAAAAAGCAACACATGCCACTCTTTTTTAGAATAGCTAGTTTCTTTTGACAAAGCAGTGACAATGCCTAAAATAATCCTAACTTCATCATTGTATTAAAACCAGCCACATGATATTAACAGACAGAATGTCATCCAAAGCTCTAAACAAAGTCCAGTTGTTCACTTCCCAAACTGCTTTGATAAAAGCCATTGTTCTGAACTGTATCTAATTTAAAAGCTGTAAATACTGCGGCGATCAAAGCAGAACTTTATGCCAACAAAGCCTTCTTTAGAATCATTGACTAATTCAGTGCCCACAGTGTTGATTTAAGCTCCAGCTAGTTCAAGCTATTTGTCCCATGGGAAAGAGTTAAAAGCAGCTTGCACTGACTTAGTAATTTACTACCAAAATAATATTGATTTACTAGCTGTCTGGTTTCATAAACTCTACACATTACATTTGTCTTCACCATACTAAATTGAAGTAAAATAAAGAAAAGATCACCAACACCATGATTTACACCAACAAAGCCTTGGAAACTCATTTAGGAATTAAACTGAGAGCTAATTGCAATTGGACACAGAAGGACATTATTGTATGTCACAGGACTGCATTCCCAGCTTGCTTGACTTCAGTTTTTCACGTCTTTATTGTCTTCAGTCATAATTCTAATGTGGTTCAGCAGTGAAAAATTGAACCATATTAGAACAGTTTTGCCTTTAGTGCCTTAATTTTGCAACAGATGAAGTGCAACACATATATTTTGCATATTCATTGTGGAAGTATTTGTGTACAGCACAAACGTAGATGTGTGCATGGACATGCACATGTGCACCCATGATGTCACATGATGAAGCCACAAGTGCTTGTAGTGAATCCAGATAAAATAACTTAAACCAGCTATAAACACAACCTAGATTGTTTGCTGCTCTTTACCTAGAGCTTGTCACTGGAGGAGTTGTACCACACATGAACACAGGGTTAGCTGCAAACATGGCAGCTAAGAACCTGTACAAAGTTTCTGCAGAAATCCAGTGTATATGATAAGGGTAGACTCAAAATATTTCATCCCAATCTAACTCATTACGAAAGCAAAAAAGGCACAACAATAAACATGGACCTGGACAATGATTATTCAAATCAGGGGTAAGGGAAAATAAACTCTTGAGTTTTGAAGCACTTGGTGACAAAGACAGAGCCTCAAAGATTGAGATGACAATTTGCCAAGCCTTCCTCGAGGTCTGAGGGCCAGTGATGTGCAATCTGAGCTCTGTGCTGACAACCCTTAAGTGACAGAGACAGTGCTGTGCACAGAGACTTTTACTGGAGTGTGGCACTGGTAGATTTGAACAGAGGGGAAAGTGTGAGTGCCAGTTTCCCTTCTTCTGTTCAGGCCTCTGTTTTTGTTTCTGTCACCTATGGGCACAGAGTGTACCTCCATGTTCTGCAAATTACTGGTGTGCATGACTTCTCAGGACATATTCCCTTTGCAACCTATGACCCAAAGTAACCCAGAACAAGGGCACGGAGGTAAAATAAATGAAATCCAGATGTTAACAGGGCCGATCATTGCTCCAAAAGAAAGGGATTTTTACTGTCCCTTGTAGCACCCTGTAAATAACAACAGCTACATTGACACACATTACAGAAATCAAACACAGCGCTTTCAGATGAAGAAAAAAAAAAGATGAAAAAAAAAAGATGATTTGGCCAAACTTTTGTTTGGCTGTTATGAAGGATGACATAATTGTCTTGAATTTGGTCATGCAGACTTCAAAGGAAAAGTGGTGCCAAAGAACCAAGGTCAGTTTATGCAGTTTTATTATTATTCAGACAACTATTACATAAGGCTTGGATATGTAAATGTTTAGCATTCAGTGTAACAAAGATTCAGCTTCTCAACAGAAATGCCATGATACCTTAAATGTTTGTTTTTGCAGAGTTTTTAGCATTTTTTTTCTTTAAACACAAACACAAGCCCATAGTATTTGACACAAGAGTTCCAGCAGCAGTATGTGCAGTGAAAGAAATGCACAGACCTGGCACACAGATTCCTCCTGCCAGAGCCCCCAGGTGACAGTCCCTGTGCCATGCACACATCAACACAAATCCTGACCTGTGACAGCCCCTATAGCCCCTTGAAACCTCCCCAGGACAAGGTGCCCAGCTCTGTCAGGTTCTAAAAGAGATTCAGAGCAAGCTCTGGGCAGCAGATGTAGCAGTGGTACACAGATCACCCCTGGGGCTGGATGGATACACAGAAATCCAAACAGGTTAGGGTAATGTGGCCCAGAAAATAAGTCTTTGTCATTTCAAGTAAGGGCTTGGATGTGGAGGAATATTTACCAACACACCTGCTATTATTTCAGTGTCACTGCAGCTCTCTGGGTGGCTGTGCTTTTGTTTTTCTCACAGCTGCTTACTAAACTGGTTTGTATTAATTCACTAAGGCTTGCCAAATTCTAAAAGAAAATCACCAAAAGGAGTTACACTGGCACAGTAATAGCATATTGCTGTTTAATAATGCATTTCTTATAATTAAATACAGAATTTAGGTTCTTCAGATTAAACTCATCCAAGGCAAGGAACCTGTTGAAGAGTATAAACACCACTTCTGTACCACTGAAGGCCTAAATTAAGCAATACCCAGAGCTCAGTGCTGGCCCTTCTCCCAGGAGTGAATTTCATCCTTGATGGTGTTTTGAAAAGAGATGAAGCATTTCCTTTTCATTGCTTCTTCCCACTCTCACAACCCATAAATACTATTAACACTGTCCTGACTTTCTGAGTCCTCCACAGCACGAGGTTGTTTTGCTCTTCACTAATCTTCATGTGCAGCACTGCTCTGTGCCATTTGCTTCTCCTCATACCTGCATCAGCTCCAAAGAGAGGTAGCACAAGGAATTACGGCACTGAAGGGAGCACATCCTGCCTGAGCAGCTCTGTGATGCATTTCCCAGATCCTTGTTTCCAGACACCACACTTGGTGGAAGCGGTATCGAATTGCAGTGATGGCTGTACCCGTGAGCAGGAAGGAGCAAGGATTTACCTGCAATAATCACTGCATGTGCTATTCACCCTCAGAACTGCATCCTTCACTTTAACTCTGGCGGTTTTGTCTAGAGCTTTGAAACAAGCTACACTAGAAATCTCTTTCTTCTGCTAAGGCCACATACTAAAATGATTTACACCTCTATTTTGTATTCTAAGTGAGGTGCAGAATGCAGATTACAGATCTGGGAAAAACCATTTCACTTGTGGCAGTGACTAAATAGAACAGTCAAAACATATTTCCAGACAAATAAGAATCATTAATAAAAGATCTTGCATTGCCTGGTTTTAGCTTAGAAACTCCTCTTGTTTCCTTAAAACAGGTTTCAAGACATTTCCTGGTATAATTCTACTGTTGCTGAGTGCATTATATATTACCTAATTGTGCACTGTATATGTCATTGAGTTTAATAAATATTTTACTTCAATGTACCAAAGTAAATTATGCATTACTCTGTATGTTAAAAAGAACCTATCTGGAATTTTTAAGTCCTGGAGAAAAAACAATGCATCATTATTTCAAATTGATAAAAAACACCTGGGAGTAAATGCAGTTATTTTAAGCAGATGTTTAGAATTATTTAGTTTTTAAATTGTTAACATTGTTAACATTTAAATTATTGCATTACCTATTCCTTGCACTTGGCCTCAGCACTGCAAACTCACTGCAAAATGGAACCTGTGCCCCATAATAACAAGAGCATTTCAGAAACACAAGCTGGTAAAGCTCAGCAACAAGGTGAATCACCAGCAAGGAACCGGCCAAAAGGCAAGTGATGGACTTATTGAGCTGCATGAAAAAACACATCTGGGGGCTCAGATGGACTTTAGACCACTCAGTGTTGAATTCTGCAACTTATTTTCATTCTACAGAACTTTTGAATAAATTAAAATTTTGGAGAATAAAGCAGGCACAAGTGTCACACACAGGAAATATTTACAGCATAATTCATTTTCATACTAAACTGAAGGGGAATCTCAGCGTGGTTTTCTGTGTTATACTGCATCCAGATTTTTTCCGTTGTCAGAGTGTTGCAAAATTTCACATTGACAGCACAGGCCTGCTCTGCAGGAGTTGTCAGGACAGAGTTGGAGGTTTTGGCAGGTGGAGCAGGGATACTTGAGGCTTTTGGCATCCGGGAAGGGATGAAATGTTGCTTGGCTGTTTGGCACCTACGAGCTAGCTGAGGCTTTTGGCACTGAAAGGAGTCTGTATCCCCTCCTTCCTTCTTTGTGAGCAGTAACAGAGGGAACATGGAATTTGTGGGCATGGAGGAGAAATCGTGGATCCCTCCCTGAGCAGCCCAAGCAGAAAGCAACTGCACTACAATCCCTGACACCTACAGCTCTTTCTACATCTAGATGCTAAGGAGAGCACCTGCATGTTCCTGCTAAAAGGAACTGGTATTGAAGTACTTAAAGCATAATTAAAATTGCTATTTTTCAATTTCTGAGTTAATTATGTTGTTCAGATGGGTTTACAAAAACTCCTAATTCCAAACTCCAAATAGAATTACACATATTCTATTTTACTCTATTTTATTGACAGATTTGGTGACCTACATCAGAGTCCCTTCCTTTCATTCCATTGCTGACTTTGACAAGAGAAGAACCTGCCTCTGGCCTCTCTGAACAACAGCAAACTGGTTTATTTTCTTGGATTCTATACCATAAATTAATATTTTGACAAAAAAAAAATCTAGAAAAGAGAGAAACCCTTTTTAAAACCCTGGTAAGCACATCCTGCAAATACTGGTGCATTGCATCATTGGCAATGCAGCTGAAAATCTAGACTTAGTTGCCCAGGTTTACATTCATGCTTGCCCAACCAGAGCCATATAAGCCCTGGATCTGCTTAT
Source organism: Emberiza elegans (assembly GCA_024865655.1). NCBI lineage: Eukaryota > Metazoa > Chordata > Aves > Passeriformes > Fringillidae > Emberiza > Emberiza elegans. Next base: position 9,560,187 of record JALJVW010000398.1, read on the forward strand.
TTGCAGTGGTAAATATTGTCCCAGCATTAGAACATAGGGAAGATACTCTCCTGAAAACAGGGAGGAAGGCTATTCACTACCCTTAGATAGTCAGGGAGGCAGACCAAGACTCTAATCAGCTTTTAGGTCCAGCCATCCAGGATAGATGCCCAGGATGAAAAATATGAAAAACTTATCCCCGAGTTTGCAGTATTTAATTGTCTTCCAATATTAAACAGTTCATGTGACTTCATAGATGGAAACGTATAAATCTGATCTCTCAATACAGATTCATTCCTCTGAATCTGCCCCATCTGAAAGGGGAACTACACTGGGAAATGTTCAGCATCACTCCAATTCCCTCCTTTCCTAAGTGATCTGAAGAATCAGAACTTGAATATTTGCATGTGTAGCTGGCAAACAGCTCCAAAGTCACAGACCCTGGAGAGCACACAGAGGTTCTCAAAGGAAACATAGCCAATAAACCAATATCAATTGTAGCCCACTCTGCCCACTTTCTCAGTAGTCAGCCTGAGGCAAACACTTGGCAGAGCTTGGAAGAGAGATAAAGGCAGAATTTTAAAATGGGCAAAAAAGACAGAATGGAATGCTTTATAATGTTTGTTAGAAACATTATATTCTTTTTAAAAAAATCATTGATTATATTAACATTCCCCATAAAGAACTTAGAAGTTATATCCTAGAATGTAAAACAAAAATTATACATTATCATCAATTAGAAAACATTCTCCACAATATGGCATTTAAATACTCAGCCCTTCCATGTAGTTGTGTAAAGAAAACTTGGCACAGACACAATGAGAGCTTTTAAAGGTTATGTACTATGTCCATTTTACAGACAAAAACCTGACCTCAGGAAGAAGGATGAAGTGCTTTGTGAGAGTAGCACAGCTGAGAATTTTATCTCAGTGCCCCAAGGCCAATTTTCATGCACCTTGTAGAGCTCTTCCACCTCCTGTTTTGCAACTCCAAACATTGCCCTTTCCAATATGGGTATGTGCAGTAGGTACAAAGTGTGAGGGGGAAGACAATCTTCAAGACATTTGGATATGTTAATTATCTCTGGGCCTACTTAAAAATTTTCATTAACACCAGCCCATATATTTCCTGGAGTTTATAAAACAATAATAATGCATGAAAGCATTACTGAATGCATATTCAAAATTTGCACCTGGATACAGGGGGTTTTTCCACCTTCACACAGCACACCACATGTTCCCCATCCTGCACAGTGTGACAGGTCAGCCAGAGTCCAATATGCAGAATGCCTCAGGTGCATAATAGAAAAAGAGATTCCAATTTCTGGGAAGTATATCTGGCATTATTTTTTTGAATTAACTTATTAAATGTATTTGCAAACATCCAAACGAAGGTTCTTTTAAATGCTTTACCGTGCACTTTTTAAAACTGGTCTCACTTCAGTGCATGCAGTGGAAAAATAAGAGAAACACAGATGAAAATGTGGACATTATGTCTGCAAAAGGAGAGGACCATCAACTTCCAAAAATCACATAGGGGCACATTGGTGTCACTGTCAAATACAAATCTTTCCTGTTGAGCAAAATTTTTCAGGGTTTTTTTTCCATATTCTGATGTCATATGAAATTGCAAACCTACTTCTGTGATTATATATTTTTCAATGCTTTAAAATAAAGCTTTCCATGTAAAAAAACAGTGCAAACAAAAAGAACCCCTGTGCATTTCTCCTGAGGGTCAGGCAGCTATCATGGACCCATCTCCTTTAGATAAAATTCCTGTGCTGATTTAGGACTCCTCACATCCTTCTTGATGTGCTCATTTGATGGAGACCCACTTGGCAGTGTTTGAGGAGGCCATTCCAGGCTAAGGAGAGCTATGGCAGGAATGCTGTCAATGACTGAACATCCAGACTAAAATCAGTCAGGCAGCAAACTCACAGCTCACTGCAGGAGAAAGGGACAGGGGAGAGCATGGGGGACTTGCTTCTCAGCCTTCAGGTGAGCTGTAGGAGCCACAACCACCCTCAAAACCTCTCCTGCTGATTTGTGGTGGTGCAGGTGCCTTTGCCGCAGATTACCACAGCAAACTGAAGAATGGGAAAGGCTGTTCTGCTCCCTTGAATGTCCACACAACCCGAGTGCACTCCCACCCTACAGCACACTGACATAATGGCACCACTTGCTCACACAATCCTATTAATTATTGTATTGTGCTGAACTTGTTGAAGAGCTGATTTTCCAAGACTCTGTGCACAAAACTTACAGGCAGGTTATGGAAAAGTAAGTCAAGAGGGAGTGTGGGCATTTAAAATTACATATTGTGCGTGCTATTTCCCTAACAGTTTATAACATCATAAACAAGCTTTATTCCATCACAGTGACACATGAGGTATTTGACTTGAAGCAATACCCTAAAAACCATCACTTAAAAATACACAAGTCATTGACACTTATGTACAGTACCTTCATACATATGCTTTTGAAAGAAAAGTTATGTTTTCACTATTTGGTTACAACTTTTTTTTAATTTGTTTTTTAGGAAAATGTTTAGAGAATTTACAATGAAAAAACCCCACAGAAACCAATCCTTTTTCTCAGAAAAACATTACTGCACCTCTAACTTTTAAAAGAGCCCCAATACATACATTTTAAAAATTTGTTTAAAATAATTTTCCTAACTTGAGACACTGTCTGCCAAATTCCTGCTAGAAGCAAAATTTCATGGCTAACTGCCAAGCCTATGAATAAAAGGAGTTTATAGGGGAAATACTGACAGAAGAATAAACTGCAGCAAGAGCAGTCAGTGTAGGAAACTCTTTCTTGTGCATTTTGTCCATCCATAATCTGCAATATTCATAACCCTGAATATTGGGATATTGCACTCCTGCCTGCCTCAATTTCATACCAGGATTATCCATAGGGCCAGACCAATAATTTGATCATAAGTATCTATACCCTATCACTGAGACAAGGCATCCAAACTCCTCATCTGTGAACAAGTGATTCCACTCATGTCTCCTCCCTCACCCTGCTATTTAATACTACATGTAGCACTTTTAATGGTAATATTTCTATAAACATAATGCAAAACAGATCACAGACCATGAGCAGATACAGCAGGTAACAGAAAAAATGTCAAAAGGAAAAAATATTAAATCCATATTGTTAGATGACAGCAATTATACAAATCCTAATTTCTATTTCTATAAATGGAGACAAATTCATAACTTTTGAATTTCAAAGGAATTATTTTATGTTAATGTATTTTTTACCCTGTTTTTTAAGGTAGATATCACTTTTTGAAGAGCCATTTTAAATTAATATACTGAAGGAGAAGATTTACTAAGCCTATAACTGAAAAGCAGTCTGACTGAAATTCTGCCCAAAGTAACTCTAAAACTTGTCAGCCCTGATCATGGTTACTCTTTACTGGGGCATAAATCAAATTTAGCCAGATGAGTTTTCTTCTCAGACAAAGCAGTTCTTGCCCCTGTAACCATGAGCTGATCTTTGGGTGATATTAAGCAATGCCATAAATGATCCAAAATCAAAATGTCAGTGTTTCTTTAATTATTCATCTTAACTTAGTGACAAATTTAATTTTTAAGTTTGCTCAGCTCCAGTGGCTCCAGCTGATTTCCTGCCCTTGAAAAACAGTTTCCATCATTGTTTGGAAGGGGCTGCTTTACGCAGGGCAGCCTGTCTTGAAGATGTTGGGAACCTTCCTTGGTGGGCACCTGCACCACTCAAACAAGTCCTTGAGCTGCTTCTGCTCTACCAGAGGTGTAACTTCTGTTTAATCTCTCCTTATTCACAGTCAAAAGCTTTTACCAATTCTGACATCTCAAGCTTCCTCCAGCTATGTTGCCTCACAGGCAGCAAAAAACACTTAAATTTGTCAGGAAGGGTTTTAGATTTTTTTTAAATAAAAAACACAACCAAGCAAAAAAACCCAAACATTAAAACCTCCTGCCTAAACCTCATCTTGCAGAAGACCTCAATATTCAGAAGCATTGAAGTCTTCAGAAGACTTCAATATTCAGAAGTTCTGAGGGCAGCTTTTGGATATAACTTATGTACACGTTAAAAAAAGACTGTTGCTGAGAAAAAAAAAAAAAAAAAGAAAAAGGGTCCATGCGCAGAGAACAGTTTCCCAGAAATGTATTTTATGTGGGATTAAAAATGTAATATTCTCTTGTCATTCCTTTCCACTTTAAGTCAAATAAAATATAATCCACTGAAACTCATTTGATATCTGGTGAATAGTTTTCCTTTTATTGATTGTCTAGCTTCCAGCTCGGGGAGAAAAAAACCTGTCTAGGGAACAGTTACAATGGCAGCACAGGTCTAGATCCAATTCCCAAAGAAGCAAGAGAAAAAGCCACTGACTTCAAATAAAGGAAGATGAGGGCTTAATTACACATGTGGGGTAAAGACATATATTTCCCCATTTGGAAAAATGTTAGCACAACTTGCTTCTCTTCTGTGTCCAAGTTCCTGGCTTTTAATTCTCCAAAGACAGAATTATCCAATGAATAGCATTCATGGGAGAAAAAGACAATTTCATCTATCTTGAGTTGACTCTGATTTCGTTCCAGATCTCTACTACTGTGTGTGTTTCACCACAGTATCTTTAGCACTCGGCACAGGGCAGCAGGCCTGGATATGGAATATTAGCATGACTCTTTCCATATCTGTTCAGTGCCAGTGTTTCCTATTATCAGTCCAATATTTTATGGTTATTGTATTAGCTTCTCAGCAGTACCTTCTCAAGTTCTGTAGCCTGAAACCTCCATTAACAGATGCTAAATACAATAGTTGTTTTTCACTTTTAGATCTTGTGAAAGCCCATAAAAAAATGAGTGGTCAGTTTGTCCAACTTTCTGAAGAAATTTTCCAAGATTTGAATGGGCAACATATAAAACCACTAAAAATACTCTTGGCAGCTCATTCATTTGGATTATGTTCCTTTTGCCAAGCCAACTAATGAATAGCTTATTCCAAGATAGGACTTCCGCATGAATTTTTTGTAGTAAAGGTAAGAATATCTATTTATAAAATTCCCTGGTTGCTTGTATTTGAAGGGTTTGGAGAAGGGAGGAGTTTGGGGGGATTTTGTGGGTTCTGGGTTTTATTATTAGCCTTTGGACTTAAGGAAAATTTGTGTAAATAAATTAACCAATAAATTCCCTTTTTTGTTTTTAATTCTGCTGTATACTCTGGCAAATTAAAGAAAACCAAACTATCACTGTCAGGCACTTCGAGAATAAAGCTTGCTATAAAAGCCATGGAGGCTGATGGAAAGTATCTCACTCACTTGGGTGGGTTTTGTGTAGGACCTACAAGAATCCCTGAATTCCAAGTCAGATACAGCCAAACTACAGATGGGGATGTGATTTCTTACACAAATGGGCAGATAAAGATCAAAGAAGAGGGGAAAAATCTTCTACATACTTTTCTCAACTTCATTTCTTTTACCAGTCTCCCCTGGCTATAAAGTATTTGTTTAGACTCTAGAATTATGCTTCTTCAAATACCCTTAGAAAAGATCCACTTAAGAATACATTTTTACACACACACACAGAGATTTAAATGGTGTTTTTTTCAACATCTTTAGCATAGCAAAGTTCAATTTTTTTGGCATTAAAGAGGGAGATATCTTTCATGTCTTTTCCCATATTCCATATTCAAATTGATTTTGAAAGCCTGAAACAACTTCCTGCTTGGTTGCACACATTTTTTCCACTGAAATATATAAAGCTGAATTAATTAAGTGGAGCTTTCCAGAGAGCTAGGAGATCAATGAGCTGTGCAGTCCACAACACACAGTTAACAGATTTTATGCGAGTTTATCCACTGTCAAATTTCAAACACTTTTAAATGTTCCACATTTTATGGCATTACTTATTTCTCTTCTTAAAATAGATCCTCAAAGAGGCCTTTTTTTTCCTCAAGAAAAGGTCTTGTTCACCATTTATCAGTCAACTCAAAGACCACAACATAACTAGTTTATAATATTTATCTCACTGAGCACAAAGGCAGATAAGCACCCATGGTTTTCCTCACTGATGCACTACCATCTATAAATTCCATAGTTTTTCCATGCACACCATTCAACTCTATTAAAAATTATCTAAGTAGCAACTCGTGGATTGAAAAATAAAGAACAAGCTTCTTAGCCTTTGTAGAGATGACAAACAGATCTCTTTATCTCTACATCTCTTTATCTTCCCAAAAAAGATCTCTTTCAGAGATAATGGTAAAAGTATAAATTTGGCTTGTGATCTCATTCAAATAAAATATAATCCACTGAAACTCATTTGATATCTGGTGAATAGTTTTCCTTTTATTGATTGTCTAGCTTCCAGCTTGGGGAGAAAAAAACCTGTCTAGGGAACAGTTACAATGGCAGCACAGGTCTAGATCCAATTCCCAAAGAAGCAAGAGAAAAAGCCACTGACTTCAAATAAAGGAAGATGAGGGCTTAATTACACATGTGGGGTAAAGACATATATTTCCCCATTTGGAAAAATGTTAGCACAACTTGCTTCTCTTCTGTGTCCAAGTTCCTGGCTTTTAATTCTCCAAAGACAGAATTATCCAATGAATAGCATTCATGGGAGAAAAAGACAATTTCATCTATCTTGAGTTGACTCTGATTTCGTTCCAGATCTCTACTACTGTGTGTGTTTCACCACAGTATCTTTAGCACTCGGCACAGGGCAGCAGGCCTGGATATGGAATATTAGCATGACTCTTTCCATATCTGTTCAGTGCCAGTGTTTCCTATTATCAGTCCAATATTTTATGGTTATTGTATTAGCTTCTCAGCAGTACCTTCTCAAGTTCTGTAGCCTGAAACCTCCATTAACAGATGCTAAATACAATAGTTGTTTTTCACTTTTAGATCTTGTGAAAGCCCATAAAAATGAGTGGTCAGTTTGTCCAACTTTCTGAAGAAATTTTCCAAGATTTGAATGGGCAACATATAAAACCACTAAAAATACTCTTGGCAGCTCATTCATTTGGATTATGTTCCTTTTGCCAAGCCAACTAATGAATAGCTTATTCCAAGATAGGACTTCCGCATGAATTTTTTGTAGTAAAGGTAAGAATATCTATTTATAAAATTCCCTGGTTGCTTGTATTTGAAGGGTTTGGAGAAGGGAGGAGTTTGGGGGGATTTTGTGGGTTCTGGGTTTTATTATTAGCCTTTGGACTTAAGGAAAATTTGTGTAAATAAATTAACCAATAAATTCCCTTTTTTTTTTTTAATTCTGCTGTATACTCTGGCAAATTAAAGAAAACCAAGCTATCACTGTCAGGCACTTCGAGAATAAAGCTTGCTATAAAAGCCATGGAGTCTGATGGAAAGTATCTCACTCACTTGGGTGGGTTTTGTGTAGGACTACAAGAATCCCTGAATTCCAAGTCAGATACAGCCAAACTACAGATGGGGATGTGATTTCTTACACAAATGAGCAGATAAAGATCAAAGAAGAGGGGAAAAATCTCCTACATACTTTTCTCAACTTCATTTCTTTTACCAGTCTCCCCTGGCTATAAAGTATTTGTTTAGACTCTAGAATTATGCTTCTTCAAATACCATTAGAAAAGATCCACTAAGAATACATTTTTACACACACACACACAGATTTAAATGGTGTTTTTTTCAGCATCTTTAGCATAGCAAAGTTCAATTTTTTTGGCATTAAAGAGGGAGATATCTTTCATGTCTTTTCCCATATTCCATATTCAAATTGATTTTGAAAGCCTGAAACAACTTCCTGCTTGGTTGCACACATTTTTTCCACTGAAATATATAAAGCTGAATTAATTAAGTGGAGCTTTCCAGAGAGCTAGGAGATCAATGAGCTGTGCAGTCCACAACACACAGTTAACAGATTTTATGCGAGTTTATCCACTGTCAAATTTCAAACACTTTTAAATGTTCCACATTTTATGGCATTACTTATTTCTCTTCTTAAAATAGATCCTCAAAAGAGGCCTTTTTTTCCTCAAGAAAAGGTCTTGTTCACCATTTATCAGTCAACTCAAAGACCACAACATAACTAGTTTATAATATTTATCTCACTGAGCACAAAGGCAGATAAGCACCCATGGTTTTCCTCACTGATGCACTACCATCTATAAATTCCATAGTTTTTCCATGCACACCATTCAACTCTATTAAAAATTATCTAAGTAGCAACTCGTGGATTGAAAAATAAAGAACAAGCTTCTTAGCCTTTGTAGAGATGACAAACAGATCTCTTTATCTCTACATCTCTTTATCTTCCAAAAAAAGATCTCTTTCAGAGATAATGGTAAAAGTATAAATTTGGCTTGTGATCTCATTCTCCTTTCCCTTTTGTATTTTCAAAGCCACAGCAGCAGCTAGATAAGAATAACAAACAGTAAGGGAAGCTAGCTACAACAATAGGGAAATGCTGGGTTTGGAAGTCTTTGCAATCCTGGTCAACAAATAGATTTAAAAACAAGCTGGACAAATGTCCACCAGGAACAGCTCACTTGGATTTGATCCTGCCTGGAAGCCAAGTACAGACCAGGGTGTCTTCCAGAGCCCTTCTCCCTCTGATCTGTACTCTGGTGGGGGAGAAGGGCTAAGGTACAGCTACTCTGAAGAAGCAATCAGGATTCAGAATACCAAAGTAAGGAAAGGCCTGCACTGTTTTAATCCACAGGCCTTGCAATGTCTCATATTTGGCTCAGAGACAAGGTCCATCACTCAGCTGTCTGTTCCTTCCAAGATGTGTGTCCTGGTTTAGGCCTGCCAGAGGGAGGCCTCTTCCAAAACACATTATCTCACTATATATATATATATATATATATCCCACTTTGAGCAGCATCCTTCAAATCATCTAACTACTGTTTTGCTCTACTCTTTTATCACAAATCAGCTTTGTGTTTCTTTTTTAATATAAAAGCAGCCTGGATGAATCAAGTCTTCTGTCTTCTGGAGGCTGGCTATACATACCTATTCCCAGATGGTCTGTCTGGAAACAGATATATTGCACACCCAAAAGCTACTTCTCTTTTGGGGCTTTTAAGCTTGCTGATGAACAGTTCCTGCCCAATTTAGATCATTAACTGAACTCCCAAATCCTCATCTGCACTATAAATACCACCTATTGTACCAATATATTTTCTCATTCTCTTGGCGACCATGGATTAACAGCTTTCTTTAGAAACTACTCATGAAACACTAGGAAACATCATAAACACAGACAGCAGCTGCTCTAGCCACATCCATCTTCACTCTGCTTCACCTCAGCTCTCAGCATTTGCACATGGCCATGTGGAAGATATTGGGCTCGATTCTGTGTGATCCTGGAGAGCTGCAAAAGTCCCAGGGGAAGCAAAGAGAGCGAAGAGGGGTAACCGCCCACCACTCATCTGTTTTCTGAATCTGAACTGGTTTAGGGCCAGTCCCTCTCCTGCCCTTCTGACACCTCTTTTTACAGCAGGGCGCTGACCTTTCTGCAGGCTGCCTTGCAGAGGATCTGACCTTAAGTTAGGTTTTACATTCATGGTGTACACAATCATAAACCTATAGCACTACTGAGCCAAAGACATTTTCCTCAGCCTCAGCACTGCTTTTCTGTACATTCTGGGGCACCAGGTAAATCCAGATTAAACCCACTCCTTTTATTTTACCTCGCTCAAATAGTTTATTGCCTTTGACAACTGGGTCTCCTGCCTTTTAGGCATCCATACTGCTAGAGGGACAGTTTAATACCATCTACACATTGTTTGTCTGGGTCTTACAGTTACACAATCAGAATTCATATTAGATGCCAACAGAGGGTTTTAAAACATAACTATGAAAACATGAGAAGGATTTTAAATCTACTTTGTGTAATTTGGCTGAAGTTATCATGTTGCAAGGGGATCTATTCATAGGCAATCCTTTGGGGGTTTTTTGCCTAGTTCTCACTAGGGAATGTTTTGGAAGAAAAGTATAAAAAGACATTGTTTCCTTATTATATAATACTCCTGACTTATGCCAAGAATATTCTCATCATAACCATGTTCATAATCTCAAAGACTGAGCTATTGCATTACTTGTGTCTATACAAATAATAGGCTTCTAAAAATACGATTCCTTGACAGTTTTTGAAAGGTGACTTACATATGATTAAAAAGCTGTGTGCTTGTGTTTGCATTTCTGATTTGAAAATCCTATCCAGTAATTAAAAGCAGATCTCAAGTGTGTCTGCACACATACAAAGTGAATACAAATCTAAGTCAGAGATGCATTGAGGGAAAATACAAAAATCCAATTTTGCTGGCATGTAACTGTTTAGACACTACCGACAATTTTCCCAAGAGAAAATTCCTCAGTTAACAGTAAAACTGATCACGTTTTTAAAGGAAATCTCTTCTAAAATTATAACTTTAAAATACTAATAAAGGAATTGACAAATCAAAGAGCCCTGAAATGTACCATCACACCCATTTTGATACAAAGCATGAACATAACATCTGAAGCAGCTAATAAATTCTCTGTTGGAAAACAGGAACAAAGCACTGATCTGCTGCTTGAGAAGAAAGATGTGCTGATCATATACTCTGACCTCTTATAACACCAGCAATAGAATTTACTCTTCCTGCTTTACTGAGCAACACAACTCAAGTATGTCCTTTCTTTCCAGTTTTTCAAATGGAGAGAAAGAAGCACATCCTGAGCTGGACTTAAGGGATACTTTTCAATTGCATAGCTAACAATTTTTATTATATCCCCAAACCCTAATTCAGAACCCAAGCGATTCATCAGCTCTTAAGCTCATAAAATCAAATCTCCCAGTACAGACAATTTGCATGCATCTCTTATATGACACATTTTTTGCATTTATGAACTCATTCAAATCTGCTTCTTCCAAACAAGTTTGCAATAAGGAAATGTTTTACTTAACTGACACAGATGTCAGTACAAGATCTCAGTCTGTCAGTACAAACCCTTTATTCAAAGTGAGAGAGCTGAAAATTTACCCAGACAACAGAGAAGTATTAAGGAAAAAAAGGCAGAAAGGAAAAAAAATACTTTCCTGATTTTCCATACTTAGTTCAAATGTTATCCTTGTCCACTATGCAGAACAGGAGGCTCCTAGAGTTTGATGGAGCCTGGCAAAGGACAGATTCCTTAACAAGACTCATGATTTAGGAAAATTGGATAGGATGTGGAGACAGTTAATAATACTTCTGGAGGAATGTGTGGCAGCTTTAGAGGACAATATTGTGTGCATTATTTTGCCTCTTTAAAGGAATAATCTTTAACTGGAAGAAAAGCTGCATGGTTTGAAGGTCAGTAACCTCACTGCCAGTCATGGTTGGGTACCCAAGGGACAAACAGAGTTTACAAAATATTTATGCTCTACCTATTCTTCTGTTTTAGCCAGACCCTGGAGTAGGGCACTTTATAACAGAGTAAACCTCTGCCTCCATTACAGTCCTGGATGAGTTTGACAAAAAACTAAAAGATAGTAAAAGTTAGACTGCTTCTTCAAAACCATTTTTCCATCCCTTGCAGTGCGAAAACCTGTGCACGAAGAGAGTGTTTCAGGTTTCACTCTTGCTGCAGTAACTGCTCCCTCATTCAGCTTCTGGGTCTAGCTGAGAAACTGGGAAGCATCTTCAGGAACAGAGCAGAGAGCTCTGTGCTGTGATCCTACCACACAGTGCTCTAGTAGTCCTCTGTGTCAGACAGAGCCAAAATCCCCACTCAACACTGACTGTAAACCCAGTTTGTCATAATGTTAACCTCCCAAGGGTGAAAAAGAATTGTATTTAAAAAAACCACGCTCCTCTCTGCCAAGCAATCCCTTGAACTGGCCCAGTTACTTTGCATAAATCCCAGCAACGCTAGGGGAAAAACTCTGAAGACGGACTACGCCCTCCAGTAATTCAAAACCACAGAGCAAAGATATCCTGTTGTAACATACATGGTATTCCAGGATTATAATTTTTGCTTTGAGCCACCTTTCAACGTAGACCAAATGGAAGCAAAGCTCATTCCTGAGTGCTACGAAGCCAGTTTTGTGTCTCTCACAATTATGTTTGAAACCATAATGACAGATTACAGGAAATGAACATATGGACAGGGTGATTTATAAACACTTTTAAACAATGTAACTTTTATCAGTTCTGCTACATCAATCACCAATCTAGGAACAATTATTTTTTGTATAAGATACTCTCAAGAGTGGTCAGGACAGGATTTGCTGACAGCCTATCTTAAAAACAGAATTATAAATTGCCTTCACTTTCTGTGCCAAGGTAATGGCTCCATACAGATAAGGGAAATCATGAGCTTCTCACAAACAGAAGAGCATAAACAGAGAACCAAGAAAACTTGCTGTGCACGCCAACAGGGAAGCAATCCTGTCAAACTCTGGTATCAGGTGTGGTTGGGAGGCTTAGTGGTAATTGTAAAACTGTTTAACTTCTGGAGAGCATTTGATCTGGTAGGCATAGCTTTAAAACCAAGATTTACATAATCAATAGTTCATATGAATGTAAATGAGTGGCAGATTTCAAGTAACTCTCATTAAGGAATCAACAAAGGAAATTAGGAATTAGGTACAATTATTAATTAATAAATAAAAACAGTTAAGGTGAGCACTCAGTAGTCAGTAAGAGTAAGAAAATAATTACAACTGCACTTACAAATGGTGATTTTAAAAACTGATTTTTAAAAGCCCTCCACAATTTTGGTTGTTAGATTTTTATAAATTTTTGAAAAGCTGAAGGTCCAAAAAGCAATAATAAAAACGGCCTAAGGGCCAAGACAATGTCTTACCTATGGACCTTCACAAACAGAGAGAACACAGGATTACAGTATTGCAAATATCTTCCCATGAGCAGATCACAGGTAATAGGAGTTTATTTATATCTGTGAAGTGTAGGACAGTGTAACAGACCAGCCATTGGAAGCTGGGATTGGACAAATTCAAATGAGACACTGGGCACGCAATTCTCACACAAAGCACAAAGAACAACTGCTTAGCTTGAGGCAAAACTGGATTAATTGAATATACATAAGGTCACAAACATCACCTAATAGTACTTTTCATTTCAACTTCTGTGACTATTTTAATAATATGGAAAACCAAGTCTAATGTAGCACTTTATTATGGGTGTTCCTGACAGCTAGAAAGAGGCACTGAAGAAACTGAAACTGCAGGAAGGAATCGTAACCCACAGATTTTTAACACAAAGATCACTGCAGCTGCAACCATACAGCAACAACAGGCCCCCAACACAGCAAAATGTGTAGAATAATGGATTACAGCCTCAAGGCTTCTTTCTAGAGAACAGGAGTAACCAGAGGATGGATCTACCAAACTAACTGGTATAAAACAAAACATTTTAGAGGAAAGGAGGGGAATATCAAAAAAATTAAAACCAAAACCAACAAAACCACAGGAAAAGAATAAGCTTCTACAATGCAATTCATAGATGACTTCTAGCTCCTAAGTCAAAATTTATAGCTCCTGATTTCAGGAAGCTGAAATCTCTGTACTTTTGAATATCAGATCCTATACATTGTATAGGCAAAAACTTAATAAAACAGCAATAAAAACTACTTTTATGTACATATATATAATCTACTTTAGCCATAAAACAAGAAAACCCCATTACCTCAGTGTGAACCATGTCAGAATCTCAGAAGTGAAAAAAATGTCTTCAAAGAAGATAATTTTCAGTACAGTCTATGTCCCTTACTCTAATCCTTGTTACTAGCAACTTCTAACCAGGAGAACTACGAGGCCAATTAATTTATAGGAAAAAAAGATTTGTTTTGTTTTGTAGAACAAAATTATCCACATTCCACAGACAGCAAGGAGACAGCAGTATTTTAACAGAGCAGCAGAGGGCATCGAAGCATAGTACAGCCCAAACATCCCCGTGAAGGGAAGCTGCCTTTAGGGGACAGCACGCGAGCAGCATGGACAAGTGTTTAGGACAGAAGGTCTGAGGTCCAGGCACCTCCTCTGATGCCTGATGAGGAGCAGCTACAAGTGTCTGGATAAATAACTTCCTGACTCAGTTTCCCAAACAATAAGTGAGATTATGCGCAACTAATCCTGACCCCACACAAGGCAGGTTTGCGTTTCAAAAGTTGATGTGGATGTAGCACTCACCTAAGTAAAGAGACAGCTGGAGATAGTCCAGTTAATAACCTTTGAGAGAAAATGCTAACTAGACACTAAATAATATCACTGCACTGTACCCTTTACAGCTAACACAGCCCAATGCTGCCCAGTGCAAAACCAACTGTACTTCAACTCATACTTGGGGTTTTACCACTCCAAGTAGTCCCATCACAAGGTCTCACATACCAGGGCATGAAAGCCAAGTGTGTAATACTTCCTGTGGAGAGTTGCCCAGGGTAGAATGGCCTCATTGCTCTTCTCTTTTGCCTTCAGACCTGCTCCAGCAACATCTTCTGCCTGTTCCAAGATGACCATCAGCTAAAGGGAAATATTCAGCTGCAGCTGAAATGGTCAATAAGAATGTAGCTGGAGAAGAAATCTGAAGAAAGCTGCCATAAGTAACCAAGTTGGAAATTCAGAGTTTGGTTATAAACTTTAAAGAGTAAGGTTCTTGTCTTTATTTTTTTTCTCTCCAAATGCTATCACACACAGAAATCAGAATGCAATAACAGCCTGCAGCCAGCCAGTGCTTTTCCATATTAAACCCCCACACACACACAAAAAAGAGTAAAATATGACAATCTGTTTTAGCAGGGAAGTGGCTAATAACCTACACAAAACAAGGGTGAGGAGAAAGACAGATGTTTCTTATTTTCTTTAAACTGTTTTCAAACTTCTTTTTTATGTGCTTTTTTGAAAAAACCCAACATTCCTATTCCTATAATGTACAGCAACCTCCCACAGAGATGGGAATCCCACAGGAAATTTCTATCAGTTATCTGCTACCTAGACTTCTGTTCCATAAACTTGATTTACTTTGGATTAATTTGCATTTTCTGAAAATGAATTATTCTGACATTCATTTTTCAGCACTCCAATCATGGACTGCTACCCTGCAGCCACCAGGAGCAAGCTCAGTCAGCCCCAGAGCAGAGCTGCTGGGCTGTGAAGACTCTTGTAAGAGTTTATACAGTGATACAACACCAGTTTACCTATAAATGAGGGTTGGCACACAAGCAGCTGTCACTAACTTTGTTGTGAGGCCTCACCAGAATGGCAGGAAAGCAAGCAGACAGAAGAAAACCTTTTACAAGTCCTGTCTGTTCTGGTTTTCAGTCTTAACTAACTCATGCTGCTGGTTCAGGAGAAGACCCTACCCTAGCCCAAAAAAGGAGATTTCTCAAACAACATGCTCAAGGGTTAGCTATGTCTGCTCTCCATCATCCACATCTTCCCTGCAACAGTAATGAGGTGAGAGAGATTTGCAGCCTCTCAGGCCGTGGTGCTGAGCCCCCCTGGAGGCCTTGAGCAAGCAGCACATCTTGGGGCAGCCTGGTGCAGAACAAAGCACCACGACTGTCTGGCAAGATGGTGAAAACAACAAGTGTTCTCTCCATGTGTGAGGTGGGGCTGTAATACCCAAGTGACACAGCCTGGGAAAGCCTCGAATAATCCTTCCTGTGCTTGTGCTGAGAGCCACCAGCAGGCACTGCACTGTTGAGTTATTTGCTGCATAACCTTTTCATCTGACAAGGGTAAATAAACTACTCCAAAAAGCTATTTGCTTTCTTGTTCTGCATACACCCAGAATATATTAGTTGAGTCTTCCCAAACCTCAGCTGAACTTGAGTCAATTACCAAGGTTGCTACTAACCTTAATTCAGAGGATAAATTGTACAAGACTGATATTTAGTTTTCCATGAAAAATCAGTTGTACAATCACCTACAATGTCTCTCCCTAGTCATCAAAGTAAGCAAGAGCAAGACCATCACTGCTCTTCAAAGCATACTTTGGGATTTAATATTTTTAAAATATATATACAAAACATGTTCATTTCAATTTCCCACCTACAAGAGTTCATCTAAATTTTTTAAAAGGATGCTTATTCAAGAAATGCCTTTTTCAAAGAACAGTGACTCCTATCTTTCATGGAGGAAAAAAGCCCATGGACTTCTAAAAAGCCAACTGTTTCATTTCAGGAACAATGACTCCAAGTTTAATCAGGTGAAAGGAAGTATTTCAGAAAGTTGCCTGGCTTTATTCTAATTACACACAAAAATTGCTGCATGTAAGTGGAACAATCTGTTTTTGAGCCATTTATGGTAACCCATCAGCCAAAGCCTCAGCTGAATGCAAATCATCCACAAGACAGAACACCAGAAGTAGAGATATGAGATTAAAATAACAAACTGGGTTATTTCACTTTTGTACTGTCAAATAATGCTTCTTCCAGAAGCTTGTTTAAAAGCTGTGCCCTTAAAAATTGCTCTGGGTTATGTTCCTGACGATTTTTGGCACCAAACCCAATGTTTCTCCACATTAACTTATTAACAATGAATAGAAGTAAATCACCAAAAGTTAAAGGAAAAAGTACTTAGTATGTATTTTGAAAGTTTATAAACCATGTTGATTCCTTCCCTTGGCTTCTCTCCATAGAAATTTACTGGGGTAGCTGAAGTGATTTACAACCTGCAGGAGATTTTAAGGTAGGTCCAGCTTAGAGACAAACATGAAAGGTGTCTTGGTCTCATCATAAGAGCTGGGCTTGCAGGGGAATGTACAAAGATGCTCTTGGCACAGGGGAGAAAGGGCTGAAGAAACTCCTGGAGAGGGAAGAATATCAGCCTGGCACAAAGACAAAGCAACTCTTCTGGCCTAATGCTGCTTTCAGAGCAGAAAGAGCATCTTGTACCAGGCTCCTCCTGCTCATTCAGCTCTGCACCACACCTGTCTGCTGGGAAATGTGGGAC
Organism: Emberiza elegans; assembly: GCA_024865655.1. Taxonomy (NCBI): domain Eukaryota; kingdom Metazoa; phylum Chordata; class Aves; order Passeriformes; family Fringillidae; genus Emberiza; species Emberiza elegans. The sequence goes on from JALJVW010000398.1 coordinate 9,577,093, forward strand.
AGCAGTGACACCTCCAGTGTCATCCTCACCATTGGCTGTGTCTGATACAGGGGAACAGAGAAGGAAATTGGGGTAGTATGGGAAAAGCAGAACTATCTTCCATGGTGAGTGGTGAGAAGATGGAAAAGAACACAGATGTTTAAAATAGTAAACAAGAACAGCCCTTTACTCTGTTCAGAAGAGACAAAGGAGTGTCTGGATCAGAGTATGTCCAGCAGGGCAGTGAGTGTTACAGCTTGCAGGAATAATGAAGGGCCCAGGAAAATGATAGCATTGCCAGGTTGAGACTCCCAAAAGCCTAGCCCTATACCAGAAAGTCCCTGCAAGTTTCAACTGACTCCAAGGACACCAACATTTGTTTCTTAAATGGAAGAAAATGAGAAACAGCTGTCCCTGGGCATCAGGAGCAGGTGTGATGCATCACTTCAGACAGCAAAGAATGAAAAACCTGATGGGGAAAGTTATATAACTTGAAGAAAACAAAACAACAAAAAAAAACCCCACAAAAAACCCACATAAACCAAAAAACTATGAAGAGAGTACAGAATATTCCATTTCAACTCTATTAAGCATGTTATATTTTTTCCCTTCAGCTTGCACATCTGATTCTTAACTTTTAATTAAATAGCAAAAGAAATAAACTTTCCATTCTTCTTTTAATGCACTTTTTAGTGAAAATTTATGTTACCATATCTCAGTTACAGTTTCCATAACTTCTTTATTACTTGAGTTAATTAAAATTAACTTTTATAAGAAGGCTAACTTCATAAAAAAAGAACCAGTGAGATAAAAATGTAATTGAAATAAGAACCCTGAGATGGCCAACAGCACAAATTACAAAAACATGAGAATGCTGAGCTAAATTTGGTAAGCTGAACTTCAAGGTGACAGAGCAAACAAAGAACCCACAGTGTCCACAATTTGGCTATGAAAAGCAGTACTAGAGGCATTACAAATCTTTCCCTCTAACCTATTGAATTACATGTTTGTCATTCCTAATTAGTTTTGTCATTGAATATACACATGGAGAAAAGATTTATTAAAGAAAAATAACCTTACGTACACACTGGATCATTTATTCTAATTAAACAGCATTCCAGACAGAAATACAGCTTCAGCTATAGCCCATTTCATCAATAGAAGATGAAAACAGTTCAGATGAAAGGAAAAACAGAAATATAGGCTCAATTCTACAATAAGAGCAATATGGGGGTCACTAGAAGGAACAAGGGTTTCCTGAGCACAGCAGTGATGCAGCTTTAACTCCAGCTGTTTCAGCGGCTACCAGTGGGTTGCAGGAGGAGTCTGTAGAAAAGATGTGGTGCACAGCTATTCCACTCACACACAGTGTGTGCCCCAGCCTGGGACAGAGCTAGGGCCAGCTAGCAGGAAGAGGCACTTAACTGGGAATAAATTTTATGTGAACTAGGGCTCCCCCCCCTCCAGTATCCTCAGTATTTTGTGGTCTTCTGAAAATACCATCATTTACTAACATGAAAGCAACTACAACAACAATATGCTTCAGGCACATTCGTTTTAGAAGAAAAAAACTGAAATCTGATCTCTGGTCTCAAAAGCAAAAAATTAAGGTTTCCTGCATTTCACTTTCAAGAATTTCCTGACCTTATTCAAATCTTAAACATCCCTGACTGGGGTGAAGTATTGTTCCACCAGGTCAGAGAGTGATAAGACAGCACTGAACAGGATCTCTTCTGGCACCAAGTAGGCAGAGTGATTTCTGCTCAGATTATTAAAGAGCTGCTGCTCTAATGGGCAGAGTGACAGCACCAGGAACAGTCCATGTGCTGGAAGGCACTGGGAGAGTTAAAATAATAAGTGAGCATTAGCAACACTAATTCTTCTGTCATTGCCACTCAGTTATAAAAAATGTTTCTCACTTGTCCACTGGTAGCTCCAGGTCCTGCACAACCTGACAGCAGGTCATTCCAGGAGGTACTACTGTACAGCAAACCAAAGCCAAATTATTACTTCACACTGCTTCATTCCACCTTAAATTAGCAGGATCCTTTCTTTAACAAAAGTTTTCTTTGCTTCTCTTGCACTTGGGAGAAAATGGATACAATAAGCTGGTTAATACACAGCATGGTTTAAACACTGTGCATTTACAATTTCCAGGCTCTAGTAACAGCTCAGTCCACAGAGCATCTACCACAAGTATCCACCCAAATAACTTTAAAGGGCTATGTTTTCATTGTGCAGCTTTGGAATCATTATGGCTTAATACAATCATCCCTGTGCAAAGAGCCTAAACAACTCTGGATGCAGCAAACCCCACAGATCCTCCCCAGCCATTGTGTGGTTGCCCAAACACACTGCAATATATCATTAATTCAACCACTCAGGCTATTCCAAACATAAAATAATATCTAGTGCTATTAACTTGGAAAACAATTAATAGTATTTAATCCTTCAAATTTGAAAGGTTTTTGCTTGCTGGGGATTAATTGTATCTGTTGTAAACATTCACTACAAAAACCTGTACAAGTTTCAAAAAATGACACAATATATTGACACAAGACTAATGAAAATTAAGTTGACAGAAATCAACACCTAACATTGGTGAAAAGATATTTTTAAATACACCAGAAGTCAGACAGCAAGAGAAAAAAAATGCAACCAGCCTCATTGGTATGCCCAGCATCAATGCAGAACACTGCAGGGCAAGCAAAAATTCAGAAAGGGAAAAGTGGGTATCAGCTTTGGAGAAACTGATGGGTTAGTGAGTACAACTAAAAGGCCATCTTTCCCATATTAACAGCTCTTTAAAGGTTTTAAACCTGGACAGAAAAGAAGAGGAGTGGGTTTTTTTTTCCTGGTACATCATTAGGTGTGCACAGATTTTGCTTTTCAGATGAAGTCAGACAGTTCCACACAGGTTCAGGCAGAAGATATTGAGGCACAGGAGTCAAAGTGCACAGTAATAAAATGACAAGTGAGAAGACATTACAAATGCTGGCTGTACAGATAGCTTTGTGCCTCTACTAGCCTCTAATTCATTATTTGTTTTCCAATTCCACACAAAATTTGAGTTTTCCTGCAGAAAATACCATGTGAATGCTGCTCTTCAAGCCATGGTGCAGTACTCCCAGATTTCCTCCCTACATCTCACAGGTAAGCCCTCCATACCTCCAGCACAGAAATAAATAGCATTTTTCGCTGTGCTTTAAGTATTACTACACATAATTATTTGCACTATGCTTTGCACAGATGTGGCAGCCAGATGTGTCTTGTAATCACACACAGACAGTTCAAGGGTATAAATGTTGGTATAGCAGAAGTTTACAAAGCCATGCCCACTTGAGGGAGCAGCTCTGACATTCTGAGATGGTCAAATAGGAACACTGAATTTCTCCATAAATCCTTCAGCAACTATCTCCATTTTCAAGTCAACGCGGTTGCCAAAACTGATGGACTCTCCAACTCCCAAAGGCCTCTGCCTAAGGGGAACCATAAATATACTACAAAGGAAGGTACTACAATATTAATGAACTGGCCTGTCTCCTCCTATTTCCTCGCTTGGGCTCTCACTATGCTCCCCAAGAAACACTTTCAGAGGCTGAAGTCATTTCAGCCACAGAAGAATACTGCAAGGATGCTCAGTTTGGTTCAGCCTCAGCTTCTGCAGCATAATGTCTCAGCACAGTATAAGCACTATTTGGCAAAACCCAGTCACACAGATTTGGAACTTGGAACATTAGAAAGAGTTTATAATATTAAATTCAGAAAGAAAGCCCAAGGAGCAATGAAAAAGTAAATTGGGATGGTGCATATTTTCCTGTTCTATGTGAAACTATTTGCTTTTGCCATAAAAGGGACTTTGCACACAGCTCACGAGGAACTCGCACACAGCCATGCTCCCCAGTCTGCTGCAGCCAATGGCAGATTCCCTGCAATCAGAGATGAGTCAAAGGGAAAACGCTGTCCAGAACCACGCGCCAACAGACGACCGATTATGCATCGGTCCCACAGGCTGCTTTGCAGCCAATTTCAAAACCAGCAGCATCGGGGCCAGCCAAAGTAGCAGACCAGTGCCAAGTCAGTGCTATAATTGTTTGTGCCATTAAGCATAAAGAATGCCATTGCTTCCTAATCTTATAGAGAAAAATGAAGCATGGGAATGATGACAATTACTGCATGATAAATTATTTTAAAAACCCTATGGGCTCGTTACATCACTGCTCACACATGAGGAAAGGAATTTTGAGGGTAGTCTTATTTTTTAATTCCCCCCACCCCCCGCTCAAGGAGTAAATTATGATGTCATGGATGAAGCTAATTAAAAAAAAAAGGTTTTCAGGGATGGTTCCTGCTTTGCTTTCTCCTATGAAGCCACATAACATGATATATAAAAATAAAGCAGGAGTGAAACTTGAGTGCATTTCATCTCTGAATTTGGAGAAGGCATTCAGCCCCGCCTCGTGCCAGGCCTCCTAACAGAGATACTCCAGTAAGCCAGGACAGAGCAGCAGTGAAGGACCCTTCCTCCATGCAGTAAAAATACTCAAGAATTTTCCACACTATGCACAGAATCACCTGATGTGAGAAACTCTTCTGCCTTCCTTCTGCTCTGTTGTCACATGCACCGACTGTGGGTACCCTGATGCCTTGTGGCAATCAGCAGCCAGATTGGGAATCTGACATAGATATCTGACACAGTAAGGGTGTGCCCATTAGTGCATGTGCTCTGTGAAGTGAACCAAAAGCATTACTACATTTTATATGTCTGTGAGTCTAAGACACAAACTGTAAACTTTTCTCCAAAGGGAAAGATAAGATGAGAAAATGTTGATGCCATAAACTGAAGTCAATTATGTTACCTCACCCTTCACCATAAATAAGGAAAACATAAAAAGAGAAAAGGGTCCTAAAGAATTTTGGCAAATTCAAGTTTCAAACAGAATACTTATTTAAGTGTATTTCTTTTAACTTAAGAGTCCACAAACTCTAAGGTAGCATAAAAAATTTAGTATTGATTCTTCTTTTTAGCATCTAAGGGGATGGAAATCACTATTTCATTCTCCTCCAGTTCTTTCAGGAAAGTACAGTGTCTCTACTCACAATAATTCTGGAGTAGAAAACTCTAATCCCTATCACTATGAGTCATCCCACCCCAAATTTTTCAGCAGTTAGGTGCAATACATGGTTTGGATTTTTTCCCTGTCAGTCTGTTCCACCATCCCTTTGAAAGATACCACAAAACCTCCTCATTTTTACAGATTACATCTTGATTCATTTCCCTGCAATGTATTTTTATAGGTGTACTAGAGCCACAGTTCTCCAAGCACCATAGTCAAGGGACTTTGGAAGAGAAACAGTTTTGTCTTTCTTCTCATATTACAGGAAACCCTATCACCTTTCTGAATCAAAAAATATAGGTCTGTATCCTACAATCTCTAATATGAGCTCCCACTAATTTCAATGGCTATTTTTGTTCTCTCAGGAGCAGCAGCACCCAGCCTTTAGGCTGAGAACCCTGGTATCAGTCCCTAGTCCTGCTGCTGGAGCACTGTTCTGTCCTACAGGAAGAGGTGCCACATACAGTACATTTCCATCCTGCTTGTATTCATCTTTATTTCAGCACCTACTTAAGCAGAAATGTAGATAAAAGCATTGTGTTTGCAAGGAGCAAGGACTCGACCTCTTCTTGGACCAAGTGGGGGCATCTGTACACAGTTTTAGTTATTCCAAAAACAGAGTCCCCAGTGCTCAAAGATCCATGCCTTCCTTTCAGTCCAGAGTCTGGTAACATCCTGTGCTATACAGAGGAATTAGGACTGAAATAGAAATTTGCAGAAATACTTTGCTATCTCTGGAAATGCCAGGACCAATTTGACAACACTTACTATTATTGTGCCAACAATGCAATTTAAAGTACTTTCACAACCAACCAAAGGCAATTTTCCAAAGGTTACTACCACAGACTTCATTGTTCAGTTTTTCCTTATGAAGGCAGGAAAATAGCAACTTAGATGTTATTTATGGGGGTTTTATACCCACACATGCCATGTACATACGCAAATTCTATGCATCTACTCAAGCTGATAGGATCATCCAGTGGAAGCTACTCAAGCCAGTTAATATAGAGATTATCCCTAAGCTCCAAGCCACTTTTCAAAGCAAAAAAGCAATGGAGAGCTCTCCACTGAATCCCCCAGGTCCTTAACACACCAAATTCAGTCCAGCCCTCAGCAGCAGTGCAGCTGATCTCTGCTGGATCGGAGCTGATGCCCACTGCAATCTCCCTCACAAACCTTTGGCCATGGACTTTAGAACTCAACCTGTCAGCCTGGAACCTTCCATGCACTCTACAGCCATGCACAGGGATGTGTGCACCTGAAAACCACTGCAAGTGAAAACCAAGCAGGAAAACAACATCCAGAAATGCACATTGATCATCAGAGTCCCAAAGGCTGCAAAATTCTTTAACTATGGAATTGCTGAGCCTGTGCATACTACTTCCCCAACCACTTCAAACTGCCACATTGGGGTTCTACAGCTCTTTCACACAAACTTTGTAGGTTCTTATTCACATATTCAAACCAATTACCCAGAATCCTTTGGTCTAAAAAGAAAATTATTTTCTTTTAAATTCTGAAAGCATTACATCATATTGCTTATCTAAATTCCTTTATAAATTCAAACATTAGCCTTTGTCACAATCACAACATTTATATTTAAGGCTCTTTTCAGTCATAGCTTGTCCATTTTGTTATTTCAGTAGTGTTGTCTCAGTGAAAACTGACTTCACTCACTCAGTTCTCCATGAACAAAAGCTAACTATTAAAGTTTGTACGATAAGAGAGAGCTGGTTTATAAATCAAACTGAAGCCCATTAGTGAGTGGCTTTGAACAAATATATGAACAACTATAGCCTTGAAGTCAATTCTTATTTCCCAGTGAAGCCAGACTATCTCCAGGTGACAGTTTTAAAAATAAATTACAGAGATAAGAGAAATGTGTCATTTAAAAAGGAATCATGAACAATTACGTACTCTCCTCTTCATAACACTGCATTAAAAAAGCCCAAAAGTTGACCCAATAATCCCATGGTTGCAATAAAGGCCTGCTACTTGTGAAAATATAGTAGCAACAAAATACCCCATTTAATTTTTGCCATGAACTGATAACCTGGCAAGAAAGGAAGGCAGCTATAAAAAGCTACCTACAGATCAGTCAATGGGTTACGTTTCTAGATGTGCCTTAAGAAATGGTAATTTCAAAAAAGCAACAAAAAACATTTGTCATTTGAACTGCTGCAAATCTCTGAAAACACACACGCCCAAATACAATGCCTCTGGTCTTCCATCAAACACAAGCCTGAAATAAACTTAGCACCCAAGCAGATTGACATCAATTCCTTTCAGTTTTACCTGAACTCTTTGGTTATCAGACCATACCTTGGCAGGAGGGGATGTGTTTAATGCCTCATCTGTTTCTAACTGACATCTAGTACCAATCTGATATATTTCATGAAAATTTCCAACAAATACATTTGAAGCTTTTAAAATATCAGTTTCAGAAAAGTTAAAGACCTCCCAAGTCCATTACCCTGCCATTTAGAAACCGCAGCACTTCCAGATTTATAATAAGCAATACACACTGATGTTTTTACTCTCATGATATAACCCACTAAAAATCTTAAAATAATGCCAAAATAACAAATATACAGAAACCAGTTCCATTGTCTTTATTTTTGTTTAATGGGGCATACACCTCTGGAACTCTTCAAAGGGCAGTGTTCAGAGAATGGTTTACATATTCTGTGATAAAAGAGATCTATTAACTTTGTGATGCTCCACCCAGCCCAGGGTCCCACAGCACCTCACAAAGCACTATCTAATTACACAGAGGAGATAGGGATTAACAAATGCCCCCCTACCCTGAAGTCCTGCAGGGCTAAAGCATGCAGAGTACAGCTTACAATGGTCTGGGTCTAAATTTGGAAAGCTTAGAACTTTAAAAAGCACTTATCACATAGCATAGGATCCCACCCTCAAAGCTCTACATCAATGCATGAGATGGGTCATGCTGAATACACGAGGGAAACCTGAGCCTTAGTGAGAGTCCAGGCTCAAAAAGGATCTCAGCAGTGAGACACAGAGCCAAAGAAGTCACCCAGACCCCAACAGCAAACAGGCACCATCTAATTTGCTCATTCAGAGCCACCACCTATGAAAGTCCTGGGCATTTCTGTGAAAACACACAGAGGATGTCTCAAACCTACTCCTTCTTCAGGCCACAGATAAAAAAACATAGTCATAATAGCTGGCCAGATTTTAAGCCACTCATTTTATGGCTGGCAGACCCTTATCTCAATTCAGTCTTAATAGTGATTTCTGCTCAAACGTGAGCAACCACAGAGTATCCTCAAATGAACTTATCTGCAAAGTGAAGATAGATTTCTAAGCAGGGGAGTTCTGCTACTTGTGCCAAGTGGATCATCCCTCTTTCTTCTGAAGGTGACTGTTGCACATTTCAGTAATTTTCTGAGTTTGTTAATAAATTACACAAAACCACAAGTATTTCCAGTTTAAAAAAAAAACAAGTGTTAAGAACTGTAAAGTTATATTAAAGCATTAAGAATAGTAAAATTTGTTTATTTTCATATGATTCTCTGCTTGGCAAAAATGTAGAAGACCAAAATCACCCCTATAACCAGTCAGAATCATATGAGAGCAACTCACTGACAACACATCTAAGATAAAGAAAACTCTTTTGCTTCCATGCAACCTTTTATCTCAGTTATGACTTTAGGCCAAAATACTGCCAGGTAAAGAAGAGGGAACAGCTCAGGCACAGGACACACCTGTCTGGTAATTCTGAATGAATGCCTAATGCTGTCTCCCTGCAGTGTTATCAAGGACCTCCTCCACCTCAGAAAATCTGTTCAAAATTTGTCTTCAAATTAAGAACAAAAAGGCTTTTTCTAGGAGAAAAAGCTATTGCCCATGCTCCAGCAAGTTCAACTCAGCAAAAACATTTGAACACTTTTAATCACTCTTCACAAAAAGTCAGATTCAGCTGACACACAGCTGAGCTTTAATGTCTCATGGCTATGAACTGTCACCCTCCTGCTTGAAACCTGGTGCTTAACTGCACCTCAGAAAGACAAAACAAGCCTGGACATCCTCTGGATGAAAACCCTAGGCCCAAGGGAAACATGAAATTCAAACACACAGTACGTGGGGGCAGAAGATTTAATGTATGCAGCTTGTACCTGATATAAACCTTTCATGGCATCAAGTAGATCCTTCAAAAAAGGTTAATGTGTGAAACAGAATCTCATAGAAGTGGAAATCAGCAGTGCCCCATTCTTCAGCATCCAGTCTCAGAGGCAGAATTGAGTCAACTCAACCCTCTGCTTTTCCTAAAGGCACAATCCTGTGATCACTGCACAATCTGAAGCTGCAGTGCAACAGCCTCCAGATTGTGAGCTATAGAACATCACACCTTTATGTAAAGAAAGGGAAAACTGCTTCATGGTTTAAAGGAGACTCATTGAAGTCACCAGAACAATTTCCACAGTGACATCCCAAAGCTTTGCTTTCAGTATTTTGACAGCAAACATAAGGCCAAGCAAAACAACAGAGATGGACAAAAGGAGAGAGTGGGTAGATCTGCATAATACCATGCTTAATGGAAACTGGAATTCAATTTTAATAAATTATATGTATTCTCAGTACCTTCTCCTTTTTACTGCTCACCCATTTTTGTGTCCTGTGTGTAACCTTTAAAGAGTGAAATAAGCATTTTCTTGATCCACAATGATCTTTCAACATGGCTGTCAAAAATTTACCAATCAGGAGGTTCAGAAGTTGAGTTTTATTAACATTTCCTATTCTGCATAGGGAATAAGAGAAAGTAATGGATACCTTCACTCTTCATACAAAAAATGAATGGCTTCAAGCAATTTTCATTTAAGAAATTATATCCTCTGGACAATACTTAAAACAGCAGGAACCATCCTAGTGTAAGCATATAAACCTATAAAGTTACAGAGCTATTGCCAAACCAACTTGAGCAGTATATGGATGCATTTGCATTCCAGATCACTAGCAAAAATGGCTGGAAATTTTCTTAATCTATGTATGTCATCCATGAAATGCTGGGTTAAAGGAAGGAATTTTATTTCAAACAAATAGGTTAACAACTGTAAGAATTGCTAAGAAAAATTATTGTAACAAGGAAAAAAAAACCAAATGAGCAATGCACAAATACTTCAGCAAGTAACACAGGTTAGGGATGTCCCTGAATCCACTATAATTTTATATATTATTTAATAAATATTTATTAAAGCACAAAAATTGACATGCAAAAACTAGTTAAACATTGGTGATACCATTTCTGACTGCCAATGTGCTAAACTCAAAAATGTGCGCTTGACCAGCATGGCATGTATTTCCCCACAATTGGTACTCCAAAAAATGAAGTTCAAGAGTGGAGCTCCTCAGGCTCCAAATACAGACTTGTGACAGCATCAAATTTCTCTTTTATAAAATAACCCAAAGACAACAGAACACATGAAAGTAAATACTCCATATGGTTTAACTGAATTCACAATCTCCAACTGTACAGATAATGGGGACAGAAGAAGTTCAGTCGGCAGTACAAGCACAGGATCAAACCCCAGATAAGCAATAGTTTATGTGGACACCTAGCAGTCTTAGATGTAAAGATCTATCAGTTAGACCCCCCCCCCCTTTAAAATCCCATTATTTTTTTTGCTTGCTTGTTTCCATCATATTCCAGTTTTAAATGCCCAGCAATGGGGCAACAGCACCCGAGACTGTCGTGCTAACATCTGGTTTCACCTTAACAAGGTTTCACCTTAACAACCTTATAATGTTTTCTTTAGGTGGGCACTTTGTTGTATTATTTATAGTCTGGAAAAAGTTGAAATCATTCCAGTAGGAGCTCAGCTGTCTGTGCCTGGGGAGACACATCAGGCTACTGGAGTGTTTGGGGACTTGCTGCGAAACACAGAGCACAGGCTGGGCAGAAGAGTCAGGGAAGAACTAGGATCAAACCAGACAACAGCAGCAAAGGCAAAGCAGTATTTAAGAAATTCAGTCTGAAGGACTTTGAGTTGACTGTTGATATCCTATAACCAATTACACCAATTAGTGACACCACCCCGCAGACAAATCAGCTTCCTCCTTGTCAGCTGCAGCCATTTCAGATCTTGCCTTTCCACCTCCAAATCCAAACTGCTGCCAAAGCGCAGCTGCAAAAGTCATCTCTCCTCCCTCTCTAGGTCCATCTTCTCCTGGATTCTGTTGGCCTCCTGCCAAGTCATATTCAAGTTGCTTGTCTTCACCTACAAGATCTTGCATAGTAATAAATAATATAGAAATTACCACAACGTGCTGAGGAATTACTAAGTCCTTTCTAAAAACAAATGGAGGAATAAGACCTTTGATTACACCCCTCTCCATCAATTACAGCCCAGTCACTTTCACACCCTGCATCCTCCCCCATTGCACACTCCCTTGCCCACGCTGTCAGTCCCAGTCAGGAGTGCAGCTTCTCAGCCTCCCCCTGTTCCAGCATCCCACAGAAAGAGGCAGATCAGAGAGAGAAGCCCAGAGTGTCCCAGAGCAGAAGGGAACATGTGCAGAACAGCAGAGCCCCACACAGAGAGGTTTCTGTGGGACTGGTGCAGACACAGGGCTGCAAACAGAACTCGCCTCCAGCTCATTTTCAGACCTTTTACCATGGTCTGCTCAAACAGAACTCACCTCCAGCTCATTTTCAGACCTTTTACCATGGTCTGCTCAAACAGAACTCACCTCCAGCTCATTTTCAGACCTTACACCATGGGCTGCTCAAACAGAACTCACCTCCAGCTCATTTTCAGACCTTACACCATGGGCTGCTCAAGCAGAACTCACCTCCAGCTCATTTTCAGACCTTTTACCATGGTCTGCTCAAACAGAACTCACCTCCAGCTCATTTTCTGACCTTACACCATGGGCTGCTCAAGCAGAACTCGCCTCCAGCTCATTTTCAGACCTTTTACCATGGTCTGCTCAAACAGAACTCACCTCCACCTCATTTTCAGACCTTTTACCATGGTCTGCTCAAACAGAACTCGCCTCCAACTCATTTTCAGACCTTTTACCATGGTCTGCTCAAGCAGAACTCACCTCCAACTCATTTTCAGACCTTACACCATGGTCTGCTCAAACAGAACTCACCTCCAGCTCATTTTCTGACCTTACACCATATGCTGCTCAAACAGAACTCGCCTCCAGCTCATTTTCAGACCTTTTACCATGGGCTGCTCAAGCAGAACTCACCTCCACCTCATTTTCAGACCTTACACCATGCTCACGGCTGATCTAAGCAGGTGGCTCTGTCCTGATCCCTGCCTGCAGCTTTGTTGGGCCTGTCTAGCAACACATTCAATTACAGTTTGGAGATTAGATGACCAAAGATTAACTAAACACCAAATAGAAAAAACCCAAGCCTTCTGAGACATAAATCTTGCAAATATGGTTCCATAGAGCACAAGTCCAGATTCCTGAATAGTTTATTATTCTGTAAAATCTTCACTGTAAAAGACTGCATATACTTGAAATTTGCAAAGGTAGCAGCTTAAGTTATTTCTAGTCAGCTCATAAAAATCTGTCTTTAGCACTTTTTTCCTAAGAAGAAAGAAAGAAACCCAGACATACTCTAAGCTTAGTGAAAAGATAAGATTCTGGATATAATACCAATATGACTTCACCTTTTATTTTTTAAGGGTTCAAAACGATACTGGATGAAAGTTTATATGTAAGCATAAGGGATCTGCCAAAAAGAAAGTGAAAACCCAGCAAATTATATTTCAGACACCTTAACATATTATGCACCATACATGCTGTCAGCTTCACTGTCCTTTCCTTTGCTGTAGGCCGAATGCTTGAATACCAATCTTATTAAACTACAACTCTGAATTTATCCACTCTATATAACATTCCAGATGTCGTACCAGCTGGGAACAGGCCCTTAGGCCATCTTTGGTTGATCTCTTAGTCGCTTTCCAGCTTTTGCCAGGCATTCATCCAAAAATATGAAGGAAAGTGCTAAAAACAGATGTCAGAGTTAATGTTTTTTCTTTTTTTTTTTCCTTCATGGTAGGAAATACAGAAAACTTGCACCCTACGCCTATTCTATGAAATATGAATGGTGTCAAAAAAACATAAGTTAATTTTAAATTAAATCACAATATAGAAGAGTTAATTTTTACACTATTTTTCTGACAACAGGCCAGCCTCCATCAGTCTGTTCTTTGAAAATATTACGTGGTCATTTGGATTTTTTCATTAAGTTGGAAAATCTTCTGATGTCGTCAATCTGCAAAAATGGTTTTGAGTCCCTCATTTAAGGAAAATAATGGTTAAAATGTAAACTAGATTGATTGCAATTCATGGTAAGCTTTATGACAAGGCTGGAGTAATGGGACTTATTAAATCAGTACACATCTGAGCTATGAAAGGGGAAGACCTGTTGGCCCCATCATATCACAACAAATTATTTCAACTTCCACTCACTGCAATATGAGCAGGAGATGTTCAGGTCTTCCCAAGAGGTGCTGTCTCTCTTTAGGGTCCTCACAGGAGTTTAAGCATGGAATTTCAAAGATCAGGGCTGGAGAGGAGGTCCTGGTCCTGCTGACACTTTGGAACGCGTGCCCCTTCGCTCACGGGGTAGCTCTGACGTGCGTGGGAGTCCTCACAAGAATTGAGTTATGCACGTGCAGAAGTGCCTGGGCTGTACGCTCCAAGGTTTGTGCAAGAGGTAATCTATTTTATCTGCTCTAGACAGGGTTCCAAATCTTCTCTCCACACACACCAGAATATTAACAAACATATGCGGAACTAATTCTCCAAGCCCTCGTGGTGCTGCCCACGGAGCCTCCCCTCAGCATGCAAAACCTTGGTCTCTGGTACAGCAAAGTACAGGAGATCATTCCCATTATAATTACAGCTTACAAGGATGATCATCTCTTTTGTCCCTAAAGACATCCCTTTTAAAATTAATTTTGGGGCAATAATCTTCATTGAAAGTAACTCAACTGCATTGAAAAAGGACTTTTCTTAAGAAATATTTTCACCCTCCTTTTCCTTGCCTCACATTCATTAGAATGCAGAGCTGAAAGTATGAGAAAAACAGACTATCCTATAGCCTCAGTACTGAAGAAGCAGGAGAAGAATGAACATTAACTGGAAAGTTCACTGTAAAGTATAAAAATAAAAAAAAAAAAAAGAACAAAATCTTTTTCAAATGGAATAAAAAGGGCAGGACAAGTTTAAAACAGTCCTAGTATTTTAATAGTAGACTTAGGATATAATTCTGATTCATACATTAGAATGCAATATTGCCCTGAATAGTTACCACTGGAGCCAGCACTCAAAGGTGGTAAAATTTCATGGTTTATAGTCTGATATTTGAACATATTTTATGTCATCTATTAATAATATCAAAAAACATCCAGCCAATGCACTACATTTCTTTTAAGTAAAGGTGATGCATTCCAAGTCCTTTTTTAATAAACAGTAAAAAAAGGTATTTTGCCATATGCTGTGTTGATGTTATGAGACATTATGTGAGCTGCCTGAAAAACCACGGTTTGTTTCTTCAGATCTATACCTTATACAACCATATAACCTAGACAAAGGAAGATCACTGACCTATACCCTACACATACCAGCACATATGTGTATATTTAGCAAAGATTTTGCATAAGACTGGCATGGTAAACTACATTTTGTCAGCATTTTTTTAGGTGATTTGAGTACAACATAATTACTGAAACAGACCAAATATTTTGAACACAGGATTCATTTCAGCATTCATGGTGTTTAAGTAGGCTTGCCTTCTAAATCACAGAAAACTCTGTGATCCTCACCAAATCCAGAAGCTGGAGAAAATAAAGTTTACTGTACAAGTCTTCACACATCATTTGGACCCCAGATTTGACAGAAACAAACAAACACCAGTGAACATGTCTTGTTTGCAGAGAACTGAGGCTGCAAGGCTGCTGGTGCCTTGCAGCACCTAACCCATTTTCCAGTAGTTCCCTGATCAAACAGTCAGCAGTATTTCTGTTGGGGTGCCTGAATGCAATCTGCCTGAAATCAGTGGCAAATCTCTTTTTGCAGTAAAAAATGAAAGGCTGATCCAAAGCCTATTGAAATTACTATGATTTTTGGACTAAAGCCTAAATAACCAGGTAAAGGAGAACATATCTTGCATTCACAATTGCAACCATCTCCCAAGGGCTATTAAAAAAATTACAAAAACATCCCACATCATACAGCAGCCTATTACTACTAATTTTTCTCACCCATGTGCAAATACCCTAGTCTGCTTCATGAACCTGTAAATCAGTTAAAGGGTTTGGTGCCATTTTTAAAGTCCTTTTTCTCTTATGCAGTGTAAAAATGTTAAATGAATAAAGGCTTATACCAACAAAACACAAAAATACCTTACAGCATTATAACACAAACAAACAAAAAATTTACTACCAATGAGATAATTTTATAAAGCTAGATTACATAGGCTGTACTAAAAAGAGGTCAGGTTTTATAGTCTTAAGAGTATTTAAAAAAGTCGAGATTGTTTCCAGTTCTCAGAGGTTTGACTGCCTTTCCTTCCAGACCAAGAATCAGCCTGTATAAGAATAAGTTGCCTGTCTATGGGAAAGTGGGGGGAAAAACACAGAGAGTAAAAGGGAATATTTGATTTGCCAATCATTCCACAAAACGTGGGACCCACAATTTGTGTCAAATACATTACAGTACTTAAGGCTCATGTTCAAATCCAGCATCACTCTTTACCAAAGACCACGCTAAACACTCAAACCAAGCACTGAGCACCTCCAACTACTGCCTCAAATCCCATACAAGCATCTCTTCCTGTAAACAGTTTCAGACATGCAAAAAAATCCATTGACATTCACAGGACATCCTGTATGCTGGAAGTAGCACCCCAAGTTTGTGTTTTCTAGGAGGAAATGGTTTAAAGAGATTTGTAAATAGCAATAGCTTATGGTCCAAGCAATAAACATCTTTATATAGAACAGAAGAATGAAAAAAAAAAATCAGAGCTTCCCTAAGATGAAAAAATGAGTAACAAATTCCATATACTTTTTTTTTTAAATACAGGCTCTCCCAGTTTTGTTTCTGGAAGTCATGGACATGCTCTGTACCCCTAAGGCTCCAAGCCAAGGCTCAGGAGAAGGGCTGGTGGGAAGCTACACCTACATCTGACACACACACAGAGCACCAGGGTGTTGCACATCAGGAGAATTAAAATGCCTCAGATCCTACAGCCCCACAGCCTGCAACACATTGCAAGCTCTGAAAATGAAAAATGCAGTTGTCAGGAGTGATCCTCTCTATGAACCTACATTCACCATTTTTTCTGTTATTGCCAAAATTGATAATTAATGTAGGTCATTTTCTTCTGTGTAAGAAAATAGCATCTGAAGTCTAATAGTAGAAATAATTTAGGTCTAATTGGCAATTCTGACAGTTATTTTGAAACAGTAAAGACCAAAATTACTGTTGGAATTGGTAAAGAGATTGTTCTTTAGTTGTCCCAAGCCTGGTTCATTATGCAAGTGTTAATGACATCAAGAAGCATTTTAACAATTTCTAGAAACAAAGCCAATCTAGAAACAAAGCCAAAAGATGCAGATTTTTCAAAGAAGATTTTTCACTCCATCTTCTACATTAGTGGCACACAAGCTGGAAGAAATTTAGGTTCAAGTACGTCTCTACTTAGAGGGTCATTGTGACATTCAGTCTCTCCTATAAATAATTTTCCTATGGTGGACAGGCCTGAAAGGATGACTCTTAAGGCTATGAAGGATATTATCCACATGCTCAACAATATAAATCCTGTTTAAATTACCCACAGCTTTGCAAAACATTGTAATTCTATCAGAAACACCTTAACATGGGATGAATCATTTTATCAAGCAAGCATTTTCCTAATCATTATTCTAGGGACAGCATAAACTGAAATTCCTTTCAATTTTTTTAGTAAGGCTCTCCATGTTAAAAGGAAGAAGCTGCTATAAACTCTCACAGGGCTTTAAATGTTATCTCTGGCAGAAATTACACAGAAAGAAAACAAAACTCATATTGATCACATTTATCCTTCATGAAAAATTCAGCAAAACAATTTTATCTTCTCATTTGTGCAAAATTTAACGGGAACTTAAACAGCTCCAAAAGTTCAATAAATTTAGCTGAATTATCAAAAAACTAAATACAATCTGCTCTTTCCTTGTTTAAGACCAGAGAAAAAACATAGTTCCAAAATGTTTGTGCTGTATAAGCCAAGTGATTAATGCACCATCAGGCTTTATCAGCCTAAAACATCCTCTCACCATGTATATCTGAAGAATGACTTTCCAGTTCCAAGCACTGCATTTCCCACACTACTTAAAATATATCTTTTTGATTTAGAAGTACTTCTCTACTGTATCTCAATGAACTCTTATTGATAGATGATAGCAGCACTACTGTGTAAGCATGGGATTATTTCTGTTACCTCCAGACCTTTCAGTCTTAATTTAGAAGGCTGAACCTAAGCCTTTATCAATGTCAAAATTCTTGGATAAGAGCATCTACCAACTTCTGGAGGTTCACCAGGGGCATGAGGAGGTCAGTGGGGAATTCACATTGCATTGTATCAATCTCCCATTATTTAATCTTTGGGCTCTTCTAAAGAATGTCAAATGAGCACCTATCTGTATAATGTTAATTCTTCAGGTGTCCTGTTACTAGCCCAGTGTAGCAGAATTGAGTTAAAGACTTTCCAGCAGAATCTTTGCCCAAGTACACATCCTTCTGTCTGCTCCTTGGAGAATGAAAGGTTAAAAATTATATTAATAATAAAACATACTTTTAATCTACTGCTATAAATTAAAAACATATTTGAGAAAACTTAGAATTACAAACATTACAACATGATACACTGATTGTGATTTTAAACATTTCAGTCTTTTATGAAAACTGTTCATGGTAGAGATGCTAGAAAAGCAAGGTACTTAGTATTAAAGTGGGTTTTTTCTATGTAGCTCAACCTCAAACTGAATAAACATCAATTTGTGGCCCCAAAAGTATGACTATGAAAAAAGGAAGAAAATCAGTACCCCCTGCATAGCCTTTTATCATCCACCAGACCAGCCCCAATATCTGTCCAGGATCCAGGGGAGCAAGAATAAGAGAAACAACTAAAAGTTTTGGTCCATTCTCCTTTCTTCCTTGATAAATCATTCTGGGGGATGACCTTGTAAATGAGGGGCCACTTCTGCTACCTGGGAATGCTCTGCCAGCTGCTGAGGTCAGTATCATCACAGCCACAGGAGGACTGCAGACCCAGGGCAGTGAGTTTCACTGCAGAACTCGGTGGAATAGGATTACAGCCTCTTGGAATGCATTTGGTCCAAATTGAAATGATCTAAAATGTGTTTGCTGCAGAAACTGTACTATTACAGATTCCCTGTGAAGGCTGTTATGCTGCACAAGGTGAAGACCTACTGGCTTCTGTAAGTATGATTTACACACAGAGACCTTTGGCAGGGCTGGGGCTGAGGCTGTAACAGAAAACAAGGAAGTCTGTAATTCTTAGTGCACAAAGAAACATGGGCTGCAAACAGCAGCTCCACTATTTTCTCTGAACAACAAAACCCTGAACTAAAAATGGTACCTGGTGCTTTTAAGAAGTGCCAGTTCCCCATTCAGTTTGCCAATAAACAGAAGAATTTAAAAACACTTTTCAGTTCACTAAGCTGCCTATTACACACAAGTAATGATATAATTACTCGTGCATATGCTGCTCACACACTTCCAGCCAGCAATTAGCCTAAACAAAAGTATTGTTTGAATAGGATCATGCCTGACTTATGCAGTACCAGTTCCTCTAAGAGTACTTTTGCCTGAAATTGTAAGTGGTTTTCATTTTCTCTTAATCCTTGCCTCCTTTCCCTCCTTTCCACTCCAAATCAGAAACACATTTCACTTGATTATGGAGCTAACTTCCTTACCCCCAAAAAAAAAAACCAACCAAAAAACATACCCTTAAAAATAGAGACCAAAATTAAACCTGTGAACAAAAAAATAAAGGTATATATAAAAGGAATAGAATTAAAAATATTAGGGAACACCTAACATCATCAGTTAAATTTTCAGAGAAACGCTAAATGATGCTTTTTATCTTCACACAGCCTCACACACACATGGCTGTAAACTCCTTAAATATGATTATGAACTCATTACAGACATCTGTAGGATTAGTATGGAGTAACAAACCTGACCTAGTAATTTGTTACTTACACAAGATGTCCTAGCTAAGAGAATGGAAAGACTGGCAGGACTCAAGCCAGTGAAATCAGTGTTATTCTAATATCAGCAGACTGGCTGAATGAGGACTGCAAGGCCAGTCCTCTACATAGCAGAAAAGGAGAATTTCTAACACAGTGCTGAAATTCCCACAGCCACATATTAGTGGTTGCAATTCTGGTGCTTGGATAAAATTAAGTTTATCAGTTCATTCTCCAAATACACAAATGAAACCACCAAGTGTTCCATAGTGGAATGTTTTCATTATAGGAGAATTCCTGAAATAGTTTGTGGCCACTTGAAAACAGTTTGTTTATTCAAAAAAAATCTCTAAATGAAGAGCTAGACATTGAGATTCAAGATGTTAAGCCTTTTTAATAGTTCTGAATGCTTTTTTAGGGTATCAACAAAAATGGCTTGCCAGAGAAAAACACAAGTTTCAGGCTCCTTCTCAAATCAGAGTACTGAAGCTTGATGTGCATGGGTAGCAAGTGAGCCACCAACTACAAATCTTCCTCCGTTCCTGGGATTAGAGCCTGTCTTCACTGATGTGTTAATTTGCAGTAATGTCCCTTACATGACTCATCCCCAGGCCTGAAAACTCGTGGCTCTGTTTCTCTGGTGATTTAGATGCAACCTACCCGGGACGGGAATAAAAAGGCTCAGGCTGGGAGCAGAAGCCAGCAAGGAGCTGACCCTCAAAAAGCCAGGCTGTGACTCGGGTACCCCTCCAGAGCAGAGCAGGGAGGATGGCAATCAGCAGCAGGTGGGATGGGGAAAGAGATGAAGGAAATTGTGGGAAAACAGCTGTCAGCCCAGTGGGACACATAAAACAACTTCTGCCCACACAAGAGTTTCCTAGGTGCAATGTGAAAAACTTACAGAACAGACACAAACAGGTATTGCTGCTGGACTACAAATAAAAAGGTGGAGTAATAGGTTCCATCAGTTTACTTCAACATTAATTTTTGAAGCAATTCAGATCCTGGGTTCCATTGCATTTTTTCAAATTAATACTTTAAATGTCATGCTCCTTTTCCCCGTGAAAAAGCAGAAGCCAAGACAGACTATTTCTATTTGTGGAAGACAAGGCATTAATGAGAATATTCTCCTGATTTTGGCATTCACTTTATAACACGGCACTTTTCTAGCAAACCCAAAGAAAGACCAGGTATTAAATGAACTGTAGCAGCTGCAGCCTGCGTATTACAACTTGCACATTTAGTTGAAAACAGACTGACCAGTTTCTACCTTACCTTGTATAGCTAAACACAAGCCTGATAGTGCAGATTTTCATTAATATTTGTTTAGAAACATTAGATTTCTTTGCTAAGATTGGACTACTTAGAGCCATATGTCTAATTCCAGAATCAGGCTATCCTTGTTGTGAGTTTAAGCTGGTAAACATCATACAATTTAGAAGAAGCAAGGTCAACTAGAAAGCTAACTGGTCAAGCAAACATTTTCTCTCTTTAAAGATAAACTTATCTTCTTTTTTCCTTCCCTTTTTTTACCCACACCCCCAAGAGAACTCTCAGCCAGCCAGCCAATCAAAGTGGAAATGCACTTCAAACACATTCAGCCCAACCAAGTTTTCACTGCTGTCCTTCTTGGTGGTCCGTCATATGGAATGGTTTTAATACTTGGAAGCAATACCTTAAGTGTCAGAAAACAAGAACATTTTATTTCTGCAAGAAAGCTTTCCAGTACTACTAGTATTTTGGAAAAGAAAAAAATTCCTTGTAGTAGATTAAAAGGTGAAAAGCCAAAAGAAATCAGAAAGAATACTAGGAAACTGTTCCTTACGGCAAGGTTCAACATGTATCTCAAAGCTGGAGAAAGGGCTATTACTTGTATATTCATTTCATAATTTAATTTATTTTCAGACATTTATTCAGTTATTTAATTATTTTCATGTATGGTAAGGGGGGCCATATTTTTTTTTAATCTCAAATTTCTGACAGCAGTTGAAGTCTTTGGCTATGCATCAAAATCTGTTTGGTACCAAGTTAGGTTTGAATTGCATTGACTCAGTAAAATCTCAGAAATGAAGGGTGCAATGCACTGATATGAGACATCATATGGTCAACAATACAGAAGCCTTTAGAAAACATTCAATTTAAACATTTCTACATTTCTGTCCTTTGGGATCCCTGAGAAGTATTTGCTTTGAATCACTCTTTTTCCCTGAAGATACAGCAATAAATGTGTCAAAACTATAAAGTCCCACTGTATGCAGATGTCACCCCAGTGAATCAGAGTACCACTATTTTATCAGATCTTTAAAGGTATTTTCCTCTATAGTCATAGAAGTGGTAAGAAAGATATTCACTGAATTTTGAAAATATCTAGCCAAAGAATTTCATCTGCATGTAATTCTTAAATACACATAGAGCAACAAAATATGCAAAGAGGTTAGTGCAGTCCTGTACAAAAATGAGAGCACAGTCCTGCCAGATTAAACCAGAACAAAATGTACTATCTTGCATGTACAACATGAATCCATGTGTAATTCTGCTGGGCTAGAGCAGAGTACAGTGTGTTCCTATTAATATTTACTCATCTTTCATTTCAAACTGTAAGCTTGTCATTTCAGATAGCAAATACTTTTGAATATTTAAGTAACAGCTAGTTCTATTTTACTGAGATTACTTACTAACAAAGGAATGAATGATTCTGATTAAACTGGCTCCCTGCTTGAAAAATATCACACACAACAGCCAAAGAAAACCCCTTTGAAACATTCCTGTGTTTGGAGGATGTAAGGAAACTAATCTTGGATCATGACGATGATGATGCTGCTATGTAAAAATATTATCCATCTCTCACTGGAAATTTTACTGGTCTGGAGAAAAAGAACAGCAGAAGGGGGAAGAGGGCACACTTGGGAAGACAGGGATGGATGGTTTTCCTGCAAGTGTCTCAAGACTGGTTCGCCAAAAGAACAGAGGTTGTAAGTGTACAAGGTTATTTCAATTTGCCAATTTTCAGATGTAACTTGGGTTGTACAGAAACACCAGGACTCCGTGGGAATGCCCAGAGGACAATTCTGGACATCAGGGAAAAGGAAGGAATGTATTTCCCAAAGGCCAGCAGCCCTTCACAGTAGGGCAAGACAGAAAATGAATTGCTAAAAGTAAATTAAGGAATTAAGGTGTGAGAAGATTTTGCTGCATTCTTTATTTACGTGGTAACCTTCCAGTACTGATTCCATTTCTGTGTTGGATAGGTCAAAATGGGTTTTCAATATATATATATTTCTCTCTTTTATTCACCGGTGTATTCTTATCACGTTTACCATGTATCAAACATACCCATTTATCCATTTATGAAAATTCAAGAGATTATCCAATGAAGACTTGCATCCTTTCATACCAGTAAATGTCATAAGAAAGAGTTGACTGAAGCACAGAAAAAAATATATCTAGTTTTCTTACCCAGTTTGACCATGATACAATTGAGTTTTGTATTAGCATTTCAGCAAAAGTATAATTGTAACTGTGTATTATTACAAACCTATGATTAATTTCCTAGAAAAATCAAGGAAAATCTTTTTATTCACCAAAGAAATCCTTGTTTATTTGCAGGAAGGTAAAGCTGGAGATACAGATCAGTTCCCATCTGCATTCAATGTATCTGTAACTTTCAATAAATAATGCTTAAGGACTGAATTTTCTTCAAAAGAAACGACTGCTAATACATTTGCTTTTACTTTTAACATTTTGATGTTTCAGCACCACTTTCAGTTCCAGGAATTCAAACTAAATTTCATACTGCTAAGTGTCTGGGAAGAGCAGGCTTCAAAACTAAATCACATTTATGAAAGAACAGAAGCTGGCCATATCCTAGATCCAATTCAGATCTCAATGGAATTAATGGAAAACTTTCCAGCAAATGGAATTCTTTCCATCAAGTGGAATTGGGCTTTGAACTGGCTTCTGCATAGAGCTATGCTGGTATTTGAGGCTTTTTCGAGGGGATTCATTTTGTTTGTTTTTTAATCAGCTATAATATTCACATAGTCCAAACAGTCTTGTCAAAGACTCAGACTAAGCCTCTGTTATATTTGATTTATCATCTTCTCGAAAACGTGCTCCATTAAATGGAAACTATTCTGATCAAAGTGTATAACCTTTATAGTGTTTTTCAACTACTGTCATTAAATGCAGCCTGAGTTGCAGCTGCATTTTACTGTCCTATAAGCTATTGCTTTCCCAGGTGTTTAATCCAAGGAAGGTCTTATCCAAGAACCTTTTCTGTTGATAATCAAGACCCTCTAGGGAAGCAAAAGTATGAATTATTGTAAACATTTAAACTAAATTCAGATAGTTCACAGTGGCTCAGCATGCTGTCTATGGAAGCTTTTCTGCTTCCTTTTGTCTGTCTAAAAACATTGGCAGATTAAAGCTTAAATAAACTCACCTCAGTTCTCTCTTTTAGGATAGTGATGAGCAAACTGTTTTCTTCAAGTAGCTCCTGCAAGGAGCCCATCTTTCAAAATAAATCTGCCCATCACTGGCAGAACTACACCTTGGGATGCAGGGGAAGTCTGGCTCTTCTCTCACCTCCACAAGGAGTGTTTCCTAACAAACTCCCTCATCTTGCATTAAGAAATGTACTGTAAGTGTCTATGAATGTAATTCAGAGAGTTTTGATGTGAAATTCAACTGATTCCTGGAACACATTGTGTTATGAGTAAATTTCCACAGCACGCCACACATTTCCTAGGTTTACTTCAGATCTTTTGCCAAGATTAACAGCATTTCTTTCATGTTGCTTTCTTTACATTTATATCTATATTCCATGTTTAACATAATGTTTCTATGAGTCTGGAGAAAGCATTAAAAGTTTTTAATCTTAAAAAAATAATTTGTTTCTTTCTAAACACTGTTCCATCCATTATTCCCATTTGTTTCTTTATAATTGGCCCAACCCTCCCTTACAAAAACTTCATGAACTAATATAATATTCTGACTTTTCACAAGCTGGAAAATGCTAAATCTGCCTAACACTTATTTTTCCATTAAAGAAAATAAATTGAGTAAAATAATTCACAGAAAGGGCAATCACTTCTAATTCTACACATTCTGCAGATATAACTATAAACACCTATTAACATATCACTAAAATATTGCTGCTTTTGTCTCCATTACATTCTATTAATATTTTCCAAAAGTGGTTTCACTTACTATTTATGCAACTAAGTGCCTTAATTTGGATTTTGTATAGTGTGTTATCATTCAACTTGCTATAAATTTGATGTGCCTTCAAAAGATAAGACATGCTCTCCAGCTTAATCTGTTCCACAGTAATCTTTGTCTCAGAGCCACATGAACCAATCAATCTCCATAATTTTCACACATGGCACACTGACCTGGTCATCATAACGGTAAGTGAGGAACTGCTCCCCTGTGGTGTCCTCAAGAAAACTCCCCTGTGGAGAAAGTGCAAACTCAGGCAAGAAGTATGCACCTTGGGACTGCTCTGCTCTTGTCTGTAAGGAAATCAGAGAGGTCACGTTACACCTACTACAAACACAAGTAATTTTTTTAAAAACTATGCATATAATTACAAAATCTAGACATGAACTTCTGGAGGGGAAAAAAAAAGTGTTTTTTAAGGCATGGTATTTCTAGGTGGATATTTAGCTGTGATGGAGACATGCTAAACACTTAGAGAGGTTCAAACCAAAACAAGATGCCTCAATTGCAGAATAATCTACTAAACCAAAGGAGACCATTTCTGGCTTATCAATCATCACTGCTCAAAGACATTCAAAAAGCAATGTTACACTTTTTCCTCATACACTTGACTACAGAAGTAGCTACTGCGGGTAACAGGCTTTTGGTTAAATACAACATATTTTATTTTTAAGGAAGAAACAAAGACAGAATCATAGATTAACTCAGCTTAGAAAATATCTTGAGGGCTCATCTAGTCCACTAGGAAGAATTCATTACAATTAATTCTTTTCCTATCTTGCAGGAAGATATTACTGCAAGGAAGAAATAGGAATGACTGGAGTGAACACAGGCAGTGCTCCATATTAGTTCAGGATGCTATTCACAACTGGGGAAGAGCATTTGAGAACAGGCTGGGAAAGAAAAAAAGGGCTCATTTCAAGCTACAGAGGAGTTAATTCTGTCAGAATGAAAGCTGGCAGTCCAGCTGGGCTGTCTGACACCTGCCTGATTAGAGAAACAGCTTTTGCTTGGAGGATCTGTGCCTGGTGAGCCATCACAGCACACCTGAGGCTGCTCAGCACACCCAGCCCGTGCTGGGCCAGCAGCATCTCCCTGCACTGGAGGTCTCAAGCAACCCAGATACGCAGCAAATGTTCTGCACAGACTCTGCTGCCCTTATTCCTCCTGTATTTAACACTGTCCTGAGAAGCCAACTGGTTTGTATACAAGAGAAAATAAGCAATCATATTTTGAATGCAGAATATTGAGTCCAGCTGTGTGGTGAGGACAGGGCAAAGAGATGAGCATTCCCTTCCAAAAGGTTGAAAACTTTCAGGGAAGAAAAAAGGCCTGAAATGTGCAGGTTACTGCTGGACATTTACCAATGAACAAACTTAATAAATAGGGGTGTAATTAAACAGTGTATTTTGACATTTACACAGCAATTTCACATGAAAGCTGGCAGCTGCCATCCCCACTTTCTAGACTCTTGGCTAGAACTGCACCAAATATAGGTGCCAGCTAACTAGAGATTCCTAAAGCAATCAACATAATTTAAAGCAATTTGTAGTGGAAAAGGAAGGTAAGACCCACTGCACTTTCTCTCTTGCAGCAAGTAAGCTCACCTTCTGAAGCTCACAAGTTATCTCATAAAAAGCAGATGGCATGTCATTCGCAGGATGGTCTGGAGAAGCTTACAGGGCTTTTGCTTACTCTGTTGAGAGCTGTCAGCATCTCAGACTGCAAACCCCATCAGTCATGACAGCATCACGTTAACATACTTGGTTTAAATCAAGCAGTCTTCATATAAACTAGAAATAGCTTGCAAAGGACATGTCTAGACTAGGCTAAAGGTCATATTTCAGCATGCAAGACTGAACAAGATTGTAAAGAGGATTTTTTCATCAGGACTACATAAGAGTAATTCATATTCACACTGTATTATCCTTACATTTCTATAAAGCTTATTGCAGCAGAGAGCTCCCTTTTACACTTTAGCTCTTATCGATGCATAATTAAGTAATAAAATATGGAGAACAAATCTACATTTGGTAACAACAGTTTCCCCATAAGGCCACCAGAAGAGGTCTGCAGTGGTGCTTGCTGCAGAATCCGAGCTGGCTGCAGCTGATGCAAGCCTTGACATGAGGCACAGCCCAGACAGGAGAGGGGCTGACATAATCTGGCATCCTTCCCCTGCTTCCACTGGGCCATCCACCATCCTCTGCGAGGGAACACGGCAGTGATGTCATCCTGGGATTTCAGCACAGGGCTAATGGATGAGAGAGATGCGTTCTAAACCCCAAGTGGCCTGGGTTAAAGTACTTATCATTTCTACCTCGCTTTTGCCAAGTGTAAAACAATTACAACACCTACTGACCTATCTTAATAGGGCATTGTTTAGTTTATATCTGTAGAATACTTTGGAAAATAATCCTGTTAAGTGCTAGTGATAAATAACAATATTTTTGGAAGATCTTCCTAATTTACAGGCATAAGAGAATCAAAATTACCCCTCTATACTTGTTAGCTAATTGTATATATCACACTGTTGCCTAATCTCTCATAAACAAATTTGTCAGTAGGATATATAGCAGTCAACTTGTTTGCATTTCTTGTCTTTGTAGTTTAAACATTTAAAATATAAAGCCTTTGGACATTAATCAGTATTATGCTTTGAATATAAAACATGCCAATATTTAAAGTTGAAATAGCAGTTTGAAAAAGATAACAAGAAAAACTAGGGGTTTCTAACACACATTCTATTTCCTTGTAAAAGCTCATGAGCAGCTATGCACTTGAGGAGCAGAGGAATGCTTGCTAGACTCAGACAAGCAAAATCTGGCTTCCAAGCATGGAAAAATTCAGTGTAAAATGAAGATATTTTATAAGGTTATACAGGAGGTTACAGTGGAAACTGAGTGTCAGCTGCAGCAATAGGTACTGCTACCTGTCTGGTATAAGCCATGCAGGAAAGAATACAGCCAAGCAATTAACTAAAAACAAAACAAAAAAAACCAAACAAAAAACAACAAACAAACAAAAAACCACTAAGAACTCACTGTCAGCTGTCATGGCAAACTGATGTTGAAACCAACGACTAGCACCTGATAAACAACCCAAACTGAAAAGTTAATTTTTAAAAAAATCAATTCTTCAAATGTTCAAAGAACTCTTTTTCTCCACTCACCAAAGCAGCAGAAAAACATTTTTACCACCTAGATGCAGGCACCTCCAAATAAGCTGCATGTTCCCAATGCACTTTCATTCATACATTGTACAGAACACAAAATAGAATGTTTCCACTTAGTCCATTTCATTCCCCACTGAGGAATCCACCAATGCTCCTTATGAGGCTTTTATATTTCTATGGGCACTTTGGCTTAAACATAATTCAAATTTCAACAGTCTGTGGGTTTATAGTATATTTGAGATCATCTCTGAATGACTTAGCTAATCTGATATAAAGTCATGTTTTAAAGTAAAGACTATAAGTGCAAGTTTCAGAAAACAATTACATTTCATGCTAGTGTTTTAGGTCTGTTTAATGGCCACTTTAATCTCAATAGCTTTAAATTAAATGTGTCAAGTTACAAGTACACTTAAGATTTAAAGCAGGCATTTTAAACCAGCTTTTATGATCTTAAGCATATGAAGACAGTAGAAGGTGATAACGTAGCCAAAGCAGATATAATACTAATCACTACATAAAATTCACTGACATTAATATATCATGTAGCAAGGAGGTCTATATTACCTACTGACAAAAAAATAAATATAAAAATTGGAAACAGATCAGCATTCGAAAATCTTCCTAGTTGATTAGGATATGTAACTTACTGTTCAGAAACTGAAAAAATAAGGCCTTTCATGCTACATCTTTCCAGCTGTGTGATCAAGGAGAACTATCCTGATCAGCAGAAGGGGGAAGTGTGAAAGGCACTGGGTTTATTCAAGCCTTTGATGCCAGGCTGTGATTGCTTCCTCACTCACCACTCCCCACCTGAGTGCTGAAAGACCAAATTACTCTTCCACTTCCAACTGCACAAGACACAAAGAGCTGCCTGTACCCAAGCTCTGGTTTTTAGATCTCCTTCCACCAAGAGCTGCGTGTTGCCTCTGCTGCTGCACAGTTTCATTGCTCTGTAGAACACTGACTAGAAGCTGCTCGAGTTGAGGATTTGGGGATTTTATTTTATTATTGAGAGTAATGGTCACTGAGTGCTTCCCAGCCAATGCTGCCAATAGCAAGCAGCAAGGCTGGGAGGGACTGAGCAGGAGGTTCTGCTGGGACACAACTTCTGGTTTGTTTCACCCAAAATGAATCCCACTGGTACATTCTGAAACCACCACACAATGCCAAGTGCTGCTCTTTCACTGCTCTTTTTTTCCCTAATACCCAGGATTCATGTTAGCTATTTTCACCCAGCTTACTTAAAATTATCAAATCACTAAACTGTAGAGTTTTCCATTACTAAAAATTATAAATATTAATCATTAGTCATTCCTTTCAAGTTAGAGAGTAACAATTTCATCCAAGGATTTAAACTGCTATTGTAATTTCAGATAAATTAAAAAATCTGGTTTAGTCTAGAGTTCTTGGAGATAATTTGATACTAAGGCCAAGACAAAGCTCAACCAATAGCTCAGAATAGCATGCTACCATTCTACTTCATCACAGCCACGAGGACACTTGAAAGGAATTGTTCCATATTTACATGTAGACAGCAGCAGCTTTAGGAAGAGAGCTTTCTATTAAATCTGAGTTGTGAAGGTCAAGAAAATGAGAAAACAGAGGTGTAACATCTCAAAGAAATTACTTGAACATAATTAGAAATAAAATATTAATATTTCAGCAACAGAGGAATTTTTAATTTTAGACTTTCTTGGCACCAAGAACCACATACAGAGAAAAGTAAGAACCCCTCCTGTTATGTACACTTAATACATATACACATTACCTAGATTTAAATCAGTCACTCCCTAATTAGGCCTCTGCCCTTGCTAAAATTGGGAGCATAATGAGAGCAAACTGAAGTAATGCAGAGGAAAGCTTCAAAATTATCTATTTCAAATGCTGAAAATGACAAATACCATGTTCTTCCTGAAACTGCCTCAATACCTTACTTTTTAAAAGAAACACAGACAAAAGATAAAAGGTCCAATGCTTTACAGTTATGCACAAGTGCACTACCCTGCCCAAAGTAAATTCTGTAAAGAACAGAGAAATACAGTGAAGGCAGTTTGCTTTCCATAATTTTGTGGCTCTTTTATTAGTTCTTGTTGGAAGTGGAAAATGGGCAGCATTCATTTCCAAAAGCATTGTTTTAGGGGAAAAAAACATGAGAAAAGCAAAATGAGAAAAACTATCTGCATTCTTAATGCCTTGTAAATACATGTTTGTCAGATTAATATGCACAGCAAGTCCAATCATATACCAAAATGTGTGTATTCCCATTTAATTCAAGTTAAATATGTGTCTCCTGAGCTGCTGCAGCATTTGATTTACGCCCCAGGGAAGTAATATAGCAGCTAAGTAGCAGTTTAGTTTAATGGATTTTCAAGGACTCCAATACAAAAATGTCAGATAGAGCACAGCAGTCCAGCTTCACCACAACGTGAAAAAGTGCATTTCCAGATAAACAATGTCACACTAACAGTTCAGAACCTCAGCTATCTCCAGAGCAAGCAATCCTGATGAACACATATCTAGTAAGAGTCAGATTAGTTTTTGTCATGGCCAAGATCTACAGAAACAGCTTCCTAATGCTAGACACTCTGAAACACTTAAAGACCCTGCAAGGGAACTGAGTTTCCACAGAAGCTGCCAGCAGCTCAGCATTTCTGCAGAACAGGCCAATTATTTAATTATTAATATTAAACTAAGAGGCCAGCATTTCAAATCAGAATTAAAGTATAAATGTCATTTCTCCTAGAAAAATGAAAGAGGACTTGGCTGAAGTCAAGCACTTCTTCATAGAAGAATCCTGAAAGAAAATTTGGCTGTCAGATTTCATCAGGGAAGTCACAAATGAAACAATCTCAAACACTGAGTCAAAAGCTCTGCTGGGGACTGAACTAGAGTGGGAGACTCAGGGATTGTTCTTCCATGTTTATTCTGTATTAAAAGCAGATTTAAGACATGTCTGCTTTAAGCCCAAATCTACTGATTTTTCCTCTCATCTCTCATTCTAGGCCTGCTTGAACATGAAGAAATAAAACAAGCTTGGAAAAATGTGCCTCTGAGTAGAAGATACATATAAAGATAAGCAAAAGACAATTCTTAAATATTTTGGATAAGCCACCATTTTTCCAACTCAGTAAAACACTGCCAGCAAGCAACTCAGAAACTGATAGTTCAGCTATTGTTTGAAGTGTTTATCACTGAAAACTGAACCTAAGCTGTAGCTATAATCATATTCACAGCTGCAAGAAAGCAAGTGCCTGCATCACCTCTGCTGCTCAGACCATCCCGCGCCCGTTGGAGCACTCGGAGCCATTCCAGTGACTGGAATGTGTTTGAGATCACGTCACCAGAGCAAAAGTGCTCAGCCTAAACCTCTCTTCAGGCTCTCCGTTTGTACAACTTTAAGCCAACACTGAAACAGGAAGAACAATAGAGAGCATTTAGTTTTTTAATTAAGATCCTGTCTTTCAGTCTTTTCAAAAGGACATTTTTTACCACCATTTTTCTTGATTAAATGTAAATACATTTTCTTTGGCATAGCTTGGGCTGCAGACTGAGATCAACACATTTCAAAATCTTTTTCTGCACCCTCTAAAATTTATACTAGTGATTAAGTTTTTGGATATTTATCAACAATTACTTATGTTTTCTCTTGTTATTGTCTGGCTAGAAGATTAAACATTTCACTGAAAGGCTGCAGCAGTATTTAGCCAAAACTTCATTTACTTTCAAAACCCAGCTTAAATATCAACTTTGCTTCATATTTCTAAGAGAAATATTTCTAAAAGAAATATGAACCCTGAAATTTTCCTACTTCCAGTGAAGCTTCTTCTAAACTCTGTGTTAGGCGGACTCTGCCTTCTTTCCAAAGAATTGATCGGATGTGCCTAAAATTTGCTCTAAAAAGAGCAGCACCAGCAGACTGAAGCTGCTCCCAGTGATACCCCTGGCAAAGTTCCCAGGGACCCTCTCAGAGACCCAGGGCCCAAATCCAGCTGCAGCAGGACAGCATCCCTTGCAACACAACTTGCACTGCTTGCTCAGGTCTCTCTCGTTTTGTATGAATAAGAGCCAAGGGGTGAAATTCAGCACCCAGAGAAGATAACCCCAAAGCAGTTCACTTCCAATTATTGTCAGAAAGTTAGTGACTGTGGATCAGATCCTGCTTTCAAAATATGCAATGCCCAATTATTTCCCCAAGTCTTTTGCTTAGCCTTGGGGAATGGGGAAGGGCACAGCTATTTTTGGATCCAAGAGAAAAGTAATTTTATAGTATCTAGATAAAACAATCTACACTGGTGAGAGAAGATTCCACCTGCATGTTCCCCAAAGCTTGTGCTTTGAGGGCATGGAAATGGGAGAAGTTTTCAGCCTTTTTTGTTTAAGATTGAACCCCCTTTATCAACTCTCCTCTGTGATGAAACAGTAAAAGGAAGGAATATCTGGAAATGAGACAGAAAACAATGTTTCACTTAAACCCCTATTAAAAATCTTTCAAGACCGACATAAGTGACTGAAGCCTAAATAGATATTTTTTATCACCTCTTTCACCATATGTTCCATTATTCCAGACAAAAACTTCTTTTTATTCCTTATTTAGTAACCTAATAATTTGTAAAATTCTTGTCATAAAGTAAGTCCTTTCAGTATTATTGGAGCACATTCTCATGAAACTCTAACTTTTATTCACTGACAGTTTCTAAAGGTTCTTAGGATCCCCACAGAAAAAAATACATTATAAAAGTACTATGACCAATCTTAGCAAAGAAGGTGGGATAATCTGTAATATTATTTTAAAGTTTTGTGTTGCAGTTTAACCCGACAGGCGGCTAAACACCACACAGACATTCACCCCTCACAGCAGGATGGGGAAAGAATCAGGAAAAAGGCAAAACTCCTGGCCTGAGACAGTTTAACAGGACAAAAAAAAGGAAATAAAACAACAATAATAATGATAAAAAAATTTACAAAACAAGGGATGCCCAGTGCAGCTGCTCTGTATTTGCTGACTGATGCGCAGCCAGTCCCTGAGCATCAGTCACCCATCCCTGGCTAATTTTCCACAGTTTTATTGTTCAGTTTGTCCCCACCCAGCATGGGACATCCCAGTGGTCACTTGCCCTCACCTGTCCTGGCTGTGCCCCCTCCCAATTTCTTGCGCAGCCTCCTGGCTGGCAGGACAGTGTAAGAAAATGGAAAGTCCTCAGCTTAGTGAAAGCAACCACCAAAACACCTTTATTCTCATCCTAAATCCATAATACAGCACTACACCAGCCTCCAGGTGGAAAATTAGCTCCGTGCAGCCAAATCCAGGACATTTTGTTAGTGTCCTTTATCATGAACACCACGTGTGAAGGATTTATTTGTTGTTAAACTGGAAAGCTGCTGACAACTGCACTTCTTTGCAGGAAACTCACAACTTTTGTCTGTGATCCCAGTTACAGGTCCAGTTACAAACTGGAGGAGACTGGGAGCATGTACTATTCATCAAGACATAGTGTGTGACTCCAAGTTGTCAATATCCTCATTTACAATGGCCACTCCCAGGAGAGTCTGGGACTTCTGACTCAGGTTTTCCTGATTCTTTTTAATTTAAATTATAACCTTAATATTATTAATGTTATGTTAGTATGATTATTTATATTTAATTTCCTTTTGAGTTTTTTCTTTTAATAGTGATATAATTTGAACTGACACAGTAACATGCTTTTCATATACTTCAGTTGAAATTGTGCCTAAGGGCAGTGAAATTCTCATCCATAAGCTGTGTGAAGAAAAAAACTCTGGCACTCAGAAGCCAAACACCTGCTAGAGCTAGTGGCAGATCCAGATTTTTAAGAGAATTCCTGTTGCATAATGAAAACACAAAGAAGGGAAATGTGTGGGGTGATGGAATGGTATTAAAACCACGGCACTTAGGGGAAAAAAAAAAGAATCCTAACCCACTATACACTTCAGAGCTAAATGCTGAAGAGTTTGGCATTAAAGTTGTTCATGGGTGCAATTAAAACCAGAGACTTTTGTCATGTGAGGAAACCTGAACAGTGACTCCGTCACATATTGCAGGGCACTGCCATGCCTTTCACTGCTCATGGCAGAGTTTCTCCCTGCCCTCAGTCTCTGTACATCTGCTTCTGATTCAGGTGGCAGGGACAAATTGGCAAGTATTCAGCCCCCAGAAAAGGCTGCCCTAGCATTAGTAATTTTCCTTCACTCCATGCTGTTTATATAATGCTGTCATCAGCAACAGTGTGATGTTTATCATGAACTAAACAGGTAGATGAAATGGATGGAATTGCTCTGCTATTGTAAATGACTACAAATTCTCATAATAGAAATTGACCTGGAAACAGGCAAACTCTCAGCCACCAAGAACTGGAATAATTTCTCAGCACGAAAATACATCTTTTGCACAACACTAAGATCAAATAGTCAAAACATCAAGTAGGAGAAGCCAAAGGGCGTGCAACAAATAAACTAGGACAGATGAGGGAGAGAGAAAGCTTCTGATAATCAATATGTGCCATCCAAAAGCTTCTCAAAGACTGATTAGTCCTGTGGGTGCCACAGGAGAGCTTGGGCTATCACTGCTCCTCATCCACCCTTCCCAGCAGAGCACCAGGAGCACCTGCTACCATCTTACCAACATTTCCTTAAACAGGGGCTGCAGAGGGGACGTATCCCAAAATTCTGCTCACAAAGACAGACCACCCTGAGTAGGAGTGTAAATATTCAAAGTGGTTCTCCTCCCTGTTACCTCTAGCTGATGAATCCTTTCTCACCTGGAAGAAACCAGACTGCAGAGCAATGCCCCAGCCAGATGTTCACTCCTAAGCTCACTTAGGATTTCCAACAGCTCAGCACACAAATGCATTTAACATATGGTGAGGAAAATGTGATTTTTCCACTCCTAGTTTTCCACTACTTCTGATAATTTTAGAGATATTAACCCAGTTCTTTGTCTACTCTTCTTTCTCCATTGCAATGAGTCCCTTTGCAGGGTTTATGGACTGAGCAGCCTTGCACATTGAGTTCGTCAGGCACATTTTCACAATAAGGAAGCAGTTAAATGGTCATGGTTCTGCTGGAGGAATGTTGGTTTAAGGCTATTAATAAGGCACATGAGGTGAATGCCTTTCAGCCAAGCGCCCTCCACGTGTGCACACCTGTTTCAGCACGATTTTAAAAAGAAATTCCCAAAAGAAACTGTTCATAGCACACAGTTTCTAAGTCTCAAACACATTTCTGCAAATACTCTAAAGGTTTTAAGCTTTTTGTGCTTTGCTGGTGTCAGGAATTCTGATACACCAACCATGAGGCAAAGCATGCTGCTTCATACTAAACCATTTTTCCCTACGAAATTACTTTTGTCTTACCATTCGTCTGCCACTTTGACATTACTGACAGTGACAGCATCATCATTCCCACCTGATGTGCTACTGCTGAAATGGTTTCCCAGACTGAGGGCCACTGTTCAAACACTGCAACTCACTTCTCCAAGCACTCTAATTTAGCTACATTTAAATCTCATCTTAACTATCCCTTCAGTCCAGTGATGCCAGTCTTGATATTTATGATCCATCCATTTTTCAGCTTCCTCTCACTTTTTGCAAGGGAGAAAGGGTGATTGTTCAAGTATATTTCATCTTTCTCTCTTGCCAGTGAAAGCACCTCAAGCAGAGCAAAGTTTTAACTGTGTGTTGTACTGAGCCAGACACACTATGCAGCATTAGAAATTAAATGCTAACTAGAAAAAGGCTCAATAGCAGAACAAAAAATCAAATCATGCAACTGTGTAAGAGGACAAAGCATTAGTCTGAAGATTGTTCCCTTCCTGGTCACAACTCATTTACCAGCACTAACTGACAGCATTTCACATGTAGGCTCACTAATAAGGCACTACTTAGATTACCCTGCTTTAGCAGCAAACCCCAGAGCAATTAAAAGCTCACATGACAGGCACTGCAGGCATCTGTTCACTGACAACTGTTAAGAGTAATGGTCATTAGTTTAATGACTCATTTTTATTCTTTTCTACAATGTGTACAGTAATGCTGGAGGACTGATATGGTGAAGGGGAAAGGGCTCTTACTGAGGTGAGAAAAGATAAACACAGGCCCTGCTGCTGGAAAGAATGAAATAAATCCTCTGAATGAAGCAGAATTGCTGAAATGTTAAAAGACACAGCTGAGCAAGTCAGACATAAAATAAAAATAGAAACTGCTAATTCAGAACAGGGTGCCTGCTCTAATCAAGATAGTTTCAACACTACAACTTTATCACCCATCTTCCATGCCCAGCAAGGAAATTTTGTTAAGCAATTTTAAAAATTATCCAGGTGATTACAGAAAGGCATTCAATGAAAAAATAAAGGATAAAAAATGGACAGCACTTAGGAACATCTGTAATTCATAGGCAAGCCATTGTCTAGAGTTTTGGAATTTAAAAATGTATGATGCCCTATTAAATGTTCTGCATTTTCTTTAAATATTTTAAGCATCAAGTGTCTTCCTTGTGACTGATCCCATTATATACTAATTTTAGTTTTCTAACGGTCAATATTTCAAATGCAACAAGTAGCAAGTAGAAGTGAGTGAAAGAGTTATCACAGAAGGAGCACAGAAAGATGGGCCCTGTGATTGTATTGCTGCTCGCTCATCTTGTATTCTCATTCTAGCAGCTGAGTGAATTCCTCCTCTCTGTGTGCATTGCTCTGGGAACTTGGCCCCCACGTCCACAAGACGGGGTTTGCCAATACATACCACCTGCACTCGGAGGGAACGGAAGACCTTCCTGTGGAGGAATATCTTCCCATCCTGTGTGGGTGTACAGGAGCAGATGTGGATGCACAATGGATGGTTCCCAGGACAGATGAGCTGAGACAGGTCATAAGTCATGCACTGCTTTCCAATTATGATTGTCTTTCTACAGGAAATTTAACAGAATAATTTTACTCCGGAATATCGCTCTGGAGTTTATGATGGCATAGCAGATGGACAGTAGGATAAATGGTCATTTCCTCCTCTTTACCAGCAGTTTGAAGGAGGTCACTGGAGGAAGTGATAATTTTTCAGCAGGTACCAGGTTACTGGCATTTCACTGAACCTACCAGCAGCTGAACTTAGAGACCCACAGCTGGATACAAAGCACAGACTGCAGTTAAGCTACTGAAAAACTCTCCTGATTGAACAGTAAAGGCTGTGGAGGGACTGACTCTTATTGCTGCTGGTACAATCAAATCTCTCAACACATTTACCTTGCATGCAAAATGAGCAATCAGCTCTAAGTGCCACGGACATCCTTTAAAGGCCACTCATTTGGCCTCTCCTGTTCCAACCAAGTGAAAACACCACTATTTTCCTCAGTAGTAGGATGACTACAAAGGAAAAGCTTTTCAAAAGCAGCTTTTATATACTGAATTGTAAAAGAGTACACATAATCTTGGGTTTTCCCCTTGACCTTGTCTTTTGAAAAACTGTCATTTCTCTTGTAGGACACGGAGTACTCTGCTCAGTATTTTTAAAAGCAGCAGGGGCCAGAGGAAATGTGGAGTCCCCAATACATGCCTCATGTCTAACCAGTGGTACAAGATCACCTACTCCTGTATACCTAGCAGCTGCTCTTTTACCACTACCATTTGCACTTAAGGTTAGACAGAATTCTTGACAGAATAGTTCAATTTTAAAGATTTACAGAGGGGCACTATTCTTACAGAATATTTTTCAACTATTCCTGAGCACTTTTGGAAGGATCTGTGGCAATAACCTCCCCTGAATTTTCTTATCCACAGTCAGCTCTTAGTTTGCCAGTACAAGCTAATGTGAGCTCGGAGGCCAACCCTAACAGCTCAGTATCTAAAGCTTTAGCATGGTTCCAGATTCTCATATGTTTGTCTTTAGCATTCTAAGACTTTTCAAAATACAGACAGAATCCAAGAACAATGGACTGTGCAAAGGGAGGGAAATAAATTCATCTGCCCTTTTATTTAATTGCAGAAGATTCTTTTTGCCCTATACATCTATAACTTCTCAGATTAAAGACAACCACGACACCAGAAACTACTGAAGCTGGAACCTTCACAATCTGGTGAACTTCCAGTGGTGTGAAATACTGTGATCTTACTGATTCAGTTGATCTATTCTTATCCTCCATAATTATACATTTCTTCACATTCTTTTCTTCACTGCTTTGCAAATGGAAAACAATAAGAGTCTCCCTGTTAAGCCAGGTTGGAGTTATCTGTGGCAGTATTTCTATTTTCATTTGCACATTTTACAGTCCTGGTTTCCTCTGCACCCTACACAGAGTAAAATGCTATTATAAGAAGCCTAAACAGCAACCATTTTAAATAGCAAGATCCAAATATAAATCTTAACCTGTGTATTTGTCTGCAAGATTGGCTGCACTTGGAATTATCAGTCCAGAACATCTCTATTTCAGAGCCCAGTTCTTTTGGCCAAGATAGACGTTCTTTTATCGTGATTATAGTGAAAAAAGCCAACTTGCTGGCCTGACTCAGGCTGTAATTATTCTGTGTCTTTATACAACCTTTTTATAGTTCCTGGTGGAAAGGCTGAAGGGAAATCCTACACATTGCACAAGGTCTAAAATTTTTTGCCCTCTCGCAGAAAACCATTCAAAAATGACTGAATGAGACTTATCCCTTCCCTAGATGATTTTTCATTCTTCAAGTTAAGATAATGCATCCAGTGATTCCCCACATTTTGTGCTGCTCCAGCTTTAATAACAAAGGTACTGACTGCAAATTGTTGTATGAAAAAATACAATCATTTTTTTTCTTAAAAAAACCCTGATTACCTACTTATATAAACCCCTCAAAGAAACAGCTACATACTTTAAAACGAAGTGTGGGACAATAATTAAATCTCCAGTTCAAAGGTTCTAGGCCAAGAAGGTTTAATATGGTCCCTAAATCTCAAAATAGTCCAAAACTCTTCATTTCTGCCATTTACAAACACAGAGTCATTCCAAATTAACTAAAAATCATAAGAATGCAAACCAATACCTATTCTAAATCAGTGTGTCCTGTACTAATACTTCCTGGGAAGCTGGGGCCAAAGACATGTAGGAAAGGGAGGGTCTCCCTCCCAGTTCTCTACAAGGTATAGAAATTACATCTTAAAAAATCTAGTAATGTAACAGGAAACCTGGTGCTTAAATCCTCAAGTCTACTGTGAGTGGACAAATAGAAAATCAGGGCACCTCACTTAAATAAATAATCCACCTATTGCTACTAATTATATTTTTCTCTTCTCATGTAGATGAAAAACAGCCAATTTGTACTATTTTTGGAATAATATTCAAGGAACAGAGAAAGTTATGTACAGCATATTTTAAACAAAGTCAAAATACAGAAATCAAATTCAACTTCAGCTGAGGAAAGCTTTAAAGAAATTAAAGTTAATAGCATAAACGCTCCTCTGTAAATCTCTTCTTATAATTTCCTTCAGTTAAAGATAACAACATATTGGATTTAAGTCCATACATAACATATCAAATGTTGGTTTTTTTTACAGAGGATCTATTCATAGCAGCTTGTATTTGCAACATATGCAGCAAATTATATTATTAAACACTTAATCCCAATAAAGTTTAAATTTCACCCCTAACAATAAAGCTTGTACAGTTCTTGCTGTACTTGAAATCAGATTCTAGAAATAAACAATAAAAGCCATAGGTAGGTATCATGATAATTAATAATTGAACATTTGAGACATATTTGAAATACAGTTGGTTATGTGGAAACGTTCTGACAAAATATTAAGACTAATAATTGAATTTTTTGCAGTTGACAAATAAAAAATATAGAATAAACGTTACCAAGCTGTAGGAAAATATCAGCTAGGTGAGAGCCTTGCAACTCAGCTTACATGCCTCTGAAAGCCAGGAGCTCTCATGTGCCCTTCAGAGCAGGCAGGGCTGAGCCCAGTGAGAGCCCTGTGCAGCCCCAGAGCCCTGGGGAGCAGCTGAGCACCTCGCCAACCCTCACAAAACCCAGAGGGAAAAACCCCTTCTGACAGCCCCAGAAACTGCACTGCCAGGGCAGCGCTCCAAAGAGAGCGACAGACACAGGTGAGCCACACCAGCATCTTAAAAGCTCAACAGAAAAAGTATCAGTGGAGAGAACTGGACAAATCTCAACACAAATACCTGCACAGAGTAGTGAGTTGCTGAAAGCAAGATCCATTAGAATCAAGAATGTCCCCAGAAATCCAAATTTTATTCCTACTCAGGTGCTCCATACATTATTTCTGGCCTATCTGATGTTAATTATGCAGCTCTGAACAGGATTTTTTTTTCCTAAGTTACTTTATTAAAAGAGTCAATTCCAACACAAAATCATGCAAGCAGGTCTCTATTTTACAAAACCTATCATGCCACTGCAAGTCCCAGAGCAGGTATTCAGCCTGGCAAAATGCATCACCCTTTCACATGAAGCACCATTCCTCATTTTTCTCACCCCATATTCTTATTCAGCTGTGCAAAAAGCTCTGATTGTGTCTAATTTCTCAACTAAAAATTACGCTGGGGTAAATAATTGTTTTATGCACAGCACTGTAACTTATTTGTAGGGAAGAGTCCATCAGGAACCTGCAGCTTTCTAATACTTAATTCAGACTAAAATTCAGCTAAAGACAATCTCAGTTTTCCTGAGACTTTGTTGGTGCAATCACACATGCCACAGATGCATGTATATCATACAGCATAAACACAGGAACAAAGTTTAAAATTTCAGCAGTGAATTGAGACATTGCACACCAGAAACAGAGCGTTGAATTTTTCTAGGGATGTTAAATGCTCCTCATGAAAAAGTGTGCTAACTTTTCTTCTGCAGGCAAAGGAACAGACTTGGGGCTTTTGATTTCACCTAAAGGTGCAGATGTAGTTTCTCAGAATACAGATGTCTAACTCTTCCAAACGCATCTATCACCTATCCCAGACACTGAAAAAAGAATTGGGTTCTTCACTGCAAGAACAGGTTAATGGAACTGGACTGTCTCCTATCAGCTGGGGAATCCCATTATTGAAGTCAGAAAATTGCTTTGGTAACACGGAATAAATTCATGAAGGTGTTCAGCAGCCTGATTTTGGGAAGAGCTGGGGAAGAACTAGCAGGTGCAAGGATGTTGCACTTTAAAAACTCTTTCTCAGGAGACTGGATAGAGTTGATGACATGGGAAACTTGGGTTGCCAACTTTCTACATAGTACATAACTCTGGGAAAATTAATTGGATTATGAAGGTCAAAGAGAGAGGCCAGCCCATTATTGAAAGATCATCTAATTGAATTTTGCCAGTTTTATCTGAATGATTACTCTCCAGATGAAGAACTAGTGTCCCTTTTTCATTGCTGCTAGTCTTTTTTCTTCACTTCTAGGCTCGCTCCTTTCACAGACCCATCTGGAGCTAGGAAATCACATCAGTGGGAATTTCCCACAACCAAAGGGTTGGTTTTGTGCAGCCAGCTAAGCTTTCTCCACACTTAGTGCAGCTTTTCTTGAGAGAAAATCACCCAAACTCAGAATCCTTACTCTCAGAATAACGTATTCTTGAACAGAAAAAGACAATGTTGAGTGGTAACAGTGGAACCTAAAGGTTGGCTCTGACTATTCTGACCCAGACATGCACATTACTAGTTAATGTTTGCATTATTCATTCGCATTTTGTGCCAGAGCAATCTTACTCCATGAGTTAAATTTTATTCATAGCTCAAGTCTACATTCAAAATAAGACTGGGCTAATATGGAAGCAAAGACTTATAAAAATTGAAAACTCCCTTTGAAACACATGCTTTCCAGTAAGTGCAGCTAGCAAAATGCAAAACACTGTCAACATTCCTACACCATGATGTCAATTTTCATCTGCACACACAAAATGTTGCTACATGTACAAATCAGCTCTGTCTTCCTCACTGGTGGTGTACTTGTGTCTCCCTCTTTTCACTCTCAGAACTGCACCATGCAACCCCTTAAAAGGTTCAGAGACACCTCCTGAAGATAATAATTCTGGCAAAAAGCCACATGATTTTTTTAAAAATTAGTTTCCACATTCAGCTTCAGTTCTTCTGAAAAACAATGCACACGCTCTAAGGACCAGTTTTGATGTTTGCCTCTACAGGGAAGGACCATAACACCTGATAAAATGGTCTTCAGTGACACAAAATAAAAAAGGTGCTTGTAAAAAAAAAATGGAAATCACTTCAACTCCTCCAAGGAATCAAGGAATATTCAACAGGAAAATTAGCTTTGTTATTTCTTCTTTTTTTCCCAAAGTGACAAATGCAGCCATTTTTCAAGAAAACAGCTGCAGGCAACACTTTAAATGCCATCTGTCCTTGGCAGTTACATGATGAAGAGATGGACTGATTCACACCACACAACAGGAAATATGATAGCCAAGTAGTTAGCTCTACTAAAATTCAGCCTCAGCTTGCTTCCTATGGGCAGGTCTCCCTCCAGAAAAACCTCCCAGTGAGGCTGTTCTGTTGAAATAGAAAGCCTAATTTTACAAAATAAGGTCTCACTTGTGGCACAGCAACCTCATCTTTTTCAGGATGAAGGATCTTTTTCAGAACTGAAATCTTGTGGGGCTTGGAGTACAAGAGCCCTCATATTATCACTGATTTAAAGTGATTTGCCTTAACATTTGAAATAGTAAAAAGAAAGTTCATAATTCCTACATTTCCCCCAATTTCTAAATAGTGGCATCTATGTGACACATTACAGATGGCTCACAGAGGTCTAAATTCAGCAATAAAAATAAGCAATTATAAACAAATGCATCACTGATGTCTGCTAAGGACATAATTCAAGCAAGTTCAAAAGATCAGAACAAAACCCACATGTTTTGTTATCCCAACTAAGGCCCTTCTCAAGATGGTTATCTACAGGAA
Source organism: Emberiza elegans (assembly GCA_024865655.1). NCBI lineage: Eukaryota > Metazoa > Chordata > Aves > Passeriformes > Fringillidae > Emberiza > Emberiza elegans. The sequence continues at coordinate 9,619,737 of JALJVW010000398.1, forward strand.
GAAATTTTCTCCAAGAAAAGCTTAGTGTTCCAAGAACATCTCTGGTTCCCTTGGAGAAACCATGCAAGTTGGGGTTTTTTTAAATTAAAATTAAATTACTAATTTTTATTTATGAGTTAGAAACAAAAATTTCCCTTTTATTGTCACACTGCATAAGGGAAAAGCTTTAAAAGGTTGGGTGTTAAGAACAGGTGATGCTAACAGGATATTGGAAAGGCCCATGAGACTTAGAAAATTAAGTAAAATGTACTTGCCCACTGATCTAATTGCTTACTAATTTTCAAATCTATTCCCCCAGATAACTAATGGCATTTTAAGCCCAGCTCCTGGCATTAAAAATACATTTATAGTCCCCTCCTAGCAGAAGATAAACAGCTGCATGGTAAAACCCCATATGTTAAGAGAGCAGTCTGGAGGTTTTCCTTATAGTTTTAACCAACCTATTGTGTTCCAAATTTAACTGGAAGAGGGAGGAAAAGGAAACGGGAAAAGCATTTGGGTGTGCAGTTTCACACTGAGGGGAAGGCAAGTGCTCTCTCATGCAGGGAAAATGTCCGGAATATCTGTGTTTTACAAAAGGACTGATCACATAATGAAAGTGGAACTTAAGCTAAGCCATCAAAAGCTGTTTCTCTGTCTATCTGCCTCAAGAAAATACTAGTGCTTGCTTAAAAACAAGACGCTATTCCAGCATTTAAGCCTGAATTTCCTCAAATTCTTGAAAAATCATTCTAAAATTCTACCATTTGAAAATATATCAGAAACACCCTAAAAATATTTGCAAAAAATTAGTAACCACATTAAAAAAAAAATAGATTCCCAGCAGACTCAAAGAAGCTCAGGATATAGGCATCCATTTAGGTTTAGAGCAAGTTCTCATGTCCAGGACAATTATCCAGATACTCCTGGAGTTTGGAGCATGTATTTCTTTGTTAATTTTAAAATGATGATTCTTGAGTGACATGAATCTAAAATTAATTCTAGTTCAATGATACTCAAGTATTGCCCTGAGGAACATCAAAATGACCTAAGAACAGCTGAACTGATTCAGACCAAGGAACCATCCAGTCTAGCAGCTTCCAACAACACTGTCCAGAGCAAGAATGCTGCAATACTTTCCTGGACTCACCTTCCCAGCCTGCTGGGGTTCATCTGTACATTACTGTGAAGTGGATTTCCCAGCACTCACCCTGCCTCCCCTGACATCCATGTAAATCTTCTACTCAAAAAGAAAGGCAAGGAGTGCCAAATACCATTATCATGACATGGAAGAACCCCACACTTCATTGTTTTCAGTCTCCCACCTAGTAGTTTTATTTAAAGGCCCTCAGTTCTTACACTAAAAGAAAGAAGTTACCAGCTGATTCCTGCCTAACCTTTCCATCCCATTCATGAAGGATTTGAGCTGTATACAGTGCACCAGCACAGGCAAACCAGGAATTCCTACAGTGAAAGGATGATTCTCTTTGTCTTACACCTCCCTTTTATATCATTTCCTAACATCCAATTAGCACTGTTAACTACTATTCTCTGAAAAGACTTACCTGAGAATCATCAGCCTAGAAGAAACATGTAATTTTTTTAGTCCCAAAGCACCTTAGTTACATAAAGCACTTCATTTATTCCTATAAATAAAGTTATAAAATCAGGGGACAAAACCAGAGCCTGTTCAAGCAGTCTTTTCAGTTACTGGCTTTAGCAAAATCCCTACATAGCATACAGCACACACAGCCCATCTCCTGAGGAACAGATGTATTCTCTGTCCTGCTTTCAGCAGAAGTGCTGATGAGATCAGCTGAAAGAATCCATAATATGCCACATGTACCTGGCAGCTTACAGCTAGGATATTGCCTAGCAAGCAGACAATACTCAAGACACTACTGAGCTATCAGGTTTTTCAGCCAACATTCACGTTACTCAACCAGGGAATGGTTTTAAAGTATTTGAAGACTCAAGAAAACAAAACACCAAATGAGTAATGTGACCTTGAAAACATCTAATAAGAGAAGACCCTCAGGAGAGGAAGACAAATTACATATTAGCATATTTCTTTTGTTATACATCCACAGAGAGCACTGAACTTGTTCAGCCTTCTGCTTCCACACCACAAGAAGCTGCAGTAGTGAGAAAGAAAATAAAATGTCTATCTGAAGAGGCAAATCTGAATTTATCAGAACCAGTACCTGTCCCTTCACATGTCTCCATCCCAATAGATAGCCTGGAACAGCCACGTATATAAGCAGGGAAATTGCAACAAAAGCAGGGGGTTTGGAGTTAAGTTAATTTCTTGCTGAATCAGCCAGCTGGGAATAAAGCCAGTTCCTGCAATCTTCTCAGAGCTTCAGCAAGGTGCATGCCAGGAAACACTTACTGCCAGAGACTGAGGAAACACAATCCCTCACTCTTCACATTCTGCAGCAGTGCAGGTGTGTCCATGTCACCTTACTTCATTGGTTCTAAAAGGCAGGAGATCAGGCAACTAAAACTCTCCTCTACACCTTGATTTACCATGCAGTGAGCCCCTATAAGTCCTTTCACAAATATACACTGTAAATGTTGCCCTGTTTTGCTTGCATGCACTAACAGGAGACTACGTCCCATAAATTTTAAGCAGCTTCAATTTTTTGGCAAAGCACCTGATGACAGAAAAAAACACCATTACATAAACACAGAAATACATGCTTCTACATATAAACAAACATTCCACTTATTTAATGCTACAAATCAGTCTCATTAAGCACTTGGGACCTCCCACCAGGACACCAATGACAACCATTAGCATACAGCAACAATCCAGTAACTGCAATCATAAATGCAGTTTGAATATTGCTTCACAATTTTGTTGAGCTAACTTGCATTCACTGTGTTTCTAGTGCATCCAGAAGCATGACAAACTGACAATTCTTGGAAACCACATTTCTCAAAACAGTCTGAAAATATTGTTCTCATTTTCCCTCCATAATGATGTTAAATCTAATAAATACAAAATTAGAAACAGAAATAACATTGTTGCTAAACACTTTATGTAATATGCTCTCTGGAAGGGATTTATTAGGCCAAGTCCTCAAAAACTGCCCTGTCTTTATAACCACATGACACTTGTACTTGCACTTCTCAAGTACTATCAAATATGCACTTGAGTACTAGAATTCACACACCAGAAACCTATTATTTCAAAAGAATTTTTAGGGTGAAAATTTTGGTTTAATCAGCTAAATGTGATGAAAAATACTAAGCCAGACTTTTTAGAAGTGCCTAAGGCACCTAATGCCTGGCTCCCATTAGGTTACTTGAAATTTACCTTGTTTTGAAAAATCCATCTAAGCATTTACCAATGCAATTGACTACTTAACAATGTTTGTGTTTAACATCTTAAAACACATCAAACCAAAGACTTCACAAACTCTTTTGAAAATCCTGCTCTATCTGCATAGTTTAGCACTCCTGTATGGCTGTCATCACCCAAAAAGGAGTTCACAGAACTGTCCTTCCTCCTACAAGTTGAAGTGAGGGAATTTTGAAAACTGACCCTTAAATGCAAGGGCACTTGACAGTCTATAGTCTTCAGCTAGTATCAAGTTCTCCCCTTACAGGAAAGGAAGTTACGTGCAAGACTTCAAAACCTAAAGGATTTATTGTCTATCACTGACAAAGTGAGTGCATGGAGAACATCAGAACTGCAGTGCTGTGCAGTTTCTGTGGGTCTCAATATTCTCTCTGGAGCTGCCATGGTTGTATCCAATGTGTCCCTTCTGGAATGTTGTGTTCACTATCAAACTGTACTTGAAACTTATTTTTTCACCATGCACAAACTGTCTGTGTTTTTCAGAGATTTTCCCTAATAAGAATGACACTGGAATTGTTCAAGTGTGACTGTGCTGGACTGTGCACAGCCACAGAATTATCATCAGTATTGTTAACTGTATAAAACTGTACTGACACATGGATTTGACTAAAACACAACATTTGCACAATATGATATAAATTACACCTGAGATTCCTTGCACAGACAGACAATGCCAGCAACTATAGATGCATGATTATGAATCTGCTTCAACTATCACTGAATTCACTTTACTACTTGATTGCAAGCCATATTGGAGCTCCTGGGGATTGAGGAAAGCGTGGAGAAATGTTTAAAGAAAATCTTTAGGCACAAAAACTGAACATAAGGACAAATATATGAACCTACAGGTTATAGAAGTAACAGCAAATAAAAAGGACTCCGATTTTAAAATGTATGTTCTTGCAAAGCAAAATGCATTATATTGGATGGCTAAATCTTGAATTCTGGATGAAGAGTAAGAGCTTTAATAGCAGTACAATCAATTGTGTACATTTTCTGTGATGCAAAGGCAGGAATGGCATTTGGTGCACTGTGCAGAACTGCCACCTCAGGGCTGTTTATGCCCCAGTTTGGTAAGGAAAATGAGGGATGCAGCTGCCCCAAGCAGACCTGAATGAGTAATTATCAGTGACTAAGCATTCAAGTGTCTTCTAAACCAAAGATCATCCTAGAGCATCATTTCTTGACTCTTTCAAGAGAAATTGGAGGCCACTGGCAGTTGTTAGAAATTATTCCTATCCTTGAGGCTTCTCTAAGTACACCAGACTCTTGGATATCTGGTTTTGGAAACAAAAACATGCAGCTCTACACACAACTGATCTGAGAATATCTGTCCAACTTCCAGTGTAACTTCATGAGAAATTATCATCATAATGAATAACTTAGATAGTAAAGGGGTGCCTTCACTGATGACTCTTGGTCCTTTCCCATAGCTGACTTTAATTTTTTATGACACATTTTAAAAAGTAAGTATTCATCCATAGTTTGTGCCTCAAGTCACAAGAAACATCAACTTTTCAGGCAATTCCACTATTGGATTGTCAACTGGGGGTAACAGCAGTTCAGATCCTATGAGCACTAGCTGAGCAATCATTATCAGTCATAAATTTAAAGCACAATCAGAAACTTAAGGATAAGTTTTCTGGTAATGCAGTCACTGAGTTGCAACCTTGTCAATAGCAATGAATATTTCAAGCCAGAATACTTGTACAGAGTCTCAGATATGTTATTTGTCTTTAGAAGCAGCAAATCAATCTTCACACTAAGAATAAAACCACAGGCCTTTTGGGGCTGATGGCAAAACTCCAGATGGGTGCAGAATTGCCACCTGCCTACAGAAACAGAAAACTGCTTCAGGTTTAGCTCAGGACTTGCCAATCTCACCCTGATATTTCTGATCAGGGTTACTGGAGACTTAAGAATGTGGTATGGCATGTAGCTCATAATCTATTTTCTGGACATAAGTGTGCAATACATTCAGTGACTGTAAAACAATAATCCAAAGGTTTTCCATGAAGATGGTCTCCAAGTCCACTATGTCATATAATGGACATCAGATTTTTGGCCTTGCAAAGCTCAGCCTTAAAGACATTTACTATGTTGGTAGTTTTTGGCAGATTGGTTATGGCAGAATCATTTTGAAGACAATAATGTTTTCAGTATGTATATCCTTCATTTCCAAAATATCACAGATAGTTAGAAAAGACCATAATGCAGGCAGGGATTGCAGGAACATAAATCATGGAAGCAACCAACAGTTTATTGAATGAATTTATGACCTATGAAACTTTCCCTTCCATAGAAACCAAGACTTAATGCTTCTTAAATACCCAGACATGGTGTCTTTGCTGTTACTCCCTCTGCACACATTACCAACCCCATAGACTTTGGAGGCAAAATGTACTGACTTGTAGAGGGTTTAATTTAGACCATAGTAACCTAAGAAAATATCAGCTTATTCCTGATTTGAAAACAACATACCAGAGAATAAATCTAAAATGAATCCATGTGTAAAATTCTTGATATATATTTGCCCATACAAATCTGATAGCCATCGTTTCTTCCTGCCAGTAATCCATTAGTGAGACTATAAAGATATACAGTCCTACATACATTTCATAACAAATATAACAGCATCTCGTTGAATGGTGTAATAAAATATCATCACAAGGTTAAGAAAGAGTTGGTTACCAGGCTGAACATCCTGCCTTTTCAATCACCAACATGAAGCAATATGTACTCAAGAGATCACTTCAAAACAGCAGAACTGGGCTTGGACACTTCTATTGTTAGCTTAACCTTCTCCTAAAATCTGTAGAATTAATAGCTCTCCTCCTACAATGTGAGGAAAATGAGGAGACTTTTAAACAATATTTAGCAATAAATTCAATGCTAGTGATGTTAACCTTCCCAAATACACATAATCAGTAGAACAGAGTAACTTCTTTGGATAGAGCCATCATTTAAATCTTTAGAAACAATGAGTTATCCCATGTTGCTGCTAACATTTGATAGACAAGTATCTTGTTTGTTTTCAAGAAAAACATACATACGTCATCTGCTTGTATCACCACTGGCTTTAGACTAATGCAGTTCCATTAATTTCATTTATATTGGCACGTACAAGGAAAAGGTCAGCTCTGTACTTGCAAAAGAACATGGCAAGCCTTACCCACAAGGGATCTCTTCCTGAGTGATTTATGTCACTGCTCCTGGTCACAGAGCAGATTTAACAATCAGCCAGCTCAACACTGCTCAGGGCCAACCTATTCCGTGGGTTATCCCAGGAAACCTAATTTACCTACTAGTATGGCAACTAACTTGCCATTGAAAAAATAATTTTGTCAAATTTGAGGCACAGCATATCTACAAGAGCAGAGAGAATTTTGGAGCCCAGCTAAACACCTCACTGCTTATTACCATGCTGTGAAGAATCAGAAAGGACTCCTATAACCAAAGTTAAGTTCCATTGCTTCTCAGGAACAGCTACCTCTTTTTCACAACTTCTCATGTTAAAGTTTTCTTTGCATTATATTCATACCACATTTCCACCACATTCTTTTTAAATGGTCATTTTCTTTATTCTGTACCTGCCTCAAGCAGGATGAAATTAATCAATTGCACATAAGTGATATGACACAGACTTGTGACCTTGCCCAGCATCCAATTGTTTCTAATTGATTAGCTCTAGACGTAAGCACTTCAATAGCCAAAAACAACAGAAGTGGAAGTTATGGTACAATATTAGGGTAAAATGACTGTGTGTGGTCCATTTAGTATGGCCCCAAGCAACCAATTAAAGAATTAATGGTTATTGGATACCAAAAATGTTATGTTAAATAATATAAAATATCTTTAATGTGCCTAAAATTGTGATAAAACACCTAAAACTTAGGAGCAAAAAGGCCTCCTACAAGATTGGGGTTAAGTGCTAATAACTCAAATATGCCAAACAGATTACAGTATTTTAAAGGACAATCAAGACCATAAAATTTGACCTGGATTGAAGTGTTCATAAAGCTACTCACAATAGCCAATTGATTACTACAATGTGTTTGGGTTGTTTTTATTATAAAGAGACAAGTGAAGCTATGCCAAACCATTTGTGGAGAAGAGGAAACTATGCCACTACTGGTTCCAGCTCTGCAATAAGAAAAATATGAAAGAAAAAATACAGGAAGAATACTTTAAAAGTAAAAAATGGTCCCTTCATTACCAAAAGGCACAAAACCAAAATTAACTTGTCCCTTCTCTGAGCTTCTATTCTTATCTTGAACAGAACTATTAACAGAACTCCATGAACTATTTCCTGAGTGTTTTATAGGCCTGATTATTACAGCATCACTCAACTGCTTGCACACAAAAATACAAGCTGAACAGGCACAGCAAATCTGTAACATTTTTGTCCTTGCATAAGAAACATGCAGGCAGAAAGCAGATCCCACTGCGGCCCTATCTGCTCAGACATGTGTTGAATACACTGTGTTTCACTGCACAATTAATACAGATGTAAAGTTTTACTTTAGTGGCAAGTTTTTTACTCAAGTAGCCAGTGCACTGGTTAGCTGCAACCATGTCCACGAGAGGTGGTGTTCATCACCTGCCAAATCACTCACAGCACTCAGCAGCGCTGCTGAGGATGCAGGGGAGCCCCATTCCCACTTCCTTGAATCTCAACACCCACCATAAACTGATCACAGCTCACTCAGCTGTCTACTAGTCTCCTCAGTTTCTTCATACTCCTTTTGCCTGCTGTATTGTTCTTCAATTCAAAATTGTTCAGGATGTATGTTTATATCCTGCCCAGCACATCAGGCTCCACTTCTCAGCATTGCAATAGTACAAACAGTACACAACAACTCTTATTATATTTAAAGAAATTACCTTTTTGTTGAAGACTACAACAGTGCTTCAAAAAAAGGTTCCTAACTATCCTTTAAAAAATCTCAGTTTATTTAGTCACATTTTTCTAAGGATTTATTGGATTTATGTGTACCTAAGACTGAAGAATCCTTGAAACATGCTGTGCTGTGGGAACTATCAGTGTAGAGAATGACATACTCTAACACATCTCTGCAGCATACCAGCACACCATTTTTCTTGAAATACTCACCTCTTGGAGCTGATTATGCTCACGGGTCAGGCAATAGATCAGATGGCAGCTATGGTTTTTCCTCCATGGTTCCTGTATGCATTGAACACTTGGAGCAAACACCTTTTTGGGCCACCTTCCCTGCCTTCCCACTTCCAAATGCTTTAGATACTTCTACCAAGGTATTTCTATAACCCTTGTCACAGCACCTTAACATTTATCAAGTGCTTAAACTCCTGGGGGACAAGAACAGCTGTGCTGCCTAGAAAGACCCATGGCATTACACATCTGGCAAGTTCTCCTTTTGGTCACCCTTTGGTAAAGTCAGCCACAGTACATTAAGCAGGAGAGAGAATATTCATTTCCCAGATAAATGTCTTTGAAAGTTTGGTGAAAGGAAAATGTTCTCATTGGGAGATTTTTAATTACAGAGCAGCTCCTTCAGCAGTTTTCTGGTTTAAAACAGTAATGCAAAGTGTGCAGCAAGATCACCTGATACAGGACCAGAAATGACAACAACAAGTTCATTACCTACCTGTAGGTGAGCATAGAGAGCAAAAGCAAGCCAAGTGATCTCCCAGGACAGCCCAGTGGCTTTAGGGCTGGCCATCCTCATGCCTTGGGGCTCTGCTGAGAGAAATTGTTTCAAGTTACAAACAAAATCAAGTGGGCTCCGCCAGAATTTCAATGACTAAAGCAAACTGGGCCGGCCGCTGGAAGCAGTGCAATGCAAACACCGCAGCGCTGCGCTGGCCAGAGCGGCAGGGCGCATGCCATGAGCACAGCCTGCAGGGTGAGCGGCTCCCATTAGGGCACGGAAAACACCGCAATGAGGGGCCGGGGAAGCTGGCAACAGCGGACAGGCTCGGGTATCTCCCGAATGCAGGAGAATTTATCAAATTGGAAATCCCTCCCACCTTGATCTGTCGAATATAAATTCCAAGGAGCATAGAACTCCTGATGTACTTTCCAGCGCTTGCACCATTCAAAGATGAAAGCCCAGCCCTGGGATTTCAGCAGTCATTTGCACTGCCTTTGAAAGCTCAGAGACTAAACAATCAGGGCTTAATAATAGTTCAGAAAAAAAATACATCCATTTAGTGATCATCACAATTACAAGGCCAGCATGGGCTTGTCAATTTAAAATTGCCCAAAATCCATCATGCAACAATAATAATAATTCTGTTAATTTCTTGTGCCAGTGCACCTTATTACCTCAGACTATACACTACCAGAGTGATCTCAAAACACTGCAAGTTTTATGCATCCTCAATACACACACACCAACAGCCCTCCTTCCCCTCAGCCACCACCCCACAAGTTTGCCAAGTCGCACAGTGAATACAAACTTTTTCAAAAGTAATCCTTTCTAAAAAAGCAGGCATCCCAAAGGAAAACCATCTACCCAAACAGCTCTTGCACCTGTTCAACCAAACATAATTAAGATTCCTTATAGAAAGAAGTGTTTTATTCCCTCCCTCCACAAACGTAAAGTTCCCCTTCCTCCCAAAATCATTAGCACTCCTGGATGCTTTTGTCGTTCAAAAGTATCAACTATGACAATAAAAGAAGACTTCTTATTTTTCCCCCTTGTCCAGGCATTGCCGAGAGCCCCAAGAGGCCGAGCACACCAGGCTCCGGTGTTATTGCCCAGGTGCCGGCGCTGCGCTCCCGGAGCGCCCGCTCCGCCGTGCCCTCACGGGGATCCTCCAGAGCGACCCTCGCCCCGCACCGCGGCCGCCCCGCTCCGTGGCCGGGGGATCCCGCTCGGGCAGAGGCTCGGGGCTGTCCTGCCGTGCCCCGGGCTCACCCACCTGGTGCGGCGCGCCGGGGAGCCGGGAGGGCGGCGGGGAGCGGGCCGGGCACGGCCGGCGCACGGGAGAGCCTCGCCTGTCACGGCACCGGGGATGCAGCATCCTGCCCCGCCAGCGGCGGCCCCTCCCTCACGCCAGGCTCCAGCCCACCGCCGCGCCCCTGCCAAGGTCCTACAGGCTGCTGGCAGCGGGCCGCCCCCGCCCGGCCCCGGCCGGAGGCGCCTCCACCTGCGGCGCGGGGCCCGGCCCGGCCCGGCTCCCGCTCCGCCGCTCGCTCGGCACCCCCCGCGCAGCCTCTGCCTCCCCGGCCAGCCAGAGCGGGCGGGCGGCCAAGCGAGCCCGTTCCCCCCCGCTCCCCCCCGGAGGCACTGGCGACGCTCCGATGGCGGGGGCCGAGACCCCGGCAGCCCGGGACCAAGTGGTTCGTCTTCCCCCGAGGGGCTAAAGCTACCGTGAAGTCAGCCCCCGAATCTGATGCAAAGCAGCTTCCAAAACCGCAACCATCCTGTGTCTCATCTGCAAGAAACTCTCGCTATACAGCTACAAATCTGCTCGCACGCCGAGAAGGTCTTTAATCATGCTGCCCTCTACAATAATTTTAGGTTTCCTACTGTAAATCTGGCGAATATGTCTCGTACGACAGCTTTGCTCTCGCTCTCCCTCTGAGCTTCGAACGGCTGAACAGGAACGCCAAAATCGTCTACCTTTGCGCTACGGCTTCCAGTGATGTTCCAAGCTTTCGCCGAGTCCGCTAAGAGCAGCACGTAGAGAAAGGGCTCTGATCCCTGCCACTGAAGTTAAAAATATGCTCCAGCGAACTAAACATAACCGATGAAGAGTTTGTTCAAATATGTTGCACTGGAAACTTTTCCAATCTGTTTAGGTTTCTCACCAGCACGGGAAGGCGCCTCCTCTATCGTTAGGAACAGAGTGCCCTCTGCCGAAACCAGCCCGCAGAGCCCGGCCCCGGCAGAGAGCCGCACGGCCGGCCCGGAGCAGCGCGGAGGAGCGCGGGGACCCCGCAGGGACACCCGCGCTGCCCGGGCTGCCTCCTCCGAGCCACTGGAACCCACAGGCTGCGCTGGTTCAGGTCTGTCTCAGCCCGGACACTGAGGCGAGCTGTCTGTACATGATGACAATAGGCTGTGTAACAGGCAAGAGTGCTGCTAAGGACCCGATCTCCTATTTGTCTAATACCTCTCAGCTGAAAGTGTATCAGCTTCCCAGAAAGCCTGGCTTTCCATCCATTTCAGTTGCCACATTTACTTAAAAAGCCCTTTCCCTATAACATCAGTTATAACCCTGAAATTATCTTCCAAAATTTTATACCCATGCAGGTAGCATGTACTTCAGACTTGATTGCAGCTGATTTTAAAGGCAGAATTTAGCCATTAGATCATCTAATGTAGAAAGTACATTTTCCTTTGCCAAAACCATGGAGATGAAGCTGACCTCAATATCTGCCATCTTCTTAGGAATGTACCCAGCTGGTACCATCCTTACTTAGAATATCTATTCTCTCATAATTAATATATAGAAGTGTTATAAACATTTGTTCATCTGCAATAAATTGATATGTAGAAAAATTGTGTGGTACAAAGCAGTTTAGATTAGCTCACATCCGATTCAGCAACTCAAGCCAGATTGCTGTTTACACACACACCTAATTCCTCATGGATCCTGGTCCCAGGTTAAAGATTCTATGTCTGAATTTTTACAGCACATAAGAAAACAGAAGTAAGCAGCCACAAGCATTCCCCCCAGGGAGATTTCAGAAAGCAGCATTACAGTAAACAACACAAGTACCTGGTGGTACCTACCTTGGAAAGATCAGGAAGGTCTTACCCCAGCTGCTAAAATGACTCAAGTGTTGTTAATTCCATTCTCCCCCATAATCCATAGGTCTGGTGACATTGCATTGAAATAATCTTTTTTGCAAAGAAGATGAGCACCCAGAAAATAACAGTATTTGGAACATAAAAATAGCCTTAGCCTACTACTAGAAACTACACAGGTGTTTAGAAAACACTTTCCTATGTGAAAACAGGACATTTTCCTATGTGAACCTCATTCTCATTGAATGCTGATTTGTGTTCTCATTTATTCAATTTGATTTCTTCACTCAGCCTCACTACACACTCCTGCCACTTTACTCTTTTCTCTCTAAACTTCCAGTGAATCTGGAAGCTTTGAAATTTTGACTCCTGTTGGAGGTCTTCATAACCTCTTCTGCTGAGCCAAGCAAAAACTGATTGAAACTCAGGTGTCCAGGCAAGATGTGGTTGAAAACAAGCACTTGAAAATTCACAGCACCTGCAGCTCCATAGCAGACTCCTTAACACACACCCTAAAGTTAAAAGGGCCACAAATTAAAGGTTCTGGTCATCTAATTTTCATACCTGGAGAAGTTTGTCAGCAACTCTGCAAAAACTAATTAATCACTTGAGCTTAAAATAAAACATCATTCTCAAGTCAAATGCTTGACTTCCCTTTTGCTTACCCTGTCTTGCACAGATTACAAACTCTTCAAGGCAGAACTTCTGCTCTTTGCCTATTACAGTGTCAAGTGCTTTAGGTTTATCTTCCTAGCAGTTTTCACCACACAGTCTTTTAATTCCCACTCATACCACTTTAGCCCACCAGAGCCAGTATAAGATTTTTGAGTAACAAGCTATAGCAATGGTTTTAATACTCAGTTCAGATGTATTTGTCTCTTGCTTTTAGCATTTTTTTATTCCACATGTGCTTTGGTTTTGCTGATCTCTAAAATATATATAATTTAAATTACATGGAAAATGACAACTCTAAAGCCTTTACTGTTCATAAAATTGTGAAATATGGATATTTGCACTTATCATTCCATTGAACACATAACAGCAATGTCATCCATCTGAACAGCTAGCATGGGCTCTAATGAGGACACAGGTTAGAAATATGATGGTGTTATTCTTCATTTTACACAGACTTAAGACCATGTGTCTTCACTATCAAACATAACCATGAAATAGTTTGTAATTTCTTGATTTATGGTCATTGCAACAGAAAACTTCAACTCACACTTAACAGTTTAGGGAGAAGTGGCAGAGAAAAAAGATTCTGCAAGATATAGCAGCCAAAGGGCCAAATGAAAAAAAAATTAAATCTCTGGTCTGGCAAACAAAAAGCCTCTTTTAAATCACATGATAACCACCAAATTTCCCTCTTTGAACATTAATAGAAAACATTAATATTTTAAAGAGAAACTCAACACTTCTCTATCTTTGTCCTGAAATGCAGGTAGATATACCTCTTCAACATATTCCACTTATATATAATTATTTCCCCAAACCAAGTTCAACTACACAAATCTGATGATCATGGAGGCCATTCTTTCATCACAACAAAAGTCTTTACTACTCAAGAGAAAATATGTTTGGCTAAACTACAAATTTAAAATCCATTGAAACAGTGCAGAACAACATTTGGCTCGTAAATCAGCATTCTGAATAACGTGTAGCAAAATTGGAAATATCCTGCAGAGGCCCCATGCAAAAACTGCATTTTGGTTCAACATCTCAAAGTTATCAGTAACAGAGCTGCACCTGATTGAATAATGAAAGCAAAATGTTAAATTTCCTGTAGCTAGAGTAATGAGAACCCTGACACAGTCTAATCAGTTTTTTGGCCCTGCATTGTATGTGCACAGGGCTCTTGTTTACTCTGAAATAACAAGCCCTCCAGGGCAGAGAACAGTCACACACTGTCACCCTTCACAAGTATGCTACACCCTATCAAGAGTAAAGCCTCTATTAGTAAAAGGGTACAAAGTTCAGCCACAGCACCTTGTCTTTTATTTCTTGGTGTTATGGAACCCATTGCTTTCCATGTAGATCCTTGCCCTGGGCTTTTGAAACAGTTCCATCACAACAGTAAGTAGAAAAAAAAATTTGAGGCTTTCAGAAAGGAAAAACTGCTTATGTATAGATCTAAACATTGTAGAAGAAAACGACTGTCTTCTTCTCAGTTTGTGTTCAAATGACTCTAGAATTGCCTAAACAATATATTCAAATGGTCACTATTTCAAGTATTTGAATAAATATTTGTTCTTTCTTGTCTTTGGAATTCCTTTTGGTGCTTAAGCAAAACAATTTGTGGTTCATTTTCATATTTATGATCCTATACAGTAAGAGCTAAACAAGCACACCTTCAAATGGCACAAACTTTTTATCTTAGCTCACAGTTCACAGCCTTAACTAAAATGTTGGAATAAGCATTTTGAGATAAACCCATAATACACTTATATGATTATTTTGTGAGTTTGCAAAATATATTTTAGAAAGGATTTTAGGTGATTTTATTGGGCATAATTAGAAAATATAAATTTGTATTGATAAAGGTTGAACGCAGATAAAGCAAAATGAAAACTTCATTGCAGAGGTAAAATAGTTTCAGTATATCTACACATAGCTGTGTTAACAGATATTCTTTCTAACTTGCAAAATAGTATATCCCCACCAAGACTATGGATATGGCATATTGAATTCCTGAACTTCTCTACCACTTTCTTCTCATGCAACAGTGACAGTGACCTGTTTTCCTCATTCTGTGATGGCCCTCACTTCTGTGATTGTGCAAAACAAGATGTTACTGAGAGCTATGTGGAAGAGGCAATATTTGGTGAATAAACAGGGGCTCTGAGGAAATCAATTATATTGCAAGTCCTGAGCAACAAAGGTCAGCAGGACCTGCCCTCACTGTAATGGCTCACTGGGGAAGGGCAAGAGCAAAGCAGGTGGCCTGTGTGCCACAAGAGACTTGTGCACATCACTACATGAGCACCCACCACAATGACCACCAACATGGAAATGGGAGGGAACATAAGGAGCAAACAGGGAAAAGGAATAAAAAAGAGTAAAGGTTGGAAGAAATGCATGATACATCACGGGGATGAATACCAGTGACACACAGAGTGAGGCAATGAAAAGAGAAGGTGAACACACATTTCACTGTGCACTTTCACACAGCAAGCCAAGTGTTGGGCTCAGCAGTATCAACACACACCACACATAGCAACAGCTTCTGTGTGTGTAGCTGAGAGCAGTTTGGTCACCGGCAGTTGGAAACCAGGACAGCCTAAGCAAGGAACTTGCCCAGTGTCACCTATGAAAGGCTATTTTCTGGTGTATTTTTTACATTTCATATTCTACCAAACAAAACCTATTGTTTACTTCTGTATCTGGTAAGACTACAAAAAATTATTTTTTTCCCTGTTACTACGGTATAGAAGGCTGCTTGCTCCACAGCAGACAAAAGCTACTATAAGCCAACTGACTTGTACTGCTCAATTTAACCAGGCAAATAGAGGCATAGGCTGGAGTCATGCAGAGGAGGATCATTCACACAGTGATGTGTTCTTCAAAGCCTTTCCCATCTCAGTGTGCCCCACCAATGACACAGAAACTGCCCTTTAACCTTTCTGGTGGGTGAGCTCTAATTCTCTCAGGGACAAGTACCTACTCTGGTACTGCAGCAACCATTATCAGGCCAACAGAACTCAATTTGTCCTTGTTAGCTCTGGTCACACGGGAGTCACTAACAGCTCTCTGTAAACAGACTGCTTAGGAAGATAGTTATTAATATAGGCCAACGCCTCACACAGAATATAATCTGAAACAGTATTACTGCTATACATAGCAGCTCCTTAAGGTGTTATGCGGTCTAGCGATACCTTGATTTGTTTCCAGCGGGTGTTTTTCTAAACACCCTCCTAACTTACAGCGCAGAATACTATTCAGAGAAAAATACCAAAATGCTACATAGCTTTCCATTGTTCATGCTGATTGTGCAATTATGCCTATATTTGTCAGTGCAATATTGTCACAATAGTCAAGCCTGACTGCTTACTATTTACAGCCACAACTGCATTTAACTCTTAAAAAGTAGATGTGAATTCAAGCATTTTGTACTGGGTCACAAAAAATTAACTCTAGAAAAAGATATTCCTGTCAAGAAACCTCACCTTCCTAAAGTATGTAGCAGACAGGGCTTTAACAAACTATCATTCAAGGAGTTGGCAAAGTTACAACAACCAGGCAGGTACAAACCAAGCCAGTAAAATCAGTCCATGGGCCAACAGAGCCCACAGCTCAGGAAAACCTCAAGGGAGCATAAAGGGTGGGGTTTGAGGCCAGGCCAGAGCTTAAATGGAGCTCCAGCAGCCCCTGGGCACAGCGTGGGCAGCCTCAGCTGAGGATGGTCAAGGTCATGACGGCTGTTAGTGCACCAGGAGCCCGGACAATATTTTGGGACAAACACACACACATGGCTTACACCTGGAGTTAGTTAGAAGATACCTGTAGAAAAGGATAACAAAAAGTTTACTTGATTTTTTTCCCCTGATTTTTATTGTATTACTTCATTGTTGTTTTATGTTTTTCACCAACTCAAGACCAAGGACTTATTAAGATACTTGAAAAAAAACACAATGTTTTTTATTCCAACTTTGTGGCATCTGCTAATACCATCTAAATCTCCCATATCTCTATTTTACTGTAAAAGGACTATTTGTATAATATTTTTACTGTGATTTAGTCTGGGATGTGTACCTTTTCCCACATCCCCCCCGCCCCAATCTCTTAATCCTGTAACATTGCTAATATCTTTAAACTTGAAACAGTAGGAAAGGATGGCACAGGCTTATCTCTGCAGGAATTCCTCAGCTATATTTATGGTCTAAGCAATACAGACTACCAAAGAAATAGTCAGAAAAAAGTGTCACAAAGAAAAGAATCAGCAACAGATTTTCATTATGCTTTTTTAAAATTTGACTCCTTCTGTTCTCCCACAGGGAGAGTAGGTAAAGAATACAAAAGATAAAACTAAAACTATTTTTGAACTATTTCTTTCAGCTGTTTTTGTTTGCATTATTACAAAGCCTTGGCAGAGGAGGGAAAATATTCTTAGAATAGCAGATTCCTTGCTTTGTCCTGCATCTGTTCCAAAACTGTACAATGTATTTGAACAGCTGGCCAGTAACATGCAATGATCAAGCATGGCAATGACACACGATCACAGTGCTCTTTGTAGAGGACTGAGGTTTCAAAGCTGAAATAAACCCTCAGATGTACACATCTTGGTCTTAGAGGTACATGTTCAGATTTAAACCATGCTTTTTATTTTTCTTGAATTGAGCTTTCTATTGGCAATGAAGGACAAACAAGTATTCATTATATCAAAATAAAACACTGGAACAGCTCTGCAGGAAAGAATTTCCTGGTGGTGTCGCTCGGACGAGAACCAGAGGAGCTTAATCTGGCTCTATGTCACTCCCATATTGTACATGGCTTTAGAATTGAAATTATGTTTTGGGTTTTTATGAAAATGTGTAAAGATGCTCTGAAAAAAATCCTGTGGATTCACACCTTCGTCTGTATCCTCATCTATGGTGTCATTTTGTATCCAGAGGTATAAGTGACTTAATTCTAAACTCCCCAGCTACGCTCTTAGGACAAACTACGTTGCTCTCCTGTCTGTCCACCTATAAAGAGGAGTTTGAATTTATGCCTACACTCTTCATAAAAATCTATCTTTACACTTAAAGAACTCTAAGAGGATGCCGAGATTATTTTTCTGTTGTGAATAGCAGCTTAAGCTAAAATCATAATTGACATTTCTTGTAACTGCTACAACAAACACTGTAATTTACAGTTATAGTAATGCTCAGAGATTTTTATGCTCATACTTAATGAGTTTCCTACAGCATCTGCTCTCAAAAATGGAAGTAAAAAAGGGTAAATTAAGTAGCTGGTGGAGAAAACTGATAATTATTGCTGTTCACATCACTATTAAAGGAGTGCTGAAGCAACCTTCTTACTAAATACGTATTTTTATTAAATGTAATTAGCGTAAGGCTTTACAGACTGCTTCACACATTTGTCTTCACGCAGGTTCTCTTTCTATATCCATTCTTCCTTTTGCTCACGCATCAGTTTTTAAGCAGAACATATAAGTGGGATGGCTGACAGGAAAGCTAAAACGCCCACAAAGAGCAGAGCAGTTATTTTCATCAGCTGAACAATTTGCAAAAAAAAAAAAAAAAATCCCAGACACAACAGTCAAAGCACTGACGCAGCAGCAAGCTGGAGTATGAGCATCACTGCAGCTGTCATGCATCTTCCTAGAGCTGGGAATTTGGTTTCGCCCCGACCCCTTGCACCGGTCTGCGAGAGCGCAGGGCTGCGGCAGGTTTTTCCTTCCCCGCCTTCTCCGGGCAGCACCATTGGACTGATAAGATGCAGCAAGGCATATGTGAAAGATAAAGCGGAGGGGGAGCTGGGAGAGACAAAAAAAAAAAAGTATTTTCTTCAGGGTTCGGCCGGGCCGGGGCGGCCGCAGCCCGAGCCCTTTAAGCTGCCCACCCCGGGCGCGGGCCGGCGGCAGCTGGAGGCTATTTATACCGGGCGGCGGCGGCGGCGCTGGGTGTCCTGCGCGGGGCGGTCCCGGCGGCGGCGGGGCCCGGAGCCGAGGCTGCCATGGCCACGGCGCTGCCCCCCACGCCGGCCGGCGGGAGCCGCTCCGCCAGCCGCGCCGCCGAGTCCCCGCTGAGCCCGGCGCGGCTGAGCCGGCTGCAGGAGAAGGAGGAGCTGCGGCAGCTCAATGACCGCCTGGCCGCCTACATCGAGCGGGTGCGGGCGCTGGAGGCCGACAAGTCGGTGCTGCAGCAGCGGCTGAGCGAGCACCAGGCGGGCAGCGACCGCGAGATGGGCTGCCTGCGGCTCCGCTACGAGACGGAGCTGGCCGACGCCCGCCGGGCGCTGGACGACATCGCCATCGAGCGGGCCACGCTGCAGGTGGAGCTGGGCAAGATTGGCGAGGAGCACCGGCAGCTGCACGTCAGGTCGGTGCTCCGGCCCCGAGCAGGCCTCCCCGCCCGGGGACAGCCCGGGGAGCCGCCTCTTCGGGGCTTCTGCAGGATGAGGGGAAGGGGATGCTGCTGCCAGGAGCCCGTGGGTTGCAGGAGGAGTGCGCGGTGATGTTTCACGTCCAGGTCGTGCAGGCGTGATAACCCCGAGGGTGTTGTGCGCTGGGGTTAGGAGACGTCCGGATGCCTGTTCCGGAGGTGTGCTGGGGTGACGCTGCTGAGTGCCTCCGATGCTATGGGGTCACATCAGCACCTGCCTGAGATGGGCATGGGACTCCTGCAGAACATTTAGTGCTGGGTGCCCTTCTGGCATATGAATGCATAGCTGCATGGGTTTGGTGCCACACCTGTGTTTACAAACACTGAAGATCATGGCAAGTGTATAGAAAGTTATGGAGTATGGAAGAAGTATTTATATGGAGTCAGAGTGCATTTTTTTTTTGGGGCTGTTTAGCTCAGACTTTGCCCAGAGGGGAATAGAGATAGAAGACAGTTCTGGGAGCAGTATGGCTTACCTGGTCCAGGTTTGTTCTGCTCAGAAGCTTTCCTAGTTGCTTTTAAGTCTGAGATAAGCTGCCTGCTGTTTTAGCTTGGCTTTCTTGTAAGCTGTGTGTCCTGAGGCTGGACATCATCATCTTGACTAAGCTCACCAAGCCTGAACAATGGTAATGTTATCCTATCCCCTCCAGAAGGAGGAAGAGGTGTGTGAGCAAGTGTCCCATCCCAACAAGCTTCCTCTATAGAAATATACAGCCTGCTAGCACTGCTAGTTACAGTAATGCCCTTTTGTACCCCCATATCAGTTATAGACTTGTAATAATTTGGATGTCCACAGTCCCCTTACGTCTTGTTATAAACTTGTAGCAGAGCAAATTTAGGCACCAGCTTCTTCTTTTAATGTCTGGAGGAAGTATTGCCTCCTCATAGACTCAGTAGGACTCAAGTAGCTGTTCTAGTTGGAATAAAACACCTTTTTACTGTAAGCTGCTGTTTTTCTGCATAGTTGTTGGGCTTGTGTCTGTCATGCTGGGTTTTGGCTCACAGATCTGTTTCATAAATCTAACCAGCCACTTGAGTGGACAGTGAGGAGAGGGGTAATGCATGTTATAAGACTTTTCTGCTGCTCTTTGTGTTTGTGTAACTCTGGCTTTGTTTGTAAAGCTTTAGACTTGGCAGATATGCAGTTCTCTAGACTGTTGGGTTGGGTTTTTTCCTTTACAGTAACCAGGTCTTAGAAGTGGTTAAATTTACAGCCCATGGGAAATGATACATGGTACATATTGATTTCTGAAGGGACTAGACTGAAGGCCTAATATTAATGTGTGTTGTATCTGGGCTGCTTAACTGCAAATGTCTCAGATGACTTGGAACAAACTTTGAGGGTATCGTGTCCTTAGATATATACACACTCTTTAAATAACCTGGTGGCTGTTTAACTCTTATAGAATGAAATGTCACCAGATAATTTCCCAACAGTATTAACTATTGGCCCTTATTATTCACTGATTAAGAGACTCAAGGTTTTTGACAACAATAAACTGATTGCATTTCTTTTTTTCTTACTACTTAAACAATGGTGACTGGAAGTAGGCCAAAGATGTTTGGGGAGGAGGAATTGTAGATAAACATATTGGTTGAATTCAGAACCCCAGGAAGGTCAAAGCAACTGCAGTAACACAGCAGAGAAAGACAGGACCAGTTCCTTTCTGCACCAGAGACTGTGGATGTGCATTTTGCTGCTGAACAAACAGTGTAGCAGCTGAGGTTGTAAGAATGAGTTCTGTACCTGCTGCTGACATCCCCTGGCCTTGACAAACTGGAGTCTGTTTCAAACACACCTGAAATCTTTTGGTAAAATTATTTAAATTGTCCAGATGAAGCCTATGTGACATCCTGATTTACAAGGAGTGTGATTGGCAGTGCCTTAAAGTTTTTGCCTGTAATTGATAGTCTGTAGGCCACACTTAGCTCTGGAATGGTTGGTATATGGAATGTGGCAGAGTACTGTAACTGTCACTGCTTGCTGCATAGGGATGTAAAGTGGTGTTCTGAACCCCAAACTTGGATTAAAAGTGTAGTAAATGCTCTTATCAATGTCAGATCTGTTAATTTGTTGTTCCTAAAGATGAAATGTCTCACGCCAGGGTTCTTTGAAAATAATGTTTTTCAGGAAAGAATCCAGGAAAACTGAGCCTGGCTGTCAGATGCTTACATTGGAAAGTGAACTGTTAGAACAGATACTAATGGAATTCCAGTTTTGCACACACTTTGATTGCAGAATAAAATTTATATTATTGTAGGATGAAACAGTCAGTATTACATAGATCATATGTAATACATTGAGAGGTAGTGGTAGCAGAGACCCCAAAAGAAAGGTGAATAATTAATACCTAGAAAAGAAAGAAAACTTAAACTATAGCACATTATCTTTTTTTTCACTGTTAGTAGAGCTGTGTTTCTCCTAGAGTCTGAGTAAAGAGTAAATAACTTCTAGCACAACACAGTCAACAAATGCCTCTGAAGAGCAGGGCTAGAAAAGGCCTTGAGCAAGCACCTGATGTAGCCACATTCCCCAGGCCTGTGCTGGAACCAGCCATACCTGCATCTCTTCCAGCAGACCTGTGTAACCCTTATTTTAAATTCCAGATGATGGAGATTCCAGAATATCCCCCCCAGGCAGTGTGCTTCAGTGGTGAACTGCCAGTTTCCTCTCCCTAACATCTAACCCACGTATTCCTCCCTGCAATTTAAGCCCAGAGCTTCCCGTCTTTTCTGCAATAGACATGGAAAACAGATTGCCCAACTCTATGCAGTGGTCCTTCATGTATTTAAAAATTGCTCTGTCTCTTGTCACTATTCCCTTCTCTAGACTAAACAACCCTTAGTATTTTCCAATCTTTCCTTTCAGTTCAAGCTTTCTGAAGTTGATCAATCCTGCAGAATTACTTTGGACTCTTGCCAGCTGGTCTCAGTTATCCACTGGAAAACTCATTGTATGAGTTGACACAACTTTGCCACTTGGCAGAACTGGTGTTGCCAAAATAAATGGAGGACTTCCTTTACTCTTTGTAATCTCAAATACAAGTTTTGAGCAGGGACTCTTGACTCTGCATAGTGGGCAGGCAACAGGAAGGATTTTAAAAGTTGGAGCAGTCTGGGGAATTATGGCAGTGTTCTTCCCTGACAGGAGCTCGTTGTGGGCCCTTCTCCCACTTCTCCACTGTGGTGCCGATGGCCACTGAAGGGTGTTGGCCATCCAAGTGGTACGTGCTGTTCCACTGCCTGGCTATTGGTCTGGAGATGATATGAATATTTGATGATGGATATTTGCTCTGAGAGCAAAGCTCCCCTCACCCTGTACCTGCTCTGCAGTGTGAGGGAGGGGAGGGAGTCCCTCGCGGCGGTGGCTGAGGCGCTGCAGGAGGCAGAGCCCCGGCGGGGCAGCTCCCGGGCCGGCCGGCGGCCTCCCGGGGACAAAGCTCGCTGTGTGCTGCGGGGAGGAGGAGCGGCACCGCCGGCAGCCTCAGCCGCGCTCCGCCCCGTCAGGGACCGGCGCCGCCGGCCCCAGCTGCCCTCACGGCCCGGCCCGGGCTGCCCGGCCGGGGGCGTGCGGGGCCCTGAGGCGCTCCCTGCGGGGCTGGGGCCGCCTCTGCTGCGGGGGTGTCCGTGCAAAATTGTCCGGCCGCGGTCGCTGAGCGTGCCCAGCCCTCCCCGTGCAGCCGGGGGCCTGTGCTGTCCCTTCCCTCTCCCCTCGGGAATGCCGTGGAAAATAGCTGGCTTCCGCTTGGGCTTCGCTCTGAACGAGCTGGAAAATGGGTCAGGAATCTCTCCGGTATAACAAATGATGCTTGTCGGAGGGCCCTGTCTGGTTTGTTTTCTGCTCTCACCGTGAGCCTGACAAACCTCTCCCGTCTTTAACCGCGGACCCCTCTGAAAGGAAACACATTGAGGACAAATTCTCCCACGCTAGCTGCACTTAACAGTGTAAAACTCTCTCCTGCAGGAATTCCAAAAAAGAAAGTGATTTAAACGTGGCCCAGGCTCGTGTGAGAGACCTCGATGCCCAGCTAAATGCAAAGGAAGCTGATTTAGCAACAGCCCTGAATGAGAACCGCACTTTGGAGAATGAGCTCCGTGAATTAAAGGATCAAGTACTCAGTGTAAGGCTTGCTGTTGGAACCTAAATTTGGGTTTTCCTCCTGCAGTTTTTGCTTAATTTTCCTCAATTAGTTATTGATATTTAAAAGCAGAGAAGGCTGGGTTACTATGACAGTGACAGGTGGACAAAAACCTTGCTGACAGCAAATGCTACTGATGGTGGTTTCCTTGAAACTTCCACCTGTTGTAGGTACCTGTAATTCTATGACCATAGAATGTAATGTTTCTTGTTCCAAAGTCAAAGCAAGATGAAATGTTCTGCTATAGTCCCTGTAGCATTCTCTAACGCATCAGAGAAGTCTATAATAATGAAAATGTATATGAATTTGTCAACATGGACTGTATTTGGAGGATTAAGTGTCAAAAAATTATATTAGTAGGAAGAAGTTTGGAATATAATTACAGTTTTAAAGGGGAGGAATACATATTAGTACAATTGATTCATCAGAAGTCTACTTTGAGGAGTCAAATTTAGCTGGTGGGATTAAGGGGTGTTCTATATTTGCCTTGTGGGAAATCTAGTCTACATAACAACTAAATAGGATTCTATCTGTTGCTGATGTTTGGATCCCAGTCACATAAGAACTTACACAGAGTAACCCACTTCATTCAACCAGTGTGTTTTGATTGCTGGGGTAATTAAGTTGAATGATGTGTAACAAATTGGCTGCCTAATTTGAAAAAATACCTGTTAATTTTGATAACCCTTTTGTCTGTCTTTTCTAGCTGAATCTGTCACTGGAGGATACTAAAAAACATCTCCACAGTGAAATGTTGAGGAGGGTGGACCTAGAAAACCATATGAAAACCTTGCAGGAAGAAATGACGTTCCAGAAGCGCCTTCATGAAGATGTATGTTTTAGCTTATTAACAAGGCATCTTTTTAGGTGTCCATGATCCTTGGATGCACTTAAGCCCACCTTAACATTGCTTTTTTCTCTAAAAAGGTAACTAGCAACCTGTGGCAGCCCATCTGCTCATAGCATCCACCTAAATAGGAAGGCTCAAGAAAGTACTTAGCCTCCTGTTAACTGGGATAATATCAATAGGTATCTGGGATATGAGAAATTTCTCAGGCTGCTCTTCTAAAGAGAACTGAAGTCTGAAATATTACCTTGTGTAAGTGATAGTGCATATAGTAGTTACTGTTAAATGATTCCAGATGTTTACTCGAAGCCTAATGTAAAAGAAGTTACATCTCCTTTAAGCAACTTGTGTTCCCAAATTTCTTAGCACTTCTCAGAGGTGTCTGGTAACTTTTGTGAGAGAAGTCAGTACATAGAACTAAATGAATAATTGATAAATGAAAGTAAACCAGCTTCCTTCTTACTGGTAGGAATCTCAAAGTGTATGGTTTGATGAGAATTCTGATTTTTCCAACTAACTGCTATTGTTTTTTGAATAAAACAAGAATAGGTGAAGTAACAGTGCTTAAAGAAACTGAACTGTATGTGCATGTGTTCTAAGTTAGAAAACCAAACAGAATCTATCTAGTTCAAAGAATTAGTCTTGCAAATTAAATATTTACTACATTTAGTTTAAGCAATGTTGGCAGTGAGGTGGAAAAACAACAGTGAGACAGCAAGGTGGATGTGCCAGCCTTAATGGATGAATAAGATATGCATAAAGATGAATTACTGTGTACTCAATGATAAATCTGCTTCAACAGGGATGGATTTGTGAAGCTGGTACACTAAATCCAGTTTCAAAGTGTATTGGCTTGTTTATTCTCTGAGAAATTTCTTCTAGGAGCTCAAGGAGACAAAAAGAGTCCATGAGAGCAGGATAGCAGAAGTAGAATCTGGCCGTCAAAGAGAATTTGAGAGCAAGCTCTCAGATGCTCTGCAGGGGCTCAGAAAACAGCATGAAGAACAAATTCAAGGTTACAAAGAGGAGATGGAGCGAACATTCAGCGCAAAGGTGAGTTTGGAAAAGATGACAGTAAAACAAAACTGAACTTCTCTGCACCTTGACATAATTAAGGTCACACTGGCAAAAACAGATGATAGATGGAGCCCCCGCATTCACTGCACAGCTTCTTGGCCTAAGTTGTTATGGAATTTCAAAGCAGTGTCAAATTTGACAGTAGGATTTCTGCAAACATTTGATCCCAAGCAAAACTGGTTCAGGCATAAATACAGGGAGGGATTAGAAGTTGATCATATTTCAGACTTCTGACAGATTCAGGACCAAGGTGTGTTATGTTTGTATTAAGCAATTTCAGTCTTGAATAAAATCTAACTTTTCCTACACAACAACTTGCATGCAAACTCAGGGAATTCCTTTGGGTGCCTGTATTTATTTCCACTGAAAATTCTGTAAGTGCCTCTTGAAGGAGCACTTTATCCTTTCTTGGGATATCTCAAGATTGAGGTATTTATAAAGCAATTCAATGCTGCTTGTAAAGATGCAGGAACTCTTTAATAATAGACCTTTTAGGGAAGAGTGATGATAGCTTCATTTGTGCTATCCCAATATCCTGCAGCTCTACACTTTGACAAGCAGCTTCTAAACATATTCTCCATTGGTCTTCTGGAGAATCAATTTACTTAATATGCATACAAAGTCCTCATACATTACTAACTGAAATATCCTAATCCAGAAATTTTCACCACCTGATTATTGCTCACTCTTTCTGACATTAATGTCAAACTTGTGTAAACCTCCCTGGAAAGCAATACAGAACTTTCTGACCTGGACTTTATTGGTATCTGCACACTTCAGTAGAAGATAATTTTCACCTGTTACACCTGGAAATAGTTATTTGGTGTTCCTTCCTTGTTTATGTGCATGATAATGTGCAACTCAGGACTAACAGTGACTTATTCACAGGTGGAGAATGCCCAGCTAACTGCAGCAAAGAACTGTGAGTTTGCCAATGCTGCTCGGGAGGAGCTGATGGAAACACAGAAGAGAGTTGATACTCTGATTTCTCAAGTTAATCAATATCAAAGCCAGGTTGTGTCTTCATTTGTATAACCTTATAATTATTTTAATTTACTCTCAATTCAAAATACTGGCCTCTTCTCTCTAATCTTAACTTATGGTTTTATCTTTCCCCCCTCCCCTTAATTTTAGAATGTTGCTTTGGAGAGCAAAATAAAGGAGCTACAGAATTTGCTGGATTATGATCGTGATCTCCATCGACGGCGTATGGCTGAAAAAGAGCAAGAAATGGCACAAGCTCAGAAGAAGGCACAAGCACAGCTGGAAGAATATGAGCAGCTCTTAGATGTGAAACTGGCTCTAGATTTGGAAATAAATGCGTACAGAAAGATGTTGGAAGGAGAGGAACAGAGGTAGGCTATGACAAGATCTTCATTATGAGAACTTGCTTCATTCAAGACCTCTAAACTAACTCTTTATTCTTGAGAATGTGGTGGGAGAACAAACAAACATTAAGCATGTCAATTATATAGTAATTCAGTTACTGAAGCATCATCTTCTGTAAATGGCATTTATATCCCACATCTACCGCATGGTGTAGTAAGATGAAGTAATGTCATAAATCCAGCTGATAAAATTCAAAGGTCCAATAAACATTCCTCAACTGTCTCAAAGTTTTGTGCTACATCTTAGAAATAAAGAACATTCAAGTGGCATGAATGAAGCTGGAAGTTGGATCAATTCCTGTCTATGCAGATATGATATCTTGCATGCATGGTGAGAACATGAACTCTCAATACATGCTAGGAAGGGTCAAAAACTTAATTACTTTCACTAAAGCTTGTGTCTGAGACTTTAAAGGAATATTTAGTGCAGTTGTGAATCTTCTGTTATCAATATAAGCCTGCTCTGGGGCTGTCTTCCAAACTAAACAAACCACTTAGCTACTCTTGCCAATAAAAGTAAAATTTTGTATTCAAGGCTCCATGGAAAGCTGGGATATAGGAAGCCATTAGGCTTGGATGTAGTGGGAGGGTAGGCATGAGAAGCAGCAAAGCACAACAGATACTCAGGTGAATGTTATCTGACTTCCTTCTAGGCTAAAGCTGTCACCCAGTCCATCTTCACGTGGCACAGCAACTCAAGCAGCAAGTCAGGGCCGACGATACCTGCATGGGAAGAAAAGGAAAATCAAAGAAACCAAAAAGAGGGAGCGTAGTGCTGCACTTAAGACTGTTCAGCATGTTTCAGCTACTGGAAATATATCTATTGAAGAGATTGATGCAGATGGGAAATTTGTCAGGCTTAAAAACCACTCTAATGAGGTACTTCCATTTCAAGTCTGCATTGTAATGTATGACTGCTCGGGAATGGCTTTGGCTTAGTGACAGACTTTTGGTACTGCAGGTGCTCTGTTCCCAGGGCTGTCTGGGAGGTGCTTTTGGGTAGAGGTGCAGGGCCTTCTATTATGCAGGAATTGAACACCTTCAGCTGTTTGTCATCAGATTCAGGCTAGCACTACCAGGAGTACTACTCACCCTTGATGAACTAAATAGGGTGCTCTAGTAAATTGTATAAAGATGGCTTCACATTAGTTGAATATACTTAAAACAGCTAAAAGGTTGAATAGAGTTGGTGATATCTAATCTATGCAGAGGGTTTATCTGGCCAATTAGCTTAATTCTTCCACTAGTTTAGTTTGAAAATACAGAACTATTAGAGTTCATCATCAGGACTTCAAACATATGGCTTGTAGTTTAGCCATTACTAAAGTACCTGAAATACAAAATGGCCCATCAAGTTTTAAGGTGTTCATATATATATATATATATATATATATATATATTTAGTTGGTAGGTGGCCATGGCAAACTGCTTCCTCAAAATTGTCAAATACTTGTATGCTACAGGAGTGGCCCATGAGTCTGGAAAGAACCTTGTGTTTGAATTATCTGGTGCTGGTCTGTAATGCTAAGAGAAATTTCTTGTCCCACAGGATCAATCTCTACATGGCTGGGTGTTGAGACGACGTATTGGAAGCGTGGCAGATGTGAATTATAAGTTTCCTTCAAGGTTCACTCTTCAGGCAGGCCAAGAAGTTACAGTAGGTATTGGGTTTGTAAAACTTCCTCAGAGCTCTGCTCTCAGATGTCAGTAGAGATTCCTGTAATATGGAAAACTAAATAGATACTCCAAGTGTCTAAATAATTAAAGCTCTTATTTTATGTGTTGATAGATAGGGGGAAAATCCTTGAAGCAACTTATCTGAAATGCTAATTACATTTCCTTTGGACTGAACTTGGATCATCCCAGACTGGAGTGTGCTCTAACTGTAAACAGAATCATTGTATTCTATGGGATTTTTTTTAGGTTTTGCCATACTCCTGTGACTTGATAAAAGTTGTGTGGAGAGTCAGACTCTTGCCAAAATCTTTAGCCTCCTCCAGGTCAGCAATGCTGAGGTCATGATTTGTAGTACTAAGAGAAATACTAGCTCTAAAATCATAGTCTAAGTACATGTAGATGGTGATCAAAGAGCTGAACTCTACACCTGCTACTCCAAACTGTGGAGGAGTTTGTTCAACAGATCAGTGAGTGACTCCAGGTGAGAGGCTCTTGCACACACAAATTGCTGCCCTGAGCATGTCTGTGACTATGGCTTGGCTCTGACTCAAACGTTCTGTGTGCCCAAGCAGGACTACCTCTACACTGGATAGAAGCTGTTAACAGCCTTTTCTGCACTGTTTTGCAATCTTCAGCTAGAAAAACTTTACCAACCATTATTGGTAGTCCTGAAAAGAACTAACTTGCCAGGGATTACAGTGGTTCAGTTTCTCCTACTGATGTCTGTGGTATTAAAATGCTCAATAATTATATATGTTCAGCTGAATTGTAATCTAACTATAGAATAAGATCCTTCAGAAGCTCACTGTAAATCTGTTGCAGATCTGGGGTGCAGCTGCTGGTGTTAGCCCAGGTCCTAGTGATCTGGTCTGGAGATCTCAGAAATCTTGGGGAACGGGAGATAATATTGGTGTTACACTCATCACAGATGATGGTGAGGTAAGTGAAATTATAAAATGCTTCTACTGTCCTAATGCTAAACTTGTTTGCTTAATTCCTGTGGGGTCTTGGTGGCAATTCGATTCTATTCTAGGAACTTGCAGAAAGGAAGATAATGCTTGTACCCAGAGAAGAAGATAGTGAGCAAGATGATGATTATGAAGAAATAACTGGAAGTGAAGCAGAGTTTGCATCTCAGGTAAGCTGCCTGAAGTTTATATATAAGCTGTCAGCAGAGTCATTCAATGGCCATTTCTTTTCCTTACTGAATGAAAATACTTCTTCAAGTACTCTTCATATCCTGCAACTCTTAATGTTTTTCTTGATGTCAGACCAAAAGAAGAAGAAAAAAGAAATGTTGTTTGGTTTCATGATAGTGGTTCCTGTGAGCATCCTTAAGCAGGTGAGATGGTGAGAATCATGCTTGTCACCTCACAGAAAACTTGCTTTATCAGTAGTGCTGCAGTTTCTTGTCCCACATAGGATGTAGCTTGCATGGCTTTGAATCAGAAATGCACCTGAAGTTTTGCTTATTCTCTGAGTATGATCAAATAGTAGCATTAATTGTTTGCTATCTTATTACTGACACACTGAAAATATAACCTTAATGTCCATATCATCTACATATCTGACTGTGAATTAAAGCTGTTATCCCAAGAACAGAATGCAAACACTAACTACTTCTGTGGAATGAAGTGATTTGACACGCCAGTGTCCCTAGATTGCTTTTAAAACAATTTCAGTGTGAACTTAAGGTCAATATACTTACAAACTTTTGGCTACTGACTTGCATGGTGTAATATCCTGTGCAAGACTATCCAGCCTCCTCAAATGCCTTTTGACTGACCATAATACAAGTCTGAACTGATGCATTTTGGATGCTCCTACTGTACTTTGATATACTATTAGTTATCTTTAATTGCTGAAATGGTCTAAACCAACGAATATGAGGGCTTTAAGTTGGTCCTAACCAATTATAGACTGTACTTGATTCAAATTGGTTTGTGTCTTTACCTGGAACAGTACTATGTTCCGTTCTGTCAAACTCCAAAGCCTGAGAGCAAGGGGATGCTTTGCTAAAAACTTTTTCCTGCTGACAAATGTTCAGCTACTGCAGCTCTTCCTAAAACTGATCCTACACAGTTACAAAGGAGGGTCACATCCTACTGCACTAGGTTCAAGCTCCCACTACCATTTCTTAGATATTTTCATAATGTATCTGTCTGAAAACTAACTTAAAAGTACCTTAGTACTGTCTTTCTGAAAAAAATCTATCTAAACAGGCAGTTACTGCCTGCTGGTTTTTTTTTTTCTTCCAAACAAAATCTGGGTAAATATCTGTTACTACAATACCATGTGGCTTAACGGATGTTTGTCAGTCTCCTGACTTGCATGCACATTCTTGTAATATTTTCAGTCTCACTGAAGGATGGTGAGACCCTGTTAAATAGGCTATTGAGGAGGTCTATAAAGCTGTTCTGCCCTTTGGGCTCTTAGTGATATAAGCTTCTTTTCATACTCAGAGTATGCTCTCTCAAGGATGGCTTATTTTTATTTTAAAAGGCATTTTTTGAATTTACTTATATGACTTGTTCAATAATCAGTGATGGAAAGCAAAAGTAACTTTTTCCCTTACACTTCTAATCTGTTTTATCAGCAACTTTACAATACAGTTGTGTGCCATTTATGGTAAGAATAAATTCTAATACTTCCAATCAAATTTTAATGTCATTCCTGTTTGCTGAATTCCTGTCAAACTTTTGATATTAGTACCTATATGCTTCTGCTGCCTTGGTAGTACTGAAATGGCTGCTTAGTAAACAGAAGTTAACTTGTTGCCTGCAGTAAAATAATGGGAAGAATGCATGCTGTGCTTTAAAGGAAGGCAGTGTTTCCATGTTTTGCTTCTGCTTTTACCATCCTATTGAGGGCAGCCCATATCTGCATGCCACTTAGGTTCTGCTGCTTGGGAAGAGAGGAAGTGATGGGCAGTGTGACAGCCTTTCATTTAGGATGGCACAGGCTCATGTATTGCATGGACCCAAAGACTTGTGTGGTACAGTTCATGTACTGCCTCTTGAAAATCCTCTTTGCTTTATTAATAAGTAACAAACTCTACAAAGTGCTAAAACCCTACCTGCCTATGTGAGGATCAAGTAGGTAACCAGCAAAAATACTAAGTTTGTACACATGCTAAGTAGCCTAATGTTTTCATGTTTTCTCTCTGCAGCAAAATGAAGATGCCAGCTGTTCTGTCATGTAATGTGGACAATAATCTGAAAACACATCTCAGTCCCAGGTGACACAGACTGTATGTGTATTGATATCTTCTGTCATATCTGGACTTTGGAACTCGCATATTCCATCTGATGTCTCTGTGAGAAGCACTGTCCATAACATGATGGAATCTCCTGCCTTCTGATACTGGACCCTGACCTTGGATTCACTGATACAAAGAGCAGTAGAGTACAAGCTCCATGTGAAGTTGTTTTTACTTTTACACAAGGATCTGGTTTCTGTGACCTGCTGAAACAGAAGGGTACAGAGTTTACAAAGCTTCTAAACATGTGCCCTAGAAGGATGTTAAAAACTTGACAATGAACACGAGGCTGCCTCAGCTTTCTCAATATCCTGACATGGACTTCTCCAAAGGTAATTTCTCTTTCCAGCCTGAGTGGGAAACATGAGACCGATCATACCTTTGCACCTTGAGCAAGTCTGAAGTAAAACACTGTCCTGAAGAGTGATGAGTGGTCTGAAATGTTTCCTGCTCAGATCCTGATGCAGAGATACATAAAACTGGTCTGGATCACTTCCTAGAGTGAAACACTTTAGAATTAAAAGCAAGTTGTCAAAAATATTCCTTCCTGTTACTAAATGTACTGTTTCTATAGTCTAGCACCTGGAAGTCCCTGTTTCAGTATTGTATAGTCCTAGGTACAGTGTATCACAGCAGAGCTGTGCCAGCCTTAACTTAGACAAATGATTCCTGAAAATGTGAAAAAGCATCTCATTCTGACAGAGCAGGTACTGTGATGTGTGCTGCTGGCACTGTTTGATTGGTCCGAACAGCTTTCTAAGGGCCTGGAGAAAAACAAATGCTAAGTCAAAAATCAAAGATAGAAAGCCCCAACTGCAGTGAAAAGCACATCAAACTCACTGCTCTTGGAGACCTTATGTGCTAAATCTCCATGCAGGCTGCAGCTGTCTGTGTCTATGGGGCAGCTGGGGGAAAACTGGTTAAGGGCCACTGTGCAGCTCCCTGTCACTCTGGTAGCTCTGTGCTCCATGGAATGCTGTCCCGTAACCCTCAGGCGGGGACAGTCAGCCCTGGGGGCACTGCTGTCACTCTGTCTCTCCTCCAAACTGCTCCCCTGCTGGCCCCAGGGGAAAGGAAGGGCTTTGAGCCACATGAAGTAAACTTCCACCTGAGAGCAGGAGGGGAGGGGAGCAGCTGAGCCTGCAGATTTCTCTCAGCGCTGGAGTAGTATTTTGACTGTCTTTTACCTTGCCAAAGTGTTCAGTTCCAAATTCAAGACCTGCTTTGTGTGAGGATGAAGGTGCTAAGGTGAGGTTTTCCTATGCTAGCTTAAACTCTTACATTATTTAAGAATTCTAATTTTGAGATATCAAGAGTAGATGCTGGTTTAAGACTTGGATTTTAGCACATCCAAATTACTGTTTCATCTCGAACAATAGAAATAGCTGCTGCTCTAACTTTGCTGTATTTATCTTTATTTCTTAAAACTTTTTTAACCATTAAAGATATTTTTCATGTATATAAAAGCAGTCTTGGATTTAAATATTTGCAGATTAAATAATAAAGGTCTGTCTGTTCAATGATTACAGTTGAGTGGTTCAAAAGACTTTGAAGTAATAAAACTGGTGATTTTGGGGACTGCAGAGAGGAGAAACCTTCAGCAATGCACTCTGCTCTCCTGTTTATTACTTACTTCAACTAGAGCTGAACTGCTATGAGCTTAAGAGGAATCTTCAGTAGACTGCTCCCCTGTAAAGAATCCAGCTCTCTTCTCCTAAATTTGTCTTACAGGGAAAACAATTGGCAAAAGACTACATCTTCCTCCAGGCTGCTCACTTTGTTTGGTCACTATTACATTACTAAGCCAAGCAGGAGATGGTAAACAAAACCAAAGTGATTCTATCTCCATTTGGATAAGTACTTCTGATACCAGACTTCCTCAATTTTGAGGCTTTTCTGTTATGTTTTTAGTTATTACATGTCTTTCCATCACTGCCTATTCTTCTTTCTCCTCTTTTCCATCCCTTTCAACTAAATATAAGAAATAGAAATATATTGAGTTCCCATTTGTGTGCAGCAGGCAGCAGTGCTACTCACCCCTTTCTCTCTGGAGTCTCTACAAACCCTATGGAACTAGGAGCAGTTTGTACTTTGTTCCAAGGAACTTCTCTTTTCCTTCTGCTAGAAAAAGATGTTAACAGACATAAATGCTAAACCAGCAATAGAGAAGTAGCAAGATTATTCATGCATTGTTTTTGTCACTGAAAGCTGATCTATTCAGCAAAAGTGGCCTCCTGCTCAAACAAGTGCCAGAACCATCAGTACAGAAGCAGCAACCACTTTTCTTATCCCACAGAAATATTTATTCAGTTTGGTCAGTAAATTATACCAATTTTCAATGCTGAGAACTTGTACTTAGTACAACATCATCTTAATATTGACAACAACCACTTTGCCTTTTGTCAACATACAATGCAAAAGATGAATTAACTTGTTCACAATAAATTATGGTGTGATAGATGAAAAACAGCTCAAAGACATCAGTAACTTAGGAACTGGTTACATTTAGCTTCACTAACAGTATTTTTTAAAATGGTTTTCAATAGTAAAATCATTGCAGCCAAAGATAAAAAAACCCACATACAATAATAGCAAGGAAATGCATTTTTGGAGCAACAGTGAGCTACCAGTAAACACTTCATACAGTGATCTTCAAGGCACAAAGCAAAAAAACTGGGTATGGGTTTTTTTGCAGGTTGACAAATCAGGGAAGGTGAAATTTTTTTGAATATAAAATAAATACATTTTAAAAAGACGCATACAAAAGTCAGTAAGTCAGTCAAATAGCAAGGCTTTCACAGAATGCCACACTGACAGAACATTTGTGAATCCATTTCAGTCATGAAATCATGTTCACAGCTCGAATGACACGATCACTGAGGCAAGGGAACTATCACTTCAACATAATTAATGGGGAAGAAGCCAGACTCTCCATTTAACATCCCCTCATACCAATTCTCATCAATCTGATTGGTCAAAGTTATGATGTCCCCTTCCTTAAATCCAAGCTCGCCTTCATTTTCTGGCTCAAAGTCATAGAGAGCTTGGCAGCAAGGCTGATCCATGTGCACTGAAGAACCTGCCCCAGTGACAGAAAAAACAACCACATTAATTGAGCTTCACAGCATCCCACCAGCCACTCAGCACAAAACAAGGGGTCACAAATGTAGCCCTGCTGTCATGTCAACAGCAACAGCTTTTCCCTTGCTTTTATTCATTAACATCTGGTGCTTCTACATATAAAATACAAGATTAGTGATAATAAGTTTAACACATAATTGTTCCTAAAGTTCAGATGCTACTCCTCTTTCATTCCTAGCTGCCTTCCCTCTCAAAAGGATGTTTATCTGCAGCTGAGGGTTTGAGTAATCAGTTGTCAAATCCCACGTGCTCTTTGTGGAGCAGCTGCCAGAGGAATCAGAAGGGCAGGAGTTGAGGAAGCAGAAAAGTTAACAGGGGAAATGACAAGGAATCCTTTAAACAAATGGCACTGCAGCACATTGGTCTTGTGGGAACACGGGGCAGGGGCTCCTGCTCTGTCATACAAACACAGCCCTGCAGCCTGAGCAGACCCCTGGATTTTTACACCACAAGTGCTGTGGCAGGAGTGAGGTTCCACCCTCACCTGAGCAGTGACAGTTCTGGGTTATTGCTCCCTGAGCTCGTGTGCTCCTTTATTTTACACATCCTCCATCTGAAGGCAAAGGCTGTGGTAGGGACAAAGGCACCTCACCTGTCAAATTACTTTAGGGATGAAAACAGTTTTCTGATGCAGTATCTGGCTGTTCTTGTGATTTGCAATGTTTATCCTAAAAAGATCTTAATTTCAAATCACCCTTAAACATTAAAAAAAAATTTAACCTTGTTAATGTTAATGCAGTAAAAACCTTTTAAAAAGATATTCTTATAGAGGAGTATTAATTAGCTTGGATTAGAAACATTTGTATTTATGAATCATTGGAACACTTTTTATTAGAATAGTTATGTTCAAATTGCAAAGCTCAACTCTGTAGTCAAGGACTAGTCCATGGTTCAACTGTAGTTCAGCCATAACAGATTTTTTAACAACATATGTAATGTATCCAAGTAAAAGTCTGGTAATTTGAAATACATTTATAAATGAAGAACAGGAGAAAAGACTTAATACTGCTGCCTTGTAAAGAGGAGTACCACACCTTATAGCATGAGACCTCTAGAACACTAGTACTTATATTTAAATTATTCAGGTTGTCTTATTGGGAACATTGCAGCAATATTCAAATATTGCAATCTTGAGTCTCCCAGCTGTCCTTTTTTACTGGGTAAACCTGCATGCAACTGGTAATGCAATACAGATATAACAGCTAAAATGGCCAAAATCCATTTTAACCTGTTAATCATGGTAACAGATAGGAAACTATTAAAGAGTAACTGCTCAGCTTTTCTAGATAAAGGAATTAGGAGAAGTCTCTAAAGAAAACCAGCTAAGAACCAGTGGTGATCACTCAGCGAAAACAGACAGATGAAAGCATCTTTTTAATTGACAATAATACAATTGGGGGCAATATCTGGTGTTAAAACTGGAAAGCAGGAATTGCTTTTCTCTTTTGTGGGAATATTTTACCCTTGACAGCAACAGAAGAGAGCTTTTATTTATAACAATGGAAGAGAAGTGACAACAGAGAACTAAGTAAACCTTCCCAGAGCAGCATTATCACAGTGCCAGGCTCATCCTCTGGAAGGCTCAGGATAGTGACAAAGTGCTACAAGAACCAACTAAATTAGAGCTGCTCTAATACACTGGTACAGGTGAAAGCTTGGTTGTCATCTATTTGCTGAAGGACTCCATGCAGAAAAAGAGATGATGAGCCAGTTGCCCAGCAAAAATGGACTGCTTGTGTTTAAAAATAGCAGAGTTATTTTCAGCCTTTGCCAGGTAGGAGTGGTACCAGCTCCCTGGAGCTGTCAGCAGCAGAGGGCGGCGATGGCGGTAATTGAGAGTTGCTCGCCTTCACCGCCTGCTCCGATGGGGCTCATTTGTTACTGCAGGCCAGTTAATTTCTGACACTGAGCTACCTGATCAGAGATGGATCACATTTGGTTCATTTTCAGCTCCAAAGAACTGCAAAGAAACGTCTGGCAGCCTGGAAAGGTTTTTAAATAATGGCCACAGCCAGCACCACCAGTTTCACTCCAGGCTGTAGGATCAGTCAAAGTCTTCATTAGAGTCAGGAAGCTGCTGCTACTGTATAATCCAGTGAGACAAAGCTTCCCTGACAAAGGTAAGGGGGCAGCACTGCCTGACACACACTGCTTAACATCACAGAACTGCTGGCACCACTCCAGCCTTTTGCTGTCTACTTGCACAAATGTTGCAGAGGTTTAGCTAAATAAACTGCACTCTGCTATTTCTGCCAACAGGGTTTATGTTAATTTGTGACTCCATATGCACCTCCTTTATTTCTCTTGTTTACATCCTTGTCACAGTCAAAAAAGAACTGTCATTAATTTCCAGACCATTCAGATCTGGACAGCACAAAATCAGGATAAGAAAGAAGCTGTCTGAGATTCCTGGAGTGTGACAGCATGAAACCAAAATGCCATTCAGTGATGGTTTGGGTTTTGTTTTTTTGTTTTCCACAAAGGGAGGATGTTACTGCCTGTACCTGCATCTACTCTGCCTTTTATACCATGCTATATACATCAGGTAGCAAGACTGTACTTTAATAATCACAAACTGGAAGCTTGCTAAGATAACTAATCCCAGTCTCCCTCATAGCTGAAGTGAGTAAACACTTAGATGCTTATGTTAAATTCCAGCATGTGGCAACCAGATCCATATATTTCATATCATAGTCAAACCTGACAAACAAACTGAGTGAAAGGCATGATGTAATAGAGCAATTAAAGAGTTCTAAAATGAGCCAGATGATGCTCACAGCTGCAGCTCATTAACGAGGATAACAATGAATTAGAAATTGAGAATTTTTTATCTGCATTTACTCAAAGCAGCCAAACAACTCGCAACAACATAAAAATTAAGTTTATGTGAATCTAGCCCTGCAAATGTGTGCAAGTCATAAGTAGTAAATATTCCTCACATGTTAGAGACTATACAAAAGAAAATAGTGTTTCTGCTCCAAGAAGCTGATAGTTGAAAAAATATTGTGGAACATGGGAAAAGTAATTTCCATGCTCAGAACTGTACCATGGCAGTTGTGCTGAATGTGTCACATCTTGCTTTGAACTGTCCTGCAGATCTCCATGGCTTGGCTAAGTACCAAGACACTACTTACCCTGATGGACAGTACCAGAAAAATTAAAGATCTGCATTTTGACAGGGTCAATATGGAAGTGGGGAAAATGAATCATGAGGATGGGGAGGTCAGTTTCCTAAACAAAAAGAAGGTGATTACAATGCTATTTCCCCATCTCATGGAGACTTTAAGACATTTAGCAGTTTTGCTTAGAACTGCCTGGTTCTCATTTCTAAATCACAGATCATAAAAAAATCTTCTCTTTCATGATTCTGATTTGAAAAAGGGACAGAAAGGTTTGCCCATTTATAAGCAGGGCATATTGAGCCCACTGCAGTTCACAGAAATCTATATGGACAATGTTTGAGTAGGAATAGGAAAACAAAAGAGAATGAACAGAGATTTCAGTGATGATTTGTACCTGCTGGGCAGGTAAGCGCAGCATCCACAGCTCCTTCAGAAGGAAAAAACCAGCATACATGGTCTTTCTAATGTTATTAGCACCTAAGTATGGCAACAATTATCTCATACATCCTATTTCTCCTTTTCATCTCTTTTATGGTGGTTTTGTTTTGTTTCCATTCTGACAGCACTAAGCAAGTGATGCAGTGACAGCCCCTCATTCAGTGAGATGCAAACAGTGCAACAGTCCATGGATGGAGTCAGTGAATGGAGGTGCCTCACTCCTCCCCTTTCTTAGTGATCAGCAGTCATTTATTTTCCAGTTTTCACTGAATTTCAGCTCACTAAAACAGAGATTTTTCTTTAACTAAGTGGGCTGGAAGCAACCTGGAGAAGTCATCATCTGACATTCTCCAAGGGCAGGACTGATTATCCTTAAAGAACATCTTGGAACAACTACTCGATGGCAATGATAAACCACTGTAATGCAGTTTGACACACTAGCTTATATACAAATGCTGAATCTGAATCTCCTTTCCCCCCTGCACATGCAAAACAGGCCAAAAAAATCCTATATAACTTGGTAAGTAGTTGATAGGGCCAAAGAATTTTATGGTGATTTTTAATGAAGTTGCTATGTTTTTGCTACTTTCATCCAGATGTGCTGTGAAAATACCAAGGAAGTTACTGATCCCTGCAAACACCTCCAGTGCTTTGGATGAAATGTGTCCTTGTGTCACAGGTCTTAGGAACCTGGGATAATGCACAGAGGGGCTTGTCTCCCTCCATCCCACAATTTACAGCAACACAAAAACTCAGCATTCAGGCAGCACAAGGAGCTTCAAACAAATTGAGGAATCAGATCTCGCTGGGTGGATTTATGCTGCCAAACTGCTGCAAATCCCCTTCAGAATGCATTGCATAATGGTTTCCTCTCATAGCACAGTGCAAGAAAATTCAAGAGACATTAGAAGGAGCATGAAGTTACAGCTCCAAGCTTTATTCTTTCAGTTTTAGTTCTCTCATTTCTCTTCCAACAACCTTTAAAAAAGAACAAGACTGGAGAGAAGAAGAATTCAGAGAGTTAGGAAAAAACCCAAACCAACAAACCTTCAGGAAAATATCCTAGATGCCATGCCAAGTACAGAAAGAAACCTTTGGCTTACTACTTTCTCTGTTTTCCTTCCAAATAATGTTTATAGAAAAATCTCTGTCTTTTTCATTCTCTTTCCTCTGCATATTGTCACTGGGGTTTTGTTTGGGGTTTTTTGTTTGTTTGGGGTTTTTATTTGTTTCTTTTTTTAACTGAGCTGATCTCATCATACAATGTACTTATTAAGAGAAAGGGCAAAATAATTTTATTCATGAGATGAGGAAAAGCTGATTTGATGTGTTACTAACACAACTTTCAAAAGTTGCTTTTTTTTTTTTTAATGAAATCAGGGCCTTATCAAAGGAAAGGGTCCTAAGCCCCCACCAACAGGTACCTAAAGTACTTCAGTTCATACTTTGGTGCATAATTTAGGGGATGGTAAAGTTATAAGATGTTAAAAACAGTAAGGGTGCAAGTCATGTCTGAATTTTACATAGCTAATATTTGAGATCCCTGTATAGATCATTTATGCTTTGAGACTGTGAAGAAAAATTAGCATCTGGAGATACTCCAGACTGTGATCAAACACACCCACTGTAGGCATCTGTCTTTGCAAGAAATGAACTGTTTTCTGCAAGTGCCTCTCCCTCTCTCTCCTCCCATCCTCAGTGGCAATTCAGAGACCTAAAAGACCAAGGAGAATGCCACACCTAAATTTCACATGGTGAGAATCTGTTGAGAGGAACCCTGATTCACAGCTGTTTCGAAATCTGGGAAACAATCTGGAGTCAGATGCACAGATACTGATGCCTGATGGATCCATTGTTCTCATGGTCCAAGAAATACCTCAAGCAACAATCTGGCAAAACTACTAGAGACACATTAATTCTGTGGTGACAGACTCACCTGATGATTTTATGGAAGAACTATAGGCAATCCCATTGTGCTGCTGATTATCACCAATTTCCAGAGTTGTAGTTATTACAGGCTTTGGCTTAAATTCCCGCTTAGGCCGACTGGATGCTACATTTATCCTGTAACACAGAGAAGAGCAGCAAGAGATTTACTTAGGAAGAAGGAAGAAATACTTACAGAATTTAAGCTCAGGTTAAGTGCTTTGCTGTTTGAAAGGTGAAGTAAGAAAATCTTCTGCTGGTTCTGGTTTTAGGCTTCTTTTGGTTGGTTTGTGTTTTGGTTTTATGGCGTTGGGTTTGGTTTGTTGGTTAGTTGGTTGGTTTGTTTTGGGGGAGTGTGTGTTTTTACTAAAAGCTGTTCAATTCTCATGCAATACTTTAATTTCAACAAGTCCCCTAATTTATTTAATACTTTTGTCCTGCTGACAAAGGCATAAAGCTTAACAGCTTGAGTTTCAGAAGTGATGAGCACCCACAGCTGCCACTGAGTTCAGCACAAGCTGCAGGAATGAGCTCCCTGGAAAGCTCAACTGCAAATGACATATGGAGAAACACATCCAGGACAGAGGCCCAGGGACTGCATCTCACACATGGCCTTTTTACTAGGGAATACAGGGAAAAAACCTTTTGCCAGCAAAACTGTCTACTACCTCTTGCTGTGTGTGCCCCAGCTGAGAGCTCCTTGCTCCCCTGGTCCCTCCAGCTGGGATGGCACAGGGTGTCTGCAGACACAGCTGCCCTCATGCCAGTGCTCACAGCCCCCACAGCCACCCTGAGCTGAAAGCCCCAAGCAGTTCTCTGAGCCTGCCTACACCACAGTGACATTCTGGTGACCTGAGTGACACACCAGTGACAGCAGCATTTCTCCCTTTCCTTAGGCTGACACAAAGTACCTGGGCCTTTCATACATGTGTTAAGCACAGCTCTGTTCCTGGCCAGCTGGCTGCTCCTAACTGTGCTGTAGAATTTTGTTATACCCCTTAATCTCAATAAAAGCAGGCCAACTTTCAAGCAAATCCTCCAAAACACAACTCAAAGTATGCAAGTTGAAATAAACCTCTAAACAAAGGGAGGCTGTCCCCATTAACCACCACAGATGGGAGAGACTCTGCACACACTCAGAGCTCCCTGGGCAGATCCTGTGTTACATTAAAATCTCCCAGCACAGCAAGGAGCTGCCAGGTGGCAGGGGTTTAAAGCCATGGAGCACAGTCTGGCACAAAGCACAGCAAATGTGCATCTGGGAGGTGGTGCTACAAGATCTGTTGCTTCAGTGACTTTCCAACATTGTGAAGCTCAGCTGCAGCATAGGTTCAGCATTTTCTGAGGGGTTCTGTCTTACCGGTTTTGCAGCTTACTCTGCAGGTCCTCCAAAATTTCTGTGGATTGTTTATGGTAATCTAGTGCTGCTTCTACAAACACAGCCAACTGGCTGACTTGTTCTACCTGAAAGACAGAGGAAAATAGTTGTAAGGGCTCTGCGGTACATTCAGCAGAAGGATAAACAAACAGATCATTTAAAACAGACCTGGTATCTCAAAAGACCACAGTACCTTGTAGAGGTTATTGGAAAGGAGCATATGTGATTCTAGCAAAGAAACTGCCAGTTGGAAACTGAACAAAACTGAGGTGTAACTTCGAGTTCACTAACTCAGGGCTGGGTCCTTGAGTCATTTCCTTTCACAATGTGCAAATCCCTTCTGCTTTCAACTTCCAAGCCAGCTGTCTGTCAACACCCAAGCCCAAAACATTAAAGAGGACATGACTCCTCAGCAGGTAAAAGCAGGCCAACTTTCAAGCAAATCCTCCAAAACACAACTCAAAGTATGCAAGTTGAAATAAACCTCTAAACAAAGGGAGGCTGTCCCCATTAACCACCACAGATGGGAGAGACTCTGCACACACTCAGAGCTCCCTGGGCAGATCCTGTGTTACATTAAAATCTCCCAGCACAGCAAGGAGCTGCCAGGTGGCAGGGGTTTAAAGCCATGGAGCACAGTCTGGCACAAAGCACAGCAAATGTGCATCTGGGAGGTGGTGCTACAAGATCTGTTGCTTCAGTGACTTTCCAACATTGTGAAGCTCAGCTGCAGCATAGGTTCAGCATTTTCTGAGGGGTTCTGTCTTACCGGTTTTGCAGCTTACTCTGCAGGTCCTCCAAAATTTCTGTGGATTGTTTATGGTAATCTAGTGCTGCTTCTACAAACACAGCCAACTGGCTGACTTGTTCTACCTGAAAGACAGAGGAAAATAGTTGTAAGGGCTCTGCGGTACATTCAGCAGAAGGATAAACAAACAGATCATTTAAAACAGACCTGGTATCTCAAAAGACCACAGTACCTTGTAGAGGTTATTGGAAAGGAGCATATGTGATTCTAGCAAAGAAACTGCCAGTTGGAAACTGAACAAAACTGAGGTGTAACTTCGAGTTCACTAACTCAGGGCTGGGTCCTTGAGTCATTTCCTTTCACAATGTGCAAATCCCTTCTGCTTTCAACTTCCAAGCCAGCTGTCTGTCAACACCCAAGCCCAAAACATTAAAGAGGACATGACTCCTCAGCAGGTGAAAGTGGAGCTTTTCTGATCAATGCTGGAAGAAATTACACCGTGACAGCTCTTATGACTCAGACCCATTAGTGTTTATTATCAATGTTTACAAAGTGCAGTTCTGAAATGATCTGGACTTACCTCACTAGATGGCAGCATTTATAAACTGATAAATGAAACATGATTTATCTACTTGGATTTAAAACATATTAACCAATCATTCAAAAATATGAATGATGAGGAAAGGGAGAATGTGAAGGAGAAAGAAAAACCAAAATATTATTCATGAAGTAACAATCTCATTCCCCTAACACAAGCTGAAAAGTTCAAGCTGTATGGGGTATGGAGCAGTAACAGATATTTGTCTTCTTCAAGACAACATTGAGAAGACAGACCCCAAGAAGTCTGACATCTTTCCATTCCATCATGATGTCTTCAGACATTGGATCATAAGAAAATATCTGAGTAAACTTTCTACAAATGTTTTATGGACCCATGGCAGTTTTGTGTTATACTTTGTCTGCTTTTACTCAGTTAAAAAGATAATTAAAAATTCTGCCAGGACTACAAGGAAGCCAAACACTGTCACACAGCACAAAGAAATGAAATGTACAGAATCAAACCAACAGCTGAGACAATCCCATCACAGTCAGAAGAGAGCAATATAAACAGCTGAGGACAACACACCAAAGATGTCTGGGGTTTAGATGTGTGGTCAGAAAAAATGGATAAAGGACTGTCCAAACAAGACAACT
Source organism: Emberiza elegans (assembly GCA_024865655.1). Classification (NCBI taxonomy): domain Eukaryota; kingdom Metazoa; phylum Chordata; class Aves; order Passeriformes; family Fringillidae; genus Emberiza; species Emberiza elegans. The sequence goes on from JALJVW010000398.1 coordinate 9,663,261, forward strand.
AACAGCTACGAGAAATATGGAGATGTGGATTAGAAGAAGAGAGAGAGAAAGAGAGACTGGGAAAGAGCCAGAGAAACTTGAAGGACTAAAAGCTACTTAGGAAGATGAAGCTGGGACTGGCTGTGTGGGAATGGCAGGAAGATGGATCTGATAAGGAGTGAATGCAACAGTGTCAATGTGGGAGGTCTGGAGCTGGCTGTGTAAAAACCTGAGAAAGGTGGGGATCAGGATTGAGCCTGGGAAAGGCACCTGGCAAGATGGCTGGGAACCAGAGCTCAGAGAACAGACTTAAGGGCAAAAGACCAAGGGAGGGAGACACTTGGGGAACTGGAAAGGATCAGAAGGAGGTAATTTCAGTTAAGATCTCCACAAACAGTGAGACCATTAGGGGTTAGACAACAAGGCTATAATGAGAAGTTTTGGGAGGACAGAGAGACTGGGTCACCACAAGACTGGAAGGGGAAGAGCACAGAGTTTTCTTTAAATGGAAAGAATAGGAAATGGGTATGGAAAAAACTTCAGAGGGGTATACAGTTCACCCCCTCCCAAAGGCAGAATTACTTACCCTAGAACGCATAACTCATCTTTTTTCTAGTGGCTGAGCTAAACCAGTTGAATTCCTGCACTCTTTTATCCTTAGTTTGGTGCTCTGACTAATGATAAACAGTACCTGAAACATTTCTCAGCTGCCCATGCAAGACAGAATTGCTAAACACACATCCACTGCAACCAGGCAACTGGTAGAGCCTACAGTGGGACAGTGCTGAAATTGTTGATGAGAGCATGTTCCAGCTTTTGCTGCCCTCATTAACTTACCCTGGTAAAATTAACTGCCTTTCACTAAACACTGCTGTAACAAATGTGTCCCACTTACAAACAGTTCAGGAGCTACAGGCTGCTTTATAACTGGCTGTGCATAGAGAGAGAAGTTGCTTGCAGTTACATCTTCCCACTTCACAGCTCCTCACTGTTGCAGTTGCTCACAGAAGACAGCACACTTTTTACTTTGTGCCTTTCTGTGATGCTGCATAGGTCCAGCTCTCTTTTCCTACAATTCCATGATTATACAGGAGAAAACACATCCTGCTATTCCTCTGTGTGTGGACAGAAGAGAGGATTATCCTGAATGGCCACAGCTGCTCCTTATTTAGACATAATTTCATGATGGACTTGGACTCTGAGCCAAAGTCCACATATCTGAGCCCAAGCCACAAACTCACTCTATGGACTTTGCAGTGCCAAAGAGTAATAGTAATGATTTTTCGAGGTAAAATCATTCAGAGACTCCACATCAGCAGGGAAGTTTTGACTATAAGTGAGCTAAAATTCAGAAACCTCAGAGGGTACATGCCCTTGTGCTTATATTTTCAGCAGCAGGTCTTTACTACACCAGTTTCCCAACCTTCACCCTCTCACTGACCAAACTGTATTTTACTCCCAGCTAGTCCTACTTGGCTACTCTGCGGCCATCTTGTCTGAGTCGCTGTATCTCCAGAAGAAATTCTTAAGTTCTCCCATTCTCTGCTGTGCATTATGTTCTTCCCTGACAGGGGATTTAAAATTGGGAAGAGGCAGAGTTTCTGCTTTCAGACCTTACCTCCTGTGAAGGATGGGACTGGTTTTAACCAATCCCACACATTTGCCCCTCCAGGATGTACTGCAGCAAACAAAGATGCAGCACAGACTTACATCATTTTCTAAGAAATTGAACATGCTTCTTTCAGCCAGTTCCTTTGACTCTTCAAATTTTTCTACTGCTTGTTTAACTTCTTCATCGGGTATCTTTCCAAAACGCTTCTTTTTATAATCATAATCCAAGCGGCGCCCTTCCAGTTTCTTCAAGTGATGCTAAAAGAGACACAACATTTATGAGAAGGACCTGGGACATGCCCAAACAAACACACTGTGATCTCAGGAAATATCAGTGATGGATACAAATATATGCAGACTTGAAAAAATGCAAGGCTCAGAGACTTGTACAGTCCCTCCTTATGACCCAAGGCAGCACCAGCACAAAAATGAATGAAATTTTAAATAAAGAGCCCTTCAGCAGCACTTGGGGTACTGGCAGCCTTGATTTGCCTATTTTAGACATCCACTTCATGCACTTCACTAAATGTGCGACAATACAGATTCTCTGAGCTGTGGAGAGAAGCAGGATCCAACTTAAATATTTGTGTGTCACCATATTCTACATATAATTCAATTTTACATCTTGAATTATCTGCAATATGACAACTAAAAGTTAAGGGGTTATATTCCCCTCACAAAGCAGTGCTCCAAAAAATCTCGTATTCTTCCTGCCCTTGTTATGTATCAACTTGACACTTCTATCTGATAAAACTACACAAGCTTTTCTGTTGCCAAAAATCCTGGGACTGAAAGACTCACAGAATGGACTCAAAGTGACAGTACAAAATGCTCATTAAAGCTAACATCAAACAATTTCTTTTCATCAGCTCAGAAGAACACAACTGAAAACAGCTATGCTTCAAAGGAGACAGCTACAGATATAACTGCTATCTTTCTGCTAAGCTTTCCACATTCATTTATGTATAAACAAATAAAATAACTTCCATTTCTGCATTTCATCAGGGTTTTAACTTGCTTATTACCCAAATCCATTGGAATCAACAGCCTCAGACAAAGACTGCCTGGATTTCTTTGAATTGTCACATTGCAAATAAAAACACTGAAAAACTCAACTCTAAAGGTTAAAAATGTGTTCCTTAGTATCCTGTATTTTTTCCCACAGTGGCATATGGCACTTCAACATTTTATGACACTATTCACATCATTCTGTACGTGCCCTGAAAAGCCTTTTTTAACAGTTATATTCATTCTCCATTATAAACAGCTTTAGGCTGACAGAGATGGTAAGATAGGATAATCACTAGCAGTAAATCACAGCCCACTCACATGTTCATAAGCATTAATAAAAATGTTAATTAAAATAAAACAGAAGAAAAATAAAGAACATAATTGTCTTCACTCTGCTTGTACTGACTGTAGAAGCAATATAGCAAATTGAGTAAGTTAGACAAGGGAGAATAGCCTAGCATTCATCCTAAGCAGATTTTGTTACTGTTTTGCTAGACAGAAAATCTATTACAACAAAATTTATTTACCTTATTGCTTTCAAGAAAAATATCTCAGAGAAGTAGGGTTGATTTGACTCTGATTATTACTAAGTGAAGCTCTACCCTGGAAAACTTACCCCAATCTCTTTTAAGTCTTTGTCCTGCAATAACTGTAGAGGATCAATAAAATTTTGTTTGACATTAATATCAAGAGAGTCCTTCACTTCTGCCATTTGCTTCATGCTCTCACCAGCATCCAGTAGTGCAAGGCCTGTGGTAAAGAATAGGCTCTTATCTCTCAAGATATGTGAAAGCAGAAAATTTGTCTTTTAAAACAGCCATTTCAAATAGGTATCTTTATATCTGCTGCAGTCCCTTGAAGGGTAAAAAAGAAAATAATGCAAGTTATGCGCTCTCTACAAAACTGGAACTAGAAAATTTTTGTTCTGAATTACATTTTGGGTATTTTTTCCCCCAACAGATATCAGAGGAAAAAATTCTCTTCCTACTGTACACAAGTTATTACTAAAAAAACATCCAGTGTTACTGTTTATTTCTTTCTACAATAATTTTGCCTTTAGTTTACTTCTCAAATTGAGTAGAGCCATTTTATATAAAAGTTAAAAGAAATAAACTGCATTTAAGAATCACCCTAAATTATTTAGGTTTGGTGACTTAGAAACTAAAATGCTTAATAACAGGGATGATCAGCCAGCATCAGTAACAGTGTTATCAAACCCACCTGCAACAAAGACAAATGTGCAGGAGCATTCTGCTTCTGAGCTGTATCAACCATCCCCGGACCCTGCACTTAACTTTCCCTCTTACCTGCAGTGGCCAACTACACAGGTTATGTCAGTGAGCAACATTTTGCAAAGGACTTTATCTGAAATCTTGGCAGAGGAGATGCACAACTCACCAAACATAGACTCATCGCCCAGCTCTCTGCCATACCGTATCATGCAGTCTCCCAGGAGTCCCTCTGTCTGGGGGTAGCCTGTGGCTTTAACTTGTCCTCTGATCTTTGACATAGTGTTCAGCATTCCCAGCTTGGCCCTGTATGCTAAGAGGGACATAGAAAAAAAAAAAAAAAATTAAAAGTGATAAAACCAGTTTTAAAACTCATCTATTTAAAGCAATAAATTATTTCACAAGCAAAGCCACAAAGCTCATCTCAGACTGGTAATTTTTGTTGTCAGTACCTCATAGTCCAAAGTTGAAAAAAGATTACATTCAACAATATGGGCCATATGAAACTAGCTTTTATTTCCAACTAAAAAAGCATCATTTCTCCTGGCAAATATTCCCTCACATTCCTTTGAACAGTCCTGGTTGTGAGCTCCTTGATTAGAAATACTGCAGACAGCACATGCAGGACACAATCACAGCCAAAGCCAACTTCCTCTCCCTCTTGCCTAGAAGAACTTTGCAGAACTTCACACAGAAACCTCACAATGATGACCTAATTAGCTTTTATTTACCTAAAATAATTTCCAAGTAATAAAACAATGTTCATGAGAATCAAACACCTATTGTTCCTATCCTACCTGGATTTGGCTGAAGGTACTCTGTGGATTTGGACAGAAGCTCTGTCACAGCTTTATTAGTAATATCAATTTTCTGAAAAAGAAAAGTAAGTCTACTATGAACATTAAAAAATAACCACATAACAATTGTAAAAGCAGAAACTGGCACTAACATTGTTTAATTTCCAACACAACTCATCTGTGGATAGCAAACACATCAATTTCATGTAAACTTCTGAACATGGATTTAAACTAAAAGATATAATCTTTTACCAGGAGAAAATCTGGCCCAAGTCATCAGATTGTTATCATTGATTTTATCAGATGCAAAGGCTTTGTGATATTTACAAAGCCTCACTAACACCACAGACTTCTCTAAACTCCCACACAGCCAGGGGAAGGCTCCTCCTGATGCTCTGCCCCCTTCTTGGAGGAATTTCTCTTCACTGTCGAAAGGTGTCAGTGGAACCTGATCTCTGCTCAAACAGCCTTTGTGGGTGTCTCTTCTCCCTTGGCTGAGCTGACAAGGCTCAAGGACAAATTTGCATTTATCCTTTTATCTTTCTGTTTGGAAGCAGATTTCCTCCCCCAGGTAAATCTGCCAATACCATTCAACCACTTGAAACATGAAATATGTTTGATTCTGCAACAGCTTAATAGTGGAAAACAATGTGATTTTCTTACCCTTTCCATCTCTTGAAATTCCTCATCTAGCTTTGTTCCTTCTGCTCCACTTATTTTTTCACTGAATAGCTGTAAAAAGATAAATTTAATACACAAAAAGGTATTGGTATTTAATTGCAGAATAAATATCTCAGAGAGTTACTCAGTCAAGGAATTGACTCCAGATCAGAAAATAGCCAGCATCCATTTGAGGTAACTGTGCAGGACAAAAGTAAATAGTCTTGGAAATGAAGCCCTCCCTTCAAGAGAGACAAAGGTACCTGATACCAATTTAGAATAAGCAAACAAAAAAAAATGCTTTCTCATGCTTGAAGAGTTTGTACTCTACAGGCATGACCTACACTGCAGATTTCAGCACAGGGACCAGAGTTTGACTGCAGGTAAATCCACAGTAACCTTTTCAAGTGTGTCTCTGCAGCTTTGTACTTCTGAGTGCCTTCTGTGCGCCAGGAGGTTCAGGGATGTAAGTCCCATTGCTGCTGCTGGAGTTGTGTGCAATTCTGTGGAAGGAAGAGACTTGTGAAAATGCTTCACTGTGAGAGTGAGAACCTTTATGACCAAAATAAAAATGTCAGGTGTTCTTCAAAAACTCAAAGCACCAGTTTCAGACTGATTTCAGTAAACCTTCTGAAAAGGCTAAAAGTTAACCAACTTTGGTGTGAAACTCCAGGCTGTCAGACCTGACTGTGGTCCTCACTGAGTAAATCATGGCCAGGAATAAGCCACTGAGCAGAACTCAGCCATCTGCTTCTTGCAGCGCATGGTACCTGCACTGTGACAACATGAAAAGAAAGCCAGATCCTCACCCAGTGTGAAACAGCCTTTGAAAGCATCCCTCCATTAGACAGTGATTTAACACATATTCAGCATTAAATTCCTTCAAAAATACCTAACAGCTCTCTGTTTTAATTGGTTTTTATCACTGAAACTGTCACAGTGTAATGTGAAATCCAGGCCCAGCTCACTGACTGCTGCTGGTCCCCAAACCTGTCCCCAATAAAGTGTTTTGTTTGTCCTCAGCACCTTCTAAAAGGGAATTCATCTCACTGAATTAGAAGGGGCTTGGGGAGTTGCATAACCTGGAAATGGGTCAGGGCTCTGAGCAGTGCAATGGTTCCCTGTTCTCGGCCACTGCCTGCATGGCACAGGTGTGGGGGGAGGACACTGCCCTGCCAAAAACCAGCAAGAAGCTGATGAAGCAGAGCTGGGCGCTCAGCAGTGGCTGACCTTGCATCAATATCACTGCTACCACAGAGAGAACAGTCCTGCTTAAGGGAAAGTGTGAGTTCAAAGAGAGACGTACAGCTAATTATTTCTATTGGCTTTACAGCAGCACTCGCAATCTTCATGCTTAATATGCCAAGCAGCACACACACTTGTCAGGATCATTTCTCTTCCAGAGCACTGACAGAACAAGCACAAAAGCAGATAAAACAGATGGAAAAGCCCAAATACCAATGAGCTCCTGTGGGTCATCATCTTGCTGCTGTAAGACATGACAGCAGAGAATTGACCTGAGGTCACACGAGGAGCAGGACACTGCCCTGGTCTCTGCAGGAATGTCTGAGGAGTCCTTGAGCAGACACAGAAAGGTACATGACAAGGCTGCATGAAAAGCAGGAATTCCTGTCAGGAGTTCTGCAGCTCCTCCACAATAACAGTTTCTGTCTCCTGTCTGTGCACTGTTAATTCCAAAAATAATCAATGCCATTTTCCACAGTCTCACACATGTCTTCTTTCTCCAGCAGGCAAGGCAGAGATCTGTGGTTTCCCAAAATCCTTTCCAAAGGCTAAGTGCAGAGGGGGAATTACCTTTCTCAGGGTTAAGTTGCAAAACCCACATTCAGTAGCAGCCCATAGCTGTCCCATTACAGATAATCCATTTATATGATGGTTAAAATAAACCTAATGAAGTAATGTGATTGTTTGACTGTGAAAATGTAATCAATAATAACATTCTAAATCTATTTTACAGTGACTTGTGGACAACTCCTCAGAGCCAGCCAGGGGACCTGCAGACACTGTTTCATACAGACTCTGAAGACAACCTAACACACACCTACACCTGGGGAAAAAGTAGTGATCATAAGAAAAACACTTAATTTTGTTAAAAAGCTTTCCCAGTTCTATGCAAACATTAATGATACTGCAATTTGTAGCCCAAGGACACACTTCTTCAATGGTACTTACCCTGAGCTCTAATAGCCTTTGAAAAAGGACACTCCATAAAAAATGATTCCTTAAAGTCTGTAAGCCATCTGAGATAACAACAGTAAAAAATGGTATAAAGTTCTAATGGTTATAATTAAATTTTACATCTCTACAGTTTATTTCATTTGGTATAATTTGGAATAGCTGTATTAGTCTTGCATTTAGGAACAAAAAAGCTTTTGTTCTGATCATACTGAATTTAGGAGTTGTAAAACTAGAATCACCCTTCTCACAATTAAAAGTCACAGGATATCCAATTAATTATTGAAAATGGATGCACAAAGGAGACAGCTGCTGAGTTTTAGTTCCCTGCCTATTTGCTGAGCATCATTTACATGTTTTGTATCAAGCTGCAAAATCCTTTGAACATAAACAGAGGATGCCCAGCTGAGGGGCTGAGTAGTTACATGGCAATATCTCTCAGGCTTTATGAGCCACCTCACCAAAGACAGAACTGCTGCCATCACACAAGGCATGTGAGCTCTGAGGGAGCTTGGAATTTCTTCTACAGGAAGAATCCTTCACCTCCAAATTCAGAACCCGGGTAACATTTGACTAGACAAGGCCACAATTCGTGTCTGTGAAAAAGAGCAGTTCCCAGCAGGGGGCCAGCAGCCCTTTGCTGCTCTGCTGCCAGTCAGAAGCCAAAGGCTTTCCTTAGTCCTGTTTCTGCCGAAGGCTTCCTCTAGAGATCCAGCCTTCCTAGCCTGCCTCTGGATCAAAACCCTCACTCAGAGAACAGCTCTGCAATAGGAAAAATTTCTTCCTCTCAAATGTCTGTTCAACTCTCTCCATCACACTTAAGAGTTGGTGAGAGTAAGAAAAAAGCAATAAAGCTTAATTATGAACATGACAATACTTTCAAATCAGCCATGTGTATTATCACCTCCCATTTGAAGTTACACATGATAGCAAAGCACTTTCAGTGGTAAAACCTGCATGGTCTATATAAGACCTTTTTGCCTGAACAAACACTGCAGATTGTACACAAATGCTCCTTGCTTGTTACTTCTTGCTAGATCCTAACGCTCTCTTTAAAATTGAAAAATTAAATATGACGTTGTATTATAAACAATCTGAAAGTCTCTGGTGGGCTTATGTAGGATTTTACATTTTTAAAAAAGTGCAAAAAAACCAAACAGGCTTTGAAAGAAACCCCTCCAGATATTATGATTTCTATTTTAGTTCTGTATATCCAGCTACAAATCAAAATGCAACTTACAATTTCGTTACAGTCTGAAAAGACTAAATATTTATCTGCTAAGGCATTTATATTCCAAGAAATTATCTGAGAAAATGATGTTTCTATAAATCTAATATTGGGATTTTTTTTCTCATTATAGTTCTTTGTTATTCTATTTTGTTTTAGATAATATAATTTTCCTTTGATGTGTTTTGTTATGATGAAGCATTGCTTCAACTCTGGTGGTGTTCAAATCCTGGAGAAGGCCTTGAGTAACCTGGTCTAGGGGAAGGCATCCCTGTCCATGGCAGGGGGTTTGGGACTGGATGATCTTTAAGGTCCCTTACCACTCTGTGATTTCATGAAGACAGCACATGAGCTGTCCATACTTTAAAGTAAAATCTACAGCTTACCAAAACTCTAAACTAAAAACATCTCAAGATTTAAAATAAAAATAGTGAAAAGTTATGTTAAAAATATTAAGTTTTATCTCTATTGCACAGGAGTAGTATATTTCCCCATTATTATATGGACTATAACAAACAAGCTTCAGAAAAATGCCGTATTTTTACTGATTTTTTTTTTTGTACATAATATCCACTGAATTAGACTAGTTTTTCATATTTCACTATAGAAGGTTACTGAATATAAGAAGCTGCCAAAAATATCCCAGATCAACAGAGAGCTGATAAAACTCTCAAAACAATTACCCTATTTTTTTTTAATATATCCACTGGGTATTTTATAATACAAGTCAATGGGATTCTTGCCAACCAATACTTGCACACGTGCTCTGACCTTCTGTTTCACTTTTTTTGCCCTTCTTTTGCAACACTCTAACCAGGATTGAACTATCACAGTTCTTTTGTTGTTATTCAGTGACTGCTGAAAGAAGTGGCTTGCCAGAAAAACTCTCTTGTACATACCTGGCCAGAAAATCAGCCCATGCTATTTAAAGGCTGAATGAAAGGTATCAGATTCTATTAAAAGCTTAAGAGCTTTTAATGACTCTTTACAAAGTTACAGCATTTATTTTGTTCTGAAGGACTAGTTGCTGAAATTATCTGTTGAAACTTTAATGGGATAGAAAATTCCTACATTTGTCATAAATATGCACGCTGTCAAACCCATGAGGCAAAACCTAGATTTTTTTATTCTGACAAAAAAGCCAAGGCTGTGAAAAGATTTTAAATTTATTTCCCTCTCTCTCTAAAAAGGAAGCAAGCAATCAACTGGGAAAATGAATAGATTCATCCCAAAGTTAACACAGGGAGAGCCAGGAAATAATGTAACCTTATGGCTACATTTCCCATAGAAACAGAACTGGGCCAAACTGCAAAAATGCATTAAGTACATCTTAAATACAGTACTTAGTACAAAATACTACATTCCAGTATGGTTAACACACAATAGTTACACTTCTCTTAATAAATCATTAAAAGTTCCAGCAATTTCCCTGCAGCCATGTAAGTGTTTGATTTGGTTTAATGCAATGTGACAATGCTAACAGCTTTCTCAAGGATCTTATTTAAGCCTGCAATAAACAAAGGGAAGAATAAGGTGGCTGGCAGGGCAAAGTCAAATCACTTTGCAGTATTCAAATCCTGAGGGGAGGGAGAGATTTTCTTCTTTGTCTTCTTCCAGAATGCACTATCAGATTAGAGACCAAGATTTCAGCCTCTTTTCTAGATCAAAAGTAATTTAACCTCAAATATCTGTAATTCCCTGTTTGTTGCTTTCAAGTTCTATTACAATGTTATGCATATTACTTGTTTTTCTTCTTTCCTGATTTTTGTATTTCGTATAAATTGCTAACTCCCACACTCAAAAAAAAAAAGGTTACCACTAGTTCATGTATTGCAGACCACCAAGAACTTGACCTACAACAGTTTAAGGTCTTGCATCTTAGTAAACATTTAAATGAATATACACTGACAGAGCCAGCTGCACAAAGCTTACCACCATGATAGAAAAATATGCCTTAAAAAAAAGAATAAAATAGTATTCTTTACTAACTAGGTGAATGGGCAGCTATTAGGCACCCCTGTGATTGATTTCTAGAGATTTTCAACAAGTCTGGATGCTCAGAAGAAAAGTAGTGCCCCACGATGAGGAACTAAACTACGATGCCATTTTCGAATTCAGATCTAAACAAAAGACTAAAGAAACACAGAACTTGTCTCTTGGGTACAAAATCATCTGCAAATGAAAATGGTAATATATACCTAAATAGATATTGTCTCCTAAAATACCCCTACAACAATAAAGAAAAAAAACCAAACTATGAAAGTGCAGTGGTACTTGGACCTCTTCTTTTAATTAAACTGACATAGCTCATTCTATCCTAATGCTTTGGAGAAAATACAAATCCCTCATTTTAGAGGTTAAGCACTCAAGGATGGCAGGAACTCTGGAGTCACCTCACTACACTGTGTTTTCAAAGGAAACAAGAATTCTCTTGCTCTGATGTACTTTAAAGAAAAAAAGATTTATTCTACCCTCCAAAATAAATAGAGGGTCTACTACAAAGTGCAGATGTTTCTGTCACACAAATACAGAGCACTCTGGCTCACCTCCAGCAAATCATTTCTGTTCATCCTCAGTAGGTGCTAAAGTGCTTTTCTGGATGGAGCCCTGAGTGCTCAGCACCTCGCACTGTCAAGCTCAGAGGGTCATCACCTTCACAAGAAGCATTTTGTAAATTTTTCTTCTACTAAACTTTCAGCTAACAGTGGCACAGATTTCCCCAAAGCATTTGGTAAAATGGTAGAAAAGATTTCTGACAGCAGCAGCAGGAACTGGGTTTTTTTTTTTGAAAAATTAATCAAGCAGCTGAATTGGTTCTACTGCTATTTAATCAAAATTATGGTGTGCAAGAAGCTGTGCCCTAGAAGTCAAATACTTGTTATTGCTCCCATGGCAGCATAAGTGCTATAAAATATCTCTGAATTTAACAATGCATGTACACAGGTATTTAAGAAAGTGCAGCTTTCTCTTTTGGTAATGGTTCATACATAATTATAAAACATAATAACATTTTGGAATTTATGTGAGACATGAACACATTCAAAATTATAATCACACTGAGGATACAAAATTCAAGCAGCATTCTGTCAGTACCCATGGCAGAGTACACTTCTATAGAAATTCATGGAAACAAAGAAGTACTCCATAAAATTGGATGATTCACTCAGAATTCATTACCTACAACAAGCAGCTGAACCAGAACTCCAAAAAACGACATCCATGGCCAGAGGAATTCACATCCTAATGTTTCACTGAAGATGTCTGTGCTCAGATATTTAAAGTAGAAACATAAAGAACATGTAGGACATGCTTGTACTTCAAAGACACCTCATGACTATGCTCACACTATCAACTTCCTTAGGGATTTCTGATGGGACAAATCTTGTCCCTGCAGCCAACAAAATTAAAATTCCAAAAATATCAATCTCAAGGGTCTATTTCCCAAGAAGGAAAACATACTTTTTCCACCAAGAGATCTCTGAATCATACAAACAAAGTTAAAAAAATGCATGAGAGTACTGCCACAGTGTTTATGTTCACAAAGAACATTCCTGTCTCACTAATATTTATGAACCCACTACTTCATTACTTGTAATTTCTCAGGCAAACAGGAGCAACAAGAAGATTATTTTTAGGAAGAAGGTGAACTGAGTTACACAGGGATATGTCCCCTAGAGAGGAACAGAAGACAAAGGTGTTTGCACTGCAGCTTGCCTGGGAAGGGGGATCCAAGGGTGCCCCCAAACACCTCTTTCCCACATGGAGATGTTTTGGGAGCTGCCAGGGGAACACAAGCTCAGCATTGAGCGCATCACTGTTGAAGGGTCCCCTGCAAGATCTATGCCAAATTATCCAATTTACTTCCTAACATGGAGCAAACTCTTCAGAGCTGAGCATGACCCGAAGTGTAGAGAAGCCCAGCCAGGCAATCAGCTGAGCCCTCTAGAGTCACCCCTCCAGCTGCCAGCACCAGCAGGAACAGACCCAGCCCATCAGAACTCCTGATGTGCTCCTGCAGAGAGCAGTGCCCATGCAGGACACAGATGAAGCCCCCACGCAGAATCCATGAGCAGTCACAGCTGTTGCATGGCAGCAGCACAGGCCCAGTTCTGCAGCTTAGTTCTGCTCAGAAAGGAGCTCCAATAGTGCAACCCGTGTGTTCTGGGATTGAGAAAGCCCTGACAAGCCCTGGTACATCTAGGGAGACTGAGCAATGCCAGCACTCCCCAGTGATGGAGGAGTTTCAGCAGGCAGTCTGGATACACCTCACAATCCTAGATGTCTTTCAGCAAAATCCCCCCACCAACCCACTTTGCCCCTGATTGTGTGAGATATTCACACCAATGCAGACAAGAATTTCTGCTGCTTTCAACTCTTTTATAAACAGTTTTGCTGCACCGTGTAGTGTGGACTCTCCTAACTTAGATCAACTTCTGTAAATAAGGACTGCAGCACATCTGGGTACACATCAATGTATTTAATCAACTTTACAGCCTTTGCTTGGGAAACCCAGTCAAAGAAAAAGGAAAAGGCACAGAGCCCAAGAACATGACAAACAAGGTTACTGGTTGAGGAATGTGTCTTTTCTTGAGGAAGGACTTACACAATCAAAAAAAAAAAAGATGGAAGAAAATAGTTTAGAGTGTTACTAGTCAAACAGCCTGATTTCACATAGTCTAAACAAAGATTCTGCTATGTGGGAGGATTATCACAAGAAATTTTTCAGAAGAGAAGGGCAGCCATTTTAACCAAGCTAACGAGGGCTTTACACAAAGATCTGCTGCACAATGTCTGTGATGGGGGTGTCTGAGCTCCCAGTTCCCAGCATCTCTACAATTCTTTCTGTTGACAGGAACTCCAGGATGTGTTAAATAGTTTTTGATTCCTGCTTTTTCAAGACAAAGAAAGAAAACAAAAAGGAAACAGATCTGAGTATATTAAAGGTCTTGACAGATTGAAAAATTCTGTTCACGTGCTTTAGAAACTCATCATCACTCAAGAAAGCAGCAAAAGATATAGTAACAGCTCTTGGTCTCAGAAAAGTCTACAATTGATTAGGTAAGACAAAGTACCTGGCATTAAACAACTAAGTCATCTGCAAAAACAGGCCAATATGCCAGATACAGTCCTGCATTTTATGAAAGTAAGTAACACCTGGTGGAATATTTATTAATCAGTTTGATATTTCCTATATCTGTTTAAAAAAAACTCATTTCTTTGACAGTGATACTGAGAATTTACCACATATGATTCCTGTGCTCTTTGTATAGTGTATTTGCTCTAGTGTATTTCTTGTATGTAATTTTTGAAAGAATTAAGCACAAAATTACATATGGCTTGGTTTGGGTGGTTTTTTTTAAAATTAATTTAGTAACAGAAACATCAGACATTGAATTGTAGCTCTGATATTGCTTGAAGTTGTTCTACAAGTAAGCCTATGCCAGAAAGAGAATTTTAAGTAGAGTCAGGAATGCTGGGCACTTGATGTTCCTTAGTCAACACTCAAAATCCTGTACCCAGCTGATCTAGTCTGCACACAGTCATGCAGCCTTTTAAATTAACCTTATTAACCAAATCCAGCCAAAGTATGTGTAAATATAGACTGTGTAATCTAGACTTACAAAGAAGCCTGCACATTGAGAAGGGTGCTGCTGTCTCTTGCTCTAAGCAAGCATGTCCTTTGAAAGGTCTTAGCATATTTCAGAATATTTTATCCTCAGCATGTGATGGACAGCTTTACCCTTTCTGTGACACTCCAAAGGTCTCAAGTGTCTCATTAAAAGCAAGCCCTGCTACTTGTGCTGCTTTTCCACATGTCTGGATTCCAGACTTTCTGCTCTCAGCAAGAGTGCTCTTTAGCCCTTTGGATGCTTCAGGAAACATGGGGAACAAATTCATACAGGCTGAAACCACACATCCAAGCTCCTAATACAACCTTAATGTAGGGGAGGAACTACGAGACTAAATACTTGAATTTGGGTTAAACTCACTTGTCCTTGGCCACACAGTAAACTGCTAACTCTGAAATGAGAATGCCAGAGTCCCACATCTTCACTATCTGGCCTGAGGAATGAAGTCTTAAATAAAATATTCTATCTGTATTTCTGAGCAGGCAAACCAAGGGGAAGTTATGTTTATGGGACACAAATTGTGAGTTGCACAATTTATTTATATGGGAATACAATTTGTTTATTTATTGTGAAAATGTAATTCCAGATTTTGATGCAAAAATTAAGAGATGAATGCACAATCTATGCAAGAGAGATTTTATTGTACACCAGTATGCAGAAAAGTATTTATATTTATTTTCCATGTCAAAATAGATATAATAAATAGTTTCAAGTTTTTTTTTGAGTGATGACACTTAAATTCTGCAAAATTATGTGTCAAAGGACATTCTTTTCCATGGAGGTCAGAAGGCCAGAAGGCCCAAGGATTAACAACTTTTTCTTTTGCTTCAACAAATACAGGCAAGTAATGAAAAACAAGAATAAAACAAAAAAATTTACAGGAAAAGAAGATAAAAGCATGGCAGTATTTATGACATAACTCAGTGGCTGAAATGCTATTTCCAGTTTAATTTTATATGATTTTTCTTCAAAATAATAGAATTAATCAACAGCTTTTATACATACCCACATGTGCATATACACACTCCCACATTCCCTTAAGTAATCCAAGAGGTATTAGAGACCTGGATGCTTTTGAACACCCCACCAAGTGCTTATCTAAATCTCTAGGCATGTAAATACTTCTTAAGAGTCTAACCCAAGAGACTCATCAGAGAAGCACACAGGACTCAACACTGCCAAGATATGAGCTCTGTTTCATTTCAGATTCTAGTCACAAACAGCTGAGAGCAGCTAAACTACTACTACTGCATTACTATTACTTAATGTCTTCTTTTGAAGAAATATTTTGTCCTTGAGTTTCATCTGGCACAGCAGAGCAAAGGCTTCTGTTATTTACATTTAAAAGTAATTGCTGGATAGGTTGTGGGTATTTTCTTAATCAATCTGTACATCCAAATCATAGAGCCATAGGTATGCCATAGGGCATGTGCAGTTTGGGGCAGCCTTTGTGTATGGTCTGCAGTTACCACAAAGAGCACACTACAGAAACTGCCAATATTTAAACTATTGCTTGGCTATGGAGTTACCTGTACATGTTTGGACCCATCACCTCTTTGCAAACTACAATGTGTATGGCAAGGTCCACAGCACTGTGGCCTAACACATTTCCAATGGGATTAAGAATTCTGAATAATACTTTTTTCACAAAAATAATTTAGATGATTAAAAAGTACACAAGAAGTTGAATATTCTAGAAGGAAGGCAGACTTGCACAACAAAGCTCAGACTGATGGCTCCTGGCTTGGCAAAACTCTGCCGGTATAAATGAAAATATAACTTTTGCAAAGAAACACTGCATGATTATTTGCAAAGCAATGGCAATCCTACCTACTCAAAAGGCACATGTAATAATATTATATTATACACAGAAGTTCAATTTTTACAGCATTCCTTTTTCTGCAATGAATGCACTGATTTCTTCCAGGAGTCCACTCTATGCCTCCTTTTCTTACTTCTCAAATCCCAGTTTCCTACACTTGCAAAATTAGCTCAAGCTGGCATTTCTTTCACCAGTACGACCACTGCCAGAGTTTGCAAAAATGAAATTTTAAAGAAAACCAGGGCAGATACTATTGCTTTTGGAAGGGTATTTAATGCTCCATAATAATTTAATTCCAAGTCCTAGTCAAAACATTAGCACTTTAAATTCCTATAAAAAGGTTTTCTACAATTTCTTCTTTTAGCCTGAGGATCCCAGTTTCAGAGCCTGTGAGACTGAAAGTGGGGTGGCCCAAAGCTGTACCAGCCATCACAGTTCAGACACTGGAGAAGAGCTGCAGGAATGGAACATGCCTCTGGCAAGAAGGGAAATAGTAATTCAGAGCATTCCCTAAGCAGCCACTACCAGCTGAGTTCCCAGGGTCCCAGTGACAATTTAAACTGCTGAAGCTCCTGTGCAAGGCTGAAGTACAAACACTGCTTGCCTCCCTGAGAGAGAGAGACAGAAAAAGTGATGCTCCTCTGTCCTGTCAAGGTTAAATTGACACCACAGGTTCAAATACCAGGACAAAGCCTGCTCTTTGTTAGGGTATCATCATCTCTGAGATTGAGAAAGAGAAGAGTTTGGCTTGGTGCTCAAAAACTGAAACAAGGGAAGGGTAGACCAAGGAAACCATTTTGCCACTGACTGATTTTATTACCCCCAGTTCTGTGCCAGGGCAGTCAGCTCTGTCAGGCACTCACCTGGGTTCTCCTGGCAGTGCCCTGGTGTGCTCACCTCACAGCACAGGAGTGCAGAGCTGTCACTCTCACACATCTCTTGAGTATTCCTACTAAGTTTTCTAAGTTTTCTCTCTCACACAAACCTTAAGCTAGCCCTGCATCCCAAATGTTGTTTTCTCCTTATTTACTCATCACTGGTACCTTAGCACCTTCCTCTTTTCCTTTCAGTCTCTTTTCACTAGCACTGCTTCCATTTAGTTTGTTTTTCTCTGTTGCCTCACCCCTCATTACCACTTACCTCTATGCCTTAGGTTTCTTTCAGTTTCCATTTTGTTCTAACACTTCTCTCCACTTCTGCTGGATGGCCTGCTCAAAACCTCAGTAAACCTCATACACACACACACTTTTTCCAGAAGGTCTAATCATGATGTTTATTCCAATGCTCAGCCCAACTCAGAGGTACCAAGAATTGTTTAGCTGTTGTTCCATTTTTGTTGCGTGTCAAAGAACATGTTCCCACAGCTAGGAGCAGTCACTTGATAAATTGTTCAGAGAAATGATACTTATGCAGGAAATGAAACATTTTAGAAGAAGCAGTTCTTTTGCACATCTACAGATGATAAAAATTAATTCAATTTTCCATCTTAAATAGCCTCTCTCACAAGCCAGCTCCTGCTTCCCTTTTCCTGATGGGGCTCAGACACTGGAGAAGAGCTGCAGGAATGGAACATGCCTCTGGCAAGAAGGGAAATAGTAATTCAGAGCATTCCCTAAGCAGCCACTACCAGCTGAGTTCCCAGGGTCCCAGTGACAATTTAAACTGCTGAAGCTCCTGTGCAAGGCTGAAGTACAAACACTGCTTGCGTCCCTGAGAGAGAGACAGAAAAAGTGATGCTCCTCTGTCCTGTCAAGGTTAAATCAACACCACAGGTTCAAATACCAGGACAAAGCCTGCTCTTTGTTAGGGTATCATCATCTCTGAGATTGAGAAAGAGAAGAGTTTGGCTTGGTGCTCAAAAACTGAAACAAAGGAAGGGTAGACCAAGGAAACCATTTTGCCACTGACTGATTTTATTACCCCCAGTTCTGTGCCAGGGCAGTCAGCTCTGTCAGGCACTCACCTGGGTTCTCCTGGCAGGGTCCTGGTGTGCTCACCTCACAGAACAGGAGTGCAGAGCTGTCACTCTCACACATCTCTTGAGTATTCCTACTAAGTTTTCTAAGTTTTCTCTCTCACACAAACCTTAAGCTAGCCCTGCATCCCAAATGTTGTTTTCTCCTTATTTACTCATCACTGGTACCTTAGCACCTTCCTCTTTTCCTTTCAGTCTCTTCACTAGCACTGCTTCCATTTAGTTTGTTTTTCTCTGTTGCCTCACCCCTCATTACCACTTACCTCTATGCCTTAGGTTTCTTTCAGTTTCCATTTTGTTCTAACACTTCTCTCCACCTCTGCTGGATGGCCTGCTCAAAACCTCAGTAAACCTCATACACACACACAACTTTTTCCAGAAGGTCTAATCATGATGTTTATTCCAATGCTCAGCCCAACTCAGAGGTACCAAGAATTGTTTAGCTGTTGTTCCATTTTTGTTGCGTAAGTGTCAACATGTTCCCACAGCTAGGAGCAGTCACTTGATAAATTGTTCAGAGAAATGATACTTATGCAGGAAATGAAACATTTTAGAAGAAGCAGTTCTTTTGCACATCTACAGATGATAAAAATTAATTCAATTTTCCATCTTAAATAGCCTCTCTCACAAGCCAGCTCCTGCTTCCCTTTTTCCTGATGGTGTCTCTCTTCTGTTCCCATCAAGAGATGCATATACTTTTGTTCTCTTCAGTGTTCTGTTCAGGAGTCATTTATTGGTACACTCTCATGTTCTTTTATCAAACTACAAGACTGGTTCATCCTGGTAACTTATAATTTCAACTCAAGGTTAAAGGAATAAAGAGTCCTAGGACAGAAATTACCGTAGAGAACAGCCCAGAGAAGATCATGTACTTGCTGTTATTTTGAGAAACAGAAAATAACAAAAGGAACAGGAAAAAACAGCCAGAAAGAGATAAAAACTACCTTTGCTTTCAAGGAGGGTTGCAATAAACCTTTCCTTGAAAACCCATTTTTTAGCAGCTTTGCTTCCTATCACATAGATAAGCACCCTTTATGACTCCACATTTCATTAAATTTGACCTTCTGCCTTTAAGTTGCAAAAGCACTTTCCCTCAGATGCCCTGACACCTGAACGTAAGAACACAACAGATAAGCATCAGACTTGCACTGACTGGGAACACTTGCCAAATGGCTTATAAAGTACTGAGTGCCAGGCTCAGAAAATGCAATGCACCTTGGTTCTAAATCACCTGCAAGAGTAAAGGCCTTTGATTAGAAATCTGTCACTTAGACAAAATATCATCAGCATAACCCTTCATTTTTCAAATGGGACTTGAGTCTCCTCCTGCCTTCAGACCTGCCAGCAGCAAAACACTTTTTGATTTAAGCTTCAGGTGAGACCTACAGCTCTACCAGATAATGATAAATACACGAGCTAGAAGCATACAGAATGTTTAATGTAATTGTAGCAGAAAATGTTTAAAGGAATATATTCCACCACTTAATAAACCTAAAAGGCTAAATTCTGTCTCTTATAATGCATACAGTATTTGTTTTGAGATAATTTTCTTTACAAAGGTTTTTGACAGAAAAATATTAAGCAATCAGTAACCACATGCAGATAATTACGGCAGGACCCTCAAGTGTAGTTGTAAAAAGTGTTTTTTATTTCTTCCCCATAACAGAGCAGCTTTCTGCACTTCCTAATTACACTCATTCCTTATTCCTTTTAACCACTGGCACAAAGTTTAAACATTAGCCACTGAACAGTGTGAAAGGAAATGGGCTGTATATTTTAAAGGAAAAAAGAGCCGCTGTCACAAAGCAGACACTTGATTCCAGCCACAGAGACCTAGAACACCTCAATGGCAGTGGCCCAGCACTTGTTCCAGTAAAGAACAATTCAACCCCTCTGCTCCCCCATGGTCTCTTCACAAATGAGCTGGACCACCCAGTGATTAATGGAACTTGTTATTAACTTACCCAGACAATCTACCCAGCAATATCATTATCCTGAAATTGGACTTTTACCTCTGAGTCCTACAAGCTCTTAAACCAGCTGAACCGGGCACAGCCCCTGCTTCTAGATCTGTAATTCTGAGACACACAGTAATTGTCTAAAGTCTTAAATGCTTTAAACTTGAAATCCCTATCAGACTTGGCATCCTTCCCAGGTAACTACACTGGCTTTCTGAGTGCACCCACTAACTGCAATTTTTACTTGAACTGTTTGACCACAGTAGTGGGAAGAAAAACTAAGAAAGAAACACAGGCTTCACAAAGGCACTTCCAAACCACAGTGCTTTTACACTTGATGCCTTTGGTAGCTACTGAACTTTGGAGGCAGCAAAACCACTGAGAAGTACCTTCCAGAAACTGTGTCCATCTCATGGCAAACTCGAGTTTTTCAAGTTACCTACATGCTACCTACTCCTCCTTGCCTATAAATCCAATTTGTGGCAAAATCCAGATACATTTCAAAACCAAAAATCATATTCCTAAATAAGCCTTCATCTCTATGTCATTGCATAAACCATGGAGCTCCAGTAACTCTCTCTCATGCTTTCTCCAGACTTGTTCCAATTCTCTGCACAGAAAGATTTCCCACTGCCCTTTGATGACTTCAAATGTGGTCCTTCCAAGCAGCACTAAATGATCTTTCCTACTTACTGCAACTGTTCAGTCAGAACATAAACAGTTGCTCAGAAGCAAGCCCAAATGAATACAGCTCTGAGGCCAGTATTTCTACATATGACAAAACAGCCACTCCAGTTGGACAACTATACTTAGTCTTTAATCAAATCCTAAAATGTATTGAAAAAGGAGAGTAAGATACTGAACCCTGAGAAAATGGAGGCACCAATCAAACAGGTCATTAGCATGAGATGGCACATACACCAATGCAATGCTGCCTATGTGCTTAAATTAGATGCACACAGATACTGAAGAAAACCATTATCATGGACAAAGGACAGTCTTGTCCATATATGAATAAAGTACAAGACTCTAGACTCCATAATGTGATTTTGCATTTATATAGAGAGTGACTCATTTCGCACCAGGCGGTGACACGTCACACTATTACTGAGCACTTTAGTCCAACTTGTCTGCTGCAGCTATTCTTCAGCACATGCATTGTACAACAAAAACTACTTTGTACTGCAAAACCTTGAACTCTTCCTGACAAACCTCCACTGTTTCCTAAAGAACTCAATAGTGATGCTTACACATGCATTTCTATATCTAGAAATTCAAAGTCATCATTATTGTACACATCTCTAAGGGAAACTTCTTTGTAAGAATTCAAATGTAATAAAGTAACCAAAGTTTTTGGACACTGCCACGCTATTTGCTCTGCAAGCCTACTTTAAAAACTCTAACAGTGTCAGACTCAAGACAGTCCACTTTTCAGAAGAAAAGATACAGGTGCTTTTAATGAGAAAACCTGATTACATTAAAGTCTCTAACAGTAATTTAAAATTATTGATGTAAGACTTTAAATAGCCAAGAACAATGACGAACCTGAAACCATGAATCTCCACGCTCCACACTTTTACTTCCATATTTCATTACGCAAATCTAAAATACTGTTCCCTAATCTGTTTGAAATCTTGTTTGTGAAAGTGAATATACCCTAAAAAGAGAACTGTAAAGCCATCAAAGGGCCATAAAAAGATACCCATAGTGATTATCCTTCCTCACTTTTTAATTTCACCAACTTCTCACTCAGTTCCAAACTCATGATTAAAACAAACATTCTTTGAAAAGTAAATTCTGAATTTTTTTATTCTGAACGATGGCCTTCCATCTCATTGTGTTGGCTGTTGCTTGTCCAGCCAATACAATGAGATAGAATGAGCATGAGCAGAGTTAGTGGGTGCATCCCACAGACCCATCCTCCTCAGGGCGACCAGGACAAGCAGCACCTCAGTGCCTGTCAGAACCATTTTCTGCCTCTCTTTCAGCATTTTGTTTCAGGTAAAACTGGGAAATATTTCATTCTGTTTCCTCTGCATGGAGAGGAGTTGGAGCTGTGAATGACACATTACACACTGCGTGTATTCCACTGGCTGTTACCACATTAACACTTCTTCCTCCCTCCACAGGTTCCAAGTGCAAAATTTCACTTGGCAGAAATATCATTCTGATTTGGCCTTAAAACAATCCCCCTTTCTGAAGCTGTTCCCTGTGCTTGTAAGGAAGGTGTGGCTTCCTTTTGACCTACTCATATATATCCACTGCAAAGATGAGAAAGGGTGATTGTACCATAAAACAAAATCCTTAAAATCAGAGATTTAAATAACCCCTTTACACACTTCCTTTCCAAGTAATATGAGAACCTTTCATATTATCTTTCTCCTCACTCCTGTTTGATTTAAGTTGTTTTTATATTGGACATCTCTCATGACTATATTAAAAAATTGCTTTTACAGATGCTAAGAAGTAAATGTGAAAGAAGTCCCTTAAAACATTTGTTTTGATCAGAGTATTGAGAGAACAGGAGAAGTTAACACCATATTTTTTACTGATTATCTTGCCCCTTGTTACCTTTAACAATGTCACCCTGACCTGTGTCTCTGCTGTACATCACTTGTCCCAGTAGTACTTACTCCAGCTGAGCAGAACTTCCCTCCCCTGACTCTCCTCTCAGCTGAAATGAAGGCAGTCCTTCCTCCACTTAAGAAATGTGTCCATCTCTCCTTCAACAGCATTCTCAGTCTTTTGATGAAGTGTGGCTGAAGCCTCTCAGATCTCACACAGCTTGAGGTGCTGCTTTCATTGGGAACATTGCATTTACCTATATCCAGGCTGATCACCATTTCATTTAAACCACTCAACTGTCCTGTTTGGATTCCAGGCTTGCTGGATTAGGGATAGATCTTTTTGCCCTCATGTGATATATTATCATAATCACAACATTCACCATTAACCCAGGGTGAATCTGGTAGCAGAGATTCCTTGTGGGCTGATAATTTAGAACTTCAGTGAGATACAAATCCCTTACAAAGCAGAGTTTATTCTACTCTCTGAACAAAACATTCTAATAATCATTAAGGTGCTTTCCCACAGCTGCTTAGCCTTCTCTAAATCCTTTTCATCCCTGTCGAGACATTGCCTCCATTTCCCTCACACTGGTAGCAGCAACTCTTGTGTGCTGTGAGCTCTTCAGTGGGATAATCCACCTGAAAGCTGTTCACACACTGGAGCTGGGTTGATTTTGAGATGGATAAGCTGCCTCTAACAGCTCAGTGTGTGTGATCACACAAGCACCCAGAGCTGACTCAAGGAGGTGGACAGGACCCTGAAGGTAGAGCAAAGCAACCACAGCCTGGGTTCAGGGTGATGCAAGTTGCCATGGAATTTTGTGCTGCATCTGGCAGCATCCAGCAGTTAAAGCTGACTGCACAAACTGTGTTCCTGCACGTGCAGCGCAAAGGTGTGCGTACAGTGAGGGGGTCTGACTTCTTTAATGACTTTTCTGCCCTAAATCAGCAGACTTTACATTACCATTCAATACCTCTGTATTTCTGCTCACCTCCTATAACAGCTGCAATTGCCACCAGTCTAGTGAAAATCTATGCTCTGCCTGGTTCTAGGGAATGTTGGCATATTGTCAGTCATAGTTCTGGAAGAGAGCACTCCTCTGATTCATAGCTCCTGAGAGGAACTGAATACACTTCACGTTCCCAGAACATTACGTGACCAGTTCCAGCACAATGCCCTGGAATTAAACCCAAAAACTGGATCCTTCACTCTTTTCTCAGGTTAAACTACCTAGCTCATTCAGAAGGTGGCTCCCACCGGCTTGTGCAAAAGTTAACATTAAATACATCACTGACTGTAGCACAGGTCTGAACTCAGGAGGGTCTAGTCAGCTTTCAGCACATCAAGAGGCACAGACCTACCCACGGATGTAAAGCTGGACAAGTATTTTACACCTTACTGTAACCATAACCAGTGTGGCACCCTGTAGCTGGGTCCTGCATGAAGTCTGACTAGGTTAGAGTTGCTATAGAATAGCCAATTGCGCCATTTTTCTGTGAGAGCAACATGCTGTTGGTGGTGTTTCTTTTACACTATTTGAAACAAAAAAAAAAGTCCTAGTTTGTCAAACAGGAGAGATCAAGCAACACAAAGATCATAGCCATCATATGCAGAACAAGAAATTAAAATCCTTAAAACATGTAAATATTTTTTTCTTCTTAAAACATGTAACTGCACTGCATAATTCATGATTACCCAATTGCCCTCCTGCATTTCCACCACCAGAGACTTCTGCTTATTCGACAGCTTTACTGAAAATCCATTTAAATACAAATCAGCTGATCTAAAAGTTCAATTTTTTTTTTTTTAAGGCTGAATACATTGGGCCACCTTATTAGGACACCAAGCAGTTACACATCTTCAATGTCCACACACACAATTAGAAAGATCACTTCTACACAACTGATGTCAGAGAGCCCTGTCAAAGAGCAGGAAAAAGTCATGGATAACCTAATTCAGTTTCTGTAAAGCCAGAATATATTCACATCACCTTTGCTGAAGTCACACCTATTCATTCACATTCAACACCAAAACAGTTTATTTGAGTCTTAGCAATTCCTTGGCAATTACTTTTAAGCACCAGTGCAAACTAACCACAGGAGAAATAACACAGACAAGATGTGGGCATTTTTAACAGTGACTTACAGCTTTAAGCTCAAAGCTTATGTATTTGGGCCAAATATTTTTAAATTTGTCAAAGTTCAAGAGCTGCTAGCACTAAAAGATATGTTGCAAATACTTAGTTTTAAAAGTTACTATATGACTACATATTTATCTAAAATAAGAACATCCTTGGCAGTGCCATAGCTTAAAGTGACAGTTTTAGTGAATCCATTACCAGCAAAAATGTGGTCAAGATCATTCCCTACAGAGCCCCAGGAGAGCTATGCAGAGGAAGCAGAACAAGACTGTCAACAGAAGCTGTACACAGCCAGATACACCAACAGTCAAAAATGGTAATTTTAAGTTGATTTGCTTTATAATTAACTTCTCCTCACATTAGCATGCTATTTCTCATCACCACATCTGCATGTTTATCAGCAAGTCTACATTTTATGCATGAAAAGTGACAAATAATATTTATTGCTCTTTCAGAAGCTACTTTCCAGACAGTAATTCTTACAGAATCCCATTCCACATAATCAAGTAAGAAATTTGTCCTTCAATGTTATTAAACTGCTGCTTACATGTTTTAGCACTTAAGCTGTGTTGATTTTAAATCACTATAAAATGGACTGAGAACTCCTTCTCATACTCTTACTTTTTACTGCACATTATTTTGATTTAAATGGCATCATTCCTGCTTATCTGAGCTGCCAGTCCTGTAGCTTCCTGTGCTTTTGGTACAGTGTGAAACATCCACATTCTTCTGCCACACAGTCAGCCCCCACTACTTGATACTCAAGGCAATCTACCTGGTTCTGCTGTACAAGGATTGCACACTTTCCCTTTGAATCAGCAAGCATATAGTCTGTGCTGCTTGAGAGGTTTCTTGTTTGTTTGATTCTTTTTTTTTATTTTTAAGGCATTTTAGTTCACAGTTTTCCCAAGCTTAAATTCATATCCAGCATCAGAGCACTGTGAAGCAATGTACTTCCAGTTCCTGGGTCTGCTACAAATGTAACTGAATTTTTAATGGTCTTAAAAGTCTCATTCCTCAAATATTTTGAAAAATCCATCAATGTGCTCCTAGCAGCACTGCTGACTTAGCTAGGATCCACAGATGCCCTTAGAAACACTACCCATGGGAAAAAAAGAAGAACTTAAGATTATCTTAGTCTTTGCTAATGCACCCTGTACTCATAATGAGTTGGGAAATCTAAATGGAACACACAAGTCTCAAGCACTTTCTTGTATCAGTTTGCAATAATCCATGCTCCTTTCATTCACTTAACAGAAAACCTCCATGTATCACAGTGAAAAGTGAAGAAAAAACCCCTCAACCATAACTTCATCAGTTTGTTCACCATGACTAGTTTGGAAAGGAAGTCACTGGACGTTTTTGCCTTATTTTCGTAACTCTGTTTCAAAACCTGCCAGTGGTTTTAGGCAGCAAGACATTGGTACACACAACACCACAAACTTGAATGTAACTGGGGATAACAGGGCTCCCTCAGCTCCATTTCTAAGAAAGACACACACTGTCCTGAATCTCCTCAAGGCACAGTTCCTTCTAGTAGTAAGAGCAGCACTGCAGAAATGCACCACTGACTTCATCCATGGGACAGAAAAGAACCTCCCTCAGCACTCCCACAGAACTGACCTCCACTGTAATCACATTAAACAAATGACAGAGAAAACTGAAATAATTTCCAAGTATAATTTAGACACAGAATACAGACCCCTGCAGAATTCCCCAATGAGCCATAAAGCACCAGTGCAAATGAGGTCAAAAGGCTCTGTCCCCCTCTGGGGGGGCACCATGGCTTTGCAGCAAGAAATTCCTACAGAAAAGGCAGCACATCCATCAGTAGCAAAACAAGACAAGTCCCATGAAACAGAAACCTTTAACCACAGCTGAAGAGATCACTGAAGGGAAACTCTTAATCATCAAAGTCACAATGAAAATGCCATGATTCTTGCATTCTCCATACAAAACAAAGCAGTCGATATAGCCCCTAGGTAGTTACTACAAAGTACAGGGGGAAAAAAGCAAGTAGGGATTATTCAGAAGCTAAATCCATAAAATGATAAACAGTTAATCTTAAAGGTAAGTTAAAGTTGCTATGTTCCAGTGCCTCAGGCAGTCAGTCATCCAAGCAGATCACACCAAACACAGAATTCATCCTAACATCTTTAAAAATATTATTTTCTTTGGAAGAAATTTCAGAGAGCAGACTGGAACTGCTGGTTCTGAATTGATGAAAGGTCTTTGATTACCAATTTCCTCATTTAATGGGTCTCCTTCCCCCTCCCCCTGCACACATCTCTTGTGACCCAGATGCCAAGCTGGCAGGTGCTACATGCTCTGCGGGAAAGAAAGACAAAGTGTTCCCGTGTTTGTGTGTTCTCTGACCATACAGATGGCACAGGCACCAAATTTCACTTTCTAGCTCTAGAAACAGGATGGCAAAAGGCAAATCATAATTTTGAATCAAAACACTGACTTTGTGACTCCCAATCCAACATTTTGTTTATGGCACTAAGCACATTTCACACACACACACACACACACACACACACACACACATTCTCTGCTGAGGAGATACCATTACCCAAAAATCCCAGCTTCTAAAAGATTGTTTCCCCATTCCAGAGGGGTATTAAACACAGTAAAGGTAATTGAAAATACCATGTTCAGCCTTGTCAAACTTTCAGTCAGTAAAATTACATCATTTTGTATTTATCAATACATATGCAAAATAAATTTTAAAACCAACAAATAATTTTTAAAAAACCCACAGTGACTGGACATTGCTTCTATAGTCTAGAAGCACAAAATCTACTTTTGGTTCTGCCACTGACCAGCTCCTTATCCTTGAACTCATTAGTACCATATTTATTGGCAACTGTAAGGAAAAGAATGAGAACAGTAAGTCTTACCAGCACTTGCAAAACACTCACAAGGGAATAAAGGGGCTGTTACTACCTAGGACCATTACCACTGTTTTTTTATATTTTATTTCTTTTTTCTTTGGTTAAGAAAAAAAATTTAAAAATTCCTTCTCTACTTTTCCACCTTAGATCTGTAACCTGACTGCAAACATAGAAAACAGAATTTTAGAACCCCTTGATTTCCTTTGAGTCCTGAATTTCTTAAGTCATGCTCAGTTGTTAACCAGACTGATTTCACTGTAGTCATTACAGTTCATTAAACACAAGTACAGTATCAAAACTGCACCTTAATTAGGGTGGTAAGAAAACAGAATTGATTCTCCTCAGAGGCTTGGCATTGTCCTTTGAATAGCAAGTATGTAAGGCCAAGTTATTTTTGTGTTTCACGTGCACAGCTGCTGCTATCTGAGATGCTGCAGGAAATCAACTGGTATATTCTCCCATCAATGCATAAAACTCTCAGTAACTTTGATAACAGAAACATGTACAAAGTGAAAGGACACTAGGGCTCTAGAAAATTGAATAGAAGGTGTAACCTGACATTTGAATGGCTCTTTTCTAAGTGGACTTCTGAAAAGAATTGTTAAAACCTACAGGTTTAACTCTCAACTAGCCATGAAACTCCAGCAGTGCCTTCCTCTCCACAAACAGAAAAGAGACCAACACTGAGAACCCTGCACAATACAGAATGAGACTATGGCAATAAACTGGGGTGAAAGTGGCATTAACAGAAACAGAAGCACTTTGTCCTTAACATTATCATTATAAGAGGAAGCCTCGGTTTTAAATGCTTTTTACAGAAGCTATGAAGAACAGGATGCATTTTATATTTTATTTACATGTGTGTTTACAGAAACTGCAGGTGCACTGCAACTCCAAGTGCTGCTAAAGAAAATCTCAGTGCAGTGCTGCTGCTGGCCTTCCCCTGGCTGTTTGCTTTTCAGCATTGCAGGATTCTCAGGAGCCTGCACTGCAATGTAGCACCCAGCATGTGCCGCAGTGACTCAGGCAGCAGCAGGAGCCTGGCATGGAGTGCCAGCTCTCACTCCAACTTTCAGGATGCCTGTGCAAAACTCTACAGCAAAGCCAAGCTATAAAAGGAGACAAATTCAAGGAGAAAGTTCAGCTCCTACTCTATTATGCCACTCTCTATTCTTTTTCGATGCCATTCAGACTTTATTATATAAATATTTTATGTGTAAAATATAAATAACCTCCTTCCAAATAGCAGCTGCATCTCCGCTAGGTTTCTGAGTTACTGCATTATGATCCCCCCTTGCAGGCTGGGAGAGCTGCATTGTTAAAGGCTGCAGAGCACATGACCTCCACATTCTGCTACCTTGGACTGTGCTAACTGAAGCACTCACAGCTCCTTTTTCTACACTTCTGCCTTAGTGCCAGGCCACCTTAGCAGCTGATAAATACAACTGTAGAAGTACAGGTATTCATTTAAAAATTTATCAGACAAAAAACTAAATTCTCTTGTCCTTTTCACCACTGTCCTTCTTCCACTATTCTCTAAGATGTGAAGAAAAGTAAATCCAACTATCTAATAAAAATTAGGAACAGGACAGAAGCTTTCTCTGCACTACTGTCATGGATTTATCATGCCTAATTCACACTGGCTGTGAAAGGACAGTATCTCTAACACACTGTATGACAACAGCTTATAGTCCTAGGAAATAAATATAAGTAGATAAACTAAAAATATAACTAATAAAGCTTCCTTTCATGTCTCACTGTAAAGTTCAGGTTTTCCTTGTATAAAGTTTACCAAAGTATTTCCTTTGCTATCAAGCCCTTGTGTAATTGGAAATTTTTTGTGTATTAACTCAATGTCAACATGGACCTTAAAAGAGGCTTAACTATTATGTCTAGGCTAGTATCTAGAGCATAACAGAAAAGAAAAATAGTCAAGAGAACAAGAAAAAAAAATCACCAAAAACACCACCACCACCCCTAATAATCTAACAACAAAATCCAATCACACAATTTATTCCGTATGAGAAACAAGGTGGTCTTGGTTCTGATTTGGTTTTCACTCCAACAGACGGGATCAAAATGCCACACAAATCAATGGAGAAAAAGCAGAAATCTGGGATATATGAAGCAGCATCCCTGCAACTGTTAGTGACAGCTGAAAATTTTAAAAATATTAAAAAAAACAGGAAAAGGCCATTTAAAAATTGCTAAAAAATTGCAGCAGTTGAAAAGACAAATGCCATTCAGGATACATTAAATTAAAACACAGAGCATATTATTTATATATTTATTACACTAGGTTAAAGATTTTGGTTGTTTTGGTTAGAAAATCTGCTTCCCCTTAGGCTCTGTCCATAGACAACAGAACCAGCTCCTGGCTCACACTCTCTTGGAGCCTCTCTTCCTTCACTGACAGTGGGAGAAGGTTTAAGAACCCAGTCTGCAGAGGCTACAGTAGCTGTTGATGACCACATTACAAATAAGACAATAATTGTGAATATTGGCAGATGTGTTTCTTTTCTCAGAAAAGCATTACTCTCTACTACCTCTGAGAACCTAAGCCTAAGAAATACAACATGAATAAGTTGTTGAAAGTGAAAGTGCTTCTATACACAGCCTTCAGCTACAATTAATGTAAAAAAAATTTAAAGTGTGAATTTAAAATCAACAGATTTCCTATGGCAGTATGATGGCTGAGCTTTCAAAACACCCTAAGGGAGGGAGGTTCTGAGCTCACCAGCCTCCAAGCACTTGGAAAAATCACACATCCTTACACAGGGATCCTAGCCTGGCTGTGGTTTTAGAGCACAGCAGAAATTAGAAATGCATCTGACACCTATTAAGGCTTTCTTATTCACTCTCTGTGCTTCTTGCTTTTCCAAGCTCTAAAAATACTCCCAGCACCCACCAGAAGATGCAGCCCTCCCACCACCTGGGTTATCCCACATGCACAGAGAGCCAGGCCTGCAGAAGCAGCAGGCAGATACACACACCTACATCAAAAGCTTTCAAACTGAAAACAGGAAAACAGATCTGATCTGGCAGGGGCTGAAAGCAACAGGACACAAACTCTCACTGCAAACAAAACTCCACAAAACTTAATTAAAAATATATACATTAAAAAAAAAAAGTGAATTTCATGGGAGTTGCACATGAATTAATCAGCCCTGAGAAACAGCCTGCCCTTGCTTATCAGCCAGTGAGAGGTGGTAAGACACGTCACAGGTTCTGCTTGGTATTTCATGAGTTAAATGAGTTATACTCAAGGAATCATCACTGATATTTAATGGAGAGAATGAAAGAGATCCTCATTGCAGTACACTTTCAATTAAAGAACTTCAATTTCAACTTATAACCTAAGTAGAAAGCATAGTAAAGAAAATTCTAATAACATGAAGGGTGTTATCACTTCCCAACAGACACAGAAACTTTGAGATACATCCCAGCTTCAGGTCTATCCATGCCATGACACCAGGGGAAGCAATCATTAGGGGACAGATAATGGAGTAGCACTGCAGCTTTATCTATTGAATGTACAGAAAAACAGCTCAAACTCTACTCATCTTGTGTTAGATGTGTAACACAAGAGCTGTCTTCTAGATCTCACTGCCTGACACTACAGTGAAAACCAAACATGCAATTTTCAGTGGAAAATAAAAACAATTGGGTAAAAAATTCTAGGGGAAAACCACCCAAGCACTTCCTGTGAATTACTGGATTACAAACAGACCCATGGTGATTTTTACTACACGAGCCAAGTTTGCAATAGCTTGTCATGCCTGATTTTGGCAAGGGCATTAGTAACCATAAAAAGTTAACTGTTGACCTTTCATAAAGCAAACACTCATTTACTCAAGTGTAACTTCAGACAAACCAAGCTGACAGCATCAAACATCCCAGAAACCTCCACTGCATGTATCAAATCATAAGTAATTTTTGTTTTCCTGGATTCCTGCACTTAGAATTTAAGCCTACACACAAAGGTGAGCATCACTGGTCAACAAAAGCTGTACATACACAGGTTTTTTACAAGCACAGAACTGAAATGCAGTTTTTTGCAAAAAAGTTCAGTAGTTCAGTAAGAGCAAGCAGAGTTTAGAATAACTCCATTTATTTTACCTAATCTTTTTATAACTATGTATCTATAGTACTCTACATTTCATTTAGAATTGGAATTTATTTCCATTGAACAGAAGTCTACTTTAGCATGGAAATAGTATATATGTATCTTGTAGTTTTTGATATTAGGTCACATTTCTGAATGAACTGTTAAAAACAGACTGTCTTAATACACTTACTTCAGCCTTCAGATTTTTTGTCCTTAGGTTCTGTCAGCTTTCAAATATTACTCTTATTCCTTAATCACATGTCCTGACAGTAGTCTCATTCCCTCCACTATTCCTCAATGTCCTCTGGGACATTTGCCAGTTTTTGTCATCTGCCCCCATTCTCCTTTGGGAACACTAAAGGAATTAATTTCATTCTTTCCCCAAGCAATGCCTGTCTCTGCTGTTAACAGTTACCACTGGCATCTTTCATCCACTCAATACACAAAGGTCTCTGTCTCCTTAAGTGATCCCACAGTACTTGGAAATTTAGCAAATTTTCTGTAGAGAAACATCTCTCATGCTCTGCATTTTCTTGCTTTAGCGTTTTGTAAAAGAATTCTTCTAAAAGATGGAATCCCAATATTTCCATTTTTCATGTCCCACCTTATTTTTGTTAGTTCAACAACTTTATACATCTAGGCATGACTGTGCCTCTGTGTGCCAGAGAGAATCAGTTTCATTGTTTAGACATGGCTGGTTTGATCCACTACATATATATGCTATTTCTTCTGTTATTTCCCCCAACATCTTATATGGATTTTTACAGAATGAGCTTTTAAGAAGGGTCTTCTGTTACCTTATGTACAAAAAAAAAAAAAAAACCAAACAAAAAACCAACCAGTATCTTATTCCTAAACTTTAATTTCCTAATAATGACAGATTTTTTCAATCAACTGATTTAAAATTTCTCGCATTTGAAAATAAGTTGAAATTTTACCTTTGACCCACAGTGACAAGAAGAATATTCTTATGAGTAATGCATTGCAGTTCCTTACTGTATGGAATGTTGGAAGTCATACCACAACTTTCCAATAAATGCAGTCAAATTAAATATATTCTATAGCTCCTTTCTGCCATTATTACCTTTATCAGACCCCACCCATCCTTTTGTTTGTTTGTTTACGTTACATTGAGCAGGATTAAGTAACCTGCACTGTTACCAGTTGCTAGACAAGAGGGCTCTTGCTGTGGTTACCTCTCAAACTTCCTCAGTTATGTATGATCTGCTTCCTGAGTTACAAACTCACTACAGCAAAGGCTGCATCACTTACCAGCCTGCATCACTTACCAGCATATCAGATGCCAAACAAGCCAAAAATTTTAATAAATTGTCCTTGGATTTGTTTATTCTACAGATCCAGCATTTTCTCAAAGGAACAGTGAAAGTTAACTAAAAGAAACCAATTCACAACATTTTTCAGGATCAGTACATTCCATGAAAGAGAGCACACTACTGAAACATTAGATACAAATATTTAGCATCTCTGTATCCAAACAAAGTGCAGATTCTGCACTTGGGCTGCTGACAAGCCACATAGCTGAAGGAAGACCTAGAAAGACAACAGCCAAGCACTCAAAGAACCTTTAT
Organism: Emberiza elegans; assembly: GCA_024865655.1. Classification (NCBI taxonomy): domain Eukaryota; kingdom Metazoa; phylum Chordata; class Aves; order Passeriformes; family Fringillidae; genus Emberiza; species Emberiza elegans. The sequence goes on from JALJVW010000398.1 coordinate 9,696,659, forward strand.
TTTCCTCACTCTCACCAAGACAAGAACAGTTGTCAGATTTTACTGAACAGGTTACAGACACTAATTTCGATACTACCATTATTATTAATGACAGCCAGCAGAAATACAGATCTCTTTGACTTGGAATGAGCAAGCAAAGCAGCTGAGACTTCCAAAAACCTTCAGTGGAATCCCACTGCAGGCCCATCCTGAAGCCCCTGCATCAATGCAGGGTTTGGCACTGGCACCTTCCTGCCACGGAATTCAACCAGGCTTCCTGCTTGGCAGAAAGGTGCTTCTCTCTTAAAAGAAACCAGCTAAACTATTAAAGCAAAGCACATATAAAAGAGAAAAGAGATAAAGGAGACAGAAGATGACAAAGATTCACTCTAGAGAAGATAAAAAGTACAGGATCTAGAAAAGAAGGGAAAACTCTAGAAACATCTGATACCCTCTACAGGACAAATACACGGCATTCCAGGTAGGATAACAAGCCAGCAATTCGTGGCAGATCAAAAGAATGAACTCTTTAGGGGAAAGCGGCTCCCATACACGCTGTAGCTTTAACTGAGGCCTCAAAACACGACCACGAACCCACCACTAAATAACAAATGTTATTAACTAAAGGAAAGACCTGAAGCCCCAAGCAAAAGAATGGAAGGGGCACCCGTCTGCTGTGAGAACAGCACCTGAAGCTGACAGGCAAAGCCACAAGGGCAGGACGCGGGGGTACCGCTGAGGGAAACACTCCCCGGGGTGCCAGGGTGATGCTGCCACAGACGGAGGGGGGACCCGTCGCCCGTGCGGGAGCGGGCGCTGGGCGAGCCGCCCATCACCGGCAAAGCCCGGCCGGCCCCGCCGCGGCCCCCGTACCTGGCTGGCTTTGTGGAACTGCTTCTTGAGCCCCGCCACCGACATGGTCCCGCCGCCGCTGCCCCGCGGCCGCCCGGGCCCAGGGCCGCCCGCGCCCGGCAGGTCCCCGCGCCCGGCCCGGCCTCGCGCTGCGCCGCCCGCGCGCCGCCGGGAGCATCGCCCTCCGCGCGCCCGGCCGCCGCCGCCCCATTGGCCGCCGCCCGGCCACATGCAAATGTGGCGGCAACGCCGCCCGCCTATTGGCCGCTCGACGGGATATGCAAATGAAGCGCTGGGAGACGCCCACGCTGCGCTGTCGCATGGAGACAGCGGCGGGAGCCGGGCGGGGGCTGTGAGGGGACGGCGGCGGCGAGGAGCGCCCACAGGGCATCCACAGAGCATCCACAGAGCATCCGTCCCGCGGGGGGCATCCTCAGGGCATCCACAGGGCATCCCTCCTGCGGGGAGCACCCACAGGGCATCCACAGAGCATCCCTCCTGCGGGGAGCACCCACAGGACATCCACAGGGCATCCCTCCTGCAGGGAGCACCCACAGGGCATCCACAGGGCATCCACAGAGCATCCGTCCTGCGGGGAGCATCCTCAGGGCATCCACAGAGCATCCCTCCTGCAGGAGCACCCACAGGGCATCCACAGGGCATCCCTCCGGTGGGGAGCACCGCCCGGGCACCCACACAGCACTCTGCCCATGGGGAGCACGGCCTGGCACCCACAGGGCACCTCTCCCGCGGGGAGAACAGCCCCGGCACCAAAAGACCAGTCAGCTGCCTGGTTTCATCCATCTTATTTCTAATAAGGCTGAAAATGTCTCATTATGGGTCTATCTCATTTCTTGTGGTTCAACGTAGCATCTCTGTCTGAGCTCATTAACCTCAGGTCCATTATTGTAGGTGGTAATTTAATTATAGCTCTCAAAACATGAAAGCTCTTGCAGCAGCCCTGAACACACCTGGCTGCTGCTGTGCACCAGAAAAAATCCACTGGGTAGCATGACTCCATACCTGCAATGATGCTGCTCAGCGTTCCAAAAGGCACAGTCTCACTCAGAAGAGCAGACAGACTAGAAAGAGCTCTGCTGAAAAGATGTTTTAGTTGTTTGGTTGGTTGTTATATGAGGGATTTACTGATATACTGAAATATGGCTGTGTATCAGGAATATGCTGATATAAATTAGAGATGTGGTTCTGCCTTCATGGTAAAGCAATTCCAAGCGATGCTCAGATTCTGGGGAAGATAAGCTCTGTGATAATGCTGCTTGATCCTGGCTGTAAGGATACTTGGGTGTTATGATTCAGCTGAAACTTATGCAGGGACCTGGGGAGCAGTTCAGAGATGAGCTTTGCTGGCTGCAGCAGGGCTCTCTGTTACTCACTGTCATGCTCACTGCATTTTGATTGAGTTGGGAGAGAAAAACATTCAGAGTATGTTAGTGTTATTTCTTTAGAACAGCAAAGAAGAAAAAATACAAGAACTTTCATACTGGTTGTCACAATGTAATTTGGGAGAAAGGAATCACTGTTCCTACTTAGAAAAAATTATTATACCACTAAGAAACAAAGTGTAAAGACAAACACATTAACGAGTTAAGGATCTGGCTTGACAAAGGACTCTCTGTAGAGGAGAGGGAGAAGACAAAGCAAAGAGGAGAGCACCAGTGAACATTTGCTCTGGAAGACAAACTGTTAGGTGAAGTCCTTCAGGGATTTGGTAATGTTTGAAAGAAGCCCGCCGTCACCATGTTATCTGGTGCCACCTGCGTCTAGGGAAAAAGAATTTTTGTTCTCCTTATAAGTAAACATGAATACACCACAGACATCTGATTTCAGCACTTGTTTCCTCCTCCCTAATTGAAACTGGCAGCAAGATGTTAACTGTCAGAGCCAAATTAGTTATGGCTTAAATTAGTGACATGTTTGTAGACACCTCAGGTGAGGAAATAAGGCCTAAACTAGAATATTTGAGCTCCATAAAAGGAATTAAAGCAAGCTCTTACTGTACTATGGAATTAGGGAGACAAGGCAGCTTTGGTTAATCTTCAGTTTTAGGAATGGCTGGACCAGAGCAAAGGAAGGAGTTTGAAATAAATCACTGTGGAGGGGAATGAATGGATTATGGAGCTGCTGTGGGTGTTAGCTGTAAAATTGGATTAGATAAAGAACTTTAGTAAGGCTGTATGTCTACAACTCATTTTTTTTTAAAAAAAATCCTGCCCAAGGACAGCAGCCATGTTGTCTCTGCTGAAGAGGTATAAGAATTTGCAAGTGAGAAATGCCTTGTGGGAATTTCACTTCATAGCCTAATTGCTCAGTGATACAGACAAGATGAAAACCTAATTAATGAGCCAATTTGTGTAGTCCAGGTACTGATGACTGGTGGAGACGCCCTGAAAGACACTGGTATTCAGTTCAGATACAAGTAAAAGTTATAGCTTGTAGCCAGAAAGACACAGTGGCTAAGGAATGTCTAGAAGGCTCTGTAATCACATAGTTATATCTCATGGAAAAAAAAAGGGGTTGTAATTTGCTGGGTGATAATCCTTAAGTTTTATGCAAAGTTAGTGATTTAGTCTATAAAATGAGAGAAATGCTACAAAAAAAATTGAGGAGTGGTTCAGATAAATGCTGATATGAAAGGAAAAAAAACTTCTATTAAAGTTGTTATAAGTACAAGACAGGCTAGGGCATAGCACAACAAGGGCAAAGTGAAAAATGCTTCACAGAGGGGGCCTTCAGGGCAAAAGTTCTAGATGTCTGGATATTCAAACAACAATTACACTTCCACTACACAGGAAACATTAAAGTGCATGAGAGGAATTCATAATGGCTCCAACATGTTACTGAATCAGGTGTGCTAAAATGGACAATAGAATTTACACAAACTGAGAACTCCTAACTGGGCTCAAATCAAGGTAGTGACTAGAAAATAGTCACTGCCTGCTCACATGGGAGAACTGGGCTTGAAAATTGGTCCTGTGAAATTCAAACAAGATAGAGTCTCGAATAAAAGGTTAAATTTATAACTTACTTGCATTTCAGTGTGGTTAATACTATGGGGAAAACACTGTCATCATAAACTCAAATCTAAAGATATGATAAACAATCTTATAGGTGTTTGGTTTTCAATGAACAAATCATCTTACTTGTAACAGCTGAAATTGCAGCAGCAGCCACACAAAGTATTAGGCTTCCAGCAAAATGAAAACTAAAAGTATTTTTTAAATTATCTAGAGGCATCTTAGAATTTGAATTTACTTGTAATTTGAAGCCAACTTCATTCACATTCATTTGAATGTCTCTTAAAAATAATGAAAACTGTAGTTGAAATATAATCTGGGTCTTTGGTGGTTACTGCCATAAAAGAAAACATCAAAAAAGATGAGGAAAGATGAGAGGAAAGATGAGTTTGCAATGAAATTCTATTGTGTTTGATTCTGGGCCATGCTGACTACATTATTAAAGCTTTTTTTTGTATATATTTGGGCCTTAAGGAAAAGATTAATTACTGTGCATCAGCTTATAATGCAATACATTTCAACACAAGGCATTAGAAGGAGACTTTGTAGGTACTCACCTGATCCAGGGCAAGAGCAACTACAAACAACAGTGAGCAAGACTCTCAGGCATGGTGTGATATCCATTAATGGTCTGTGGATTATCTGTATGTAATGACAGGGCTGATTACCTGGTTAGTTCTCATGTTAGTCATCAAAATTGTGGCAGTGGGCTGTGGTTTTGGTCACAGGAATAGGGCATATTTGAAAATTATTGTTCAGAAAACAAGCATTTGGAAACAATAATCCTCTAGGAAAACTATGCCATTTGAAAGAGCAGTTGGCCAATAACCCACTCTACAAGAGCAAACTTGTAGAAAGCCTTCAAAATAAAGCAGGCTCAGATTCACCTAGGTTGACAATTCTAGAAAAAAGAGGGGATTACTAAACTCAATTGACACTGATTCTTAAGTTTTGACCCAAGCCAATTAAGTAATATAAAACATAGTGTTCCAGACTGAAATCCAAAGGACTAGAACACTTGGTGAAATCAGTCCCAAATGTCATCCATTTAATTATGTTTGGTGTCACACAACAAACCTGGGAGCTGACACTGTGAACGCAATGCCAACAGCAAATGACCCCAATAATAAGAACAGAAGAAAATCCTTCTGCAATATATGCCCAGGATGGTAAGGACATGTCATGTGGCTGTTTTAGCAGCCTTTCTATGTATTTAAATGAAATAATTATTTATAATTAAACAAAAAGAATTCATCACACAAAGATGTGTTCATGTGCAGGAGCAGGCCAACACTACATTTTTGTTTCTAGAACACAACCAAGCAATTCTGCAGATCAGCACATTCTGCACAGATCAACTGGCTCAGGTATTTCTGAAAGGGCTTTACATTGCAGTATACATTTCATAAGAAATCATGAGAAACGGAAAAGAACAGACAGTTTTCCCTCCACAGCCAGCCCTGGCCAGCACTTGGAAAGCTCCTCATTCCAAAGGGACACTGCTGGCAGTTAGAGCAGGAATATGTGACCCTGGGGCCAGCAGACACTCTGGCTAACCTACTGCAGTTGTTTAGGATGCTTATGTTTGCTCCCCAGATCTTCTAACTAAATGTAGCTAGTGAATTATTTTTGGCATATGTGACTGTTCTTCTCAAGCTGACTTTCCATATGTGTTGCTTTACCATTATGCAGATCTTTGCTTTTCTTGTCTCCTTCCTGTGTTTGTATTCCACATGCTTCTCCACGATACTGCACATACCTTCTGTCCTCACTTTGCTAAGTATCTGGCTGTTGTTCTGCAAGTGTCAATAACAAAACAGAAGTTTGTTAGGCCATCTGTCATTAAATAATAAAGATAGTTCTAATTATGTGTTTCTTTTAAAAAGACATATAAACAATTCAGGTGAGTTCCAAATCTAGACAGAGTATTTTTTAAGTTACATATCTATACAGTCTGTACTATAAGTAGATACTATAATTTTAAAAACTCAACAATCTCCTTTTTTTGTGTATGCAGCTCTGTCATTCTGAAGTTTCTAAAAATTCGCTGTCCTGATCTTGCAAATTATACCATGTGGATGGACTCCTGGACAGCTCCAACTTGGAGATCTTGTAACTTTTAGGTGCCTATGTTGTTCCTGGTATCACTAAAATAAAAAAGGTTCTGTAGTTAACATGCACCTGGGGACTCAGTGCTCTCAGACAACACTAGGCTGCTGAAAAAAAATTAGTTATGTGTCTAAATTGAAATAAAGATGTGACTGTCCAAAGTTACTCCACAGAGGAGACAAACCTGAAAATACTGGAGTATTAGTAATCCAGGATATATAGAGCATTTTTACTGCCTCCTCACTTGCAGTTTTCAACTTGAAAAACCATTGTAAGATGTTTTCTTTTGGATCAGTCTATTGCCCTAAATGGAAAAACTTCCGTTTTCTGACCAAATCAGAAAACCAGCACTTAAACTTTGAATCTCATTGCAGTCAGTGCAGCAGCATTACTTCCCACGAGCAGCTCTGGCTGCTCAATCCTCTGTGGAAGTGTTGCCTACAGAGCCTGCAGCCCCCAGAGCAGATCCCTGCATGGGGCTGCTCCGGGGCAGCCGTGGGAGCCGAGGGCTGAGCACGGCAGCGCAACTGAGCACAGGAGTCCAGGGGCAGCTGCTTCAAGGAGGTGCAGCAAGGTAACAAATCCACCAGGAAAAAAACTCCTTTTTTTCCATTGGAATACAAAAAAAAATATGTGGCCATTTCTGAGCTGAAATTTTTTAACCTCTTTTCTGGGGAAGGAAAAGCAATCTATTGTAAAACCTATTTGATTTAGGAGAAAAACAAATGTTGATGGTATCATCAATAAGCACAGAAGGAACATCTCTCTGTGAGGTGGCCTTTTTAGAGTAGCTATGTTTCTTCTTATTAAAGAGTAAGGCAAAATAAACTTTTGATGAGTCATTGTAGTAATGTGGAGAAATGTTGCTTTGATTTAAACAGATCGCACCTGAGTTGTCTTTGCTGCTGATTCACAGGTGACAAAATAAAGGTACTGATTTTCTGCATACAGCTGCCTGTGTTCATCAGAAAATGCTGAGACTCTCATGGCTGAAAATGCCAGCACAAAATATGAAGTTGAAATGTTGCTAGAAGAGGAGCACTAGCTCCAGAAAGGTGTGAAGGATATTCATAGTAATGTTAAAGTTACCGTATCATAAACTACGGTATCATTCTGTTCCAAAGCAGAATGTTGTACCATGCTGGTGTAAGCTGGATCACATTTGCTGTCTGAAATCCCATCTAGAATTTCATGTCACTGTTATATATGGTACAGAAAAAAGGTTTAAGTAACATCTTAGTAAGTCTTGACCTTTATAATGATGTTTTTCAGTGGAAAAAGGCCACACTGAAGAGTAGCATGACTGCCTTGCCTTGCTTAGAGAATGCAATGCACAAGCTTTAAAAAAATCATTATTTATTCAGCTATATCTGAGAAAAAAATATATAATCGTCAATAAATCTCAGTAAAAATCTGCAAGGAGAGAGATTGCCTGTAGTGAGAGGAGACAAATAGTAAAATGAAGTAAAAAATCCAGTGGTTTATCTTCTCCATGTTTAAGTAGATGCTTAATTCTATTTTAACTTGCTTTATATTGCAGAACAGAAAATTTTATCAACTCTGTGACACAGAGTCCTTATATAATACACAATGTGGACATTTCAGAGTTGGACTGATTTGTAAAAGCAATTTGAATATCAGTAAGTATCTTGGAGCAAGTGTGTGAATATTCAGGCATACCTGAATTTAACAAAACTTCTACAACATAGATGTTGTTTTGCTTTCAGTGTAATTTAATAGGTCTTTTGGGATCTGCCGTGTTTGAACATCTGGGAAACATCACATGTTGTCTGTTGATCAATGAGGCAACAGGAAAGGCATGATGTGACACAGATGTTAAATATGGCAATACTCCATAGACCAACTGGATCACAAATGGCAATGATCAGACTTTGAAAAATCTGATTAAGATTCATTGACTGGATAAAATTCAACTAGTTTTTTTTCCCCTTCAGATTTCCTAACTGTTCTTATAACAGTATTTAGTGGGTATTATTGTGGTCAATGAATTATTGCAAACTGGCTTATTTGGAGGAACAAAACGAGGTAACTGAAGACAAGGACTTTTACTATCAAATACTTTACAGGAAGATGGATAGAACTTGCCAGATCCCTGCTGTCTCATCATGAAGATTAATGTCTACTACTGGATAACGTTGCCACTTCTCATAAAAAAAAGAATCTATAAAGCAAATTTATTGCATTAGTTTAAGCCTCAGTTAATTGACTAACTGCCACTATAGTAAGAAACCTTTTTCTCTCTCATATGCAAAAGAGAAATTGTGTATACGGATTCCTCTAACTGTTACCCAGGAATGCCACCTCCTGGCTACATATAGAAACGCTCTTTGAGAGGCAGAGAGGGAAAAAGCAGCTTTCATTCTGTAGTTTCCATAAAACCATTTCAATTAAATATATGTTAAAAATGTGTGAAACACAGGCTTGCCTCCTGTCAGACTTCCTATCTTGCTCGTTGAAATGTAAAGGTACTCAGATATTTACTTTTCTAAAGAAATTGTGTGGTTTAAAATAATAAACACACCTGACACTGACTTTCTGTAGAAACAACCTTAAAGCTGTTATATTTAAAGGTAGCAGCTGAATCAATATCACAAATGAAAATCTGACCTTACTGAAGCTGACAGGACTTTTGCCACTGACTTCAGTGGGGCCTAAATTTTCAGCCTGTATTTTTTGAAAGTTGCTCTTATGAGCTGGGTTCAAATTGTCAGAAGTTTTGAAGGAAACCAGACATATCTTCTGCAATTCAGTGGGCACAGGATTATCAAGGGAAACCTGGTTGTGCAAAAAAATGATGGTAAAGGTTTTCAGAGTCACAGATCTCTCCTTCCCTACGACCAGACCAGATTAACTGTTGCTTTTATTCCTTGAACTTGTCCAAAAATAGACTTATTTGGTGTTTCTAGTACAATAATATGTTCCTTGAAGCAATCATATTATTGTGCTGCAATGGACTCCCAAATCAAAGCAGAATGCTACTCTGGCTGCTAGGATAATCTACAGACAGTAGGACAAACAAGCCAGGGAATTTCTCTCATCTGGAAAGCAAATAAGAAGCATGAAGGAACTGTTTGGGCAGACAGCAAATGAAAGCCCCTGCAATTACAGATTGCTTTAACTCCACTGTATTTAGCTTCTGCATTTTTTTTTAACCTAAATATTACAGCTGTGTGATCTCATGCAGACTTAAATTCTCAAGTTCATAGGTAAAAATAATTTCACTGAGCCAAGTCCTACACTTGGATATTTCAGAGGAAAATAGGTTCTTTTTGGTTTTGCCCATCAATTTCTTTACTGTGTCAAGTATAACATGGCAGTAATGGAAATGGAAGCTACCAAATCACTTACCCTTAATGGGCACACTGGACTGATTTTAATTTTCCAAATCTATTATTCTAATATTTTTAATGTTCTCAGATGGGCAGTAATTTCAAGAATTCAGCACCTATTGAAAGAGGTTAAAAAATAGTGAATGTTGTGTCTTAATAATGGATATCTGACATGTTTGATAAACATTTTTGTTACCATTAAAAACTTTCTATCTAAATACAGAAGATACAGGATGGAAGTTATGAATTTTATTCTTTTTCCTTTTTAAGGTTATATTAATTGTAATGAGTTTTGATAGGCTGTACATATGTGGTCCTTCTACAATAAATAAAAATAACATGAAGCTTTATAAATTTTCTTAATCCCTTCTTTGGAGAAAGAAAAAAAGAGATTAAATTGAGATTAAGCTGTATCTCTGTTGTTCCTACAGTGCCATACTTGCTTGTCTTTCCTGATGTGTCACCTTGAAACCATGACCCAGGCAGTGGAACGTGGAAAGCAGGTACCCACTCACTCAATCCATCTATACAAATGTTCACAGAATTTGCTATTTCTCTCAGCTGCTTTCTGAGTAAGCTGTAAGAAGCCATTTATAATTTTGACATGTATACTAAATTTTGACAAATATAATAAGTAATGGAAAGCATCCTGTTGTTTTTTTTTTTTCTTTCAACTTTGACTTAAAACATTACAGGGCTTCTAAGATTCTTACAGTACCATGTTTTTTCTTTAGTGAGGGCGATTATGATCAGGGTGCCAAAGAAATGATTGTGTGTGTCAGGTGACTTTGTGGGGTTTTTTAAGAGGAAGGCAGGGTTGAGGAGACAAGTGCTCAAGGGAAAAAGAGAAAAATGTTCCAGCATGAAACTGTTCCAACAATTTGCTCTAACATTAGTGATACTATCTCCTATCTGTAGATGGCAGTGATCTTCCATTGCCTGCTTCAGGAGGAAAGGGAGAATGGTGGTGGTGAAATCCTAAAATTAAAAACCACTGTGGTAAACAGATGTGGAGAAGAGAAATCATAAGGTATGGGAAACTATATGCCTTATTGTATTTCATTCCTGTGATGAGAAGATGTGTCATGCCATTGAGAACCTATTAATTTCTGTACCAAAGGATTTTGACAACAAATTCCAGAATATTGTGTTTTGAAATCTATCTATGATTAAAACCCTTTGTTGGCTCTCTGGACTTCTTGTACGCACCTTAGACACATTTCATTATTTTAAACATGTTTATTCAAATAATCCCTGCTGTTTTCCTTCCAAACCCTCTGGGTACTTAGCTAACTCCTTCATCAGTTGTTCAGCAGGTCTATTACCCATTTAATTTTTAGCTGTTTTTCTCTTGACACTTGCATTACTTTTCACTTTCATTCAAATAAAATGCAGTAAACAGTGTGTAAGTCTATATGGATATACTTCAGAGAAGGGTGTGATGTGAAGTTCACTGAAAGCAAAAAGTTTTTATTAATTTCAGTAGGCGTATGATCTTGCCTCACAAAAATCTACCATGCTTGGTCACCAGCAGAGAGAATCTTCAAAATACAACATAAAGTCACTATTTTCAGTTGTGGATTGTTTTTATCTTAACAGTTCTGCCTGAAGAATTTCAAAATGTAATACTTTTCATAAAGATCAGACTATAAAAACTACATTTTTGAAGTTCTATTTCAAGTGTCACATAGACTTCTATCATCAGATTTTAAATGGAATCTAGACACACAAATGCAGATGAGGAGCCTAAGAGGATTTCAAACACCATCTAAATAGCATTCTAAAATCTGCTTCTGAAGTCTATAAATATCAAGGAGATTTTGGGTATTGTGGGACTGAAGATGCCACCAATGCATGCATATGCAAAGTGGACACAGAGAAGTACCTAAACCAGTTATTTCTTATGAGCCATTGTTTGTAGTAGAAAGTGAATCTCTGTAAAGAGGAAAAAAACACCAAAATATTAATCTGCTTCTAAGGCAGCCTAGCCCAGTGTAAATGGCATGAGCATTAGATACCTTAGAGTGAATTTGAGACATTCCTCAGCAGATCACGAGCAGCTATCTCTTTCAGCTCCTTCCATTTAACCCTGAGTCTCATTCCTTGCTGCTGAAAGAGGTTTTGCAATATCAGCCCAGCTCATCTGCAGCCACTGCTGTTTCACTGCAGTCGAGCAGAGGCTTGTCATTAGTATGACCAGTGGCAATTTTGACCTCTAGTGCAGAAAGCCAGCATAAATTACTGTGCATTGCCTAAATCCCTTTTTGGAAAGCTTAGCTGAGAGTTTTGTCCTTGTGCACAGGAATGTATCACATCCAGTATGCTCTGGAGCAAAAAGGACACACACTCCCCATCCCAATGGCAGGCTTTCCACACTTTCCAGTAGTAAGACAAAACTATCTACATGGCATCACTGTATTAAAGCTTTCTATACGTGAATCCTACATTTTGTCCTCTGAGTTTTGTCACCTCTTTCTTGCCATGCCAAATGGCTTTTCTTCTTCTTTACTGACCACACTCTTCAGTTCTTTGAAAAGTAACAGCAGTTTCTCTAATTGATCTGTCATATTGCTAAACCTGCAGTTCTAAAATTGAATTTGTTTTTTTTAATGAGTGAATGGTTAATCTCTATATTCCATTATCAGAAAAATAATCCATTAATCTGTTTCCAGTATGTAGTTTCATAGTATGCATTCTCAAAAAAAAAAAAGGGCAGCTAAGGAATTGTGTATTAAGGAATTGTGTATGGCCTTATTGCCTATTATTTACAGATCCACACATGTCTATATCCAGACTTGCCTTTTCCCTCACACCACTGGCAGGGCATAGTACAGAAAATTCATTTTCTTAACACACTTTTATTGTTCTCCCTCCAAAAAAGACTGTTGTGAGATGGTAAATAAAACCTAGGTTTAATATCTCCACTTATGCTCTAAATGCACACAGTAAGATCCCTTCTTTGGGAGTTTCCTTTGGTCACTTCACAAAATTGTCAACACTGGAATTTTGCAAAAAACTCATTTACTGAGCTGTTGGCTCAGTTTGCTTTATATACACTTCCAAGAATATTTGCAGTTTGAGCCCAAAGTGTGCAGGACTCGGTGTAATTCTCCCATAGCTTCCAATGACACTTGCAGTGTTTCTGTCTACCCTTCCTCCCTTCTGCTTCTTCCCATCCTCATTCTTTTGCTCCCTCTCTTCATCTTTCTAATTCATTCCACATGCCCTTGAATATGTACCATGCAAGCTGCTGTTTTGCATTCAACATTTGTTTATCCTGGGACTTATCACAGTATCTGAGAATCTCATAACTTTCACAGATTTTTATCCTCCTGAAGCCTTTGTGAAACAAGGAAGTGTGTGTCGATTTACAGGTGGGGAGTGGTCACACTGCAGATTAAGTGAGGTGCTCAGAGCCCTGCTTAGCCGTGGGAGCTCTGTTCAAGTATTTCTTGGCTCCTGATCTGCTGTATAGATTGAACATTCCTGTCCAACTACATCTCCTGCAGTGCACCACAGTCTCCTTTCAAAGTGAGGACAGGCCATCACTCCAGCATTTTTGGCTTCTGGGAGATACAAATTGGATGGGGAGGCTCTTCTTACATTAGAACAGGGACGTGAGACACAAATTCAGAAATTTCAGAAAATCCCAATGCAACTTTTCCAAATCAAAATTAATGGATGGATAGAAAAGAGAATGTGTGTGGGAATGGGTTCAAATTCTGACCTACATTTCCATTCCCCCAAAAGAAACCAAAGCATCCCCAAAAAAAAACCCCAAAATACCCCATGCAAAGCAGATACTTTACTCATAAACAGGTAATGATCTAAAAATGCTGGCTTCTGAAGAAAATCCTGTAATGGCCCTAGTTGCATCATAGTCTGGGAGAAAAGCACATATCTAAGATTTCATTAGAGTTATCTTGTCTTTCTAATTTCAGAGTATCTGCTGTAGATGTACCCAGCATGCTTTTTGCAATAAAATTCACCTACCTGTACATCCACACAGTAAATCTCTTAATGCTGGTTCTAAATTAATTTTTTTGAGTTGTCAAAACATAGGACTGTGTATCCATGTTTTCCAACTCAAAGGGGAAGCTTCCAAAGCAGTGAAAGGAAGGCTCACATAAGGACTGAGGCTGGCAACATATGAAATTTGGGTGCCAGGTTATTAAGTATTCTGATTTAGCCACGATGTGAAACTCCAGTGTGAGCTCTAAAATAGCTTTGCTGATACTGAGGTAGTGACCTCTGAGGCTTTCATGTGACTGTGCTGCCAATGGGTTGTCTGGTCCACCAGGGTGCCACTTTCCTTTGATTTATCTTTGAGTCTGAGGAATTTTTTTTTCTGTAGTAAGAAAATCCTATTTCAAATTCATTATTAGAGCTGGCCCCAGTGGATAAATCTAGTAACTAGATATTTATTTTCCATGGATATATGTACTGACTTTAAAACAAGCCTCATGCAGATAGATGTCTGGTTTTCCTTATTAATTAAGGGAGTTGGGGAAGGGAAGAAAAAGGGGAATATAAAATAGCTCACTTACCTGAGAAAAGCTGTGCAGCTGGGTGTGATCTGTTGTATAATTCAGAAAATATGCATCTAATCAATTGTACTTTCTTGGAACCTAAAAAAAATTGGTTTATAGCAAACGTTGTCATACAAACTTGGTGATAAAATAAACATTCTGATTACTTCTGCACATTTCTGCAGACCAAATACAGTCACTATAAATGAAGTTTAAAAAATAAAGAGAAAGAACAGAAAAGTAACAAATTAAATGTTTGTGTAAAACTACCCTGGTAGTGAGCCCACATCTCTATTCTTGGGATTCAAACTGCTTTGCCTAGTGAAAATGTTTCAAAACTGACATGCAGAAAGAGCTTGCATTCTGCTGCAAGCATAACTTCCACTGAACTGTGTAAAAATAAGGCAAGATACAATGTCAACACTAAGAAGAAAAGGTTAAGTTACAGTCCTTGTAAATTTGATGGGTACTGCATAAGAAAGCCTTTTTTCAGTAAATCAGTTTAGAGCTTTTTTCTGTTCAATATTAAAAACATTTCAGCAAAATCAAAAGTTTCAACATCTATCACAGAACTGTGAAAGTAGCATTTCTACAGGCTACAAAAGATATTTTAAATCTTATCAGAAATCTCATCAGGGGACTTATTCTGCCTGCTGAAATTTTGCAGGAATTGGCTCTATCGCCTCTATGCCCAACTACCTAGACATGAATTTTAGTCTGTGCTCAATGTTTTATGCAACAGAGACAGTAAGGAGAGTAGTGTCACCTCCACCCTCCCAGCAATTCCAGCTGCTGACTGCACAGTCAGGTGCTGTGCAAGGAGCTCAGTCCAGGTAGTTTCTAGAAGTGTGCTTCTTGCTAAGCACTAACAAAAAAAAAACCACTAACTGCTCATACCCTGAATATAACACAAAGGCTGTTGCATCTTACTGGATTTTTCTCCAAAACTTCCTCAAAAATTACCTTTTGCATACAGGGAATCAGCAATGCAGTCAGTGTGCAAAGGCTGGGAGTCTCCCACACCGAGCTAGGCTTGAGACGATGCCAGTTGCTGCCATGATGGGGTTTTTCCTTATGTTTTTACTCTCTGAGTAATCCTCTTTTTCAACATTTTTGTTCATCTATTTTTTGCTTCATATTTTCAGATACATAAATACATGGAAGCATTTTACAGGATTTCCAAAGCTTCCTGAGAAGTGACTGACCTTTCTAACTCTTGGAGTATGTGCACTTAATTGAATAGTTCTCCCCTCGATATATTTTCTCTAAACAATGGAAAAAACATCTATGTTAAACAGAACCTCATCCAGGTATGTGTGTAAACTTGAGAGAAGAATGCAAGGCAGTTATTTAGAAAAGAATGAAAATATTAAGTATTATTTATTTAGTGCCAACTATATTCTTGGTTCTTATCTGTTCTTACAAGCAGCACTCTGTTCATATATGGAAGATGCAATTTGAAGCCACAGCATCTGAGCTAGAGTAATTTTGATATAATGGCAATGAAAAGATGCCAGCAAAGTACCTTTTATGTGTGAGTTAAACTTAGCTTTGGTTGACAGTGTGCCCACTGCAAAACATACACAATACCTATAGGAATGATAAACAGAGCTTTCTCCAAAGAAAGATTTTGTTCCCTGCTGTTGTAACTTAGCTATTAATTTAGTGTATAATTTAATCTATCAATTCCTTATCTATAAAAGGGATGCATCAGGACTTTTCTGAGTCTTGTTCAGGCACATTTCAATGTCTTGTGAGAGGAGCTGCCCTGCTACAGGTGTTGCTCCACCCCTGCTACTCCACAGCCCTAGTCAAGACTGGGGGCTCAAACTGTAACTGTTATATCCAACATAATATGAAACATTAATTTTATTATGGTAGCTGCAGGCATTAAGACTTTAAACAAGGAATAAAAAAAATACTACTGTTTGACACATAAAGAATAGGAAGGAAAGAGTTCTGGAAATGTTTTAAAATATCTTAGTAATTTTTCTGAAGCTCTAGACCTATTTACTCTGATCACATCTCTCTTTAAGTCTTGTAAGCTAACACCATCTTATTAACTTTTAATATATGAAAAATATGTCCTATAGGAAATGCAATGTTACTAATGAGGTAAAGATCTCCCCCCTCACTGTTATTTCCTGTCCATCTCCGTGGTAAGTAACCATGTATCTTTGTATATGGACATGCACAAGATAAGTGAGATAGCTACTTACCCATCTCCAGTCCCAGTGGAGCTCGATTAGCCAGTGAAAAGGCAGAGGCCACATCAAACCAACGCTCTACAGAACAAACCCAAAGAAGTGCATTAAGATTCTGCCCTTGTAATGCCAGCTAGTGAGATTTTCACACATGGGGAATACTGAATAGGACCTTCTAAAACTAAAAGATCCTGCAATCACATTTTGTCCCATCAACTAGTAGTTCCTGCTAAGATAAATATAGAGAAATCTGCAGTAAGAACATAGAGAAATACTCCCAGAAAATATCTGAGACTTTTAAATCACAGCAATATTCCCCTCGTTAAAAAGCAGGTGAAATGTATTTGCTTGTTAAACATTGCATTCATAAAAGAAAACTTTTCTTTGTTGAGGATTGCACACAGATTTCAAGTACTTTTCTGCAAGCCAAATACAGACATCATTTTTTTTCTGATATAAAATGCAACCCTTCTGCAACCTAATCAAAAGTTAGACTGCCAGATCCCAAATGATACTAAAAAAATGGTCACATTAAATTTCTCGGGGTCATTATTAAAAACATGTGGAATGTTCCCTCCAGTGCCTTTGGAATTTAATTGCAGGCTGTCTGGACAGTCAGAGTATTCCTCTTAGGCAAGGAACAAAACACGCTGATGTTAGAGGCCACACTGAAATCACACCCTTGCTTCCCCCTGCCCATCCTCTTGTCCCCAGACCTCCCTACCCCTCTGGCCAAACCCTAAGGACAATCAGCACAAGAAATAGCATGATCATGGAGGAGTGCTTGAAAGTAAAGTTAAAACCAGATTTTCTCAAGAGTAGGAATTAAAACTCAAGAAAAAGCAGTTTAACTGACTGGTCCAAATTTAAACAAAACCCACCCAAAGCAGCAAACCAGACAGAACAAACCAGGCTCTGAATTAAAGCCAATTCCTGTGAACTTCAGGTCAACCAATGGCTAAGAGCAGCTCCACAGGGATTAGGAGCTCTGCCTGCTACTAAACTGAGCAACCCTAATTGTAAACTCACTCAGCCCTTGAAGCCATGTTGAACATCTACTGGAGCGTGACTCAAATCAGGCAATAGAATTCCAGCAGAATTTGATTTAAAGGGGTTATTCAGATCTCCCTGATACCTCCTCCTGTTCCAACTTCTCTGTAAAAGCTGATTCAATACAAAACTTGCAGCACTTCCATGAGCTTTACATTTCCTGACCTCCAGTGAGTGGGAGGCCTATTACAGTTTCCCTGGAAGTCTAAAAACACATCCTTTTTGGAGGGGAACATTGAGCATTTTTTCACTATGCAAAGTGCAGTGCTGTGCTGAAATTTAGTTTCCATAAATGAAATAACATCTAATAAGTGCCAAAAATATCAGGGGATGTCCATCCATGCAATGTTACAGCATCCTTGCTCTGATTTACTGATACTTAGTTCCCTAAGATTAGCCTGTTGGAACTATCTAAAGGGGTATGGGGTTTATTTATAAGCTCGAGTATACCTGCTCATAATTTATTTAAAAACCATTCCAATCATTTATTTTATAAATCAATTAACTTCTACTGATTTCCTTCCAATTTACAGTGAAATATCTTCTGCCTGTTGTTATTCTGCTTATTAAAGTTGGGTAAATGTCCTTTAAATCCTATGCCATAGGATGATGCCTTGAAATAATTTTTCAATAACAAATTTATTTTTAAATTCCCTTGAAAACTTTAGTAAGAGGATGATGAGAAATCAATTAGGGCCATGCTGATGAATTAGAAATTATTATTATCTTAGCTTTGCTTTGAAACAAACAGAAAGAATATGCAATTAAACAGATGAAAATACCAGCCATAAGGAAAACAATTTTAAAAGGTAGAACTAGTACCAATGTACAAACTGTTCTGTGAAATCACATTTCTGAGCTTAAGGAAACTCACTGGGATCTGGGTCACTGGGTTAGAAAGAACTGTGTTAGCAAAAGACAAATTATTGTCTTTCTAGCTTAGTTTGCTAGACAACTAAGGGAACTGATTTCAATAAAATGTTTCTGATATTATATAGCATGGAGTTATGCACAATGCAGCTAAAAGCAAGTTAAATTCTTAGCAAATAAATGGGGAGAAATGTAAATCTGTCCTCTATGCCCTACTTCTTCTGCCTATGTACCACACAGTGGGAACTCTGCAAGGATATAATATACAAAATGTATATATCTAGGCTCTGCAAGAGCACTACATAGAAACAATATATTTTAAAAGTACAAATCAAATTTGCTTTTAATCTCCCTTTAAATTAAAAAGAGGAAAAATTGAAGACTTCAAAAATTAATGTCATGACATCTTAGAGAAAAATTAGCTTACTATAAAAGACTCAGTTAAACTTTAAAATATATAGCAAAAAGTCCTGAAATATTTTATGGTTTACCACCTAACATAAAACAAAAACACAGAAAAACAACAGCAAACACACTCTGCTCCCTTAACAAGCAGATATTTTCATGTAAAATAAACCCATGCAAAGAGTGCTACACTGCATTAATTGACATGAAAATCAACAAGTTCTCTCTTCTAGGCAAGAATTCCTTGTAGCTTCATTCTAAAATATATTGCAAAGAAATTAATACTCCCATAAGAAACTTCAGATGACACAACAGTAGCATTGCAAGGACATTTGAAATAGGCTGGAATGGAAATTTATTCCCAGTGATAATACTGGGTATTCCTACTGCATGGAAGGCTTTGACTTGGATTACCTTGTATTTGGATTGTGTTTTACCTTGCAAGACTCTGATCTCACAGTGAATGATTACAGGCATCCATAAGTGTTAAGGGTGATGTGAAATTTAACTTATTGTGTAGTTGGGGAATATAATCCATACCTCACCAGTAAATGGAGTGAGATACAGACTGGTTAAAGGGTTTCACATAGAAAATTCTTGAGAAATGGGCACTGAACATCTCTGCCTTGGCCAAATGCTGCGTGCCTGCCTGGTGTTCAGACCACACCTCACTGACAGGGTGTCACAGGACAGTTTTGTCCAGAGTTTCACCCTAAATACATGTGAAATCACAGGTAAAATTCTCGCTTTTTGAATCTTCAGAGACAATTTTGTAAGGCATCTTGCCTCATTCCTTTCCCTGGTATTTAAACTTTTTTAATTGTTTCCCTAGAGGGGAAGACAATCCTACTTCAATATAAATTGCTACACAGGAGAAAAGCAATAATTTCTCTTTCTCTGTGTTTGAAATCACCTCTGCTTGGATATTCAGATACAACTACTATAAACTTACAGGCCTAAATAAAACTACTGATATATTTCAAACAAACTGGTAAAATTATTTTAATGCTGCTTGTATAGACACGAAAATCAGATGCACGTGTAGCTCTTCTGCTCACTACAGGTGAAAGGCTGCAGATGGGTGTATGTTTTAAAGCACTCTGAGATTATCAAAAAAACTAACAAAGATTTCAGCTCTCACTAGATCCAGTCTGTGACCAACAGGGTGAAACTGAAGGTATTCAATTTCTGCAAAGCTGCAAGGGCACAATCACTAATGAACAATCTGGTCCACCTTGGGCAGCTGGGAATTTTGTAGTAGCCCTCACCAGGGCCAGCATTTTTTTATTATTTCTCTTTTCTTTGGTAATGTCCTCAAAACGTTACATATTTTGATATAAACCCAGTCCCTTCTGCATCATCTCACTTCTGAATCAGCCCCTCAAAGAACACTGCATTGGCAGTAGGTACTGTGCACAGAATAATCTTTTGTTCTCTGCCATATGCCCCATGTGGTATTTTAAAAAATGACTGATTGCTGCATGCTTGTTCTGTTTTCCCCTGTAGCTCTTGGGCTATATATCTTCAGGTGTGTTAAGGTACCCATGGTACAATGCCAGACTAAAATTTGCCTTAAACAAACTCCCAATAGCTCTGATATCACTTTTAATTTATATTATAATTTCTAAATTCTAGCTGTTCCCTTGTGACCTTTTTTTTTTTTTTTTTTTTTTTTTTTTTCCCACAAGCACATCTGGAGCTGAGAAGCAGTTCAGGGAGCAACCGTGTGTATTAAATGACACCCTTCTGTGGGACTTGTGTCTCAGTGCAATCTGACCTCTTTCACCAGAGTGACCAGTTGAGTCCCACAGGTTCTGGGCAGTTCTTACTGTTTTACCTAAAGCAAAAAATTCCTGGGAGCCTCCACAAATCTGAACCGGCATCTGTTCTTTTCCTGTTGTTTCTTCTTTGAAAATATAAACAGAATGTTAATTACCTTGCCGTGATTTTATCCTGCTGCTCAGTTTGTTTCCTTTTAACTTCTGAATCTATTACCACCTGCCAATTTGTCTAATCCTCTATTCTGGCAGATGTAAGGTTTTAGCTGAGATTACTGCAATGATCCTGAAGGAAAATGAGCCATATTCCACTAGGTCAACAAGACTCAGAAAGACAAATCTGTTACAAACATTACTTCATCATTTGCAAGAATTGGAATCTACACACAGAAACTTATTTCGTAATTTTGTTCATGGATGTATTCAGAGGAGCTTGATGATCTCTCACATGAAAGAAAGTAAGTCACAAGATTTGTGCCTCCAATACTTTCAGTGTTCTTTTCATTTATGTCATGTTTTGTTCTTAAATGAATAATAAAATAAAACTTTAAATAATTGGAGATTCTTCCCTAGTTCTCAGCACACACAGAAGAAGAAAGCTGAATCAGCGTTTTCACACGTGCTTAACTCCATAATTATGTGCTGTGCTAAATTAGAGAGCTGTGCTCAGGTTTCATATTACAAGGACTACTTTAATTCTATACGGGAAAAAAAGAATATTTTACACTATATTTTAATAAATAATTAATATTAACCTGCATCTATTAAATAAAGGTTCAAACTTGCACAGTGCCGTAAGCTCCCACTGGATGGTGTTTATCGACTTGCAAAATCAGGACCTGGTACAATGGTATTTGGAGAGAACTTCTGTTTCATACTGTGCCAGTTCAATATTGCTAACTACAGGTGTTTAAAAAGCATAAAGTGGTCCATCAAATATCAAAAGATTAGCTTATGCTTGCCAAATCTTCAAAAAATAAATAAATAAATTTTGGGCTCTGCTTATTTGCCTTCTGGTTTTTGATACTCCAGGGTTCAGCTGGCTCATGTTTTCATGTTTTATCTCTAACCATAAAGGCGAGAACTCCTTTTTGATGGAAGCTGAAGTTTGCATCTACTCACTAGCCTGCAGGAGCAGACTTTAGGAAAACATCAAATATCATTAACGCTCATGGGAAAATCATGAAAATGGGCTATGCTGGTTGATAACTTACTAATTTACAAATTTTAGTAATAGGCATTGGTGCTTTGAACTACTGATGTGAATTAGCCAGGTTCTACAACTTACTTAATAGTCTGTGTTCCTTGTGGCATTGAAATTTCTGTGGCTTAGAAACCTACACTACAACTAAATACAGAGCTGTTTGCCATGTGAATCTGGAAGAGATTTGCTCCTAGAGCAGTGGGGGGTTTACATTTTATGCTGGAATAGAAACAGTATTTTAAGAGTAGATGGAGTATCTTTAGACTAGTTACTACAATTGTTTCGATAATGAAACTGCTGGTTTCCCCTCCTCTTACTGTTCTTTGCCTTCAACAAGAAGCTCCACAATGTGCAATTTCATCCCATGGATTTTCATTGTTTGCTATTTGATGGATGAGACATAGTCAGAAGTGTTTTGTGAGCCATTCTTGGGCTGGAACTCTAAAACTCTGAACATCTACATCTTTTGGTCTGTCTTAAATACAGGAGCTAATGAAACAAGTGAAATGGTGCAGATTTGTTGGAGGAATGAATAACTGAGTAGACAAGAACCAATACACACTTGGGCTCTGTTGCTGATCTATCACAACATTGTTGCAGTAATGAACTTTTCCAAAGAATTAAGACTGTAATTTGAAGGCTCATTCCCCTGTCATTTTTGCACTTACCTAGATTAATTGCCTCAAGAACTGCAAACAAATACAAAAATCTAAAATTTTGGATCTATTTTTTACCCTATGTGCTGTGAGAAGAGTAACTGAGTTCTTTTCTTTCATAAATTCTTTAATTGGCTGTTGGGTGACGTAAAAAATATAAAAGCTCAATTTATACCTCATACCTTACAATCTATGAATCTGTCAGCTCAAACAACACTGCCATGGTAATCACAAAACAAAATTAGCTGAGAATGAAGGGGAAACCTTTTTCTCATTATCTTTTAAAAATCACTTGTGCTGCTCTGTAGGTATAGCAAGTAGAGAAGAACTACACATAAACCCACCTTAATTCAAATGTGGTGCTTTTATAAATTGAACTAGTAATAACAAAAAGCATTTCAAATTATGAGTTAATTGAATGTCTAGATATTCTCTTTATTGTTGCATTCATTTTTACCCAATTTTAGGATTAACAAACTGCCATGCTCAAAATTACAATTGAGGTACCAAATCACTGTTTATGTACCTCATACTGTGACAGTGCTTTGTGAAGCAGTCTCAGTATATATTCCTCTATTGATAGGTGTAGCATATTTGTTTCTAATGCTCTGTAATTACTATTAGCAGCTGAATAAGCAGAAAACTATTCACTCACCTAATAACATGTAAATATTTAGTATTTTAAATATTAAAGCATTCAAAGTGTCAGTGACTGAAAACCCTGGTACATTCAGATCATGCACAATTATTTCACTGAGGATTGAATAACCTTGCCTTCAGCTCACCTAATTGCCTCTGCTGGACTCCCTGGCTTTGCAGCCAGATATCTTTAGCAAAATGTGCCATGGTCCATCACTGCAATCACATTGGAATTTCTGTTAATATGCAACACCTTTTGTTGCTCACTTCATACTATCCATGCTAACACAGTTATTAGTAATTTCATATGAATATTGAATTAGTAAGATTTAAGCTTCCTTACAGTATTATAAAATCTACATTTATTATTATACATAACATTTAAAATCTACATTTATTATGATACAGTATTTTAAAATCCATATTTGTTCTTTGTAAGAAAGTAGGACACTTTAGAACACTTCTGTTTGCATGAAGTCAGCAGTAGTTTGGAATGGGCAGAATGCAGGTCTGAATTTTTGCTTTAGTAAACGTTAATTACACAGGCATTTCCTGCACAAGG
This sequence comes from Emberiza elegans, assembly GCA_024865655.1. Taxonomy (NCBI): domain Eukaryota; kingdom Metazoa; phylum Chordata; class Aves; order Passeriformes; family Fringillidae; genus Emberiza; species Emberiza elegans. The sequence continues at coordinate 9,719,881 of JALJVW010000398.1, forward strand.
AATTACTCTCTCAGAAATACAGAGCTGTGTTTTGAGAGTCAGTATTTTTGGTTTTTTTGCTTTCTTAACCAAAAATGATTTTTTTCCCTCAAAGTTTATTTATTGCTTTGGTTTTTTTACCCCCTGAAGTACATTCCCAAGATTTTGATTTTCAGTTTGGAGTCCTACTGTGTTTAGAATTTCACTGAATATTTGAGAAGTGTCCTGGCCAAGGAAGGCTTGCAGAACTAGATACTTTTAAGCATAGAAGTATTTTTAGTTGCAAATATTAAAAAAATGCACTCGCAGCTGTTCACACAGCAGTGATTGGAGTGGTTGGAGTACTGGAGAATGCTGATACCTTGATCTGTTTTATGAGTGTAATGTAGCTGTGCTTCAGGCAGAAATTCTTCAGAAGAATGAGGAAAAAGAACATGAAGGGAAGCTGTTTAAATTTTTAAAAAATAGAGTTACTTTTTTTGTTGTTTTTAAAAGGAACATAAATAATACTGAAGTTCAAATACATATATACTAAAATGGAAATACATTTTCATTAGGGTACACTGTGAAATTCTGCTTTTATTAAAATTGTCTCAAGTAAATGCCATAACATGAGAATTACATACAATACTGACTTAGAACTGATTTTGGTTTTTTTTCCCATACTGCTCATGATTATCAAGCTGTCAATTGATTGAAAAAATGAGTGTAAGAACATAGGCAAAACTAGATTTTCCAGGGAGTTTAGAGAATATAATCTGCATGTCTACTTGCCCAGTGCCCTCTTCCACTTTTCCTTTGACCCATCTGAAAGGAGCACGTGCATTTCAGCATAAATGTGTTCTACCGAAATCCAGCCAACCCCAAAAGCAGCCTTGTTGTGCATCTGATCAGTGTCCCACCAAGCCCAGCAGCCAGAAAAGCCAGTATTGACTACAGGGTTTTGAAGCCAAGCAATTGATTTCAGTCTGCAAAGACCTCCTGAACTGAAGCTGGCAGTTTCCATCAGTCTTAGAAAATCTGGTTTCAGACTTTAGAGATTTAAGACAGCAGTTGGTTCAGAGAAATTTGCTAACATTTGGGTACTTTACACAAATAGAAGTCTCAAGTTTAATTTATTTTTGCTTTTTTTAATTTCATTTCTGCAATACCTGCTTGGAAGAAATCATGACTGCCAAGACTGAGCACTGATACTAATTAATAACTTCCAATGCAGTATATATCAAACACTGCATTTAAAGAAAATCTTCTGTTTTATTTGCTTTTATTTAGGAAGAGAACACATAAAATAACTGAACTCTGTAAATAAAATAAAATTATAAATTAAGATAAAATACCATCCTTTTTCTTTTTCTCTATAGCCTCATGCATTCCTTTCAAACATGAAATAACTTCTGAAGGAAGGATGGCTGTGGTGAAAATCAATATTTTTCCTCTAGCTGAGCCTACTTCAGAGAAAAGTCAGATCCTGCCTATGCCCTCTGCTTGCATCTAAAAATTTTAGGTTTCATTCCCTGTGGTAACTATCATAACTATACAGCTACTTCATACAGTATATATTGACTTTGTAAACTGTGGTTGTTCTGTGGTGTGGGGATCAGTATTCTGGACCGAGCATTCAAGTGTGGAAACAGGAAAATTCTGACATGTTATTAGATGCGTCCTTACTCATGCTCTTTGTAAGACTTCCTACATATCCCTGGATAGAAAATCAATGGTTACGTATGAAGTATCTGTGGTTACCTATTGGAAAGCAGCAATATGCTTCTTGAGCTTGTGAAAGAATCTTGGCTTTCTTATTTAGCAGTGAAGGACTGCGAAAGACAAAAACAAAGTTGACTAAAGAATATCATAATCCTTAGTTTATTGCAAGAAGCACCAAAAGACACAATGAGCAGGAAGTGAAGACCTACATGGCAACAAACCTCTGCAAACCACAGCAGAAAGGTTTGCCTTTGAGCAGAGCAGAATCTACTGCTTCTGCAAAAGAAGAAAAAGTTAATGAGGTAAAATAACTGAAGATGAAAGAAAAGTAGAAGAGAAGAGAATTAGAGAGAAGAAAGGTATTTAACAAGAATTAATAAACCTCAGAACTTAATATAAGCTATGAACAGTGTTTGCACTATTCTAAGTTTAAAAAAAATCATTAAACAATATAATAAATTTTCAGTAGGACATTAGTTATGAACAGGGCCTCATATAATTATCAAGTAAGAGATGATTTCCTGCTCCAAAGAGCTTTCTATCTAAGTTTCAGTCAAAAAAGTCAGACAAAAATATATTGCTAAGTGGTCAGTTGGGTTTGTTTAAAGTTCTTAAATCAAACTGGTCTTAGCATCTGCAGGTTATTATGTACCAGCACTGAGCTCACATAGAATTGTCACAGAGTTGGCAATTACTGCTTTGTAACACAAGGTCTCCTCCCTCACATTGCAGAAGTAAAAACAAAGCAGAGGATGTGCCCTTACGAGGCCGTAGTGTCTAGCTGAGGAATCATATCCTAATAAACATGATAGGCCAGATTCTGCCCCTGGTTATGTGCCTTTGTCAATCCACTGACAACATTAACTACAAAATAATATAAAGTGACACAGGGATTAAGCATTTTTACAGCTTAGAAAGCAGTGAGCTCACCTTAGAACATCCAGGTATTCTAGGCTTAATGTACTTATATCTTGCAGCTGCAAATGTTCTTTCTGTAGAGGATACACATTACACAGCATGCAGGTGGCAGTCAGATCCTATCACTATTGGAAAAGCACTTTATTAAGCATACACAGTGTGACAGGGAAATGGAAGATAGCCAGGAATTTGATCTTACCTGGTGCTCTGTGCTGCTGCTTCACGGTCTCTTGCCATGCTCAGAAGTCCTATGCTTTGTATTTGCTTCAGGCCTAGAGCGTCAAAGTGTATCAGTTCTTTTACAAAGCCACACAGCATCAGTATGACATGTGAAACTAGCCAGTTATGCAGCTCTTTACACTTCAAATGTTTTCATGATATTGAGCCTTACAAGAAGAAATGTCAACCCAGCCTGATCTTTAAGCCTTTCACCATTGAATCAACACACGTGTGTCACAGATATTTAACAGTAACTGTAGAGATGGATGAATGAGTTTGTGGAAAATCCTGACCCAGCATGCATTTGCTTGAAAAGCCTTCCCAACCCTCTCTAAAGTTCCTGTCACATCAGTGGAGATCTTATTTCTATGTTACTCTTTACTAATTTCCTGGTCATCATGCTGCTCGCTGCTGATGTGGTAAAACCACATCCATCATCATAACCAAACCCTTTAGCTGAGTCTACACAGCTTAATTATAAACCTTCATTTTGGTAAGGTAGATAAGCAAATACCTACTGTAAGGAACAACAGGCACTCTGCTGAAACAAGCAGTACATGCTAGAAGTGAAGAATGTACCTAAATACTCTGCTGTATTTTTGATCTTATATAACAAGCCATTTTTTCACAGGAAGTGAATTACAGATTAACTCTGTAAATGAGGCAAGAAGAGGAGTCATGTGTTTTGGGAAGCATGGGCTATCAGTGTATCTGCTGTCATTTCTCTACATTCTCTATTTTAATATTACATATCTTCCCTTTTCCACTACTTTTTTCCTCAGGTTTTCTTCCCCTTTATTTTCTGCTTCTCTCCTTTTGCTTGCAGACTCCAGGTCTATAAGGACTTGGCTTTGTCACTTTTTCTTGTACAGAATTAATTTAGCACTTATCCATTATTTTGAGTTATTCTGCTTTAAATGTGTGAGTTCCACCGTCCAAGCAGAGGAAATGACCTGTGTGAATGGTGGTGAGCACGTTGCTCTCTGTGGCTGACAGGGTATAAAGCCTGTCACTCTTAATTGCCACCACAGACGACCTTTCAGCCTGAGTTTTGAAGTTCAATCATGAGCTATATGGTATTTCCCAAGCTATTTGCACATGTTTTAACTGAAGGCTGTGTGTGTGTATGCAGCCACGGGTCATTACACAAAGTGAAACCACCAGCTTGTGTGTCGTAGGCCACCAAACAGCCACCAGCTGATAACGACTCAGTTATTACTAACCAGGGTCAAATTCATGCCAGTGACCGAGGAGAAAAGGGCTCCATATCTCATTACTAACAATCTGAGCTCTCCAGTCCCTCTGACCATTGCACTCAGGTCTTTAAGTGAAAAAAAAAAAAAAAAAGAAAAAAAAATCAGGAAACAAAGCCAGGTATTTCAATAAAAGGCATGTGTGGTATATGACCACATTAAACACCATCCAGAGAGCTAAATTCCTCCACTCACAATCTGATAATGCATTCTCAGCACACAGACACCTTCTTATACAAAGCAGATAAAAAACTATCAACCAGGATATTAATGTATGATAGAGAAGCATCTCCAGTCTCATGAGTGAATAACAGACATTTAGAGGAGTCCCTAAATACTTTTTTGACTTGATAGCCCCTAACTTTTCTGAGTGAGTCACTCTGGTGTGCTCAGTAAATAAAAAAGATTCACACAAGCGTCTCAAGTGCATTTTAACAGAAGAAAAGGCATTTCAAAGTCTTTATTAACTCATACCAAGATAAACTGTAAAGTTTAAATACATTTCTTTTTCTTAAATCCTGGGACATTAATGAAGTGCATTTCCAAATATCAAAATAGGATCCCATTATTCAAAAATGAAATTCTAAATTATTTTCCCCTATTTGCAGGTTCTTGTGCAATATTTTTGTTTTCTATTTTGGGATTGTAAGCAACTGTTGTAAAGTTTCAGGATATTTAGACAAAAAGGACTCAAATCTGCAAGATACCTTTAACGTGATAGTGATCCAGCAAAGAAATTGCAAATGCATGCTTCAATTCGGTTAAACTGCTGATTGCCAGAACACATTTTAGGATTTCGTTCTAACAGATCTAGGAATTCAAGGTCTTTAAAGCCTGACTAATTTAAATAAATGTATACACTCGGCTCTTTACTTTCCTTAAGATGATAAATAGTTCAAAATCATGAACTCTAAGTTCTTTCCCACGTTATCTGTACTACATATAAAATATTTCTAATGTAAATGTCCTGAAGTTGACAAGATACTCATTAAAGTAGGAGAACTCATAGCCCCTAGCATAGCAGTTATGCTACCCTTGTATTTTTTTAAATACTTAATCCCAAACTCAGGCTTGGTATGTAAGTAGAGAAATTAATTTTTAATATTTTAGTTTACTATAGATTTGCATCATTTGGTTCATGAAGAGCACATTATTCAGCTATTTATTTGGGCTTTTAGATGTTTTCCTTCTGTAGCAGGCTATTAGCCACCTTCAATGCAAAAAAATGTGTTGAAATATTGTGTCCAAATTAGTTCATTTGCCTGAAAGGGAGTGGGAGGGGAATAGCGATAGTAAGAAAACTCTCTGTGAGTGTTGTTCCAGGCATGATAGCAGCCCTGCCAAATCCAGGTGTTCAAAAACCAGAAGACAGTTCCCAAAACACAAAATTGGATCAAACATCACAAGATGTTTGTTTTTCTTTTGATTTACTTTATGGCTTCTGAGATTTAATTTTTAAATGAAAGTGGAGATTCTTACCTAACCACAGAATTTTGGAAGCTGTGAGTTAAAGAAGAAAATTATACTGAGAAGTTCATCTGCTCCTGCTTTTGCCCACCTTCTGTTGCTCAAGATCTAGACTAGAATGGCAAGGAAGGGACTACATGAGCCTTTTCACCAGAGCTGCACCACCTGGATTCCCCAGCACACTGTGAACCTCTGGGCTGCCAGTTAATGTAGCATCAAACCTGCTTTGTGTAGAGGAAGTGATGCAAATGAAAATTAATGGCCCAGTGAGTTTGGTCCTACAGGAATCCAGTAGCACATCCTGAATCTAGTGTGATTATTTGGGTTATTATAATATAATAATAGATTACATAATTATAATAAGTGTGATTACTTGGATTATTCCAAGATTTCATTGTATTTCTTCTGTAAAGGACAGTCTGTGAACTCTGAGTCTAAATTTCACAATTTGAATGATATTGTCTCTACATAAACTAAGCTGAAGGAATAGATGCATGAAATCTCAGAGACTTCCCATGAGTTCAATATAAGCACCTACAAGTTTGTGATCTGCCTAAGAGGATTCCACTGCACATCTCCACAATGTCAAAATTTTCCCCTGGATTCTGGTGCAATTAGCCTTAAAGACTGTTCCAGATTCAAAGTCATTTCCATGATGCAGAATGTGGAAGGAGAGGCAATGTGAATATGCTGACACAAGCCCGTCTCCTTGACCCTTTCCTGGGATAGCATTATTTACAGTGTTTAGGAAACTATCTGATCTCTGAATCTGTTTGTCTCCTTCAGTCCAGTGAGAACACACCTAAACAGGGCACTAGTCTAGTCTGGCACTCAGAAAGAATTACTTTGTTCCTAACCTGATCATCCCAAGCTTATGCAACTCTGTTTTCTGTCTTTCCCACTAACTTCTGAATCTATTGGCCAATGTCAAATAAATTCGATAGAAGAGCAGTGATCTCAGAGATATTAAGTCCTACCCAGCTACATGAAAACTGATGACTAGATAGATGACTGGCCTCATTAAGAGAAAAACTGCAACGTGAACTTAAAAGTTCTGTTTTGTCTGGCTCACCAGCTGGACAATCAACACACAAACAGCCACAGGACATGCTGCCTCATGCCCTGCAAGTAATTAGGTACAGCAATGAGACCTCAGGATACTGTGTGTGGACAGCAAGAGAGGACAAGAAAGCACAAGTGGAATATTTGAGGTCCTGGATAGAAGAATCATAAGGTACATGAGAGGAAGCAGCTGATATTACTATCATGGAGCCTCACAGAGACATAAGATTGAAAGACAAAAGTGTAGGTGTTGACTCATGACAACATTCTTCATCACCAGGAAGGTGTGTAGTTGGTGCTTATCAATAACGTGCGACTCTTCCTTTCTGATTTTTAAGACAAGAATACATATCTGAAAATCATGTCTGTTAGATGCTCAGTCAGAAGTCAGTTCATCTATATCCAACTGCAGAAACCAAAGATGGCACAAGTGAGAGCTAAGACAATAGCCTCCACAGAACATTTACAGCCTAAACCAGGGATTTTCCATGGTGCACTTCAAAGGCAAATCCTGCACTGACCATGCTATGTCAACCCTGCGACAAACTGTACCATAGCAAAGAGGTCACCAAGAACAGGACTGGAGTTTAGAACATTTTGCAACTGCAAAATAGGGACTTTCCACTGGCATTCACTGTGTTGGACATCATATACACAGGTGGCATAAGTTACCTTCTAGGTTAAACAGATGCTTGAAGCTACAGTAAACCACCTATCTGGGTATTTTAAGAGAATCAAACAGAGCCTACCTGAAGATCATAGAGCCATAATGTTCTGTGATAATACAGATGTAAACACTATGGAATTTACTAGCTCTTCAGCAATATGTGACTTATTAAGGTATTTGTAGTATAAACTAAATACAGGGGTCACAAAGAGAAAAATAAATTCCCCTCCTCAACTATTAAAGCACTGTGCATTTTCATATTATTCTTTATTCTCTGACAACTGTGGATATTCTTATCATGATCTCTAGTTAGCTTTCAGTGTGCTGAACAGAACTGAGGAAAATGTGCTAAGATCACAAAGGTAAAGTTATATTTTCAGTTGCCACCCTTTCTCATCCAAAGCTTCAACAAAATGTTTCCCAATAGAATAAGGAAAAATTTAGAACTGTATTTATTCTTTTCTTTGCCCAAAGATCCCAGGATGCAGATGAACTGAAATATGAAGAGCAGAGCCATCATAAAGGAAATGGTCATGCATGGGGTTTCTTCTGAAAATAGTTCTAGTGATTTTGAGTGGGGCACCCAAATACAAAACTGGGTACTGTAGTCTCTGAGTGCTCTTGAAAAACATTTCTGATACACATCATGCTTTGGTAGACCCATTATACTACGTGATTAAACAGAAGGGATAATTTTCTTATGATGACTTTAAAAAAGTTGTTTATCATCATGCTATTTTCTCCATGTAGAAGGAAAGCAATGACTGTACAAATTCTTCAGCATACGGTAAGAGAATAAAGGCAGGAGTTTTGATCTACATCTCTGACTCATGTTCATGAATTCATTAACCTCAGTGGACTCATTCACCTCTGTTTTCAGAGTAAAAACTATTCTCAGTGAAAGATGAGTCTGCAAATGGTAACATTTCCCCAAAGTCGTGGCTGACAAAAGCCATTTCATTGTCTGGTATATATTAGAGTGCTGCTAGGGTTGCTGTGAATTCAATCCTTCTACCTATAACCATCAAAGGACTGATGCTCCAGCTGGAGGTCAACAGCCTTGCACAGCAGTGACACTGCTGGAAATGCTGTACAGGAAAAATTCTTATACCAGAGGAATCCACATCTGGATGAACCTACAAACTCTCTGGTCCTTTGTATTTCTGGATCAGCACATTCTGCTCAGACCTCTTGAGCAGGAATTAGCCCTGATTAATTTATCCATCACAGTATTTCTAATGGGTTCATCAACAAGATAACTTGTTAAGAAGTGCTTAACTGCTTATTCAATTGAGCCTTATTATTGACATCAGCATTTTTCAGGGATCTTTCAGTGAATTTACAATTAACCAGTCCTCAGCTTGAATCCACAAAATCTTGGCATGTACCAATAGCAATGGGGAACAGTTCAAAATCAACAACATTAAACAAATATCACTACAGTGCACAAAAATCTATATTTTCCCAGAGCAGAACAAAGAGCATAACCTACACATTTCTTCTTATAGTCCATTAAGTTATATTTACTGTACTTCCCTATAATAAAAATATTATCTGGTAACACTTTCCCTAATAAATAGCAGTGCCCTCAAGAGTCTTTACTACAATAAATTCAATTCCTGTAACAAACTTGAGAAAACTAATAATGCTACAGCTTAAACAATAGTGGCATTGGTCACTTCAGAACTGGTTTGCAGCAAAAGCATCTCCTCAAAGTATGGAGCACCACAACTCCCACTGAGCTCAGTAAGGTTGGCAGTTTTAAAACTTTTGTGTATGTGTAGGAAAAAAATAGATGAGTCTAACCCACCCACAGCTTATATATTGTTTTATTGAGAAAAGTTCAGCTCACAAAAAATAAATGTTTAAATTTGCAGACTCTTTTCTAAACTGTATTAAAGCAGATCATATTCTGACATATTTGGTCTTGGTGCTTCCTGATCCTTGAGTGTTATTTTTGATACACAGCTGCAGATCTCATTTATGCAATCTCAGTGTTTTGGGTTTGCATTAATGAAAGCTGTTAGAAGTAATCACCTGCCTTTTGCTTCTCTACATCTTGATCTTGTAGATTATCAGCATGAAAGAGAAAGTATTGACACAGAACTACTGATGCAAGTGATTTTTGTCATAAAGTGGTTTTTTGTCATCAAGAGCCATCGATCTCTTTCTCTGCAATGAATTCCTGTTGCTTCCTAGATTGTGACAATCAGGGCTTGTCAGGACTATCCCAGGTATAAAATATTTGTGCCAGTTGGCAGTTCAAACCAACATAGCTCATTGTGAAAATGTTTTGCCTGGATTTTAAAATCAGATCTAGGGTTAAACTAAAGATTGTACCAACTGTATGTCTTAAATCCATTCATTCCATCTGACCTGCAAGTACACATCTGCTGCATGTTAGCCTTACCCTGCTGTCTGACAGTGGCACACATTTGAATCCTCATCATTTTGATTAAAGACTTGGTTTTGTTAGGATGTCATGTACAGTATATCAAAGGGGATCAGTAACCAGTCTGAAAGTCAGATGACAAAGAAAACAATCAGCACATGCACAGTTAAGCAGAGTTTCATTAAAAGAAGGCTTAACATAATGAGTCATAATTTGGAAAAGTGTCTGTAAGTGGTCTCAGTACTCCGAGCTCACAGTGGACAGTTAAGGATTTTAGAAACAGTTACTAAGTACAGACAATCACAAGAGGTGTGCTGTCATGGGCTCTGTACTACTCTGAGTACAAATTGGTTACCTCAGATCATCAAATTGTCCAACATTCAGATTTAGGACAGGCAAAGCACAATATATTTCAGAACATTTGGTAATAATCTTTTTTAAGTTTTGGAGATTTGTCCAGCTGTTCAGTAAATTAACGTAGAATAGAAAACCACCTTTCCTTTAATCAATGGATAATGAAGAGCATTTGTCTCTTACTTGTAAGAGTATGTAAAATACTAACTCTGTCTTTGTTTAGTAAAAATATGATTTTTTGCCTATCACATTAAAAAAACCTGCTGGTCAGCCTTCCTGACTGATTTCTGGTTTAAATATCCTAACCTATTATGTTTCCTATTTGTGTTTATTAGTGTATATGTAAGTGTATCTGTGTCTGTGTGTCAAGATCATTATTAATCATAGTAATGGCAGGGAGAAAAAAGAAAACTTCTAAGCCCCCTGGAAGAGCAATAGTGTTCCAGTAAGTTCAAGGTCTGCTAGGATTAAGGTTTGGCTGATCTGAGCCACCTGTTCTTCAAGTGAATACAAAAAGATGTGAGTGTAGTTCCAGAAGAAGAGAGCATGGATTAGCTGGTCTTAGGAAAAGACAAATCCAGATATTTGCTGAGCAGAAATGGTCAGTGTTAGCTGCCAATCCTACCAAAACAAAGTTTAGGGTCTGCTGTTTGTAACACTTCCTTTGATGGTTACCTCTCTACATGTCTTTATCTGGTATTTAAAAGGTAACAGTTATTTATGTAAGCTTTTTATATACATATACTATTTTTTTTCTCAAGGTATACAGGATAATGGATTAGAAATCTTTCAGCTAACTTTAAAACTATATTATTAAATGAACTAAATTGTTTTTAAAACAGAAATCAGTTTTTTTAATGATTCACCAGTCCTTTTGTTTATATCACTCCAGGATTTCACAAGTGAGTAATTCATAATCACTTGAGCTGTCCACTGAAGGATCAGGCTTCCATCCAGTGTACATATGGCACTTGTGCCTTCAGGCTTAGGGTTTTAAAGCCTGTAAAGAAATGCAGTCAGGCATAACGTGGACTACCTGTGACCGAGAAACATGTGCTCATTAAAGAGCACCTCTGCAGGAGAGGAGCAGCACAGAGGCTGGGAAAGCTGCAGCAGGGTGGATTTCCTTGGATCACTGTGCTAAATGCATTTGGAAGGCAAAAAAACACAAGCAGAAAGATATTACAGGAACACTCCTACTAAACTGGGAAATGTTGATCTTGAACATATGATCAATGCATTTCCCAGGTTTCCTTTTAAAATCATCTGTGTTCTTTCAATGCACTTAAAGGCACCCTGTGTTGTATCTTCTGCACTGACGCCACCAGAAAATTTTCCATGGTATGCCAGTATTTGTGCATGATCTTCGGCAGGAAGCTCTCCTTTGGTCTCCTAAGCCATGTGCTATTTATTATAGAACTAGGATAGCAGCTGATATTTTCCCAAGCAATTATGTGAATGGGGACCACAAGCTCTTTTGACTTTCAGTAAAGCTCACCTGAAACACTTAAATATTTTAAAATTTCAGCAACTGAGTTTTGAAAAAGCTTTTAAAATAATATGAACACAATTCTGTACTTAGATTTTTTTGAAATAAATATTTGACTTATTTTTGATACTCAATCCCTCTGTATTTTAGACCAGGCTATAAGCAAAGATAACTTTTACTTTCCAATTTGAGTTTACAAGGATTTATAAACCTTAATTTACTAAGACAGTAATAGTTTCACTGTGATTTCCTTGTAAGGACTTCCTTTTCTTCACAGTCATAAGAAAATTGAATTGCTGTATTGCTGAGACCACCATATAATAAGTGATTTTGACTTGTCTTGTACCTTTCACTGCCCTAAAAAACACTCAGTGATCTTATCAGACCAGAATCCACTGATTAATAGGATGGCTGCAGTAACTTATTTTTCTGATAGTGCTTGTTTAAGCTCTGTTAGATCATTCTCTCTTCAGTCACTGGATTAAATTTTGGGAAAAGACAAATTGCTCTTATTCAGCATAGTTTTCTTTACTGAACATTGCAAAAGAGTTAAGGTGATCTTTATTGCAATGGACAGAATCAAAAATTATAATACAGTTTAGGCTCTTATTCACTGTACATTAATTAGCACTTTTCCCTTCCTCCTCAGGTTTTGGTTTCTTCATAGTGACCACAATCAGATGTCTGGTATACTCCTCCAACATACTTTCTCCCCCAACATTGTTTTTTTCAGGATTTTCCTTTCCCAGGCTGTTTGAAAGGTTTTGTAGAGAATATATTTTTATATGTAAGGTATTTTTAAATATAATTGAAATCTATTAAAGGGATTTTGCTGTATTAATAGATAAATCACAGGTTTATAGTAACAGTATATTTTTAGGACAATCTGCAGATGCAACATCAAATTTGTGTTCAGTTTCAGTGATGCACAAGAAGCATGTGCTCATATTCTTTAGCTATCTTGTAAGCTACTTTCTTTATATCCCTGTAGAACAAGTAGTACCATGGCTATACACGTAACATCAAAAGCTTTCCCTCAAAAAGCAGCACAGAGTAGTTCCATTTAAAAAATGAGGGGATGAATCAAGCCTCCCTCATTATTTCTGGGAGATCTGTCACATCTATTTCCATTAAAAGAACACTAGAACATGAAAATGAGCCTACTGAGCCACATCAAGAGTCTCTCCTGCCCTGTATCCTACCTTGTACACAAATGGATGCCTAGGGAAGAGCAGCAATGAGACAAACTCCAGAACACAGTCTCAATGCTACTGATGCACTGCATCTGAGGGCAAATCTTTGCTTAGTTCCTTTCTCAGTGAGCATTTCCATTTACATTTAATCTTATGTCTTCTTTTAGTTTATACAGTTTCACAGCTTTTTGTTTTAGCAAACTGTAAATTGTTTTAGGAAATTAAGTTCCTACAACAACAAAAGTCAATCTTTATCATTAGCAAAGCAGACTGACACTGGCAGAAATCAAGAACTTTGCAAACACAAAATGAACTCCACAGCATTGTGAGATAATATGCATCTAAAAAATGCAGTTTTCCAATTTTCTCTCTTTTGTCTCACTTAGGAAAAAACCAGAACATTTCAGTAGCAAGTTTATGGAAGCCCTGTTACAACAAGAGGCTTTCAAAGGTACATGCTCGTTCTCGTAGCTGGTGCTCAGCCAGCAGATGGGGCTATTAAAGTCACAGGAATGAACCAGAGAAACACTGTAATTTGCAAAATTAATGAAAGTCTCTGAGTACTAAAGGTCAGAATAAAGTATACTTTCCAGCTTAGAAGAGATCCAAATGCAGTCAATGGTACAATAATTTACTGTATTTTTTTTTAATGTGTACATGTGCTGGACAGTGAACCAAAGGTACTGTGCATGTTAATTTCTTTTGAATGGGTGGAATTTCATTGCATGTGATGAGGCCCACTTATATCAATGTGACACTTCTAAGGTAAGAAAAAAAAAAAAACCAAACTCCAAAAACGTGTCATAAATGCACACCAAGTACTAAATCAGCATAATTTCAGTGTTTTGAATTGCTATGGGAATAGCTGAGTTCCCATCAAGTTAAGTCTTGCAGAGGTAGCAGTCATGCTTCTCTTTTCCTAATGGTGCTACCATCACTCCCTTCCCCGTTGACTATTGTTCATGTATAATTATAATGTGCCTGCAGAAATCCCATTAAATGTCTAGCTTTTGTTTGTAAATTATATGTATCGTAAGCTGAATGAACTGATTTGTGTGTTAAAAATTCACAGAAGATTTCCAAGTCAAGAGCCTTAGAGTATTATTTTTCAGTAAATGAAAATAACATGTCAGTATTTTAAAATGGAGATTTGGGTCCTTTTCTCCAGCTCAACTGAACCTGCCTTTCAAATATTACAAAGGAAAAACGGGCATTGCCCAAAGGCTGTCTGTTTGCAAGTAGCACAGCCAGTGAGCAATTTATTTATTAAGGGCACAGCAAACATGTCATTCAGCTGTACACTTTGCCCAAATCTAAACACAAAGATGCTGCTGCAGATCTTAAATTCTTGAATTGCTCTTCATCCTATCAAAATATATTGCTAGAGTACACTTTTTAATCAAAATAGATCTGAAAATTGATATAAGCAGAAAGAAGTTTCTTGTTTAAAAATAAAATTTCAGCTGCTCAGAGATCTGAACTCACATAGGATGCTGAAGAAAAGCATTAAAAAGAAAGCAGCCAAGGAGAAGTGAAGGGATGTATTTCATAAAGTATGAGGTCACCCTGCTGTCTCAGCAATCTTGTCTGTCTCTTTTTATCACTGTACTTAGGTATTACTTTTCCACATATTTTATGTCTGGAAGGTTAGGATTAATATTTGCTGAAGAGTGTAGGGTCTACCAAACATTCAGACTGCCCAACTGCACAGTAGTCTGCAGCTGAGATTTGGACTTTTATAAAATTTAAGCTATCAAAACTGTTACCTGCTTTCTTAAACAACAAGGAACACACATGACAATTTTAAACTCAGCTTCTAATGTCTTTCCCTTACGTGAGTTTCAAAACATCTGGCTTTTATACATCAATTAGTCTTTGTATATGGAGATGGAGAATTACATCCAATAAATCTGGAATTAGTACATTATTAGACATAAGATGAAACCCTGGCTTTACTGTAGTGCTCTAAATTTTACCCCACTCTAGAGCTGAGAACCATGGAAATGCTAGCACTGGTACATCAAAGCATTGGAAAAATTTAATCAACGGCACCTTCAAGCTATTATGCATATCAAGTGGCAAGATAAAATCATGAATAACAAAGTTCTGCAAAGTGGTTGCACAAACAGTGTTGAAGCAATCTTATAAAAGCGTATTTCTGCTGGACTGGACATGTCCTTTGCATGGAGGACACCAAGCTCCCAAAGGAAAGAACATGTAGTAAACTTTTAATGTGTGAAAGATCAAGAGACCAACTCAGGCAGAAGTAAAAAGATGCCCTGGAAAAAAAGAAAAATTACCCTCTCCCATTGTGACACAGGTAGCAACACATGTGGCAAACAAAACATGTTGGCGAGACCCACTAACATCTGCTGCAGAAAGCTTGGAAGAAAGACATGCAAGCCAAGAGGAGAATAGGGTAACTGGCAAGCAGAGAGAGTGTGAGAGTGGGAGCACGTGCAGGGAAACTGCAGAAACAGCCAGGAAAAATGATCCCAACGTACGGAAGCTGATGTCACACAAGCTCGTGCTTCTTTCGTCTTCAGAACAACAGGCACCAACCAACGATGACAAACTCACACTTGGACCTTCATGCCAACCCTTAATCTCTGCTGCAGCAGCTAATGTTATTCTTGGAGCTGGACAGAGTCTTGCCTAAACAGCAGTAACCTAAAAGAGTATGCTCACTTCAGCTCCATTAAAAAATGTGGGTGGGGTGAAATACATGGGAAAGAAGCAATCATGAAAGCGATCCATAAGGAAGTTCATTTCGTGCTTCTAAAAGGGTTTGGCAATAAGCAATTGGGGATTTTTTGATCAGGGAAAGGTCCTTGTACTAAAAAAAAAGAGAGAGACCGTTTATTACAGTAGATTTGAGAGAGAAAGGGTTCCAAGGCATCCATTTTTATAAAAGAAATAATCTAATTTTTGTATTTTCTCCTTTTCCCCTGGCAATGTCTGCTCCAATTCTTTGTTGCTGAGCTTAGGAGACTCTTACTTTCACAGGAGACATGAAAGAAGGACATTAAGTTCACGTCACATCTGTGAACATGTTGCCATGTCAACAGGCAGTACTTTGTGGCTTAATTATTGATTGACTCATGTTCCTTTAGGACATAACACAAGCAATAACAGCACACTGAGCAGCTTTTCTAACTTAGATACCTCTTTATGCCATCTAAGAGGTGTGGCACTTCCAACCTAGGCATGGGTAAAGTCTGTATTGGAGCTTTAGCATAAAAGACCCTACCACAGCCATCCTGCATAAAGAATATGCAGATATACATAATTATATTAATGACATTGATAAGGAACTGGGATTAGAGCTTTTGTCATTTAGATAAAAACCCTAGCATGCACAACTCCAGCTAAAGAAGAGATTTTAGAGGTAATGCATGGATTAGTTCCTACAATCACTCAGTCATTCAACAAGTCAGATACAGCAACCAGAACAAGTTATTTCCAGGCATAAACTGTGAAGTAAGAGAAGGTAAAAATTACAGTGCATTATGTAATCCATGGCAGCTATTCATGCACACATTGTTCTCCTCTGGTGGGTACAAGGTTGATTAGCCCACTTTCATTGACCATCAAAATGCCTACACTTACCAAGATGTATGTTCACCAAGATGTAAAAGCACACATGCTAATTATTAAGTACACAGTATCAAATGCTACAAACTACCACCCTAACTTGCCTCACAGGAATTTGTTCTACAGCTACATTCCAGTTAAGTGTCCATATGCACAAAGCAAGGACCAATAAACAGGCAGAGAGGAGCCCTGAGTAGTTCCAAGAACTCTCAGTGAAGTTCGAGTCAGATAAGCAGAATGGGAAGAGAGATGAGATATTTTTAAAATGAAGTTCTTAATAGTTCAATATGTTCCATTTCACAGATGGGTAAATCAGTATTATCTATGTTGGAGCCTTATGAAGCCTCCTTTGCAAGAGTAAATTCAGATCTTGTATTGGAAGGGTAGTCAGGCTGGATTCCTAGGGACTCAAAAGCAAAGCAGAAGGGTAGGGTCTTGGTTTTTTGAAAGAGGATATTTAAACTAGGAGAAAGACATATAGAAACGCAAGACACATTCCTAATCTAAAAAGACAATTTTTAATTTTTTTTTACAGTATAGGTAATCCCTTAGAAAATTCCATCTATCACTTACAATTTTAAGCTTAGCATCCTGGGAAGTGGATGCACAGAAAGAGGTGGACAGCATCTTGGAACATCCTTTTGATGTGTGTGGTCATGTTCACATCTTGCTAAGCTTATTATTTCAAACCCAAGTTGTAGACACAGTGGTGCTCACACTCCATTTGTCACTGCTGTACCATTACATACATGCCGTGGGCCAAATAAGTGCTCCTTTCTGCTTAGTTCTTTTTCTGTAACATACAGAAACAATTAAGATATGGCTTTTATTTAGAAAGTTATATCTGAATTAAGCAAATTTTAATTAGGAATACTGCACCATTTTTAATAAATCAGGGAAAGAGAACTCTTCTAACTATGTTCTTTGAAGTAATTTCTATATAAAATTGTATTTCTTACAGATACGTAAGTAATGCTAAAAGATAC
Source organism: Emberiza elegans (assembly GCA_024865655.1). Classification (NCBI taxonomy): domain Eukaryota; kingdom Metazoa; phylum Chordata; class Aves; order Passeriformes; family Fringillidae; genus Emberiza; species Emberiza elegans. Next base: position 9,737,158 of record JALJVW010000398.1, read on the forward strand.
GTTTTACAATAAACTTTAAATTTCTTTTCAAATTAGATGTACATTTATTTGGAGATGCATTTCAAATTTGTTGACCTGGCAATATTTGCTTTTCAGCATTTCATTGATTATTGGAATTTACTTTTGTTTCCTGTGAAGTATCCTCTCCCAGTCAGAAATCTCATGTCACGACTAAGAAAACACATTCACTCATCAGATCTACTGATTTTCCTCTGTGGCTTGGATCAAGTCTGTCCAGGCCTCAGAACCTCCCCTGTGTAATCAGGAAAACAACACTTGCCTTCTGCTTTTGTTCCACAGTGTCTAGAACAGGGCTGGGACAGTCTCAAATAAATACAGCATTCAGCATAATGGGATTACAAATTCAGAGTTTCTTAGTGCAATAAATGAATAATAATGAGCCCGTTTTAGTTCCAGAGGAATACATCCATCCAAGCCATTTATGTAAATAAGTTAACTTGATACACAGAAGTGCTGCAACCTTACAAATTCTACTTCCCCCATCTGTAAAAATGACACTTCTAGCTCCTCATTGCTCCTGCTTTGAGCTACTTTTCAATTTAATGAGCAAACTTTTCTCTTGCCCCTTAACTCCCCTCTCTTTAAGCATTAATCTCTTGGGTAAAACATTGTCAAATGACTCCTGAAAATCTAAAAATATAATGTCCATGCTACACCCTATCTTGGCAGTGTTATCTTCAAAGAGTTCCAGAAGGGTAGTGAAGCATGACTTTTTTTTTTTCCTAACCATGTGTATACAACTAATCAGGCTGAAGGATGCTTTTACAAGATACTCCTTCCCCTAATCTGTTAAAATTCTTTCAAATGTCATTCCTACAGATGAAATTAGCCTAACTGGTGTAATGCCACATGGTAAGATCTTTATTAAAGAAAGCTCAAAGTGAAAGAAAGTAATGATAGGGAAGAGCATAAATTTGTGAGGGCTTGACACACTGCTTGTGGAGATGTAATAGTCAGAAAAGTCCTCATCTGCCTCAGAAAGTGTTACCTGAGTTATGTCATGATGACTCAAACTTTCTTCTGTCATTTTAAACACTGGAGTTAGGATGACCCCTGGCCACCTTCAAAGGAGCCCTCTGACTGCCTGGGCAGAGAGGAGCCCCCAGGAATCTCAGTTGTTTTATATAACCTGAAGAAAGCAATTTTCCAGAGTACTCATTTTGCTACATTTGTTACAGAGATAACTATTAGAAAGGAAAAGGACCGTGGACTTGTTCCCCACAAAACTAATCAGTATGTCAGCAGCTTAAATGCAAAATGCCTTCTGCTTCCTCTGGATTGACACACAATTGACATTGCCCAACTCAAACTAATAACATTGAAAAGCACATATTCATAAACCTTAATGAAAAGCACCACTCACTCATACTTTCTCGTTACGCCACCTTTCTTTCTGCAATTTATATGGTCCACTCTATGACGCAGTATTCCATCTGCCAACCACTGAATGACAAACCAAAATGTTGTGTTCCTGCAATTCCAAATTCACCATTGCCACATTAATGGTGGCAAGATTAGATAGAGACTCTGTAGCTGGCATGGCCTTCCTAAAGAATGATATCACAGCCTGACATGTTCACCCCTTAACAGAGGTACAAGAGGAAACAATTTGAACCAGAAGTGAAACAGAACCATGTCATTTTCAGCAGTATGATTAGATTGCTTATTTCTTTACAGCTGGACATGTATCCTTCTTATCTATTCACTGTGCTGAGCCAAAATGCCAAAAACATAAAACATAGCTGTATGAGGTCACTGTGGCCTTAGTCAATTTTTTTCTGAAGAAAAAGAAAGACATGCTGTTCATTCTATTGAATTTATATACTGATCCATGATAAAAATCCAACCTCAACCAAAGATTCATGCAGGGAGACTGAACAAAAATGTGCAGCTGGCACACATCACATGACTTTTTCCCCTAGTGGTCAGAACTGTGATTACTCTTAAATGCATTTTTCAAAGATTCTAGAACACAAATAATTTACAACTTTGCTTGTCAAATTCTACAGCTGAAGTTTATAATAAAGTTACAATACAGTAATTATTACATAACAAGGCTGATTCCCAACAGAATTACCCTGTACCTTTTATTCTTCTGATAAGTACAACTCTTCTTTTTTCTAAAGCACTTCTAAACAAATTATGGACAAATGTTGCTTCTCCCATATGCAGTAGGCAATAGCATCTGAGTGACTATGATTGAGTGAAATCATCACAGCTGTAGAACAGGAAATTACCTGAGGGTGAAGGGAGTCAAAAAATTATATGTTCCGGGGTCCAGAAGGTCTTCTTGGCTGCTGGGGTCTGCAGTGGCTGAGTATGAATGAATTAAACACAAGAGTAAGAATAAAAGGCAGTGCTCTTGAAGTTTAATAATACAAACTAATGAAACCTCTGGCCTAGGTTTTATATATCTATGTGTTTGTACTTCAAAGTCATATTTAGTCACACTTAGAGTTCAAAGACCCTGAAAATAAAGAATACTTTATCCTTTACTTTATCCTAAAATATCCTATACTTTTAGGATTGTATTTAGTATTGTGTAATTTGAATCTCTACATGACTGAGAAAAGTTCCAAGTGATTATTGATGAAAACTTTGAGTATAGTTCCTCACATTTCTTCCTCAGCCAAATATAAAAATACCGTGAAGTTTGGTTATTTATTTGATATTGAGTGTTATATTAAGCACTCCACTAGGCCCAGCTGTTCTCTCAAACACTTTTAAATGGGCTTTCTTCAGCTTATCAATTTAATGATTTAGCAGTTTGTTTACTTGTGCACATCTCTAGGTGTATGACCATGTTATATCAACAGCTGTAACTGTTGCCTGTGGATATTTTCTTGGACAAAATGGATGACTCAACGCCTCTTCTCATATGAATTCAAGGTGTGGTCACCTACTGCAGTGTGTTTCTGTCTGGAATAGCAACCTCTCATGACATGCAGCATAGAAGAACTTGTATAATGCTTTTATAATGCTCTTTCTGACAATTCTTTCACATTCCAAATATTTGTGGTATCCTATGCCAGCTACTTCTGACTAAGAGCATCAGTTATAAATATAATTTACTCACATTTTTGCTTAGGAAAAAATGCCTCCTTCATCATTGTTCTTCCTGCTCAGTAATCTAGCAAGAACTTGGTACACCAGAAGTTTTTGGCTTCTTTTCCAGCTGCCCCAGAAAAGGTATGGAGATGTCATCCTCTTCTCAATGAATGACAAATCAGAATTATGCCAGTAGGATGACCAATATACAGATTCTGGTAGTACAATCCAATATACTGAACCAAATACCTTAAGGTGATCAATAATAAAAAGGCCTGAGTTTTGTTTGGTTGGTTTTTTTTTTTTTTTTTTTTCCAGAAATCCATTTTGAACAGTCAACTGTGAGCTACGGGAAAACAAAAGCCAATTTAATAAAACTTTTCTGGAAACTTTTTAAGAAACAGTTTTCAAAATTGGTCTGGAACTCTTGAGTGTCCTCTCCTAATCACACTAATATGTGCAAACTTACTGCTGGCTAATGAAGTTTGTGGAAGTAGATCCATTGTCTTGCCTTCACTCTGTCTCTTTCTATTGACCAGGATCCCTTGAAAAGTAGAAAGAACACAGATTAAGATTACACAGAACACAGTGGAGATTACAACTGTGGCTACACCTCTAGCAAAGCTTTCTAGTGAGGGGATTGTGGTTGCTAGCACACACCTCTGCATTTAATACATGCATGTTTTGAAATAAACAGAAATGCTCATAACATATTTGCATTCCCAAATATTCACATTGATTTTGGCGTACCAGCACCAGTATTCAACAAAACACTGGGGTATAAAAATACAAGTAAGCATCTCAAACATCCCATTTTGATTTACTTTCTTGTGGATTAACATCTGTAGGTGGTCCCAGTGCTGAATTGAGACTCTCTGTTGTACAGGCTAGCTCATAACTCCAGGGTTTAACGTTACACTGCACCATGAAGAAAACTCCAGTTCACATTCCAGCCCTTTCACAAAATAGCATGGAAACTGTATACACTCATTCCAGGTATAAAATTAATCTCTTCCTAGTGCTCACTGGCCTATTAGCTTGGCAGCCTTTCAGAATTATGCTTTTAGAGCATTGACACATTTCAAAGAGGAAAGTAATGTGTCTTTAAATTCCTGTTTATTGAATTGAAGATTCTTTGATTCTGTTTCAAAATCAGGATGATCATGACATAAAACAGGAGAGCTGTGTGTAAAATTAGTTGTCTATAAGATCTCTATTATTCACATGCATTTTAAACCTTCTGAATTTGAAAAGATCCATTTACTTGAAGCAGCTTAGTGAACTTCAATATTTTGGTAATTGTATGCTACACATTTACAAAAGATTCATTTAAGATACTTTTTCTGTTTGTTTTTCCCATATTTTTATTGCTAGACCAAATAAAGAGTAGCAGTAGTAAGTTCATGCATAGCATTAAATCAATATGATGTTTTTTTACCCAAGCTGCTTCCTTTCTGAATAGTTTTAACAACAATTAAAGAATTTCAGTATAGAAATTATACATATCAAAAACCTCATATTATGTTCTCAGATTGCCTGCTGTAATATGCTTCATTTATTTAATTATTTGAATTTTTTTGTCTGATTAATAAGTCGGTTCTGTAAACAGTTTCTTACGTGATCACCAGCGGACAGTTGGCTGACATTAGTTATTGTTTCCACTATGACTCAATGAGATTGCAAAGGGCATAGAGTGATTAAAAGCTTCAAATTCTATACATCATATAAGCATTAAATTATATCTGCTTGTTGCTATATGAAATCATATACAGTGGTAATAATAGAACTGTAAAGCTGTAAACACACCTTTCAAACTGATCTTCCAGAACTGTGTAACAACCTTTCAGCCTGGATTAAAAGATGCTAGTTGTTTTGGCAAAAAAAGTGCTAAGGTATTTTTCCCCTGTGTTTAGCATATAAAATATGCACAACTATAGTTTGTGTATGTCACACAATGATACACCATAGTATCTTTTTCATACAGAGTGATTCATAGGATCCCCATCTTTGAGTCACTATTTTAAAATGAGTTTATCTTCTCGGGAAGGTAAGTCAAATTCAGACAACGATTCAATTTTCTGTTTCTGTCACTGGTAGCTCTTCTTAGCTGTAGAAGCTTCTAGAAAAAGAGAAGGAAAAGGTCCATTTTCATGTCACTTGCCCAAGTTTTACATCGATGTAGTTTTGCACATTGCTGTGGGATCACTTCCCCTTTCCACCGTGTTAGAAGTTTAATTCAGACTTCCCATCGAACACTTGCCATGCTGGCTGACAGCAAAGGCCACCTCTTGGCTTCTTGGAGCGGCCAAGGACTGCGCTCCTCTCGGTGTCCGAGCTGTGGCCTCCTCCAAGGCCGGAGCGCTGCCTCCATGTGCACCGTGGCTCCCCAAGCCTGCCGGGCCCCGCCAAGCCTGGAGGGGTTCCCCGGTCCCGGCTCCTGCCCCTCAGCCAGCGCTGCGGGCCGGCGGCACCGAAGGGACGGCGCGGACCCGGGGGCTGCCAAGCGCGCCCAGGTGCTGCGGGGCGGAGCGGGGTCACAGCCGGCAGGTGACAGCCCACTTGTGCCAGCCCCATCTGTGACAGCCCCGCAGGTGACAGCCCCACCTGTGCCCTGCCCCCGGGCCGGGGCGGCGAGCGTTAAATACGAGCGGGCAGAGCCGCCCACCCCGCAGCACAGGGGGTACCGCCGTCGGTTCAGGTCGCCTCAGGGCTGTCCCCAGCGCCGCGTGCCTTGTGGTGCCGTCAGCCATGGAACCTGTGAGTACCTTCCCGGCGGGCGGCTTCGGGACCGCGGGGTTGTGTGGTGTCGGGATGAGGGGCAGCCCCGCTGGAGCCTCGGGGCCCGGTGCCTGGAACGGCGCCTTGCGGGAGGCTGCCGGGCTCCTGAGGGGGCCGTGCGGCGGGGCCGGGCCTCCCCCGCTGCCCGCCGGCCGCACGTGGCAGCGCCCGACGCCGAGGAGGCTCCGCGGGGCGGCGGGGACCGAGCGGCCCCTCACGGCGAGCGGCCCCTGCCCGAGCCCCAGCAAGGACGGGGCGGCTTTTGGCCTTAACTTTTTGACTTGGTTTTGTGTGTGCTTTTTTTTCCTAAGTGCCAGAGGGCACGATTTTTTGCCCTGTTAGCAAGCTTGGGCGTTGCGCATTTAGGTGATGGTTAATTGCAACCTTGTAAAGCTTTTGATAGCAGTTAGGGAAGTGTTTTTGTGGTCATTTGTTATTGAAATATACATGTATGTTTACATGATCGCTGAGAAATTGACAGCAGTATCACAACATCCTCTGGAGCCTCCTGAAGACCCTCTGGTTTCATTTTACTTATTCTGCTATTTAGGGTCAATTCTCAGATTTAGCTTTGGTTCTTGAATTTTTGAGTTACACAAAGTGTGGTTTTCTGTCATATGAGATAACGTTTAAGGTTGATTTCCTCATCTATTCAAACATACCAATTTGGGTTTTGGCAGTGCCTTTGGTTTTTCAACTACCAAGAGGCTGGGACATGGTAGAGCTCTTGAGAGCAAGCATTCTTGTAATGCTTATTACTGACAGGTGGATGTGACTTTTTCTCAAGTATAATGATGTCTACAAAAAGGCAGCTCGAAGGGTCACACAAAAATGTGTTAATGCCTTACTTCCTTTGCACCCTAATACATTTGCTCTTATAGTGTTCTCTGCAATTCTTCTTGTGGCCCAGTTGAGGGTAATGTATAATTTTCAAAAAAATGAACTGCTTATCTATGAAATAAATAGTCTTAATTATACCATTTCGTTTGATGTGCGTTTCCATGGGACAGTTCTTCAGTTGCTATATGTTTGCTTTGAAGGACAGTTTTGAAATAGTGAAATTTTTTTCTAATCTTTCAGGGATGCTGGATGCTTCCACTAAAAAAAGGGGGGGAAAAACCCCTCTCCTTTGGCTCCTTTATAGTCTCATGTGAAAAAAGGAGTGGCTAAAAGACACTTAATCAGCTGTTGGTGTCTATAATGGCTGTCCTCATTCTAGGTTTTTCTCCATTCTTTATTTTTAAACCCTTGAAATTAGATAAAGAATGATGGTATTAATTCCAGTTGGGATAGCAAACAAAAAATACAAACATGTGCGGGATTTAATTATTTTATGTAACAGAGGAGTCTGACAGCCATATGTGCAAACTTACAGCTGGACTAGAACATAGGACAGATAAATCATAAAACTCCATTGTTCAAAGTCAGAATGCCAAAGATAGCTTTGAAAGCCTTTAATCAAGAGAATTCTTAGGTGGGATAGAGGACTGGATGTAAGTTTTGGGAATTTTGTGAATGCCACAAACCATTCCCAATATGTGACCATCTTGCTAATGCTGAAAGTTTTGCTTGAGGGAAGGCAAAAGCAAAAGGCTGCAAAATCAGATTCTCAACCTAGAAATGGTGTGGGTTTGTCTCATTATGTGCTTTTCCAGGAGCATGGTTTGCTCATCTCACGTAAAAGGGTAACACTGACCTGCTGGGAATCTTTGGTTTGTCTTTTGCTCTCTGTAATGGGATAATCAGTTACTCTTAAGACGTAAAACTGAACTGTGGTGCATACATACATGCAAGTCCCTTGGCATTCCTTAATGGGACATTTCAATTTTGCAGCCTGTTTTTGGGGTTTTTGCAAAATATGTATTTTGATGTTATTTTTCCTGCAAGCAAAAAATTTTCAGTGAAACTCGTAGAACCATGCTCCTTGGCAATATGGGAGGATTCAAAGGGCGGGGCCTGTTGAGGGATCATCACACATTGGATCTTCATTTCACTGGGCTTATTGGTAACAAAAAACAGACTACTAAAAGGATAACTGGGAAGAGAGCAGACTTCTGTTTTTAAATGGATTTCGTAGCTGTTTGCTGACAACTTGTTTGAGAAATCTCTATTCCTGAGCTCTTTACCCTTTTGCATTGGCCCCCATCTGTTCTTGTCCTTCCTATCTCCCTTCAAATCTGTCACCTAAGTATGTTTCTTGTCCTCTGTTCCCCAGGGATGTGGGAACTTGCAGAAGGAATTTTATTTTTCTTCTACACCATCCAAATATTTTGAATATGTGGTGTAAAGGCATTCATTCTCTTCTCTGTTCTGGTACCTGTTGTTACACTGGCCACTTCCTTCAGCTAGTAGAAATATTTTGATTAAAATTTATGTTCAGTTGTAGCATACCCAGCAGTCCAGAGCTTCTGCAGGCTCTACTCCTTTATAAATTTTTATGACTTAACCCTTGCTGTACCATTGTGCTAAGGAGGCATTCCTTTTCCCACACAGGGAAGAGAGGGAGGAAGGTGCTCTGATATTCAGTGGTGTGAAGCCCTGGCAGGACCTGCACATAAAACCCTTGGTGTCTTACAAACAAGTTTGCTAAGATCACAGAAGGAGCTGGGCCAGGGGCTTGGATCTATGTCTTCAGCTTACATCTAACAAACACTTCTAGTGCAAAGCACTCAATTACATTTGCATTTCTTTCATTCTAGTCCAGTTGTCACTCAGAATATTGATCCTCACAGTCGGTCTTTTATTCATCTTAGTATGCGTATAATTTTTTTTATATATTCTTCTGTGCCCATTTTTTAAGTACAAGCATATTTATAATTATATATATCTCTGTTTTGGTGTAGACTATTTAGTAGATGATGATGTAATCAATTTTTTTGGTCTATCCCACATTGCTTCATACTTCCAAAGTCAGTTCTTACACCGTGACTGGAAACAAATGCTGCTTCCTAGTGAAAAGCAATGGATGATACATGAAGTGTCAGGCAATTCATCAGGAGTAAGGAGGAGATGGCCCTAAGGCAAACAGTTTGCTCTTTAGAATATAATGGTTACTTAACCCTTTAACTTAGTGAGCATGTGTATGGAGAACAAACTGAAGAAAAAACTGGAGGATTAGAAATACTAGTTCTTGAGATGTTTGTATGTGACAACAAACCCTCAGCCTATCAGTGCTGATATTTATGAACAATTGATTTAAATTATAAAAGCTGCATCTGAATTTCTGTCTTGTGAACTGTGGATGGTTATTTCAAGTGTTTTTAGTGGCATGTTCCCTGAATAAAAAATAGTGACAGGCATTTTAGTGTCTTTCTGCCAACCTTGATTATTGTATGTTTGTTTTCAACAAGAGCTGCAAAAACTGTATTACTTTCAGTGTGATTTCTTCCACAGATGGAAACCTAAAGTGTATTCTTTAAATTGTTTAAAGAAATACTGATGGTCAACTTGAATCCTAACCTACTGGAAAGCAAATTGGAAGTAGTTTTAGGAAGTGCAATATTAATAAGTACATTTGTTGATAGTGCAAGCCTTGCCTTATTTTTTGCTGCTTTACTTTTTTTATGAAAAGCCACCCACAAACTAGAAATTTGAACACTTTTTGCACAGGCGAAACAAATGAAATTGCCTAGATGTCTGCTTTTAAATCCGCAAAATAAACCTGGTGAAGAGCAGGGGCCAGTCTTACTCTAAGAGCTGTGACCATTTGCTTGCTGTTATAGGCACAGATGCTTTTACCTCCACTAGTATACAAAGAATCTTTGGTACCCTTCACATCTACTATGGTTATTATTTTGAAATAAAATTGATTTTGCCTTTTTGTATGAAGTGGCATGCATTTATATCTGCTCATGACTTTTTAGCTGCCATTTAACTACTGGTAGGTCAGTATGTGCTTCTAGGAATCAGTATGTTTATTTTGTTGCTTTTTTTTCCTTTGGTACAATTTTTACAAAGGAAAAATATTTTTAACAATGTTATTCTTTGCATGGCTGCTGTTTTTATTTTAAAGTAGCTGGTTTAGACCCAGACTGAACAAAGTACTTAAACACATGTGCAACTTTAAGCCTAGGGACTATTCACAAACTTAGAAGTTGCATGCAAATTTTTGTCCCTGGGGCCAGATCAGACCCAGAGAAAGAGTTGTGGAGTTTGCTGTACAGCTTTTGGATTAGAAATCCTGTTGATTTAAGGCCTGGATAGTTTGTTTGGCTGAAGGGCAGTTAATGGGTGTTCTGATTGCAAGAGGGTAGAGCAGTGTGCTGGGTCTGTAGACATGAACATAAAACTGTTAAGAAGTTTTTACTGTCATTTTAGGTATGGGACCACAGCATGGTATGAAAAAAGGAATGTTGTCTGACGCTAACCCTTAACTTCTAATTCCTGTCTCTAAGGAAATACAAGGGTGGATTTACTAATTGTCACTGATAGCCCTCTGTCTGTGCTTTAGTTAGTCAAAGTTTCTGCAAGAAGAGTGTTGTATTTTTTCTGTCCTTCCACCCCCCCACCACCCTGCAAAAAAAAAAAAGAAAAAGAAAAAAAATAAAGCAATTACTTAAAAAAGGTTCAGCACAAAGCCCTCAGTTGCTCCTGAAGGGGTTAATGCAGCAAAACTCTTGGAGACATCTGGCAGAAGCTGTGGGTGTTGGGTGTGGCAGATCCCAGGGCCGTACCAGTCTCTACAAGGGAGCTGTCATCCTCCTTGATTTATCCTTCCCTAATGTCACGGGGTATGGATGTTGAAACTGTGGCTAGAATGTGAAATACGAAAAACATGAAGATTATGATTTAGTGTCTGGGGAGGCTCATTGTTGGCCTCTGTTCACAAGTTGTAAGCATCGGAGGTAGCTTGACACAGGTTACAAAATCTGGTATGTAGCACAAAAAAAAGGCAAGACTATTTTGGCGTTTGGAACTCCTACATGTGTTAGTGCACAAAAATGAGTGACGGCAACAATTAAATCAAAGGCTGTGCTGATGATATATTACATTGGAAACACATTGAAGGTGCTTGTAAATAACATTTAAATAAATGTACTTTCTGGTCCTTCATTTGCAAATAAGTATAACAGGAACAGTAGATGAAAAAATAAGGAATTAATTGTCTTCAGTAAAGACAGTTTTGATAAATAACTGACAAATTAATAGAGCTCAAATATAAGAAAATTGTGTTCATGGTTTGGCATGAACACATCGATAAGAAGCTACATTTTAGTAAAAATTTACATGCAATTTCTTGAAATTGAAGTAATGAAATTGATTTTTTCTTTAATTTCTTCTATCCTGACACAGTTAAATATTCTGTAATTACAGCAGTTGGCTCAAAGTGAGTACCGTGGATTTTTTGTCAAAGTATTCCAATATAATAAATGTTAACTAACTGAAAAAAGTTTATTGCCTAAAGTTGTTTTTCTTGTTTCATTTCTGAAAGCATAATGATGAATAGGACTGTGCTTTCATGATGGTAGAATACAGATGTCTAAGTCATAGAAGCTGTTAATACTTAAGTATCAACTTACAAGTATCAGCTAATCATATCTAGTGTGTAAAAGGTTTTCTGATACAGTGTGATGTATGTAAAATTTTGTGGGTGAAGTTCTATTGTTTTGGGCATACATGTATTATTTGGTTGGATGATAATTCCATTATTATCAATAAAAGTAATGTATTTAGAATTAAACTGCTCTCTACAATTCAGTTTCTAAAACAGCACTTTCTTGATAAATATCAAAGAGCATAATTTAAAATCTAAGCTTGAAAAAGCTGTAATTTAGACAGTTGATGCAGAAATTTATAATAAATAAGTTCCAGATTGGGAAATGCATTTTGGTGGATTCAGGTATGAATGACCAAAGGATTAAAGGGTATTAGTGCTGAGGAGCAAAAACAGTGCTAAATTTATATTGAGGGAAAAAATTAATTAGATTTTTAAAATACTAGTGTAGCATATAAAACAATATGTTTTTCAAAGTCATATTTTTTTTCCTGTTTGCTACTTTTTGTTGTTGTTTGGGTTTTTTGTCATCTGATTTGTTGAGTTTGCAGTTATTTTAAAGGACAGAAGTAGTGTTGTGCTGTTAATGAGGTATTTTAAATTGGTTGAGTCTTTGCCAGAGACAGTTCCTCACATTGACAGCTGGGAAGTTGTTTTCATCATAATGCACCTGGATGTATGAGGAAAATGCTACAGATCAGTTTATACACTCAGGAATATTTGTGAAACTGCTAGTTTTAGTTCTGCTTTATCAAATGTGTTAAGAAATTTGCAGGATTTTCTGAGGTTTGGAGTAGGATTGTGTTTTGAAACGTTGCTGACATTGTATTCCCTAAGTTCCACAGCTGGAATTGTACTGGGATTCCATACTAACCTGCTTCAAAGCAGGACATAGCTGCTTTTCTGATACCTTTGTACATTGGAGTCTGTCTTGGCAATGCTTTATATTAACTTTGCACAGATCTGGGTGATACAGCTGGTGCAATAGAAGCTGAGGGATGGTGAAGACTTGGGTATCAAATGTGTTACTCAGTGGATTATCTTTCTGAATATCTCTGCAGTCTGAATCTTGTTTGGATTACCAGGTCATTTTGTTTCAGTTAGTGTTGGGATCTTTGTATAATCTTATCTTTGCCTTCTTGTGTTGTCATGTAGTACAATCTGTGCTCATCAGCTGTAACTGTCTGAAGAAGTCTGGAATAGTGGAATATGGAGCCAGTAAGATTTTGTTAGAACAATGTACCAGTAGTAAAAAAAAAAGGTAGGATCACAATATTGTGGGTATTCTCTCTCAAACTCTCTTAAGATTATGTATGCTTAGACTAGTCAGGATATCTGGAGGCAGTTTGAAGCCAGAGAGAAAATGGCTCAGCTATACAAGGCTAAATGAAAATATGAAAGGCAGCTACATGGATTCATTATATGTGCATAGATCAAGAAATTAACCAAGTGATGATCTGTGAGATCAGACAATGATGTGCTAATAAATGTCAGCCTACCCAGCATCTCTCATAAGCATAGTATGTTTATAAAAGCATAAGGATTGGCATTTTTCAAAAACAAAAGCTTAGTTTTGGTATCCTGCTGTCTGCATGAAAGTAAAAGGTTTGAGAAACCCTGTACCAGCAGAGTCTTCTGCTTCCTTGTCTCCACAGTTGTCTATGAATGGCACTACTGTGTGTCAGACATGAGCTGTTACTCCTGTCTTGTCACGATCAGTCAGTTGCCCTGTTTAACATCTAAATGGAGCTTTCCTGGTAAATACAGGTATGGGTTTCCAACAACCAGCCTTCTCTGCTGTTTTGTATTATACCTGCCTGCTAAAATGAGATCAGCTGCTTTTCCACTGATGGATGCCTTCATTTAGGAGATATGCTGAAAAGTTCTCATAGAGAGAAGAATTGTTCCTAATAGGTACAGAAAGTCCCTTTTAGTTATAGAAAAGGATCTAGGCATTTACAGAAATTCAAATATGTTTGAAATAGGTTTGCCAAACCTTTGGATCTTTTCAAAATTATATTTCCAAAGTGAGTATACCACTTGAAGTTTCATGTGTTTATTAAGAGCTTAGTTTCAGATTATGAGAAATGTGTTTTTGCTTCCTCTTTCACTGAGTTGTTTATGTTTACTTAGTCCAGTCACTACCCTAGAAACTGGTAATGAAGAATCTACAAACCTGAAGTGAGGGTATCTTAATTCTTATACCTGTCTTCGTACAGATATGAAAACTTCAGAAGGATGACAGCTGAGAAGAACTTTTCACTTGCAAAAATATTGCACTCATCTCTGAGTCTTTCTGCATGTAGCAAAGCAGCTTTATTTGTGCAAGGAAAGGTAACTTTTTTTAGAACACAGGTTTTTCTTGTGCAAATCCCATTCAAGACCCTGCATATTATTGCTGGCTGTGAATAGGCTTTCGGTCATTTGAGTCTTAAGAAATTAATCCTGTTTTGTTTATTCATCCTTTTTTCAAAGAGACTGAATCACATGGTTAATTTGGAACATCCAGTTATTTTTTTTTCATAATGATGCTAAAAACAACTTGTTTTGTTGTTGTTTAGAGTACATCTGTGGGAAACTATACAGGAAAGTATAGTATATAGCCTGCTTCAAGTCTAAACATGATTGTAAATGTATATACAGTGAAATGAAACACCTTCAAGATTTGAATCTAACCTGTCTGTCAGTTGCCATATTACAATAATCTAAAATCCATTGATCTTTCTTGGGCCAGTTACTATTAATAATCCAGAATTTGCTGTGAATTTAAGCTGAGCATATCTTTGGTTTTCATGGGGTTTTGTATTTTAAGATGAAACTTCACTGTAACTGAGAATTCCATGTTTCAAGCAATAACACTTTGAACTTAAGTGCAGGCATTTGGGAACTTCTGGTGAGCCATGATGTTCGTGACCACTGTGATAAATAAGATGCAGGTTGGAAACTACTTACTCAAACTGGAACTGTTCCTCCATTAAATCAAGGAAATTATTCCTTTGAGTAGCTGTTCAGCAATGTGGATAAGAGATTCACAATCTGTCTGAAAAACCACATGCATATTTTCCAAGAGTGTTACACATTAGCTTCTGTTCGGTCAAGCAGAAGCTAATGCTTTCTCTGTAGCTAAATCCTCCTCAGTTTAAAGGCAATATTCTTTGCTTTCTATCCTAAATATTATGTAGGAGTTTGTCTGCTGCTAAAAAGCTCTTGTTCTCCACCCAGATGTAGCTGTATTTCAATTGAGAGGGAAAAGAGCCTTGTGCATCTCTTTCCTCACTTGCCATGGGGGCAGGCAGGGGGGTAATGAATTGCTGGTAGAGGAGTTTGCAGTGCTTACATGAAGTGTGCCGCTACGGAAGTTTGAAGTTATTTACTTTCAAGATGAATAGTTCTTTAAGAGATGGGTTAAACATTCTGGCTAATATGCAAGACATTAGTTCTCTAAAAAGTCATTGTACATATCATTTGAAACAGCATAACCCCTCCCTCCATCTTAAGTTTATAGCAACAATAAGCCTTGCAGATGCTTTTCCTGGGAATTAAGGACCAGCTGGGGTAAACAGACCTCAAACTATCCTCTTAGCCAGTCATTAATCTTCAGGGAAAGCCTTTGCTTTGATCATTATTGCTAAAATATGCCTAGTGCAGCCTGGGCTTACATGCCAGTAAAAGCAAAGTAGTATTTTGCCAAAACATGAATATTCTTTTGTTTGTCTAGTAGCCCTATGTCTTGGACTCATTTTTGATGTGTGTAAACATGCTTGTGTATATGTGTGTGCGCACAAACAGACATGAGGGCATGAGTTTCCCAGTTAAATTATTCATCTTGCCTCTACAGCACTCTAAATTAAGTGGGGTGTCTGACTCAATGCTGTTGTATCGATCCGTTTTTCAGTTAGCTTTGCTTTGTCTCAAAACTTGTGAAAAGTCTTGGATCAGGCATCTTTGATTTTGAAAATTAAGAAATTCTTTGCCCATTTTTGACCTTCTGAAGACCCAGTTTTAATTACCCCAGGGTATCTCACTGAGGACCAGAAAGAATCAGGAACTGTGCAGCATAATCTACCCCAGCCTGGCCCTTCCTGGTGCAAGCTGATTGAGAGTTGTGTTGGTGCTCAAAATTAAATTGCTGACAATTAACAAACTATTTTTCTCTGTCTTTTTGGAAGGGACTTGTTGCTGTGCAGTGTATCTAGTAAATAATCACAGGCTTCAGAAGTCAGCTGTGGTACAGTATTTCTGTATACAGGTCACAGAGCTGAAAGTCCACAGGCAGTCTTCCTGACCTTCCAGGCTTTAGATTTCCTGAAGTGTGGCAAATACAGAACTGAGATTGGAGGTGCCATGAATCACTCTTTGCTGATGAGCTTGCCATGTGTTGTGTGTTAGGCAGTGTCTTCTAGTCAAGAACTAACAAGAAAACAATGTGCACTTCAGATATTTGCTGCCTTTTGCAAAATGACCTGTATTACTTGTATATGCTTAAGCCTGGATTAAGAAAGATATTCAGTGTTAAAATGTAAAGTTTCACTAGAGAGAGCAATTCTTTGGGAATTTCTACAAACATCCCCGAATTTAAGAAAATATTGGTATTTGTTGAAGGAAGAAAATTCCCAATTCCCATTCTGTAGTTAACTCTGTTGGGGGCAGGATCCTTTATTTTCTCTTGTGTTGTCTGTCAGAAGTAGAGGTTGTTGCATGAGGCATCAGGCACTGTAGCAACATAAAAGGAGGTGCATGGAGTTGACAATTGGATTGTATTGAACAGATCCAGAAGAAGGGAGCTGTTTCACAACCTGTGTCCTTTGCCCTAAAAGACTTTTGGATCTTCCCGCTACCGCCAATGTTGATTTTCTTTGTTCTGTGTTCCCTAAGGGGAATCATCAAAGTAGCAAGAGAAGGAAATCATTCTTATATCTTCTTGCCAACAGCGTTTTCCCTATTTTACTATAAATGAGCTCTGTGAAGGAAGTGGAGCGGGGGAAAAATAATTCTGCAGACCTTAAACACCCTGAGCAAGATCTCAGCTGTTGCAGAGTGTGAAGCTTATGGTTGCTCTTGAGAGCCCTGATGGACCTTCTTGCAAGAATTGAGCAGCTGGAATGAATGCTCTCACTGGTAGGGGGCTGGGTATAATCAATTACTCTATGGCCTGATCAAAGATAAAAGTGTATTATGTACAGTATATGTAATGTGAACTTAGAATATTTTTTCTGTGTTTAAGCCATATATTTTAAGTTACAAGAATTCACCTCTGTGATACACTGCAATGAGCTCCAATGGCCAGAAACCCATTGCACTTCATTTGCTCCCCAGTGCAGTTGCCCCTGCAATTTTTCATTATTGTTGAGAAGAATATTTCAGGAAAAGCAGTCGATACAGTTGCCTGATCTTGTGTCTTGGTATCAGATTTTTTTTTTTTTTCACAACCCCCTCTCCCAAAAGTACAAAGCAATAAATAGCTAGGCATGATGCTCTGAAAAAATAGGTTTTTGACCTCTCCATTTATGGGTATACCTCTAACCTTGCAGGTTTCTAACAGTCTCTGCTTGGTCCCACTTTACGCTCTGTAAAAAGAGAAGTTACTGTTAGTGTAGCAGCAGTAGTGTTACTTTATTTTCCTAACAGTTTTTAAACTGTTTCTCATGTATTAAGGGACTCTTTAATTAAAGGTATTGGTTGCAATTTCTCTCTTTGTATTTCTGCTCAGGCTGACTATTTTCTATTTAAAAACTTGTTTCTGCTGTGCAGTGTAGATGTGCAGGCTATTAGTATTTCAGTAACTTCTCTGCCTCTACAGACACTTCAACTACAGTAGGTAAGTAAATCCAAGTGTCCAATTTAAATTCATTACAAAAGCTGCATGATTATTGTTTAGCTCATTCCCATCATCCCCTGAAGTTTCTTTGCTTTTCTTGTTAGTAGACATCCCTGGATGTCTCAAGCCTGAGAAGTCACTTGAGAATTCCTGTCTGTTTTCCTGTGCTGCAGGAAAACTGCCTGCATGTTCCCCAGTTCCACAGAACCATTGCCAGCATTTTTCTTTTGCTTCCTAGCAACTGCCAATTTGGCAAAAATGAATGTGTGGGACCTGGAACTTTCTAAACTGCAGGAGATGCAGAAACAAGGGTCTGTTTGTATTGCATGAATGTGTTTTATAGTACTTGAATAGCACAGAGGTGTCAGTGTCACCAGCCTGCCAGCATGATAGATCAAGGAATAAATTTTCAGGGCAAAAGATATCCCTTCTCTCTAAGAGGTGTTTGTAGAAGAGAGCAAATGCAGCATGGGGAAACCACGACTGTGCAATGTGTGATACCATTTGTGTTTAACTAATGGCCTTCAGCCTGGGCCAATGTGCCCTCACTGCAGTCAGGAACAGGGATGCAAATTTAACTGGGATGGCTTTAAAGAACTGCATTACACAGATACAGCATTTTCAGATAGCCGTGGCAAGATAATCTTGTCACCATAAATCTGCCTGCTCGCTTGAATTTTGCAGCCCACGCTCAGCTTTGTGCATCTTCCACTACATTATTTTTGGTTCAAGCTTAGTCTGAGGAGTGTTGATACTCCCTGCCAGTTGTGTGGAATATGGTGTGCACGTGTGAAAACTGTCACACCTGTGCCTCATCCCTCATTCACTGAGGGAAGCCTGTGTTGTCACTGTGGTCCTTGTCCTACTTTTCATTTCTAAAAGGTGGTTTCTCCTCCATCCTTAAAATTGCATAGATCACTCTCTTTTTGATCAAGCTAATCCCAGTTGCTTGTTGATTGCTAAAAAAAAAAGAGGAAAAAACCTGAGCAGTACAAAAACACCCCCAAACATTTGGGATTTCATTCTCTGCGTTCATCTTCTCTACTTGCCTAATCTGCAGACATTCTTCTGTGTAGTATTTCTGATAGGAACTGGGAAGCAACTTGCTCTGCACTGAGAATTCATGACTAAATGTGCTTTTTAGTGTTTTGCTTCTTTAAGCACATTTAAATTCTAACATTTGAAGCACCTGATTAATTTTTTCAGAATGTTGGAAACAAGTTATCCCCTGGCTGAGATCTTATACAAAACATTCCAGCCTGCAGCAAGCTTTTCTGTTTAATCTGGAGTTTTTGTAAACCCTCAGAAACTCAGGTTTATAATTGAAGTGACAGCACAACCCTAATTGTAGCACTACTGGCACACCTCCACAACTAAAAGCATACATTGCTGCCATTTTTAAAAATAAAATTAAGCCCTAGTATGTTAGGTAGTGGACTTTATGCTTCCTGCAGTTTTCTGCAATTTTGGAGAAATCTGAAAGTTACAATTTGTTGCATTGAGGATGGACTATCTACAATTGGCATAAGGCAGTGTGATTCAGTTGGAGGCAGTGATAGTGTGTAGATTAGCCTGAGGTGACACAGCAGCATAATAAATTTTAAAAGTGTGTAACATGTAGGGAGCTTGTGTTTTCTCAGGTGGAATAGCTGAGTATTTTTCATATGTTTTGAGGGGTTTTTTTGTGTACAGTAATTCTGAAAGTGTCTTAATTTTCAGTCACATTTTGTACTAGGAAACATCTTTTCAGAAAAAAAAGCTGCTTTCTTAACCACATTTCATGCACAACTTATCCTTTCTGTGAACTGTTGAAGAAAAATAAAAATGCTCTGTAATCTTACATCAGGCCTAAGGGACCTGAGCTGCTGGGTGGTCCCAAGGACATGATATCCTGACAGTCTCATTTTGCATTGCATAGTGACAGATTTGGGTGAGGAGAATAGACCAGTGTCATCTTCTCATGCATGTCTCATAATACTTTTTCGCATATGAATGTGCAATTCTTTATGTAATCACCTGTAATTCTCTGTGGTGTAACACATCTAGCCTTGGGACTCCAGGTCCTTGGCAGGCACATAATTGCACATTAGATACTGCCTGTTACTTTCAGTTGTCAGGAGTGACAAGTGGAGCAGAGTATCAAAACAGTCATATCTTAACAAGGGGGAGGATGAAAAAGCACTTTGAAATGGCTTGTATTCAGCTCAACAGCCAGAAGTCATGACTGTGTGGACAATTGAAGGCTCTCTGCTAACAGTTCTCAATTAGCTGAGGTCTAACCAGACTAGAGAAAACACTTTCCACACTTTTCCAGGTCTACTGAACTTTGCCTTGCACTTCTGTCACTATAAACCTTCTTTGTCCCTGCTAGTAAACTTCTGCTGCCCCTGGTTCAGTGTGAGGAGAAGGTGCAGGCACCCCCAGCCTGGCCCCTGTGAAGCCAGCACAGGTCCGGCAGGGCTGGCTGTGTTTGGGCTGTAAGGGCGCAGCAGAAGGTGCCCACTGCACAGTTGCTGGATTTGCAGCTCTCCAGGCTGTGTCCCAACCCTCCCTCCTGTTTTTCCAGAGATGTGCCAGAGACACAAAGGCACAATTCTGTGTTAGCAGTTGGACACCCCTTCTTCTGTGACAGAAGGGAAGCTGATGGGTGAGTGTTTTAGAAGATAAATGGTGACCCTGTCTTAGATGAGTCTCTTCTGACCCAGACTGAGGTCTGCCTGTGCAAAGAGAAATGTAAATTGCAGATACTATTGCTTGTACTACTTTTGTTGAAGGGACTGATAAACATTTTGTCATTTAACATCTGTTAATCTAAGACACCCTGCAAGTATCCTCTTAAGAGGGCACGTAAATGACAATTTAAATTAATGTGCTTAGCACTTCAGGCAAACATGCATGTATTTAATAGTTTAATTGTACAGTTATGAATTTAATATTGTATTGCTTAACATTCTTGACAGTTATGCAGTAAGAGTCCTGCCCCTCAGATCAAATTTCTCTGTATTTCCTCAGTCCCGATGGGAAATTGTTCAAACCAAATTCGGTTCTCCCTTAAAGAGTAAATGGGGGAATGCACATGACAAAAATTACTGTAAACATACCAGTCTGCATCACTTCCACCAGCAGTTCTCACTGGTGTTATCTCTGACACTCAGGCTAACTTTTTGTAACCATCATGCAACATCATGAGTAATAATCTGTTGTTAACACACTGTCCATCAGGCATGTTTACTCACAGAGTGACAGCTAACACATCTGGACTACATACCATGTTTGATCTGAAATACCAGACTCACTCTGCTGTAACAATGACAAAAGCATTCCATGGCTGTGCAGTTTAAAGCATAAAATATAAGAACTGTGTGATGTCTGATGTAATTTAAATATTTATAAAAATACTGGCTACTCTAAAATACATATTAACAAATATTGTCTAAAAATTATTACAGTTTGTAACATCTCTCATAAGTGCATTTTTATGGTGTAATTGGTACTACAAAGTTAGAAAAGCCTTTTTTGAACTAGGTTTTCTAAGTGTACTGTTTAGTGAATGTGCTGTACAGTAGAACATAAAATATACATAAAATCTATCTTAGTGCTTCTAGTAGAGGTCTTGTGTCAAAGCACTCAGTTTTGAAGCCCAAGTATCTCCATTGTCATCAAAGCTGTATTGATGTAAATCAGGGATAGGAATTGCTGTATTCCATGCTTTATTGCAGTGAAAGCTTTTCAGATGTGGACTAAATCTTTTGCAGCTGTAGAAGGGGACTCTGTAGAAAGCTCTCTTACCACCTGGGTGCCTTCAGCTGCAGTAATCCTCAGGGAATATTGCAGCCATCCTCTGCTCTAGGTGCCTTTCCAGGTGACTTTAGCACCTGGAAGAGAAGGGCAGCTCAGCCCCAGCCTGCTGCAGTCCCTCTTAGAACAGATCCAGAGCAGTTCAGTGAAAATAACATTTTATGGGCTTGGACCCTACAGAAAACATTTGCCCTCAAGCCTATTGTGTGGATAAGCTAACCCTGAGCATTTACCCTATTCTTACCCCTAGAACAGTAAGAGCTGCAGGTGCATTTCCTCTGGGAAAGAGCCATAACCTGTATTTTTCTAACCATAACTTGTATATTTCCCAGTAGACTATTGTACCTACAGGATACAGGTGTAATACTTGACTATACAAAACAGAGGTTGCAATCTAGCAAGATTTATATTTGAAGAAATTTTTACACTTAATGAGAAGATCATCATTTCAGATCAATTCATTCAGTAAACTGTTTCCTAGGGCATAATAGATTTGTTTCCTTTCAAAACCTAAACCATTTATATGCTTCAAACTGAGAGTTTGTGTGCCTTATTAAAACTCACTAGCAATAGGTTTTCTTTTTAGATTCCTCATGAAGTTTTCGCTCAAGATTCCCTATCAAAAAAAAAGACTCAAACTAGATATTTGTTTTCAGAATGTAAGTGAAGGAGATGACAGTAGGGAAATGGCAATAACTGACATGGGAGAAGACAAGAGATAATGCCTGTTTCTCTGGATCTACTTTAGCAGGATACTGTGTAGTGAGGTTTTTTTGTAGGCTGAAGAAGTCTGAGATGCAGATGTGCCTTGTTTAAGGTGAAAAATCAAATAGTGCTTGGTGGTTTATTTAGAATGATGCTGTAAGGCAAGAAAAAGCACTCTTGCATATCACATGAAAAAAAGATCGAATAGGCATTTCATGACTGTAAAAATGAGTACTAAAGGGGCCTATAAGACAGAAAAAGTGGTTATGCAGAGTTTTTTCTCAATTCTTCCTTTAATGATTACCTGATTTCTTTAATGAATCCTCCTTGCTAGAGGAGCTCCACCTTTAGACAAAAATAATCATTAAAAGACTGTAATTTATATAAAATTACCCCTTGAATCTACTGTTCTTCATAAGCCTAAGCGCGTCTTTTTGCAATTATTATTAATTCTAAAAGAAAAGGATATTTGGGTTTTTCCTTTGGTCTTTTACACCCCAGGGGAAGAGCATGTTTGGGGATTTTTACAGCACTCAATGGTTTACAAGGTGCACAGGAAATATTATGTTACAGAGAAAAATTTTAAATTAATTTTGGCATCTAATGGAAATTAGAGCTTTACTTTTAAAGTGATTCTGAATTATTAAATACCAAGGAAGGTAATTCAAAATCAAGAAATGGTGTGTAGTTATTCCCTGAAGGACCTGATTCGTTGTCACAAGCTGAAATGAGATCTTTGGAAAACTGGAGCCCTCTTTTCCTAAAGAGCCTTGAAGCAATGTTATAGGTTTCCTAACTGTAGCCATGATTGCTCTGGCAGGAACTTTCAGCCTATCTGCCTCCTTCTGATTAGTAAATAGAAGAGGTTTCTAGAGTGAAAGCAACTGGACTTGTGGATTCCTCCTGCATCAGAGGAGCAGTTGCACTCTAGGTTGTCTAGGTGATCTGTTTCTAGAAATTTCACCTCTCAGTTGCTGTCTTAGTGTCTTGTAGTTCTAAAATTGTAGATGAGTGCATGTCTTGTACTTTCTCTGGTTTGCGCAAGGTTGATTTCTCTTATCTGTGAGAAAAGCCAAAAAACAGCAAACACCTTGACGTTCCTGATTTTGAATTTGCAACATGCAAAAAAATGGAGCACTGCCACAGCGTTTTGATGACCTCTTACTTGCTTTCTGCAGGTTATAGTGGTTAAAGTAATGAGGAAGCTGAGAGATGCTGTCTTTTATTTCTCTGCACAGAAGGTGCTCCTCATTTTTTACTCAGCTGTTCACTTTATAAGTAGGTGGAACAATGTATGCATTAAAGGCATACATTTGATAAATGTAGTAAACTTAAAACTAGTCTTGAGAAAATGACTGAATTCCCTGGGCTAACAAGAGTCCTCTTGTTTATGTTTTCATATATTTCATTGGACAGTTTTTATTTTAAAGCCAGCTGTCACAACCTGATGTTTCACAGCCTTCACTGTTGGAACGCGCGTGAGTTCTGGCATCAGTCTATGTGGAATATCTGTTTGAACAAATGTAGGATCAGGGCATGCCAACTGTGGCCAGTTGCATTTAGTTATAGCAGTTGCTGAATGTACCTGGAGGGTCGGCATTCAGCAGGGAGTGAAGTCAGTTTTGGCATCTCTCTAATAATGCTTTGACTTCAAAACTTGTACCTCATCATGTATGTGAGGAAAAAATGACTTTTCTCTCAAAGCTGAGATAGCTTGCTTGGCTGTGGGACAGCATAACTGTGAGGACTCAGTTTGCACTTGGGTCATGAAGGACACTGCAAAGGCTTAAGTGAAATGCAAGTCAGACTGAAGCACTGATCCCTAAGGCCACTGTAAAAGCCCCCAAACCATTATCTGCTCCCTGCGTTGTTTCCTTCCGCGGATTTTCTAGTTGCAAGAGCATGTCTAAGGCAGCAGGACAGTTTCTTGTTGCCTACAATGCAATTTTGACATTTTGAGGGAGCAGTATAAGGAGGCAAATAATTTATTAGAAATACTAAAATATATATTGGGCCAAAGTGCAGCCCTAGCATTCAAAAGTATAGAAGGTTCCCCTAAAATAACCCTGTGAAGTCACAGCTTCTTTCATAGGAATTAATGCAATTTATGGTGTAAATGATCCTTTCTGAAATATGCAGTATCTTCATCTTCTTTGCAGTTGTGACTGTTGGAAGTGAAAGAATCCAATAGTCTGTACTAGACTATTTGCACACAAATCAAGTTGTCATTAATCACACTCTGAGAGAGTGTGCCCTATGTGGAGTGAATTATTGTCAGAGAATAACAAAGCACATCCAGATCGTTGTGCAGGAATAAAAAAATCTAAACAGTAACATCTAAAGAGTAACATCTAAAGTATTTGGAAAATCAGTGGATTCCAGTCAGTGAATTAATGTGGGTTTTAAAACAAATACTCTAATTAATTAATTGAACCTGTTACAGATGTTATGTATACAGGTAGGATAGGCAAGAAGTATTAAAGGAAAAGGAAATATTTCCTTCCACAAATATAGGAAGGCTGGTCCTGACAACTCCCACTGACCTCATGGTCATGTTCAATGAAATAATGGATCACAGTTAATTTGGGGGCCTGTCCGGTGCTGGGAACAATATGGAGCAAAGCACCTCAGGGTGGTTCTGCCGAGTGTTGTTTGAATACTGTCTGACATTCCTGGGAAGCACAAGTGTTGCTCCATCTTCTGTCTACTTTTGTAGTTCTGGTGAGATGAAAAATTAGATGTATTTATATCTGATTGTAGCACTCCTCTGGGGTGCAAGGAAGGAGTCCTCAGAAAAGTGCAAGGGCTGTAAAATCTTAGCTGGTCCATTAATGTGACAGAAGGCTATAAAAAGTCCTTTTTGTTTCCTTTCTGTTCCAAATGATAGAGAATGCCATCTTCATCTAAGCACATTGAATATGCTGAATCATGCCCATTTTCAAACCACTGCAAGGGGAAAAGCTGAAGCTTCAAAGAAAATTCTGGAGGTGCAAGCTGCATGCACCAGTCTATATCCAAAGATGCCAAATCTACTTTGTGTTCTGGCGTGTAGAAGGACCACTTACAGAAAAGTTACAAAATTCTGCACAGTTATATATAGATAAAATCTTAATTTGAATACCAATATACTGCTCCTTGATATTTGGCACTGCCTGAACCAGTTTGGGGCTGATTTGCTTTGGGGAAGTGGCATAGTTACCCTTGCATAGCTTTGTCCTGGCTTAAACCCTATGAGGAAGACTCAATGCAAATGTGACTATCCTGCTTCCAGGCTTCAACTGGTATCTGCAGAAAGGTCTGCAGAGCTCTGGGAAATCTTGCTGTGTGAGTCAGCACTCTGCCCCATGCACTGCTGTGCACTTTTGATATGAGTCAACATTTATGTTGGGCCAGGAGCTATCTTGCAGGAGTAATCCCACCAGCTGTTTGCTTGACACTTGTGCTCTAATTCCATCCTCAGAAGTATTGTTCCTATGTGAGTGCAGACCTCCATGATACACCTTTTGTGAGCAGAGGTTATTTGTGCAAGAAAACATTTGGCAGGATCAAGCCCAAAACCAGGAAACTGTGTGGTCACACTGATTGTAAGCTATGCAGGGTGTACGTATTACACTAAAGTTGTATTGAATATGGCATTACAGAAGGAAAGCTCTGGAAAACAGAGCACTGAGAGGTTCCAACACTGGCAGCAATTGGGTTTAATTTCAGTCTTTAACCTCTTTCTACAGAGCTGTTCCATTGCCATGTAGAAATACTGTTTTACATCCACAAGTAGGACAGGCCCTTAAACATATTTATTTGGTGTATTTCAGAGCCCTCTGAAATAATGGGGAGTTGTGTACACACATCACCAGGTTTTGACTGGGATGCAGGAGAGATGTTTTGAAAGGACTTTTTCTGATGGATGGTGAGAGA
Source organism: Emberiza elegans (assembly GCA_024865655.1). NCBI lineage: Eukaryota > Metazoa > Chordata > Aves > Passeriformes > Fringillidae > Emberiza > Emberiza elegans. The sequence goes on from JALJVW010000398.1 coordinate 9,762,735, forward strand.
TTTCTTGCACTGCAGAGTTTTGGTGGTGGATAGAACATGGGGAGTGCTACAGAATGGCTTATTCTGAAAAAGCAGAAAAATTATAGTCATGATTTTTTAATATTAATTTATAAAATTATTTTATAAAATAAAAATCATATAGTGAAATTGTGATGGGAAAGTGAAGAACTTTATCAAATACAGTTTACATATCTTTTGGCAGCCATGTATTTTCCCAAGTTCAAATGACAATGTTTTGTCCAAGGAGAAGTCTTTAATTTTCTATCTATCTGATATGAGTAATTTGCATACAAAGGATCTATGGCAAAAAAACCCACTTAAATGTTGGTATTTTTATTGGTTTAAAAAGACTTGCGTCTGCACCCTTCATTTCAGAAGATCAACATCTCTCTCAAGATCTGTAGGTAGATAGCAATTACAAAAAGTGGTTCGCCCACACATACAGTGGCTTAACTCTTTAATTACAGTCATTTTTAGAAAAAAAAAGGCATGAAAATCTCTCAATCAATACACTTTGGTTCTGCAGAATTTCTTTCTTAAGCTCTTCAGAAGCATGAGCTGATAGCAGGGTCATAGCAGTACATCTGTGGTGCTCACACACTTGGGGAGGAAGAAGTGGTGAAGCTGGAAGAGCTCTAGCTTATTCTCTCCATTTTAGCCCCAAAAAAGAAATGAGCAGTGAATGCTTTGACAGCACGTAGTAAAGAAAAACTATGGATATTATATGAGTGAATAATAAGTTAATTTTACCCTAGCTAATACTGAAGGTAGCATATGGTTTTACATGGCTTTATATGGTTTTATGTGGGTTTTTTGATATGGATTTATATGGGGTTTTAATATGGTTTTATGAGGCAGCATGTATGGTTTTATATAAACCATGAAAACAAATGCTATCATGTGAGCTTTCCATGGTATTTAGGTAGTGCAGAAGTATAGTTTGTCTTAGACTAAAAGAAAACTCAGCTTGATAGCTGCTATTTCTTTGTGTTCTGTTGTTTCCCTGCTGTCTTTCCTTCCTCTGTTTACACTTTTGTTAGGGTGCACAAGTATTGATATTGTTATTTTGGCTCCTGTGGAGTCCAGTCTTACCTTGACAACCAAAGACAAAACCTTCAAGTACCACCAGGGATGTCTTGAGCACCCTTCACTTTCATTCCTCTATTAGTCTCTAGTTACAGTACATTAATAATTCCTCTAAGGAATAAAAGCTTTTTGTGTGGGGAAACTAGCATTCAGCAATTTTTTCACAAAAAAAGTCAGAAAAGAAATTGTGAAGAACCATAGTTCTGGAGCTCTCCTTTTGTCTTATTCATTTTCTCTTGGAACATTCAACTGTTCTCTCCTATTTTAATTTTTTTTTTATCACTAATGTTCCAGCATCAGAATCAAAGAATTTGCCCTGAAACCACTCCAAAATGTGCTTTGGTGGAGGAAAAAAGCCTCTGAAGCTGTGGAAATGTCAGATGGGTGCTATTGAGGTGAAAGGGCAAATTTGCTAATGAAGGCTATGGATGATGCAAAGCATTGCAAAGCTGACATGCAGAAGGTATTTGGTGTAAGGGTAGTTGCCAGGAGTCTTTTTTACCCTAGTGTAACTTCCAGGTGAGCACGGCAATGAAAAAAATCAGAAAACTGAAAGAACCCCAAACACCTGCCCAATTAATTAAAAACCGTTTTTTATAAACATCATTTAAAACATTCTTCATTATCTGGATAGGATCAATACAGGGAGCACAAGTATATGTGTGTGTATTTATGCTCATTTTTTTGTTTGTTTTTTACTTCTGTTCCTGGCATTGCCATCTGTGTCCTGTGTCTCTTGTTGCCTTTCATCCTGTACTTGCATAGATTTTGGTGTTGTGACCTTGTTTTTTTGATGCACGTGTTTGATTCCTGGTGCTGTCTCAGGCTTAGTCCTCATCTTAGGTTATGGGAAGCCCCTGCTATGAATCGGTGGTAATAATCAACACTTGTAAATGGAGAAATGGGGGGAACATGACAAAACTTCAGATGCACTGTGGGTGTTTTCCCTCTTTAAGCTAGGATGAGTTTTCATAGCTCTTATCTATAGTGGTTCCTAAGAGTTAACTTTTAAATGACCAGCTATCATGTTTTGCCAAGTGGATTGCAAGATGGACTTTTCTTAAGGCAGAAGAACCCTGCTTGTTGTTTGAACTTGAATATTATTTGAAGTTGGGTTGTTTGGGGTTTTTTTTTTGGCCTCTTGGGCATAAATAGAGCAGGTGTGTGTTTGCCACAGGCCACAGCTCAGGAAAGCTATGTCAAAGCACAATGAGGTCATTGTGAAACATCAGTATTCTTCCAGAGAGCTGGCTGTTACAGACAGGAATACTTAAGAAAGATCTGTAGACTGGATTGCAGTTGATAGACAGAAAAGACTTGTAGAAAAATCTTTGTCTGCCTAATTGTGTTTGCCCAGTGAGAACTACATCTTATCGCCCACCTCTGAACAAGCTGTTTGAAGCAACTGTGTTGACAGTGAAGTGGGTTTGCACACATCCAGTGTTGGGTTGATATCTGAGTGCTAAGGAGATCTGGTTTCTTTAAACAAATCATTCTGCATGTGAACAAGGTGAATTTTTTTGTAAAGTGTGCTTTGACTTTGAGTGTGTCGGGAAATACTGTACCCACTAAATGATTATTAAATGGAAAGGAGGGAGGGGTTCCCAGGCATTGTGGAGCCAGGTTCTACAGCTGGACTCCTAGCTGACACCGACAGCACTTAGCCAGGAGTGGAAGAATATGTTGTATAACTCACTGGCTCTACCAAGTACGTCGTGGTACTCTGCAAATAAACTTTCTATCAAGGTATTTTTGGACTTCTGCCTCAAACCAAGCGGATAAGGAGCATTTATAGCTCTAGCAATAAAATTCTGCAGATGTTCTTTTTTGTATGTGCAGTACTAAAAAGGAAAGCTGTGCTATGCTTTTATCAGATCAACTTGAAATCAGTACAAGTGTAGCTTAGGGTTGGGATTTATGTTTTTGCAGCAACATACCTTTTTACTCCAAGAAGTCTTTCAGTGTTTGTGCTTAAAGTCCCACATTAAGGCCCCCAAAGTGACAACAATATGGTTTTCTTTGTGAGATTTGAATGTCTGGATTAGGTCACTTCACTCTTTTATAGCTTTAACCAGCTTCAACTTGTACTGTGGTGACACACATCTGCTGACTCGATGGATCAGTGCATTAAGCTTCAGGCTGACTGGTGGGCTATGCTTGAAAGACTTTTGGCATGTGCTGGTGCCTGCATTTTTCACCCTTGACTGAAAGCATATGCTTCATACAATTGAGACAGTGTTAGCATGTGGGTCTCAGGCAGCCTCCTACACATCTGGCAGAGCCTGGCCCTCCTTCCAGGTGAATCATCTCTCCTGGGAGGGTGGCTTGCAGCACTGTGGCATCTGCAAAGTGGCAGGAAGTGTCTGAATTCATCTGAGAGTGATTTTTATCTTCACATGCTTTTCCAATTTCATCAGGCCCCTCATGCTACATTCCAAGTGACATGATTAAACCTGCCAAAGACAAAGGGAGGCTGATTGATAAAAATTATCTCTGACCCTTCACAATCTGTCATAGCTTAAGATAGTAGTAATAATAGCAGTAATGATGGAATGAAATAAGTGTTATGCAAAGGAAGTTATTATTGTTTGAATAATATTCTGTAAAACAGGATTACTTCCTTGCTTTTGTTTCCCTTTTATCAGCCAAATTAACTTGTCATCAGCATAATAGAAGAATGGACTGCATAGGATTATAAACTTTACATTGACTTTAAGTGGCACTTTACTGTGATTTTGATTGTCTTGGTTGTATTTTAACATTTAAGTTTGAAAGCACAGTAAAGATGCAGACCAACACCAAAGGATCAGTTTTCACAGTGGAGGTCAGACATTTAGGCAGAGGTGTTTTTTAACAAGGAGTGTATGGATCTATTTTTCTCAATATGAGAAGAAAATCTTTGAAGGACGGTTCTAAACATAACTGGTACTACACAGCAAATAGAATATTTTATAAGCACAGAACATAAAAATATTTTTATTCTTTAGTCTGCTGTACTAGACCAGGCACTTGGGTTATATTTCCTTCCAACCAAGCATCTGGACTGATACAGATGATCTGTAAGAAAGGAGATTAACTCTTTGTACCCTGAGATGTGTTACAGATCTGTTGCATTTGCTGCTATTTCAGTATTGCCAGCAACAAAAAGTTCTTATAGAAATATCGTCAGTCTCTTGTCTTCTTTAGTAACTACCCTTAATTTTGCCAGAGGAAAATGACAAATACTTAGGCTAAAAAGCATATAACTAATTTGAAGTACAAAAAGTAGCACATCTGTGTAAGTTACGGTGCAAAGACAACAATGCAAATTTAGTTATTGGTTACTGTAGTGTTAATGACGGGTAATTCTGTTGATTTCATTTGAGTTATTCTGAATTAATGTATCTCGTGGGGGCAGAACCTGACCCACTCGACTTTGATGTGTGCTCTGCTCTGTCAGGAGCTGCGAGGTTCTTTTGAACAGATGCCTGTGTTCCGCTGATACGCGGGGTCATTAAAAAGATCAAGATGACCAAGGCTGAGACGGTCGGATGGTTGCAGACAGCTGTGCTTCGCCTCTGCTGGCTACATGGGCTGGATTCTCTATGAATTTTCCCCCTGAGGTTAGGTGTGTGGGAGCATTTTTCATACTGACCAATGCCAAGCCCCAGCCCCATGTCTGGATGTACAAATCTAGGTGAAGATTACAAGTTATGGATCTTCCTGAGAAAGCAGTAGGTTCTCATGTGTCATGTAGGAGGAAATCCATGCAGGGCTTTTGCTAGGCAGGCTCTGAGAAAGTTGCAGGGCTTTTCCCAGAGAGACAAGGTAGCAAATAAATAGTTGCTGAGTGTGTTGTTTGTGTGCTTGAAGTACTTTGGTGTTTAGTGTGTTCTGTAAGTACAGGACTTTGCAGTTTACTGCTACCACAGCAAAGCAGGTGGTCACCAAGTAGCTGAGTCAATGTTAGCCTGAAAGGCTTCCTTACAGATATGTTTATGGAGGAGTTAAAATTGCCCAGGATTCTAATGTATCATCAAATGATTGCAATGAATACCAGCTATCAACTAAATCAGGATATAATACTTCAAATCCTGCCAACTTGCTAACAAGAAGCTTCTTCAGGGCTCTGATGGTCATACCTTGCTAAAAGCCAAAGGTTTAATTTTACCCGTTCAGTGTGGTTTTCATGCCTTTTTAATCTCTTTACTGCTGTAATAGGTACTTTATTTCAGTGTATGCTTCAGTAGATTGCACCAATGTGCATTTGATCATTTTGGGATTATTTTTTCTTTCAAAGCCTATTGGAGATAAAAAGTGAATGATGTTATTGCTTATATACAAGTACATATGTAAGCAGAATGGCATCATCCAGCATAATAAATACAGAGTTTGTTTCTCAATGCAAATAAATTTAGCTCAAAATATTGAAGGCTTGAAATGAGAGTAGAATAAAGCTGTATTTACTGTTTAGATAGTGAAGCACAACCTGCCTTATTTTATTTTTGGAAGTCATTACACACTTGGGATTTTTCCCAAACATGTTTGTTTCATAAACTCTGTTGGTGAGGACATTGAGATGGGCTCTGAAGAGCAGAGCTAGATGTGGCCATCATTTGGATATGGGTTGGCAGAGCTCCTTAGCTGTGACCCTTCCACAGGAGCCCAAACACAAGCAGTGCCCTCAGCAGTGCTGTGGGGTGGAAGGAAAGGCTGTTGAGCATTCCCCCAGCAAATTCATTCCAGCTGAAGAGTTAACAGCCCAGTGATGAAACTGGGCCACATTCAAAGCACTGTGGTAGAGTCCTGTGGCAGGGCAGCTAAAGAGGCTCTCATTTTGACCTGTATGGTTTTCCAGAAGAGAAGAAGGACAAAGTTGTCTGAGACTTGATCCTTGTCTTGGAAAGCCTCTTTCATTAAGTAGCTGCTGATAGGAAGTGTCATTCAGCAGTTATAAAGGCTGGCAGTTGCAGATAGGTCTCTGCAAAGGCTGTAGGCCAGAGGGAGCCCGGGAAGGGATGCAGGTGCAGGCATGCTGAGGCAAAGCCAGACAGGACAGCACTTGGCAGTCTGACCCAAGTGCCACTTGCCTCTCTTGTCCACTCTGCAGCCAGGCATGTAAAACTGTCTGATCTTCAGAAATGCTGCAGCGACTTGCATTTATGGCAGTCCGTCCATGTAGCAGTAATTGCCTTTTTTCCCTCCACCAGTTATGGTGCAGGGGATTTTTTTAATGAGTCAGTATTTCTTGCCAGTCAGCATTTAGCAGCTTACACAAGAATGTAAAGACATACAAGCACTGTGTTTCTTGCATTCATTCAACAGTAATTCTGTTTGAGATAATTGTACTAAGTCATAGAGATATACTCCATTGTGGCAGAATTGTTCCAACCTGTAATAAAAGAAGCGGAGCTGCACTTTTTTTCTCTAAAAACAAATAGAGTTGTTTCAGAATTCCTGTTTCCAGTGTTCCTGACCTGGCTTCTGTTTTTTTGGTCTTACATTCAAACTTGGAATCTCTGTTATACAACAGGGCTTTCCTTCTTTCTTTGTATGCTTTAAGATGGTCAAGGTAAGGCATTTTAAATGAGGAAAGTTGGGATATATACAGTTATTCATATATAGTCATGTGTGTAAATTTAGATGTCCAGCACTACATGCTATTAACAATGAATGTATGCTTCTTTTTCTTATTCAGTTGCACAGGCTGAGAAATGAGTGTTTGTGAATGTGTAATTGTGAGGTAACGGAGCAAAATGTAACATTCTTTCCTTATTTCTTGGCACTTGTATTTAATTGTAACCATAACAATGAATTGATTAATTTGCTAAGTGCAAGGACTGTGCTAAAACTTACTCCTCCATGTTTCTGAGTGCCTTTGCCACTCGGAAACAGTCTTCTTCCAGCTTGTGTTCTCCTTGTCTGGTAAAAAGGTCTGACAAATAGGTGCTGGGTGTGTGTGTGCATGCATGCACATGTGCATGTGTTTATTTTACTCTCATTTAGAGCCATTAAGAACTTGATCCCATAAGGTTCTGAGCATTTTTATTTCCTGCCGGCTTTTCAGGGGGAACACCTTGTAGAAGGCATTTGGCCTTGATGATAACACTCATTGCAGAAGTTAAAAAAAAGGCAGGGAGGATGAAGGTAGGGGGGAGATGGGAGAGAGTGAGTGTAGGATTGTGACCAAAAGCACTAAATCCACCATTTTCTTTCTGCCTGCCTGGTGTGTTTGCTGCCCTTAGATTCGTGGCAGCCAACCAGCCTGGAGTAAGGACTTCACACAGGTTCATAGGCATGCATGGCTTCTATCTGCCACTGCCCTCTACTGAATAGAATACAAGAGATGGTTTTTCAGCTATCTGCTTCTGTAATAATTTCAGTCTTGAGGTGTCTGAGCCTCCATTAGAACAGATGGTAGAGGTCGTGTACTTCTGGACATCTTTAATTTTTTGCAGGAAGTGATATACAGCCTTCTGTCATGTAATGCAAAGGCATGGAGCTTGGAGAAAACACTCCTACTAATGTTCAAATCACAACACTGTTTAAACCCATTATATCCTGCACAAGTAGAATTAATACCTCTCAAGTCAATGCATGCAATGTATGCCTAGCTTTAGGAAATGTCACCAGCTCTTGTTACATAAAAAAAACCAAAACAAAGTGCTAGGCAGCCTGGAAGTAGAACAAAGTTTAATTTTCATGTAATATTCCAGTTTAAGAAATTATTTTAATGAATTAAAAAGAACAGCAGTTGTAACTTTTAATTTCTTTGCTTTAGACAGTTCAAGGCAAAAACTGTATTTGTGTGTTTTTAACCTCTGACATGGAACAAAATAGTGGCTAAAGCTAAATGTGGTCCAGGCCTCTCTCAATTACTGGGGAAAAACTCTTTTGGGCTGTCTCACTATTTCATCAGCTTTCCCTTTAACTAAAGCAAGGGACAGTTTCTTGGTGAAACAACAGAAAGCAGTAAGAGCTTAACAGGGCCCTCCAGGTAACATGAAAGAGTGCCTCAGTCATCCTCTGTCTTGTTACACTAAACACCAACTGCATTGTCTCGAGTCGTTTTCCCTTGCGGGAACACTTAGCCTTACCAAACACAGCTCAGCCTTACAGGTACATTCCCACCAATTAAAGAGGAGGGGTTCCTCACAAGTGCTGCCAATGCACCCACCTAGCTTGAGCGAGGATTGCCAAGTACAACAAACAGTGCCAAAGCGTGTGGTGGTTTTGGGCTCTGCTCCAACGGGGACCAAGATGAGACACTCAGTCACAACTTAGCCTTTACAGAAAGCCAAATCTTTGTGTATTCCCCTGGATTATACTTGGAGCCATCCTCGTAATGTGAGGTATAGCTGGGCGGCTTCTGGCCTCATCTGCTGGCAGAGCTCCAGACTGGGGAGACTGGGCAGTGGTGCATGGTTTGGGTTGAGGCTTAGTTTGGGGCTTACCAGTTGGGTTGGCAAGTCTGGTTTGTGGCTATCAAAATTGAGATTCTCTCAAGGTTTTCAGCTGTGAAGCATATGAATTTGGGGCTTTGCAAAACACCAGTCTCTCAGAAGAGAGAAAATAAGTACCTTCCAGTCTTGGATCTAACAAAGAACTGAGGGTGGGGTTTGGATGAAGGTTCAAATCTGTATTCCCTGTTTAGTTTCAGCATTGTGGTTTTGGACCATCAGTAGTGGTAACATACAAATGATTTTTCACTCTAAAGAGCACAGTAAAATGCTATTATACTTGTTAATCTTCTTTTTTATATCTTGCCAAGTGAGGACTGCTACACTGCAGCTGGCATAGTGGAGGTGCCTGTGTTTTTGCCACTCTTTGTTCATGGGGGAATGAGGACAGTTTTCTGTACACAGTATTCTGCCTTTCCCTTAAAACATCTGAGTCACACAGCTGTTTCCCAGTTAAATCACAGACTCAATCTCACTGTACATTAAGTTGTGTTATGCAACACAGGCTGGCAAACTTGTCCACTGATACAAACTGCACAGAGGAATCTGAAGATGGACAAAATCTCATTCCTCTGAAGGGTTTACTGTTCTTTGGGTCAGTGACACTTGCCTTGAAGCCCCTGCCTTTATTTGCAAGAGGTTTGGTTACAGTAGGTTTTGCCAAAGACTGCCTTAAAATCTCCTTAAACCTCTGTAACAGAGCCCAGAGTAAAAGATGTTCCCACGTGCACACCATGACACCTCGGGCTGCCACAGCTGTGAACCTGCCTTGCCAGGCCTCTCCTAGTGCTGCTGCCACTGCATTTAGACCCCCAACAAAGAGGAAGGCAGTGGGTGCTTTCCACTGCTGCTGCCTCTCCCTGCTTTGCTGGCAGAGGCCGCGTGTCCTGGTTTACATTGGCAGAAGCCAGCATAGCTCAGGGATGAATTTAGCCCTTGGCACTCCTTAGAGAGCTGACTCAGATGACTGCACTTGAAAACTACAAGCTGGTCTCTTATTTAATTCTCCTGAATGTCCAGATTTTATTATTTTAAATTTTACTTCTTGTAAAGCTGCTTTTGTGTTTAGTGGGACAGCCTTGCTGTTTGACTCCCTGGGCTATCCTGGAGCTATTACAAGAATAGAGTAGTAATAGTTTTCACCTATACAGCACCTTTTCCCAAAGGATATCAAGTTCTTTAAGAAAAATAAATCCAACCTGATCAGTGAGCCAGATGATAGGTAATATCTATTATTTTTTTATATGAGAAAAGGAAAATATGGAAATTTTGGGTGGTGTGCTCAAAAGTGCATAGCAGATAAATTTCAGAACTAAGAAGATAAATACCACAGTTCCTTCCTCTGAAATCCATGGGCAAAAGGATGACCTCTGGATTTTTTTTTTTCTGCCAGCTGCTTCCGTGAATCACATTAAGGTGCAACTAGATCCATTTGTGCCTTGTACTTATTTTGAAATTGATTGATTATCTCTGAATTTCAGCTCATATTCTGAATTGAGTGTCCTTCTGGTCTTTGCTTTGAGGGGGAAAGCTTGAAAATGCATCCTGAGTATAGATTTGGAAGGCATGGTAGTTTCCATAGCAGCGATTCATAGGCAGTAGCTCTGGAGCATACCTGCACTGCTCAGTGTGCTGCTGGCAGTGTCCAGTGCTACTGAGGGCTTGATCCACAAAATCCAGCAGTGGGAAGAAGTGGTTGGAATTCAGCCAGCCTGAACAGATACCCTGTCTGAAGAAATGCCCTGTATCTGCTGTGCCTGGGTTAGTTAGTCGGGGCTCTCAGAAAGGAGCCCCTGCTGACAAATCTACAGCTAGAAAGGAATCCTCAGTTAAGTATCAAATACCCATAAGGATAAGCTTTGGAAGACTCTGCTGTCCCAGCTAGGTGCCAGGGTCATGTTGTGTGCATGTTTTGGGAGGATTACACATTATATGTTAGGTGGTATCTTTTCAGCAACCAAATGTTATCTGTGCCTGGGTCTCCTCAGAAACAGACTCCTTCCATGGTTTCTGCTCACTTGCAGTTTTGCAGCATGCAGCACATTCCTTAGATTTTGAGGCAGAAAAACTGGAGTTTGTCTTTCATACTGTGTGAATTCTTTGGCTTTGGAAAGAGCTCAAGACAAAGACAGGAGGAAATAGTGATTTGCTTCAGACATAAAATTCTGCCGTCCTTGTTGCCATTTTCCTATGAAACTGCCTTCTGCCAACTCTGTGTCTGACGCACAGTTTATATCGGAAGCAGAATTGGTTGGGGCAAGTTTGTGACTGTAGCTGGCATTTCTGTCATGCCATGTGCTGAATGCACAGCCTCTCCCTGCATCCCGGGTGTCTGAACACATTAGGAGCAGTGAGGGGAGGAGGGCTTTGGCAGTGAGTGCTGGAGAGGGAAAGCTGCAGGCACACAATTGCACAGCCCTAGCGAGCAGAGCTCACTGATGCTCCTCTTGGAGGATACTTGTTAGAGCTGCGGTGGACGTGCCTGAAAGACACCATTGGCTAATATAATATATGAGTTAAATCTAGCTACTAATGTGACATTTCTGTGAAGCTATAAAAGTTTTTTTTATCTAAATTGGTCTTGCATGCAACATGTAAACATACCAACTTCTTAAAAAATCTTAACAGAGGAAATTGAAATCACTGGATTAGCTTGCAGTATAGGGACTCCTTTAATTGTTCTAATAATATTTGACTGAAGAATTACCCTGCTATTCAGTAGTGCTTGGGTTTGGTTCTTAATCCAATTGCCTCATGACTGCTCCCTAAGCTTTCCCTTTCCTTTTCTATTCTTAACATGCAATTAAAATGAAACTCTCCTGTATTATTACTGTAAATAACATGGAAGTAAGAGAATATACTTTTCAAATGTCATTGCTTTGCTCACTCCTGTTAGCTGAACTGTATTGTTTTGATAATTTAGTTGACTTAATTGAACTTATGACGGCACATGTTTTTTCCCCTTAGTAGTAGAATTAGTAAATGTTCAGTAATGAAAAGATCTAATTTTGTTTGTCCCTGCCAAAAGATGGAGTTGGCTCTTGCTTTAAATAGCCATGCAGGTCTCTTTGCTACATCTACTGAAGAAAACACAAACGTGTATGGGGAAGCTGCTAAGCTACAGAAATCTTTCCTTTCTGGAAGTTTCCAGGTTTCTACCACAACTATTTCTCAGTACTAAATATAATATTTAATATAAAAGTTCAAATTAATTGGGGGAAAAAAGGTGCTTTCAAAACATTTCCATTCAAGCTAAGTGATTCATTCGAACTTGTCAGTAAGGCTGTCTGATGTCATGCTGCTAAAACATTTGGTTTAGACTAAGTTCTGCTAAAACTCTTGCAGTTTAGGAAGTTTTTGTTACTTCTGTGATCTGTTTTAGAAACTTACTGAAAAGTTTCTGTAATTCTAAATTACAGAATTCTATTGCTCATGAAGTTTGAACAAATGACAGTAGCTGGATCGTAGGCAGGCCATGCTGCCAAACTGCATAAATGTCTTCTGAGCCCAATAAGCCGTGACTTGGACCTCCATGGGCTCTGGAGCAGGCTCTTTATGTGTCTTAATTCAGGGCAGCAAAGCCTTTGCAAAACTCTGAATGGGGTTCTGTAAAGATGGCTGTACACTATGAAGCTGGCCAGATGCTGTGATTTTTGTGATGAGGGTAAATATCTGGGATGAATTAAGGTGGATTAGTCAAACTACCTTTATACAGTTGCCAAGCTTTCAAAAGTGAAAGGCTGCCACTAATCCATAAGACCCTTAGCACAGGCAGCACCATGCTGCAGTAACTGTTTTTTAAATTATTGCAGTAGGATGCGTCTCTTAATAACCATATTAGTACAGAGTTGCTTAATGACTTCACATGCAAATAGATAATTAAACCATTAAATTCTATAGAACTGAGAACCATGTCCCCAGCGAACTTCAAAGTTATCTGTCCTCTTAATGGACTGTAAAAGCCAAGCCTGGATCTGAATCACAATGTGAAGTGGAAGGAACCAGAATATGGAATAGAAAATCCATATTGCAGAATATGGATCTAGATTTTTAACTTGAGCATTCTCCTGATTAGTCAGGTTTTTGAGTTATCTGCTTTGTAAACATATACCTGTAGATGTTTACACAAGAACAACAATTTCCATCAAGTATTACACTGTGAAGGGGCTTCTGTGTATATAGTGGTTTTAATCTTTGCTTTCATGGGAGAATAATATAGAGTTTAATGGGAAGAAACTGTGAGAGAGAATTCTAGTGGAGTCCTACTTCTGGACTTATGGGCCCAAGATTTCTAATACTGCAGAGTTTTTGTAGTTTTTATGTTAGCTGCATTTGTATTCTGCGATCAGACCAAAACTGTATTCTGACACTGGCCCACTGAAAGGAGAGGTAGGGGTGTGTGTGACATTGAGAATGGGAAGAGGTGGACACTTTAGTGAGTACTCCCTGGAACTTCAGACATATGTCATACTTTATCTTGTAAACACAACACAAATAGCAACTAGAATGGCAAATGACATAAATCTCAGATTGCAAGATTTTCAGTAGTAAGGATTTTGTAAAAAAACAAGAAGACACAGATTTGGTCATTTCATTGGAACACATTATTTAATGCACACTTCTGTTCTAGTATATGCATGCATTGTTTTTTTGTAGGCTAAAATTGAGCATTTTGATACAGAGCTTTAGCAGACCACAGTGTTTGTAAGATTAAAGACAAGGTCATCAGGCCACAGGGCATCTTCAGTTTGATCCTCTGAAAATAGGCGAACATAGTAAAAACTTGAAGGAGAGTTTTTGTAAGTGAGTAAATGTTACTTCTGTAACAAGACTTTCATTTCTTGTCACTTGCTTTTGTTAGAAATTTCAGTTTTCAAATAACATTAAAAAAAACCTCTGAAAAGGACCCTTGCCTGTAGCAGGAAGCATAATCTCCCCATTTCTCTCCTTCTCTCTCTTTCTCTCTCTCTCATTATATGCTGGCATGAACACTCTGACATTGCTAATTGCCTCCACATTACACTGGCTGAATTCCAACAGTAGTGGCATAAAAATTAATGAACAAGGCCAAGCTCACACATAAGGAACATATGGTGCAATAGCGGTCAATTGCATTTGAGTTTAAAATAATGTCTTGAGAGAATCATGATCAAAGCAGTTTCACAAAATGAAAAGGGCCAGATTCTACTTGTGCTATGTATCTATGCTACCTCACTGTCCTCACTGAGAGTGTGAATGTGAACAAGGAGATTCCCCAAACTGTAAAGAGAGAATGCCAAAAAGTTGTTTCATTTGAAAATGTAGTAGGAATTTCCCCCACTACTCTTACTGTGAAAAATAGCGTGAATTAATTTTCTGCTGGGGAGCAAAGCTAGGGAAAAAATGTTCTTTGAAATGGAGAGAATTCTTCAAAGATGTTATCGCTGTCTCTGCTAACAGTGCCTTCACAGTGCAAGCTATGCAGTTTACAGAAAGGTGACACAGTTATTTCCCATTATCCCAAAATGTGCAATTTAAAGTTAACACAAGTCAGTTTTATCTGTGTATATGCTTCTCACAAAATCCAGGTTTCAAGGCAATTAAGATAGTGTTAATACAAGGTACTCTCAAGATTCTTTCAAGTTGAAAGCTTCCTTAAGATTAATGTTAAAATTCAGGTTTTATTCTCCTGCCAAAGTACATGCTAGGTAACCTCTTGTTAACATTAATGGGAGTTAAATATTTGCACTCAGAGGAAAATAGACCCCAGATATGATACAAACTGCTTATATTACATAATATAAATAAGCACTGCTTGTTTAATAGCTTTTACTGCCTTATTGTGGAAAAAACTGTTACAGTAGTATTGCAAGGTCCTACAATATAAATTATTGATTTTTATTATGCTGGTGATTTCCTACCATGTTCTTTGTCTCGTGAGATTTGAACACTAACTTTAACTTATATGGGACAAGTCCTACAAGAGTTTAATGAATGACCCAAATAAATCACTCTATCAGTGCAGAGTTCATATACATGGAAAGAGCTTTGTATCCCTTCCATGCCTGTTTCCTCAGCCAGATGAGGTACTTCAGCCCATTCCCCAGGTTAGAACAGCCTGGGTGTTGCCCAAACTGAAATGGAGCTGCAGATGGCCCCGCTGGGTCATTACAGACCCTGGAGAGAGCTGGAATGCAGAAATGCTCAAGCCAGTCCCCAGTATGCCTCCTGCTACTCTGCAGGAATTTCCTTGGGGCTAACTCACACTGGCTCATAGCCATTTCTACTTTAACTCCTAGCAGGATAAAGAAGAGTTAGAACAGCTTACTGGGGCACTGGGAATGACTGGCAGACAGTTCTTTACCTGTGTGGATGTGGGTCTTACCTGTATTTGAATTTTTCTCTGCTACTTAAAGACAGTGTTTCTCAAAGAATTACTTAACTATCCTTTTGGTAATCTAATCCTGAAACAGTAATTTCTTTTCATCTGGATTTTCAGAATATGATGTAATGTTGATTTCATTTGAGCTATTATTTACTTATTTTATGGTTAAGTAAAATAGTTGATTTTAAATTTTGAGCATAGCTTTGGGTTTTCTTAAGACACATTACAAATTCTATTTTAAAGGACAAATTATGCAATAGTTGAGAGCTGAGTTCAGTGCAGCATAGTGGCTTCAGCATAACCATTTGCATTTACAATGCAATTAGGTGCTATCCTCCCACAATTAATGGGCCAAATGACACTCCCACTTACTATAATAAAATTCCCGATATGAATCGGAGATAGCCGGGATTGATACTGAGACTTGTGGAAATGCCTTGTTCTGCAGAGATGCAGCAGGGAGAGAGCAGCACCTGCTGAGTTGCTGTTTCTGCTGCTCTTGCCACAAGCAGGTTCTGGCCCACTGTGTCCTGGTCTATACATGAGGAAGCAGCCTTTCTCTCTTCTCTCCCTTTTCATAAAAAGAAGGCAAAAGGTACCAGATGGCATGTGTTACAGAGCTTTTCCTTCTAGCACAGAATTTATTTCCAAGATGTAGAATTGTGAGGATTCCTTCAGTCATCCCCCCAGAGTCACAGGTTTGGTATCTCGCCAATGGCATGTAATACACTTCCTGGCATGCTGTAGGAGAAGTAAAATTAGTTCAGAACTTCACTTTACTGTTGTGGCTTTTTTTTTTCCTGTGCTATTTGAACTTGCCTGGAAAAGGATCAGTGTTTGAGATTTATTAACCATTTCATTTCTGACTGGGCCATAGCCTCTCAGCTTGGTTGTAGATGGGACAGTTGTCAAAATCTGTGAAACTGAGTCTTGTTGCTTAATGCCACATGCAAATATCTCTCCAGCTTTGTTCTTTTTCCTTGGTATGGACTAAAACATTGAGAGATAACTGCGAGCAACCTTAAAAAAAATCCTTCTTTTATGCAGTTTTTCTTACAAAAATATTACTGGTAAAATTTATTTTACAGGGGTTGGGACTTCCAGATGTGGTTTCAGCGTTGCTTTTGTAGACAAAAAAAAAGAACAAACCAGAAAGTTCAAGTAATTACTGTAGGTTCCTTCCCTTAACAAAGTGAAGTGTATTTAAAGCTGGATGAAAAAAATCCTCATGAAGCAGTTATTGCAACTCATTGATTATTATATACTAATAGATATTTCTCTGGTTTGCAAATTTAGTTACAACTTAACAAGTTAAGTGTCGAAAAGTTTATTTCAAGGGACTTCACCAAAAAACTTCATTTATGTATTGGGACATCACAAATAAATTTTTTAGCATTTGCTTGCTTTCTTTTCTTTAGATGAAATTTTTTAATTATATAATGGGTATGCATATTTGTTTAATATTATGAGGAAAACTATTTATGAATTTTTTTTTGCTATCCCTCTTACCTATTCCCTTGTCATTTTATGGTGTGCTGCACTGTTATCTCAAGAACGATACACATCACATTGTATGCATGTAGTTGAGGGCATGTTTATATGAAAAAGGAGATTGTTTCTGTCTTGCTATAATCCATGTTTGTACAATTCTTTCAATGTCTTTTAATTGTTTTGAACTCTAAAATGAAATGACTTCTAGATAAAATGAGCTTTCAGCTCTCTCCTTTTGTGACAGATTCCAGAGCATCTCTACCTCAAGGCACGTTTGGTCACCATTTTGCCTTTGTGACCCTTTCTAACCTGTACCACTCAGCAGGCTAGCACTAATGTCAGTACTGTTTACTTGGGCAAGACTGATAGCATCCAGGTGGAGTTTCCAGTCCTTTTTTTTTCCTTTTCTTTACCCTTTTCTTTATACAGCCGTGAAATACATACCCTAACCCAAGAGTCAAGCAGCAGTGTTTTGCAGATCTGCCAGGTTTTTACTTTACAAATTAGTTGACATTGTCATTTTCCTTTGCACAAATGCAGGACAAAACCCCCACTCAGTGAGAAACAGTATAGTTTAACTAACTTCAGTGGTGTTATACCACTCCAAGGTGTACTAAGGATCTGGCTTTTAAATCTAAATTTTTCCCTTTATTTGACCTTTTCTAAATACATTTTCTTTACACTTTGTGGTCAGCTTGTAATCCTCACTTCTCACTGAAATACTAACACCAGCACACTTCATTGAGTTAATCACTTGTGTGCTGGTTTAGTGACACCAGTTACTCAAATGCCTTTTCCCTGCCTTTGTTTCATTATTTCATCTAGATGTTGTTCAAATTAGTATAAATCAGTCCACTTACAGCTTTTGACACTTACAATTTAAGTACTGAATTACTGTCCTTGACAGCTGAAAGTTGCACATTCTCTGAATTTAAGACTGGAATGTAATTCTTGGCAATTAATAATAGATCATTAGAAATACTCTGAAAGTATCCACAACTGAACTGTAAAAGCAGTGTGACTGATCAGAATCCTACTGAGTGCTGCAGCAGCGCCTGTCGGGGAGAGAATATTTAACAGCGAGAGCTTGCCTTCCTCTGCAACAGCAGCTCCTCCAGCCAGCATAAAAGCAGGGTGGGAAAAGTCCCCGGTCATGTCTTTGGAGACCAACCTCTGCAAAGAGCTTAAATACCATTAGTGTGGCAAACTGTGCCCGGTACTTCTCATAGTCAAGTACAGGAAGTCCAGTCTAACCCCAGTGCTCAGCTGAGGTTACATTTCTTTAATGCACAGAGATCAGGAGCCACTGGAATGCAGCAGGAGGCTCCATCCCTTGGCTCAAGCTGCAGAGCTTGTGATCTTACCTCATTTCCAGATAACAGCTAATGCAGTGGCTGCGTTTCCAATGCTGATACCTGTGTAGGTTCCTGGAGGAGATGAGCAGATGCAGCCCACTGAATTTTAGAGAGAAGTTGCTGAATGATTTGCCCATTCAAAAAAAATACAGATTTGTCAACAAGTGCAAATCTCTAAACATGAAGCATTGTAAATATATTTTGCTTCCTCCCCTTTGGTCTTGAAAGTGATTTCCTGATTGCAGGGGTGGTGTGTAGCACTCCTCTTGCCTGTGCTCACCTATTAGTGCTGCAGCATCTTTGTAACTCTGCCACTGAGTGTGCACTGATGATGTAATGCTGAGGTGTTAAAGCTAAACAAAGAACCCCAAAAACAACAATTCGCTGCTTCTCCAGTTTTAGACTTAAAGCAAAATGTCTGAATTTATTTCTGATTAGAATTGCAGAGCTGTTTTACAGGTAGGTGAGTCTTTCATTGTCCGTTCTACATTAGCTTGGTGGTCGGTCTGTTTAGAAGCTGGAGGTCCCTGCAATAGGAGGTAAAACCTGTTTATTGTGCTTATTTTCTTGTGAAAGTGAGGCACATGTGCTTTTGTTACATCTATGGCAGTTGATTGAAATGCAGAGCAAGAACTCATTTCTGTGGTTTGTAGCGTTTGTGCACTTGCTATAAAATACCTATCCAAGAAAATAGTCAAGATTTAAGTCTCAAACTAAAATTTATTTACCAGAAAATAACACTGTCTTATTGCTACTGACTGTGTCTTTGTGCAGGTGCACAGCCACTCTTGCTGCTTTTATCACTGATAACATACTAAGAGCTAATTTTAAATAATTTTGAAAGAGAATTTAAACTAAGAAATCTGACATTTGTGCTATTGTCTTGATCTGATAGTGTTTTCTTCAGTATGTCTGGAGGCAAGAGAGAAGGAAGGGAGAAAAGATGGTGCTTACTGAAGCTAATCTTCCTAGGCCCCATGTATCAACATTTCTATAGAGTCCTGTGCAGAACTAGGCAGAATATCTGCTTTAGGCTCCTGCTTTGAAACACCCACAGAAGGAGCCTCTCCCTCTGCCCTGAAGATAGAGGAAACCTGGACAGAATAAACTTTCAGAATATCCTCTGCTGATGCTTACTAATTGTTAAAGAAGTCAGGAAACTGTTGTCCTAAAAAAAGCTTACTCCAGTTGCATTCATTTGAGTGTATGCTTTTCAAAACTTGACAAGCAGTTAAGCAATGGCACAACAGCATGGGGCTGGCTGGCTCTGAAACACCCTTAGTGCAGCCCAAGGTGTTTCTTGCTGCTGCAATAGGGCAGATCCCTGCACAGGCAGTGGGGTGGAGAGAGAGGTAGCCCTGCCTGTAGTCTCACAGTTGCCTGGCGGAAGGTTGGGAATATGGTCTAAAGTCAGCATTCAGCTCATTAGGCCAAATTCTTTGGAAAGCTGTCTAATAAATAGATACAA
The DNA here is from genome assembly GCA_024865655.1 of Emberiza elegans. Classification (NCBI taxonomy): domain Eukaryota; kingdom Metazoa; phylum Chordata; class Aves; order Passeriformes; family Fringillidae; genus Emberiza; species Emberiza elegans. The sequence goes on from JALJVW010000398.1 coordinate 9,781,938, forward strand.
GTCCAAAGGTATTAGAGCTTAAACTTGCATTAAAAATTCTTCCTTTGTTATGCAGAGAAACATTCCAAAATTTTGTAATTGTCTGCTGCTGAGGTGAGTTACATTTTCACATGTAAGATGGATTCAGAGAATGTTTCCACAAAAGTTAGGTGGTTACTTGGAATGCTAAAATGGACATTTGCTCAAAAGAGGAGACATTGTCTAGTTTCCTTGCTACTTCAGAAACTAAAAAAAAAGAAAAAATTTAAATTGCACCAATAAAAAGGTCTTGCATCATGCCTAAGGTCATTAGCATCTGGCTTTGGGAAGCTGCCAAAGGGAATGAATTTCAAAGACTGAGACTATTAGCTGAGAGCCTGCCAGTCCCAGGAGGTCTTACCTCAGTCTTAGAGCAAGAGCTTCCTGGCAGATCTTAATAGCTGTGACAGTACTTTGAGTGCAAGGATATCACTTAGGAGCGAGTCTAGGACTATGTGGGACTTGGAAGGGACTTTTGTAACACAGTGAGTGGCTCCAGGAAGCCACCCGAGCCCAGCAACCAGGCCATGTGCAGGTGTTGCCTGCTCACAGAGGTTCTCTCTGCTCCAGGGGAAAACAGATGCTTTTCTGCACCTGCTCTACTTTCAGCCCAGCTCAGAGGAATGCACTGCATTAATCTTGTACAGAGGTGACCAAGGCAAGGTGAATCGGCAGGGTCTCTTCCCAGCCATGAACAGGCAGCTCTCTGGATGAGCAGTGCTGTATATAAACCCTCAAGCCAAGAAAAGGCAGTGCATATGTAGAGCAGGCACTGCTCCTGCTCAGCCCTCCAAATACTTCTCCAGCCAAAAACCCCAATCTCTTCTAGCTAACCTGAAATGAGTCGCAGTCAGGCTGTTTCATCAAGTCCCCAGTCTTTGTCAGGCGCTGAGGAATGGATCTATGGTTGCACATTATCTGCCTGTTAATGTGACACTGCAGATCAAAATAGGTGCCCATCCCTTCCAGCAGCCTCTAACAGACACAGTAAGGGAGGTCAGAGGAATGCAGGCTCTTCTGGGGTACAAACAGCTGCCCAGGGCTGTGCTTTGGAGCACATACATCCATTTTAAAAGGGGAGAGTGTGTCTGTGTGTGTGTGTGTTTTAGCACATCCATAAAACCAACAAGAGCTTGGGCTAAGACATCCAGGAAGTAAACTACCAAAAAAAACCTTAAGAAATAAACCCCCCAAATAAATGAAGCAAACCTGCAAGTCAAAATTCATCATTGGTGTAATTCCTTTCCTTCAGTGCTTTGTGTCTCATTTCCCGAATAGTTCTCTACTCAGTGTCAGTTATTGTCCCCAGACATTAAAAAGCTTGATGTTCTCACCATGCTACTGATGGCAGTGATGGAAGTATTTCACTGATAGTAAAATGAGTGAGCATAAGCACAAATGTTCATCAAAACCTGCCTTGCTTCACTTTTGAGTTCACCCTCCTGTTGTTCTCACCTATTCTTGATAGATCACTGGCAATCCAGGTGTAATAGAAAGAAGTGCCTAAAATCACTTGCATGGCTATATTAGTGTACAAACATGAGGCAGTTGTTCCAGTAGTGTATTGGTGTTGCAATACATAGAGATGAAATAAATCTTCTTCAATAAGAACCATTGTTGTTCCACAGAGAACCTGTGGCTCATCACTCTTCTACATGAGATCATTGCACAGCAGAACAAATTTTGCAAAACATAGTGCAGGTAACTCTAAAATGGGATGGATTATTGCCTTGTTTTAACGTCAGTAATGATGGCTGGTCTCAGTTTAGTTCCCATATGGATTCAGTTTAGTTCTCACATTGCTAAAACTGGCGTCTTTTTTCTTGGATTTTTTTGCCTGATAAATGGAATCATATTCAACAGGATCAGGGAAAGCAAGAATTTGAGTGAGCTGTGAAAAGAAAGCATGTTTTTCTACAGGTGATCTCTCCAGGGCTACATTTGGGTGGTAGATGGGACAGGGTGGGAAAACATGCATTGTCTGCAGGCCCCTCAAGTGTCTGTGTGATGCCTTTCCTCAACAGCTAAAATAAGACATAATTTTAAATATTTGCTTGTGCTATCATAGGCCTGGTGGCTTTTGTTGTATCAGTAGCCAGAGAATTTTTTGCAAGAAATGGAGGAAAACTTTTTCATGTGGTTCAGGTTTGTTCAGTTGGATTTTAATTGCAGGTTCAGTGGCATCCTTTGTGCAGTTTTATCTGTAAAGTAAAAAAAGTTTAAAAGTGACACACAAGTCACTTAAGTATTTAAGAAATGTTAACAATCTGTTTATGCTTAAATTTAACTTCAAAGAAACCATCTGAATCTAAAATAAAATGTTTTGACAAAAACTAAGCTGTTTGATCCAAAATGAAATTTTGAAGAGCTGCTCAAATACTTTTTCCAAACTGTAATTGAAAAATAACTTGTCCATAGGAAGTCTAGTTTATTGTTCTTAAAAACTTCTTTTTTAAAATTCTGAAATACTGAAAGGCTAGTTAGGAGATCAGTGCTCATGCCACTCCTGCCACAGCTGCTTGGGGCCATGTACTGGCATTGCTAATTGGGTGTGTTTTTGCCTAAGGCAGCACAGCAGGATGCTGGACCTGGTGTCCCCTCCATGTTCCCTACATGTGGGCTTGAGTGATGCTTGTGCTTCCTAGTACAGAAGTGTTTGATTTCAGAGAGGAGGAGCAAATGCTCTTTGGTGTGGATGTCTTTCTTTGCCCAAGATCACAGTTCCTTTATTGGCTCATTTATTTGTTAGTTGTGATTCAAAGTCCAGCTGAGTGTTCAGAGCTTGCTAATTTCCAGTCCTGGGTATGATTGTTAGACACCTCAGATTTGCAAACTGCAGCTCTTAGGTAAACACTTGTTTCAAGCTGCATTTATTTAGAAGAGAGATAATAAAGCAGGTATCTGCTGCACTCCTGGTCACAAATGTTTACATAGGCTCTTTGGGCCAGTTTTTCTGATTATAACTGGCTAGGTGTGATGCACCACTTTAATTGGTACATAAAATAAGCAGCGTGTTCCACTGCTAATGGCTGGACTGTACAGAGTAGTTTCTAATTAGACTAAAGAAGCTCCAAATACTGGCATTGTCACAAACTGGCTTTCCAGCTCCTTATTTACATCACAAAATCTGTGTATGAAAGTAGCTTGCAAACATGTGTTTCTTATCCTGTAAGGCAGATGCTTCACAATGAATGTCATCCAGGTAATGTAGTTTGGAGAAAGCATCTTGATAAACAAAATATGAGATTTCTATGGCTAGAAATGAGTTTTTAGAGCTTTCTAAAGAAGCCTATTTTTTCAAATAGACCTATTGCAAAGGCTTGTCTATTTCTCTTTACTCTTTAGTATAATATGATGTTTCAGCACAAAGACAGCTTTTTCCAAGTGTATAGAGGAAGAGTTTGTAAAGGGAATGGGAGCTAATACCTGTACTCTGCTGGTTTTATAAGCATTAGTTGCCACTCACTTCCTAAAATGGAGCTCAGGAGAAAGTGCTGTTCTTGGGAAGAGGACAAAGCCACAAAACTGACTGAATGACAGGCTGTCTCTGTCCCAGGTTTATTGCATAATTTTAGGTAAATCACAAATTTACCAGATTGATCAAGGGAGATAATGCTTTCAGTGAGGGTTGTGATGTTTTATTGGTGGGATTTTTAATAAAATGTGTTGAAATTACTTGAAAAGAATGGTGTCAGAGGTATATGGAGTTCATTACAGAGCTGGTATAAATTGTATTTCTAGGAACTAAGCATTTATAGCAATTAGGATTTGAATGTATTCAGAGGATGCCCTTTTAGTAGTCCTTCCTTACTATAGGGAAAATTAAAGATCACACCAAGTATTTAGTTTCTATTTGAAATTGCAACAGTTTTTTAATCGAGGTTGTGCTGACAATACCACAGCCTTCATTTTACCATGAGGGATTTCAGAAGACGATAGCACTAAATGCTCAGGCTGAATTTAGTGTTTCTTCCCTCTTCAGGTTTTTGTCTGTGGAGTTTTAGTGCTCCTTTAATCAGAAGTCACAGAGGCTGGATGCCAGCTGCATCTCCTGTTTGTGGAAGAGACAGTTCAAAAAGAATTTTCTCTAAATAATCTGTTGGACAAGGAGCTTGTGTTAGAGCCTGTATCTGGGTGAAGAGTTTAACACAGAAAAATTTATGACAAGCTGAGGGCTTTGGAGCAAAGCATGTGGCTGGACTAATAAAAATGTCTCACTCCAGTTACTGCTGGAGGGCTTGATCCCGCTTCCCTTCAAGCAAGCGACACGAGTCACGATGGCTGTGCAAAGGCAGGATAAAGTCTTTCAGCTTGTGGACACCCTCAGCAGGAGGGGACACCTGTCCCAGCCATTGAGAAAGGCATCAAAAGTAATCCTGAGCTGCCATTAACCCCATGCTGCTCCAGTATGGGCTGTTGCAGGGTAGCGGCCTTTACATCTTATAGGGCAGTGACCATTCAGCTTGTCTCTCCAGGAGCCCCAGGCTCCTTCTTACCACCACTGTATGGTTTATTTTAATACTAGGACAACATAAAAGAGAAAAGGAGGTTTGTGAAAAGTCACACAAACGGTGTGTGTGTTTAGTATACCTGAAGGCTCGTTACTTCCTTGTGCTAATCCTGCCAGGCCTCCTCCTTCAATCACTTCAGTGTCGGTCTGGCAGTCAGCTTCCTGCAGATATTTTACCCCAAACCACTGCTCCATAAGAGACTTCTGTTTTACACCTGCCACCCTTCTTATGATTGTATGATTTCGCACCTTGTTCTAGCCCTGGCACTCCTCCAAGCTGTTCCCAAACGTGCACTAAAAAGTGGTTGGTCTTGAAGCACTTTTCTTCTTTTCCACTTTTCATGCTATGCATACTTCCCTATTATTTTAAACCACGGTATTAATGGAGGGAAAGCCCAGGTAACCAGTCCAGGGCTTCAAAGCTATTAACAGGGCAGCTCTGGTTTCCCCCTAAAATAGGTTTGTGCTTGCTCAAGTGCATTTCAAGAAGCATCAGTGGTAAAATTCAAGGGACTCAGTAGCCAATGCAGTACTTAATTCCCATCAACTTTGTGTTTCTTGAATTGCTTCTCTCTGTTGCAACACTCAAACATTCCCACAAGTTATTTACTTCCCAAAGTTGCTAGCTGTCTGTGGCATCCCAGCCACTTTAACCAAGTCAAGTGTCCAGATCACCCAGATAGATACAGCTTGATCTGACAGTTTAGCTCCAGTCTGAACACATTTAAGCTGATAATTTCTAGTATGCAAGTCTGTTTCTAATGCTGCCTAAATACTGGGTAGGAGAGGTTCGGTTTTTTCTATACAGTCTCCTGTCAGAAAGCTGAGACAGGGATTGGCAAAAGGAGGAAAGGGGCTGGAAAGCCTGTAAGCAGAGAAGGGCTCTGTGCTGGAAGTCTGCTCTGGGTTCAGAGGAAGGCAAAGCGGTGAGGAGATGAGAGGAGGGGAACTGCGGAGGCTGCCTGGGCAATGGGGCAAGGCAGCATCGGAAAATAAATGAGAGCTCACGGCAGATGCCAATTCCTCAGCCAGCTATTCTTGGCATCGAATATAAAGCTTAAAGCAAGGAAAAGTTACATTTATTTATATATGTGTGTGCATGTATATGTATATATGTATTTTATTTTTAAAAGGTTTCTCTTATTTCCAGGTTTTAAATTATTTCAGATGCTGCCTCTATTGGAGGTGCCACAATAACTCAAAGCTTCATAAAGACAAATCTATTATAGCTTATATCACAGGAATGCCCAGAGGCCTCTGGTAGGGACAAAGCCCCATTGTGTCAGATGTTCTGGAAACATCGTGTATATCTTTAATTTTTATAGTGGATTTTGAATCCCCTTAATAGTTTAATATTTTTTACCATCAGTAAGTTTCAGTTTTCATGCTTTGAAAGGACTTTCCTATGTTCAGGCAAAAATTTCTACAGATCACTAGAGCCACTTCTGCATAAAATTTCTATATACCACCATTTCAATACCAACAGTAGGCAAAACGCTAGATATAAGTGATTCTGAAGACGTATCACAGTGGTAGGTTTGAACAGTAACCATAAAAAGAGTAGGAAAATGAGAATTTTACTTTTTTTTGTGACATAATCTTAGAATTGAAATGTCACTTTGCTACAAAGTATTTAGACATTCTCTGACCAAAAATGAAGGAGGCAGAAATGTGATGAAAACACTGAAGGATTTTTTGGAAAAACTTGGTATTGTCAGTTTTATTTTTCCCCCAGTAACAGAAAGATTTATCCTAGCTGTTTGTTGCTAAGCTGTTTTTTTGGTTATGATAATCTTACAGACACTAGGTTGACTCTACGGTATCAAGTTGTTCTATTGAGCATATCAGTTGTGGGATAGTTGCTTGCACAATTTAGCAGCAAACTCTGTAAATAATATTTGGAGGCTCCTAGGACTGTTAATTTATTTTAACAAGTGCTTCTGTAAAGTTATAGCTTTGACCAGGAATGATAATTTTATTCAATACATGAACATAGTAATTTTGAATTTGTTTGGCCTAATTAAGTAGCATCTGCTATGCATGAGTGTTGGAAGACATTTGGACTGTGACAGCATAAAGTAATGGTTTGTTGTAGCCAGAGTCCAACGTTTTTGCTAATGCTGCTCACATCATCAAGGTATATCCAAAGCTGCCACCAAGTAGCCAGGCAGCTTTCACTACAAGTTTCTCACATATTATCCTTCTGCACTCCACTTCTAAAGTCTTATCTCCCTTGTCCATAGCCAAAAGCTACTAACTTGGAACAAAGTTCAATCAAGACCCAAACATAATGAAGAAGGAGAAATCACAAAAGATGGAGTTAATGGCTGCAGCTACCGCTGTGGATCCTTTTGCCACAGGCTCTGAAAGTCTGGAAAATTAATCAAAGTTCAATCAAGGATGTATGATATTGCGGCTGCTGCTGCAGCAGTGTCTGCTGTCACCTGGGAGCTGTCCATTAAAAACAGCTCACTGCAAACCGTCCTGGTATCGACGTCCATCCCGGTCGGAGGGGGTAGGCAGATGCTACTCCAGGACATTGCTATGCCTTCTGCTTTCACTCCTGGGTAAACTTCAGAAGTTTAACACATATTCTAGACATAAAAACAACAGCCACATGTCTGGAGTAAGTAAAAGAGGCAGCTTTGAAGAAATCTACTAATGAAGGATGGGTAATGCTTTCAAGGAAGTTTTTGTGGAATGTTATGGTAAAATAGGAACTGAAATTTTCTCCCAGTCAATTAGAAGAGTAGGTAGATGGGAATAGAACTGAGAATTACAGTTTTGATTAAAGCATAAAGCTGTAAGAAAAGTCCTCAGCAGAGGAGAAGAGGTAAATAAGCCTCTATGACAAGCATTGATTGTCATAGAAGTGACAGTACTTTAAGTATGGTTGTGAAACTCAACCTTTTGGTCAGATATTTGTAGCTGATGAGCTTGCAAAAGAATCTTCAGTAGATAAATTAGTAAATTTTTTTGCAATAATTTTTCATCCAAAATTTGTTTTAAAAAATACAGACTGTTTGCTTTTTATTTCAGTGCCTGGGAAAAATGTGTCCTGTAACTTGTTTGATGTTTATGATTAAAACTTGGCAAGAGTTGTAGGCAGGGAAAATTCATCTTTCATTTTATCAGTCTGCCACTGAGACATGTCCTAGTCATCTCTCTAAGACTCTAACACTCCCATGAAACAAAGCAAAATTGCCACCACTGGTATTACTGCTGTGTTACTCATCAGTTATTATATGCCATGGTTTAAACGGTCAAAAACCACTACCTGGGATTACAGAACAAGAAGGGCAGAAAAAAGAGGAGAAAATAAAACACAAAGCCATAACCAAAAGGAAGGAAGAGGCTGGAGGCTGTGAAAATAAATACAAAGCTCCACAGAATAGGTGAAGGATCTCCTGTATTGGTAGGATTCATCATCTTTGGGGGAAAAAGGAACAAAGAACATTACTGTTTCAGGTGTTATATTGCCAACTCTCCTTTCTTTAACCATGTGAATATGAGTGGCTACCAGTTTTATGGCAGGCATTTTATTCTGTCTTTGACACACCTCTGGTCCCGTGTCACACCCTTTGGCCCCAGGGCACAGTCGTGGTTCCTGACTGTTCCTCTTATGACAACACCAAGTCTCTGGAATTCTGTCTCAGCCCTTTCAATCAGATAGCATAAACATGTCTGTCTCCCCATTGTATTTCTGCCTGGTTCATCAGAATGGCTTGACTGAAATTACTGGTATTCTTTTGATAAACCATTAGTGTTAGAAAGGGGTTTGAATTTTTTTGTCAATTACTAAATCTTGGTGAAAGGCAGAAACTGCCTGTTAAAACTTGTGTTGTAATTTGAGGATTAAATGCTGCACCTCTGAGAAACATCAGTATCAAAACTGATTTGCTCTAAGAGACTTAACGTTGTTAGGAGCTGCATTCTGACAGGGTAGATTCCTTAATAACAGAGTTAGCAATTAAATGTTTAAACTCCTCACAGGGCTTGCAAGATTAGAGGGCAGTTGGTAGACTTGTGCAGAAAGGGACAAGTGTAGCCAATAGAGCATCCACCTTAATCCCTGGCAGTGAAAGACTTCAACTCCCATTATTGTTTGGTTATTAGATAAAATTGGAGAACTGCATTTTGCTTGCTAACACCTTTCTCATCTTTGGGAAGTTCTCAAAGAACTCAACTTTGCAAATTCTTATTTTTTGCTAGCACTTTCATGTAAACCCACCCCAAACTAGACTGATCATGCAAAAAAAGATGGGCAGAGCTGCCAGGAATCTTAGGGGGTGTTCTTGCTGCAGCATTCCCACTCTTGATAGCCCTGTCTCTAGCAGGGTGGGTGTCTCATATATGTATATAACATGTATATGGAAAAATGATGCAGTCTTTTGCCATCCATTTAGAGAGAAGCTGCATGTCATTGTAGGTAAAAATGTTTAGAAAGATAGAGAACAGAACCAATAGGTAGCTAGTTTTCTATCTCAGCCCAGAGTGGGGAAGCAGTGGGAGGAAGGAGTAAAATAGTCTTTTAGTGCATACTCTCCAAAACTATCTAATAAACCTAATTTGGAGATTTTATAAATGCTCTCAGGTCATAGAATGAAATTGTAAGCATTCAAGAGCAAGCCCCAGTTATGGCAGAATTGGGTGAACTCATCACTGTGGCGTATGTGAATATGCTTTCATTAGGAGTGATAAAATGCTGTACTTGTTTGTCATCAAGTATATGCTAAATGTCTTTTATTCAATGCAAAGCAGCATTGGAGGGAAGAAAGTAAAATACTAGAAAATGGAAGAGTGGAGTAGAGAAATACTTCAAGGTTAATGCTATCAACAGGTCAAGTGGGGCAGTGTATAATTCTGGTGATCCTAAGAAACCTCCAAAACATTTACACAAATAATGAAAAATCCAAATTGGAGAATCAAAGTACACAACTACAGAAATCATTTGGAGTGGGGGAAGGCTTTGGTAGAAGGATCATCAGCAGGAATATCTCAAGTAGTGAATAATAATCAGCTATGACATGAACAAATGTACTGATTAGCTCCGAGGAGTCAAACCAAGTCCTTTGGTTTATTATGCTTCATGGTTTAAAGCTATATGCTTTAACACCAGTATACTAAAAAGCTTTTGCTGTGCAATGCATAATTAAGCCACATTGTATAAATATGCTGCTATTAATGCTGAGAGATTTGCCTTGAAAACAGCTGTAACTTAAAAGCACCAAACTTTATTAGATGCAAATGTATTACATAATCAAATTTTTTGGTGGCAAATACACTGTGACATAAAGCAACCATTAATAAGAGTTAGAAAATTACTGTTCAGGCCAGTCTCAATTGTTAATTGCAGTTTCTTGATCTTAGGCAGTCAGTGGAAAGGCACCATTTCAGAGGGATGGGTCAGTGGTGCTGGTGTTGATGTGTCTCTGGGTTTGCCATACACATTATTTTAAATGTTAGCATTTTGTAATTACTTCACTACTGTTTTGGGCTACAGAAAAGTAATGCAATGAACAGTTAGGTGAAAATTGCTGCTGAAGCAGGGGTGCAAATGCAGAGAGTATTCAATAAACTTATCTTGCTGTGTTGAATTTGTCTAATTACCCTAAAGGGGATGTAAGCAGCAAGACAGGGTAAACATTTAAACTGTGTTTAAGCTGTTAGCAGAAAACAGTTTTGGATGCTTTATAGCTTAGGCTGATTTTGTAAGGGAGCCTACGTGGAAATACTGAATAGGGAATTTGAGTTTCTCTGTTTCTCAGTGAGAACTGGAGAGATCTAACTGGCCTTCCACACATCTTAGGAAACCTTATCTAATACTTTGTGCCTTTAGCAGGCCTGTTTGTTGCTTGACTAGTGCTCAAAACCTGTGCTAGACTAAGCACAGATGGCGCACTAAGTTTAAATCTCTTTTGCTCTTCATGAGCTAGATTTTACAAAACATTGAACTTGCAAGTTGTTTGAAACCCACAACTGTCTTTGTCTTGCTGATGTGTTATCAGTTATTGTAATTTTCAAAGTCTGTTTCTTCTTTTCCCTCCTACTTCCCCAAAATCTTGTGTCCCTGTAGTCCTGGACAGCAATTCTTACTCCTGTTGGCTTTTCTCCCTGAAAGGTGACCTGGTACAATCATGGGGCTGACCATTGCCTCACATTTCTTCTGAGAAATGTTTAATCCACACATCTCTCCAAGGCAGGCGAGCAAAGCATTAAATTAGTGTGAAGATCTTTGCCAGCACTGATTTAAGTAAGAGGGACATAGTGTATTATATGATTGGAATTTAGGCCAAGCAGGCAGGACATGGAGGTTAATGCCATTGTGCAGCCAGCTCTGGGAGGAATGGCGTGAGGCAGCAGCATGGGGTTGGGGAATTCAGAATTTACATGCCCATTTGCCTAGAGAAGGTAGTGGCAGAACAAACCTACTTCCCAGTGTTTAGACAGTTCTTGGTTATCTTCCTGATACTCTCTTCAGAATGATTTTTTTAAATCAAATACCAAAATTCAGGTCATTATTCAAATTTAAGACTCAGGGAAAATCTTTTATTAGGGATTGTATTGCACTTTGTGCTGTATGACTCAGTTTTTGTTTGTAGTGATTCCCTACAGTTAATATCCATTTTTAACATACCCTAGAGAATAAAATCAGTTAAGAGCAGCAGCTTTTTGTTTATAGTCGGTTCCATGTGTTGGAACTCTTCTCAAAACCATGAATACTCTTGCTTTTGCTTAAGAAGTTTTAGCACTTCATAATCTGCCCTACATCCCCCTACATTCATGCTGCTCTGAGCACACAGGCTGGGACATGGAGAAGAAGGAACAGGCTGGGACAGGTGGGAGGAGAAAGCTGCTTTCATTGGGCTGCATTGTTACACTGTGATTTTAGGTATTTGTTATGACATACATGGAGTTCAGACCTGGGACCCTTTTCCTTTGCCCTCAGCACTGTCCCTGAGAAGAATGTAATGAGGTGCTATAACTTCCTCAAAGAGCTTAAAATTTACATACATTTAAAACCAAAAAAAAAAAAAGTAACTCAGAAGCAAGGAAATATAAATCAATTTAAATCACTTGCCTGAGGTCGAATAGCAATTCAGTGGCAGAACCCCAAGTGAAGTCCAGGACTTCTCTCACAAGGCTGGTGCTCTGTCCCGATGTCTGTTTCTTTTCACAAGAAGCTGGTTTTCCAGGAACCTGGAAGAAGGTTTGGGGAAGTCACACTCTGCTTTCCATTTTGGCCATTTTTAAGATACTTCTCAGTAATTGCTCTGTACAAGTAAGCTTGACCATGAATCAGCTGAAACAGATACAAATCGTGCCTTGCACATGTCACATTATACTAGGAATCATTGGATTCTGCTAAAAGACACAGGTAGTAAAACACTGAAAAATTGCTAATCAGAAATTGTGAACAACTTAAAAAGAGCATGAATATGCTCCCATTAAATATTCATTGAAAAAGCTTGAATAATGAAAACAATGCTTAAAATAAAAGACTGTTAGTAGATAATTAATTAAGAAAACAGTAAATTGGTCCTGGATTGTTTGCAATGGATAGTTAGTCCATTTAATAAGAATTATCATCTACCAGGCAAATGGCAGATAGCTGGTAAATAGGTTTTTCCTGGGAACTTGCTAGAGGGGAGTGCAGCTCTCCACACATCTAAGTTTCAGTCACTTATCATTTTGAAGTCAATTCAGAGCTTCTGGCAGTTTATGTAATCTTAAGCCACTCTTCTCACCTTTGTTGCAGAATTTTCAATCATGTTGAGTCCTTTTTAGTTAACATCACTGCTTGTTTCATTAAGAAGGAAATATAATTTTAGTAACAAGGTGTGCCTTTGGCTTTGAGTTAACATCTTGAGAGAGCAGCTAGGTTTTGTGCCCATCACAGAGCATCTGCTTTTAAAACACTGCTGTTAAGAATCAGTTAAAATAGCACCTTTTTGGCCATGACTTGTTGGGCACTTCTTCCCACAGTTTACCAGACCAGTGATAATCCATGTGTCCTGCCTTGTGTCCCCAAGAGAGAAGTGCCTGGGGCATCTTGAAGGGCCCAGAGGTGGCACTGGAGTCTCCATGGGGTTCTGTCTTGGGAATGGATCAAGTCACCACTGGTGGCTGACTCTTGCCACACTTGAGTGCTTTTTGCTAGGAGGATCTGGCAGACCATTCTAGGAAACTCCATCCCCCTCTCTGTTTTCCCATCTGGTTCGAGAGCTTAGCAGGAGAAATAAGGTATAGATGGAAAAACCTAAGGATTTAGGGAAAGCGTGTGCTTCCTGTCATGCTCTGTAGGACCAGATTCTGGGATCCTGTTGGCCTTATCCTGGTCTGATTCCAATTACTGCCAGTATTTAGCTAAATGTAAATTAGGTTCTCCTTAAGCCTTGTGCATTTATCTAGTGAATAGTAAACAGGATTAGTAGAAGACAACTAATAAACTAACAATAATAATATGCTAGCTGTCTTCTCCCTACAGCCATCTTATTTCCTACCGCCTTTCCTATGGGATTACAGGTACTCATCTGGTCAGATGTTGTCCTGGTATGTTCCAACAGGGATTCCCTCTGTGTTTACTGCAACTCGCTCGTGTCTTTCTGGTCTACTACAGTGTATTCCTGAGTTAGCAGAGTGCAAAGAAATTATCTACAGGAGTTAAAAGGAGAGGAGAAGTGTTTTGTCCTGGGGGTTTGTTTTGTTTTTTTTTAAATAGGTGAGAAAGGACTATGACAAAAATCCTGCTCTAGCTCATGAATGCAACCCAACACCTGAATAACTAAAACCAGATTTTGGCCCAATTACTAGAAAGTAATTCTTCTCCTGTCTTTATGACCTGTACTGCTGTTAATAGGAAGCTTCAACTTAATAAAAAGGAATAAAATTCAGCCCTAGCTCAAAAGTCAGTTGATAAGGGGAAGTGTTTTAACTTAAAAAATACACACCCCACTCACAGAACCTTTGAGACCTGCAAATGTTTAAAAAGAAAAAATAAAACCTGCAGCAGCTGCAATTTGAAAAACAACACTGACGCTAAAAATAAGTAATTTTACTTGTAAGTATTTCATAGCTTATTTGCAGATAGTTGTACACTCCGAGAAGAAGAAAAAAAAATTGTAATAGGCCCTAGGTCAGCTGCATTGATTTAATGCATTACTTAGGCTGCCAGAGCAGAGGTAGAATCTCCTTGCACTGCATTAGGAGCGCCTCAAGCCTCTGTGACTCCTTTTGATCAAATCTCTGTGAAAGATGAGTGTCATGCCCTCTCCAAGCCAGCTGTGAGGGGACTGCCCTGCGACTGAGGAGCGCGCTGGAGCACAGCACTCCGGGGCAGCGAGGTGAGAGCTGGCTGCAGAGGTGAGAGGCAGACACAACTTCGTACTGTAGGTCTGGAGAACACCAAGGGGGAGGATCTTATTTCACTCCCCTGTGCACAGCCTGAGCATACATCAGACCTTGAGGTGCTCAGAGTCAGACAAGAGTAAAGAGGCGTGTGATGGTTCTGCCTTAGTACTTGTACAGGCAGGAGTGTTTCCAGTACTTCTTTGTACAACTCACTGAGGGAATGGGAAACTGTTTTATAGCTCTGGAAACATAAGCACAGTAAGAATGTCTGAGGTAAGGAAAGTTCTTTGCAGTTCTATATGAATGTATGTTTTTACTGTGCAACTTTTACTTGTGGCTATGCACTGTGGAGATATAAAAAATGTTGCAATGGTGTTGTTTTGGGTAATGAACAATGGGGATGAGAGCTGTAGGGAGCTGTGCTCTCTATTTCTTAATTATGAAAAGATACTGTAAAAGTAGAAAACTAGTTTCTGTAAAAAAAAAATCTGTCTTTTCTTTCTGCTGTGCACTGTAAACAACTGTGTGACTTTCCTGTTCTACAGTAAGTAATGCAGAATTGCAGGCTGATTATAATAAGCAGAGCCATCACTTGTGTAATTGTTTTCCAATTGAAGTAGTAGCATGTAAATCATAAATACTTGACAATGTTTAATTGTACAAGTGCTCAATATACATTAATAGCAGTAAAATCTGTGATTTGTGACTCAGATGTGTTTTGAGTCAAGTGCTTTAACCAGATACATTATCATTATCATGACGTATAAATGCACTAGAGAGCAGACAACAATGTAATTTCACTACGAAGTTCTTTAGAAATTACCACTAAAGTGGAATGTAATGTATGCCCTTTATGTACAGTTTATTTTTGACTATTTAGCATCCAGAAAATAAGGCAAGCAATTCTTTTCTTAGGATCAGTCTGTTTGTATTTTAGTGGGGGAGCTGGGGGGGGGGGGAGGTGGGTGGGTTTAAGAATGAGTGTGTGTGTGTGTAGGGGGGTGTCTGGGTTTTTAAATATATTGTGCCAATTAAGTGTCTTGTGTTGTGATGCATTTAACTTATTTATTTGGATTTTTTTCATCACATAGAAAAATAAACATGGTTTAATTGTTAACTCATGCATAATGAGGTTTTGTTAGATGTGTTTAAGATGCAGCATTTTACTTTCTGGTTTATTAATTGGTCAAATACTTCCAGTTGTCTGTGTAACGAATTCTTGGTTTAAAATGACGAGAGGGCAGATCACGAACCCAGGGGAGGGCTACTGATATACACAGGCTGTGGTTTATCCTTCTGTAAAATCCTACGGATAAAAAGTGACACTTTTTTCCTCTTTCTTTTTCTTTTTTTTTTTTTTTTTGTTTTTTAGATATTTTTGTGTTTGAATAACCTGGGAGCCAGGCAACATTCTGGTGTTTTGGGGATGTGGGAAAGAGAAAATAAAATAGACTAGTTTTGTTTTAATTTAAAACAAGCCATTGTTTGAAAGGCATTTAACAGTCAATTTTCACATCTGATTTGAAGTTGGATTTTATTGTGCTCGTTTAGTTGAGATTGTTGTTCAAGCAATTCCATATAAATTTTTGTAATTCATGTAACTACTTGGCTTCTTGAACCTCAGGAGCTGATTGTTTGTCTTATCTTTTGGTGAGCTAACTCTGCGTTATGTTGCAAAACCTTGGGGCATGTTGTGTTTCTTCGTGTTCCTGCAGTCTGCAAGTGAAGTCAGCTTCATTAGTTTCATGATGGCACATCAGTACATGGCTGGTGTTGCCGCTTCCTTCAAGCTACTCCCGGAGCATGATCTGGGCTGCCTTGGTTTGGATAAGCTTGTAAGGATTTGTCAGCCAGATGTGACAAGATTGTCAAGAGGCAAGTAAAGAAGGAGATCTGATATTAATCAGTGCATAGCTTGGAGCCAAACTTTCTCAAATGCAGTGTAGTAACATGTTCTTCTCATTTACTGCTTCTCTTTGTGGCTATAGAACTGCCACTGTCTGAGTTTGACGGTTAAAAGGGATGCCAGCTAATAGTTTTTAATTGTAAGGATACAATTCTAGGTGGGAAAAGATCATATGCTTCTATTTTTAACATCCTTTGGAAAATAAGTGCAGTTTGTTGTAAGATATGCAAGCGTTATGTTAGACAAGAGTCTCTGTTTCTGTCCTTTGGTTTTAAAACAGCTGCTGTGCACTGTAAACAACTGTGTGACTTTCCTGTTCTACAGTAAGTAATGCAGAATTGCAGGCTGATTATAATAAGCAGAGCCATCACTTGTGTAATTGTTTTCCAATTGAAGTAGTAGCATGTAAATCATAAATACTTGACAATGTTTAATTGTACAAGTGCTCAATATACATTAATAGCAGTAAAATCTGTGATTTGTGACTCAGATGTGTTTTGAGTCAAGTGCTTTAACCAGATACATTATCATTATCATGACGTATAAATGCACTAGAGAGCAGACAACAATGTAATTTCACTACGAAGTTCTTTAGAAATTACCACTAAAGTGGAATGTAATGTATGCCCTTTATGTACAGTTTATTTTTGACTATTTAGCATCCAGAAAATAAGGCAAGCAATTCTTTTCTTAGGATCAGTCTGTTTGTATTTTAGTGGGGGGGGGAGCTGGGGTGGGGGGGAGGAGGTGGGTGGGTTTAAGAATGAGTGTGTGTGTGTGTGTGTGTAGGGGGGTGTCTGGGTTTTTAAATATATTGTGCCAATTAAGTGTCTTGTGTTGTGATGCATTTAACTTATTTATTTGGATTTTTTTCATCACATAGAAAAATAAACATGGTTTAATTGTTAACTCATGCATAATGAGGTTTTGTTAGATGTGTTTAAGATGCAGCATTTTACTTTCTGGTTTATTAATTGGTCAAATACTTCCAGTTGTCTGTGTAACGAATTCTTGGTTTAAAAATGACGAGAGGGCAGATCACGAACCCAGGGGAGGGCTACTGATATACACAGGCTGTGGTTTATCCTTCTGTAAAATCCTACGGATAAAAAGTGACACTTTTTTCCTCTTTCTTTTTCTTTTTTTTTTTTTTTTCCTTTTTGTTTTTAGATATTTTTGTGTTTGAATAACCTGGGAGCCAGGCAACATTCTGGTGTTTTGGGGATGTGGGAAAGAGAAAATAAAATAGACTAGTTTTGTTTTAATTTAAAACAAGCCATTGTTTGAAAGGCATTTAACAGTCAATTTTCACATCTGATTTGAAGTTGGATTTTATTGTGCTCGTTTAGTTGAGATTGTTGTTCAAGCAATTCCATATAAATTTTTGTAATTCATGTAACTACTTGGCTTCTTGAACCTCAGGAGCTGATTGTTTGTCTTATCTTTTGGTGAGCTAACTCTGCGTTATGTTGCAAAACCTTGGGGCATGTTGTGTTTCTTCGTGTTCCTGCAGTCTGCAAGTGAAGTCAGCTTCATTAGTTTCATGATGGCACATCAGTACATGGCTGGTGTTGCCGCTTCCTTCAAGCTACTCCCGGAGCATGATCTGGGCTGCCTTGGTTTGGATAAGCTTGTAAGGATTTGTCAGCCAGATGTGACAAGATTGTCAAGAGGCAAGTAAAGAAGGAGATCTGATATTAATCAGTGCATAGCTTGGAGCCAAACTTTCTCAAATGCAGTGTAGTAACATGTTCTTCTCATTTACTGCTTCTCTTTGTGGCTATAGAACTGCCACTGTCTGAGTTTGACGGTTAAAAGGGATGCCAGCTAATAGTTTTTAATTGTAAGGATACAATTCTAGGTGGGAAAAGATCATATGCTTCTATTTTTAACATCCTTTTGGAAAATAAGTGCAGTTTGTTGTAAGATATGCAAGCGTTATGTTAGACAAGAGTCTCTGTTTCTGTCCTTTGGTTTTAAAACAGTGAAATTGTGGCTCAGCTCTCAGTGCTAGAGAAGTGGGAGGTAGGGGAGTCTCACTCCACTCCAGGTCATGGGGCAAAGTGGGTCCATCATTATTTTAACTGCTAACAACAGTGCGTGTTGGTTTGCTTTGTTCTAGTGATTAGAACAATATACACTGAAGAATACCTTTCTAATTGCTCCTTTTACAGAAAAGGGAAAAATACGGACTTTTGAAGAATGTATTAGATATTGAATTTAGAGATTTATAGATTATTTACCATTATATGTATAGTGCTGATAGTGGAGTTTTTAATATTCAGTGTAATTGTGCAATTCTGTTTGAATTAAGCACTAGAATTTTGAGCTGTTTGCAGCTTAATCAGACTTTTAACAATAAGTGAATACATAAAAAAATAACTAATCTTATAGTAAAATAAATTTTTTTCTATAATATATAATATAGATTTTGGCTTGATTGATTTCTTAAAAGTAGTTATTCTGTTTATTCTTTGAACTACTGAACCATCTGCAACCTATTCAAAACCCTGAGAATAATGGAATCTGCAAATATATACAAACATTTGGGAGAGCTGAATCTTCACAGAAATAGGAGAAATTATTGCAAATATTGGGTCACTTCACAGGCTTTTACATTAACTTCTGCCTCCTAAGTCTGAGGTGGGGTTTGGCCTTTTGATACCAAATGTCTTGACTTCCAGCTTCCGTGTCTGTTCGTGATACTGTTAAAAGATCTGTTCCTACATATTGAGCGTGTCATTCCATTTCCAATCCAACAAGCCAGTGAATTATTTGGTTTGCAGTAATAAAGACTTCATTACAATTACGCTAAATACACCTCTGATAAAAATAGAAATGTTCTTGTTTTACTTTAGTTTACAGCTTTTGTTCCAGATATGTGTTCTAAAAGCATTTTGGGACCATTTGGCATTTAGCAAACATTTTTCATGCAGATTTGAGCTGAAGTTTAGGTATGGATCTTGAATTCATTATTCCATAAAATATCCACCAAAAGTAAGGGAGAAAAATTGATTTTGCCCTCTGGGTCATCTCCTGTCCTTTCTGGCTTCAGTGGTGCAGTAACTCTCACAGTTCCTATGTGCTGGAAACCAGCAGGTTTTGTCCTGCAGACGCTACAGTTGAAGTTTTACAGCAAATGTCATTGTCTGTCTTCTTTTTAGTTTTATTTCTTATTATTTTGTTCCTGTCATTTTAAAAAATCATAGAGATTGAAATTTCAGTATTCAGACTCAAAAAAATATTATTGAGGGAATGAGGAAAAGTGGCAGTTTTTAACAGACCTCAGTCATTTTAGTATAAAGAACAATATTTCATTGCACACTTTAAAACCATTAGAGAATTTAAACAAAGGGAAAAAAATAAAAAAGAAAAATACTATTTTTTCACTTCAAATTTAAAAGATCATCAGTGAAAAATAGGTATTTTTTCATGTGAGAGAAACTGATGTCTGAAAGCCAGGTGAAAATTTCCTCACCTGTGTTCAATAAAAAGGAATACTGAGTTTTAAATTGTGAAATTACCAATGGAGCTACAGTGTTGCGTAAAATATTGCATAACTGTAGCACCATAGATAATATCGTGTATGTGTACAAATAGTGTTTGGGTTTAAAATTTATGAAATTGCATTAAATGGAATTGTGTAACACTAAATATTTCAGAGAGCTGTTATTTCACTTTTATTCTTTAATCCATGTCTTCAGTCCGTAACAGGAAAAAGGAAGAGATTTTAAGCATGTATATTTTATGGCTTTGAGACTTAAGCAGCGGTGCGAGGAGCTGAAAAATTTAGGATTGTCTTTAAAACATTAACTCATCCACATTGCACACATGTGCCACTTCATAAAATACATGAAGAGTTAAAGACACATTTTAAAGGTCTTGCAATTGATATAGTCTAATATTCTTCATTTCTCTGATACTTGTGCATTTGTGTTAATAACACTTCTTGCATAGGGCTTGGAGTTAAATATTTAATTCAACTACAGTTCATGGCTAGAGCTGTAATTTCAGCATTTAGTGTGGCATGCTTAGCATATCAGTATGGACAAGCAGTATGGGCAGAACTTGTTAGATTAAGTAGCATCTAGTGTTTTATTGCATAAAATTTCACACCCTTTCTGTCCAGTGACTCACCTTTACCCCTAAAGTCTGACCAGTTTTTCTCAATGTTATGCAGCAATCTGTTACTCATTTTTGAAATGCACTAATAAGAATGATTTTTCCCTTAGATTTATTTAAAAGGGACATTACATTAATATCTCGTGATAGATACACTGCTTAATACCAGCAAAATGTTTCTGACCTATGCAGGCTAGGGCAGGTATGCTGTGGGAACTGTAGCATCGCAGTCTGTTTCAGAATCAAAAGTAAATAACTCTAACGATAACCATAACATGATGTTTTTCCTTCCTCAGTTTGTATTTCTTGTTTTCATTTCCAAACCAAACCGTAAAAGAGGCTCTGCCTATGTCCCTAAGGTGGACCGAGCTGTCTGTCAGCACTTACCTGTTGTTAACAAGTGAGATTAATTGCAGCATAAGCCAGTCTATCTACAGCCACGCTGCCGAATGGCAAAATGAAGTTCTACTGTCCAGTGCTTTTTGTTTAAAGTAGCACTCGAGTGTGTGCTCACGCTCACATACACACACACACGAATTCTTCTCTCTTTATAATTATTTTGACAGTGCCATTAACAAGAGTTGCCCTAAGGGGCCCTGTAGGGTTAGTGACATGCATGAGGAGTGATTTTCATCCCACAAGTTATGCTGTGATTAAAGCCTGGCCTTGCAGCGTGGCTGCCTTTCTCAGAAGCAGCTCCTTGTGCTTCCTCGCCCGCCGCAGTGCCCGGGACTGCCCCGAGCTCCTCTCCCTGTGCCACGAGAGCTGCCACAGGGCCCCAGCCAGCCCTGGGTTGTGAGGAGTGTCAGCTCAGTCTCTTGCCTCAGCTCCTCACTCCTGGGACTCTTCTCACATACTAAAAAATGTTTAATGAAGTGGTGACACGTGGACTGTCTTTTAAATCTGCAAGAAAGGTTGATTTGACAGAGTGGTGCCATCCTGTGAAGGTATTGTCTAATTTCATTTCTATCTTACTGAGCTCATTCACTCTCCTCACATATTTGTCTGTTTTTGTGGACATTTTAGTCAATTATTAAAAGGACAATTAAACATTCTCAACTCAAAGTGCTCAGTTGCCCCCAAAAGAGAGAGATTTGGTCAAATTCTAGGCCAAAATTTGTGTTCAGCCCCTCTGAGGGGGAGGGTAATGGAGTAATGCAATTTGCTGCAGGCTCTGGGTTGTAAATATCCTGATTATGTGTCGTCTTAGGCTGTGGATGTTTAAAAGGAGGTCAGGTTTTGGTATCTGACCCCAAATAAACAGTATGGATATATACATAAGGATCCAGATAATTAATGGGTTGTATTGCATTGTCTTATCTAGAAAATATGTTCAGCTTGTGGCCTTTGTGTACTTCTAGAATAAAAATCATAACATAATTCTCCCACAGAACAGGGGTAAGTGGGAGTTGAGTGGTAGCTACACCAGCCAAAATTTTCAGTAGAATAGGGTAAGATCAACTTCTAAATCAATGGCTGGCCTCTGAAACAAAAGCTTTTTGTCTGGACATTTCAAATGTTCTTGCACCTCCTAAGCTTGGTAGGAATAAATGGTTGGTGTGAATGAAAACTAGCCAGATTACCAAGGAGCCATTGTCAGATTAGGAACCGAGCTGTGAGTGTAACTTTGTGTTTAGTGGCACTGTAAAAAGCAAATTGTGGCCCACCTCCACCTTTCCCATCTGTCTCCTAATCGGTCTCCTAAGCATGAGACAATTTTCCTAAATTATTTTAATAGTAAGAAGTTTGTCATATGAATCGTGTCAGGCCAGCATTTTTAATGTGTCTGAATGGAGAAGGTTAGAGCTATTTGGTCAGCTGTTTACTCTGTCACATCTGTGTACAACTTTTCTCTATTTAATTAAAAGCTCAAAATACAGAAGATATCAGATATGTTTTCTCAGTACAACACAACAGGCTGCAAAGCTGGTTTGCTTTTTAGGAAAGTTATTTGTTGTTACTTATGTTTATTAAATAACTATTAACAGCAGCTGTTACTTTGTAAGAAACAGGTTTTTTGATTTAAGACTGTGAAAGTAATATGTGCATTCAGTCCAATATGATTAGAAATCCTATAAGAACATTTTTCTTATTTTAATAATTTTGTGTAATTATTTTAAATATTTCTAAGCTTTAGTGTAGAAACAATAGAACTTGCATTAAGTAAGTGTAGTGGATTAGGTGGAAATGTACTTGAATGGAAATCCCTTTGTTTTGGGGGCTCAGACTGTGAAAGGCAGGCAGTGTTTCTGTGCTGTGGTGGTGAGGAACTTTCCAGGACATTAAACACATGACAGAAAGAGCCACCACAATCCTGAGCTGAGCACGTGCAAGCTGCAGCCTGGGCCAAGTCTTTGTGCAGAGTAACTCAGAGCTGGGCCTTGCTGTCAGACCTGTGCACATCAGTGTGCTGCAGTGCACTGCTCTTCCCTTTTCCCATTCCCAGTGTGTCTTCCCAGCTCCTCTTACAGGCAGCACAGGGCTTCCATATTCTGTCCATCCTCCAGGCATCTTGTTACCTCTTTGAAGTGAGCATGTCAGGAAGAAGAAAATGGCCCAGAGCCTTTCCTTGAAGATGCTGCAGGGGCCCTGCTAATGGTCTCCACAGGCAGATGGGATTCAGAGCCTTTCTAAACTGGGAGTACATTGAAACTTTCAAGGAACAATTAGAGGTACAAGGTGCTTAATCTAACAGATTTAATATCAACATGCATTTCATGCCTAACTGTTGGGTTATGTCTTCAACAAGTACTTCCACCATCTAGAGCAGCCCAGCATGTGTTTTGATTGTATGTGAAACATGCTGGCATATATTTCAGTTCCAGTAAACTAAAGAGAGCTCAACAGTGTGTTGGAAACTGAAGTCTGTCTTCGGGAAGAACAGAGACAAGGGCTAAATATGCACAGTAGAGTGGATGGGGGGATACAAATACATGTGGAATGGGTAAAACCCCAGATATTAGTCTGATATGGGTAAGCTGGCTTGTGATACAATGAAAGTAAGGTGAACAAAATGTAAATTGAGAACTTGTTTTAAATCATGACAAAACTGACAGACTGTTATTTATCAGCAGAATATATCCCAAGGGAAAGTGGCAAAAGTTGCCTGACAAACAATGGACAAAGCAAAGCTTTGCTCATTGTATTCTGTGGAAAAGGATGGCACTGAGAGAGATGCTTATGACAAGGGATTTTTGATTTGTCTCTGCTTTCAGTGATTGTGCAAGGGATTCAAGCACAAAAGTAATCAAGTGCAACTCAGTGAGGAAAAAGAAATTTATTTAAACTCTGCAAACACAAGAAACTTGGTGGATTATAATAAAAACCAGGAAGAAAAAAAATATGGACCAGAAGGGTGACTTTGCACTCATTTATAGTTGCTGTTCTCTGTGAAAGGTGCATGCTGATTTGGATTTGGCCTTTGAGGTAGCTGTGGCTGTACTTTCAATTTAAGAGATGGTAAAGGTATCTATCCCTTTAATTCCCTTGCAAATATTTTACAAAGAGCAAGCAAGAAAATACTTCCAAATAACCAGACATATGTCCCATGTTTAATTTTATTTTTTCCCTCATTGTAAATCATACCTTTCTCCACTAATGTTGTTACTGTGGAGACACTATGGGTCTATTCTGCAAATATGGGATTTGTCCCACTTCTTTCCTAAAGGATTAGTGCCGACCAGAGCACATACCATGGTGGGTTACAAATATTCAGTGGGATTATCACTGGTGATGATGAGATGGCCATAGGAGATACAGCTTGTTGCTAGAAACCCTCGAGAGAGGGCAATGAAAGCAGTATCTGCTATAGCTCATCTAATGAAAGTTTCTTTTG
Source organism: Emberiza elegans (assembly GCA_024865655.1). Taxonomy (NCBI): domain Eukaryota; kingdom Metazoa; phylum Chordata; class Aves; order Passeriformes; family Fringillidae; genus Emberiza; species Emberiza elegans. Next base: position 9,805,680 of record JALJVW010000398.1, read on the forward strand.
TGTATTTGTTTCATTTAACTCCTATTCCTTCTTAAAACTTGTATTTTAAACTGGTAGAAATGGCTAAGCCCTGCCTGCAAAATGTATTCCTGTAACCTGGCATCAATGACACCATTTTGTCAGTAATCCTCATAGCAAAGCCAGGAAGCTCTCAAGATCTTCATGTGATGGCAGTAACTTGAAAAAAAAAAAAAAAGGCAGCAGTTTTTAAAGTGGAGAGAAACTTTGTGTAAAAAAGGCAAGGGTTTTTCTTAAATGGCAGAAAGTGCCAGAAGTGCGGGTGCATTTCTGTGGTTAAATAGCAGCAGGGTAATGTGGGACTTGCTCTTCCATGTTACTGGTGTCTGCACTCACAGCCCTTGCTGCATGCAGAGACCCAGAGCAGCTTTGCAGCATGAGCACAGATCTCCAACTTGGTCCTGACAAGGTCTTCAATATTTCCTTGATTCTTAATTTATTTCCCAAACCAAAGTGCTGTCAAACCAGAACCTTCTTAACACGAATGAGATGGGATACAATTATCGTGCCCTTCTTGTCTTGCTGCTTTTTTTTAAACCTGTTGTGTGTTGCAAGTAAGCATAGGTCCCAGGAGACTTCCTCAAACTTGCTTTGTGAAATGAAGCCTGATTATGTACCCAGAATCAGCATGAGTATGTCCCATTAGCCTGGGCTTTTTCTTCGCTGTGAGGGCTGTGAGTGGGTTGCAGAAAAACATTCAGTAACTTTTGAAGCATAATTGAAGCCACATCAATATCTGGCAAAAAAAGGATGTGAGCAGGCGTGACTTTCAGGCAGCACATGTGAAGATGCAGTGATTAGTAGTCAGATGCTTTTCAGTGACCAGTTTAATGGTTAATGTCTGTCTTGTAATGAGGGATCATTTTTATTTAAAGTTCAGGATTCAGATTCCCACGGTCATGCTGGTAAAACCACAGAACATTTTGATCAGTCTTTTCAACTCTATTTTTTAAATGAATTAAGAAAGTGGATCTGATAATGGATTAGGAAAGATCCATTTGTGAAGGAGAGAGTGACTGGAAAGCAATACCAAGATCCTTGATGATTGCATAAGATTTAGTTTTTTAGACCATCTACCTTCTGTTTCTAGAAAATGAAATTAAATAATGATTTGAATGAAAGGATTGCACTTTAAAAAATTTCCACTGTAATTTCCTTCTACATTTCCAATCCTTTAATTATAATTTTCAAGCTTTGCATCTATGCAATACAGAAAGTTATTTCTTTGTTCTGCAGAATGAAATTGTGTGTACGTTCCACTTGTTGGGAAAAGAAAGCTTATTAAAAGCCCTCATATAATTACAGTACCTTAGAAGAGGCTATTAAGGACAACAGGATTAGCGGGCAAAAGACAAGAGTATTGTTTTCATGAAATATTGCTAAATTTCTTTTCAATAAGTCTGATATGTGTTAATTTGGGAGATAATCAAGGTGCATATTTTACAAATACCTTTTGAAGCTGAACAGTAACAATTTAAAATTGTTATTCACTGATTATTTCAGAAGTTAGTTTTGCTTTGTTATATATTCAGTGTCTATATATATGATTATAAATGTTGCTAGAAAAGCTTTAGGAGACATGGACTGTGACAAGCACAAATGAAGTTAAATGCTAAAAACCTGAAAAGTCAGTTGTTTCTTCTTAGGGATTCTTTCAAGTAATTTTTTAAGTCAGCACAGATCACTCATTCAAGGGTGCACCTTTGATATGCACCAGGATGCAAACTAAATTCTAGTTTCCAGAAGCAATAATGTGACTTGAGAGGGCTTCAGTTCAATATTTAGAATAGAGGGGGAACTCTACTCCCTTTGTAACAGCTGCTTCCATATACGTAAAACAAAATGCCCTCCTTTTACTTGTTCCTGTTTTGTCATGTGCAGTCTTCTACACATACACAGGAAAGCAAAATAAACACATGTACTATATAGAAGAAGGCTCTTACAGAAAGTTATGAAATGCAAAATTTGATGTGGTGTATCTTTCTTGTCAAAGTACACAAATTAAATAGAAAAAGTAGTTTTAAAGGTCAGTGATTTGTGGAACATGTCCAAAGGAAAAGGAATGAAAAAAATTTTGAAAATCTCAATTAACTTATCACCGTGACAGCTTTTTTCATTGTGCAAATTTCTGCTACTTCTTGCAGAAAAAGGAAGTACTCTTTTGTAATTTTGTCTGAAGGGAATGTAAAAGATGCATTTATGGAATGCACTGCACCTTACTGAACCTAGCAGGGTTGCCTGTGGAAGGGCTTCAGTCCAGGCAAGTCACAGAATATTATGTATGCAGAGAGGCAGAAGACTCAATCTGCATTATTGTTTGATATCTTGTGGTAGAAATGAATCCACAGTCAGATACGCCTTTTCTTCCCCCAACCTTTCCATAAGAAATTGATGGCTTTTTATTGTTATATGGAAGTATTTTAGGATCTAAGTGAAAATATATCCTCCATTAAAATGAAGCAATACTTCATAGGGTATTGATGTGTATTTTATGATTTTATGGGGAGCAAGAGCTTTTCTCAAGAACACAGGATTTTGCAACAGCTCCTTTAAAAGATTAAAGGCAAAGTGATTCAGAGATTTCAAGAGCCCTGTTGCCACTTGTTCCAATTCTTCAAATAGAGTCAAACCTCAGCATCAAGTCACTGCAGTTTGGAGATGTGCATGTAAGGCAACTCCTGGATAAGCCAGATACTGAGATTTTTTAAATTTCACTCCAAATCCATTACTGTGAAGTACCAGACGTCCAAATGTCATGAACATGCTTGTTTATATGTTTTATATGCAGTGTCCTCTTCTGCCCTGAGTCAGCCAGAGGCTGCAAGTCTAAAGAAATGCCCATTGCAAATCTCAGTGAAATTAACTTTCTGCCATGTACTTTTGAGTTTAAATGTTTCTTGCATCCATCTTTCATGGCAAGTTTTTGGACAATCAGGCTTCTTTGTATGTTTCCTGAAGTCCCAGTGCGGGAATGCAACGTTTCCTTTTTTCTTCAAATCTTATCTTACTTTCCTATAGGTATTTTGAGGAGTGGAAGTATCCATTTTGCATAAAACCTTAGGAGAGATAACATTAATTTAAAAGCAGAAAAATGCTAACATTTACAATTGCATGATCTTTTTCTTTATTATTCCAGTGAAGATATTCTGCACATCAATTTCTTTGCTTTCCCTCCCTCAATAAATATTCTGTTTATGCAGCAACTATTCTCAGTGCCAGATCCAAGCAGTGCAGAATCCTGTGAAAGCTTTGCTCTGTAGCAAATCCCTCTGGAGCTTTAACTAGGACCTCCAAGTTGTCTGTTTGCCTTCTCCAACAGATGGGTACATACAGAAGGAATCATATATTCAAGGAAGCAAGTTTGTATCACCCCATTGATTAGGGACATCTGAATACTAATTTGGTTTGCATTTTAGATGATCTTGGTGAGCGTAAAGTGATGTACAAATTGAGCAATGCAACTGGTGTTCTGTGTGCTCTCTTTTGCTTTCAAAACGGGATTCTTTAGACTTTGAAGAGTTGGAGTACTTTTTGGTGAACTTTGTCACTGAGGAGCATTAGTGAACTCCTTTGTCTTTGACACAATACAAATATTCCATGTGAATTTTGGGTGTGTAGAGCATGGCATTTGTGCAGAGCTCATTAGAAGTTGCTATATTGCAGTGTGGAGTGCCAGCAAAACTGCAAGAGAGGAGATCTTTCATCTGTACAGCTTTGTTTCCAAACCTTCCTGAGAAAGTGATCATACATGAGCATCATAGCCTAGATGAATACAAAATTTATAACAATAATTTTTATATGAAGGTGCCTCAGCCTAAATAAATCCACAGAAGTGTTGCTATGTATATTGTTAAATATTCTGCTTCCATTTTACTGTAGCATTTCTGCTGGTGACTTGTATAACTCAGGCCTTGTATAACTCAGGCTTTGCCTGGATTACTTACATTGCACATTGATAGGTCTGTGTTGGTATGTTAATTCTGTCTTCATGTGGATTTTATGGGGGTACTGTGGATGTATAATCTGCACACTCTGAACAGTGCTTTTATATTACCTGTCATGCTTTCCATTGATCTCCAGGCTATCCGGTGCACTCTCGTGAACTGTAGTTGTCAGTGTTTCAAACCTGGGAAAATAAATCAGCGACAATGTGACCAATGCCGGCATGGATGGGTAGCACATGGTAATATTTGTTTTTACAATCTATAGAAAACCATTTAGGATCCTCATAACTATTACATGTTTTTTGTATCCTCAACCCCCACCCCAATATTAGTTGCATTTCATTTTCTCTTTCTCAGGACTCAAGTTTATTTACATTTTGTGATTTTTATTTACAGCCCTGAGCAAACTAAGGATTCCAAACCTCTACCCATCAAGCCAAGTAGAAATAGTTCAATCAAATGTTGTCTTTGATATCAGTAGCCTCATGTTGTACGGAACCCAAGCCATTCCTGTGCGCCTTAAAATTCTGCTTGATCGGCTTTTCAGTGTTCTGAAGCAGGAAGAGGTGATCCAGATTCTCCATGCTCTGGATTGGACACTGCAGGATTATATACGTGGATATGTGCTACAGGTATTTAGTGGGGCTTTTAAAATAGAAATATGACAGTTAAGTAGTTTTCTATCTTAATCTTCTCAGTGGTTCACAATGTGTTAACAGTGTGGCACATCTGAAAGGAGGTAATAGACATGTACGAGCTTAATGCCAGAAAAGAAAGGGTGGATTTCTGGTGATTGGTCTCTTTTTTTAGTTGGACTTAATTGAAGTCTTTCTACTTGCTCAAATCTAACAACAAAGGTAAGCAAAAATAAAAATCAAAAGTTACTGGTAGTGTATCAAAGTAAAGGCTTTAGAACTTGTTCCAGTATTATTTAAACAGTGAGTTTGCTTTTATACAGCAGAATAATACATCAAGAAATAAACCTACCATTATTTAAAACACCAGGGACAATATTAATCTCTGGTAGTGCTATCGACCTTACTGGAGCAGCAGCCAGAGCGTATTTGGCCCTATGTGCTTACACTGATGTTAGTCCTTGCTGCTGTGGAAGTTACCCTTTATGTAAAGTAACATTATGATCTTACATTATGACATGAATCAATATTTAATGGTCTTGATAATCTTGCTTTTTAGTGTTAGGATTAAAAATATGGAATCAATTACCTTGAACCTCTATCACATGAAAAATTTATAATGTTACGTTCTTCATCATCTTAGAAACTCTTACATGCACTGTGAAAAATCTCAGTAGGCCATCAAATACATGTTCTGTGATAAAATATTTATTGTAGTTATTGGGAAAAGTTAGGCATAGCTAGAGTTTGAAAGAACTCCAACACTAGTGTAATTACAGCTGTGCTCTGTGAAAACTGGCAATAGATCAATATAGGTTCATTTGTTCTCTGATCTTAGTTGCTTGGAAGATTATTAAACTTGCAATGAAAGAATACTTGACTTAAATGAGGAGCTAAATCTTGGTCTGATTGCTCCATCTCTCCTGCCTGTGCTTACAGGATACTATCTGTTGTTCAAATAACATGTCTTAATTTTTGTGGAAAAATAAATAGTTTATTGGAAAGTATTACTGTCAGTTCAGGAAGAAGTAATATCACCAATGTGATAAAATTTGGAAGAAATTATCACAGAATTCACATTGATCTTATTAAATTGAATGTTTTTATTTTTTTGCTAGAGAATAAATTTTAGTCCCTGAAAAGCATGAGAGATTTGAGGGGAAGTGTTTTTTGTTTGCCTTAACTAATGTCAAACTCATTGAAATATTTTTTGCTTTAGGATGCATCAGGAAAGGTGCTGGATCACTGGAGCATAATGACCACTGAAGAAGAACTGGCTACTTTGCAGCAGTTCCTTCGCTTTGGAGAAACAAAGTCCATTGTAGAGTTAATGGCAATTCAAGAGAAAGAAGGGCAGTCGATCCTAATACCACCTCCAACTGCCAATTTGGATATTAGGGCATTCATTGAGAGCTGCAACCCACACAGTCCTAATTTTTCTGCTTCCTTGGACAAAATGAGCCCCACCAACATTCATCCTTTTGAGAATCTTGTAAATAACATGGCTTTCATGCTGCCATTTCAGTTTTTCAGTCCAGTGCCTCCACCTTTGATAGGTTCACCACCAGAAAGACATTTGATTGAACAAGGTCAAGACCATAGCAATGAAACCAAACAAGATCTTCAGATACCATTTTCTGAAAGCAGTTTCTTAACTTCTAGTTCTGCACCATTTCAAGTTGAAAATGAGAGGAACATAAATGGTCCAGATATCACTAAAACAGAAGATGATGCCCTTTTAAGTGATTCCAGTTCACATAATACAGCAGCCAAGCTTGAAATGACAGCACTATCTCCAGAAAACAAAATGAAATCTGTTGAAAAAAATGCTGGGCCAAGGAAAGGGCGTGTCTTCTGCACTGCATGCGAAAAAACATTTTATGATAAAGGTACTTTGAAAATACATTACAATGCTGTTCATCTGAAGATAAAGCACAAATGCACCATTGAGGGCTGCAATATGGTGTTCAGCTCTTTGCGGAGTCGAAATCGTCATAGTGCGAATCCTAACCCCAGACTCCATATGCCAATGAACAGAAATAACAGGGATAAGGATCTAAGAAATGGTTTGACCATTGCTGGACCTGGAGATAGTAAAAGGACAGAATTCACAATTTTAACTCCAGATAGCAGAACTATTTCCAGCTATGCCAGCTCTTGTACAGATCCAAAAGGCCAGGCTGGATTTTCCAGTATTGGACACAACGGTGTCCTCTTTCCAAACCTGAAGACAGTACAGCCTGTTCTTCCTTTTTACCGTAGTCCAGTCACACCAGCCGAGCTTGCCAATACTCCAGGTACTCTTCCTTCTCTGCCTCTTGTTTCTTCCTCCATACCAGAGCAGCTTGTTTGCAATGAATTGCCATTTGACATGCTCCCCAAGAAGAAGTCTCGTAAGTCCAGTATGCCCATTAAGATAGAGAAAGAAGCTGTTGAGACACCCAATGAAAGTAGCGATGTTGCCAGCTCTGAAGATGATTCACGCCTGCAGGGGGTAAGCGATGGAGAGCTTGAGACCTGTGAGCATAAGATAGAGAAGCGGGTGACCGACAGGGTGGAAAAGCACCCCCATTCAGGTAATTCATGGAAATCTCTCTCTGGGGTAGAGGGCCCAAAGTATTTTGAATCTGTCTTTGCACCAAATAACAAATACATCGAGGATATCTCTGAGAATGAATTGCAACACTGTGAGAAAGAGGTTAAACCAGAAGAAAACCAACCATTAAAAATAGTTTCCCATGAGATTATGTATGAAGATCCAAAACACCACCACAGTGATGTTATAAAACCAATGACTGAACCCCCCATGTATATTAAAGAGCAGTCAAAGCACAGGATTCCTAAAAATGACTACCCTGAATTGCAACACCACTTGCTGACCGGGGGCTTTTTCAGCACTTTGTCAAACAGGGGTGCTGCCATTCCTTGTTTTGAAGACTCTAAAGATATGGATCATGTCAGTCAACATGCGCTAGGGATTCAGAAGGAAGAAAGCCGCTTTCATTGTGACATCTGTAAGAAGACTTTTAAAAACCCTTACAGTGTAAAAATGCATTTCAAAAATGTACATCTCAAAGAAATGCATATTTGCACAGTTGAGGGCTGTAATGCTGCTTTCCCTTCTCGTAGAAGTCGAGACAGGTAAGAAAATTATAAACAAAATTGTATTTATTTTACCATCACAATGGAGCCTAATTTGAAATTAAAATGAGTGTTTGAGGAATGGAGCCTACAAATATTTTCTGTGTATCCTCATATAACAGGTATGATAACTTATCAGAACGTTCTTGAAATGAAAATCCATTGAAAGAAACATTTCCTTTCCACAAGACTACAAGGTATTAAATAAAGCCATGAAAATTTCATAACTGATAAAGACTGCAGTAGTTGAAAGAATACTTTAGTACATAAAGGGAAAGCCATAAGGGTATGAATTCAGCAATTTTCCAGTAGATGCATGTGTGGACTTATATGTTTAATATGTACTTTCATGTATATTTTAATGTATACAGTGTTTTAAAAGAAAAAGTAATGAGATCAATTTAGGAAATCTTCACATGCCCTTGTCCTTTCTTTACTTAAGGATTTGGAACAGACTGGTGAGAAAAAGCCCATAAGAAAAGCAAGATTAGTCTTTGTCAGCCCAAAATTAACCTTATGCAGTGGTAGTCAAACTAACACTATCTGGTGTTTATCCACATCAGTAGTGCTTTTCTGTGAGATTAAATACTAATTTCTAAACTAAAGCATGAGCTTGGTTCAGTTTAATGTTTATTTCAGTACTGTATTACTGTAATTATTTTATTTCAGCCTATTATGCACATAAACTGAGCAACAAGTGCCAAAGCTTTGTTGTTGACCATCAGTAATGTATCTGAAGTGGTCAGTGTTAGGGAACCAACCTATTCAAGTTCAATTTTCCAAGTGTGTAGCGGTGTTAGGGCAGCTTTTGGCTGCAGGAAGCATGCCTGGATAGTAGTTGAGAGTGACACGAGGTTTAGATTGTCTGTGATCTGCTAGGAGTGCTGGAGCCAGCTGATGCAATCCAGAGAGAGGATGATGAGCCGGTCTCTGAGGACTGGCTGCTGCATCTGAGATGCACAGATTCATCTGCTGCTGGCAGGGCTTCATACCCTGCTGCCTGCATCTTTCCAGATGTGAATTCCTCTCCACTGGAATTGTGATATGGGCCACAGGAAAGAAGGCCAGCAGTAAGATTTGCATTCACATGCCACAAATTCCTTCCCACACCAATATGTTGAGATAAGTTTTCACATAGGTGCTTTTGGAAGATGAGTTAAAAAAGAAAAAGACAAGCAAGCTCAGAGGTCACTTCACAAGCTTTGTACCAAACAACAGTTATTTGGAACAACTTTGCAGAAGTTTCTAGACTTTAACATAGAGTAGTGTGACTACAAGTGCTAAGTATTTCTGTGCCTTTTTGAACAATTAATGGTTCTGTTTAAACCATGATGGCAAGGAGAAAGACAAATATTTTACCAGTATTACAATAATACCTTCAGCCTTCTAGACAGAGCCTGTAAGGTCCCAGTGAGCTGACTGATAATATTCAGTGAGGAACAGTGATTCTGTATGTTTTGGTGGTTTTAAACTGAACCCAGAAGTGCCCATTTGAAAACTGCAAGTTGCATATATTTAAATTTTCCTTTTTCAAGGAAACTCCTGTCAAGAAAAGAGTCTGTACTGATGTGTACAGCTGTATCCTGGACATGATTAGAGTACATGGGATCATTAACATTTTTTGCAAACTCAGATGTCAATCCTTTCATGCTTTGTCCATTGGGAAAGAATCTTGTTTCTTACCCATCTCAGTCCATTCTCTGCTCTCAGTTCAGTTTACAGGTTTTTAGTCTGCCTCCACCTCTTTCAGGCTTAGCACTGGATCTAGCAGAACAGACAGCTACCCCCATAGCAAGTGAGAATCTGAAACATTGATTGCTGCATAGACTGTGATATATGCCAGTGCCAGCAAGTTCAGAAACCCAGTCACATGTGTAAATTGTCCATGTGCACTCTGTGTGGTAGTTGGTCAAATCTGAAGTTTACAGTTCGTGCATGCTACTCAATATTGATTTTTCATTTTTTGTTTATAATCATTATGAAACAACTGCTAAGTGAGGTGAAACACTTTCTTGCTAAGCTTGTCTTTGTTCTTCTAGACATAGTTCAAACCTAAATCTTCATCATAAACTTCTGACTAAAGATACACTGGAATTCAACAACCATTTCAATGCAACATACCTCTTGAAAGACATGGCTAAGGAGTTTTGCCAAGATGTCTCTTTAAAACAACACGTTGGACGTACTTCTGTTATCTTCAAAGGAGTGAACAGAACAGGCAGCTACATTTTTCCAATGAGCAAAATTGCAGAACCCTGTTCTGAGAGTTATGGATACGATCCATTAAATGATGGAGCTGTTCTGGATCTAAGCACTACTTCCAGCGTTAAATCTGAGAGCAGTGCTCATTCTTCTTGGGATTCTGACGGAGGAAGTGAGATTTGCACCATGCCCTTGGATGACAGTGACGAAAGCTGTGAAGGACCCAGCCTAATGCCCAATGATGAACTCTACCAAGACTGTTCTCTAATTGAGAAAGCTAATCAAAACTTTATAAACTTGCCTTCCAGTTTGCCCATTACTTGTCACATATGTCAGAAAACATACAGTAATAAAGGAACTTTTAGGGCTCATTACAAAACTGTGCATCTCCGCCAGCTCCACAAATGCAAAATCCCAGGTTGCAACACAATGTTTTCATCTGTTCGCAGTCGGAACAGGCACAGTCAAAACCCCAATCTGCACAAAAGTCTGGCTGGGTCACCAACTAGCTTACAGTAAGATCAGACTGATCTTAATTTATTTCTGCTAAGAATTAATCATTTCAATTAAGGAATGTGTTAACATTAGTTTTATTTAAGCTCATTTGACTTCTAGCTCACTCAACAACCACAGTCAAATTCTTTTCTCCTGTGTGTGCTCTCCAGCAGTTTCAGTTAGCAAAGCTTGGTGCTGTAGTTTTTGTGCAAACAGCTAAAACTTCTGTAAGGAAAAAAAGACATCTTAGAAATGGGGGTAGTAGGGAGGCATTAATTAAAGTGTTTCTGATACCTGTGAAGTATTACTTGCCACAATAGGGCTTCAAAGGAGAACCATCATTGCTTGTGTTTACATGTTAAATGGATTGTTGTGTTGTGTAAGAAATGAGTAATGATTGGGATGAGTTTCCTCTGGTTGGGTTGAGAATTTTGAGGCTATCATTTCATTCCTGAGACCTTAGTCTGAATCTGACTTGCAGTGTTAGTGGAACAGAATATATGTACCTAACAATATCCCAAAATCCAAAGGAGAAAATACAAATTTGGGAAAACTGCATGAAGTCCAAATCTTCTGAAAATCCTGCAGTCCTTACTCTTTAAGTTTGCATTTCACTTCAGTAAATATTACAGTATTTCAGATTTCTTAGAATTTAGTACCATTTGCTTTGCAGGAAAAGGGGCTACTTAACTTGTTGGCAGAATAGCCTGAATAAATCTGAGACTTTCTGATAAATTGTAGTGGTAGATAGAATGAATAGCTTAAGCTAAAATTTCTGAACTGTTGCAAATGCATCCATAAAACAAGGGGGAAAGTAAGCTCTTTAATTTAAAATGCACTTTGAGTTTTACTTTCAGAAATAGAAAAGTTTTATTAAAAATAGGAGAAAAAAAAAGTAAAAAATCCCCAACCAAATATCCAAACTTCTTAGGAGTTTGAGGGTGCAATTCTAAGCCTTTGAGAGAAATTGATAAAATGGATGCGGTAGATAGATACATCTTTTATGATGCAGCAGTTATTTTCTCTTACCAGTGGGGGATAACATGTGTTGATCTTTGTAACAATAGAAGAATGCTTATTCTCATTCACACCTCTTTTCTTTTAATAAGAACTTTGTTCAATATCTGTTAAAATGTTTCGTATCTTTGAGGTTGCCCCGGTAATTAACAGTATTCTGCATTACCTTCTATGCACTTAAGAAGACTGGCCTTGCATTGTATTTAAAAACACTTTAATATTTAATTTGTAGTCACATCATACAAATGCTGTGTGTGTACTTGTGGTGTGTTCTTTTTCAATCATTTGCAAAGAGGAAAAGAAATAAGAAAGCAAGTCTTTTACAGTACCTTTTTTACTTTATTCCACCAGTGGAAATCTGTTGATCAATTCTAGTATGCAAGCATGACATTGACAGCACAATCTGTACATATTATACCAAAGTGCTTACAGTATTTGTGGTTTCTAGAACTAGCCTAGTTTCCCAGTATAACTGGATCTTAGTCTTTATTCATTTTTGTGACTGAATAAAAATAGACTGAAATTCAGGATTTCATATGTATGTAGAAAGAATAGTACAATGCTATTGCCATATGTCTTGATGTTTAACTTATTCTAAAAAATACTATGGTATTGTAACCATTTCATATTGTATAAAAGAAACAAATGTGGACTGATTATTTCACCAATTCTTTTGAAAGCTGGTTTGTGTGTGAGTATGGGTTATGCAAGGAAAAAAACATGACACAGTTGTAAATGTTTGTCCTCACTAGAAATGGTTTCCATGCGTTGTGTAAAGTAATCTTCTATTTTTTTAATTTACTGTAGGTTTATGTGATATTTAAAATAATCCACTTGTGCTTGAACCCATCAGGAAAAAAATATTAGCCTGCAGAAAGTTGTGCCATTGCTTTGAGGTTTTGTGTTCTGGGGGGAATCGGTGTTTTGGGTTTTGGGGGCGAGTAGAGTGGTGTTTTTGTTGAGATTTTTCATTGTTGTTTTCTTTGGATTTTTAGTAGCAACTCATATCAGTGGGGGTCATAGTTTGAAAGCTAAGGGCACAATCACAGGAGACACAATTGCTCCCAGCCTTTTGATAGTATAAATCAATTATTTGTTATCCAGCTATTTCAAGGTCTTTTTTTTTTATATATATATATATACATAAATATAAACCTCTTTGTTTAATCATTAACTGGTTTTTTTGAAACAAAATGTGATGTAAACAAATGTAATGCCCATTTATTTAGTTTTCACTGTGTCAAAAAAAAAAAAAAACATTTGTATACCCAAATAATTTGGTATGTGTTAATAAAAACCAATAATAATGCCTCTGGTTGATTCAGAAAAGTAGGCTTTTTTGCTTGAAAATACTGCTATTCTTAATTTTTAGTTTTAAAAAAGAACAATTTCTGAGAACATATTCTGTCTATAGAGAGCACTGGTTTGACAATGGTACTAACTTACTCAATAATAAGGAAGTGTCATTATATTAATGAGCCATTAGAAGTAATGTAATGAATGTTGTCAGATATTTTATTGATTTTTTTTCTTTGTGCAGTAGGCAAAAGTAGAGGTTCATTTAAAAGCTGTCAGCTAAACAGAAGGTAAATATCTCATCAGTGAGAACTACACTGAAAGATATTTTGTGCTCTTTATTCTACATACTTTGGGAAGTTTTGGTGGGGATTTTTTGTTATTTCTCCAAAATCTGGACAGGATGGGAGACTTCTCAGAACAGGCTAACCCTTAGTACCCCCAGAGCAGCATATGTATTTCATGAAGCGTTTGTGTAGCTCCCTCCTCCTAATGACCACAATGTGGCTGGACCAAGCCTTGACATCTCCTGTTAGTTTTTAATACGTGTGATGCTTATAGCAGCCCGTATCACATATTCACCACAGATGTTGAAGGAAGTAACCTCACTTCAGAATAGTAGTACCATTATTTTTGGAGCTTTTCTGAGTCGGTCTGGAGAGCTGAAGCAGCTTCCCCTGGCTGGGGCTCAGTTCCAGAGATGTTCACATCTGCAATCTGTGAGTATGTGCAGTTGGGGGATCAAATCTTTGCCTGAGATTTGAACTGGGCCTGGGCATGCCCACCCTTGCTACTTGAGTATGTTGCTCCTTTTTTATTTTTATCTTTTTTCTTCTCCCTTAGAAAACAAGAACCTCAAAAACTAGATCCTGTCGTCTTTCTGTGGCTCCAAAGGAGAAGGCACGGGTGCACACTGGGGGGTAGCCACTCCGAGCATCCATTTTCAGAACACAGGTATTCTGAATAGTTTGTGGTAGCAAATCTATGTCCCTCTGGAACAATGAATGTCCTGGTACTTACAGGAGTATTTGCAGAAATCTATTTTGAATAGAGTGTAAGGAATCTGTTTTTATAGCCCCAGTTTCCTAAGTACCTCAAAAGAACCATGGCAAAACCAGAGACTGTTGTTTCTAGTGAATCTTTACTGAAGTTATACACTGCAAAACTCGGCAAAGTGGAGAAACAAGTTCTGAAAATACCTGTCTGATGCCCTGCATTGAATAGGGAAGCCTAAAAAACAGCTAAACTACTTGGACTTAATCCAGGGATTTTTAAGTAGAGTGCCAGGTCCTCCTTGAAAAGGTTCATGAGCAATTTCTGATTAATCAGCAAGCATAGATTTAAGAAAAGCGGCTAAACTGAAAACACCTTTAGAGTTTGAGATACAGCCCATAAGGATTCCATTCAGCCTGCAAGTGGGTATTCATTTCCAAGCTGAAATGAGAGTTTGAACTGGGATGGAGACAACAGTGCAATAAGAGGAAGGTTGGATCAAAGGTTTTGTTCAGAGCAGCATTTACTGGCAGTCCCCCTGATTTGAGGGAAGGGCAAGACACGGTTTGAAGTAGAATTAAGTATGCATAGCATGATCGAGTCAGCTTTGAATGACTTGGAAAACTTTTAGAAAACTCTCAAACAGATTGCTGGCTAGAGAAATTTCCACATAACCTCAGCAAGCATGTTTCTGAAGGTAGACTGGCTTTTAATTTCCCCTTGCCTTCACCCCTCACCCCCTGGCTCCCCTTGCCTTTTGGCACTCCTTGGATGAGGCGAGGTTGCTAACTTGGAAATGTACTGTTGAAACGTCACCCTGTTAAACTGGAGCCCTGTCAGCTCAGCTCCCTGTGAGCACCCTCCAGCTTTTATGTGTGGTCTGTAAAGAGGCAAAGGAAAGGTAACACCGTGAGGTGACAGTCCCTCTCTGGTGAGCACTTCATCTAATTCTGCGCTGGTTTAAAGCTTCATGGAAGCATCTGTAGCCTTTTATATTGTGTCTCTGTAGCTCCTACCCTAAACTGGTAAAACTTACTGTGAATTACTATCCATTATTGCCTGCAGATGCTTGTGTTTAATAAGCAGAGAAGTTGTTTTGACTGCTGAATGCAGTACTGAAAGGGTTTGTCAAACTTGTGCTTGCCAAAGTCTCTAGTTAAACTCTTTGTAATTTGGACTGTGAGGAGCACCATATAACAGCATCATTCTGCAATTTTTTTTTCTTTTCAATAACTTCAGGCCAATTCAAACATGTCTTAAGTGTGAGCTGATTCTTTGCTTCAGTCTTTTAAATCTTTGGTCATTATTCTTCTTGTTCTGTAGTTTCTGCTCATTCAGTGTAGGGATTTCCAAAATGTGTTATTTTTATAATATTGTTGCTGTTGTAACTATCCTGCATCTGCCACTGTTTAGAAGCTTGCAAATTTAGGTAGAGGCAGTCATTGATGACTGCATGCTCTGCCGGTATTTTCAAGTCTGAGAAACTGTCAGGACACTGAAATTAGTTACCACATTTGGAAAAGCATTTTGATGGCTGCTTGAAGAGAAGTCCTAGATGGACATACCATGTACTAGCAAAAGCTCAAGCCTTCCCTGTCATAACGATGATATGAGAGAGAGAACTCTGTACTTTTGAAGCTTCTTTGCCCTTTTTCAGTCTTTGAGTCAGACTGTAAGTTCCTAAGACGTGTGACACGTTTCCTATTCGCTCCCTGTCTGTACATCTCCTGCCTCAGACCAGTGTCTCTCAAGAGCAGAAGCACAGCCTGCCTTTCTCACTGAAGCCTAAAGCCAGTGAGGCGACTGTCAAGGATGATCTGAGTTTTCCTGGATTGTTCTCACCTACTCTTTGTATCTCTTCAAATTCAGAAACAGATAGTCCTAACATTTGTTCAGTGACAATAATAAACTGCAATGGCTTCCTGATTTTTTAAAAAAGAGGATCCCCTAGTTGTAATATATTACTGTTAATGTGTGTACTGAGCAACTTGCACTGCAGTAAAACTGAGCAGATGAAAAGATTTCAACCTGAGTTCTCATTTTAATTCCAAAATTATTATTTTTAACTATAGTCATTATACAAGCTGTTTTCTAGGAAAATATCTTATTTGAATCTGCTGATTTATAAGAATGACAATATGTATATGCACTTCATGCATAAGTGATTTATGCACACATATATATCAATACATAGTAAAATTGCATATGCATAGGGCTGCATATTCATGTTAAACCTCATTCTGTTCTCATTTATGGTAATGTAAGTTGGGAACAGTTTCAATGAATTTAGTAGAACAGGGCTTATAATACTGGAATCATGTCTCAACAAGGATCATTAGCTACATGTGTGAGTAAATAGGCCCATGGTGGCTGCTTACAGTGCTTTATAACTGCTAACTTACTAAAAACAGGTCAAAATATTACACTATGAAAGAAAAAACAAGTTTTTACTCATTTCTATGCCCCCATCTCCACAATAAATTATTATTTTGCAGGCAATATTTCTACATGACCAATGTAAAAACTGTACTAGTGTTATCTTTGCTGGTAAGAGAGCATGAAACAGATCCTGCCTAGATATAAAACACTGACTCTGAGTGAGCTTGGCCAGTTTAGTGAAGTTCAAAATATGGACAGATATGCCTTATGACATTCTGAGAGTCTCCAGCCAAAAATTCTCAAAGAGAACAAAATGTGTGAGTGTATGGAGTGTAGAGATGTGGAGGAACCAGGAGCAGCCAGAGTGACTTCAGAGGAGACGCTAGGAAAACAACATAACTTACTGGAGAGGAGACATGTTATTGCTGCTCTGGGAAGCCAACATCTGCACCTCTGTGTGGGATGATATAAACCTTACGTTGGATTCCTGAGCACAGAGAGGCCATGTGCAAGTGAGAGGTACACACGGGCTTCTCAGGCTGTGAGCAGCTCCGAGGGAGTGTGCCCCAAGCCAGCACTTGCCTAAAGCTATCCTGTCCAAAGTTATGCAAGGCTTGGCAATGATAGCTACAAAAATGGGGGCTTCTCTCTCTTCAGAAAGGGCTGTGTGCAGAGTTTCCCCTTTTTGCAATGGCCTGTAGATTGTGAGTCCCTTTGCCTTCCCCAGCATATCCAGGAAAAAACTCCTTTGAGTGAAACCATCTACTTGGCTTTCCCAGCAGTCTGCCTCCCTCTGCTTTGGCACAAAACACCTTCACCCTCTGACTACAAAGGGCAGTGTAGCTAGAGCTTCTGCTGTGCCCATCCTTATCCTTCAGCTGTTTCATCTCCTTCCTTTCCAGGGGAGGTGAGGGGCCATGGTGGACCTAGGTTTTTCTCACTTCTGTGGAGTTTGATGAAAATCTCCAGTCTGTGTTTCTTTTTCTCCATTTTACCTTGCACAAACAAGAATGAAGAAGAGCAGTAGCTGAGCATGAAACTGGGGACACTGTAATTTGGAGAGCAGCCACAGGGGTGGTTCCAAAGGGGGAAGGAATGCATGGAGCACTCTTAATATTGTGGGTGGCATTTGTGCACTTTTTTGGCTACCACCATCCACAGAGAGCATCTTTGATGAAGAGCTCCTTGAATATTATCTGTGGCAGAAAGGGAGAAGATCTTTCTCTGAAACAGTAGGAACTGAATGGAGGAGAACCCATTTTGGAAGCTATGCAGGCATGAACAGCTACTGCCAGTGGATGATGCGAGTGCATGGGAAATGAAGCAGAAATGGAGGAATATCTGCATGGTGAAATGAATGGGAAAATTTCTGTTTTCTCTGTTCCTCCACTTTTCCCTGTTGCATTTGGGAATGCTCCTCTACCTTATTTTTCCTGTATTCTGTTATGACTGTATGAGGAAACCTCTTTAAGGCTACAGTAAGGAAAGCAATCTCAGTTTCCCGCTTGTATCTTTGTAACCTGTATCTAACCTGTATCTCTGTATTTTTATCTTTTTATCATAAAGGGATGGGGGTTTCCCCTGTATTCAGACCATGCAGTTCAGCGGGAAACAAAACTCCAAAAAGCAGTGCCTGTTCTTACATGGAGCTGCCAGCACTGCATTACACACATGGCTCTCTTGCTAGTGCCCTTGAGCAGATGTAAGATTGGTCTTTTTGTGTCCCCATGGAGGATTATTGCAAATGTAGTTTTTGCATATTGTTATATTCCCTCAGTCTAATTTATTCTTTAACAATCTTCAGTATTCACAAACAATCACTTCCTCCATTACTAGTCTTTTGTGTACAACAATGTAAATTACTGGGTTTAGAGTTAAGGAGTGATAGCCACTGTTTCGTCAACTATCCTCTTCTTTCTATTGCCCTTTTCTGTAACTGAAAGAAATCAATTTGTTGTTAACTGGCATTAATTTTGTTTTACATGTCAGGCTATTGCTGTAGGGAGTGGGTGATATTTAAAAATTTTTTGGCCATTTTCTAGGTCTGCCCTGTGAGGACATGTTCAACACAGGTATGTCCTGCTGCACTCTTCTGGCTGAAATTAGAACTGGCCAGAGCAACCTTTTCATTGCTAACAGCAGGAGGTGATGCTGGTTCTGCCACATGGTAGATGGTTGTGTAAAATCTAACAGAGGCATGCTTTAGAGAACTAAAATCTAAGTTTTCTCTTCCTTTTGTTTCAAGTGGTTCATAGCAGTAATACCCCAGGCAATGCCTCATTTACTTATGGATTCCTTACAGCACCCTGCATTTTGTCCTGTGAGGCCTGTTGGTCATTGTACCAGACCAAGGTCATGGAGTGGGCACCAAAAACCAACTGTTACTGCCTCAAACATTGGGATAATAAATACCCATGATCATGTTAAGTAGTGGAAATATATCCAGCGTTGCACATCTGGTTTCAGGGATGCATTAACCCAGACAAAAACAATAGTCAAATAGGGAAAGTAGAATAATTTCCAGGTCAGTAATAATAACTGTTCACACAGCACTCAGGGGAAATCAAACACATGCATTTGCATTCAGATATGTACTACAAACACAAGAAGTCTGCATATTCTTCTAGAAAAGCATGCCAAATTTTCTTTGAAAAGTTGTGGTTTTAATCACATTAATTACATGTTGGATTTGGGCAGAAGACCACCATCATGACATTACATCAACAAATTGTGCACTAATATAAATACCACAAAGAATCCTGCAAGCTAAAGGGAGCACACTCTATCCCAGAAATCCCTGCAGACCATGGTTTAGCAGAGCAGACCTGCGATGTCACCCTACTTGGCACCCTGCTTCTGAAATTTAGAGTGCCTTATGATGCTAGTAGTAGTGATACTTTTCTAGAAGGGAAGATTTCTGATTTCTGGTTTCTTGGTTTGTATTAATACTTTCTATCTTCCTATTAAATCACAGCTCTTTCTTGGATGTGTTTCTCTTGTGCTTTAACATGGATGTAAATAGAAAATCCCAAAATTGCACAAATTCTGTGAGTAGCAAAGAGTGCACCTTTTTCCTAATTTAACATCACAGGAGAGTCTCAGGGCATTTTAAATGAAGATTAAAATGTTTAATTCTGCATACAGAAAATGCTTTCAAGTGAAACATAGAATACAAAGAAAATGTTCCTTCCCCAGAGCTGGGGCCTTGCAGCCTCTCTGAAGGCCCAGGACTGAGTCACAAGGACAGTTTGAATGCTGTTCTGTTCTCATTAGAATAATTATATGCTGCCATGTTAGCAGAAGGAGATTACCATATGAAGAAGCAGCTAGGGGTAAGTGGATATTCAAGATAGTTGTAAGCTTTATAGGAGCTGTGTTTGACCTGCGGGACAGTCCAAGTTTTGGATCCAGGTGGGTGACCCTGTGTCCATCCTGGTGCAAGATTCAACTTAGAGCCTTGTTGTGTCTTAAGGACTAGTGCCTTAATGCATACAAGGGCATTTTCATTGCAAACTTCAGGGCTTAAGGTGCACCCACAGTGTGGTTGGATTGGGTGTACTTTGAGGTTTTTTCTGTGTGGTACAATGATTTTTCATCCCCCTTTTCCAACCTAGGATCCTGGCACAAAGTTCTGTACTTTTCTTAGCAAATATTTGGCTTCTTGGCACCAATGCAAAACTTCAGAACTATAATTTGATTAAATGAAGAAAAAGGGGTTTTACTTTTAGTCCTGAGAGTTCTTACAGAATCTAAAGCTAAGTGGGGATGGAAAATGTGAGAAAAAGGACTCAAGCGTAGAGAAATGAGTGCCACCAGCTCATTACAATAAATGTGATTTGGGAAAGCTCAGATATTCAGCATCATATTCCACCAAGCAGCAAGCTCAAAACATAATGCATTATAATTCCAAGTGTTGTTGGTATTCCATTTTTATCTGTTGTTTACAGTGTGAAAACCAAGCCCAGTGTTGCATCCTTACTCAAGGACCATGTTGCAACACCTTTCTCATGTGCACTGTGACATAAAGAAAGATTATTCACATAATCAGATCATGGCCTTCCTATTTCCTCAGGCCTTTTACCCTGAAAAGGTGACTCTCACTTTTAGAGTGCTAACTTTGAGTAGCAGCATACAGCAAAAAATACGTTATTTTTTGATTTTTAAAAATGAATACTGTCTGTGCAACATCATCATGCATGAATTGACAGGGACTGTTAGAATTACAGTGTCTCATCAATCAAAAACCTTGAATTCACACCAGCAGGTAACTGAATTAATGGACCTCAGTTTTGTGAAACAGTTAAATAATGGCAGCATTGTGCCCAATATCTGCAGGTAGAATAAATGAGTTCTCTGCTTCTGAAAGTATTGAAATATTTGCTGAGATCTTAATGTCTGTGGCTTCAAAAACTGAGAGTAAAGAATTTTAATCTCATTGC
Organism: Emberiza elegans; assembly: GCA_024865655.1. NCBI lineage: Eukaryota > Metazoa > Chordata > Aves > Passeriformes > Fringillidae > Emberiza > Emberiza elegans. The sequence continues at coordinate 9,826,239 of JALJVW010000398.1, forward strand.
TCACATGAGAGCAGTGAGACATTTCTCCAAATTGTTTGGCAATGTTTTTGCTGTTGTTGAGCTTTCTTTCTTTTGTTTTCTTGTATTTCGTTAAAAGCTGGAGCACATTCCAAGTTTATAAGTGAAGCTCTTGGATAATTTGTGCACTTCTGTCTTTTGTTATTCTCAGATTCTGCTCTCACACAGTAAGTGTGTATTTCTCTGAAGTCAATAACTAGGGGGGAGAAGTCTTTTTTTCCCAGGCCAATAGCAATCTCTCTCACCAGAAGGACACTTTTAAATGTTTTGCTATAGCAGATGCAAAGCAAAAGGATAGATGTTGGGAAAAGATATGTCGTGAGATGGGTCTGAACCTCTTTGGTATGAAAGAATATTCCTAAAAAGACAAGGGAAAAATACTCACAACCCCTTTTCACTGGTTAGATTATGCCTCATCTTCTGCTGGGTCCATTCTTGCCCTTGTTTTGTTTTCTTGAACGTAGCTGTAGGCTACTGAAAGGCCATAAAATTTAGAGCAGCAGGAAAGGAGGAACCTAACTCTATTTAGAGACTAAACAAGGACAGAAAGTTCCTCCATCTTTCTGCTTCTTTCACATGAAGCGAACATAAGAGTCCCTTTTGGACACAAAACAGGACCAAAGCATCTTTTAGTTGATACATTTCTTCATTCTGGTCCATCATGTGGGTCAAAGCTGCAGAGCTTTCGAGCCGTAATGAAATAGTCTTTCAACATTGTTGGGCCTAAAGCAGAATATTGATGTCCTTGGCTTTAGAGAAGAGAAGGACAGTCTCCTCAGATGGAATCTCTGATACTGTTGACTTTTAGATAATTTTAGAGATGCTCTACATCCATAGCTTCAAGTTAAATCTCTGTTGTTCCCAGTTCCCCTCTCAGTCTGTAGCTTCTTCCAGGGCTTTTCAGTTATAACATGCTCTGGCAGAGCAGAAGGAGGAGGGAGTTGAACCTTCAATGTCATCCAGGCCTGCAACAGCTGTGTAGGAGGAAAGAATCAAACTGCAAAGTATCAGAACTGGAATTGAACCCTCATATCCAGGTCTGCCTGTCATCTCCCCATTATCATAATCACAACACATTTCTGCAGCTGAATGCAAGTTAGGAGAGGTTAGATTATGGTGCATTCCCCCCCCAAAAAATGAACATACCATCTTAAGTCAGAGACAATACTGACAAAACAAGGATCAGCTTTAGCTGGAATGTGGGTATTTGCTGGAAAAGAGTGAACAAAACATGAATCAAATTCTATCCAGAATTTGCAAATCAAAGAACTACTGAATTACAAGTGATTTTTTTCAAAGGACTGCAAGAATTTCTACCAGATTACCAAGGGACTTCTGTCTCATGGTGAATTACAAGCAGAAGACAGGTGCAGGCTTTGATTTGACTAAAATATTCAGTTTGAGACACAGTGGAACTTTCTGCTGTTTGGTTAAAATTCCTTGTCCTAAATCACAAGCAGTTCCTCCTCTTTCACTTAATCCCAAAAGGATTGTTACAGCAGTGGACACTGAGTAAGTGAGCACATTATCAGTCTGTTCATCCAATAAATACCCCTTCTGCTGTCTGTGCCTGAACAGAAGGGAGTGAGTCGAAGCTGAACAAAGAATTACAGTGCTCTTGGAATTCAGCCTACAATCCTTCCATATAATGCCACCTTCACTCCAGGAGGAGTTCTGTTGTAGGTTGGAGTAAATTTTGCTCCTTGGCTAAGGTAAGCTGTAGGCCTTGTGCCAGGTGTTGCAAAGAGCATTAATACATTTTCTCATCTTGCAACTGTTGTTTGTTGTGTTCTAAGCTGAATTTGTTTTCAGTATTTTTCTCAGTGCATTATTTGCAGCTTCCAGTACTGCTTCAATGCCCCAACTTGTAATATTTTGCAGAAATGAAGGGGCTGAGAGCATGTATGTATGTATATGGCATTAGCATATAGTAATGGTATGTTTTATGACACAGGAAAGAGCTACTAAGAAATTGGCTTGAAATTCTTCAGACATTCCCCACAAGAACTACTGCTGTGAGTCACCCCACTGAGATGGGTAGGATCAGCCCTTGCACATGCTCCCATGGATATTTGTCCATTGGTCTTCTCTTTAGAGCAGCTGCTGGTGACACAGATGTGCTGGGCTGGTCACTGGCCTTGTTTCAATTTCAGATATGGAGCTGTGGCTTTCAGACAGCTGGAGATGAAAGGAATGTGCACATTTCACATCTCAGCTGAGAAACTACACCAGGATATGTTTGAGATGATTTCAGCGTGAGCAGCCATCAGCAGCATTTTGTTGTTGTACTACCTTGACTGTAATGTGCCACACAAGCAGTGGTGTGGTTCTTCTCTGAGCTGGGGCAGTTGGGTTGGTTCTGCTGCAAGATTCTCATGTCACACCATCCTCTGCCGTAACAAAACACCAGCAAATGTCTTGGCACAGAGAAGGATAAGGTTCTTTCCTGAGGTGAGGGAAGGGAACTAGCCCCACCCTGATGATATTGTTTGAGCTTCAAAAGAGCCTCTCTTTGAGACTTCTTAATGTTTCTTGGTAAATTGAGGTGCTGCACAGAGCAATTAGAGACCAGACCTCAAGGCAGAAATGTTTAATCCTTATTTTTAGCACCTTGCATTTTTTGAGTGCATCCCATAGAATGAAGTAGATTAGTAAATAAAATAAAGACAGGGGAATGTAGGCATAAAAATAAATAATTTTGTCGTAAGCAGATGGTACACTTGTATTAAAGCCAGATGAGATGCAAAGATATTGTAGCATGAAAGCTAAATGTCTCTTGGAGCAGTTCCCCTTGAGGATAGTTATATCTCAAGTTAGGGATCACAGACACTCTGAGAAGACAGAAGTTTATTTTCCTTGCTTCAAATGAACTTACCTGTTTTGCATGTAAAAGCATGATATTTACAGTTTCTGCACTCTGATGAAGTGTTCTTAATTCTTAAATTCATTGAAATGTTGGTTTTGATAGATAGGCTACATGTGCTCAAGAGAGTTATTTAAATAATTATATAAGGAAACCTTTTCTGAAGATCTCTGTGTATGTAACAGATGGGTATTACTGTCCTGTAAAGTAGATGATGATTTCCCAGGCACTCAGATTTGGGAAATCTTGCTTTTGTTTCTTATTCCTGTGAAGAGACAAAGCCTAACACTGCCTTGGGAACCCAGCAGTGCACAAGCAATCCTACCAGACTGGAATTATTAGTGGACAGAGACCTCTGGTGGAAATTGTTCAGTACTTCAGGGAAATACAGATCTGTATTTTGGAACAAAGCTTGGTAAAACCCTCCTGGTGAGAAAGGTCAGAGGCCTGGGAAGAACTACATTAACAGCAGCATAGATATTTTTTATGTGGCTTTTCTCTCTGTCCTTTCTAACAGAGCTGAATGACACTCTTTAAAGAAAATAAACAACCTAACTTGGATCTGTAGACAAGTACAACAATGGCAACCCTCCAAGCTGCCTCTGGGAAGCAGCAGTCCATTTGACCCCAGCAGTGCCTTGGCAGACTGCAGTGTGTCCCTGGTGTTGGTGACAGCTGTGCTGGGGCACACCTTTGGCTAACACAGGGACCCCAGGGAGAAGAGAAAGTCCAGGTGGCCAAGTCCTGACATCTACACCATGGTACAGCATCAGCCTGTGCTGAGGAGCTTCAGAGAGAGCCATTCCCTGCATCAACAAATGATCAGTGAGATGCTGAAGCCGGAATTCCTGTGTTAGTCTGTCCTGCAGAAGCTTCCTCATGGATATTTTCCTTTATCAATAGTTGTGCTTTTGGACACAATGGACAGATTGTAGTACAGTGCCAGTGCCTCAGCTCACAGCAGTTTCAATTAAGATAAAGCAGGACTTGACCCAATAGTTTTCCCAATAGTTTGCAAAATTTGGTAGCAGTCATAAGTATTGGCTTCCTCTTCCTGAAAAGGAAACTGGTTTTGCTCTGGGACAGCAGGAGAGCAAAAAAACCAGCAAAGCCCTCAAGGTTCAACAACTGTCCACCACACACAATGCTGAAGAGGGTGTGGGAAAATACAGGAACTCTTCTGAAAATCCAACTCACAAGCACCTGTGTTTATCTTCTCCCCAAATCTACAAGAATTTACAACAAAAATTGTTAGAAATTTGTCTAGAAAATGTCTAGAAGTATAAGCTGATCAGTCAGTACATTGGTGTGTTATGGTTCAGAGCTACAAGTAGTATAATTAATGCAATTTAGAATAAATTATGCTGTAAAATGGCCCCTGTGAAAAGTTTAAAAGTTAATGGAAAGATTTCTACTGCCTTTCAAGATTTCAAGTTTTTGATTGTGGTTAAAGAGAGCATCTCCACCAGCTGTGTAGTACACATACATTGTAGATGCATTTCAGCAATTTCCCTGGACATTTACAACTGCAGTTTTCTCTGCTTTAAACTCAGCAGAGTGTAGCTGGTGGCCATGTGTACAAGGAATGGTGGTGTACTTTTCAGTGTGAGTGACAGTTTGACAGACATCTTGTAGAGGTTGGGATATTAGTTTCTAAACTTAAGCTTCTCAGTGGAATTCCCATTTTTCTTTTAAAAAAAATCTACAAAAACTTTATTGTCTTATCCTCAGACCAAAGCCCAGTTTACCAATCTCAAGTTGGTAGTATTTTGTAGTTCTCTTGATTAACGTTTCTATCAGTTAATTTTCATACAAACACGTTCTTGCTCCTACTGACACAGTCAATACTGATTACTTTTGAACTAGTTCAGTTCACACACATCTTTATTTAAAAGAATATCAAGAGTCACAGACTTTGTTTTTAAAGAAAAAATCAGATAATCTTGGCTTAAACCTCTCTCATCCAGCAGCCAACCCCACACTCCAGCCTCTATATGTAACTGCTTGTACAAAATTCCTTCTCGGTCAGTTTTCAGACTTCAGTTCTGCCTCATTATTTGACAAACCACTTCTCGAACCATTCCTAGATATATTTTAGGAATTCCTGAGCTGCTTGACTTTTGATTTTCAGAAGAAACAATGGGTCTTACAATTTTTGTCTTACACAAAGAGGCCATTGGCCCAGGTGCTGATGTTTAATGATGTCCCCTAATACCTCCTTCCTAAAACGTTGTTTGACTTTTCTTGGATCAACATTAATTTTCTGTTGTAGATAGAATATGCAGCCTGGAATACTTAAAAAGAATGTATTGCCTAAAATGCAGAGTTGCATTCACCCAAATTAGTTTCCCTGTCATGCCAGACTAAATCATTCAAAACTATTTTACATTATTTCCTACTAGTCATAAATAGAATTCACACTGTGATAATGCTTGCTGTGATTTTGGGCCTGAATGTTGTTCATTTCTCCAGATACCATCAGTTTTTATAACCTGTCTGTACTTAGGGTTTTGAGACAAACGTTTGTCACAGACATAGGCTCTGCTGCGCTGTGTGTTATACATGTGCAGAACAAAGTTTTTGAATTTTCCATATATTCCACCATAACATTTTCAAAACCATGTCTTTACTGAGTTTTCTACTGCTTATTCCTGTGAGTGTTCAGATCTGCATTGACATTTTAGGTAACTTAAGTACTATAGCGGCCATTTTAGTGTCAAAGGAGAAAAATTAATATAAGATGTTCCAAGTGCCTGGTTTCCATGTCATCCTCAAAAAATATTCTGAAAGGTTGAGTAATTCAAACTGAAAATAATTTGAGCATTTTTTGGCATTACAATCAATGTTCATAAAGAAACATGTGGCCAGCTTAGGGTAGTCAGTACAAAGCAGCAAATTGACTCCATTATTTTACAGAGCATCAAGCACTAGGCAGAAGTTTACTTACATTATTGTGCTCAGCTCTGATGAAATAATTGAGATTGCAGATGGAAGGAACATGTAGCCCATCAAATCCTTTTAAATACCCAATTTTATTAGTATTTTTACCTGTTATGCACATCGTTAGCATTGTAAGGAAAGCAAGAGTCTTAGTACATACATTCCTGAAAGTAAGCCAGCTTTAGAGACAGCCAACATTATCTTCCCTTCACCCTACAAATAAGAGGATTAGAGGTACAACAGAAAGCAAGAATGTTTAGAAAGTTTTGGAGGCCACTTTAAAAGCGTGTATATGTTACAAATGATCACAGAAGTTAATATTAAAAGATACATAGCTGAATTTCAAAATTGTAGAGGTTTTGGCAAGCAAGAAGCCCTTTTCACATAGTGTCATCTGGTTTTACTCCTACAGTAAAACAGCCCTGCAGTATCCTTTTAAATAGTGCAGGGGACCCTCAGCTGGGCCTCCCTGACTTGTAGGGAAAACCCACCAAAATGTAGGAAAACCTTACCCTCTCCATAGCAGGAGCCATGGGTCAGGAGTGCATGTGTGTATGCCATAATATAGGGCAGAGCTGTGCAATCTGTGTAGGTTTTACAGATGAGAAATTAAGCCAGTTTTGTCCCCATATTGACACCTGCTCCTAGACGAAGAATTCAGACCAACCCAAAAACCAAAGCCCAGCACTGGGACTAATCAGCCTTTAAAATGGAATAAATTAACATTTTAAAAGCAAACCTATCCCCAGCAGTTTTGTTAGCCAGGAAAGGGAAGACTCCACTAAATCCAGTAGAGATTCAGCTGTTGACACTGCCCAGGCCTATCCCAATGCACAGTGACACAAAGTCAAGAAGATGGCATCTTCAGCCTTTTGAAGTAAGAATGTCTGCATTGTCTCCATGGGCTGTTTCAAATGATGTCCCTACTACAGCATTCATTCTACTCAGTCATTTATTCCTGGAGTTGCCTGTAGGACATGTGAGTGATTCAGTCAGTATATGGATAGACAGTGACAATACAGCTCCAGGCCTTAGGAGCATCACAGCATAACCCAGATTCCCATCAATTGCAGTAATAATTGTACATGTTCTGACCTGGCTTCTGCTCATTTCTGCAGCAGCTCCAAATGCCACTGCCCATTCCATGGAAGACTGGAGCTGACCATGCTGTGTGGTGAGGCAGCCTTTGACATGCCTAGCAATGCCATGAATCTGAAAACAAATATTTAGTTGCTCCAAGCCCTAGTTTTTAAGTGTTTGAATCACAAGCTTGAAACAAATGATCGTGCATGAGTGCTTCACTCATGTGAATGAGGGAATTGGAGCATTTGTCCTTAATCCAAACCAGAGTGGTTACTGACAGGACACTTGTAAAGGATCAAAGCTATTGCCAAAAAAATAAAATAAAAAAGGGGGTAGTTAAAAAAGAAGGTACAGCAGTATCCTCATTCCAACAGATACTTTCCTGTCTGGAAAACATGACAGAGACATAAACACTTTACTGTCATGTTGGTGCTGCATTGAAGGTGATAGATTTCCTAGCAAATGTTTGTGTGGAAAGGCAAACATGTGGCAGAGTCAGCAACTCGGACCTTTGGACCTTGCCAGCCCCCCAGGAATGCTGGGGATCAGTGAGGACCAGTAGGTTCCTTACAATGTGAGTGTGAGAATGTGTGTGAGAGAGAAAGTGAGTTCACATGCAGTGAAATAAAGGAATGTCTGAGGCTTTTGTGTATATACTTCACTGCATACCACTTTACATTATATATATACAGTTAAAACAACATGTAGTATAAATTTCATCTACCAGTTTTTCATTAGTAGTCTATAAATGTGCGGAACTACATAGTATTTTTAAGGCTGAAATTCTGTCCAGAGAACTCAAAAGCAGGATCTTGCTGGTTGTGCAAGAGTGCAGTGAGCATTTATGGGAGCTTTGCACTCAGCAGGCTTGTGTGAGTGTGTTTCCTTTCATTGCCTTGTGCAGCAGAGAACTGGGTGCACCCGATACACAGTGGCCACATTATTTCTTGTATTGCCCTGAGCAAAGTTGCACCAAGACTGGGCCATTTGGTCTATTGACCTTTGTTCCAACTACAACTATTTTAAACTACATATTTGCTGAGAAATTAATTCCTTGCTTTAATTTGATACTTTATTAACCTGGGGAAATTAGCACAAGACAGAACCATCTTCTTCCTGTTCATTTAAAGTCCCATTGCTGAAACAGACAAACAAATTGCACAAAGTTTATATAATGGCCAGTACTAGATGTAAAATAACTTACAGCTTGTGGTTATAGAACAGCCTGCTGTTACTTGTTTATAGTACTGCCTTGAATCTCAATTCTTATTATCCCCTGTTAACAATGTTAATTTTATGTTATGTGGACAATACTGACATCCATGTAAATAGTTTATATTGGTTTGAATCCTTCTATATTGGATGCTGAAGTCTGCATCTTAGGAGTTCCCTAAGCTACCACTGTAAGGTAAAAACTGTCCAGGAAGACTGGGAGTGAGAAGAGGACACTGAGGGGAAAACAAACAGCAGCTCATTTCAATTTAATACTATTGCTGCCTGAGATTTATCCTTTGCACAGAAATATGGAAAAGTAGATATTTTCCTGTAGCAGGTCCAAAAAAACCATATAGGTCCAAGCTCTGCTTAAACTGAGGCTTGTGGGACAGCGCAATTTAACTAGAGGTCTGTGGTACCTAACCACTTGTATCAACTCTTGACTTTCTACTCATCTTCTGCTATCCATGCTCCAGAACTTCACTGTTGATCACTGGGTGGCAAAAAGCAGCTGTGAATGTTCAGACTATTTCTCCTCTTTAGGCACCATGGCCCACTTGGCAACAAACTCTGACTTCTATCTTCAGAGGGCCAGCATCTGCCCAGCAGAGAAGCTGCCAGGCCCTCCAGCTGCCAGGGCCATGAAGTTGCAGAAGGAGAATGCAGACCAGCAATTAACAAAGGCCTTACATGAATGGACAGAAGATTTGGGTTTCACTTTTGGTCCCAAAGTTCCTGCTCAGCTCTGGACTGGCATTATGCCCTTTGAAAGTTTTAGTGGGAGGTTTGCCTGATTAAGATAGGAGAATCATGTCCAGTGGGAGTAGCAGTCTATTAATACTTCTCCCTTATATGACTATCCTTGCCAATTCTGTTTGGCTGCTTCATCTCATGATATTCACTTTGACTTTCTTAACACTAACCAGCCTAAATATTTTATGTTTGTCTTCCAGCAATATACTAAGTCCTTTGCTGCTTCTATTCAGTGAAGATAGGTTATAATTTTTCTTCTGAAACATTGTATTTCTCTGAGCTGCAGTGGGAAGGTTTGAACTGGGGTTCATGTTCAGTTAGATAGCATCCACTTAAATGTGACAGCTAAGGAAAAATATAAGCAAGTGGACAGAAACAAGTTATTTCCTTATGAAGCTTCTTTATTCTAATTACATAGTAATGCTGTCACTTCTCTAGAAATATCTGTTTCCTGGCTTATAATGACATCTCTGCAAATCTCTGCAAATAATGCACATCTGCTAGGAAGTGTATTATGTTGTAATATTTATATTTTAATTTTATATTTATATTGCAATTTTCCATTTTAGCAACACCATTTTTCAGTGATACAAATCAGGAGCAACTTCACCACATCAAATTAGATAAAATGGCACAAATAGCAGCAGAAAAGACCTCTGACTTCCAAGAGACCTGGTGCATATTGGCTGTTTGCTAGGAAGTGCAGTAGCCCTGATTTTTTATTGTAGTATTTATTATTTATAAAGGTGTAACTTTCCAAACTCAGAAGAAGAGGCCTTCTTTGAAGAGGGCAGTGTTGAAAAAAACAAAGTCGGACTGTGGGGAAAAAGATACATTATACAACAAAGGCTCACTGAATCACTGGGCTAGGTAATATTAATTATACATTTTAATCTTAATTGTTATTAAGCATGCTAACTTCCTTTCCTCCTCCACAACCTACTCCTGACCTTTTCAGCCACTGTACCACTTTATTCCAGGCTCTGATGCTAACCCTCACTCATTAAAGGTGTGTTAGACCTAATCAGCTATCCTAAGTTTTCTGGGAGGGATGAAGTTTTGAGAAAGGAATTCAAAAGAAATGAGGTTACAATTCTTAAAAGGATGTCATGAGCAGGAGTACAGATCTCTGAGAGACAAATAGGTGAGCAGGATATTAGGTTTGGTTAATGGAGAAACAATCAACATGTGGCTGCCACATGACAAGATGTAAGTAGGAAGGGGCAGACTCGCAGGCCATCACAAGAAACATGATCTGGAGGTAGAGGCTATGTGGAATGTGTGAAGAAATGTGCTTTTAAGAAGTTCTCATGGGAGGCAGCTGGAACCAGTTCTTGCCATTGTGCAGGGTGGTGTGCTGATCTTTAAGGATACACCACAGGGTTTAAGCAATAGCGTGTCAGACCAATGTGGTGGTGGTGGTGGATTCAGCCCCTTTGGTCCCTGCTTCCCAGCTTCTCATGTGCCCTGGAGAAGAAAGGAATGGCTGCCCAGAGAGCTGAGTCCTTATTTGTTGGGAATGATGAAGGGAGAGAAAGTAACTTGCCATGTTTTCTGCCTGATCAGTGATGACTTCCCCTGCAACCCATCAGGTGTAATATCATCTATATCCGCTTCCCCAGGCACTTCTTCGTGCTTGTTTTCATCCTGGCACCCAAGGTGGTCACCACCCTCAGCATCACCACAACCACAGAGCCTGAGAACGCTCCTCAATGCTTCAAACCCAGCAGTATCTCAGTCCTTACCCCCAGGTCCCCTTCAGGGCTCATCATTCAGGTGCCAGGGTGTGACGGTGTTCACAGGGGTCTTAGGATGAGGGAAGAGACGAGGATCTGACTCCGTGTTTCAGAAGGCTTGATTTATTATTTTATGATATATATTATATTAAAACTATACCAAAAGAATAGAAGAAAGGATTTCATCAGAAGGCTAGCTAAGAATAGAAATAGAAAGAATCATAACAAAGGTTTGTGTCTCAGACAGAGAGTCTGTGCCAGCTCACTGTGATTGGCCATTAATTAGAAACAACCAACATGGGCCAATCACAGATCCACCTGTTGTATTCCACAGCAGCAGATAACCATTGTCTACATTTTGTTCCTGAGGCCTCTCAGCTTCTCAGGAGAACAAATCCTAAGGAAAGGATTTTTCATAAAAGATGTCTGTGACACCAGAGGGATGATGTAGTAAGCCTGGGCAGGATGGGGCTGGTAAGATGAATAAAGTTCTGGTTTTTGCTGGAATATAGTTCATTTTCTTTACAGTAGCTTTACAGTGCTGTGTTTTGGATTTGTGACCAGTGGTGCTGATCCCACAGGGATGTGTGGGACTTGGCTGTCTACTGGAGTTAACCCACAACCAAGCAGCAGCAGGATGCTCAGTCCTATGGAGCCAAGGTGTAAAACACAGGCATGACAGGGAGAGGATGTTTCCAAGTGACACTTGAGCAAAGCAAAGTGTTTATAAAGAGTGGCCACATCCTTAAAGGCACTGCTTCACATGAACTGGAGAAAGAGGGCATGTGGATGGGAAAGGTCAAAAAAGGTCTACAGAGGTCATTTCTGGAGAAAAGTGCCTTCACAGAGATGAAAAATGCTCATGGAAAAAGGAAGACAGTGAGATTTGGATGTGGCCTATGTAAAAGACATGGAGGGAGATGGGCAGAAGACCCAATGTAGTGATTTGAGTCACTGAGAGTTTGCAGATGTTGCCCATGAAAAAGAGAAGGATGATCTGAAGAAAGTTTCAGAGGGGACATGCTAAGAGTTTTTCTGCTGACTTCAACACAGTTGGGATGATAGTCTTGTGTCATTTAGTTTGCCTTCTATTAAACTCTTGTTGATGCCAACCTATCCAGGAAGAAACTCCTGACATTTTTTTTTATTTTTTCCCTGTGATAACACACATGTATTAGACTGCAGCACAACAGATGATATTCAGGGCTTGGGTTCTGGAAGAGTGAATTCTTGAGCAAAAGGTACATCCCATCATCAAACCCTGCTGCTCTTGAGAGGGGTTTTATGGTGCAAAGCAGCAGCAATCTCCAGAAATTGTGTACTAGCTGCATTATTTCTTTTTGTTTCCTGGTTTCTGACACTGTCATTCAGGTGATACAAAAGTGAAGTTACAAATCTCCTTAAATAAATATGTTCTGTTGTCCATGTTGGGATGTAATTATTCATTAATTCACATTTCAAAAGGCATTTTGATGAATGTACCAGAGGGCATGTGATAGAAATCCTTTTCTCCAGTATTTATGAGGGGAAACTACGATGGGGTAAGTGTCACGAATCTGGCACTAAATTTATTGTTCTTGTCAACTCTCAACATACTTCTCACCCAATAAATCTCTTAGACTTTAGACAGCACATCTGAAATATTTGTCCAGAGGAGAAATATCTGTTGCAGGTTTTCTTTCTTAGGTATTACAGCTTTATAGCTTTAAAGGTGAAGTTTCTCACCTGGTCATTTGAAGAAACATTTTATAGATTAGCAATCAAATGGCAATGAGAGTCTCTAGTTTCATTGCAATGAATAATATCTATAACAAACACATAAAATTATGGGAACAGCAAAGTAAATTGTGCAAGCTCTGTCCATCAAGATAATCTTCATAGCATGCATAATGCTTTTGGAAGTACTGGATTTTTATGAGTGTTTCTCAATAAATGGCTGCTAAAACATTTCACATGCCACAAGAGAAAATCAAGCAGTGAAGTTGCAAAGTCAGGTAGTTAATGTTGTGAAATACTCAGGTTGCTGGAAAGGTTTGTGATACAATCTTTAAAAACTTCCTTCTGATTTTTTTTTTTTTTTTTTCCCCCACAGAAAATCTCAGGCTGGTTGCCACTGAAGAGACTGGTAAGTCATAAAGTCCAATACCTTTGAATTGAGTGTGGATTTTCACATAAGCTGATGAGCTAATTGACAGCACAGTGACAGGTCATTAGTCTTTGTATGGAGAACTTGCCAGCAGAGAATGAGATGTACTGGGCTACAGAATTTTGTTAGATAATGTGCAGGTTTTCTTGATTTATACTAAGATACAGTGAAATCTTTGTGTTCTTATACACATGTCTGCTTTTACCTCTCTTTATTAATCCCTTTCTGCTTTTCTCACATCCTTTCCAGGCTTTAGTTCCTGCTTCCCTTCCAGCTTTCCCCAGTTCTCTCAAGGGGAGCCATTTTTTCCTCTCATGAGCTTTCCTTCCACAGTCATCTCCAGCATGAGCTGAATCACATTCACTTTAGCCTAGAGCATGTTTAGTCCAGACAGAACATGAGGATTGTTTATTAATCCCTGTTGAGTGATTACAAATGCTTTTCAGACACTTAAAACTCAGCTATGTTTATATGGTACCTGGAAATTTGATTATTTTACAATTATTTCTTTTACTGTCATTTTCAAAAGAGTTTCAATTCATTGAAAATTTCAGTTCTAATAGTTAAATTATGAAAGATATGTAAGAAACTAGAAACAGAGGTTTGAGTTGGAACATGTTAAGCAGCACTGACTGCAGGCATCTTTTGCCTGATATAGATTTAGCTGAAATGCCTGTAGAGAACAAGGAATGGCAGCAATGCGTACTTGCTAATAACATTTCCATCCCATACAAACCTTTCCATGTTCAAGTGGAAAGCTCCCAGTCAGAGAGAAAGTTAGTTTTAACTGAAGTACTTCTATCTCTTCTGCCTCTAGGATATGTGTTCACACCTCTGCAACATGTAAAGCAATCACCTTAAAGATTGTCTAATTTAATATGATTAGGAGTGTATAACATAAGAAGATTCATGAAACCGGGTATAGATAACTTGCTCCAGCTATGATACATGCCCTTCTCCCTTCTAAGCTTATTAAAGAGAAAGCTTGAGATCCCCTGGTGAGCTTCTTATCTCCCGTAATTAAGAATATCCTAATGGGCATGGTAAGTGCCTTTCTATGCATGTTGGGATGGACATAAACCATCATGGCCTCTTTCTGCCTCACATGAAGTAGATCTGTGATTTCAGACAGAGCTCTCAGACATGTCTTGCATAGGGGAATGGCTCGGTTGTGACTCAGAACAATTTCCTATTAAAATATTTAACAGAGAAGCACTACTTTACTGTGGTCATAGGCAAAATACTAATCACGGTAATCATTACTGACACGTTTTTTCATACAGGAAAAGGAAATGCAGAAGAAAAAAAATTATATCAGGCATAGGTATGTAAGTAAAAATAAATAGCTTTATTTCATTATCTAACAGTAAAGTTGATTGTACAGATGGCCATTCTGCAGAGCACTTTCAGTCTGATCTCAGAAGAGATTTCAGCAAGGAAAGCAAAAATTGTAAGGTGGCTAGGGACAGAATGTAAGAGGCAAATGTAATAATCCACGTGGCTTCGACAGACACAGTATAGGCAGCTTCTCAAAACATGGCAAGAGCAAGAAACCAGCATGAACAGGATTCACATTCCAGACTGTCTGCATGCAAACAGGTGTGTGCAAAACCATGGTCATGGAGTATTTAATGCATAACTTAGGTATGTTTAAAAATTTATTCAGGACTTTGCAAGGCTTTTTTGAAATTAGGTTTTTTTGTCCACATGCTCTCTTCTTAAAGATTGATCTACACTTTCAAATCAATGAAATCCTTTTACTATGAAAGTTTTCAACCAGGAGTGTGTAGTTATTCTTTTCCTCATGTGAATTGGGGAAAAATTATCAGAACTAGCTGAAAGCTTCTCGATAGCTTAGAGCACTGTTTTCTGGGAATTATGGGGAAAGCAAAATTCAGTAGCGTGGTGATGACTTCAGAGCAGTAATCTCAGACTCCATCTGTCCTGGGTGACTCAGGGTTTCACTGCTGACCACGCTGCTGGCCCTGCCACCTCCCTCGTGGTCCTACTGGGTCTCTGTCATTACCATCTCCCCTGCTCATACTTGGGTTTACTGCCCTGCTCTGGGAATAAAGCACCTGGCTGGCAGGGGGGCAAGTGAGAGAGGACTTGGTATGATCATGCTGGGCAGTTTAGGGAGAAGGAGACACCCATCCCTGCTCAGGTCTCTCTTGCTCTGTAAGGACACGGCTGCTGCTGCCTCTGTGAGCTGCTGATCTTTGTGCCCAAAGCAGACCCAGCTCTTGGCTTCTGTGGGCTTAGGACCTGGCCCATGTACATGCAGTGCATCTGTCAGCAAGCCTCTGCACCCCTCCACTCCCTGTTATGATCTGAAACTCCTCTTGAAGTGTTTGGAAGAAACTCTCATCACTCCTCTCTTCCACTTCCGTATGGAAGGAGTAGATGAACTCCCCTTTGTGAGGGAAGAGAAAGGAACAGAATACAGGTGAGCTAGCAGGAGATCTCAGGCTTTGTATGCTGTGAGGGGTGGCTGAGGAGGTTATGCACACTACCAAACTCCTTTGAGTTTTGTGCCAATGTTCTTTACTTTCCTCTTAATGTGTGGAACACTTGATTTGGTTTTTCATTTATCAGCAAGGAAATTTGCTTTTTTTCTTCTCCATCTTTTCCCAGCATCTTAACCATAGGTTGATGGAGGAACTATCTGCAGAGTGTTTTAAGAGTTTTCAGCTGGCCAAACCTGAACAGAGTTCTTACCTTAGGAACTCATTTATCCTTTGCAGTCTATTCACAAGGAAAAGAGAGCTGCATCCTTGCGTGTCCACGGGATGAGTTTTCTTTGGAGCTCTAGTATATGATTATCTTCCCTGCAGACTGGAAACCCTTCACTGCATTCTCTGCAGACACCAGTGTTGGGACAAAACGAAATACAAATGTGCACATTGCCATGAGATGTTTCAGTTCTGTATCTAGCCGCTTCCAATGTTGCTATTTTGACATTAGTGATACATTGTTGTTTGGGTGTGTACATAAAGTGCAGAGTTTCCTTTTGCAACCGACTGGCACACATCCTGCTCCTTTCTGATTTAAGGTCACCAAATAAGTTACTAGAAAGAGGTATTCATATCTGAGATGAAAAGCAAACAATGCTTTAAAACAAAACAAAACAAAAAAGCAGCTCCACCTCTGTAGTAAGTATTCTGAAGGAAGGCTGGTTTGGGGAGGTAATCCTGTGAGTGTAAGACAGCACATAGGATTATTCTGGAGAGAGAGTCAGATCAGAGCCCCAGCTCCTATAGTCAGAGATTTTATATTACATTTTTCTGAAGGGAATTAGGTATCAATTTAAGAGGATACAAAATCCTATTTGAGGTGAAAGTGAGCTGTTTGGCCAAACGTATATACTGCAGGTGGCTGCATTGGCAACCCTGTCACTGATCAGTGCTTCAGAATAGGTAACAGCACTGAGCACAGTGCAGGATAATTATCCAAATGTTTATCCAGCTTTCTGGAATTCTTTTTCCATTATTAGTCTGCTACTGATACCTGAGCTAATGATTTTACAGCAGTGCTTCCACCAGCAGTGAAGTGCTTATCCTTTTTTATGACCCAGAGTGAAAACTTTCTTGACTTACATACTAGCAGCAGCAGCATTTGGGCTCCAGAGCCACATCTGGGGCTACCATAAAAAAAAAGCTTTCTTGGTCCTGTGCCAGCCCAGGAACAGGTGCTAGAAGAAGTATTTATTTATTTAATTTTTCTGTCATTACAGAAAGTGTAATGGAAGTGCTTTCTGTGGCCCATCTACTCCCTCCCCAAAATGTGACCCTACAGTCTTCAGCCATCTATTTCCTTCTTCATCAGCAGGAACTGCCTGTGGCCAGGTGCTTTCCTTGGGAGTAGGGAAGTATCGGCCAGAGCTGTCTCCCTAAACCCAAAGAGGACAGTTGCCATCTTAAATGTGGGAGTGGTTGGAGAACCTATTGCTGGAGTTTCAGTCAGACCTGCAGAAAAGCCTTTCCTAAACTTTGCTGCTCATGACCCACCTGGCAGGTGCCTATCTAGTTTTACTAGATAAGGTACTTCAGTATAATAAATGTCAATAATAATTGATGTTTGAACGTTACAGCTGAACTGATAACATTATGGCAAAAGCAGCAATATCTGGGATTTGTGAGTTACCAGGGCTTCCCTTCCACAGGGAAAAACTGGCATCACCTGGCAAGCAAGAGATGCCAAACACCCTGTGAGGGGACATCACCATTGTGCAGCTCCGAGGTCCATGGCTTGGTGGATGTGGGTTTTAGTTTCAAGCCGAGAAGGCAGGTGGAGGGTCAGGCGGTGGAGGAGAGGCTGGGTACAGAAATTGGGACAACCTTGCGCTTAGGAGCCAGGCCGTTGCCTAGGCTGTGCTCAGGCTGCTTGGCATGGGGAGGGCTCGGGATGGGAGTGCAGGTACCCGGAGGAGCCGGTCCGTGCTGGGCCTGGGCCTCCGTGACAGCGGGGCCAGGGCACTCCCAGGCCCAAGGGCCGGGCGCCTTTGGCCGGGGGAAGCGGGAGCGCTGCTGCCAGCCCCGGCCGGCTTCTCCTCGCCGCCCTGCCTCCATGTCGGGCGCGCATAAAGAACCATGTCATGCTTCAGCGGGGAAGGGAGGGCCGGGCGGGACTGGAGCGCTCTCTGCTCTCCTATTTTCATAGAAACCGATCTGTGTACCTAGAAAATAACAGGAAGGGAAAGCGCGGGGGGAGGCGCGGGCGGGGGGGGGGATAAGAAGATCCTGTTTTCGGTCGCTGCCCGAGGAGTAATTCGTCGGAGACGGCTCCATATTCCCGGGGCCGCGGCGGCTGCGGCGGGGATGGAGCGGGCGGCGCGGGCGGCGTAGCCCAGCGCGCACGGGGGGGCCGCGGGCAGCGCCGCGCCCGCCGCCGCCGCGGGGCGAGGGCTCCCCGGCCGCCCCCGCCCGGCCAGCCCGCTCCCTGGTACCGGGGGCTGCTGGGGTTGTGTCCAAGGCCTCCCCCTCCCCCGCGTACACACTCACACACACAGACACACGCACACACACTCACACTCACACACACACACACACACCCCATCTCCTCCTGCCGCCGCCGCCGCCGCCGGAGAGATCGGGGATCGCCCGCGGGCCCGGCCCCGCTCCCGGCTGCGCCCCGTGCCCGGGCGCATCGCACCCCGCGGGGGCTCGCCCGGCTGCCCCCGGGGCGGCGTGCGGGAGGGCGGGGGGACACACGGCGGCTCCCGCGGCGGCTCCCGATGGCTCGTCCGCGGCCCCGAGAATACAAGGCTGGAGACCTGGTGTTCGCCAAAATGAAGGGGTACCCGCACTGGCCGGCCCGGGTGAGTACCGCGGCGGGGGCGCCCGGCCCCGCGCCGCCGCCCCCATCGCCCCGCGGCCGGGCGGGCAGCGGCCGGGCCGCGGCCAGGAGCCGCCGGAGGCCCCGGCTCCGGCCCCGCCGGACGGGGGGCCGCGGTGCGAGCCCACCCCGCTATTATTGTGCATCTTTTCTTTGATCTGTAGATTTCTCCCCGGCCCCCCGGGAGGAGGAGGAGGAGGAGGTGGAGGAGGAGGAGGAGGAGGAAGAAGGGGGAGGGAGGGGGGCGAGCGCGGGCTGTACCTGGGTTGTTATCGCGGGGAGGAGGCTTGGGGAGCCGGCCGCCCTGCCTGCATGAGAACGATGCTGTTTATTATGCGCCCTCCCTCGCCCCGGCCCCCGGCTCCCCCGGGAGCAGAGGGGCCCCCGCCGCCCCCCGCGGCCCGGGCAGGGCAGGGCGGCCGCGGCCCCGGGGCCCGGGCACCGGCCGGGACAGCGCTGCGGGCCGGGCCCGGGAGCTGCGGGGACGGGCAGGGCCCGGGGCAGGGACAGCTCTGCAGGGGGCGAGGCCCGGGGTCAGGCTGTGCGTGTCCCAGCGCGGCGGGACCAGCCCGGCCCGGGGAGCCTGGGTGAGCTGAGTCGCGTCTGGCTCGGGGGCAGCCCCCAGCCCTGGTGCCACCCCACTGCACCCAGGCTTTTGGGGTCTCCCGCACCTCCCGCCGCACCTTGCCCTTTACTAGGTTGGCTTTCTTTTACAGGCCTTTGTCATTTTTTGTTTTACACTGCCGTGATGCAACTGAGATGCAAAGGCACTGTGGTCATTTGACGGTCAGATAAACGCTGATTGTACTTGAACATCCATTTCTGGTGCTGCTACAATAACGAAGGGCAGAGCTTTCCGTGGGGGGTCTGGTACTGGCACACTTACATGGCCTGTCCTTTCCCTCCTCTTTGGTCACTGTTGTGTAAACTCACTAAGTAACACGTGTTGTGGGAACTCTTGGCAGGCATCAACCAGTGAGTCTGTATTTACTTGTCTTTCCCGGCCTTGCTGGGATGGCTGGGGAGTGCTTCATGCCATTTCCTAGTCAAGTAAGTTGCTGCTCTTTATGAACTGTAAAGAGCATGAAGATAGTGAAGAGTTGTGTGCAACCTGCAGGGAAACATGGATGAGCAGGCAGAGATGGACTGACATTTAGCATTAGCCTTGGCAAGACAGCCCTGGAAAAGGATGGGTGTAAGTGCTGGGAAGGTGTCCTGGGCAGAAGTGGGAAGCAGAAGTGTTGTTGAGCAGCAGACACTGTACAAGGAGGGAAGGCCAACACGGCAGGCTTAAGCAAAGGTCGGTGAAAAAAGAATAGCGACAGGGTTCTAAATATCCAGAAGCCTGGTAATGAGGTGGTGCATGCAATTATTTTGGCAGAGCAGGCTAAAATTAGCATGCAAAAGGCCGAACATAATCAACAACGGGTTGTGGTTTTGTAATTCTATCATTATACAGGTTGGTGGATATACTACCTAAAAAATGGCAATTTATGTCAGCAGAACAGCATGAGCCACTGAAAATTGACTTCTTTCCTACCTCTGTCATGGTTTAATTTACTGTGAAAATTTTAATGTGAACAGTTGAGACCATTACCACGTTGAAGCATGTTAATCCCTTTCCTTTTTGAGCCTTTGTAAAACTCCCATTTGTTTACTCAGAAGCAGAACAGGGCCTTTTGTTTTAATGGCATTTTCTTTCCTTTCAAAAAATCATTATATGCTATGCAGCTGGTCATAGCTTTTGACTGGCTTACTGAATAGGCACCTGAATGGCAATAATATCCAACAAAGTACATCTTGACTAGGAAAAAATAGGTGGCTGTTCACATAACTCACTTCCTTTGTGCAGACTAACAGGATGTAAAGTTCAAGTGAAGACAAAGCAGTCTCTAGTTATAACATGACTTAGCAAGTAGAGGCAGAACCTGCAGAGAGCGCAGAGTCTACCACCAGGTAGGAAGAGAGCTGCCAGGAGAGGGGAGCATTAGTGCTGGGTGTTAGTTCAGCAGTGTGCACAGAATGTGCTCCTGTGACTTGTCATGCCATTACATACAACTAACTCCATGGCAGACAGGCTGATGTCTGCCTGAACCTTGTTAAAATTACAGTTCAGGCCATCTTTGCTAGGACTTTTCATTGTCTGGGTTGCCAAGTTTTGCCTGATACACTTTCTTCAATGAAGGAAAAACCTGGTGACAACATTAGTCTTTATTTTGCTTCTCAGAAAACATTATGGCATACAAATAAGAAGCAAAGAAATATTTGAGTTGAAATGCAACTTGGATACTTCTGATTCCCTGCCTTTTATCCAGGGAATTCACTTGTTTCCAATTCACTTGTGGTTGCTAGCTACTTCTCTCTTCATTATGCAATTAGCATGTTTGATCTTTGTATTCTCATAAAAACTTCTATATTTCATGCTAATATAGTAGCTTTAGTAATATGAGTAACAATACATTTAAATGGCAGTGTTATTGCCCCTACCAAGTGGTGTTTGGCATCAGTGAGACCTTTGGCATGAATTTCCTGTCGAGGGACAAACTTCTTAAACTGTGTTTAATAAACCTGTGAAGTGTTGGAGCAGGACAGAAATGATCTGCCTGCCCTTTAATGAAACACAGGCATAACTGCCCTGGCTCAGAGTCAGCCATGTATTTCTGTGCACATGGGTAGTGTCGGGCAGAGGAGGTTCCTCACATCCCAGAGGCTCCAGCAGCAGAATGCAGACCTGCCCCCAGCTCAGTGACTCCTGTCTCTCCCAGGGATGGTGCAGGTGGGCTCAGCACTGCAGACAAACCCAGCACAGGCAACCCTCTCAGTTCCTGCCCCAATTCCCACCCCTCTCTTTCTGTGTTGATGCAGTGATCAGTAAGAACAAGCCTGACAAACCATCCCTATGAGTAAAGAGAGAAAAAAGATACAAAAAGTGGCAAAATAGTGATGAAATGCTAGGGAACCATTGGAAAATTGTGTCTTGTAACTGATGGAGTGCTCTAGCAGTCAAACTGCATTTAACATTTCTTTGTAGATTGGTCTAGAATTCATTTGAGAAGGACTGGATTTGCCACACTTGGCCAAAAGAATAATGGCCAGATACCTGATGGCTGAAAGAGATCACTTAGGTCTTATTACCTGGAAGGGCTACTTTGCTTTTTGGTAATACATTTTCTTGTGCAAAGCCAAAATTTCCTTTGGCTTGACTGAAGGACAACAAATCAGTTTAGAATTGTATTGAAGTTTAATAATAATGGTAAAGGAAATACAGTTTGGTTTAATATGGTTTTTATGTTTGTCTGTGGTGTCTGTTGTCTTCAGATGCTCATCAAAAATGCAGAATAAATATAAACTGCCCAGGTCATCAATCCAACAAATAAGCAATTGTGTATCCAGAGAGCATGCAAAAATAGGGGGAAGATGCCATTGTGGTTAAAATGTAGAAAATAAAAATTTAATTTGTTGTACATTTGATGAGTGGTCTTTGCCTTTGAAGCACTAAATCCCCCTGTATCTTACTTCCTTGTTTGTAAAAGACAGTTAACAACTCTTGTCCCTTTAAAAAGGTGTTGTGGAGACAAAATCCCTAAGGGTTTATGAGTTTCTTTGATACTGCTGTGATAGGAGCTGTATTGGCACACATAGACAGAAAAATCTCTTCCTTCAGATACCCTAGTTTATCTAGGATAAATGTCCTGGTTTATTGAGAAATTACCCCTTGAATAGTCACTCAGATGAGATAAAAGGGAAAACTAGTGGTAGATTCAGAAAGATCAATAATGGTGTTTGTTTTATGAGTGACCCTGAAAAAACAATAGGCACTTAGTTGCTGAAATTAGCTACTGATTTAAAAATAGGAAGGAAGCTGTTAATGCAACTGTAGAGAGCAAAGAAAAAGTCTGGAATGACCTGAATAAAATAAGAACATGCCCAAATAAATGGCTGATGCCATTATTGAACAGAAGTCTAGGATTGTGCAGCTGGGGAGACAAGAACTGTATTTGGATAAGCAGCAGGAGTTTGTGTAGGGATGACAAAGTTTATTTGGCATAATACAAGAGATCCAAGCAGGTAAGACAGTGTATTTTAATGTAAATTAAATGGATTTTAATGTAAATAATGGATGTTTAAACCTGTTTAGGATGTCGTGCTGGGAGGAGAACACAGCCTTTAAAATGTTGGTGTCAAAGCATTATGAAGGTGTATTTGCCATCTTGGCAGGGTGAAGTTCCCATTTGCTGGACTCCTGTTTGTCTTGTCCATTCCTTTATTTCTACTCTGAATTAACATGTACTTTAACTCCAGATTTGCTACTTAGCTAACAATGAATGAATGCCTCTCTTATGAATGCCACTGTGAAAAAACATCTGCCAGTAGCAATGGCAGGATGGGATGTGGGGCACTTCAATGTATTAGTTGCAAATGGATGTGAAATGTTCAGTATATTGCTTAGAGTAATACATAGTAAATGCTGTCATTTTAATGGGAACTAGTGTCAGTGGCAGGCTGAGCCATCATAATGTAGTGATTACATGGGAGTTTTTAGCTCAGTATTTTCAGTATTGTTGACTGTGTCCCCCCTCCAACAAGGCACCTGAAAGTATGAACTGAAATAATTCAAGGGAAAGGTTTAAAGGTAAGCTTATGCCTAAATACTGTGTTAGATGACAGCCTAGTAAGGCTGATAACACTGTGGTATCATAATGTAATATAATGTTAGACACTGTTAAAAGAAATGACTGCTACAGAGTAACAGAATACTATCAGTATCAGCAAAAAAAAAAAAAAAAATATATTTTGGACACCCCTATGCAGACATTTTAGTAAATAAGCCTCTGTCGTCCAGTTCAGGGAAGTATGGATGGAGCCAGAGGGTTTATTTTGGTGCAGTTGTAGAAATAGGACCAAGGCTTATATTCTGACATCATTTTATAAAGTACAAGGTACAGAAACAACTTTGGTCTGTTATAATGGCCAGTATGACAGCTTGCAAATATTGAACTCTCCAACACATCATAGAAGAAAGGTTCTGTGTTTTAAGTGTTTGATATTTAAAACAGACCATTTGTTTTTGTATTAATATGAAGAATAAGAGAAGGTGGGTTTTTCCCTGGCAGGGTTTATCTTTTTTGGCAAAGAATGACAGACAAAAATCAGATTAGATCCAGAAAACTTCAAAGGGTCCATCAAAATAGACAACAGATCTTTCTCTGTGTTTTTCTGCCAAAACTTGGTCTGCAGTCTTTTGAGCTTTTCTCCTTGGCCACTTGGGACCTGTCCAGTCCTGCACCATGTGCTTTTCTCCTTTCCCCCTTTTGGTTGCTCTAGTTTATGATCTCACTTTTGCCATGTTACTAAATACGAGTCCCCTGTGACTTCTCCTTTACCAGCTCAGAGCTTCTTCATTCTCTCTCCCTCTTTAATTATGTACCTCATCATGCATCAGTCCTTGGAGATCTGCAAGCAATTTTTCCTGGCAGGTCTCTGTTTGTTCCTTTCTGAGATGAGACATGATTTGCTGATCACTGCACAGGTCTGGCTTATCCTGGGAACTGGTGGTGAGGTTGTGGCTTCTCCAGGCAGCCCCTCCATGAGTTCTGCTGTGGTGCATGGGAGAAGAGCACATCAACAGCTATGAGTCCTTTATGGAATTGTTTGGACTTTCTAATTCTTCTGCACCACCTTGACACATGTTGCTTAGACAGCATTTAAACTTATGTGCAGATACCTGGTCATATCCTAGAGTACAGGTGAATGCAATTTCAGTGACCTAATCAGTTCATTGAATAAGGATTCCTTCATTTCCTGAAACAAAAATAACAAGGAGTGAAGTATTAATTCTCCCACTGTTTGGAAAGTAGGGAACTTAAGTAGCTGATGGTCTTTTTCAGTCCTCCTGCAATCAGCTTGAAGTGTGAATTAAAAAGCTTTCAGCTGAGGATTGTAGCATAAAATGTCATCATTTTTATACATGAGGTCGAACCATGTCTTACAGTAAAACCTTTGCTCTTGTTTGGCAAACAAATCATTTTGGGGCCAAGATGTTCCATGTTTGTTGTTAGCACAGCAGGGATATAAGGGGAAACATCTTTAAAATTCAGTTCTTTAAATCTCTCTGCTGCTTTTTTTTTCCTTTTTAATTAGTTTAAATAATTAGCCCCAAATGTGCAAGTCTGATTTTTTGTGTAGATGACAATAGATGAATACATTTTCTCCTGCAGTGTCACAATTTGAAGTCCAAATGAAGCTAAGAGTTGTCTCAGAAGTTTTAAAGCAATAAGCAAAAAAGTTTTTCATGCCCATACTCTACTGATTTTTTGTTAGATACTTTTCCTTATTACTTTTGAGTCATTGAATAATTTTCATCAACTGATCTCATGGAAATCATTGGATGTGTATTTTGGATGAAGGAATAGTGCCCCTTTCAGTGAAATCTGTAGCTTGTCAAGTCAATCTGTATGTTGCTTCTACAAAAGGATAGGAGAAATATTAATTTCCCCTCAATAAGTGACAGATCTCTTTTTTTATTGGGTAAAGAACTTTTTAGGATTCCCAACTGGAGTGAACTTTTTGTAGGCAGCAAAATGAAGACAGTTTTCAGCCTTAACTCTTCATTTCCTGATTTTCCTGTCACAATAACACATTAACAATTCTTCCTGCATTTAGGGTAATAAAAATCTTGTAAGCAAGTGATTGCTGACAGTAAGTATATACAATTGTCATTTGAGGATAGATGAAAGGACTTCCTGATAATGCTGGAGGAGGGATAACAATGGGGAGAGGCTGGGCATTTTAACTGTTCCAAATGGTGGTGCCTGAGCAGTGAAAACCTTTCCACGGTGTACTTGAGAGGCATAAGGGAGAATGAGGCTGCAGTTTGAGTGGTAAACACAGCAACAGACACTGGGAAGAGTCTGTGTGGAGCAGGCAGGAAGAGGTTGTGGAGATTAGGAGGAGATTGAGGAGATTAGGTTAGGAGTTAGCTGAACATCAGCGCTGTGCTGTTTCTTTAGGCACCCTGGTACTTTCCAGGGCTGCCCCAGTGCCATCCATCTCAGATCCCAGCTCCCAGGGATGTGTCTGTGTGTGTGCGGACACACCTGCCCTGTGCACTTGCTCCCCTGGAGGAGATCAGGTCTGAGAGCACAGGAGCAGCACATGGGCAGGGCATCAGCTGACTCTGGACTCCAGCAGAGGCAGCAGCAGCAGCCAGTGGTTTGGCTGAAGCACAATGGAGCAGTGAGAATGAACCATTATTTGAAAGATTCCAAGAAATATTTGGCAAACAAGGCAGTATCATGAGGTAAAGCTTTTAAAACTTAAAGAAGGAAACAGATCCTTGCTTCCTCCTCTTGGGAAGGTCTCTGCAGTGCTGGCTTTGCACATCTGAGATTGTTTCATTCATTTGTGTAGCAGCCAGTTCTAAACCTGATACTGAAATTGGATATAAACTGCAGATTCATTTCGTTTTGCTTTCTTCTGCTCAGACTATTTGACATGAGAGGCTTGATAATACTTTTGCCTGAAGGGTGTATGAGACCTGGCTTTGGGGATTGGTTTTGTTTGTTTGTGGGTTTTTGGTTCTAGAAAACAAAAGGAGGGTAAGAAATTCGAGTAAATACTGCAGCATCTTAACAAAACAATGAATTTCCCATGTTTTGAAGTAGTTCCTGTTGCCCCAGTCTGAAGTTCCCCATCCTTCAAGTGGTCTCAGGTCAACCCAAATATTATCCTTGGCATCAGTGTTTGTCCAAAAAGACACGTAATGTCCTTGAATTTCAGAAGGATTTTATCTCTGCCTCCTGGCCTTTTGTAAAGCTCTGCTGAAATCTGGAAATGCCTTCAGAGTCAACATAAAGGGAGGACATGACGTTCTCTGCTCTGGGCCACACAGAGCCCAGCATCAGAAAGGACAGGTGTCCACAGACTTTGGTCTCTGCCTTAGAAAAGTACATTTAAATCTCTTGCAGCTTTCCATCAGCAGATTGAAAGGTTAATTAGCATACATCTGTAGCCCTGACAATGCAAACTGGAAACAACTGTTTATTTTGCCTTGCAGCAATGTGTAAAAAACCTAGAGAGAGGCTGTTTGCCAGCTCTGGTTTGGCTGCTTGAATAGAAGACATCATATAACAAAAGAGGAAAAACAGGGCAAGGAATATAATTTACCAAAGAATTTCCTTAAGACCATCAGTTAACAAAACATCCTACATGCAGCAGAGTATGTAGGGCCAAGGAGGAAAGAAAAAATTCCAGGCTGTAGGGACTTACAGATGTCACTGTGGTGTCACTGATGTCAACTAGGAAACAGTGTGTCAGCCTTTAAAGTCAGGAACTTTGTCCTCCTCGGCCTTGGAGGCACCTACCTATGAAGCCACTTAAAATACAAAGAGTAAAACTACACCAAAGGCAGAAGAAACTCTAAGTCTGGGAGAGCTCAAGATACAATTGCACAATAATGCAAACCATTTCTGGGAATCAGTCCCATACAGACTGGATTACTGAATGTACTAAATATAAGTACATATTGAAACTTAATAATAACACAGGGAGTGACCTTACAGAGATGTGTAGCATCAGTCTGGAGATGCAGTCCAGGTGGGAGAAGCAGGAAAGTGCAAAGAGAGGAGCAAAAGCTATAGTTGCAAAGAACAGTTCTGGAGTTGCTGCTGTTTCCTTGATCTGCTGATGAGTTTTGCATACAAAGTCATTGGAACCAAGCAGGTCTTTCTTGCTAGTTTCTCTTCAGCTTCACAAAACTATATTTTACAGCATTGACACCTCCATAAAGGGTTACTGTCAGCCCTTTCTTTTAATTCTTGGAGGACAGTGTACCTTGCTCATCTGGAATCTCTTCCACATGTAGAAAACAAGAACCCAGGTCTCCATCCCTGACTGTTAGCCCAGTCTCTGACCCGTTGTTTGGTAACTAGGAGGCAGCTCCTGCTGCTCCTCTTCTGCTTAATCCTCTGGGAGATGCTTGGATGTGGGGCACTTACAGTTCACCTTTTCTATGGCACTGTGGGGTGGGAGCAAGGGAGGGGGTGCCCATGGAGCTGGGCTTGGACTCACTTGTGCCTGGGTTGTCTGTCCTGATACAGCAGCGTGAGGGGATGCCAGAAAGCAGAGCACTGAACCTCAAAAGGAGATTTGTCTCCTTCCTCCTCTTGAATTTTGCTGTTCTCTTTCCTACCTCTGAACACTAAATCAGTCCCACCAGCCCCACTGAATGCTTTTGGTGTGTGCATTGCCCTAAGCATCTGTGTCTTTTTCCTTAGGTTCATTTAACATGTCCCAGGCTGTCCATTCATGTCCTGCACAAGGGCTGGATCATTCTCCCAGGTGCAGTTTCACCCTGTGGGGCTCTGCCCACGCTGGCAGGATGTGTGTTTGTATATGGGATTGCTGCAGAGTGCCTTGACCTTTGCAGCACACTGGTTATTCAAATGTAGCTTGTGGTCCACTATTGGCTTCCTGTAGTATTGCTGCTTCCAGCTTTCTCTCTCTGACATTGCCAATCCTTTTTCCCAGCTGTGTTGTGTTTTTCCCTGTGCAGACTGAATTTCAGTTTACGTGCAGCTCGTATTTCTCACAGAGCCAGGGCTGTGAGTCAGTTGTCACTGGGTTTACAATCCCTGGGTGTATGGAACTGACTGCACACCTACGAGCCTGAGACTATCTTTGAATGTTTGCAAAGGTTCCCACCTTGCTGTCCCAAATGCCACTTCCAGAACCTGGAAAAAGGAGCTGAGGGAGGCAGATCCTGGCAAGAAATACACCTAAACAAGGCATCTCATGCCAGGCACTGTGTCCTGCTGTAGTGGCATGTTTTTGTCATCTTTTTCTTAAACTAATTAGCTGCTTGTTGGTTTTCAGCCCAGATGTCATAGTTTCCATCTGAGCCAGTGTAAATTTGTATTTCTGTAAGGATTTCTTCAGACTCTATTATCTGGAATCCAATTTAGTAGCGTTCATTCAGGATTAATCACATGTGGAAGTGTTTGCAGAATTGAGGTTCCTGTGTTCTTAGCAGCATACTATTGCTGCTGTATTTCATTATCCCCCAGTAGGAAAGGGCTGGGGAATTTCATGTGTTGGTTGCCATGCACAGATCCACTGCATGGCTGTCCTGGGTGTTTTGGAATAGCAGGAGGAAGATGATACCTTATCCCAGTAGTTTGTTCTCTAAAGACCATGTCCCACAGGCAGAGAATGAGTTTGACTGCATGAAGATTCCTTGATTTCAGTAAAACTGCTTACATGTGTGCTGACATGCCTGTAGAAACATAAAGTAGGACCACAGCCTAAGGGAGAAGGCAGACGTTCATCTTAAAAAAAGAAAAAATAAAATCTGACATTCCTTACTGCAGTGCCTCTCCAGATACCAGGACTTTTGAAAGATATTATTGGTGCAGCAAACTCAAAAGATAATTCTTTTCATATGGTGTCTGGATCAGGTGACTTGCATATGTGCAGGTACCCCTTTTGCTGTTTTTTATCAGAAGTTCTTTTTCAAAATCTTCCTCTTGTGCAAATTTTATTTTCCTTTGTCAGTCAGTATTTCTATCTCAGCTTGTAGAAGAAGGTAGCATAAAGCTATTAAGCTTCACGGTTAGAATTTTAATGTCTGCAAAGTAGTAAGTTTGTTTTATCTGATAATATTTTGTTTTCTTTGCACTTATTTGTGCGACTCTGCTTTGGAGCTTTTTAATGTTTGTAAGGTAGTGGGTCAGTTTTGTGAACAGATTTTTTTCAATTGGTACTTCTGGTAAAATGACAAGAACTCCTTGTTAAAAGATGAAAACATTAGAGAAGGCACATTTGTCAGATGGGGCTCTTCAGCATTAAAATGCTGTGAATGTTTGCTCCTTATCTTTTAGAGGATGCTTTATGCCATCTCCTGCCTTACAAGTGAATGGATTCACCTGTGTATATAATTGCCATGTTATTGTGCTGGATGGGATCTGATCATACAAAGACAATGGCTTTGTTTATGCTGCCAAACTGTATGCCCAGCTGTGCTTGCAGGATCAAGCCTCTAGCTGTTAACTTTCTAGAAGGCCATAATAATTAAGATTTTAGTGGCAATACGTTCAGAAGAAATGCCAGCTTTCTTTAGCAGATGTGGGAGCAAGTGGAACAATTTTTTAATGAGAAGCTTATACTTTTTCTGTAACATTTGCTGCTAGATGATGGTGTTAGTTTGCTTGTTTGTCAAATGTCAGCCAGGCAGTGACCTGCAGTAATGGCAGGGGTGTCAGGGTTGGAACCAAGGCAGATTTATGGAAAGTGATGCCATCCTGAATGCCACATGTGAGACTGAATTGGGGATCTTGACAGTAAAAGCAGTGTGAGCTAAAACACTGTGGTTGTGGAGTGTGGTTTGGACACATCATGTGTCATCACCAGTGCATTAAAACTAAAGGCAGGTGACAGAATTAAAATTTTCCATACTGACAGAAAGGCTTTGGGTTGGATTTTCTTGATTTGTGTGAGGTCTGTACAAACACTCTGTCTGGATCCCAGTCTAAATCTGTATGTGCAGTGTTCCCTAATGCCCTTCCTAGTTCCAGATATGTGTATCACTAACCAAGTCCTTTTTATTTGTAATTGCCTTTTCCATTTATTATTTGCACAACATGAGTTAGAATAATATGCTGTTTCTTCATAACTGCTTTTTAAAACAAAATAGCAGCTGATTTAAAACATGCTTAGTATGGATGCCATCCCTGATTCATAGGTTTTAAAAATTTAACATTAATGTATGTGGGAAATATTACAGTTCCACACATGTAATTTGTTCCTTGACAGGCTAGATCCTTAAAATTAATCTTCTGGTTACCTCTCCTATTCTGGGATAGAAATGAGAAACAGTGATGGGCAGAAGGTATAGAGATGGAAAGTTAGAGAAAATCAGAGGAAGAAAGCAGATTCTGGAGTAAACTTTGTGACATAACTGCAGCTGAGTTACTGGGTTTTGTAGGCAACTTGTGTTCATGGCAATACCATATTCTGAGAGGTTCTTTGAGAGTAACACAAAATACTGACACACTTCATACATCTATGCAGCTTAACATACTGAATAGAAACAACGGATATTAAACAGTAACTCTTCATCCTACACAAATATAAACATATAGGCAACTTCAAGCCCATGATTACTCCATGTGAATTAAGAGTACTCACATGCTTAAAACTCCTATTTAGTGGTTTTGATGTAATTTTTTTCTTTATAATGATGGACTGCCCCCCTAGCATATCTGGTCACTACCATATTGGTGTATTCATCTTGTCTCTGACATTAATGCCACTTATATTTCTCAAAATACATCCTTTTGCCTTTCATGTTTTCATTATTTGATTTATTTTTTTCTGACATGATTTAGTAATTAGGATCTAAGTTCATAGGTCTACAGTACAAAATAAAGTGCTTTGTATATTTTAATATAGTTTCATTCCTGTAAGCTGCTGCTTGAGTTTGGGGGGCTGGGTTGGAGGAAAACTAATAAATAAAGTTGTTATTCTTTTAGGGACTGTCAAAGTAAATTTCAGCAGCATTATATTTAGAGTCAAAACTAAATAAAACTCTCATTCTGAGATTTTGGAAGAAAAAAAAATGGGCAGGTGGGGAGGGGTATGACTTGACTTGGAAAAACTTCTTCCTGAGTCTCTTTAGGCAGGAGGATTAAAATTCCTAAGAGTTTAACCTAGACTGGGGACTTTGCAAAGGAGTATTTGACACCCCAATGGCAGCTCCTGGAAATACAAGCACAGACTGAAAGCAAACCCAGTAAAAATACCAAAGCTGGGTCCAAGTGCTGCACAGAGATCACTGTGGCTCCATGGATGTTTTTTCATTCCATGGTTTTAGCAACCCAGTTGACAGGGGCAAAAGTTCCATCTTACCAAAACAGTTTGTGTGTTTAATGGCTTGTTTTGTGCCTTAGAGGGTGGCTGAGGCTGGGGGAGTAAAGGAAACAATTAACTACAGACAGTTGTGAGGTTTAAAGCAACCAGGGCCTTTCAGAGACCCTGAGCCCTCCTGCAGGTACAAGTTTGCAGTTTGGCAGCAGGGCAAACAGAAAAACCTGCCTTTGCAGAATTATTGCAAATCGCGCCATTTCATTGCCTTTGCAATTAGATTTCATTGCTTCTCATTTCCCCCAGCCTGCGCGCACGTTGCTTTTTACGTGTCGCTTGCATCACAGCAAAACAACCGCTCTGCGTGCCAGTGATGTGGGTGATCAGACCTATCCAGAGCCCCAAATACGATGTGAGGTCTGTCCCAGTGCACCACGAGCAGGTGAGAGCTGCCACTGGGGGCTGTGATTGTGGCAGTGCCACTGTGGCAGCCCCGGTGCCTGCAGATGTTCCGCGGCTGGTGCTGGCTGCCCGTGCCTGACAGGGCACATCAGCTCATCATCCCAGCAAACAGAACTTGGTGTTTGAAGGAGTCCTGAAATCCTGTAAGTAGGTGTTCTGGTGTGACACATTGAGGCTGTGAGGCTTTATGTTCTGTGGGTTCACAGACAGCGGCATAATGGAGACAAATACATCTTGGCTTGGCTGTGGCTCCATTCCCTCTAGAGGACTGGTAGGACACTCATAGTCCCATCTCTGCTGCTGCACCTGAACCTCAGAGGATTGCAGGATACTAAAAATGCTCTGGGTTTTCAAGGGACCAAGATTTTGTGTTCTTTTCCCAGGCAACAGTAAGCATTTTCTGTATGAGGCCCTTGTTCAGTGGCAAGGAGTGTTTCAGGCCCCTGATGTTACCTCTCTTAGCTGCAAGTGATGGGAAGAAAACTGGTCACATGTCGCAGACATCTTTTGTGAAAAATCTTTTCTTGGCATTTTTCTCCCTTCTGAGAAGCTGTGGCCTCAGAGACAAATGTAAACAATAGTTATCTGCTGCTGTGGAATGTAACAGGTAGACCCGTGATTAGTCTCCTATAGATGTTTAGATTTATTGACCACTCACGGCAGAGCTGGCTCTCGCTCTTTGCCGGGACACAAATCTTTGTTATTCATTCTTTCTATTCTATTCTTAGCTTAGCCTTCTGAGAACTTTTCCTTCTATTCTTTTTATAATTATAATAGTTATAATGTAATATATATAGTATAAAATAATAAATCAAACCTTCTGATCATAAAGTCAACATTCTCGTCTCTCTTCACCTGCAAACGTTTGTGACCATGGTCACAGTCACAGAGGAGACAGGAGGGTTCTTCGTACCCAAAAGCCCAGATAATGGTGGGATCTCCAGAGTCTCAAGCTTGAATCCTCTCTAGCAGGAGCAAGTGGCTGCAATACGTGAAGGAGACTGTTCCTTTCTTTGTCTCAGGTGTGTGTCCACCCTGTCACAAACTGGAGGGTTCTGTTCTCCATTGATCACATTTCCTTACCCAAAACAATCTTAGGCACAAGTTGTAAGTCAGTAAGGTTTTGTGTATTTTTTGGAAAGCTCTGTGTTCTTCAGCCTAGAAATATTGTGTACATGTGATTTTTTTTCAACTGACTTTTTGGGATAAAAAATGAAACTGAAAAAGAAATGGTAAATTAAGCCAGCCAAGTCTAGGAGACTGCAGTCTTCTGGAAATTTGCTTACCTTTTGGCTTTAAGTGTGCTGATAGGACTATAAGGCCTTGCAACACTTGTTTTAATAAAAGCTTGGACAGTGGAATATGGAGTGTTGGGTGGAGCAAATGAGCCTCAAGTATAAATTCAGTTGTGTGTGTTTGACCAAATGTCAACGCTCTAGGCCGGCTGCATCTAATTGAAAGTGTTTTGATCAAGTTAACTGGCAAAAAAAATCCTACCTCATGAATATAACATTCTTCCTTAAAACCAAACAAAATCAATGAAATAGTAACATTCTAGTGTAAATATTGGGAGGCAAAAATATCTTTCTCAGTCTGAAGGGTTCTTATACCATCCATGCACTCTGAGGAGATAAGATACAGAAGGTGGCAGGGTTTATCTGAACACTTTGGGGAGGAAGGTTATGTGAATTTTCATGTCTTTTTGGTTTTTAAGAAGAGAGTAGGAGGACAGAAATACAATGTTTGTAAATGTCTAGTCCCTGAAATTTCTCACTTATTAATGTCTTGACTAGTTATTTAATTTTTATTTGCTGTATGTCTTCTAAACACATTTTTATACGTTCATCTTTCACGCTTGTATATTTCAAAACTAAGATATTTGTGGTAAGATGGTAAAGTAGGATAACCAAATGTTGTCATCAGAAACTGCTTTCATTAGGTGTTAGTGGGCCCACTCTGATTTGCTTTGGTGGATGTACATTGAAACAATATTTTGATATCTGAGGAATATTCGGGATTCTTTTTATTCATTCTTTCTATTCTATTCTTAGCTTAGCCTTCTGAGAACTTTTCCTTCTATTCTTTTTTATAATTATAATAGTTATAATGTAATATATATAGTATAAAATAATAAATCAAACCTTCTGATCATAAAGTCAACATTCTCGTCTCTCTTCACCTGCAAGCGTTTGTGACCATGGTCACAGTCACAGAGGAGACAGGAGGGTTCTTCGTACCCAAAAGCCCAGATAATGGTGGGATCTCCAGAGTCTCAAGCTTGAATCCTCTCTAGCAGGAGCAAGTGGCTGCAATACGTGAAGGAGACTGTTCCTTTCTTTGTCTCAGGTGTGTGTCCACCCTGTCACAAACTGGAGGGTTCTGTTCTCCATTGATCACATTTCCTTACCCAAAACAATCTTAGGCACAAGTTGTAAGTCAGTAAGGTTTTGTGTATTTTTTGGAAAGCTCTGTGTTCTTCAGCCTAGAAATATTGTGTACATGTGATTTTTTCAACTGACTTTTTGGGATAAAAAATGAAACTGAAAAAGAAATGGTAAATTAAGCCAGCCAAGTCTAGGAGACTGCAGTCTTCTGGAAATTTGCTTACCTTTTGGCTTTAAGTGTGCTGATAGGACTATAAGGCCTTGCAACACTTGTTTTAATAAAAGCTTGGACAGTGGAATATGGAGTGTTGGGTGGAGCAAATGAGCCTCAAGTATAAATTCAGTTGTGTGTGTTTGACCAAATGTCAACGCTCTAGGCCGGCTGCATCTAATTGAAAGTGTTTTGATCAAGTTAACTGGCAAAAAAAATCCTACCTCATGAATATAACATTCTTCCTTAAAACCAAACAAAATCAATGAAATAGTAACATTCTAGTGTAAATATTGGGAGGCAAAAATATCTTTCTCAGTCTGAAGGGTTCTTATACCATCCATGCACTCTGAGGAGATAAGATACAGAAGGTGGCAGGGTTTATCTGAACACTTTGGGGAGGAAGGTTATGTGAATTTTCATGTCTTTTTGGTTTTTAAGAAGAGAGTAGGAGGACAGAAATACAATGTTTGTAAATGTCTAGTCCCTGAAATTTCTCACTTTTTAATGTCTTGACTAGTTATTTAATTTTTATTTGCTGTATGTCTTCTAAACACATTTTTATACATTCATCTTTCACGCTTGTATATTTCAAAACTAAGATATTTGTGGTAAGATGGTAAAGTAGGATAACCAAATGTTGTCATCAGAAACTGCTTTCATTAGGTGTTAGTGGGCCCACTCTGATTTGCTTTGGTGGATGTACATTGAAACAATATTTTGATATCTGAGGAATAATTCAGATGAAGGAGAAGCAACCCTTCACTGCGCTTGAAAGGGAAGAAAAGTAAATGTTAAATGCCTCAGAGCAGGCAATATTTGTTTAAAATAAACAAGCTCTCCCCACCCATACACAAATAAAAAGTAATTTTCTGAGCCATGAAACTTAAGAAGTTTATTTTCCTCTGGCTTGCTTTTGTGTGGATTTCCCAGTGTCTGATGTTTTGATTCAGCCTGCATTGCAAGCTGTCTCTCAGCATATGGACTGCTTGTCTGCCCATCTTCTGTTGGACAGCTTATTTATCACAAAACATGGGGAAACTTAATATCTCTCTGGCCTTTCTCCTTTTGTCTGGTTTGGCAAAATTGTCTGACGTGTCCCTGAGTTATTGCAGGTAAGAGTCAGACTGAAAACAGTGTGATCACATCCTTTCCTCTCCTTAGGGAAGAGACTGGGGAAAACAGAGTCCTAGTGGTAGCACCGTTGCTTCATTCACAGTAGCAGGGAAACACTTCATTGGAGAAAGCAGAGCACTTCTGCAGCAGCCTGGCTTTGGGGTGTGTTCAGTGGGAGGATTGCAGTTTGGTAACCTGAAATGCAGCTCTGACAGAGCTGGAAGTGTGCATTGTTAGGAATTCCTCTCATTTTAGCAGTGGACCTCAAGTGCTTTACGAGAACAGTCCCATGGTCCCCATTCATAAAAGTGAGGCTGGAGGAGATGCAGTGATTCATGTGGCCAAGGTCATCCCAGGGGCCAGGGGCAGAGAGGACTTGTCTTTGTATCCCCCAAGTCTCCTCCTCTGACATCTTCCACCCAGCAGCCCCAGCAGTGCAGAGGACTTGAATCACATGAACAGATCAGTTATCTACAAAGTCATGCATATAGACACCAGTCACGCAGAACTAAGCTCTGGCCCCATTTTCATAGTGGAGATTAAAGCAGCTCTGCAGAAAGTGTATTTCAACTTTCTGTCTTAAAAATATGCTGCTAATTAGGGATGTAAAGGGGCTGAACTCAGCTGCAAGACTGCTGATCTTTCCTAGTGAGACATTGCTGCCAGCATTGTTTGGACTCCAACTAACCCTTCATTGTCTTCTATCTCATTGAGGTCCTGAGCATGCACAGGGGAAAAAAAAAAGGAGGATTGATGTCTTTATATTGTCATTTCTGGCTGTCTGCAGGATACCCTTCAGCCATTTTCAGCAGTGTTCAGAAGTATGCTCTGCTGGTTTTAATCTTGTTTTGCTTTTTGGTTTTGCTGGTGGCACTCTTCCATGCCCAGAGACTTTTTTAATTTTTACTTTTGTAGCTGTGCAATTCCACCTTATTAAGCTGGATTCTGCTTCCAGTCTCACTCTTCACAGGGTTATCTTTTTTAATGGGTGAAAAAGTGCATATGCCAGCATTCCAACCCAGGAGTTCAGGTAGGTGATGTACATTGGGGAGTAATGCTCTGCTTCAAATATCAGTCTTGATACATGAGAGAAAAAGTCAGCAGTCTCCAATCAGCTTCAGTTGGATTGCTCTTCAATTTAAGCACTATGGAATTTGAGTCACAGTTTTTAGCTTGAAGCAGGTTGGATTTTTAATTTTTTTTTTTTTTTTTAACATTTTAGGATCCTCTGGAAAAAAAAATTAATATTTTACATCTTACAGAACAGTATTTTAAATAATGGTTTAGAAAAGATACTGCTATACTGCTGACTCCCAGTAGCATTAGCTATTAAAAAGCATAATAAATCCATTGGAATAAAAATGTTGTAGTAAAGCAAAATATCCTATTTTAATAATGGATTTTGAAGACTATTGCTTTTATCCATCTAGAGTTCTGCTAATAAGCTAACTGCAAAAGATCAAGCTGCTTGCATGTGTTGGGCAATAATAAGCAATTTGAACCACTTTCCAGCAAATACTATAGGCCTGTGCGCCACTGCTGTGCAGCAGCAGCTCCAGGGATTTCAGTGGGAGATGTGGATCTCAGCAATGGCTCTGTGTGCTTTTGCCAATCAAAGGCATTTACACTATCTCAAAACAATCAGTGATTGCTGTTCTGCAGTTTTAATTCCCTCTTTTTGCAAAATAAAAGAAAATCTTGTGGGTTTTGGTGCCCACATAAGCATCCCTGCATGCTGATGTGAAGTTTTCGTTTCTGTAAATGGGGACCTGATAGTTATTTTGCATAATACCTTTTTGTGTGTGTGTGTGTAAAATTCTGCTGGAAAGCAATAGGACAGGGTCTGGTGGAAAGCCACCCTGACAGCCTGGAATTCCTGCTTCTGAGCAGCGGCTGTCCTCAGCACGGAGGTTTTGTGATGCCGTGGAACAGGACACCTGCAGCCCCTGCAGCGGGAGGGAGATGCCCCTGGGATGCGCGTCCTGCCCTGGGGGCAGCGCTGCCCCTTCCCGGCCCTGCAGGGACATCAGCCTGCCCGGAGCGCCGTGCCAGCCCGCAGGGACAAAGCTCCGTGCCGCTCTGCCCGTGTGTGTCCCAGACACGGTTCCCATCTTGCAGGGAATGTGGAGCTCTGCAGAGCACAGCACCCGGGAGGGGGTGCAGCTCCTCTGCCTCTGCACCAGCGCTCGCAGCGAGCTCCCCAGCCTGCCAGGAACATGGCACGGTATCCCACGGGCAGGCACGGCGATGATTTGTGCTTGTGCTGCTGTTGTCCTTGTCGCTGGGCTCTGCTCTGCAGCGCCAGCCCAGCCCTGCCAGCCTCGCTCCCCAGGGTCCCCAGCCTCACGGAGGGGAACACTGCGGTGCCAGGGCTCCAAAGCCACCCTGACAGCCAGCGGGGACGCTCCTGGGAAGTCAGAGATCGCTCGGCACCACCGAGAGCAAAACACTCGGGCTGCACACCCATCCTAGCCAGGAAAGCGCAGTGCAAGGATGTGGCGGATTTCTTGCCTCCACGTTGGTAGTCACTAGCAACACGGCTTGATAAAGCCCCGCTCTGGTTGGAGAGGAGCGAGCTGAATTTTCTGTTCGGTGTTCTTGACCCTAGAAGCCTGGCGTTTGTTTACTGGAAAAAAACCGCGCAGTTACATCTTGAAAGCTCTGCTGCTTGGCTGGCAAACAAACGCTGGGCAGTGCAGCTCTGCTGAGGTTGTGCAAAAAGAAAGCAATTGTTATTCATTAAGCAGATGACAGCAACGGGAGCTAAGGGGATAAAACTCGAAATCTGAAACCACCTGCTTTAATTTTAGCCATAATTGAAGCGGCTGCCCATGGTGCTGCTGATGCACATGTCAGATTTGCACGCCATGCGCTGCTCACAGTGATTTCTGTGGCAGCCAGCTCCAGCCCGCTCTGCTTCAGGCGGGCATGGAGCCGTGTTTGATTGCAGGTTATAGCGGGTACTTGAGAATCTGTTTGTTTCCTTCCAGGAGCAAAACACAGTCGCAGTCTGGCTCTCTGATAGACAGATGCTTTAGTCATTAGTGAGGTTTCTGCGACTACAACACTGTGTTCTAGTATGGGTGCTCTTTCCTCTTTTGTTCCTGGTTCAAGGCAGCGATGCTTTTTTCGCTCTTGTGCTCATGCGCTCACTCTCTTCCTCTCCCTCCCTCCCTGTCTCTGTCTTTGATCTTGCTGATATGGGGGAAAATATCGGATCCAAATCTGCAGCATATTTAACCAAAACATCCTGTAGAATGGGAATAAATTGTGACTGAGTGCAGCAGCAGGAGATTGCAGTATGGTTGCTTGTACTGCTTGCTTTGTGCTACACCAAAACAACAGCAATTGTCATGGAGTGCAGGGGTTGTTCTGCAGCTAAATAAGCACGAAGGGACTCCACATTCACAGAGGGCTAAGGTGGCTTTACTGGGAATAGGGAGACTGGGCAAAGCTCTCCTCTCAGAGTCTCTAATGCAGGGATTTGTGTGAAAGAGGTAAAACGGGAAGAGATCTTTCCTAATGGCAGAGAGGGTCTCATCCTTCACTAAATTCCCTGGAGTTTCTGCCACAGAGTTCAATGGCCCTAAGATAACACTGTCACTTTATATCCAACCTTGTTACAGTACTAGCAACATAAGCCCCAGAGCTGGGGAGCTCGCAGCAGCATCAGTGAAGGCAGGAAAAGTCTTGACCTCAGCTGCAGAGTGAAATGTTAGAGTGGGAGCATTAACAGTCTCTCCTTGAGCTGTTTGGTGCAGATTTATACTGCATGTGTTTGTATGTGTATGCCAACTCCCAAAAGCTATGAAAAGCTTTTTTATGGTTTCCTGTGATGATACATAGTCAGAAGGGATACTTGGATGAATAAAGAAATATGCCACGAAATGGGGAGCAGGTGAGCTGCGTGACAGATGTGTGTTCTGCCCTTTGTTGTTGGTGCTGCTCCTTAGCTAACAGTATTAAGTGCTGGGAATGAGACAGAAGGCTTAACTCCACTTGGGATTCTGCTTAGGAGATCCTCACTGCTTTAGAGCATAGCACATTGTGTGATGCAAGATCCCCAATCCCTTCTGATCAACATTCCATACTAAGCATGTCTTTATTCCCCCCCTTTACTGATCATTTACAGCTGTTTACTTTATTTCATGAGATTCTGAGGGGGCTGAGGCAGTGACTGGGCTGTGCTGCTCTGTAATGCAGCCCAGAGCTGGCGCCGTGTTTCAAGTGGCCAAATGAGATTTGCACTCCAGTCCCAGCAGACACTGTTTGTCTCAGTCAAAGGAGTCCACATTTTCCTGGGCTCTGGTATCTGGACATCTTCCTTGTCGCAATAAAGAGGAGGATGGCTGTGGCATCCAGACAGTCAAGGTGTTTAACCTCTCCCTGCACTTGGTAAACTGCCAGCACAGCCTTTTTTGCTCTGACATGTGGATGCTTCCATCTTGAAGGAGGCATAAAATGTTTTGCAGACGTGCAGTATCTCCCTGACTTGCTGTCAGTTTGGAAAGGGAATTGCAGTGGTTTTGACCTGCAGTCTTTTTATCACTCTTATAATAAGTCTAATACCTGAATTTAAATGATGAATTGTGAGCATATAGCAACCTTTCTTAAAAAACAAATAGTTAATGTCAGAAAATTATGAGCTCTAAAGTAATATCTTTGACAGCCTTTCCTCTCTGTAGTCTTGATGATAAAGAGGACACCAAAAATCCTGTAATGTTGTTTCAGTTCCTCCTTTCACACAGCTGAGCTAAAAGGGAATGCACGTGTTCATCCTCCACCAGTGTGTATATTCCTTCTATGTGCATTTAAATAATAGATTCTCCTTTTATTTATCAAATTTTTAGCTTTGTTAAGTATAAGAAATAAGTAATTGCTGTGCCCACAAGGCATGTGACACCTGTGACAATCCCGGATTGTCTCCTGCAGACTGTGCTGGGAGGTGGGTGCATGGTGACACATGACCCCAGTGGGTGGCACCCAGTGTGCCAGAGCCCCACCATGCACAGCCCCGAGGGAATGCCTTGGAAGTGCTCTCAGATCTCCAGATTTTGGTGCAGCTTCAGAGAATGTTCCAGTTAGACTGAAGATAGGCATCCATTTCTTCTACAGAGAGTATTGTGATGTTGCAGTTCCACATGTGGCTCTCGTTTCTCCATCCCCAAGGGGTGTCCTTGCACAAAGACCAAAAGGGTTTGAATTCTTACCAAAGCTCATGCTCCTTTGAAAGCTATGGAGCCAAGCAGATGCTTTACCGTGAAGGAGGACATCCTTTGAAAACAATCTGGTGCTTATTAATCAATAAGAATTCAGTGTTAGGGGTCTTCCAGCAAGAAGAGAGAAGGAAAGCACATGTGGGTCTGGCCTCCTGAGTGGAAACATGCAGGTTGCACCCCTGTGCTCTGCTGAGGAGCAGATTTTGTGTAGCACTGTTATGTCAGCACTTTGCTCTCAGTTGCAGTGACATTTGGCAGGATGCTGATGTTGAGACTGAGTTGCCTTAGAGCAGGCACCAGGCCACTCACCTGCTCACTGGTGCTGCCCTGTAGGTATCTAGATTCATTAGGCTCTCTCTTAGCCAGAGAGTTCTCTGGACACTTAACACACCCACATATGCTCAGAAGTGCCGTTTCTGGGAAGGCAGGCTCTTGGATGTTATTTAAAGCTTTGCTGTGTTTCTGGTTTATGTGGGTAGGCACCTGGACTCCCTTATTTCTGTTAAAGGGAACTACAAAATTAGGCATAGACAAGATTAAGTCCTGGGCCTCACCTCCTGCCTCACAGCCAGTGCTCTCACTCAGACATTGGGAGAAGGGGTCTGGGCACTGCTCAGCCTGAGGGGTTTGTTCCAGTACCAGCTCTGTCTCAGGAGAACACCCTCAGCATCCCTCCTTTCACTGCTCTGCACCTCTATCCTGACAAATATGAGGCCTGGATTAAAAGGAGAAAGGAGAGAGAGGTTAGAGAGGGGAGTGGTAACCAAACCCAGTTATCAGGGTGTTGCAGGGGAAGGAGAGTCCCTGGCCCTCCCCCCTGGTGTGCATTACACATTTTACACTGTGTACCACCATCACCACAGCAAGCACCACTGGGAGATGGTCCTGTTTTCCAGCTGCAGAGTGTTTCCCATCTGTTCCCCATTTGTTGCAGGAGTTACTGAGGTGGCTGTGTGAGACAGGCAGGATTACCCTCTGGGTTTCAATGCCTTTGATGAGGCAAGATCTGAAGTTAACACTTAAATTAAGCAGAGTTGATTTTATTGCCTTTGTGTATTATAATGTCCATGAAATCATTAAAACTTTGTGTGTGCTCCTGGGTCTTCTGCTGTCTCCCTGCAGTATTTCAGTCATATGCTGACTGTGCCTGGAAAGCCAGCAGCTGCCTTCCCTTCCCCACCCCAGCACACAGTGGGACCTCCCAGGGCTGCAGGATACCTCTGCTAGCACCTCCATGGCTTAGTAGGATGCTTGGATGAGGGACACCACTTTTGGAAATAATCTTTTTTCCACTGCTTTCTGTCTTACAGATTGATGAACTTCCTGAAGGAGCCGTCAAGCCTCCAGCAAATAAATACCCCATCTTCTTTTTTGGGACTCATGAAACGTAAGTGAATGAGCGTGTCCTGTTCCTTTGGAAATGCCTTTTTGCAGCACAGATAACATCATTTCCTCTGATTTCACTGGAACAAATCCTGACTGAAGCCATTGGGAGCCTAGAGAAAGGTCCTGCCAGCCCAACTCATTGGTATTAACAAATGGGAGTGAAAGCTGAGAGTAGTGGGGAATGCTGCTGCCTTCATGGTCTACCATGAGCTAAACACAAAATCCTGTGTATCCTGTAAAGAAATGTGTGGGCATGAATTCATTAAAGGGTCTGAAAAAGCCCTGAACTCACAGGCAGGGGCAAACATTTTATACTTGGATGTCCATGATAACAGAGATCAGGCTCTTGTGTTTGGACATGTTTGAGCTCATGTCCTGTGTGAGAACTCTCTTGGTGGTTTGTGATATGAAAGGAAGCAGACCCCAGAGTCTCAGCAGAGCTTCAGAATGTGTGCATTCCTGGGAGATCTGTGCTGGGATATTGTAGGGTGGAGCTCACAGAAGTGATAGAAGAACTGAGCTGGCTGAGCTGATGGGAAAGAAAAGAATCAGAGCACAAGAGGTAAGTTAGGTCTCATCATAATTGCTACAAGGTACAGAGTTTCAATATTATAATGTACATGTCTCTAGTTTAAACTAATTCTGAGATAGCTAAAAAACAAGTCACATTCCATTATGCAAAATATTTTAATTTTAAAACTTTTCCTTCCCTATTTGCAGGTATCATGTTCTCTAGAATTCCTTTAAAACTGGAAAAATGAAATTCTGATGATACTTTAAATTCAGTGTTAGAGGCTTGAAGCTTTATTAAAAATTTATTGTTTATTTTTGAATTTTAATGTTATTCCAGAATATTATAAGCTCCATAGCTCATACATCACACTTTATTTTTTAAAAAAAATCTTTAAAGGCAGTTTCTGCTTTATAAAGTTCATAATAGCCTCTCTTTAGTTAAAATATTTCTTCTATTTTTTCTAGTGCCATTGCTAGAATGAAACAACCTGATGTTTTAATATATTGTGGTCTACTAGTACAGTCACAAAATAATCTGAAAAGAATAAAGTTTAAATAAACTGACAATGCTTTCAAATCAGAAACCAAAATGTAATTATTTTTGAATGGAAACATCATTTTTGAGAAACATTTAAGAAAAAAATGGACCACTTTTATTCCAAAATGAGTGAATCCCAAACTGATAATCTTTTTTGATTTAGATTTTGTGAGCTCATGATCTTATTCTGGCATCTGAAACAGAAAAACAGTTTGTAGTTCCTACCTTATAAATGTAAAAGCCTGACTGTTAAAAATGATCTCTAGATTGCAGCTCCTTAGTTTTATAGCAGAGCAGTAGAAACTTACACTCTCCCAGTGGCAATGAATGCATTTCAAGCAAAGATGTAGACAGCTTTTCAGTGTTTACATAAAAGGCTGTAGAAACATTTCCATACATTACTTTTGAGCTAAGTTAAGGTAGCTCATATTAAGTTTCATACAGTTTTCCTTTGTTATTCATGTTAGAACTGTTTGTTTATATTTTTGACAACAAGGAGACATCTCCTGGTATTAGTAAGAGTATAGATAACATAATTTATTCAGTGCAGCATTTAGTATTAACATGACATCTGTTAGTTTGGAAATCA
Organism: Emberiza elegans; assembly: GCA_024865655.1. Lineage (NCBI taxonomy): Eukaryota > Metazoa > Chordata > Aves > Passeriformes > Fringillidae > Emberiza > Emberiza elegans. Next base: position 9,869,603 of record JALJVW010000398.1, read on the forward strand.
CTGTCTGGCTTTCAGGTATAAATGCATTCTTGGCTTTGTAATTATATAATTAAGATATTCCTCAATATCCAGCTGAGTGTGGATCCCATGCTGTCTCAGGTGGAGTTAGAAGGAAGCTCTTTCCTCAGGGACTTGTCATCTGATGACTTCTTAGCAACCATTTGGCTCTGCTCTGGCAAACTGCTTGGCCAGTGGGATGATTTAAGTGAATGGAACTTTGCACATTTATAAATGCTGGGCATAAATCAGGCATTAATCTGAAATAATGATTGCAGAAAGGAAGAAATATCACCCAGTGAATAAGATATTAAGCTGAGACTGAAGAGAGCTGGTTTTTCCTCTGTACTCTGCTGTCAGTTTGAGTTTGACCTTGGACAAATCTTTGTGCCTCAGAATCCCATCTGCAAAAAAGGGCAAACTTCCAATGTCATGGTGAGGTTACAACAATGAATGTGTTTAACCCACATTCCCACAGTAATGGAGACCAGAGAGTTAACATGAGGTACACAGATCATCAGGAAAGTAGAACAGTGATTATGGTGAAGGACACTGGGAATTGCTCAGCTCTGGTCATTGATGACACAGAATCTCTACATGTGGGAATGAAGGGGTCTTTTTGCCTTCATTGTTTTAATTTGACTTGTGATTACAAAAAAAAATTTTGTGATTTCTCAAAACTTGTGATACCACCATGCAGAATTCAGGATAGATATCCAACAAAAAGAGAGTAATGCTTCCTTCACTTTAAGAGTTAAGAAGAAGTTAGAGTTTGACTGTAATGTGTGTAGAAAAAGCAGGACAAATCATCACTCTTCTTTTTTTTATAATTATTTTTCCCTGCATTATGGTGCTTGTGCCTGAAATTAGTTGGCCCAGTGTGTAGCTGACTTAGGCAGCAGCAAAGCACAAAATCCCTCCTTTGCTGTGCTGTCTAAAAAACTATTTGGCCGCAAGCACCCTGTGTGTCTCATTGTTTCCTTGTATTACTCATCTGCCTATATTCATCCATTGTTTTTTGTTCTTATATGAAATTATAAGATTTTTGGGAAAGAGCATTCTTATTGTGTTTGTGCAGAATTTAGTATGTGGGGGGCTAATTCCAAGAAAGCAGCTCCCAGGCTTACTGGCAGTATGGGTGATAATAAATGCCACTGCTTTTTCTATCCCATAGTACAAGGGATAAATTTTGACTCATGGGTCCTAGGCACTCCTTGCATGCTTAACTTTTCATGTGGCATTTTTGAGGCCTTTCTGGGTTTATAACTCCAGGATTGGAAGTTTGGTCCCTTGCTATCGCAAGCAATGACATCATAAACTGTTTTATAAACTTTCATAAACTGTTCAAGTGCCAGTTCCCAGCAGTAGTTAATAAAATAGAGATGTTTCAGTTGTTTCTAGAGATACCCAGCATGATTTTACTACATCAAACATCAGGATGGTGAGCCAATCCATTAAATCAGACTCACAGCAGTAACTCAAAGCCAGCGTGACCAAAAAAATAAATAAATAAAACTAGAAAAGAAATGCTTGAATTAACAAAAGAATAGAGAAAGCATTTGCACTGTTAATGTCATGATTTTTTTGAAGAGGAGAGTGCTAAGTCCTTTTTTGACTGTTCCCTCTGTTAAATGCAGTGCGTTCCTGGGGCCCAAAGACCTTTTCCCATATAAAGAGTACAAAGATAAGTTTGGGAAATCGAACAAGCGAAAAGGATTTAATGAAGGCCTGTGGGAAATAGAAAACAACCCTGGAGTAAAGTTTACTGGATATCAGGTAAATGACTTTCACACCTATTGCTCCTGTCTTTCTTGTTTTCTTCTTTTACTGCTTGTCAAAGTGAGCGTTTTAAGAGTGACGTGTAAGGTTCTGGTTTTGATGGAGCAAGAAAGTTTCACAGCTCTGGTAATTGTGTAATGTAAAGACAACTGTGGTCTCACACTCTGTGACAAATGGAACTTTAATCATACTGCAGAGCCTTTTGCTTTCTGTGACATTCTGGGGTGGTGAAGTGGAAAATTCTGCAACACATTTAGTTAAATTAAAAATGGATGGTTTTATTTACTCCTGTACAAACATGAATAATTTCTGACTTCTTCTTTCTGTTGTTTATTTTTATATCAGGCTCCATGTGTTTTACACAGACCTTAAGGTCACTGCCCTTTTGATTTTCCCATTTGGCAGTGCCAAAGCTAAGAGGAGTGAGGAGGTGGAGGGTTAAGCTGCTCTAGGAGACAGTTGCTGCTGTACAACAGCTCTCCCTGTTGGGTGTCCAGAGCAGAAAGTCAGTGAAGCTGGAGGGGGAGAAGAGTAGTTGGTGGGCTGTATAAAACAAAGAACTTTTCTCATTAAAAAAAATGTGGTCCTTTGAAGGCAGGAATCACCTCCAAAAGCAGGCAAACACCTATTACATTATTATCACAAAACACTACAAGCCAGAGATACAGACCACCTGCAGAAAAGCTGCTGCCTCTCTCAGTTCCTGTTTCATATTTTCAGCCCTACACATGTTTTGCATACACTTGGGGATTTAAAAAAAAATCCAGTGAATAGTCTGTGGGAGATGGGCTGTCAAAGAGTGCTCAGCCTGCTGGTCAGGGTTTGCTCTTCCAAAACACAGAGATCCTGCCCTTTGAGGGGAGTGAAACAGCCATCTTCTCTCACAAAAAGTCTCTGCTATTGCAGCCAAAGTCTGAAAGTTTCAGTAGTTTTTCCCAGAGTAGAACATGCCAGGTCTCTGCACTGAGCAGCCCTTAGTTCTCCTCCAGCAAACATGTTTTTGTTATTGGATCTTCTGATCCCAGAATCTGCATCTGATAACTGAGTTCAAGTGGTGACTGGGAAAATTGCCTTTGCAGCCCTTTTTCCTGTTAATTGCAAAAATAACCTGAGCTCTTCCTAACTATAGCAAAGTGTAAGCTGTCCATTTCCATCTTTCTGTCTTCAATGCAGAACAAAAATCAAGTAAAAATATTAGTGATATTTTTATTGTTTTTATTGTTATTGTTGTTGTTATTTTAAAGGCAATTCAGCAACAGAGCTCATCAGAAACTGAAGGAGAAGGAGGAAATACAGCAGATGCCAGCAGTGAGGAGGAAGGTGATCGGGTAGAAGAGGATGGAAAAGGAAAAAGAAAGAATGAAAAAGCCGGCTCAAAACGGAAAAAATCCTACACTTCAAAGGTTACCTTCTGACTTTTCCTGTTGTTATCCATGGGCATTTTTAACTGGAAACTGTTCACCTCATGGAAATTTGTTCTTCCTCCTTTAGCACTTTGATTCTGATACCATGACAGTGCTGTTCAGACAGGCAAAGGGGAGTGCTCTTACTTTGTGGACAGCCTTGGTGAGACACAACCTGAAATACTCTGCCCTGTTCCAGTGCCCACACACTGAGAAGAAGGTGAAACTATGGGAAGGAGATCAGAAGGGCTGGGAACAAAACCCTTGCAAAGATGGATTGATAGGTTTGATCATCTCAGATAGGTCTCTCCCCAAGAAGAAGGAAAAAATCCTTAGGACTGGGCCTCCTGAGAGTCATGATTCAGGTTTGGTTCCTGTCCAGGAGAACTGAAGCTTCCCCCTCCCATCTCCCAGAAGGATCTGGTAGGGCCAGATGTGCTCAACTGCTCCTCTTGGAGCTGAGTGTAAAATACTTCAGGATACAGAATGGGAAGGTGGAAGAACTAATTCATTAAGCAGGGAGTAGGATGCTCAGTTTGTAGGTGTAAGACCTGCACTGTAGTACCTACCAGCCCTGTTAATATCTCATGTAACAGTGTAGATCAGGAAGCTAAGAGTGATGTGTCTGTCTCACAGTGGCTGGTGGAGAAAATATCCTGAGAAGTGACACCTTTGGGTTCAGATAGACTTCTCACGTGTCACCTGGGGTGAAGAGGAGCAACATTATAGTCACTTCCTCTGGTTCTGTGTGTGTCTCCAGGGCTGCATTTACCTGGAAAATTGTGTAAAGTGTGGCAGAGACAATTTATTCACATTCATGTTATTCTTCTCTGAAAGTGAAAACTAATGGAAATGAGAAGAAGCAATCAAACTATCTGATCCAGGCACAGTTTGGGGGAGAATGTGAATTTTGTGGTTGATCCACCAAACAAAATGTATTTTCACCCGTTTTGTGTGTTTTACATCAGAAATTCAGGTCTGGTCTACCATCTTCTTTCCAGAAGACTCTGGACAAACAGAGGATTATGAAAATGGTGGCTTAATGCCACAATTTATCCTTTTGTGCTGTAGAATTGCATAACATAAAGGGATGTAAAGGAAAAGATGTATTGGTTCCACATGGCTCTTATGTTAATATATTAAAGCTGACAGCACTAAAAAAAAGTATGGAAAGCAGCTCTGCTAATGTTATTCTCATTTTACATCTCTGTATTTAATCAAAACTTTTGCCAAGCTGGCACCATCTGTTTCATTAACTAACAAAACCTACAGGTGACCCAGCACTAATACCCAGCTCCTATTACTGTGTCTGTCTTTCAGTCAATTGAGCTGCCAGCCTGTGCTGAACACAGAATTTCAGAGAAATTTCCTTCATTGGCGGCAGTAACTCCAGCTACTTCACCTGAAAAGTGCTTTTCACCCCATGTATCCTCCCAGTATTCACCTTGAACAAGGAAATGCATGATCAGACAGCATTCCACATACATTTCAGGAGTGTCTTTCTATGGCTGAAGCTCAGGTTTTAATTTTCACTTTGTTGTTGATCATTTTAGAAATCCTCCAAGCAGTCACGGAAATCTCCCGGAGATGAAGATGATAAGGACTGCAAAGAGGAAGAAAATAAGAGCAGCTCTGATGCTGGGGACGCAGGCAATGACACAAGAAACACTTCTTCAGATTTGCAGAAAACCAGTGAAGGGGTAATCTTCTGTTCCTGTCATTCACTTCCCATGCAGTTTGCTCCTGGGGGGCTTTGGAGCCAGGGGTGACCTGTGTGCACCATGTGCCACCTTCTTGGGTTACATTTCAGTGCTCAGGATGTGTCTAGAACAGAAACATGGACTTGGTGCCTGCAGTGTACAAATTTTGCTCTAAAGAAATGACTGAAAAAGAGCATTATTTTTGTTCTGACACTTGCATAGATGTCAGCTGAGAGGAGCTACTGAAAACCATGAGCTGGAATGATGCAAAATTGATGTGAGAGCAGAATCAGACTGTCTGCATAATGCATGTTGGCTCACTAACAGAGGGAGCCTGCTTACCCTTTCACACTTGTTTAATTTGTGGGGTTCCAGTATCTTCTTCAGAGTTCTTGAGGGTTCATGTGCTCATGACAGACTCTGCATACTGCAGGCTGCAGGGCAGATGCTGCCCTGGGCTAGGACCTTCCAAGGATGGGATATGCAGTCTGCTCCAGAGCAGCTTCATACAATCTCCTTGTGTGTTTTGTCAGTTGTGTGTTCATATCAATATTCCTTTGTTGTGGCCACAACAACAAGAGGGGAAGGCTGAGCAGGGGGATTAGCCTGGTAGCTGGTTACTCAGCCACCTTTAGCAACCCCTGCTATTTCTGAGCCTTTGGAGCAGCACAAGCCTCTCTGCTCCAGCACTTAGAGCTCAGCAGCAGCCCTTGAGCAGTGCCCATGCCAAGGCTCTGCCACGTGGGCAGCAGCCGGGCTGGGCTGTCACAGGAGCTGAGTGACACAAATCCCCAGGTGTGAGAGGAGCCCAGCCAGCACAGCTCTCAGCTGACACTGCTGAGGTGCCTTAGCACCCAGCTGCGTGCTCAGCCAAGCCCTTTCTCACAAAACACAACCTCTGGGCAGCTGCTGCTGGCTCCCCCTCAGAGACTCCTCCCAGAGCTTCCTTTCCCTGTGTCTCTCTGCAGTGCAGTGCAGTTGTTTTGTGACTCTGCTTTATAAAGACTTTGATAGGTGGCTCATGGAGTCACGAGGAAAATGCACACTCCCATCAACTCTGAGCAAGGTGCTGGCTTCAGCCAGGGACTGATGCAAGGAGACCCTGCCCAGCTGTGCCCTCCCAGCCTCTCACCCACAGAGTGTCAGAGGCTGATAAGGGTGGCCCACATTCTGCCTAGTGAACCCTGTGACACTCCCCTGTCTTCAAACAGGTATTTGAGGGAGAAAGCTGTTTGTAAGATGCATCTGAGGTATCAAGAGGTTCAGCAGGCCCTGCTGTGTTTCCCATGTTTGTGGCAGGGACAGGGAATATGTCTGTGGACTTCAGGCACATTTTCCATGTAAGGACAAAATGCTCACTGAGTTAGGTCAGTCACAGACTAAGTGGCTAAAACGTCACACAGGATGTTGGCTTTGTGGCTGTTGACATTCATATGGCTCTTTCTTCTGGGTGTGACATGCTTGTGACATGCTTGGGAGGTGGAGTCCAGCATTCTACAACATCATGGTGCTTCTCAGCATTTTCAGGATTACAGATATTTTAACCTCTGTGCTGAAATACTGTCAATAGTGTTATCCTTCCTGCCAGCACCAACTTGAAGCAATATCTAGAGTCAGTATTGTCATACCCCTGTGGGGAGGTGGCTCTGCTCTGGCTTCTGCAGCTCCACCATGCAGCCTTGAACTCATGCCTGAGCAACCAGTTTGTTGCTAGATCTTGGATGCTTTTAACGTTATGGAAAATGTGGAATTTTAGTCATACAAATTAAAGAGACAATGGGGATGTGGTTTTAAGAGCAGCTTGAGATAAAAGCACTGATAAGTTTGGAAAAGTTCACATCCTGATCCATGTATTTCACCTTGGCCATTTCTGCTGCAAAATCACCATTTGACACCTGAATCTCTTCAGCGTTTCGTTGAGGTTTTGTCAGCAGTGCAATTCTCTTTGAGGACCAGGAGGGGACACTCCATCTCCTGCTGCTCCTCAGAGCCCGACCAAGTGTCCTTTTAGAAGGTCTGCCTTTAGAAGACACGGAGCACTTGGGGGAACAGTAGCAGGTTCTTTTTGAGTTGGTGTTAAACAGCCAGCCCCACAGTGTCCGGGCTGGCGAGCTGGGGCACGGGGCCAGCTGTGCTGGACACCCAGACTGAGGCTCTGCTGCAGGGCACTGAGCTCCAGCCCTCACTCTTGGGCTTCTCTGCTGTAGAAAGGAAGGTTGAAAAAGACCCAACATGCACCTGGAGAGTTGGGATCTGATCCTTCTGCTCACACACATGAATTTAGACGAATGTCTCGACCTGCTGAAGACACCACCATAGATGAGATTATGGTCTCCTTAGAGTCACTGAGCTGGTGAGCAGAGCCTGACCAGGCAGTGTACAGAGGATGGGGTCCCTCCCTGCGGTGTGCAGAGCCCAGTGCCCAATTTGGCTGTCCCCAGTTTGGCCACTCCAGGACATTGGTGTGGCCATGAGATGGCGCCAGGAGCCTCCAGAACGGGCACGGGTGTGAGCCGGTGCTCATTCAAAGTAAGGTGCAGAAAGGTAAAAGATACCCTGAGTCAGACACCCAGCACAAGGGTGCAGGGCCCTGGTCTCAAGGACAGGTGGGATTCATTGCCGCGGTTTGCCACTGTGCCCAGCGGCTTGAGAGCTGCCTGCTCATGGAGGCTGGGCCACCATGGAGGCACATGTGGCTTGGCCACCCCAGGCAAGGTGCTTCACATGGACTGAGTGCCTTGGGCCACCATGGAGGCACATGTGGCTTGGCCACCCTACCCTGGGTGCTGCCCCTGGGCTGAGAGTGCCTTGGGCCCCCCTGCTCTGCACCTCCCAGGCCTTCCACTCAGACTGTGCAAGAGTTGCCTAGAGGAGACAAGCTTTTCTCTTAATGAAACTACTAATAATGAGATAGTAATTGCCTTTTATAATGCCTGGATTGCAGGCTGAAGAGCCATCTCTCCTCCTCAGATCAGATGGAGTCCTGCCTTTTAATCACACTCTTACCCTCAGCATTACAGGGATCTTTTTGAAGGGCTAACAGCCAAAGTCAGATGATTGCAGGAGCACCTTCACCTATATTTTTTAATGAAAATTCTAACCTCCAGGTGGTAGAGGTAAGCTTGAAAATGTGAAATGATGGCTTCCTGAAGACTTAAACCCAGAGCAAATAAAAGTACTTTCAGAGCTATTATATTTTTTCAACCAATATCGTACTGTTCAAGGGCTCAACTTGTGATTTTCTTTTTATCCCTTGGGTAGACAAAGGTGCTTTCTCTTTTTGACCTCCATCCCTTAGTTTCTGAGCTATTCTTGAGTACTACAGGCACTCTCAAGAAAGAAATGTTTCCTCAGTCCCAACCATAGTTGGTAATTGTGTCCCATCACTGCGTTGTTTTTCAAGCTCTTTCCCTAACTGTTGTTCTTTGTCTGATTCCTTCCCCAGAAAGATGCAGAGCCTGAAGCTCAGGGGTTAATCATCCCATATTAGTTAAATAATAGTGTATTAGCTAAGACAGCCCATCCCAGAGTTTGCTCAGATCTTGAGTCACAGAATCGTCCCAGAACTCTTCCCTGCTGTTAAATACTAAATTGTTTTGGCTTTCTCAGAATATCACGTAAAAAGAATTTTCTGGTGGAAAGGTATTCATGGCTCTGTGTTGTTTACTTTCATGGTATTAAATTAGTTCATAAATGAGTGAATTCATGGCAGCAGATTTACATTCCTCATTTAAATCTCTGGTGACTTGTGTCTGTAGTTCTTAGCTGGCATAACTCTGAATCTTCGTAACTGAACACCTAAACTGCTTTTACTTTACTTTCTGGATGGCCACGTACTCATGTTTGAAAGCTGGCTGTGGTTCTGGCCTTACTAGAGAGTGTTTGAAGGGTCAGGCCAACACACAGGGTATGTGGCAAGTTTTCATTTTGGCATTCACTGTTTTACTGACAGTCTGGGCAGTGTGTTGGTAAAAGAGGCATTTGCTTGGTGTTCAGGTGCAGGAGGCGAATGATTTTACTCTCTTCAGAAAAGAATAAATTTTCTGGAAATGAGATACATTTTCTTGCTTCTGGTACAGCCTGAATATTAAAATGCAGTAAAGGACTGTGATCCTTTTTCTCACACTGACAATCAGTTACCAACTGAGTCAGTGGATCTATTTGTGGAGGCAACTGCCAGCGTGAATAAGGGGATCAAAATCTGGTCCAAAATTATTGCCATCTGACACCATTGCATTTGGGAGAACATATTTACAACAGCCTGTGACCAGGTTTTTTTGTTGTGGCACTCTTGTGGGGTAGCAACAATCCCAGTTACTGCTGTGAGGTACAAGTGTAATGGCCAAACTGGCAGAGAAACACAGGTTCACTGTGTCCTTCTGATGGGGTTTTGAGATGTTTGGTTCCTTTTCTCTTTTTTACTTATCAGGAATAACACTTGTCAGGCTGCATAACAGGTCAGGGGGGCTTATCAGCATTGAAAGCATAGCATTTAGGGCTTGGTACAATGTAAAAGTATTTTGTACAAAAGATGAAAACAGAGTGTTTTTCTGGCTGATTTTCTTTTCCTGCAATTTGAGGTATGCTAAAATTTACCCTTCAAAGCAAAAGATAATATTTGTAAGAACGTGTCTAAGTATTGCACAGTAAAAAATTCTTTGCAAAAATCAAATAGTGGCATAGTATATGGTGTAAGGAGTTGTGTTGTCTGCTGCCTTCAGGACAACAGCACTGCTGGCTAAGGACATGGGAAATAACTCAGAGGAAACATAAATTAAATGTCTGAATGCAAGTTGAGATTAAAGCAGCCAGTACAGATGAAATATTTGCAGCTCTGTGTACACTGAATCCTGTAACCACTTTGACCTCAAAGCAACACAGAATAACAACTATTGTACAGAACAAGTAAACAATTATCCTTCTGCCCATGCAGTTTTACACTACAGGATGGCTGAATTAGTTGCCAGACACTGTTAAGGAGGTAATCTTCAGTGCCAGGAAAACAGACAGTAGTTTGTAGGTTTAGTTTTGTTCCCTGCTCTGTTTTCTGTGTGCTGCCATTGATAACAGAAACTTTGCCCTGCAATCAGTCAGACCCTTGCTCTCTCCATTGTGTGCAGCACGGCACACGTTGTACCACAGCTTACAGTGTGGCTGGGAGACTCGTTCAAACAAAGATGTTTGAGAGTTGTGTTTCTGGAGAGACGGGAAACCATGGAGACCAGGGGAGGTGCTCGGGCTGCTGCATCCCCGAGCTGCGGGCAGGGAGGGCTGAGCCTGGCCAGAGCCCTGCCCCTGCAGCTCTCCCTGCTGGGAACAGCGACCTGCTGCCCTGGGGCACCTGGCACTGCTGCCAGGAGGGGAACATGCCACTGGAAGCTCGAAAAGCCTAGAGGATGACTTGCATTATCTGTCTCTTTGTTGTCCCTCCTGTGCCACAGCAGCTGTGTCTGTGACACAGTGTGGAGGGGAGGTGTTCATGTTCCCAGCACCTACCCAAGGATGATCATACCCAATCTTCTGGACCTAGCCCAGAAGGGAATTGTGGTTAATAATTGCAAAGGTTTCAAGCTCCAAAAGGACATTTTTCTGTACTGGATCTGAGAGTTCCAGCACAGGAAGCAGCTGTGTTAGCCCATCCTACCTGTCAGTGCTGGGCAGCCACTGCCAGTGGGAACCTCAGCAAAAAGCAGGGTTTGATTGACTCATCATGTGCAATTGTTTAATTGGGTGTCTGAGTCTGAAGGGAAAGGAACAGCAGTGAACCCCTCCAAAGCATCTCTAAGTAAGATCTCCCTGACTTTGAAACAGGAGAGAGGCCTCTGGAGTGTGGTGTGCTGGATGGGCAGCACATGGTTACCCTTTTGGGGGAGTCAGGGCTCTGGTAGTTCCTGTAAGCCTGAGCACTTGATAATAACCCCTGATTGTGTGTCCGTAGCCAGGATGTACCAGGACCTCCCACACAGACAGCACAGGTTTCCATTTTTATTCCTCACAAAGCGCTTGTCATAGGAGAGAACTGCACTGACCAAAGACAGGGAAGGTATTGTTGTAGTGTTGTAGGAGAAGGGATGCCTTGCCCAGAGGTGGGTGGTCATGGTGCACTGCATGCTGTCATGTTGCTGGCTAATGTAACCTGTCCGGGGGCCATCAGGTGAATTTTGCCGTCTCTGTTCAATTGGAGGAAACCAAGACTTGTATCTCTTGCTGTGATCACGTGAGGACAGTCTGATCCTGATCCCACCAATGTCAGGGAAAGCAAGGGCTGACCTTGACTCACCCGTGGGAGTTCCTCTTCTGTCATCACCTTACAGTGAACTGGAGCCAAGCTGTTTCCTTTTCAGAAGCAGCATTTGGATCCCCTAGAGATGAAAATGTTTATCTTTGCTCATGCTTGCTAAGCTTTCCTGCGTTTGAACAAGAGGGTGCTCTTGTGGCTGGACATCCAGGAGTGCAGCAGTGCCTGAGCTTCTGCATGAAGCCCATCAGTGATTTTGTGCAGTGGAAAAAAAACAAAAATTGGTTGTGCCTGAAGTGTGCTACAAGGTTTGTAATGGAGTGACTGGGGGAAAAACCCACCCACATATATTCAGTATTACTGAATACAGCCCTAAATGTTTACTTTTAAACTGTGCTCATTAATATTTTGTAGTGATATATTCAGTTGATGTAACAAAGCCGTTTTCTCTAGAAAAAATTCGTTTGAAAGAACAAAGTGGTTACTTGTACCTGTGACTTAGAAGTGTGGAAATATAACATCAATTGTATCCAGTTTGATGCAGCATGTTATTTCTTACATTAAATGTGACTTCTTTCTCTTTCTCTTTCAGACTTAACCAACATAATGACTGCTGAATATTAAGGGAAAACACAAGAAGGTTACATGTTTGGTTGTCTAATATTCTTGGATTTGATATGAGTCACCACATCTGTTCATTAGTACCATCAACAGCATCCCAGTTTGTATGCACATTATTCACATTCCTATCTGTTGTGTTTGCAGAAATGACATTTTTACCCTTTTTTCTAAGGGTTACTTTTTGATTTTCATATTATTTGGTTGCATGAAGTTGCCCTTTTCCAGTGGCTGAGGTTTATGAAGATATCGCATACTTGAACATGTTTTAGATTCCTTTTCAAGACAGAAAAGGCATAACTCCAAATTATATCATTCTAAATCAACATTTTTAAACACAATTAATCTTAGAAATGAGTCCCCTCCATACAATGCTACAATAATCTTCCACATACAGACATAATTTTAAATTTTCCTAGATCCATTCTCTCTTGGGTTTTGATCAGTTTACAACATGAAAGAAAAATTCTTCTTCAGTTGAAATCACCACCAAGTTCAATAATGTAATAAAATACCTTTCCTTATTAGAAGTACCTAGCTAGTTATACTCTTAATACTTCTCCAAACCATGATGTAATGTACACTATCTGACTTAGTTCCTATATGTGGAGTTAGTGAAAGTCTTTTTGTGTTTCTTTAGATTAATACAAGGATTTTTCCAATGCCAACACAATTTGAAATCATTCATTTGGATGCTTTCCATTTTTAAGCTTACTGTGATATACAGCCCTATGGGAAACCAAAACAAAACATCAATTTTAAATAATGAAAGGCTTAAAAAAGGATGCTGTCATTCTGGCTTTTTTTTTTCCTTTTGGAAATAGAACTAGACTAGTAAGTAAGCATTCCAAATCCATTACTCTGTGTACATTATTGTTGCTATTGTGATAATAGAGATTTTTATTTATTTTTATGCCAGCTTTTATTGTGAAAACATATTTAGTCTGGTTTTATCAATCCTTGTTATGCTTGTCCTTGGAACATCTTTTGCGTATTCAAGGTTTGTAGTTGATGAGTTTACTGTAAAAAACTAAAAAAAAACACAAGGAAAAAAAAACCAAAAAAACACCAAAACAAAACAAAAAGGAAACAAAAAAAATGTATTGTTTTTACAGAATAAATTTATTGGAATGTGTATTGGGAGTAAGGTTTGAGGTTGTAAGCAACTAAGTTAGCGTCATATTTGGCTTCATACGTGTAATAATGTGAGGTATTAATGTAAGTCAAGTATTAAAGCAAAACATTCTGTTAACATGAGTTGACCATAATAGATACAAGTGCAGGTGAGATCTTTATTTTTTCTGTACTTTGCCTTTTCTGGATAACAGGAGGTCATTAAATTCACCTTGAATGTATTCAAAGTTTCTTTCCAGAATCAGAAGTAACATCAGAGGCTCGAATACCTGTTTGTGAGCCAGCACATCCTGTGACAGCCCAGCTGGGTTTGTTTCCCTGGGAAGAGGCACTGGGATGGAGCTGTCCCAAAGCCCAAGGAGCTGCACCAGGGATGCTGGGTGCCAACAAGCACTGCCTGAGGCGTGCTGTGGTTGGTTTGGACCTGCCCCTTTGGCTGGAGGTGTAAAACCTGGGGCTCTCCTCTGGCTGCTGCTGGGAACTGCAGTGTTCAGCAGGAGAGTGTTACAGCCTGCATTTCTCAGTGCTCTGAAGGTCCCTTCGTGCAGGGCGCAGCACACAGGCATGTCAGCTGCTTCCTTGTTACTGATTAGACTTAAAAATAAAATTCTTTCAATCCAAACGCCAAGAAGTCAACAAACCCAAATAAAGTGTTTCCAGTTAAAACGTATCAGCTAGTTTCATCTGTGAGAAAGGCACTAGGTGTACTGCTTTTAATATAAATACACATAGAAGGCATAGAAATAGCTGTAATTGCAAATAGAAACGTAAGCTGCCCAAACCAAGGTCGCTGTGTTGGCTGCTGCTTGTTTCTGAGCCAGCAGCGTTAGCAAAAGTAGCTGCAGAGACACAGCCAAAGCCACTCCTCTCTGGAACACACGAGCTCAGGGGCTCACAGCCCTCTGTGCCCAGCCCACAAGTGCTGCTGAGCACCTGCTCGGCTTCAAGCAGGTGAGCAGTCCTGGCAGAAGTGAATCCTGAAGAGAATTAACAAAACTACATGATTTGCTTATCATATATGGAGTCTTACCATAAGAGTTGATTGCTTCTTAAAAGATTTCTTGGGATTTTTAACAAGGTCGACCCACAAGACATACTTTTGACAAATAAAACATGTGCATGTGACAGAGTTATGTATGTTAATTTTTCATGCTTCACTATGCTGACCTTCATGTTGTGCAGTAGCTCTGAGCAGGGACTGCTAGCGCTGCTATTCCTCAGCGTGCGGAGGCTAAACACTGACATCATTATTATTATTTAACTTCATGCAGTATTTCTAAAACTGTCAAAGCAGCTTACTTAAAAATAGCTGTGGGAACTGGCAATGCACTGCAAAGTCACAATGTTGAGAAGTGGTGCTAAAGGCAGTTGTCTTTATTTTCCCTTTTTCAGTAGGATAAACAGAGCAGCCCGTGCGACTACACAGTTGTGCAATTTTACACATCTTACACGCTTCATTTGGGTTCCATCTGAGCACTTCAGTTACATCCCAACCCAACTATATACATAGCCAAGGACAGGAGCTGGAAACAGTTCTGCTATTCTGGTTTTTCTTCTTGTTTTGGTTTCATGAAAAACTCTGGCTTGTTGACACACCTGTAAGCGAACAGCTGAGGAAGAATCCCATACATTATGTTCAATATCAGGAAAAACTCTTTTGCTTCTTCAGGGACTCTGTAGATGTAAGGAGTTCGAGCATGAAGAGAAGCACCAATATGGGAAAATTGAGCCTGCGGTGTGTATATAACACATATATTAAAAACAGGTAAAGTTGATGTATATTTTTGGAAAGATGGCATAATCTACATGCAAGTCTGCATCTCCAGTGACATTTTCCAAGCCAGCCCTTATTTTTATTCCAGAATTATCCATCATACTTTTGCACAGTGGTATAAAAATACAGTCTAAACTAAAATCATTAATATCTTGGTGTATGAGGCATAACTGGAACCATCAGTGGCATGGTAAGAGGTTTGTTTTATGCACATGGTGGCACTGATAATTTTATCAGGTACAGGATTCCACCCTGGCTTTCTGGGCCATAATTTGTGCTAGAGGGTCCGCAGAAAAGTGGCCACTGAAGGGCACATCCCTGCAGAGCCCAGTCAGGGCAAGGGCTCTCACCCACCTGCCTGGGAGGGTTGTTGGGAGTTTGGCATCACTCTGAGACACTCACTCTGAGTAAAGTCAGAAAGGAGAGTCTTGGAACCTATGTTAGTTCTGGTTTGGGTTTGGACTTCTTAATCTTAAACCCAGATTGTTCCAGAGTCTGATCCCACAACTCCTGATGATTTCAGAAAATGTCTGCAATATTTGGGTTTCAAGCTTGGGCTGGTTTGAAGCATAAATTGAGCATACAGTGAAGGTTATAGGCACAGACAGGCTTGCTGGCCTGAAGCATATTTTTAGCATAAACAAACATTTAAAGATAGAAGTGTCAGGATAGTCGGTGTCTTTTGTTTCCATCTGTTACCTGCTATTTCAAGCCACTGCTCATTCACATTAACCATTGTGTGTCCAATTTTTTAATTACTATTTAGTTAGCTAGCAGTGAAGGAGATCTGAGGAGATGAACATCAATTTAACCATAAGGAGAGCACTGGGACACCAGGATTTTAGGAACACAGAGGAGTACACTATGGCCAAAGCACATCCTCTGTTCTGGCTTCAGCAGGAGTCAGTTTGGCCTCACATAGAACATGGTTCTGGTCACAGCAGAGTAGAAGGGGAAATAAAGTGCAGGTGCTTCAATACACCACCCCAGCAAAAGGTTAGGCTGAGACCATCCATCAAAACAGAAATAGAAATTGGTTTCAGGTGATTCCAACCACCTCAACTGAATTGGGAGAGCTCATTGAGCAAACCTGAGCCAGGAAACAAAGTAATCAACAAAATCAAATACAAACACACTTCAGCAGAGTGCCACTTAGCACGTTTCTGTAAATAGCTATTGCACTGCAACCAGATGTTGAGGGGCACATTGTCAGCAGCCTTTTTATATCGGCCTGGTAACTCACTCTGTCTCTTGCAGCCCATTTGTTCTCACCTGCCCAGGCAGGCCCTGCCCGTGGCACCTGGGTGGGCCTGGTGCCATCCCTGCTGTCACCCCTGCTTCTGTGCCCACTGTCACCCCCCTGTGCCATCCCTGCTGCCACCCCTGCTTCAGTGCCCACTGTCACCCCCCGTGCCATCCCTGCTGTCACCCCTGCTTCAGTGCCCACTGTCACCCCCTGTGCCATCCCTGCTGTCACCCCTGCTTCAGTGCCCACTGTCACCCCCGTGCCATCCCCATCCCTGCCCACTGTCACCCCTGTGCCATCCCCCTGTTTCAGTGCCCACTGTCATCCCTGCTGTCACCCCCTGTGCCATCCCTGCTGTCACCCCTGTTTCAGTGCCCACTGTCACCCCCGTGCCATCCCTGCTGCCGTCCCCTGCTGGGGGAGCCTCCTCAGCCCGGCAGCAAAGCCCCCTCACAGCACAGGGCAGCAGACAGACAGACAGACAGACAGACGGACAGACAGCTCCCAGTGGGCTGCAGGCAGGAGGTTTGGGCTGTCTGGTGTTCCCCCAGACACCAAGAGCGTTTTAGAGCCTTGTCAGGGGTGAAGAAGCTGCAAAGGATTGTGAGGCCTGCCTGCCTGCGAGCGTGGCCAGCTGTGCTTCAGAGTAAGTTGATTGTAAATTTCTCACAGCTCACAGCAAGCCTCGTCAGAAGGAGCTGTAAGGGGATGCTTCTGAGAGACCCAGAACTCCCAGAGCCTCCAAGATGCCTGAGTATCTAAGCCTTACTGTGTGGTCTTGTCTCTTACAGGGGTTGTGGCACATTAGTGAGCTTTAATTGTTGTAAAACCAAAAAGCAGCAACATGATGTCCTGTCTGTAGCCTACAAAGCTTTTTAGTGGTTAATGATGCACCATATAATGAAGTTATTGTTTATTAGACTTGTTTTTCACTGTAACACATGGCTTCTTCTTTCATTACCAAGGAGGATATTTAGGTCTGTAAAGTCTTTTTTTTTTTTTTTTTTTATTTGATTTGCCTCTGTGAAAATTGTGTTATGTCTTTAATCTCCTGTGTTTCTCTTCCATGACTGTTCTCTGCCACTACTTTTTTTTTTTTTTTTTTCCCCCTTTTTTTTTTTCTTACTTGGAGCAGGGGATTTGTCTTAAAAGCAGATCTCTCACTCAGCAGTGGCCCAGTGCTGCTCTCCCTTCAGGCAGACTGGCACCAAACCCCTAAATCTGAGCTGTCAGTCCCTGCAGGGCTCTGTGCCTGTGTGCAGTAGGCTGGTGAAACCTTGAGCCTGTTGTGTTACCTCACTGTCATTGGGGTCTCTCAGCAAATGAACCATTCCTTGGTGCTTTCTGTTACTATTCCCCTCTCCAAGTGGAGAATTTGGAGGCTCCAACAAACCCCTGAGCCTTGCCTGAGAAATCAACCAGAGATGCTGCAGGTATCCTCCTAAGGTAGCCTTACATGGCCAACATGCAGCCTTTGTCACCCCTGAAGCCTTGGCCGCTCTGCTCCTCGGGCACTCCCAGCAGGTGGAAGCTGCTGGCAGCTGCAGTCTGGGTCTGCCTGCTTCTCCCTGACCTCCTTGTCTCTGTGAAGCAGTCTGCACTTGGAATTTTACAGTATTTTTTGCCTTGTTGCCTAATCATAGGCAGTATTTCAAATATTTTTTACCCTGCAGTTAAGGACAGAGGAAAGACCCAGAAAAAGGTTAGGAGTCCTTCTTCACTCTGTGCCTTCTCTCTAAGACTGACTAAAATCAGGCAAAGACTGTAACTTTGGAAGGGTTTGGACCTGGTCTCATGGAGCCTAACAAAGCCATCAAATAGAAGGAGAGTAACCTAGAAAAATACATTTATTTGGGTTTAGGGTCTCTGGTAGACAAGAAGCACTGCAGAAAGTAGCCACAAAAAAAGGCAGGGTTATGGAAAACACTAAGAGAGAGTAGAGGTAAACTTTCTACATTTGAGAAAACAGAGAAATGGGCTGCAGAGAGTTGGTGAGACTGATTGTGGCTAGTAAGGCTGTGGCTCTTCATCCTTCTCACATGGCTCACTTGCATAGGGAAATACCAATTTCATTAAGTTCAGAGGCTGTTCCAACCCTTTTGTGTAATCAAAGCTCCTGGTAGTTCATTTATGTGAAATTCAAAGAGCTCCTCCTGAAGCTTCAGAAAGTCTAGTAATTACTGGGTCTCAACTGGGTTTTGAGTCTGAATGTTAGTAATGGAGTCATTCCAGCTGAGAGTTATTTGTAATTCTGAAAATCAGTACATGTGTGTCTGTGTGAAAGGCTAGTAGGCACTTTGGAGGTTCTTAGTTTAGATGCATCACATGGTATTTTGTGACTTGTTTTTGTAAAAAGTACTTCATAATGATAGAAATAAAAATAATTAAAATCTCCATGTTCCCCATCTGTAGGAGCAGTGTTCATTCCCAGGGAGCAGTGCCCACTGCTTCCACCCTGAGACATTTACCATTACTGGACCTTGTGTGTGAGAGGAAGCAAAGTGTGTTTTGGTAACTGCATGTGTTTTAATTATCAATCAAGTGTTTGAACTTAAGGTAACAGTAGACAAATCTGTAAATGTGGTTTTTGCCTCAAAATGACAAAGCACCCAAATAATCAAGAAAGAGCCCTCAAGTCTTTGTAACCTGCATTTTACATCCCTGGTTGGTCACAGTTTACCAAGTCAAATCAATTAAATCTTGTGCACTTGTAGGATAACTGAAGTTCATCCTGCAGTGCATTAAAGTCAAAGTGACAAAAAAAACCCTTTCAAATGTCAAAAACTGTTTTTTGAAGCAAGATAAAATAGGAAGAGAGAACAGCAACATAGAGTTATCCTTATCAGTTTCTATCAGCCCACAGCATTTACTGGTGCCAGGATGAGCTTTAAATAGTGAAATGGGAAATGCTGGGTGTTAGTCTAATGTGTAAATGGACATCCTGAGGCAGAACCACAAAGAACAACAGAGGGGTTTTAGACTTCAGCAACAAAGTTTAGGTACAAAGGACTGTTTAAAAAAAAAAAAGTGATTATTTGTTACAGGAAACATACAAAAGGGGGGAAAAAAACCCCAAACCCACCAGACTGGGAGGCTGAGCTTTCTGGTAAGTTTGCAAGGTTGTGATAGTTGGCACATTCTGACTTCTGATTTACCTTCTCTTGTGTTAAAAATCTTTGAAGGAGTGTTTTTTTCCCTGATTTTCTGGGCAATATATGGAACCTGAGTAATCTGTCAGTAGGGGAAGTTCCCAACAAAGCCTTGCCTACTTAGCTAGCTTGTGCTTTTTTTTTTTAATTAGATTTTGGCCAAACACAGTTGTACAATATTTATGATACTTTTCAGCATCTAAACTTCCCCATTAATGTTTGCCACATTCTGTTTTGATATCACATGGTAGTTCAAGATTCTCTATAAACTGGTAGAGAAAGAAAAAGTCCTATTCTCTGTGATAACTGCTCCCGAATAGAAAATATCACTCCACCCTTCGTATTGGGCAGTTAAAGTGGATTGTAGTTTGTATCTATGATTATCTCAGACCCGAGGAACCACGTGTTGGTTTGTGTTTGTCTGATAATGGTATTTGAATTACAGTTATTGCTGTGTCCCTATGTTGTCACTATTGTGGCAGGATTATCGTGCTTATTTTCTGTGTTGTCTGGATGTTCTGAGCACTCACATTTCATTTCCTATGTACAGAACAAACCAATTGTCCCTGTGTCTCATCTGTTTAATGCTCATCTGTCTGTCATAAGTCATTTACTAGTTCCTGTTGAATTGTTTTGGTCAGTCTTCTCATGAGCATCAGCCCCATTTAGTAATTAACTACAGTTGTTTATTTAAGAGAACCAGAATGGAATGAGTAAAAGAAAAATGGTCATTGTCTGCTGTTGGGAGCACAAACACTTCTGAGTGTTCCTGTGGTTTGTGGCCCAGGAGGTTCCCTGAGTTCTCTCAACATCATCCACTGATATTGTACATTTTGTGTGACAAGGAGATACTTTTTCTCTTTATATATTTCAAACTACCTACTTGACCAACACATATTATGGAAACAATGTATTGTGCTGTTGTGTTGTGTTTGGGTTTTGTTGGGTTTTTTTACAATTGACTGTCACAGCTTATGGATGGGCTTCCTTCATGATGCCAGCTAAAGAGTGCATGGTGCTTAATAAGGTTTAAATGAGCCCAATAAAAGCATTGTGTAGAAGGAGAGAAGTCTGCTAAAGCAAGAATGTGGTCATTAGAGAGTAGTAGATTTGATTATTCCCTCCCTTAAATTAAGGGGTTTTTACAGATATGAAAGGTGATCTGGGTTACATTAGCACAAAACCTACATGGGAAGATCAAGCCCTGGGCCCCTTATTCATTCCATAGGTCTCTACTTATTATAAAGTAATTTAAAAGTGAAGATTTTGCAAAGAAGTACCTGAGCTAGTCCTCCAGCATGTATGAGGGTCAAATCAGGCATCCAGGAGCAGCCAGGCACCAGCAGGCCATACAGAGCAATCACATAGTATGGCACAGAGTAGAACATGTATGCCAGCATCTGCATTCCAAACACAAATATCAGTTCCTCTGCAGTGTGAGGGAGGTGCATTTAAAAATCAGTGAGCTGCTCACTGAGAAGTTGAGACTACGCAAAACTACACTTCTGGCAGCGGTGATTCCCAGGCTTTTTTGTCACACCTGGATGCTGTTGACTGGATCCAGCTACCCTAGGGTCTCTGGTGGCTGTTGTCTCCTTGCCCCATCCACACACACTTCATCCAGGACACGTATTCCTGCCCCTTGCTATCTTGAGACCATGCCAAAAAGCATGGCCTGGCTTAACTCCTTAAGGCAGGGAGCCTTTGTCAGGCTCCACTGCACTCCCAGCTGGGAGCTGTGGGACACAGCTGTGTCCTCTGTGTCCCCCTGTGCCCTCTGACTGCTTTGGGCCCTGTCCCCCTGCAGCAGCCAGCCTTGCAAAAGAATGTGAACATCAAATTCTGCAGAACTAAAGCACAGTGTTCCCCCATCTGCAGTGATTTTTGTATGCAGTGCCCTTTTTCAAGAGCGTGTCCCTGGGGATGGAAGTGCAACGTGAGCCTAAGGAGTCTAGTCCTACTGCACCCTTTCTTGCTCCCTAATTCCAGACTGAAAGTCTACTTTGCCTTTCCAAGGAAGGGAAATGAACACAAAAAGCACACAGATCTGTGTCATGGGCTGTGTTAAAATAATCCTGAGTAATTAGGATGTGTAGCTCCATGTAACCAATTTGAACCTAAGTTAAGCTTATCACAATGAGGAGTTGGTATCCTACAATGGCTAGAAATGGTATAGAAAATACTCTTTAATTTGCCATGAATGATAATTCCCATATTGATCTTGTCATCTCTGAAGGCCATGGCTTCATCCTTGTTTACAAATCCCTCCTTCCCACTCCCTGGCAGTGCTTTACCTGGAGCTTGGGATAGGCAGCAGGATCCTTTATGTAGGGCTCATGCAGTTGGATGTACAGGCGGCACAGCTCCGCAGGGCAGTCCAGGGCAATCTGACAAGAGGTTTTACAACTTCCTGTGATCAGGTTGTTCTGAAACCAACTAACCTGACATGTGTTACCAGCCCTAGGGGTGTGCTTGTGGTCTGCAGCACGGCTACCCTGGAGCTTGCAAAGGTGATCCATGTGATCACCAAATAAAAGGAGAAATGCAGCAGCTCCTGCTCAGAGGGTTTGTGAGGAAGGGCTGGCAGCCTGCTTTGAAGATTTTGACTGGGAGATAATTTAGCCAGTTGGCTATGCTGTTGTAAAAGTATAATTGCTATTGATTTGCTCTGATAAATAGCCTTTGATCCCACCAAATGAACTTCCCAATGGAAAATTGCTGTAAGAGTGGAAACTTCAGGATAAGCACCCAGTTTTAGGATAGCAAGCTATGGATGTAGTCCAAGAAAAGAGCTGCCCTGGGACAAGGCAGCAGTGCAGAGCAATGCATGAGACAGGTGTTACTTACAGTAATAATTTTTGAGAGTAGTAAAGGAGGGGTTATTGGATTTTACATGCCTATAGGAATAAAAAGTTCTGAATAAACATGGATAAATTGCAGAAATTGCACTTTTTGTGGTAGGCCTTAAAACTACTACAAAAAATTCTGCTCTAAATTGAGCTAGCAATGCATGTGAGCAGCTGTCCCTGGGCTCGTCTGTGGCATCATTAATGCCTGAGCTACAGGGCCGAACAGCAAGTTCTGCACAGCTCAATTTCAGGTGCATTTGGTGTGTGACTCTGAGGGGGCAATGCAAAACTTTACAGTCAATATTCCTCCCTGATCTTTTCCAACACGGGCATCCAAGAAGCAGGTCTGAGTGGACTATAATGGATTGTGTTTTATGAACTTCTGCACAAAATTATGGTTCCTGCACCTTACACAGAGATGTTCAGTTGGTCTCTGTATGTTCAATCAAGGCCAGTAAGCAATTCCTGCTTGGTGAATAAGGAAATTACCACAGTCTCAAAATCAACCAAAAAAATTCCTTGAGAAACGAAGTGGGACTGCAGAACCAAGTAAGACCATGAGACCAATATTTTCCACAATGAAATTAGAGGTAAACCAGCTGATTTCACCTGTATCAGTGGTGCTCTGAAGTAACATGATCTATAGGAAATAAAGCAGTTTGACAAACTGGAAAAAAAATGTTTCTGAGAGGCAAATTTTAAGAGAAACAGGAGGTGAGAGAGGAATGTGAGCAGCACAACTACAAAAGGACAATCTGCTCTAGGTAAATAAAATGTTGCTGGGTATTTATCATCACCTCCTACTTGAATTATTCCAGAAAGGATCAAATCTACAAATCAAGCAAGCAGGCAGTTATCTGAGATGCCCAAACATTTGAGCTGTGCTCACTGAATGATACACAAGTTTCATTTTGCTTAAGACAGAAAATGCATTAGAGCTGACAAGGGAATAGATTTACCTATGACTGGATTTAGTCCTGAAGGCATTTTCAGTTCTGCTCCCTTCCCTCAGAAATTTTGATTTAATCAACTATGCTTAGAGAGCAACCATTTTTTAAAATTGTCTCTTGGTAAGTAGAAACAATGTGTGTTGTTCACAACATGGATTTTTTTTTTTTCATTTTAGATGGAAATGTTCTCCTCTATCTCATGCAGTGTAAGCTAACTTGGTTTTGTATATAATTTTAAATATGCATTACTGCTTAGAAAAACATGAATACAGAATTGCTTTAGTTGCTTTGTCTCCATGTTCTGGGCCACAAATGGAACAACAGACCAATGAAAACAGTTTTAGGTCATGTTGATTTCCTCTTGGGATGCTATTTACTCTGGTGGTTGTGCACTTCCTTTTGAAAAAACATGCTGCACACAGCACAAAATGGAGAAGCAAAGCACCAATAGTTATCATATGTAATTTATCCTTTTATATCTGAGGCCTGTTTGAGCCCAAATGTTACAGGATTTCCCCTGACCACAATGTACGTGCTTTTTCATACAGACTCAAATTTAAAAGTTCGACTGAAAATTAGCTTGAATTATTAAAATATCTTCAACTTACCATGCCCCTGAATATGCAAAACCCCGTGGCCAGAATGAGGTATGCAGCTAACATTAAATCTATTGGTCTTCTTAAGAGTCCTTTCTTCTGCACCTCCTGAACCACCTGCAAGACAGAACAGGGCTGGGGGTACATCCTGCTCCATGGCACTGCATCCCACTCCAGCCACTGCACACAGGGGGGGGGATGAAACATCACATCTGAGTTCAGAGACACAAAGATTTCCACCTAAAAAGGCAACTCCAGACTTTATAGGATGTAGTGAGAAGAATTCATCTGAATAAGCTCTAGA
The DNA here is from genome assembly GCA_024865655.1 of Emberiza elegans. Lineage (NCBI taxonomy): Eukaryota > Metazoa > Chordata > Aves > Passeriformes > Fringillidae > Emberiza > Emberiza elegans. The sequence goes on from JALJVW010000398.1 coordinate 9,893,340, forward strand.
AATTGATGGATCCAAGTGAAGCCATCTCAATATAGATTAGTGTCATTTCAAGCAACCTAAATCAAATGAGCACTAACTCTGCAATCACCTAAGGCTCTAAAGCAGCATAACTTCTTCAGAATTGTCTTTTTGTAATTGGAAATAATTTGTTTTCCTGAATGCCCCCATGTAGAAAAGCCTTGGAAATGTAGGTTTGTCTCAAACATTTGAAGTTCAATCTAGTATGCTTTGTGGAAGGACTGGATCCATCTCATTATTGAATGCTGGTTTTCAGCAGCTTGTGACACTATTAAAACTAATGGACTATCACTGGCATAAAACAAAAGCTTTTCTGTGGCTGGTTGAGCCCTCTGCTGAGTTCAGTGAGCAAATATTGTATGTCAGTGTGCAGTGCAGAAATAGAGAATGAAATGTGTGTATGGAATAGGAGGAAACCCTTCCTCTTCTGTCACTGAACCCTGGGAATGCCTGGGCTGGCACTGAGGCACCTCCAATGCCTGGCTCTGATCTTGTGCCTCCTTTTCTCAGCACAGGAATCCCCTGCTGCAGGGACAGAGGGGAGGGATCCCATTCTGCATTTCCATGTCTAATGGGGAAGGTGCCTTGGGGGACCAAAGGCATCTCTTTGCCTACACAGTAAAACCTACATGGAAATCATTTGAGCTGTGCTTTCTGCAAGTGTAGTCACAGACAAAATTATAAACACATCAGAGTATCTTTGTGCAGTTCAGAGGGAAAACTTCCCCGTGTGTATGTGTTACTCATTTCCTCTTCCTTTTTATTGGCCGCTTGTTGGCATGCAGGCAGCAAAAGAAAAACCTGATTTCCTTCCTGTTATACACTTGTGGAATTGTCTCCAAAGTGCAAAACAGAAATTAGGATGCAGGGGCACAGTTGAAAGCACACAGGATCAAGATACTCACAATAAAGTTATTAAATCAGGAGAAACAAGCAAGCACAATTTCTGAGTAAACAGTACAAAATCTGGATTACAGATTAATAAAATAAAGGCTGTGGCAAACATAAACCATCCCTTTTATAACTATTTTTTCTCTGATTTTCTTTTAAAGGATCTTTTTCAGAAAAAAGTGGCACCTTTGATTTTCTAACACAAGTAACAGGCTTTGGCAGTATGGTGTCACTTCACAGTATTCAGAGTACTGGTGTAGGAGTATTTTTAATATTACCTGCAAAGAATGCCTATATTCAAATATTTCTTCCTATGAAAGAAAAAGGTCACTTATGGCTGAGTTGCAAATAATTCTCAATTATAGACTACCTAGGATAATGGAAAACTGATATATTTTCATTCCCTTTTGGACTATGTATGAAGCTTATAGACATATACAATCTCATCTTTTCAAACATTTCAATATTTCTTTTTAAATATTAAACGGATGTGTGTATTCACTGTAACCACAAAGCTACAACAGAACTTTGTGCTTACAGGGTTTGCTGTAAATGGAAGCAACCTTTGGTGCGGTACTAGTTTGTGAAATTGCCAGGGTACAGAAAACTCACACTTTTTTCATTTATGCATGCATGCAAACAAAATGAAAATGCAAAGCTTAAAAAAAAATGGTAAAAAGTGGAAGCAAGAATTTGAAAGACAGGTTGCACTTTGCTGGCTACTACAGAGTAGTTTTTCCTTACCTTTCTTTAACCCAGCAAAGCCCCATCACCCCCTGATAAATTGAATTACGTGCTGAGAGCATGGCCAAGCTCCCCATGCTCTGCAAACAGCATTGAACCCTGCACACATCCCTGCAGCCCCAGGGGGCTCTTCTGTGCAGCGAGGAAGTGGCCAGGCACACTTTGCAATTCCTCTCACTTCCAGGAAAAAGCTGTTTTCCATGACTTCTGAGGGGCTTCTTATGTCATCATTTTGGGGAATTGGAATAATCTTGTGTGCTGTCTGTTAAAGTCAGTCCCTTCAGAATTCGTGTATAAATCTGAATTTGTGCATTAATTCTGTTAAAGGTATTTAAATTCCATTAAACTTTTCTGAGCTGATATACTTGCAGACAAATCTGTTGGGCTTTGTAAAGACTGCTGGAATTGATTCCAAATGAGGGCATAGCTCCATTCCACTCCCCTGCACCCCTCTATCAGAAAGCAACCAAAACTTGAATACCTTTCCTCTACCCCCACAGTGATTATTTTTTAACTAATAGGTTTGTAATAATATTATAGCAATGTATACCTTGGCCAACAGAATACACTTTGTTTCTGTTATTTTCATGTAACTATTTTCCTATATACTAATAATAACACGTTTAAAATCATTGCTACATTTTCTTCCTAAATCTTTTAATGCCAACTCTGAATAATTATAGTTTTAAAAAGTTTAATTTTACAGCTAATTCCAAATGAGCTACTGATATGTTCAGGACTTAGAATGATTATCTCACTGATTAGTAGCATTAAACACAATTATTTCCTGGAAACAATTCTTAATTTGGGACTGAAAGAGTTGCATGAAAAATTCATGAATAGTCAAGGTTAAGATTTGAAGGCATGCTCAGATATGGAGCATAATTTACCTGTGAAGACTAAATAAAACTTGTGAAAAACAGATAGCTTGGGTGGGCTATGAGGTCCCAGTGAAAGGAATCAAGGCTTTTTCTGTAACCTTCTTGACAGGGAAGTTTAGGTTTCCAAAAAGCATTCACAAAGAAGTGCAATGTTAAATTGTCAGGTCACCAGCTTTTCCTGAACTCTCTTTTTGAAATAGAATATTAAATCTAAGTTTCTCTGAAATACATACTAAATTAAAATATCAAGCCTAGGTAAGCAGTTTATCTCCTGGCCAGCCCAGAAGACATGGCTGTATTTCAGCAAGGAATCAGTCCATCACTGATTCTATAATGTCTATTTCTGTAGTATTCCTAATACCAGGAAAACAAACTGAAACCTTCATTCATGCTCCACACAAAGGCTGCTCTCACTGATGTGTGCAGTAAAAATTGCCATCACTATGTTTAACTACACTTGATGAGTCTAAAGAAAGTGCTGCTGGCCAGAAATAGAGGCCAGAAAGGAATCCCCTCCAAATGAATCACTCAAATGGCTTTGGGATGGGGCAGGTGGTTCCTGTGAGCCTGTGCAGAGCAGGAGGTTTAGCACCTGAAGATTCCTCCAATTTCCCTTCCATAGGGATTTGCCCTCAAATGTGTGATTCTGTAGGTGTTCTTCAGCCCTGAGGAGATATGAACATCCCTCTGTGCCTCTCTCTCCCCCTGAAGAAGGACTGGCTGGCTGGAGGTTGTGTTTCCCACCTCTCTGGGCAGGTCTGTCCTGTCTGTCCTGCTGTCAGTCTGTCTGTGCCCTCACACTCTGGCTGCCTGCTGGCTCTGAGCAGCCACCAACCCCTCACCTCTGCCGCTGTTTGCAGGGACAGAATGAACCTGACTGAGCCTCAGCAGCTCCTGTGATACAAAAATATTAATTGATTCTATTGCTCCCAACTGATGGGGAGTGCTGCAGCAATAAACTGGCTCGCCTACAGCAGCTAAGAGCTAAAAGATCTCTTCTGTGCTATGTACTGCAGGGGGGTTTTAACTTTTTTTTTATAAAACAGTGCAGAAACTATTAATGCATTATTTTCATGGCTCAGTTAATCTTATTAAAACCCATCTAGCTATTTCAAAGGCAAAAGTCTAAAAAATTTTAAGTAAAAATTTTTCACATAATTTTTACAAAACATTTAAAGAATTTTCGTATCAATTTATGTACAGGGTCTCGCCTGTAAAATCTAATATTACAGAAAGCACATAAAAATTTTTAAATTACATGAGATCTGTAAGCCATCTGCAGAAGAGTGCTTTCCTGCAGTGTTTCTACAGGATTTTGTGGTGCTTTAAGAAGCTGGTAAATGCCAGTATTTTCATCAGCTAAGAAACTGAAACAGACAGAAACTGAATAGAGGTTAGAAATACAATTACACTTATGAATGGGTTCTTTACTTTAGACATGGGATTCTTTTGCTTTCTCTTTATTCCACCATAATGAAATATCCTGCAGTATAGATATGTTTGCAGTTTTCAAAGCCAGACAGCAATTGTCATAAGAGTGAGCAGTCACAGCACATTCCATGCTCACCAGGGACCTATAAAACCCACCAGGAACAGGCAGCTCATTTCAGCTGCCCTAAGAGGAGCCAGCACTGAGATACAACAGAATTACCTTGACTGGAGTGTCGTGAGCCACTGAAGGTTGGTTATAAATCCTGAACCCAGCCCATATGGGCAGGCAGACATATGGTATACTTAGGAAAATAGCAGGACACACTTTTGCTCCATATTTGCCTGTTAAAAAGTCATTACAAGATTTATGAGAATTTGTAAGCTCTCTTGCAGAAGAATTAAAAAATATGCTACGCAACATCAAACCTGGAGCAACTATGGTAATGTAAACAAACATAAAACATTAGAAATCACAAATGTTAACACACAAATCCTCCTGAAAATCACATCCTCAGCAGAAATAGAGACACAGGTAAAAAAGGCTATGAGACAGGAAGCCACTTCTGAACTAGAGACTTTTTGAGAAGATGGGAAGCCACATCTGTCACTGCATTGGGTATAGGATGGGACAGCTTTCAAACCTCTCAATGGAACCTGCTTCAAACAGAGACCTCGTTCATTTTAAAATGGGGGATAAAATGCATCCATTTTTCAAGATCTGATACTGCATTTGTTTTCCAAAGGGCAGATTTCTCCCACAGGCCTGTACTGAGGACAAAACATTCAGAGAGCTCTCCTCAGCCTCAGGTGAACCAGGGAAATGTGTGGTTTTGACACTACTCAGTGTGTCAGAAAGGGAAGTGGCAGGCATGCTCTTGAGAGGCTTTCTAAGAGGAAAGAGGAAGGGCCAGTCACATTAAACCTGCTTTTCTCTGTGGGATCTATCTTCAGAGGAGGGAGGGAGCTGGGCTGGCCCCAGCCTGCACCATGAATGTTCTTCCTCTGGCATGAAAAGCAGGAGCAAAGTGACCTTCCCCAAAGCTGACTGCAGGATTTGGACACATCAACATCTTTTTCAGCTGAGCATTTGTCAACTTTGCAACAGTTTAAGCTTAGCTAAAAAGGAAATCTTGGGAAAGGTTTCACCCTTAATGGATCACTTGCCAGTAACACTGATGTCAATAGTTTTACTGCAATCCTGACCTTTAACAGCACAGATTTAGATTAGAAATATAGGAATGTTAAATTTAGTTTGAAAACAGAATAACTTCCAGATTTGACTTTTAAAGGTGATTTGGGTGCCTCTTGTAAGCTGTTGGAAAGTCAAACTTCTAAACAAATTGGAAATTTTATGCAAAGTAAGATTTCTATTTTTATGATACTGAGACATTATTGTCTCATTACTTAGACCTGATTTAGATGAAAACCTTATAGATATATCAAAACACAATACTTGCTTTTTTCTCCTTGAAAGTAAAGTAAATTTAAAGGGTTTTTTTCCCCAGTCTCCATCTTTTCTTCCTCATATTTAAATTTTAGAATATCTTGTGTCTCTTTACTGATATTCCTAAAATGCCTCTTTCATACTAATACAGAAATGAACCAACACTGCACTAAAACATAGATAGCACAATCTGAATTTAGAAAATGTTTCACAGGAAGAGGCTGGTCATATAAATTACTTCCTTACCCACAATATTTCCAGGCATAAAGACAATGATGCTCATGATAATGGAACCCAGCCAGTAGAGACCAATGGTTCTATAGCTTTGTCTGTTAAAAAAAAAAGAAACAAGACATCATTATTGACCTGTTTCTAAAAATTCCCTACCCTAAATACTACAGCCATTGCTGGGGTTGTGTTTTAGCAAGTGGAGGCTTTTAAAACCTGTACCACAATCAAGAGTGGATTGTTGCCTCTAAGAGGGGTCATGGAGAAATCCTGCATTGGTGTGGGACAAGGTTATCACAGGGACAGCACAGGCTCTGGGCATACTCAGTTGTTTGCTGTTGTGTCACTCCTCTGAAGGCTGACCGCAGGAGTTTGCACATCACAGGCTGTACAAAACTATGAGACAATTAATAATTAATTTCATGCTGTTAATGCTACTGTTACCAGCAGGTACATTTGTCTCTGGAATTTAAGTGCTTACTCTCTGAAACTCTTTATTCAACAGCAAGAAGTATAAGAATCTCTAGAAATAATTTCTTTTTCTTTTAAACTTCATGTCACTCTCTAACAGGGATGAGAGATCATCATGGTGCTAAGCAGTACATTATTGCTATAATAAATTCTTTATTTGAAAACCAATTTTTTTTAACACATGCTTTCAGTGCACATCCTCTTTCAGCTCTTAGCTAACACAAAGCCATGTAGATGTGCTACAGTCTGCTGCAGGGTGAAGGCAGGATGCATCTCCATGCACTTTCTGGCCTTAGTCAGCTGAGAGGAAGGGTAACTTGGCAAGGGTAGGACCCTTGAAATTAATGAAATTTCAACAGTGCTGCTTTGGCCTACAACACAAAACCACCCCAAAACAAAAATCTAGGTACTGCATGGGAAAGAAAGGCCTTTGCAGATGATGTGGGAATGCAAGGCAGGTGAGCAGTGGCCAGGCCAGACTCACTCCCAGGCAATGGCTGCCACCATCAGCAGGTACATCAGGTAGTGCGCAGAGCCGTCCCAGTAGCAGATGACGTGGCCGTAGGCGGTGTTCAGGTAGGGCTCCCCCTGGAATGGGTTGGGAGAACACACAGAGCTCAGGGAGAGAGAAACAACTCAGAAAGGACAGCAGCAAACAAGCTCAGAGCAGTAACCAGCACTCCTTCAAGCACTGGTACAGTGTCTGACTGACAATGTCCACATCTCAGCTTCTGACTGACCAATGTCCACATCTCACCTTCTGACTGACAATAATCTCCACATCTCAACTTCTGACTGACAATGCACATCTCAGCTTCTGACTGACAAATCTCCACATTCTCAGCTTCTGACTGACAATGTCCACATTCACCTTCTGACTGACAGTACACATTTCCCAGCACAGAGCTGACCTAGGCAGGATCAGGCAGAAGGAATTCCCCATCTGCAATAAAGGGTGCAAGATGGAAACTCCTGTGTGTGACTGTCAGCTTTACTCTGCCAAATTATGAAAATAAGACTTTTCCATATTTTAGTGATTAAAAAACTACAAAATAAAGATAGATTTAGCATACAACAAATACAGATATATTTAGCAGCCTAGAGATTTACAGCAGTACTGAATATATGGATGTCAACATAGAACTTTAGGGTCCAACTCATTTCACACTTAAGTTTGTGGAATCTTTTCAATGACTTCAGTGACTTTCCTGTCAAGCTCTTACTGAGCTATTTTTGGTGGATGTTGATATTCAGCAGCCAGCAGATTCTGCTGACTAGGTATCTGCATCATCATTTTTTAACTCTACTTTAATTCCTTCTGGTAAAGTGACTAGACAAAAATAAAGGAGCAATTTTGTTTTCTTCTTGGTAACACATTTTGGTGTGGTAACTCATGCACTCCTGAGTGCTCTCTGTGGTTTTCTGCAGTCATGTGCAGGCCCTTCAGTTCCCACAGAAGTTAACTCAGAACAGGGTTCCTGAAGTTAACTGTAACAACAATGGAGCTTGAAAGCTACATTATTTCTGCCAAATGAGTCAGGAGGTTCCAAGTCAATGAAGGTTTTATCCCTAACAATAACAAAGCAGGTCAACTACAAAATTCAAGAAGCCTGTTTTGAATGTGTGAGTGGCTATTTTTCTGTGACAAATACTACACTGAGTTATTTATACTGACGATTTTATTTACATTCGTAAGCCAAACTACTATTTACCTCTCTCAAGTAATGAGTCATGAATCCATCAATAATTCCATCCTGTTCCAGTCCAATTATTAGATTCACTACACTGGTAAAGGCAAATACAGCATAAACTGTAATAGGAAAAAGGGGAAAAAACATTAATAAATACTTGGAATCACACAGTTGCTTCACAGCTCACTAAATTGTCAGGCAGAGATCTATTGAACTGGATGTGTCAACTCTGAGATCACATCTATTCAGCACACAATATGACTTTCCCATATAGCTCAGGATTTCTTAATTAGTGGTTGGTTAACACAGCTCTCAGGAAGCTTTTCTGAGCAATGTGAAATTCTGTGGCTGCAGGCACAGCCCCACGGAAGGTCGGGGTCTGCAGAAAGGACTGTGCAGCCTTTGAAAAACCCCGGGCACATGGAGTTTGCAGCCTTGACTGTGAAAGGAAAGGAGGAAGGACAGCAAAAAGGAGCAGAGAGGAAAACATGACTTGTCCTTTTTGTGGGTGAGCAAGGCAAAGTGCAGGAGCCACAGCAGCCCAGAGCAAAGCCGTGGGTGAGCCAGGACGCTCAGATTTAGCACACGTACCATAGAACAGGGGGTCTTTGGGTGGCTTCCTCTTGACAAGAACGCGAGCTGACAGAGCAATGAGAACCAGAACCAGCAATCCAACTGCAACGATCACCCAGGAACTGCAACAGTATGGGGAAAAAAAAAAAAAAAAAAAAAAAGAAGAAGAATTTAAAAGAAAAACTGATAGAATTTTGTTTTGTCAGCCAGCTGTCCTCAAACTCACATACTCATAAAGTAACTTTTAATAATTCAAAACACAGATTTTAAAGTTTATTGCATAGTCTGCAGTAGTATTCATCCTATAGTTTTGCAGAATTTATGTGCCTCTCTTTGCATGTGTGATCAGCTAAAAAAAGAAAATACGAAAATAACTAGATAATCAACACATCAGAAATCTAGATTTGTCTGACTAAAATCCATTTTCATACTAAAATAAACAGAAACTATGGGAAAATTAAAGGGAAAGATGAGGATCAAACCCACAGAGATTTCAAGGCCAAAAAGGATCACTGGGGACATTTTATCTAACTTCAGTAATAAATTATCTACTCAGGAGATTACAAATTCAAAAATAAATCACATCAGTCCTGTGGAATAGGAGTAGCAATGTGGGCACCTCTGATGGACCTGGGCTGATGTTCAGTTATGGAAGTGCTCCCAGAGAGCTCTCTGGCCCTTCAGGGCAGGACCACTTGAGCAGGTTCAGTGATCAGGGCAGGTGGGCTCAGGCAAAAGGAACTTTTCCCTGGAGATGGAGCTATAATGTTACTGCATGGACAGTGGGAGTGGCAGAAAGCACAAAAAATCTTTGTCACAAAGCAAATTTGTGTCCTTCCCCAAGAAAATGCAAGCTAGGAAAATCAGTTTAAAATTGTTCCATAGATCTAAGGGTGTGAATTTTCTTTAGCTTTCTTCAAGATAAGATTCTCCTCCTCAGTCTTCACTTGTGCAAGAGAAAAAAATGAACGGGAAAATTAGGTAAAGTCCAGAAGCATAAGCTAAAAATATCTGGTACATCATTTTATACATAGTACCACCCGGTATCAAGAAAACAAGTTGTGTATGAACAAATTATATTATGAGAATATCAACCTTAGTGAAACTTGACTGAAAATTATTGCAAAGAATTTGCAAGACCAAATATTTCAGAAAATATACACACATAGTTTCTAAGTCAGGATGAGCAGTACTAGCTTGTTGATTTATTTTATGCTTTGAATCTCCTGCTAGTCTGTTTTCCCAGTGATGAATTTCTTCATACCATTACAGCTGTTAATATTGCAGTGACTTTTCACTGCAGTCTATCAATTTGAAATAAATATTGGCAGTTAATCAAGTAAGTCACCATGTGTTATTTGACATTACTCTAGCAATGAGAAACAAAAATTCAGTTATGGGCCAGAAGGAGGAAAATGGGGAAGGAACAGATGTAGCAAAAAACAAGAAGCAAATATTTGTGCAGTAAAGTTGCAAAACACCCCGGGCTGTGGGATCACAAAATACCACGCAGACCTTTAAGCGAAGCGGGTTTTGCCATGAGGAGAGGCTTTCCTTTTCCAGACCCGCGGTTTGTCCCGGGATCCCGGTTTTTGGCAGGGCGAGGGCGCAGGGTCATTCCCAGCGAGGCGCGCAGGCTGCGGGTGCCGCGGCTTCTCCCGCTCGCTTTGGAGCAGAATTGGGTTTGGCTGGCAATGTCCGGGCGAGGCCGCGGTCCCGGCGGGAGCGGGCGCTGCCCCGCGGGGCACGGCCGGCCCGGGACACGGCACACGGCACACGGGACACGGGACACAGCACACGGGACACGGGACACGGGACACGGGACACGGCACACGGGACACGGCACACGGGACACGCTCCGGGGATGGCCACCGGCAGCGAGCGGGTCCCGGGGCCGCTGTCGCCGCATCCCGGCTGGGCTCCCGTCAGGGGACGCGGGCAGCACCCGGCAGCGGCGAGGCCGCCCCGCTCACCCCGCTCGCCCCGCTCGCCCCGTCCCGCTCGCCCCGCTCGCCCCGCTCGCCCCGCTCACCCCGCTCGCCCCTCTCGCCCCGTCCCCGCCCCGCGCCGCCGGTCCGAGCACCCCGCCGGGCCCGTCCCGCTCACCTGCCGGTGGCCGCCAGGCAGTTGAAGAGGTACGTGACGGGGATGGCGGTGAGCGAGAGCACGAACACGCCGGTGGCCGCCGAGGCGCTCATCCCCGCGGCGGGAGGCGGCGGCCGCGCTGCGCCCCAGCCCAGCCCGGCGCCGAGCCCCAGGCGCCGCCTCGGCCCGGCCCTGCCCGCCCCATGGCCGGCACCCCCCCGCCCGCGCCGCAAAGGTTAAATCCGCCTCGGAAACCGGAGCCGCCCGCCGCTCCCCCGGCGGCTCGGGGAGCGCCTCCGCCCGCCCCGGGGCTCGGCCCGCGCCCCTGCCCGCGGTGCGGGACTGCCCGCCCGGCCATGCCGCCCTCTCGGGACAGCGTGCGGGGCCAGCCCCGCGGGCACGGACGCTGCTCCGGGCACCGACGGAGGCGGCGGGCCAGGGGCTGCCGCGACAGCCGAGCTGGGCGCCGCGGGCGAGCTGCGGGCGGACGGCACGGCGAGAACCGGGGCGGCGGCAGCCGAGGCGCGGGGCACGAAGAGACCCCGTGTCATGAGAGGTGGTGGATGGAGAGAGGGTTCCTGGGTCCGGATAGTGCGGAACTCTGAGAAACCCCCAAAACATTATGCATCCCTTTTGTGTCAGTATTTAGCTGCCTAATTCTGAACAAGGACCTTAGCGGTTTTAAAATGTTGGAGGGAAAAATGAGTTCATCTTTTCCATTTAAGTGCCAAAAAAAAAAAAAAAAAAAAAGAGCAAAACCTAGGTATATGTTCGACCTTTTCTATCAGCCTTTTCTTCCTGGCTTCAAACTTTGCCTATACCTCAATATCAACACTGAAGTTTCAGCAGTGGAACGAGCCTTGTGTGCAAGGCAAACAGAAATGAAAACCGCTGTTCCTAGAAGTTACTGAGCATTTAATTCCAGGATGCTGGCAAGTGAGAATGTGTTGCCTTAGGAAAACAGCAAATGCACTTCCAGCATGCCAGGCAAGCTCTTTCTGGAAGAATTAACACCCATTGCAATAATGGGCACAATTCAGACTCCCTCCTGTTGAAATGATACAAAGGAGGACTGCCAAGGTGGCTGAGCAAACAGGGCACCTGTCTGCAAGGAAAGAACGAAGAGCTTGGCTTAGAGTGCTCTCTTGTAAATACTAGAGGAGTTAACACCAGCGAGAGGAAAGAGCTCTTTAATTTGGAGGACGAAGCTGTGAAGAAACTGTCACTAGTTTCCAGAAACAGCTATGAGCAATAAAGGGTATTCTAAGTCTTTTACAGTAAATTTGGTCAGTTTAAGCAATAGATTGATATAATACCACTCACAGAAAGGAAGCTGGTGACCCAGAACATATCAATGTCCTGTCTATTCTATACAAACAAATTCTGGCATAGTTATTTCAAGTGAGAAAGATTTAGAATCTGGCCATAGGCATGCAAATGGGTTAAACCATGCTCAATCAAACTATCTGATAAAAACATGATGCAACTCCTAAAAGTAATTTAGTCCACCCAAGTGTCAAAATTGCCATTGCATGAGTCAGGGCTAAATTTACCACCTCCAAATGCCTACCTTTCAATGCACAGCCGTTCACTTCTCAAGCTTTCAAATGTATAGGCTGCTTATTTGTACGCAGCTGCCACAGTGCAGTCTCAAGATTCATGTCTCAAGCTTGGCTTCTCAGTTCCTGTGTCTCTGAAGTCAAACACTACATGGGAAACTTCTTCCTTACCACCCTGCCAGCATATTCCAGCTCTGATTTGCATCCAGCTTGTTCCTCCAAATCCTTTTTAAACTTCTGAGTAGAAAATGTCAAGGCACATCCTGTGGTAATCACATAGCAACTCAACAGTAGAGATGCATTGTTTGAGTCTTTTGTGTTGAGATCTATCCACTTTTGAATAGAAAAATAATTGTGAGCGTCTATTAGCAGAAGAGACCCCTGAAATGGGATGGGATGTTTGTCCAAAGGACATGTTTTCCCCTTTCATTTTCATCTCTCACCCCATGAAAGAATCATTAGTGACCTTCCAGCTCCATTGTTCCTTTCCATGTCCTGACAGAGGAGGCCCCCAAGCCCACCCATGACAGAGCTGGACATGTGGATTCTGGTGTGCCACACTTTCCACATCAGAAATCTTTTTTTTTCTCGCTACAGTTCCTTCTAACTCTGGCCTTCCTGCTCTGTGCCAAAATATCCTGGATTCTATTTCAGGCTTTAGGAAGAAAATAAAACCACCAGCATTCTTGTTGACTTTATTTTTACAGATGAAACCAATTCTAGAGAAAAAGGAAAACTTGCTCGGTTGGCACCATCCAAAACCACTGACCAACTTCCCCAAAGATAAAATAGTTCAAAATTTGGTTTAAATTAGAGATTAAGTCAAAGAGCAAACAATCTCACTGATCAAACAACACCCTCACTTGAAAACCAGGAGTTCTCAAAAACTAACACATGCATTTTTGACAACTCTAAGTGTTCTTGTGGGGGAGGAAGGGGAAAGAAGAACTTCAACTTCAACTGCTTGTAACACCACCCTCTATTCACATGTACCAGAACAGTGATATAAAAATGAAGGTAGGAATAGGATGTCTTTAACAACACAATTACTAATCAAAGTGTTATATGAAAGCAGTGTTGATAAGCTGCTGTCACCAGAATAAATGTAACCTCCCAGCTCCCTGTCACATACTCAATTATATTCATTTCTTGATGTTGCAAAATCCTTTTTTCCCCCAGATTTTATAAATGGTAACATCATCATGAGACATGTGAGTCCCCTAACTTGTAGAAAATCAAACAACTATTTAACTATTTAGCAATATTAGATGTCAGGATAAGATTGAAAAATACAATTACATACACAAATTGCAGTGAAGCTTAGGAAAGCAAAACAGAGTAATGAAAACATGGACATGGAGACTCTTCACCATGCAGAAATGGTCAGAGGATCATATTTATTGACAAGAGATTCCTGGAGATCTGAACTTATGTTTCATGTGAAAAATAGTCTCTTCAGCAGCACAGTGCCAAAACTGGTGGTCCTTGACCACACTGCAGCATTCTTGTGTCAGAAGTTGTGTAATTTCTGTCTAAATAGTCATTTTAAGATAGGCAACCCAACTCTCTGTCAAATCACAAGCATCAGCCTTATGTCAGATTCCTCACTGGGAGTCCTGGCCACAGCAAGAAGCCAATTCCATTTGTGGGGCCCCTCAGCTGGCAAAGCTCAACTCACGAGCAATGAATATGCTTGGGCTGATGTTTGTTGGCTTCTTGATTAGAACATTAATCACTTCTTATCATATGGAAGTTGTTCCTCTCCAGTCCCTGTACTAAATGGTGGCAGATCAGTTCTGATGTCAGGACTGAGAAGGCATTTGTAAGTGTGCCAGCAAAAAAATACTGTGGAGAATACAAAAATAGGTAATTTATTAATGGTCAGCTATGAAGTGGGAGATTAACTGGCCATTAGGTCTTTGTGTCTACTTTTAGCCTGAGAAACAGCTCTTACCTTTAATAACTGCCTATTAAATCATGACTACTTTTCAGACTTAACATTATATTAAAACATAGTTGTCTAAATTTTAAATCCACAGTAATCTAAACAAACATAGGTAGCTGAACCTTAAGCAAGCTCATGAAGATCAATGCAAGGATTAAGAGACACTATTTATATCACTTGGAAGCACTGCTCGTCTTCACACAGGGCTCTGCCAAGCAGCAAGCCTTCCTTGCATTATGATGCCAGCTACAAAATGCCATCCTGCTACAAAACAACTTGTGTCATTCAATTTTTATGGAACTGAGCTGATACATTTTGGAGGCTCTACTTTCCTGTTCATGCAAGTGAGTTTTTAAGGCAAGAGGAGTCAGTAACCAACAGTCCAGATAAGATGGTGGATTAAAAGGTGAATTAAGAGATGAATTAAAAGCTTTGTGTTTGGGTCTTTTCTTAATGTGTTAATTTGCTGAGAGAGCATCTTGGACCACACATAACTGCCATGCTCTAGCTTGAAAGCTCAACCTCTTCTGTTTATGAACTTCCATGTTAGCTGAGGGTGTAACATGCAATAAGCGATGCTGTATTGTAAATCTCAGACTGCATGGTGCATCAGAGGCCACATAATGCAGCTCACATGGGGGGCAGGAGCCCGTGTGCTGATGAGCTGCTGAGGATTTGGGGGGATTCACCAACAAAAATCAAAGATGAATCCAAAGAGGAGTTAGTGATCCATGACCACTCCACTTATAAATCTGAGTATCAAAAGCAGAGCTGATTTTTCTTCTACAACCTCTCTATTCTGATTTTTGTGCTACAACCTCTCTATTCACCAAACAAGAGGAAAAAAGACGTACCAGGGTAAATTAATAGGCATTATATCAAAAGGGAGCATGTAATTGTACTGTTTGTCTTAAACTGGAAATGGCAAGTGTGATTTCTCAGCAAGAATCTCATTAATTATGTGTAAATTAAGCTGCTAGTTAAATACCCTGGTAGAAGTGTAGGAAATAGGGATTCTGTCTTGGAACACTGCTGTGCCTCAACACATTTAGCAGGGACTGAAAGGTAAATAGCTTCACAAAATAGCCACTGGTCAGTCATAAAGACATGATGGTCATAACAAATAAAATAATTTCCTCTCCTTTGCTTCTTCAGCTATTCAGTAGCAGAATATTTTTAATTCTTTAAAATATATGTCAAAGTATAGCATTTTTCATAAAACCAACCATGTCAGTATTTGAAATTATATGTAAAATAGGTAAGTGGTGAGTAGAATCTTCTATGGCTTAAATAATTTGTTTTGTTTTGTTTTGTGATTACTTTCAGAGAAAAGATGGGATGAATTTTGCTGTTGCCCCTTGCTGTATGTTTTTGAAATGCATAAATGTGCTGAATGACATAAAAATGAAAGAGCAACTTCCACAACTGGAGTCCTCAAAAACTTCCACAACACATTTGTATCAGATGTACACATCTCTAAGCCACAATTCTGAAAAAAATCATAGAAATGCTTTAATTAGCAGGAATGTTTATTGTAACAGTGTATTGTAAGTAATAATTACTCTACAGTCATAGAAATTAAGGCACAAATCATTACTATTGTCACTAAAAATGAGAAAAGTATCATAATAATAGAGGGCACAAGATACATCATTAACTTAATACTCCAGGACTGCTAGCCAGCACAACTGAAAATGTGAAATAAAATCCTCAGATACAAGAATTACTTTTATAAATGATAGTGAAAGAATTATTATTAATTTTAAAAATTCTGAGAATGTTGCATTCTTATGGTCAGTTTTTGAATACAGGTGAATTTATACCAGAGAAAAAATACCAGTTTCTCTTATTAGAGCTTTTAAAAGTAAACATTAAATAGTCACTTTACAAGACATAAGAATAAAACTTAATTCCTGCCCTTAGCATTACTCAGATCTAAGACTGAGTTTTCTGAGCCTGAGTGGATCCTGTGCTCCAAAAACTGGATCTGTTATCTGCAGAGCCCACATCCCAACAGTACAGGGGTGCAAGCCAGAGACAAGATAACCACAAGAAAAAGCCCAAAGATACAACATTGGTTTTGTGGTTGTTATTAACTGTAGTTACAAAAAATTACACATTTGAGCAACTGTAATGCTACTGATAATTCAAGTGATGGGAACAGTAATATGCATGTCTGTCATTCACAGCAGTGGCATGGATCAGAGGTAGGGGATTTTTAGAGTTTAATTGAGCATGGAAAGGAAAATATGTCATCAAATGGCTCCAGCCAGGAAGCTTAATCAGAAACAAATCTGTGATTTACTCTGAATTATTCCCTTCCCTCCTGAAGCAGAGAAAGGATGCTCACTGCTTATGAGAACAATTGCTAATCACTGTGAAAATATGAGCCAGCTCAAGAACTCTGATCATAACAACAAACAGCTCCTTGGAGCACACACAAAGCTGAGTTCATGTGGGGAAAAGAAGGAAAGGGAGGAGAATTTGAATCATTTCAGGAACAAATGGTTGAAAACAATACTCTTAGTAACCTAAACCTTTTTGATGGCTCTCAGAGAACTGGCCCCGTTTCAGGGGCAGGGAGGCCAGGGCCACCGGGCAGGCATTCCTGTGTCTCTGGGGCATCCCTGGCATCACAGCTATCTCAGAAATCCCTGCAGTTTGATCACAGCATTCTCTGCTTCTTCCTCAGTCCATGTAAACACACTGTGTCCTCTCCCCGCCTGCTGACAGGTGAGGGAGCCTCAAGCCTTGGAGAGCACTTCCTTCATGAATTTCCGCAGAAAAAAGGCACCAGGTCAGCATGGGCTTGCTCAGGCTGTCATGGAGATCTTGAAAATTAGCTGCTCAAAAGTGCAGACACTCCCTGACATTCTGTTTTCCTGGCTAGAGATCAGGACAACCTTCACAGTACATAATATAATACCATTGAACTTTTGTTTGCAGCCCTTGATTTGTAGCCATTTTGATATGTGAGATCAAACAAAACAATGTCTTCTTGAACTGCTTATATAAATATTTTTTATCCCATACTAATTTTTGCTATATTTCCTAGACAAAACCTGAACACACTGAGAGAGCAAATAATGGGATTGGATTTTAGTGACATCCATGTGTAGCCCTTTTGGGAAAAGCATTGTATATTATTTCTGATCTGGACTGGCAAATACAATCCCATGACATCACATTTAAAAATGGCTGTGATCCACCCACTGAGAATGCCAAAGAAAAGCTGGCTGATTTTTTTTTTTCGAGGAAGCTAGCACAAGGTGAAACAAATGTCTGAGGCTCATTGTCTATGTGAAGAAAAGCCCAGAGTCAAAAGGAAATATGTTACTTAATATTTTCTTAGTTCTCACTTTCAAAACTGTTTCAATTAGTGCATTTGGCATCTAGCTGAACAGATCAGATGGACATTCTGGTCACGTTTCTCCTTTTTTTTGTCCCTTGCCTTTGTCTCCTTTCCTGTTTGGTTTTGGGTTTTTCTTTTGGTTTTTTGGGGGGTTTTTTTTAGACTTTTATTTTGTTTTCTTTTACTTCTGTTTCTTTCCCCTAATTTTCTCTCTCCATTTTCTTTCTCAGACCATCACACAGGTCTTTCCATTCTTTTCCTATGCCTAGCTTTGCCTTCTTATGACTGATTTCTCATCCCTGAAGCTGTGTTAAACACTCTGTCTGCCCCAGCTGACCTCCTTTTACTTCTCTGGTACACCTTTCCCTTTTCCTCAGCCCTCTTCCATCCCTGTTAACCTCCTCTAGAGTGTTACTGACACTTTTTTTGCAAACAAGGTTCTCTCTAAGCAGAGAAGTCATGGCTGTTGGCTCTCAGCTGACAGATTAACCTGTGAGTGAGCACAGAACAATAAAAGCAAAAAGACAGCAATGACAGAAATGCTCATTAATACTCAGGCCATCCCATCACTGAAAAAAATCCCATTTAAATGAAAATTATCCATTTGTGCCCAAGGTGTCAGTGTTTCACATGCCTGTCCCTAAGCTATCAAGGGAATCTGGGGCTCTCCTTCCTTCCCTTCTTTGTCCACCTTGGGAGAAGAAAAGTGATGATACCTTAATTCTTCTAGGTCAGCAGTATGATTTTATTTTTAAATATAGCCTCTGTGCAGAGCTGGCTGCTGCTTTCTGGTCGGTACACTGTATCTTCTGGTGCCCTTTCCCCACTATAGTTTACCCTGCTGAAATTGCTTCCATCTCGCTAAAGGCTCTCAAAATCTTGTTCTGCGAAACGGACCACATTTGCTTGGTCTCAGTTTTGTCCTAATTATAAACCCGAATGCAGAGCGGTGACATGTTCTATTCCTCTTTTAGCCACACGCTTCCATAAATGCTGACAAGCCGGGAGCGGTGACAAACAGCTCCGTGGAAATCGCCGCTGTGCTTGCAGCACAACCCCAGCAGATGGCAAAGGGAATCGCCTCCCTTCTGCAGCGGTTTGACAGGGCTGGGAAAACGCAAACCCCTCGCGTTCCTTTCCCTCTTTTCCCTAAAATCTGAGCAGGACAGTGCCCGGGTTAATCCCCTGCCTGCACGCCGAGTTGTGCCAGCGCTGCTGGGGCACAGCGGCCTCTCTGCTTTGACTCCTCGGAAGGTAAAACACCAAATGTCGAGACACACACTACGCGCAGAAGGACTGTGCGGTGTGTGCGCCTTAAAACCCACCGGTGTTTCTATTTCACCTCAGAAATATTTAAAATAGGTCAGGGGCCCTTGTTCTGCCTGTTACCACAGCGGAACGGGCGTTATGGAAATGAATTTGCATTTCACGTGCCCGAGCACAATCGCTGCCATTGATTTGCTCCCACGGCTGTGGCGTTATCAGTTCCGTGCCCTGCCCGTCCGCTCGCTCCCTCTCCGCGCCTCGGGAAGGGCATTCCCTGGGCACGGCCGCTCCCGGACGCCTTGACGGGTCTGGCGAGCGGCGCAGCCCCGGAGCGCATCCCGGAGCCCACCCTGGGCATACCCCAGGGCACATCCCGGGCACATCCCGGGCACACCCCGGGTCAGGCCGGGCGGCGGCTCCGGCGGGGCCTGCGCGGGCAGCGGCGCGTGCGCGGCGCGGCGCTGACGCCGGGGCGGTGCTGACGGAGCGCCCGGCGCGGCCCGGCCCGGCGCGGCCCCGAGGGCGATGGCGGCCGCGGGGGGCGGCCCGGGGGCGCCCGCGGAGACGCCGCCCGCCACCGCCGCGGGTGTCGCCGCCGCCGAGGCCGGCGCGGTGTTGCAGCGGGAGCCGCTGTACAACTGGCAGGCCACCAAGGGCTCGCTGCGGGAGCGCTTCGCCTTCCTCTTCTCCAACGAGCTCCTCAGCGACGTGCACTTCGTGGTGGGCAAGGGCAGCGCCCGCGGCGGCGGCGGCGCGGCGGCGCCCCCCGGGCCCGGGCAGCAGCGCATCCCCGCCCACCGGTTCGTGCTGGCGGCCGGCAGCGCCGTGTTCGACGCGATGTTCAACGGCGGCATGGCCACCACCTCGGCCGAGATCGAGCTGCCCGACGTGGAGCCCGCCGCCTTCCTGGCGCTCCTCAGGTCAGCGCGGGGCGGGGGCGGCCGCGCACGGCCGGGGCTCCGCGGCCCCGCTTGGCCGCCGGTGCCTTTTCCTCGCTCCGCGGCCCCTCCCGGCTCCCGTCCCCTCAGAGACCGGCCTGTCCCTGCCGCCCGTCCCTTCAGGGAGATGCAGGGAAGGCGCGGAAATACCTTGTGGGCTCCACGCAAGGTCACACCGCCCCTCCAACGTGTTTTGGTCCCCTCTTGTCTTTACCCTGCACTGTTTTCCCGAGAGAAGTGCCCTAATTCCGTGGCAGCTGACTGTACGTTTAGGGAAGCACTCGGTGGGTGTCTGGTTGGGCTCTTCGATTCAGTGTTTTGGTTTGTTAAAGTAAAGTGATGGGAATTAGTGGGTCCCCTTGGTGTTGCAACTATCCAGCCATCTTCTAATAGTGACTAAGAAGGGACAGAGGCTGTTTTACCAAGCTTTTCATTTGACACTTACCTTGAAATTTGATACTTACTTTGAAATCTTAGTCATCTTCCTGTTCGCTTTGCTTTGTCAGCGATGATAATAAGTTGTTACATTTTTTTGCCACAATAACACCCATTGTAGTCATACTTGGGCAGAGAGGGAACGTGCAGCAGAAGGCAATAACCAGCTGATTTTCACTCCCAGGCCATCTGAGTGTGACACTGGGAGCGCAGTGATAGCAGAAAGGATATAAAGTGTGTTAGTGATTTCTGATCTGGGCAGAGTAGGATCTGCTAGTTCGCATGCTCACAAAACTCTGGTTTATCTACCATTTCTCTTTACTCAGTGTAGTGGCAAATAAAATTGATGGTGTTCATAGAAACAATTGCTAATAGTTTATTTGTGCCTTGGGCTGTGGTGTGGTAATACGACTAAACTGTACAACCTGAAGGTTTTTATCAGAGAAACCACTCTTCTAGGCAAAAAATATAAACCATAAAATATATAAAACAGTTCTCTGTAATGAACATTTGGGAAACAAGTAATACTATTTCCTGGAAATAAATATGTAGTGTCTTAGAGTTTTTGTAATAGGAGAAACTCCAAAGTCTTGGCAAGACTTTCTTCTTTTGCTGAGGCCTAAGAGACAGGAGCAATTAGAAGGGTCACTTGGTCCTTAGGTAATCACGGGCACAGGAGATAAGGCAAGTGATGTGGACAAAAACCCCATGAGCAGCAATATCTTTCTGTTGCTGTTAGCAAATGAAGTGGTTTTTTGGATTTTATGTGCAGAGGAGCAAGAGGTAATGGCAAGTGTCTTTCAAGCAAATTGGTTCTGAAGGCTAAAAGTAAATTACAGTGCACACGTGTACGTTTGTGTCTATATGTGGGAAAATGCTGGACAGTGAGAAGTGGGTATAGTAATGAAAACAGAAACACAGAAGCAGAGATTTCTAAGAGATTCCTGAGTAAAGATAAGAAGGGTGGTATTTGAACACCGAAGAGTGAATGAAGAGATGCTGTTAGGAGCAAACAAAAGCACTTGTGTTGGCAGGGCTGCCAGTGCGTAATGGCCAGGGCAGCTGCGTCAGTGAGCTGACTGTGCTCCTGCCTTGTCTGAGTATCACCACACTGCTGGCCTGCTGGAACAGCTCAGGTTTGCTGTCTGTGCCAGCTCTTCGGGACATTCTTCCATGCTATGTATATTTCTTTGAGCTTATATTGAAATAAATGTACATTGCAGTACTTGTTAAAAACATATCCAGGGAAAACTTCTGTAATACATGCCAGTACTGGACTTCTTCCGTGATGGAAACAACATGGGGTCTTCTCCTTGCCTGAAAGAGGCAGGAATAATACCTTGCACTGTTGGCCTCTTTTATCTGTCATTAGTAAACCACTCAGATAATGATAATTACATTTCACAGGACGCTTCTTTAATATTTGAAAATACCAGTTTGAGGTATATTGGCGAGAAATTTAGTCAGGATCTTTGAATACACATAGCAAATGAACATCAAGTAAAGGAAATGTTTAAGTAATGCAAAACTTTCTAGGCATAATTTACTAATTATTTAATGTTCCTCAGCTCATTTCCATTTCATTTACTCATGGTTTATTGAGTCATGTCTGTAGTTTATGTGTTTCATAAGGATCTACTGGCAAATGCAACTTGTAAATTAAAGGAAAAGATTTTTCATGAAAAGTAATTTGACAGATAAATCTGAGCTGAAATAATATCAAAGTCACAAGGTTTGAATCTATTTGCCAGTGAAACAACTTTTGTGTGTGTTTCTCACTACAAAATGAGTAGCAATGATCAAGAAAATTCAGGTTTAAAATTCTGCTTTATGGTTTCTTTTTGCTGGTTTTACTAAGATATTTTTTAAATTTTCATTCATATTTTACAATAAACCAACTTGTCCTTTGATCACAGAATAAAGGAAAGTAATGATATGGCACAAGTTAACAGTCTGTCTTCCAAAAATCTTTTCAGAGAATTTTGGCAAGCAGTAAATAAAGGGGTAATCAAGACTAACTTGAAAAAAAGATTCCCGTATGCTTTTATAATGGTGGAAACATTTCAGCTACTGAGAGGATGCTCACACAAGGGGAGAAGGAAGTACTAACCTGAGAGTAAAGAAAAATAGCATAAGATGTATGAGAGGCTTTTATAGAGTGAATGATTGACTGGTCACTTGGAAAAATTGTTTGTTCTGGTCACCAGAAATGTTCTTCCACTGTGCACATACATCCCTGAGTTTCCCATTCCCTCATCCTGGATGCCAATAAAATTAGGTTGTTTCTGTCTCAAAGGGAAAGAGAGGAGGGAAGAAGTGATTGTCAGTGCCGCTGAGTTACGTGGAGGAGGAGCAGAGGTGTAACCAGAAAGCTGTGCTAGTTCAGGCGTGCCACAGAGGGGAGAGGTAACACAGACACAGCTCTTGGCACACAGGAGCAGGGGATTTGTGCAGGGAAGACACACCTAGGACTGCACCCTGTTTCTTTGGAAGGTACAGCAGAAAGTGAAACCCAAGCCAGATGAGCCCCTCTGGTGTGTCACTTCATTGGCTTCAAATTGGATTCACTTAAGGGGTAAAACCAAAATCATGTTCCAAAACCAACTTGGGATTTGTTTGGGGTTTTTTTTTGGTTAGGTAAAATGCATACTGTAGTTTGCATGGCAATACTGCTTTTTTTACAGCCTGTTAATCAACTTTTACATGATTTGGACTCTGAGCTCCTATAAAGTCATGCAACAAAAGTTATGGTATTTTAAACTGATTATTTTAAATCTTAGAACTAAAATGGAAATGCACTGTTCTAGTGCTTTAATGAAGAGCTTGTAAATTTAGTATGTAAAAGTGTACCTGTGAAATACTTGTTTCTTAAAAGTAAATTTGTCAGCAGTTGTGACAAACAAGTCAGCCCATCATTTTCATCAACAGGTAATAATAGTTCATAGCTTTCATAAATCAGTTCTAATTGAACTGATGAAACTTCAGGAGGAAACTTCTACTTTAAAAAAATAGTTTTCATTGTGGAATTCTTGCATTTGCTAATATGCCCTGGTTTATTTTATTCAATTACCTGTGTGTGTTGTGGACAAATGTATTTTTGTAAATCACAGACTATTCTTGATTGTTACCTGAAAGGCAGATGAAATTTTGCTAAAATTGTCTTAAATGTCACCTCTAAAAAAAGTTATTTTTAAAAAGACAACAACTGCTCAGGTGTGGTGAGACACAGTAAGGCGTCTCGGAAGATCTCGGGATGTCACGCGGAGAGAGCTGAGATTTCTTTCTTCTCCAACTTCTTTCTTGATAAGATCACCCAAGAATGTAGCTCTCTCTAGTTCTAGCAAAGAATTCTACTAACTCTGTTAGTTTTCTACTTTCTTTTGACCATAGATGGCAATTTAAGGCTCTTCTTATCGTAACACTGTTTCGAGACTTATATAACCCCTCTGAACAAGAAATAAACACCTTATGACCGTCTGCCATGTTAGTATTTGCGTTTTTGTCAAAGGCCCGAGCGACCTTGGAATTTGGGGTCGCCGTGCTACTCTTCTGAGCCAAGCTACCTGCTTGTCTTTATAATAAAGGCAACACTCAGGAAACAGGTTTTTTTTTTCCTGGTATTGGTGGAGGCTCCTCTATTCTGGTTCACAGCTTATGCTAAAATCTCAACCAATCCTCTTGCCTCAGGCAGTGAAGACAAGCCAGAGCGTGGCAGGAGAAGAGTCAAGGTCGTGTGCTAGAATGTACTCCCTTTCCTCTCTGAATACTACAGAGGGGTAACTTTGACACAAGATGTTCTCACAATCTGAGTCCTTGACACTATTCCCTCATGGAGGGGAAGCCAGTGTGCACTGTCAGTAAATGAATTTCAGGAGTACAGCCACAGAGGATAGTGCATTGATATTTTCCTGATGAACTGAGAGCATGCATTCGTAGGTTAAGTAATTCTGAGCTCAGCTGTTGTTTACAGTTGGGGAGCTATGTATAACCAGTACAGCCAGATCAGTCCTAGGGAGTAATACATATTTAAAACAAATGTATGCCATTAGGTTAACATAATAGTCTTTCTTGAACCTTTTAACTAACCTTCTTTATTTATAAAGATGCTATGAGGTCAGCTGTTGCACTGTTCACAGTGCAGATCTTTGGGCTGTTTTCTAAATGCAAAGAGACTGTTGTGTTTGGCTGCCCCTCTAAAGATATGTTTTTGTGATCTGTATTTGTGTATTGATTTATAGGTTTCTTTATTCAGATGAAGTTCAAATTGGTCCAGAAACAGTCATGACTACTTTATACACTGCTAAAAAGTATGCAGTCCCTGCCCTGGAAGCACATTGTGTGGATTTCCTAACAAAGCATCTCCGAGCAGATAATGCCTTTATGCTGCTTACTCAAGTAGGTAAATTTAAGCTTAGTTTTGATTTACTAGAAGAATAAATTCCCAACTGGAGGGAAATTACTGATTCTCCTTAATTATGTACTCCTTTGAGATTTTAAGTGCTCTTTAAGTTATAAACACAAAGAGTACTTAGACAAATCAACTTATTTCAGTTTATGTCTATACTAGAGGTAAAATGCTTGCTTTTTAAGGTTAGCAGTTTGTCAGCTTTATGCTTAAGATGTATTTCTTTGTCTTTCCAGGCTCGTTTGTTTGATGAACCTCAGCTTGCTAGTCTTTGTCTCGACACAATAGACAAAAGCACCATGGATGCCATAAGTGCAGAAGGCTTTACAGATATCGACATAGGTAAGTCGCTCTCTGTGTCCATGAAATGACAGTGCCCCAGGATAGTTCCTTCCCCCATCTGAGTGTGCAGAGTCCCAAGCACTTCTTCCCTTCTCGAGCCTCACTCCTGAGCTGGGCTCCACTGCATTGTGTCCCCATTTCAGTAGTGGTGGTGTCCCAGGGGTCCCACTGTGGTGACACCACACTTCCTTGAAGCCAAAGCTTTCACTTGCTGAGGGTTGTGCCTCATGCCTGAGGCATCCATAGCTGCTTTTCATGTGCAACAGGAATCATACTGTTCTGTTGCCATGTGGTATTGATCTCTTCAAAGTTGCACAGGTCAGGTACAATTAATGAAATCTGCTTTAAAAAATGAATACATTAACTGCTAGTTTCTCTGTTTAATCTTCTATCAAAAGCTAGCAGTTGTGAATTTACTTATTCAATTTCATTCCTACTATACGTATCTAAGGTTTTACTTCAGCTAGATTTTTGGAAAAATTCAGACTGAAGGAAGGTGCATAAAAAATTTTTAAACCGTTGTTAACTCATGTTCAGTAGGATTTGTACTCAGACTGAGCAATCTTTAGTCTTGGTAAGTCTCAATCTGTTTTGACTTTCCAATGTACTATTTTCTATAACTGCAAACATGCCTTACTTAAATTCAAGGCAGATAAAAATTCCCAAAGACAGAAGGTTCAGAATATAGAAAGCCATTTATTTTTTGACTTGTATTCGATGATAATTTGTGCATACCTGTTATTCAGAGAAGGCCAGAAGGAGTAATAAATACAGAATAAGTTGGTTTTTAAACATGTACCTCGCCTCAGATCTTGTGTTTCACCTTCAGGCTTTGTGGATAGCAAATATATCAGTGCTTAAGAGGACTTACTTGTATGTTTAAACTGTTTTTTGTGAACCACTGCTGCTTGTGGCTGTAGTTGATCCAGATGGGCAGGTGGCTGCCCAGATGACAATATGACACTGTCATTGTGAGTAACTTGGTTTTTTAGTGTCATCATGAGTAACCTGGTTTTTTAGTAGTGTGCATTCACTGTTTGGTCACTTTCAGTTTAGATCTTGCCCTAGCAATGGAAATCCTTCAGGTTACTTCTTATCACTATAGAGATCATTTACACTCTCAAGAAGAAAGCTCATATCCTGTCTTCATAACAGGAAAATTAACTTTTAGTTTGACATCTATATGTCGTTGAGAGATTATATTTATGTAAAATAAATTATGTGTGATATATATTCACACATAATAATAAGACAAAACTAATAGTCTTGTTATGAATGTTCTTGGTGTGTAATTAGTATTTTAAGCTTACATAGTGCAGCACTGTTACTGGCTTGGATGAAAACTGATGTAAAGCTGCTAATTTTTTTTCTTTAGACACTTTATGTGCAGTTCTAGAAAGGGACACACTCAGTATTCGAGAAAGTAGGCTCTTTGGAGCTGTTGTTCGCTGGGCAGAAGCAGAATGTCAAAGACAACAACTGCCTGTGACATTCGGGAACAAACAGAAAGTCCTTGGAAGAGCTCTTTCCTTAATCCGTTTTCCATTAATGACTATTGAAGAGTTTGCAGCAGGTGAGTTCTGGAGTTCTTTGTCTTACTGTTAAACCATGTCTCAGTGCTGTTTAACTGTGTTTAGATGCTTAACACCTAATTCTGTTATTAATATTGTACTAATAACAGTTGTGATGCACAAATGAAAGCAAAACCTTCTGCAGATTATGCTCTGGCCATTGGAAAATATTATTGTTGTCTTCAGTTTGTGCTATGTGTGGTTTAAATACAACAGCTGGAGTAATCCTTCAAATCATCTTACAAATTTTATCTTTTCACAGGCCCTGCTCAGTCTGGAATCTTGTCAGATCGGGAAGTAGTAAATCTCTTTCTGCACTTTACTGTCAATCCCAAACCTAAAGTAGATTATATTGACCGACCAAGGTGTTGCCTTAGAGGAAAAGAATGCAGCATTAACAGGTTCCAGCAGGTGGAGAGTCGCTGGGGCTACAGCGGAACGAGCGACCGCATCAGGTGGGGCTGCAGAAACTCTGTGAAGGGGAGACAGAAATGGGTGGGGAGAAAGGGAACAAATCATTCAACTCTGACTTTTTGGTATAAGATACAGCAGCAAATATGCTGGCCTTGTTGCACACATTTGATCTTTTCCCTTTTTTTTAGCAATCACACACATGAGATAAAAACAAGAATGAGGTTTGGGAGGATTGGGTGCATTCTAGAATGATGGAGTGTTATGTGTCTATTTCTTTTTGAAATACCAAGTCTTGATCTGTTTTCATTTTGGAGATACTGAAAAGAATCTGGTTATGCTTCGTTTATTAATACTGAATATCTTGAGGAATTAGCAAAGCTTTAACCTATCAAGTTGGCAAAGCATTTTTCTTAGTATTGAAATGTAAATTAAAAATGCTATTAAAAAAAAGACCATTCTCAGTTTACTTCCATACTCTTCAGTAGGAGTCTTTTTCCTACTTGAAATAAGGTAACACACTCACCAGAGTTTTTGAATTCCTTTCTTGTGTCTTATCAGGTTCACAGTTAACAGAAGAATTTCCATAGTGGGATTTGGATTATATGGATCTATTCATGGACCCACAGACTATCAAGTTAATATACAGGTACAGTATATTATGTTTAAATAGGCTTGTACACTTGTAGGAACTTACAGAAGGAAGATACACTTGTAGCACTTGCAGAAGCTTTGGTCTGTATTTGGGAGGGAGCAATTGACAGGCCAGGAGTTTAAGCTGTGTTTTGTCACAAGTGGGCATAAGTGGGTGATTAGGCAAAAGAACACTGTGGAACTCTGCTCCCTTTCTCCTGTATTCTCCTGTTGTTCAGTCATTTTCAGTGTACGTGTTTCCCAACATCCAGCTTTTTTCCTCTTTTCTCAAGCCTTTCCTAACAGGAAATACATACTGAAATGTACTTGGGTATGTTATATTCTTCAGTAGCCTGTGTGCTTCTTAGAAAGATTTGATTTTCCTAATTGTTCCTTCTAGTTTCTTTTGAACAAGCTTCCTCATTTTTCTCTTGTTGAAGTTTAGCACAGCTGTGGGGGATTTGCTTTTGTTGTTCGTGTGGGAGTGTTGACTCTCAGTGTATTATGGACACTGTTACATAGTGTTTCCATTATGAAATTTTGAATCTGATCCTGCTCATCACTCAGTACCAAATCAAGGGTTGCGTTTCTTCCTGCTGAGCAATTGGTTAGCAGGCTCACGAAGTGGCCAGTGATAGCATCTAAAAATGTCCCCCTGCTTCATGTCCTGATGTGACCCTTGCCTGGTCCCAGCAGGCAATTGAAGACACCACTAAAATCATATTTCCTGCTCTTGTAGCCTGTTAGATCCCTTAGCATGTTGTGGTCAGGATTGTCTTCTGGTAGTATTGATCTAGCACTATGTTTTTTTTTCCATTTTGAGTGTGGAATTTCAGTCTATTTGAATTATTTTTCTTGTAGAGATTAGTTTTGTTTAGATTCTTAGCTTTTTAACAAGATCTTAGGATTACATGTCTGGCACAGTTTCACCCTGTGCTATTACTACACTGGAACTAGTGATTCTTCCTCGCCACTGAAATTGAAGGCAAAATAAATGTTGTGTGATCTGAGTAGAATTTTTATACTGAATCAAGATTAGAAATAAATTGCATAAAACATAACAGCACAATTTTCTGTTTTATTTTATGAAGGTGTAATTGTCTGCTGACATTATCTGTAAAAACTTGTTTTCTAAACTAGCCACAGGCAGCAAATGAGATTCCCTCATGTGGGCTGTGAAGGTGTACAGAGATCAGCAAACCAAAGCAGAGGATTAGATGTTGTATATGCAGGTCAGGAGCTGAAGGTGTGAGAGCTGTTCTCCATCTCCCAAGCACAGACTTTCACCTGGCTGGAGCAGTGCCAGAGCCATCGTTCCCCGCTGCTGCGTCAGCTCCAGGGCTGTCAGGAAATCACAGCTCCCCTTCCAGCTGAGATTGCACTGTCCTTGCATTAGGCTGGGTGGGGTAGGCAAGTGTTTGCTTGTAACCTTCTCATGTGCATGCAATCAGAACCTTTCTCATGCCATAAAGCTACACAAAGCTACAATGTTCCTGCTTTTGCCCAGATCATTGATTATGAGAAGAACCAGACGCTGGGACAGAACGACACTGGATTTAGCTGTGATGGAACAGCCAGCACCTTCAGAGTTATGTTCAAGGAGCCCATAGAGATCCTGCCCACGGTTTGCTACACAGCTTGTGCAACCTTGAAAGTAAGAACGTCTGACAGGACAGAAGAAAGTGTTACTTTGATGCAAGTTATTCTTTTAGCAGTCTTCTGATGGGAAAGTGTCTTCTAAATCTTTAATTTATTTTAACTTTAGGGCTAAAGAAGGACATAGTTAGAACTCTACTGTAATTTGTAAGACTGTTACATCTCTTCTGGGCCACAGCATGGAATTCATAACTGGATCCTTTGTGCCTTCCACTTTTTTGCTTGATGTAGGAGTTAGAATAGTTCTAATGGAAGTCACTGGTTCTGTGTGGGAAAAAAGCACTATCTAGAAAATGTAATCGGGCAGCTATCAAAATTTAAGTTTGATTTCTTTTATCAAGGATATTCTAACTACTAGCTAAATTCAAGAAAACAGCTTTTTTAAATCTCTTTTTATATACTGGTGCTGAAATAATGGGCAAGAATTACTTGTTCTCAGAAAGTCTCCTCTTAGTGTTGTGGACAAATTGATTTCTCAAAAATATTTGAATGTTCTTCTAAATATAACTTCATATACAGAAATCAAAGTTTGGTGGGTTGGAAAAAATACTGCACATAAAAAGCAGCTGAGTCAGGGAACGAAGTAAGAATACAGACAACCTGTGTGATAAGGAGAAATATTAGAAAGTATTCATTACTAGTTGGATGAAATCAACTGGTTTAAGTCTGCTGTCAGAGAAATATATTTTTGTTATTTAGACATAGGCCCTTGCTTCTGTTGCCTGTGATTTTGTATATAATTTATATGATGTGGGTACAGAAATTTTATACTACTAAAATAGCCCAAGTCAGTTGTGTTTGACCATCAGCAATTTCTGGGTCTTGCCCACTTCCATTCTGTTGCTAATCTCTTGTGATGCTTTTCAGGGTCCTGATTCCCACTATGGAACAAAAGGTTTGAAGAAAGTGATCCATGAATCTCCTACTGCTAGCAAAACATGCTTTGTGTTTTATAGTTCACCAGGTAACAACAATGGTACATCAATAGAAGATGGACAGATACCAGAAATAATATTTTATACTTAGTTTCACATGATGATCTGGAATGTGTTGATGTCTCAATGGACTTCACTATTGGCAGCAGTTAAAAAAATTCTGTTAAATTACTTTAATGTGTAAAAAAAACCTAATTTGTTTGAGGGGTACCAGAAAAGCTATTTCTTCCTGCATCGTTATTGGTAGATTGTAATTTAGCTTTTCCTCTAAACCAAATGTTAATGGTATTAGTATTGTGTATATTGAAAAGTTTGTTTTAAGTAGTACCTTGTGGTTAATTACTTTGTGTTTTCATCCCTTTGTTTCTCATGTAGTAAAATTCATTTTTTGAACTGGAAAATCCTTATTTGTTATGAACAACTTGTGTATGTTTTCTTCAATCTGTCCTTAAAAGACAGTAAAGCTGCTGCTGTAGTCCCATCTTGCACTTCTTTCCAAAATGACCTTGGATTGACCCTATGGACACGGATTGCTACTGTATTTTTTTGAAGTACGTCAGCAAAGCTGCATTCATATTGCCATCATCTTGACTTTTTCCAAGAGCCATGGAGAATTAATGGACTTTGCCCTGCAGAGAACATCTGCAGCAGCACTGAAGAAATAAATATTAAGTCAAATTCAGCAAGAAACAGATCTTTCCCGAATCTCTCTTAATTCAGAAAGGCTGTTTTGGAATATAGAACTGGTTATGCAAATAGCCACTGTATATATACATATGTGCCTATAAAAGATGTATAATGTGAAAATGAGAATACGAGACTTGTAATAATGTTATTTTATCACTGGATATTCTAGTACTAAAAAAATTAGTATAAATCTAAGAATTATTGGTGTGCAAGGAGTTTTACAGATTGCATACACTAATTTGATGCAATTGCTGTATGTATATAGTATTCAGTGCTTTGCAGTATGTACCATGTAGTAACAGAATGGCTTGGTGTACAAAGACCTGTACCCTCTCCCACGTTATACTAAAATTTGAGAATGCAGAAGAAAAAAATAAGAAAATTTCCTTTCTTAAGGGGAAAAAGGGGACGTCACGCAGGTTTGGGGTGTCCAAAAGCTGTGTATAAAACAAGTGTCTGTCAGACGTCCGGCTCTGTGCGCACTCCGCCAGCGCTCTCCTCCTGTCCCCGGGCACGGCGCTGTTCCGAGACTGGGACGGGGCTCGGCCAGGCCGTGCGGGAGAGACGGGGAGAGGCTGTGCCGGAGGAGCCGCTGAGGGCACAGGGCCAAGCCTGGCCGGGCCGTGCGGGATCAGCCGCCGCGGGCGCAGAGCTCGGCTGTGCCGGGGCAGCCGCCGAGGGCGCAAAGCTCGGCTGTGCCGGAGCAGCAACTATGGGCACAGGGCACAGCCGTGCGGAGCGCGCAGGCGCCTCGGGGCGGGCCCGGCGCGGTTGCCGGAAGAGCCGCCCCGGCCATGCCGAGCCTCGCTGGGTTCCTGCGGGTGCGGGCGGCGCCGGTGCGGAGCAGCGGGGCCATGCCCGGGAAGGTGCGGGCAGGGCCAGGAGAGGGAAGGGCGACAGGGGCGGGTGGTGCCCGCGGTGACCGCGCCTGTCCCTCTGTTTCAGGGAAAAGCAGCCGCCAAGGGCCCCGCGGAGCCGGGCGTCGCCGCGGGACCGGTGGTGGCGGCGGGCGGCGGCTCCGTGAGGGTGGCCGTGCGCGCCAAGCCCGGTGCCCGCTGCAGCGCCGTCACAGGTGGGTCTGCGGGCCGGGGCACCGGGCCCTGCATCGCTGCACCCTGAGGAACCGGGGCGGAGGGAGGGAAAGCGCAAAATCCCACCCGGAAACTGAAGCGAGGAGTTCGGCTCTCCCCCGTGTACAGCGCTGGGTGGCGCGGTGAGCACGGGCTAAATCCTGATCCCAAATCCTTCCGTTTGGTTTCTGTGGTTTCTGTGCAGGCCGTTTGTGTCTCAAGGGTCTGTGCGGTTTTATTAGAGGCATAAAAGTTGGATCTAATAAAACGTGTTGTCCCCTCTACAGCCCTGGCCTTGCTCCTGCACGCGTTGGGACTGCTTTGACATCCCCCGTGTGTGCGACACCATGGGCTGTGGCAGTGTCCAGGCCCCTTGGGAATTTACTGGGAGTTTACTGACATCCTGACTCTCTGAGCAGACTGATTCAACAGGCGGTTTTTGGGGCGGAGGTGGGGGGCTAACCTCATGTGAGTCGTGTTACGTGGTGCCAAGCAGGACAATCACTGCTTGTATTGTCAGGAGTTTATATTTGATTGTACTGGCCAACGGTCCAGGGAATTCATTAAATGTGAAAATGCCATCACCTGCTAATCTATACATTTACTTGGTTTTAAATTAAATGCTTTTGAAAGCATAAACGTTCATTTTTAAGAAAGTATGATGTGATGTTTTGAATATTTTGAGCATAAAATCCTCCAACTATGCTATAGATGTGACAGCAGAGGCAGTAGGTGTAGCTATTGCTGCACCTCCGTCGGAAGGGGAGGCAAATGCAGAGCTGTGTCGCTACCTCGCTAAGGTGCTTGAAGTGAAGAAGAGTGACGTTATTTTAGAGAAGGTACTTCCTTTTTTTCCTTTCAGCTTTGCCCTACTGCTGTTGAAATTCAGGATTTTGAAACTTACACATTGAGTACAGGGACCTACTCCAAGTTCAGTCTGAAACACACTTTAAAAAGTTTAGTTGAGTTAATGGAATGATTCATTGAAAACAAACTTAGTGTAGGAAGAACTATGGCTGATCTTGAAATCTTTTAACCAGAAGGGTTATCATGAGAATGTTTTGCAAATCTCTGTAGTTCATGTTTTCTGTGTTCTTCAAGATTCTCTTGTTTTCATGTCAAATGAGTTCACAGAGTTTGTGTTCTGCAGAGAATGTGAATTTTATTAATAACTTTTCATTTTTTAAAAAATAACCTATGTATTTGAATCAAAAGATTCTGACATTTAACTGTCACACATAAGCAAGAGCATATGTAAGCACTTGGGTTGTAGGTGGGCCTCAAGAGTTTCTCTGTATTAGAATTTATATGTCTTGACTTTGGTGAGTGGAAACTCTGTGTTTTATTCATTGCACTGAATAAATAATTTGTTTTATTAATTCATTGTACTTGAAGTCAGTGTTTCCAGCCATTTTCATTTATAGTTTATATGCACAAGAGCACAATGAAAAATTGTGGGTTTTATTTTTATCTGTTGGTTGAATGGAGTAGTTATAGAAGTCTTTTAAAGACTAGTAGTAAAGGATAAGATAACCAAGGAAATGTTGTAAGAAAGGTAGAGACAAAAAGATGTGAGTCTTGTTTTTCCTGAATCATGGGCAAACTGCTTCATTTGTTTATCAGCATTTTATAAATTGCACTGTTTTCTTATCTTAAAGGGTGATTCTCTGAAAGAAAGGTTTTTTCTGTGTTTGTCTAAACCAGGGGGGTAAATCACGTGACAAAGTGGTGAAGATTTCGGTATCAGCGACACCAGATGAGATTTTAGAAAAACTGAAAAAAGAAGCTTCCAGTTGACCTAAAACAAGAGCAGGAAATAGGAAAAAGCATCTTGGTACATGGACTGATATTCTTTCTTACTTAATGCAGTGCTGTTGAGAGTGTGGGTAATGACTACAGGAAGATACTTCTTTCCCCTCCCCTTGTTAATATCAGTGCTGTACAGTTGAAGTTTTTCTGTAGGTTTGGTTAGAAAACTGAGACTGTATCTACTCCTGTCACTACAGACTTCCTTCTGCTCTGGATCGTTTCCTATGGGTAAGATTTGTCCTCTTTCCTGGTCCCTAAACAAATGGTTTAGGAAATGGTTTTTTTGGTGGAGCAAATGTTGGTTAACACAGCGAAGGGTTTGGAGTGACAGCCTTCCGTGTGGGAAGTGGTACAAAAGGACAAACCTGGATGGCAGAGACATAAAAGAGACTCTTCCCTCTGATTTCTCACAGCAGGTGTAGCCTTTCACTGTGGGCACTTACAGATATCTAAAATAAATGTCTTTTGAAGCCAGTGTGCTGTTGTTGATCACACAGACAAACTGAAAGTAGAATCTCCTGAGCAACTGAAAGAAAATCAGAAGATTTCAGTGTGAAAAACCAGCACAGGACCCGGTCATTGGACACGTGGGGTCACTTTGTAATAGTCTGTAAATAGTTCCCTTAAAAGTAGAGATATGGTCATATATATCTTTGCCAATTGTATGTCACCTGTCATGACTGTTTTTAATAAAAGGGGCAAAAAGTATTATCAAGCTTTGGTTTGTGTTTATATTTTTAACAAAGAAACGAGTTGTTTCCTAGGAATGTCTTCATAGAATGCTACTTTGAAACTGCCTTTTTTTATAATCTTTTCTTGGTCTAAAAATGAGTAGTAGTGCAACCCCTAGAGAACAGAGTTGAGTCATTTGTAGAATACAACAAAACAAGAAGTCTGAAACAAAATGGGCAACTATATTCCAGTTTCAGGGCTGATGAGAAAAAGGCTGAACTTCTCTATTTATCATGCTTCAGAGGTCAGAGGAGGATTTAACTGAAATTTCCCAAAGATGTGTGTGAGACCACACATGGTTCTGGGAGGACTTTGTTTTTTCCTCTGCATCACTGCTGATGTCTGAAATTGTCCTGTATTTGTCCTATGGTGGTCATGTTAAAAAAAAAGTAATGGCTAAAGGAAAAAAGATAAACTATTCTGAAGGTTTGCTTAAGGTTTATCATACATTCTTTTGAAAACAATGTTATGAATGCATAAGCATTCATGATGATGCATTGCCAGATTGATGCAGTAAGGCTTCGTGGCTCATAATTCAGCTTTTTCATGGGCAAAACTCTTTCACTTTAGGGAACTCTTCCAGTGCCCTGTTATTCTAAATATCTCAACAGTTGCTTTTGGAGTTAGAGAACTGGTGCTTGTCAGGATGGCAGTTCCTTAAAGGTGACTAATTTTAAAGATGTTATGAAAAAATCTTACTTTCTGGAGAAATAAGTCTAAATTCTGAATTGTTTGTTTAATGGTTCACAGCTGAGCCTCTTCTTTTCTCAGGTATTTGGGCAGCCATACATTGCCTCAGTCCTCTTTCCTTACATATCTTTTCAGTCTGCACAGGCTAATTTTATTTTACTGTTCCATCAGTTTTGGTTCACCCCTCCCTACTGCTAGATCTGCTCTTGCCCAGCAGAGGGGTGCCGTGTCTTGCAGAAAAATTAAGGCCAAGCAAACCAAGATGAAGTGTTAGTGGTTTGTTGTTGGGGGTTTCTCCTTTTATTTCCTAAACTTTTTTACTTATGGTAAGTAGAAAATGGCAATAAAAAGACTGAGGAATTCCGTATTTATAAATTACATTTGGAATTGGCTGCTGCAACAGCCATTGTAAAATTTTTTTCAAGCCTATATACTCTGTTGAAATAATGTATTTCATTACACTTCCCTGTGACTTCAGACACAGACTGAGGGAGGAGCTGTGTGGACAGATAGAGGCTCTGAAGCACATTGATCTTCAGTGATGATTACCTGAAATAGCCAATTTAGTTTTTCAGTCCCCTCTCTGTCTTGTCAGCATGTTCTGCCTAGGCTCTGCTGGCTTCTGCTTGGCTTCTTCACCTTTCCTAAACACCTTCAGCTGCCATTCTGCATCTGTTCTTCCTGATCAAAGAAAGTAACTTGAATTCCTGACAATGTGGCAAATAAAGCCTTTACATGCTGGGAATGTGCAATTTATGTAATACGAGTAACCAAAATTATTTTGGAATGGTTGTATAAGTAACACTGGGGTGTTGCCATATAGAATCATACTTCATAGCCTCTTATGTCAATGTTTTTTGTGCTGTTCCTGTATATCAATTGTATCCGCAATATCTTGGTTGTGGATTTAGGTAGCCCGGGAGGGTGGAACTGCTGCTCCATTGTAAATCCCCAGTTTGTGGTGACTGGGAGTGGGGCTGGCCCAGCCCCATCCCCAGCGGGCACAGCTGTGAGCAGCACTGACAGCAATGAGCCATGGAGTGCCCAGGGGCACTGACCAACCACACAGGGCACAGAGGGCACACAGGAGCAGTGCATCAACAGGAGGGGACAAAAGGTTGGGCTGAAGAACAAGAAGGGCAGGGCTTGAAGCCTTCTGAAGTCACAGGATGTAACTCTGTATGGGCAGATGTTTGCAGCCTTCTGGAGTGAGCAGTAAGGTGTTGCTCTGCATGGGTTGAAGCTTTCTGAAATTGTATGGTGATAATCTGTGTATTGTGGCTGTCTCAACTGTGACACATTGTATATAAGAGAGGTAGAGAAGAGCGGAGAAACTTGTGTGTCCAAACAATGCCAAAACTGTGATTTAGGCCTAACTCCTGCAAGTCTTGTATTGAAATCCTAACCTGTCAACTGTCTCTTCATGAACACAGTAAAATTGCTTTCATTCTATTGAAAAAATTGTGGTAATAAGTACCCCTTATTCCAGCAGAATATGTTTTCATAGAACGGAGCTTTGTGATGTTGGAAGAAGCTTCTTTCAAGAATTTCAAGATGCTTTACAAATCTCTGCTTAAAATAAATTCTTATTCCTGGACCAATTTAAAAACACTGTCCCTGTTGCTACATAGCTTTTACCTGTTGGTACCTGCTATATCCATGTGCATTAAGCTACATGATTACTCAACTATTGAAATCAAGCACTGCTCTCTTTCCCTAATGCATGGTCTGACCAGTTTCAGTAAAATCCATCTAATGGTGATTTAATATCTGACTGCTTGCAGACCTGCACAGTCAGTGCAATTTTAAAGTATAATTATGTTATTTAAATATTAGCAAAATAGAAGTTACGTGAATAAATTCTATGCCAGTTTTATGGTGTAGAAGGGTCTTAGTCTTTCATCCACTCAGTTATATTTATTTTCTAAAATCCAGCTTTGAAAGTTGGTTTCATTGTAGTAGTGTAATATGTTAATTAAGGATATTTAATTATACCCTCTGAAACTGTCTCTTTGCTCTTTTTCTTTCAATCCACTCCATTTATCATCCTCAGGGCATTCCTCTCTCCCCTTTTAGTCCCAAGTGTTTCTAAATCCTCATTTCTTCAGGTATCATCAGTCTAAATAATCCTGGATAATTGACAACTTTGTCAATAACTGGCAGCAGCAATTTAGCAGAAAGCACAGTTTAATATCTTCCAGCTTCCAGGAAGATAAATACACCTGATCTTCCTGCTCAGTACTTCACATCTCATTCTTGTTTCCCCTCTCATAATGTTTATTTGCATGTGTAAAACTTGAACCAGCTGAGTTTATAAAATTGCTTCTGCATTACTTCTACCTACTGTATTCCCCTCTTAATGTTTTAGTCTTTGTCTTGGGAGGATGATTCATTGCCAGATGGGTTTAAAAATGGGCTCCTGTCTCCTTTGGGGGACCACAGTGCTTTATCCTCCTGTAAAAGCTGTCCTGGTTGTTACTCTAGGAAGGGGCTGTACTTGAGGCAAAGTGCTCTTAATACAACTGAGACACAATAAAAAAGCTGCTGGAGAAATTAAATGCTTGCTTGAAAGGAGGAGTCTGGTACTTCTCTGAGATACTGGGAATTTGTTTCTTCCTGATCCCTTATATATTGGCTTCTCAAGTAATTGTTACTGAGCTATGATAACTTTTCTTTCATCTATAAATGGTGCATTTATTTGTTTTTCAAGAGATAGGGAAGTTAGAGTGATGAAGTATCCACTGTGCCATCTCTTACTAGAGCCTGAGGGTAAGTTTTTGGAATATTGTTTAAATAACATTCTGAGTTTCCAAATCTGAAGTATGGCAGGTGAAAAGTGAAATATATTGAGTATCAGTTCAGCAGCTGGTCACTATAGAAACGTGCTGTAAAGAGAGCAGCTAGCCATGGACCCAAGGAAAGAGGAACAAACAAGAGAGAGTCAAAGCCTCATTTCATGCTGCTCAGATAAAGCAGTTGTCTGCCTTAAGAGAACAACCGGAGTTACAAACTATAATTTTGGGGTGATTGTCATTAAGTTGTTTTTTTCCTAATACCTCGTAGGTGTGCAGTGCATGTGGGAAGGGCTGCAGCAATGCTGTTCCTTTGGCTAGCTTTTGTTGCTGTAATGCTTTGAAAGCCAGGATGCACTGAGGCATAATTTATAACAAATTTCAAAGCTCTCAGCGTGTTAGGACATACTTTGTGGCCCGCTGTCTGACAGGGGCATTACCAAGTTGAATTTTATAAAACAAGCTGTTTGTGTGGAACCTTTTCCACCAGTGCTGCTTTCCACAGCTTGTCTTAAAATCTATGAAGTTTTTTGCTTCCCTTCTGATGTTCAGAAGGGATGTGGGGTTACCTTTGATGGAGGTATCAGCACACAGGGTCAGCAGCACCCTCCTGCCACATCTGGGTGCTCCTGCAGCCTCTCACCTGCAGCTCTGCTGCTGCTGTTGCAGGGAAGTGCCCTCCAGCAGGACCGGGCTCTCAGGGGTTGTTTCTGCTCTCTGTTTGTCACATCAGCAGCGTTGCTGATGCTTATCTCCTTAGATGCCACCACATTTCTTTTTCTGTTTTTTGGGCCTGACAGCCCTTAGAGATGCATTCATTGAGGAAAGAGGGAAAAGACCTTGTGATACAATCTTTGCAATCAGAGGGCAAACCTGTCCCTTCCAGTGAGGCCCTGTGGCAGCTCTTTGTAGCTCCTGGCATTTGCCCTTTAGTGAAATATCTCCTTTTGTCTCCAGTAAATCTGACAGCAATCAGCCAGCATGTATGTGAGGTCATGTTCCTGCTCTGAGGAAGATTGCTTGTAGCTACTCAGATACACTTCTGAACAGGCAATTTTCTTCAGTCTCTTAACTGCCTTTTTACAATGGAAGTGCAAACTGTTACTAATAAACCTGATAGGTTTATGGGGTTTGAGGAGATTTTTCCTTTTTGTTCAGAAAACCTGGTTATGCTCATCACTGACTGAATATAAATGCTAATACATAGAGGGAGCCAGCCAGGAAAATTGCACTTGGCTAATTTTACTTAATGAGAATGTCTGATTCTTTCAGTCACTTCCTCACTGAGTTCAGGTTCAGCTGCTAAAGCAGACCCAGGAGCTTTTTGTTAAATATTTTTAAAGGATGATCAGCTTATAATGATGTTCTCAAAGTCTATGACTGTTTGCCGTGACATCATCTGGAATAATTTTTTTCCTTTATTTAATACCATGCCAGACAATTTTTCTGGCAGAAGATAAATGTGAAAATAGAACATCTGAAAACATTAATTTGAAAATAGCTGTAGTTAAATTGTAGGATGTGAGGCAAAGCCTATCTTTCAGTAGTCAAGTACCTGTGTATGTAAAAGCAGAGAAGGTGTTTGATCTGATTAAATGCTACTATATAAATCCTAAATACACAAAAACAAGCAAAGTGACCTTGTCAGAGGAGGTGTTGATATACATTTTATGTACTTAAAGAAAAAAATAATGTGCAATACCAGAGCTTGCCTATAAGCTGTTCTGCCAGATTTATGGAGCCACCTTTGCAAATCTGAATTTGGAAGGTTTTTTTTTCACTGATCTTGCTGCAAGGTAGGCCTCCACAGGAAACCTATAGAAAACCTTTGGTTTCTCAGCTGTGCATAATTCCTGCTCACTTCAGTGAACCAAATTGGTCTTTTTACCTGGGGAGGAATTCAGTGAAGTGCTCCAGGTTTTACACACTTGGACTTCCAAACTTAAATAAGCAAATCCTGTTAGCTCATTTTCAGGACTTAGAGGTTTTCAGGCTGGGTTTTAGGCTTTGCCCTGTGATTATCCAGTGTTACCTTGATCAGACCATCTGAAGAAACAGACCTTATTTGTTTTACTCCTGGGTTTATGCAATACGTTACTGTCTCAAATCAAAAAATAAGGAAAATAAAACATGATGGGGAGGGATGGAATAATTTGTTGAAGGGTAATTTATTGGGCTAGGAGCAAGACTTGGTTTATGGACTTTGCAGGCTTGTCCTGCATGTCCTTCTAAACTCAACTGGGAAATAACATACACAGAATAGAGGGTGTGATAGAGTCTTGATGTTTTATAGCACCTCCTCTGCTGTTTAGCACTCAAGTCAGAATAGGGGAAAAAACCTGTCAGGTTTTCAAAGACTGTAAATCTAATAACTTGCAATATAAATTTCACAGTTATTTCTTGTTGGCAATCTGTGAATCTAGGTGGTAAAAGGATATTACCTATGGCCCTCTTAGTGGGACTCCCGAGTCCTGCCAATCTGAAATTTTCAAACAGGAAAGATTCATCTTCTGAAATGATAGGTTCATGTGAGGGCCATTGATGTGAAATATCAAAAGAGTATCTATTGATGTGTTTGTTTTGAGAGTTGTGTGGGTTAAAATGCAAATTCAGATGAAAAAGTTGATCAACTGTTTGTAGGTAGTTCATCTGTTCTGCCTTCCCATCTTAGGTAAACCGATTCTACAAAGGCAGCTACATCTTGCCAATATTTTTTGTGCTGGTGGCTGAACTATTACCCCTTGCAGCAAGGGAGGACTAACACTTTGTAATTGCTGTGAGAGGCTGGCACATCTCCTTGACACCAGGGGCAGCCAACTGCAGCTCCCAGGTCTTGTCTTACCTACAGAGCATTGTCCAAAGTGTTGTGAGATCTCCCCCAGGTTCAGCTGACACTGAGGTGGGAGCCCTGGGAGCCTCCAGCCTTTTGCACCAGGAGGAGCTGCTGCCAGAAATGCTCAATCAGGTTAGTGGATATGGTGAGCTGGCTCTGTAGGGGAAGAGGACTCTGAACTGCATTAAAAAATGTTTCAAAATATGAGACATGCTCTCCTGTGTCAGAAAAGAAAGTATAAAGACGTTAATTAAAGATAGATTTTAACTTGGATAAATTCATGCCCATCGTTGGGACCTTTCATCTCTGAAGTTCAGACCTGCCCCTCTGCTGCATGGATTGTCACTGCTGGGAAAAGTGCAAATGCCAAAAGGAGGATGACACTTCACAGTTTAAGTGAAATCACTTGGGAATGGTTAAATCAGGTTTTCTGATTAACTGACTCACTTGATAGTGTAGTGTGTGAGAGAGTGAATCAAACACTTATTTTCCTTTGCTCTGCTGTCTGTGAGCAGCATCAAGCAGAAGAGACAGCCGTCTGTCTTCCAGATTCTATGCTTTCTCCACAAAGGAGCCTTTGCTCTACTGCTACATGCTTGTTCAGATTTAGAGGATAAATACAGCCCACAGTTTTAGAGGATAAATAAATCTGTGACTTCTTAGTTGCACCAGAAAAGTGTGACTGGAGGCAGGTTTGGCAGCAGAGAATAAGCCATCGAGGCTGTCACAAATGTTGGATTGGCAGCAGAGGAGATAACTGTATTTAAGGGTTTTAGAGAAGAGCTTGTCCTAAACAATAAGGTTTGAGCCAATTGTAGAGAGTAGGACTGGTGATTATCCTATATGTCTTATACTAGGTGTCCATTTTCATGAAGGAAAGAATCTTTTCAAAAGAAAAATGTCAGACTTCTAAAGTAAGAGCATATAAACAAGGTATACCAACCTCTGTATTTTGCCTCTTCTCTCCAATCTTTTGTGTTTATAATAACCTAAAAATTCTCATTCTAGATTAGGTGGGGGTTCTTGGAGGTACACGTTCAGCTGTTCCTTTGGTAAAGCTCAAAATCTCTTGTTGCCTCTGTAACACAAATAATAATATGAGCATAATCAAGGTTCTATTTGTTTTGTGATTATTCTGAACACTGGAGAATAACAGTAATTATAATACCATTAAATAGTAATGGAAAAAGATTTAAGAGTGGATCATGAGACTCCTGGAAGGAGATGAAAATCTTACTCAGTTCTCTTCAGTACTGCATTGCATTCCTCTCTTTTATGGCAAAAACAGGAATCTAAAATGATTTCTAGAGTGGTAGGGGTCAAGAGTGCCATGTAAGAGACAGGCTTGTGTGGGAAAAACTTAACAGACATTAATTCAGTTTCAATAATTAGTTTCCTGTAATTTTGGCAGTGCAGTTGTGGTCAGAGAGAACTGTGTTTAGAGCTCAGAAACAGGAATATAAGTGTGAAGAAAACAATTCTTCCATATCCCTCTATACCTGTCACCATGCAGTCTGATTGCTTTGTAAATCTATGCAGCTGGTGTTTTCTTGGAGTGTGTGGATGTGAAAGCAGTATGTGACATGGCTCTATGACCCACCTCTTTGCTCCATGAAACAATACTCATTCCCTACACCATGATTTGTACAAGGCAGTGTAACATGGTATTTGTCTCCAGTCTTTTTCATAATGTGTTCACAGTGTAAAGCTCCTTGTCACGTGTTTGAAACTCTGTGTAATCCAAGGGATAAGGACATTGTCCATCTGGAAGCCAGGTAACAGAATTTTGTGGTAGTTCTTGGTGGCAGGATCCCTCAGGGCCAGAGGTGTCTGTGTAGGGTCTGTGCTTTGCATGTAGGGTAGACCAGCTCCAAGGAGCCTTGCAGCAACTATGACACTATTGCCTTGCCCTTGCTTTGGAATGAGTATCTTTCAGGGAAAAACAGATTTCTTTTGTGCAGTTTAGTCTGTCTGCTTTGTCGCGTGTGAGCCACAATGTGTGCATTGGGCCCTGATTGTGCAGTGTCTCTGTGGCTGTTGCAGTGTTGACAGTGTTCATTTGTGAGGGAGAGATGATGTACATGACCCTGGTTAATGATCCTCTAACGCACAGTGCTTCCAGTCCAAACTGGAGGACAGCATCCAAGGAGGAGGACAAGCTATGCATGATAAATACCTCTACCCCTGCACAGTCAGAGCAGGCTCATCACAAATGTGAAAAATGGAACCTCATTTTCCTTGAGCTTTTCAATTTCTTCTTAATACCTTTCACAAAGGAAAAAATGTTTTTTGTCAAAATCATTACTATTTAAAGCCATTTGAATTTGAAAT
This sequence comes from Emberiza elegans, assembly GCA_024865655.1. Lineage (NCBI taxonomy): Eukaryota > Metazoa > Chordata > Aves > Passeriformes > Fringillidae > Emberiza > Emberiza elegans. The sequence continues at coordinate 9,936,189 of JALJVW010000398.1, forward strand.
TTGAAAGCTCTTAGAAAGTTACAAATGTAAATTAAAATACCCATTTTAGTTGTTTATTCAGTATACAATCTTTGGTTTATTCCTTTATTTCATTCAGTGTATAGTGAAGTTTCCTGACAAAGAGTCAATGAAGAAGATTTATAAACTGAGTTTAGTGTAATCACATTCTGGCTCGTATCAGTATTCAGGATGGATTGCTTATCCTAGTCTGAAGTGATGTGTTAATTTGACTTGGAAATGGAGTAAGATGTGGACACAGAGTAAACAATTTAACAAATTAAATAAAATCCTAGTTACAGATCAGTGATTCTGCTATAGTGTTTTGCTGTTAAGTTAAAACAGAAGGCCCTGCTGTTAGTGCATGTGAATCTGCAGTTTGTCAGCTGCTGGCAGATCACCAGCCCTGTGACCAAAGTGTGCAGGGCCCCGCTCTGCCCGCAGGCCGGCAGTGTCCCAGGGGCACGGGGACACCGGGAGCAGCAGCAGCAGCAGCGAGGCACTGCCCCGCGCCGGTTGTGGGGCAGGTGTTGCGCACACCAGATCCTTCATGCCTTGTAACATTTGTTTGGGCTCTGAGCATGCTGCAGTGGACTGACTGCTCCTATGTATTTATATCTGTTATGCTCATAGGAAAAAATGTGGTTTATTTAGCAGCTTAATCCATAGGAATTCGAATAAATTCTGCTCTTTGACCCTTTCCTTGTTTTCAAGTCTGGAGAGTTCTCCACCCTGTCTGTATTAACCCAGGCAATTCCCATTGAGGTGTCAGTGATTTTTATTACCTACAGTAATTTTCTTTGTTTAATAACCTCCTCTCAGCTTTTGAAACTGAGGCACTCTTGTGTAATTTACTGAGATTGTCATATTAAACTCATCTTGTCTCTTACAAGCAGTGTGCTCCATAGAGATGTTGGTAGGTGCTGTAAGGATCCTGAATTCAGCTGGGATCTCTGAATAAGCTGCTTTTATCCCAAGTGGCACAGACAAAAATACTACAAAGTCACTGCCACGCACTGTTCCACAATGAAGCTGTCCCAAAATAACCAATCCATAGCTGATGATAAACAGTGTAGTGGGTGAAGAGCTCTCAGGCTTAAGCTCTTGTTGAGAGAAGGAATTGGCAATGAGCTCCAGGGGCTCAAAGAGCAGCTTCCAGAGGGAATACTGACAGTTTCTATACTAGTAGAAAATGGGAAGAATCTGAGAAGGTTTTCTGAGCCATGTCTTGGGTGGCATGGTTAGGGAGAGGTTTCCACCTTTCCAAACGTAGTATGGGAGGTGTGATGAAAGAGACAGGAGCTGTTCATCAGCCCGTGTTCCTGGCACTGCTGTGTGCATTATGTGCCAGAGAGCAGCTGAGCGTGTGGACAGCTTTGAATCCAAAGTCACGACAGGACCTGCTGGGATGTCTAGGATCCTCCCCCAGAGCATTAATGAGAAATAGATGCCATATGGAGGAATTCTCTTGCCAACGGTCTCTGATGCCATCTTTGTCTTCCAGTTCTCATCAATTACAAATTACTTTTAAATAGATTTTTGTTTTACCTTCGGTTATATGGTTTCCTCTTCTACTTCCTCAGCTACTAAGGACACTGACCTTTCAGTAGAGTCTTCTAGAATTAAACTTTATTTCTGATAAGAAACTTTTTTTTGCAATAGCTGATCTATCATTCTTTTTGTTCACCAGTACATCCCCTCTTCCATCACTGTTGATTCATCCATTCCTCCCCTCACCACTGTATTTTCTTTTCTTTTCTTGTAGATGCAAAGAACAACTTTATCTTTTGTTTTTTGAAACTCAGATGTTTAACTATGTAATTTTAGTTGTTTGCATTAACATTTTTGCATCTGCTAGGGTTTTTTTAAAAAAAATCAAGTACTGTAATACTTCTAAGGCTGGAATTTTCTCACCCTTGCTATTACTGTATGGTGTGCTGAGAAGGTTTATAAAATCAATTAAATATACATGAATAGCACATTCAATACAATAACTGTCACAAGTTTTATTGATGTAAAATCTAGTTTGAGTAGATTGTCCCCATGTTTTTATTCACCTGTATATAATTCAGTTTTTAATCATGTCTATATAGTTCAGTGTTGGACTGCCCACACCTCTTAGCTATGATAATTTAAATATCTTTATGCCATTTAAATTTTTATGGCTTTTTCTACTGTATCCATAGTATTAGAATCACTTAGTGTTTACTGCAGGTCCAGCTTTGAGAGCTTCCTAGGCTGCAGAATTGCATATATATGTATATATGCATGCTATATAACTATGGAGTCACATAAAGACCCTGTTTAAAACAAGTCACTGCCTTCACAGTATCTTTGGGTTTAGTTAAAAATATTTTAAAATCAACAAACAAATTAACTTCTTCACCAGAGCATTTCTAATCTGTTGTGTTGCAACATACAGACCCCAGCTAAGATTTATACACCAAATCTATGCTTTACATGGAGTAGCTGCTTCCTGGCAGGTTTTGTAGCCAAAATGCAGAGCATAGAAGAGGAAAACAGGGCAGGGAACCACAGTTTTACAGATGGAAGCTGAGACACAAAAGCATTAAATGTGATTTGTAGCTGAGCATGTAACACGCATGTCTGGTTCTATTTTTGAAAACATCCTTTTCACTTTCTTTGTAGTTCTGGAAGAATGACTGGAACTGTGGGAAAATTGTCTTTATAGAATTTTAAAGTAGCTTTCAGAGTTCTTGTCTTCAGAAGTGCTGAGAATATGAGAAACTAGCAAAACAGCTGTATCTGAAATAAGTGGACTGGTGTCAGGAAGTGGCAGAGATAGGAAGCCAAGAGTAAAACCAGTGTCAGGTTTAAAAAACCATTTTTAGGTCAGTAGTAAGAATATGTTCGATGCAGGTGTGGAGAGAAGGAAGATTAGGCTTAGCTTTTATTATCTAGCACTAAATCCATTTTGTCTCTAACAACTAAAATCCTACTGGGTGGGGTCTATAGAGCTCCTTCAATTGGATTTGCCCAGACTGCAGGGTATGTAATAAACAGTGATTTGTTTATTGTCCCTTGCATCTGTCCACCTTACTTAAGGACTTAAGCCTGCCAGTGCAATGAGGCAGCTGCTTAACTGCTTCCAGATTCTGCATTCTGCCAGCTTCTTCTATGATGGGGAGGTCCCTGGAGTGGAGGGAGGAATTTGTTTTGTTGTTGTTGTTGGTTTTGGGTGGATTTTTATTTTATTTTGGGGTTTGGGGCTTTTTTTTTGTTTTTATTTTTTGTTTCCCACCCTCCAGGCTGTGATGTGGCCACAGTGTCACTTGATGAGCAGCAGTCAAATCTCAACACTTACTCTCCTTGGCAGGACACATGGGAAACAGCCAGGAAAGAATCCTTTAGCTCAGCCACGCTCCTTCCCTTCATTGCCAGCACTGTAACAACCTCTCCACTCCCATTTTCTCTTAGAACATAAAAATAAATTACTCCTTCTGATGGAAGTATCCTCTGAGCCTCAAGCCTGGAGAAATAGGATTTGCCCATGTTGGCAATTTAAGGTAAAGCTCCTTTTCATTCTTACAGGAGTTTAGCTGGGGTTTAGAGGAGCATATGTGTACCCCAGGCTTGATGCTCCCTCAGCTCACTTCAGAGCTTGTGTTTCAAGTGTGTGGCTTGTAAATGAGCAATATGAGCTTGATCTGAGCAGAATGTGTGTCCCCACAGAGCTCTTGCACTAAACAGATCTAAACTCCAGAGCTTTTCTATGGTGTGTTTAAATGCTCATACCATTAAAACCACTGAAGCAGTATTCTTAAATGTACTTTGGTTTAGGTCTCAGTGGCATTCATAAATCAAGATGACATGATGACTGAAAACCAGGCCTTTGCTGGGGAAAAAATAATTTTCTTTATATGTAAAAAAGAATATGTAACTATTTGGGGCTGGTTGCTTTTGGCAATTATTATTGTAATTTTATTTTTCTTGAGCACACTTTCAATAGAAAAATGTATCATTTCAAGGATTTATTCAGAAATAAACTTCAGGCATGACTTTGGACAAAAAGCATCCACTTTCTGATCATGTTAAACCTGGCCAAAAGCTGTGTGAAATGTCTTACAATATAGTTGGGCTTTTAACTTTTACCTCAGTAGTACTTTTATTAATGAAGCAAAGTTTGAATTATACAATATACAACAAAACCCCCCAAAATAAAAGAGAGCCCATACTTCAGTGGGGGGAAAGCCAGCTGATGGTGACAGGATTTCTTCTGCTGCTGTGTGTTTATTAGACTTGGAGTAAAACGTAGGCATTAGCAACTTCCACCATCTCTTGTATAAATGTGCATTTTAGCAGGGCAGGGTACTTAGGGGCGAGCTGTACAGAAATAACATTTTGGTGTCAGTGTTTCACACAAGCAAATGAGGACTGACAGCCACTAAGTGCAGTCCAGGCTTTCTGAAGAAAAATATAGGCCATGGTAAACACAAAAATACATTCCAGCCTGCAGGGCCTAATGGAAAAATAAGCCTCTTGAGAGGCAAGATTATTGTGCACCACCACAGCACAGTTGCCACTGACTCTCCTGGCAGTGCTGGAGCCACTGGACTTGGTTTTGACCTCTAGGTTTACCTCTGTGTGTCTGGAATCAGGCTGCATTTTCCCTAGGTGCTTTCAGGGAAACCTGATCTGCCCTATAATCTTGCTGAGCTTCTGGGCATTAGAGCATCAGCACTGTGCATAATTCAGCAGGGTTATGTAGCTCTCTTTTAACATTCAGGGAAAAGGGGGTAGATTATAGCAATTTTTCCTGATTGGCAAATGAAAGGCAAAGGAGATGCAGTTTTGCTGAACTGCTCCCAAGGTGGTGAGCACCTGCAGGAGGGAGCAGTCCTGCTTTCCCTTCCTTCTTGCTTGATGCTCATATTCCTCTTGTTTGAGCGTTAGAGAAAGTGTGACAGCACAGTTGGATCAGACAGAAAAATTCCCTGGTGTTGTGTAATTCAGAGTTTTACCTAAGGAGTAGGGGTGGTGGCAGATAAAACCTTCTCTTTAATTTGATAGAAAAAGCTTTTCCCTTCCAACATCTCAGTATAAAGCAAATGTGGACATGTTCTTAGTTAAGCAGAATATTTGTTAGCAAATTAATAGTATGAGTTTTTAATTCAAATGTATAACTGCTGCAATATATTAAAATATATTTAAACAGTAGATGAAATCTCTTCCTTGTTCCAGGAGTTGAATGTTGATTATATTGCAAATGGCATTTGTCTACCCAGTCTGAAATCTCTACTAGAACTTCTTGAAAGTAGTTCAGCTTCTAACTAACCTTTCAAAGCACATCTGCACATTTCTGTTCCCAGCTGCACAGACAGAATAAAATAGAGGTTGAATAGCACTGAAAACTTGTAAAACTGGATCTCACAAATCACAGTGAGACTTTTTTTTTTTATTTTTACTGTGCATGTTCTTTTGCATTTGAGTTTCTAGGGGCTTAGGTGTGATTTTTAAACCCTTTATCATTTTTTAAAATGCTAGTCAAGAAATTGTACAAAAGCTATTGATTTTTCTTAGTTATTTGATATAGTACCTGTAATTTAGAATGATTATTCTTCAGTATTAGTTAACAAGCCATGCAAAATCACTGTATGTGTTCAGGAATGGATTTAGAACTGCTGCAAAGCCCTATTCAGAACTTTACATTCACACTCTTGGTAACATGGCAGTCATTTTTAAATACATAACACTTACCTTTGTTTTATTCATGATAATAATGATGTCTGAGCAAATGTCAGATGGAAAAGATCTCCAAAAGTCAGATTCCAGACACTGAATGTTAATGTTTACTCTGCAATCTCCAGCATAGTTAAAGCAAACAATCCCTGTAGTGTTTGAAGTTGCAAATATTAAAGTTACCCAGCTTCAGTTTTATCACCTGTAACACACTGTAATGCACAAACTGTAATTGCAGGCAATACTCATCTGGTTTTGTTTAGCTTGACAGACAGTAAACTGGACTTTATCATAAATACAATTAATCTAAGTGGAAATTTAGGTACTATATTTTGAATTTTATTTATTTTTCTGTCTGGTGCTTGTATTTAGCAATATATTCCTCTCCCCCCACCTCCCCAAATTAGACTTTTGCCATAATTGTTCCAAGGAAAAGCTTTGTAAATAATACAAACCCTTAAGGTTGACTTGAGAGCTGCTGGTGAGGCATATGGGAATCATGAATATAAAAACACAAGCTGGGAAAGTTGCACTGGCCTGTCTCTCTCCTGATCTCAATCAAGGAACTCAGAATATGAGAGCCAAGACCAGGAAATGTGTGATTCTATTTCATAAATTCCACCTAGGCCTTCCTCATCTATCTGCTTCTACAGTTCACCCACAATGCTCAAGACTGGATTTGCCATTTTCTGGAATACTTCACCCCCTGGCATTTTTTTGGCATGCTTTGCTGCACAGCCAGAAAAGTGGGATTCATGATGCTGTCATGAAGACATGGAGAGAGCTGGAAAATAATTTGGGGAGACCTTAGAGCACGTTCCTCAGAAGAGGTGCTCTTTTCTTCCTAAGAGACTTTAGAGTACCTCCAGGGGCTGCTGGACTGGAGAGGGACTCCAACAAAGACCTGTGTGACAGGACAGTGGGGAATGGCTTCAAACTGAAAGAGGGCAGCTCTAGATGACACTGGGAAGAAATTCTTTCCTGCAAGAGTGGTGAGAAACTGGCACACATTGCCCAGAGAAACGGTGGATGCCCCATCCCTGGAAGTGTTCAAGGCCAGGTTGGACGGGACTTTGAGCAACCTGTCTAGGGGAAGACATGGCAGGGGCTGAAACTAAATGGTCTTTGAGGTTCCTTCCCACACAAACCCTGCTAGGACTCTTTATTCACTAGCTGAAAGATAATTAAAATAATAAAATAGTTATTGAGCTTGAGGAAAGGCAACAGATGAAGCAGATCTGTTCTTTCTACTGGGTTTCATTTCAACCTGAGCTGCTACTCCAGATGGTGTGGAAGAAGAACATCCTGGCACAGCCTGACTTCCGTGGCATAGCTGGCAGTATCAGGCTCTTTGCAGGAAGAGATGCACTCCCTTCTTGGAGGGGGAGCCCGGGGTATTTGGCACTTTGCACAGGATTCTGAATTAAATGGGGATTTCATCAAGGGTACTGACTTGCAGGCTCTCCACAGAGCAGACGCAAGAACTTTGCATGATCTTGTACCTCCATTTGTAAAGCTCCACTGTATTAATGAGGGTTCAAAGGAGTGCATTTCATCCACTAAAACTCCTTAGAGGAAAAAACCTCTTGAGAAGACTTCTAACTGAATTCAAGGCAAATACTTCAGGGAGCAGGAGATTAAGTCCTGTATCACAGCATTATAAAAGCAGAAAACAAATACTTAGCAGGTAGGTGAAGACACTTGTGCACCACAGCCTATGTAAAAGCTACAGCGACTATTTGTGTGTAAAGACACCCTTTAGCTCTTAAATGCATCTGATGAGCTGGGGGCTCTGCTTTTGACTTCTGTACTTTGTCTTTAAATCAAGATGCACTAATTTGCACTCCTTATCACATAATGCCATGACTTTTACAGCAGTCAGCAGGGATGGGGCCCTGTTTCTGCACAGCAGCTGAAGAAAATGTCAAGTACAAAGACACAGACTGCTCCCTTGATACAAATTAGCTGATCACGTAAATGGGGAAACAGGGAACTCTGACCCTATTAGAGCAAAATGTGGATAGTGGATTAACACTCCAGACTTCTAATTAATCACAATGTGTCTCATCCTTCTGATTGCAGCTGAGTAGGCCCTTCTTCTAACTTAAGCCCACAGCTGCCCAGGGTTAGCACTTAGCTGTGGTGCAGCTCCTTGTTCAGCTGTTGACTGAGGAGACAAAGTTGCAGTCCTGAATGTCTCAAAAGTGGGTTTCAGAAATACTCAGAAACATCTTTACATGTGAACTATATTTTTATTGTGTGAATACTTAAAAAACCCCATACATCTTAAATTCTAAGAACTGAGTAACACTCTGCACTGTTTATGCTATTTTCCCATACAGAAAAAAGTACAGACCAGTACTGATCATAGTTCTTTTTTACTATAACATGCACAAAGTGTTTCATACAAACTACAGTAGCATTGAAGTTTTACAGCTTTACTGAAGTGGGACTTCCAAAATTTATTACACACACACTGAATTTATTTGAAAATTACACAGATTAATCTAAGTTTGATATTATTTCTCAGGTAAAACTTATATATCACTCAACTGCTACAAGAAGATACATATTTAACTACTTATTTTTTATCCAACTTTTAGACCACGTTTTAAGAATACTGCAAATGCACTGAAGCCATTGAGTCAACAGACACCATGCTGACCCCATAAAATATTTCAGTAAAAGGATCTCTCTTCTCAGTTTTAAGGCATCTGAAATTCAAACCAAACTGAGCTTCTCACTGTCAAAAGCCAAACTAAGAAATTCTCCCCACAGAAAGACACAGCATGTTAGTTTCAAAAACAGCTATCTTAAGGCAATATGCCACTGTTCCAGGCTGCATACAAACCACAGCTATCCTGTCCTTCCCTCACCTGTTTTGGTTTCTAAAATAGAACAGAGAAATCTCAGTGATGGAAGAAAAAACGTGCACAATACATATTCAGACAAAAGAAGGAGTTAAAAATTTAACCTAAAAACTAGAGTCTAAGCAAACCCCATGTAATATGCTTTTACTATTCATAAAAGGAGTTCTCTTTTTCATTTCACACTACAGAAAAACAGCACTGCACTCTAACACTGATTCTTCAGTTATCCATAAAACCATGGAAAAAATAAGAAAACTAAAATCTAACTGAATTTGTTACATAGCATCACTGGACTTTCAACCCACAAGGATTTCAGTAGGGATGGTAACGAGGCCCTGGGTTGTAGGAGTTGTAACCATACTGTCCATAGTGGGATGAGTAGGATTGTCCTTGTCTGTGCTGCTGGTAGTTGTTACCCCAGCCTCTGTCTGCCCTCTGATTAGATCTGTAGTCTCCTTGCCAGTTGTATCTGTCCCCTCTAAAGTATCTGCCATCTTGAAACCTGCAATGAGAAGATAGATCAAAGTCTGACATAAATTATATCAAGGCTAAAAAAAGAATTATAATGAACTCTTACATTTGGCAGTTTTCATGAAACAATCATGTAACTGTTAATACACTCAAATATTTATATGTATACATGACAAACTCATGAAAACATGCCTACAGTCATCTGAGATCACTCATTAATTTCTTACACAACACAATATTTGGACAGTCTGTTTCCTAACACAAATATTCCCAGGTATTAGGTGAACTGCTGGAAATTTTAAGAGAGACTCAGACCATAAATCTAAAAATCAACCCCAAAGCACATCTGTAGTGCATCAAAGCCAGGTTCCATCCAGCAGCTTCAAGGCTGAAAGCTTCAGCAAAGCAGGCTTCAGTAGAGTTACAGCCACCTAACAGCAGTGAGTCCTGGAATTTGAATATTTCCTCAAATACATACAACTGCTGAAACACTGCTATTTTATCAGTTGTACTTAGCCATTGTTCAGACTCAATTTTGTCTTTTCAGCCCTATCTCTATTCCTATCAAGGCTTGAGCTCCCTCATAGTCATTTTGTTTGCAAATGGCGTGGTGCAGACAAACAACATTTGCAAAAAGTTCACTTTGTGACCATAGTGTAGGTGTAAGAGTTCAGTTCAAAGAGCCATGAAGTTTTTAAGAACATCTTAAACTACCACCTGTTTTTAATCTGATTTAATGACAAGCTTCAAAGGTGAGAAAAAGTTACAATGTTGTCGTCCTTTTCTTCAGATAACGCACAAATCCTATCTAGATATTTAGCTAAGGAGTTTTTCCAGTTGTTGGCTGGACTGAGTTTAACTACTCTATATTAAAGGCTGATGTTAGTATTCCCAAATGTGCTATATGCTGTAATTGTTGTTTTTCAGTCCCTCAAAAATCTGTCCAAAATTCAGTAAAAAGCTGCAATTACATCTTGAAGAAATAATTCAAAGTGTTTTGCTTTGGCAGGTAACAATGTACTTGCCAGACAGATTGGATGATTGATTTTACAGTCACTTCTACTGAATAAAAGAATTACGGGCTAATCTTGAAAAATACAGCAAATATTTAGCTTACAAATGAAATGCTTTCTGGACAGCTAGTAACAGATAATCACACTAGCAGCTTGTTCCTTTGCACATCTCCCTGCCAGTTATCATCCACATAAGATAGGCTGCTTAGTTTTGCAGAAGTCTCATCTTTCCCCTCTGGAAAAATGTTTCTGGCTGAGCAATAACAAACCCCAGGGCAACGAGTTCAGTGCTTCCAGCTCATTCTTTACTTAGAAGCAAATAATTTAGTTCTTTTATATACAATGCAAAAACTTTGCCAGAGAAAGTTCTCAATACAAGAGAAAATGTAAAACCTCATTACCTTTCAGAGAAGACTATATTTCCCCTTAAACATAGTTCCTACAGAGTAACAAGGAAATACTCCAATGAACAGAACAGACTCATATATTTCTTCTGACATCAATTATGATTTAAGTATATTTGTGAAATGACCACAATTAAAAAGAAAAACCAGTACCGATCTCTGTTTCTCTGGTTGCCGCCAGATCTGTTTCTCCATTCTTCAACTATAGGAGGAGGATCTGCAGGGCGTTTTAGATATTCTTGGTATTCTTCATCATCCGACGTGAATCGATGAGCAAACATCATCTCATAATTTGGGGGCATGTCAGCCAAGGAGGTCATTCTGAAAACTTGAAACATGAACACAACAAAAGTGGCTTTAGCAATGTATGAAGACTCTCATTGTAATATCTACCAAAATCCATGAAGTAGAAATGAAGGACAAGGAAAAGTTACACTCAGATTAACACAGCTGTTGGGTTTTGAGAAGACAGCATAGGTACCTCACAAAAAAAACTTCAGAACATGCTCTCCATCTACTCCTGACACTGACTTTTGACAGGAAAACAATTCCTACAATCAACTTCAAAACTTTGCTAAGGTAGAATATGGTGCAAAGCCTACGGACATACATAACCAGCAAGACAGGCAAAATAATCAGGTTTATTCACAGTAATTTATGTGTTAATAACTTGATTCAGGGAAAGGTCAGCACCTTAGAGGATGATAAATTACCTCATAATATGCCTGTCTGATGGGATTTGTGTTTAAGGCTTTAGTTTCCTTATTTTTGTATATATGCACTTGCCATTCACATGTTGGTGTTACCTGGTACTGTCCATCAGCAAAATCTCCTCTTAACAGTGAATCAGATAGGCTCTAAGCCCACTGTTTTAACTGTTTAACATAATTTAGAGAATTTACACGATCTGGCTCTGGACTCCCAGAATAAGGTCTTCTGCTGTCTCCCAAAGATTTGCTGGCAGGGCCCCAAGACCTAAAATATACAAAATATACACCAGTCTGGGGCTTCTGCCCGCTGTACCCCTGAGCCCGGGTCTCAGGTCAGTGGGGTGTTCCCGGGGAATGCTGCGGTGCTCCTGCGGCCCCGTTCCCCGGCAGCAGCCTCAGCCATCGGTGTCTGCTGCTGCCTCAGAGCCCTGGGCAGGCTCCCCCCGCCAGTGACAGCGCACAGCTCCCTGAGGCAGGTGTAGGAGGTATTCCTGCAGGAATAACTCATCCTCCTTTCCTCTGCCAGGAGCTAACCTCGTTAGTTTTTTTATTACGGACTATCTCCAAGGAACTTCGCTCCTCAAGCCTATGGCAGCCGGGGTGAGGGCGGCGGGGGTAGCACTGCCCTGGGGGGACCCGCCGCTCCAGCTTCCCCTGAGCAGCTGGAGGTGCTCCCCTCCATAAATCACAGTTTATCCCGTTAATATCATCTTCATCCCGCGGGGGCCCGTACCGGGGACTCCCAGCACCCTCCTGCACCCAAGGCCAAGCAAAGCGCGACGGAGGGGGCTGGCTGCCCAGGGCGGCTCCGCCGGAGCCCCGTCCCCTCACAGCGGGCCGGACCGAGCTGAGGGAGGACGCGGGGGTCGCTCCCGCTCCCTCCTCCCTGACAGCCTGCCTGCCCTCCCTCCCCCGCATCAGCCCCGCCGCCCCTCACCGCGCCTCAGCCGCCAGAGCCGCCGCCGCGATCCCGCCTCTTCCGGGCCGGGCCCCGCCGCTTCCCGCGCCGGGGCGGGACACGGGGCACACCGGGGCGGGACACGGGGCACTCCGGGGCGGGACACGGGGCACACCGGGGCTGTACGCGGGGCACCGGGGTGGGACGGGCACCCCGGGGCTGTACGCGGGGCACCGGGGCGGGACGGGCACCCCGGGGCTGTACGCGGGGCACCGGGGCGGGACGCGGGACGGTTCCGGGACAGGGCGGTCAGGGTTGGACGGGCGTGGCGGGCAGGGGTGGAAGCAGCGGTTCCCTGCGGTCAGGGTTGGACACCAAACGCGTTGGCAGGAGCAGCATTGATTGATTGACTGAGGTTTGTGTGGCGCTGTCCTTCGCTGCCACGCGGGTTTAAGGAGGTGACACCTGAAATGTTTGGGTTTTCACGGAAAGGTGCAAATGAAAAAGGTGAAGTCAGCATGGCGTATGTGCCTGCCAAAAATCTTCACGTTGAAGACATATAATATGCCATTTAAGTCTATAATGCCATTTAAGTGTATTTCTGGTATGAAAAAGCTTCGGGATGTGTTGGCTGCTACGTGAGGAAGGTAAGATGACGTGAAGCTTTTTGGCAGGCAAATAACTCCGTGTAAAACAAAATAATTCTGTGGTGGTGCCTGCACCAGCAACACATTCACCCAGTGCTGCAGACAGCGGTCAGTCTTGTCACCCTTCATCCAGATGAACTTCAGTGTGAGCCTCAGAACTTCAGGCTTGTCACCTTTAATGCGGGTGAGGATAGGGCTGAGGGCATCAACACCTTCGTGCAGCAGAAGTGGTGTCAGCGTCCCTGGTCCCAGTTTGCCTTGTTCCCACAGCGCCCATGTCTTTGCAGTGCTGACTAATTCCCACAACACTTAAGTAAATGATTTTTAAACGGTCTCTTGTGCTGTGTACAAGAAATGGTTTTTTAATGGACCCTTTCAGAAAGGAATGGTTTTTTACAAGCTCTGCTAGAGATTCTATTGCTCGCAGGCACTAGCAAAGCATAGAGACTAATAATAAGGTAGATCATTTGAAACAAAATACCCCAGCAACAGCAATAGCAGTAACCAACTCTCCAAAAACATTAGAACGAATAAGTGCCTTTTGTTTGATATAAACAGCAATAATTACAATCTGCTGTCCTGTGAGATCTACAGCAGGGCTGTATTGTCACTTGCAGAACAGGAGACACTGACCTCAATCCAAATAGCATAATGCAAACCCCTTAGCCTGGACAGCTAGTTCTAAGCCAAACAAATTGTCATTGAGGCTGAAAAATAATGTCTTTTCACTTAAGTTTTCCCTTTATAATCCCTCTCCTACTGACTGCCTCTTTGAAATGAGGCAGAGGTAAGCAGGATTTTATTTCTTCTCCAGACATGTTTCATTTTGATCACTGGATATTGCAGTTTCAGGTGTGCCTACAGAGGATTTCATGCATAAAGTTAAGGAGATGATTCTTAATGAAAGGTACACACTTTATTTCTGAGGCTCTAGTCTCCTGTTTCAAGGGTGACATTTTTCATTAAAAGATCAAACTTAATATTAAACCTTTAATTATAGCTTCAAGTCATCCATACGTGTACATAATTTTGGCATAAATATAAGTTCTGTTGAAGGCATGGGCCCCTTGTAATCCTATGAGCAATATATTTCACAAATTACAGTATTGGGAAGGTGCTTTCATCAGCATATTTTGCATAGAAAAACACTTGCAGGGAATGGCTAAACCAGAGTGGCACACAATTATATATAATATATATTTATACATGATACTTTAGCTTTGGTTCTTTTTTGTCACATGTCTCTATGGCTGCTTTGGGTTATATCAAGAAGGAGATCATGATCCAAGCAATATCCTAAGATTTCTCATAGATGTTATTCTGAAATTCAAACTGCATATATAAAACCTGAAGTGACAGATGATTTTTAAGGGAATAAAGGCACTCAGAAATGAGTATTGTCACCGAGTAGAACTTTCAACACCCACTAAATGCCTCACATAGCACGTACCTACAGACTAGGTGCCTGAGTGCTTAAAAGGTCAAGCTCCAAGTGTTGTCAAGACAGAGAAATTGATAATCCACTCTTGCAATCTTTCTGCTCACTTCAAGGCTCTCTGGGTAATTAATGTGTTGTTTTTGTGTGAACACAATCTCATAATCAGCATTTCTGAAGTCTACTGCAGAGTGATAAAGCCTCAAAGGGTTTGCTTTTTTTTTTTTTCATAATGTTAAATAATGTGCTGTTAGACAAAGTCTTATCTTCTAGATTTTAAACTAAGACTTCTTCCTTGTAGCCTATTGGAAATTAATTAAGCTTTTGTAGAATGGCTCTTCCTGGCTGAACAAAGGAGTATGTGCTAAAACTAGCAAAGTCTTGTTGCCTTGAAACAATGGAAAATGACAGGGGTTTTGTACTATTTAGCCTTGATAACTCTTACTGTTCTGTCACAGGACTTTGTGTTTGATATTTTACCTAAATCCCCAGCTTCTGGACTGGTGTATTTTCTTTATACTCAACATTCATTTGAAAATTAATTTCTAGCCCTTCTTATTTCAGACATTTCTTAGGTAAAGAGGTGGGTCTGCTCCACAGGATAATCAGCCTGCACCAAGGAGCAAAAGGAAAACATTGTTCGAAATTTATTTGTTTTAAATCTTATGTATTTTGCAGTTTTCTGTTATCTTTAAGACTGTGTTCATTGCTGTGTTCATTGCTGTGTAGCGCTTGACAGCTGTGACATTTTTAATGAAAAGTCAGCCTGTGTCTATCTCAGTAGCAAGGGAAAAGGAGAACTAATTTTTTTTTGGGGGGGCAGCATTTCTATATCTTTAAACAGGAGAAATTCTTTTTCTCTAGTGTTAATATCTACTTTGAGAAATCAACTAAGAAACTAACATCACTTGTAATTGGGGCCTGTCTGATTGAGGGAATGTTTGTCTATAAACAAATAAGCAGAGAAGCCTCCATAGATGGTTATGGATCCTGCTGGGGATTTTTAATAACAAAGTAACATTTCAGAAAATATTTTGGTGAAAATTTGTCTTCAAAACCCTGATTTTTTTCTTAGTTTGCTGAAACTCCTCAGTGGTTTCCTGTCAGCCAATTTCCCTCTCCCCCGTTATTTTCGAATGTCTCAGTTACTGTGTAACTGAAAGCCTGGTTTGTTTGTACAAGGAAACCTGATTTCCCCAGGTAATTTATTCTAGGAAATGGTGATGTCTGGCACAGCTAGGGAGAGCAAGACTTTGTGTTCTGGCCCCGGCAGGTACAAAGGGCATGCGTGGCAGCCTTGTTATTGATTAGCCATGAAGGAAAGCTGTGTTTCTGTGGGCACAGAGGCTGTCACACCACCAGGGGACAGCTGAGCAATAACGAGTGCCAGGTGTTTGCTCCATCATTCATTGCACTGGGAGAGAGGTAAGCAGAGATGCTGCTTAGCCAGTCTGCAGAAATACTGGGGGTTATGCTCTTTCTCTAGGACCTGTGCTCAGATGATGAGTTCTCATCATGGCATTTTATTCCTTTGTCTGGAAAGGATTATTGCCTAGATGAACCTCACTTAAATAACAAGAAAGATGGAAATACAACAGCTGCTGCTGACAAATGCCTCTGAAGCCCATGCAGCTCTTCTGTCAGAGCTCTGCTTTGCCTTTGCTGTTATACTGTACAGTACCACTGAGCTTCAGAGTGTCTTTCACACACCTCCATATGGTGTTGTAAAGTGAAGTCCATAAAGGAACAGACTGCACATTTCTAACGACTTTACTAAACTTAATACAAGAAATGTTTCCTTCCCATGACAATGACCTTTAAATGTTAACTGGCTAAAAAAAAAAACCATTGTCCTTTTTAAAAAAAGGGGAAAATGCAACTTTTGATGCTTGATTGTGTTACAGAATAACAATTTTGGTGCTGCAGGGCCCAATTCCTTTGCATTAAGTTTACAAGAGCGCTTGCTTCCTGATTTATGCCAGTATGAAAGAAGGCCTTTAATTTCCCTAAGAGCTACTTCTGTTGTCTGTCTTTTGAAAATCATAGTCACATTAAATTATATTTCTAGCATATTGCTCTTAAAATCTGACTGTCATTCATCCATATTTAAAAACATATATACAAATTTAAAATCACTACATTCTAGCTGCCTTCTTTTATTTTCACCTTTTAAACTGTGTAAACCAGCTATGCCCTTTGGGGTCTATAAGAATGAATCATTTTTATTATTTTCTTCTCTCTTAGACAGTAATTACACGGTAGTATGCTGTCTCTGGTTTTTAATATTACGGTGCCATTTTAATCCAAGGTGCAACACCATTAACTTCAGCAGAGTTACACTAGCAATGAATTTGTCCCCAGGAGGCTTTTCCAAATGTTCAGTTCTTTCCCTGTGATTACCCAGAGGAATGGAGAAGAAGAAGGCAAGACAGAGGACCCTTTGATGGGAGGAATGTAGTTCAAAGTGAAGTCTTGCTGCTGCCATTCATGGTGCTCCATATGTTCCTCATTTGGGGTGGAGGTGGGTTAGACCCCGTGGGGCACACACGCTGGGGCTGGGGGGCAGGCAGAAGTGTTACACAGCACATCTGGTGTACAGGTTATGTCATTTCCTAGATGTAGGTGCTGTACAAATTGGAAAGAAAAAAAGAAAAATAAGAGAAAAAGTGGGAGGAATATTCAGGCACTTTAAATGTTCTTCTGTGGAAATGCTTGAAAGTGGAGTAGCCAAATGCTCAGATATCAAACTCATCATGATCATCACGCTGTCTCAACTCCAACTCAGAAGCTTTTTAGATGTCAAGTAATTCTGCAAGTGGGGATGTGTGAATCAGTGCTACCATGGATTACCTATTGTTAAGACAGTTGCAAAATATAAAGAAGGTACTTGCAGAAGTTTCTAGCACTGGATTTTATTCCTACTCAATTTTCTTTTACACTTGGATATTTAATTTCAGTTTTGTCTCATTTCTTTTGTCCATATCCAGTCTAAAACATTCAAATCCTCTGCAGTATGGAAAGACCAACTTGTAAGTTAAATACAAATTAGTAGCACCCATCTGAGTTTGGAAGGGGAATTGAGAGCATTTCCTCTTTGCTGTCAGGGAGCAGAGAGGGACAGGAGGGACATGGCTGGCAGGGCAGGGGCCCATCCCACAGCCCCCGGGCAGGGCTGGCCAGGCTTGGCAGCTCACGGAGCTCAGCGGGGCAGACAAGTTCACAGGGATGAGACAAGTCCAAGGCAAGGCAGAAATTCAGGTCAGCACGTGGGTCACTCCCCCAGATGAGCAGGCACAGCAGGGCCCCGTGCCTGGGGCAGGGGGGGCCCAGGGCTGGTCACACCAGTTAAGGGCTGTCAGTGTGTTCAGGGCCCCAACATGCACATCTGGTAGCAATTGCTGCTGTGTTTAAATCACAAACTCAGATTCTTGCAAAGCCCAGGATCTAGCAGGGGGGAGTGGTTATGCCTTTCAGCAGAGGTGTAGCGTTTCTCCTGGGCTGGACACTTGAGGCAATGTGCCTGTTGCACTCCAATCAGTTGCCTCGGATACAGTCAAATATTCAACCTCTAAAGTGGATACCTTGGCTGTTTTACTCCCAGTATCCCTTCTCAGAAGGGTGACATTCCTTGGGCACTGGAGCACTGCCCTGAGGCTCCTGTGCTCACTCTGAGGCCCAGGTCTGAAACCATAGATGTGCCATGGAGCCCCGCTCCTGCCTGTCCTGTCCCTGTGCAGGGTTGAGCATGGGTTCAGGTTCTGCTGAAGGCACTGAAATAGAACAGCATTTCAGGGTCTTGTTCCCTGTCAAGGCTGAGGTCAGTGGAACTGGTCTAAGTAATGCTCCCTCCAACATTTACTAAACATGGCTCTTCCCAGATGGCTTCACCAAGAAGCTGTTGGCACATGAACTGATTTCCCTTCTTTCTCTTGTAAGGAGAGTTCCTGAATGTTCTTTGCAGCTCCTTTTAAGTTTAAGGGCCATTAGAGAAAGCAAGGGCTGAACTATAGACCAGCTTTGTACTAACTCAAATTGAGAGTGTCTTTTTAGTGTTAAGCAACTGCTTTTAAAAGTTGCAAATCACAATTTTCCAGACATACCAATCAGCACTGAGACCACACTGTGCTACAGTGAAATAAGGTGTAAGTGAATTAGCTGAGTGGCAGAGAAGCCTGCAGGATTTTGCAAAGCTGGGCTGAGCAGTCTGCTCCCTGTTGGGAGCACTCCTCAGTGCACCCCTGCATTGTGCCTTGCCCTCCACAGAACCTGGAAACTCTTGGACAAGGCACTGTCTCCTCAGTTTATGTCTGTGCTGTGTGGGGCTTGGTGCTTTTTGGGGGTCTGGGCCAACACTGCTCAGAGCAGTAACAACTCTCCCTCCTGTTACGAAATTAGGGACTTGAGATCATTCTTTCCAGCAAACAAGGGTTCCTAATCTTTCAGGAGATTATGAATTGGCTGCCACCCCTCTGCACCCCCTCTTGCCCTCCTGGGGCACCCCTCTGCCTCAGGTGTCAAGGCACAGCATCCTTGCCTCCCTTAGTTCTGCTGTAATTCCTTCTCCCACCTTTGCCCCAGCCTCCTGCAGCAGTTTCCTCTCCTGGACCATTTCCACAGTGCTGTTGTTCCTGTGGCCCTGCTCACCCTCCCCATTTCAGGGGGAGGGGGGATCTCCCTTTCCCACTTTCTTGAGTTATGGCTGTTTCTTCCCTTTCCCCACTCCACCTGCAGAGCTCTGCTGTGGAGGCAATCAGCTGCTTAGCATGGCACGGCTCAGCTGAACTTTCTGATGCTGAACTAGTGCAGATCTTGCTGACTACTCAACAGTCTAAACTTAAAAAATATAGAGTTATTATCATGGAAAATTCATAGTTCTGATGGACCTTCTGATGGAGACTCATTAAAAACAAGCTAAGAAAATCTCACATATAAATGAAAAGCACATAGTAGATAGTGGTGATGTGCTGAATATGATTGTTTCTTATTATGCTATGGCTACCCATTTTAAGAATAATACACAGTTATTTTCTTGGTCTTAAATGGTAGTGTGGGGATATTACAAACCTCTCAAGTAAAAACTTTAATTAAAAAGCAAACATTAATCTCCAAGCAGTAGCATCTGCAGCATATTGCAAGATAAGACTTCACCAACCTGAAGAACTAAGCACGATTCTAATTAAATCAGGGAAAAAATGATGAACTAGATATAGGATTTATTTAAGGATAGCAGTTATATAAGATATCAAAGATCTCACGGTTGCTATCTGATGGGAAATGTTGCTGCCAGATCTCACAGACTATTTCCAGGGAGTGAAATCCTTGTTCCACTGGTTCCAAGTACCGTTGTGATTTTGCATTCCACGGGGTCAGGACTTTGTGGTGGCAATCTGTGGGACATGGGAGCCCCTCTGGCCCTGCTGAAAGCTGCAGATGATCCAGAAGGAAGCAAGGTGTTCCCATGGCATGAGGAACCACTACAGTGCGTGTGCTGCTGCTCTTCCAGTGAGACACCAGTACAGAGTCCTGACTATTTATGGTTATTTAAGGTCCCAGAGCACCTTTTGAATATTAAGTCTCTTAATCCCTGTATGCTGGCCAAAATCTATTTTAAGTGATGCCACTCAGCATTTCCTGTATTGTTCCAGATGAAGATAGTGTTGGCTGTTGCATCCTGTTTCAAACTGCATGCTGGGTTCCTCTGTTTTGGAACAGCTGATATTTTCCAGAAACACCATGCTGCACTGATGTGTGAAGGAATCTCTGTGTATCCCTCCTTGTGCCACAGGAATGGAACGAGGATTAATCAATTATGACCAAATCATGATGCCAGTGAAGTCAAAAGAAGGGTATCATGGGCTGGCTTCTTTTTGGATGCTATTGCTTTGAGATGCCTGCATGTAAAAACAAAGGAAAATGCAAAGCATCACCTTGTTGAAGGTGTCTGTGTAGTGAGAATTCCTTTAGCTGGAGATGAAAATGCATTTTAACAGCTGTTTCCTCAAGAGTTTAGTTACTTGTCACAGCAGGCATTATTGTGCTCAAGGAAATTCTGGTGTGTTGAGTGTGGCTTTAAGCATGTGGAGCTGGCTGGCATTTGTGGCTTTGCATGTCCTGTGCATTCAAAACATACTTTGTTATGCTTCCAGGGCTGGCTCCTGCTCTTTCCCAGAACAGCCTATGCTGTGGAATTGTATCTCAAAAGCCATGCTCTTAAATCCAGCTATAGTTCAGCTTTAATATTGGAAAAACATTGAATACTGAACAACAATAGCTGCAGGTTATTCTCTATGACCAAGTTTATTTTGGGCAAACAAACAGGATCTAAAAAAGAGCAATTCTGGCTAGATTCCTAGGAGACTGCAAAATATTTCTTGCTTAGATGTTCTGTCACATACCACTTATGATGTCACATTTAGAACTGTAAATCCATTTACAAGCTGGACAAATGATATCACTGAAAAACCTTTTTGGAGGATCACCTAACTTCTTCCATGCAAATATAATAATAGTACATCTCTCATGCAAATATAGGAAAGAGTGGTCATGAACTATTTTGGGAAAAGGGTACTCACCAGATGGACATAGAGAGAATATTCAGTCAGAGAAGCAGAAGAACAGTAATAAATATTATTGAAGGTGAGTGTGGATGAAGATTAGCCTATTCCTGCATGAAAATGATCAAATTAAACTTAGAAAAATGTTGGTACATTCACAGCATAAATCATGTGCTCTTCTGCAAAGAAACGGTAAATGAAAAATAGAGGATATGTGTCATCCATACTTTGTAGTGTTGACTTATTTTTCTCAAGTATGTAGAAAAGGTTTTGATTTGTGTACATTAATATTTCTCTGTTGACTAAAGACTAAATTAAAACAAAACACAGTTAAAAACTTTTCTGGAAGTTGTAAGTGTTCTGCTCCCCTTTGCTCAAGTCCTGTGGTGTTAAACTGAGTTGTTTGGTGTCATGTCCCATGGTAGTGCACAGTGACCCCTCCCCTGGCTCCAAAGCCCAAACTGAACTGTGGATGAAAACCTTGGTTTAACATTACCCATGGCTGCTGCTGCCTGCCATCCTTTGTCTTCTAAACCCAGGAAAGGACTCTGCATCTAGAGAGTGCTCCGCTCCTCTGGGTGCTTGAGCTGCAAACAGTCTCTAAAATATTTGGGGTTTTAAAAAAATATTTGTATTGAATAAAGTTTTGCTCTGATTTTTCAAAGAGTATGGATTTTATACATCCCCCCAAGGACCGTGACATTTTCCAGGAAAAGTGGAATCTGTGCTTACCATTAAATACAAGAACTTTGTAACTTCTGTTATGTAGAATTTTGCAAGGTTCAATATAAGAGTGTTGGCAGTAGATACTTTCTGAGAAGAAAAACACTGAACTGAAAAAAGAAAAAAGCAGTTATGTTTATTTCATTGACTGGTAGCATTTATGTATTTTGTCATCCAGGTGCTGTTGCAGGACAAAGCAATATTGGGTAAAATTAGGAATGCAGAAACATTCCTTGAACTATTCAAGAAGACATCCAGCTCAACTTGCACCCAATTGAGGCCTTTAAAATGCACTTTTTCATCAGGGTATTCCTGGTATCTTCCTTTGTGGAAGCTGCAATCTTGTGATTCTATTCAAATAGCTATTTTTTTACTTTTGAGACCTGAGTTTTTAGTGTAGTAAAACCATCGTGATTTGTGGCCCTCTGGCTTCACTTTTATTGTTGATTAATTATTGTAGTTTAGCAAGACTTAGACAAAAAGACTGGTATTAGTCAAGGTCTTTAACTTTTCTTTAACTTTATTTGAAAATGACATAAATTAAGGCTGGTAGGGTTTGTATATTTGCTTGTGGGTTTGGGGGTTTATTATCCCTATTTGTGAAAAACACCCATAGCTGATATCCTGGACCCTGCCAACTTCCAGTCTCTAAGCCAGGTCTGACTTCTGTAAGTCAAGGTGTTTTTTACAACTGGAGGAGAAAAACCTTGTGCTGTGGTGCCCCTTGTGTCTTTCAGAACTCAGGTGAGTTGGTTGGGGTATCACCACCCCACCTCAACCTCCAGGTTTGTAAATAGGCCTGAAATCCTGCGTGGCTTTGCTCCCACCTGGCACCGTCAGTGCTGCTCAGTCCTTGGAGAATTCATTCAGGCAAAGAATCCTCACCCGTCAGCCCACAGGGAAATACAAAAGCTTTGGGCATTGCTGGAAATGAATCAGACCTGCGCTGTGCCCAGGAAATGTTTTCCCTTTCCAGTCGGGCAAGCAAGGAGCTGATTGCAGGTTAAAGTCCACCAATGAGTGAGTCCAAAAGAAACACAAAGAATGAGGTATTTTGCACCAGCCTGAGGTACAAATTCCCACAAGCAGCCAAGGCAGCAGTTCTGGGAAACTACAATACTCTGAAATGTCTGAGCCCCAGCCTCTCTATAGAGAGAGAAGACAATGGGGACACAGTGATGAGTGACCCTTGGAGGTAATGGGGGATAAAGGCCTGCCTGCTGGCACACACAGACCCTGGGAGAAGGGCAGGGGGGAAACAGGATGAATTGGAGAAGGACAGGATGAAAAAAGACAAAACCACATTTCTCACTGCAGTCTCCAGGAACATCCCACATTCCCTTCTCAGTCCCTCCCCTGGCTCCTGCCATGAGCCTGGGGAGAGCTTTTCCTCCTCCCCATCTCTTTGTCCCCCATGCAGCAGGACCCCCTTGCCCAGCTGAAGAGCCAGAGCAGGCTCTGCTGCTGTCCTGGAGAGCCCAACCCAGCCAGCACAGCACAGTGGGCAGATTGGGAAGGGAGGGTTGAAAATGCCACTCTGTGGTTGCTTGGAAATGAAATCCAACTTTAGTATTATTTTTGAGCTTATATTTTTGAATCCAAAATTCCATCTGACGGAAGAGATGGGTATTTAAACAGATGTCTGCAATTTCTTTAAAAAATAAAGATTGAGTTACAGATGGTAGAAAGGGCCTGAGAATTAAAAACTCCCGAGCTACAAGGAAATTTACATGTGAGCAAAATGTTTTGCTGAAATGTATGGTCATACAATTCTGCATGTTTGAAAATTAAGCTTTTTTCACCAAAAATGTGAATATCTTTTCCCTTCCCTATTATCTGCTTCTCTGCTGCAGCCTTGGCTGTCACCATCACTGTGACAGCCAAGTCGCAATATGAGGGTCCTGTTGCTAACAGACAAGACATACAGTTCTTTCCTTCTCCCTTCTCTTGTATAATTTGGCCTGCCAGGACCAACAATTTTGATCTGAATTAGTTTAAAAGAAAACTAATCTACCCCATTTGCATAATTGGTGCCTGATTGCTCTAACTCCCATTTTATAAAATGCAAATAAATGGAATTTTATGATATAAGCCTGGAAGGAAACCAGAGTCAAAATCTGTATTTGCAGATGAAATGGAACCTTTTTTCTTCTCTGGGGATTTAAAAAGAAAGGCCCCAAAATAAATTTTTAGTGAAAAAGCTGATAACTTCTAAAGTGCCATATGAAATGCAAAGCCCCGCATATTGGAAGGGGAAAATTGAACATATTTGGTACAGTTTTGAGGAGCAAATCAGGATCTATCTCATCTGTGAGACCTGTACATGCCTTCCAGCAGCTTTATGAACACCTTCACTCATGCTCAAAAAAGCAGTATTTTTGTGCATATGAACATGCAAATAGACTAAAATACAAGCTGTGAGGACACTCACACACAGCACTCATCACCTGCAGAGTCCCAGTCTGTCCCCTGCCAAACCAGTTCAAACCAGCATGATTCCAGAGCACAGCAGCAATTCCCACTATGTACAGAAAAAAGCTGTCAGGTGACCAAACTTATTTCCTTTGCAGTGGAGTGGACACAATCAAAGTCTCTACATTCAATGAAAACATTAGAAGGAGGAGAATTGGGATTGTCTGTCTGTTTTACCAAGTAAGTACAAAGGAAAAGATCTGATAAGGGAACAAGGTTTGCTCCTAGTGTGGCACCACCTCTACAAATGTTCAGTGTGCACTCCTGGATGTGTCCCAGGCTGGATTTCTGGCAGACCAAGGCACAAAGGAGCCTAGAGGATCTGTCCTATTGTGTATTAATGTTGACAGATGCTCCCTGACTCTGCCAGTGGTCAGCATCTTATACTCCAGCAGCCTCTTACACTTCTGTAGCCTTCAACACCTTGCTGGGTACTCACACCTCCTGTGGTGGCTGCAGGGCATTGTTCTGGTTTTGCTGGCTTTCTTTATGTGTCCAGGTCTTCTCTCTCTAAGATTTTATTTGAATTTATTTTTGGTTGGCTGCATTTGTCTTTACTGAGAAGGCAACATACACCACAGTGTGACAATGACAGCTCTTTGCATTTACATAAACATCTGCTTGGATTTGGTACTTGCATATTTCACAGGATAACTCTTAAAAAAGTGAAGTAGAAACTGGGCATGAACCTTCTATGACTCCAGTTAGACAGGTGCTTCCTGGCACTGAGTAAATATAAGAATAAACTGCACAAAATAATAAGAGAACTGCAACCCATAATAAGATAAATGGAACCCATTTTAAAGTAGATTGACAAATTGCTTTTAAATTACTTTCTCCCTTTTATTTTTTGCTTTTAAAGACACAGAAAGTATTCCTATTATTTTGGCTTATTTCTGAAGGAGACTGGAGAGGAAAACTTTTTTTCTTAGAAATCAGATGTCTTGCTGGAAGACTTGTTGAAGGTCTCATGTTTATTGTGAGCTCTGACATTTTAATTGAAAGGACAAGAGCGTTTATTATTTTAAGCAAATAGATCTTTTGTCCAAATTATTTTTTAGAAATCAGATTAAGTAGGTTTTAAAAACAAATACTGCAAATCAGAATGTTTTCAACAAAATTATTTAAAATCCTTTCTTTTCTCAGTTGCTCACCTTTAATATTTTATATCCAGTGATATTATAATTACATTAGTTCTCCATTTGTCAGGAGAAAAAAAAAACTAACTCTCTGTTTCAAATGTAAAAATCAAGAATTCCCCAAGATTATTTTGGTTAAACTCCTGGATAACATTTAAAGATAAAAAATGGTTGGTTATTTGTCAAAGAGAGGAAATTGCACAGTCCTGCTGGATTAAAAAAAATGCAGATTTGATCAGTCTACTTGGAAAAAAGAGAAAATCACAGTACTGAATATTTTATTTAATACTATCTGCCATGAGAAATAGAGAGAAAAGTACCTTGAAGTATAATAGCTTAAAGAGACCAAACAGCAGGTTTATTCTGCAATAAAATTACATCTAAAATAAAATAGAGTGGCAGCAGACAACAATGGTGAAAACCAAACAAAAGGAGAGAACAGAAACACAGAGAGAGGAAGAGCCCAGCGAGCTCAGTGCTTTTCAGAATGCTGGGTACATAGTCCTGATTGTTAGATCAGCTTTCAGAAAAGGATATTCACCCTGTATCTAGGAATCAAAAAATTATATCTTTAGGAGGCCTGTGGGAACAGGGGAAATTTCTCATCTGAAGAACTTAGACCCATTTACAGAATGTGGATATTTTTATTCCTCAGCTTGAATCCTACCAAGGGATCCTGTGCCTTCAGTATTTTGAGTGTTCCTAAGCGTGCCCCAGCAGTAAGGGCACACTTGTGAATACTAAATGAGGACTGAATTACCCTCCCTTACACATCCTGTGCCTGAGCCAGCTCGGAAATGAAAGATCATGTCACACATGAAGCTTGAGAACTGATTAATTGTGATAGAATATTTATAGTTCTCATTTCCAGAGAACTGAAAATACCTTAAACAACTGCAATACTAAATTACACAAAAATAATGTAAATCAATGGGAACTATACACAAACTAGGACACGGTGCTGGTTGAGAGGTTCAAGATGGAACTGTCTGTAGAAAAATTGCTTAATTCAATATTGATATTGTTAAATGGTTTGCATGAAATTTGGGCCTTACTCAAATCCCTGGGACTTTTACCACTGACTTAAAGTGAGTACAGGGCTTCATCCTCTTTTTGGCAGAGAAAGGAGGACCACAACTTTGTGCCACACTTCAGAAGGAGGAGCATCTCATCCATTTGGAAGAATAGTGGAATTTCAGATGAAGGGACTCCACTTATCCCAAATAAGAGCAGAAAACTGGGTTAACTTGCTGTCTGCCAGGGAAAATGTCTCAGGGTACTGGAGAAATGGGACTAAAACCCTCTATGTCCTAGAAGACAGCTCTGCAAAGAGCATGAATGAAGTAGGAAGACCTTATGAACAAAAGCAATACACAAAATTTAGTATCATGTGAATTTCACAGGCAATTATGCTTCCATAAACTTAAGCTTTATTTTTATAAATGGGGATGAAAGCACACTCTTGAATGCAAGATTGGAAAAGATTAAGAAATTAGAAAATGCTAAGGCAACTGCAGTTCCAATTTCCAATTCTCATCTTATGACACACACAGTGAGTGCATTACCCCATTTTGATCCAATTCCATTAGATACTTGTAAGTCTCATGCAGCACTGGTTCATAAAACACAGCTTTTTGGATACTCACCAAAATGAGCTAATTAGAGAGGACCAAGACAACTTCTCTCTGATGAATGGAGTATGTAATTTAACAAAATGAGGTAAATGGTGTAAAAACAGTGTTATAAAATGCTCAGATTCACGAGAGTTTTTTCCACAAGATTTCTAGGCTGCTGGTTTTACCTTCAGAGAATGTTACCCTCAGTGTCTCCCCTAGGAGAGAGGAATGGTCACATCAAAGCAATATCCAAGGATGC
Source organism: Emberiza elegans (assembly GCA_024865655.1). NCBI lineage: Eukaryota > Metazoa > Chordata > Aves > Passeriformes > Fringillidae > Emberiza > Emberiza elegans. The sequence continues at coordinate 9,963,097 of JALJVW010000398.1, forward strand.
AGCTCACCATGAACATGAAAGGTTTGTCACTTTTGCCATGGCTATCTCAGAGGAAATGGAACCTCACCTTCAGCTGGCAGAACAGGACATAGGAACATTTACATCAGGTAAGGACTTAAGTCTCCTTCAACACCTGCAGTAACCCTCTGATTGTGGTAAAGAGAGCAGGTACATTGGAGAGGTGCCATCCCACAGCCTTGTGACAATGTCTGTGTCATTCACCCTGTTCCTTTCCCCCCCAGTGATATGGACTTTGGGTGTATGGGAGTGAAATTCCATTTTGGTGTTCCAGACATCAGGAAATAGCTGTCTGTCAGAAAAGGGGTTCCACTGTCCATAGCTGGGAAGTGTTTGGTTGCTGGCTAAGTTTTCCTTTCAGGATTCCCACGATGTCCCAAGGTAACACTAGGGACACCCCCAGGTATTAGACATGAAGTAAAAGCAAGCAAACATAAAACATTTCCCACAACTTCTAAACTTCCTTGGAAAGAAAGGATAAATCAATGTGAGATTAAAAAAAAAAAAAGATGAAAATAATCACTCTTGATGGCAGAGTATTAATTATAACTTTGTGTGGGTGAAGTTAAAAGCCTGTCTTATGTGTGAATTGGGCGTATCTTCTCCACGAAAGAGTAACTGTGTCTGTGTACAGTCCTGTGAACACCCGGCCGAGCAGGTCCACGGCTGTGCTATGGATTTGTGTCCTGTGACCGCCGGTCAGATGCCAGTGTCACCCTCGTGCTTGGGTAGCCATTACCGGCCTCTTCCACACTAATCCAATTTCTCCTTCCCTAGTTAGCAATCGTCCCTCTTTATTTCACCTACATGATTTTGGGACCCTGTGTGGCACAGACTTGTAGGGAGACTGACAAGAGCCAGAGGAGGTTGAGCCCTCCCGACGGGATTCCCGTTTGCGGGCATGGCATGGGGATGCTGCCTGGCTGCGGGGCCGGCTCTGCCGGGGCCAGCGGCCGAACGGGGCTGACCCGGCCCCGCAGGCTCCGCACCCACGGCCCGGGGAGCGCGGATTCGGAACGCGGGGAGGGCGTGTCAGAGGGCGAGAATCGCCCGCTCGCGTTCCACCGGGCATCCCGCGCCGTGCCATCGCCTCCGGTGGGAAGCGCATCCCGGGCCCCGCGGGGCTGGCGGGGGGATCCCGGTGCGGGACAGCCGCTCCGGGACAGCCGCTCCCGGCGTGGGCTCACCCCTCTCGCCGCTGAGGCTCCCCGGCCGCGGGCGGCGCCGCGTGGGGACACCCCACAACTTCACCCGAAGTTTTCTCGCCGCCTCGTCCCCGTTCGGCGAGGGCACCGCGAGCACGAGATCCCGCACCCCGCCCCTCCCGGCGCTGCCGCCGGGGCACATCCCGCCCACCGGCGGCGGCCGGGCCCGGGGCGGGGAGCGGAGGGGCCGGGGGCGCGCCCACCGCCCCGCCCCGCCCGCCGCCCCGCGCTGCCGCCTGGCAGGGCGGCGGGAGCCGCGGGAGCCGCTCGGTGCCGCCGCCGCCCGGGAGGGAGGTTATGTAAGGGGGGAGGGAGGCGGCGGGAGGAGGAGCAGGACGGCTCTCGCCGCCGTGCAGCCGCCGTGCAGCCGCAGCCAGCCGGGCCCGGGGCGGCCGCATGTGCGAAGTGGGGACGCGGCCGCCGCTGGCCGCCGAGCGCGGGGAGCCGCCCGGGGGTGCCGCCGCCGCCGAGAGGTGCCGAGACATGGGGTGAGTCCGCCGGGCCCGGCCCCGCGTGGGCTCCGCGTCCCGGCCCCGCGTGGGCGCCGCCGCCCGCCCCGGCCCCGCCGCAGGTGCGGAGCGGGGAGAGCGCGGCCGCCCCGGCAGCGCTGCCCTGAACGGCAGCGTTTGATAACGTAATTAATCATTTGATAACGTAATTAATCATTGCCGCCCGCTCGGGAGCCGCCGGCGGAGCGGGCACGCCGCGGGGGCAGAGCGCCGGCGGCGAAATCCCCGCTGGAAGGAGCGGGAGCAGCTCGGGATGTGGCGGAGCGGGGCCGGGTCCGGTGCCTGCCCGCTCGGCTGCGGGATGTGCCGCGAGTTCAGCGTCAGATGTTTCACTGCTTCTGCCAGAGCTCTGGCTGCTGGAGGCACACGCTAAACTTGCCCGAATTGTGCCCGGCGGTCCCTAATTTGTGTAAATATTTTTCCCTTTTAATTTTTTTTTAACATGCCAGAAGTCTCTGACCACGTGTGGTGGCCTCTTGGAGAATTCAGCTTGGTCTTTCCAAAAACTAGTCCTGCATTTTTGCTATCCTCTAACTTATATGAGGGGACAAAAGCCAAATGCTGGCATTAGGGCAATTTGTGAACTAAATATCAGAGAACAGAGGTTAAGGTTGTGCCTTTGGCTTGAACTATTTATAGATTTGAGATCCTCTCGACCAGAATGTCTTGGGGGATTCCAAACCCACACATTTAATTTACTTTATTTTTATCCTATTATGTTCTCTTACACCTTTTCCTTGCCTCTCCTCACCACCATGTGGCAAGGAATCGTTCTCCAGTTTCTGAGCTTCCTCTGCTGCTTTCAAATCTCCAAATTCTCACTATGGAATTGTTAATTGTTGTCGAAGTGGTACAATTCGAGGCTATATGGATAAATAATGAATTAAAATTACATGCACGTGTCGAATTTGATACCCAGGCATACTGAATAGAAGTACAGAGGCAGAGGGAGAAATAGGATCTAAGTGAGTATCTCCCCACGTTTCACTTCAGGATTACAGGGGCTCATCTGCTTCTTAATTATGCAAAGTTTCACTGGGAAATAAAAGAGAAACTGTCTTCGGGGTTGGAGAAAGAAGTATCAAAACCTGTTTGGAGCAGCACTGCCCCGCAGAGTCCAGGATGATCAGAAACATCCATCCACGGAAACTTGCCTCTGTCACTCTGCCTGGGTGTCTCTAAAGGGAAATGTTTTAGTTGCTGTCATTTTTAACCATTTCCATTCTGGTAGATCAGTTTAGCTGTGGCTTGGAGAGATGAGTGGAAGGTCACAGTGCTCTCCACCCTTTCTGTCAGCCAGGTGGGGTTCTGGGCTCGGCGTGGTCCTGCCCTGCCTCCGGAGCTGCTCAAGCTGCGAAGGACTCTGGCTGCCAAGGCTCTGAGAGCTCTGGTTGTGCTCCTGTCGGTGCTGCATGCAGTGTCAGATCATGCAGCCTCGCACGGGGAGCAGGCACGTTCACCAGCCCAGTTCAGTGCCCTGATTTAATGTGTGTCTCAGTCACTTCAGTCCTACACTGGTGCACGTGAGATCAAGCTCCCAGTGCCATTCCCTCCCTGGGTTTCGGCGTGGGTTGTGCCTTCTCTTGCACTCTGTACAGAGTTCAGACAAGGTGCTTGGTGAATGTGCATTTTCCCAGTGTCTCACATAATTATCTTGCCATTCACCTTTCTGATCCAGGGAACTTGGAAGTACATTTGCGATAGCATTGCTGCAGCTGTGATAGCGTTACTGAGCACACATGACACAGGAGCAGCCTCCCAGTTTTCTTCCGGTTCCGTCTGTGCTGCAAATCCCTCACCTCTGCATGCTCCGGCTTGTCCTTCTGTGGAATGGGCACCTCCGCACTCAAGCAGGTTGTGGTCAGAACACAGAGCTCAGTCATTCTTACTTGGATGAATGTATTTTGGCCCAGGCATTTGAGTGGGATTTGCTTCCTGGGCACATTTTGGTGTCACATATGGGCAGTGTACTCATAGAAATTGTGACAGTGACTTGATTCTTAGCTCTTAAAATATTTTTCTTTTACTTTCCTTTTTTTCTTTTTCCTGGGGGTGACCATTGCTAATGATTCATTTAAATGCTGCCTATGGATTTGGCAGTGACTGATCGTGCTATGAAACCTGATACAGCTACTTGAGCTTAGCAAAGCAAAGCTATTTAAATTGCTTATTAGCTGTGAGCTGAGCTATTTAAACTGTTGGTTTAGTTCAACTCACTAGGCAGCAAGGTAGTGTCAAGTTCTACAATTTACATGTTTTTTTAAAAAACCTAATGCCTGTAATACAAGGGACATGAAAACAACCTTGTAAAAAAGTCACCGGAAAAAAAATCTTCTCCAGTGTCCATAAAAGTCAATGTGAAAGTTGCTGCTGACTGAAAACCACGGTATTTTGGTCAAGCCACTGTTAAGAATCTCACTGGACAAATGTCTACTTTGAAGGGAATGGATCTTTTCCCAAATCACTTTTTTCTTCTACCCAGCATATCTGATTGCTGCTGTTACCTCAATCCTCTCAAAGTTTAAACTTCAGCTATTTGAAAACCACAATGTAACACATTTCCAGCTGTAGAAACCTGTGTCTGAAAATACCTCCTGCTTTGTCTCTTGCTGTTGCAAGCCAAGGGCTGACACGATCAAGGAAGTGTCTCTGATGTTAGTGGGCTGTACCTACTCATCTGATAGCTGTGGTCTGGCTCACTATGACCTCAGTTTCAGCAGTGCAAGTTAAATTTACAGTTATAAGGATGCTTGTGGTTTTGGTATTAGCTGATTTAAAAAGGTGTTGGGTAGCTGTTTCATCTGTGCCTAAATTCTTTTATTATTTTCATTTCTTTATACAATCTTTGTATTTCCTTATCTACCCATTACAAATAATTTCTGTTATGAGGTGTGTGACAAGTATCCATTTTGGATTAGACCTGTAAATCTCTTCACTGCTGAAGCTGATATTTGTATTATCTGTTGGATTAAAACTCAACTGATTTAAATGCCCTCTAGCATTAAAATTGTGTTTTAGTTCCGTTTTATAAATCACATCAAAATGACAACCAGGCCTTTGAGTGTTAGAAATTATTGCAGAAAGCTGTACAACTGTAGAAGTGTGTGTGATACAGGTTAATGGTGAGCTAGCTCACAGCACACCTTTCTTTTGGCTGACATGGGATGTCTTCTCTTTGCTGCTTCCTCTGGGGCTAGTGGGGTAATTCAGTCCCCTGCAGCTGGGAGCCATCCATAACTCTCCAGGTGAGCGTTGAGCCAAGCCCCAGGAAGTTTGGAAAAGGCGTTTCCAAGCCTGGATCAGGCAATGAAGAAACCTCATCTTAAGGAGCTTGGTCTCTTGAACAAAACTCTGTTCCCCCTGTGATATATTCACAGAAAGGTGCATGGGGCTGTATTGCTGAGGGTGGCCATACATGATGTTTTTATTATACACTGACATCTAAGAGCTCAGGGAAGGCTGCCTTGCTCTCCTCCCTTCTGCTGCCAGCAGTGCCAACATCCATTGACCAACACATGGCTTTATTTGGGGAGTAAAAGGCAAAACCTGTTGTGAGGGCAAGGAATGAAGGAGACAAACAAAGGAGAACATGTGATGAAGCTCGTGTTACAGGAAGGCAGTAATTTTGGAGGGTGTTCACTTTCTGGTACCAGCAGTCTTTTAGAAACCATGGTGATAAGCTGAGCCTGAGAAGCTCGGTGGCAGGGAATGGTGTTGCTGCAGAGGAAATTCACCTTGGCTTTCCTCCAGCTCCCGCTGAAATCCATGGGAGTCTCTCACCAGCTCCTCCGAAGTTTGGCCAGGCCATCTGTCTGCCAGGGAAGGGGACAGCCTGGGAGGGGCAGGCAGGGAATGGCACCTGGCTGTCCCTGCAGCCTGGGGTCCCTCAGAGCAGGGCTGGGACCAGAGTGTGCCTGAACACAGCTGAGTTGGTGCTGTCAGCTCAGGGACTCTTCTTTTGAGATTCTAAGGGCAGCAGCTTCAGATTGGTCCCCAGCATAGCGCAGAGGGGCAGATTCTATCCAGCTGGTGGGGTGGTTTTGGTGTTCAAGGGAAGGGACTGAGATCTGATAGGTGCTGAGGCTGTTCATCTCATGGTTTTGAAGCTGCTGGCCGCGGGTGCTTGATTCTTCACAGCCTTGGTTCCTGACATAGCTATTTCCATTGTGCCGGGTAGATATAAATGGATGTTATTCTGACTTGGAGAATTCTGTGTCTGTGTACAAATACAGGTGTCTGTGCAGGAATCTGTGGAAAAGTCAGGTCTAGAGAACTTTGTGGTCTGGAGCGGTATTTGGGTTCACTGAAACAATGGGGAAACTCCATTGACCTCAATAGTGTGTAGTCCCTTGCTTATGTTAAACTCATTTATGTGAGGTTAGACAGGCAGGGAGCTTGGTGGGGTGGGTGGAAGAGGAAAGAAAGGACCAAATATCCAGGGCCTCATAATGATTTGTGGGTGTTTGAGTTTTGGTGTGGCTGGATTCAGGTGAGTGAACAAACCTGTAACAGTGTTTTGTCCAAGTGACTTCACCTCTCACAACTACGCAAGGATTCACAGCACTGCAGACACATGCATGAAACTGAATTTATAAAGTCTGCTACAGATAAATTCACCAAATTACGAGAGGAGAAATTTGCCAGTACCACAACTAGTTTGAGTGTTCTGCTGTAAATTTCTCAGACATTTGCTCATGTGGACTCTTCTGTAGAAAGAGTGGACAGAAAGAAAACTTGGTGCCAAGAGTCATCATAGTTACGTTGCTTTCAGCTGCTAACCTAATTAATTACCACTGTTAATTTAATTATCACTTGAGAAAAATCTTATAAATAAAATATTCTCCACAACGCTGGGATGTCCCTCAAGCCCTTCTTTCTATTTGAAAAGAGAATGGTGAGTAGGTCTCCTGATAACAAAGGCATAATTTAAATTCTTTTTAAATGAAAACATTCTTTTTAAATGTTAAAAAGAATTATTTGATGTTCAGTTCCTTTAAACTGAAACTTTTTTAACTGATCCAGGATGTGATCAAGTGTTTCAAACTGTTCAAACATATTCCCAGCATGAACCAGGCAGAGGACAGTGAGTTTGCTGAGAACCCAAGAGCAAGGGCATCAGCCTGGTTTTGCATCTAGGTTTTCTGCAGTGCTCTGTATTCATTTTATTCATTCATTTGGTTCTGTTATTGCAGTGCCTAAGATAAATAGCCTCACCCATGAACGTACGCTGAGGGACTTAAGCGTAAGCATTTTGAATCAGCTGTTGGTTTTCCTGTTGACTTTGTGATAGGGTGTGTGCAGAGTGGGAAATCCTCATTCCTCAAGGTTGCTACATGGTCAGAGCTCTGTCTGCTTTCACCTTGAATGCTCTCCATTGCCTTCTGCACTCTGTGCACTGCAAAGACAGCCTGTGACCTGTTTATCCTGTGATTTGGTCATGGCTCTTTAGGATGTAAATGTGCTCAGAGGAATGTATTTCAGCTAGTTTCTCTGATAACTGTACACTGTAAATAGCTGATGATCCTGTTCTTAAACCTCAGAATGTGAGAGGGCATTGCCTTCAAACGAAGACAGGAAGTGTTTAAGCTTGAGCATTAAAGAAGCCCTTTTGATGGCAAGAGCAATTAGGCAGGAATAGACAATTAGTACCTGGGAAGGTTGCTGCCACAGCCACGCAGCGCCCAGCGCAGGTTAGGCATGGTGTGAGTAGGGCTTGTGTAATACACACTCATGCAAAATGTACAGGATGAGATGGGATGATGCAGTTGATCTTTGATTGTATTTTTGGTGACACATGCTGGCTGCTCTGTGCCTGTTTGTGAGGGATGTGCCGCTGCTGCCGGCTCCGTGCTGAGCTCATGTGTGACACCAGGAGCTGCTGCTCGCTCCTCATTGACGTGGCAGCTCTTGGACCCTCTGCATCACCGGCAATTGCTTCCTAATGGTAATTTTGCCACCGGGGTCAGGATGAAAATGAAGATAATATTTTTAAAGAGCGGATGCTCGAGGCGTTTCAGGATTTGTTTAGAAGGGAGGGATGTTGCAGGCTGACATCAGCAGGCGGGACAGGCTGCCTAATGACTCACAGGGGAGCAGGAGCCTCTGCTGTGTAGGTGTGCTGCATTTGTGGGCTTCAGTACGAGGGCTAGCAGGAGCTCTAGCTGCAAAACAACAGGGGCTTTGTCATGGAGCAAGAGTGCGCAGATTTGAACAGGGGAGCGAGGAAAGGAGGGTGATGGAGGTGTGAGCAGCATCAGTGCTGCTTGCTGCGCAGACCTGTTCCCTTCAGAGGCACCACCACGTCCTCCTTTCCTGCCTCCTCCGTGCGCTGATCTGATTTTATTTGTTTGACGTGGCTTATCAAAATGCAAGATTGTAAGAATTCCTGAAGGGACAAACTGTTTCCTTTCCATCTGGAAGTTTCACTGCAGCCTACAGGATTTAGAAACTCAACCCTTCTGCGAGTCAGAAAGCAAATTTCTGTAGAAGTTGCACTTTTCTGCCTATGCATCAAGAGGCCTGGGAGAGCCCTCCAGAGCTGCCGGTGTTGTTCCCCATTAGCATTTTCATTATAATAATAATAATCCTGCAACTGCATTCTTATCAGGCAATGTTTAGTAGCTCAATGCAGCAAGACAGCAAAGGCCCCTGTGGAATACATTTAAAAATGCGTAGCCAGCTTGTAAAATATTTTTTTCCTAAAGCTGCTTCTGCTTGCACTGAGGCTCCTTCCTTGTGGAACTGTGAAATGGTGCTGTATGAGTGCTTACTGAATAAATACTTCTTGTTTGCTTAATGCTTTGCAGTAGATTCTCCTCAGATACGGAACCATTGTATTTCTTGGGGGGAAAAATGCAAAATTTTAATCTTGCTTGGCTCTGAAGGGAAATCCTAATTTTATTTGTGGAGGTGTGAGCATTTTATTTTTAGTGTTCAATTACTTATTGTTTCATCCCTGGAAGAAGGACAGTGTAGCCAGAGCTGGGGAGTGCTCAAAGCTTGTCCATTTGAAAGGCAGTTCTTCAGGGTGCAGTCTCCCTTCCTGTTAATTGAGTTGCAATGACTGACTCAAGTTCTCTGCTGTTGGGAGTTGCTCTGTAATCTGGAACAGCAACACTTTATTGTTGCCTTTGTTTCGCTCCCTGGTTTTATCAGGCTTTTGTACTGCAGCTTCCCACTATGAATCTGTGGCACACATCTGAAACGTCTCTCTGTAATTGTTTGTAGGAACATACAATGTTTTGTGATATTGAAAATGTTTAATAAGAGCATTTGATAAAAGGAGGAGAAGTTCTTTGAGAGGAGAAGTGCAGAATGTCCCCAGCCAGCACCCAGGGCTGCTTGGAGGATGCGTGGGACATGTGGGGAGAGTCTGACACCTTTTTATCAGTGATTTCACAGATGGGGGTGTCTAAAGATGAGCTCTGTTCTGGTGGGTAGTTCAGACACTGGTGCAAAGATGGCAGCAGTGCAGCTGTCCCTGTGTCACCCAACCACCCCAACTCCTACCAATCACATGGATGAGTTTGTATGAATTACAGATTTAAAACTTGTCCCATGCCTCCAAGGGGCAGATTTGGCTTGCAGAGCTGATGACAATTGCCCTTGGAGGATCCTACCTTTTGGGATGGAGCAGTTTCTGGCATGCAGGATGATGTGATGCCAATCCTGAAGGTGATGTCGTCAGTCCCCATTAGCTTAACTTTCCCCCAGAGCTGTCACTTTGGATTATTCTTCCACTATGTAGCATGTCCTGACGTGGAAGTGGCGTTTCATAACTTGAGAGCCACAAGGTGGTCAGTTTAATCTCCTTCCGCATTTATACAGAGGAGGAGGTATAGCCACTTCACCCACTCCTTGAACACTAACACAGGGTATCTGCAGTTCCCTTTTTTCCTTTTTTTCCCCTCTCTTAGTATTACTTGTGCTGAGTCTGTATCTTGTGTGGTCTGTACATAGGATGCCCTTCCAGGTAAAGTCCTTACTCCTTACACCCTCATGTGGTCCAAATCCCCGATAAAAAACCCCAAAGCTGAAATACTCCTCCCTAACTTGCCAGGAGGATTCTGCCCAGACAGGACAGAAAGGGGGCAGTGCTCAGGGGCACAGTGTACAGCAGGGCACAACTCCTGCCCTGGGGTGTACAAGGAGATAAAACTATCTTTGTACACAGTTTGTGTTAAATTCAGTGATTGTCATAATAATCCCCCCTCCTCCAGCTGGGATAGGGACAAATTTATTCTTTTATGAAATAATGAAGGAGATTTAGTTGCCTAAAACTTTACAGCACACAGGTGAAAGAGAACTCTCTCTTTTCATGATTATTTTATGTTTGACAGCTGTTTGTCACTTTCATAGCTCATTACAGGAGACAGATAATTTTCTGTTGCCTGTAGAGGCGTTCCTCATAAACTTGTGTTTAGTATCTTCTAAAAATGCTCATTCATAAAACCCCATCTAATTTGGTTTATGGTCCTTTTAAAGAAGAACAGAAATTGGCTTGACTGAGAACAGGGATCTGTCACTTCACTACACCCACCCAAATTCAAGGGGATGGAGTTGAAAGCTGGAGTCTGTAATCTCAGTTACAATGAAACACAATAGCTGTGAACAAGGACCAGATCCCACGCTCCAGTGAGGGAATTGTTGGTTTAGGACTTATTTGGAATAGATGGGAAGCTGCTCATCTCCCAGGCAGATCCTGAAGTGTGTCCGTGTCCATGTTTCCCTGGGGAACTTTTCTTTCCCCTCTGTGCCTCTTTCCCCTTCCCGTGTGCTTTGGAGCAGGAAAATGGGTATGTGTGCACAATGAGAAATTCCACTTTGTCTTTTGGGAGCTCCAAAGGACAAATAATGTCTTTAAAGTTTCCGTGTGATCCTCCAAGGCTTTCCCCAGACAGAAGGTTCTGAACATGTCTTTTCTGAGACCTTCAAATCTGCCCATTATGGGAGATGCATCAGCGTTCAAGGACGTGGCAGTGTGCAGCCTGGCTCTCCTAGCAATCTCTCGCCCTGCTTTTCCTCCCCAGACTCTTCTGCAGAGCCTGTGGTTTTGCAGAGAGCTGCAGGGACAGCTTCCTTCATCAGCTGGACCCAGGCCTGGGGTAAACCCCTCTCCTGTGGCTGTGGTTACCTGCTTTTCCCTCCACAGGGAAGGTCTGTCCTGAATTTTTCAGCTGCAGAGTAACAATCCTGCATGCGTATTGTTCATATCTTTGTGAGAACTTTTCTCCATTGAGTTAGAAATTAGCATTTCAAATTCTATGGGGGAGAAGTTGCCAAAGTTTTTTATATTTTAAGCTTAGAGTTTGGAAAGGAATCAAAATATCTAATCCACTTTGCATTCCCTGCTTGGTCTTTCCTCCCTGCCTTATGAATTGGCATCCTTGTCCTTTGGAGGGTGAGCAATATTGTGCAACTCTGTACAGCTTCTCTTGAGAAATACCAAAGGAATATTGCAGTGATCTCCAGCACCCTTCCCAATAACTGCTAAATTAGCACAAGTGACACGAGGTTGTACTGGAAAGAGTTTATGCTCATCAGCTGCTTTGCAGGATGACCTCTGAATTATTGGCCAGAAGATAAAACAGACACACAACTGCTGGGAATGATTTGGGATAGTTCAGTGCTGTTACCCCACTAAAGAACAGCTGATTTCTGTGAGCTAGACAGGTGGTCCAGACTTTGCACCTTGGAGTTCAGTTACTTTTTCCCTCTTTCTCTTTGTTTTCCATCTCCTTTTTGGCGCTTGTCCTTGCCCTGTAGTGAGGCTGGAGCTGCTGCCTGGGGGGACAGCCTGGCTGGAGCCCAGGGTGGCAGCAGCTCCAGCCCCGGGTCAGTGCTGGCAGGGAGGCACATGGAAAAACACAGGGCTGGTCTGCCTTGTCTAGGGGGAAATGGGCAGCTGGTACATTCTTTTGCTGCCTTCAGGGGTAGTAAAGCTTCCTTAAAAAACTGTGTTTAGTGAGACCTGCGAAAGAGGCCTTAAAAATGAAGTCGGTTTAATACTTCGGGTGCTAAAGTGTGAATGTGTGAAAAGCATAGTAAGAATTTCTCACCAGTTGGCACCTTGTCCTCAGTGGGTGAGCAAGTACTTGATCCATTCTGCATACCAGCACCAGGCATTAATTTTAGATCACAGGGACTGAGAAGAGTGCAGTTTCCAGCTCTTGACTTGCTGTATTTTACTTATGGCAAATAGGGAAAACTGATACGTGAACTTTTCTTACCCCCAGCAAGGGAGGCGGCTGTTTCCACTAGCAAGGACTTTCCTATCATCAAAGTGCATGCAAAACAAATTACTGCAGAACACAAAACATTATTTTCAATACTATTTTAAAACAAACAAATGTTCAGAATTTTGTTCTGGAAGCAAAGCAAAAAAATCATTTAACTTGTGTGATATGGATTTATTATTCCAGCATAAACAGCTGTGGAGAATTTGAGCTGATTTTACTCACATTTGTTTGGTATAAATAAGCAGTAACTCAGAGCAGGAGAGGATCAGGTCTCCTGTGTGTATTCTCCCATTGTTCTGAGAGGTGGGTTCATAACTCGTAAAAGGGATGTGTAGCAGCCTGGTGTGTTCCATGGGCAGCTGGGAACAGGCTGAGCCACTGAGGTAGCACTGCAGAACTTTGCTATGGGGTAATGGTGGGCAGTGAGCAGGGTGAGCCCCTGGTCGCTGTTCAGCTGCTTTGGTTTGTGTCACAGGATTGCTGGGGCATGGTTCTGTCCCCTCCTGGTTGATTTCTCTTTTGGGAGCACACACGGGGATAGCAAAATGCATTTAATGCATATAATCCCAGAATGGTTGGGGTTGGAAGGTGCTGTAAAGATCATCTAGTTCTAACCTGTCATGTCCACTAGACAAGGTTGCTCAATGCCCCATCTAGCCTGGCCTTGAGCACTTTTAGGGATGGGGCAGCCACAACCTCTCTGGGCACCCTGTGCCAGTGCCTCACCATCCTCACAGGGAAGAATTTCTTCCAGTCTGATTTAAACTTGCCCTCTTTCAGTTTAAAGCCATTCCCCCTTGTTCTTTCACTACATGTCCTTGTAAAAAATCCTTCTCCAGCTCTTTTGCAGCCCTTGAGGTACTGAAAGGCTGAAAACTGAACTCTTCCAGCCTGTCTCCAGATGAGAGGTGCTCCATTCCTCTCATCATCTGTGTCCTCCTCTAGACTCACTCCAACAGCTTCACATCCTTCCTGCATTGGGAGACCCAGACCTGGATGCAGTAGTCCAGGTGGGAGCAGGGAGAGGGGCAGAATCACCTCCTGTGACCTGTTCTTGGGATGATGCAGAGCAGGGTTGGCTTTTTGGGCTGCAGGTGCCCATTGCTGAGTCAGTCCTGCTCCAGAGATCCTGTGTTCAGGGTTTGGGCAGCCTCCACTGGATTTTTGGGGGCAGGGCTGGCTCTGTGGCTACCTTTAAAAGTGGGACAATAACCTCAGTGTCTCTGCAGCCAGAGAGAAGAGAAGGAATGAGAAGTACCAGGAAAAGGAAGAGTGCATGTCTCAGTGCAGGCAGAGGGCCACGCAGAGCACCCTGAAATGAGCTGGAATGAGCACCCTGTGCTCGCGGAGCCCTGGGCCAGCACACAGCCAGCTCCATCAATATCCCCTGGGGCCCTGGGAGGGAGCCCAGCCCCAGCCTGCCCGCCCTGCCGGCCCTTTGTTTTTATCCACGTTCACGGAAAAATTATTTTAGATCATCTCATCATTTTAAACATTTGGTAAGTGTTAATATACTTTCAGCTCAGTGGAAATAATCACCATATGGCTGTAAGATTTGCCATCTGTCCAGAGACGCTGGAATACAATTAGTCCATGTAGTCCATTTATCAATCTATAAGTGACAATATTCACAGTCCTGGCAACTTGGGCTGCTGTCAGAATCAGCACTTGCATAGGCCTACCTGTCTGCCCTTATTACATCAATATATAAATGAGATGGAAAAAATCCCATCATTCAGCTGTGTCCTTCACCCTTGACAGAAAGGAAAAAAGTCCATATTAGTGTAAATGAGACTGAGGAAATGGTATGCCTTAATTTTTGTACACTAATTGGATTTTTTAATGTCTAGTAGACCTTAATTTCATAAGGCAAAGCCAGATTTAAGTGCAGTCTTTCAATCAAAAAATACCAGCAGGACTGAGTATATCACAGGCCAAAAAAAAAATTATGTCCTCTCCTGTTCTATTAATTTCTGAGGTACAAAAAGCTGAATACTACAAACATGAGAAAAGTCATCATTAGCATCATACAGGTAGGAATTAATTTCCAGGGTTTCTTGTTTGACTTCAGAAAAGTGAGAAGAGAGTTTTTCAGCGGAGAGAATATATTTTTTTAAAAGGTCAAGGCCTTTTGGTTTTAAAACTATTAATGATCTGACATTTAAAGAGTTCTGACTTTTGGCTGCTCTTGCCAATCTCTCCCCTGGCCTGTGTCCTAGCCTGGCCCCTCAGGACTTTCACCTCCTTAAAACCAGGGTTAAATTTGGAATAGCTAATGCATATCGAGAAAATAATTTGAATGTTTTATTTGGTTTTGCATATTACCCAAACTCATCTTGCATAATAAGTTTATAAAAGGCATGTGTGCTATGTTTTGTTTATTCTACAAATTTTCAGCCAGCCCACACTAATTTTTGAGACTCTGCTGACAGGAAAATACAATTTTTGTCTATTTGCTTTTTAACTGTAGTTGTGGGACCTGCATAGCATGAAAAATGCTGATATTTGAAATCAAATCCTTTCATACCTCACATTTTGTATAACCTGTGCATAACCTACAAGGTTGGAGGCATTGACATGCAGAAATCAGAAGTGTCAGGGAACAGGTCTGTAGGGATCAGAAATTGGTGGCAGTTGAGGTTCAGGAAGGTCTGGGGTAAGTTCCCCCCAATATCACCTGCAAATAAATATTGCAAATATATATTTACAAATATATTGCACTTTGCAGTGCAAGCAGGTTTCAGGGATTTAGTTTTGTGGGGTTTGTGGCAAGGGAAGTGGTGTTTTTTTGTTTTGTAGCTACTGCGTTGCCCATGAATAACCTGATGGTTGAGTTTTTCAGGTTAGTAGTTCTCTCTGAAACTCAGGAGATTGCCAGAGGATCCTCACTTTTGCACCGGGGCTGCTGACAGCTTTTTTATACCAACAAATAATGTACATATCTGAGATCTGTACTGTAAATCTGACGGCTACAGATGGTGTTATATTTTTAAAGATCAAAGTGAATAATGTTAGCTTCTAAATGTTTGAAATTTCCTTTGTATTTTTAACTTGCAGCAGAAGAAATGTGTCATTCTGTTCCCTTATTGGCTGCTAGGAAATCCACAGTGCCAGGAGCTGTGTCCCCCAGTTCCTGAGAGCTGCTGCCTGTGTGCAGGCAGCAACCAAAGCACTCTGCCTGGTGATGCTGTTAGTCTATTGAAATCACCAGAAAATGGGAATCTGCTTCTTTTCAGATTGTCTGATGTGAGCTGCAGTGAGTGGGGGCTGGCTCTAGCTGTGCCTCTTCGTGCCCAGCACCTTTTTGTGGGGTTCCTGTGAGCACAGGGGCTGTGCTTGCACTGGAACCTCTCTTTCCTGTTCTTAATAGAGTCTTTGGTGCTCTTGACCACATTTGGTCATATTTTTGTCTTCTGGGTGATCTGCTCTAGAAGGAGGCTGCTGAGATCAAACCCATTTAAACGTGGCAGTGCTGTTGCCAGCCTGGAGTTGTTCTCAGCACAGGCAAGTCAACACCTGCACTGAAAACCCAGTGTGGGCATTGCTTTGCATCCCTCTAATCTCTCACTGAGCAAATTGCTTAGCCTTTAATTGCTTTTAATTTTTACGTCCTTAAGTTCCATTAAAGCCGTGCAGCCTTGCATTAAGCCATCTGTTGGGACCCTTTTCCTTGCAGTGCTCAGAGCTGAGGGTGTTGCCAGCCCAGGTGCCCTGGGTGGTGGCACAGCCCTGTCCTGCCCCTGCTGCTGGCACATGGTGGTGGCCACCAGGGCAAGCAGAGCCCTATCGTTTGCTTCTGACCTTACAGCTGGTGGAATTCCTTATTTGATCCTTCAGGCAGCAGATCAAAAAGAGTTATACAACTTGTTCTTTAAACTGAACTGATTGGCTTTTTTTTTTTTCCTCCCCTAGTGTAAGTGGAAGAAAAGCCTCAGGGGAGAGCATTTGAATAGGGCATGGGAAAGCATATCAATAATTACATGCATGGATTAGTGCACAAAAGCACTCCCCTCCAAGGATTTGCTTAGTGCTGTGCTGTTTGAAATAATGGAGTGTTTAATCATATTATTTTGCAATACTGAGGCTTTGATTACGCCACTGATTGAAATCAGCTTTTCAGATTGCTTTGTGTGAAGATATCCTCATCAGCCATGCAAATTCCTATAGCATGGGAGGAGAAGAAAGTCATAAAGATGCTGCCCTGGTGGTGTCAGTGGGTTTTGCATGCTCACACATGGTCTTTCACTCCAGTCTTCTGTTTGAGGTATGGTGTGTTTTGGTCCTATATCCTCTGACATTTGCTCTCTTCATTTTGTAAATAGACATGAAATAGCCCATACAACCTCAGAGTACCCCGAGCCCTCTGCCGTGCAGAAGTCCAAAGCATTAAAAATAGTAAAAACGATTCCACTACTGCATTGAAGGAATTTTCTGCTTGTTTATAAAGGCAAAATAAATTCCTTCCCAAGGCCAGCTGCCTGGGGTAGACCTTGGTGCATGCAGGCATGCCATGATCCAGAGCTGGGCATCTGGGCCATCCCTTGTGCCCTTGGTCTGTGCCAGGAGACTGCAGGGAAGGGAGGGAATGTGCTCCTGAGACCTGCTCTCTCCACTCCAGGGTTTACACTTGCAATTTGCAATGGCATTTCTCCCTGAAATATTACAATGCCAGCATTGTGCTGCAGAGGAGGCTGTACTGAAAGCATTAACTCCACTGGAGCTGGGGTGAATGCAGAGGATGTAATTTTTAACCAATCCAGAGCCATGGGATGGCTTTGGGGGGCTGTTCATGTGCTGATCCAGCTTCGTTTGTCACGAGGGTGGGAGAGCTGCTGGCTGTACACAGTACAAGTATTTTTTTCCTATTTGCAGAGTTTGAATTCACACCTTTGCAAAAGGGAGGGTGGTAACATTACTCAGGTGCAGATTTATGGATCCCCTTTAAATGTCTTCTCAGAAAAAACCTCTGAAATGATCAGTTACACCTCCAGATTCATACGCTTGTGCCTCAACTTGTTTTTCTCCAATAAGTAACCTTAGCTATGGAGGATTAGTTCAGGGTCCCCTCAGTTCCTGTCGCTTGTGTATGAATGTTTATTCACAGTGTCTTGAAAGGTTAATAGACCTCTGGAGAGGATCCCAAAATAAAGTGTGAGCTTCCTCAGTGCCCAAGTTAAGCCTTTTAATTTGGGTATTGGCTTGGTAAAGGCGCGGTGGTGTTGTGAGACCTCACAGATGTTACCATGATTTTCATACTGAGAGCTTTTTTCCTGAAGATTTGTTCTTTTTAGATTTACTGAGCTGCAGATCAGAAATGAGTTTAATTGATGTCTGTGCTTTTAACAGACAATTCTTCAGCTAGCTACTTTTATTCTATTTTTTTTTGTCTAACTGACTGGAGCTATTATGTTCCCTAAAAATGCAAGAAGCACTTTTGCTAATTATATTCTGTTGAAATAATAATGCCTGTAAATGAAGGGAGCTAAAAAGATGGATTTTTTGCACAAATTTCATATATTTCTGCAGGTGAGTTGATACCAAATTTAATAGCAAGTGGGCACCAGAGAATCATGACTGGATATTTGAACGAGTTGCATGGCCTTGCTCTTGATTAACACTGCTGCCAGATTCAGCACTTCAACCACATAATGAGAAGCTTGGTCTGCCTGTAAAATAGGAATTTCAAGACTGAAAAGAAGAACTTTGAGTCAATTTTATTTTAAAAATAGCTGTTTGTTTCTTGTTCTGTCTCTTTTAGGGGCAGTGAAATTTTTGTCCCAGCAGCCAGGGTTTTCCAGAAGTCATTCCCTGTACCTTCCACCGCTTTGGGAGGGAATTCCACCTGGGAGCTCAGGGCTTGACTGGGGAGTACTGACAATGGCACTTTTAGTGGTGCCTGCATGATTTTGGGGTGTTTTTTTATACAGAGAATAAAGAGCAGCAAAACCTGGGTGCAGTTGCCCACTGCTAGCCCAGCCCATCACTCCAGGCCAGTTCTCCCACCCCCATTTACAACTGGTAGTAAATCCTCCCTCTCTCTCAGCCCTGCACTGCTCAGGGTTATGTCTCCATCCTTACAAGTCGTTTTTGCTGTGGAAATAAGTGTGAGGAGGAGGAAGGATTGTTTGCACTGCAGGAGCAATGGGAGCTGCAGGCACCCATCCCACCTTCCTGCACAGTGTGGAGGAGCAGCTGTCAAATGCTCTGAGAGCTTCTCTCTGCTCTGGACAGACTATTATTCTTTTTTGTTGAGTGGTGAATGTTCAGATGTTGATTTAGCCTTTTGAATTCACATAGCCAAAAACTGCCCTGGGTAGATGTGGTGTAAAACTGCCCTGCAATGACAGAGCAGAGCAGCGGGGAGGAGAGGAGGTGATGGATTCTATTTCCAGGCTTGCTCGGTTATCCTGGGATGCCATCTCGCTCTCCAAGGCTGTTTCCTCAGGTGTAAAATGGAGCCATTACCCACCTGCTCTCCTCATGCTGAGTTTTGCACCCTTGCAGGTTGAAGCAGGCTCTCATTGCTGTGCTGTGCCCTGGCAGGCAGCACCAGAGCCTGCCTGTGGCAGCTGACGGGATCTGAGTGACCTGGATTCATTGGCATATGGCATTGGGAAGGGAATGAGCTGCCTGCTCTCCTAATGCCAGTCTGCTGCTACCACATCCCAAAATGGCTCAGATTTAGTGCCTGCCTCTCCCCAGCCCTGTGTGCTGCCCGTGCTGAGTGAGCCCAGGCCAGGAGCTGGTCCTGGCCCCAGCCAGGAGCTGGCACTGGTGGGTGTTGAGGTGCCAGGATCTCCGGCACTGAGACAGCTGAATTTGCTGGGTTTGTAGCACAGGGGGATGCTCTTTTCTTGACTGGAGTGTGTGCAGTGCAGAAAGGGTCCTTTCACTTCATCCTTGGTCATCATTAAGAATGACTTGTAAATTATTTAAGAACCACAGCATTTGTGTGGTTCTTTTTTTCTGAAAAGATTTGATCCAAGATGGCACAAGTGTTGAATGCATAGAGGTAACAGGTTGAAGGATAATGAACTCTAATTTTTGCTTGGAGCAAAGATTAATATTGTGTATAAATTGCAGCCACTGTGCTAATTGCTGTATGTGACACCATGAACTGCAGCTTCTCCCCACAGCAGTTCTGTCATCATCCCAGGTCTGCTTTTTTTTGATTTTGGTGTTTTGGGGAGAGGGGTTGGTTGTTTTTCCAAGTTTGAGATGTGCATGTATACACAAGTGAGTGGAGTTAATACATAAACTGTTTTCACAGGTAATTTTTAGGCATCATAACTGGCCTGGACTTTCATCAAGATGAGTATCTCAAATAGGAGAAAAATCTCCATCCATGATCTAAATAAATAAAAATGGCACTTCCAACTACAATATATGTACATAGAGGATTAATTCTTTTCAGTGCAGGCAGTAGTGGCAATGTTCAATGCAAATAACTATTGGCACCAATTTTATCGTGTTGTGTTTAGCAAATACGGGTTTTTGTTTCATGACCAGTGATGGGGGATATGTCACAAAGTAGGATCTTGCATTTGCATCTACTCTTTTTTCTTGAGAGATCCTCATTATCTAATACTTGTTACAGCAAATCACTGCAGATCTGCTGGCACTGTCAGGTATGATAAACTCAACGTGTGCATGATGCTGGGCTGTAGCAGGAAGCACCACGTTCCAAAATCTCTGCAGGCATGTGCATCCTCCACCAAATGGCAGATATATGAAGACATGTGCTTCTCAAAAATATTTTTATTTCAATTAGGCAGTTAATGCAAAGTTGTCTACAGTTAGTGTGGAGAGAGCACAAATAATCCTGTGCTTTAAACTAGAAATCCTTATCCTTTAGATAGAAATGTTAAGTGATCTGCTAGTGAGAGTTTTAAGAAATATGTAATTAGTGGTTTTGCCTCTGGTGGAGTACCAGAGCTCCTGTCACAAATATACTTGATGTTCCAGATCCTACAGAAATTATTTTGTCCCAGTTACTTCATGGCCAGTGCATCCCCCTGGCGTGCGCTGGGCACTTGGTGCATTTGAACGTGTCTGGGTGCTGATCCCGCAGGCACCCACGGAGTTTTATTTGCCTTATTTTAAAAATAGCTGTTTGTTTCTTGTTCTGTCTCTTTTTAGGGGCAGTGAAATTTTGTCCCAGCAGCCAGGGTTTTCCAGAAGTCATTCCCTGTACCTTCCACCGTTTTGGGAGGGAATTCCCCTGGGAGCTCAGGGCTTGACTGGGGAGTACTGACAATGGCACTTTTAGTGGTGCCTGCATGATTTTGGGGGTTTTTTTTATACAGAGAATAAAGAGCAGCAAAACCTGGGTGCAGTTGCCCACTGCTAGCCCAGCCCATCACTCAGGCCAGTTCTCCCACCCCCATTTACAACTGGTAGTAAATCCTCCCTCTCTCTCAGCCCTGCACTGCTCAGGGTTATGTCTCCATCCTTACAAGTCGTTTTTGCTGTGGAAATAAGTGTGAGGAGGAGGAAGGATTTTTGCACACTGCAGGAGCAATGGGAGCTGCAGGCACCCATCCCACCTTCCTGCACAGTGTGGAGGAGCAGCTGTCAAATGCTCTGAGAGCTTCTCTCTGCTCTGGACAGACTATTATTCTTTTTGTTGAGTGGTGAATGTTCAGATGTTGATTTAGCCTTTTGAATTCACATAGCCAAAAACTGCCCTGGGTAGATGTGGTGTAAAACTGCCCTGCAATGACAGAGCAGAGCAGCGGGGAGGAGAGGAGGTGATGGATTCTATTTCCAGGCTTGCTCGGTTATCCTGGGATGCCATCTCGCTCTCAAGGCTGTTTCCTCAGGTGTAAAATGGAGCCATTACCCACCTGCTCTCCTCATGCTGAGTTTTGCACCCTTGCAAGTTGAAGCAGGCTCTCATTGCTGTGCTGTGCCCTGGCAGGCAGCACCAGAGCCTGCCTGTGGCAGCTGACGGGATCTGAGTGACCTGGATTCATTGGCATATGGCATTGGGAAGGGAATGAGCTGCCTGCTCTCCTAATGCCAGTCTGCTGCTACCACATCCCAAAATGGCTCAGATTTAGTGCCTGCCTCTCCCCAGCCCTGTGTGCTGCCCGTGCTGAGTGAGCTCGGGCCAGGAGCTGGTCCTGGCCCCAGCCAGGAGCTGGCACTGGTGGGTGTTGAGGTGCCAGGATCTCCGGCACTGAGGCAGCTGGATTTGCTGGGTTTGTAGCACAGGGGGATGCTCTTTTCTTGACTGGAGTGTGTGCAGTGAGGCCAGAAGGGGTCCTTTCACTTCATCCTTGGTCATCATTAAGAATGACTTGTAAATTATTTAAGAACCACAGCATTTGTGTGGTTCTTTTTTTCTGAAAAGATTTGATCCAAGATGGCACAAGTGTTGAATGCATAGAGGTAACAGGTTGAAGGATAATGAACTCTAATTTTTGCTTGGAGCAAAGATTAATATTGTGTATAAATTGCAGCCACTGTGCTAATTGCTGTATGTGACACCATGAACTGCAGCTTCTCCCCACAGCAGTTCTGTCATCATCCCAGGTCTGCCTTTTTTTGATTTTGGTGTTTTGGGGAGAGGGGTTGGTTGTTTTTCAAGGTTTGAGATGTGCATGTATACACAAGTGAGTAGAGTTAATACATAAACTGTTTTCACAGGTAATTTTTAGGCATCGTAACTGGCCTGGACTTTCATCAAGATGAGTATCTCAAATAGGAGAAAAATCTCCTTCCATGATCTAAATAAATAAAAATGACACTTCCAACTACAATATATGTACATAGAGGATTAATTCTTTTCAGTGCAGGCAGTAGTAGCAATGTTCAATCCAAATAACTATTGGCACCAATTTTATCATGTTGTGTTTAGCAAATACAGATTTTTGTTTCATGACCAGTGATGGGGGATATGTCACAAAGGAGGATCTTGCATTTGCATCTACTCTTTTTTCTTGAGAGATCCTCATTATCTAATACTTGTTACAGCAAATCACTGCAGATCTGCTGGCACTGTCAGGTATGATAAACTCAACGTGTGCATGATGCTGGGCTGTAGCAGGAAGCACCACGTTCCAAAATCTCTGCAGGCATGTGCATCCTCCACCAAATGGCAGATATATGAAGACATGTGCTTTTCAAAAATATTTTTATTTCAATTAGGCAGTTAATGCAAAGTTGTCTACAGTTAGTGTGGAGGGAGCACAAATAATCCTGTGCTTTAAACTAGAAATCCTTATCCCAGAAATGTTAAGTGATCTGCTAGTGAGAGTTTTAAGAAATATGTAATTAGTGGTTTTGCCTCTGGTGGAGTACCAGAGCTCCTGTCACAAATACACTTGATGTTCCAGATCCTACAGAAATTATTTTGTCCCAGTTACTTCATGGCCAGTGCATCCCCCTGGCGTGCGCTGGGCTCTTGGTGCATTTGAACGTGTCTGGGTGCTGATCCCGCAGGCACCCACGGGAGTTTTATTTGCTTTATTCACTAGCAGAAAGGATTGCTGTAGCACAGAGGTGTGCCCTGATCAGTGCCTGGTCTGGAGCTGGCTCCTCAGGGCCCCACGCACAGAGCCAGCATCCCTGGCTGTCCCAGGTGCCTCCCAGCTGGAGCTGGCTGTGTCCCCGCTCCCTCGGCCACCAGCATCCTGCAGCCCAGAGGATGCTGGCTGCCATCAGCAGGGACTCTTTGCAGCTGAAGTGATTTAAATCACTGGTTGTGCTCATGATTCAAGTGATAAACAAGGAAATCTGAATTAAATAATTTGAACTTTTCCTAAGTGAGAGCTCATTGCCGTTGATTAGGAAGGGTAATACAAAACACATGGCTTGCAGCTAGTCACACACTTGTGAAATTTGGCATGGTTGTGTATTAACCAGAAAGTGATACTGTATCTAATGCAGCTGTGAAGCACTTAGTTAGCTCGAGAATCTTGTGGCTTGCTTTTTAAATTCTTTGGAAAAGGTTAATGACATTAGAGGAGAGTGGTTTTTTTTACTTGAGATTTTGCTCTTATGAAGCAAGGACAGAAATTAAAGGTCGACTAAAATGTGTAAAACCATGACTTGTAAATTGCAATTATATTTATAAAACATGCTTGCCAGATTTAATAATAAAAAAGCATTTTCTGTCTTAAATTATATTACCAGATAAAGAATCATTAGGTGTGATTTTCTACTTTTCCTGTTCGACTTTTCAAGCAGCTTTACTCTGAGCAGTGGATATTACTGTCAAATTGATTTTTAAACAGTTGGGGTTTTTTAAAGAGTATTTAATCAATCATTAACAAGTTTGGTTAAAATTCATGAGATTTTAAATATTCATAAATTCTCTTTGCCTTCATGTGAAGGTCCAAGCCCGGCTGGCAGTGCTGCTGCTCCCCAGCAAGCTGGCAGCTCACAGAAGGAGCAGCTCACAGGGCTCCAGCCAGGCACAATGTGCTCTGCAGTAGCATTGCTGTTAGTTTATCACAAAAGCTGATAAACCTCTGATAAAATGAAAAGGAAAGGAACCCTGGGAAATGAAGTCACTCCTCTACCACTAAAATGCTTTCTTGAACATGGAAATGTTACGAGTAAGACAGAATAATCATTCTCAATTTGGAGCTCTGTAGGGCCATGGTGAAGGGTTTTAAAAGTACCTAATTTAGCATTTCCCTTGAAATTTGAGTGCCACAGTTTCATAGTTGGCTGTGTGTGCTTCAGTGGTCAGAGGGGTTTGGGGTGCAGTGGATGCTTCCCCCGTGCTGAAGCTGTGCCTGGAGTTTGGTGGCTTTGCCATCCTGCTGTGGTGTGGGAACGTGGTGGCACCAGCTCCCAGTGCTGGGTCCTGGGCTCCTTGGGGCACAGAACTGCAGCAGGGCACACACAGCCACAGAAATGCATCTTCTTTTTTAGTTATTACAAGGCAGCACCAGGAAATCCAGGAGGTTGTGTTCTGGGGGTGCTTCCTTTTCTTCGGGGAGCCAGAAATCAGTCTGGGGGCTTTGCTGACCTGTAGAGCCATCTCTGGAAGGCCAAAGGCATGTGGAGCATCCAAGTGGCCGTTCCAAATCTGAGCCCCAACTAAAGGTCAACAGATCAGCGGCCTCAAATAATTCTAAATGTTTCAGTTTGCACATTGCATTTTCTTATTTTTAATAATTTATCAACTAGCATGCTGTCGCTGTGACACAGAAAGACAAGATGCAGGTGGGCTTTTTTGTTGTTGATAATCATAGGATTAGGGACAGAGGTTTTGCCTTTACTTCTTAATGAAAGAATGAATGGAAAGATGGATATTTGCAGCCCTGAGTTTCCCTATCCATTGATTTATCCACTTGGATGGATGTACACAGCTCCTGTTTCAACAGTAGCAGCTTCAATCAAGATTCCTGAACAAATAGATAGATGTGGGGCCTTTGCCTTCATCCTACTTTTATTGGCTCCAGATTTACTTTATATTCTTACTGCCCCTGCTGCAGAGCAGCCAGGCACAGTTTTAACAGGGTTTTCTGATGTAGTTAAGATAATGTAACAGAATTAAAGTTGTTTGTGGAATAGGTTTTATGGAGGAAGATTCCTAACATTTACACTACAGTATTGGGTTGTACTACCTTGGTTTTAGTAGAGTAAACTGAAAATATAGAACTTTTTAATGGCAAAAAAATTCCAAAATTATGTTTTCAAGGAAATGTACATTTTTAAAGAGAATAAACAGCTTGGGGGAAACTTCCCCTCCTTGAATTTGTTATTACGGACAAACTCCATGGCCTCTGTAGGTGTTACAATGCTAATCCTGTGCGATGGATAAGGAAAGTATTTGAAATGTTAAGGAAACCTGCCTCTTCTTTCCACCCATCTGAGGATGGCATCGATACTGGCCTGTGAAATGAGAGCTGGCTTCAGCAAGTTACTGATAAGGGAGAACTGAAGCAAATGCTACTCTGACAGCTGTAATATGACAGTCCCATTGTCATTTCAATTTATTTCGAGTAAGTATTTTACATGGTTCAGCACAGCTGTCTGTCCAGAAATCTGCAAGCCCCTGGAAAAACGTAGAACTTTGTGTAACTCTTGCAATGAGAAAACCACTCTTTCATTTTCTCCCTCCTGAGGCCTAGCTGGCTTTGCAAGTTTACTCCATCTTTCCTGAGATAATTGTACTCTTAAATCACTTCATCTGCTTGATATTTGCAAATTTACTGCCCTCAATTTTAATTTAAATTTCTAGGTGGTAACTCCATTGTAGTACCATTGGTTTTGGATCCTGTAGTAATTCTGTCAACTACCTATTCATGATGTAATATTTTGTGTGGGACAAGAACATTATATGTATAGCTTTTGGTGCATTTAATACTAGGAGTTTGGTTTGATTAAAGGTATGGTTTTGAATTTAGTTTTATTCCCCTCAATTCTGATCTTTCCCTAGAGGTTGATTTGTTCTTTTTCCCATCTAATGAAATTTTCTTGCACATAAAACAGAACAGTGGGATTCTTGAGGAGCACCTGAGATGGTGTTTGGGAAGAGGATATTTGGGGTGCTAATCACCCGCTGAGAGCTGCCATGCCTGTATGTCACTGGGGGTGTTTGGTTTCCCCCCTCACTTCCCAGGTTGATTGACTGGTTTGCATCTAATGAAATTTTCATGCACATCCACAGAACAGTGGGATTCTGAGGAGGGAGATGAATATTTCAGTAATTATGCCATGCCTGTATGTCACTGGGGTCCTTGGTGCGCCCACACTGGAGCCCTGGCTGCAGGTAGCAGCTCACAGGAATGGCAGCAGGAGCAAACCCAGCTGTGGGGGTTTGCTGCTCTTGGCAACAAATGTGGATGGGGAAAGAAAGAAAGAAGAATGCATGGGAATGTCCTGTCCTGGAAATAAGTATTTTGAGGAATAGATGGGTACTGAGGTAGTTTAGCATGGGGAGAAAAAAGCCAGCTGTTTCCTGGGCTGTGGCAGTAACTTTAGGGTGCTGAATGTCGCTTACTGATGCCAAGGAGAGGTGCTCAAGGCTGGAGCGTGGCTGGGCAGTGTCACTGCTCTGTCTTTTCTTTTGGGGGATTGCCAGCAGCTCTGTGCTTTCGCTGTGCCTGCTCAGGGCTGGGCTGCTGGGACGCTTCGCCTTCCGCAGACTCACGCATCCATTTCTCCTGTCCCTCCCTCTTCCAGAGAACAGCCCATCTTCACCACCAGAGCCCATGTCTTCCAAATTGACCCCAGCACGAAGAAGAACTGGGTTCCTGCAAGCAAGCAGGCTGTAACTGTTTCCTACTTCTATGACAGCACGAGGAACAGCTATCGGATAATCAGTGTGGATGGAGCCAAGGTAGGAGCTGGTACCTGGTGCATGTCTGTGCAGAGTGTGGGATGTCAGCCCTGCCTGAGCACACACTGGGGCTCATTAAATATTATAAACACTCCATTTTTTATATAATCCATCAAGGACACTTGTAGTGATAGTTGGAAAAACACAGGGCACCCTAAAAGTGATTTTGCTCTGCTTAGTTGATTTTATTTTGATGAGTTTGATATCTTCATGATAAGTGAGCTGAGAACTTTAGGTGTCCAAATTGAGTCAGTACATGGTGTCTGAAACTGCCACCTGTATCAGGTTGAGGCCTTTTGGTGATAATGTTCCTTTTAAAAAAAAACAAGGAGACAGATGCATGAAGACTATAGCTTTTAATGTAAATATCAACTGCATTTCTGCTTTTGCCTGGCTGAACTATTTACTACTTAATTTAGTAGTAAAGCAGTAACTATTCAGTACTTAATTTTCTTAAGCTTCAGCACTGGAGTTCATCAACCTTAGGTGACAAGTTAGGCATGAAGGCTCTTCCCCAACCTTTTTGTTAATTTGTTTTGCATTACCAGAGAGTGTGCTCAGGTATTTGTTGTAAGAATCCAAATCAGTGTGGAAGGGGCTAACAGCAGGCCTGTTAGCTAAAGGAGCGAGAAGAAGCCCAGAAGTAAGAAGAAGCTGATAAGGAGCTTTCTCCAAGGCTGTAACCAAGGAGATCGAGAGAAGAAAGATAAGAGAACTTTGCAGCTGGACAAAGCATTTTTAGAAAGTTAGGTGAAGTCACTATAACTTTTCAGCAATAGCATGGTGTTGACTTATTGTGGCCAATAGTTAAGGCAGAAGAAGGGTAAACAATTGGAAAGTGTATAAAAGATCAGCCATGTTCACTAATAAAGAGTTGCCAACTGAGACTGCTTGTGGTCTCTGCTTTGCGTCGTGACCGCCTCGACTGCGACAAATCAGTTGGTCTGAATGGGTTGCTCAGACAACTGTTTTTATTACAAACCACATTTATCCCTCTGATTAGTCCCTCCAAAGTCACTTGATGGGTGACAACTTTCCCCTAGCAGACCCCAGTCAGAGGTATAAATGAAAACATTTTGCTCATGTACAAAAATCATCGGTCATTTCTGTCAGAGCACAAACCACAGGGTAACAAGATGAGTTTACAGCCTTTTTATCTGTGTTTCTGTTTGGATAAGGATGTTAAAATATCACTGTTCTGGGAGATAGAGATCACAGAAATCATCCCTTAATAAAGCTTTTCTATTTGTCATGCCTATTTCACATACTTGTTTTTCCAAACATCTCCTGTGCTATATTTGGTTACATATTGGCTTATAAATCTGCCATACTGCCTGCTTTAATTGATGGTAATGTTTCATTGACACCAGTACAGCATTAATATCTCCCCATCAGGAAGCTGTTTGTGCCAGTGAGCCCATTCCCAGGGATGCTGCAGTTTGCAGCTGGCACACGCAGCCCCTGGGGAAGCTGAGCCCCCCAGATTTCCTTCTGCTGGGGCTGCTGCTGGTGGGCTGGTGGCTTTGCAAGCCCTGGCAAGTGCAGTTTCCACTCACAGCAGTGGCTGGCTTGATTTGTGGCTGTGCATGCATGCATTAAGACCAATTAATGAAAACAAAGTAATTACTGTGTGTGGTGGGGGAGCTGCAGGGGCAGCGTATGGCCACAGCCAGAGGTCCTGCCCGGAACTGCAAAGGGTGTGCAGAGAACAAGCTGGGCACCCGAGCTTTGCTTTGCCACCTGCTCAGGAGACACTCAGAAGGAACATTTCCCTCCTGTCCCCTGGTTTAATGTGTCCCAGAAGAAGGTGAGCTTGCCATGATTAGAATTCTCCCCTGGGGCTTCCCAAGCAAGAATCAATTGCTGGCCACATAAATTATTCCTCTTGTATTGAATCTTTGCTGGTTAAGGAACAGGTCAAGAATAGATGTTGCCTTCATGCTCACCTCTGGAGGGTCCTGTGACCCTGCCTGTCCATTTTAAGAGTGCTAATTGGGAGAAAAAACCTGGTGTTTATGCCAAAAGAATTTAAAAGTTGCATTTTCCCCTTCAAACAAACGATTGTTTAGTGTTTTGACCTACTTTTCCAGGCAGAAATGAAACTGGGTAGAACTGTAAGGAAGAATATAGACAGCTTCAGATGATGGTGTCCTGCTTTCTGTACATCTCATTAGAATAGTCTTCCATGTGCTGGCAAATACCAGATGGATTAATGTGTCAGCATCACTGTGGGCATAAGTTATGTCTGCTTTAAGGACAAAAAAGCTGAAGCTCAAGTAAATGAAGGGACTCAGCCCTAGAAGGAAGGCAGTGATGAAGGATGTGTATCTCTTACAACTCTCCATCCTTGTCTGCTCGACAAAGGGGCTGTTCCAACAGTTTATTTTAGACAAACATATATGATTCACATTGGCTTGCAGAGGAATTTCAGGTAAATACAATGTGTATGAAGATGTTGGATTAATTCGGAGTTCTTTTTTTTACCTTATGTTGACATTACATACTAATGATAAAAATATTTTCAAGTGATCAATAATATAGGGTACTTCACTTATATATTGGTCATCACCTGGTGGCGAAAGCTTGATTTTACTTGCAGCATTCAGCCTGTCACCCTGGGCAGTGTTGAGCTGCCGTGTGTGGAGGAGCTTGGAGCTGCTGTGAGCTCTGCTGAGGCAGAGCAGGGCAGGCTGGGCAGTGTCACCCCGATGAGTTCTTCCCTCCTGATGCAGCCCTGACCCGATGGGCTGTGATCCTGCAGGAGTGGCTTCCTCAGGCAGCTGCTGCTGTCCTCAAAGGTCCAGACCCTGTGCAGTGCCCTGTCCTTCTCCCATCCTCTCTTCTCCCAGCAGGCACAGCCTGCCCCCATCTCCTCCTTGTCCCTTGTCCCCACACCCCTGGGGTGCAGGCAGAGGGGAGCAGAAGGATTTAGCAGTGGGCTTGAGGTGGGGATTAAGGGAACTGCTGAGCCCATGTGTTTAAAGGTGTTTAAGGTACCAATATTTATTGGTAACTCAGTTTGTGAGCCTGGCTGGCACAGGAGCTGCCTGGCTCAGTGCAACACTCACTGCCTCTGCCTTGGCCCCTGGGGAGGGAGAGTCTGGATGCTGCACACGGGGATGGTGAGAAAAACAGAATAGAAAGAGAATAAGGCAAAGATAGGAGGCAGAGTGGAGTCAAGGGAGTTTAACTCTTCCCTTGTAGAGTATTCAGGAGTCCAAGATGCAGGCCAGCCAGGAGAGAGCATACACCTGCAGGTGCCAGGTTTCTTTCCAATTCTCCCATCCCAGTAACAAACCCCCATTAAAATATCTGGGGAATGGAGCTCTGCAGAGAGGAAACCCCAGGTTCCACACAGCTTGTACCACTTTAATTCCTCGTGTTTGCAAAGCTAAAGACAGCAGCTCTTCTAATTCCTGTGTCTTTCACAGAAAAACAGGTGCTGTGGACAGGAGCTTACAATTGATAGCAGAAGATTTCACAGATACCATGTGAGAATGCACTGCATGATCTTAACCAAGATGCCGTGACCAAACAAGGGAATGGATTAGTATATCTTTTAATTGCCTGATAATTGACTTGTATGTTGTTAAGCAAGTAATTTCATCATGTTTTAAGAAGTTTCTAGCTAGAGGCTAACTGCAGCCAAATGAATGCTGGAGGAAATGATACAGTAAAATGCAAGGGCACACACTGATTCAGAGTTAATGAGGCAGCCAAGAGACTTCACCATATGAAAGTGCCCAGTGTTGTGGACAAAAGTCAGCCCTGTGGAAAGAAGACAAAATATGGTGATGATGCAGGGAGAACATGAAGGTTTAAGTGCCCAGTTGCTGTGCAGGGTGTGGGGAAAGGCACACACAGGGCTCCTCATCAAAAGTGGCCTACATTGGCTTGCCTTTTGGAGGCAAAAAGGAAGTCTGGCAGTGTGAAAATTATGCAGACCAATAACCTCTGTCATCCTCAGGAATAATGTATGACAGTACCCTGGTTGGTGGGTTTATTTATTTTTTATAAACTGAAATTATGTGTTATCCAAACAGCATAGAGATGAGGGAAGGAATTTGAGATGGAAATATAATCCCTCAGAAACAAGCCTCTGCCCTCTTCTCAGATGTTCATGTTGTATTTCTGTAAAACTTGGGATTGCAACAACATCATTTTTCTCTTTTGAGAAACGAGCTGTTAATAAGGAACATAAAGCTAGCTTAAAAATTAATAGCCAGCAATAAAGTGCATAGTGAGACATACTGAGCTGGCAGCAGCAAAGTGATGCAGCAAGAGTCATCACAGATGCCAGTCCCCAGTTGTCTCTGAGAGATGATTAAACAGATGACTGGAAAAAATTAAAATCAGGCTTTAAAAAATTACTACATTTCAAGAGTGGTTGTGGAAAATACATGATAAAGAAGTAAAGACTGTATTTCAGAGGAAAAAAACAGTCAGCTGACACTCATTCCCAGTTACTAGTTCATTTAAGAGTTTTATTACCTGATAATTACCTAGAATATTGGAGATCAGCAGCTAAGTTGGGCATAAGTGTGTGAAAGTATTGAAGGGAGAACCAGAAAAATGCTGTGCTGGGAAAGCAAAATCAGTGGGTCTGTTTCTGAAGTAATTTGCAATTACTAAGAATAAGAATATGGGCCAAATGTTGCCAATCAGTATTCCCAGAGTGTCCCCAAAGTGAATACAGTGCATTATGTGGTGTGATGAAGCTGCTGGCTCGAGTGGCATCAGTGCAGGGGACAGTGTGATTTACAGGGGACAATGCAGCTGGCAGGGACGCAGCCCCAGCAGCCTGTGGCAGCAGATATTTAGGGAGGTAAATCTGCTAATATTTGATGTATTCCTGGCTTTCTCAGTTCCTGTCCCAGGGAACTAATTGCTGCCTAATGTAATAGCTGCCCACCTCTTTATAACCGCACTTTTCTTGTCACGACTGGAGGCAGGTGTCCTCAGCACACAAAGAGGAAATTGAGTTCTTCCAGTGATGTGTTCAGAGGCTCAAAACAGATCTTTTTCTTTGCCCATGGAAAAGGAATTATTTTAAGGCATAGTTGTTAAAAATATCCTAGAGTATTTTGCCAAAAGGTGACTCTTGGATTTCAGAATCTTTTCTTTCAGAGGAAAACAATTACAGGGTATGGTACCACAGATGAAATTCCTTTATCTGACTAGATATTTTCATTCTTTTTTTTATTTCCATTGACGTAAATGCAGCCTTTAAACCAATAGCAACTCTTCCACAGCGGAAAAAAACCTACCAAGTAATTTATATATTACAAGATTTTTGGCACTGAGTTATAAATGGCTTCTGGCAGTGTGTACCTCACCAGGGGTCTGCGTTGGTGTGGCAGCATTTAACTCTGCCTCTGGGACCTCATGGGGATGATTTGTGAGAATGTGTGGCAGCAACAATCAAAATATTGCCTTCTCACTTGGCATTCAGAGTGTCAGTGTGTGCTCACCAGACCCCCACCCGAGGAATTAAGTGCACTGATATAGGCTGGTTTGGTTTTTTTAATGCCTACTTTTTCTTAAATACCTATGTTTTTTAACTACCTAATTTGTCAGGTTTAATAGTTTTGTAGTGGAACTACAGAGGATGTTTTACAGCCTTGGGTAGCCAAAGATAAAGGGATGTAAAAGTAAATTAAAAGTGACCTTACAAAGTGGTGTGTTGGCTTTTCTTTTAATGTCTATAGATAAATCCTGAAATGCTAGGAAAGGTGTGGGTGAGGATATTTGTGTGTGTTTTGTCAAAGGGAGGGAGATTCTTTGATTTCTAGCTTTGCCTGCCCCAGTTTTATTTCTGGCCCGTGCTTGTCAGGAGTGCTGTGTGCTGTACCCTGGAGGAGTGCGTGCTGCTCGAGTCCAGCCAGCTGCCCTTTGCCTGCTCAAATGCCAAGAGGTCCCACTCCTCACCCTGAAAATTGTTTTGCTGACTGCAGCACTGGCAGGACTATGATTTCCAGAGAGTCCCTGCTAGTAAAACCTGATTAAAATAAAATATTTTTAATTCCATCTTCTCAAAACTTTATTTTTTTCCCACCAAGAGATGAAAACTTCTTCTGCCATGCTGTTTTTGCCCTTCAGCTTCTTCCAGGCTGGGTGGGAGATGTTTCCTGGTGGTCCCAGGAAGTGTGCCAGCCATAAAACATGGACTGGGGGGGAGGAGGAGTGCGAGCTCAGTGTTACTGTAAGGTCTGACACTGAGCCCCAACATGGAAAGGACCTTTCATCCAAAGGCAGCATGTGACACTCCGGTGACCTTTCCTCAAAAGGCAGCATGTGACACTGCATCAGGGCAAACCAGTGCAAAGGAGGCCAGGTTTTCACCTCTGAAGGTCTGGTTTCACTGATCCGCTATTTGTGCCTTCTTGTCCATATGTTGTAAAAGAAGATTTCCAGTACTGGTCTGGCTGATTGGTGTAATACAGAAATTTAAGCATATTTGGTTAAATCATCCCTCTTTATCATAGTGTGTTATTTCATCAATTATTTGGGGTTAATTTCAATGTGAATTTAAGCACTGTAGATGATACCAGAGTGGTATCATAATGGAACTAATTAATGCCCTATATAAAAATTATACTCAAAATATGGTATAAAATGCAGTTTTAGTGCATAGTCCTGTCTTCCAGCATGCACAGTTTGTGTGCCATGTTACAATAAACATCTCATTGCTTTTATGCTACTGAGATAACTATTAAATAAAAACATTAGTTGTGGGTTTGTGATTTCCTATATACATTATGTAATCACAGAATCATAAAATATCCTGTGCTAGAAAGGACCCACAAGGCTCATCAATTTCAACTCTTGGCTCTGCACAGGACCACTCCAAACAGGTAATAAAATATATAAGAACAGGATAGATAAATACTATTGAGACAGAACAAGTACAATAGTATCAGTGTGTACATGCTGTTAATCCAAACGAAAGCCTTTGCAGTAGTTTGGTGTCATTTCATCAGTCTCACCACGTGTGCTTTGTGCTTTTCCTGGCTCAGATTTCCCAGGCCTTGCTGGAGAATGATGCTCATCTGCTGGAGAATGCTCTGATACCAGGAGTGCTAAACAAAAGGCTGTAAAAGGTGCTTGAGGAATCTCAGGCTGCTTTTTGTGGTGCCTTTTGGTCATGTTGCATGTAACTAATGAAAATGGATTGAACTGCTCTCTGAGGTGCAGCTGCTCCTTTTGTAGAGGGGATCTCCTTCTTTTTATACTGAGAGCAGAACATCTGTCCTGGCCTGAGGCAGAGCCCACCAGCATAACCTGCTCTGGAACTGCCCTTCACTCAGACAGTGAAACAACTTGCAGTAAATAATTAATACTTTTAATAGCTATTTTCTGATTTCATTTAAAGGTGTTAGAGTTGTGGTGATGCAACTTCCAGATTTTTTTTTAGCCTCAGGTGGGATGATACAGAGGGAACTCTCAATTTAGGAGAAATTGCCATCAGTGGGTGATGCTGGTGCCTCGTGGGCAGGGATTGCTTCTCTGGGGCAGCAGCCAGGGGACAGGGCAGAGGGGCTGTGAGGGGCAAGGGGTGTGCCCAGAGCCTCTGCTCCAGAGGGACCTGTGGGGTATCGGAGACAAATGGGAATGTTGGGGTTAGGGGGAGCTGGAGCAGGACAGACTGAGGTAGGAAAGGAAATGGACATTTTAACAAGGATCAGTCTCTGGGGTGAGCACTCTGAGGTCTGTGCTGGATCCTTCTGCTCCACTGACCAGGGCTTCGTATTCCTCTCAAGGGCATCTTGGGAGGAAGAGTGAATGGAAGTAAGGAAAACAACAGTCTCTGATGGTCTGAAAATGTGTGTGCTGTCTGTGCTAGGGGTGTACTTGGCTTGGTTAAAGCTGCTTGAGTTTTGGTTTCTCTCTGAACATTCAAAATTGAGAACATTTTCTTTGGAATTTGGTGAGGGAGAAATAGAGCAGGAAGGAGAAGCAGAGCTGTCAGCCAGGGATGAGACTGCTCACTTGCATCGTCTTTTGTTTGCTTAAGGTGTTATCAAGTACTCAGAAATTCAGGCTGAGGGGAGGTGCAGGTTTAATAACGGGGAGGAAAGGACATTGCCTGCAGTGGTGTCTGCAGGAGAATTGTCCCAGCGGTTGCTCAGACAGGTTTAGATGGCTGGAACTGGTTTTATTGGGTGCACTTGTGTGAACAGGCCTTTGAACATTCAGAGGATGAGGAAAAAATGGTCAGGGCTTAGCTGCAATAGGAATTTCAGAGCTAGTAATACTGGTGGAGATGAGGCAAGAATAGAAGGAAAAGTTAAAGATGTTTGCACAAAAAAAAAAGACCTAGATGAAAAAGTGAGCTTGTCAAAAGCTGACAAAGGGAGCAAAGTAAATGCCAGGAAATTTGGTGGGTCACTTGAGATTGAATCAACCAGAAATCATGACCATCTCCTGAGGTTGTGTTCTGGTTTAGAAAAAAATTCAAGTCTAGAGCTGTAGATCTCATACCACTTAAATGTTTCTATATTAATCTCTTTCCAAGTTATTAACTTTGAAATGTGAAAAATTCTCAGTTCATTTCCTGGATTATTTCTGGAAGTAAATCCTTCAGAAGCTGGTTAGTGAGCTTAGGAGAAAACATACCAGAGTGCTGTCAACAGCTGTATCCTTGACAGAAGAGCAGAGGCACATCTGCCTCTGTTTGTTCCTGTCTGGTTCATTTTTCTGCTTGTTATGTGTGTGTGTGTGTGCCACTGGCTCTGCAAAAACCACACACAGCTGAATCCACAAGATTGCAAAGGCCTTTGCAGAAATGAAATTTGTTACCCACTAACAAGAAAATATAGAAATCCCTGCTAAGGAACTCTTGCTTGCACCACTTACCAGCAAGTCGGGAAACTTTGTTCTGGGGAGATTTTTCCTTTTTAAAACCCTTCTGTAAAATGACTCAGAAAAGCTGTGCCAAAACTGGTGTTTCAGTGGCTGGCCCACTCAGAGGGGTTTGTGATCACCAGGCTTGAGTGTGATGTGGAGCTGTCTGAACGTGCCAGACGGGTCTTTGAAACCATGGGATGTCTGTAGAGAAACCTGGACATCCTGTTACCTCCTGAAGAAATGTGCCTGTCCATCGTGGCCATTGCTCGTGCCAAGGGACTTTTCCAGATTTTGAAGCTCTCCTGTTGCTGACCACTCCCAGGGTGTGTAGGTTGTTACAGAACAGAGGAGTCTTTAGTGCTGCTGTGTGGTTGTGCCATTTCTGCCTTTCGGGAGGGACCTTCAGGTTTCAGTGAGGCTGTGGTCATAAACCTGAAGAATGCAGAAAATGATCAGTGCTTAAATAATTAACTTAGGGATGTGTTTATACTGCACACAAAGATGATATGCTTTTATTAAATCTCCCAAAATGTAAACATGATATGTCTATGGGAAGTTTTTTATTTTTTTTATAATTGTTGTCAAAGCAGCCTTCTCCCTCACCCCAATATTAGTCACTAGAAAAAAAAAAAAGCAGAATCTCCTCTGTATCCTTCTCTCTTTTTGTGATAAGTTAGGAATCTTATTTCTCATATGAAAATAGTACACAAGCATCTTGCTTTATATATTTTGTAAATTGTTGCATGAAATTCCTGGGTAACAATTTGTTCCAGAGGGTTTGAAAACCCTTGCTGTAGATTTTCTTCATGAAACAGCTGCTGGTGCTTTGAATCGTGTGGGTGGGTGGATGTGTGTGCTGTGCCTAAAAGGAAAAAAAATTCTAGTCAGATGTCAAAGCAAAAATAGGAGATTTTAGAGATTTAGACTGGATGGAGGAGGTGGGAAGCCAACTCTGCAGAGATGTTAATTACCTTGGGAAGAAAAAGAGAGCAATGGAGTAGGTGTAGCAGGAGATTTACTTAATAGAATTCACACAATCATGAACCCACTTTTGTTGCATTTAGACAGGTTCTTAGTGAGGGCTTTGCAACAGAGGGATTTTATCAGAGGAAAAACAGTTATTAGTCTTTTTATTGGGAGGGGGGGCTAGTTTTACATCCCTATTTATGAAGAAGGACAAAAATTGTATGGGTTTTTTTTTAATTTGTTGGGTTTTGGGGTTAAAAATGAACCTCATAATTCATGGAATTCTCCTGGGGATGCAAGGCAATTGAAGAGAAAAAAGCACTGTGCAACTGTGGAAATGGCCTTTTTCCCCATAAAACAAGCAGCAGCAGCACATGAGAGGCTTTACCCATGGAAGGAGTCTCTTTTCTGCAGAGGGAGCTCAGGATGGGAGGGAAATGCCAGGTCCTGCGTGTCTCGCAGGATGTCCTGGTGTCTCCCCCTCGGCAGGAACCTCTGCAGTTCCTCTCCACTCCCACCTCCAGCAGGAGCACCTGGTGTGGCAGGGGCAGATTTAGGGCCCCAGTGGTGGTGAAGCAGCTGCTGTCCTGGTCAGCTGTGCAGGACAGGAATTCCTGAAAAGCTGCAGCAGTGCTCTGTAGGGGAATGGGGGTACCCAGAGCAGGAGCCTGCCCGGGGCTCTGCCAGCTGTGCCAGGGCTCTGCCAGCTGTGCCCGGGGCTCTGCCAGCTGTGCCCGTGCTCAGTTCCCCTCGAGCAGCAGGGGCAGTGGGGCAGGAGGAAGAGCAAGGTGGAGAAACTCAGTGCTCTTCTGAGTGTGCACTTACAGAGCTCCCAATGCAGTTATTCCATACCCTCAGCCTGTCCCAGGAAAAGTGCCATGTAGGTGTCAGCTGCAGCAGATAAAGCAAAGCTAGGACAAAAAACATTGGTGTTTTTGGTTTTGTGTGTCTTTGTGCTTCCCTGGCTTTACTCAGCGTGGTGGGCTCAGCAGGGCAATCTCTTTTTCCCTTTATTGCCACTGTCCTGATGAACAATGTGTGTGTGTTTGTGTGTGTACACATGGGCTTTCTAGGACTTTCTCTTTTCTAGGACTAGCAATGAGAGGAGCGGTTCATCACCAGTGACATCCTGGTGAAAAGATGTTACATTCTGTCTAGAGCCACAGGTAGGAAATACAGAGATAGTAGATAGTATGAAGGATAATACAGATCATGGAAATGTAGGTGGGCTAATTCCACAGCAATGTTGCTGAATATTTGGGATAAAGGAAGAATTTGTCTGCAAATCCACCTCTGACTCCTCATCTTCCCATCCTGTGTCACAAGCCCTTCTGATTTCACGTTGGCTTGATGAGCTGGAAGAACCTGCTGAGCCTGTGATAGCTATGGCCAGAGGATTAGCAGCTTCTCTCCTTCTGCAATTCTGTTTTTAGGCTGGGATACATCTTTACTGAAGATTAGCAGCCTGGTCGGTTGAGGAAATTAAATTTCACAAGGGCTGCAAACTGGAAGCACATATTCAGAGGTGTGAAAATGAAATTGGGAGATTTTAGTATAGTCTTAAGGAGTAGATCTTATGGCTTGGAGCCTTGGGGCTTTTCTGGAGGTGTGGTTATTTCAGAGTAACAGGTGATGTGAATTTAAAGGGGAAATTCCAGAGCAATTCCTAATCTGGCATTGTTGTCCCACAATAAGGTGTCCTTTTCTGATTTTGTTTAACACAGTTTGAAAATACATTGGCCAATACATTTATTAGCTATTTCACAGCTGTTATTTCAGTCATTTTCTGAGTGGACAAGCTGGTGGCAGGGCTGGCTGGCATTGGGCATGGGTGTGTGTCATGGCAGATCCTGCTGGTGTGTCCATCCATCCTCCTCCTCCTCCTGGGGCTGTGCCAGATGCTCTCTGCACTCTCTGCTCTCCTCCCCTTGGAGCTGAGCTCTCTCTCAGCTGTTCCCCCCTCTTACCCTGGCAGAGCTGGATGGGTCAGGAGGGCACTGGAGCCAGGCTGGCAGAGCTGGATGGGTCAGGAGGGCTCTGGAGCCAGGCTGGCAGAGCTGGATGGGTCAAGGAGGGCTCTGGAGCCAGGCTGGCAGAGCTGGGTGGATCAGGAGGGCACTGGAGCCGGGCTGGCAGAGCTGGATGGATCAGGAGGGCACTGGAGCCGGGCTGGCAGAGCTGGATGGATCAGGGAAGGCACTGGAGCCGGGCTGGCAGAGCTGGATGGATCAGGAGGGCTCTGGAGCCGGGCTGGCAGAGCTGGGTGGATCAGGAGGGCACTGGAGCCGGGCTGGCAGAGCTGGATGGATCAGGAGGGCACTGGGGCCGGGCTGGCAGAGCTGGATGGATCAGGAGGGCACTGGAGCCGGGCTGGCAGAGCTGGATGGATCAGGGAAGGCTCTGGAGCCAGGCTGGCAGAGCTGGATGGGTCAGGAGGGCACTGGGGCCGGGCTGGCAGAGCTGGATGGATCAGGAGGGCACTGGGGCCGGGCTGGCAGAGCTGGATGGATCAGGAGGGCACTGGAGCCGGGCTGGCAGAGCTGGATGGATCAGGAGGGCACTGGAGCCGGGCTGGCAGAGCCCGTGTGTGCCCCAGCCGTGCTCCAGCTGCCCTGTGCCTGCTCACCGTGTGCAGGGGGGGAAATGCACCTTGGGGACTGCATTTCCAGGAGCCACTCGGGCTTTTCCCCTCGCTGCACTGCTGTGGTGCAGGGTGTGCAGGAGTGGAGCCCTTCAGACACCGAGGTGTCCCCTAAAAGAAGCTGCAGCTGCATTTGTGGGCTCTGCTCGTGCATCATGAGCAGCAGGAGCTGCCAGCACGTTTTTCTCCTTCTACGCTCTCAGGTCGTCTTGTGACCTCTCCTTGTTGATTTATTTGGCACTTTCTCTCCGTGGGAAGGCAGCAGCATGGGTGTGTTTCAGCCCATGAATGTTCTGCTCTACACCAGCCTATTTGCATTCCCTTTTATCTGATGAATGCACCCAGTGCTTTCCTAAATGTCTGGAGTCATTTCTGGGTGAGGCAGCACTGCCTTGTGCTGTGAACATACTTCTGTGTCATCTTCAGATGAAAATTTACATCTCAGGTTTGATTTTCTCCCAAAGGAAGTGAAATTAGTGTGAGATTTTGCGTGGCTCATGCAGGTGTATCAGGAATGTTTGCCATCTGATACATTTGCATGTAGGTGAGTGCAAAGGCAGATTTTATTTTAACCACATGTAGACAAGTGAGTATGATGAATGGGTTTATTATTCTGTAAGGTGCTTATTATATTATACTTCTCTTTGCCTTTGTCTTTAGGGAGAACTCTTTAACCACTTCAGGGATTGATTGCATCTGATTAGAGAGCAGTTTGTCTTCTGAATCCATTATCCTGGATGAAAGTCCACAAGTTTATTCCATTTTATGGTGCAGCTGGAATTTCATTGTGTGTGTATTATACAAATAAGGACCAAATGCAAAGTATTCCATAAGGGCTCATTTGAATTGATGAGTGGCCTTTTCTTATAGAATTATCATGCTGGATTGCAGGTAGGGATGGAAAAGAGCCTGGTGGCTCATCCTGCCTGCAGCAAAATAATGCCCTTCTACTTCTCTCCTTCTTCTGAAATCTGAAAATCTGGCTCATACTTTCAAAAAAAAAAAAAAAAAAAAAAAAAAAAAGAAAAGAAAAAATAAAAATTTCCCAGTTTATTTGACCTTTCCCATTGACGTGATTGTTCCCTGGCCAGTGGAGTGTCAGTGCTCTGCAGTGATGGCCAGATCTGGGATAGTGAGTGTACAGATGGGGTGAGGATGGGCAGGAGGAGCAGGTGAATAAGCCCCATGTACCCACAGCCTCCATCTCCTCTGAACTCACAGAAACAGGAGCTCTGATTTAATCTCCTAAGCTTCTACTTAGGTTTTCACTTCTCTGTAGGAATGCAGTATTTCTGGAGTGCCTGACTGGCAGAGGGGGATTTAAGGGGAAAGGGGGAGACAGCTTCCAGGCAGTTTCACTAACAGCAGCTTATTACACATTTAACAGATGAACTGTCAGTTTTTCAGAGGTGTGTGCTCACCACGACCTTTCCTTGGATTCTCCACCGGCCACAGAAAAAAATTAACTACTAATGTGCTCAGCTAATATAGTGTATTTCATTGCTCAGTAAGGTGTTCCTTGGTTTAAACTTTGCAGCCTTCATTATTGCTTTTATCATGTCTCATAGTACTGAACTGTGTTGTAAAAGATAATTTTAGTGTATTTTTTAAATATGTTTGTATTTTCTCAGTGATTATCGTAGGAGGCATGGAAGAATTTTCTTCTACTCAGGGTCAGCTGACAGTGAGTGAAACTTTGGCCTTTCAGTCAAACTGGTCACTTTATTATTTTTTTCCCCTAGATGTCTAAGTTGATAGGCACAGAGCAGGACTGAAATAATACTTTCTATGACTCGGAATTTCTGGGAAGTTTTTAGTTTTTAAAATAAATTCTGTAACTTGAGAAGCTAGACATTTGCAAGGGGTTCATCTGTCTGATATAAGATTTTTTTAAAAGCCAAAATATACATATAGCACATACTTTCTTTAAAGTATGTGCTATATGTATACATACACATACTTTCTTTAAAGCTTCTGGAAAGCACCCTGAGTTCTGGGGTTGGTGGTGGCCTTTCCTCCTGTTCTTCTGCCTCTCTGTACTGTGCAATCCTTGTATTATCACAGTCCCTTTGCACTGTCAAACCCCTACATAAAATCTCTGATTTTCATTTCATTTACCTTACAGAAATGACTAAAATTTATATTTTATGTTGGCTGTTCCTATGGCACAACTTAGCTGGAGGAGAACGCACCTGGGCAGCTTTGCTCCTGCCTCTGCCTGTGCAGTGGCCACTGAAGGAGATGAAAAGTGATCCCAGAGGGGTTTGGGTGGGAAGGAACCCCCAAGATGCCCCAGTTCCAGCCCCCTGGGCAGAAAATCGTAGGTTTGTTTGAAAGTGATGATGCAAAAGGAGGGGGAAATAAGTGGAGTAATTTTTAAGAAAGCAAATGAAAGTGTCAGCACAGTGGTCCGAAGTCAGGGAGGTGATGGAAGCAAGGAAGGATCTTCCTCTGGTAAATTTATTTTCCAAAAATTCACACTTTTTGCTAAATGTAAATGATAGCTTAGGAAAAAACGGCTTGGAATACACAGTAAATGATGTTGCCAGGATACTTCCTGATCATGTTAATTAAACTGTCCCACAGATTGGGCTTAATTACTGCATAATTTGCATTTTGGAAATGATGGTAGGCATTACTAAAGAAAGTTCTTGTTCTGCTAGCAGAAAGAACATTGTACATGAATTAATTTCCAGGGGAAGAAGTCGCCAGACTAATATAATGATGTATCTTGAAAGTAAAGTTAAGATTTTTGATAATGAACTGACGTATTACTCTTAGCAAGATTATGTTTTATATTTGTTCCACTAAGTTCCTCAGAGGCTTCATCCATCAGCCTTCCTCTTGTTGGCCATTTTTTTAATTACAAGAACCACAGTTGCTTTCAGGGTTGCTGGTGATGAAGCAGATATTAGTTAACATGTGTAAAGAGGCAAAATATTTGTTCCAAGGCCCAAATCTGATACGGGATGTGCATTGCTGGTGATGGGCTTCACCACCCTCCCAAGTTAAACTCCCTGTTAAGCTGTCAGCTTCTCCTTGTGTTGTTTTTTATTGTCTGGCTTTGTTTGAAACTTCTGATATGTCTCTGGTTTGAAACTTCTGATACGTCTCTGGTTTGAAACTTCTGATATGTCATCCTGCTTGTGGAGGCCTGAGGACAAATGGGAAAATGCAGAAATATCTCTGTGCCCTTCAGGTCTGAGTTCAGGTGTTACTGGGGGTGCCCTTCGTGGAGGCCTCAAGCAGGCAACTCTTGGGGCAGTGGCTGTAGGGCTTCCTAATGCTAGAGAAAAGGATTTTTCATCTGTATTTCTGCCAGGGTAGTTCTGTGCCTCCTGACCGTGCTTCGAGTTCAGTGATGTTCCTGCAGCCACGTTTAACTGCAGGGCTGTGATGGTACTTTGAAAAACAAGACAAAGCATCAGAACTCCGGCAAGAATGAAGACAAGAAAACAACTGTTTTATTTTGGAAAAAAAAAATCTTCTGAACACAGCAATTTCCCAATTTAGACTGCTAATTGCTTTGCATGATACCGTTGCTAGGATATGCATTTCCGATGTGACTTGCACGTTTTAATTCTTTTTTTTTTTTTTTTTTTTTTTTTTGCTCTGTCTGTGACCAGGTGATCATAAACAGCACCATCACCCCCAACATGACCTTCACCAAAACATCACAGAAGTTTGGGCAGTGGGCAGACAGCAGAGCCAACACCGTGTTCGGGCTGGGCTTCCCCTCCGAGCAGCAGCTGACAAAGGTAACAGGGCTCACTGCAGGGCTGCAAGGGGCTTCTTGCCTCTTGGAAATGCAGCCTGGCACATCTCCAACCTGTGTGTTACTGCAGGTCCTGCTCAGCACTGCAGGTCACTCATCTCTGGAATTACCAGAATTACCAGAATTACCATCTCTGGAATTACCAGAATTACCATTCTCTGGAATTACCAGAATTGCCATCCCTGGAATTCCACAATTACCATCCCTGGAATTACCAGAATTATAATCTCTGGAATTCCAGAATCACCATCCCTGGAACTACCAGAATTACCACCCCTGGAATTACCAGAATTGCCATCCCTGGAATTCCAGAATTACCATCCCTGGAACTACCAGAATTACCATCTCTGAAATTCCAGAATCACCATCCCTGGAATTACCACTGCCTGTGGGTGGCAGTGAGTGCTGCTGGCAGGGGATGAGCAGCCAGGGAGAGCTGATGTCAGGCTTGCTGACAAAACTGCCTCTGCATTAGCACCTTGTCCTGAGTTTGGTACTAATGAAACACTTCCCTGGACTAGGGACTGGGTACATTAACAGGCTTGTAAAGGCTGGAGCAGCCTCTTGTTCTGAATAAGCAGCACCTGAAAATACTCCTCTGTCATTGAGTAGTGGTCTTGGCAAGTGCTTATCAAGCAGCTGAGATGATTGTTTGTTCATGTGGTAAAAAGCTCTACTTATCTCACACATACTTGACTCCTGAGGCATTGGCTGCTTGGCTCTGAGCTTCATAAGTGACCTCAGCAAGATGTCCTTGGGCATGCCACAGCCTCTCAGGTTGCTGCCCTCTCCTTGCTTTAATAAGAAAAGGATCTGGAGAAGAAGGTGTTTCTTGTGGTGTCTAAAGCAGCAAAGGCAGAGCACTGCGCTAGAAGGACTTCCCTATCAAGGGAGTTGTTATAGGAATTTATTTTAGTAAGGCTGCCTTAATAAGTTTGTGCATTTTCTAGAGAATTGCGTTTTTGCAAGTGTTTCTTAAAGGTAAAAGTTACTTTACTTTTCATATGTTAAATTATTTTGGACTTGGGGTGCCCATAAAAGTGCCATGGCATTAATGTGCTCTTCAGGGTTGATAAAG
Organism: Emberiza elegans; assembly: GCA_024865655.1. Taxonomy (NCBI): domain Eukaryota; kingdom Metazoa; phylum Chordata; class Aves; order Passeriformes; family Fringillidae; genus Emberiza; species Emberiza elegans. The sequence continues at coordinate 10,006,676 of JALJVW010000398.1, forward strand.
GCATCATGTGCAAATCTTGTTTAAAATCAAGTTGTTGGAGATGGGCATGTTTTATGATGCTTACTCAGGTGTACAGGACTGCTCATTTCACCCATGCATTTTCTTCACTCCTGGGGCAAAGAGGTGTTCATAGTAGCTGATAAGATATGTGGGGATAGAGGAGGAATAAAAGTGGACCTGGGGGAATACTTTTTTTTTGAGTAACAGATAAACATATATAATAATGATAGAATGCAACCTTTGGACATTGAATGGGAGAATTAGCACCTCTGGATAGCAGTTTTAAATCCTGGATTACTGAAGTTACACCTCTGTAACATGACACGAGTGCCTCAGTGGCAGACTGGGGCTGAACTCGCACCATGAACCACATGGAGCAGGCACTGCTGGGTCTGGCTCAGGAGAAGAGAGGTAAATAATGAAATAAGGCACTGGGTTCACTGTAGTAAGGCATTTGGAGGACTTTGCACCCTAATCTGAGAAATTTTATCATGTTCTGCAGACCTTATCAAACCCACTAAGAAGAAATGCATTGCTGGTATCAGCACTATGTCAGTGTTCATGTGGCCAGTCTAGAGCCAGTGTGAATAGCCTGGGTCATTCATGTGGGCACCAGCCCCAGCTGTGTTTCTTCCCAGGTCACTTTGTACATTTGTTTGTGCTGCATGATCTGCTGAAGAGCCCGCTGCCCAAAATGCAACCTTCTATTTGCATGAAAGGCTTTCCAAATCAGCAGAAAGACTTTTTCTGGTCAGAATATTGAGAGGGAGCTTAAGGGGGGCACTTCTAAAAATAGCTTGAGATGATTTTTTTAAAAAAGAAAAAACCCCAAAAACTCTGACAGTTATCTAGCTGAAAAATATAGGAAAACCTGTTTTATTATCACCATGTGAAACAATGGGACAAAGATACTTCTTTATTGTCTGTGCTTCTCAGTTTAATTATTGAGCCATTAGCAAGAAAGATCAGAGTTGAGAGTGAGATTACAGCTATATAAGTGTACTGGGAATAGTAAAATCAAGTTTCATTTTATATTAATATCATTATACTCTTATAAAAGACATAAATTAAAGCTTGCCTATTTTACAGGAAATAATTGAAGTGCTTAGTCAGGAATTGGAAGGGCACACTAAAACCTCCCTAAACCAGAGATCAATAGCCCTGGCTTAAAATAAATATAAATAAATAAAGCTGAAAAATGTCCGTCGAAAGCAGCGGAAAATAATGAGGCAGGAGAAGAGGTTAGCATGCCTAAAAATGCCTGCATTTTGAAGTATATTTCTTGCCCTAATAAAAGATACTGCCTTATTCTAATGCTTTGCTTCTCTTGAGATACTTAGAGCATTAATCCATACCTGTAGGGAAAAGCAGTTCAAATTAAACATGAGCCATTAATGAAAACTGCATTCTGTGACCCAGTAACCTAATTACCATTCACATTGATTGGGAGAATCCCACTCAGGGTGCTGTTCCCCTTCTGCAGGAGTTGCTGACCCTCCTGTCCCCACCCTGTGCTCAGAGGGGTCTCAAGGCATCATTCGAGCCTTGCTTCAGCCAGGCTGAGGCAGGAATCACAGACAGTGACAGCGTGTGTGGGGCGAGCAGGCAGGGCTGGCGCTGCAGGCAGGGCTGAGCTTTGCACACCAAGGGGTTAAGGAAGATTTCTGCTCTCCTTCAGGGTGCTCTGAGGCAGCCGTGCTGTGTGTGAGGAGCTGCAGGTATCCAAGGGCACAGGGACAAAGATTTATACGGGTGAGAAACCCAGTAAAGCCAGACTTTGCACATCATAAAGCAGCTGCCTCTGGCCCCTGGGAAGCCCTGGACTTTATTTCTCTGCACATTTTGTGTGCCAGTCACTGCATTGCAGGGCAGAATCTGCCCCAGCACACAGCACAGCCACTGGTGCAGCTGGCATCAGAGCTGGACATGCCCTGGCTGGGACAGAGCAAATTACTGGGCACTTTCTGGGGTAAACAGTCTTGTTGGGAGCCCCTGTGCCCCGTGCTGGTCCCAGGAGAGCCACAGGGAAAGCAGGAGTGTGCTGTGGGTCATGGCACAGCACTGCTCCCCCAGGGCTGTCACATCACCCAGCCTTCTGCAAACCCAGGGGAAGATGAAATATTTATGAGCCTGCTTTGGGTGGGAGCAGCTGTTTCATCTGATACTGGCACAATTTGTCAGTAGGAGACATAAAATATAATGCCAGACCAGGAGCTTAAAATTTATGCGTACAAAATCATGCTTTATAATGTATAAAATGCTAAGGAGCTCTATTTGAATATATATATATATTTCTCGTGGTGACAAACTGAGTGTGGATTTGAACAGCCTTTAAATAATTGGTGCAATGCACAGTAGCATCCTCGAGCCCCCATTAAATCTCACTGGCCAAGACTCCTGATCAAGCAGTGCTCATGGCTGCAGCTGCCTGGCCAAAAGGCTGCACAAGTGTTGGTGGCAGCAAATCTTCTCCGTGTTGCAGCTTAGAGGCACATCTTATAATCCATGATGGATTCTTGGGGTGGGATTCAGTTGGCAACTCTCCTACTCCAGTTTTTGTGGGGAGTTTTTGCCGATTTTGGGAACTTTGCCAGAGGGCAAGCGTGGACCTAAGGAGAAGAAACATGATGAATTCTTGTAGTTGGTTTTGGGTATTGCGATTTTCTTTGCCCCTTGAGACGACACTTACCAAGTTTTCCTTTACTGAACCCACTTTTTATTAGGAATTTGACATTCATTAAGCACTCCCTTTTTTTGTAATGGTTTGATGTCTCAGTGTCAACCTGGACCTTGGAGGTGGAGCATGATTTTGTGATATTAATTGTCAATTATTTGTGTTTGGGCAGAAGCAGTAGGTTACAGAGAGAAATCTCCTTTCTCCTGGTGCTTTGGCCCTGTGGCTGTGCCACGCTGTCAGCAGCCCCGAGCTCTGGGTGGCTCCAGAACCTCCTGCTCTGCTTCTGTGCAAGGGGTGCAGCAGAGCCGGGGCTGGCACTGCCCCTCTCACAGCAGCCATCACTTCTAAATGCAAATGTGTTCAATACAAGTGTTGGTGAACTAGAGACGTGACTGATACCGTTTATGCAACGAGGTCATTATTGGGTTAGTATTGAAGATTAGCGTTGCTCAATCATATGCAATTTTTCATTATGGAAGTGTGGGAAAATGTCCTTTTCTTCCCAGCTCACATAATTTTTCACAGCAGTCTCCTGTGTGCTTTAGGAAGATAGCTGCAAAAATAAAATTTGATAGATCACTTCCAATTCTTTTTGTCTGTTCATATTTCGTATCGTCCATGAAGAACCCTCATAAATTTTTCATACATAAGATGAAGAGATTTATCATAAAAGAGAGAGATTTATTATAAAAGACAGACTCAAAACAGCCTTACACTATCCACAAGAAACACAAATGTAGAACTTACTGTTGATATAATATTTTAGAAATAATCATCTGGTTATAGCTGCTCTGTCACAGCAGGAAAGATGCTTTGTGTAAAGTTAGAGTTAAACCACTAAAGGCACGAATGTAATGTGGTTGTTCCTAACGATCTGTGGAGTGCTGGAGAGGCAATCAAGGCATTTGTGCGTGTAGCGACTGCAGTGCCATCAGCTGGAAGTGCTGCCATCCCAGGGCACGCTCCTTGCATGTGCAATGTCAGCTCTGGGCAGGAGAGCTGATCCCAGAGCTCCATCCTCACCCCCAGCCCTGCCCTGCATGTGCAATGTCAGCTGTGGGGCAGGAGAGCTGATCCCAGAGCTCCAGCCTCACCCCCAGCCCTGCCCTGCATGTGCAGTGTCAGCTGTGGGGCAGGAGAGCTGATCCCAGAGCTCCATGCTCACCCCCAGCCCTGCCTTGCATGGGCAATGTCAGCTGTGGGCAGGAGAGCTGATCCCAGAGCTCCATCCTCACCCCCAGCCCTGCCCTGCATGGGCAGTGTCAGCTGTGGGGCAGGAGAGCTGATCCCAGAGCTCCATCCTCACCCCCAGCCCTGCCCTGCATGGGCAATGTCAGCTGTGGGGCAGGAGAGCTGATCCCAGAGCTCCATCCTCACCCCCAGCCCTGCCTTGCATGGGCAATGTCAGCTCTGGGGCAGGAGAGCTGATCCCAGAGCTCCATCCTCACCCCCAGCCCTGCCCTGCATGGGCAATGTCAGCTGTGGGGCAGGAGAGCTGATCCCAGAGCTCCATCCTCACCCCCAGCCCTGCCTTGCATGGGCAATGTCAGCTCTGGGGCAGGAGAGCTGATCCCAGAGCTCCATCCTCACCCCCAGCCCTGCCCTGCATGGGCAATGTCAGCTCTGGGCAGGAGAGCTGATCCCAGAGCTCCATGCTCACCCCCAGCCCTGCCCTGCATGTGCAATGTCAGCTCTGGGCAGGAGAGCTGATCCCAGAGCTCCATGCTCACCCCCAGCCCTGCCCTGCATGTGCAATGTCAGCTGTGGGGCAGGAGAGCTGATCCCAGAGCTCCATCCTCACCCCCAGCCCTGCCCTGCATGGGCAATGTCAGCTGTGGGGCAGGAGAGCTGATCCCAGAGCTCCATGCTCACCCCCAGCCCTGCCCTGCATGGGCAATGTCAGCTGTGGGGCAGGAGAGCTGATCCCAGAGCTCCATGCTCACCCCCAGCCCTGCCACACACCCCAGGGTGCACCCAGAGCATCACTCACTGCCAGAACGTGCTCATCCCTGGGGTGTAGCCATGGTATGTGTTGGAAATTGCCATTTGTGTGTGTTACACGTGTCAATCCAGATTTCTTTTAGACCGAATGGAGAAGATTTGTTTAATCAGTCTCTACAGTCCAAATTTTACTGAGGGAGCATGCTAAATACCTGCTGTAAATCTAAAGTTAGAAGGCAAGGTTGCTAAGTGGATAATGTTTCTTTCTGTTCTTCAACTGTAAATTTGGATGGTTTTTCATGCTTTTATTTACTGTTTTTTCATAAGTGTTCTGAATTGTCCAAGGGTATAATGGCAATCCTTTTGTCACAAACTGTGCAAAAAGTACATCTGTTTATATTTTGACTTCTAAATTGTCTTGCCTTTCTAGCATTTCAAGTTTTTCAAAACACAGGCAAGCAAGACCAAGCAGTGTTAGCTGAATGACAAAGTTACCAATTCTTATGGTGAATACATCATAATTTTAAAAACAAATTATGTATTATACCTTTTTTCCCATTTTTTAAATCCTCTTAAAATTTCAAACACTGTTTAAAGTGTCTGAAGCCCTGCAACCCTGACTGGCTGGGATAATAGCTGTATTTCAAAAATGCCAGGCTGGCTTTGGAGCAGATGTCCTACAGCAACTCACAGATGTTGGGATTGTTACCTTCCATCTTTATCTTTCCTTCCCCTCACCTCTCCCAGTTCAATATATCCCTCTTACAGGAAGCATTCAAGCCTTTATCTGAAGTCTTCTACCTTTGTTTTTGAAAGTAATAAGAAAATTAGAGCAGAAAATCTCTGGTTTTGTACAGCTCCATCGTACATTGAGATCTACCTTCTTCTCCTTTTTCCTATGTCTTGTAATCCCTTGCTTACCTCCTGCAGATGAACTTATTTGCATTCTTTAATTGAATTCACTTGCTCTTAGGAGTAGAAGGCATTGATACTATTTTTATCCAAACATATGTCTCTAATACTTTTGTCTTTAATACACTGTCAACACCAAGGGAAACAGAGAAGGGGGAGGAAACAAACAGAACCAAATCAAACCAGGAGACACCAACAGTTCCTTTTCCTCCATGGGCTTTTACTGTTGTTGGCCAGAGTTATAGAGATGTTCCTCTTTTACAAACACCCACTTCTCTTGGAAGAACCATCCTTCCAAAGAATTAAAATGGTTTTTATTGCCAAAAATTCTAAATTAATAAAATTAGTTGTTCACTTTTGGACATCTATACCATATGAAGATAGCAATCTTAATGGTTTAATAGATGATAAATCATGTTGATAAATATCTTTCATGTTTTTTCTAGTTTGCAGAGAAGTTCCAAGAAGTAAAAGAAGCTGCCAAACTTGCAAGAGACAGATCTCAAGAGAAAATTGAAACCTCAAGCAATCATTCACAGGTTTGTAATTTGGCTTTAATACCTATACATATATAGGATAAATAATTTAAAGTTAAATTTTCAAATGGACTGTGCCAGCATCTGGCAGCCAGCTTAAAGTATATAAAATGGAGATTGCTGAGGGTAATTGTCAGCTGCTGGACATCAGCATTGTCACAGGAATATTTTTCATCCGTCCATGCTCCTTACTTTCATTTAAATCTAATTTTTTCAGCAGTCCTTGAGCTGTTACAACTTTTTTAATAACAGGCAAAGCTATACATCCTTTGATTTGTGTTAAACACAGTTTGAGTCACTGGGAAGTCAGACAGTGTAGTGCTTCAGCAGACAGTAAATGAGATTGATCAATATCCTTCCTTGTCATCTGTCCAGCCCACTCCTGCGGCATTTGCTTTGCCTGACTTTGTGTCCAGTGTTCCCTGGGCAGCTGTGGTGTGGGAGCAGGGGGGTTTTAGGGGTGTTGGAAGAAGCCCGTGTTGTAGATCTGCACAGAACACTCTGCTGGGCAGCATCCTGGTGCCACCAGTGCCCAGCGAGGTCTGGGTTTCTGCAAACTGGAGAAATGGAGCGTGGTCCCAGGATCTCTGCAGCACTGGCTGTATTTTCATGTGCATTGCTTTAGGTGAGAGTGAGCCCTGCTCAGCAGGTGTTCCTGGCCTGGGCTGATGTCTGGAGGAAAGTTAGACTGATTTGGATCAGAGAGGAATTCAGATAAATGATCAGAAAAAGCTGCTGAATGGTTTTAGTCTAGCAAGCACCCCCATTTGTGGGGCCCACAAATACTGATCTGAGTGGCTGACTTTGGACACATTTTGTAAGGCTTTGCTCATGGTCTTTGTAGTTCTCCTTGTTCTCTGTTGGTGGTCAGCACCAAGCAGTGTGTGAATGGTATGTCTTTGTAGGAGCAGTACTATTTTTGTTTGTTTGTTTGTACTTTGTGTGTTGTATTGTTTCATTATCTTAAAAAAAACAAACAACTTTTGAAAAACAAAAGCCTTATCAAGGAAAAAAAAACTTTTTTAAAGTTTTGAACAATTGAAACTTCCATTTGTGTATCACTGTAATTTTTTCATTCTTTTTAAACAGACCAGCTTTGCAGCCAAGATGAAAAGGGTATGTGTGTGTTACCACTGCTCTGCCAGGAGAGCCGAGGTCTCAGCCAAGTGGTGTGGGATCAAGATTACAAAGAAATTGGTGTTGTGGTCTTGCAGGAGATGCAGGAGACACCCAGTGTTGGTTTGTGTGTTGTGCTGCAGGAGTCTGGACGTGAAACACCCTCCTCCACCCGAGCTTCAAGCGTGAACGGCACCGACGACGAGAAGGCATCGCACGGTGGCCCTGCTGAGGCACATCTCAAATCTGAGAATGATAAATTAAAATTTGCTCTAGCCCAAAGGTGAAGTTCCTGTAGAACCTAAATTGCATTGGAAAAGTGTGCTGTAATTATCTGATGGATAATGATATTAACAGAAATTATTCAGATTGTAATTAATTTGAAATGGTGCTGCAGAATGGATGAATGAGCAGATTTGAGCAAGTATCTCCTGGTACCCAGTTGAGAAATATTTCCCATTTCATTTATTCCTGATGTAGTTTGGGAAGAAATAATCCCTCTTTTATTCTGCTGATGCCAACTATTATAACCATCTTCTTTCAGGAAGTTTTAGAACTACAGAAATAACATTAAAGCCATAGGGGAGCAATTGCTGCTGATAACATGGGAAGCCAATCTTTCTTTGAGTTTGCTACACTTACTTTGATGAAAATAGATATGGATATTTAAAATTATGAAAGGGAATGAACTCAACCATAAAAAGTTGAAGTGAGAAGTATAATTTCATCAGAGTGCTTGGAAATCTTAGGGGATATTTCTAAATTGTGGACAGAGCCCCTTGAAATCACATTTTTTGCTATTTGCTTTGATAAATAATTTGGAAATGCTGAGAAGAGTAATTTGCAGCTGTAGTGAAAATACAGGCGCTGCAATATGCAAAGTTACAACATTAAAATAGAGTAATTCTCTATTGGGATCTTGCCTTGTCTGCCTCTTGCATGTGAATGTGTATCTGTGAATGGAAGGAAAACCTAACAAGATCAAGCTACTCTTAAAAAAGTATTTAAAAAACAAAGCATCACTGTAAGCAGCATTATCCAGTGAGCAATTCCAAGGTTGCATATATTATGTTTGAAGTACTACTTCTCTCTTTATTGACATTTCTGTAGCTTAACCTGCTTCAAACAGTAATGTGAGCTCATTCCTCTTGCTGAAGACACCTCCACAGGCAGGCAGCAAGTAGCACACAGGGAGTTTCAAAGCCTTCCTCCCGTTCACCCTCTAATCTTGTGCTCTGTGCTGCAGCTCAAAGCTTTGGGGAATGAGTAGTTTAATTCTGCAGCATTATGTAACACTTTTATAGTTAAGACTCAGCATTAAAATAAATTCAAATATAGATCATGTCAACCCCCTGAAATCTCCCATTTGGAATTGCTGTGCCATCTGCAGATGTGCAGAGTGGCTGTGCTGCAGGGCTGCAGGTGCCCAGCCCCAGGTGCTGCAGCCGCACAGCTCAGGGGGTGTCAGGGACCTGCCAGGGTGAGACCCCTGTGTGCAGGTGGGCAGCTGGACCCTACGGCCTGCTCTGACAGCAGGGCTTTAGTTCCAGACACAGGCACTGCTGCTGTGGATCCCTTTGTTTTGACAGAGGCAGTCAAATGAAGGCTTTTGTTCTCCCTTGGAATGTCATGGCTAAAGGCAGCTACACACATCTGAGTGCTCTTCCTCCTATTGCAACAAATTAATGGTGAACACACTGCTGTGGGGGAATTTGCAGGCAGGTAAAGACAACAGCTCACAGAAACACAAGGTGAAACCACCTCATGGTGTCCTGTTTCTCTCAGTTCATCCAACGTGAAGAAGTGGGAGACGGAGCTGCAGTCGCTGCGGGAGAGCAACGCGCGGCTGTCCACGGCCCTGCAGGAGTCAGCGGCCAGCATCGAGCACTGGAAGAAGCAGTTCTCAGCCTGCAAGGAGGAGAACGACCAGCTGAGGGGCAAGGTAGAGAACACACCCGCCGGGGGGCTGCCCCTCCAGCCAGCTGCTGCCGCCAGGGCTCCTGCTCTGGGGTCTCTGCAGCTTCTCGCTGTGTGTTGGCAGATGGAGCTGGCCTGTGACACGGGGGTGGATGGGGAGCTCAGGCAGCTGCTGCCCTCTGCACACAGCAGGCAGGAGGGAGCGGAGGAGCTGCTGCATCACCTGAAGCTCCCTGAGTCAGGATTTGGGAGACTTGGTGCCAGCAAGGCTCTAAAAGTGGGACTGCTATTGCATATCCCTGTCAAAGCTCACTCAAATACTGCCAGATATAGAGGAGCAGAAGGCAGAGGTGTGGCCTGGCCACCCACAGGAACCCAGCCTGGGAACCACTCAGGATTAGAAGCAAATCCCAGCAGTGTGCAGGGCAATGAGGATGTGAGTTATTTCCTCAGCACTGTGGGCTGTGAGCTGGGTCCTCCAGCGCTAACACCTGGCACATCTCATGCAGAAACTTGCCAACAGGCATCATCAAAAGCCTTTCCCCTTCAATACTGAGCACGTCTCTCAGTTGTATAAGATGGAGGGTTAGCAATGGCTACAGCAGAGAACAAGTCAGAAATCTGTGAAGGTTTAGAGTGGTCAGTAGTACCATCTCAGATAATGCTGTGCTGTCTGCTGGAGCCCCTATGGGCACAGGGAATCCTGGGCACGGGGGGTCCTGGCTTCCATGAGCATTGCTTTTGTAGGGATATTTTCACCCTTTTCATCCTAAATGCTTTTGGAAAAACTGATTCTTTTCCTGCTGCTTAGATGGATCACTGGGACATTTGAAGTAGATACCAGATTGTATCAGTCTGGTGAGGGTATTTTTTTGTTTAGTGTTTGCTTTTGAAGAGGGAAGGAATTTCATGTCTTTTTGTGTGTCAGTAGGCTGCAAGTAGTATTTTGGTGTTGGAGGGGGTTTGGGTTGTTTGTTGGCACTGAAAGTCCATGTGGAACAAGAGCCTTTTTTCTGAGGGCAGCATTCACTGTTTATTCACTGGTGTTTTATGGGTGCTCAGTGGAAATGCAGAGATCAAACCAGAGCTGTATTTACTGATATTACATTAATAAATTAATATCAGTTGTTACATGATTTGGGTTCCTAAATCCAGTCTGTTGTGGATAGGGGAGAAGTGAGAGGCTGGAACAGTGTGTTATGGGAAAATATCATCATTTGCAGGGTAGTTATTTCCCTTTCTGTATTGTTGCAGGGAAAAGTTGTTCTCATCAACACATGCCACATCCCAATAGCTGTACTAGAAAAGAGGAGACTACTAAAACACCACCTTACTGCCTCTTCAAAGTCCCCATGCTGGTGACCAGACTGTGCAGCAGTGCTGTCTGTATAATGTGCTGAATTTCTCTGTACAGGGAGGTTTTCTGAGGTTTTTCCCCAAGTAGGTTCCTTGCTCAGTGCTCACATTGCACCACTGCAGTGCCCTGGGAAGTTCCTTCTCCTTTATTAATTGGGTCAGAATTTTTTGCATATTGCTCTACCTTCAAATGAGGGAAGTTATAATCCCAAAGCAACATGAAGCTGAGAATTAAAGTACATACTTTAATGAGCTGGTCCATTGGCCTGTGGGAAGGGCATCTCCTGGGAGCTGAGTCCAGAGCTGGCAGCAGGAGCTTTGGAGAGAGCAAAGCACATCCCTGGGCGAGAGAACAAAGCTGCAGATGTTGCTCTGAACTGGTTCTTCCCCCAAAGTTTTGATGTTGTGTCCCTCATACACCAGCTAGAATAATAAGCAACCCCCAAGAGATTTCTTCTCCTGATGTGTTAAGAAAACCCATTCCTTGTGTTGGCTTCAGAGGAGTGAAGTGCAGATTTTCCTGTTCCACTTATTTCAGCAGCCCAATGTTTTGTGCATTCCTGAGTACTTACAAGAGAGACTGTAAGAGAGAATAAATACAGACCCAGGGTTTCCTAGTGGATGTGTAAATTGACTCTTTTGAAGGAAAGAAGTGATAATTTGGTTGCAGTGAATCAAATGCTATGATTTAGGAAACAGATCCCATGTCCATTTCATCAGCTGTGTTCTGCCCCAGATTTTCAGAAATAAGAAAAATTTCACCTAATGTCTGACATTCCTTAAAGATTGAAGAACTGGAGGAGCAGTGCAATGAAATAAACAAAGAGAAGGAAAGAAATGCACAGTTGAGTAGACGTCTCCAGGAGCTGGAAACAGAACTTCAGGACAAAGAGCTGGTGAGTGCCCTGAACACAGAAATGGCATTTTCATGTTTGAGCGGGGCTGCCTGCTTCTCTCCTTGGGTGTGGATTCATGGAGTGGCTCACCTGCCACCAGCAGCAGCCTGATGTCTTGGGGTGTTGCCCGTTTCCAGGTTTTCCACATACAGTCCCTTGCCTGGTAGTGTTTCTCCATCCAAGTTCCACGATGTGCCTTGTGCTGTGGCTGCACACTGTGATTTGGCTGGGCTTAGGAAAGGATGCTTTTATGTACACAGCACTTGTCCTTGTAGAAGAACCAGTGGTGAAACTTGGTGCCCAGAGCCAGACAGATGTGTGTGAGAACAGATTCATTTGACTCTCCCCGTGCCAAAAATTCCTGTAGGCATCAGGATTGCCATTAAAAAGACATCATTTAGAAAATAACTTGGCATCTGTGTAACAATTCCTGTTTCTTTTCTGGATGGCTCATAGTTTGCAGCTTTGCTGGTTTATGGTCTCACTCTGATCTCAGGACTAATGCTAGCAGTGAGAAATTCAGATTTATCTAGAGTACCCCAGTTTGTCATTTTTGACATTACAGGGTGTTAATTTTTCTAAGGAGGATGATGGCTTGGAACCCCAGAAGAGTGGGGAAAATACTGAGAAGCTTTTTTTCCCATTGTCACACTGACCAAATGCTCTGTGCTGGCTGAAGAGGAAAAGCAGTGTAGGAAAGTTTTCCATGTGCCATTACAGCATCTCTGCAATCTCTGGTGCTCTTAAAAGCTCTGCTGTTAGAGGGGTTTTGTGGTGCTGGAAGGAAGTAGTTTAGGGAGATGGATTTTGATACACTGTCATAAATACAGTGTTTTTCAGCTCTTTATTTCAAAGGAAATTGTGATGTTGTCTTCCCAACCTTTCTGTGGCAGTAGCATGTAGAACAGCCCTTATTCTCTCCTAGAATTCTCCTCAAAATTCACGTTTTTACTGTACCAAATGAACCAAACGAACCAGGAAATTGATTGACTTGTGAATTTTACGAGCCTGTCTTCCATGTACACTGAAAATACACTAATTTGTTTTAAAAATTCATGCTTACATTAGCATGTTCTCAATTAGCTCTAAACTACACATAAGCAATCTTTCACGGTCTGGAATCCATGTGCTGACGGCATTGCCATGTAAGAGCAGCTGCTGGTACCCTCCTGGTGCTTGTCCACCAAGTGGTTCCTCCGCCACATCCACATCTCTGACTTTGGACAAGGCTCCTGTGGGGAGCAGTGTCAAATGCTCCAGGGGAGCACCCCTGCATTCTCTGGAGACCAACATGGGCAGTTTCTGGAGGAGGATTTTGCGCTTTTTTTCAAGTCAGGTTGTCTTAGTTTCCAACAGAGACATTAATTCCTACTGCTGCTCTTTCCATTAACTCCCTTCATCGAGTCTGCTCACTTTGGGTAGTGAGGCCAGAACCAAATAGAGATTTTGGGGGAGGGGGAAGGTGGTGGTTCTCAGAGCTGTGCCATGGAGGAAAGCCCATTACACCTCTGTTCTGTAATGATGTCTCTCTATGTGCAGCTGGTAAAGCCACTGGACTTTTTTTTTGCTTTCATATGTCATTGAAATTGTCTAATTTGCTCTTTGCTACCATCTGTAAATTGCTTGTAGCATTACAGCCATTCAGATTTCTCTGGTATTTAATACATCTTTTGCATAGTTACATGGTTTAGGTTAAGATTTTATTAATAGAATTCATGGAAATCATGCAAGAGATGGGATTACACTGCCTGTTTTAGAAATGCAAAGTAAAAAAATTTAGTGAAAAAAATGTATTCTTGTAGAAAATCAGCAATTTTGGAATGCAGGCAGGTTATTTTGATTATTTTCCATCCAAATACTGTGCAGAATACAATAAAATATGCAAAGCCATTTCATCTTTTCAGATTTTCATTATGTTTTAAATTGAAGCTTGCACTAATATTTTTTCTTTTATGTTTTCAAAGGAACTGGAAGAGCTCCGAAAGCAGGGTGAAATTATACCAGAGCTAATGTCAGAATGTGAATCTGTATCTGAACAATTACAGGTACAGTTAGCAGTGAAATTAGTTTCAAAATAGTTGGTACCTTTCCTTGACTTTTTTTTTCCTTGTAGCTGTATGCATTTCTCTATTCAGACTTCAGTGTTTCAAGGCAAGAGAAGTCCAGTTTGTAAAAACAAAAAATGCTGATTACATGCAAAATACACAGTGCCATTCCCAGCACAGGAGTGATGAAATAGCTCCACTGCAGACATTGGTTTGCCTGGGATCATGTAGCACCCATCTCCTGCAATTCCAGGCTGTATTCCATGTTTCTGTGGGCTGTACCCATGTGCTGCTCTGGGCTCCTGGAGCTGCAGCACTGCCACGTGTGGAGCAGCTCCCCAAGGCCTGGGGCTGATTGCTCAGTGCAGCAGGGCAGGCGTGGGGAAAGAAGCAGAGGAGCAGAGCTGCTCAGCACCAGGGTGAGAGCTCACCTGGGGATGTGTCCCCGTGCTGTGACATCCCTTTCCAGCTGTGCTGGCAGGAGCCCTGCCCCAGGCAGCAGCTGCACTGTGGGCATCGCCTCCTCCGGTCGGGTCTCGTGGAAATGCAATAATTTAAAACATGAAAAGAGAACAAAAATGAGCAGTCTCATCGATGAGGCAAAATCCAATCAATAAATAAGCCATCAGGCAAAGTAGAATTAAAAAAAAATACCAATAAATCCCAAAGTGCTGAATAAAGCAACCTTATTCCTCAGAGAGTATTTCCTAAGTTTGTTTTTCAAGGTTAAAGCACCGTAGATAATTATGTATGTAATTGATGGCACAGGGTCTAATTCTGCAACTGCAGCAATGACACAAATGTATGCACAGTTCATGTTTAAATCCAGCTGAATTTGAAGATGTCAAGCAAATGACAAAGTCTGATGCAAAGCATCTTTTCCAGTTAATCTGTGTCCTTTCCTGCGTGGGCTTTTAATCTGACACGCTCCTGTCAGTTGCTCTCAGAGGTGCTTGTGTTAATCAGTTTACAGAAGTTGGAGCAAACTCTCACAGCCCAGCTGCCATTTGTTGCTTTAATTTATGAAATGCTGCTCATCCTTCTTCTCCATGATTCATCTTATTGTGTCTTTTGTCTTTAAGGCTGCTGAGAAAAAGAACAAAGATCTTGAAGAGAAAGTCAGAACGCTAAGGACAGAAGTTGAAGAGAACAAACACAGGCAGACCAACCTTAAAACTGAATTAAAGAATTTTTTAGATGTACTAGATGGGAAGATAGATGAATTACATGATTTCCGACAAGGACTGTCTAAACTTGGGGTTGACAATTAGATGGCAATAGATCTTTTTTGTAATCTAGGGTCTGGATGTTTGATGTTTTGTTGATCCCAAACGTGTGTTTTACAAAATATAACTAGAATGTTCCACTTATTTGCATTGGTTTTGTACATAGAGGCTGAAAATTTGCTGTGGGTTTTTTTTTTTTGATGGGTTTTTTTTTTTTGTTTGTTTGTTTATTTACCAAACCAATCATGCTGCTCACTGAATTCTGTTGAGATTAGAAACTTTCTATATTGCTGCTCTGGCTTTGTGGGGTTGGGAACAGGTAGAGGGTTCTGTCTCAGGAATCTGGAACTAGATCTACCTTAAAATGAATATGCAGTTAGTTGTTACAGGGAAATTTATATCTTTCTTAAGGGCTGTTGCAACCATAGAAACAGAAAAGAAGTCTTTTTCTTGTCTGGACTATCAGCACTCTTAGCAGAATTGACTTTATTCTGTGGTGGAGCAGAGAGATTAGCTGGAGCCCCTGCAGTTTGTAAAATGTTCCTGTGATGAACTGCAGTCAGGAGAATCACTTCTCACAGATACCAGGATCTTTAGGGACCATGTCAATCAGGCCCAGTTCAGCCAAAAAATTGCAGTGGATTTCAGATAACCTCTGATGGAGGTTTCATGTGCTTGCCTGGGCCCACAGAGCACAAAGTCAACAATGCAGAAATGAGTTCCAGCTCTTGAAGTCAGTGTCTCACCAGGCAGTGAGAACAGCTTCTCTTGCTTAGCAGCATCACCTCTCTCTGGCCTTCAGTTCTGAACCCATGTAGTTCCATCATTATGTGCAGCTCTGAAAAATGCCCACCTGAGTCTGGGGACCAGATGTTTATTTTGAAGAGTGCTATGTTGCTGGTTTGCACAGGACTCATGCCCCTCTGCGTGCAACTTGATTGTTGCTGATCTGCCGCAGTGAGGAAGGAGACAGGGATCTGAAAAGCATCATCAGGTCACTGGAAGGTGTTGCTCAGAAGCAAATTTCTGCCCAAGAGACTAGCAGGGCAATGGCCATGGGAAATTAAAGTTCTTTCCTAGGATTTCTGCATTCTCTGGAAGTAGGGTAGGAATTAGTCACCAAGTTAGGTTGTACCAAAAAAAAACCCCTCAACCCCAGAGGCAGAAATGCTCTTTTATTCTTGAACTGATTATTCAGCAGCTCTAAGAGTGTGTTGAGAAATTCAAGGTCATTCACTCTGGCCGTCAGTGAGAAGGAAGTTCAGTTCATCACAGATAGGGATGTAAAAAGGGTAAGAGAGGAGAATCCAGCCCAAGCCTTGCTCTTTCCTCAAGGACTTCCTTCAGCTTCTTTCTCTTCTTTCTCCATAACCTGTTTTGAGACTGTTTAATTAAATAATTAATTAATTAATTCAGGAAAGTACTTCTGTGTACATGACATTGTAATTTGCTTGATTCAGACAACAGTTTGGCTAAGCACTGTTTTAGTGCTTGCCAGCAGGGACTGATATAAAATGGCCATGCTTTTCTTGGAATTTCAGGGCTTTTTCCTTTTTTTTGGCACGTCTTGATTATTAAAGTGACCTTTAAAAGAAAGGTGGGTTGTAGATGAAACATGCATTGAATACTTTTTAGCAGATGAATATATAATCCCTGAGGTGGAGAGAGGATCTGCAATAGTCCCTTGAATTTTCATTTCATTTCTTACTGGTACATTATCTTCATTGCCTGTTTTTTAGAATGAACTTTGAGTATTTTTGCTTTTACTCCTTTGAAACAATGGATGTAAAACTAGGACCTTTCATAACCATTATGACCATTTACGTCTCTTTTTTTAAAAATTGATTTAGGCTGTTGATATTTAAAATAAAAATAAAAATCAGGTACACAGCACGTAGGCGTGTGAAAATTAGACTTTGCCAGCATGGAAGATTCAACAGTTGCATAATGTGGGGTTAGATCAGACTTCTCAAAATTGAAAATGACGTCAGCAAGTGTGTGGTTGTGCACAAGTAGTCTCCATTTTTAGTCTTTTTATTTGATAGAAAGTCAGATATACACCATAATTTAGCAGGCAGCTCATCCTGCTTCTCCCTTCCTCCCATGCTGCTTTTTGGTCTCTGCATCAGCTGGGAGCCACAGGATAACACAATTAAGAGCTGCAAGCAATACTGGCAGTCAGGGCCCTGCTCCTCCCAGTGGTTCATTGCTTTTGCACCAAGGACCCTGCCCTATCTTCCTTTTCCTGATGAGTGATCTTAGGCCTTCTCTGTTTGTTTTAACATAAATTGGTTTTAACATGATGCTGGGCAAAAGGATGCAAAAGCCTCTGCGAAAAAATTACATTATCTGGTTTAATCCAGATCTTTGTTTTCCACTTCAGTCAGGTCTGTCTCAGATCCAGTTCATTAGGAATGTATTAAGCCGCTCTTAAATTGCAGGAGAAGTGTTTCCGTGGGATTGCATCGATTAAACAGATGGAGTTTGATGGTGGCACATTAAGCCAGTGCATAGCTGTGTCCCAGGCAGTTATTTCTGGGTGCTTAGTGCCCACCAGAGGAGCAGTGGACTGTCCTTAAAGAAATCCTGCCCTGTCTCTTCTGTCGTGCCCCAGGTGTGTGTGTCACATATCTGCTATTGCTCTGATGTTGGGTCCTTAGGGGTGCCTGTACACAGCTTTATGCTGTGGGAAATTCTGTCCTTCAAGCCTCCAAGGGCTTGTTACAATTGCCTTCTTTCTTTTTCCTTCCCAACAGCACTAAGTTGAGAGCTTCTATGTATAATCACTTAAAACTCCTCAAAACTCCATCTCTCTTAAGCTTTCCATCTCTTTCATTGGATTTTTCCTCTTCAAGAGAAAAAAGAATGGCAATGCATGTACTCAGGAGTGTTTGGGCAGCCAGCTGCTGGCCTGTCCCTGTCCCTGTCCCTGTCCCTGTCCCTGTCCCTGTCCCCAGCCCAGGGACTGATGGTGTCACACACTGCGTATCCTTGAATAATCCCTACTAACTTCCACACTAACCCCTGTGCCAAACTGAGAGCCTCCCACTGCTCCTCTGAGGCTCATCCCAGCACTGAAATGCCTCCTCTGTCCTGATGGGAGCCCCAGGGCAGCCAGCCTTCCCCCACCAAAATGCACACACCATCCTGTGGATGCACTGGCCCTCCCTTTGTGCACAGCTGGAATTTCACCTGTCCTATGGGCACCCTGAGCTCAGCTGGCAGACACCTGCTTAGGGACGGCCCTAAACACTGCCAGGGCCAAGAAATACTCATCCCTGCCCAAGAGAGGATCTGCAGAGCTTGGTTTTACTTGTTGCCCAGTGCTGGGCTAATCCTGGTCTCTGTGCCTGTCAGCAATGCCTTGGTCTGCACTCCACTCCCACCCAGCCTGAGCACATTTGCAATTTACAGGGGGCTGTGCCTCACCTTGGGCGACCATGAGTTCCCTTTCTGGACACAGGCTCCTCCCTCTGAGTGGTTTTTATGGCAGCATCTCTCCTGCCTCACTTACATGGTCTTTCCTTAACAAAGGACACGTGCGTGGTGGGTTTCTGCCAGGGGCACCCCAGGGCCCTGCCACACTCCATCCTGCCTGCCTGCCATCTCAGCCTGGGAGCTCCAGCAGGAAACATCTCTGCTGGCCTCCTGAGGTGGTGTTAGAGCTGCTGAATAATGCCACGGTTTGAGGGGTTTTGACAAAATGAGAAATAAACAGGTGTTTATTTTACACCTTGTATTACATAAAAGCAAAAGTGACGTAAAAAATGGATGGAGTTATTTTCAAGGGGAAAGAATATTCCATTAGATATATTATGTCACTTTTTGGAAAAAGACCTTGGTCTCATATTAGGAATAAATTATTTCAAAATGAAAAAATGGAAATTTGTTGCACAGCTCAGAATAAAGAAGATTAACCTTTTTGGGGTTTTATTACATGGCTGAATCTTTTTTTGCCAATTCTGACTCAACTTCACAAGTAGTTCTGTTTGCCCTAGAAGTGCATTTTCAGCAAATGCAGTACTTTGCAGTGTTCTGTCTACATTGGTGTCTCCTTTACTAAGTGAGCTCACTGGAAGAAAACTATATTTTCTTTAAGAAATTCAACACCACCTGTCCTTTTCTGTATCCAAGCATTCAAAAGATGTACTGTCTAAAAACAGCTTTACACTGGGTTCATCTGTGGCCAGAAAACAAATGTTATTTAGACAATATCTTTTTTTCTGGACAAACGCCTGATTTAGTTTTTATGTGAGTGATTTAGGGAGAGCAATTTCTTAAAGCTGCTCATTGAATCAAGGTGAGCAGGAAGGGTTTCTGCTGTCCCTGCCACTGCCATTGTCTTACGAGGGTACCATCCAAAGCACTCGTGGTGCTCAGGCAGGGGCTCACCTGCCCTGGCCAGTGGCTGCTCAGTGGCTTCTTGGGAACACTGGCAGCAGGGCACAAATTGTCCAGAGGTTTCTGTTCTCTTCTCTGTGCTGTTTATTATTTTTTTTCCCAAGTCTTCATTTCTTTTCCTTGTTAATTTTTTGCCACCTTTGGCTGCGCCATAAGTGACAGAAGGAAAATTCCCTGCTGCTGTCACCACCTTGCAGTGGTGGGAGTTTCTCAGCTCTTCCTTAGGCTCTTCCAAAGAGTTATCTTGGCAAAACTCTTCAAAGCATCAGTGGTTTGTAAGGAATATAGTGCTGTCTTCCTGAGCCTATGGATTAACAGAGATAAAACCCCTGTCAGGGTGAAATGCCTCCCTCAGCTCAATGTGTGCCCAGGGCTCAATCTGAAGGGTAGAGGTGTAAGGGGAGACAGCAGCAGCAGCAGCAGCATTTTTTTTTTTTTGCTATTATTTCAGCAGAGATTTCAGTGAAAGATGTGCTCTGCCCCTGAGCTCTGGATGGCCACACTGATCCACCACCCCCTGCCTTTGCCCAGGCAGTTCCAGCCTTGTCAGGCCTGTAAATATCAGAATTCCTCCGCATATCACACAGGGGGTGTCAGGGTGCAAGGGCAGCACAGCTGGGGGAGCAGTGCAGTCTGGGTATGGTCAGGCGCTCCCAGCCAAAACCAGGAAAGCTCTTCCTGTCCCACAGGGCCTCAGCAGGAGCAGGGGCCTTGCAGGAGGGCAGGAACAGCTCTTGGGGGCTGAGGGGCAGCAAGGAGTCCCAGGCTGGCTCAGGGTGTGGTTGTGGGCATGATTTAGCTACGCTAAGGTCACTTTTCTTTCCATGGATGGTGCTCAACAGGCGCCCGTGAGTCAGGAAGAGCCATCCACAGCCACAAGGTGAATCCAGACACAGCCAGAGAGCCCCAGCTGCCCCACAGCCTGGCCAGGGGTGCTGTGCCATGCCCCAGCAGCTCGCCAGGGCTTTAGGCTCACTGTTGGAGTGTAAACCTGACGTGCAGTTTGCACATCTCAAGTACCATGCTCTGCAGCAAATGATGAGTGAAATAGAGCCAGGAGATGAAGGATAAATGTGATGAAGGTGCTTCCCAAAGGAGGGCTCTCCTGCAGGCTGCGGGCAGAGCTGCTCCTGGCCAGGAGAGCTTTGCTTGCATCCCTGGGGGATGTTGGATGTCCAGCCTTTGATTTTCTACTGTGTTTTATGTTAGCTCTTCTTCTTTTTTTTTTTTTTTTTTTAAGCAAGTAACCTGAACATACAATCTTCAGATGAAGGTGCCTATACTTCCCAAAATTTTATATGCACATTTTGAAAGTTAGTTAATTTAGTTACCTAATAATAATGGTACATACAAGAAAGGCACTTGAGAAAAATCTGTCTGCTATTGTATTTTTGTTTGGGTTGGGTTTGTTTGGTTTTTTAACACTGGTCAGCAATAATTATTTTAGCCATATACTAGCTAAAAAGACTGATAAATAAGATTTGTGAACTAAGCTTCTAAGTTTGCAGGATTTTGATTAACCTGGGTGTGTGATGAGGAAGCTATGCTCAGTAAAAGAGTATTTTGCAGCATTTAGATGTTTTCATTTAATTGCCTAATAGTGATCATGGACATAATAGTCTATAAATCTCATCATGAATGACAAACAAAGCACATCGTTTTTAACATGAATATATCCCTTGTAGTTGAAAGTTCTGAGAGTGTACTAGTGTGGTCTGCTATACCAAAATATTTAGATTATTATGAGGTTTTAGTACTAAAGATAAACATACACCCTGTTTTTACTGTTTCAAGTAAATTTTAGTGAATGACAATTTGTTGATATACAACTGTGGGAAAACACTGCAGTGCTCTAAATGTATATTTTTATTTGGGTTTATTATATTTAGTACATGTTTCAATGAAAACTGAAGTGTTTACTACAGTTGGATCATTGTAAAAACATCTCTTACCTCATTTTGTCTGCTGTAAAAAAGTACTATCCTCTTTTTTTTTTTCTTTTTTCAAATTGACCATAGACAGTCAATGTTAATATTTAGACTCCTAGTAGCAGTAAATGCTGGGTTTTATATCTATAAAATGAAAACTTGATTTTTTTCTTTATGAACTTATTATATAACTTTGTGATTTTTATCTGATTTTATTGTAACATAAAGTTGTTTTATGTAAAAATATATAGTTTAAGTAAAATCTCCTGTCTCACTGTCTTCATTGACTTCAGAAAATGAATATCTTTGAGGCTGCAAGTCTGAACTCAATGGAATGCTGTCCTTTGATCAGAAGAATGTGATTTTGTGTGTATGTGTGGTATCAAGACTTGGAAATTTCAAGAACTCTTTTTCAAGTGGTGGAGCTTTAAAATGTTTGTCTCGCTTCACTTTGTCCATTAGCCCAGCCAGAGGGGGTGCAGGTTCAATGGTACTTACATGACTGGAAAAGTAGAATTTATAAACATTTGGAGATGAAATTTTGGACTTACTGAGTGCTGAGAGAGGCCTGTTGTCAGGAAGAGGCTTTTTGTTGCCCTGTTTGGGCTATGCTCAGGACTGAAACCCCTCCTGTGAGTGCTGTAAGTGATGCAACTTCTCCTGGTGGCAGCTGAAGCTGGTGTTGTCCCTGGAGGAACCACCTGGGACTCAGGATGAGCCTCTGTGTTGGAAGGAGGGATATTTGGGCAGCTCAGCAACACAGGGCAGTCATGGGAGCCCTGGGGTGAGGCTGCTCTGTCACAGACATTTTATGAAAAATCCTTTCCTTAGGTTTTTTTTCTCCTGAGAAGCTGAGAGGCCTCAGAAATGAAATGTAAACAATGGTTATCTGCTGCTGTGGAATGCAACAGGTGCATCTGTGATTGGTCTCATGTGCTTGTTTATAATTAATGGCCAATCACAGTCCAGCTGTCCAGACTGTCTCATCAGTCACAAGCCTTTGTTATCATTCCTTTTCAATTCTTAGCTAGCCTTCTGATGGAATCCTTTCTTCTATTCTTTTAGTACAGTTTTAATATAATACATATCATAAAATAATAAATCAAGCCTTCTGAAACATGGAGCCAGATCCTTGTCTCTTCCCTCAACCTGAGACCCCTGTGAACACCGGTCACAGCTGCTCCCCAAGGCTGCAGCCCAGGGGCACCTGGAAGGGAGCAGCACATCCCAGGAGGGAGCAGGACATCCCAGGAGGGAGCAGGACGTCCCTGGAGGGAGCAGGACATCCCTGGAAGGGAGCAGGACATCCCAGGAGGGAGCAGGACATCCCAGGAGGGAGCAGCACATCCCTGGAGGGAGTAGGGCATCCCTGGAGGGCGTAGGGCATCCCTGGGAGGGAGCAGCACATCCCTGGAGGGAGCAGGACATCCCTGGAGGGAGCAGCACATCCCTGGAGGGAGCAGGACATCCCTGGGAGGGAGCAGGACATCCCTGGAGGGAGCAGGACATCCCTGGAGGGAGCAGGACATCCCTGGAGGGAGCAGGACATCCCAGGAGGGAGCAGGGCATCCCTGGGAGGGAGCAGGGCATCCCTGGAGGGAGCAGGGCATCCCTGGAGGGAGCAGCACATCCCTGGAGGGAACAGGGCATCCCTGGCAGGGAGCAGCACTGGGCTCAGCACAGACAGCAAATAGATGCTGCTGCTGGACACTGATCACACAGCAGCAGGGTTTCTGTCCATGCACCTGGCCAGAAAGGAAATAAGAGATTTGAGGGCTGCAAAGTGGCTGTGGCTCGATGTGCCTTTGTTACTCTGTGCTACAAGGCTGCAAATGTCAGCTTTGGGGTGAGGAAGAAACTCATCTGCCCCTGACCTTAAGTCAGAGCTTTTCTACCAGGAGCCATCAATAGTTCTGATGAGCAGCACAGCAAATTCTTGCAGTCTCTGAATAACCAGGGACTACAAACCAGTAGCTACAAAACCAGCTTATGTCCATCACAGTAAAATGCAAGTAACAGTCTGTAATCCTTAGCAAAAACCATCTCCATTTATCCATTTGGATTTGCATAATTATGAGTGTTAGTACAACAGAAGTATCTGTGAGTACATTCCATCACCTACAATTATCAGAAGCCAGCCCCAGTCTGTCCCTAGCAAGCTGGTGGTGCCACAGTGGACATTCCCACTCCTCCATGTGGGCACTGGGCTGGGCACAGGGCAGTGCCTCTGCTGGGCACACAGGCACCTGTGTGGTGCAGCCACACCTGGCACTTCTGTATCCTGCCTGCCTCATTAAGCCCAGGGTGCATTTTTAGCATCAGAAAGTCTCTGCTTTGTGTGAAGGGCTGCTCCTTGCCAGCTGCTCATGGTGCAAGTGACCAGGTGTTCCAAAAGAAACAGCCTGCTCTGGGATCTGGGGTGAGTGTTGCTGCCAGCAGCAATATCTGCTGCTGCTCTCTGTGAACATTTAATTTTCATATTTGGATGAAATATTTCATATTTCATATTTTCCTGTCAGAAAGCTCAGGAGCCTCCTCAATGGACTGTGTCCTGCCAGAGTCAGACATTAAAAAGTGTTTTACCCGACTGTGGGCTGCTGAGCTGTGATGTGCCACCTCGGGAGGTCTGATGGAAACATGAGGTGAACTTTCAATCAAATGTTTGACTCTAAATGAATGAACTACCCTTTAAAATGTGTTCCTTTTGGACACTTTGAATTCTTTCAACAGCATAGGAAAAGAGAGGCCATGATTTCCTTCCTTTTGGAGGAAAACCCCCAGCATGGCACCATGCAGGAGGCCTGCATAATGGTAGCACAGGATGAGATCCCTGAGCAGGAGCAGGCTTGCTCTCTCCATAACACATGTAGATGGTGACTAGGTTGAACTTACATAAAATTCAACATTATTCAGTCCCACACACTTTTAATTTCCCATGCTTTTCATCTAAAGGCACGTCTGCACCAACAAGGGAAGAAAGGAAGATATGTTAATTATATATTATTATCTGTCTCCCCACTTCCTAGAAGACTTGAGCATTTTTTCAAATTCACTGCATACATTTTCTTTTATTTCTTTTTACTCCTGAAAAGTAGCCAAAATCTTGTATAAACTTTTAATTATTTACAACATTAAATATCCTTTACATAATCAGCATTGCCAACCAGAGCAGAAGAGACTAATACATAATGGGCTGTTCTCCTGAGGACAACTGAAATGTTAATGTAAGATACAAAAATGTGTCAGTAGCAGCTGAAAAAGCAGAGACAGGTGATGACAGGAGCCCAGCCTGACCTGCAGTGGTGGTGCAGCCCTGCTTCAGCCACCCAACCCACTGGAGCAAAGTCCAACCATCCTTCAAAAACAGAAAAAAAATGCCCTGCCAGGTGCACTGCCAGGTTCGATTTCAGCAAGCAAGGCTAAAAATGGCCATGCAAGGCAGCTCTGAGAGGGCTGTGCCAGAGCCTGCCACACACTGCTCCACTTTGTCTTTAACAATGTCAGGGCAGCACTGCCATGGGGCTGCTCGGGCTGGGCAGATCTGAGACCTGGTGGATTTCAAAAGCATAGCTAACCTTGGCAAGGCAAACACTCCCATCCCCTTGCAATAATGCATTGCCAGGAACATGTAACAGATCCCTGCAGCCCTGACCTCTGCCTCTGAATCTTTCAGACACATCTTCGTGCTATGAAATCCCCTTTGGGTCTCAAAACTTTTCCTGAACATTGAACATATTTCAATAACTTCAGAAATGTTAGATCTTCTCAGAAGCACTGTCTGCAATGAAATGATCTCTAGATAGACAGAAAACTGCATGTTGAAAATCAGAGATTTTTGTGAGTCGGCATGAGGCCCAGCTTCTGCTTTTGGGGCTGCATTCCAGTTGTACTGGCACAGCAGCAAGACACATCTTACTGAATCAATCATGCTCTAGCAGAGCTTTGGAGACCTACTATTCTCCACCACAAAATGGATCTCTGCATAAGTACCAGCCCTCCTGGCAGCAGTGGTTGTAGCCAGGACCCCAGATCTAAAGGCCATGCAGCTTTCCAGGACCACACTTCCATATCCAAGGCTGGATGCCAGTCACAGTGAGGGCTTAAAACCCCTGAACAACATTTCTTGACAACAGTTTGCATTTAATTAATCAAGTTTATGAGCAGATACATCTGTTGGCACATGAAGCACATTTGAATTGAGCATTTTTGTTTTCCTTTTGTGTCCTCTCCATTCATTAGTACTGGCAGTCTATGAAAAAGAAATCTTTGGCTGCTGTAATCAAGAGAGATTGAGCTCTTGCTTTTCTCCTGACTTTTCATCATTGAATATGATTTGTGGCATATGCCCTGGATTGTGCTTAATGTATGCTGGCTGGAGGGAATTCAGACATTTGGGGAATTATAAATAATAGCAGCACTGGCAACCTTTTTGCATTATCATGTCACACTGAAAACGTATCAGCTTTCAAAGCTATTTACATTTAGTCTTTTGCCACTTATTTCGTTGCTACCATTAGCCGTGGATTTAATTTTTCTCTGGATGCAGGTTGGTACTGTTCATTAGCCTGAAGATGAATGCTGCAAAACAGGATGCTGGAGTTCCCTGAAGAACAGAGACCTTTCCAATCCTGCTCATCTATAGCAGTGTTGGGTGCATTTATGAAGATAATCCCTGGCTCTGAAACCTGAGCAATGGCAGTGATTCACTAATCACAGCCTGATGCTGTGGAGGTCCCGTGGTCACCAGCACAGTCATTCCAGTGGGTGGGCAATGGCTTTAGGGCATTAGGGATGCGGGACAGAGGAATGATGTGTGAAAGCCAGAAGGGAGAGAGGAGCCCTGGTCTCTGCAGCAGATCCCGGCTCACACAGGCGAGGAGCTCCTCGGGCAGAGCAGAGAGGAGGCACTGCCGGCTGCTCAGCCGTGTGCCTGCGCACCCCGAAACAGCCCCGCACACCCCGAAACAGCCCCGCACCCCGAGCACAACCCGCACACCCCTGCACACCCCGAAACAGCCCCGCACCCCCTGGATACCCCCAGCACACACCTGCACCCCTTGCACACTCCCGCACACCCCTGCACACCCCTCCATTCCAGCCGAGAGGGCTCGGGAGGGAGGGATGGCACAGGGATGGGGGGGATGGCACAGGGAGGATGGCACAGGGATGAGGGGATGGCACAGGGATGAGGGGATGGCACAGGGATGAGGGGATGGCACAGGGAGGATGGCACAGGGATGAGGGGATGGCACAGGGATGGGGGATGGCACAGGGATGAGGGGATGGCACAGGGAGGATGGCACAGGGATGAGGGGATGGCACAGGGATGAGGGTATGGCACAGGGAGGATGGCACAGGGATGGGGGATGGCACAGGGAGGATGGCACAGGGATGGGGGATGGCACAGGGAGGATGGCACAGGGATGGGGGATGGCACAGGGGGATGGCACAGGGATGGGGGATGGCACAGGGATGGGGGATGGCACAGGGCACGGGGAAGGGCACGGCACAGAGCTGTCCCGTAGGCCGGGAGCGCAGGGCCTGGATCCTGTTTCGCCGTCACCTCTGCCCGCAGGAGGAGGCTGTGGGAAGGGCGGTGACTCAGCCGCTGCTGAATGAGTGAGCCCAGCTTGTCCCCAGGAGCGGGACAGACTCATTCCTCAGCCCCGGTGCCTGCCGTGCCCACTGCCACGGAGCCCAGACACACGGAAACCACACACAAAAACCAACCACGCTGCTGAGCTGGAGCTGGCAGCTTTCCACTCCTTCTGGGTGAGAAGAGGATGGGAACCAGGGCTGGAGCAGAGAAACTCCTTTGCAAGGCTCTGCAAAGACACCCGTAGGATGATGTTTAGACTGCTGCCTTGGGGTGGAAGGGAGCTGCAAATGTCTTTGTGACACTGAGAGTGATTAACGGATGCCAAGTGAGGGGAACCCCAGTTTCCCAGGAGGACGTGGAGGTTCTCTCCCAGCCTTTCCCCAGACTGCTCACTTTGGGCGTGCTGTGGGTCCTTTTTGCCACAAGGTCCTTGCTCAGGGCTGGCCCCACGCCACAGCCACCGGACGTGATCACCTGCAGGCAGCTGCCCTGGGAGGATGCTGTCCCCCCCATCTTGGCACTTTAATGGGGATTTGGGCCAGGAGGGGCATCTAGTGGAAAATGAACAAACATTGTTTTGTTAAACATGTTTTCTAAGCAGTTTGTGGCTCACTCTTACTGCAAGAGCAAAGGCCTGCTAAAGATGGCTTGTTTTACAAAGCATTTTCACAAGTAGTGGAGCTGTTAATGTCACTGTTACCTGAGCAGATTTAATTGTGTTGCTTCTTGCTCTCAGCTTAGCGTGACATGCTGAGAATGAAAATCACATACCTTTTTGCCAGGAAAAAAATGCCATGTTCTGGAGCAGCTTTGAGTGTTTCCTCCAGGGATACATTCACATATTGTTCTGAGCAGTTTTTGCTGCCAAGGTTTGCTGTGGCATTTATTAAAAAATGCTTTTAATACCATTCACCTTTTATCACCACCATGGGTTTAGCTGAAATGATGTGTCCCTCTCTCCTACCAATATCACGTTGTTATTGCATGCAGTGCACAGATGTGCTCTTGGATGCAAATACAGCTTTTGGAATTAAATCCATGCTTTTTGAGTGAGGGCATGCATAGCCTTAAGTCCCATTTTCTCCAAAGGGTGCACACTCTTATCTTCCAACCATTTCCCAGAGGAAGACTAAAAAGAGAAGCATTTCCCAGCTTTCTGTTAGTTCTAATCAATGTCCTCATACTCATCCTCTTTGTTCTTCTTTCTCCTGGTGTACATACTTTTTATTTTAAGGGATAAAAGAAGTAATTGATTGAAGGATGGATCATGGGTGCTGCCCTGAAACCTTCACCACTTCAAGCCCTTCTATTCAGAGCTGTTCCACAGTCCCCACAGATCCACGATGTGACACACTTGCTCAAGCCCCTTTAAGCCTGGGTCATGTCAAAGTGTTCACACTCAGATTTCATTTGATTGATTCAGTACCATTTTGCAGGGAAAAAAGGGCCAATATTCAGCTTATGGGCCAGCCCTGTGCCCTGAGCTGGGGGGTTTGTTTTGGAGAAGCTTCATAAAGCCCAAAAAGCAGCATGTGGACAGAAATGGTGACAAACCCAAAGCTGCACTGACACCACCTGCTATGGCCATGGTGCCCAGCACTGCTGCCACAACACTTCCCTTGCTGTGATCAAAGCACTGGTGTTTCAAAGAGAAATTCTTAGTCAGACTAAATAGCTTTTTGAATACATTAGCTTTAAACCTCTAAAAATACTGGCAGCTGCTGTCTGGACTGCCCTCATCATAGTTAGAAAGATCACAAGCCACAGTGATACTGATTTATAGAAACTGATCTCTTTACCTCCTGACCGGGATTTCCAACAAATTTGTGCATCATTAACTCTTTAAAGCCAGACAACTGTATTTTTCAGTTAAAAAAAATCAATGTCTGCAGATGAACAATTAGGGCAGACTGTTCCCACCAAGGGATTCACTTACCAGCCCAGAGTGAGGTAGTTTGGGAAAGGTATTTAATGTCAAAAAGATGTCCCAGCATTTTTCCAGGTTAATATTAAACTGGTCTGGTAGAGCTGGTTATCACAGACCCAACCCATCAGTCCAGGTTCTCCTCTTCTGTCCATCAGCCCTTGCACTTTGCTGACACTGCATGGCACCAGCAGCTGCACCAAACACAGGTGAGAAGGCATCTGCTGAAGCCTGAGTTCAAATCCAGATTAAGTAATTAATCCTCTCTCCTTTTGGCACTTCCAGGTGGTTTCCTGAGTCCCCACCAACCTGTGGCACTGGGGCTATTTCTTACCCACCCTGTCCTCCACAGCCCACTGTGGTCATGGTCACAGAGAGACAGAAGAAAAATCTGAGGGCAGCTTAGGAAGGTCTTTCTGAGCGTCCTTACATTTGGGCATTTCTCAGAAAACAGGCAGTGGCTTCCCCTGCAGAGCAAACTGAGCCTCCAGGCAGCAGGACACTGAGCTCACCTAGGCACAGGCTGCAAACCCCTCCCTGCCACAGCAATACCAGCAGCACCCCAGGGTGTTTGTCTGAACTCCTTAGAAAGACTTCCAGTGACAGAAATCACCTTTCCAGGCAACCTGTCCCTGCACCTCTCTGCTCTCATTGTTTGTTAGAAAGGTTTTCCTACCATTACCCTGAATCATTTCAGCTGTAATTTAAGCCCCTTATCTCCCTGTGAACACGCAGAACAAATTACTTCCCTCCTCTTTGCAGCTGCTTCTTATGTATTTAAAAACTGCTCTCTCACCTTCTTCTCTTTAGGCTAATGCCAGTGCTTCTGTTGTTTACCTTGGCTGTGCTTCTGACATCCAGGAGAACTGGCGATGCAGCAGCTACTCTGCTGAGCAGGATCCATTAAATCTTGGTAGTGAAGCAGGCAGTGAGGATTACTGGATAGAGGTGAAATCTTCTACACCAACCAGAAAATTGCAGCAGCCCATCTTCCACAGAGCAGATCTGCTGGTTGTCCAGCAAATAAAACAGGCTTCAGAAAACATGTGGGTTCAGCAGCTTCTGAATGGATTTTCAAGTAAATTTTTCAGCCTGGGATGTAGAGCTCTGTTGGACACGAGATGAGACCCAGATGATCTTCAGACATGGTTACAAAAGAAACTCTTAAGCAGGAGGAATCACTGTCCAGTGGTGCTGATCCTCAGATGGCCTCTCCTGAGTAAAAGTGCTGCTGTTAAACACACAAAAGCTGTAAGATTTGCTGGATAAATTGCAATTCACTTAATTATCTACATTAAGCTGTGTGCAACTTCCCAGGAATGCAACAACAGCAGGTCAGTAAAGGGCTCTGTGCTGTTGGCAGGAGGTACCAGCCAGGGGGAGGCAGCCGAGCCTCTGCACCCTCTATCCAGCTTTAAATAACTGCACCATAAAGGGCATGGCTGGGACAGCCTCAGCTCTCAGCCCCAGCACCACCCCCTGGGCTGAGCCCCCCTTCTGCCCAGGGTACCCTTGGGGAAGAAATCTTTGCTTTCATGGGATGATTTTGTCTATGGGAAGTGCTCAGTACTGGGGGGGATTCTGCCCTGCTGCCCCCAGCCCAGCCGAGTAACACCTGACCTGTGCTCATGTTCCTTTTGTCTCTGTTTGTTTCCACAGCAGTGGACCAAACCCAGTGGTTTTTCCTCAATCCAAACAACAGTAGGTGCTTAAACAGTAAAAAATGAACCCCCAGCTGCCGCTTCTGCTTCTTGCATGAAAACTGCTGCATACATATTTACTGTGCTGATTAAACAGATCTGCTGCTCTACAGTCGAACAGGGAATTAAAGCACTGTATTTTCAATTTTGTTACCAAATTACAATTCATAAATATTTGGGAAAATAAGGGCATTTACATACACCATTAGTGAGAGTGCAGTTGCTGTATGACTGCCACTTGCTATCAAAACCCAGGGTACCATGGTATAAATAATGCTCAGTTCACAGCAATATCCTAAAATGACAGCACACTGAATCTACTTCTTCTGTCAGGATATATTTTATTAAGGGTCAGTATAAACTTCAAAAAAAATAAACTTTAATAATTTGTGCCACTATCTACCCAAAATAGCAAGAGTCTCTAAATTGCACGTAGCTGAATTTTGAAATAGTCAGCTTCCAGGCACAATGTAAATACCTGCCACTTGTGAGGCCATCAGGTAATTTAAATTCATGAGAGTAGCTATAAACATGCACTGAAGTTCTCAGTGGAGAAATGTAGCCCTGCATTACAGGACTAAATCCTGAAAAATATTGTATACAGTATTTTGGCTCTTTCATTCATGTCAACAGGTCGTTGTAAATGTAGATGCATGAAAAACATTTAACATCTAAAAGTTCTCTATACTTAACCTTTCAGCTAAAAAAGTAAACTTTTCAGTAATTACTGCAGTAGTGTTTATTTCAAACTTGAAACTGATTTTCCCAATCAGCATTATCAAGCCATCCATAAGTGCACACTTTCTATCTTGATGATAAATGGAATATCCACACAGTTATTTAAGAGTGAGCTGTATTAGACAAGCAAAATGTTTAAGAATTTTCTGGACAATGGAGGTAGGAGTGAAAAATTCCAGATTATGCTACATTTTTTGGTCTGCCTCTGTCACCACAGATTTGCTTCTACTTTTATCTGACAAAAGAGATTTTCGGTTATATTTTCACTCCTAAAACTCTGTTGTGATAGCATACCCCACTGTGTGGTAACAATCTAAATAATATATGTTTAAATCCAGCATTTTAGCTGTCTTCGATGTGGTGAAAACACTACATGGTTGAGCCAGGAAAACCTATTAGTGCAAGCATAATTTGGAGTATGATTTATCATGCAAAAATATGAATCTGTAGCTCCTACAGAAAATCAGCAGGATTTTTTTACTTTACAAGACATTCTGGACTATGAGAACACCACACACAATCACACAGTTCCTTCATTTTGACAGGGACAGTCTTCCACAATGTGCAAAATGAGGCACACACTCTGTTGTGGTCAGCAGGTCTGTTACACTGGTTAGCTGTCCCATTCTCCATTATTCTGATCGTTGTCCTCCTCTTCTTCAGAATCAGCAGACACCTTCTTAATTCTCTGCATGGCTGCCTTAATGCTTCTCTCTAGCTCATTAGGGGATCCTTTGCTGCCATCTCTGTCAGGATCTCGATTCACTTTCCTTAGTTTAACCCCTTGCCTGATGGCAGAGAGGATGATGTCCTTCACAGAGGTGTAGGGATTTGGCTGCTCCACTTTGCGAAGGTGAACTTCACTGCGCTTCAGAGAAGCCAGAACTTCATCCATGGAACCTGCAACACATCCAGCTACTGTTACCAGAAAAATGAGACAACCACACTTAAGAGGTATGAAGCCCTACCCAAGTGCTCAGGGCTCTTCCTTTAATCTGTGCTAGTGCTGGGATGGTCTGTGCTGGCACAGACTCTTTCAAGCTCTGCAACAGCAGGCACTGGAACTGCTTTTAAAAAGGAGTTGCAGCTTTTATATCTTGAATTGAGAATCCAATGCCTCTTCATCATTATATAAGGCTGTGCTCTAAGGAAGAAATTATACACAAAGGACAACACACTTTTTCATTACAACTTTATGGGCTTTCAAAAAAATTTCCCTGAACCAAAAAAATCTCTTGCATTCTGTGTTATAAACAATCCACCATCCCTCCTAGCTTGCCCAGAAGCCTGCTGAGACCGCCAATTGCATTTTTGCTCAGCCAAGAGAAAAATGAAAGGATTTGAGTAGAAGGGCTTTAAAGTGCACCACTGAAGTCACTGGAAGCCAGATCAGGCCATATGCAGGCAGCTCTGCATGGACTTAGGAAACAATTCCTATTTTACAACATGATTTAGATCTCAGGTGTATGTTTCTGAACTGCAGACCATGAAGGAAACCATACTGAGAGTTTCCACTAGACCTCCTGATACACACTAATTTGTGTTTTACTCCTGCTGGACTCCGCTGCTTGCTCCAGACTGTCAGACAGGGAGGCTGTTTCCCCGGACAGCAATAGGTCCAGACCATCTGTGCCTCACAGCTAGAAATATTTTTGCCATGCACAGTGCACACAAGGTTATGGGATTAACATCAACACTTGAAATGTAACAGTCTGCTAAATCCTGTGGTACCTTCACAGACGGAAAAGGATCAAGCAAAGATCCACCAGATTGCCTTACAAAGCCTACAAGTAAGAGAGTCTGAAGTCTGCTACCTAAATGGGCTGCCTGGTAAAAGATTAGTCAAACAAACAAACTAATTACAAAAGAAGCCTTTCCTGGCTTTTAACACACAAAGACATGAGTAGCCCATAACTAAAACCAACATATTTATGAAGCTGTTTCAGTGAGTTCCTGTGGTAATTTAGCAATTACTGTTACAGCTACTGATGATGGCTTTCTTCAAGAAATAAGTGTAAACAACTAAACAGATCTCTTCAATAAACAAAAAAATACCTTTTCTTGTCCAAAAATAATGAAAATACATCAATGTTAGGCTGTGAATGGCATTAAATACTAGCTATCAGAAAGGCTGTTCCAACAGTAATCAGACTACTCTGGTGTACAACTTCTGTTGCTAATCAAGGCTTCTTAAGAGTATCTGTGGTAGAGTTTATCCCATGGATATCCCATACTGAAGTCTGCATTGGATGCACAGTAGTTTGCCATGGTAACTCAACTGTGTCTCAGCCCTTCAGCTGCTTGTACTTCCCCACAGCTTGGAGAACTCAAAATGCTGAACTTCCTCTGGTATTTCTGCCTGTGGTTTGCCTCTGAACTGATAGGATACAAAGGCTGCTTGGATGTATTGTGAAGAGTTAAAAAGGAAAAGGAATGTACCACATTTAAAGACACTGTTCATTCTAGCATAAGCTCCATTGTGAAAAAACAAAAAAAAAATTGCAGCCTTCCAGATTAGATCAATCTCTCTGACATAGTCAAAATATCCGCTCACCCCACAGACAAAAATAAACCTGTTAGCAGGATGCACCCAGTGCAGCCTGGGAGGCTGCTGAGCTCTATTCTCATTCAAACTACTCCTACAATTGCCAAGTTCAGCCTTCAATTACACCTGCATGATCCTGCTAACAAAGCAAAAGTGTAACAGAGCAGAATTTCTTCCCTAGGAATGTATGCCAAAGCTATTCACCTGCCCTTCAAATCCTGGTTGAATTCTGCATGAATTCCCTCCCTTAGGAAACCTTTATTTAGAAACCAAGCAAATTTTGAGTGGACAAAAGCTGTGCACACCTCAGAAACACAAGCAGCCCAATTACCAGCTCTGTAGTACATACATCATGAACACTAAAATGTAGCTTTAGTACAGCTACAAATTTACCCACATTGGTCTTCTGACTGGAACATCAGGACTCTGTGAAGTATCTCAAACAGGAAACACAAATAATTGTTACTCATTTAACAACCTGAGCTATGGTCAGTGTTATTTTATGCAGTTTCTTAGACTAAGCTTTCCAGGAGCCTCATTCTCCTGATCAAAACTACACACTATTCCTGTCCAGAAGCAGAGGAGGGAGACAACAAAAATACAGGAAATGCATTAGAAAGCACCGGTTGATGTGGGCCTACTTACCTATGCAATTATTTATAGACCTCCTGGATGAGTCATCCTGATTGTGCAGTGCAGGGCTTTCTGAGGGGCTATCAGAGCTGAGGGGAAGTGGTTTATCCTCTGTTGCTGATGGTGTTTTTAACTGGAGAGGTAGGGGGGGAGGTGGAGGGGGCAAGGGAGGAGGTGGTGGAGGAGGAGGAGGAGGAGGAGGAGGTGGTGAGCATGGAGGGACCATCAATTCCTCGCTGTGCTTTTGTTCCTCTGTGTCACCATCAGTAACAAAAATCTGGACAGGGATGTCTGCTGGGGCATTCTGACATGATGCTTTTGGTTCCTTGTCTTCTACAAGCAGAATGCTCTGCGGCTGCTCGAGAGCTGCCCTTACTCTTGGTGGGGGTGCAGGGGGCAGAGCTGCTGGGGCTGCCCCTGTGCTCGAAGCAGGGGGAGGGGACAGCACCACGGCCTGCTGAGGGATGCCTCGTGGCAACTTGGGACTGCGAGGCTGGGGACGAGACGTCTTCAGAACAACATGAGCTGGACACTTCTGGAAAAAAAATCGTAAGGCAGGAGGTCACATCTCCATTGGACAGGCCAAAACATCAACCCCAATAAGAGAAAAAGCCACAGAGCACAGAAATGTCCCACTCACAAATTCAAGCATAAAATTCAACCCTGAATGAATGTAAATTAATAATAAAGCATTTGTTTCAAAGCTATCTCCTCACCTATATTCTTTGCAACAGAGTCCACACCTGGAAACTGCATCTTTAGTAGATTTAATCCCCTTTACTCATTACACATAACCCTATCTTAGGCTGTCCCAAGGGTTGTCTCTGATTGGGACCACACATGTGAGCTATGGCTGCTTTCTGACATGTTCTGACACCACTTAGGACTACTGCAGTTCACAGTACTTGCCTCCCTGAATACTTTCAGCCTCTCCAGCGTTTTCTGACGTTCCTGGCTTATCCAAGCTTTTTTCTTTTTCTCCTCTTCTTTTTGTTTGTCTCTCTTCTGCATTAAAACACAAGTAAGTGAGCCTTAGTGTGTGAAAACCAGCAGCTGCCAGACTCCCCAGGGCTGCTGTTTGGTACTCACTATCTGGATGCTGTGGTGCTGCTGGAAGCGCTTTCTGCTCTCCTCTGCCTGCTGCAGTCTCTGCCGGTGGCTTGCCTCACACTGATCCTGGGGGAAGAGCAGAATTCATGCAACTCTCAGTCAGTTCACACTTCCTCTGCACCAGCTCTGCCAGTAACTCCTGGGCACCAGCCACTAAACAGCAACCATGGTTGGGTTCTTGGCAGTGCCAAGAAAGATGGCTAAGCTCAACTAGTGCCAGATGTGAGACCCTGATGGTGAAGTCTGTGGGACTCCTTCATGGCTAAAGCCAATGTTCTCCTAATCAGCCACATTTTTATTCATGCTGCAGCAAAAATGTATCCAGATGTGACCAACCCCTCTGTCTTACAGTTTAGTTAAAAAAAAAGAAAAAAAAAAAAGAGAAGAAAGGGAGATGAAAAGAAGAAACAAGCTCAT
Organism: Emberiza elegans; assembly: GCA_024865655.1. NCBI lineage: Eukaryota > Metazoa > Chordata > Aves > Passeriformes > Fringillidae > Emberiza > Emberiza elegans. The sequence continues at coordinate 10,042,293 of JALJVW010000398.1, forward strand.
GCAAAGACATGAGGAAGAAGGCAAGAAGGAAGCTAGCAAAGCACTACAAAAATACAAAGCTACTTTTCCCCCTCTCCCTCATTTGCCATAGCTCCCAAGTACAAAAGGCAGAGAAGCAAAGGTATGGGAAGCACAAGAATGCCTAGCAAGGATACTCCCTGTTAGTAACAAGTGCCACAGAGGATCTGCAGGTTTCAGTATGTTCTCTGGGAGTTGCTTTTTGTCTCTGTACAGAGGGGGATTATCCACATGGCTGGACAAGCATTTGCAGACCATGTGGCATTTGACTTCAGTGTTATACAACCAATAGACAGCAATTAAGTAAATGAAATCAGAAGCAAAAGAAGTGTCTGCCAAGGAAGCAGTTGCAAGCAAGACACAATGATGGCTCACAAAACATTTCCAATGTAATTCCAAGTTTCTCCAGGCTACTGAGAGATAAAAGGTCAGACAGACTTGAAACTAAACTCTGCTCTCTGCCCCAGCAGAACTGCAGGTGTAAGGTAAACTCCTCTTACTGGGAAGATTCACGAGAGTCAACTTTTGTCTTCCTAGTGTTCTGCTCTGATTGGGAAACAAAGGAAAAACTGCCCTTTGCACAGAACTGAGAGGCTGGAGAGAAAACTGCAGCTGTTAAAGTTTCCCTTTCCTCCTGTTCAAAGGTAAAGTATCAGTGTGCAGGTTCTCCTATCACTGCAGCTTCCTCCACAGAAGGTCAGTTTCCTCCTCTACTGCAGCTGCTTTGGAAAAGGCTGCTAGGGCAAAGCTCCAGCTGGCCCCACAGGACTCTGGTCTGTCCCATCTAGCTGATGGGAGAACACCTGGGTCACCCAGGTAAGTTTGTGCTCTCTTTCCAAGCCAGACACACTTGCACCACACCACGGAGTGTAAAATGTTAAAATCACATTGCCCCTCTTTCTGCTCGCAGGCCTTGGCACTGAGTCACGAATCATCTTGCACACTCCACCCAAACTTCCCTAATTGTTTCCTGTCCATCCCTCGTGAGTCAAGACATCAGCTGAAGAAAATGCACATCTCCAGGATTGCATTTACTTTTTTGTTCCTGAGGTAGGCTCTCCTCGCACAGACAGTCCCACGCTTTGTCTCCAACTGCTTTGTCTTCTGCCTCAGCACCGTCATTGCTGACAAGTTAGCGAAATGTTGTCCCATGCTCTGTTCAATGACCTTGAGCTCCTCAGGATTTTCACATGTATCATAGTAAACAACTTCATCCTGTTTCTCTAAAAAGGCATTTGGCATTTTTTAAGAAACCAAAAATTGCCACAGTTATTTAAACATTTAAAGAGCTAATGACATTTTCAAAGCCACTGAAGGCAGTGAGTTAGTTATGAGTAAGTGTAAAGCTCCAGAGCCGAGCTGGGTCCTTCACAGTCATATGCAAACATGTCACGTTACTCACAGGGCAGCTTTGCAGGATCAAATTTATGCTGTTAGCATTTGTTATTTAGCTTCCTCTTTCAAATGTCTCCCTGTGTTCCAACTCCTACCTTCACCAAGTGGAGTTTTTCCTGGAAAATCGAAGACTCTTCTGATCAACACTGGGTGTCTTATTTTACTATTTACCATGCTTCAGTTATGTAACAAGTGGCAGCAATGTTTACCTCACAGTGTACGTGGTAACAGAGAATTCATAAATACAAATAAGAACACAACTGGTGCCTAACTTGGTATAACTCTCACAAAGAGACACTTAAACTGGAAGACAGTAGTGTTCAGGTACCATTCTAGCTATAACCACCTCTTTTTGTCACTAGAGGATACATTTTGTAATTTCTACATGCTAGATTAGAATAGATGATGATGAATTACAGGACCTACTTCAGCAGGTTCATGATACTCAGTTTCTGTGCATAGATCTTGCAGCTATTAGAGCAGTTAAGCACTGTCAATATAAATTACTCCATGCTAAACCAGGGCATGCACATGTCACAGCTGCTAGCAAGATGAGCAACCACTGTGGCTTTTTTTTAAAACTTGTGTTATCAAATTAGTGCCTAATTAATTAAAGTGTCTAATTAAAGACAAAATATCAGATGGTACCACAGCATTAATGTTTTCCAGCAATGCTTTCTATTAGCAAGACCCAAGCAATGATATCCTTCTTTTTAATTGAAAACAGAGCAGGCTATGTCACTTCTGTGTTCTGAACATGTGCCTAAATAATATTTTATTCTCACCTTTAATCTGTCTCTTTATAGTGTCCAGCTGTACAATAAGCAGCATCTCTTCATGTTTCAATACTTCAAGCTGTACATTATATAATTCCAGCTGTGTTTCATAATACTGTATTTCCAGCTCCTCCACTATACTTAAATTCTCTTCTTGTTCACCAAGATTCTCCATCTGTAACAGAAAATAAAAAGCCTTAGTAACAAAATATGCACACATGAAACATGTCTGGATGCACAGATGCCTATAAGGAGTCTGGTCTAACTGGCAGCTGCTTTGGTAAGGAAAACAACAGTGCATTAGAAATGGCTTGGAGCAGAAACTCAGAGGAGCAGAGAACCTTATTAACCTTAAGTATAAATTTACTTTCATTTTACCAGGAAAGACCTCATTATAATCTGTACAAATGATACTGCTCCTGAAAACAATTATACATGGTACAATACGCTACTCTTGGAAAATAAATATCAGGTACTCCTAGCAGCAGTTACGTGGCATCAAAGATTAGTATTAAATAAGTATCTTAATTTTTCAGTGTCCTCTGAAAATAATATCTGGTCTTTATCTCCCTAAAATGAAACAATTTCAAAGATTATTATCACAAATGCTCAAAAGATACTTGAAGTCTAAAAGCATGTATGTTAAGCTTTGGTGAGTGTCCTCAAACATGCAGGAGCAATTAAAAAATTGTAGACATGCATTTTGCACAATGTAAAACTGTGCTGAAAACCTAAATTGTTGCATAGACAGACTTCAAAAGCCTACTCTCATGACCATTTTGGTAGGTTTTGATCAGCCCTGCAAAGAACAGTGACAGAAAAGGAGGCTTTGTGAGGTCTTACAAGTTTCTGAATGCCAGTTCTCTTCTGTTTCAGGCACAGCTCTCTCGCCCTCAGATGCTGAAGGGTTTCTTTTGCTAACATGTATTTCAGGTTTTCTAGTCGTGGCAAAGCTGATGCCCAGGTGGTTTTACCAAACCTCTCCTCATCTTGCTCCATCTGTTTGTGCATTGCTGTAGATTAAAACATGGCAGTAAAGCATGAGAAATGCAGTGTACTAATAGCCCTTGTGTGTTTCTGAAGTATTAAAAATGCTAATCTTATTAAACTATTTCTGAAGCTTTAGAAATTACAAGATGACAAGGTTGAATTTGTGACCTTATACATGTAAGTAAAATACTTCATTGCACCACGGAAATACACCCTAACAGCTGCACAGCAACATATTCTGTTCACATGCTGAAATCCTTGAGGCTTGCACATCAAGCATTAAAAGCACCCATGGTTTTTGTGCAGAGGTTTGCAGCTGTAAATCTCAGGCAAGTCAAATCCAAGTTGTAAACCAAACTGGTTAAAAGATATAAATCTTAAGTGAATAAAGTATTTCTTTCTTAAGTTGGACACCTCATCTGAACCTCAGGTTCTGCACAGAGATAAGAAGAGCTCTCAGTCACTTAAGTTAGGTATTTATACAACCTTTTGTGAAAGTCATTCTCATTACCTGCCAGAGCCTTTACAGTTTCCTTGAAGTAGTTCACTGTGATATCCTGAATGGAGCACACAGCACTCTCGGCTCGCTTAGTCCATTCATCAGCATCCTTCTGCAAAGCTGCTACTCTTCTAGGCCCCAGATTATCATACTGCAAAGATTTCTACAAGGACACAAAATTCTCAGTTACCACCTGGTTTCCACAGAGGTGCAGCCACACTATGCTACACTTGGAGACATTTCAAGAATGGTGGCAAACATAACCTTCCCCTCACCTGTCACAGAGTGAATCACTGCTCATTCCTGTTTCTCATTCTCTAGGCTGATTCAGAACCTTTGTTCCCCAATCCTGACCTCACATTTGGATTAATTTACTTCTTAAAATATTTTTTGAACTATCATCTTTAAAATTACATCCAACACAAGTGTTTTTTATTGTTACTAAAAGTAACTCTTCTCTGTGCAATGTTCTCTTCTATTTTTCCCCACGTGTTGACAGCACATTGCACCAGCAGGTTCTCCAGTTTGGCAGCTCTTTCACACAGAACAGGGATACAGAAAAGAAACATAAGAGAATGTTTTCAAGTCCACCAAGGAGACACAGGAACAGGCCTAGTATTCAAATATATTTTAGAAGAATTATATTTCAAATGAGCCTAAATATCTCTTACAGGTTTTATTTAATACAATTTTTTTTTCATGCTTTCCAATTTCCACTTTAATTTTCAGAACAGCACACTGAACATTTTATTGTCACAGCTTTAGACCTTCAGTATCCAAGCACCTTAATCTAAACTTAAAACTCTTCTGCTCTCTTTGAGAACATTAACAGCTCACTTTAATTTTAACACACTGTTTAGGGAAAATCAACATAGTAAATGGCTGTTGTTTCCAGGGGCATCATAACTTTCAGAATGTGCCTCCAGTTTAAGATGCACATAAAACAAAGTGAATGCAGGGACAAATGATATGTTTTCATCTGCAGTTCTAGCAGGTTGTAGCAGTAATAGAAAACTCCTTTGAGCGGGAAGGTCTCCTCCACAACTGAGTTAATCTGGTGCATCAGCATTCCTGGGGATGACACCCTAAATGTGAAAAACTAATCCCATGGGAAGGTGGCACAACCAAGACTACTTATATCACAATAAATCCAGCCTCCCAGAGAGTAAACCCCAGGGAGGTGGAGCCTGGGGATATTCTCCTTTTAAGTGGGAAGTCAGCTGCAGTTCTAGTCAAGCCATTATCATGGACTCAGATCCTCTGAGAGTGACTCTGCCCTAACTCTGAATTTGTCAGTCATGTTTGGTGGCTTAGCAGAGGAGAAAAAAAGCAGGTACAGCGAGAAGTAGGGAATGTTACATGATTTGAGCCTGAACTGCTCCAAGAGCAGCTGATGCCCCACTGTGTAGCTTGGCCTTTCACTTTGTAAAGGCAGACTTACCAGGATTTCCAGTTTGTACAGTGTCGCCAGCTCTCGCATATCTCTGAAGGGCTGCAGCAAATACTGGTAGAATTGTGTTGCCATGGTGACCAAATCCTGATAAGCTTCATCTTCTTCTTCATAAACCTTCATCAAAGCCACCATTGTGTCAGCACTTTTATGCTGCTGCAGAACCTAGTGGGATAAAAGGTAAATCAGCCACGGCTGCTTTGCATTCGTGTGCGCTGGATGCTGCCAGGCTCCAGACCTTCCACAGCCAACACTTCCCACTGCACAGAAGGCCTGTGCCAGGCATTCTGCAGCCACCCCAGGTGAAAACACCTCCAATTCCACACTGTTAGAGGCACTAATTGCTGCACATTCCATCAGGAGCCTGCAAAGAGCATCCTGCCTAGGGCATCTACCAGAAATATTCTAATAACTGTGAGCAGGTGACTTGGTTGCTGCTTTTTATAAACATAAATGGGATTCTTGGGAAGTCTGTACTGGAAGGACAAGCAAGGTATTCTTAAACTGGCTGTTGCATTGCTTCCACAATTACTAAATGCCTGCTAATGAGTTTCTGGATCCAGAATTTCTGACTTCAGGCACAGAAAAAAACAGACTGGCATTTACTTCTGATACACCCTGCAGTTAAATTCTTTTAACATTTGTATAATTTATAATAGCTAATTCTAACCTCAGTTCTAGTGCTATTACACTTTGTAAGTCACAATTCTTCCACGGAATTACTGATTTTCGATACAGTAGGCCCTATTTATTTCCTTCTATGACAAAATAAAAAGTTGGAGATTCCCCTCAATTGCATTTGTTTACTGGTACCAATCAAAGCTTCAATGGTTTTTCTTTGACACCAGCTGGCAGAGCCCATGGCATGCTCTACATGCCAGGACAGTGAGCTGGCTGAGAGAACACAGCTAAGTTCCACTGAGACCTTCCTGGAAGGACAGTGTGTGCTCTGCAGCTCCATAAAGAGGGAAGGGGATGGGAGGGGGGGGGTGTGCCTCCAGGAGTGAGAAAAGGCGCTACAAAAAATAAGCCTGGGCTGTGTTGTGACTGGAAAGCACTGAAATTAAACCATCATGTTTGTTCTTGCCAGCTGAGTCTGGGTAAGACAGCAGAGTTCCCATGTATGGAGGAACTCCCCCAGGGAAAATCAGTGGAAGTCAGCTCAAGGGCATTTCCCACCCACCCTGTCTGCAGGCCTGGCACAGGCGGACAGGGGAACAAGAGAATGTGAACACGGCAGCATTCCTGATAATCCCATACGTGCAACAGCCTCTTGGGCTCCCCAGGAGCTTGTGGCAGCTCAGACACAGTCCTAGGGCCCACCTGCCACAATTTCAGTCTGCTTTTGCCCCACTGTGGAAGCCAAATACAAATGCAAGAGCTGACTTTCTGATTCCTACTCTAAAAGCAAGAAGTGAGGGTCATGCTGCTCCTGGAAGATGCTTAGAGTGAGTAGAGGAGAAGTATTAGTGAAGGAATTAATGCAAAAAGCAAAAAAGGATGCTCTGGTACTTCAGGTTGGTTTAATGTCTATTTCTTGAATTTTCCATAACTTGGTCTAGACTACAGTATAAGGAATTTACGTCCCTGTTAGGCCTGCAAGTACAGTAGCACTCTACAGCATGTTTGGCCACGTCTAAAACATAGCTGGAAATCACAGAGTAACTGAGAGGCACCAAGCTGTACCTCACCACAAGCCCCAAAGAGCCACAGAGCTGAACAGGCTCGTGCTGCTTCCAAGAGAACGTGGTGGCTGGAATGTATTTCTAACTGGGCTGTGAACTGTTAGCCAGTGACAGACACTGACTTTTGTATACAACAAGGCACATGTTCATGTAAACTAAAGCTGTGTTTTTAAAAACAATGTCTTTCTGAAAAAGTAGTGTTGTTTCATCTGTTAAATACTGCAATAGGAAAGAGAAGGCTGAAGTCAACTGCCATAACTTCCCTCCAAAGCATGATCACTTTCATAAAATACCTTTCAGATTACTTTGCTAGAAAATAAGACTGTGAACAGGTACTGCAAGAAACAGCAGCACCACACTGCTGAGCCTGAAGTATCTGTAACGCGTCAACATTCCCATGTCCTAACTGCAACTCGGTCACTACACACCACCCTTTGAATTCTTGCTTGCAAGAAGGGGAAAAGATCCAGGAACACATCTATAGCAAGACGAAACCTAAGGCACCAAAGGAAGAAAGTTCTAACATCATCATTACTTCAATCAGTAGGGCAGAATTTGACACTTAAAAAAACAACAAAAACCCCCACAGAATTTCTTTGAATACAAACCACTTATTTGTATAGGACCAGGTCTTAAAAAAAGACTGAGAATTCCCCAGTTAAAAGCATTACTGCAAACATGTAGTCTGAGACCTTCCCAAGGAGGTTAGAAAATTAGCACATGATTGTATCCTCCTCTTCGGTTACTGTTCCACCCATTACCCAACACTGCTGGATGTTTTTGGCAATGTGTTTTTGTAGGAGCGCCTGCAGCTTAAGTAAGAGCCCCAATGTCTTACAGCGACTGCCCACTTGGACGTGGCTTATTCCCCACCTAATAAAGGTGCACTTCTGTTCTATTCCTTTATACACTTCCAAGGCCGATGACACTTAGTACTTCGGAAAGTGACTTTGTGGCTTCCAGGCAATAAAAAAGTTTTTGTGTAAGCACAAATCTGGACACTGGACAACACCAGGAGCGAGCTGGCATCAGTGACTTGGTCACCCTTGCTCACGTGAGTCTGGCGAGCCCGCCCCGATCGATGGAGTCCCGCAACAGCAGCAGGGACCGACTGCCAGGCTTCCCATGCAGCTCGCAGGGGAGCAGGGGGCGCCCAGCCGGAGCTCACACAGGCGCACCCATGAGCTGAGCAGCAGCCGGAACACTGAACACAGTCCCGCACCGAGGGGCCCCTGCCCTGCCCGCAGGGCTGGCCCGGCAGCCCCCGGCCCCGCACCCTCGGGCCAGCCCCGCTCCCCGGCTCCCTCCGCCCGCGACCGGCCCCGGGCCCGTACCCGCCGCAGGGCCTCCTTGGCCCGGGCCAGGTGGCCGCGCAGGGCCTTCCCGCGGAGCTCGTGCAGGCTCTCGAAGTACTCGTCGTCGCAGCAGCGGTCGGCGGCGAAGAGCGCGTCCAGCACCACGCGGGCGCCGCAGAGCTCCAGGGCCCAGCCCAGGTACAGCTCCAGCGCCCGGCACAGCTCCTGCAGCTCGGCCTCGTCCGGCGCGGCGCCGCCGGGGAACAGCACGGCCCAGAGCCCGCCGGAGGCCGCGCCGGGCAGCGCGGGCGGCAGCTCGGGGAAGGCGGGCTCCAAGCGCGGGCACACGGCCGACAGCTGCCGGTGGACGCCGCGCAGGGCCGGCGCCGAGAAGAGCCCGGCCCAGCTCTGCGAGGCCTGCTCCGCCGCCTCCGCCCGCCCGTGGCAGGTCACCGCGAACGCGCCCTCCGCGCCGTTCCACCCCACCAGGAAGCGGAGCCGCGGCGGCGGCTGAGGCTCGGCGAAGGCGGTTTCGCGCACGGCCACCCACCCCTCCAGGCTGTCGGGCTGCGGCTCCATCGCGACAGCGGCGGCAGCGGCCCCGCGGGCCCCGGAGCGAAACAGAAACCGAGCGCCGGGAGGGGCGGGGCCGGGGCGCGTCACCGGCAGCGCCCACGCCCATTGGCGGGAGCGGCAGGGGGCGGGACCGTGGATCGGGGCGGAGTCAGAGGGGGCGGGGTCGAGACAGGGGCGGGCCCAGGGCGGCCCGCACGGCGGGAGGGGAAAATAAACAGCGCTGTAATAAAAGAGCGAGAGGGCGGCCGGGGAAAGGCCCTTTGTCACCGGATCGGGCATGGCATGGGTGGGACTGGGAGGTAATCCCGAAGATCACGCTCCCACCCCTCTGCCATGGGCGCGGACTCCTTCCACCAAGCCAGGTTGCTCAGAGCTTCATCCCGCCTGGCATTCAGACCTTCCCTGGGCAACCAGTACCAGGGTCTCACCACCCTCACAGTAAAGAATTTCTTCTCAATATGTAACCTAAAACTACTCTCAATTTGAACCCATTCCCCCTTGTCCTGTCAGTACATGCACTTGCAAATAATCTTGCCCCATCTCCCCTGTGTGTTTCCTTCAGGTGCCGGCAGGAGAAAGTTTTGTGGAATAAGCCGCTGTTCCTGTGAGGAGCAGGGCACACACTGCCCGTGTTTGAGCCGCTGCATGAGGGGCAGCTTTCCTTCACGGCCATCGTTCCTGTGGCACTCACAAAATTCCACGAGTTGTTGTATTCTACAACACGAGGCAAACCCCACACTCCTTCCCCTTGAGCCTGAGCCCTGGGGCCCTGCACCCCCAAACAGCCCAGGGTGCTTGTCCTGACACCCAGCTCAGCCCCGAGGTCACCGTGCTCTGTAGAAATGCCACCCAAACGCTGCCTCACGGGCACCGAGGGGAGAAAGAGCAGCAGGGTGATGGAACAAGAGCAGTGGCACTGCCCTCTTCTTCAGGCCCTGTGTCCAAGGAAGAATGTAATTCACGATCCACCAATGTTATATTCCAGTCTTTGGAAGCAAAGTACTGCTAATTTTTTGAGAAATTAAGGCCTGTAAGATAGCATAGCTTAACACAAAGCAAAAGTAAGCTCTCGGTTGAAAAATTAATCAAATCTGTCAGACAGCATAAATGTTAACATTTCAGCAAGGGCTGCGTCACTTGTGTGAAAACACTTCTGCTGTAATCTCACAGATGATAGAAGCACTGTTAGCAGTAATGAGATCGTGCCTACATGGGCAATTAACTTGTGATTCCTCACCAAACAGCAAACAATTGCACTGCTAGAAAAGTGAGGAAATGACACAAAGATAATTGGGAAAGGAGGAAGAAGCAGAGCTGTGTCAAGATCTAATAGACATTGTCCCTTGTGGCGTCCCCTGAGCCCAAGCCATATATAATTCAACATGCTCAAACGTGCTTAAAAATCTCCTGCCAGCTGGGCTGGCTCAGTAACGTGTTCACGAGCAGCAGCCTGCATGTGATGGGCAGTTGTGGGTTTGAGCAGATTCACAAAGCTCCAGTGCTACAGCAGTCACACTAATCAGTGGTAATACACACCCTGTTATTTATCAGGTGGGCCCCTACTGAGCACAGACTGCAGGGATATGTTCCTGTGAAAACCTCCCTAGTGGGGCCATTGTTCACTTTCTTCACCATAATTTGCTTTCCAGAGGTCTGGCATACACACACACAGTGTATGGATGTGTATAATAAGCATAACTAATGGTATGATTTTTTTTCCTAAACTCTAAATTTTCTTCTTTTTTTTTCTAATATATGATCATGATTCCAATTCAGCCCCATGGAAAAGCTCCTGCTAATTTGAGAGGACTTTACCAGTGAGTGTTTGCAAAGAACAGAACAGGCACTTCCATTAAATTGTGCAACTCTGTAAACACATGTCCAGCCATGTGAGTTGTTTGCACATTTTGTGTATCCCACACAGGACACTCTGCCTAACACCCCAGCCTTGGAAATCACACCCAGAGGCAATGAATGCACTCTGCAGTGTTTATTAATACCACCTACAAAAGTGAGCAGGTACTCTGGCTTTAGTGGGGGCTCTCTGTGGCTGTTCTCAGTACTTCAGAGCCTGTTCTCAGTGTGTGACATTCATCCTGGTGACACTCAAGCAGCACACTGCTGAAGGACAGCCGGGGCACATCTATATTTGTGCCATTGCTCATTGCTGGCATGCCCCTATCTGAGCAAAGAGGCAGGGTAAGGTTACTGCAATAAGTCTCCCAGCTGCAGTTACAGGAAAGTGGCAAGGAATTGCTTTCGTGTGAATTAATTTTTACTAGGGGGAATAGAAGTTAACTTTGATGCCATCTGAGCTATCAGAAGAATTTATGACGTCTTAAGATAGAAGGCAAGTTTTTAGGTAGTAACATTCTTTGTTATGTATTTATGATAACTGGCGGTCACGGATCTAAACGTGCTTCATGTAATTTTATCTGTGCCTGCAAAGCAAGCAAACACTGAGCAATCATCTGAAAATCTTATTTAGGCAGCAGGATTGCAGACAAGCTTAATTATGCTAATTTTAATTTATTTCATTTCATTTTGGTAGGAAAAATAAATGTTAATTCACTTTTCTAATTAGTAGTAGCTTCTAAAGCAAGGCTTATTGTTTTAATTATGGGGAAAAAAGTCTTTGCGGGAGCCAGACAACATTTTCTGGTATGTGTTAAGACCTTTTCTCTGTTTAAAATGTTAGAATTTGCATGATTTATTTTATTGCCTTTAGCGTAAATAGTATTTCTGCCTAACTTTTTGTCCATAGTAGGACATTGCTAACTGTAGAATCCACACCCATGTCTGCAGTGCCAGAAGACAAACTCTGAACTTCTGTGTGGGTTTTCTTACAGATCTGTAGGACTGGACTCAGCCAGGGATATAAACCCAGAGAGTGCAAAATGTCTCAGTTTTTTTCACTGGTTTGGGAAGTTGCTTTCTACAAAGTCACTGATTGTCTTGATTCTGTTAGCTATGCAATTCTCAGGAAAATTAGTAAAATATTGATGAAATGAATTTGAGGTAATAGCAACTACTCAAAACTAACAGGACCATAAATAGTGGTTTGAAAGCAAACTTATGTGAAAGCTTATGCAGAAGCTCTGATAACACTGATGTCTGACTGATCTTTTGGCTTTTTTTCTTCTGTGAGAAAGTGATTTTAAAGCTTTCATATGCTTCACTTACCTAGGACTAGATGTAACTACAGATTAAGTGATATTCAGCTGAAATCTTTCCATGAAGTCTTTTGCTTGTGGTACTAAACTGCTGATGAAATTGATCTGAGTAGTTTTGTAGCTATGATTCCATTCATGCTGGTGAGCACTGAAGGGCTGTGGGGACGTTTCAGCTCAGAGAGAGCTCTGACTCTGTACTGTCATTATCACTGCTGTTAATGCAGGCTGATTGGGAAGAGTGGGCTTGGGAATCAGCATTAAATTGCCTTTGCACTTTTACTGTTATCCCACATGCATCTGCTTTATCATACAGCTTTGCATGTCACCTGCGCATGCTCTTTTCACACCTCCCTCCTTGCACAAAGCAGACACAATGTGCAAGGTTTGGGTCAAAGCAGGCATCTCAGTCCAGAGGTCAGTGGCCTGCCTTGCTCCCTAGTCACTGGATGCTGTATATGTTAAAATGTATATTTTCCACAGCACACGAGAAGCCCCAAAGGGCAGTATGTTTTCTCTGTGATATTTTTTTAGAAAGGACCCAAGACTTCGGCTCAAGTTTCAGTATTAAGAATGGCAACTTGAAAAATACAGAGCAGGACTTTCCAGGGCATTTACCAGTGTGTTCTGTGGCATCAGTAGTCACAACAGAGGACATTCTACATTATGCCTGACTGACAGTTCAGAAAACATGCTTGACAGCAGCTGAAGAGCGAGCAGGCTTCAAACCAGGCCATTTCCAATTGCACAGAACAGCACTAACTGTGCCTGAAGCACAGTCACAGTGTTTATCTGAGGACAGGACTGCTCTACAGCTGGAAATCAGGCATCAGGGTCACAGATGAGTTAAAAAACTCAGAAAAGAGGATGCACACCAGAGACAGCTCTCTGCTGTGCTTTGCACTGAGGTGAGAAGAAAACAAGCTTGCTGTGGCTTCCCTTCACTTAGGGAGTGAAGCTACTGACTTTGGTCTTTCCCATGCCTATCTCCAGGACCTGAGCAGTCCTCAGCCAAATCTGTTCTATCCATATACTTTTAAGCAAGAAAAACTCAATCGTGATATCTAAGTATGTAGCTAAAGATCTTTCTTATCTTTTACAAGCTTGAGTCTCATCATCTCAAAGGCCTCCCTGAGGATACCAATGTCATCCAGATCTGGCAGCACGAGAGACTATGAGACCGGCGGCCAATCACGACATCATTCAGCTTGCCCACCAGTCCCAGAGCCTAGTGACACTGAGACTGAAGGCCTGATCTTCTATCACATGGATCTTTATGGATCAAAGGAGAGGTTTGATATCTTTCCTGAAGAGCCCTCTGGTCGAGGAGACAGATCTCTGGGGGATACAAGACGGGAATCTGCACCGAGTAGTGAAAAAGTGCAGCGCCCACAAGAAGTTGGCTATGACTTGGAAAAGGAGGTTGCAGAGTTGGCTAAGATGTATGGACTCGATGAGGATAGAGAAAAAGAGCTTGAGCTTCTTGGAGGACATCTGGAGAAGGTGGAGAGCAGATGGCCACCAGCTCACACAGAAAAAGCAGGATTACAAGGCTCCATATATAACATATCTAAAACCAGCTCTTCAGTGAAAGATCCAAGTCAAAGCACAAAGCAACAAGGACTTCCTGATGAGGCTTCTCAAGGTGAAAACCAGACCAAAGCCAGAGCAGATGATGAGGCTGAGAGCAGCATATGGTCCAGAGGGGGGCTAAGCAGCGGTGGCATGTCAGATGAGTGGAACAGTCAGGCTGTCAGTGAGGAGGAGGAAGAGGAGGAGGAGGAGGAGGAGGAGGAGGAGGAGGAAGAAGCAGCAGATGTTTTTTGTTCCACCTGCAAGATACCAATCCGAGCTTTTGACAAACTATTTGGTGAGCACAAGGATCACGAGGTTGCTCAGCTCCCCAGTGCCATGGAAAGTGAAAAGGTGAGAGTAACACAGGTGTACTGTGGTGCCTCTAAAACAGTCTTCAGACACAGTAAGAATCACACTGGGTGTTTTGTAGGAGGAGATCCATAAAAACATGTGCAAGTTGGAGGAACAAATTGCTCAGATGGAAAATGTTGCCAGCCATTTGGAGGAAATCTTCATCACTGTAGAGGTAAGGCATTTTCTCTTGGGCTAACTTTATGGTAGTGGCATTAAACAGTTTTGACAGTCATACTGACATTCATAGTATTAGGTTGGTAATGAGGTACTTACAGCAACAGAGCACAGAGTTATCTTGGGGTGTGTCTAGACTGAAGTACTCAGGAAAACTCATCCTAAAGATTTTTTTTAAGTGGGCTAGTAAAACCACATTTATAATTTGCACAGAAGTTTGCATTCAGAAATAAAGTGACCCCCACTCAGGTCATCTTGGCTTTAAATGGCCAAAGAGCTGTGATCTAACTAGTCCATCCAGAGTGCAGCCCTTGTGTTCCCTCAGCTTCATTCACAGAAGTGTCAGATCCAGGCAAATCCTTGGACCAGCTGCTTCAAGCTGATGACTTCAAGAGTTGTGCTCCCACTCGGCTGCTGTCAGCTTGGCCCCAGGGGAAGGAGGTCAGCTGGCAGCAAGTTCAAACTGAAGCAATAACTCAAGGCACTGCAGTGTTTTCTCTGCTGCATGTGACACACGAGGACATCAGTGCCTGAACAGTGAGCAGCTGCTGGGACTGCTCCTTGGCGTGCCTGCTCCTTGAATCTTCCTTCCTAATGCTTCCTCCAGCTGTGAGTGAGGATACCAGCATTAGCTACCCAGCTCCCTCAGCACAAATCCATGGATCCCACTGAGTTGCCATGGTTTCTCTCGTGGAAGGATGTGCTTCACTGTGTTGGTGGAAATGCTTCTGAGATTATGGCTAGGATATATCCTAGCTGTGCTCCCTGGGTTTAGGTTGCTTTACATCATTGTTCCTCCTGTAATTTCTGTTGCTCTTATGTCTAGAACAAAATCCAACACTTTTGTGCTTCGATGGGGGGTAAATGATCAGAGTAAACCCCTAAAAATGCACATAAGTCAAATTACACCTTCTGTGTACTGGTACCGTGTCCTAGTTTTGTGAATTAAATCATGACATATTACCTCTATGGTAAGGAGAAGCTTAGGCAAACCAGAGTAATATTTTCCTCTGCATGACCTTGATGCCAAGATACAAACTTTCAAATATCTTGCAGGAAAATTTTGGGAGGCAGGAGCAGAACTTTGAGGTGCATTACAATGATGCAGTGCAAGTGCTTGCTCAGAAGTATGAAGAGCAGCTGGAAGCACTGGGAGAAGAGAAGAGGCAGAAGCTGGAAGCTCTGTATGAGCAGCTGGTCAGTTGTGGGAAACATCTTGACACCTGCAAGGAGCTGACAGATGAAACCCAGGAGCTTTTCCTGGAAAATGACAAAGCTGAATTTATGAAGGTAAAGAGTTTTAACTGTTGAAGTGCTTTTTGCTGCTTGCAAGTAGTCCCTGTCTGAGAAGTCCCAAGCTGCCTAACTGATAAGGAGAATTTGGGATGCTCAGTCCGTGGTGCTGTCACTGCTCCTCGTGCTTGGCATGGTGGCATTGACTTAGTAGGGCAACACAATGGGGGCAAAATGCAGAAGCAGAAGTTTGTAATTTGGATGCTCATTCATTTGTGAGTCACACTGGGGTTCAGAGAGAAGATATCTTGCTGAAATGCTTATCTGGGGAAACTCTGGAAGCACTTAGTGTTCCTTGCCTTGTGCAGGCTCAGCTCTCTTGCTCTATTCTGGGCTCACAGCAGGCAGGCTGATGTAATCACTTAGGAAGATGTTTCCTTTTCTTGCTCATTTTGCAGGAAAGTTCAGCTGAAATATGTCAAAAGCTCCTGCAAAGTGATGGATGAAGTCCCACTCTTGAGGTGGTGTCAAAAAATATTTTTCTTTGGCAGGGAGAAAAATAATTGGAGAAAAAAATCAGAATTTCCACTGATGATGTGATTGCTCTCACCTGAGCTATCCTGTGACTAGGGTGGGTGGGAACATTTCTGTAGCACAGTGACAGTAACTTCTGAACTGGATGACAAACAAGTCTCCTAACACCAGTGTACTTCTGTGGGTTAGTTTGCTATGACTCCAGCCTGCTGAGTTCTTCTTATGAGCTGACTTTTCCCATTCCTCTGCATCTCTGGAATAAACTTATTTTCTCCTTACCTTGTAAACAGTTTACATCATCCCTAAGAACCATTATTCATCAAAAAGTGAATGTTGGTCTTGAGCTCTCAGGGGCTTAGGTTTCTCCTGGGACTGTACATCTGTCCTCCAGTTACATGCACTGCTCAGACTCCCTCCAGCACAGATCATTTCATGAGTTCTTTTGCCCAGCTGATTTTGGTTTTTGTTTGTGAGGGATCTGTTGGCACTTTGGGAAGCAAGGAAGGAATTGGTCTAAAGTCTCGATGGGCAGACAGTGATGACTACCTGATATTGCTCATTATCTTTCTGTAAAGTCAGCCAAGATCTGTCCACTTCAATAGAAAGGGCTGGCTTTGTTCTCAGAGTTGGGTGAGAGCCAATTACTTCACTCCAAGTATTGCATCTGAGGCAATTTGTGTAAGACAGGTCAACAGCATGATGTAGTCTGACTCTGGACTTTTCTTCCTCTAACACTCTGTCTTTTTTTTCCAACAGGCAGCAGTAACCATGGTTGACAGGTAGTATCACAGTCTGGGATTTTGTGTCACATTTCTTCCTGCTAATTGGATGGGTTATTGGAGGCGCTTGCATGTTCTGGACTTAGTTCAGGCACACCAATGTTGTCTAAGCCACTAGAGCTATTGAAATATTTAGTATTTTTGTTTTAAAGTTAATCAGAAAAAGTTTCTCTAAGAAACTTAACACTCAACATTTGTTTGGATCCAATTTCAAGAAATCCAAAAGGAGAGTTAGAGCCTGAATAAATCAGTGTTTTCAGCTTAGTCATAAGGAAGTAATTTCACTGAGAAACAGGATTGCTAAAGCTCTTGAAATAACCACTCTGGATCCAAATGAGACTAAAATTGAGCTCCCTAAATATACTGTAATGGGCTTATTTATGCATTAATATAGTGGGGTAGAAAGTCAAGCTGTGTGAGCTCAGAACAGATACTGAAAAATATTGGAGCAATTGGAAAAAGTCTTACGGCACACTAAATCATGGGCAAAAAACACCCTCTTAATTTACTGTTACTGTTCATGGAAACACAGAGAAAAGATACCCCTTTCTTTCAAATTTACACCACCTAAAGCCACGAGGTCATGAATTAGTAATAGTGTAAATTCAAAATAATGGAAGCTATGGAGCTAATAGGGTGCTTCCCACAGGGAGGTGCTGGGCACACCCCACTCCCCTGCCCCTGCAGGAGCAGGGCACACCAGGGTGGCCCTTCAGCCCCAGCAGCAGCAGCCAGCTAGCTCTCTTTGGCATCTTGGGGCACTGATGACTACGTATCTCCAAGCTATAAGGCATGAGGAGGCTGAGGTTGTACAGCTGTGAAAATGGTGTTTTAAGGAAATAGATTGTAATTTGGAGTCTGCCATTCTCTTTAAAAATGGGCATCATAGACAGATACCTCCAACACTATGGTACTTCCAATTAGACATTTTTTCCCCCTACAATTACAGGCTGGAAGAATTCTTAAAGGAAGAAGTGAATCTAGAGCTTTCAACACTGCCAGACTTTGAAGAACGGGTCATAGATGTCTCTGAAGTTGAACAACTAATGAACTCCATTAATGCTATTCCAGGTACTCTTCCTAACTGATCATTATTTCACACCTATTTACATTTAAGTAAGGATATGTATTAAACATTACTTCTTTTAAAGGAGATCTGCAAAGGCAGAATTAACTTGTCCCTAGTTTTCCTTCTATTTTTTTTTTTTAAATTTTCCTATATATGCAGGGACACTGGAAGATATTTTTGGGGTTTTTTGCATTTGTTTTCAATATAAAATTACCAGAATTACTGCTAAATTGGGATTTCCTTGCTTTTGCTGGATGATTTCCTGGAAGACTCATGAAGATTACCCCCTTCTGTTGAGGGGTCAGGCACACTTAGTCAGTGATAACTGACTTACCTTGTAGTTGCTTGAACAAAATAGAGAAGAACCCCAGACTGCTTTAAATAACTTACCCAGCTTCTCTTGATAAACATATTTCAGTGACTTATTCCTCTGCTATTTAGCAAGCATTTTCCCCCCATAACCCACAGGAGATAGCACAGCATAAACAAATTTTGAATAACTAAGAAAACGCCTAAAATTTTAAATATTTTCTGGTGCATCACAAATATTCAGAAAGAACATTATTCTTTTTTTACACCCAATACTGTGTTTTCTTAACATAAAACAGCATTTAGCACTTGTTTGGCTGTGCTGATGCCCCCATGTTGTACAGATTTTCCCTGATCCCTGGGTGGCTGGCGGGAGTCCTGGCATGGCAGATGCTGGGCTCACTGGAGCAACCCTCAGAGGAAGGGTAGGCTGAGGTTTATTTATTTCATTGGTTTGACTTTGTTTTGAAGCAGCACTAGTTCTCACACATCAGTGACCTGATTACTATCTGCAATTGCAGAGTCAGCTCCTGTTTTTTCTCCATGTGGGAGGAATGGAGGAACATGACCCTATTCAGTGCCAAGGCTTTGTGCAAACACCTTTGTGAGAGGAGAGGTACAACAAACCATGATTATACATTCAAAAACTGACCTGTTTTTTTCCTCTGCAGCTCCTTGTGCCCCTGTGATCAATCCCCAGGCTCCCAATGCAGCAACTGGCACTTCACTGAGAGTTTGCTGGGGCCTCTTCTCGGATGACACTGTGGAGTGCTACCAGCTGTGCTACCAACCAGTGAGCAATGAGAGGCACAGTGATGGGCAAGCAGGTAAGGAGGCTGGGCCCCAAGGGACACCTCAGCCCTCCACTGGCAAAACCAGGTGATGCCAAAGTGCCTCTGAATGCCTCGTGCACTCTGTCTGCCACCAAAACTGTCATATCTGCCACCACCATCTGCTTTGTTCCTCTTCCCCTGCCAGGTCTGCCATGCTGCCAGCTGCAGCAGGACCCATCACAGGGGCAAAGACAGGATGTGGCAGCAGCAGGGATAGCAGGAATGGGAAGGGAACAGTGGATGGAGTCACGAGGATTTCTGGAGGGTGGGCATTGCATTAGAACATGCACTGTGCATCCACAGCAAAGCACAGTATTTTTAAAGAGCAAACCATCATATCATCAGCACTCCAACTGAAACCCCCAAATGATTTTACAGCTTATCTTAGTGCTAATAATAGGCTGTAACTCCCTAAGATGCACAGGCACACAAAAAACCACAGAACCAAAATGTCTCAGCCTTGTGACAAAACTGCCTTTCCTAATACTGTTCTTGCAGAACAAAGTGGAAGCCAGTAGAGTGCCAGTGGCCAGTTGAGAAAGAAAAGCAGAAATTATCCGAATTTTATTAGATGAAGAATGAGAAATGAGCAGTGAAATAACTTCAACTCTTGTCCCATCTGATTTCTGCAGCTTTAGAGGAAGGCATTATGAAACTGCCTGACAGTTGATCAAAGGGTGTGGAGCACAAGGAGCTCTCCTGAACTCAGCACCCAAAACAATGCACCCCAACTCCACTGTGTGTGATGCAGCTTTGGGAAAGAGTGGGCAAGTGTGTAAGGGCACTGTAAATGCTTTGTTGTTGTCATTTCAGAGCATACGCTAAAAGTCAAAGAAACATACTGCACCATTACTGATCTGTTGCCAAATACACAGTATGAATTTTGGGTCAGTGCTTTAAATGCCTCCGGAATCAGTCCACCAAGTGAAAGAGCAGTTTATGTAACAGGTAAAAATATTTTGTTCATACAACTTTGTAACTTTCATAGTGAAATTCAAAATATTCTCTGAATTTTATGCAAGTAATGCTTTCTAGGCACTTTCTTCTGATGTAAGCCTACTGACTGCATGGGAATTCCCTACTTTTATTTAGAGAGCCTATCATGCCAACCGTCCCTGTTTTAGAGTGGCAGAAACAGAAGCAGAGAGACAAAATAACTTATTTAAATGCAAGCATGTAGACCAGCTGTGAATAAGGTTCAAGTTTCCTGGTTCTGCCAGATGAATCCCAGCTCTCCTTTTATTGGTCTATAGATATTTTGTGGATTCACCTGTTATGCTGTTCTTTTTAACTGCAGTTCAGTCTAGGACACTGTGTGAAATCCTGACATCAGATTGAGCAAGTCAGTGTGACACCTTCAAGTGCTTGTTCCAGATGTCTTTGACATCTCAGAGCAGAGAAGAGATGCACCTTTATGACAAAATAAAACTAATGAAAGAAAACAGTTGTGTAATCAGTCTTTATGTTACTTCTCTGTTTAATTCTCTTGGGACCTTTATAGTCTAAATGAAGTCTTTAAAGAGTACTGTTAATCACTCTGCCTGCTGTTTATTGTCCATTGGGGAAACAGGTTTCTTTACCTACCCAATATTAGTAAACAACATTTTTCTATTTGTCTTCAAAGCATGTTGTTTGCAAACATCTTCAAGGAACAGCTCAGAATTGGTCTTTTCCCTACTTTTTAGCTCCTTCACCACCTATCATAAAGAAGAAGAAGATCCGAAGCTGTGAAAATGCAGCACTGGTGTGCTGGGAATCCAGAGACATTAACCCTGTTGATTCCTACACAGTTGAATTGTCCAAGCTGACAGATGAAGAAAACTATGATACTATTACTGAGTGAGTTACTCTTCTATTGAGCCCATGGCCTGTAGAGATGAAACCATTTCAATTGTGTGGCATCAGATAGGACTAAGAAAGGACCCATGGTCTTCTGGTGAATTTACATTTACAAACAATCCTCTTAGTAAAACTAGTTGTAAAATGTTAATCAGAAATTACTACATGAGAATTATGGGTATGGGAAAAGGGCAGAAGCAGATGTAAAAATCTGCAGGCTGTGACAGAATCTCTCTTGCCCTGCTACTGACAACTGTACAAGATAAAATGCTGTTGATTGGTTACAAGACATGTTGAAGTGTAATGTCTTCCTTGTTGCTCAGAAAAATAATTCCAAAGGCCTACCTTTGTTTTCTACCCTGTCGTTTTCCATGGATTTGTTTGTAGATCTATTGTTGGGATCCCTAACTGTGAAGTCCTAATTCACCTCCAGCCAACACAAAAGTATCACATCTGTGTCAGAGCCCAAAACCTGGGTGGCTCCAGTGAAAGAAGTGAACCTGTCCTGATATACACCACAGGTACTGTGCAGCTTGGAACAACTCCAGCAGCTTCTTGTAGCATCTATTGCCTTAACAGAAAGATTCCTCCTGGTTTCAATGGCCTCTGGACCAGGTCCTAATCTCTTAGATCTAATTACACACCTGGTAACCTTTTAGGAATGAAAAAAGCAACTTCTTGTAACAATAAGTGCATTGCTTTAGCTCTGTAATTTATATTATTGCTGTCTGGTGCATTTGGTACTTGAAAGTTACTAATTTCTAAACATTTTAAAAGACAGTTTCAACTCAACACCCACGTATTGCCAGGCTGCAAAGTACTGACACGCCAATGAGGAAAGTTCTAGTGTGATTTTACTTCAGAGATTACCATGTAATGCAGCTGCTGCTGGGAATTATGGCTGAGACAGCACTTTCTAGAGCCATTTAGCAGACATCAGTGCTCACCTTCATCACTGCTGCAACTTCACTGTTCATCTCAAATCTCCCATGCCACTCACACTTTACCTGTGTCTCTTTTGCCCTCACCTTCTGTGAGACATTTGAAAATTGTATTTATTCAGCAAGATGACCACACAAAGTTATGTTTTAGTAAAAAAAACCCTGTCTGCCACACAGCAGTGACACCACAGAAAAGAAATGCTCATCCTTAAATCCCTGGAGAGGAAAACTGTCATTGTGTTACCATCATTTGTGTGTATTCCAAGTGCTTAAATCAAACTCAATATTTGAAATTGCCCATTCTGTTTGCACAGCATGTGTTTGTTTTCAGCAGCACATGCCTGTAATTGCCCTGTCATTGTTTGTATTGTATTTGCAATGAAGTAACTTGCAGTTTGATTATAATGATTTCATTTGGGATTACCATGGGGAGATTAATCTTCTTGGAGTCTACATTATGCAAACAGCTGATGCAAATTGATCTGTTGGCTGCAAGAACCCACCTCCAACACTGTGAATGGCCTTTGATCCTTTCTGGGGTGGATAAACAAGCACCAACTGCAATCAGCAGCTGTGGCAATGGTGGCCACTCCTCGGGCCCCAGTGTGTCAGAGCTGCTCTGTGAAATCTCTGCAGGAAGAAAGGCAGAAACACAATCCTAGGCTGGACTTACTCTCTGAGGGCTGGTCTGCCAAGGGAGGTGCTGAAGCATGAGGGATCCTTTCTCTTCAAACTGCCCAGCATTTATGGGGATGGGTGAGGCCATGGAGAGTCCTCTAAGCCCCTTTTCTCATGTCAGTGATTAAAAATAAATTACTTGAAACCAGACAGGCCATTGCAGGGAGGACTCCTCATCTCTGAAGGCTTCCTGCACAATGCCTGAAGCTTTGGGCCCTGGTAGGGTTCAAAACCAGGCTAAGTCCCCTGCTTTTCACCAGGCTGAAACTAAACAGTGTTAAGCTGTAACACAAACATTTATTAGAAAAATTTTAAAATATGATCTTGTCCTCTCAATGCCAGCCACAAATTCTTTATAGAGCATTGGTGAATCTTTTTGTGGATCCAAATAACATTTCATCACACCCTTGCTGCAATTCTAATGTTATATGGAGATACTGGAGTTATCCTTGGGCATTTTCTCTTTCAGGCACCTGCTTCTACCTTAATGAGGACACAGCCCATCCTTTACTGGCAATTCTAGATGATGGATTTACCATTTCATGTGATGAACTGGAAAACCCAGAGTGTGATCTGCCTGTCTATGATAACAGCTTTACAAGGTATACAGGGCCATTTCAGTTTCTTTGGTTCTTTTAACAGATGCCAGGAAATGTCTAATGGGGCTTTCAGCAGCTCTGATTAATTTTTTGAGTTGAAATCTCTCTCTCCAGCTGCTCTTTGGAACTTGGAAATTAATGCAAATTCTTAAATAGGATTACAGATACAGCAGCCACAATTATGTACAAGCCTACTTACATGTCTGGCACACTGAGCTAAATTTGAACAGGTATTTAGGTGCCACAACAAATGCTAAGGAAAGGAGAGGGATCTGAAAACTTACCTATTGCTGAAAAATATAACTGATACTATTTGGACCAACAGGTATTACTTTCAAAAAGAATTAGGCCCTTTGCCATTGAAGTGAGAGACTAAGCTTGTCAAAATGCATTTTCAGTCAAAACCACAGAAACACCACATAACTAGGACAGACATTGCAGGATAATACAGGTCTATAATTTATTCCCTCCATGGAAATGCAGTGCTACTAGAGGGCTTGGTAGAAAAGAGTTGGGAGAGTGGTTATCCTTTTTATTAAAGCCATCATGGTAATCTTAAATGAGATTTCATCCCACTTCTATGGGATGCTTTTATGTTTCACATAAACAGCCAGAGATGGCACTCATCTCATTCAAAGGCTGAGGTTTTGGTACCACTATGAACTTTCACAAATCTCCTTCAAAAAAGATACTGAAAAAAGCAAGGAAAAAAAAAGAAAAATAAAAAAGAAAGGAAAAAAAAACAAAACAAAACAAAAAAAAAAACCCCAAAAACTCCCAAGGAAGTTACTTGGCAAACTATTCTTTCTGAAGTTTGTGTGGTCTCCTAAGTTTGGGTAGCTGATGTATTTCCTAACTGCTTCTTCAGTGCAGCTCAGGTTTGCCTTGGTGGCTTTGCAGCTTTCATTACTATGGTCATGTTTTGCTCACAGGTGGTTACCCATCCATTTTGCATCATTCCTTTTCCTTCTCAGGCTGTAGCAACACAGCCTCGAAATGATGAGTGCAGCTCCCTCTCAGCATTGCCTAGAAGAGCTCAGTGTCTGCCAGCAACATCCTTTTCTTTTGCAACTTACAGCTTTACACACTACCATAGAAACATAAAAGTTGTGTTTGAAACCTGCTGTCCCCCTTGACAATGACAGCTAATACACCATATACTTTTCCTAAGAAAAAGCTGAGGTGTAAGCTTACAGGACTCATGTTGCTCTCCTAAGAGTGTTTCAGAAGCATTTGGAGTGGGTTATTTTGCCCAATTTTCTTGCTTTAGAACCTGTGTTTTTGTAGACTTGCATCTTCAAAGCACCCAGTTCCTTTGATTTCAAGACCATGCCAGTAAATCAAGATGAAGGGTCTCTCTGTAGTACATTATCTTTGTCTCTACTAGACAACTTTCAAAAGAGTTATTTTCTGCATGGTTCCTATCATCCATTTCATGGCCCAGGTACCCAGCATATTACAAGTTCTCCTACTGTGTTCAATTCTTCCTAATCTCTCCAAACACAGAGGGAAGCAGTGTAGACAGATTCCCTCCTCTCCAGCTGCCCCAGGAACTTCATGCTGTTACAGAGCTCAGTTCCAGTGGTGAGTGACGTTCAAAACCCTGGGCTGTTGGGAAAGAAAATGCAAAATCTGTACATTTTTCCTCTGCTATGCTGGAGTTCACTAGAGCACTCTCTTTTCTAACAAGCATTAACTTTCCCAGAAAACCCAGGCACTATGGGATGCTGTTCTCCATCTTCCTGGAAGTGCCTAGGCACTCATTTCTACAAAGCAACCCACAAATAAGAACAGGGCAGGTGTCACAAAGAAACCTGCAGGCTGGGTATCAGCTCCTCAGTGTGGGGATTTCACTGGAATCAAAAATCCACACTGCACTGCTAAGGTGACAGCAGAAGTGGCTTTTGTTTATTGCTGTGTAATGTCCAGGCATATCCTTACCTGAACATATCTGAACACTGTAAAGAGAATTATAAAAAGCCCTGCCAAAAACACATATTCCTGTCTGTCTCCCACAGATGTATTGCAATCCTGGGCAGTCTGATCCCATTTCCAGGAAAGCATTACTGGGAGGTGGAAGTTGAGGAAGATACAGAGTCATTCAAAATTGGTGTGGCTTTTTGAGAACAAAAAAAAGATACTGAAAAAGCAAAAAAAAGAAAAAAAAAAGAAAGGAAAAAAAAACAAAACAAAATGGTCACCTGGGGGCAAACTATTCTTTCTGAAGTTTTGTGTGGTCTCCTAAGTTTGGGGCTGATGTATTTCTAACTGCCTTCAGTGCAGCTCAGGTTTGCCTTGGTGGCTTTGCAGCTCTCATTACTATGGTCATGTTTTGCTCACAGGTGGTTACCCATCCATTTTGCATCATTCCTTTTCCTTCTCAGGCTGTAGCAACACAGCCTCGAAATGATGAGTGCAGCTCCCCTTCAGCATTGCCTAGAAGAGCTCAGTGTCTGCCAGCAACATCCTTTTCTTTTGCAACTTACAGCTTTACACACTACCATAGAAACATAAAAGTTGTGTTTGAAACCTGCTGTGTTGACAATGACAGCTAATACACCATATACTTTTCCTAAGAAAAAGCTGAGGTGTAAGCTTACAGGACTCATGTTTTCCTAAGAGTGTTTCAGAAGCATTTGGAGTGGGTTATTTTGCCCAATTTTTCTTGCTTTAGAACCTGTGTTTTTGTAGACTTGCATCTTCAAAGCACCCAGTTCCTTTGATTTCAAGACCATGCCAGTAAATCAAGATGAAGGGTCTCTCTGTAGTACATTATCTTTGTCTCTACTAGACAACTTTCAAAAGAGTTATTTTCTGCATGGTTCCTATCATACATTTCATGGCCCAGGTACCCAGCATATTACAAGTTCTCCTACTGTGTTCAATTCTTCCTAATCTCTCCAAACACAGAGGGAAGCAGTGTAGACAGGTTCCCTCCTCTCCAGCTGCCCCAGGAACTTCATGCTGTTACAGTACTCAGTTCCAGTGGTGAGTGACGTTCAAAACCCTGGGCTGTTGGGAAAGAAAATGCAAAATCTGTACATTTTTCCTCTGCTATGCTGGAGTTCACTAGAGCACTCTCTTTTCTAACAAGCATTAACTTTCCCAGAAAACCCAGGCACTATGGGATGCTGTTCTCCATCTTCCTGGAAGTGCCTAGGCACTCATTTCTACAAAGCAACCCACAAATAAGAACAGGGCAGGTGTCACAAAGAAACCTGCAGGCTGGGTATCAGCTCCTCAGTGTGGGGATTTCACTGGAATCAAAAATCCACACTGCACTGCTAAGGTGACAGCAGAAGTGGCTTTTGTTTATTGCTGTGTAATGTCCAGGCATATCCATACCTGAACATATCTGAACACTGTAAAGAGAATTATAAAAAAGCCCTGCCAAAACACATATTCCTGTCTGTCTCCCACAGATGTATTGCAATCCTGGGCAGTCTGATCCCATTTCCAGGAAAGCATTACTGGGAGGTGGAAGTTGAGGAAGATACAGAGTACAGAATTGGTGTGGCTTTTGAGAACACTCCGAGACATGGTCACCTGGGGGCAAACAACTCATCCTGGTGCATGAGGCACATCATCACACCCTCAAGGTAAGGGCTGTGGAGGCTGCTGGTCTCTGACAGGAACAGCTCTTACACCTGCAGGCAGGGCAGCAGGGAAACCAGAGATTTTGGATCAGCTCAGACCAGGCACTGGGGCCTCTGACGTTCCACTGCTGTCCCTGTAAACTGGTGTTGGAAGGATACTGCATAAGCAAATCTTCCGGCTTTTTTTAGGGTGTTTCAGAAGCATTTGGCAAGGGTTATTTTGCCCAACTTCCCTGCTTCAGAACTTGTGTATTGGCAGATTTGCATCTTCAAAGCACCCATTTCCATTTACTCTGAGAGGGTGCAAGTGAATCAAGCTGAGAGGTGTCTCTGTGGTACATTGTCTCATTGAAATGAGACATTGTCACACTGAAACAAGAAATTGCAGGAACAAATCTGAATAACATCCGAGTTGCAGAATTTAGCTGTAAACATTACCAAAACCTCAGTGAGAAGACAGTAATAGATGTATGTAATCCAGAAAATACATATTTAGCTAAACCCAACTGGTTTTGATCTCTGTCCTACCTATGGCAGTATGTCACACCTGCCTGCAGAAATGCCAGCTCCCTCTTGCCTCAGCTGCACTGCTGGCTCTCCCCTGGACATGGTACATTACCACCACTGCCTTTGACTCTCATGACAACCTGGGCACCTGTGTGCACAAAGTGCTTCCCTTTGAGAGCCAGGGCACCTTCAGCTCTTTTGTTTTTCTCACCTGCAGGCACAAGTATGAATTCCTGCACAGTGGGATGACACCTGACATCAGAATTACTGTTCCCCCCAGAAGGATTGGCATCCTGCTGGACTATGAGAACTGCAGACTGTCGTTCTTCAATGCAGATATTGCCCAGCACCTTCACACATTCAACTCACACTTCCAGCATTACGTCCACCCCTGCTTTGCACTGGAAACACCTGGTATCTTAAGGATACATACTGGAATTACAAAACCCCTGTGGACTGCCCTGCCATAAGCTGTGTTCAGCTGCCACAGCCCTGTGTAACCTGCCCTGAGCGATGCCCTCTTTCAGCATTACCTGCATCATCACACTCTCTATGAACCAGCTGTTTCCCCCTAGTAAGAGCAAAGCAACCCTGACCCAAACCAGCTGCCAAGCCTGAGCCCTTAGTTTACATCCTCTTGGGAAGGACCTTTGCAAAAAGCCACTGTGGTCAACCAAGAGCCATCTGCATCCCAGATCACAGGTTCCCCCAACACCCACTTGAAGCCTAGGGAACTCCCCAGTTCCAAAGCAATCATTAATTCTACTCCTGAGTCTACTCAAGAGCTAAAAACTCAAAGAAAAAAACAGCAAAAGGCATAAACACTGTACAGCTGCTGGAGCTGAAAACACTCCAGTCATGAAGCTGATCTCCCAATCAAGTGTTCTTGTTGTGACACAAGATAATCAAATATGCTGCCCCTATGTTTGTGCCTACATACCCAGTGGGACTTTCTGGAATACCCAAGCCTGCATTCCAGTCTCAAATTTAAGCCAAATTTTTACAGAATGCTTCTCATTCATTCACCCAGGGAAAAAAAGACAGGCTTTTTGCAGTGCTTGATTGTCCCTGTAGAAAAACCCAAAGCAACATTTTTAGCTGCTTCTTTTTAGCTATGCTCATCTCCACTTGGGTGGACCCTCCCTCCACTCCATCCACTCCCTCCACTCAGATCTGTTCTCCCCCTCAGCATGGAAGAATTCCACTCCATGCTGTGCGTGTCCAGTGAGGCTGGAAGGACTCTGGCCCAGCACACAGCTCAGACATCCTTATTTGGGTTTCATTTCCAGACACCAATCAAGACAGGCCCTGCCTGTCAAGCACGCTTGGCCAGCTCTGAGCAGCCTCTTCCATGTATGTCAAAACTACCTGAACTCAATCAAGAGTCATTAACAGAGAAGCTTTTCCACAGATTTATTGCACATTCATTACAAAAATCATTTGGTTCAAGTTTCCATTCTAGGGAATTACCAGGAACAAGCAGTGGCCTCTACAATATACAGGGTCTCTACAAATAAATACTGTTGGCAAAACTAAAGAGATTTTTACATAGAACTGTGTATCAAAAGCTTGTCTGTTCTTTCTCAAATAGCTTTAAAAAGGTCTTGCCAAAACAGACCTTTAGAAACCACAAAAACAGGAGCTGAGTATGTCACTACAGCAGTGAGTAGTACCAGCTGCTCTTGGATATCTGTTTCAAAAGCCTCAGAAGATGGGTTTAGCAACACTGAACTACACCAGCACAGCATCATTTCTTAACCTACCAGGAATGAAGGTATTTTCAGGGCAGAAAAGGTTCTTATGGTCACTTTGTCACACCTGCTGTAAGCAGGCCAGAGACTTTCAGTTGCTTGGTCTGACAGTGAGCAGAGCAGCTTGTGGCCATGTGTGCCCTGCTGATGCTGGCATGGCCATCCCAGAGAACAGCAGCTCTAGGGTACAGCTCCTGTGCAGGGGGTGGAAGTGGTGAGATAGCACCATTCTTTGCTTAAAAATGTACCACCACTGAACATGTTTTACCCCTATCAGCCAAAAACTGAGAGCCCCATTCATTTTCAAGTAGATACCTGAAAGAGTGTAACACACAGGTATCAGAGCAGAGGTATCAGGACATCTGAACCTCCCAACAGAGCCTCTAAAGCAGAAAGGCTGCTGGTGAACCCATGATTCCACTCCCCACCACCAGCTTTCACCCCAAGCAGCAAATACTTTCCAGCTGGTGAACTGCACTGGCAGGTCCCCAGGACTTCATAAGCCTCTCACTGGACTGTGCAAGGGCAGATTTTCTGAGCCAAATTCAAGGTGCTCAAACACCCTTGCAGTGGGACTCCACAGGTACCAAACAGCTCCGTTGTTATGCTGCCAGTGGCTGAGTACAGGAGAATGTCTCTCTCTGCTCAGGAGAATGGCCCCATGGTCATCACCAGGCATGGCACAGGACTGCTAAGGCAGTGACAGAAGTATCTGAAAAAAAAAATGCAATAATTGGCATTAGGTTAAAAACAGTAAGAGAAATTAATTTGTGCATTTCTGTTTAATAAAAGCTTCATCTGTTGGTACTACCCCAAGCTCTTCCTCCCTTTGGAATCCACACCCCATCACTTAAATATTTATACAGCAAAGGAAACTTGACAATGGGTGTTTTTTAGAACCAGCTGTTGCTCTGAACAATCTCTATATAAATCCTTTACAGAGAGGCCACTACTTCCACTACAAAGGTCTACTAAGCTGTAAGTTTACACCTGCATGTCTCTGTATTCAGTTTATTCACCAGGTATATACAGTTTATTTGAACTCTGAGTATAGCACTCACCTTGGACAACTGTGTTGATATGAGATCTATTACTCAGGGTATCTCAGATAAGGCAAAACCAGTTCTTACCTCTGGCCTGTACACAGGAACTCTGGCTAAACTACATCATGTGGTATGGCAACAGTCAGTTAAAAATGAGTTGTCTTTGTCTCTCACATTATGTTCTGCAAGCTGCATTTTTCCTGGTATCTGTTG
The DNA here is from genome assembly GCA_024865655.1 of Emberiza elegans. Lineage (NCBI taxonomy): Eukaryota > Metazoa > Chordata > Aves > Passeriformes > Fringillidae > Emberiza > Emberiza elegans. Next base: position 10,072,174 of record JALJVW010000398.1, read on the forward strand.
GGTCTTTTTCCTCCTTGTTCCTCTTCCTTATGGGCATTTACGGGCACACAGTAAAATCCATCCTCTGCAAAGGACAGAAGCTCATGCCTAAAGCTCTGGTTTTGGCCAGCTGAAGCTCACAGGCAGTCCTCATGTGCAGCAGTGATCCATACATCCCTGCAGGACTTGCAGCATCAGGAACTGCCAAAGGACAGGACACCCCCAACCATCCTCCCCAGCAGCTAACTGGGGACTTTGCCAGGGCTACCCAAACCCCTTCAGGCTAAAAGGATCCCTTTCCCCAGTTCCCTGTGATTTCAAATTCACGTTGTTGCCACTGGAGGGCATCACGTGAAGCCCTTTCGGAAGGCCACACTGGTCTCACACAGGTTTCTGAGGCTGAAAACAGTTTTCAAACCAGTTACCATAACCCAAGGCTTGTCCACTGTCCCTCCTCATCCAGTGCTGGAGCTGGGAACAAAGGGCCTGTGAAAAATTTAACAGGTGACACACGTCAAAAGCACAAATACAAAAAAAACCCACAATAGCTGGAATACATTTAATGTAGATTTAAAACAAACACATCCAACCTTTTACTACATAAACACATGACTTTTAACCTGCTCTCTTCTTACTGCCATTAAAACATTGTAGGTAGATCAAGTAGGTCCTGACTTTTATCTCACAGACAGGCCTTGTTCTCCGACCATTTAATTTAGGAGGATAGTATCAGTGGAGTCAATATAGTGCCACTGGCTCCACTTTCTTAGTCCTCCAGATGAATCTCCAGAAGAAACTCCTGAAAAGCCTCAGAACACACTGAACCCTCCTAAAGTAGATAGCAGAGCCTAACCACCCAGCCAGGAAGGCAAGTCCCTATCCCAGTATTCAAACCCAGTGGAATCTTTTTACTGCTTACCTCTGTTTCCCAACAGTAACCAGTATCACTCATTAGCAAAGCACCCAGGGACCTCAAAGGTGAGGCTTTGCTTCCTGCTCACACTTTACTGCAGTCCTGGGCCAGTCCCAAAACACACCACTGCCTTTTATTGAATTTTCTCTCCATCGCGTTTATGGTGGTGTGCTCAGCTGTCAATATATACTGGGACTCAGCTTACCCACCTTACTTAAACCTTTTCCTAACAGGCTTATTTTTCAAGCTTTACTTGCTTTGGTGGAAGCGACACTGCGCCTTAAACTGCTTCACAAAATGGCTGTAAGGGGCTGCGCCCTCTGCCAAAAGGGTGCTCACCCACAGCTAAATAAAAGCTAAATAAAATCCAAACACCAAGCTATAGCTTAAACAGCCCCAGAAAGGCTGCACTAGTGGGTCCCGGGCTACCTCACAAAACCACCACCACCACCACGAGCAGCCCCTCCCGGGCGGCAGCGGGCCCGGCGGGCAGCGCTTACCTGGGCCCGGGGCGGGAACGCCTCTTCACGGGCCCCACGCCGGCCGTGGCCTGGTGCTCCCGGCGGGACGGGCATCACGGCGGCAGCTCCCGCAAGGGACACAGGGCTCACGGGCAGAGCCGCGGGCAGACCGTGCCCCGGCGCCACGGCACGGGAGCCGCTCCGGCCGCACGGCCACGGGGCCTTTCCCTGTGCGAGCGAGCGCGGGAGGCCGTGCCCGAACTCCGCCGCTCTCCCACTGCCGGCCGGCCGCCCCGGGCACCTTAGCCGGCCGCGAGAGGAGCAGGAGCGGGGCCAGGGCCCGGCCGCCATGAGCTCCCCCACCTCCCCTCCTGGGGCCGCCATTTCCCGCGGCGGGCGCGGCGCGGTCGGAGCGCCCGGTGCGAGGGCGGAGAGAGGGCGGGCGCTGCCTGCCTTCCTTCCTTCCTTCCTTCCTTCCTTCCTTCACTTCCTTCCTTCTCCTTCTTCCTTCCCTGCCTGTGCTGGGACAGCGCCTCGGACGAGGGGAAACCGCTCGAAGTTCCCCCCTGGAGTGGGAGCTCTGTTCCCGCAGCCCTGGCCTCACTAACGCAGCCTTTTCCCGAGACATTACGGGCCAAGCCGAGCTCACCAAATTCAATGCATTGGGAAGGACTTTTAAGTCCCAAAGTGGGGCTACTGTAGGCAGATGGAAGAAATCAAGCCCCAAATCCAAAGTCCTTTTTTTCAGACCACCTTCTACAAACATGATTGACTCTTGTTACAACAAAACAACACAAATATCACTTTGTTAATACTACTGAGCCAGACTTAAACATGTCACTGATATTTACTTAACAAACATTGTTACGTATGTACTCTGCTGTGGTTCAAAGAACACTTGTTTGTTTAGAACAGCTTATTTTAAAACAAGGCTTTGGGTTGTTTGTTTTGTTGTTGTTGGGGTTTCTGTGTGGTTTTTGGTTGGATGGTAGGTTGGTGTTTTGGCTTTTTGTTTTTGTTCCTGGCATGACAGAGCAGCTAAAACTTTGTGCTTTCTGACCTTGCCTTGTCAGAGATCTGTCATAACAGGGGACAGCACATTGGCACTGCATCTGCCAGCGTGGATTTTGAGGGGCTGGGAGAGGGGGGCCACTCACTTTTAGGGTTTGGTTGTCAGTGAGGAGTACTTCACTCTGCTCTCACAATGTCCTGACAGCTGTCTGTATACAGCAATTGCAGTCTTTCTCCCTCATTAACCCCAAAAGCCACGTTTGATGTTACCCACCGTTCCCAGCCCAGTCCCAGAGGGGTAGCTGGGCGACTCCCCTGCTCCTGAGCACTCCCGTTCACACTGTGTCCTTGCAATTTGCCTTACTTACGGTATGTGGAGCGTGAAACAACCGGTACTGCCCAGTAACAGAGTGTGGAAAAACCTGTACCGTCCAGTAACAGAGTGTGAAACAGCCGGTACCGCCCGGTAACAGAGTGTGAAACAGCCACACTGCCCAGTAACAGAGTGTGAAACAGCCGGTACTGCCCAGTAACAGAGTGTGAAACAGCTGGTACTGCCCAGTAACAGAGTGTGAAACAGCCGGTACCGCCCGGTAACAGAGTGTGAAACACCCGGTACTGCCCGGTAACAGAGTGTGAAACAGCTGGTACTGCCCGGTAACAGAGTGTGAAACAGCCGGTACCGCCCGGTAACAGAGTGTGAAACAGCCACACTGCCCAGTAACAGAGTGTGAAACAGCCGCACTGCCCGGTAACAGAGTGTGAAACAGCTGGTACCGCCCAGTAACAGAGTGTGAAACACCCGGTACCGCCCGGTAACAGAGCATGAAACAGCCATTACCGCCCAGTAACAGAGTGTGAAACAGCCGGTACTGCCCAGTAACAGAGTGTGAAACAGCTGGTACTGCCTGGTAACAGAGTGTGAAACAGCCATTACCGCCCAGTAACAGACTGTGAAACAGCCACACTGCCCGGTAACAGAGTGTGAAACACCCGGTACTGCCTGGTAACAGAGTGTGAAACAGCCACACCGCCCGGTAACAGAGTGTGAAACAGCCACACCGCCCGGTAACAGAGTGTGAAACAGCCACACTGCCCGGTAACAGACTGTGAAACAGCCACACTGCCCGGTAACAGACTGTGAAACAGCTGGTACTGCCTGGTAACAGAGTGTGAAACAGCTGCACTGCCCGGTAACAGAGTGTGAAACAGCCGGTACTGCCCGGTAACAGAGTGTGAAACAGCCGCACTGCCTGGTAACAAGTGTGAAACAGCCATTACCACCCAGTAACAGACTGTGAAACAGCCGGTACTGCCCAGTAACAGAGTGTGAAACAGCCACACTGCCCGGTAACAGAGTGTGAAACAGCCTGTACTGCCCGGTAACAGAGTGTGAAACAGCTGCACTGCCCGGTAACAGAGCGTGAAACAGCTGTACTGCCAGGTGTGGGGACAGCGCTGTGACTCCGTGCCCACCGATGCCATTTGGCTCTGCCGCAAGTCTCACCGAGCCTGGTGGGAGGACGAAGCTCTGCCATCTCAGGAGCTCTGACCAGTAGCTCTGAAAAACACCAGACACAAACCCTTATAAAAGCACCTGCGTTATGAAAGCACCTGCTTTCTACATTTCTCGTCCCATTTTTTGGCAGGATTCTCACCAGAGCCCTCAGCAGCAGGCAGGCAGCCCCAGGACTGGGCGAAGGATTGCCCTGGTGTGGGTGCCCACAAGCCCCTGTGCTTCCCTGCAGCTCATTTCACCCACCTGTGAAAGGGTTCTGTGGGTCTGCTTGTAAAGCTTAGGGATCTGTAAAGGAGAAATTTTCATTTTCTGTGTAGAATAATATTACAAGCAAATTAACTTCTGAGTTGTTTTTTTTTATTAAGGCAAAAAGGGACAGGTCTTTCTGGAGGTAAAAAGCAGTATTCCTCACATATTTTACATTGCAAATGCCAAGAAAATCTTATCAACCATATTCCATTTTATCTTTAGGCTGAAGACAAAGCCATACCTCCTCCCCTGAGCTGGGGAGCTGCAGGATCACCAGGTTGACGTCATTCTCCTTGGTGATAAAACATGCTGCATGCTGAACTTGGCATTCAGCATGCTCAGGTTGAGCTAAGAGCTAATGTAATGAACTCTGGGGAAGGATTTACATCAAATACCACTCTGGAATATTAAATACAGACAAAACCAACTTCTCACTTGAATAATTACATGCTGGCTGAGTTCCTCCTTTTGTTTCAAGGAGGAATCACCTTTCTCACTTCCTTTTGAAAATTATATGCATTGGTGCACTGTTTCACTACCTCTATAATAAAAGGATGAAGTGATTTCTGTTAAGTACCACAGGCTGAAGTAAGAGGACTTGAAGTTCTAGCAATGACTCTTACCACTCGACGGGGGGAGCAAGCAAACCGAGAAAAGGCAGATTCAAATTTCAACAAGTGTCCCCAGCTGCTTGTGCTTGCTAACCTAACCTCAAAGGCAGAGGTGCCTGGGAACACTCCTGACTTCACTTTGCACGTGGGAATACAGTACCAAAGACCTTGCACACATATTCCCACTGCTCCAGCAGCACTGCAGTGCTCACAAGCTATTTCAGTTAACTGTGTTTGTATTCTCCTTCTGCCTGTGGATACCAATGAAAGGTTTTCAGCCATCATAAGATATTTCTCCAGGCTCATTTTGAATCAGAAAGAAAAAGATTTTCTTGTGGTAAAAGCTGTAGTAAGCAGCAAGAGTCAGTTTGAAAGACAGGGTTTAGTCCCAGCATTATAGCTGTGTGTTTGAGGGAGATGTTCAGCCAGTGGAAGTTAAAGCAAAGACTCCTAGCAAATGGAAGAAAAATGGAAGCAAAGAAGCTGGAAGAAAGCGGAAAAGTGGAACATGAGAAGACCAAAAGACTGTTTGCTAGCCTAACACTCACTGTTAAACCACAGACAGGGCTTGAAGATCCAGGACTTCAAAGATATTTAGAAGCCTCAAAGCTACTTTGCTTAGTGGCTCTGGGTTCCCTGGCCTTTCCTAGCTCAGTTGCCTTGCTTGCTAAAGAGGCAACTGCCATTGCTTCACAGGGTTTGCAGAGCTGAGCCTACTGGGGTTTGCATGGGAAATGTTGGAAGAGAGTCTTAAAGATGTTGAACAAGTGGAAAAAAGGAAAACATGAGACACTTTGTCCAAGTAACATTCAAAGCAGGCACCAAGAGAAAGCATTCAGTGGAGTTGAGCCACAGCCCTTTGCTCACAGAGCCAAAGCTTCAGCAAAAAACAGCCGAAACACCTGGACATCCCCTTTGTTCTGAACCAGCAGCACAGGGCTGCACAGGAACATAGCAGCAATTTGAAAGCTTGTTTTCTGCATCTAAACATCATGTCAGGACAAACTGCACTCCATCCTGCTATCATTTAACAGCACCCCTGGGACCCCTGCACCTTGGAGGCATGATGTCACACACGAGCAGAGAGATTATTTGTTTTGAAGCTTGTGAATAGCTCTGAGACTTCATTTCAAAGCACTCCTTGCAGAGTCATGACTCAAACCCTTCTGGTCTCACTGAAGGGCACAACTGACTACTGTTTGCCTGTGCTGTTTCTCAGCACCCAGCCAGTGATTATTAGATATCTATTATCCTTTCTTCTCTTTTATGCAGGAATGCCTTTGCCATTGCTCAATTCCTTCATGTTCAAGACACATTTTTTAAAATGCTTTATCAATGATTCCTCTACTGAGACAAGCAGAAACACCCAGACAAAAGGGCACTGCAAAAAAACCCAAGGCATTCATTCAATTTCAGGAGATTTTAAATTTATATATTAAATTATTTATATAGCCATTGGGTAAACTGCAGTATGAAAACCACCATCAGATTTGTGATAAGGTAGCTGTGCATAGCACCTGGTTTCTTCTTTCGTCAGAATAAGCAATCATTACTCCAAATTTTGTACAAGGGAAAAAGACATTCATCTAGGACAATTTGCTGAGAAGCCAACATTTTTTTTTACCAGATCATAATAATTCACATTCGCTTGGAAGCATCTACAGTGATACCCAGGTTTAAAAGCAGGATCATCTGATAGAAAATATGCAGCATGGAAAATAGAGCCATTCATTCTGTCATTTAATGCTGAATTGTTGAACCTTATTAAGTTCTAAAACACAAAGCTTTTTACTAAAGCCCTGGAGGTGCATAAAGAACCTTTCCTTCATCATGTCTACATTGGAATTTACTCTTGTATTAGCATTAAAGCAAGAGCAAATGAAAAGTGCAGAGACTGCATAAGACTGCCAGCCTAACTGAAATTTGGAACACTTCAATCACACTCGGTTTATTCCAGTGTTCTCCCTTCCATGGTGAAGGACCATCAGTAAAACCATTTCTGTCCCCAGGAAGTTCTATCACTGAGTGACAGTTCAAAAAGCTGGAAAGGCTTCAGAGCACAGGCCATGTGATGTTGCTGTGTAATCTTGGAGAATAAAGGAAGGCGATCTGGAATGGCTGAAGCATTTGCAATGGGAGCCAAAGACATCTGCATCCTGGAGCAGTGAATGTCAGGTAAGAGCTATCAGTGCTCCACAGCCAGGCCCTTCATGCTCATGGGCAGCAGCCTGGAGTCATCCCCACGGAACAGGCACAGCCTCACAGTGCACAGAAGGCTTCAGAGGTGTGGCTTGGACAGAGAAGCTCAGTGGGAAGAAAGTCAAGATCAGACATCATGGTTCCAGATTTTAGTTATAATCTGTCCTTGGCAAATTTAGATGGACAGGAGAGTGAACAAAGCTGCAGTGGCTGAAAATCAGTGCTTTATGTTAAGTGAAATTATTGTACACCAATATGGACATAAATCTGGCTTACAGAGAGGGTTAATTAGCACAGTTCTACAGTCCAAGTAATGGAAATAAAGATGCAGTGTGAATTTCAGGGAATTAATCATATTGATCACATCTTTTCAGTGATGATGCATCAGGCATTTTTATAGCAGATGTAATTAACTGCTTTTTACCATATATTAATATAACTCAGAATATTAATTATGCTTATGAAGAAATATTTTTTCTGGGCAGTTTAATATCTTTATTGAGGATCTGGTTGAGGGGATCAAGTGCACTCTCAATCAGTTTGCAAATGTAGCCAGGTGGGGATCAGTCTCTCCTCCCAAGAAACAAGTGATAGGACAAGAGGAAATGGCCTCAAGTTGCACCAGGGGAAGCTTAGATTGGATATTAGGATTTTTTTTTTTATTTCAAAGGTTGTCAAGCACTGGAGCAGGCTGCCCAGGGCAGTGGTGGAGTCACCATCCCTGAAGGGATTTAAAACAATGTGTAGATGTGGCACCTGGGGACATGGTTTAGTCGTGGATTTGGCAGTGCTGGAGGAATGGTTGGACTCCATAATCTTAAAGGTCTTTTCCAGTATAAATGATTCCATGATTTTTACCTGCAAACAAGTCTCTGGGCCCACATGCTCATGCCCACACTTCCTCTCCCATCCTCACTGCAGCAGATAAGCAGAGGAGACGCTGATGGTGTGACGCAGTTTTCCGCTAATGGAGACACAGGAGCCTGTGAGGAACAGAAGAGATTAACACCAGGTAGCAAATTACAGCTGGTTCCAATAGATGCAACGTAGGGAAATACAATGTGACATTGCCAGGAAAACTGTCAGCCAACTCTCCCTCTCCTTGCAAGCTCCCTGTGAAAACAGGATACTTGTTTTATTGAGCCTTCAATGAAAATATATTTGTTCCTTCAGCTTTCATTGCAGAACCTCTGGAAGACTGACCAGAGAAGCTTCTGTCCTACTACTGTCAGTGAGACAGTGCACAGTCTGGACACTCTCACAGGATCAGAGCCCCCTGGCTTAGGCAACATGCGCACAACAATGAACTACGTGGAATTATGAAAGGGAATTCCCTGCCCCAACAGCATATAACTGAATTCTGAGTAGGTATAAAGAGACCACACAAGGGCAGAAAGGCATGACACTAACAAGAACAAAGGGCGATAGCCCATCAGTCTCACTGGCTTGGAGAGGAAGGAGAAACACAGCAGCAGGTAACACCTGGAGAGGTCGCCTCTTCCTCTCTTACCTTAAGGCTGCTACTGCAGTCCCTGAACTGCTCCATCATCCACCTCTCCCCAGCTTCCGCTTCTTCAGAAATGGTTCAAAATGTCTCTTAAATCAATTTTCTCTGCAGAAACGACAGTCGGCAGCCCTTTCAGTGCCTTTGGATGCCTTTCTGTCGGCTGGGAAGGCTGACAGGTTGACGCTGAGTCCTCCAGTGGGAACACAGCGTGGCACTGCGTGGAGCTGCAAATAGACTTGTCCAAGGGTAAACAAGGGTCTGATGGCCTCGCCAAGGGCAGGCCACAAACACAGGGCTTGCCAGCTACACCTTTCATCCCCCTTATGCCATTCAACCCCCTCAACTTTTCCCTTCCCCAGACAAAAAGTAGCTTAGTTATTTTTAAAAGAATTTCATGTGTTTGTTAATCTGCAAACTACAAAGTGCATACACATTTCAAATGAAATGGGTAGGACTTGACACTTCTTAAAATATACATTTTATTATTTTCTGGTAGTTGCTATGAAGGTTTCATTCAAATTGTGAAGGTACACAGCCTTTACAAACTTCTTGAGTTGAAGGTTTGTGTTGGTGGCTTTATGTTCTTTTTCTTTTTCGGCAGAGGAAAATACATTGGCTATAAAATGTTGAAATTCATTAGATGCTTAGTATCACCTCTTCATATACGCTGTGGAATGCTTTGTAGAAATACTATATAAAATAAGGCAGACTTTAACAGGGAGTTCAGTCATAAAATGTCATGGGAGAAAACAAAGAGTTCCAACACATTATTATTATTTTTGTAGCCAAGAGAAGATCAGGTGGTCCTCACTGGTTTGTGGGAGAACTACTGCAGTTCTGGTGCTCAGACAGTATACAGTTCTTGTTTATTCTACTATTCTCAAGTGAGACCTTTTCAATAAAACTTATTTTAATTAACATAAATCAGACAATATTTAAACATACACATCTATCCTTACAGTGCAATAAAAATGTATCATTGTATAGTATTTTGTATTTGCATTATGAAAATAAAAGGTCTGTACATCAATTAAATGTATATGAGTATGAATCATGTAAATTTATAATGCATCTAAAGTTGGCTTTGGCTTTTAAGTATTTATAAATTCATAGAAAATATTGAACATCTAACAAAATAAATAAAACATAACATTTTAATCATAGATGCTAACGATCAACCTCAAAAATTCCTGTGTTATTTTTTACATTTGCTACTAAATTTCTTAAGGAGAACTCACTTTCAGTAGTGCTCAGAAGTGAATGATTGCACCTTCTGTGATGTGAAAAAATACAGTACATCTATTTTTCATAGATCAAAAAATTCTTTCATAGACAGTTGCATTTGAAATGTCTGATTGTTCTGCATAACTGTCTGAAGTGCTTATAAAAAGCATGTAGCTTTCTCATAAAAGCTGTGAGTCTCTATTAATAGATAAACTTCTAGTGAATGTCCTTTTTATGAGGATTCTCTTCAAGGTCTTCCAGCTTCACGTGCTGGTATGAAGATATCACAGAAGTATGTTCGTAATAAACCCTCTTCAGTACAAGTACTGCAGCAATCCAGTGTAATTCCACTTGGTGGGCTTATTTCATCTGAGTCCACACATCGGACTTGGTGGAAGTCAACTGCTGACCTCGTGTTCTCTTGAATGTGAAAGTTCCCCAAGTGCATGGGCTAGCTTTACTGTAATACTGAAGAGACCAAAACAAATCTGAATTCACACAGATAAAAGTGAGCTTGAATAAATATGCATCTGGCTAGTGAATGACACACCATGGTCTAACTGCTATTCTGGTGGTGGTCGGAGGACTCGCAGGTTCCTTCCATCCAGTCCTTTCCAGTATTTAATGTTATTATTCAGATGCTCCATCAGATTTGGCAGGTCAGCAAATGCTAGGGAAGGAAGGGCAGAAAGTATTGAGTTTGCAGAACTGAAACAGTCACAGATTCTGTCTGCTTAAGTATCATTTGAAATGTTTGGGCAACTGTGTTAAGTAGAAAACTTAAATCTCTCACACTGATGCTTGAAACAGTATTGGCTGTAAAGCTCTCAGCACTCATGTAGCGCTGGGGCCACTGAGAACTGTTCTGTAAATCTACTTAATACTGGTATTGTGAGTCCCAGCAAAGGAACACAGTTTTCCAGGAGGGGCATAGCTAATTATGGTTGTAATTAATCTGCCCCATCAAACCTCAGTCACATGTCATGATCTGGCATTCAGGAGAGTCACATTTCTGACCACTTTTACCATGGAGGCAGCACTTGGAAGGAAACAGCTGCTCCCTCAAGCAGTTTCCAGACAGCAGAAATTTGCCTTGAAGAATAACCAATATTAACATGGTCAAAATGACTGTACTCAAAGAGCTATCAAAGGGAATGTGTTCTGTTCTCTGTTTACAGAGAAGCAAGTTTAAGAAGTTAAAGATTGCCTGAATCTATTATATTATAGACAAGCCATGAGAATTGCTTGTAGCCATACTTATAAGCAATAATGAAGTTATTAATCTTACTTGAACTGCAGGAATCTTCCCTTTTCTCTCCCTTTATTTAGGAGCCATAAAAAACAAATTTTGTATCCCAGCAGGTTCAAATGTTCACAAATTGTTCACATCAGGAAACAGCAGAGTTTTGCTTACCATCCCAGGCATCAAACATATCAATAATGAAGTAATCAATGAATGATAATTGGGATTTGGGGATGCTGCAAGTATTTCTGTCAAAAACTGGCATCACAACTGGTAAACCTTGCCTCCTTTCTTCATCAGTCTGCAAAAAACATTAGTGATTATTCATCTAAGACACATGCTGTTAATGGGCTTCTTTTAGCAGCAGATTGTTTGGCACTGACTAGAGCATGCATCTGCTAAATCAAAGGAGGAGCCTGAATAAATCTGAAGCAGCAGCAACTTAATCTCAAGCAGCTAGTTGTTCAGTTTCAGCAAAAGAGCAGACAAATAGTGCCCTTCCAGTGTTTCCCACAAAGGGATATATTTACCTTCTGTATCTGCACAGAAGCTGACCCTAAGTAACTTGGCACAGTACCAAGATATGACTGCTTTGGACCTAAGAGCTGCTCAACCATTTTCAATCTCTGATGGAAGCAGTGATCTGTCCCCCTCAGACATGGCAAAGTACCTTTTGTATTCTTTTGTCCCTTGCTTGGGGTGCCAAGTTCCAACTGCAGTGTTTGGTATATAATCTGTAATGACGACTTCCTTTTCCACATCTTCCTAAAACCTTTCCTCAGCACAGTCTGCTAAGAGCTTACAGCATTTCTTGGAGTAAGTGCTGCTCCCATCCAAACACTAGAACCTGACGATCCTATTCCACAGGCAAAGCCAACATGTGGGCACAGAAGACATCCTTGCTCTGTCTTACGGGAATGCATTTTCAGACAAGACTCAAAAAGCCCAGTTCCAAACTGAACAACTTGAAAGCTTAGATTTTTCAGAAATTGTACAATAGAAGTTGTCAACTTTCATCTCTCTGAAGGCATCTAGTTGTGTACCAGCTTGAGTAATACCCATCATTTAAAATAAAAACGTTATTATTTCTCACATGACACAATGCAGCCTGAGACATTCTGTGACACCCTCCCTTTTAAAGAGGTGCTCACCTGCAGCTCCAGCAGCCTGTTCTAGCTGCCTTACCTGTGCAAAGTACTCCTCAGAGATGCGTCCAGCCCATTCTATGCACTGTTCTCTGGGTCTGCACGGGTTGGAAATGTCAGCACACTTTATCAACATGCGTTTGATAAGGATACGGTTTTCAGGAGACCTGAGAACAGTTTTGATTGACTCTCCATCACCATTATTCTGTAACATTTAACAATAAAAAACAATCCATTAGCAAGGTCTCCATGCACTAACTCAAAAGCTTTTGTGCTCTGGGAATGCTTTCAGCACATCCTACAGGGATCAGTCCTGCTACTAGCTACCAGATTTGATGTCTAACTGAATTTATAGGTGGATTATCAAAGTTAGCCACAGCTCTGAGCTAGCACTGATCTCCAGTTTCTGGATTCAATCACTGGCTTTGTGACAGATCTCTGGCATCTTTGGGCAAGTCATCTAATCCCTCTATTCCTTATCTGCCTTCTCAAAAGTGTGGAGAGGATCAATTCATCACTACACACATAGTGATGAGGACCGTGTAGGCAGAAAAATGTAACTCTGCTGAAACCCAAGGATTAATGGACTTGCACATTAAGAACGGAATAGTTGGTTTGAAAAGAGAGACTGACCCGAGATGCAGAGCCACCCTTGGCACACAAACCCCATCAGTGTATCAATCATTCTGACAGCACTGCTACTATTCAGAGAGTCAGATCCCACATTACCTCCCAGGCATGTTCCTCATTCCCTTCCCTTGCTGCTGGACTCTTTAAGGATGGACAGGTACAGGAGTTTACACTGCTCTCTACTCAGAATAGAAACTCTTTGAAGCAAGGAACGTACAAGACTTTTTTGGCACCTAACAAGGTCTTGGTCCACAGTCAGAGCAGGGAAGAAGTAGCAAACAGTAATGATAATAATAATGTGCTACCGGTTCCTGCAGTGTTTTGTACAAAGAGGGAGATACAAAGCAGCAGAAACATTCTGACCTTTTATTAGGTCAGAATAACCATGACATTTTTCAAAAGAAAATTCTTGTGGGGAAGAAAGTTCTTCCCAAAGGAAGAAACTGACAGTAATAATAAAAAATTGATAGTACAGAAATGGCTCAGAAATACCAGCTCCACAGGTCTCACCAAAATGAGATGCCTAAACCAATTCTTTTCTCTCATTTCTAGGTATGTGGAAGGGAAAACAGAAGAAACAAGGTTAGAGGTATACACCTCCAAATGCATGAAACAATTATGTATGAGAAAGCTAACATAAAGTGATGGAAGCTCCAGAAACACAAATATGGAAATTAGGTATGGAAAATCAGAGATTGTTCAGTTACGGATAGTAGAGAATATCCTAGTAGGTAAACCACCAGGAATCAGGAAAGGATGTTCACCTCTGAGATCTGCTCAAGCCAAAGGCACAGTTCTACTTGATGGATGCAGATGTCTTGGGAATAAAATGTGTTAACTGTGCTTAGTCCCAGCATCCTGCTCCGAGTGCAGAGGTGTCTCTGCATGTCAGATGTTGGCTTCCTGTCATAGCTTAGGTGACATCATGAGGGGAAATGGGAGGATAGAGGATGCTGAAGCTGGAAAGGATTTTTTTCAGTTTATGAAACAAAAGCAGAAAGGAAACAAACAGAGCAGCTTCTCAGCATGGCTCTTTGAATAAAATTGTGTAAAAATAATTAATAAATAAAAAAAAGAAGTGGAACTGTCCCATTTGGAACAGGCAGTTGGCAGCTCAGCCTGCAAACACTCCACTGAGTCACCACCATGACTGGAAAGCAGGCCAGAAAACACACACTGCTGCTGCAGCCAGAGGGACAGCAGACTTGAAAGAGGGGCTGACAGTGTTGTTCTGCTCAGCACAATAAATAATTTGCTATACCCACTCACACATTACAGGCCTTTTAATAGGAACTTGCCAAACTGAAACTCACAGCTGAAAGAAGGGAAACATTTTGCTTCTTGTTTTCAATAGAAATTATATATTCTTTGTCTTCGCATCCTTGGGTACAATTTGCTCTGAATCACAAATGCCTTGTGGGGCAGATAATTTCCCTGCAGTCTCTGGGGCTTAAGGGCAGAAATAAACTTTTGTTTCATTTTTCTACGTCCCTGTGTGTGTTTTTACTGTCTGACTGTACAGGTCCAAGCCCTGTTCTTCAGCAGCACCAGCTGTTCAACTCCCTGTATAGGCAAGAAAAGGAGTTTTGCTTCTCATGGGTGAAGGAACAAGACCTGTTTCTCTCCCACTCTCAGATAAGAAAAAGACTGCCTTCCCCCATTACCCACAAGAGTCATAAATGTGGCTTTCTAAAAAACATGGAAAGAAAATACAGAAAACCATTACAGCTCCTCCATGAGATTGCCACCGATGCAAACTTTATCATAAACATTTCTGCAAGTCTTCTCTTGGCAAAAATCATTCCAACAAAATTATACACTGCTCTTACTGGCAACAAAACTGCTGGTTGAAGCTGTTATTGAAACTGGTGTGGTTTTTCAGAAAGAGTTCTTAACAGGCAATTTCTTTGTGTCCATGGGGTTCAAGATGGCTATTGATTATATGATACATAATGTCACCATCATCTATTTTAAAGATTAAAAAAGACAGCAGACAGAAACCCCGTGAATGCTGCCAGGCAGCACTGGAGGCTGAGGGCCCTTATTGCCAGGGAATGCAAAACATGCCAGCCCACAGACCTGCCCTTATGCTGCACCCCCAGCATGTCCCCTTGGGAGGGATGTAATTCAGCCTCTGCTTTGAAGCAAACCTCGCCTCCTTTGCAGAAACAGCCAATACCAATGCCCAGTCTTGCCACTTCTTCCATGGGAGCGACTGGGTTAATCAAAATGGCATTTTTCCATGAAAAAATACACCCACAGTCCTGGTTCCAAGTACGACATCACAGCACTGTGATATTAATAGGATCCAAGTGAGTCCCACTCACCCTCAAAGTGAGTGACAACCATGTTAAGCAGAAGGGGATTCATTCCCAGAGGTGAAGGATCAATCTCCAGCCTCTCTTTCTTCACATTTCTGATAAACTTTCTCAGAACACCATGTGGGAATTTCCCACTGCCAAGGGCTCCCAGTCCCTGCCTAGGCATTTTAAGGAGGACTTGCAGTGTTGCTTACCCCATTTTCTTCTAGTGCTGCCAAGGGTTTATTAATGCTGTTGACAAACTTGTTGACATGCTCAAAGTGCTTTGTCATTTCTGTTGCTAAGACCATGTCAATAATGACTTGGCGAAGGGTTCGATACTCATTCCTGTTTAAAGAAGGAAACAATTAAGAATGCTGGCTGGGTCACAAAGGGCTGGTTGCTAAAACAAGTCTAACAAAATTGCAACAAACCATTCCTGTTTGAGAGAGGTGCTAGGGGAACAAAGAACAGCAATAAAGGCTGAGGCAGCTGTGTCTCTGTTAGATGTAGGTGTGTAGGGACATATGTGCTCCAGGCATGACTGGATCTGTAGGAGAAGCAGTACCTGGGCAGAAGCAGAGGCACCAGCTGCTTAGGAGGCTGCTAGGACATGCCACACCTGCATGATCCCAAGGCTTTTAGCACAGACACCCAGCTGTGGCTCACTCTTCAGGCAAGTTTTCAGCAAGATTTTTCTGTTGTATCTTGAGAGAACCAAAGCAATGGTCACATCCTTGCCCTAAATGCTTCTCTGAGGCTGCAAGAGCAACAGGTCCTTCATTATCCTTCACATTGCTCTGTGGCTCTTTCTCTCCTTGTTCTCTACCCACCCAGCCATAGCTTATTCTCTACATTCAGTGACACAAAACAACTCTTCTAGACTTGCTCACATTAAGATTTAGACTAAATTCCTTAGATAGGGTCTGCCTTTTCATGGACAGGAGAAGCTGATGGGGAATTACTCAGAAGTCTTTGCAGGAGAGACAGAAGCATTCTACTCTTTTAGAAGCAAATTTCACAAGGGCCATGGACAGTTATCCACCAGGCAGTGCCCTCCTCTAGGATGCTTGTTTGCCTTATGGTACACAGAAGGAGGTGAGAGATGTAGGTGGGCAGACAAGGACCCCGGGGGTCAAGCTTACCTCTCCATGTTTTTAAAGATGTTGCATTTGCCGTCCCGGGTGGTGAGCTGGAAAGCCAGGGCAGCGTGGTGGCTCTCCAGCACGGCCGTGTCGTTGTAGAGAATGGCGAGCTCACTGCCCGCATTGCACAGGAAGGAATTTGTTCTTCCTGGGTGATCCACATCGTGCACTGTGGCAGCAATGAGTGCGGCAACCTCATCAATTGGATCCAGGGTTTGCTGAAAATAGAAGGGTGCTTGGTTTTCCTGGCTCATTGACTCATTAGAAACCCTATTCTGTCCATAAGATTAAGCCAAGTCGCTGAGGAATAAAAGCCAAAACTCTGGAGATCAGCAAGGGTCAGATGTTCTACACAGAGCAATGGAAAATTCATTATAAGCTTCACTGAACATTGCGTGACTTTTTTGGCCATTTTGTACCTCTTAAATTTTGCCTTAACCACACCTTTGTCACAGCACATCAAATTAAACAAATGTAAAGTAATAAATTAGTTTGTGTTTTCTAGCAACACTGAAACCACCTTCACTTGGAGTTAAGGTATTTGGCTTGGAAAAAAGACCAATACTGCAAAAAATTATTGTAGCACCCCTTAATTTCCTTTGGCAATTTAATGTGTCCTAATCATGTTCCACTTACATGCTGGCTAGGTTTACAATTTGAAAGGAATGTTATCCATTCATCCAGTTCTTTAATAACACTGTCCTGGGTTACAGCTAATGCATATTCTATGAAGAATATTCAATGTTTTGTATCCATGGATAAATTACATGACACATGTTCTGTACTTTCTGTGTCACAGTCTGATTCTGGTAGCATGCTGCACTCCAAGCTTTATGTCTCCTTGCAATGGGCATTGCTTTATGCCTATTTTATCTACCCTGTCATGAAATACAAACCTATTTGAGTCTTAAGATTTTACACTTAAGTGCTAATACTTTATTAATAGCATAAAGGAGAACAAGAACTAAGCATCTCAGAAATATTTCATATACATTTGGAAACCAGCCTTTGTGCTGTGTTTATACTGGCATTTACGAAGGATCACAGACACAAAACAATTACATTAAAAATTTTAATAAAATGGAAGAGACACAAGAGCAGAAATATTCCCATTTGAATCTGGGAGCAGATAATTTTCATTCCAATTTGCTTTAATTTGAGGTTCAAATTCTCTGTGGGCCCTTTACTACCGTTCAGAATAGCTACACTTGGTGGGTGAAAAGACAAACCCTACCCTTCTTCACACCTCCTGAAATTATGCAATGACCTGACTTTGCAGGAGCAAGGAAATTATTCATTGAGGACTGTCAAGAGAGTCTCATGGAGAAAAAGAGTAGGCAAATAATTCTTTCTGCTCTAGTTCACAGTTAGCATTATCTGAAATACTCTCTGCTGTGTTTTAATTTCTTCCTTCTTTCTTTCAGCTGCTGCTCAGGGGATTCTATTTTTGTAGTATAAAGTTCAGAGAGAGGGATTTGAGAGAGGGATTTCCTCAGAGGGACACACTGAGCAGCATTCAGTCTGGCTGAGAAACACTTGTGGAGATGGGAAATGGCCAGAAACATGAGCATACCTGACCTGGAGGACCACAGCAGTCTACCTGACTTATTTCAGGGATTTACAGCACTTTTACACCCAACGTCAAGTCAAGGATTCTAACTTTGTCATCTTAACTCTCATGGCACAGAAGTGAAAACAGTTCTGAGAATATGGCTTCCATTTCAGAGCCAGAATATCTCCCTAGGTAAGTTGAACTGAGTTCAAGTTAGCAAAAAAATCATTCTCAGCATGAATTTCAGTGGCAGAATTGAGCTTTCTGTGTTTAGATTAAGTTGAACTCTGTGCAACACAAAAGCAGCTGGGCTATAACTTTGAAAAGATGAAGAGAGAATTCTGAACTTTGATTCTGCTCCTTCTGTTGCTGCAATATTTTTTTCTCTTCCTATGCCTACAGAGGAATGGAAATAACATTTTGGAAAAAGACGAGGCAGTCATGCTTCTGTGGCATTGAAATGGATCCAGATCTTGTCTGTTTTTCATAGATATTCTTGGGAAGACCAGCTAAACCTCTGGCAAATCAGGGGCTGAAAAAATCCAGTGACGTTCTATCCCCACTTGGCATACAGTATTTGTAAATCAGCCTCTGGACAGCACACTAATGAGCTGCAGCTCCAAGTTAACGGAATTACTACAGTTTAATGAGCTGTCAGAGGCTTGTTTACAGTCACAAATTTCTCAGCCAGGTGCCCATCACTGGTGCTATCCTTAGGCAGGCCAGTTCAGAACTTCTACCCAAGACTGTGACTCAGAAATATGTCCCACCACTGTACTGCACACACACCAAGCACTGCTTTATTCCCCTGCTCCAGTCTGGGCATGTGAGAGCAAAAGTCACTCTGATTTATTCTGGTTTTCATGGTTCTAATACCCCAGTGGGTGTTATGGTAGAGACAAGTAATTTTTTTCAATACTCTCCTGCAATGCAGTCTCTATGAGCCTCAGGACATCTTCTCCAGTGGGTGATACAGCCTCCTTTATGGCCTATATTGTCTTGGGAATCTTTTGCAAAATTACCATCACAAGACATAAGAGATAGTAATTTACCACATTAAATCTGTATTTGGCATGTGCCATCACAAAAATAATTATGTTATTAGCTTACCTATCTGAGAAGGTTTAACTACATGAAGAAGTTTTACATAAGGTTTTCTTATTCTCCCATCAAGAATTGTTCAATTCTGTAATATTGGTATCCATCCTTCTACATATATTGTAAGAGAGATCTTAGAATTCATGCAAAGCAGCCCAGTTCTTTGACCTCAGAGTTACCAAACTGGTTGGCACTAGGCAGGTACTTGGCTTTTGAATCTGTTTCTGAGAGATCCTTCTTTGATTGCATCTGTATTTCCCACCTACATTGTTTCACATAGATGTGGACTCACCTTTACTCTCTCTTTAGACAAGAAGTAAGCAGTAGCATGTAGTACATCTGCTGAATGAGTAGAATTATGGTAGGAGTTGGAGGAATGGTAGTTAGCCTCAATAACTTGTAACCATGACCTCAGAGTGGATTCTGAACAGTTTAGGAATTCACAGATTCCAAAGCGAGCAAATATTTTGAGACCCAGATAAACCAAAGGCCTGTGGAGAAAAAAATAAACAGAAAGTTTCAATATGAATGCAGCTGAAAGAATATTATATAGCATAAACAGCATGAATCCACAGAGCATTTTTAGCTAATGACATATGCAATGATGTGTAAGGACTTGTTACAGAATTACTGTGTCCTATACTGGAATTGTAACATAACATAAAGTCAAATCCCCCTTAATCCCCCGCAGTGTCAGACAAAGGTGTCTCCAGGTTTCTCTGTCAGGGAACTGTAATGCACTAAAATTCAATTAATTATCCTGGCTTTATTACCATATGTCTGCTTGGACTTAAGGCAATACTAGTAATATATTCATACTTGTGAGTCATTGAAAATCACTTTACTTATCTTAACAAATGAACTGCTGTTATTTAAACACAGTAGGAAGCAATCATATTTATACTACCTTTAATAAGAGTACAGGCAACAAAGTACCTCCTTTGTCCCTCTGTGGTCTCTCCAGATCAGCAAGAACAGAGAAACCTACCTGGTGATCTCATGCATGCTGGCTGGGATAATTAATTAAGTTATTGCAATGTACCCATTAAATGTTGTAAATCACACAGACTGACTATTTTTACATCTTTCTTTTTAATTATTTATCTCTATTACTTCATTAGAAATCAAAATGCAGAAAAGAAAGAAAACCTAAAGCAAGTGGAAGTAAATACCTTCATTTAAAATAAAATCATTTTATAGAAGAATAAAACCCTAGGTGGTTTTGCACCTTTTTGGCTCATAAAACCACAGTCTAATAATGAAGTGCATATTTGTTAACTAAGTGCCTGACATCTTTCTTCAACTTTGGTTTTGAATAACTTTCAAAGCTCTTACAGATCTGGGACTTTGACAAAGGGTTTAAGAGAGTCAATTCATTGCAGGATCTGGCCTCCAAATTGGTGTCTCACAAAAGCTTTTACCTAAGACAAAGCATGATACATGGAACTAGACCAAAAAAGGGGAACTTTTTATAAGCATGAGAAAATTAAACCAAGGATTTAAACAAAAAGAACAATTTACAGTCTTAGGGGGAGCCTTTGCTACTAATGAAGTACAGTCTATCAACGCTGCTGATCTGCTTTTGAAAACTTCTGTGATGGAAATTGGTATGCCCTGCTTTTTATCAGTACATGCTTTCAGTTAAGCTTATACATAAAATGTAACCTGCCAAGATTTTAGAATAAAGACCTTCCTCTAATCCCAGAGAAAGGTAATGGGAATTCTACTGAAAAGCTGTATTGGAACTGTTCAGGAATAAAACCCTCCCAATCAAATGGAAAGAAAATAAAACTTGATCTGTACTAACTGATCAAATCAAGACCAGCATGCTGACTGTGTGTGTAGTTTGCCATAACAGGAATTTGAATTCCCACAAGAAAATAATTTGATTTGTATAACTTTTCTATCCCTGAATAGAGGAAGGCTTTAAAAATTATGTTGCATTGTCATTACACCATACCAAAGATATATAATCTTCACTTCTATCCACTGGGGAATTTGGAGGAAATAGTGCATGATGAAACAGAAGCTATTTAAGATGCATACATAACTAGAAATGACAATGAGAAAATTTCAAACATCTGACATTGAAAATAAAATTAATTCAGTTGTAAAAGCACAGGTAGAACACTTAAGGATCTGATTAGAGGATGACATTTAAGTCAGTTTTCAGCAACTGCAGTTTATGAACTCTTGCATTTACTGACCTTTTATGGGTGGCAGCCTCAAGTTCAAAGATATCAAAATCCCACTGTTCCTCATTTTCCATTGCCTCTGTTATCCGTGGGGGTATGTCATTGAGGGAGATTGGAGAGCTCAGACTGCCAGCAACCTGATGAGTTTCTTTTGAGGAATACAGTTATTACTATATGTATTTATTGACAGTATATTAAATAGTATATTTAATACTGAGATACAATTTTACTGAATGACCATGCTTTCTCCTCTATAGTACACCTGGCTCAGTAATGCTGCAGAAAAATGCTTACAGATAAAAAAACCCCAAAAAAAAAAAAAAGTTCATTAAAAAGGACATCTAATCACATTTCCCCTGTTTCTTAAATTTCTGAACGTTTTAGTATGTCAAATTAAATTAGCTGCCAAATTAAAACTTACGTTTTGCTGACAATATGTATTCGTTCCCTGATAATCTTCGTAAACCATCCTGTTAAATGAAAGTTGCAAGTTAAATGGAGGGTATTGAACGATAGGTCTAGGAGATGATGACACCAGGTAGTAGCAACTTCAGAGAAGCCTGACTGCAGCCCGTCACAGTCATCAGAGCTGCCTCTCCCTTATTTGTCTGTGCTGCTCACATGCACCCGGTTTACACAGAGCCCGAAACAGATGAGGAACTGCAGGCTAGGGGATACAATATGGACTCAGGTAGGTAAAAACTCGGGTTTCTCAGGTGCAGATGGAGGTCTGGAATTGCAGCCTCACATCTGTCTTTGCCTGGCCAATGTGCACACCAGCTGTGGGTCTGTGCCTCAGAGCAGACACAGCGTGTCCACGCACTTCCAGCAAGGAGCGAAGGTGGGCGGTGGGAGGGAGTGGATGGAGACATTCCCCTGCTCCCCTGCCCTGGGACTGGCACATCCAGTCGCCTCAGCAGCATAAGAATCTCATGAGAATCTCAGGAACAAATTACTCTGAGGCTTCCTTTCACACAGAATGTGAACTTGTTTATTCTTCAGTTCAGTGCCTCCTAGGCTTAATTCTGGCACGATGCCTAGATGTGAACGCTGAGATGATGGATTAAAACTAACAGAATTATGTATTTAATATTTACTTTTCCTTGTATAATTCTAAATGCTGTGGCCCAAATCCTGCTTGCTCTTTTGAGGTTACAGCTGTTAGCTCATGTTTAGCCCATGATGTAAAAAAACAGTGTTTAAAAAAAAATTCTGAATGCACCTTATTAAAAATGTTATTCACATCAATTATAGCTGAAGTAAATGTGGATCCCGTATTTGACATGGAATATCCACCCTTAAAAGAGCTGTTATATCTAAGTCTTCTTTTCACATTTGTAAGTAAATGAGTCTGGAGTTTTGTGATTTAAAAGGAAAGGGAGTACAACAGTGGCTGTTCAATAGAATTGCTATGACACAAATATTTAGGTCACCAGATGCTGCCTATCATTTAGAGTCAAAGATTAGTTTTTAAGAGTTGAAATAGAAGGTGTAATTGTATCTGGTAAATCTATCTTTGAACTCCAAACGCCCTTCCTGCTTGAGAGTTCAAATCCAATAACATATTACTTGTTTCCTTCTCAGATGTAACTTCTGAACGCAAATGGAACAATATAATTCTGTTTTCAGCAGACCCTTTGATGGAAAAATGTTTCTCTCCAATAACTTTAAAACTCATACCATGCCAAATGCTCTGAAATTAATTTTCTCAGCTTTTCTTATTGCTCCATAAAAAACCTTGGGTTTGTTTTTAGTAAAGATTTTATATTTTGCAATATTGTTATCTTCATGTTCATGGACCAAATACAACAATCCACAAAAAGGAGAAACCAGTTGAGTTTATGGACTTTTATATATTCAGCAGGAGAAAAGATTCCTTCAGGACTAATGATTATATGTATCAATATTCTTCCTATATTTTTGTAGTTAAAGTAACAATAAATTCTGTCTACTCAGTTAGTAAATACAACCCAGCATGAACCATTCAGGTGTTCTCCTGGAATTCTTGGTGTCTCAACCTGTTTCTCCTGATTAGGTATTTGCTGTGGTATTTTTAAAGGTAAAAATACACAAACTATTTAAAGAGTCTGACAGATACTGCAAAGCTGTCCTGATAGTTCCAACATGAAATTATAATAGCCCAGAGACGTCTCTGAAAAGCTCACATTTTGTGAGCCTTTTTGCATCCAACACACTGTAAATTTTTGTCCTGATGTAGCCTTTCATATGCAACCTACAGACTGATGAGAGCACATATCCTTAGGGCACAGGTAACATTCATCTAAACTCATCTGTAACCATCAGAAGGGTCAGACTCCAGCTTCTGAAGGTTTGGGTTCAGTTCTTGCTTCACTATGTGCCCTTTGTTCAACTTTGGATACTATGCTACAGGTACAAATATAATCGAAGAAACAGCAACAAAAATATGTATTTTGCATTCTTGAAAACATTCTTTTGATAGACTGAAAAGCCCCCCAAAACCATATCATTCTAATCCTCATTAATAAATTTTTAAAAATATCTGATCCTCTTTCTTTCTTCCTCTCCCATCTATACCTTACTCAAATGAATGACTTTGAAAAAAAATTTGGTTTTACTTTCCATTTTTTGCTAAACTAGCTTTTTAAAGGAGCTGATGAATTTTCTTCCCATTTTCAGAGTTACATTATTCAAGTAGGGGGAGAAAGTCCACAAAAAGACATGTGCAGTTTTTCCTGAAAATTTGGCATTGTAGAGGCAGAGCACATGGCAGATGATAAAGATCAAGTAACTGGGAAAATCAGGCAGTGAACATTAATCAAGAGCTGTCTGTGGCAGTAAGTACTTACTGTCATTAACCCTCCAACAAGGTCACTTGTGTGTGGATCCTCATCTTTTGTCCCCAGTTGTGGAGAGTACAATTCAGTGGTTCTTAAAATCTCCAAAGCCCGGTCTAAAGCTTCTGCAACTGGCAAGGGACTGCTCTCTTGTGCAGCATTGATGATGTTTATTACCTAATGTAGCATCAGACATATTGTGAACTTAGATGTGATATTTAAAAAACAGAGACACTCATTAATTACTATGAAAACCTCAGGAAAATAACAAGACATAAAACTTTAATCTGCATGGGGGAAAATCAAAATGGAAAGGATGTTACTGAAACGCTGACATTTGCTACTGACTCTGGGAATAAGATATTGGCCTTAAGGACAGCAATCTCATTAATGACTTTCCCCTCCAAGGCACAGCCTCAAAATGTCTCTGAATGGATTTATTGTAACTTTCTCCCACTTGCCTCTCACAATTTGTTAAAGAGGTGGTTTTTGAGAAATCTTTGAATGGTTTCAGAAAGCAGTTGACAATGCATAAGTAAGAAGGAGAAACTCCAGTCCCTCCTTCTTAAACAGGATCATGTGATGGCTGACTCCATGGATGAGACTCTACCAAGCAGGTTTGTTCAGAGCATCTGCCTTTTGGAAGCTACAGCAGTGGGAGGGTGGTGCAGCACAGCAGAGCTGTGACATTACCTTGGTGATGGGAGCCTCGATAGTCATGGAATGGACCCTGGCCATGGAGGAGCGGCGCCGCTGGGAGCTGCCTGTGGCAAAACAGAGCAGAATTTGTACCCTGCCTGCAGAGACAAGGCTCATGGGAGGATCAGCCAGGAACTCCTGAGGCCCTTTCTGCACTGCTTACCCGGCTGTGCCTTTCAGAGGCAATCTACTGCAGAATGCACAACTGCAAGGAGATGCTGGCTGAACCACTGATGTCCTTGATTAGAGGCAAGTGGCTGTAACAGCCTGGCAAAATCATGGCTTTGCTTTATTATTTTAAATATTCAGTTATAAACTCAGGTAAAAGACTAGACAGATGTGTGTATAAACTGGCAGGCACAGGTAGGTAACCACTGAATTTAGATTATTACAGGATGTATCTTGCTGCCTGATGCAATATGACAAATCATAATGAGTCAGCTTCCAAGCTGAGGTAAATCACTGAAGCTCCTTTGAAGTGGGTACCTATGCCAAATAAAAACAGTAGAGGTTTTGGCCTATTACATTGGAAATTGAAAAATAAATGTTTTATATTGGTTAGCAATTTTGGTTCTGCAAAGAAAAGGTCAAGATGAGATTTTTCTGGATATTGTGCTACCTATAAAATGCAGACATCTCTGTTACTTATTGTGCTGAGCAGTTCTTAAGAGAAGAGACAATGCTATTTTTGCTATACTGGAACATGACTGTATTCTCACTGCCACAGACATGCTTCACTAGTGTATGCTGCCTAGACTGTGATGAGGGATGATTTAACAAAAGCATGTAAGTGTCAGCAACAGTTTTGAGTATGTGACTCATCTATCAAGTTTGGGGTGATCTAACAGAGCAAAATACAACACAGTGAAAGAAAACAAAATTAAGAAAAAAATATCTCCATATCTCTATCAAGGCTGAAGAGGTAAGAAACATAATGATTTGTGTATTGGGTTTGCATGACAACTCCAACTCAGCCAGACCCAACAGGATGAGTTGTTTCACATACCATCACTCCCACGAGATGTTGTGGATCTGACATCCAGGGATCCTTTCCTCATGTCTTTGTGTCTGCAAGTCTGTGTATCTGTGAAGAAAATGACATTGCATAATGACACAAAGTTTTGCCTAAGATGTATGTTAAAGGAACTGAAGCTCAGAAAAGCCTGGCAGGAGCTGAGTGACACTGACCTCAATGCTTCAGCAGATGAGAGATGATCAAAGTGCCTTTAAAAGCTCTTGCCCTATTACACTGTCCTGAGCCCAGACAAGTTCTCAGGCACAGCATGCCTAAATGTCTGTGCAGAAGCAAACTGTGGAGAGAAAAGCTCCTCTCTCACCACTGTGACACAACTGCAGTTGTGAACACAACTTGTGCAGCACACCTGAGCTCACACAAGTAACCACTGGCACCAGGCACTGGTGGGCCCCAGCAGAGCACATGCCAGCAAGGGGGGCAGTGAATCCCAGGTTCCTTAGGGACTCCAAGATTCAGCCTGCGCTCAAACTACAGCATGGATGCCAAGGATGTCCTTAACTGAAGTGCTGGGATGTGGGATGTGGGTGAATGACAGTGTTGGTCATCTTCATTTCCACCCACATGCAAGCTCCCCACAAAGCAGCTCAGAGCAAAGCAGGCACAGGTGCCATGAGCTACAGGATGACATGACAGCATCCTTCTCATTTCCAATTCTGTCACAGGGATCCACCACCCACAGCTGAATTGTGGCACTGAATCCAGCAACACCATGACACCAACTTGGGGCCCTGTGACAGGTGGGCTGCTTCATGTCACCTCTAAAATAAGTGAGGCAGGTAGAGAGGGGCCTTGTATTTACTTTCCTGCCTTTTGAGTTGGATTCCCAGCTTATCACTAGGTAAATAGGACTATTCTGTGAAACTGGTTTTTCAGTCAAATCACTAACAGTGGCCTTTATTCTCCCCCCAGGTATGTTTCTCCAGTTCTTGGGACACAAGAGACATGTCTTACCTGTCTGAGATTCAGCCTGAATACATTCACATGTCTTCTCCACCTACAATTCAGTATGAGAAATCCAGTTAGTCAGAACTCTGCCATTATTTCGTTATACTTAGGGCTCAAACTAAAGTGAGCATAGCACTATTTTCACTTACCTTATTGTTGTCATTGCACAGTCTACTAATTGACACATAGTGTCTAATCTTTCTGCAGGCAAAAAACAGCGTGTTAATTCCCATCCAAACCTCAGCTCTAATTCAGGGCTGACACTTGAGCGCTCCAAAGGCTTGATTTGGGGACCAGGTGGAAGCTGCATAAAAATCTAGACATGCTTGAATCTTGCCCACATCAAAGCTGACCTCATCCCATAACAACCCTTGGCAGGAGCCATGGAAGGAGCACAGAAGAGTGAGCATGAAGGACACAGTACAGGGGCTCAGTGGAACAGGATGTAGGTCCTGGTGACACCAACATGAAGCACAGAAAGACTAGAGGGTGCACTTGCACTTCAGGGAGAATTAGAAGAGTCAGTCACAACTGAGCACATCTGCATCTTTGCCTCCTTTTGGGAGAGAATTAGAATTTCACTTGCCCTGCACACAACATATAAAGTTGATTTTGCCCCAAGGAATTAAGCACAGAGGTGTGAGGCACCCTTCCTTGCATAAGCTTCCATTTTACTCAGCAGCAGGATAATCCAATATCTGCTGGAGGCAACTGAACTCTAAACTGAGTCTTCATTCTGACACAAATCATGACTTCAGCTTTCACACTTACCCTCCCTGTCCAATGACAGGTAGTATCTTCACATTTTGTTGTATGCTATCTCCGTTTTTCTTTTTCGCATAGTACATTCCTTGCCATTCCTGAAAAAAATAATTCAAGTGGAGGGAAGTTCAGATCAAAGATGAAGAGAAGCTGTAGCTCCATACCTTCCTTCACTGAAAGCTGCCTCACAATACAAAACCAGGCAGGACTGGTTAAACTGAGCTCAAACCCTCACATTTCTCCCCTGTAAGTAACCTGTAGGTCACTGTGCTGCTGCCAACACAGGACAACTTCCAGAGGAGCAGCCTGGGAATGCTGTGATGGCAACAGATGGAACTCAGGGCTGTGGGAATTAGCTGTATTCTCTTCCCGTCCTACCTCAGTGGTGTTGCAGGTGATTTTGGAGAGAGCAGGCAAAGACCCTGTGAGAGGAGGAGCTCAGACCAGGCTCTGCCTGCAGCAGAGTCCCTCTGGGGCTGGGGAATGTGTGGGTTCCCCGGGACCCAGGACAGGAAGGTCACTGCAAAGCTGTTAGAGCACCCTCATCACCTCCCCTGCTGGATACACCATCTCTCCTGCATGGCTGGGATGTCTCATCACTGGGTAACATTGAATGCATCTGTGACTCAAAGTGCTTTGGTATCCCAGCACATTTACTTTCCATACTGTCAGTTTACAGTATCAAATGCAGCAGAAATTTATTCTGTTTCTTTCAAAGCAGAAGAGAGCCCAGTAGAATGGCTCCTGGATTCTGCCTCCCCTCTAAAAGCACTCTGGTTTTAGGATTGCCCATGTGTTTCCATCCCTAGAATAGCTGTTGGTGGTCTTTTTTAACAGATGCATATTTTGAGCTGGGCATTCACTAAATACCAAGTGATTAATGAATAATTAAATCCATCTTCTATGTTCACTTAACACAAACTGCTTAGGCCAATTGCTGTACTTCAGTTGAGCTCAACAAACTAGATCATATTTATGTATGTGAAAACACCCTCATGAGGCACACAATATGTATTTATTTATGTGAGACTGACAGATTTCACAGTAAGCTGGCCAGAACACAGGTATAGAGAGAATAGTTTTACATTTATGTGGATGGAGCCAGCAAATAAAGACTCCAGCCCACAGAGAACTGCATGGTGACAGGCTGTACAGAAAAAAAATATGAAAGGCTTTTCCGAGGATCTGTCAGAGAAGAGAACTGTGAATAACAAACTGTGTAGTGAGCATAATGCCTTCCGTGAGCTGCTTGAGGAATACAAATGAAGATAAAGCAAGCACCACAAAATTCAATGCTCTCATAATTAAAAGTATGCACATCAATAGTTTCCTGACAACCAGGATGAGGCAGAGATGAGTAATTGATCTCGAAGCCAGGTAATAAACCCAGGATGTGCACAAAGGGGTGAAGTCATAAACTACAGATTGGATAATTCCCTCATTGAAAGTGTATCCTTTTCAAGGCAGGTTATTCACTAATGTGCTCTTCTTAGGCAACAGATCGATTCTTTAACTTGTGAATTTCTAAAACCTGTGAAACTGTGGCAGGAAATGTGTGAGGGAAAAGGTCAGTGCAATTCTGAGAAGCAGGAGGTCCAAGCCAAACTCCTGCTGGTAGGTGAAGTTCTCCCAGGGATGTCACTTAAACATATTTTAAGAACACCATATGCTCTCTCCCAGAGCCTCTGTCAGCAATGCAGCAGAGAAGAGCTATTCCCAAGATGTGCTGTCACTCAAGCCCATGGTTATGTCTGCACTGGAGCCACACAAGCCCCATCACCAGCTCCTGCTGTGGGGGTGCTGGGATCAAACCAGAGCAAGGAGCACACCCAGCAAACCCCACAGTCTCTACAGAGTGCATCAGTGCTGAGCTTCCAAACTCCATGAGGAAAGCCAAGGCACACATCTATCCACAGTGAGGAGGAACCCCCCAGCTCAGCCTTCCTTTTACACTGGGGCTTCCTGCACCAGGCACCAAAGTTCAGCAAATGCTCGCAGAAAACAGAGCAAACCAAAATAAACACCATGAACACAGTCCCACAGAACTGCAGGCTGAGCTAGGAAGGTGCTGCCACAGACTTTTATCACACAGTGGGATTGCTCTCCCACCCCCTCTGGAAAGACCTTGCAAACAGTTCCCAAAGGGGGAGAGGAATTTTTCCTATTGCATGGCTTGTCTGCTTCACCAGTAGGTGTTCATCTCATTGCAGAAAAAGCAAAACTAAAGCACACTGCAGAGATCAGAGGCACCAGGAATTCTAGTCAGAATTGCACATTTCATCTTAATGGATGCAATTTGAATAATGAAACAGAAGAATGAAGAAAAGCAAAACTCCTTTTAACTCCTCAAGTATGGATGAATGAACATTTCAGTAACATTGGCTTCTGGAAAATTACAGACAGCTGTAGTAACAAAAAATTAACTTCAGAGATATGTTTTTTGCTAAGAGAAACAACATCCTGACCCAAGAATCCCTATGTACCTTGCAATTTCCAAGTTTTGAGTATAACACCTATGAACTTCTGTTTTGTTATACTGAACTTGCTCACAGCACTATGCTTGCCAGCACAAGAGGTGAAATGCTGCAAGAGTCCATCTTCCTAAATTCCATTTAAAGACAAGATAAATTTCATGCAGCTTAGATTTTCCAAAGATCTGAAAAACTTGCTTTCTTATTATTTTTATTACTCTGTTAGTATAGTACCATATTTGTTCAAAACACAGGTCAAACCAGACAGGAGATGATCACAGCAGCAGACAGTTTCCTTTTTTTGATGTGCTGTAACCTACACAAACCTACACTAACCTACTTTGCTGTAGCCAAAATATGGCCTATTGTAGTGAGAAGCATCTTCTAAATTTAGGATATAAAGAAATCACAAGTCTGAAAACTCCACACTCCATGTCAGAACGATCCAGGTAACTCAGGAACCTCTGAAAATGTTGTACCTTGACACAAATGATTTCAAAACTTCAAGTATTTCAAAGGTTGTTCTTCACAGTTAATTGGCAATTCATTTTTATATTATCATATAAATTTAAAGTTGCATAGATTACATAGTATAAAATGTTCCAGAGAGAAACAAAGAACACCTGCAAACAGAATATATCCACCTAAAACAGCTTAATCTGTTCCAGACAGGTTTAAGTAGGCAGTATTTCATTAGCCCTCACTGTTAAAGCCACACAGCCAGGAGTAAAATTAGTACAAGGAAGGAGATGAATTAGATTTAGATTTCTATCACTCACAGAGTAAAATATATTTCCATTATTAATGAATTTTTTATCAGCTCACTAAAATATTAAAAAAATTTATCACTTTATATCTTGAGAATTGGTGGTGTGGATTTAAAGCCTGACACATCTAATGTATTTGAATTATAACTTAATAAATATTCCTCCTAACATCAGTTTTGTATTGCACACATTTACTGAAATAACTTCAGTCAGGCAACAGAAGTGTGAAGCACCATAATCCAAACTCCTGTCTGGGATCTTTTCCAACAGGACACACTTGTGGAAATGAGCGACACAATCTCCTTGAAATGCACCTGGAATCTGCACCCAGCTTTTGCCACTGACAGCCGTGCCAGCACCCTGAGCCCCAGAGCACAACCCACCACAACTTTGCATTTGTGCTTTTAGATCCAGAGTGCCCCGATTCCCTCGGGCACCTCCCTGCCCTGTGCCAATGCTGTGCTGCTTCCCAGGACAGTGCCCATGACCCTGGGCCATGGAGCCTCATCCAACACAGCCCTTCCCAAAGCCCTCTGTGCAGCCTCCATCATCTGCTCCTACAAGGCACTCTGTCATGTTCAATGACATCAGGAACCAGCTCATCTCAGAGCAACGAACCCTTCTAATGGAAATCCATTAGACAGCTCCCATGCCATTAGGGAATTAAACAGACTGGCAGCTGGCAGCTGACACTGCCAGTCACTTTCAAGTGATATTGCAAATGTCTCCTTGGTATTTTTACATTCTGAACTTGCAAATCAGCTTCCACATTTCATGGTGAAATTCTTCAATATGGTACTTTTCTCATTTACACAGCACCAGATAACATGTGCATCCATCTCATTTTTCTTCGGTACTCCCACACCATTTGCTATGAACAGCATAAATTATAAAGAAACACAGCAAGCCACTTATTTTTGTAAAACAAGTATCTCTACCAAGCAAGAAAAGAGAAAAAAGCCCTTAAAAACTAAAAATTGTTTATTTCCTGTTCTTGTTGTAAGTTGCAAATGCTATGTGTCTGTGAAGCTGCAAGTCACAATGTGTTTCACTGCTGGACTACAGTAACTTTTACAGGTAGCAAATAAAAGTGATACAATGTCATTACTCACCTTTCCTATCTTTATGCAGGAATTAATAGTATCTAGGAAATCAGCTTTTTTTTCATTTATAGGCACTTCTGTTAATTCCTTTTCTATTAGTTCACCTATTTGATAGCCCATCATTGTTTCAAAAGCAGGATTGACGTACTGTGAGATAAAAAAAAAAAACAAAAAAAAAATACCCATTCAACAATATACTTAAAACACAAGAGAATCCCTTGTTTTGCTTGCTTAACCAGGAGATCTCTTTCCCAGCCTGAAATAAATGTCTGCATGTACTATTCCTGA
Source organism: Emberiza elegans (assembly GCA_024865655.1). Classification (NCBI taxonomy): domain Eukaryota; kingdom Metazoa; phylum Chordata; class Aves; order Passeriformes; family Fringillidae; genus Emberiza; species Emberiza elegans. The sequence continues at coordinate 10,104,042 of JALJVW010000398.1, forward strand.
GAGAGATGCTCACATTTTTTCTTTGTGAAGCAAACCAGGAATTTCCATGCTAGAACAGTTGTGCAGAGTGTGTGCATGTCAGCAGAGAGAGGGAAATTACACAAACAGCTGAGTATCACATATCCACAGAGTTTAGACAGACAACATAAATTCCTGAAAAACTGGCTCTGTCAGTTCCCAAACCAATAAACCTCAAACCTACCTCAGTGTTCCTAAAAATCACCAACTGGATGTTGGAATACCATCCATATCTATTGGTAAATTCATCATCTTATTTGGTGTAAGGGCCAGCCATCCCTATCCCCTGTCCAGGCCAAGCCCCCAGCAGAGTGGAAGCAGTGGGATTTAACAAAGCAGGCTTCTCCCTGAAGTGAATGTTGCATTTCACTGCAGTTCTTGGCCCTTGCCCAACCAAGCTGAACGCTGGCACCCAGAGCCCACCCCTTCCTGGCCTCTCAGTGCTGAGCTACAAGCACAGTCCTGGCACAGCAGTTTCTGAAAGCCTTTACATCTTACACTGTTTTCATGTGAGAGAAAGGAAAAGGAGCCACTCTGCATCTAGTCGTTCTCCTCTAAAAGGCTCCTTTCCAAAGGATCCCTTCCTTCCCCTCCCTGTGCCTGCTGGAGCTCCAGGACTCCTGCAAGTGTCACTTCCCTCAAACCCTGGGGCTGTCAGCAGAGGGACAAAGTCTGGTCTGCAAAAAGTGTATTTAAAACAACTTCAGGATGTGTTCTGTTATTTTTGTAAAAGGGATGAAGAAGGCATATCATTCAATGAAGTTGCCATTGTCAAGATTTGGCTCAAGAAGGCACAATTTGTATGCATGTTATAATTCCCAGAGGCTTAGACTCAAGCTCTTTACTGAATATAAAATCACGTGTCACTGCTTCATGGCTAGGGATGGAACTAACTCCTTTAAAGAGATGATGGTTTTCAGAACTGCAAAACGAAGCAAAATTTCTTTTCCCTGTTTTAAAGAAATTTCTAAGAGAGGATTACATTCAAAAACAGTTGGCCCAAAAATTCTGATACATCAGACAGTATCAGATTTTAGAAAAAAAAAACTAGCACAATTATTTGAATAGAACATCCATTAGATTTTAAAGAGCATCAAATTAACATAAAATATTTTTGGAAAAGAGTGCACATAAGCCAGTGGCTGCATTCATTTTTGATACATAGAAGCAATGAATAATAGAGATAAGGAATCAATACAAAAAATAGAAACAAGAGAGTCTTATTCATTCAGAAACAACAATCTCCCTTAGAATTTATTTGATTTATGCCAGACACTTTAAATGGAGAAAATTCTACTCTACAGCTAAACTCACTTCAATCTTTTAGAACCATTAAGTTAGATTAGATTCTTGTGCTGTAAGAAAGAGTAAGTGTAATCACAGACAAAAAAAACACAGAGGAATTTTCTGTAGTTATGACTGGAACAAACCTGTATTACATGGTCTTCACTTGTGATCTCAATGGCTTCTTGACTTTTCTCTAATGCTGTAAATAATGAATTACATGCCCTGGAGAAAAAAAAAAAGGCATCCAAAAATTTTATCCATTTTATTCTTCTTATATGTGATAATAAAGTATTACAATTCCATACTGAATAATGTTGTACTCTAACAACTAATGTATTTTCTTCAAGTAACTGACATTCCATAATTAACTACTGCAGATTAAAATAACTACTCTGTTAAAGATCTGGCAAAATTGAAAATTGTGTGTTGATAATGTTTTTGGTAAAATTACCTTAGTTTGAATTGTGCCTGCACCTGTCCAAATTCCAGCTGAATCAATTCATTGTAACAGGCCATTCTACTAGAATTTTCTACATATCTCTGCAAATAAAAGGTTAGAAATATTTAATTAATACACATTCCTGTCTGCAAGGATTTGAAGCTCTGGTTTCTTTTGCTTGCTGAAGAACCAGAAAAGGAGCAGATATGCCAAAAATGAACATGCTGGGACACGAGCAATGAGAAAAGATTATTTTTTGGTACTAGCAAAACTTTTCAAGTTACTGCATTTTGAAAAGGTGACAGATCCTCATGGCAATGAGGTTCAACCAACCTGTTTATTCTCTGTGATTGTCAGCAGGATCAATGTATTTTTTAAAAAATCTACTTTTAGCTTTCTTAAAATAACAGTGAAAAAATTGTTATGTCTCACGTATTTAAAATTTGAAATTATTATGAATTTCCAACTGCTAATATACCAAACTGTCTATATAGATGAAAATAAAATTTGCTGTGAAATATACCTTTATTGACCTCGGGGTTTTTATAGCAATGATCTTGGTACCTCTCACTTTTTAAAACCATTTCATATTTACCAGGTATGAGCCTGAATATTAAATCTTTATTCACACTAACCTCCCACAGACATGGATATTTTGGGCAGGACAACTGATTATCACAGGTAAGCCACCACAATCTAAGCTGCTAAACAAAATTTTCTATGCTTTGCCATTAGCCCCATTTCCAAGGCTCTGAGCCATAAATAATTCAGAACCTGTGTTGAATTACTTATGTGCCCTCTGGAATGACTCCGTTCATATAAATGCCATTATCTTCAGGCTGTAGCATTTCCTGGATCGGGACCATACTAGGAACAAGCAGATGGGTACAAAGGGAATGTGATGGAATAGCAAAAATCTGGTGAGCGCGCAACCAAATATTTGGAATTGTGCTGTAAATCAGGCCCAACCTTGTTCTAGTGTCTATTGCTGAAGGCAATAAGGTGCCCACTTAACTGATGCACTAATTAGCACCTTTTCTGCTCAGCTGGAACAGTTGCCAAGGAACAGATTCAATGCAATACTTCTCAGGTGCCTCCAAACAATAGCTAATAGCACTTGACAGTGTGCGAAGCCTGTTTACAATGGGAATTGGCATTTGACAGAAAAAATTTCCCACAGCACATTCTGTTGTTCACTGCAAGCTGCTCTCTGACTCTGCCACTAATCAATTCGTCAATGTCAACTTTTCAAGGAAAGGATCATGTATTTAATCTGAAATAAATGCTTGAAGTAGAGAAGTCTCAGTCCCACTCCTCACATCCCCAGAGTCATGTCAGCGTTCAGAACGCGGACACAGAAGAATGAGCAGCACGAAAAAAATCTACAGGTTGGATCACTGACACAAATGGTGACTGACAGCCAAACTTCTGGAGAGCTTCTTGTGTGACAATTTTGAAATGTCAGAGCAAGGCAGCCCAGTACAGCACATACCCTTGTGAAGCCAGCAGAGATCAGGGGCAATATGGACGACTCCTCACGATCAGTGTGCCTTTGAAACAAGGAGGATAAATCAGAGATTTTGTAATGAACTCAGATCAAATTTCACAATCCATTCATCTACTTGGTACCCCAGATGTCACACTGAGGTTAATACTGCTAGATCCTTACAGGATATAGGAATAAAACATACTTTTTTTCTATTTTTTCTAAGCTTTCATCTTCGGCATGGATAAGCCAAAATGTTATTTTCCTTCATGCATGTAATGAGCTGCTTACATCAAATAAACTCTAATGCTTCAAGGAAACCAATTATTGAGCTAGATAATTAGACTTTTTCTGTACTGGATCCTTGTTGTTTTTGCTGGCATTAGTCAGAAATGCACCTGAAAGTCTGCACAGCCAAAGTTTTAAGAAATTACTTGTTATCTGAATGTTCCAAATCTTAGATGGGCAACTCAAGGTGCCTGAATGAAGATAGATTTTCTAGTGTTGCCTACCCATTGCCTTCTAGTAATTCACATTCAGGACTCATTCCCAAATGAACTATCTGAATACTCTGGCTATACTAACTGTTAAAAGACCCTTCAACAACTGTGAATGTACAGCTGGAATCAGGAAAAAAGGCCATTATGGGAAATGTCTGTCAATAAGCAGATTGAAGCTGGTCATGTTTAACAGAGGGCACAATAGCTTTTATTTATGCAGGAAGTTTTGGATCTTGAAATGTTTAATTAGGGTCTTTTTTTGGTAGTGATGGTAGTGTATTTTTAATGGTAAATTTCAACACCTCAGAATTGTTTGTCAGAATTAATGTTCTGAGAAATGGCCATTCCCAAATTATACTTGGAGGAAATTATCTTCCACTTATTTCATTTCATTAAATACACAGAATTTCTTTATTTTTTACTTTTACATTATTTTACAAGTAATGTTTTCAAAGGAGGGGAAAAAAATGGCATATGCAGTACTTTACTGAGATGTCATAATCTCTTTTGCTTTTAAAACTGCTGTGGTCAGATGACACTTTGTACTGATCAAATTGTTCTGTATCACTTTTCATACTCAGCAGATCTCTGGTTTTCACTGAGATTATTTATATTGAAAGGCAGATTAAGAAAGGTTCAAAACACAGATCTGCAAGACAGTTTTGTACAGGATGTTGCAGAAGCTGTTTGAAACATGCTCTGAAAGCCTGCAGTGATGGGGGGGAGTGCAAGGAGGAACCAAAAAAAAAAAAAAAAAAAAAAAACACCACCAAAATTCAAAGTGAGATTCTTGAGTAAAAAACCCAGAAATTAAAAAAACAATTTCTGTCTCAATCCTATGGTCAAGTATAGTAAAAACTATGGTACAGCACATTATTATTAGCACAGTAGGAAGTTCTAATTCAGGTTTTTTAATGTAATGTTTACTTTTGCAATGGTAAGATTCACAGTTTTGATCACAGGGGAAAGGAAAGATATGAGTATTTACCTTTGTACTACACAAATAATGACTGTGTTTTCTGAGGCTTTCGTTGTTCTGATAGACCTTTAAATAAAAAGCAAACCATTTAAATTCTTTTTAAGTTCATATTTCAGAAAATATGACTTTATAGAATCTTCAGACAGCACTTTTCTTAAAATCTCTCTTTTAAATCCTTTAACAACAAAAGTCAAATCCCAAGCCTGCTGCTAAGGAAGGAGAATAAATGCTATCTGAGACTCCATGAACACAGATTAATCTACAACTCAAGTACTCCCAGTGGGGGAATAGCAAAAAATATCCTCTCTGAAACAGCATTTAATGGGCTTGTTTGAAGAGCTTGGCCTCACTCATTTAAGGTGCATTTCACTGAATTCTGGGGCAGATTGGTCAAAATGGAACACGGGGAACAGCACTGCTACCCAGCCCTGGCCTGACCAAGGTCTCATCTACTTGTCTCAGTCCAGCAAGAAGAGCCTCTGGCCCAGCACAGTCCCCAGGGCACCCAGGGTGGCCCTGGCACCCCAGCCCACAGCCCTGCTCGGTCTGGACACATTCCCAAGGGGATTTCACTGCAAAGGCTCTGGAGCAAGGCACTGCTGCCTGTCCAGGCTCTGCGGAGACGCTCACAAAGGCAAATCCTTTCCTCCTTTTTTCACGCTTCACAGCAGTTTCTAAAATTATTTTTTGGAATCTGTTTGCAATTTTGCTCTTCATAACATATTTTCAAATGTTGTAGATATGGAAATGTGCACACCAAACGTTGCCTGTTAGCACTGGGAGTTATTCAACAGGAAGTGACATTCCAAAAAAATTAGAACATCAATGAAGTGAATTAATTAATTAAGGTGCTTGGTGCACATGCTACCTTTGCAGTTGATCTAGTGTGAAAACAATGAACCAGGTATTTGAAAAAAAACCCCAAACAACAAAAGGAAACACAAAAAATATCCAACAGTTCACTATGGCAACAAACTTGTACACTGTGGCTCCAAGCCAGATGGAGCTTCAGAGACCCTAGGACACAACCAAAAATGCTGCTGGTATCAGGTGAAAAGCACTGAAGTAACAGTATTTGATGCTGCCAGTGCACACCTGTCTAAAGCCAAAAAAAAAAAAAATCAATGCTCTATAGAGTTTATAGAAACATCATATAAAAGCAAAAAGCCTTTGATGCTGTGTTAACGATACTGTTGAGCATTAATTACACTGAAACAGTGCTTACCTGCATAATGCTTCTGCATCAAAGTATCTGGAATGCCTATGGTCAATGATGATAATGTCATGGTGCTTATCTAGAAAACATTCCAGTGCAGACTGAGGTGTCCTGGCGAGATTGCAGCGGAATCCAGCCTTGTCACACGCCCAGCGGAACCCGCTGCTCTGCTCGTCCTCCTCAGCAAACACCAAAAGTACCTGGCGTGGAGACAGGCGGGGGGCATCACAAACAAGCCTTACACTTACAGGAGATTCTGTGACTTTGCCCTCTTCTTAACGTGGTTTGTAAAGCCACTTTTGAGAGAAGTGCTTTCTACAGACCACTGATTTTTTTCATAGTTATCCATATAGTGGGGTGTTTCAAGTGGGTGCCACAGTCTGCCCAAGCCATGGCATGTCACCATGGGAAGAACAAGATTTGGAACTGCCTCTCTTGTCATTATCTACGGAGAGAGCTCAGGCAATCAGCTGAGACAAGATGCCTGAGTGTACACGAACCAACAGTGAATCCACTTCTCTGAAACTGTCTCACAATCAGCCTTTTTCTTGGGGTTTATTTTTCTTGCCAGGATCATATTCCAGAAAAGGGGGAAAAAACCCCACAGTTCATCTCGTGTGAATCAGTATTTAATGCTGCTGCATTTTTTAATGACAAAAGTCTGCTTTCCTTTCCATCTCATCCTAATTCCCCAAAGTACTGGATGCTGCCCACTCTGTGGGGTTTCTGGAAATTCTGGACAGGTCAAAAGGAAATCATTCCAGACTGAACTCATAAGCAGTACATGGAGTATGTCCCTGTGTGACTCCTACACAAAGCCTGCCATGGGATTTATATGACAGAAGGAGATTATCATAGCTGAAATCCAGAACTGGAGGTCAGACCTGGGAGCCACTATTGGCTCTGTCCTAACTTGCCTTGTAATTGCTAGTAACTAATCTCTCTAAGCCTTTTTTAAAATCAACACAATGCCCATAGACTAAAAGTATGATAAGGCCCAATTCCTTTAAAATGTATTTCCAGTTCTAGGATTTAATACTGCAAAGAAGATGACCAAAGTCTGCTAAGGAAGACTCAATGATGCAATTGTGCTTTGTGTCAGGATAATGTTTGCAGAAGAAAACTTCTCTTGCCTGAAAGAACAGAGCATGGCAGACTATAGATCTGTGCTGATTTTGGGGATGGCTCAGCACATGCAGCCTTTTGGGAGAGATGGGTAACTAAGCCAACATTTGGTCTATTGTGCCAAGACACCAATCTTTCAGAAGTTGAATCAAACCACACTCAGATATGTTTTGGTCACATCACATCCCACTGCTGTTTATCTTCTGTGTGATTTTAGGAACTCAGTGCTGTTACACTTTGGACCAGGCTGGTGAAATGGCTACCAGTAAATCTTAACATTTCCATGTACTGCATATTTTTGTATGAATTAAGGATTTTGCACACATTCAGTTCAGGTTCCTTTTATAGCAATCTGCAAAACTGTTTGCAAAAAACACGTCATAGTTTGGGCTGTGTTTAGTGAAGGTAATCTATAACACTCCTTAAGAGGGGAAGAATGGGTTTGAACAATAGCACAGAAAGTCAGGAGATCTGAGTTGTATGACTGACTCTGGCAAGAATGTGATGTTGCCTTCCTTCTCCTTCCCTCACACCTGCCAGCTATATTACCAGGATAAATCGGCAGCATTTCAGAGTGGTCTATGACTGTACAAAAGTGATACAATCATTAAAAACAATACAGATGGCAGAAATACTCAAGGACTATTCTGATTTTGGGGAACAGCTGGATGAGGATGTCCTAAGATCTGATTTTTGATGATATTACTGTTCTGACAATGGCTCAAGAAGATGTTAAATTGCAGTTCTTAAGACAGACATTTTCAAATTATTAGGTCCTCATTGCCTCTCCTGAGGAGTTCTGCAATTCCTGACAGAGGAACATCGGGGATGATTAATGGTTCAGTATGCCTTGGGTTAGGGAGAATTTCCAAAGGAACTCCAAAGGAACCATGTATCTCTAAGCCTCATGTCCATCCCAGGCAAAGTAAGGGGACAAATGACATAAACCATTTATTAATAAAGGGACAGAAGAGGATTAATTATTGTCATTCAATAATGAGCAATTAAAAATATATTTTGCCAAGCTCATTTCACATGTTTTGTAATGATGTCGCAGGTTTGGTTGGCTTGGTATCAGTTTGATACCAAGAATTTTACTACCAGTGAAATACAAAATGAGGCACAAACTAAATTGATTACAAGGTAACTGATAGCAGAAGAAATAGCTCTATTTTTATGAGCTCAGAGATGGTTGAAGAAAAAAAAAAGAGGTTTTGACATCACATAGATAGAATGTTATTATTAAAATTATTAAAATCTGTTATGTACACATTATCTCTTGAGCAAAATTCTCTGTGAAGATCTCTATAATACAAAAAATTCTAGACATAAATTTTAACATCTATGTTATTTTAGAAATCAAGATTCAGTTTGAACTGCTGTGTTACCTGAAGTTGATCTTGATGAAGTCTCATAGGGCCAAACTGCACATCTGTTACTGGTGCCTAGAAGAAAGAAGAAGGGAACATATTAATGAATAATACCTAAGGAAGAAGAAAAATTATCTCTGTTATCTCTCTCCTCCATGGGAAGGAGGGAAATGACCACAAGTGCTGTTTATCACAACTGCTTTTCTTTTATATCATTAATCAAACTTCAACATGAATGACTCTGCAACTGGTATAAAACTACTTCTAAAGGAGTTAAACACATAAATACAGAGGGACACTCTAATAGGATTACACAGGCTTGGTTCTTTGAGAATTCCCACAGGCAAGCATCAGCACTTTCAATGTACTTAAATATTTTTTACCCCTTGTCCCAGAAATAAAAGCTAAAATGCAGGAATAACAATGTTCCCCATTCAAGATAGGAAATAAAGTCCAACCATTAGTCCTTGGAGTCACATAGACTCTTCAAAAGTAACTGGAGTTTAAAAATCAGAAGAAAACAATCTTAGGCAATGAAGTAAACGTAAGATATCTCTGAACCGAAACATTTGAAAGGGCTGTTGAGCACAAAGGTGGCATTTTTACATTGTTCTTTTTCAAAATTAAAACCCACTCAAAGATCAGATTTATTGCTTTGCAACCTATCATTTTTCCAGTAAGTAGTTTCAAAGAATCATCAGCACATCCCACAGAAAAATCTTTTAGAACTGCACACTCCACTCTTTCCATGACCTTAATGCTCCATTGCTCAGCCCTAGGGGTATGTAATTTGTGATTTTATTTATTTATCAACTTGGAAGTCATCACTGCAACATTAAACGAGCAACAAACATGAGTCAAGGCAAAATGGCAACACAGTGCCTACAAAAGCATGCCAGGAGCCAGTGCTTGCCTGTCTTGCTTAAGTGGGCCTTTAAGAGCTGATGTTAAAATGACATGGAGGGGTTTCAGATTTATTCAGTCATTGGGGTCAGATTGGCTGAGTTTAAATGCACTCCAGTCCTTTCTTTTTTTCTTGGGAGCAAAAATCTCTCTTCAGTTGGAAAACTCAAGCTGCTTTACTCTCCCCTGTGGTACATCATCCAATTATTCAAAATCTGCACTACAAAACAGCAAAGACTTTTGCTGGTAACACACATAACAGGGGAGAGAATCCAGCTCTCTGCACCAGTGTTACTGGCTTTGCAGTACTAACAGTCCTGAATCAGCAAGACCAGCAGAAGTGCCTGTAGGCCATGGAGAGAACATGTCACTTGAGTAAAAGATAGCTAAAAGATGCCTTTTTACAGTTACTTCTCTGTCCAGAGCTGTACTTCAAACCAAACCCTGGACTTTTTGTACGCTCTACCTGGCAGCATAAAACAGTGAGTGTTCCATGTCACTGGGCAATGGCCTGAGCTGGAGGGTTCGGATCCAGAGCTGAACTTCACTGGCAGCTGGGGGTTTGCAGAACCCCACCTTCCATGCCAGTGTACCCTTGGACCATCAGTCCCAGCCCAAGGGGAATTTAACAAATAAGATAAACACAGTACTGCTTTTCAGATGCTCCTTTCCTTTAAAAAGTTTGTGAAGGAAGAATAATTGAAGTTTTTAAAGGGCTGAGCCTGAAAACCACTTTTCTGCCAGAAATCTGTGGCTAGTGCTGCAATGAAAATACCTGTCTATGCACCATTTACGCCTAAGTCACAAGAAGTGACCAGATGAGATAACCTGGCTTGTTACACATTAACTTGCTGTCCTGAGTAGAATCAAAGCCCTGGTCTGCATCTCAGCTGGAAAATTTTGGTGAACTCCAGTTAATTCTTAATCCCATTGAAATCTGCTCAAACAACTTGATTAATCATTTAAACTTTTTGTGTGCTGCAGGTAGCACTGAGAAGTAACATGCCAGTTAAGGATTGTGTCAAAAATCAAGGCTTCAGCAAGGATTAGCAGAAACTCTCAACTATTGCTGAACTCATGAGCTTTTAAAACACCTCTAATGCTGCAAACTTATAACAAAACCAAACACAGCCAAAGCTCACATGTATAGTAACTGCACAAGCACATCTTTATTCACTCACACCTCCTTCTCCTTCTTCCTTGGAATTCCTTTCCTAGTGGAAAAGCTCGAGTACATTTTGAGATTGGCAGACACGACTTAGACATGTGACAGCCTTCCAGGCAGGCACAGATTGGGAAGAGCGTCTGAGAAGACAGAGGTAGAACTGGTTGTGGGTTCCTGGAACTGACTGTGACAGAGCTGGGTCCGCTGCCAAAGCGCTGCTGACGCAGAGTCCGTCAGTGCCGCGGGCGCGGCTGCGGCTCCTCCAACACACACACGGCACCTGCAGCCATTTCACACCCTCCGACCCCTCGACTACTGCTGGTAGCATTTATTTACCCTCAAATCTGCCCCTCTTACTTGAACACTGTATTTTTTGTCCTGTGGAACCAGCCCTGCCTCTGGCACCAAGTGGGATTCACCCCAAGGCAATAGCACAAGCTGTAAGTGATTGACAGCTGTCAGCAGGGAAGGTCATCCACTGACTGCTGTGAGCAGCTCAACACTCGCCAGAAATGATCTCTGTGTTGTAGCAGCTGCACTGCAAACACTGAAACTGCTGATAGAAATAGTCCATGTTTCCAATGCCCTGAAAAAAGTGAAAGTTGGGTAAATAAAAACAAGTGAAATAAGCTTTAAAAACACAGACCTACACAACTGTGACTGATCTGATTAAAGTACAACAAAGTCAGCCTTGACCCGATGTAACCTGGTAAAGTACTTCTTTCTATGAGTCATTCTTCATATTTTACCAGAACAGAACCTGCAGGAATAGTCTGTTCGTCATTGCTGGATTGTTTTTTCTTTCTTCCTACTGCTAGAAAAACTTCAGATGCACTTGCTCAATGAATAAATGCAGAAAGGAATAAAGGGTGGACATAAAGCCAGCTTGATTCACATGCTCCCTTTGGTGATAAATTGCCTGGCTGGTGACAGGGACAGATCTGTGCAGCCTGTGGGTCTCCTGTTTGCTAGAAGTGGTGTATCCTGGCATTCTCCAAAATATCTCTTACCATTATCCATTAAAGAAAGAACACACCCAAAATTTTGGGCAGAACCAGCTCCTAAAAAATCCTTTGGCTATCAACATTCATGCAATACTCCTATTATGGAGGTGCAAATGCATTCCTTCTGGAGGCTGATTTTCTTATGAGACCTCTTTGCTGAAGCTTTTGTGGGATGCTTTAAAGCAGAGCCCTGTGCAGCCCAAGGCAACACAGCACTGCCCGCTGTGGAGGGAGTGCTGGTGCCTGGAGGAGCAGGAATGCTCTCCTGACACCCACAGTGCTCCATCCCTTCCTTTCTGCCGCAGCAGGAGCTGTGCTGGCGGCAGGAGTGGCTCCCACTCTGCCCATTCCATGCACAGCCCTGGCCCCCTGACATTCCCTGTCCCCAGGGGCAGCTGGCAGCGCTGCTGCTCCTGCTGCTCTCCCGGCCTCTGCCAGGTGAGCATGGCTGCCTTTTCCTGCAGCTCACTGCAACAAAGAGGTGCCACCAACTTTTGCTGAATGGATTGCAGATGGAAGCTGCTGCTGGAGGGCAACATCTGCATTCAGTGGGCAGACAGTCAGAATCTCTGACTCACTGTAATATATGACAAATAACTACAGTGATTTGACACATGACTTCACTGCTAGTCTATTGGAATACAGCCACAAAATTCATCATTTTCCTCAGATCAATGTTTTAAGATAGCATCAAAATTTTTTATCTGATTTTAAAATACATACTTATATTTTTTACATATACTAGGTACATGATACGAATCTGCATGAGTTGACTCACCACAGTAAGAATTAACAGTTTTCATTATCAAGATATACTGGAAGCCACAGGACTGTTAACATCAACTTAATTTTTGTAGTTCTAAGAAAAACAGAGATCCATTTTACAAAGGAACAAAACTCCTTTCTCTTAACCTATCATTTTAGGCATAGATTTATCACCCCAGAAAACCAAGGCTCAAATGAACTGATAGATTTATACTATCCCCTAAACTTATCTTGATTCAGGTTCTATTTGCTGCAGAGATTTGAAATCTGCGTGATAATATACTTTCCCAGAAACCTTAGCCAAATCTTCCTGGATGCTGAAAGCTGGGAAATAGACAATTTCCTACAAACTGGCATGACAAGGTACAGGATCTTGTCCAGGCAGGTCATGCCAGCATGGTTCCTCTTTCTCAACAGAGAGACGTGTTGTGACTTGTTGCAGCTCATACTCCTGGGCAAGAAAGTCTCCATGTTCAGGATCAAGTTTTCACAATTCACATTTCCCTTTGCTTATCATAACACTCATCACTTTTTGAAGTATATGAACACTAATCCAATCCATGTTCATTTACCTACTTCTTTCTCCAACAAAATGAACATATGTAGATGACTTCAGACTCAGCTTCCTATTTTCCATATGATTTCTGCTGGACACTGAACATCACTGTTCATGTCTTCCTTGCACACATTGACAGCACTCTATTGTTACCAACTCAACATCAGTGCAAGTAACATAAAATGCTGCCCAAGCAGCTCTTGCTAACAGGCACAGCATAAAATTAATTTTATAGTTCACAGACTGAATTCCAACCTGGTTAGCAAATCTAGTGAAATCCAGAGCAATTCAAATACAACAAAAATATATACTGGATTTACTTCAGTGTAAATGGAGTGGGAATCTGGCCCTGTGCAGCTCTTTCTTTTGTTGTTTGGAGGCCACAACAGTTTGAATAAAGAATAAGAGAGAACAAAGTGTCCAAGGTTTCTGCCTTTGCTCAACAGACTCAAGGACAAAGGTAAACTTGGCCTTCAAAGACCCTGTGCTGTACAGAGTCAATTTATTCTTTGCTGAAATACAAAGACATGAGCTCTGAAAGGCGATTAAAACTCACCAAAGCTGCTCTTCAATTTGGATGAAACCAGTTATTCCAGTCCTTGATATTATTTTCCTATTTCTGCCTCATAAAAGATGTAGACAAATGTCACAGACTCTGAAATCATAATGTAGCATCCTGATTCAGTGCTTTGATAAAATCTAGCATTTAGATTAGTCTAAATCGTGCTCTCACTGATGCATCTCTCTCAACAAACGAATACAGATTTATATCTGTATCACAAGGCCTGCAGATCACTCAATGTTTTGTTCTAGTATAATTTTTCTTTTATCTATTTCCTGGTTTAAATTGATTCCTAGAAAAATTATCTACAATGCTGCCATGTAACAATACAGCAGACAGTAAGTGATGGGTAACACACCCTCTGTTTTTTTCATCTTAAGTTTTAGTACCCGTTTTTGAGCCCATTTTACATAAATGAGCTCTTGAAAGCCCAACTCTTGCCTCCACTTCACATCATTAGTAACACACAATTTTGACAGCTTGCAGTTTTTGTGAGGAGAAAAGCTTTATTGAGTGTAATGAGTTGCCAGAGCTCTCACATCAGGATGCTGGCCCTTCTCTCTGGGCATGTAACCAGCCATGGGGACCCACTTTCTTATTCCCAAGGAACTGGCAACACCTTTCCTCCTCTCAAAATCCAGCAACTCTTCCATGACTCAGACTGGGGGTAATTTTTGTGTTAACGCAGGTCCTGAGGAAGCCTCCCATGAAATTTCCACCCTGGTGGGACTGGGACTGCTTTACAGGAGTGCTGGCACACTGTACAACACAAGCACAGAACACAAGGGCTATCCAAGCTCCACCGGGTTTCTCCCTGGCACAGCTGATTTTTGGCTTATGTTCAGCCTGCCCCACATGCCAACCACTATTATTTATGTTTGCTTGTTTGTGTTCTTGGCCTGGTTGCCCACTGCATTTCCTCAGTGCCATGAGTGAAGCCAAGTTAGAACAGAACTGCAGCAATGCTGTTGTGAAATCACACTTGCTGCCTTCTTGCACACTTCAGACATAATCAAGAACTCCCATTTTCTACTGTTTATAAGTTCTCCCCTTAAGCTTTACAGGAAACTTTGGATATCAAACTGCAAGCATAGCACATGCAAAAGTGAATCATTCTGTTTGGCTGGGAATAATTAACAATGCTGTCCCAAAGTGACTTGGATTATCATCTGCACTGTGGTGGGGCCTGCATGGCCTCTGGCCCAGACCAGTGGCCCGCTGTGGTCACGTTGTACAGTGACAGCAGAAAAAGCCAGCCTGCCACTGGTAAAGGCCTGAACTTTTACACAGAACAGCCTGACAAACTGGGGGATGTTTTTAGGTCCTGATATGGTATTGAAATGATAAAATAAATGTCATTATCACTCATGCCTACGGAACAGATCTTCAGCCTTGAAAAGGGAGGTTGCTGGTTTCATTTTGACTTTGAAAGGAACTGAGGCACTGAGGGAGAGAGACAACTCCAGCCCTCCTTGTGCTGAGCCCTGGCATCCCTGGGCAGGGTGTCCAGTGCCCCTCCTTGCTGGCCAGCTTACAGCAGCAGGCACTGGTCATACTGGGACCATACTGATACCTGGGAAACACCCACTTGTTTCTGAAATTCAAAACTGCGTTGATGACAGCTCAAACAAGTTATATCACATCTTGGTAATCACAGCAGCACTGTAGGTTTCTAAGCTAAGCAGATAAAACTCCTGCAAGGCAACTCTGCAAATCTCACACTACATACTTACACAAGAGTCCTCACTGTCAATGAATCACACAGCAAAAAGAGAAGGAATACATCAGCCAAGTCAAAAAAGACAGCCATTTACTCATTAATCCACACTTTTCTATCCAGTGAGAACAAAGTTGAATGGAAACCAGTCCTCATATCAAATCCAGTAGGTTATATTTGCTCCAGCATCTACCTGATTCAAAGACCCCTTCTAGACCTGCATTTTATGCACAATTATACTGGGCTTGAAATTTCATCTATTTGTCTCTTTAGAAGAGAAAAAAAGTGAATCATACACTCCACAACAACAACTGTGAATAACCTTAACATTGGTCTGTGCCTCATGGTTGTCATTTTGCCAAACCCTACTCTGACCAACCAGCCCAGAATTTAAAGAGCCCTAAATCTTCATAATCTTAAGATTTGAGATGGCTCACTGGGGTCTTCATTAAGGTCCCACTTTCTGACAGAAAGTGTTGGCAAGAACTTCTCCATTTGGGCCAAATATGCACAGAACTCTGTCTGGAGGCTGTGAGATCTCCCCATATTGAATCCCTGGGCTGCTCACTGAACTGTAGTCAAGTATTTCTGTGTGGTGAGGGCATGCTGTGGAGCATCTGTAGTTATATCCTGCACTAAGAGAAAACCAGCAGCTTAAATCATCTGGCCTGTACTTTAGAAGAATTTTTAAACCCTGTAATAATGGTTTTCTATACATAGGTTGCAGAAATTGATGCCTTTATCAATGAAAAAAAAAAGTAGTATGAAAGTATGAACACTTTCAGCTGTTCAAACAGGAACAGAATGTGCAACATGCAGAAACTGAATGGCTTCAGACGAAGCAAAAAGAAAGAGGTAATCTTTAAGGCACTAGCACCTAATTCCATGTTTTATTAGTTTCTGACAAAATTCAAGGGTCGGATACAATACCCTGCGCTTCAGAGCAAATGTCCTGCAAAGTCAGGCACCCCTGGTACTCTGGGCTTACACGAGGGTAGGGTTGTGATTGCTCTGTGAGATGGTACCTCACAGGCAGCTGAACAGCACATCTGGGTGGATACTGCAACCTGCTGAATTTCAGCAGCTCTTCCCTTGCACTCCAGCAGCCCTGAGACTCCTCTGTTTTCCCCTCTGCAACCAGGACCAGCCACGCTGTATCTCACAAAATGCTTTGATGGCAGCCACATAAAAACAACGTGCCTAGCAACTCCCAGAAGCCTGAGAGACTTTCCTCTCCCCTCTACCCCTCAGCTGACACAAGCCTGGTTATTCCACTGGCTGGGAGAGCTGTAACTGAGCTCTGGGGAGCAGCTCACGCCTCCTACACCAGCATTGCTATAAACGTTTCACTGTGCTACCCTCTCTCATCTGCTGGCAGCAGTAACTTTTACCCAGATGCAAAGGCTGGCCAAGTCAACAGAGAAGAAATTGGTCTGTAAGTCTTGCAGGTCATCAGCCAAGACATGTTCCAAGTCAGAGCATTAAATATATCGGGGTTCACGTAACTCCAAACAAATAAATGCAGCCTTTGGCTTTACCAACACCTTTGTCAGATGGGAAAGGAACTTCTCACTCGTCTGCTGTTGCCTCAGGTGTCTTAATTTTACAGGCAGGCTGTGGCTGACTTTCCATCCCCCCTGCTTGAGCAGACACTTCAGCACAAATACAACATTCTTCTGGCCCTGAGGGAAATTCTTCCTGCCTGCATTTTAACAGTTGAACTGCACAGCACTCTGGGAGACTTAAATATGGCACAGTAGTTCTATTGTTTAATATTATTAAAACTGCTTGCTCTCTTGTGATTCTGCAAGATGCTGAAGTATAGCAGTAAGTGCTAATCTGTTTGCTACCTATCAGCTAGTTCTTTTTTTTTTTTTTGGTGGATACCACTTACTAATTTTATTTTAGAGAGGATTCTGTTGCAGAGATGCAACAGAATACAACAGAACTCCATTATCAGTTTTCATTTTTTCCTTATGAATATGAATTTCAGTGACAGTTTTCTTTGAACCATCTGGATTTGAAGAGACTCATCTGACTAAAAGGAAGTTCCAGTCTACCAGGAAGTTTTCCAGCTACTTTATGCCAGACAAACTTTTCATGGCTTGATCTACCAACACTGCAATCGTCACAAACAGACCAAGCAAAGCAAGAGAGTACAGCCCAAAAATAGCAGAATTCAGTCAGTAGATCTGCTAGGCTTCCTAGAAGATCTCCATTTTGTCCTAAGCCTCCATTTGTTAAGGAATAAACTTACTTTTCTATTGTCACTAGTAACACATTTTGTGTGCTGACACAGTTCAGCCTTTACTGACCACAGTAATTTTTTCTACCTGCTGCCATCTGTTATCTTTATCTCACATATCTCCAGCCCGTGCAGAAGTGGGATCCTGGATGTGCCATTTGACTCCTCCAAGACTGGATGGTGACAGCATGAGCTGCCTCCTTCTCCTCCTCCTTCCTCTGTTCTCCCAGCCATCTGCCACACGCAGCACATTCACACAGCTCGCTCAGGTGTCTGGGAACCTGCTGGACATCAACAAGAATTCTTCGGGGTTCAAGGAGCGTGCTCTGCCCACCTTCAGGGTGCACAAACTCACCTGTGCTCTGTCCAGCACCTGCCTGGGAACTGCTCTGAGCAGCAGCAAAGGTGCTGTCTCTGAGATGGGATTCTGCAGGTAGAATAAATCCAAAGTCTGTGGGACAGCAGCCAGTACAGCAAAGGAGAAATGTTCATTACTGATAATAAACATAACTGTATTTTTGTCTATTGAGTACATGTTTCTCAGACTGAGTGGAACTGTCAATTGACACTTGAGAAAACCAAGAGGAGTTCTTGGCAGTCAAACCTTTTCTAAATAGAGAACTTTGTCTCCAGCAAATGAAGACTTGAGACTGCAGGCATATTCAAGATGTCTTTTTTTTTAAAAAACTGAGCAAATTCACAGCAGAACATTTTTTTTTCACTCTAAGGTTTAGCATTAATTTTGCTTCTTCACAGCTATAACCAATGCAACAGACTAACTTCAAGCTTTATGATAAGAATGAAAACAGACAAAAATATTTAAGAGTCCTGGGCATCCCTTTCTTTTGACCACTGGGAACTCCACTGGCAGAGGGGACGAGTGACTGGCTTCCCCTAATACAGATGCCTCTTCATTCCTGGGGACCTACAGGGTAGTTTGAAACCTGACCCCGGTTCTCTGCCTGACTCCGGCTCAGTAACACACAGTGCTGCTGCCAGCCCACAGGGCTCGTTAAACATCACACGCCTGCGATGGGATCATGTTGGGTTTTTTTTTTTTCCTTAAGTATAAAACCATTTTGCAGTTATGCCAATCCCCATAACTCTGCATGTCTATAATAAAGTGGGATTTTCATTATGATCAGAACTGCAATTAAGTAGAATTTATTGCAACAAAGCAGTTTTTCATTCTAGTTTTCTTGTAAACATAATTTCACTCTATCTGGATTTGTGGTAGGCACACTCCATTTTATTTCATTTAAATGAAAGAATCTGTCTAATTATACTATTATCTTTGATACAAAGCAATCTCTGCATCTTCTGCCTACGAGTATCATTTCCTTTACAAAAGAACTGCTGGATATGCCAAAGGAGGTGCTGCTGGTACAGCAGCATGATTTTCTCCATAGAAACGCACAAGCAATCAATACATGACCAACTCCTAGTAAAGTTTCTCAGTGTTAACGCTGGGGCAGGCAAGGCCTCAGCACAGGAGCCTCCCACAAGGCAGCTCTTTAACAAACAACCCATCATCAAGGAAGCCCTGAAAGCATTCTGACATTGCAGTCCATAACTGGGAAACAAATCCAGCTGGGTATCAAATTTCCACTTAAGACTAAATCCTGCCCTACTGTCCCAATATACTCTCTCCAGGTACCATGTTAGCATTTCTCAAACTGAGTACACAGGCCGTAATTACCCAGATAATCATCTATACGTGTTGAATAGCCTCATATAAATTATTTAACCTTGAGATTTCCAGGAAAGAGAGATAACATCTGGAGATACTTGCACCAAATACTTTTACAAGTTGCATGGCATCACTGAAGCTTTGTCACAGAGAGCTGCTGCAGTCACAAAGTTTGAAAGATCTGCAAAGATCTGTAACACTGGGGGGTAGGATGAGAAGATGCAAAAACACTGAGCAAATCTTTAATGTAAACATGTGCTCACCTGCAAACTGCCTAGCGTAAGTGCTCTATAAACCATGAAGGCTTATAAGCAGCGGCTGAAAGGTGCATTTGGTCGAACAGATGTGGACTTTTCATGTGTCATTTGAAGAGACACTATAGAATGGGTGTCAGAAATTTTTTTCTCAGAAGCTTTATCAGACTCCTCAGGCTCCCAGTCCTCAGACCCTTGAGTGGGCCCTTCCACAGGGCCTGTCTGAGCAGCAGCACCATGTGCTGCTCTGAAACAAGCAGATTCTCTGCTCCTCCCTGCAAGGACTGCAAAATGTGAGCCAAGCCGAGCCTAGAGCAGCAAAAACAACTTCTCAAATATTAGGATCAGCAGGTGCCTATCACCTTCTGCACAATTTTATGAACACCTAAATTTATCTGTCTCATCTAACGAGGTCTGATGTTGCAACTGAGAGTGGCACAAATGCTTTACAGTAGGAACCAGTGCTGGAGATGTGCACAGGTGGCTCTTCTGTCCCATGGAACAGAGCTCCATACGGCACTTTCAGCCAGGCAGCAACATCCTTATTCCACTTGGATAACAATGATGAACTAAAAGAATGAGCACTCTGAAAGAGAGAGGCTCCACTTACTCATTAAATAACTAAATAGTGCCCACCTATGCAAAACCCCCATTATTAGCTGCAAGGAAAGCTGGCCTCTATCCAAAATCAATCTCCCTTGAGATCCAAATTCTGGCATTAACCAAGCCTGTCTAATCTGTTTTGCAACTACCCAGAATATGTTCCTCACTCTGCTGGTTTTTCTAAGGAGAGGATGCAGCAGCCCTGGGCCTTCTATTGAGAGCGTGAAAGCTTTATGCCAAAGAACAAACAAGAGAAAATAGACATTAAAGTCCTGTCTGGCGACACCATTAGCAAGTTCACAGTCACCATTTCCTTCTTCCTCCCCTGCACCAAGTGCTTCTTCCCAGACAGTGATCCAGACTGCTGATAGCTCTGGCTGGGAGCTTTTACCAGAAATTTTAGCAGGAAATGTTAATTTGCAAGCCTCGGTGTCCTCCCTTGGGGAGGATGGACACTGTATCTGCATGACCAAACTGCGGGGACTCAGACTTCCTCAGACCTGCCTGCACCAGGCAGAAGAGAAACTCCTCTGTATCTCCAGCAGAGCTCAGTAAAAAACCAATTGTACTCATTTATTTTCTTTTGCCTTTTCCCCCAAGCTACGAAATACTAGGAAGAACGTCCAAGGCAAACAGAAAAATTCTATTAATGAAATATGCAATTTAGTGCAGTTCCATGGGCTGAGTCTGATCTCAGCCAGACTTCTAGGACACAAAACGTAGCTGGAAATTCACAGAACTAGAATAAACCAAAACTATTGCTTTCCATAAAAATTGTACTGCATTTCTATAAACCAGTTTAATGGGAAAGATAGCCTGCGTGTATCAGTAAATATAACCCATTATGAATAAATTAGATAGCAAAGATAAATAGTTTTTTAGTATAAGCTGTAATGTCTCATACATAAACAACAGAAATGAAAAACCAGACTCACTTTATTAACAGTTCCAATAAAACTATACATTGTTTTGAGAATTAAAAAACAAAAATAAACCTATAAACTCACTGAAGAATGACATAGATCTGACTCTTAAAAAGTTTATTACTTAGATATTTCACCTGACTTCTTTTTCTTCCTCTATGAACTTTGAGCATAAATCTGTAATTACTTACTATTGATGAAGGAGAGAACAGTGTCCTTAATTATGGAAGCTTTTCTCAATCCTGGGAAATTTCATTTGACTTGTTTTATGTGTTTGCATGTTTCTTTAAGCCAGGACAAATGTTCTTACCACATTCATATTTGTGTGGTTAGCAGCTTTTTCTGCATCTCTTTTGTCCTCATCCTCTAAAGACAAAACAAATGGTGTGCTGCTCAGTGTTGAATTTATAATTTTAGTAATGGGTTGCAGCAGGAATATATTTTGACTAACTCTATGAGCCACTACCACGTACAGTCTGAGCACCTACCATGGAACACCACAGTCCTAATTATTTCCTTCACTCCTTAATTTGAACCAATATGTCGTACTCTGGATGACTTCAGAATATACTATGAGACACATAATTTAATCCAGTCATATTCCATAATCTAATTTTGCTAAGAACTTTCAAATATATTCCAACAAAAAAACCCCACCCTTATGTGAAACAGCAGGAACACATTAGAGGTGGCATCAAACCACTACTCCATTGGACATAAATTACTCACAGTATGTTCCCCACCGAAACAGAGTAACAAAATTTGTAGGGCCACAGTATGAGGTTGTACCCAGAAATACTTTCCAGATGAAGCAAGCAAGATCTGCAGTGGTTTTGTGACAATTTCCTGCGAGTGGAAGAGGTTATCTGGGGCATTTGCTGCTGGGATTCTGTGTCCTTGCACATCTCCTTTTCTGAGCTCCACAGAAAGCTAAAGAGGGCACTTGTACAAACCAAGGTCCATTGTGACTCTGTGTCCTTCCCTCTCTGCCCAGCTGGCCCTGAATGCTGAGTAATTGATCACCTGGGAGTTCCTTTATCAGACAAGTCCAACAAATCCATTGCCAACCCGCTGTGTGTGGTATTCCAGCCTCATGGCCTTATGTAGTCTTAAATAGCACAGCCCTGCCATTGCTACCCACGTGCTCTTCAGGAAGCATGGCTTGCTTGTACCATAAATGAATACTGCTTACAATATTTAAAACAAATTTAAATTTTTTTACAAGATAAACATGCCCGTGTTAGGTAAAATATTTTTCTGATACTGTAAATATGAAGCCATGGGTGCCACAACTCACACTGCACATATTACATTTCTACTTCAGACCAAGTTTCAAGACAGAATTTTACAGTGTTTATGACAACTTAATAGCTTAACTGATTATTTTGCTTTGCAATTACGCTGCTCTGTATTTTTAGCCCATTCTAATTTTTTTCTAATCTGCATGGCACATAGGGCATATAGAATTACCAGGTCTACCATTGAACTGCCTTGCTATTTTCTTCTAGAGTAAGAATAATCTCTTGGCTCTGCCAGTCAAAGAAAAACACTTCCTCCCCCAAGTCTGACTTTGAGAATTAAGTTAGAGCCTTTGCAAGCAGCACTGTGCAAATCAATGCTTCCCACATAAGATTTTCAGAGTCTGCAGCAAGAAACACCTTATGATAAGTATAGACCTGTTTTTTGCAGTACATGATAGCATACTTTCTGAAATGTTCCACTATTTCCCCTTTTTCTGTCATACAAAATTATTTTCATTTTCTTTTAAATCTAGTTACCACTGTTCTGTCATTGCAGTGCCACCCAATTGTTTTCTCAACTCGACCCTCCCAGTATCATCTGGAACTCTCTCAGCTTCATCTTGTTAGAAAAACTTGTGTCCCTTTGCAAACCACTGGCAAAGGTGAGCATTCATTTCACTCTGTCACCTAACATAAGACTGAACAACTGGAGCCCCAAGCTGATCATATCAGCACTTGGGGAGTTAGAGGCAAACATCTGGAATTTATTTGTTAGAAATAAAATTAATGCCATCTTTTCAGGAGCTTTAGCTTGCACCTGTACTTATACATCTCCATGAGGGTAGGTTATGAATACATTTAACCAGAAGCAGGAGGCAGAGGCTCAGATTTTGAGCCCTTTGGCTTCCCTGTCAAGGGCCCCAGGAAGGAGCCTGGTACTCGGATGCCCTGGTGACAGTTTGCTGAGCTCTCCTCCTGCACTGCAGGGTAAGGAACAGGGTGCCTTAGGCTTGCTGTGCCCCCCCCAGGCTGGCAGAGCCCATGTGCAGACAGCTCTGCAGGGGCATGGGGGGCACAGCCCCACTGGTGCCCTCTCCCCAGCGATGCAGGGCTCCATCCAGCCCTACAGTCCACACAGGCAATGGCGAGCTCTGGCCACCTTTGCCACAGAGGAAACGCACCCCTGAAGGTTATTTTTGTTGGCTGTAGCACCATTAGAGGTTCAAACTTGGCAGAAGGGGATGGGGAATGGAAAAGGGCACAGGAGAGATTTAAGGGGACAGTTCTGCAAACAGTAATGGGAGGAGGGGGGCAGAGGTCAGAAGAATCCAACACCACCACTGTTATCTGATGGGAAGGCACAAAGACACAGGATGTACCTCAGAAAGCATGGAGAAAAGGGAGCAGGGAATACATAGAGAGGAACAAGGGCAGAGGAGAAACAAAGAGATAGAAACCCCTGCCAATTGTTCAGATGAAGTATTACCTTTGCCTAGGCACTGAACTCATTGTCTGCAGCCACCTCCTCACCTGCTTCTTTCCTGAGCCCCCCTCAGCAGACAGTGCTTGCTCCAAATTGGAAGGTGACTGATGTGGGTCCTGCACTATGGGCACGTCTGTACCGGGAACTAGATCACCTTCTTTATTTGCACTGGTAGGGTTTAACTGACTGAAGTGCAAGTAAACCACATCTTATCCAACCTGGCAGCCTGTCTTGGAAAATATTCATGTTTAGGCATTGAATGATTTTATTGAGACAAGCCCATTCAAAATGCAAGCCCACACCTGGAGATGTAAGGCAGATTCACACAGGTACCCAAGGCTGGGTACTACAGCCTGTCCAGCTCTCTACATGCTGACTATGGGGTCCATTATGCATGCAGGATGCTGCAAGAACAGGAACTTGATATTGCAAGGGAACCCTCTCATATTCCTTTCTCATTATAATGGAAGATACTCTGAAGCAAACAACATTTTTGTCTCTGCAGAGATCCAAGCAGGAAGATGTCAGAAGTGATGACAAGAACTCAGCATTTCAATGAGGTGCCAGCCCACATGCTCCACACTCAGTACTTCACACACTCAGACTATTTCCAGTTACTGCAAGCATCAGTGAGACACTGCAACAAAACTGAATTCAGTAGAGAAAGGCAGCAAGCAAAATGTTCTGGCTCTACCTTAATAAAAACCTTTAAAAAATAAAGACAAACTCAATGCCCCCAGTGGTGGGATAGTTCCTATAAATCACTCCAGCATACCCTGTAGTTCTGTCTGTCATCAGATACTCCTGCATTTTTTCAGTGCTCTGCAAGTTGACTCCAAATGTTCTATGTTGTGGGATTTTTATTTTTCTGGTATTTGGGTGGGTGGGGCAAGGGGGGGAAGTGGGGGAAGTGCTTTAAGTTTGTTTTGTTTCTTTGGAGGGGTGTTGTTTTGTTTTGTTCTAATAAAGGATCTTAGGAGAATCCTTACAAAAATCGTTTTCATGTAGTGATTAAATGCTCTTGGGAGAAAGGAAAAATTGAATTCCAAGACAGAGCAACACTGAGTTGGTGGGAACCCCTTGGAGCATGACGGACCTACAGAAGAGAGGTGAGCACAAGACTCAGCTAAAGGACACAGCATGCCCTATTTCACAAAGGTTGGGTGGGTTTTCTGACAATAAGTGCTCCCTCTTGCTATGGATGACAGGAGGCCAAAACGACAGTGTTGGTGTTATCAATGAAAGCACCCCAGACTTTGTCTGGAAGACCTGTTGAACAAAGGTCTGCTCTGCCCATTGCTGGTGCTTGCCCGAGTGGAAGTAAATGCCCTGTGGCAGTGGCCAGAAGCAAACCAAAAAGGGAAAGGGAAAGGGATCAGCCCCTGGCAGTGCCAGCAGCCCTGGGCTCAGCACCAGGCTGAGGAGCCGAGGAGTTACTGCTGGACACGCTGCTGGCAGCCCTCTGCCTGCAGAGCCACGGCAGCAGCACGCTGTGAGCACCTGACAGAGGTGTTTTCACACACACACCACACAGCACCACATCATGAACTATTTCAGGCTGCTTCAGGAAGCTGCTAACATAAACTCATGGAAAAAGATCCAAAAGCCATTAAAAACCCCCACAACCCAAAACAAGTGTTTTATCACTGCTCCATGTTTGAGCTGTCAGCTTTATCCCCCTGGCAAGTAGGCAGCTCTAGTTCACAAGTGAACACCTACTTTATTTATTTAGCTCTGCTGCATTTAACCCTGCATCCTGTCTGCTGGGTGCATCCGCTCCAGGAGCTCCACGCAGCAAAGCCTGAGCAGAAGGCGGGGGAGCTGCTTTCCACAAGCCAAAAAACAGGAAATTTGATGACATTGTTCAGTGAGCAGACGTCAGCAGAGAGTGATACAAAAGAGTAAACAACTTCCTAGCAGCAGCAGACAAATGGGCCGGAACTACTGGAATCCTGTGATGTCTGGTGTGTTTTGCATGAAAATTACTGTTTCAATGAAACAGGGAGAGATCTTTGGCTGCTGCAAGTTGGAGCTGCTCCTTAGAAATCTAGGAACTACACCTTAATATCTAACTCCAAGTCCTTACCTTTCTGATCCTAAAAACATAGGTTTTGAGAATTCATATTGTTGATATTCTACATATTTTGCAAATATTCTCATTATTTTAGAGCACACAAAAAGCTGATTTGAGTAGAAAGGGTAAATTTCAGTGAAAGTATGGAAGGCAGTACCAGTAATGCAGGTGCCACTTCATTAGGATCATACCACCATCAGTCTTGTATATACAATGGCTATACAGACATATAACCCATACACTTGTGTAAATACTTTGATATGATGGAAGCACTGTGCTGGTGGAACCACACAGTGGGTATGACATCTCCCTTTTGGATTTCAGTGTTTGCTTTGTGCAATCTGCTCTCATATTTTCCAGCTATGGGCAAATATCAAATGTGATCCAAAAAATTAACCTCTCAGGTAGGCATACAA
Organism: Emberiza elegans; assembly: GCA_024865655.1. Taxonomy (NCBI): domain Eukaryota; kingdom Metazoa; phylum Chordata; class Aves; order Passeriformes; family Fringillidae; genus Emberiza; species Emberiza elegans. Next base: position 10,130,063 of record JALJVW010000398.1, read on the forward strand.
TGAAGGCTGTTCAAAGCCAGGTTACACCAGGCAGGAAGGAAATGTAAGGGAGGATTTTTTTTTCCAACAGAATGCCATTCTGCCCATCTCTTAGCTGCATTCTCTCCAGTCTCTTAACTGCAAGAAGTAATATTTGACCAGTGACCACAAACATGGAGCTTCACCAATGAATTCCAATCAGCTGTGTTGCAAAAGATGGTAACCCCTGGAAAAACTCTCTTGCCTACACATCTACATGTAGAGAGACCACAAAGGCACGTAATTTTGCCATTTGTACTATCCCTTTCAAAGGGATGTAGAGAAATTAGGTCCTATTCTGAACTACTTCTTAAACTGTTGACAAACAAGTCAGACCAGGACTTAGCTGGGGCTTTATAACCTGGAAACATCTGGGGATCTTACAGAAATACACAGGGATGTTCCCAGGGGGATGCAATTCAGTAGGTACCAAACCCAGGATGCTCATCTCATCCAGGTATCCCTCTAGCCAAAACCTAAGCAGAACTAACTCCTAAGACAAAAATTAGCAGCTAAATTTAGAGCTGTCCATGAGACTGCCCTACTCTAAGTAACAGAGAGAGAACAACAGGAAAGAGCCAGATGCTTCTCAGCTCTCCTTGCCAAATTCTCCTGTCTTTGGAGACAGAAAATGCCCTACATAATCGTGGGGAGGAAGACACACCAATAACCATGTCAACAATGCAGTCAAATGACAAGGCAAGCACACTGGGCCAAATTATCTGCAATATAACCAGTGATTTGAGCAAACTTTGTTCTTCCTAAATCCTGGCAAGTAGCTACAGGCTAACAAACAACTAGGCAAAAATAAATAAATACATGCACTCAAAGAGCAACAAATGCCAATAAAACCCAGCAGGTCTATAAACAAAACAAAACTGTTTTTCACTCATCACTCTACCTACATCAGAATCTTCCTGGCTTCAATTAATTTGTTCTTTCAGCAGAGTAGGAGTTTGCACCAGTTCTGTCATTCTTCCCTGACTCCTTGAATGTAAGAATTCAGAGCTTATAAAACAAACTCCCCTTTGAAGCTAATCATTCCCAATCCTCTTCTCTCTTTGCTTACAAGGTGAAATTAGAAGTACATACATCACTGGCAAAAACTTCCAAGAATAAGCAAATCAACCTGGAGGAACTCCAAAGTGTTTATCAGAGAATGATATTCACCTGGGTGTGCCAACAATGTCAAGTCAGTCCTGTCAGAAGACAGGTTTTCTGCAAACCCCACATGGCTTCAGGATGAAGTCATTATTTTGCTATAACTCCCTTTCCAACTTTTCCTGGCCCTAAGGCTTGTGGCTAAGGAAAAAGACCTTGCTCTGACCTGCAGGAGCAGTGATGGTGGTGCTGTGACACAACCTGAGTGGAGACACCTGACTGTCCAAGCCTGTCTACCACAGGGCCCACTCATTTAGGGCCTTGCATTGTTAGGTTCTGATTTCTACCAACAGAGGTGACCAAAGGCAGGCAGCCTGTGCTTTTAAATCTAAATGAAACCATGGAATCCCATTGTGTGCAAGCACAGCATGGGAAGGGTGGGCGGCTGTGCTGAGCATTCTGTGGATGGGGTTAGTTACTAACTCTTCTCTATAGGATCTGGCATAAAGGACAGCAATTTCTACAGAAATTCCCTCTCCCTTTCAATGGTCTGAGGCCCCAGACTAGCAGGTATGCCACAAAACACAAAATGTTTTCCAGTTATCTCCACAATGCCATACAGCTACAATTGATTCAGCAGGCACTGTTTCCTGCTTTTTCCTGTGCACCTAAGCAGAGAGCTCCTTTTAACTTTCCGTGCCTGGGATCTGTCATCATCCCCCATGTTCAATTAAATTTCTAGGTAAGATTTCATTTCATGGAGGTGTATTTTGGAATTTTATTTCTTCAGTGTAATGGAAAGGCACCTTTTAATAAGATTAAATTAGTAATAATAACCCAGCATGGGTTTAGAGGGGATTGAACCCAAAGACCACTAACTATGGTATTTCCCGAATTTCCCCTACTTCAGGTCACTTTACATTAAATTAGCAAATTGACTGAACTGAAATATTTTCTGCTATAAAAAGAGTTCTTGTCAGGAAAAACAAGAGCTCCAAGAGTTGGATGCACCTACCATGTGCCCATTCACAAAGGGGAATGTGTTTCTTACAGGATCACTGCACAGTGGTAAGCTTTGTCTCTGTAGAGATTTTGACATATGGCTGAAGTTAGACTTAAATTAGAATATTCCTCTTTGAATTGAGAAATGATCTTTCTGTGCAAATGAATAGTGTATTCAGTGTGAATAAAGCTTCTGCTATTGCACAGTTCATCTTATCTACTGATGTCATTTCCTCTTAGCTGCTTCTGTAATATTAATAATCACCATACAGCCAAAGAGGTCATACACTAGGAATGTATACTTAAAAATTCTTCAACATCACAGAAGAGTTGGTACAAAAAAAAAATCTGTGTTTCTGGCTACATGAACACACTGAATGACTTGCGAGAACATGACGTTATTCCATTTAAAGGTGGGGATAAAGAAACCTGTCTGCTCAGGGGAAAATGACTCCAGACCGCAAAAGAAACACAAAATTTGAACTTAGGAAGGAAAATAATGAATGAACAGTGAACCTAAGCTTCCTAAAAAGGGGGCACAGATAAAGTAATCATGCTGATATAAGTAAACATTTGAGCCAAATAATTAACTCTCAAGAAATAGCCTTACAGTAACTGGAAGCTTTCAACATGGGCTGATGAAAAAAAAAACTAGAGTGTGATCTAGTAAAAGTAGCAATGATTCCTTAGAATATTACAAAAGAACCAATATCTCACAAATATATTCTTTTATCCTTTACTTTGGGTGAATATAGGCCCATGGCAGACACTGTGCTCTTTTATCTACTGGACATCATTCTTTTATGTAATTTGAAGCATACTGAAAAACTAATTATTCCCTTCTCAGATTTGAAGGTTGGTTAGTTCATAGAGGTAGAGGACTTGTTATTTTTCTTTAATTCAAAGCATTTTAAAAGCCACAAATAAAGGGTGTAAACTATGTTATGGTAGCTGTACAAGTTACAACTGCTGAGCAATAGTCCAAGCTAGTTGGAGCAGAACTTGTGGGAGGGATTGCGGAGGGGTGCGGGCACACACAGCTGGACACAGAGGGTGTATCTGACAATCCTGAATCCCAGTTTATTGGAAATGCCTAGGGGAAGCACAGTTCTCCCAGGGAGAACTGACTCCCATGGAATTCATTTTGTTGAAAACCAAGGCTCTGCATGTCCAGCACACAAATGTGTCTTATTACCATCAAGAGAATTTTAAGTTAAGCTTGTGCTTAAGTTCTTGCTGAAACACAGCTTGGTGTTGCACACAAGTTTATAACAGACATTCATTTTCAATCAGGCGACCTAGACATTGTAGGAATTACATCTTACTCTTAGGATTGCAATTGGACCGATTTTGTCAGTCCCCAAAGAGAATTCATTCCACTGTTTACTACAAGAGCTGGGATTAACTATGCACTCTAGTAAACACACTAGAAATCCTAGCAGGATGTAACTGTATAATTACACTTCTCACAGATATCTCAGAACAAAATATAAATCTCAGTTAGTGCTTACTGACACCCCCAGAGCATTCAAACTCATAAATGAAGTCTTTGTAGATTTATAAACAGATAGAGAAAAGCTTTTTGGAAAACAACAGACTAGCCACACTTACCACACTTAAACTCAATGAGGTTCTGGCAAACTAGAAAATATAAAGGAAATAGTTGCATAATACCTAATAACTGCTTAAAATGGAAAAAATGTTTCTTTTATCTTGGCTTGTTCTAAGGGGATGGTCAGAGAGTACAACCCTGCTTCCACATGAAATCATGCCTACGATCAACTGCAGCTTTTAAAAGCTGTGTGCATGTACTGCACAGGCCCAGGTTAGCTTTGAACATGTTGAAAAGAGAGTAATTTCTATTTGCTGGGAAGCTGTGGTTTTAACTTAATAGCTCAAAAGCAATACATTGACTTTCCTGCAACTCAGCCAAGGAGGATGGAGTTAGTATGCTCAGGATAATAGGAAATAAATCTATACATACATTTATAGCTCTAAATCTATTTGATACTGATAAATCTATATTCCATTTCTTTGTTCTCTGATTTTCTATACATTAAACAGCTATTGAAAACTACCAAGAAACTGTCATTATTGTATACTTCCAAAGCTTCCCACTTTCATATATCCCAGCTTCTGGAAGGTGCTATCATTGGAGCACCAAGAATGCAATGAACAAGGTCTCTGTTTGTCCTAGGGGAATCTTTGTGGAGAGAACTCCTTGGTATTGGCCCTGCTCAGGAGATGTGAGACATGTGCTGCTCCTCAGCACAGCTTCCCTGAGAGTTACAGTGGACCTGTTTCAACAGGTGCATCAGAAACAAAAAGGTAAATGTAGTCCTGGCCACAGCTCTCACAGTCCTGTGTCTAAGCTGTCCCAGCAGAAAACTCTGTTTTATACCATATAAATAGGTTTTGAGTGTCCACAAAAAATATATTCATTTTTTGCATTGCAATATTATGCCTTATATTGCATACACCAACCATAAAATTCAGGCTAACATAAACCTAGATTTTTCAACTTTCATGCTACGAAAAACACCTCCAGTACTTCTGGTCTTGAACCTTGCATTTCTTGTTAACTTCAGCTCCACGTCTTCTGAAGCAAAAGTGCTTTTAGTGCACCAACAGTTTATTGTTGTTACCATCACTCAAAGAGGCCTAATTAAGGTGCATGAGAATATTATATTAATGAATATGAGTAGTGGTAGTAGCAAAGACACCCCCAGGTGAGGACCTGACCCTTTTGACTATTATTTTGGAAGTTGCACTTTTCACAGCTGCAAATAACTATGGCCAACAGCTTTCTACATGTGCTGTAAAGCTCTAGACTCCCTAACGGATGATAATAAAATTAACAGTCCTTAAAAATAAGAAAGGCAACAATGGCAACATCTCAATGGCATCCATCTCATCATCTGTTTATACTGGAAAGCTACAAAGTCACTATTCATTATTTCACTGCTTTTGCAATTATTAATCCCTAGATTTCAAATCAATTTTAACATGGATGGTTTTTAGTACTTTAGCTTCTGCTGTGCAATACTTTACTCCTTGAAAGTCTGGGCAAAATAAAAACAATTGGCAAACCTGATCTAAACTCGAAACTACCTTGGAATATTCATTCTGAGGGCAGTTGTAGCAGAAATCCTTAACACACAGCTTTACACACCCTGCAGCACTTCTAACAGATATATGGAGCAGTCAGCACAGAGCCTGCTTGAGGGATGCAGGAAAGCATCAGCAGCTGTCACTGCAGAGCCCCCAGAGAGCCTTTACAGGGGCTGTGCTTTGAACATAACTTCAGTTCTTGCATGAGGGAAATCTTGTTTTTTCCTCACTAACTGCACACATGACTTAGCAATTCCATTTTCTGGAGTGCCCCCAGAGCAGCAGGTTGCAGTTCGTGGGGTCAGGACTCTGCAAACCTGTGGCAAAGGCTGTGCTGCCAAGCCCTGGCTCAGCAGGGACACTGGGGATGTGAGATCTGAGAGCCCCCAGGTCACATCCAACCCTCCTCCAGAGGTTCAGTGGCACTGCCCTTCCTCCTGTTCAGTGGCAAGGAGATGCTGACAGCTGCCAAATCCCAGGAGCTGACAAAATGTGAAGAGTTCCACCCAATCAACACTTTCCAGGTGACAACTAATTCCTACAAAAGCAGAGTTGTGGGGCAGTGTGGCAGGCACGCCTGAGCACAGGCTGTGCTTTGGTCCATGCTGATGAAGGTGCAGCAAGCCCCAGTCCCTGTGTGAGCCTGGGGGCTGGCAGGCCTGGCTCACACACAGGGGACTGAAGACGCCTCAGAAATATATTGTGAAAGGTTGTCTCAAACCCAAAAATGCCTGATAACCCAAGTACAGAACAAGATATCAGAGCTAAACCAAAATCATGTATTTTTTCTATACTGTTGACTAACAGCCAACTACTTCCCTCGGTAAATATTGCCCTGAGCTCTCCCTCAGCTGAACTGCAGCACCCAGGAATCTCCCCTGGAGCAGGGATGCCTCTCCAGGTTTGAGATTCCTCACCCAAGAGAGCCTTCCCTGCCCAAGGCAGAGAGATCCCCTCAGTGAGTGACTGGCAGCACACTGAATTAATTCTAATGAAACATTATTAATCTATGTTTCTACTCAGTATTCATTAGCAAAAACTTAATAGAGATAATTTCATTTGACTACATTATCCCTTTGTCCAAGTCTGAGACTAAGACTGTTCCAGTTGCACCCAGAGTCCACAAGGGGCTTAGAAAGCAAGGGGGTCCCCTCTGAACCTCGTGACTCAACAGGAAGGTCTGTGGTCTCTGTGTGAATCATTCTAACCAGATTCTAATCCAATTTTCCTTTTGATGTTTCTTCCACACAGTAATTAATAAGGTGAACCTTGCCATCCAACTTACTGACCTGTAGCAAACCCTTATTAAATTTTATTAAATACCATCCAATTTATTGAATGCTGTCAAATTATTATTTCATCTTAATAAAACATACTGCTGCTTCTGCCTTCTGAATGAGGTGCATTCTACTCATCCCCAACAGCCAGAACAGCTCACATTCCAGGACAGAGTAAGAGCAACTAATTCTGTGTCTTTATTCCAACACTTTTGAATATCTTTTTGGGCCCCAGAGTTTTGTCACAGGTACCAAAGCCCTAAGGCTGTCCTGGAGTTAATGCACCCCTCTCAACTCATACTCTCCACCTGGATACTGTCCCTGTGACAGATGAAATCCATCCCTTTCCTTTGTTGTTTCTCCTCAGACAACAAAGAAATCTCACAAAGGGTCAAAATGTATCATCTCTGTTGCCAGCTAACAATTCCTTATCACCATTACTCATTTATTCTGTTTATGTTTTCTCATTGCCATAGTAACAACACAGCTACAAAGGGCCTGCATGAAATAAATCAGGGGAGTCTGCAGACGTGAAAGCTGCTCAGTTAAACAATGGTTCACCTCGAGGGGAGAAGGTGAGGCACAAAACCTGTGACACATTAATGCTCTGACAGTTTTTATCACGCACTGGTAACTGACAAACTGTGTCTAAAGAAAACAGTGTCTAAAGAAAACTCTTTAAATTAAAATCTAATAGAGAATGTAATACAAGGAGAAAGACTTTAATGAGATGGTTGTGAGTGCTCATCATTGTTGTAACATATTAATTAAGCATTGATATTACATGCAAACACCAGAAATTTGGCCTCTAGCCTAACGACCCTGCAGTCTACGAGACCCAGCCCTCAATCTTTCCTTATACTAATGTCCTTTTTTATATGAACAGCTCACCACATGAGACGCAAAACTTCACAATCAAAACTTCACAACAGAGAACAGATACAGAGAAAAATAATCTATGATCTGCTAAATACTTTGGGGAAAGCATGGAGAGAGGCTTTTGTATAAAGGGCACGTAGGCAAGTTCTGTTCAGTTTGTTTTAGTTTTTAACCTGCTCTCCCTGGTTTTCCCTTTACTACAAGTCTCAAAAAATATTTACTGCTAATCTTTGTACTTATAATTAAGTTCATCACAATGCTGATACACTAACAAAAATGCCCAGAAATAGAATTTTAAAAGATCCACAGACATTTTCATCTGAACACAGGCATTTTGCCCCATTTGAGGTGTCTTGGTGTTTCCCACATGATTTCCCCAGCTGGTCCAGTCCTGCGCTATGCGCACCATGTGGCAGCCCAGGAGGATCAGCTGAGGTACAGCAGGACCAAGTGGCCTGAGAATCACAGTCTTAGATGTGAGAGAGATCAAACCAAGTGAAGAGATCTAAATCAAGTCTCCCTTTGCTGGATTCGCTCCTTGTAACCATCTTTACCACTGCTGTTGCAACAGGAAAGCCTCAAGTGCCTTTTCAGCTCTGAGGCTCCATCAGCTCCTCTGTTTATGCTTATCTCTATCACCAGTATATCCAGCAGCCCTGGGATGCTGTTTTGCTGGATCACCAAAACACAATGATGGGCAACACCTTCCAGATCAAGCACAGAGGGAACAATGGGGTGTAACATAGGGAAAAAACACAGACTGGAGACAGCCATGGTTCACTGGGTCTGGCATGGCTGCTGCTGCCAGCAATACTGGCAAGCTTTCAGGGCAGCAAATAAACCCCAGCAGGTATCAACTCACTGTAAATAAGTTTAGGTTTGAAATAAGAAGGATTAGAAACCCTCAGAAAGAACAACCTTCTAATAGAAACAGGGAAAGGCTGAAAAGGAATTAGCTTTGAGACAGTACAGGATGCATTTATCCAAGACATTTAATGCTGTGGCTACCCATAATAGCAGAGGGCTGACCTTCATGACCCAGGTCATCCTCCTACTCCAACAACTGTATGTCCCCAGAGCACAAAAAAGGCCAAAAGCCTTTGTTCAAAGCCCTTTAGCCTCTCTGTGCTTGTTGTGTGCTTAATCCACTTCTCCAGTGGCCAGTGAAAAAGTGAACAAGCAGCTTGAAAAAAGGTTTTAAATCCAAGAAAAGGCATTAAGCAGAAACAGAGTAAGTCACTAGATCAAAACCCCAAATGTGTTCTATTTGAAATTTAACTTTTAAATCTTCCATCCCCAACTCCAAAGCACAAGAGCACAAAAGTGATAGGGGAACCAAATCTCCTGGTTTTATGGTTGTCATTACACAGGTCATAAAAATTACTGACTCTGGCTCCTTATGCCTTTAATACATGAAACATAATTACAACCATGCCCTGACTGAACAGTAATCTCACTAGTCAGCATGTGATTTTAGGGTTTTGAAGAAAATCAACTGCTCAGCAGCACACAGAGCTCACTCATCCCAGGGAAGAGGAGCAGGCAGCTGCACAGCCACATGACTGAGTGCATCTTACAGCACAGTTTGTGTAGCCCTCATGCCTGGGCTAAAATCCTTCCTTACCATCATCACCTCAACAGGTAGTTACTCCTAGAAACTACAAGCAAGTTGCTTGAATTCTAAAGAAAAAGGGAAGAAAGAAGGTTTTTCGGACAGTTGGGAGGAAAAGTGGTCCAGAGACAGCACTCACAGTATAAAGAAAGCTGAACTCCCTTCAAGAAGTACATTTATAGCATGCTGTGTTCTGTTCATTCCTGCTCCATACAGAATTCCCACAGCTACTGAAGGGGGAATGGGACTGAGTCAAATATTCACACAAAACTTGAGAAATTACTTCCAGTTCCGGGTGCCTTCCATTTTGAGACACTCCTACAGCTGACACTTTAAAAGGGCTACAAATTCTCTGTTTATCTTCTTACCTGCCCAGGCAGTGTGATTCTCAATTTGGCAGCTCCACACACAGGGAGTCTGTTAGATCTGCTCTGGCAAAGTAAAGCAAATTTCAGACCTCAAGTTCCCTTTCCATAGCTGAGGCTGCCTTACTTTACATCTGTTACATCTTTACATCTGTTCAAATCAGCTAATTCTCCTTAACTCTACAATGACCACAGACAAATTTTATCATAATTACCTTTAAGAAAGCAAATAATTTAGCAACAATCCTCAGAATGAGAAGATTTGTTTCTGTTTACAAAGTTCTGTAAAGCCCAGTTCAAATTCAGGAGCAAATGACAAAGGCATCCAAATGACATCTGAAAACTAAAGCACAGACAGCCCTTGGTGCAGTCAGCATGCTCAGCAAGAATGGGATAACTCAGCATCTATACAGAGTATTTTTAGGTTAAAAAAACCTCAAAATCCATTAAACTTTAAGTCCCCCTTTAAAATCACACCATCCACCCTTGGAGTTAATGCCACATGAAAGTCTTCTCTTATTTCCTCTTAACATTTCATTCAAACTGCCTAACTGCAGGTTTAAAAGGTCTTCCATCAACACTTAGTTTTGAAAATTGCAGTAATTTACTCTCACCTGAGATCATATATAGTAATCTGCTTGTTATCTCTTTGTTAGAGTGCCCCACTGTGAATGCATCAGCTGCAAGATATTGCTGCTCTCCATCCCATCTCAGGCATTTGCAATTTTATCAGCTTTTGAAGAAGTTGGGCTGGGCCTTGGCAGTGAAGCAGGAAAGAACCTGACTTTCAAGGACTTCTGGTGTGAAAACCTCAGCAGCTTTTTGTTCATAAAAGTCTATTCAAGGGATGTGGACATTTAAGGTGTTCAAAAGATGTAGTTACAAAACCTCTCTGTTCACTTTTAGGTTCCTGTGGAGTTTTTTTCCCACATGGTTCAGTATCCAGATCACAAAGCAGTAAAGACTATTTGGCGAAAACGTTCATCAAGACTAAGCCTTTTTTGTAAGTACACTGATATTACCATATTAACTTTATCATACTCAACCACATCAAAGGCTTACATTTGCTCATGGCACAAAACTACCTAGGTCTCATTTTACTGACAAAGGAACAAAGATATCAGTACTATAAGCAGCAGAAACATTCTCCTTCACTTGTCAGTCAGGGTTAAAGGGGGATCCCTGTGACATTGGCATCACTTAGGCCATGGCCAATCAAGAGATGAGACTTTCTGTTCCTCATCCTCATTTTCTGGCTGCAGATGCTTCAAGGCTGAAGCAGCAGGAGGCCCAGAAGCAGCACTCATCACCACGGCACACGTCATCTGCCACAGCATCTCTGGGGCGCCTTTCAGACCCACAGCTGAGCAGCACTGCACCCACTCCACCTCAGCAGCTTCTTTGCACCCTTCTTCAGGACAGATGAGTGTCTCCAACTACACAGATGGGAACTCCTTCCCTTAGCGCTTCAATCCACCTCAGCATTTCCTGGTTAGTCACTCTTTTGTTCTTTGAAAAATGATTGCCTACCAGCCCCTGTCACCGGGTCATCACTTCCCATCTGGCAGAGAAGCAAAGCTGCTTTCTGGCACCAGCACAGGTAGTGCTGCAGTCGAGTGACTTCCCTGAAATCAGTCTGCCTGGTTAGCCTCTGTCTCTCCTCTCCTACTGCACCAGGGAAATATTTCTTCCTATTTCTTCCCAGCCTCGAGCAGCATGTCATCCACACGGCACGTCCCTTCAGCAGATAAATAAAACAGGTTTTCCAGTTAAAGACTGAAAACTAAATTACAGAAGAACATAAAAATTCACACACATACCCAATTAATGATCTTTGGCAAAGTATTGCTTGAACACCACGATGGGGTTTTACAAGAAGATTATTGTTTGGCAAAGCTTTTAACTGACTGTTACATTATTTTTAATGAGTAGTAATTAAAGGGGAGTTTGCTACTGAATTTTAATTTCAAAGACATTTTTCTTAACACATTGGTATATTTAATGGGCACACAGCAGTCCGTGTGAATGCATGCACACAGCGATGCACACCTTTCCCACCAGCAACTGCACTTATCCTGGTGCACATGGCTGTAAATTTCCAGGAAAAAAAAAAACAGAGACAAGCAGAACAGGAAGGAGACAGTCACAAGACACAGGGCCCAGCTCTGAGACTAGGCAGTTAGGCAGTAAGATCCATAGCTTAGGTCTGCCAAGAACAGGAAAGCAATAAGTAATGAATCACAAACAGCTGGGGGTAGGGGGAGTTTTGGACCCGGTCCTTTCTAACCCAGTCCCAACCAAAGCAAAGTCCACGTTGCCAGGCCAGGGGAACAACAGGAGGAGTCTGACACCACTTTCAGGCAGGAGCTCAAACATCCATGGACTTTGGAATGACTTGCAAAATCCTTCAGTGCTGCAAACCATATTTACCACACTGAGGATGGTCTTTGAACCCGTTCTCACCTTGCCTTACCAGAGCCAGCGGTGCCTCTGTGATAAAGAGTGCATCTGCTGGCACTGATGTCCCCCTCCCCTCCCTCTGCCTGTACCGAACCAGCTCAGCTTGGGCTGATCACTCTAGGAAACAACAGACACAAACCTAAACTTCCCTTGAAGGAGTGACTTTTTGTCTTCCCAAGGAGACCTGAGCATGAAGCAGAGGGCACTGATGGCGTGAAGGGTCAGTGCTGTCAGAACGCAGCAGGAGCAGGCAGCCCTGGAGGGCTGTTTCCCCACTCCTGCACACCTTGCCCTCCTCAAGGCAGGTGAGGGTCAGGCTCTGTAGAACAGCAACAGCTGGGCACTGTGCCCTGGGGCAGGACAGGTCATGGGGAGGTGGAGATGCTTCAGAACTGGCTCAGGAGGGTCAGGCAGCTGAGGAAGCAAGCACTCCTGTTCATTGTTTGCCATACTTTTGCTTCCTTTTTCCTCATTGCCCACCTTTTCTCTCCTCCCTACCTCAGTGGTTTTTCCTCTTTTTTTTTTCTTCAGTGGTTTTTCCTCTTTTTTTTTCCCCACCTCACTCTCACTGCGTGATCTCCCCTTTTCAGTCCTGTTTATTCGCTCCCCTTTTTAAGCACCCACTTGTGCTCCTGTTCCCCTTAACCAGAGGTGGATGAGGTCCCAGCCAGGCCAGCAGCAGCCTCAGCAGTCAGTGGCAGAGAGCTGCAAGCCTGTCCTTGGCCAGCACAGCCTGTGCCACCCAAGTCCCCAGCAGGCAGTGCACCCAGCAGCACAGCAGCTGCTCTCACATTAATCTGTTACATCTCACTATTTTAACATTCTGAATGCTTTTGCTTCCCAGCTCCATCACTACAGCCAGGGATCATCCTCAGCCACTCATTTTCCTCCACGGGGAATTTTTGCTACTCTGGGCAGAGCCCAGGAAAGAGGATCTACCACAAGCAGATTAAGTTGGGATTTCCCTCCCTTTTCAGCAGAGCCTGCTCTCCCTGACCCGTGGCTGGTGATGCTGGCAGACGTGTCAGAGACTGTCACCCCTCCAGCAGGGCTGCCCTGCAGCTCCTAATCCCTGTCCCTGACAAAGCCTCCAGCTCTGGCAGCAGCCCCAGTGCTGGGTTACTGCATGCACAGACCAGTTCAACACTTACAGTCTCTATGGCAGTAGCTGCAGCGGAGTGTGATTCTATAATCTATAGAAGACTATCATATTTGGGCCCTCTTGAAGATCAAAACTGAAATCTCCCTTCATGAATACTCCACAACTCATTATCAAGATGCAGGTTTGATTTGTGGAAAACTATTTTTCACTTATTCGCAGACAGCACTAAAATCCTGAAAGATTTGGCTCTGAAGAGTCTCCCTCTTGGAAACATGACCTTTGGATAGGGCAGAACAAAGACTTTCTCAGTTTCCTCCATGTGTACAAGGCATCTGCCCTGCTGGACATCAAAGAAAGCCACCATGATGATAGAAATCTTTACTTTGGCAGAAAATGGCATGTAGCATATAAACAACATGCAGACTAAGAGGAGAGCTGCCGTGCTGGGGTTACATGTGCTGTCTGTGACTCCTGTACACGCCTGTGTGCTGGCTTAATTTTGATTTAGTACCTCTGCCTCATTTGTGTGGATTCATTTAGAAAATTCTATAAAGCAATAAATAACTAAATAGCTAAGGGACCTGAGGATGACTGGACACAGAATGCCTCATTTATACCACATACTTGTATTCCTGCTGACTACTATGATTTGCTGCTAAACCATAGAGATTCAGCAACTTTGGATTGTATTTAATCTGTCTGACAGTGCCTGTTTTGCTGACCTCTGGGGCTCCCTGCAAGGCCTGTTTTCCCAGACTCCCAGAGGGGTGGACAGAGCTGAGTGTGACATTCACTGCAGGCTGGGCAAAGATGAGGCCTTTGCTCATCTGACGTGTGTCAACTTTAAACCTGTAATAAAGGCATTTTTAGAAGCACAACTGTCTGGGTGCTTTTGTCTGGAGCTGTGTCACGTGGACAGGGGAGGCACATGAGGAGTGAGAGGTTGCATAAAACTCATTTATGGCAGTGAATCCATGGGGCATTAGGAACCAGCTAATTAGAAAGGAAGAATCTTCGTGTACACACACACATCTTGCTAATTGGTGATTACGGGAAAGAAAGGATCAAGGAAATACATGGCAGCTAAACAGGATTTTAACACGATACTAAAGAGACAAAGACTCTTCCCTCAAGGCCCAATAAGCATAGAACTGGCAGATATGGCTGATAAGAGCAGCCCTGCCCTGCTGCAGCTGCCCTTCCATGAACAGCGTGGTTGAGCTCATCTGAAGCTCAGGGCAGAGGATGGACCTCAGCCACCTCAGGCCCCAGGACAGCCAACATGATGGCAAGAGCCCTCGAAAATATTCTGATTTCTGTTCCAATTCCCACCAGAGGACAGTGCCCCACTGCACAGATGTGACCTCCCGTTCACATGGGATAATTCTTGGGAAGAGTTAGGGACCCATCAAAAGCTCTAGAGAGCCACTGGCACTGTGAATTCCTGAGTGAGCAATGCTGACACAGTAAAGACAAAGAGAAAATGGATTACATCTCTGCACAAATACCCCAGCCAGGGAGCTTCACTCCGATTTCTCTGAGAGTCTTCTGACTTCCATGGTGTTTACACACTGACTGTGGCTTTTTCCACAATGCTACCAAGTTCTCTCTCACTCAGGCAGATAATGTCTTTGAAGTGGTGCACAATAAACTGTGTAAAATTATCCTCCTTTTTCATTTTTTAATTAATGAGAACAACAGATCCTTAAAACACAGTATCAGACCTTGAAAAAACAACTGTTCCATGCTACAAAAGGAGACATTTTAGCACACAGACCAGCTCCAATAGTCTGTTCCTGCAAACAAAACCTGAAGCACAGGTAAAAAAGACAAAGCTAACATGCAAAATAATTAAGTAACAGTAAAATGTAGCACAGGTGAAAGCAGCAGAAACTTTTAAGTTGACATTTAAGACTAAGTAGCTGAAGTTCTTCTCCCCAAGCTGAGTGTTGACACGTACAGGGCTCGTACAGCAATAACAAGAATTGTCCCAAGAGGAGATGCAGAGCCCTGGCTTTGCACCATTCACAACCCGCTTGTGCAGGGCTGTGCTGCTCACAGCATCAGCTGGGAGCACACTCACCCCAGGAGCCATCTGTTATCCTCTGCTCAACAACCACTATTAACTCATTGTCACTGTCTTACTTACTAACACATGGAGTTGGCTGTTCTTCCTGCAAAAGAAAGCTGTTCCATAAACATAAGGACTTATTTCCAACCCTCAGCATTCAACGCTTGCTTGCCTATTCCAGAGTCTTCATTTTTAAAATCTCTTCTTGTGATACAGACTTTTAGGAAGAAATAATTTATTCAATAGTTTGCTTCTGGTCTTGAACAGCCCTGATGAATAAAAAGATCAAATTAGTGTTCCCTGAGCTACTTGTCTAAGTGGAGGCAGAAAATTAAAAACATAGCCATTGTATGACAGTGGCTGGATAGAACTGCCTTCAGTGGCAGAGGTTTACTCCTCACCTTCCTCTCCATAACATTATTTACTCAAGGAATGTTTTTTCACAGACTGGGACCCTTGTTCATGTGAGCCCTTGTGCACAAGTAGCACACTTTATCTCAGTGGGATTCATTCAGAGAGATAAGTCTGCAAAATCAGAGCTACAGCTGCATTTCTGAATGCTGCTGCAGAATAAAGACTGCAAAACCAGACACAGTGTCAATGAAACCTCCAGGCAGAGCAGCTCCTTGGCTGTTGACTGAACTGTGTATCTCTAAAGGACTGCAAATGATGCAATCATGGCATTTCCATTACTGTACAGCAGCACTTAGAACTGGAATGGCACTGCCAAAACTAGACTTAAGGTAAGTCACAGTCCCCAGCACCTCTTAAAAAAAAAAAAACAAAGACAAATAAACAATTTGAGACAAAATAATAATCTGAGCTGACTTTGCAGTATTTAACATGCTTTCAAAACCATTTTGTGTTTTTAGAAAATGCTGTGGATTCTGTACTCTGGTGTTTCCAGCGGACACAGCTCTTCCTGTGGTATTAGACCTGGCACTGCCACAAGAACTTTGCCCCTGATTGTCTCAATGAAAACACCACAAAAAGGAACACTTTCCAGCACTGACTGAAAAATCTTACATATACATCTATACAGGGATACATTTGTATAATCAGGCATGAAGAAAAAGAGAAAAACCTGGGAAATAGATGAAAATGCAATGAGCGATTTTATTAAAATCAAATAAAAAGACAACGAGGATTTGGGGAAGGATTTTTGTTTGTTTGTTTGTTTTTGAGAGATTCCAGTCAGGCTCAAAAGCTTTGCTCATTTTTAGCTGGTGGATTTGAGCCAGATCCTTTCCTTGGCTCTGACTCAACTCTACTCTATAGCTTTGATTCACTGAAATCAGCTGCAGCTGGGGGAAGGGAGACAAGTTGGTGCTGCTCCTGCCAGGGGCAAGCAGGAACTGGAGGCAGCAGCTCACCCACCACTGTCCCTCTCCCTCCAGCATGCCATGGGGTCCCTGCTCCTGGAACCCACTCAGCTGTCCCTTCCCAGACAGAGCTGCTGGATCATCCAGCCTCACCAGGTCCTTTTCGATGTGAGAAAGTGGACTCAAAGGGAATCAACCCAGTTATATACAGATTTCATCAGGTTCAGAGAGGTTCCAGTAATGTCACAACCCCTGGGAGCTGGTGAGGACACCCTGGAGCCACCAGACAGGGACCTCCACAGCCTGGCAGGGACAGGGCACTCACACATGTGTCCAGACCAGAGCTTGGCTTTTTCTGTCAAGTGCAAAACAGCGTTTGGCTGCACCAGGTTCCCAGCCTGGTTGGGTTCCCTGCCAAATGCCCCAGCCCTCCCCAGGAGGGGCCAGCTCCATGGATGAAAGTGCTGTTTCCTCACCTCGTGGGCTCAGGGATTTGGCTGTGCCCTCTGCACCACGGCTCCCAGCCCAAGCCCAGTAGGGTGGGGTGGGTGAGCAGCAGAGCCAAGCTGAGAACTGCTCTGAGCACCACCGAGCCTGGAGAGGACAGTGACTGTGCAGCACAGCCAGATATACGCTGACAGTATAGTCCACAGCTTTCATTCAGCTGTTTAGTTACCCATGTCACACATTTCCCTCTATGAGCTCAAAAAAATATATTCTAGAGGAAGAAAACTGTAAAGGGAAGCAGGTCAGGCTTAGACAGACACGTACACTCTGGGGCACGTGGCAGGGAGGCAAGGAGAGACACACAGCTAATTGCAAATTGCTGCCATTGCCATATTAGTCATGCAACATAAATGCTGTCAAGTAACAAGCTTTATGGGAACAGACTCTGATTTCTCTAACAATGCCAGAAAGTGGCATTGTGGCTAAAGGCTGTAAATTAAGCATTGTCAGGGTTGGCAGCAGTTTGCCAAGATCTGTTGGCTGTCAGGGGAAATGGGCTGTGTTTAAGAGCAGGCTCTTTCTACAAGCATGGCTGTCTGCTGCTGGGGATGCCATGGAGGGGAAAAGGCAGAGTCAAAGAGAGACAGCTCAGTGGCCAAAGCACACACATAGCCCCAGACTGATTCCATGCAGAAGCCCTGGAGAACTCTTTCTCCAGGAAAAGTAACCAAAATTTAAAGCTGCTTGGCCAAATACTTCCCTCCTTTTGGTGCAAACAGAGTGCACAGTATTTACCCACATTTTTCTCTTCATTAAGCAAAACTCTTGACTTCCCTTACGTCCCAATGCTGCATCAAAAGGGTAAAGGTATAGCTGTGAGCATTAGGCATGTCTTGCTTCCTTCAAAAGAAATAATTTTGAGATTTTTCAGATTTGTTTGACTGCATAAACAGTTGAGCTTGCTGCATTTTGCTGTTCTCTGCAGTAATTAGTACCATGACTCCAAAATGCCAATTTACAGATTCTCACTCAGGAAGTCTTGAAGAAGATGGGAGTCAGATATTTTACTTTCTGGCATTTATCCTCATCCAAAATGAATCTATTCTTAACACAGAGCCATGTGGCAATGGCAAAGAAATGCAGACCCTTTCACCCCAAGTGGGCGATTTCATCAGAATTAGTATCTCTGAACCTACAGCAAACTCATTTTTGTGCTGCTGTGGGAATCCTGGCTGTGGGACCTTTCCCAGACTCCCCAGCTAGGCTCCTTTCTCTAGTTTTAAGACAGCAGCACCAGCCATCCCACCCTGGTGATGAAAAAGTTCTAGAAGTGTCTGTATAAAACACCAGCCAGTAAAAACAGAAACAAACAGAAAATGCAACATTCAGATTAGAGAGTTGCAAAACGGTGAGAGAGACCATCACTCCAGAGGGGTAGCTAAGCAACAATTGCTTTGTTTTGTAATCTATATGAGGAATAAAAATACCACCAGCCCAGAAAAAATGTTCTCTGTTCTGAAGGAGAGCTGGGGCAATGTCAACCAGTCCAGCTGCCTGCAGTGCATGAAAAAGTGTCTGTTTTAAACCTGCCATCCCAGAAAGTCTGATAGCTTAGACCGCATTTATTAACAGAAAAAAACCTCCCTTAGAAGGGACATGCTTTGAGTGGGTTAATTAACCTAATGAGCACTACATTAAAACCCTATAAACCAGGAAGTTCCAAACACTCATCAAAGGAAACATTACCCTATCCAAAGTCAAATGTAATCTTAAGTTCATTAAAAGCCAAAAGAAGTGAGTTTCCAGCTAAATTCTGCTGGATGAACTCTGAAACTCAGGCCAAGATAGGGTGAGACACCTTATACAACAAAGAAATGGAAAGTGCTGTGTAATTGTTTCAGACAGTAATGAAAACTTTTACCATTTCAAAGGACAAACTCATCTCCACCAGTTAGGAAGTCCCAAGATAAGGCACAAGCATCAGAGCAACACTCCTGGCTCCTTAAGCCTCAGGCACAGCAACCTGACCAGCCAGGAGCCACAGCAGCAGAATTCTCTTACAGAGGAGAAAAACACTGAGAAAAAGGTAACTAAAGTGTGTGCTTGGCCTACTAAACTGAAATTCCTAGATCTGAGATGAATTACACCATTGATATCAAGGTAGCTTCCCAATTAAATCTTTACAAGGTTGAGATTTTCTTAGTGAATAAATACTGGGATGTATTTGTATTTGTCTTTATGAGTGTTTGAGCACACAGAGAGGTGACTCATAACTTCTTAAAGCATCCAAGAGAATTCATGAGTATTGCTGAAAATCCTAGCTGGTGATCACGTGCATTTCAGGAACCTGTCAAAGCTTGTTCTTTAATCCTCAACAAATAATCAGAGAATGGTTTGGGTTGGAAGGGATCTTAAAGGCCATGTAGTTCCAACGTTTGCTTTCAGGCATTTACTAAAATCTTTTTTACCACTGGACCATTCTGAATATTGTGATGGAAATAAGAATATCTGAAAACTGAATGAGCTTCTTTTTCTACACTTTTTCTACTTTTCACATGGGTGCAACTGTATCAGTACTAATAGAAGAACTCACCCCAACATTTATAGGCAGTATTCTCCCTTTATCATAGGAGCAGAAAAATACAATCACATACTATTTTAACATTAAGAAACACATTTTGTCCAAACGGCAGAGCTGCCCAATCCCTGCTAAGTCCTGTGGTGTCCATGACACACTTCCTGACACACCAGGACAGGCAGAGGTGGAGAACTCTCCAGAGAATGTGCTCTAGGGTCAGGAGGAAGATTCTGAACAATCAGCTTCTGAGGAGAGCTCCTGGGGGGGCTGCAGAGCCCTCTCCACACTCCAGCCCTGGTAGCAATGCACACTGTGTAGCTTGGGTGAGGTGGGACAGAAGATCCTCCTACATCCAAGGCCCAGGTCTGTTCCTTACCAAAGTCAGTGATCACTCGGATGGGCACTGGATCCTAAGCAATTTATATCCCAAGTATTTCTGAGTACTTCAGCCTGTCTTTAAGGAGGCAGAGTCTATGTTTGAGCACCATAAGAGGTCTTGCCACAATTGTTATTTTCCAGTGAAGACAAACTTCTGCCTCCATGGCAAAGCACCATCAAGACACTGCTGTTGTTCAGTTTGGTTAAATTAGCAGAGTGCAAGAAGACAATAAAATAAAATTACAATTTCCATGTGATGGGCCCCCACAAGAAGCCATTGGGGCTATGCCCTTCTCATTCCAACAGATGGAGACAGAGACCTTTGGGTTTAAGCACCATGCCTAAATCTCAATGCCTATGAATTTAGATATCACCCTGATTTATCCATCCCCTCTTCCAAAAGCTTTGGATTCTCACTAACTTCCCAACATAGGAACAAAAATAATAAGGGGGAAAAAATCAGTTTACAGAAATATTTATAGAAATAAAATGGAGGCATAAACTAAAAAAAAAAAATATACATATATATATATTTATATATCTTGTCCTCCCCTATACTACATTACACTCAGTCATAGGCCAAAAAGCAGTGTTAGGATGAGAAGTAATAGGCTTTCTTAAACTGTATTTAACTAACTCAACTAAAAATATTTGTGAGTTCTGGGAAACAGTCTCATAGTTGAAGGAAAAAACACAAGTGAAACATTTTCCCTGTTTATTGTACTTTAAAGGTTTGGATACTCTTTGTGCTTCATAGCTGCTGTTTAAGCAACTGAAGCCAGTGAGGGCTCTGAGGTGCTCAGTGCTTCAGGAGAGCATGTCACACCCCCACAGTATTCTGGGTTCCCAAAAATAACCTTGGGAAGTGGTGTCTTTGCGTCTCAGCCAACCATGGAAATGTTGCAGTAGGCCCTGTTGTGACAGCGCCTTCTCACGGACTCCAAGGAGCCTGTCCTTCTCCTTCTCTCTTGGTCTGGGCTATGTAAGGTTACTGAACTCAAGATACCTTTCAAAATAGATTTATCTGATTTTTTTTTTTTTTTTTCATATAGCTCCCTCTGCCTTTTCTGGGAATAGTAGTGCATGTACTGCCATTTGAACCATGACATCTCCCTCCTTTCTGAAGTCATCTGTGTAAGCATTTTCTGAGATGTTGCAACTGGCTGTTATTGCAACATGCACTTCCCCCCTCCCAGTATTCTCTATTGCTTCCAGGTTGTGACACCCACCAGCAGTTTGCCTCTTTCCTCCCTCCAAGCTCGAGTGTTTCACCTTCAGGAAACCTCCCAGCTCCTCTGGCCAACAGGAGAAGGAACACGGGCTGGTTTCTGTCCTTGGTTTTAATGAAACAATTGACAACACTGCCAAGTTTTCCATTTGCAAATCAATCTACTACTATACATGCCATGTACTTCTGACCTGTGCAACAACCCACACCATGAAGCAAACAATAGAGACAGCTCTCCTTTGATATATCTATTACTCTACTTTCTGAACCTTTGCTGGATTTCATCTAAAAATGCCAGTGTTGATTAAAATATAGAAAAAGTTGTTTTGACTATTCAAGGCAGGAGGACTCTGCTTAAAAATCTTTGCCTTGAAGCTAAAAGCAAAACTTACAGTTGTTTACCATATCAGTTTTACAAACAGTTTTCAGAACTAGACAATAAATTCACTCTCTACATGTCCTGTGTTTCTCCTCTGCAGCAGCTCCAAGCTGGGCACTTTCCTTACTGCTAAAACTCTTTCTTACTGGTTCACCATCTTGACTGTTCAGCTTTTATTTGTCCAGCTTCCCAACCTCTAGACTTTTCACTCCACCCTAAACTGAGCAGCTAAATCTCTGAATTTCTCCAGTAGTTTCCTGTTACTGCTGCAAACTAAAGAAGCCTCTTCCTCACAGTACTGTCAGTACTGTAGATGTTTTTCACACCATCTACATCTTTGTTCCCCTCCAGCTCCTTCCATACCACTGTCCCCACTATTATTTTCTCAGCTTTCTACCCTTCCCCACAGATTAGCTTTTCACTTCTCTTCAGCCAGTTTATGTAAGACCTTTTTTTATCTTTACTCATTAACCACCAATAGTCAGATTGTCCCCTGAAGTAGTTCTTCATGGCTTGATTTTGTCTCTCCCTACATTAATTTCTAACCTCTTCAACACAAGAATCCCATCCTGAGCAAAATTTCAGCATTTCTTCACAGGGAAGAAAAGGTTGGATCAAATAACCACAATGCTGTAGGAGTTTCTTGAAGATAAATGTATTGAATCCAACTGGGAGTTCAACTTTTACATTTGAACACAGAAGCGGCTCAGAATTAAAAATAGAAGCTACTCCATAAAGGCAATCATTAATGCAGTCACACAGTTGCAGGAAGAAACTGTGTGTATGAGAGATTTTACTTAACTCTAAGCAAATCAGAGATGCACATCTCATATATTAATCACCATCACTGTACTTTTTTTTTTTTTTTTTTTGCTCAGGTAGAAATGGCACAGCTCTAGATGGACTTACAAGACAGCTCCCCTTCCTAAAGTGCTGCCACCCTTGAAAAGCTGATCACATCACAGAGGAAAGAAAGAATATATTTTAATGGCTTTGATGTAAAAGTAGTCCCTTATTTTTGATTTCTAACACTAAAGTATATTTTTCACTTGGCATTGTTAACTAATTTTATGCTCTTTTTATGCAGTGACCACAGAAAGCCAAAACAATGGAAAATTACTTGAGCAAGATTAATCAGTCACAAAGAATGATACTTATTCTGGACACTCAGTCTATTGTCTTTCTTCAGCAACCTATGACTATGATTTCATTTGCAAGTCTTCCTTTTTTCTGAAGGCACAGTGGAAAACTAAAGCTGAAGAAGTTAATAAAAGGCAAGCTCTGTGCTTCACCAGGGACACTTCCAGCTGGTCTAAATCTGCACTTGTTCTAGTGCAGTCAATGCAGTGACGACAGTTCACCAAGGAAGGTGAACTTTATTTTTTGCCCTCAAATATGTATATGTCCTTTTTGGTTTGCATTTTATTTCATTCCAGAAGTAGTATTGATTTTGGCAAAGCATCCAAAGTATTGTTGTCCCCTTTTAAAACTCGTGTAAACTGCTGAAAAGACAGGTCCAACGGGAACAGTCAAAGCTGAGACTAAAACCACAGGACCAACTTCCTGATAAACAGAACCAACAAAGATGATGCACAGCAACCTAAAACGTGCAAGGTAATAAGCATGACACAGCTGTCTGAAGAGCTTGCTGCAATCCATGAACAGGATGTAATGCAACATCTTAAAACACACCTCTAAAAGAATTAACCACAATTGGTTCCAGACAATTGTTCACGTAGACTGCAGCGGTATTAAGCTTTTACAAATCCTTTGAAAGCAACTCAGGCAGTGTTTGAGTAAGGCGATGAAACGTGGGATCAGTAAGGAATACCAAGGTGTCACACATGCACAATAAAGACTGAGAATACAGAGAGAACTTACTAAAAAGATACCAGTGATCAAAATCAGCACTTCACCTTTTACTCAAGTAAAAGATAAATAGATATTGAATTGTATACATTGGGAATACAGATGTCCAAATTTGCCTTTTTTTCTAGACATAAAACACCACGCTGTTTGTGCACAGGAGAGAATAGACAGAAACAGCCTCACACATGTCCAGAGGTCAAATGCTGAAAAATGAAAGAGGAACCTCCACCCCTTCACTGCTCACCCGACAGACTGTCAGGCCCTGGCTGCTGGACAAACTGCACAGAGATGGCAAATCCAGAGATGGCAAATCCAGAGACAGCCTGCCCCCCGAGCTGAAACACAGCCTGCCACTGCTAGCATCACACCATGGGCTCAAAGCACCAGGAGGAGGTGAGGAAACCAGGCCCTGGGCAGAGCTGACTGCCCCTTCCAAAGTGTTGACGGCCATAAAAAAGTGTCCCACAGACACCAGGGGTACAGAACAAACCTCAGGTCCATATGTGACACACAGCCCATGACAACGACTGAGCAAGCATGAAGTGAAGCGTGTTTGATTTTTACGGTAAGAAAAGTGAGCACAAAAGAGTTGACAGGCAGCTGAGGAAGGCAGGGTTCAAGTTCCTGGTCTACCACAGAGATTGATTTTGCGTGACCCCAGTGGAATTGTTTATTCCCTGCACGCCTGAGCAATAGCTCTGTGGGTGGTGCAGAGGAGAAATACATTAAAAACCAGGAGGTGTCCGGATACAGGAGTACCCAAGAGCTCTAGGACTGCCATATTTATACATACAGAGAACATTCAGAGACAATAATTCAGAAAGCATAAATGCACTGACAGCAAATGTTAAAGTAAGCATAAACAGAAGGAACAAGGAGGGGACACAAGAACAGTGATGATTTCCCTCATGGTCCTAGAACTCAAGAAAAGGTCTTTTCTTACAAATCTAGCTTTTTTCTAGGTTTTTTTTTTTGTGAGGGATTACAGCTACCCATAAAAAGGATGAGCAGAAACACACCTGTGTGCTGTGTCCTGTCTGACCTGGGATGACTGGAGTGGCTGCAGAGTAAATCACAGCCACCCTGCAGCTGCAGCCAGCTTTGTGCAGACATTGTAAAGCTGAGAGCAGGAGTTTAACTCGACCTTAGCGGAAACAGGCTGGCTCCTATAGCCTCTGCCCAGCAGCGAGCAAGAAATCCTCATTAATCAGAGAGAACACAACTCTCACCCAAGAGCTCACTAGCATTTCTTGGGACATGCCAGCTGAAAAAGCAAGACAAATGTATTTTACAAATACACACCGAGGGTTTTAATTTTAAGCTTTTGTCTTAAGTGCAAAAAAAAAAATTAACAATTACTTTTTAAATGTGAGAGAGATTTTGAGTTCAAATATTGTAATTTGTCATACAAAAGCAAACCATAAACCTGTTTAAAAATTAAATTCTAATTGAAAAAGGGAACATTTGCTTTTCAAAGTGCATTTATTTTCTCATTGATAGGGTAGTTTTAAAAGAAAAATCACAACACGGAAAAACATTGCACGATTACTTTTTTGCACTCCACAAAACAGTTATAGGTTTTTCTGTGAAAATGTACATCATGGTGTTAAAGAGGGGGGATATTTTCCCAGTATCTTCATCTTTGTTTTTAAGCCAAAGGAACATGATGTTAAATTCTGTGCAAATATAGCACAAACCACAGTCCTTTGTGCATGTTCTTGAACTGTTTCAAGGAGCCCTAGAGATATCACACATTATCCCATGATTCAAACCTTTAACCTTGAGGGAAAATACACAAAGCAGCTTCAGATTTTTTCCAACTCAATACAGCATTGAAAGTACTGTAACAGCTATTTCATAAACACAGTGAAAGGACTTTTAAAGTGAATATATCTCATTTGCCATGTTTATAGTAAATGTCTCAGTAAAGACTGTTTTAAAATGCAAAACATATTTAACTACTCCAATATTTTTACTGTACTGATTTATCTGCTTTAAGAGAGATCCAAGCATGTCTCCAGTTTGAGGAATGCAGTATCACTCGTTTACTAAAAAGGTGATTGATAATTTTTAAAACTAAATAAACTTCGGCTTAATCATCTTCACCTGATATAAGGAATATTTTAAACAAAATACATCTGTCCCAAGTAGCTAAAATGAATCTAAGGGCTGACAGAGTGGAAAATCTCCTACAGCATGAAGGGGGGGGGGCACACAAATGCACCCCCTCTGGGCTCATGCAGCTTGAACTGCGTGGTATGGATTTAAATTGGTAGCAAACCTTCCATAACTCACAACCACTTACTAATGTTTGTTTGTACTTAGCAAAATATCTGACATGGCAACAAAGTTTTCAGGGTAAAACTGGACGGAAATACCTGCAAGTAGAATATTAAAGTATTTCTAGTCATGGTGCCTCACTTCCTTATAAATGTGAGTCTTTAAATTGGAAAAAAAATTGAAAAAGGTCCCCTAATGTTATACTGCTTCTAAATTCACTTCTATTGCTTAGGAAGTACGTCTGATTCTTCAGGAACTTTAAGGAACTTAAATACATTAATTTTCATTTCATCATCATTCACTCAGCCCAGAAACGGCAAAGTAACAAATTCCCTTTTTCTGCCTTATTCTGCAAATTACCTTCCAAAAAAAAAGCAGAAGTTATGGTAAAGTCACAACCCTCACACATTTGAAAAAAAAAAAAAACAGTATCAGTGAGAAATAATTGATGACGTCGTATTTCTACAGAATTGTGAATTCTATTGGGTTACTGACATAGAACCCTTTGTAAAATATTTTTAGATGTCTGTTATGTAAATGTTGAAAATCAAGCTAAAGTTTTAGGCAGTTTTTTTTTTCTTTTTTTGGCATGAGATATGGGAACCCAGATATTGTAGCATGACAATAACTTCTAACAAACTCTTCCTTCTGCATCATTTTTTCACTACGCCAAATAAACATCTGCGATCCACATGAAGAGAAGCTGGTAGTCTCAAAGAAAAAAAAGGCTTCTATGAGTCTAAAGTCTGTCATTGCCAGCATAAAATCAGCGTCTTTTGAGGCCCCAGTGCACAGAGCACACTCTCCATCCACACTCACCCATGTCCAGCCTGGGACAGCAGCAAGAAATACATTCCATTTTAGAGCAAGCCAGACATTGCAGAACCATTACTGTATTTATTTCCTCCTAGAATCATTAATAATTTACCATCTTTTTTTTAAAAAAGCAGCACTGGAGCTGCATCACTGCATTCTGAGCAAGTTCTAGGTACTCATACAGTTGTTTGTTTTCCTTTATCTCTTAGTTCAGTCCTGAGTTTCAGCCCCACTGGCCTTTTGTAAATCCCTGAAGATAGCTAGATGGAATGAAACCCAAGGTTTTATTAAGCTACAAAAGAAAATAAATTATGCTTAAGCTCATGTGAATATTTAGAATTTTTTCCAAACACGAGGATAAATGTGCAGGACTTGTGATGAGCTACAGGAAAAAACAATTCCATTAAAGGGCCACTTATGCCCAGAGAGAACATTCAGAAAGTTGATGGGGA
Organism: Emberiza elegans; assembly: GCA_024865655.1. Taxonomy (NCBI): domain Eukaryota; kingdom Metazoa; phylum Chordata; class Aves; order Passeriformes; family Fringillidae; genus Emberiza; species Emberiza elegans. The sequence goes on from JALJVW010000398.1 coordinate 10,156,810, forward strand.
AAAAAAATAAAGCAGATGACAATGTCAGGGCCTTAAATACCCACTTGCCTGTCCACCAGGGACAGGACAGAGCTTTCATGTGAAGTGCTCACACCTTTTGCACAAATTGAAATATTTCTGTCTCTCTCAGTTCCTTCTGGGTGTCCTTCTGGGTTTTCAGCTGGCACAGCCCCCGGGCACAGGGGGCAGCCAGATGCAGCCCTGGCTCCTCACCCTGCTGCCCCGGAGTGTGGGGTCCCAGCTCGGTGGGCACTCGGGCAGGGTGCCCCAAGCATCCTCGGCATGGTCCTGCTGCTCCCTGGAAGGAGTCCCTGCAGCAAGGTGGGGATGGAAAAGACCTTAAAATGTTTCATAGTCCAGGACTGTTTTCTTAAAAGGTGGTGCTAGAAGAATGCAGTCATCAGCTGAGCAGTTACCTGTGCAACCTTCTGACATGATTAACTACCAAAGGCACTGAAGGCTCCTCTTGCACCTCGCCAGGCTCCCTTTTCTGCTCACCCTAATGCACCTCTTGTGATTAAAAGCCAGGAGATCTGGTATGTGGCTTTACAGCCATGATGATTCTTCTCCACTGCTTTACCAGGAACCCAGACCTTCATGAAGAAAATTGAAAGCTCCCATTGGGCTCTACTGGGGACAGAACCAGACCCTTCCAGCCTGGCATGAGAGCAGCCAGAGGGAACGTGGGCACCTCACTGCTCCTTCCCCACCGACTGTGGGCACGAGAGGGTGTTTGCAAGGCTGAGAACACAGCATACAGCTCCTCCAGTGCAGACAGTGATTAAAAGTCTCAACTGTGGAGGAGAGATTCTTCCAAACAAATCTTTTCCTGTTGTGAGATATTTATTTTTTTTCTTAGCAGACATCAGAACTCTCTCGTTTGCAAATGCATGTACAAGTCTCCAGAGGGAAGTTTGAACTTATCCTTAAATTACTGAAAGTTTATTATTATTATTTTCTCATGGAAAAAGTCACGGATGTCTTGTATTCCCTCATGTTCCCATCTTTTATAATTAAATGCATCTTGACCCAGAGAAAAGCTTGGGAGCCCATTAGAATAGGAGGTGAAAGACAATTCTGAAACAATTTACAAGATGTTCTTTCCTTCCAGACATCAATGTTATGACTCACAGCTGGGTGCTGGAAGTCCCACAAGAGCAGCCAGGAATCTATACATTCAGTTTATGAAGTTTCTAGGGCAGCAATGGGCTTTTTCTGTGTTTTACAAAGTGATGCAAAATCCTTTGTGCCAACAGAGCTCATCTCCCCTACCCTGGTAAGCACTGCTCAGTCTGAGGTACAGACTCTGACAGCACACACATTTGTATTTCAGAATCACAGTATCTATATATTTTTAGGGGATGGAAAGAGAAATGGTAGAGTCTGGAAGGCAAGCAGTGTGCCAAAAAGCTTTGTCTCTTCTGTAAAATGTCTTTTGTGTTTTCTTAGGGCCTTATCCAACGCCTGTTGAAACTAATGGGAATCCCTGCAGGGCTTTAGCTTTTACACTGATGTACACATCTTTATCACTTCTGCAATTGCATTCTTGTCACATCTGTGGGCAAATGGCTGTGAGAGGCTCTGATACATACAATACATCTATGAGAGTTCAGCCAGAGGAGTTTGCTTTCCTGGCTTCTCCATGGTGGTGTTCATGCCTTGGTTAAGCAAGCAAAGAAGATTCTTGCTTTCTGTCTCTCAAAAAGACTTGAGGGAGAAACTATAGAACAGTGAGTAACAGGACTACAGCTGATCACCAAACATGCTCATGCCAATGATATTCTGTGCCTGGATGGCAAATATTTTTGCTCACTTTAACATAAAAACACAGTCACATCAGCTGCACTGGTGCCCTGCACCTCCTGCATTGCTGTGCAGTGCCAGGGCCGGACACACTTTGCCCTGCAGAGGAGGTGCCCCCTGCCCAAATGTGTGTGGGATGGCTGGCAGCAGGTATCACGGGCCCAGACCCTTAGAGAAAACAGATAAAACCACCCAAGAACACAGGCTGCTCTACTTCAGTGCTCAAGGAACAACCTCCTCTTGGGGCAATCCACCAACCAGAACGTAATGCTAAGAAAGATTACCTCATCCTGTACACTGATTTAACAAAAAATGCATTATTTAATTATTTTTTAAATGCATGATAGAGTCATGTAAGACGGGTGTTTTGGATCTCAGGTGGTACAGCCTCTGGCAGAGCTCAGGATGGAGCTACCACTGACCAGGTTCCAGTGAGTTCCCGAAGTGCCATGGCAAACATTCCTGCATTTGGTTTGGGTTTGCTGTGGTTAAAGAGGCCAATGCAGAGGCTCAGAATTAGCATCAGAGATTATGGGTACTATGTAGGTGAGATCTTATCGTAGTGATACGACAGCTTGTGGGAAATATGTAAATATATCAAGTTACAGTGCACACAAAAGCATTTCACAATTATACCAGATATTTAGACAGTTGATCCCTCAGACAACAAATGCAAGTGATACAAGCTCTTAAAACTACATGAAACAAGACTCTGCTTTTTTGCCAAATTAGCTGGTAAACCAACACAACAAGCTTTATCTTGTTCTTATTAGCCCACCTGTCTTTGCCCCTTTAATGTCGGGCTTTAAAGAGGAAATGAGTACTTAACTGATACTGTCTCTTCAAAGGAAATATTTGCTTCAGTTACCTTGCATTTTTAATGAGATTGTTTAGTCACAGCTTGGCATCAGTTCATAGTATGCACCATATCAAAGCTTTCAGGTTTTCAAAGCACAAAAACACAAGTCGTTTGAGCCAGCAAAAGTGAAATTCTTCCTGGTTGGCATAAAATCATGGAGATGTTTAACTCCCATCCTTGGTCAGTGCAGAGACAGAATCAACAGGAGAAAGTTATTCCTTTAATAGCAATCTCTCTGTGCCATTTTCTGGGGCCTGTTTACAGAAAACTCTCGGCAGTTCAGATTCAGGTGAGGAATCACCCAACCAACTGCAATTTGCTCACGTTTAGGATCAGGGCAGGAGCTGCTGAAGTGGCTTTAGCACACCAAGGAGCCTGAATTTACTATTATGTCATGCTAGTGAAAACTTAATAATGTAACCCTAGGTGGCCTCTTTTGTTAAAGGGCACCATAAAAGACACTGTATCTTTATTTGCTCTTTGTTTCCTTATAGGCCCCAAATCAAACATTTTGCTTTGTATGGCTCTGACTCAGCACACAGTACACGCATCTTTGACATGCAGGGCATCTTTTGTACACAAAGACAGAAGTCCTGAGAATATTTACTGACTTAAACCAAAATTACAGCTCCAACCACCATCTCAAGCCCTCTCACAGTGCACATGTAAGCAGTGACCTGCAGTTGAAACATGAGGTCTTGCATGCAAAACTGTTTGTTTTTTTTTTAAAAAGAAACCACTCATTAATATTTTACATCAATACCCATGTTCAAAACGCGTTTTTTCTAAATTTTGCCCCTTCAGTAAACACCAGAATGGTTTTACAAGGCAAATGACGAAAAGTACTACAAGATTTATAGAAAGACAAAAGCACTCCCCTGCCTGTACTCCTTGCCATTCAAAGAACAAAAGCTACAGCAGCAGCTGAAGAGGGCACCCTCCCTAATTAGAAACATTTTCAATTTTTTACCTAACTTTTGTATACAGTTTTCATGGCAAACAGACACATGTCCAAGAGCCACCCCCTGCCTCATTTTCTCTGGAGCAACACTTAGCAATGTTCATCCTCCAGGGATTGAATGAGGTGTGGAACAAGCAACATTTAGGAGGGAACTCCTAAAGGAGCTTTCAAAGACAAAATGAATGTACAGGTAGAAAAGCAAACAAGACTCCCTTAGACACAGCAGCCCCTGCAGACCTGGGCTGTTTCTGAGAAGCTTCATTTTGTTCAGAGCCACAACTGCTGGGAAGAAATGTATCCTGACACCCTCCTTCCCCCAGAGGGAAGGCAATACACTCAGCAACTGATGTGTTAGAAAGGGTGAATGAATAGAAAATAAATAAACTATTTGCATATGAATACACAAGTGCCTAAAAGAACAGTAATGTCTCAATATTGTATGTAGCAAACAAAGTGCTAAAGAATGTCAGAACTGCTAACAAAAGAGGTTTCTCAATAAAAACCCACCCGTTTCAGGGTACTAGAGTATATTACTTATAGCAAAGAGATTTTTTTTTTTTTTAATCAATAGGCAATCCTGGAAATTTAGACCAATGAGCATTTGCAGTTATTCCCAGCTCAGAGGCCAAAATGTTAGAACCTAAAATAGCATCAAGCCTGGAAAAAGATTATATAAAAACCATGGAAATGTTCTGCAAAGGACCCATGTTCCCACTCAAGTTCTTTGAGAAGTATATGAATGTACAAAAAACCAACCAAACAAAAACCCAACAAATTCTGGATACTGTAGTTGTGACTTTGAAACTACCAACAAAGGAGGTGCACCAAAAAGAAACCACGGGCTAACTGAAGATACCACCACAGATGCAAAGGGAGGAAACAAAACCAGAGGATAAAACGCACAATTCTCACCATGTAAACAAAATGGGTTGCGTATCATTCTGCACCAGTGCTTGTTTTCAACACTTCGTTTACCAGCGGCCCCACCAACACCAGCCTGGCTCTAGGGAAGTGCACTTTGCCTCCACCAGCCCACAGAGCAGCTCCTCTCCCTCCCTCTGCCCACAGTGACCAGGCTCTGGGCAGGTGAGTGCAGTGGCTGCAGGTCTGGCACACCATGGCCCTTCCCATGCAGGTCAAGACACTTTCAGCAGCCTCTCACAAATGCATTAGCCATTAGCTCCTAAAGCTCCTTCAGTTTGTTTAATGGCGTGTGATAGAAAAGCTTAGGAAAACAGCAGCCAGAGAGATTCACATTAAATAACAGACAACTTGACCTGCAGGTGGGATGGGCTCAGCCACGTGGCTGTGCCTTAATCAGCAGAAATTGGATTTCAAGCTCCTGCCTATTGTGTTGCCTTTTCTAATTGACTTTTCAAGGCTGAACTGAATAAAGTCTCATGCTAAAATGCAAATAGCTTTGGGACTTAATTTAACAGGTACTTTTATAATCGATGAAGCTATGAGCAATAATGTGTACAGATGTGGCAGTGTGTTCCCCTCTGTCCCCCCACTTCACAATATCCACCAGAGTGTCCTGATGGCTGCACCCACCCTAGCTTGGATTTTTGGGAAATGAATGGAAACTCAATAGCAACAGGATATCTGGAGCAGCAACCCAGACGTTTTGCTAGTATGTAAATATGCCTGTAAGTCAGCTATCTTACTCTATAAATAAATAGTGGCCAGCCCAGGGCCCATCAGGCTCTCCTGCATGCCAGGCTCTCCCCTTGGGCAGGGACTCACCCAAGGTTCCTCCTCCAGGCTGAGGTTCCTTCCTGCATTAGAGCCCCGGTGGGTGGCTGAGAGCCTGCTGAGCTTCACTAACGCTGCATCTCAGATGGTCTGTGCACACCTGATCCGTGAGACATAAACCACTGACCCAGTCTGTGCCTCAAGTGGACCCAGCTGACCTGGACTCCTCTGCACAGGAGCAGTCTGCACCTCATGACTCAACGGGTCTCCCTGACACATCTGATTCATGCTGCTCTCTATGCACTAAATAAGCAAGTGTACCTTGCCATCAAATCTTGTTAAAACTACTGTCACATTTACCACTGAACTTTGTTGACTCCCTGTATCAATAAAAGATGCTGCTCCTCTTGTAAGTGAAATGCCATGTGGGACAGCTGACAACCCCAAAGGTCTCAGAGAAAGCAAACACAAAAAGTACAGAAAATGTTTTGCACTGATTTAAAAAGATAGGCTCAGATTTCTGACCTGTTTAGTGGTAATTTAGGCAGCATTGTTAACTTCCAAAGCCAGCTCTTAGAAACACTTGTGTGTGTGCAGCCTCAGGAGGATCTAAGCCTTATGTGTGGTAAAGAACTGAAAAACCTCCTTCAGGCGAACAGAAGTATTTCATTTCCAGGCTGATGCCAAAGGAATTCCAGAATATATGTCCACAGAAGAGGAGTCAGGATACCCCAGGGAAGCCAACCAATACCATTTTCTTGCTTACAATTATTCATTACTGCTGCATTATTCATTCTGTGATAGAGCCAAGGACCCAGCCCTACGCCAGAGCTCATCCTGCTCAGGGCTGGGCAGACACAAAAGCAAAAGCCTTGAGCCTGAGCAGTTCAGTGAAGTCACTCAGCCATAGACACTGCTGTGTAATCCTCCTCAACCATGAACTCACCTTTAACTGGCTCTAACAGGGCTGCCCATGTCACAAACTAAAATAAGTGACTTCTGGATTGCAGTGTGGGGAAAGAGAAAATTAAAGCCTTGCCAAGTCACCCAAACCCAAATGTCTGAGTACCTGTAAGCACAAAAGAGGTTCCACTTCAAAAAGCACTTCCGTAGACCAGCTCCTCCAAAATCCTATCTCTGTCTGTCCCTGGGCTGCTCTCTTTTTTGAAACACAGCTAAATTAGCAGCAAGCAGCATGATAAAGGGCAGGAGACAGTAGGCATTACTCAGGCCTCTAATTCTTGGTGACACTCATAATGATACATCAGATGGTTATAATTCTTTTTAAGGCTCTGTTCACAGTAAATCATTTTTGCAGTGCTGCTGCATTTCTGGTAACACACTCATGAGCACACTAAATCCACTTCAATCCTCCCCCCATCAGACCACACCAAACTACTAATTACATTTATATGAACTTTTCTGAAAATACTTTTCTTACCAGATAACTCATCTCTTCAGCTTGAAAAATTGTTTTCATCTCTCAATGATATTTTTATCTCTACTTTGAAGAGTTTATTCTACCAGTTTGCTATGGAAGCAGATTTAGAACAAAAAATAAATTAAAAAGCAGACACATTTCCTAAAGTTTTGATCTGTTTTAAAATGTATCTCCATAGCTGCCAGTCCACAAAGAGGAAAAAAGGTTACCCATGGCACATATTCAGAAAAAGTGTGTGTGCTCTGCAGTATTCAAAGGAGACAGAGCTTGAGGTCTCCCCCCAGTCAAAGCTGAAACACAAATTTTCAGATTTTTTTTTCCTTCAGCATCTTCCAAGTCCTTGCTTTGTTATTTCTCATGTGGGGTGTACTGCTCACTCCATACACTCCAGTCTCCTCCCTCCTCTCCATCTACTTCCCATAGCATTTCTGTTCATTTTCTCCAGCCTCACTTTCCAGTTTTCATTTTCCTTCCCCACAGATTCCTTCCCATCTTTCAGAATACTCTCATCTATTTGGTTTTCTTTCCTTTTCTTATAACCACAGAGTCCTTTCCTTCCCTGTCCCTGCCCACACTGGGAGCTTTACCTGCTCAGCCTGGCACAGGAGCCCTGGGAGATCCAAGCACCTTCCAGGGGGAAGAGGTGACAGCGCTTTGGTGACTGCTCTGCCGACAGAGCTTGAGTGTGACACTGCTTGAACTGGCTTCCCATTTTCACAGCAGGCCACTTTCCCTTTGCACTGGAAGGCCTCCTGCAAAGCTGAAAACTGCATCTTTTAGGGCTGTATAGACTGAAAAACCTCAAATATTTTCTGTGGGATAGAGCCCTAACTAAGGGCTCTATTCACCAGAAACATGATGCCATGGACTTCCACAACCCAGCATGTAGGCAGACTGCACTTGATAAATGTGTGTTTATCATAGCTGCACAACTCAGCTCTGCTTTTCCAACCTCCTTTTTCCTTAAGATTAGGAAGATAAAGGTCACATTTTAAAAAGACAGGCCTTTAAAGCTATTTTTAAGTGCTAGCAGCTAAACTCTCTGTGTGAAAATATCCCATCCTTTTCTATTAAATTAGGCTGCATTAAATCAACATATTTTTAAAGAACTGGTACATTACTGACAAGAGCTTAAGAACTATTTAGTTACAGTGATACACAGAGGGTAAAAGAAAACTTCTGCTACTGAAAAAGAAAGCCCCAAAATACTGAACTAGAAATTCCAATATGGGTATGCATTCAGATCATATTCCAACCAAAATTCCTGTACTAATTAGAGATTGATTTTTACAAGGCTTCAGATCCTCTGTGCCTCAGGGCTAGCTAGGTTACAGAACTACCAGTTTTTTCTCTCTTACTCTTTAGACAAAGATCCATTTTCTGTTCAAATCAATACAAACAATCTGTTGCACTCCAGCCAAGTCTACACCTTTCAAATACACACTCACACTCCATTTTAAAGATACCCAAAAGTCCTCACCAGCACCATTTTCATTTCAGCAGGGGCAGCACTTTGGAGTGTCACAGAGCAGGGGCAAAGCCATCCTCCCCCTTGGGGGATGGAGCAGAATTCTGTGCTCCCCACTCTGTCCCAAGCAGGACAATTTGGCTTGCTTACTTTCACCATCTCTGCTGCCCCTTTTACTAACACAAGGTGTTTTTCTTCTCAACATGTAAAATATGCTCAACGATTTCCTTATTCTTTACTTATTCCAAAATCCCAGAGAGCAAAACTGCTACCATTAGGCAAGAGATGAATTTTTAGTTTCTTAAGGGAACGTTTGCCTGGTTAAAATGCCATCCTAATCTGCTATCCCTCCTTGTCCCACTGGATATCTCCTGACTTTCCAGGCGAGGAATACAAGGCCAATAACTCTATTCTCCTGGCTGCCTTGGGCTCTGGCAAAGAGCAGCTAAGAAGAAAGACATATTACATATTCATGATTAAAAGATAACTGATAACCAGGATCCAGATGTTGGTCTCTGCTGGCCAGCACACAGTGCAATTATTATTCCATTTATAGAAAGAGATGTTGTCCTCCCTTTTCCAGCCAACCAAAAGGTCTTCCACAAAATGCTCAAATACTCTGAAGAGAGCCATTCAAAACAAGGAATGAAGAGAGAACTAATCATATTTGCTCCACAATTATTGCATTATAAAACGTTAACATGGCCTCAGCCCCAGAGCGTTGCCCAGTCCCACAAACTCCAGGTTCGCCGTGTCAGGGTGAGCTGGGATTTCCCTCTGCAGCCCAGCACTGGCTCCCACACGGTGCCTGTGGACAGCACTGCAGCGCCCGAGTGAAAAGCAAGCAAAATGTGGGCAGGGAGAGAGGTGAGAGCAGCCCCTTCACACCCACAGCCCAGGGCGGCTGCTAACAAGGTCAGTGGGAACAGGCACAAATTGTTTGAGCCAAATGAAGTCCAATGGGGTTATTAAAGCTCTTCTCTCTCTGAGCTTGACCTTGGACAAACTTCCAAATTTGTTTAAAGAACTGAATAGTATTCTAATTCCCTACGTTCCTGACAAAGAGCAGGACAGCCAAAGCATAGGCTCTCTTTTGGGGTTTTTTGGTTGATGAGACTCTGGGCTGGAGGAAAGGGAGAGAATAAAAGCAAGTGAGGCTGAAAGGCAGAAAGTTGTCAAAACAGTGACAGTATAAAAATTATAGTTACCAGGCTAAAGAATGACCCACAGCTTTAACAAATTTTAACTGTTTGACACATGGCTATCTGGCTATAATATTTTCATGATTTGTTTTAATAAATTGTCAGCTTATTAAGTCCAGTCACGAATTATACCAGTAAGTAATACATTTTGGCTAAAAGCATCCACAATTCCATAAAGAAATACAAGTGAGAGAGGTTAGAAACACTTGAAAAATTCTGACAATCACTATGAAAGAAAGCCTGTGAACTGTACAACTTAACACCATCTACTCCGACTCTGCACGCTAATACATTAGTAATCTTATTTTTCAGCTGTGGACAGGAAAATATATAAACTGTTAATCCATTATATACAGCCTTTTCCCTTGGGTAGTTCTAAACAATGGGAAAACAGAACTTATTGAACTTGAAAAATAACTTTTTGTATACCAACATTTCAGTTTACTTTAAAAATATGCTTCTTGCAGCTGTAGAATCACTACGTATGTAGTGGTGATTTGTTTATTTACTATCATAAAAAGTAATAAATAAAGATGAAGTGTTGTGGTTCCTATTAACAACACAGTTTTATATTTATACTGTGCATGCCATTTCAAGCATTAGTGGAACTTGACACAAATGTGATTTTTTTCCAATTCTCATGCATTTTCTCCTTTCTCTGTCAACAGTTTCTTACTTCCTAAAATGTACAATATGCAGCAATTTCTGCTTTGATTAAATAAACTGATTTTATTTTTTTCCTCCTATTATAAACACTGTCTGTTCCCACATAACAGTAACATCATTTATATGACAGAAAAATATTTACAGTCAGATCATTCAAACAAAACCCCAAAATTAATACAGAGAGCTACCCATCAAGTTGTTCCTCCTTAAAGTGCTTTTTTTTTTCCCATAAAGCCTCAAATGAGTTTGACTCCTTAAGGACAGCATAGATCCACCTAACTCCAGATATTTATCAAGTTTCTGGTCCCAAGCTATCACAGATTTTCACAGTGAACATTTACAGGAGTTTTGCATGGCCCAAATTCATATTTTTATGACACCACTCTTAGAAACAACAGCACTATTTTGGCTGAAGATTTTGCACACTACCAAACAGAAACACACACTACCCCCGAGGCAGACCCCAGACTAATTAAAGTCAGTGCTTGAAATCTGATGAAACAACAATAAAACAAAATAAAAAAACCCCAGAGCTTACTAGTGTACTGTGTCAGGAAACATTTACAGCAGCGACTCCACACACCCCACCACAAAATAAATTCCTACCCAATTACGTTTGCTTTGGCCTCTGTTAATTTAATGCAATTTCAGTTGGATCTTGGTGGTTTCAGCTTTGTCAGCTCTGTCAGGCTTCCCCAGCAGGGCAGGAAACCAGGCTGATTTGGATGAGCTGCAGGAGCAGCACAGGGCAAGCCCTGGCTGGGCACCCATGGGCACTGCCACTGTCCCACGGTGCTTCCCACACTGCAGGGGCAAAACCCTCAGCCGAGCACACGCAGGTAGGTGTGATACAGGCAGAGTGCAGGGGAAAAAGCAAGGATTTTACCCTTCCATTGTTTCGATTAAAGAAAAAGAATAAAGAAACATAAAAGGGCAAAAATCATCATCTACATCAGAGTTCTCTAACGAAGCAGAAGCTTCTGGTACTGCAAAAATATCTCAGAAATTATAGTTTAAGAAATAAAGCTCATTCATTAACTCATTTCCTCAAGGCAGTATTTTCTGATTATTCCCTTTCTTCCCTTTTACTCACATGACATTATATAACTATTTTATTACTGGTCTTATTTAAAACTTAGAAAGTGAATCTCGGCGTAGCAATGCAGCCACCATTAGCTAATTTAATGGCAAACTCTTGCAGGAATTGTAACTGAATTTCAGCCACTTTCCAAATTTGCTTTATTATTGTCTGTATTTGAAGAATTAAAATTTTACCAATTATTTTTAAAAATATTCGTATGAATGATTATTCAATATTCCTTAATTTTAAAATACAGATTTTTAAATTTTATTTTTGAACTCAGAAAACTCATCCAGATATCCAAACCATTTTCTTTTAATGTTGAATTGTGAAACAGCTCTAAGTTCTCTACTATAAACAGTTCAAAACATCAGAAGGAAAAATTTAATCATTTAAAAATAGATGCTGGAAGTAGCTCTTCTATTAAAAATTACAGCTCAGTTGTCTATACAAGATTTCTAAAAGAACATCACAAACTACTATAAATCTCAGAGTTTTGTATATTAAGAAATTATATTGCCAGTCTCAAAAAATGCTCTGTTTAAAAGAGGAAAATAAATAGTCTGTGATTTTGTCACAAAGAACCAGCAAGTCTTACATTACATACACAACTGGGTAGCTGCAATGTTTATAGAAAGACAGTCATTTAAACCTCCACTGAAAGTACTTAAATCTTTGTTGCTGACAGTTCAGAAGACAGGGAGGAAAAGGCTTTTGCCAGAATCTGATGTTTTAAGAGAGCAAGACATTCCACTTTTGCTAAAACACCGCCTGAGATTGTGCAGAAATATTTATGATTATCAACAGAAAGCATGCAATGAAAGGTGTGGGTGATTATAGAAACAGAAAATTAATTCAGAAATTGTCTTCTCAGCCAGGTAGCATTAGCTTCTGATTTCATACTCCCTAAAGAAACATTCCATCTCCTAAAGAGAAAACAACCCTGGGCTCATGGATGTACCACTAACACTGAAAAATGAAAAAAATTAGCTGCCCAGAATTCCACTAAACTGCAAGAACTACAAGATTAACTACAAGATTTTGTAATCTCCTGATGATTTCACTTCTTTTTATCTTGAACTGTACATTTTTCAGCAGAGAGTTCAATCACCTATCAGCTTCTCATGCTTGGCTGCACAGACCGCTCCTCTTTCCCAGGTACAGCTCCTATTTTACTTAAACACCTTACCACTTCAGAAGGCTTCAAGCTCTGCCCTTCTTGTTCTTCAGCCCAACCTTTTATCCCCTCCTGTTGATGCACTGCTCCTGTGTGCCCTCTGTCCCCTGTGTGGTTGGTCAGTGCCCCTGGGCACTCCATGGCTCATTGCTGTCAGTGCTGCTCACAGCTGTGCCCGCTGGGGATGGGGCTGGGCCAGCCCCACTCCCAGTTCCCCCAGACTGTGCCCCCACACTCTGTTGGTGAGTGACACAGGGAGCTCACACCCAGCTCCACTCCCCGGGTTCTGCCTCACCCTACAGCCCCTGTTCTTCCTCCTCTCTGCTCCCTCAAGGTTATCTGAATGCAGGGGTCATCAGCTAGAGACTTTGTTTTTTCCCCCAAACAATCACTGTTTTTAAACTGCAGATTATCTGTACTGCAGCTTATGTGCATGAAAACTGACATGCTGCTGTTTAAAATCCCCTTTTCAATAAAATGCATCAGCAAACGAATGTCTTTTCATGTAAGGAAATGATCATTCTTATTTTGGACATAAACCTATTTTATCAGATATATTTTCATTTAAATCTTACTAATGCTGAATGATTGTGGGAAAAATGGTTTGTTTTTTTTAAGTCTTAGAGATTTACATGCTTATAAAACTATTTTGCTTTAAATCTCAGGCCTGGCATAGAGTAAATTTCTACTCTGCTTGGTTAAAAAAGGTATCAGCTTACCAATTCTTCTTCTGGGTACAATAATTTCAAGACAAAATTAGGTTTGCTGAATGTAAAGGCTCAAATTACTTTAAAAGACAAGAAAAGGGATATATTTCACAGCTTTATGCAATCATTTTTCCTACAAGTTAACTTTCTCCTTAATCAGTTTCTTACTAAAGAAGACACTGACATTTTGCATCTCTTCTTTGTGCACGTAAGAACTTCACCAAACTGGATTCAGTTACAAAATGCTGCCTTTTCTTAGCGACATTTCCCTAAAGTGATAATTTTTCATGGCGCGCTCTTGAAAAGCAATCATACAATCTAGAAAATACGCCCTATTTGCAAGCTCTTTTGCTCCACTTGCTTCCTGGGAAGGAGGAGAGCCCTGTTTTCCAGCAGCAGCTGCGGTTTCCCTGTCACCGAGGGGCACAGAGCCTGGCTGTGCACCCAGCACGCTGACTCGTCCGAACCGCACTGGGCTGCAGAATGCCATTTCTTGTTAGAGCCACGTGGGATTGACACAGACCAACAATCCTGGGTACGGGGCTCATGCTAATCAGCCACATACACAAACAAGAGTGCTCAACCCACACAAGTTTATCCAATCTGCATGGCCCAGAAAATAGCTGTTCATATCCAGAATGTTGGTTTTTTAGGACTATTAACTATTTCTTCTCTTTTTTTTTTTTCTTCAAGAGCCACGTTTGCTGCCATGGCTCAAGAGCCACGTTTGTTTCCCTGCCATGAAACACCAAGGAAGTTTTCATTTAACAAACCCATCTTCTTTTAATACTAGACTGTAGCACCATTTGATCAAGGAGAGTTTGTTCTCCAAAGACACCAGCAGCCTTCTTCCACTCAGCTGTGGATGACCCTAATTCTGACAGAAAAGCAGGTCTGTGCCATCTCATTAGCAATGTGGAGATGCCTGAAGTTAGCTGAGACTGTACAGCAAATTTTTTAAAAATCTAGCTGCTGTTCATTTTCTAAATTTCTCTTTATTTGAATAGCAGTGAAAGCATCAATGTGTCAGCTGAAAGGTTAATGCCATCATCAAAAGGAATAGCATTTGTCACACTGAGGTGGATCATCAAAAGCAGAACTTTGCTGCTGTTTTATCCAGAAAATGTTATCTCCTAAATCAGGGCTGTGTACACATTTAAATTCAGTAAATGAAAAAAATTAGCTAATCTTGAATAGGAAGAAGAGATCCATATCACCATGCAGATTCAAAAGTTTGGTATTTTTTCAATACAGTAAGTTGTGGGAGTGTGCAGAGCTTCTCCAGTATTTTATAATGACTTAGGACATGGTTAAGAGGTATCTACTCTTGTAGCTACCAAAACTTTTTCAAGTAGTGTTCACTTTCCAAAGGAAGGGTATCAGTAAATTGAGTGTCATGAAGGAAGAGTTTGCACAGAAGCACTGAAGCAGTCTGAGCCAGAAAGTTTGACTGAACTCTCAGCTTTAGTTAAACTATGCCAGAAATAAATGGGAATAAACAAACAGATTAGGCAAAGAAGGCAGAAGAAAGTAATAAGAATCATTAACATAATCTTCACTTGAGGAATGGGACAAATGTAAACTGAAAGGGTCTCTGTGTGCAACAGAGACTATAAAAGGAAGACTGTTTGGTATTAAAACTGTTTTGTGTAGGTTCTTGAAAAAAAAAAATATCCAACTAGCCATCCAAAAACTTTACACCTGGCCTGTGAACAGGTTTGGTCCCATGAAGAGGAATAAAGAAACCCCTAAACCTCCCCTAGAGCTTGGAATCTGGGGCCTTTAGGCCTTGCAGGAAAACTGAACAATGGTAGAAAGATCAGAGCAAACTCCATTTTCCCTGCCAGAGTTTCAGCCATGGCCTCAGGAACTCAGCCTCTGCCATGGGATGGGAGATTGCTGTGGCAGCACAGTCGCCTCCTTTCACAGCCTGAGCCCAGGAACCACAAGGGCCCTGCAGAGGGGGAAACCTCAAACTGGCAGCGTCTAAATTGGTTTTGTTTATGTTCCTATGTTCCCCATTGATCTGCACAGGGCTTAGAATCAACAGCTAAGGCCAGCAACCTCCCCAGTACAAACTGCAGAGGCAAAATAATCTCAGAATAATTCTTCCTGCTCCAAATCAGAGGAGACAATCAGATCCAGCAGCTGGCACTGCTGCAAGGGGCCCCAAAGCCCACTTGTCACAAGGCTCTGCACAGAGATCAGTGTGTGTTTCAGTCTGGTGCTGCAGGCTGGGATCTCTGTTGATCACAGCAGAGGCTCTCCCAGTTTTTTGAATAAAGCAGAACAGGCAGCATCCATGAAGGCAGCGCATCAACCCCATAATGAGGTGAAACAGGTTCTCAGTAGAACAAGTGTCATGGGGAGGAGAGAGAGCAGAAGAACAACAATGCTGAAAACAATCCTTTGGGAACACTTCAACCCCCAAGTGACTACTACCAGAGTCTCTAATTAACAGATCCACTGACTTCAAAACATGACACGCATGTCTATCCTTTAACAAGGACAGGGACTGAATAGCCTGGACATGCCACATGAGAAATATCTGACAGTCACTGAGACGTGCCCCACTAGAGAAGCATTCACAAGCTCCTCAGGAGACCAAAGCACACAATATCTGCACAGTAAGACATAATCCTGCTCTCACCACATCATCTCATTTTTTCCACAAATCTCAAACTCTTAACAGCTTTCTATAAATTCCAATACAGAAGGCACAGCACATCCAGTGGTTAGAAAAGCCCCTTTGTATTTGCTTAAAAGGAAAACAAGTCAGTTCAGAAAGGCAAACCAAAATATCCTGCTTGCTGATTTTCCATTAGATACTTGTAGGACTACCCCAGGTCTGTGACCAGGCAGCACGTCCACCAAAAAACACAAAACATTTTGCAAGGTTTTTCTTTCCTAAATAAGGATACTGCAGATTTCAATGCTGTCAGCCTAATTTACAGGATACAGATATTAGTTATTCTTTGAAACAGGAGCCCTTCATACACAGGGTACCCTGCCATGCTTCAACTTACAGAGAAATCAGAGTAAGAAATCTTTCTGGTGGTACAGATCACCCTGCCTTTATGGAGCCCCTGGAGGGCCACATTCCTTCTCCTGTCACTTGGGAAGAAATTAATTCATCACTGAGCAAAACCCAGGCACCAGATAAGGTGCTTTTCAAGCATATGGTGTGTGCATTTCCATCCAGCAGGTGCCTGTGCACCAAGGTATGACCATCACCTAACACATGAATGCCCAGTACTTGCATGTGAACCAGGGTTCTTCACATTGTGGAATAACAAATGGACTTCAGCCCCTTCAGAAAAGACAGCAGTGAAACACTAGAACAATTTAACAAGTCCATGGGTTGCTGCCTGTGGGTGTCCAAGATCCACGAAAGCATGGACACATGATGCTGCAGCCTTGTTCCTGAGCTGTACACAGCTTCTGAAAGCAATTCTCCTGCCCCAGCTCCCCACTGTATATTCAGGATTCAGAGGCTCTGATTTATACTATTGTAACCTTTTCTATTTGTTCTTTTTCCATTAAAGTTTTTTCTCAATGCTAACAGGAATTTGTTTTTAAGACAGTGGCAACGTAGGGTAGCTTGCACAGTGCATGGGTTGGCATGACCAATTCCCATGCTTTCAGCACTGCCAGGAGCAAGTGCCATGGCTGAACAGCCAGGAGGGATCCCTGTCAGCAGCTGGAAAAACCTACCACAGACACTGCTGCTCTCCAATAAAAGATCAAGGCAGCAATCAAAGAACTGCCATCACCTAATTGCAGCCACAGCCCCCTCCACAACTGATGTTCCATCCATAACTTCAAAGGACACTCTCAAATCACGAATTTTATTGTACTACAAAATACTTGCCTTGTTCATTCCTAGAAGTTAGAAGTGAAAGGAAAGAATAAACCAGACCAATGGCTTTGGAGATACATTCTGACTTCAAAAGGGCATTTGTATGTTGGTGGCTTCCGAAACAGCAGGAAAACTACGAACAGCAGGAGGCTGGGAAGACAGATAATTCTCAGGACAGACTGCAGAGTAAACAAATAAAAATTAAGCAGATATATTTTTCAAGTTTCTTTAAACCAAAGTTTCATTTTTACTTGTTGCCTCTACAAAGGATTAATCATAACAGAAACTGTCTGCTGTCATTGAAGTAAGGAAATAATAGAAGTGAGAGGACACACAGGAGGAACAGAGGCCATCAGCATTTTAATAGAGCTTTGAAAATTCTAAGAGGAAAAAATTACTGGTTGATAACATATGGTTTCACTTCAGAGATTCAAATATTGGCATTGAAAACAAGAAAGGAGAGGAAGTATGTCCTATAACACGAGTATTTTTATTGGAATAGTCAGTAATACATGGCAAGTGGCATAATAAGCTTCATTAGTACTTCCACAGCCAGAATCCCTTCTTTACCCATGCAAGGCAATGTACAGGGGCTGAGGGTGGTAAAAGAAACACTCAGCTGTTTCAGCACTGTTTGGTTCAAGCTATGCCACCAATAAAAAGAAAGAAACAGATTTTTCTATACATCTGCTGTCTCCGTGATGTTTCTCTGAGACGTAATCTACTGACTTTGTGGACAAAAACAAGCTTTTACTACTGTTAGCTCTGCAAAACCAACATCACCATGGCTGAACAAGCTGGAATTTTTATTACTGGCAATGAAGTAAAATTCAGACAGAAAACAGCTTGATTGTCAAACCCAAATGTGTGAGTTAGAAAGACTGCTGCTAGAAAAATCACCTTCTGACTCGTAAACTTAGCAACGTTTTATCAGAAAGAGACAGAGTGCAGGATCCCCTGCTGTGACTGTCACAGTTACTTGTGGAAACATTTCTGCTGTATGGTTACAACCCTCTGCCCTTTCTGCCAGCCCTCACCCACCACCCACCCCTGCAGGAGCAAGGGGCAGGGAGCTGTGAGCTCGCAGTATTCCTGAGGCGTGCCAAGACCATGCTGGATCACGCAAAGAGGGAAGAGATGGAGAAGGAAAGGGCAGCCAGGGCTCTGCCCTGCTACACTCTGGGCACTGCCCCCTGAGAGAAAGATTCTCCCATCTTCACAAGACCAAAAAAATCTAGAAAAGCCCCTTAAAGACTTGCTGACGTCCTGTAAGACTCCTGCACTCTGAACTCGCCAAGCTCTGGGGTTTAGTCTGCTCCTGACAGGAGCTGGAGCCCTCACTGCAGGGCTGGGGAGCTGCTGTCCCAAAGGCAGCCCTCAGGCAGGCTGAGCTGAAAAGAGGCAGCTCTGTGCTCCTGCCTCACCTCCATCTCCTCAGCTGCTTGTGAGGGGTCCCACCCCGCAGGATGCAGGTGGGGCCAAAGGGAGCTCTGAGTTTGCCGGAGCACTGGGAGCACTGGAGCTGCATCCCCACAGCACCCTGCACACATCACACAGCTCTCCTATCCAGCTCAGTCAAAATAACTCGTGTTTTTCTGGGTATTACTGCTCCACCTCTGCCCTTTAGATACAGTGAGAGATTTCTTGACTGGTTCAGATGAGGAAGACTCAAATTGGAAAAACCAAATCCCATGAATACAATCCTCTACACCTGGATGTAAAATAAGTCTCTCCTGCCTCTCTGAAAACAAAAGAGTGTTGCCACTTGGCCCATATTAAAACCTCCTTCTATATCCAGGAAACAGTTTCTTAATCTCTGCACAGCCTCAGATTGAGCCAAGAACGTGAGTTCAGCAACAATCTTTTATGTATCTGACTTAATCCCCATTTAATAACTTAAACCCTAAATAAATAACCATTTTTCCCAGGGCATTGAGCCACTCTAAGGTCAGAATTCTGTTTCAAGAGGAGCTGCCAGGCCCTTTATCCATCCTTCAGGGACTCCTTCCTCAGATTAAATGTGGACATTGCCCATTCCAGCAGGGAACAAAAAATTGTTATGAGAAGATGAAGTCCCAATTTAGACCATACTGCTTGAGACCATGCTTTTGGATATCTTCCTATCAAGGTGTACTTCAGGTTATTCCAGCACTTGCCTTAGGATCCAAGATCTTATCAATGAAACCTAATTTTTTAATTTTTAACTATTGTTTCTTTTCTAACTAGCAGACCCAGCATATCAAGTACTGAGGTTACCCTGGGCTTCAGCTGTGCCAGGGCTCCCAGCCCACATCCAGTGGCCAGCAGAGCCGCAGGGAGGAGGGCAGGGGCAGGAAGGAAGCACAGAGGATTGCTCCAGCCAGCCCCAGACAGGAGCACTGGCAATGCTGCGGTTACTCTCACCTGGTTTTGTTTCTGAGGGAATATCAGCCAGTGATTTATTTGCCTACATTTTTTTCTCATCAGTTGATACCTTCAGTTTGATGCCTTTATTGTTGATTTCCTTTTTCTTACTGTAAATATCTGGGACAGTGGATACCAGGGCTATCATCAGTTATGCCCGCAGACAAATCATCTATTTCTGAACTAAATTACTCCTAATTGCACATTCAACTCTTGTGCTCTCCTTATGCATAAAGAAGTTTATGTCTCTTTTTAAAAAGTGCATGTCATTACAGGGAGTGAATTGACAGAGTTCACTTCCTGACATCACCACCACTGGTTTTATTTTATTTTTATATTTGTACTGTGTAAGCACTGAAGTGTACAGCAGCCCTATAAACAGACAGGAAAATATGAGCCCTGTCCCAGTGAGTTTGCATTCCAAGATGGGATTTCTTGTTAGCACTAATTCTTTCCACTTTCCTAAACTCATTATCAAAAACAATTACAAAGACCTGTGCAAACTATGTGTGCTGTCGCCTGCTAACACAAATAAGATGTATCATTACATGGGCCTTTTCCTAAACCCATTTTCCACAATGCAGTACGACCCTCTCCTCTCTGCCCTCCCCAGCAACACCCTTGGAACAAAAGTTTCCTAACTGAGCTTAATTCACTGCCAGTCATTCCAAGCACAGCCAGTCATTCCTGAACATCAGCAATGGCATCTGAAATGCTCAAACTATTGGACTGAGAAACAGTTTTTAGATATTTTATAGATACTTCCACTTTCTTTCCCCCAAATATCACATTGATTAAGCTTTTGAATAGCACCTTACTTCAGCAAGATTTGGTATTATTTGTATCCAGAAAAAAAAAAACACAGAAAAATATATAACCACAACTCAAAATAAAGCTCCTAAAATTTAGACAAAGCTAAATAGCGAAATAAGAATTTTTAATCTAAAAAACCATGTGTAGTCCTTGCACCACAGCTGCTTATCTGCCACAAAGCAGACAAGCTACACTGCAGCCTTGACTGACCATTATACATCATTCCAAGTTAACATTTTTCTATTTGACCATCTTATCTTCCTTTATCTCCCTGCCTGAGTGAGGAGACCCACGAGTCACTATGTGAAATATCATTCTACATCCCAAAAGTCTTTGCCAAGGCACAGTGTGGTCAGTCTCAAGGATTTTCAAAGAGGAATCTGGTGGGTTTAAAGCAATGGCTGGAAATACTGAAGGCCTTTCCCCGACAGCTCTCTTTGTTTATCTGTGCTACATTTGCTGCTGCTAAGTTTCTTTGGGGAAATTTCTAATTCTATGATGCTAAACTTCTCTGGGGAAGGATTGTAAAATTTAGAAAGAACCTACTCAGTCCTAAAAATCTGCTGTTTGACTAAGAGCAGTTGGAATCAAGCAGCTGCTTTCTCTAAAGAGAGGTGTATTTCCAAACAGCAAGGATGTTCTGACCCAAAGATGTGACTCCCAAGTGTGAAACGGCATGAAGTGAGTGACATGGAAACAGGGAAGGGACTCCTGATCCCAGGGCATATGAGGACAGAGTGGACCACAAAAGACTGAGCTTGCTTAGTTTCTGGTTGGAGGGTGTTTACCCTGAAAATGCAAATGTATGATCTGTGGAACAACATTGTCATGAGCTTCAAAAATTTAACAGCCTAACATTTATAGAGGGTGACACGTTTTGGAAGGATGCTATAAAAAAGGCAAAGAAAATTTAAAGAGCAAAAAATAAAACAGACGCAGTAATTAGAGTTTAGGTTTGTTTTCCATGGACTGAACTGGAAGATGATGAAGTGTAAAAGAAACAAGTGCTGAGGTTCCCCAGAGCTTCCCCACAGCACACAAACCTGGGCTCCAGAACGTGGGTACAGAGACAGGGTAAGGAGGCTTCATCTCCAAGTCCTGCACATGGCTCTGGTTTACTTGCAGAGCATCACTGAAATGAAATATCACCCCACCTTCAGTGCAAGCTGGATGAGAGTCAGGTCTCTCAGTCTATTCACACACTCAGAAGAAAACAAAGAGGACCAGTTTGTAGCCCCAGATCAGAGTAGGGAGCTCCTGGGTGAAGCTCCATAAGCAAAATAGCACATGTGGGCCACCTTTCAGGAATGGTCACCAATTCTGCAAGTGCAAGAAAGAACTGACATTCAACATAAAAAGAACAGTTATTTACATTAGAGACACAGTGAACATGACCCCATGAAGAAAATGAGAATTATGGCAGTTATTGGGGTGTATCTGGAGGAAAAGTAATAATTTCTTTCACTCAGTCCTTGTCAAAAAAAAAAAAAAGCTGTCACAAAACCAGCTTGAGCTTCAATACTTTGGGAAGACATTGTAAAATTTCTAGTAAGGAGAAAAATCAATTTCCATTTCAGATCAAAGTTCAGTTTGATCACAACTATTCATGCAGATATTCCCTTTACACAGCAAGTATCTGAACAGACATGTTGCAAAAATAGATGAAAAATATCTAATTTTTATTATGAAATTTTGTCAGCACCAGCTGAATAATATAAGACTAGGAGTCCATCATTAGTGTCATTTATGACAGTTTCTATTCATAGTTAAACACTAAAATTCATGTCCACTATCTACAAACAAGCAATTTACTCATCACCTGATTATTTATATTGTGCACTATGAAAAAGAAAATTATTTTTCCTCACAATATTACTTCTTTCTGTTAAGCAACACAGGAACACACCTACAATTTAAAATGTCAGTACAGAAAACATTTTAAGCATTGAACATCACTGCAGTTTTGAAAGCTTTATGAAAAATGAAAAAAAAAATTTCTAATACAGGAGATTAGAAGGAAGCTTACTGCATTTTAGCTGAAGTTAGAGAAAAAAAAATTACCGGTTTGTTTATTTGTGTTTGTGTACACATCTATGACAATACTCCTCCAGTATCAGATTGATTTATAATAATGGCCCTTTAAGGGCTATTGACCTTGCTGCAAATGATTAAGAGTACACTGTGTGTACTAAATAAAGATTTTCAGGGAGACATCTGTTTACTAGCTATGCCTCTTTGTAAGCAGGATTCTGCCATTTCCAGGATAATGTCCTATGCCAGAGGGTGGGAGGAACCTGGACCTTTCTCAAAGACCTTCACCCACAAAAATACTTCATGAAAATAAAAGCGCTCAGAGGAGTTGGTGTCAGTTTTGTCAGTGAGAGGACACACACTGTTTGTAACCCCCCACAATTATAGATACATGCATTTATGAGCATTGGAAACATGACAATGGCAGCTGAAGGTAGAACACAGTGGCAAAAAGATGAAAAGGGGCTGGAGGAAGAAACTTCTGCTGTGTGTGACCAAGCAAGTTAAAGAAAAACTACCAACCACCATGGATGACAATGCCAGAAGGTTAAGCAGAAACAGGCAGTAAAATGGGGGGGTTGGCCCAGAAGCAGCTGTGGGGTGACATTTCTATCCCAAATTGCCACCATTTGGCATTACAATCAAATTGTCACCAAATCACACCTGATAATTCAGTCTCTCCCATACTTACTGTATGTATTATTATACATACTTGCCCTGTACTCAAACATAAATCTGGAATAGTTTAATGAGATAATTATTAACATTAAGTTGGTTCTAAGCAATGCTATTAATTAACTGATACTTCAGCTTTTCTCTAATAATCTGAAGTCTCAGAATGCTGAGCCACTTACAGCCTGTTCTGAAGAGCAGTGTCCTATAGCAAAAGGCAAACAAACAGCAACAGAGGACAAAGGCCATTAACAATCATTTATTTGTCCTAATTCAAGGACTGTTCCCTCCTCTGTTTGTTCTACTGCCTAGTCAAGCCTACAAAGTCTTGCTGACAAAAATTACCTTTACTTCCCAAAGGTCTGCAAATAATTCACATCATGATTTCACATTTCAGCCAAACCATTTCCTGTTAAATCTGTCTGTCCAAAAGAGGTAAAATTCCAAAAAAGCATCAGTGTGGTGGTGGCAGCATTCAGAGTCTTGCAGAGTTCCTTGGAGCTCTCACTGCTAGCAGTGCTGGCTGTAAAGGCCTCATAAAAGCAGGCAAGTGGCCCAAAGGCATCAGCTGCCAGAAACTATTACAGTCCAAAGGCTCAACAAGGAGCAAAAGGCTCCATGTGCTCACTCCGCTTCCATTTCACTTGCACAGTCCTAAATTCCTGGCACAGGAATAACACAAATATCCTGGGAAACCTTCTTTTTACACATGGAGCTAACATTAGCAGAACTGGTTTTGCTGGTATGCTTTATACCAGCTCCTCAGCTGAAACAAGCTATTCTAACAAAAGCATGCTTCCCTCTATCCACTATCATTACATGCATTACAGAGATCATTTCCAAAATAAAATATAATTAAAACCCAAATCCCTCACTGATATTTCTAATCTAGGTAACGTTCCTCATACAGTCCTGTCCTTTGACTGTATTAAGACTTCACCTAAATGTGTCCCAAGTATAGTTCCACATGTCAAGAAAAATACAGAAAAGCTTTCTGTTGTGGAAGAAGCTGTACCATTGTATTTTTACTCTCAAATGGCATAAACAATGCTGCAACAAGCACAGTAGTATTACTATTGGTGTAATTAGAAGAGGACTTTACCCTACTTATGTCAGCAAGAAATCTCCTGAAGAACAGGCCATTGCAGTAACTGGCACTCGAGGTGAGAGGAGATGCCTCAGCAGCCAAGACCCTGAACACTTGTTTCTGTAACATCTGATGGGTTCCTCTCAAGGTCATGGGCAGAAGAAGTTTGCAAATGTCTGCAAGAGTATTTACTCTTCCTCCAAGGACAAACTGAAGAAGCCTAGCTAACTGAACTGAAATCTCCACTGACTTCAGCAGGTGTTCTAGTAGTGCTCAGACTAAATTTTCTTCTGTCAGGAGAGAAAAGTACTCAAGACAAAGCACAAAAATAAATATCCATTATTTTATAAAGAAACAGGTAAGAATTAAAAGAATTGCATTTGTATGATCATTTTTAAAAAAAAGTACAGTAGATCTTCAATCAGAATCACACAGGAGCTGCAATCCACTGACTGTTTTAGAGTGTTTATGCTTTTTAACTTTCTAAAAATGGAAATAATTATGAAGCTCCCCAACAACATGCTGGGACAGCCGGGGGCTTTCTTTAAACACTTTGCAAAATAACACTCTCTCTTACCGCAGGAGCTCTTAATTTCTCAGTTCAGAAAAGCACACAGCACTTCCCTACAGTGCATAGCTGGGCAGTTCCAGAGCCTGCTTCTTCACACACAATCTTTGAAAGAAGACTGGTAACTAAACTTGGCTTAATTAAGCTGACAATTTCACAGCTACTTTGAACAGCTCATTAACTGCAGGCTACAGCTTCTTTGCAGCCAAGGCTCCACAATACATCACACAGTGAACCTGCTGACAGGAGCTGCAACTTCCAACTCGCATTTCAAGAGATCAGATTTATTACTGAAGTCCTGCTTCTTCTAAAACCAGTTCAGGCCTCCTGTAATAATGACTGAATATACTTTTCTCTGCAGCACAGTGCTACACATCACTGCAGAGGAACTCTGCATGTTAAAGGCAGTGCTGTTTTACATGGGCTGCCAGGCTGAGAGTGGCGCTGGGGTGGGACAAGTGGCCGTGGCTGAGCTGCCACAGCTGAGGGTTTACTAAGTCAGAGGGTTGGATTCTACTTAAATTAACCACAAGCTAATTGACAAACATCCTGTACATATGTATATAGCCCTTGGACAGTCTGCTCATGTCTGTTCTGGGACAAAAGTATCTGTAGTTACAGCAATCAATTACTCTGTGTTTAAGAACTTGTGTTTGTACAAATTACTACTGCTGGCTTCAGATCATTCCTCAGTACAGAGGTCAAAGTTTCCCAAACCTAACTCAGACTCTTAAGGATATGAAGACCTCTTGCAACACCCAGCAAAAGCATAATTGTGGTGTAAGCCATAATCCCTTTACCCTGGAAATCCTCTGTCATGCTTTTTTCTCTACATGATTGTTTTATTAGCTTTCCTTAAAAAATCATTAAATGATTTTAGGATGGGCTAAAGGACCCTCCTTTAGAAGAATCTCTTAGAAATACTACCTGCTGTCTTGGGACACCCTGATGTTGGGAAAGATGATGAAAAAAATACCAAGCCCTTCACCCACATCCTTCTCTGCAAAATAGAGGGGGAAAAAGAGAGGGAAAAAAACTAGGTACGACACAAATCTTTGTTGAACCTCTTACAAAGTGGCAGGAATAGCAGTCAAGGATTTAAAGATTCCCAGGTAATATTTCACATGAGTGTTTACTGAGTGTACTGTTACAGGGGTAAGTGGAAACCAGATGCCGAAGTAGTCAAAGTGATTGGCCACAGCCAGGGAAGCACCACTCAGCTTCCAGGTGAGCCCAGCTCATTTCCTTGGTACCTTTGTCCTGGAATGGAACAGCCCTGGCACAGCAAATCCTAACAAGTGGATGCAGCTGGGCACTTCTCTGATCAGTCAGCTGGAATATCAGTCAGCTGGGGAAAAAATGTAAGGGACCATTGACCAGAAACATCAGGTTTCCTGAAGGGGGTTGATAGTTCTTCTTTGCAGGTCATCCGTGGAGAAAGGGCAAGAGACTACACAGCCTCCCTCTCTGCTAAACACACATTTGAGAAAACAACAGACTGAGGAAGACTGTGTCCTGTTCAAACCGATGATGAGAGAATTTATGAGGTTTCTCAACTTTTTAGGACAAATCATTTTTCCATAACTAGGTAAATATCCCTGTGGAGACAACTGTGACTTCTGCAACTAAACCACACGTCACAGAGGCTCTGAGCCTTGTAAGTGCTGGACCCCACCACTTACACTTTCCACTGGCCTCTGGCCCTGGTTTAATTTCAGAGGGACTGGCAGAGCAGTGCACCATATCAGTGCATCCTAACCCACAATAAATCCTGTGCGCCCAGTAAAAGGGTGAAAATCACAGCTACCTCTTAACACCCACAGCCTGCACTTCCTAGCACGGCTCAAAGGCTCTCAGAGGAAATGGAGGAAAAGATTGCCATTCCCTGACCCTGCAGCAGGTCTGTTTCATTTCCACAGTCTTTGACTTTGTAAAACAGCCAAACAAGGTTACCCCACAAAGCAAAAACCGCCCCAAGAACAGTGTCCCACAAACCCAGCAGGGCACAGCAGGAGAGAGTTTACATTGCCCAAAGAGCACAAGAGAGCCTTGTGAGAGCTCTCAGCAATCACAACAGCCAAGATAAAGTTAGCAGAAAGCTTCAGAGCTGTGTAACCTCCAAAAAGAAGTTGCTTTTAGTTTAATTGGCAAAATAAGAGATGGCAATTTCAGCTTGCTTTTTTTGACAGTCCAGCTACACATCTCACTGTAAGTAATTCATAAGAGAGCTTAGCTTTTTAGAAAATGTGAACTTCAGTCACGCTTCTCTGAAAGTTTGGCGCTTGGCAATGTTCCCATGGTCACACTGCGAGCAGAGGCTGAGCCCGAGGATGTGACAAGCCTCTGGACTTCCCACACCTCCCACCAGCCCCTGGCAGGGCTTGCTCCCTCTGCCCCACTCCCACGCAAACTCTGAGGCTCTGCACTGATACAAACAAACAAGGAAAGAAACCCTTCCAACTGTGTTGGGGAAAAAAAATTCCAACTTACAAACAGCGACAGCAGAATTGTGTTTCTCAGAAAACTATCATAAGCTGATACATCAATTTTTAGCTCTCGGAACCAAAAGTATAGAATGCCCAACAAAATTTCTTTTTTTATCATTTGCTACCAAACCAGCAGGCTGCCACTACTGCCTGTTCTTCAGGGACAGACAGACAGACACTACCCTCTGCCCTTCTCACCAAAGCCAAGGGAGAGAGGGATGGGTCAGCTTCCTCACTGAGCAACTCCATAGGTTCAATGAGTTTTAGGTAGGATGAACAAGGATCATAAAAGCTCTCTTATCTCCAAGAATCTGTTTTTTCCTACAAGGTACCACTGCCAAAGGCAACTGCTTTTTGGGTAAAACTTAGTTCCCAACAAGCTAATGCTCTAATACATCCATTTTAAAGAGCTGTAACATGCAATAAATTTTCAGAAAACTCCTAAAAAGTAAGCGGCTGCCCTCATAGTAAAATATTCCCTACTTTGGAAGAAGCACAATGTGACATTATCTGCTGAGGGAATAAGTGTCACTGGGAGGCTTAGGGGCTGTGGGAGACAGCAGTGACACAGAATTTGAGCTGACTGCTCTCCTGACAGATCCCAGCTCCACAGCACTGCCCAGCAGGGAACAAGACCACGACCTCCAGAACTGAGGACGTGCAATACCATCACTAATTGACAGCAGGAGCAGAACAGCCCTTTCATCTGGAATTCTGCAGAAAGCAGATCCATTCCTGCCAAAGGCAAAAAAGAAACCCCAAGTATTAAGTAAAGGAAAAGTTCCAGCAGCATCAATGGAAGCATGAAGCACTGTCTGAGTTCACAGGACTTGTTCTTCCTTTTTCAAATGAAACAAAACCTGTTTGGGTTTGCAAAGCCCCCTCTGCCTGGCCTTGAAATGTTTCATTCCTCTAAAATATCAATTTTACCCTCAGGTTTTTTCATCTGGAGGACACTGACCTATGCATGGAAAAAAAAAACTAGCCTGGTCATGAAGTCCTCTTCAGAATGCAAACCCATATTTAGATTCAATTCATGTTCCCTGCTTTTTTCTAAACTCTTTCATTGTTTGTTTGTGGTCCCTGTAACAGTATCTGCAGAAACAGATACATCAACCATTCACGCTGGTGGTGCTGCAGTGATAAGTATGTGCTAACACTGGTTTGGAAATTAATTCTCCATTCACAAATCCCACTCAAGAGTACAATTTTTATTGCACTCATCAACCAAGTTTTAAGGACAATAAAATATTGTTACCATATTACACGCCAAAATGGCAAAAAATGAAAAGTAAATCAGTTTGTTCAGACTAAAAGCCAGAAGAGGAACATGAAGAACTCTTCTCAGTTTTGTACCTTTAAATAGATCCCTTGCATCTTTCTCCAAAGCACACTCTGCTGAGGGCAGAGACAAAGCCCTGCACACGGGGACACAGCTTGGTCTGAGTGCAGCCCTTGTGCTCTGGGTACATGGTGGCCCTGATCCTGCAGGACACGGAATTCCCACCAGGCATCCAAGTGGAAACAGCCACCAGCTGGCCAGGCAGGACAGCCTCACCAGGGCAGGTCTGGCTCCTGCTGCATCACTGCCTAAAGAACGATCCTCGGGGGTGAGGGAGCAACAACACAGGCACAAATACGGGGGGAATCCTTCTGAATGCTTCGAAATTTAAGGGTCTAACTTCATGAGTCTTCGCTCTCAAAGATCTTAACAGGGTTGAAAGAGTGTCATTTTAGTAACAATTTGGCCCACTAATAAATCTCTTTGGTATTTGAAAATAACACTTTGCTTTGGTTTGAAAAATAAAAAGCAGGTATCTTGCCAGCAATCCCAGTGCCATCCACACTTCAGTACAAGCTCTGGATTCCAGTATTTATGGACCTACACTCTGATACTCATCCTGTGCTGAAATATTTATCTTTGAGTTCAAGCTCATGGAAAAGTGCAGATTTTTCCAGGCAGTTAAACTGTGTGCAGGACACATCACTTCTGCTTCAAGTTACCAGAGTAATAGGTGTGGCTGTCCTCAACCATTTGTGGAATTTCTCACCAAACTTACGAAAAGTTATGAAGGAAGGGAAAAATAAAAAAACAAACCATACCCAAAAAAAAATCAACCAAAAAACTTTAAAATTGGAAGGAAAAGCAGACAATATTCCAAAAAGAACACACATCTGCAAATTAATCATCTCAGCTCAACACTGATTTTGACCTACCTACATATCCCATAGACATGTTTGTGCATTTAAACCTGGAATTAAAAGCAGGTATATAAAACAGAGCTCTACACCTCAGTGTCAGAAGAGCCACAACCCTGATAACTCAGTGGGAATGAGGAACATGTTTCTGATGATGCAAAAGTGTAGCTACTCCTAAATACAGGAAGATTGCTTTCAATACAGATCAAGGTTCTTTCGTTGTGCTTTAATTAACAAATTACCTTAGGTTTTTTTCCAAAGAAAATTCTTATAAAGAAGGTTTACTTTGCCAATCACTTACTGAGGTTGTTTTTCTGCTTAAATTTTGTTAGAGATAACATAACCTCAGACTCAAAGGCAGAAGAGGACAGTAAATGTGTAACTTTAAAAATAAGTTGTCTTTTAATGGCAAATAAGATGGGGCCTCGTCAAGTTTCCACTGCATCCCAGCAGGGAGCTAAAGGTCACTGCTAACTCCAAATGAAAACAATGGGAAGTAGAGGATGCCATTCTTTCATATTTGTCCAGTGATTCTGTGTTTTCTTTGCATGGATTTACTTAGGAAACTGGGAAGTCTAAAACACAATGAAAAGATTTCAGTGTCACCATTTTCCATGTAACAAGACCAATAATCTATTCATGTCACTTTAAAAAATGTTTGATTTACAAAGCAAAAAAATACATCTTCCTTGAAAAGGGCATAGAAAATGTTTGGTGTCCTATGGAACTTTCAAATTAACATGCAAAATAACTCTGCTTTTGCCAAAAAAAAAGTGAGTTCTCATTTCCAACAAAGAAAAACAGGTCTTATATATTAGTCTGTTTGTTAAATAATATTTTAACATATTTGTCCTGATTTTTTAAAATCCTTGAAACAGTATCAGTTTAGTTCACTAGAAATGAAAGACCCATCTGGCCAACAAAGAGACTTTCTTTACACCAACAAAAACATGTTATCCCAATTTCTCAGGATCCACTGCTCAAAAATTGTCTATCAGGTAATAAAGTGGCAGAACCAAAACCCACATTTCCTGCCACTCCAAGCAAGGGTGAGAATCCTTTGATTTGAGTCCCCCATGCTGGAATCAGTCTTCTTCATGAACAACATTTTATTCCCAAAACTGCTTTTAAATCTTGAATATTTCTTTTTCATTCCAAGCTCTTCTGCTATGCAAGGACATTAACTCTCTCCATATATCTGCAGACTACCTTTGAACATTGAAAACACTATCAAAACCCATCTCAAATTATCTTGTCTACCACATTCAAAACAGATATAACCTAATTTATGTCAACACATTTCCATGTCAAAAAGCAGGTTCCAGCTCTTTTCCTTTCTCCTGGAACAAAGCCATACATGTGGGAGCTGGCTTACACAATGCTAAGCCTTTCACTTTATGTAGAGTGACAGAGTTACAGATTTTACAAGAAACAGAAGAAAAGGGCCTGGGAGTTTGATGTGAGGCCAACAGTACAACCCATGGCAAAAGAGAACGGTCTGGAAGAATGCACAAATTAGAGACTCTGCTATTTAACTTCACAGCAAGTGTAACACCATCATTTATTACATTTTGGCCCTAAAGGGGGTATCAAGAAAAACCTAAAAGGGGCTGAATGCTGAAATCTTTTTGCAAAGCAAAGGACTTAAACACCACTTCCTCGGTGCCTTTGAAACTTAAAAATCTGACTCTGGGCCATAAAACTGTTTAGTATGTCATGCACATTAAAGCTATTCAATTTGTATCTTGTCATCCTGCGCCAATTTAAATTACAGTTATATGATGATACCTAATTATTTTACCCAAAGAGCAGATAGCAATGTGTAGAATGCCAAAGGACCAAGCCAATTCCTACTGAACCTCCACTGGGTCTTATATATAAAAACACTGAAATTCACATGGAAAACTGAGCTTGGGACATTGCTAACAATGTCTTAATTCCATCCATGGCTGGTAAAGCAATTTACAGCATGGGCATATTATAATCCATATACACCACCAAAACAGAACACAATGCTAAATTGTTCTCCTAAGTGTGCAGGTGCTTCTGTGGCCCCCTTATAAAATGACAGTGTAAATCTTGTATTGAACCTATTTCACCTTGAGACGACTCTGCTCATTATCATATTTGCTTTAAGCTTCTTTCACTTTTTGCTGAGTGCTATAAAACTTCACCTGTCCGTATCTCAAAACACTTATTTCTTCTTTGAGGACTCATTTGAAAGTCAGTTGAGATTCCAACTGCTCAAAAAGTGGAATATTTTCAGTGTATTGTTACTATTGCTTAAGTAAGCCAATTCTGGAGTCCTTTCTCAATGTGACAGCCAAGAGAGGTGAACAAATGTTCATATAACACTAAAACAAAACAGCTATTTATCACTGCTGGTAGTGGCGACTGCTGGATATAACAATTTCAATGGATGTTAAAAATAATTCTCACTCAAATACCTCTCCCTTTCTTGACATGGACATTCACTTGAACATGAGGAACAAATATTAAAGCATGCAAAATGGAAAGCAAAACAGTTTCCAAACAGTATTTTTTTCTTAGATTCAATTGAACCATGAACAACTTTCTTAATAAGACATTCTTCATTGTCACATAGATTGTAAGCGTCTTCCAACCTACAATTCATTGAATGAGAAGTATTTGCAAGTGGGTGTAACCATTTTGTACCTTTAATTTATACTTAAACTTAGCATTTTGAATGTAAAATCTGAATTGCTGGTATATTAAATAGCAAGGCAAAGCTGTTAACTTGCATTGGAATTTCACACCACATATAATATTGGGAATGGTAAAAACTCATTAATACATCACCTCCTGTTATTCTGCCTGGCTTATAAGTACACTCTACAAGTAGAAAATTTCTCACTGTAAATGTACTTACACTTCAATCTGAGCCATACAATTAAGAATACAAAAGGTACAACACAGTAAGAAAAATATCTAGAACTAAAGAGAAATAAAGGCTTGGTTTTAATACTTCCTCTATTGACAGATTCGGGTGGCAGAAAAGGAAGAGCTTAGTAATTAACTACATAAAATGGCCAGGGAAAAGACACAGAGCAAACTCCGACAGCAGCACTGAAGAACAACAGAAAAGGCACAAGAATTTTCAGCTGAGTTCCAGTGAAGTTTTTACCCACAGTAAATACTCCAAAAATTCAGGGTCTAGCCTTGCTCATCTCAGGCACACCAAGAATTGCCCTCAAATGCAGTGACACATTTTGCATGAGTTGGTTTGCATGACAAGAAGAGGTACCAATAATAATGCTTTGAAAATTGAAACCACAGCTTATGCTGTCTTTGTAGTGTAGCCATCTATATAATGTGAGTGATTTATAGTTTGGGTTTTTTCCAATTTACATAACAAACAACAGGAAACTTAAAAAGATAAAAATTATACCTAAACATGAGCCCAGTTCACATGTTACTACACCACTTCACTTCATACCATTTAAAAATTAGACTCCCATCCCCTGGAGAAAGGATTCATGCCTTACAACAACAGCATTAAAAGTATCAGTCTGAAAGTCTGGAGCCCTAAAGACCGAGAAAAGTTCATGGATGTCAGCGTGGGAAGGATCCTCTCAGTGCAAGCAAGGATCTCTGTACAGGAGAGCTGACGTCAGTGGAAGTGGGAGGGAATGGGGATGGGAAATGATTGAGGACAGTTCCAGTGGGAACAGGGAGGATTCAGGAGAGGGCGGATGGCCTCAGTGGGAGCATGGACAGAAAGTGTGGGAGTATCAAAGGGAGGGAGTGCTGGTGTGTTCCGAGGGAAAGGAATTACCAGACAGGGAGGAAAAGAGCAGACAGCTTAATGGACTAAACAACGTGCTGCTGACTGCCGAAATGAGATCCACTCCAGCACTGCAGGTGCCATACAGCACACAGCCTATGCAGAATTATGCAACATGGGCTTGCAGTGACTGCAAAATTCTCAGGCAATTTCAGGGCCTGAATGCAGAAAACTTACTGGCTATAGGGACATGGATTTAAACTGGCTGCCCCACATCAGCTGATAAATCAAAAGACTATTTCACATTTGGTCCTTCTGACTTGGGAGTGATTTTAATTTCAAACAAATGAAGTGTGGATTTACTCTCTGATCCCCCTGCACCCAAATGCACATATTTCTGTATTAAATGTACCAACAGGGAGAGTTCCTCAAGGAAAGAGGAAGGAAATCTTACATACGTAAAAGAATGACAGAGCAAAACCAAGGTGCTACAGTGCATATCAATGTCCTGGAGAAGAGCCACAAACACACAGGATGTTGGGATAGCATATGATTATGAATGTCCCAGCCAATTCTAAATAAACACCCAAGAAGTCCTTATGCCTTTCAGCATTTACTCAATTTATGTTATGGATTAAACAGTTATTATTCTAATGGTGTTAAAGCAGGTTTCTATAAATCCAACCTTTATCACAAATTCAACTACAAAAATATCTGAAAATCATAACTAATATATATGAAAATTACAGACTTTCACAATTTTGAGTCAACTTCCTTGAGATTTTTGGAGTTAAAACAAAAATCAGGAAAACTCCTCTTTGCAACAGTACTGGTTAAGTGTACTTTGACATTCTTTATGTAGCACTGGATAATCAAAGCCCAGTCCTTGCATCCAAGTCCTGCTCATCTTTCACTAGCACAGGGTTTCATCTGCAGAGGCAATACATTGAAAATTAAGGGAAGAGTTTCCATGGCTGGTTCACTGTTTAAATATGGCACTTAATCCAAGATGCTTGTAATTGTCAAATAAAAGCCACATATGAAAATACTAATTAAGGAGGGAGATAGAGGTGCCATGACCTAAAAGAGGATTTCCATTTCTCACATACTGTCCCCATATTCATACACAACAGAAATAGGTATTACAGCATTTACCTCTGCTCACACACACTTTTGGGATTATTCTGCAAATTTGGGTGGATTAATTTAGGGTTCCCCATCCTAGAATAGAACACATCACTTTTTTAGCTACAGTTTATAAATTGATGCAAATCACAAAATACAGTATGCTCACACCACTCATCCAGAAAATGACCCTCTGATATTTAGCCAGGAGAAAGATATAACAAGACATGAACACAAAACCAAAGTCAAGGGCTAGTTAGCAACAGATATAACGTCATTTTACAACTAACACGGGACTTTTCTTCTTTTTGTTACATTTTCTGAATTGAAAAATGTGCACTATAGCTAGCAAACTGATTCAGTAATAGTAATATAATAGTAAATATTATTGCACTATTAAAACTACGCATGTTTTAATGAACTTAACACTAATGCCAGCCAAAGTGAAAACATGAAATTTACACGCAGGCCAAGTTTTATTCATAGCTCTAACACAGCATTCATTCTGTTGGCTTTATTTTGAGAAAATACATCAACTTAAAGCACCCTGAAACCAAGTGAAAAATCATTCAGGCAGATTACAGGCGATTCACACAAATTCTGGGTGACACCACCAGTGCCCAAAGCACACCAGGTCTGTAGCATTTTGTGTTTGTGTGAAGGAATCCCCATGCCATAAAGAGTGTACTATACACTCCATGAAATAGCAGTGGTTCAGGCTCCTCCACATTGTCTTCAATTTTCCCACTCTTTCTTTCTTTCTTTCCAAACTTCAGTGGGCTGAAAGAACTGCTCTGCAGTGATCCCTCACTCCAGCACAGTCTCTGAGACAGCACAGTTATCTAGCACTGCAAATCTGGTCATACTGCACACGCTAATGATAAATGCAGAAAAAGAAATACCACGCTGTCTGACAGCTCTAAAGATTATTACAGGATTTTGCACATGAAACTAATGTAGATGTGATGTGTCCAACAGAATTTGTATTCAACTGATCACAAACAGAACTCCATTTTCATTTCTCAGAACCCATCTTTCACAGAACTGTGCTAAAGAGTGATGACAGGGGCAGAAATGTGACTGAGTGATAAAAATCTGAGTGGCTGTCAATGAGATGACAGCATGCACGCAAACCAACAGCAACCTACGGTGTCTGGCTGAAATATCCAAACCTAGTAACAAGAATTTGTACAAAGTTCTTGAAGGAGAACAACAAAATTTAACTAAATTAAGACTGCTTCCCACACATGCTTCTGGAAACAGGTTTGAGGGATTTTTTTCCCCTTAAACAATCACACAAGACAAATTCACAGAACAAAAATTTGAAAAGACTACTTTTGATTCAGGTTTTGTACCACTCAATTATAATCACTATTACAGATTCAGCTAGCAAAACAACTGTCAGGACTTAGATGACAGCTGAAGCTCGCTCAGCGTGGCGGCTCTGTTAAACACTCGTGAGCTGATCTATCGTGTGTGAACAGGGCCGTAAAGTTCATTTCCTGTGCTGTGCTGTTAACACTGAAATTGAGTTTAGTACACCACCATTCAGCTTCATGTTCCTAGTCAGGTATTGCTAATTCCTCACCAGCTCACTACTCTCAAAGTGTCTGCTAATTTTCAAGACTTTTTTTAAACTATGAAACTTATTAAACTATGACCAAAGATTGCTAAATCTGAACAAAAACAATCAAAGAAAATCACCCACATAACTGAAGTAAATTATTCCAGGTCAATACTCTAGAAGTTGTCTTAATAAGCAAGTAAAAACCCTAAGAAAACAACAAAACATTAGATTTTCTGGTAGTCTGTAAAACACTTGACATTCAGCTAGATCTCACTTGCATCTCGAGCCTGTGTCTTACATTTACAACATGTGTATCTCAGTTCTTATCACAGCAACCAGAACAGATCAGCCATGTTATATAATATCCCCAGGGCTGCTACAACGTGATTTTTCTTACATTTGCAACTCATTTTTACAAAATAAAAAATAGTTTCCAAAAAAAAGCAAATATATAATCCAAACCTATAACATTAGGAGCTAAAGTACAACTCATAAATAAACAGATAAAAAGCAAACAGACAAACAAGCACTCCAAACCACTAACTGCCTCACTTCCAAGAAAATAATCACAAATCACAATTTTTTTCAGTATGCGTCTGTCAACTCCATACAGTCTTGTGTTGTGCCTCTAAAGTATGGGCGCAAACACACGGGAAAAAAACGAAAAAAAAAAAAAGAAAATCCCTATTTGCAGCAACAGACAAGGTCAACAAGTTGTTAATGTAAATGAGCACCCCGAGCAAAACACGCTGCCGCTCTCCCTTCAACTCTCCCAATGGCAGGGGTATGGAAAGCGATCAGCCCAGCCCGCAGCCCGCGGTGTGCCCCCGTTTCCAGCGGGGACAAGCACGGAGAGCCACGCGGGACGGCCCCGCCGCGGGCTCCGCGCATCCCCCGCACGGCGCGGCCCCGGCTCCAGCCGTCCGTGAGGACAGCCAACACCGCTCTCCTCCCCGGAACGAGGAAAACTCATCTTGGGGAGTGAAGAAAGAGGCTTGGGTACCTCTGCAAAGGCCAAGGCACTGATTAGTTTATAAACGAAAGTAAAGCCCAAGCCAGGAAAAGCTCCCGCACGGCGGCCGGGAGAGTGCCTGGGCTGAACCGCTACAGCCAGCTCCTGTTCTGAGAGAAACAGCGCTCGTGTTTAGCACCCTTTTTACCTTAACATTGGATCTGCCGGTCTGGGCCTCTGCCTCCATGCTCTGGCTGTTCTCCCTCTTGTCTTTCTTAGAGGAATTAGTCCTCGCCTCATAAGTGGATGTGTTGTAGCATTTAATGAATAATCCTGGGACGGGGTTGCCTTGCTGCTGTTGAGACATGGTTGGGTTGGTCTGGTGAGGGAAATTGTACTCCTCAGACTCATTGCTACTGTGACAGATCACTCTGCTGTCAGAGAGGTTGGTGCTTGGAACACAGCCCATGCTTTGTGGCCACCTGGGGAATACTTCTAAATTGTATATATATACGTGTATATATATATGTATATATATCTTTCCTTCCCGTTGATATTCTCCCCCTGCTTAATTTTTTTTGTTAACAGGTTGAATCTCTCTCCTGCGTCTCCGCTACACTCTGAAGCATTGCCATCGGTCCCTTCTACACCACCAGAAAGTGTCTGTTCTCCTCGTCCTCCAGGAAACAGGTCCTTTTAGCTCAATCTCAGCAGTGGGCTGGGGAGCTGGAGGGGAGGGAAGGGGGAAATCAAGAACCGGTCGACTTCGTATTTTCACAGATTATTATTAATTTGTCTAAGCCATCTGAGAATCTTGGTAACGTTTTCTTTCCTTCTTGTGAAAGCAGGAAAAAAAAAAAAAAAGAGGAGAAAAAAAGGCAAAAACAACAACAAAAAAAAGGCAAAAATAACAAAAAAACCCCAAGCCCCAAACCACACACACCTCGGCGTCGGCTCGGCGCTCAGAGCGGCCGGGGGCACGGCACCATCTCCTCCCCTGAGCC
Organism: Emberiza elegans; assembly: GCA_024865655.1. Classification (NCBI taxonomy): domain Eukaryota; kingdom Metazoa; phylum Chordata; class Aves; order Passeriformes; family Fringillidae; genus Emberiza; species Emberiza elegans. The sequence goes on from JALJVW010000398.1 coordinate 10,194,381, forward strand.
CGGAGCACGGCGCATTTTCCACCCGGGCTTGCTCCGCGTTACCGATTAACCCGGGACCGGGCCGGGGGCCGCTCCCCACCTCCGCGTCCGCGCTCACTCCTCGCGGTCCCGCTCGGCGCTGCGCTGTGCCGGGGGTGCGCTTTGGGGTGTGCTTAGGGGCAAAAAAAAAAAATTAAAAAACAAAAACCCCAACGATTTATTAAAAAATAGCAGCGAAGAGCGAGAGCCGCCCGGCCGCCCCGGGGAGCCGGCTGCGCTCCTCACGCCGCGCTGGGCTCGTCCCGCGCCGCCTCGGTCGCGGGCGGGCGGGCGGCCGCCGCGGGGGTGACATTCAGGTTCCCGTCGTCGGAAGGAAGGAAGAGCCCCCCGTCAGGCGGCAGCGGGGCTCTCCGGCCGCCGCAGCGGCATCCCGGCTCAGCGCCGCGGGGCAGGGGCGGGCCGGGCCGCGGGGAGCCCCCTCGGGGGACGGGGCACGGCCCGGAGGGCTTCCCTCAGCCGCGGGGGCAGCCGGCGCGGCGGGCGGGCGCATCAAAGGGCCTCCATGATGCGGTTGGTTTTTTGGGCAGAGAAGTGATGCGAAACGGCGAGAGGGGAAAAATTAAAAAATAAGGGGAAAAAAGGCGAGAAAAATCAAAAAGAGCGAGAAGTAGAAGGAGAACGATCCTAGCGTCCCATCCCGGCGGCAAGGGCTGCAGCGGCGAGAGCTCTGGTTCCCGGGGCCGTGGTGTCTGCATCCCTCAGCAGGGAAATGCCTGGCTCCCCGCAGCCGCCGTCCCTCGCTCCGCGCTCACCTTGTTATTATTGATGTTCCTCGGCGGCGGCCGCGGCCCCTCCGCGCCCCGCCCGCCCCGCCAGCCCCGCCCCGGCTCCCCCCGCGCCGCCCCGGCCCCGGCCCCGGCTCCGGCCGAGCCAATGCAGCGCCCGGCGGCGCTGACCTCCGGCCCGCGCTGGCGTCAATGCAGATCAGCGGCCGCGGCCAATGCCGCGCCGGCCCCGCCCGAGCCCGCGCCCCGCACCGCCGCTCGCACCGCACCGCACCGCAGCGGGGCCGCACCGCTCAGGGCGCGGGGAGCCCCGGGACAGCGCCTCGGGGAGGCAGCGAGCCCCGTGAGACACCTGGTGCCCTGCTTCAGAAACCGGACAGCGGGCTCGGCTGTTGGTTCCCATCGTTTTCCTTTTCGGCTCTGCCCATGCCAATTTCTTTGAAAATATTTTTGAAAGCGAAGCCTGTGCAAAGGGAAGATGGTGCTATGGGTGGAGCCAGCCCCGGGGCTTGGGAAATCAACTGCAGGCAGACTTTTCCTGGAATATGTAATGTAAAATAAACCTTTTCTGTTTTTATATCATATGAAAGTAACTATGCTTCCTTATCCTATAGATGTCCTGGGAGACTAGATGTCTGAATGTACTTTAAGAGGGAACATGATGTATTTAAAGCCCCTTAGACACTATACCCAGAGCAAAACAAGTTCCTGCCATAGACAATTTGTGTTCCAGTAGTACCAGCTCAAGTGCAGCCCAGGTCCAACGACAGACGTACAGCAGTGTACTCTACCACAGACCACACGCAGCCCCATGGCATCTTCATGTGCTTTTCACTTTTTTCACTATGTCATTCATAGCTTCTGCTACCTTTATTCTCAATAACTCACAGAGGCGCTTCTCCAAGGTCCTGCCTGTTTTCACTAGCTGAACAAAAGCTCAGAGGCTACAGCAGTTTAGGGAAGGCCCAACCAAATTTTTGATTTAGGAACATGGTGAAAACCGAATATCAGAGACATGTCTTTTATCAATAAGCTCCAGCATCTGAAAAGGGGAAAATGATGTGTTACACGAGGAAACTGTTTGAACTACTCCTGCTTTGTGCCATGAACACTTTTGTGGTCCCCTGGCAGAATCATTGTGTTTCAGAAGAATCCAATTCAGCAGGAGCACACTTGTGTGCACTCAGGACAGCCACACTTTTAACAGCACCTTAACTGCATGACAAATGCCATCAGGTCATAATTAAAAGCAAAACATGCAGATAAGTGATGACTATGGACAACAAGAATGGCAAGAAGCAGCTTTTCACTCATAAACATAACAGCATCACTTGATCCAGTTGAGAGCACCTTGTAAAGTTGAGAGATGCAAAGACAAAAGTCAGTGCTTTTGAGCAATGTGGTTTTTCAGGATAACCACAGTACTTGCAATGCAGAAATGCTTTTATTTACTTCTCATAATTGCTAGCATTAAAGGCTGGAAAATCAAGTCTTTCCTTCCCCAATGTTTCTGCTACTGTGCAGTTTCAAGTATAAGCAATAGTCACATAAACTTCATCCACCCCATTAATTAAGCTGATATATAGAGCCTGTTAGAACCAGAAAAAGAAGTCAGCTTCCTGTGCCCTCTCATCACTTTGGAGACCCACTCAATATAAGCATTTAACAATAAACGAAGGGAAAGGCTTACCATACCACTTGAAACAGTGGGCACTGTTTGGAGATGGATCTCATCCTCGTTCTTTCCTTTACATTAAACATTATTTACTAGATGTCATTGATAAAAACACATTTATGTGCAGTTACAAAAGACTGTGGAAGAAGAGAATGCTACAGTTCCTACTTGTGCTGTTAAGCATATGTGCAGGCTCCCTTCCTCAGCCCTAATGGATCTGTCAGCAAAACTGCTATTGCACTTTATTTCTGGTGGCACTGGAGGAGTCAGAGACAGCAAAACTTCATTTTCAGAGCTGCACATTCAGTTTGCAGTGCTGACACCTAGAGTTAAGCTTTCTACTTTGTAAAACAAATGGGTCTGGCTTGCAGGTACATAGAGATAAAATGTACAATTCATGGTGTCATTTTAAAAATCAATATTGGAAAAACCTCTGCTTTCCACTTTGAATGCAAACAAATTTCCACTTAACTAGTACAAAAATTTATGTAAATGACAGGCAAATACTGGGGGGAGGGGAAATGCTTTGTTTGATAACAACATGACAAAACAAGAAAATGTACAAGCAGATATGATGTGCATGACCACTTTGCTCTTTTAAAAAGTGGTTCCACAACTGTCCACTGGCAGGTTATTACTGATTATTTCTACAGCCTAACTTCATTTAAAAAACCAAACCAAAACAAATCAGTTTGCAAGATTTTCATATGAGAACTCACACTGCCTTGAATAGGCATGGATGAGATGAGACTGAATAATCCCTTAGTAGTTTAATAAAGCCATTGAAAAAATCCCTGGGGTTATTGTCACACTGATAAAAATTCAACTAAAGACAAAAAACTGCTCTTTGAACAAGACACTGGAATTGTCTTGTTTCTCTACAATTTGGAAATGCTGGTGCTGGGTTTTATTGCCAATAAAATAAAAAATACAGTTGAAAGTATAGATTTACCCAGAGCCTAGAATAAGAGAGAAGGGATGAAAGCATCAAAATTGCTGGCAAGGGTTGTAATTTGTCACTGCACTGTATGAAGTGTGTGGATAAAGGGCCTTGTTCACACTTACTGCTGAAGTGCAGCTCAGGAAATGGTGGGCCCTGTTATAAAAAAACAAAAAAATCATGCAAAATAGCGGAGGAAGCCTAGGAGTGTAGACACTGGCAGTGGGGGAAGTGCAAGGTCAGTACAGAGTCAGTAAGGGAGAGGTCAGAAGTGAACTAGCTCTAGGAGACAGCTGGAGGAATGAGAAAGGTTATTTATGGATAATAAGGTTGAATTTCATTCAGGACTGCAGAATAAGAAAGAATGCTAGGAAAGAGCTTGGAATGATTGTTATCAGCTTGTTATCAGACAAGTGGGTGCTGGGGAAGATCAAAGTATTTAGAGAACAAAACGTGTGTCAAAATTAAAAGGATTGAAAAAGACACTCTTCAGCCACATCCTCATCCTTCTCACAGAGAAAATACATTGGATCCTGCATGTTTTTGAGAAAGGACTGAACATACTGCCCCCCCCAGATATCCTCCACTATTCCCCATATCTGCTATCTCCCCCACATTTCCATAAGTAAAACCCTTGCTGTGTCAGCAGTGTCCATCCATTTCCCACTGCACATGGTAGGAGTTCATGCACGAGCACTGGGACAGTGCACTCCTGTCCAGTCACACAAAGATGCATGCAAAGGCCCAGAGCAAAAATTTGTTGCCAAAATCCAATTCTGGTAACACTTCAGTACTTGAGACATGGGCAGGCAGAATTATGCCAAAGGAATGATGGGCTAACATCTGCATGAACAACAAATATCAGTGGATATTTTGGAAAACTGTCTGTCCAGCAAAGGCAGAGTGAGCATGACTGCAGTCCTGTGAGCGCAGGCAGCAATCTTGGTAGGAGATTACTGTGTGTGGTTTTAATTGCTTCTCCCCCCAATCCAGCTGTATGTTCCAACTGTGTCTTTTGCCCTTCTGAAGAGTTAAGCAATCCTGTTGGTCTCTAGGCCAGTGAAGGAGGCAGTGGGGAGAAGGAGAACTGTGGAAAATGTGCCAGCACGCCAACAGCTGAATGGACTCTACAACACTAACTACTGACACGTGCAAGCTGTGACAGAGTTTTCCTCCCTATCCCAAGATATTCTAGAAGAGGAAACAAGGACCATATGCTGCCTTAGCCCCAAGTGACTATCAGCATTACACCCCACCAGGGTACATCTGCTTCTTTGTGCATGAGCATCAGGTATCCTGGAACAGGGTGTTTCCAGGTGGCACAAGAGTAAAATCTGTCCTGAGATAGCTCATCTCCAGCTCCTGGAATGTACAGAAGTACAGTGAGTTTGCTTTGTGCAGCACTTTCCTGATGTCCTGAAAAGCCCCAGAGCAGCTGAGAGCAGGCTGTCCTGGTGTCCTGGCAGGCTGTCCAGCTGCTGCTGTTGTGTAATTGCAATTGCAGAACACAGACAGCTGTCTGTACCACTTGGAAATCAGAGCCTTCAAGGCACCCTAAGTCAGCAACTTTTTCAACTCTAGCACTAAAGACATTCAAGTCCAAGGCTCAGATGCTTCATATATGTACAAGCTTCATCATCATAACTGGTGTCAAAACAGCTTTTGCAGCTGTGGTTTGCACATCACACTCTGCACTGCCCAGTGATCAGCAGAATAAACACTCTGTTTCTAGGAGAAAAATGTACCTCCTTCTCCACTGTACCTTCTTTTCCACTTTGACTACCTTCTTTGCTGTCCATCTGTCCATTGCTTCTCAAGTTCCCCTCAGCATTTTACTCTCTCTGCTTTGTTTTTGGTGGGCTCTCCCCAGAGTGCCCAGGAGCAGCACCTGCTTCCACAGCAGGTGCAGAGTGCAGGTGAGCAGATCTCTGCCACTCAGCTTCAATGGCTGGGCACAGACCTTCAGATGCTGCTGCTCTCCCTCCCACTGCTCCCTTCCCCAGTGTCCAATGCTCAGCCCTAAGCCACATCTTCCCAGTGCTCGAGCCTGGAGCCCTGCACAGCCCAGGGAGAGCAGCACCTCTGGGATGCAGGAGGCTGCACTGGATCACCCATCTGCTCCTGACCTGCTGCCAAAGCAGCCTCCAGCAGCTCCCACTGCCTGGCCTCGCCTTCAGTTGACCAAAAATTTGTGGGGAAGGGAGGAACAAAGCACTGTCGTCCCCACCCACTCCCCTATAATTACCCAGTGCTTCACAAGCAGTATTATCTGTCTGCATACACAGGGCCATGCAGCCAGCTGTGACCATAGAGAATTAGCTGTTCCCCTCTTGGAAAATTTTCCCTTCTCTCTTCCTAAATATTTTAAGCCAGCTTGCATTTATTTGGCATGCAGCCTTTTGAGTTTGTGATTTACTAAACCAAGGATGACAACTGGTCCCTTTAGGTATACCCAATTCTTACACCCTACAAGTGCCTGTTGTCCCTCTGCTTCCTAGGAGTAGTGGATCCATTCCTTAGCTAGTCAGCCTCAGCCCAAAAGTGACCCCAGCCTCAGGACCCTTCAGACTCCTGAACTGGTTCCCGATGCCACAACCCTCTATATTACATTGTGGCCTGCCTGGATCCAATGAGAGAAAACAAAACAAAAAAATCAGTAAAAGAAACAAGCAACTTGTGTCCTCTCTCAGTAAGTCAGTTTTCTTTGGTCATCAGAGCTGGAAGGACAAGCTCTTAGTCTTTATTGTCTTTATCGTCCACCCCAGCAGCTAAAAGATCAGTTCAAGATAATGAACTCGCTCAAGACAGGTTCTCAAATCCACAGACTCCTTGCCCCTGAGTGTCCCCCAGGACCCCACTCTCCTGGCCAGCAGCCACTTTCTTGTTTGCTCCTGGTTAGCTAGCAGTGCTAGTGGCCAGCAGCCTGCCTGCCTTCCTGTGCCAGCATCCTTAAGCCTTCCCAAAGGCAGACAGAGTAAGAATGGCAAAGGGAACGACAAAATACGGAGCTAGAAACTCATCTCTGCTGTATGGCAGCAGCAGAAGCTGAAAAACTCTCAAAATTAATCTTTAAGACTAGACTGTACACCTGCAAAACAGATGGCTTTCATGGTTGCTGAATTTATTATTTAAGGAACAGATACATCATCCGTGGTCATACTGAGCAGTGATTTATTATAGATTCACAATAGCAAAAAAATCCCATGTCCTGGTTGTGAGATTTATGTTCTTAGATCACTGAAACAACTAAAGAATTTATCCTACAAAGTTGTCTGAATATAACACAGGGAACTGGACCTCATTTGAATACTTAACAGCTCCTAGCTGTGTTCTCAAGTACATTTCTTTTCTTTGGGTCAAAACAATACCTTTAAATACACTCAGTCATATCTGGCTGTGTACAGTCCTTCCCCAATGTTAAGTCTTTCTATGGAGCATATATACAAGAAGCTGAACCCTTAATTAACAAAGAGGATCATACCCTACCACCAACAGATAACCCTGAGATGACTGTATAATTGAATATATCCCTTTTCCCAGGAATGTTCCACATCCATTCTTTCATTGCAGTCAGGCTCTGATTTTCCAGCAATGGCAGAGCATTTATCCAACACTATTCTTTCCAATTGTATGCTCATTTCTGTAAGCTCCCACCAGGGAAGTTGCAGTCCTTGCCTCTTGCCAACATGCAGTTCTGCATGCAGACAGCTCTAAGGAGGAACGTACAAGAATGTCTGTGGCGCCATGGCACAGCACCCATAGATCATGGTTCTTGTAAACTCCATTTTACAGCTGTCTGCACATCCAGCTGGGCAGCAGGAAGAGCAACACCACAAGAATTGCAAGAGGAGATGACAGCTCAGGGGAGAGATAAGGAGAAACCACACTCAAGGGAGAGGGCAGGTGGAAAAAACCAAGCCATGGAAGTTTTCTGGGGATAGCTGTGTAAAAAAAGAGAGAAACAGACTCAGGATGCGTCGGGGAGATAAATCTTCTGAGTTTCTGAAAAGGGGAAGGCAGCGCTTGCAGGCTCACTCACCACAGCCCTAACAAACATAAATCTTTCTCAAATGGGCACCATCCTTCCCAGCACATTCACCAGGCTGCCTGTAGCACAGCTATCACGGAAGGATCTGTCATATTAAGCAGAACAGCACTTGGCAGTTTGTGTGAATTATGGTTAGGGCCAGCACAGCTGGGTGCTGCAGGGGTTGACAGGCTCTGTAACACAAGCACAATAGCAAGCACTAAAAAAAAAAATCATCTCCAAAATGTTTTGGGAACAGCATTGAAAAATACTTTTAAAACACGTCCTTTAAAATTCGTGAGAGACTTCCAAACAGATGGGGTGGGGAATGAAGTGATGAATTGAGGGGGCTGATCTCATGGTTTAGATCTGCCTTGGCAAGATCTCCTGGGTCTGCACTTACTGTGCCCAAGTGGGTGGGTGCCTAGTGCTCCATCAAGAGGTTTTTTAATCTGTGCTCACCTGAAAGAAGCTGCAGTGCCATCTCTGTCCATCTCTGTGTCCCTGATAAATCTCCAGGCACAGCTCCCCACTTCCTACCCCTGCAGGAAACCAGGAGCAACCACCCTCATCTCTCACATGGCCCCAGTGCCAAACACACCTTCCCCCACAACCCAGATCTGGTTTATACTTCTGCTTTTGGGGAGTTTCAGAGCAAACCATTCCACACATTACCTTTACAATGAATGAATGTAACCAAGTCAAAACAATCACTTTTAAATTCATTACCCCCACAAGTATACACCAATCTGGACACAGCAATTAGAGATATATCCATCTCCCTGCACTCTTGGAAGTTCATTGGGACAAGTGTCAGAGTCCTTTGAGAAGGTCAGGATCATACCATGCACCTAACATCCCTTCAGACCCCAAGCAGACTGCTTCCCTCTTGCTCAGCTGCTATAAACACCTAAAAGTCACATTTTGTTTTTGACAGGCTTGGGCACCAAAAAATAACCACTTTTTAAAATAAAGCCAAGTCTTCAGGACTTCAAAGATCTGATCTAAATTGAGTATCCTTTTAAAAGGAAACTAAGTAACTGCATTTCACAGATTCACAGGGGGAAAGCTATGTGGCCTTTTAGGAGGGCAGGTGAATTGAGGGGGGAAAAAAAAGTATGTACATAAAGTGCCTATTGTAAGATAATCCCACTATAAAAGTTTTTTCTGAACACAGCAACATTTCTTTTTCAGGAGGAACAGCAAATCTCAGAAAAATCAGTCTTCCTCTGGGGAGAAATACAGGTATTCAAGAAAAATATTACAAGAGAGAACAGTTTAAATTCAGCTTACCTAGTGCAGACTGCAGAGACTGGTGCTGCACAGGGGCAGGCAGTGATGGCAGCTGTGTGGAACACTGTGACTCAGCTGAGCCTGGCTCTCCAGAGGATCACTTTGGGCAGCAGGAGGGTCATTCCCCACATCCTGCACCCAGAGTTGCCATCTTACTTGATCAGTTTTCACTCAGTGCCCTGACTCACCCATACCTCGCACACAGGTGAGCAAACCTTGCTGCTCACTGCCACCCAGGGGGAATTTTTAGGAAGTTCTGGGAGAGGCACATCAGGAAACTCTTGCCTACTCTTGCACGTTTTCCCTCAAAATAGCAACAGTTGTCCTGGACTTATACCTGCCCCTGACTAAGCAAGGCATCCTTCAAATCCCTACCAAACCCCCCAAAGAGATTGAAAGAGGAGAGGTATGAGAGCCCCTGTACACCTGCAATTAATTTAGTGTCTAGGCATCAGCCCAGTCTCACAGATGAAACTCTGGGTCCAGCTGTGAGGTATTTCCCTGATTGTATAATGATGATCAAAAAGAAAAATTAAAGAAGTAACTAGCAAAATAGCAAATTCCATCCCTTATAGCATTTCCATTCAAGTTGTTATTGATATTATAAGCTAAATAACAGAAGACAGTTTGTATACAAGGGCTGTTTTGGAAGCCCTCTGCTCAGAGACAAACTGCAGGTGTAAATATTTCAACTTCTCTCATGTAGATGCTGTTTTCAGAAAAGAAACCAGAAAAATGCAAACTCTCCTGACTGTCAGCTCAGGTTGTTGAACATTTGAGGATGGAAAAGGGCATTAGCCTACAATGACAGTTAAGGGATTTTCATCACTGTATGAATTACCTGAATTACAGGGAAATCACTGACACACAGGTTTAAATAAGACTGTAAGTGCTTTGTAAACCACATTCATTTTGCCTACTTATTTATTTGTTTGCTGGCTGTGTTGGCTGCTTCTTAACATGTGGAAAAGAGAAATGAAATTATCACCCAAAGATGGCTCTGAGACACAAAGGACCCTGTGAAAGTGCCTTTGCTGTCACAGCATCCGGGGCAGGGTGGGCAGCTGCAGCAGCTCATCCTGGCAGCAGCATAATGGCATCACCTCACTGCAGCCCTCTGTACTAGATGAGGAATATATAAATACTCAGTGTCTTCTCCTGGCACCCCTCATTTCTACTTCTATCTTTTTCTTTCTTTTTTAAAATTTTCTCACTCTTTTGTCACATGCCACATTTTTATTATTTTAAGACCCTTTTGATAATATCAACACAATAATAATTACAGTTATATTTTCCCGTCTGATGCATTTGTCTGATGCAGAGATGAAGACTGTGAAAATTATATTAATAGGAGAAAGTAAATTAAGCAGGACTTTTCTACACAGAGACTGAAACAAAAATAAAAGTTTTTTGCAGTGCTGTAGATTTCAGACAAAACCTAAATCCCCAGACCAGCTTCCTGTCAGAGTATAAACTGCACGTACTTTGGCCATTTTCTCATCAGTTTAAAGTCAGCATCATATTTGTTACAATGACAGCATATTAACTGATGAAAGCCATTTTGGGAAGAGAAACAGAATTTTATCAGTCTACATTCACATTGCACAAACAATGTTTTTTTCAATACATTTGTGCCCCCTGCATTATTGAAATAAACCTGAGGCAGCTCCCACATCACAATATTCTTCAAAAAAAAAAAATAAAGGCAGGAATTACCCAGCTCTTCCTCCACTTGAGGAGAATGTGAACTTCTGATAAAAAGTTTACTTTAGTTGCTCTGCCAAGTGCTAGGTCCAGAAGTTGGGAGGATTAATCACAGGAATGGGCTGGGGACACGTGATGGAGTGAGCCTTGTTTGCAGCTCGGCTCCTCAGCAAGGTACAGCCTGACCTGAGGTGACTGTGGCTAAAAGGAACAATTATGGAGCTCAGCAGTGGAAAAAAAGGTAAAACAAAAACAGACAGACCGGAGCCATGTTAACTGAAAGAATTTAAAGTGTTCAGCTAAATTAGGCATGTTAGGTTAGAATACATTACATCCAAGCTTTGTTAACCACTTCAGTGAGGAAAAAAACTTCAGAAAAGATTAGAGAAACCATGGATTTCTTCTAGAAAAGATGCCATACTGCTTCCTTTTTTCTCTTAATAACAAATAAAAGTAAACTTTCTTTTATCTAAAGTTACATGGCCCTATCACAGACATAGTGGAACACATCATAAATACTGGTTGATTTAAGATCCTAATTCCTTAGAGATGGGAAAATACTGAGTGATTTGCTCTGAATGACCTGGGAAGTATTTGTCATTGCTGAGAAGCAAGGCTGTAATCTGACCTCTTTCATCAAAGTCTCCACCTTTTGAAGCTTCAGTGGTTTCTGGGAAATCATATATTTAAGACAGTATAGCCAAGTAAAATTCCGTATTTTTCAAGTGCATATAACATAACATATAATTCTGCAGCAACACTTTGCCTCTCCTAGAGTTAGCACATCTTGATCTACACCAATGAAAAAGCTTGAGCTGACTAACGATCATCTAAAAGGTTTTAAACAAAACAGCTTTCTGATAAGAGTGCATTTCTCTGAAGGTCAGTTTATCAGGAAAATGCTAGTAACACTCCAGCGAGATGACATTTAGTGTAGCAGGTTTGCTCCTAGAAAGGAAAGTCCCCCAGCTTTTTTCCTAATGTGGAACCACTGCAGAAAAGGGAGTTGGTGGCTGTGGAGGCACATGCAGTGAGTTTATTCATATCTTACTGGTATTTGGAGAATAACCTGACACTTTTGAGGAAGCTCAGAAACCCGGAAAGAACCTTTACACAGCTGTACAAGGAAACAATTCTCATCTCCATCTATTTTCTTAACTCTGCTTGTTTAAAAGACTTCCTAATTCTTGTTTGAGTACTGTTGGCATTTTCTGTGTATCATTTCAGTTCCTGTTCAAGGGGCCCTGGAGAGCAGCGTTCCCGCCGGGATGGAGAGCAGGCCCAGAGGTGTGCAGTGTGCTCCTGCAGCCAAACCACCTGGAATGCCCGAGTGCTGGTACCCGGGCAGGGAGCTCCTGGATCAGGAGCAACTCCACTGAAGCCACTGGAGATGGTTTTGGTTCTCCATGGGATGTCTTTCAGATGCTGTTTGTGGGCGCAGAAAAACACCAGAGACATGGTTTTGGGATACAGTCATCAAACACAGGCATCCTGGGACACTCACAGATGCCCACTGCAAGCCACAGAACACAGGCCTGCTGCCTGCTGATCTGCTTTGGGGAAAATTGCTAGGACTGAAGGAATTTATTTTGTTCTGTACTTCAAGGGCCTCCCGTGGGCAGGCGGGCGGGCCGGATGCAGCTGGAGCACTCCCTCCCTTTCCTGGTGGGAGTCAGGGAGGCCAAGCAGGGCTGCCCAGAGCCCTGGGATGGGTCCCTGCACTGCCTGGGACGTGGCATTTGGGGGGAAAATCCCCAACCCTCCCACAGCCCAGCCAGCCAGGCAGGAAACTGCTGGGTGGCACCCCCAGAGCCTGCGTCTTCCCACCTACAGCAGCCATTTCGTCTTCTTTTTGAAGGGTGCTTCACAGTGTAGAGTTGGATGAGTTTAAAGCTGGGCTTAGCTGGCCACAGTGGATGGACCCTGACAAAGAGCTTTTAAGCCTCCTCAGTGAAGACAGCTGGTATTTTAAGGAACAGGTCAGGACATGACAATAGCTCCTTGCACTGGTACAACTGGTTACTGACTGTAACTCTCAGCAAAGACTCATACAATAGGTTCATGTAGCCATAAAACTGAAGAGATTTATAAGAAAATTCAGTGTTACCTATGAAGACAAGATGGTGCAGTGTGTTAGCTGGGGCTGGGAAGCCAATTTCACTGGTGCATGGCTCCCTCCTCACAGAACTGGCTGTGATGGAGGTCAGCTCATCCTCTTGGATATCCATCCTGTCTCAGTCAGACAAGAAAGTACTGTGACCTGATCCAACCCATCAAGCCCTGATCCAAACAGGAGATACAAGGCAAAGGGCTTCTATATAAGGGAAGAAAAAGGAGCTGGTGGAGTTCAGAAAAAAAAAAAAAAAGAAGCAGGATCAAAAGGAGTATTTTGTAGCACAGTTGAACTCGTCAACACAGCCTGCACAGTGCCATCTTTGGCTCATTATCCCACAGTGTAAGAACAAAGCTAGATCTAAAAAGACAATTAAAAGGAAACCACACTATCTAGACAGGACATCTCTTCTGCAGAGCACTAATGATTAACCTTTGGAAACCACAATAATTTATCATGGAAGTAAAAAGTACAGTGAAACCCCAAAGATCATGGACATGAACCAGAAGTAGCCTCTGGGAGATGTCCTGCCTGCAGGAAAGAATTCAAATACATACAGGACATAGCCAGGATCTGGACATATAATTATATTTTGAAAACAAATAATGTTGCACCTTAAACAAAAAAGAAATTTCCATAAGATGAAGCTTGAATACTCCCTGGAGTATACCTTGAGACAGCTCTCAAGACACAATGAAAGAGTCACCACAGTCCAGTTTTAGGGAGTCCCTCAGTAAACGCAAACAAGGAAGGTTAGGTAGCAGAATAATGTCTGAGCCTGGGATCTCTTGGCAGAAAGCATGACCTCTCTTTTACTGTAAATAGTGTGATCTGGTCTGACCAGTGGCTGATTGCAGAGCACTGTGTCTTGTTAGCTCACCTCTGGCCATAACAGGTAGTCGTCACTTGCATGGAAAGGAAAACAGAAGTTAATGGACTAATTCATTCAACCTGTGTTTAAAAAAAATCCCTCACTGCCCATGACTCCTAAGTAAACCATAAGGAAAGGGATCTGATTCCCCTGCATGTCTGACTTTGAGCTTGCACATAATGCTCCCTGCTCACAAGGTTATCCTTGATGTAAAGCCACTGTGCACTGGTCACTAACTCTGCTTACATCCAATATAGGAACCCCTTGTACAAAATGCACCTTGCTTCAGCGTGCAAGACATTTGGTTCCCAAAAACACATAGGATGGCTGGAGTAACCACTAACCAGACATGCTGGAATGCCTGGAAGTGTCCAAGATTAGTCATTTGGCAGCAGTCTTGAGGAAATGCAGCTTTACATATCCCACTCTGGACAGAAGGGTTTAGTGCTCAGGCCCTTCTGGCAGGTCTGACCCTGACTCCTTCCCTTGCAAAGCACAGCAGAGCTTGGATCAGCTGTGGCTATGACAGCTAGAGCTGGGATGCGACTGCCACAAAAATCTGCATCACTCACGTCAAATCTGTCTCCAGCATACTCTTTACTTCACCAAAAGAAAGAAACCCAAACCAAAACAAACCCTATCCCTATGCTTGGCCTTGGTATTTATTTTTTCTGGATAATTTCAGCTTCTGTGTTTGTCAACTGAAAGAAAAAACATGTGCCACACATGCATGGGTCAGAAATCTGGTGGGTGTTTGTATATTATACAGGAGATCAAAGATTGGAGAAGTTTCATTCTAACCTGAGGACAGCAAAACAAGGTGACTGAAGAGCAGTGTGCCTGCTCATCAGCTGTACACATCCAGGCAAATGCAAGATTGCATTTGGGTGCCTCAGCGCTGGCAGGACTGAGCTGCAGATGCTTTTTGGTCACTGGAATTTGATTCAGGTCTTGCATGGACCATCTTGTCAGGAGGGCTGATCCCTGCACCTCAGTGCACTTTTAACAAGGGATCCAGTCCCTGTGTGTTGGGTAAGCTGTTCCTAGGCCACATCCACGGCAGGAATTGTGCCCAGCACAGAGCCTGTGCCTCTGACCAGCCAGCACGGCCACAGCAGGAGCTGGGAGCTGCAGCCATGGCTCAGGAGCCCTCCCAAGAGCACGGCCAGAGCAGCCTGTCCTGGCTCAGGCTCAGCCTGCTGACCCCCAGCAGCACCACTCTGCTTGGGCTTAGTGCTGAGCTGGGGCAGGATGAGTCCCACTGCTCCCCAGCTGGAATGCTCACCATGACACCACAAGCATCACAGCATTGTGTGGGGCTGCCCTGGCCATTTCTGCTCAGGGCAGCAGAGAATGAACCAGCTAAAGCATGCAGAAACCAGCAGCTGCCCTGGTTTCCACGTCCCAAGCTGCAGAACTGGAGCCAAGGACTCTGCACCCAGGAGATGATATTGCTCCTTCAGTGTAGGACATTCATGGGGCATTCCTAGGGTGAAAGAAACCAGCACGGCCGAATGGATGAATGGAAAAACGAATGGCTGCAAGTTGATTTAAAGGAGATATTTAGTCATGCATGGGAAGGAAAAGAGAGAATAAGTGACCAAAATAGAACGAAGCAATTGGAAACAGCTGATGTTTGATGAAAAGAAAGATATTTTCTGGGGTGAGAAATTTAGAAGCCTTGAGTATTTTGAAAGGGCAAATTATGCATGAGTTTTTAATCCTTTCAATGGTGCCAGGTTATCCAGAATCCACTCCAGAAAGGTTTCTGAGGCAGTTTATTCTAGAACTAAGCCAAAACCTTCAGCCAACTCTGGAAAATCTTATTTAGTGTCAGACTAACATATTGTGAGCTTATGTCACTGTTGGAAAACTGCTCCAGCTGAAGGCATGAGGGAACAGTTTTGCTAAGGAACCCTGAAGTTTAAGCCTTTTTTTTTAATTTGCAATAAGAAAGGGCAGGAAAGGAAATTAAAATCCTTGATAAAAGAAAAAAAATTATAGAAGGGCTGAGTTACATTTTCTTCTATTCATTACTGTGTTTCATTTTACAAAGACTGGGCAAGTTTCATGCTGTACTGGAAGTGAGGGGTTTCCTTCCATGAGGTTGACATTAGGGCAGCTCTCATACAGAGGTGACAGTTCCACAGTCCCAACCCACAGCACTTTGTGACTACAAATGGGACAAATGCAATTGTGTTGCTCCAGGCAGTGCCCAAATCACACCAATTACCGTTGAACATCTCTGCCAAAATGGCAGCTCAGGCAGTGCACTCACCCCCAGCCCGCAGGAATTCAGGCGCCAAACCCCACAGGGCACCATGGGGAACACTGTCATAGGCACCAACAAATGGATTTCACAAAGCAGCCTTTCCTAAGGCTTTGTGTGAGCTTTTGGGAACATCCCAGTCTGAGGCATCCTAGTCATTCATGTTCCTGCATCCTCAGCTGTTCTTTATGAGCTATGAATGTTTTGCATTTCTTTCAGTTTTGGGCTGCTTTTTATTTTAACTTTGCAAAAAAAGTTACTGGATAAATGACAGGCACTACCTTGTCCCTTTAGTAAATCATTGGCAGGCATGGGTCAGCATTTTGAGATGAGAGGAACACAGTTTAGTGGTGGACTTGTTGGTTTTATGGCTGGACTTGATGATCTTAAAGGTCTTTTCCAACCTAAATGCCTCTCTGATTCTATGTATGGACACAGGTAGGAAGCCAACCAGATATATATATATTACTACCTTTTATAATAAATGTTAATGTTTTGCTCCCATGAATGTCCACATCTTTTTAAGCCGCAAGTGTGCTGTAATTAGCAAATATAAAGTCAAACACTTGTGGCTGGAAGAAGAAAAGAGAAGCTATGTGGAATCCATGACACCTGGATTTCTGCAGGGATGCTGAAGACAGCAAACATTGCCAGCCCAGCACAGAGGACATAGATTTCCCAAAGAGAAGCCTAAGAAAATAAAAATGAGTAAATACAAAGTTGATCCTAAAACAGATGGGGAGGGAACACAGATCTGTTTAGAAATTCAAGCCAAATTTGGGAAATTACTGTGGACACAGATAAAAATTCAAAACAGAAATGTATAGCATATTCAAATATGCTTTGAGCAGAGAGGTTGAACTAGATGATCTCCAGTGTTCCCTTCCAACCTCAACTATTCTATGGTTCTGTGAAATGTTTTCTTTGGTATTTTTAAATGAAACGGGTTGGGTTTGATTTTTCTTTTCCAAAATGAAAGGAGACAAACAGAAACTGCTTATAAAGCAACTGCAGGCATTTTGTTTGGGACTGAATAAAAACATTTTGCAAAATTAAGAATTTTCCTCCTAAGTCTCCTCAACTTTCTCCAAAGCAATCTCTGCCTTTAGTTTCATTAGACCTACGTTTGTATTTCATAGCTGAGGGGGAAGGGTCAGAGGGCAAACAATAAAAACTCACCATTGATCCAGCTCTGCTCTCAACCCCTATTTTCTCATTCACAGATAAACCCTTTCAGATGTACCCCAGTTCCTTCAGGGCTGGAGGTGCAGAGCAGGCGTCTCTGCAGCCAACAATAACAAACACTAACACCAACTTTGCGTGTTTCCATGGCCATGGTGCCCCAGAGACCTCCTCTTTCCTCCACACACTCCTCCCCTCCAAAGCTACCTCATCACCATCTCTCTGAGGCTGGGGAAGGAGGGACAGCTCAGCTACACCCACTTACCAAGAGATTTTGTCACTAGGGGGAAGAAGAAGAAGACGGGAAGGAAAAAAAAAAGGTGTTTCTGTTTTTTCATTCTTTTCCCTCCTTTCTTATTTGCTCGGCTCTGGTTACCTGCCCCACGTGGTTGCTGTGGAGGATACGATGTCGTTCAAGTGCAGAGGCTGCACAGGGAGCTCTGTTGCACAACCAGCAGCCACCAGGATCACGCTGCTGTCCCCAGGGCAGCACGGGCAAAACGGAGCAATATTTTCCAATAAACACTAAAACCACTTGCAGTTAAACTTTGTGCTTAGTCTGGCATGGGAGTGCATGACACTGGCAGATCAACCACACCAGAGACTGACTCGGGTCCATTTGGGGTCAACGACAGCTTCAGCCAACCACATGCTCGTGGGCAGCACTGCAGAAGGTGCTGCAGAGGCTGGATGGGACTGACAGGAAGGGCACTCCCAGGAACATCCCAAGGGCAGAAAAAAACCATCCCAGGCCTCTACTACGAGCACAAAGGAGCTTCAGCACTCCTAGGAGGGAGTTTGGGATTGGTACAAATGGGGGAAGAGTCGAGGAGTAGGAAAAGACCAGCCTTAGGGAAGGAGGCAGTGGAGCTCAGCTCATCATATCAGCACTTGTTCGCTCATGCAGCAACACTTCAGCACAAAGAAAAGCAAACGTCCATTATAATCTCTCATTTCTGAACTAGTCTCCTGCATATTAATTCCTATTGACTGACAAGTGGAACAGCACACATCGATCATCTGGTTAATCAGGTATTCTTGCAGCAAAGCGTGATGCAGTTTAAATAAGCCAGGTTAAGTTCCTTGTGTACACAAGGAAGCTATTATAAGAAAATGTAATGATGAAACCACTTTTTGCAAGAAGCAAGCAGAGCTTGAGCACCTTATATGCTTTGGAAAATTTAACTTCATTTACATCATTTTTCATGACCTTTTGCTTAGCATGACATGGTGCTGTCCCCCAGCTGTGCCCAGTTTGGCTTGAAAGTCAAGATTTTGCAAGCCTGACTAGTGAAATCTCCTGAGGCTCTGAGCTTTCAGGGAACTCAGTACCTTCCTTTTAAGGAGGCATCTCTTCTATATAGCATGTTTGGTAGTTTCAGAATAATGCCCACTCTTGAGGCTATTGCTTGGCAGACAGGACTGCTGAGTTCCTGTGGTCCTGTAGGAAAAGGCCCTTCCTCCCCAAGGCACTGATGGGGAAACACCAGCACTGCCACAGCGGAAGAGCATTGGTAACAAATGAGGCTGCCCAGCCCCAGCTCTGCACCCCACTGCTCAGCTGACCCTGTTGCCCAGCCTCCCAGCACAATTATATTTACAAAAGCACCTGATTTGCAGAAACAGTGCTCAGGCTCAGCTCCTGCCGGTATCGGCAGAGCCTACCCGCTGGGATACTGAAAAATCAGCGCAGTATCACCTGCCTGTGCTTCCCCTCTCCCACCTTTACAAGGGTGGCTCAGCCTCTAAGGGGCCATAACTGAATCTTTATGAAGCCCTTGGATGGGTTTTACTGCAAAACAACGCTGAGAATGCACATGCACGATTACACCAGGACAATAGCCTGGAGTTAACAATCACTTCCTGCAATTGTCTGAGGCAGCCTGTAGAACTAAGAATCATCTCATGATAAATCCTTGTTGGTCATTTACCATCATTAATCTATACTGTCAGAATGAATTAGGTGCAGAGGAGCATATTAATTACAATGCAGATGACACTCCAGCTTTAATTATCAGGACTTCAGGGTAAGCAGTGCCAGTTAATCAGTCCCGGTACCACGGAGGCTGTGGAAGGAAAGGCTGCTCAGCTGGCAGCACTGACATCAGCCTGCAGGGTCTGCACTCACAGTGATGCCATTCTAGCTTCAGTTTTCCAAATTGCTCTCTATTTCTATCCACATTAGTCAGGTCTATGGGAACACTTTTTCCACTGCCTATGACATGCCTTAAATTAGGGGTGACCAGTTTTGTCAATATGTAGCCACCTAGCTTTATTTATAGAACATTTCATATTAAACAGCAAAAGCTCCCACTGTCTTTTTATGCCTGTTGCATAAAATTTAGCATTTAACAGCTACTTACTCATTTTTCTTACCAGCTAAGGCTACAGTTTCCCAGGCTCCATGTCAATATTATTTTATGCCATTTTCTGGAGGGCCAGGATTATGGAATAAACCTAAGCATCTGAACAGTTTGCAAAGCACTGGCAGAGCAGCTAGCAGTGTTGCAAAGGCCCCCAAATCCCATCAGCCAAATGTAGCCCTTTTGTTATTGCAGGAGCAGAGACAGAAACTCCCAAAGCCCATCAGATTCCTGCTGACACTCTGTGTGAATTCCAGCAGGCAGGCTGACCACTCCCTCTGGCTGGTACCCCAGCAGCTCCTGGGGAGAGCAGATGAAGTTGCTCTGCACCTCTCCTGCAGACAGGACATGAGGAGATGCACTGCACAGCACAGAGACAGCAGGAATGCAGTGCTGGAGCTGCACAGGTGCTGGAGTGGGCTGCTCAGCGAGGCTGGGATTTCCAGCAGCACAGACTTCAACAAGCTGGGTGTGCGCTGCAGAGCCTGGGGCTCACTGAGCCCCTGGGGGGGCTTCACTCTGTGCTGCTTCCTGCTGCTTCACACACCTTGTGAAAAACACTTAAATCTTCCCAAAACTGGTGTACAAAATGCAAAAGCCTGAGGAATCCAAGCAGCCTGTGAAATGTCCTCAAGGAAAGCAAACCATAGAAATAAGGAGTTACAGAAACAAACCAATAAAGTAAAATTACTGTGGGGAATTTAATCACCCAGGAGACAGGAAATTCAAGGCTATGGTACCCATGACAACTACTATTTGTCCACAGTGTATGGAACATTAACCTTACCTCCATATGAGGAAACAAAAGAAATTATGGGATATATCAGGTATGAATGCATACTTCATGCACAGGGTACCTTTGAGGGCTACTGTGGAAGCAATAATTAAATTTCCTGACTGCAAAGCAAGTAGGTTCATGCACAAGCAGCTCTTCTGAGACAGGAGTGAACATCACCAGACAGAGCTCCCAGCTCACCCCATGGCTTAGGCAGGGAAGCTTCAAGGTCTCAGTTTGGTCACAGCAGCATCCCCTGCCTTGTAAGCTTCTGGCTGCTGTTCAGACTTTGTTTTGAGAATTGCCATGTGTTGATTTAGGAAATGTTGTGATGTTTCTTTCAGTTGTTGGGTCAACAAGGATTCTGCATTTCTTGTATGTTTTCCTTTTGAGCAACTAAAACAACATTCATCGTTCAGCAAGGCAGCAGTCCAGGTCCTGCTGGGTGATCAGTTTACTCGAATGCAAGAAGCAGATTATTGCTGAGTTAGACAGCAAACAAGTTATCAAACCCTGAGAGAGTTTTGCACTTGTCTTGAACTGAATTTTAACCCCTGGCTGGATACTGTGGAGTCAGATTACTTACAGAAAGAGCCAAAACCAAAGCAGCCAGCCAGACAGCAAGTCTCTGAGTGGAACTGCTGTCCCTAAAGTCTCAATTTTTACATGATCTTCGATGTGTGCTGAGTGGTATATCTATTGTTGCTAAAAGTTGGAAGACAAGATTTATGAGTATATAAACAAACAGCAAAAGTATAACAGCTGAGAAAACTAATTGCAGTCAGGTGGGAAGGGGGCTACTGAAAAAAGAGGGTTTTAACAATAAAAGTAAATTCTATCTTTTGTCACTGCCAGAGGACACAAAAGCAGACAGCCTGCTTGGTTATGACCTGTCACTAGCTGACTCTGGAGGTTCCAATGTGCTGTTTCCTCTTTAGGGAGCTAACGCCAAGGCCCAGCATCTCCCACACAGAATTTTGCAGCAGAATCAGGGCCAGATGCTAATCCAGCCCATCACTCTTAATAAAGTGATGTAACACATCCACAGCACCAACCAGCACAGCTCGGGTCTGACCTCTGCCACCACTTCATGGGCAGCTGGATGATGCCAACATCCAGCCATGCTGACAGGGGGGCTGCTGGAGTCGGTGTCCAGGGCAGGCTCAGGAGCTGTGGGGTGGTGGTGCCTCCCCAGGCTCCCCATCCCTGCTCGGTGCCTCACTCTGTGGGTTTGGGGGGCTCCCTGCAGGGGCAAGGAGGGAGCACTTCCACACAGTGAAACTCTTCCCAAGCAGCAGCAGCATCTTCAGGCAGCACCCTGCCAGAGGGCTTCCATCCAGTTTTGGACAAATTTAAACCGAGTCAAGGCCACATTTATTTAGCAGTAATTCAAAGTGAGGAGATCTCCCACTGTGAAAAAGGTTGGGTGTTTCTTTCACCTGCACTTCAAAATAAGAGTGCTCCCATGAAGTCCCTCTGCCAGGAAACCATCTCGGGGCCAAGCCAAGCTGGAGGCATGGCTGGGACAAAGAGCCCAAGTTCACTCTGCACAGCCTGGTTCACACCCTGCACACATGGTGAGCAGAAAGCAGCATCCTCTCCATGGCTGACCTGCTTAGAGGTCAGGCTTGCCCAGGGCTCTGAGCCGTGTCCTGTGGGCTGCTCACCACTCAGACATGCACTAGTTCACAGCCTGCTCACCCTCCTACTTCTTGCTGAAGTCCCTGAAAACCTCAGAGTCAGCTCTGAAACAAAGGCTGATGGCCCCTCACCAGCAACAGCTCACTGGTTTGAAACTCCCCAGAGGGCCAAAAAATCCATAAATAAGCCATTTTACAGGAAGGAAAAAAGTATGAGGCACCCTTCTTGTAAATCCCCGCTGAGGGCAGCACCAGAAGGGTGCCAGGGTTAGCCCAGCTGATCAAGAGCCATGTGATAACACCAGCATCCATCAGGCAACATCCTGCTCCAGGGAAGGAGGGGACAGCAGTTTCCCCCTTTGCTCTTGGAGGCACAGGCATGCTCCTGCAGCAGGGCTTTCATCACTACTGCAAACCTCAGACCAGTTTCAGGAGGGCTGGGCTGAAATCACCAACCTCATTTCCAGAGAGTGGTTAATAACCTTGGACTCTTCTCAGTGTGCCTTAAACATGAGCTGTTCCTCAGCGGGGAGAAATCAGGACTTGATGCTGCACAGAAATTAATAGCTGAACTACCTAAGTCTTGAGAAGTGGCTCTGCATGTGTTTTCACAGAAGTGATGGCAGGCTCTGGAATTAATCAGGCCAGAAACCACCAATATATCTACATGCTATCCTGAGCTGAGGCAGGTTTGAATGCTGCTGAAAAATCCCAGCCTGTGAATGATTTCCATTTCTGAATCTCTGCCCTGCTGTTTATGGAAAGGCAAAGAAGTACAGTGATGAGGTAAATGTGTTTATGAATGCACTACTGTTACCTTTCTGCTTTAACAACTCACAGGAATTACTTTACCACCCTTATTTATTGCTAATCAAGCTCAGCGCTGGAGGAGGAGAAGGAATAAATTCTGCCACAAAGTTTGTGCTAAGTCATTTTTTCTTCATCACATGAAAGCCATAGCTCAGGCAGTCTCATTTGAAGCCTTTTAATGGTTAGAAATACCCCTTTTCTAGGAGTTTGCTCTTCTTTCTCATATTTTAGCCAGCACCTCTTCTGCAGAGCAGCAAGAGCTGCCTGAGCTGCAGCAGAACAGCAGCGTCCAAGAGCTCAGCAAGCTCCCCTGAACTCCTGTTTGAAGAGTTTCCTCAAAAGCTGCACCAGCTACTTTGCCAGCTAATCTTTCCAGCCTGCAGCTACAGAGCAAAGCATAGCTGTGGACCTGTGTCAAAGGTACATTTGTTAACACATTTCCCCTGGAGTGCTAATTAACATTTACATCAAGTACTATGAGAGTGAAAAAGCTTCAACACAAACACACACTGCAGGGAAATGTGGAGAGTGGTGCACTGTTTGCCCTTCAGGAGCTGGTGAAAATCCAGTTTGTTTTGTAATCTTCTGTTCTCTAAAATCAGATATTTCTTCAAGTTAATAACTAACCCGTTCTTTTTCATTTAAAAACCCCTGAGTGCATTTGGAATTGTGTGACAGCAGGGCCCTGCTGGCCCTGGTGCAGGCCAGCCCACGTGCAGGTCTCTGTGCTCAGCCACAGCGCAGGCACAGCCCGGGCTAACCACAGAAAATGACGGGATTTTATGATTTTATAATAAGTATAAACAAAAGAACATCAACACACTTCTGCTTAAGATTCAACCCTCTTAAACTAAACACTAAGATAGGAAACACAAACAGAAATATTTGTAGCTGGCTCTTCAATTACCACATTTTGGGACGCTGACAAAAAGCTCTAATGAGTAACACTTGTACCCACAATGAGAGGCAGACAAAGTTATTTGCAAACCCAAATTTGCACTTGAAAGATGTGAAGGCAGTTGCTGAACAGCTGAATTATGAGCTATTCTCAATATTATTTCTCAATATTTATTGAGAAATAAATGTGCTATCACAGTGAAGTAAAAATTTTAAGACTGCAACCAATATAACAAAAATATGGTTGAAAAAATCCTCTAGATTTTTCCCAGGGCAGGGGGAAGTTCTTTCCCATTTTTTAAAGGAAAAACTAGAAAATATCAGAGCCACAGAAAGAAAATCATATTCTATGAGCCACAAAACAATAGTATGTAAACCTCCACCTGCTCTGTGAACTTTTAGGCCATGATAGAGTGCATGTTGTTACTCAAGATATTCTCTCCTGCCCCAACCATGCATCCTGCCCAGGCTCCCGTGGATTACAATCTGTGTCTAAAAAAGCACCAATAGGCACACTTGCAGATGTAGCAAAAACTGACTGAGCACGCTACTCCCAGAAATCAGTTTCTAGCCCTCCACCTCCACAGAAATCAGGATCTGAGATGAATAATATATACTACAAAAACACGGACTTTTTGATTGCAAGCTGCTCTAGAGTTCTGTGAACATATTTTGTTATTGTTGCCAAATATTTGAGGTGAATAATTTTCAGCCTTCGTGCTTACAAACTACTCTCATTGTTTTGTCCCCTTTTTTCTTCCTTTTTTTTTTTTTTTTTTTTTTGAGTGTTGCTTCTGCCTTTTCACTGATTATCCAACTTTGTAAACAAAAATAAGCGTAGCCACCAGCAAATGAAGCAGCAGTTTTTTTAGTTTTTGTTGCACAGGCTGAAGTGAAGGACCCTCAGCACTGATGAGAATGACTGTCTGGGCACTGCCATGGGACATGCACCCAGCAATCAATGCTGAGGTGTTCCAACAGGACCAGGTGTTTGTGTTTCTTCTGCTTGACCAGCTCTTCAAACTTCTTTTCATTAGATACACATGCCTGTATTTACTAAGAATATTTTTCAAGAAGTAGCAAGCACTCAGATATTTTCAGATTTTCAGTTTCCTCAGTTCCCTTAGTTTCCAGTAACTCCTATGAAGAAAAGGCAATATTGAGCTTGAATCTAAACTGGCACATTTCTGACATGACCTCCCTGAGACTCCTTCTCCACAGCACAAATGGACTGAAATCCTAGCCTCAGCATAGGCAACAGAAAATCTTCCACCAGTCCCCTCCAAAACTTGTGAAGATAACAAACCCCAGTATTTGGGGGGGAGCCAAAATGGAAGTAGAAGGTCCAACTTCCAAAATGCTAATGGTTTAATTTCAAGTAACAGGATGAGATTAATATAAACAGGCTAACCTGCCCAAACTGGAAATCTTTCAAATGTCAAGCACAGGAATCAACAAGGTGGTTTTTTTTCAGGCAGGATGTCAGAGTTACCCCCGTGGTTATGTGTGAGCCGAGGACAATGTTATTACATGAGATCAGATTACAAACACAAGCAAACAGAAAACAATCTCTGAACGTCACTGCTGGGGTTTGACAAGAAGCACAGCTGACCCATTTGGGAGGCTGACTGCTCTCCAGTGAGCTCTGGGGGAGTAGGAGGAATTGCTGCTGGACACGGAGTTCCACGCAGTTAAATTGTCCATTTGTTTGCCCAAGTTAATGCTTATCTTACCCTGTGCTTGCTATGGTTTTACTCAACGTATTTGACCTGCAAATCTTAAAGCAGTGGCTTTGCTAAAATTATATGGAGTTTCTGGATTCTCCAAGCACCAAAAAAACTATTTTGGTCTTTTCCACAGCACAGAAACCTACAGTTACTCAGATATTTGAAACTTCCAGTGAGGTGGATGACAGACGCTTAACCACACACATCACCATTTCATTTCTGTGCCTAATGTTTAGCACAGCCTTGCTCTAAGGAATTTGTGAAGTTGTTTACAAAGCTGATGCAGAGGTTGCATTCAGTCTGGTCCAAGGGCAATGGTTTACTGAAGTCACTTGTAAACAGCAGAAAGATAATATTTTCTGTGACTGAGGGAGGAGGGGGAATAAAAGTTCTCACCTTGCACCAAGGACCATTAGAGACAGAGCTGGTTTCCAAAATATCTGCTCCTCCATATTCTTCCATGTCTGATTAGTTGCAAAACTTTGTTCTCCAATGAAAAACATTAAATCATCTTCCAAGCAAAAACAAAGCAAACCATGCAGGCTCCAGTATCCCAGTTTGTGAAAGCCCTGCAATAAGTCACATGTCGGTTTTATGGTCACTGGTCTAATCCAAGGTTGCAGATCCTGGTTCTGGGCTGGATTTCACAGAGCTTGGCCTTTCTTTTAAGCCTCAATAGTTCCCCTTGTCAGGCATTTATCTCCTTCAGCCCTTCCTGGTGGATCCAGGTTGTCACACAACAAATGGCAAACAGCTTCCCAGGAGAGCTGACTCTGAAGCTCTGATCATCTCAGGAGAAGCTGACAGCAGAGTGAAGTACGTGACCACACCTCTCTGCTGCCAGAGCTGGCCTAGACCATAAAGTCAGAAGCAAGGTCACCCAGCAACCAACCATTCAACGTCACTGCAGTAATAAAGCCAACTTACATTCAACTTCTTGCTTGGGTAGATAAATATTTTTATTAGAAGAAAGCCCAGAGAAGATGGCAGGGGGCTGACTGTTCTGAGCTGAGATAGATAAATTCTGATCGATGCAAAGCTTTCAGCAGACATTCATGGGCCACGTTCAAACCACATGGCTCTGTTTGTGAATGCCAGTGGGGTCAGACCCCTAAGCATTTTTCCCTAAGGATGCATAGACCCTGTACTCCAGCAGGCTGGATGGGTAATGTCCGCAGGATATTTTCCAGCAGAGATCACAAGTTCCCTTCCAGATGCCCACAAGACTTTCATCTGCCACATGCTCAGCTTAAAAAAGTTCCACTCACGCTCAAAGTTCTACATAAAATAGGGATGAATTTACAAAATAGCCTCCATTCCCTGCCAGAGTCAGTAAAAACCAGGCCATACCATAAGACTGCATACAGGAGCTTGCTCAAGCAAATGGAGTATTTTCCTCAGGAGCAACCACGTGCCTGGAGGAGCACACTCAGTTTAGGAAGTGACGTCTCTCTCCAAACAGACGCACACGTTAGACAGAAGGGCTACAATAAATATAAATAAAAGCAGATAACAAATGATCGACCCTCTGTGTTCTGTTTGCACTGTGTATCAGGCAGTGCCACTGCAGATAGCTGGTGCCCTAAAATTTCGAAACCAACTGTGATCTCTGACATCTATTCAAAGACAAACATGGCTTCATTTTCAGGGCAGCCACTTGGTCTCTCTCAGGAAAGGCCTCTCTTTAAAGAAAAAGAGAGGAATCCAGGGTCACTGGCTACTCTGGGAAATTAAGGCCACTTTCCCCCCCTCTCTGATATGCAACTTTTCTTTCTATATGGCAGGAAACAATTTTTTTTTTTTATCTGGGGGAGAGTGGCAACTGTGCAGGAAGAATAAAGTTAATTCTGTTCAAATATAAAATATTCTAATCCAATACTCATATTGGCAGCATCATTAAAAATTAGCCATGCAGGAATCTGATTTTTAGACCACTTTCTGTCACTGACAGACAAAGTGCATAAGTGATTTGGTTGAGATCACATGCTCAATTATCCTCCTAGTTAGTCACATAGGACTTCATGAGATATTTCTCAACATTTTTTAAGCAGTTTGAGATTACATTTTATCAAAACTGTCAGTAACTGGAAGTGTCTGTCTTGTTGGGACATAATAGCTACAGGCCCTCAGACAGTAGGGTATATCCCACTGAGCCCAGTGTACACATGGCTTGATTATGTATTTATGTCAAGGAAGTGAAGATAAATGTGACAAAAAAGGCAAGAATTGTGAGGGCATAGGTGTGTCTTTAGGGAGAGAGCAAGGCAAAAGATGAATGCAGATTGGGAAACTAGCAAATTAGCTTGTCTCTACCACTGATTTTGTGATTTCAAGAGGTAAATTAAAAGCCCTGTGCCTCAGTTTCCCCTCTTATGCTGTGAGACCAGCAATACTCAGCATTAGTATCTTAACCATAGCTGGTTAAGCAAACCAGCAAACAGTGCGCTGGAGATGTTCAACAGCTTCACAAACTTGCACCTCTCGCTACTGACAGGCAGGCTACTTTATGATTTGCTCACAGAAACTCAAGGAAAAGCAAAGCTGACTTAGCCCCACATGCACAAACGCAGCAACACACTTGAGCACACTGATGCAGCACAGCTGAGCAAGTTTTGTCTCTTTTGGAATCATTCACACAAACCCACTATCCAAACCAGCAGATAACCAGGTGAGGTACTCCCTTCCCAGCTAGGAAATTCTGCTACAAAGTTTAAATGTCCCTTTATGTGATTTCCTATGCCCGGGTCATTTTGTGAGAGTCAAAGAGCGTTCCCAGCCCAGAAGCCCAGGGTTCTCAGTGCTGGCTCCCAGGGCCCCTCTGGCCAGCCCTCCCTGCCCAGCTGGGAGTCAGCTCAGCCTCAGGCTGTGGGACAGGGACAGGGAGGGGACTGTAGCACTCCTTGCCCCAATTATTCCCAAAGGCTGTTTATTACAGCAGCTTCAGGGACCCTTTTCCCCCCCATTCCTTTCATTCTCTTGGGCAAAAACATCTCTGATCACTAACTGCCATATGAATTTTAAGAGAGCAGGCAAGGGGCCTGCCCGAAATATCAAATTGCTTTGCATTTTGTTTTTCTCTCTGGTTTGCCTTTACAGGTCACCCATTTAGTGACACATTAGCTATGTTCCAGAGCAGGCAAACCCAGCCTTCTGAAGTTTGCTTGCATTAAATACCAGGCAAAAGTGCTGCAACTCATTATCCACGTAGGTGTCCATGTTATGTCTTCTGCTTTGATGACATTCTGTGGCAGCAATTTTCACAGGTTTTTTTGGTTTTGAATTGCCCATTTCCTAATTTGAAACAGCAATCAAAGGAAACACTTTCCACATACGCAGCATAATGTAAGATAAACTTTCCTATGGTTGCTGCAGAGAAGCAAACTCACAAGGTTTTCAGCTTCAACCTTTAGTGTAAAGCAGACATCTGTTTCGAGTTGTGTCAGATCACAGGAAGGATAGCCCACAGCTTGGTTTACTCCAAACTAATTTAGGAAATCAGAACTCTCCCCATGGATGAGTCACGAGCTTCTTGGGCAATGACAGGCCAGACACATTTGTCTCTGCAGCTTGCTGGTTTCCCTGTAACAGGGGTGAGGGCTCCTTCCCCCGTCTGGAGGTCACTTGCAGCTGGAGGATGCAGCCCCAATACCAAGCCCATGTGTGCATCTGCAGTCCTGATGTCAAAGTCCACCAGGAAAGGAAATAAAGGATGAAAAAGAAAAGGGAAAGTGCAGAATGGCTCTAAAGATGGCTTTGAAGTACAGCCCAGGAGCGGAGATCAGGAAGTGAGAGCTGTAATTGCAGCTGGGTATCAGTTTCCTTTTTTATTTTGGGATCGCCCACAGCCTGCTGGAGTTTGTGCCTCAGAGAGCAGCAGGAGCAACACTCACCTCTGCAGGAGAACAGGAGCTGCTGGTAAATGAAGAGCCACAGAGACAAAACAGCTCTTTGCATTTCTAACGCAGAGGCAAACAGAAAGTACCTTGAACATGTCTGAAATTACTTTTACTACTTCTGGACCAGACAGGAAAGCTAAAAACTGCTTTCTTGTTTTGCTTCCTAAGGAAGTTGCACTGTATGGCCTGAGTTCCTTGAAATGGGGCCAGATTCAAGTAAACTCAATAGAGAGGAAACATCAGGCTCCCAAAAGTAGGTGGTCCAGCAGACCAGAGAGGTCCTGCAAATATCCCCAGAGTGGAAGGCTCCAGGCTGAGCTCAGGCCATCAAGGGAAGGCACCAGTGTCACAGACAGGGGGTATTTGACATCAGTCTGGGGCAGGTTTATTTTTATTCCAAGCCACCTCGAGCCTGGCAGTGCTGGCCATTAGTGACGCCCCAGCACTGTTCAGAGCTCACCAAAGTGCATCTTCAGCTGCTCATGGTGGGTGCAAACTTAAATCTGGAACCTCAGGTCTGCCAGGCCCTTGACCCAGGCCCTGGAAAGGCTCCCCTTCATGGAAGCTGCCCTGGCCTGGCACTTCCAAGCTGCTGCCTCAAGCAGATGTGTCAGAACAGGTTCGTAGACATCCTGCTGTCACTTCAATGCTATTGGCCAACATTAAACAAAGGTTTAATTTTTTTTCCTTCCCAAGATAAGCTGCAAGGCAGGGATAAGGGCTGCTGTGAGAAAACATGGACTCTTGGTATAGTGAAACAAACCTGTTTGTTCCAGTTACAAGAGGCTGTGAGCTGAACTCTGGGGCCCAAGTTATCAGGGAAATGACAGCAGCTTGAAGACCATTGCAAAGGATTTAGGATTTGGTATTTGCTAGGCATACCTTGAGTGCTTGACCATTATAAATCTTTTCTTGTTTAGGAAAGAAATCTCATTTTTCATGATATTGTGCTTATCTTTTAGCAGAAGCAGGAGCAGGATATGATTATGCTGGTGTTTGCAGACAGCAGTGAACTACAGCCTGTCTCTCAGCTTCACAGTGAAGAAAATGAGCTACAATTGTGAAATCATTGCCTAACAATTGATAAGGACAACTGCTGCAATCCTCTCCCTGCCTCCCCTTGGCCAGCATCCCAATTACCACAGTACTGGATATATAGAAAAGAGAATGGCAGTGTGGTTAAAGTACAAGCCACACACATAAAAGAGAGAGAATTTATCTCCATGTCTAGTCTGGTTTCCTCTTTCACCTTTGGCCAAGTAATTCAGTCTTTGCAATAATTCTTTTTCCTCCTTTCATGACAATATTTACCATCTTTCTGACAGCCCTTGAGTTCTCCCAAGAAATGGGGCTTTGTAAATAGGGGAGAAACCTGTCCCTTCAAAGAAAGCCATGCCAGGTACCTTGTACAAGGTGCTGCAGGAGACTCCTTTAGGAGGCCTTTGCTTTGCAGAGGAAGGAGGTTTCTTCAAGCCTTGTTTCAAACCAAGACCATCATTCCCATTTCACCCTTCTTTCCAAGGACTCCCTAGGGCACCGTAACACCTTGCAGCATGAGTTGCCAGCTCTTGATGTCAGCAATCCCCAGACAACTCCAGTCCACCACAAAACCAAAGAGCTTTGGTTTCACACATTCTCACCCTGAAATGAAGAGGGATGTATGCAATTTCTCAGCCTCCAAAATTTCTGACTCTTGAGAGCAGCAAGCCCACACCCTCTATTGCCACTGCCACACTGAAAGATGCAATGACTATTTTCTCCCACGAGAGAAAAGCCTGTGGTAAACCAAATACTTTTATGTATTAAGTATTAGATAAATACTGATGAAGTGTTAAGTAATGGCACTTTCAATGATATTATAAAAACCCCAAATGTGTTATCACTTCCTATTCCACACAGATGCCCCATGAAGTTGTATTGCTCACTAGACAGCTGCAGGACAAAACCTGCCCAGTTCTGCATGAGCTGAGTAACAAAACCTGGGTCACTGAACTGTAGCTCCCCTGAACACAGCTCAGTGTTACAGCTAGATAGGGCCAAACTCTACCCAACAGCCCTGTAAACATCACCCCTATAAACCCAGCAATTATTTCAGTGCCTTGCTGACTCAGAAGTAATATAAACAAAAGAGGAAACAGGAGAGGTTGTGTTTAGATTCAAATTTGCTGTTCAAAAGTGCAGCCTAAATGAGGTTCTACCAAGAAAGTATTTCAACTTGCAGAAGAAATAATGTGCGATTCGCAAGCAATTCCTGCCTCTGTACAAACTTAAATTGCATTTTGTCCCAATGAGCTGGAATTCCTTAAGGGTAATGGGAATAGATTCTAGTTCATCTTAAATTCTAGTTCTTCCAAATACATTTTATATTTTAAGAGGAAGTGGTATTTTTTCATTAATTGAATTAATCTGACAGAACATGAACTGCCAAGACAGACCACACCATCCACAGAAATCTCACCTGTATTGGGTCTCAGTAAAATACCAGTATTTTGTCTTAATTTCCTGTAAAGGAGGAGGCATAACTGAACCCCAAGAAGTTATCTAAAAGAACAGGGAATGACCCTATAAATATGTGGCTTTTAGGCCATAATTTTGAAGTTAATGGCTATGTCAAAACATGTGATGCTCAGCCCACGTGAGGGAGTATGAAAAAGGCAACAATTATCCTCATTTGGCCCTGATTTGATTTCTGACATGCTATGTAAGCCTGAGCAATCCAGCCAGCCCTTAAGGAAACATCTGAGTCCCTGCACTCAGAGCCATTGTTTTCATGTGTATAGATATGTACTTTTTGATGCTGAGAAATAATACTTTATGTATCATCACACAAATTATATCTACAGCTGGGAAAAACCTTGACGTGTTTTCAAGGACTTTGATCCAAACGTCATCAGAAACAAGATGAGTAAACAAAGAGTGGTTCTAAAACACCCCTTAGGACAGGCTGGAGGAGAGCTACTGGCGTCGCAGCAGCACCCTCTAGTGCTGCTGTCACCGAGCTCTGCCAGCACTCCCCGGATAAAATTTGTCATTTGGGGCCAGGATTAAACTTCTCTTGTCCTAGACACAGCTCACAACAAGGTCAGAATATCAACATCATCTTATGGACAAAATGAGACAAAGATGGCTGTGGAGACCAATCCACCATTAACTACAAATATTTTAAGACAGAGCTTGCAATTAGCTGTGTTAACAGCACCTGCAGCCCGGTAACTCCCAAATTATGGAAATAAAGACCAGTGCAAAGGCAGTGGTTATTTTTTGGTTGTTCAGTGGAAAAGACTCCAAGTAATGTAGAGAGAGCCCAAAATTAACAACTGCCAGACTGCTGTGTTTCACCCCCAGGCAGCAGAGAAGCCCCATGGAGCCTCTTGCTCACTTTCCCTGGTGGGATGGGGAACTGGAACGGTAAAAGTGACAAAGCTCATGGGTTGAAATAAACAGCTCAATGGTAAAGCAAAAGCTGTGCATACAAGGAAGGCAAAACAAGGGATTTATTCACCACTTTCCATGAGCAGGCTGTTCAGGAGAGCAAGGCTCCATCAAACCTAACAGTGACTTGAGAAGACAAACATCATCACCCCAAACATCACCCTCTTCCTCCCTCTCCCCCCATGGCTTCTATGCTGAGATAGATATCCCACATAGTCTGGGATATTCCTGGGGCCAGCTGGGATCAGCTGCCACAGCTCTGTCCCCTCCCAGCTCCTTGTGAGAAGCAGAAAAGGCCTTGGCCCTGTGAAAGCTCTGCTCAGCAATAACTACAACATCCCTGTGTCATCAACACTGTTTCCAGCACAAATACAAAACAAATCCCAAGACCAGCTACTCTGAAGAAATTAGCTATGTCCCAGCCAAAACCAGCACACAGTCACTACAAAATAGGTAACATAACTTTAAGTCCAAAATAGGTAACATAACTCTAAGTCCAGAAATGAGCTAGGTACTCTCCTGCCACAGTGGTGAACACAAAAAGATGAAGGCAAGCTTGAGCATGTGAAACAGGGTGGGTGAGACACCGAGCTTGAGGAGAAGAAGGTTAAGCATGACTTTACAAAAACAATTCGTGCTCTCCTGAAGTCATGGAGCAGCTGCAAGGCAGCCAAGGCACAGTGACCACCATCCTTTCCCCAGCTCATTCCCTGCAGCTGTCGGGAAAGCCCAGGAGGAACTGGGTTGCCTTAAGTGCTGCACAGAGACGCACGCACCCAAACCTGCTAACAAGCCAGCCCTCATCCCACTACATGCCATTTCCAGAATATGCTTTTCTCCAAGGACCTCATATGGAACAACGCCACAATTTTAATCACACTGGGTTTGTCACTGCAGCATCCAATGCCCCAAAAAGATGAGGTGAATATCCAAAACTCCCTAAAGGTAAGTACTGGAATGTTAAGAAAGACAAGTCTGTTCCTAAATCAGCCAAGAGATCCATGGATAAGATAAAAGAACTTGTATTGCTGGCAGGAAAAAAAACCCAAACAACTTCAGAAACCTAACGGTGGGGTTCAAGCTGAAAGACTTGCTACTGTGTGCACAGTTTAAGATTTTTTTCTTTAATTAATAAGGGATAAACAAAAATACTGGGAAAAGGCTGAAGTGTTTATGAAGCCAGAGTGTCACATATAACATGATATGAAAATATAGTCTCCTAAATCATGGAGACACCCAGGGTGCACATGTTTTATTAATCCACTTTTAGCTAGTTTCTGGTGGTTTCAGCCATAGCTGGTGGTATCTTATGCCAAGCACGGGCACACAGACATTTTGGCACTGCAGCATGCAGAGCAGCGGGAGAGATGACCTGCTGTGTATGCTGCTCTAGTGCAGCTGCTCAGCCCCAGTGCCAATCGTGGAAAACAAAGCTTGGTTAGAGGAAGACTTGGACGAATTTCCAAATTTCCATTGTCTATAAAGCCTTGATTTTACTGAGAAAATAGGCACCATCTCTACCTTGTTAGGTGCTGGCAGCTACCTAATTACCTCTTTCCATATGTTAAAGCAGTCTAGATTGTTGATATTTGACCTGTTTAGCCCTACCCAACTCTAAAATATGGCCATGCAGCTTGTATGTGAGCATGGTCTGCCTGACATCTTTTCTGTGTTGTAAGAGCAGATTCCTCCACAGTGTAGCAAGAAATATCAGTGGTACTTTGCCCCACCAGTCACACCTCTGTGAAAAACAGAAGTAGAAACATGGTATATGAATAATACACTACAAAGGTTTTCTGCATTATACAAGAGTTTAAGATGTTACCAGTTTTACAGGGGAAAAAAATTCCATGTGTATTTTGTATTCATACAGACATACTTACAGATTAACAGAAGGGCAACACATTGAGAATGCAAAAAACTTTATTAGCATAAAAAGTACATATTCAGGAATCAAAACTCCAATTCTTCCATGGCATTAGGCATGTTTGATACATATTTCTGTATCTGCTACAGCTGAAGGAAGTCTGGGTTGTAAAATGTCAGAAGTTTAAGGCTGGGGGGGGAGTTATTGTTGGGTTTTTCTTTTGTGCCTCTTTTTAAGTTATGTAAACAACTCAGAGTGAAACCTGTACAAGCAGACTATTAGCAATGACTTGTAAACTTAAAAGTTAAATAAAACCCAATTTCAGCAATACAAAAAGCAATATAAAAATACTCAGGTGCATGACATGCATCAGAAGAAAGTGTAGAAGAACATGGCAAGTAAGTGAACTTGTCTTAAAAGTTAGCTCATACTGAAAATTCTCTGTAAATATCTGTATGGCTAGACATGAAAAACATGATAAAATTACTTGGTTCCCTAAAAGATCTATACAGTTGCATCTATTTCAACTTCATTAGACATTAATATATTAGAAAGATGAAGGGGTTAAAAGGAATAAGAAAAGTTTACTCAAGTTTCACATTTCAAGCTGCCTATTTGATAAGGTAACTAGACAGAGGTAGATATCCGGTATTAGTGGCCAAGCTATTCTAACAAGAACTTTTAGCTATCCTGTCAAGCTTTTACATTCAAAGCCAACATGAAAAGGCTTCACAGATGAAGGATGTCTTTCAAAAAGGCAGCCAGAAAACCTGTATTGCTGATGGAAGTTGTTCCAATCATCCTACTGAAAGTGAAGGGTATTTAAGAATAAAACATTACCCAGACCACAATGAGGACACCACTTACCAAGCACTAGAGCTCATGCCGTCATTTTAACAAGAGTGACAGTGATTTGCTCATTTCCTATGCCTATTTTGGAAGCTGAACCATTGCTAGCTATGGGCTCTTTCCTAGTCCAAGTAGGACTGCAGGGTGCCACGGCGGCGGATGTCGCATGTCCAGCAGTGGAAGCCGCCTCCCAGAGAGTTGGCGTGGCGAATGTTCACTTTGATTGTAGAAATGCCTGGGAGAAACATGCAAGGCACACTGAAAATTGGATTCTCACCTTCACATGGCAAGCTCTGATCAGAACATTAGGTGATACTCTATCAGATCACGTGGCTAGATGTAAATGTGGAAGGTATTTGCTACTGGCTTGTTAGGAATTTTTTTTCCCAGATTCTAATCAGAGAACAAACTAGGAACACAGCTGGCTTGTCTGTTCTGGTGATACCCTCAGGATTACACAGGGCCTGGAGCACAGCCAGTGTCTGATGTGTTATAATGTGCCAGTACTAAAAAGATAAATTTAGGTTTTGCAGTATGTGAAGAATTAGCTGAAATTCTGCTACAATATACGATCAGGACACATTTTCATAAATATGTGTAAGCATTTGTGATTCAGACACTGAATGTGCTCTTTCAAGTGCTTCTCAGGAAAAGAAGTATTCAAGGTAGATAGCTCTGACTCCCTTTTTCTCTGAAAGGGAAAAGAGACTCTTAGTACCCAGGTTAAGCTTCCTACCTGTTCTTTTCAGCTCTGATGGATGTTTCAGCAGTGGCTCATACAAAGTCCCAACAGATGGATCAGACAACTTCTCTGCTACAGAGTTTGCCTTTTTTGCTTCTCAGCACTCTCAGGAGCAGCTTAGTAGAATCTACCTCCTAGGTCAGCAATACTTTTGCTCCCAGTAGACCCATCTCAGTCCTTCAAACTTTCTGACTACCAGAGCAGTCAGAACTTTGAACTGTCAGAATATTTAGAACTTACATAGACTGTGAAGTTCAAGGGTAAAAGATAAGCCATGATTAGCATTAATGCCTCATTCTGTAAGTACTTTCAAGTATTTTTAAATCCTCAACTCTTTGCTCGTGCAATAAAACAACCTAAGACTGAGCAGCTGTGCATAATAAGACTTCCATATTTTATATTCAAATACAGTTCTCCTGTCACTGCTTATCTGAAGGAATTCCATGGTGTCATGAAGTTACGTCTCACAGGACTGAGATTCTCCATAAATGAGCAGAAATACCTGGGTTAAGTGATTTTAGTTTGACGTTTTAAAGTACAATGGGTGTGCAACTAGAAAAATCTGAAAGAATTTCGGCAATGATGGATTCCCAGCTCCCTATCATTCAGCATTAGGTGCACTCAACCTCTGCAAGACAGATGTTCACCTCAAACTGGAGAGTTTACATTTAAAAAGCTCATTCAAAGACATCCGAGCAATAACTTTAGTTGCTACTCATACCTTTATGTGCTGCAAGCTGCAGGGGGCAAAAGAAGACCATATTTCTGTGACTGAAGTACTCAGGAGAAAAATCACTGAATTATTCTTACTTGCTAATCCAGCTGTTTGAATACTTTTTCCAGTGCTGTCTGCTTTGAGTGAAACCTCCATTCACCCCAGCTGGTAGCACAATAATTTTCTTGTAAGTGTACGTAGGAGTGTGTTAGGACATACCCAGCTTTTCAAACATCTTCTGAATCGATGTCTCATTGGCATCCACCATCACACGTTTCTCATCCAGCATTAGGACATTCATGGAGAGCCACTTAGAAGACATCCACAGAGGGTGATCTAAAACAGGAGAATAAACTTTGTACTGTACCAGTGTTACTCCTTATTAATACCCTTGAGAGTACTCTTGGAATCCTTGGGAAAGGAAGGGTGACTGTACCATCTGGGATGAGTGGCACGGGGGGTTGAATCACAGTCCAGCCAGCTTTCTTGAAGAGCTCAATCTGGAAGAGCAATTTAAATATATTCTCAAGAGGGTTCTTAGAGTATCACATTATGTTCTCCAACCTATGCCAGATTTTCCTTGAATAATCCAATATCCATGGCATCCCCTGCCCTCAGGTCACTATGCTGGCCCTCATTCAGGCTTCATCTACAAACCCAGCTTTCATACAAGCATTTTTTAAAAGTCTTTTTAGATTTTGCATACCAACAGCATTTATTTCTATTGGGTTTTTATATGCTAGATATGTTAAAGACAAAAGCTAGCATTTACAGTTTGGAGCTTGTTAAGTGAAAGCATTGGTCATATTCAAACATATTCAACTTTTTTTTTTTGTGTTGTTTCTTCCCACATGATTATAAAAGCCATTAATAGGAGTTACACTGATGTTTCTAAAAACAAACCCATCAGAAATAACACAAAATTACCTTTCCTTCACACTTAATAAGTAAAATAATTATGCAGTTCATTTAACAAAGGGAATACTATAAGGGCATCCCAAGGAATAATTTGTGTCTCTAAGCTTTACACAATTAAGTTATAATTAAGAGGAGGATAATTGAGCGAAGGAGAATTCACTTTTCATCTTCACTGTCGGAAGAGCTGGCAGAGAATTGGCGAGAGCTCCAGCGTTACCACGAGGTGGAGCCCCAAGCCCGAGCCCTCAATAGCCAGCCCGGCCCGCCGGGATTTTAAAGAAAAGCCCCTTTCATCAGCACCATTCCAGAAAAAAACCCTTTCATGGGCACCATTCACACACACCCCCACCGCTCCCCGGTCACCCAGAACGGCCAAACCAGTTTTTGTGAAAGCAAGCTGCATTTATCTTTTCTATCCACACAGACAGCAGTTTTCCCTGAAAAAATCCCAGAGCATGGGTTTAATACAAGGAGACCGAGAAGAACATCCTCTTCCAAGTAACACTATGAAAAACTGTGGAAGGGAAAAGGGGAGGAAAAAATAAGATTGTTCTAAAATTTATATTCTCAGAGTGGATGCTGTAGGAGGCAGTAATTCAATCAGACCGTTGGCATTGAAAGCACTCGCAGAGAGGCCAATGCTGCTTTGAGGACCTCTGCACATGGCTCCAGAGCGGGCAGCACCCGGCTCTGTCCCTCTGATTCAGGTCAGCTCAGCCATTCCCCTGTGCTGGAACAGCTTCTGAAACCACAGGGATCCTCACAAAAATCCCCAAGTGTTGCAGGGCAGTGACATGACTGCAACAGAGATGAGCTCTCGCTCTCTGGAAGGTTTTCTGATCTCATTGTGCTGCTCAGCAATACTAGCTTTTTCTCAGTGTGGTAGCAGGTTTTATACATGTCTCCCCTACCCTTCTGAAGGTATTCAAAGCTGACTGCCTGAGCAACTACCAGCATCCTTCCATTGGTTCAGTTAACACCTAAGGAGAGGCTTCCAAAATAGGAATAAAAAGGGAGATTTGTCATCTGAGCAGCAGAAGCCCTTCCATTTCTCCTAGGATACAACTGAAGTATTTAAGCAGTGGAAGTGTTCAGAGAAGTAGTATATCCCAGGTGCTTGCTTTGATACATCATTAAAAATTAGATTACTTCCATCACATTTAACCATGGCAGCAGCGCTCAGTGGAATGTGTGGAGCAGTAATTACCCAGCAGGGAGCTAACCCAGCTGAGTGGTTTTTAAACACAAAACACTTTTCCCCCCTTTTACACTCACCTGATGGCAGGGACGGTCTGGGTTAGAGAGCACAAGACCAGGCCCAATGATATTAAAAGTGGCATCAATGTGCATAGGGTTGGGATCCTTAAAGGATATTATATGCACTCTGTAGTCTGGTGCAAGGTGTCTCCTCATCCATTCAATACCCATGTGGTTTGTAACCTGAAAAACAGGACAAATTAAACTTTACTAGGCTAGAATATAAAACTGCATCCAAGTTTACTTTGTCCAAGGTTTTATTTCATTAAATAGTTAAAGCAAATTTTATAGAATATTGTGCCTTCAGCTAACCCCTTACCTGGAAGGCAGTCTTATCCTGTAGACCAAACATTCTATGAAGAGCAATTTCTTTTGCCAACTCTCTTATTTTAACACTGCTCAGGAATTTTAAAAGACAAAACACCAGTCGCTAAGAGATACCAAAACTCTTGAAAGAAAGCTTTTTTTACCTGGCTCCTTTGTACAAAGATGTCTCTTCCAGCTCTAATGAAGTCAGCAGCATCAAAGCATGGCTCAAATTCAGTAGTTACAAATTTTCCCTGAGCAGCCAGTTTATGCCTGTCTTCAACAGAGTGGATTGGATAATTCTAGTTGTAGAGAAGAGAACAACAACTTTAGGTTGGAGATGTCAAAAGAAAGTTCTCGAATAATTTGCTAGTGGGGAGTAATTTGAAATTAGGAAAATGTATTAATATTGATAGCTAGTGTGTTCCTTGGAAGTGGTTTGGTTACTTCTTATTAGAATAGAAAAGAAAATCTAAATGTGGACATAAAAGTGAAAGGCTTTAAGCACATTCGAGAATAGGTCATGAGATAAGAGACAAGAGTTATGTCAAGAAATTGCTCTTCAGAACTAGATGAAAAGTATTCATTACCAGTGGAGTTTAATACCAGTCCAACAAATCACTGCACACTGACAGAAATACTGGACTGGAAGCTATTTCCTAACAGATGTGGACTCCTTACTTTTCCACATTTTGGAATGGAGAAGAATTTTAAGGTAGAAGATGGATCTTTATTATTACAAATAATTTTAAAATTAAACAAGGCAATTCAGAACAAGTGAGATCTGAAAATCCAGCACAAATGAAAAATACCACATAAATAATTACAGGCTTTAGAAGTTTTCTAATACCAAAGGCGACTCTAAGGTAATTTTGTTTAACAAAGTCTCCTTTGTATCATTGATGACACTGTTCCCAGAAAGTTGCAATCATTTCACAACTAGTTCACTGCATTTATTGTAAATGCTGTCACCAAGGGTTCTGATGCATTCGGGGTCTTATAGGAAATGACCAAAATTGTCCAAGTCAAAATTATTAGGAAAAAAATTTAAAAAGCATTCACTAAAATATTTGAAAGGTAAATACAGTTTAGATCATTCACTGTTTCTTTTCTGTAACTTTCAAAATACCAATTATCGTGCAAAATAAGGATTATGAGTTGGGTTTTTTACAGTGACAAAATATATATTATCTTCCACTTTCCCAATGCACTCAGGTCATATGGACATTCTCAGGGAATCTTTATTCTTAAAAGTAATCTCTGTGATGTTTTTCTAGCATTCCTTCCTCTTTAGTAATGCTCAGTTACAGCCAGTAACCAAAACAATTCAAAGCACAGGAATTTAATAGACACAACTTCCTGTTCCCTGTTCTCTAACTGCTCACACTGAGTTTCAGCTGGAAAGGCATGTTTGCATACACTAGGAAAAAAAAAAAAAACAAGTGTCCAGAGTTGTTTTGTGCCATTCCCCCTCACAATTTTGTGAATCCAAAATATCCGGTTGAAACTATCAACAAAATTCTGTATAACGAGATCTGAAGTTCTGAAGGAAAATTAGATCAGTACCTGATCATAGAGTTCATCTGCCATGGTGGGTTTTGGGGCAGTTGTCCACTTAGCACCACTGTTGAAATAATCTTTGATTAGTCGTCTGTAGGCCCTGTACTCAAAGAACCGAGCACGCCAAGCCATAGGTGCTTCAATAATTTCATTTCCCACCACTAACAGGATGTCTCTTGGCATGGCACCATACATACCTGAAAGGAAAGTGGCCATTAATGAGACAATTCTCAGCTCTTTCTGCTCAGGCACTTTTCCCTTTCTTTTTACCATTATTTCTATCTGAAATAATGGCAAAAATAATTCTTAGCAATGTGAGGAAGCCAGCACATAATGTCAGGTCCTTGCATTCTTCAGTCATTTTTCAAA
The DNA here is from genome assembly GCA_024865655.1 of Emberiza elegans. Taxonomy (NCBI): domain Eukaryota; kingdom Metazoa; phylum Chordata; class Aves; order Passeriformes; family Fringillidae; genus Emberiza; species Emberiza elegans. The sequence continues at coordinate 10,235,342 of JALJVW010000398.1, forward strand.
GTAATATTTTTCATTCAAAATATGCAGAACTTTTACTACAAAGCCCCACTCAGATTCACAGCTAGATGAAAGCCATCCACCATCAAGCCTCCACTTCATTTGGCTAATGAAAATTAACTAGACCAAGGCTTATGCATTACCCAGATGACTTTAAAAATGATGATGGGCAGCAAATTTACCAAGTGAACAGCATTTCTTTATATACTACCCTTTTTAAAAGTAATAGCACAGAGGAGGAATTTGATGGAACACAGAACTAGAGCAGAAAGCAGTCCCGTTAGACTTTTCCTTAACATTATCGGTTCCTCAATGAATTTGAATTCCACTAGAAAAAATTAAAAATGTATTTTACATGAAAGAAGCCTGAGGACTAGACTTGATGCAAAGCTTGGTGGGCCAGTGTGCTCTCACTGCAGATAACCACACATGGAGGAATGTGTGTGGGTAAAGGGATGTTCACATTTCCTTGACACTTGTGAGGATCTTCCTGGTAGAGTGTTGCCTCCAACTGTTTTGTCTTCCATGCTTTAAGACGGATCCAATTCCAGGATCCAACAAAGAGCTATCAAGAGGCTCAGAGGGGCTTTGAGAACTTGGCTTTTATGGAGGGCACAAAGCAGCAGGACAAAAACATTCTGCAGCTACTTTGAGGGCCGTGACAGATTAGCACTTCTTGGCAGTGGCAGTGACAACATTGCCTCTTTTCCCAGAGAGGCAACCTGGCAAGAGGTGCTGGGGTGGGAAGTTCAGGCTGGGTGTCAGGCAAAGGTCTTCCATCAGGAAATTCACCCAGCACTGAAACTGGTCACCAAATCAGGTGGCAGAATCTCCATCCCTGGAGATCTTCCAAGACAGCTACAGAAAACAGTCACTGACCTCAATGCTGGTGATAATCCTGCTCCTAGCTGGAAGGGAAACTAGATGACATCCAGAATATCTCAGACAAGAGCTAAACAGACAAGACCTTCAATAATGAAAAAACATTTACCTGTAGACTCAAAATCAGGTGTTTTATACTTCACAGACCAGTCAATTGGATCAGGCCTCTTGACAATAACACCTTCTCCCTTCAAAATATTGCACATCTCTTCAATTTCAGCAATAGCTTTTTTTAAATGGTCTTTGGGGAAACCCTGGCCTCCAAATTTCTGGTAAAATCCCCAGTATTTTTCATATGTGTTTGCCTAGAACAAAAGGACATGAAGTGACAAAGAATAAGCACCAGTTATTTTGGAGTGAAATAGAAGCATAAGATGCAATTCTTAAAGTTTCTTGTTCTTGATCCTAATATGTTAGAGTGTGCATTTTATCTGTTCCTGCAATATTTTGACTACATCACACTTCAGTAAGCATTGAGTGGCCAGTGTTGCCAAGTGGCCATTTGGTCCCTATTACAGAACACTTTTGCAAACACATCAAATATGGCAAACACTGTAGACTCTGCTATTTAATAAGGCTATCAGACATGTTCTTAAATTAAAACAACCTTGAGCTCATCTGCAAAATGCATACATCTGTAGTCACCTTCTTACAACCTCACTTCAGTAATGTCACAATGGTGACATAAGAAATTCTAAAGCCATCCCAAGTACAGGGAACATGACTTGTTTGCCAGAAGGAGCCATACTCCAGGCACAGCAGCAGTCTAGAAAAGGCAAAAGATCCTAAATTCACCTGCCAGGGTTGGATTGAAGCACGTTCAACATTTACAGACATAAATCCTCTGCTGAAATGCTGTGATAGCCTTCTTAAATTAAAAACAAATTTAAAATAATGTCCCAGTTCACATGGGTAAGTAAAACCAGACATATGATCGAAACAAACGATGCTGCTTCAGTTTGATGTGTCTGATGTTCCTCTGTCATGTCAGAGTTAGCTGAGATCCAAGTGCATACGGGGCCCCTCTGGAATGACAGCAAGCTGGAGGGACAGCATGGGGATGCAGAAGAACCTGCCTTTCCAAACAAGATGCTGTCTCCTGACACTGCAGTCCTGACCACCTTCTAGAGTACAATGCTCCCCGAAATCAGAGTGATGATGTTCCTTAGTGCTAGCACTGCCCCTGAGCCCTGAGCAGGCAAAGCCATCCATCTGAAGGCATCCCTGATCCCCTTTAACAGTCCAGGCTATTCCTAGAGATCTGCCTCATGCTATACAGGTAAGAGAGAAGAAAGAAGATTCAGCCTTAACATTTACACAGAGAGCCTCAGCATGGCCATCCTGCTCCTCCAGTACTGAAGCTTCTTCCCATCCTTCCTGAGGGAATTTGTTCTTTTTCTGTGAGTGAGGTCTTGGGTAATTTGAGCACCTCAAGCCTGCCAGCTGGTCAGAAGTCACATGCAGATCACATGAAGTGCTCAGCATTCCTATGGAGACATGTTCTGCTAATGAGATAAATGCTTCCTGTGGATTGAAGCTGGTTATTTTCAGAGCCAGCCATGGTGTATGTGAATATCATCAATCCCTAAGAGGTGCAGCTTCTCTCTGCTTTTTTCAGACCTGAGGAACCTCACTTGTGTTGCACTAATGGGATGGTGTAATCTTAAAAGTTAGAACAGAATAAAGGTCAGCACTGTAACACTGCTCATATTCCCTGCCTTCCAAATAACTGGGAAAAGAGTAAATGGCTGGGACATGCATTTCACAGCAAATCAGGGCTGACATTTCAGGCCCCTTTGGCCATAGACATACAAGTCAGTTCAGAATGTTCAAAAGGGACCATGGATAGAACACAGAAAAGACAACATTTAAAATAAACTGTTTCTTTTCAGAAATAGTGTTTTAGGAAAGATTGACCTTAAGAAACAGCATTATTGTTCCCTGTCATTGCTATTTACTTTAAACATTTGTCATGGAAAATAATTAACATTATTAAGATATACCATTAACCTAGTAAGGACAGTTAATAAATTTAGGATATTAAAACTTAAATTCAGATCAAAATTCTTTTTGCTTTATTCAGTAGTAAACACATGTACACACTCTCATCTTCTTATTCAAGATATAAGGATCTGTGTTAATAATACACCTCACCCAAAATGCATTATTATTCACAAAATGTACTGAAAAGCATTGCAGAATACAAAGCTATAAAGTTCAACCGCTTGATTCAACTGCTTCAAAATACATCTCAGTTGTGGGATTTTTCATTGCAGTGCTGATTCAAACAGGACATCTTCCTAATTAATGTTAACATTTTTCAAGTTTTCCAATATCGTATTTACCTATTTATCTACGTAGCCTGTTTCAAGCTCAGAAAAGGATATGCAATAAAGTGTCAGCTCATTAATATTCATCAGAGATGCAGGGCTCCTTATTCAATTCCTTCCTTCCTCCTTCTTATGCCAAGCACATCATTCCCACATCACAGCAAAAACACTTGAATATACCAAACCCTTGTCTCAAAGCAGAAAAGAGTGCTGAATGCAGCCATACTTCCTGCATTTAAATATTTAGCAAATAAACATGCATACAGTCTTAAAACACAATCTCAACACAAGTATTTACCACACTGCTGTAATTTGGGATACATTTTTGGAGTGTCTCAGGTCCAAAGCTTCTAATTTTCCTTATAAGTGTAGAATTCATCAGTTTAAACTGCATTTTTCATAAGCAGCTGCCCTCATGCACTGGGCAGACAGCACATGGAACCCATCAGCTCTGGTTTTGCTGCTCACAGGGGCAGGAACAGGACACACCTCACCTCTTGGCCACATGGAGATCTAAACAATCATGTATCTATTAATTAATAATAATAATAATGTCAAGGTAGGACTGGACTACTGCTTGGATTATTCAGCAACACCCTCCCAGTGTTACTGTTGCAGTTTCTACAGCAATATTTAAGACAAAAGCAGAGAAAATTAGAGGGAACCACTTCTCAAATTGGCTCTGTTCCCATTACTTGTTGTGGACTTGCCAATTGACATAAAATAAATTTAAATCTTGCTTTAATTCTAAGTCATAGGTATTTGAATTACAGAGGTAATCCTATCCTTTGACATTCCTTCACCGAGCTTTTGATATCACATGTTAAAGAAAGTGAAGTTCTGACCTATTGTGAGCAGTTATGGCTTACTAGGCAGTAAAACCTGTATAGCATGTGGCACTTCAGCAAGTTAGACACTTGAAAATTTTTTCTGGTGCTAAAGCAAGCCCCTGACCACTGCTTAGAAACTGAGTTTTGCCTCATTTAATATCACAATGTAAAATGTTAGATATTTTTTCCTTACTCTTTCTGTACATTCATTATGTCAGTCCTACATAAATACACATAAATACACTTGTGTATTAGAAATGCTAACCCTCATTCACCTCCTTCTCTGAAGCTGCTAGGATATCTATGGAGTCTGAAAATCATAACACAGATTCTAAAATATATTTATATACATATATGGCTAAGGGAAGAGAAGTCTTCTATACAAGTGGATCCCAAACTTTCCCTAAACAATCATCTGCAGCACTTTAAACTTATTTTTAGTATTTTTGTTTGCCATTCTTTCAATGTCAGATAAAAATTCTTTTTTTTTTTTTAACTGAGTCAACTTTGTCAGGTTATCCTTTAAATTTTTACTAAGGTCTCTTGGGTAGAAGCCGTGTGCCAGCTCATTTTGCTGTGATAGCCATGGATTACATTTTGCCCTGCAGGTAGTGCTGTACTGTAAGGATGAAAGATTCAAGAACATGCCCACAAATGCAGGTAACACACACACTCAGCAACTTTTATGTCCAGGTGAAGAACACAAAAATCTGGAGCAAGCCCATTAATTGAGTATTACTGTTTTAAATGCAAGATTCCAGAGAACAAAGAATCATGATTTATTTCACTTGCTGATGCAGTTTTAGGCACAGAAAAACCCTGAAAGAATTGTGGACTATGTATTTCCACAAATTATTTACTGCAGCACACAGGAGTTTCAGTAAACCACTTCAGAGCTGTCTGACACAAGGGTCCTGTTGGTCTGCAGCTACAGAACTCAGTTTTGCTCAGAATAGTAAGTAGAAAACAACACCTTCTTTTCAAGTTGTAACCCTACTTAACTTCAAGCCAAATTAAATTTAATCAGTGCAACCGTGTCAAAAGTTTGTGTGTGTACTTTGATAACATCAGGGCTATATTACATATATTAGAGGTTGTCTCTGCTAGTGACTTCTGTTAAAACAGCTAATTCAGTTGAAAGTCCAAAGAAAAAGCACATCCCTCACCAACATGGCTGTGCTGTAAAGTTTCACAGATGTAAACAGCTACCTTGAAAGAAGAATTCCCAAGAGTAAGCACCACACCTTATGCATTGTAAAGCTTAAGTAAATTTTAGATATAAGTTCTACATTTTCTATTTAAGGTTAGTTTTTATTGTTTACCTTAACCTCCACAGAAAAAGGTGGGACACAAGCATTTTCAGCCCTTCCCACGATGACCTCTTCCAGTGGGTCCCATTCATTGTATGAGCAAACAAGACAGTCCTTGGGCACAGGGCTGGCAGCCTTGTCATCGGCAGCACAGGTGTTCTGCGAGGCCGCAGCTGCCTGGGTGCTCTGGAAAGTTCGCTGCACCCATCCTGTAAAGGCTCCTCGAAGCTTAAAATAAAAATAAGAACGAAAATTATGCTTCCCTTACAAAAGACAAAAAGCCATGGCTTAGCCCACAAATGCCTTAACCCTATAATCCCAAAGCAACGTAAGTTATTTGGAGTATTAACAGAAACACGGCTTGTTACAGCCATTCTAATTTATTCACAGCCTGGCAGATGCTTAAAGGAAATTCTGCCTTTTAAGGTACACTCAGTTGAGAAGGGTAAGAAGATCGGAGCACGGCACTGGCAGACCGGGGCGGGAGGATGCTGGCTGAGCCTCAGCCTCCCGTCCCTTCCCGTCCCGTCCCGGAGCGCCCGGCGAAGGGACCAGCGGGGCACCAACCCTGGAGCCGATGTAATGCGCTGCCTCGGCCCCCCGGCTGCCCCCGCGCAGGCACCGCACTCGCAGCATCGCCGCTGGCCCGACACGACGGCAGGGGACCGGCCGGCCCCGCTTTATGTGCGCCTGGCACGGCCCGGCCCGGCCCGCCCCGAACGGGGGCAGCGCCCGCAGGGCCGGGCGGGGCCGCTCCTGGCTCGGCTCCCCCAGCTCCCAGCCCGGCTGCCCCGTTCCCGGCTCCCCTCCCCGGCTCCCGGCTGCCCGGGCTGCCCCGCCCGCTCCCCAGCCCGGCTGCCCCGCTCCCGGCTCCCCCGGCTGCCCCAGCTCCCTGCCCGGCTGCCCCGCTCCCGGCTCGGCTCCCCCAGCTCCCAGCCCGGCTGCCCCGCTCCCGGCCCGGCTCCGCCGCTCCCGGCCGGGCTCCCCCAGCTCTGCCCGGCTCCCCCAGCTCTGCCCAGCTCGGCTGCCCAGCTCTTGGCACTGCTCCCCCGCTCCCGACCCGGAGCTGACCGACGGCTTCTTCCAACACACCTGGATTTCTTTTCCACGCAGGGCTCTTCAGCAGCAGCCTGGCTTGGAGAAAGTCACGTTTTAAAATGTTTCTCTAAAATGTGTACCGAAGTGCATCGTACGGTTATTTTTAGTCATCGAGTAAGCATATTCTTCATTAAGCCTGTAGTGGACAAATTCAATTTTACCAAAAAATTCCAATATTTCATACGTTGAGAATTCAGATCTTTAGACTACAACCTGAAGAGTCTGTGATTCACCTACAAAATATTTGAATTCTTTAATTACTGAAGAGGTGTTTCAAGAATATCCCAAACAATTTCGAATTCTGGCTTCTCAGAATCCATACTGTGATATGATGAAAAGCCATCCTAAAATTAAAACCTAAACTGCTTAGCTCCTAGTAGACCAGTACATAGGTTTCCCTGCAAAAGCTCTCCATGGTAAAATCAACAAACTTATCTTCAAAAATGCCTCTATCTCAACAGAAACAGTCTACAACAAGAATTATGTTTGCAACCAGCTCTACTCATATTTTGTATATCCCACTTAGCCTATTCTGCATTTTCTCTACTTTGCACATAAGTTCACTTTAAAAAATTTCACTTTGCCATGTAAAAAGCAGACATACCAAAAATCAATCTTATCCAAATTATTCTGTTTAAAGTTGTAAAAAATTCGTATCTTTCTTCCAACATGATTTTTGGTTCTGCCTTTATCATCCATGCAGTGCCTTGCTCAACACTCCTCCAGCCTATGCTCTGCTCTCCAGGGCTCCTACACTGGGGCTTGAACAGACACAATATTTGACATTATTTCTACATGCACAATTGCAGTTAGTGCTGGTGAACTCAGCACACATTTCTATGGCAGGAAAAGGTAAGCATCACTAGTGGTTACATACATTAAAACATAAGCTATGGTCTTAGAATACAGCAAATCAGCCACAGTTTTAACATGCCATAGATACACAAGAAACTGTGTTTTATTCTGCTGGGTAATTATTCATTCAGCAGTTTGTCTTTTTGGCACAGGTAAACACTACACCTTCCCAGGACAAATAAGACAGTACAAGTTCTCCGTGAACTTACACAGTTCTCAGAGAAAAGTTAATTATTTTAATTGGCATAATACCAAGTATGCATTACCCTGTTTCATACAATTGCAGAATTTTCTCATAACTCACTCAGCTTGTTAGAACTCATTTGTAACATAATTACATCAAACACTATTCTTGTACTAAAAAGGACACCAGGATTATTTTTTCAAGTTTTAAAAAGAAATTTTCTTGATATTTTTTAATTCCTAGTTACCATTTTTTGTCATCTAATTAAAAAAAATTTAAAAAACAATGCAAAAACCCCCATGAAGTTTATGCTAGTTCTGTTCAAATTCTTGCTTTTTGATTAAGTTGATTTTGCTAAGGTCACTCTACTCACATTGACCTAAAAAAATTAATGATTGGCTTGTGGCTAAATCCAAAGGTCTTGCTTCCTTTTCTGTCCTTTTCAACTTATCAGCTAGTTTTGGACCTTTGAATCATTCTTTATCAACTCAGTTTACATAGTTTTTCTGACTCTGCACAGCACTTCTTTCCCCACTTACTACATAGGTCTGATGCTTTGTAGAGCCCTCACCATCACTGCAGCAAGTTTTTGCTGCATGCTCTAACATTTTTTTCATTTTTTTTCTGGCTTACATTTGTTCTGCTGAGAATTATTTTTAGTGGAAACATTCTTTCCTCTATCTCATAGGTTTCTCTTTCATTTTTAGGGGTAGCTCCTCAGGGATTCAAGCCAATCTCCACCTACGTAAAATCAAAGCAGATTTTTTTCCTTTTCCTTACTGGCACATTTGCAGTCTGACCATGAAGCCTTCACTCATGGTAAAAAACATTTTTCTCCCAGCCCTTATACTGGTCATCTGACCCACAGGCTGCCCCTAACCATCCACAGTGCACTCTAGAGCTATCACTGCACTTCTGTCCTCACTTGACCATCTTCTGGATCACTGGAAAAAAACCCTCATTTGTGTCCTTAAGCAGTTACTTATTGTTTCTTTGCTTACATCTTTTTATTCCTTAACATCAAATACAGGCATCATCAGTTTGCATTTGTGGTGTGTGTGTCATTCCTTACAGTTCCCCCTGGCATCAAAACCAGAGTCCTCTTGCTTTTTGTATGGTAGGCAGCTCTTTATTCCTCTACTTCTACAACAAGGACTTGATCTAGCAGTGTACATTTTAATAGAGACATAAATCAAGGAGCACAACACCAGTAATGATTATTCAAGTTTAGAGAAAGCCAAGTTCATTCACTCAAATACAAGATGTTTATGAGAACATGTGGTTGTCTAAGCAGACAGGGAGCTTTTCATGTGAAAAATCTTTTTATAAAGATCACATGGTTAGTTTTATTACACAAAATTGCTAGAATGATTGTAACACCTTGAAAGCTCACCTCACTAACCAAAAGCTTGCCAATTATTTTTAAATTATGTGCTGATCTAGTAAAGATACTTCCTTCCTCTGCAAACCTCACCTTTGTATGGAATTTTAACTTGAAACAGAAGAAAGAGCTTCACATTTCTATTGCTGAGATTTGGCCTATGAATATTAATTAGCAAGTTGTGGCTTTTTTTAAAGGGGCTCTATGCATGTTTTTTAATAGGCTATTCATCATTTTTAAATGGCACAAGGGGTCTCGAATGGCTTATGTAAAATCACCTCAAAACACTGTAGTTCCAGCTACTGAAGTGAAACATTCTGGGCCAACAGCACAAGAGAATAAGGTACAAAGTAGTAAAAATCGAGTTTAAAACTAAAGAACTAGAAAAAGCAGCAGGAGACACAGCAGAGAGAAGTCCTCATTGCCACCCTTGGCACCGAAACCAGGGTTACTGAAGTTCAAAGTATAAACTCATCCATGTTTTAGGGCAGTATCTTGTCTTACCTTCACCCATCTTATCTCTAACACATCTCTATTAGAGAAACAGAAGTCTCAATGGATTTTACTGCAGCTTAGACATGAATTTCCACTGAGGTCCTCAATTGTTGTTTTGATTTGTAGTGTTGGTACAGCAACATGTGTGACTTGGGAGACATAATATTAAAGACTAAGGAACAGCTTACCCTTTCTTACCAGGAAAGATTAATTTCTGCTATATTACTGACTTTAAAAATATTGGTAAATCTAGTGTTAGCTGGTTTAACATTTACATCTACCCAACAGTTTTTACATTACTTACAGAAACTTAATCTGCTCAAAAATACAAACATAAGAGACTTCAGTTCCTTCCTTCTACTGCCTTGTCAAGGATACTTCTTGCTAAATTCCAACAGACTATCAGCCCCTGGAAGAGAATTTGGCCCAGCAAATCTTATCTGTTAGCTATCAGAAACAACACAGAAGAATCCAGTATGCTTCTTAGAAAGCAAGTTTCAAACTTCCTGAAGTTCAAAAGTCTGAACTGTTCCAAATGGAAAGAATAAATGCACCTCAAAACAATAAAGCTACTTTTCCCCCCTCCTTTAAGCTTATAATTTTGTAGTTAACTCTGAACTCTAAAAGCAGTCAAAATATTGTTACATACAATATAAACAATTTTTCTAATTTGAAATATCTTTAACTTGTGACTTGTTACAGAGCTAAAGCAGTGTACTATTGTCAAAGTACTTTGAAAGCTATTTCTATTCTAATTTAATAATACAAATCTTGCTTTATCATTCTTCATACTCAAAAGATAAAATTAAATGTATCCAACTAAACAAGCTACATATATAAAATGGCAGGAAATTCTTTCTCCCTACTCCCAGCTTCACCAAACCCTATTTAATGTTTAAACTTCATAATAAACTCTACATAGCTTCTGCCTGTTTATCTTTTATAGCTATTGAAGGCTCCTGTAGTTTTCCCCAAATGCCAGTTCTGGATACTTCTTGGAAGATTTTCTTGTCAGGACATCCTTCCTGTGTGACGTGCTAATGCCAAATTGTCCATCAGACTGGACACTATCTGCTACAACGCAGTTTTGACTACAGGATGAAAAACCCCTGTGAGCACAAGAGCTAAGATGAAACTGATCTCCTATATTTTCATACAATTCATGTGGTAAATGCTAAATCAGAAACATAAACTTTTATTTCCTACATTCACATTTACTGCAATCATAGATGAGAGTTTATAAGAAATCTCCATTATGTGGATACACTGGTATCTAGTAGCTCTGCCCTTTTTGCTAGGGCATTTAAGGGGTCTCTTTATCCCCATCCAGCTAGCTATTATCGTGAAATTCATGGAAACCTAATACCATTGAGACCTATGGCCCTTTCCCAAACGTGCCTGAAAGCAGCCAGCAGGTTCAAGTGGCAGGGAGGGAAGGAGAGAACAGACACATACAGATGCACATACACAACCCATGGCCATGTAACCTCCTGTTCCCGGAAGCAAGGCCAAAACCTTCCTTGTCTTTGAGAAATCAAACCTCCTTTGGTGAAAGAAGATGACTTCTATGGATGTTTTCTACAGAAAACTTAGGTACCAATGGATCAAAATTTTGTAAGCCTGTTGGTATGAGACAATTCTTAGTGCATTTTTCTATTTTATATAAGCAAACATTGCTCTTCATATCTGTTTAAATTTCTTTAGAAAATAACTGCAAAATGCACTCAAAAACATATATAACACATTTCAACATATATAATTCAAAATAATATAGCAATGTTAATATGCATTGCGCTTAATTTCAAGCATGTCTGATAACTTGGGAAATAATTTAACTCCTTTTTTGGGATCCAAGTAGGTGGATACTGAAAGGATATAGAGACATGCAGTTATGTAGCCCCACTCAAAGTAAGGCTCAGTAACTGAGCCAAGGAGACAGTACAGGTAATAGAAGTGCATAAACATGAGGGGCAGGACATCAGCCAGTGAGGAGATAGAAGTTGCAATGAAATGGAAAACACAATGACAGAGCCATGGTGAGATAATTGTTAGACAAAATTTTTGGCTTAAAAATAGTAAAAAACCAGTTTGGGACTTTGAGCAAATAAAATAGTCCTTGTTGACTGAATCCACCTGATTTCAGGAAGATAAGAGTTTCCACTGTCCTTCTGGCCAATTATAAACTATGTTACATCAAAGAAATGACTGACTTAATAATTAATTTCTTTTCCTCCCTGAGTTTGCAGAAATCTACATTCTGATTAGTTGCACTGTATGTGCATGTAAAGATGAGTTTCAGCATACATATAAATACCTGTTTTAATTTTAGATGCCACGTTTCTATTATAGAAAGGTGACAGAGCTGAATGAAGTTCTATGAAGGCAAAGAATTTGGTGGCCATAATCCCTGACATTTTACACTCTGTCATTTCCAGAGGCAGGGCAGTGCTGACTACTGAAACATGCTGGAGGTTCATGCAGCAAGAGGCACATCACTTGGTGGGATGGATTTCCTTCAGCCCAGTATTTCCATGCATACAGTAACACGATCTGCCAACATTTTCTAGGGTCAGTACTGTGACAATACTTTCTCTCAGGGCTGCCAAGTGAACTTCATGGCTTTAGGACATTTGAAATTTCTTTAATCTCAAATTTATGGTAGTGCAATGCAGCCTGTTGTACGTAAGCATTTAAAACTTGAAAACTGCTTCACATCTTTCCTAAAGAATATTTATAGAAATTGTTAATATAGCTTTGCTGTGCCCCTGAAATAACAGCTGCATTCAGTTTTCTGATCACTCACACTAGTTAGAATTGCAGCCATATCACATTATACAAATTCTGCCTCCTTTAACCACTGTGTGAGTAACAGCTGTAAGCAAGCTACTGCTCTCATAATTTGAAGGGGTTTGTTCATGTGAAAGAGGCTGAAGTACCCTTGCACTAAACCTGATGGCAGAGCTTGTCTATTCACTTTGCTGCTGCCCAGGCAATAAGGCTGTGAGAGCAAAGCCTCTTCCTCCACCCCTCTTTCTAGGAAAACACTGCTCTTGGATAAGCACACTCTGTCATTTGATGCTGCTGTTGGCAGCAGCTGTGAACATTGCTCATACTGCACTGCCTTTGCAAAGTTTGCTGAGTATAATCTTGCTTGATGGTAGAATAGAAACAAGGAGGATTTGATTTGAGTGTCTCCTTCAGAGGATTTAATGAATTCACGGAGACTTTTATGCTGAATCTGAGTCAAGCTTAAGTGAGTGGTTAAAAAAAACAACACTGAATTTAGACACATGGATGTCAATTACTCTTCCATCATAAAAAAAAAAATGGCAAAGAAAAAATTTGGTGGAAATTAATACTTTAAAATTCTCAGCTAAGCTTTCTGCTTAATTCTTACCCTTTCTTATCCCCATGGTCACTCCATTTCTTGACAGGTGATTTCTCAGCAGCCAAGAGAGCAAAGAGCTTGCTGTGACTTGGGTACCTGTACTAACCCACCTGACTGAGCTAACTCTGCTGGTGTAGCTCTGGAATGAGCTTCACTGTGTGTCTGTGAGGAACCAACAGAATTTAAAATCTGCTCATGAGATGGAAGCATTTTCTGAACTTCATGAAAGAGAATTGAGAAAGGCTCCTTTAGGAGGTTCTCTATGAGGAGAGGAGATAATTCCTGAGCTTTGACAGCTCTCTCCTCTGATCCTGGAGAGCACATCTGTTCTGATGAATCCCAACCATGTCTATCCAAGAAAGATGAGGATGGGTTCAGTGCCAAGAATTTAGTTACCATCCAGCACCAGGAATCTCTCACATGTCACTGCAGAATAATAAAATTTTGTTCCTAGAACTTAATAGCCATTGCTTCTAACACCTCGGCAACAGAAAGATGAGTCTCACTGTGACTCAGAGAGCTTCACCTAGAATTTCTTTAGCCAGTCATAAAAGAGAGCAAAACCTAAGCTCTCCACTCAATCTAAAATAGTTGAAGAATTTCAACTTCAGTAGCCTAGAAACCACCATGCTGTGAAAGAGTCCATCCTTTGAGCAGTGGGCTAAATGACAGGTCATGATATAGAGTAGCTGAGATCCATAGTTAGTAAATGTTATTTACTAGTCACACACCTCTCATCTTCTGTGGAGTGTAGCAGATTGCCTGTCTCTACTTTTAACACACAAATCTGGACTGTCTATAATATTTTGTCTAATGAGTCATGACGTGTTTATTCCCAGCCATGTTACACCATTTTATCTTTCAAAAGCAATGTCATTAACATAAAGGAACATAAAAGAGCTTGTAACAGAATGCAGCAGAGTAAAGGCACCCTGTGACATCTAAATTTCTAGATTTTAGGAGGGACCTGGGTAATCGACTAGACAAGATTTCCTTGGAAATTCTACTCAGAGGAGTGGCTCACTCCTTTAGAAGGGGACTTTTTTTGAGGTTGGTGATTGCAAAGTATTCCAGTGATGTCAAATCAGCTGCAACTGGACCAGCAAGTCAGCTCCCCTGGCTGACCTGCAAGAAATCCTGATGCATTACAGATTTGTGAGCATCATTCTCAGAAGTGGGGAAAGATATGGAAAAATACCAATAAACTGCTGATGTAAGCACAGCTTCAGTAGTGCCAGAGCATGTATGTACTGACCTTCATCTCCTGAACCTCTGCCAGGCACCAAGGGGGAAAATGGAATGGCTTGAACTCTGCTGTGAGTAGATTCATTGATTCATCTCTGCACAGACTGCAAACCTGGTTCTTACATTTACAACAACTATTTTGGTTAATAGATACTTTACACTCCTTCCCAAGTGGGCAAGGAACAGAAGAAGAATTTCAGATGTAGGTATGCAGGAAAGGGAGATTAAGCTTATTGTTTCCTTATTCCTTCCTTTGTATTAATCCTAGTATTGGTACTAATAGGACTCCTCAATGAGCCAGTTCTACTCAGTGATTCAACAGAGAACTCACCCCAAAAATACAGGTTTTTGCTGGCTTAGTGAGCTGAATCCATCACTAACTGTCAGAAGGGCATCAGAGCTGGAGCAAGGGAGGCAGTGGAACTAGAAAGTCCCATAAGGAGGACAGGGAAACAGAAACCATTTTGGCAGCACCAGTTAATTAGATCAGGTCAACCTGTCTCATCTGATTGAATCCTTAGAGAAAAACTGTGGTAAATCTGTAAATAAACCTTTAATAGAAACTGTAATAGCTATTAATTTAAAAGGTGACAGAAGGACATTTGAAACTGAAAAATGAACCTTGAAGGCTTCAATTCAGCAATCCTGAAAAATACCCAGCTGGGATTTTCCATGGGAATGGTCAGGTGAAACAAACACAAGAACAAACCCAGCTGACCTGTTACACAGGTTCACTGAAGCCACCAGTCTGAGTCCCATCTCTCTGCCATTCATCAGCAATTAGGTAAGTGTTGCTTTGTGCTGTGATTGTTGTCCCTTGAGCTGGCTGGAATGGTGCTTTCTGATTTGAACAGTGAAGGCTCCTGTTACACCATAACAAAACAGAAAGAAGAGGCTGTCTGCACAGAAAATGCTGCAGCCTGGAGCATCCTGTGTCAGCCAGCATGAGTGCTGGGCTTTCCCATGCTCTCTTTCTAAGTGCCTTTCTCTTAATTAACTGTACATTGAGCCTGAATGCAAATTTAACACAAACTTCCAGTTACTTGTTGCCCTCTGGTGGCATCTCGTGGATCACAGCAAGATGTCTTTGCCTCTTGGCAAAACCTGCAAAGCCTTGAGCTGAAAACCTTTGTGAGAAACATGTAGCTGGAGAACAGTGGAAAATGTTTATGTCAAGGAATATCTTAGAAAAACATTGCACATATTGTGCAAAAGCTGGTAAGCAAACCAAGTATTTATGTGTGAAGATTTACAAGTTTTGAAACAAATTAGCCCTGAATAATAAGGCAGATAATGGTCCTTCAAAATGTCACATTCACAATCAACAAACCTGCGGGTTTCAGCTCTCCAGGCTGCTGATTACAACTCCCTACTGAAGTCACAGAACTAATGCCACATCCCATGTTAGAAAGTCAGAGATGTAACTGAAGAAGAAAAGGTTACACAGAAAAACTTCTTTAGAAAACTCATTGAAGGACCATAGCACAAAACAGCTACACACTCTGAGCAGGAAGCCAGAATTAGTTATGGAAGTTCAGCAATACTTTGGAAATACTGTCTGTGACCCTAGATAACAGGGTCTACTAATTTGTCCTACTTTTCCCAGGCAGTTGCCATCACATTTGAAGCTTCCAAAAATCTTCTGTATTGTTTACAGCTGTGCAGCAACTTCTAAAAAATTCCTGTGGCACCAGGACTCTGTTACAGGAGAAGTGTAAAACCCCTCTAATTTATCCAAATGCCAAATGTCTAGTGATAGTCCAAATTTATCCTAGACATAAAGCAGTTGATTTTCTCAGGCTGGCTCCTGGGAGCAGTGTGGGAGAGGGGAGGCAGCCCTGGCTGGGGCCACCGGAATCCCTCGGGCTCAGGTTCCAGCTGCAGGGAGGTGTGAGCAGCTCTGAAGTGCAGGGATCTGCTCCTGCCCACCCTGCTCACACTTCCAGGGCTGGTGCTGCACCTGAGCTGGCCACAGCCCACCAACAGCAAAGGGAATTTATCCTGCAGGGGACAGAAAGTCTGTAGTGAAAAAGTTTCTTGGCAGATCAGTGACCTGAATCTGCTCACCTTGTGCTGGAAAGTATCAGATTTGACATAAAAAGGCAGTAGAAGGCTGAACAAGAGAGAAGGAATTTGTCCCCTTAGTGGCACATAGCAAAATATAAAATGATTTTTTTTTTAAGTAAGAAAGGAAAAGCCATCCTTATGCACAGTAATGGCTGTTTAGAACCAAGAAGTACTGAGCCTTGGTCCCTATGTCCAGTCAGAAGGGTGAAATTCCTGGAGTTTGCTTAAGATTGTCTGAGTAACTAAGGAAATAACTATGCTGAACTCAATAATGCAGTTTTTATATCATTAAAGTAACTTATCTCTATGATAAAATATGGATTTCAAAGTTTATTGAAGGGTTATTTACCTCAGTGAAAGTTTATTGGGGGTTATTTACCTCTAGGGTGCCAGGTCATTAGATATTTGCATAGGCTACACAGTGTGCCACAGGCATCATTAAACAACTTTTCTCGTTGTTTGCTAACTAAATAACAGGGAACATTTGTTACATTTTGCTGAAAATCTAACCATAAAGGAAAGAGGGAAGACCAACAAAAACCTTTCCTAATGAGGTCTGTAATCTCTCATTGCATACTAACATTAACTTTTTTCAAGGAAAACAAAGGAGCTTTTGGCTTGAATTAATCATTCTTTTGCATAGAGGAGCAATGGCAATCCATTACCTGACATTCTGTTACAATGGATAGAGAAAACACCTACCTTGTGTGAGCACTTCAGCTGCACACCAAAAAGGAGCAGTTCTCCAGAAACCTACAGACCTGTGTTTTGGGTAGTGTGAGTTTTGTGAGTTTTGTAGCCAAACTATCCTAACCCAAGCCAGGTGATCCCCAGGTGGAAGTGTTAATGTGAGTGTTTAAAGAGTAATGCACTTAAGCTATTGTTTGCATGGGGTAACTACTCATAGGTGCTTCATAGATGGTTTGGATCACTGCAATTATATCAATTCCTCCTTCATTCCAAAAATATTTTTGCATAAATTGAATGTCACAGCAGTAGAACTGCAGTTAGAATTTAGTAAGGAAAGAGGGATCAATCAGTCTTTGTAGCACCTTATGATAACCGTAAGCCAGGACAGAGAACCAGGTCCACAGTCTCCTTTCAATTTATGCACATTATTTATCTTTGCTTAATGGTTCAGATTTCTTTCTTGAATCACTCCTTGAAACAGTGTTTTGCAATTCCAGCATTCCATGTTCATCTTTGACTTCTACCATCTACTGCATTGCCCTCTGCCCTCTATTTCCTGAAAGACATAGAGCCAACATTCTTATTCTGCATAAGTACACATTCTAGCCTGTTGCTGACAGAAAAGTCTAATCCTTTCAAGGAAGTATTCAAAGTTAAAAAGACAATATATATTTTTAAAGATTCTAAGTGTCTAATAAAATACTATTAAATTACATAATAAAAGAAACAAGTGGAGGAAAGGACAGGAAGCGGGGCAAAAGCCTTTCCATAATTTTCTAAAATTCTATCACACTTTTGTTACTCACTAGCACATTAGATACGTTTACAAATTACAAGTGTCTCAGGGCAGTACTTCCTATTGCTAATTTAAACATCTAAGACTAGGCACAAAGGGACTGCCATCCTCACTGTGTGTTTATTGCTTTATTGTGTAAACAGAAAAATTTAATAGCACTATTAAAAGTGATATGAAACATGGTTATTGATTTTTAGCAGAAATAAAGCGTGAATAAGAGATTGTCTTAATGAAGCAGAACTACTCCAACTCCACCTGCATCTTAGCTGATTTTGTATAAGGACCTAGACATTAACCAGGCTCATTTTTTATATAACCTGGGAATAGTTCTGGATCAGAGGGAAGATCCATCTGTCTGAGTGCACTGCCTTCAAGACAGGGTGACTGCAGGTGTCTGGAAACAGCTACAAGGAAAGCAGTGACCATCTAGAAGTGTTTTCCCAGAATAAAGTCCATCAATCACCATGTTTCCTGGCTCAACTGTACTATTCCTAAATTTAAATTTGTCCTTAATAGATTTTTCTCCCCCAATTTTTTATATACATAAACCACTGGTGTCTTGCAGCAAAACATTTGTTTGTTTGTATAAAGCCCCTTTATTCTATAATGCCCTTTAGTTCTCTGTTATGAGAGAGAAGGAAATATCATTCCTCCTCTCTTTCTTCATGCATTTGGGATTTACAGACCTTAGTAATGCTGAGAAAGGCCACAGGTGCTTTGCAAGGGCAACTGTTTTGTAACATGGTTGCACAAAGCCTCCCTTAGCTGATTAGAACAGGTGGACTGGAAGGGCTGCTGTGTTTAACTCTGGGAAAATTGCCCTGCTGCAGCAAAATCTCTTAGAGGTTATATCCTTCTTTTTGCACAGTTCAAAACTGATGTTGGCATTGACTGCACACACAGATCTTCACATCACTCTAGAGAGTTAAATTCAAGGTCTCAACCCCCCCCTCCAAAAAAAAGAAAAAAAAATGAAAAGAAAAAACCACCACAAAACCAAAACCCAGCAGTGCAAATAGAGATCTGGATTGTTTATCACCTCCTGGGGCCAGCATACTGTGTCAAAGTGGTTCCAGCCTACCAGCTAGAAACTGTCCATTACCAGGACTGGTAAGGTAGAAATTGGCATTTTCTTTACTGTAGTCTACAAAACAGAAGGTTTCATGTTATAGGCCTATAAGATTTATTTGACATTTTAATCTATAAATACATGAGGTTTTCACCAGTAAAAGCACAGGCATTTTCTCAGTGGTCATTGCCACAGCTTACATTTTGAGCAAAAAAACATGTAGTATTGCATGTGAATAAGCAAACTTTGGTTCCCTTTCCAAGGACCAAGCTCTCTTGTTAAACAATGGCCTGCAGAGGACAACAAGGCAGCTGAAGGCCACACTGAATGCTACACTCTGGAAAACTTGGGACACTGTAGAATTTAATTAGTTTTTTGAAGGCACCTTTTTTGAACATCATCATGTCTTCAGGCAGCCTGGAAAGAACTCTGGCATTTGCACGAGGCTCCTTCTTGTCAGTGGCTGCTGCTTTGGGGTTACACTGCTCCAGATTACCAGTCACTGGCACACTGGTGCAGCTAAGGGAACGTGCTGTCTTTTTCTTGCCTTGAACAGATAAATAACTGAATAAAAAAGAGGTTAACTTATGTTTGGTAACATTTTGGACATCTTCTGGAAAACAGTCATCCAGAGGACTCTCTTGACCTTTCACCTGCTGACTAATCACACACTTACTGGGACTTACTGATAATTTCTTAGGCTGTACTACTGTTTTTCTGGAAGGTGTTTTATATTTCCCTCCATCTAAGTAAAGCTGAGGAACATTGCTAATGGCATCAGAAGTAGGCTGAACTATTGTAGTGGGGATTCCTGCCCCATCACCAGAATTGATGCAGTGCAACCCATAATTCTGGCTGATGATTTGGGCTGCAGTGTGTTGAATGATGCTCCAGTCCTGCAGAATATCTTCCCTGGTTGTGAACTGAGATGTCACAGTAAAGCGAATGATGAACTTGTCATGGATGGTTGCTGGAATGAGGAAGAGCCTGCCAGAACTGCTTAGTTCTTTCAGGAGTTTTTCTGTCAGCCAATTGGGACCCTGTTTTAAATAGGAATAATAAAAAATACTATAGTTAGAATTTCCAGTGACATCCAAACATATCTCAGAATTACAATCACAAATTCTTCAATAGAAAGATATTCACAGTTATTAATGTCTGGGGAGAGGTCAGCTGTGGTCAGTTCATTGCAAAAGGATGTGCAAAGGGGCCAATCTTTACCTTTAGGCGAAATACAACCAGCCCAAGATGTCTCTTGGCAGGAATTTCAAAGAGTGGGTCACTTTTAACCAAGGATTCAAAGAATTTGGCTGTTTCAGTACCCTACAATTAAGGGGGGAAAAAAAGTTATCTGTTTGTCACAAACCCGCTTGTAAGATGCTAAACTGGGTGGTTAAAAGGAATTTTTTTCCTTACTAAAACATAGCACTCCAATGCATGAATAACAGCAAACAGAAAAATGGCATCAAAGCTAAGAATTTTAAAGTCTGTCTCTATTTTCCCAAAGCCTTGACAATGAACATGAGTAACTGGCCTATACAGAGGGATTTTCTATAGGAGGTTTGAAAAGAGAATGTGCCTTCTCATATGAGAGTCCTTTTGCAGCAACCATGTGACCCCTCCTATTTACACTCCATCAGAGATTTAAGCCTGTACATTTTCATAGTGGTGGGTTCAGTTATTCATCACAGCCTGCACCAAACAGCTGCCACTTGACCTCAAAGAGAGCTTCTCCAGATTATGGCTCAGTAAAGTGCAGAAGGCAGTGATCAAGTCCCTTTCCATTGTCCAGTGCTGTCAAGAAGGGGACAGGAAATGTTTTGTCTGCACAGTCAATTTTTACAGATTATTTTAGAGTAAAACCAGCAGGCATTTAGAATTCACACAAGCTTTGGGTGTAAGAGGATTCCTGTTACTCATCTCTGCATCTCTGAGTGTACTAATCTCACCCACCAAGAGCTGAACACGCTGGTAACTCACACACCTGTCTGACATGAGCTTGAAGCTTTTTCACCCCAAAGGAACGAAGCACAAACCACAGCTTCAGAGAACGAAATCGACGGCTCAGTGGAATTTGCCAGTGCTGTGAAAACAGAACATCAGTGAGTGCAGAAACAACAGAAAGGAGAGTTCCCCTTCCACTGCTACATCTCCTGCTTCAGACTCAGGTCAGAGACCTCTCTTGAGATAGTGTCATATTACTGAAAATCTGCCAAGCCTAGGAAACAGCCATCAAAGAAACACTGTGTCCCCATATTTTTCAATTATTTGCAAAAGTAAGATTTTAGCTATTCCCCTTAATTTATGGCTTAGATATGCTTAGAATTTTAAATTAATTACCAGCTTATAACAACAACTTTTTGCATTTAAGAGCATAATCAATTTAAGATGTGGCCATTTACACTTTAGGACTGACTATTGCTCGCTTCAGCTCCTGTAATTTCCTGAATGTTTCCCCAAATCAATTATAAAACAGCAAGATTTGATACTGGGGTGGACAGTTCCCGACAAAGTAACACCTACTCCAAGGAAAAGAGTGAGAAAACATGTAAAGGAATATTTCAGGGAAGCTGCACAATCACGTGCAGAATCCAATTTCACCACAAGAGGGACTCAACATCCTTTTTTCCATCCCTCCCTCTCTCCACTCTAGTGAAAAGCACTATTGATTTCAAGAAAACAATTATCTTTTCAGAACTAGGGTGAGATCATAGCAGAAATAATTGGCAGTGAATATTCCTTTGTATTACTGTACTGAAATCTGCTGTAAGATGTATCTGCAGTGAAATGTCTCTTAGCTCTCCTATAAATACCTCAATCTGAAGAAAAAATAATTCATTCTCCTGCTGTTTCAGAGCATGGCTTTTCCATTGCTTACTCCTTTCTCTTTTGTTACATATACAGATACAAGAAATCCAGCCAAAATGGCATCAGTAGGAATTATTTCAGCAACACAATAAACAGAATGACCCTTTGCATTAGAAAGGCAAGGCTGGATCTGCACCTGTGTAAAAATCTTAGGTACTTCAGTCTCAAAGCAATTTTACAATTAATCCTCATAACCAGGGCTTACTGCAAAGTTTTGCTATTTTCTCTGCATTAGGATCTCAGTATAATTTGGCTTACATAGTAAGACCAGCTATAAGCATACTCCAGAATGTGAGAGGAATTCAACAGTCTGAAAATTTTATAGGCAATATAAAATATAAACTTAAATAATAACTTACCATGAAGTCAATTGCAGCTCCTGAATTGGCATGTCTGAGGTAGACAGGGTTAACACTGAAGGTTTGATGCAACTTGTATTTATCTTTAACCCTATGATTGTAGAAAGAAGTAGATTTCGCAAAGTAAGTGCAGAGAAAAACTTTGCAATTTGCATGTTATCCTTTTGGTGCTGTTTGTGTTTTGACTATACTCACCAAAATCCAGTGCAGTCAAAATGGACCATCATCCACTTAGAAGGATTAAAAGTAAAGGAATCTGCATATTCAATTCCATCCAAAAACAATCGAAATTCAGGACATACAAATGCTGTTCCTGCATATGCAGCATCAATGTGAAGCCAGAGTCCCTCAGCATCACCTGTTGGAATTGAGATTGTTGTTATATAAGGGATATAGAGAATTAAAGTGTGTGCTAATCTCTCCCCTCTGCAAACCAGTCGCAGTGTTTTGGAGGAGGCTGACAAGCAATTGACAACCTAGTTTTATTCTAAGGGTGTGAATCCATAATGCTAAAATACAGGATAATGCTGAAACCACGTGGACTCTGTAACAAAATTCACTATTCTACATTTCATGTGACTGAGTCTTTTTAACATTTGATTTCTCTCACCTGCCCTTTCACTAAGTGAAATTCCCCTGTACCCCTCACTTGTACAAAGCCAAAATAAAGACATAGTGGCAAGCAAAAGGGACCCAGGAAATAGAAGCCACATTCTGACCCATAAGAGAAAGCTCCTCTGATCTTCAGCAGATACTGGTCAGAATTTATGCTGGAATAGACTTTGCAACCATGTCAAATTTACCTGTGATACTGATTGATCCAGAGGATGTCCTACCAGAATCTACCTTCAAAACTCCTTTGCTAGATTAAATATTAATGTGTCCATCCTACAACAGTTCCACACAGTCTGTATTTCCTGAATAACCACATTAAAGATTTATCAGTTGGCAAATTTCATCCATCTCGAGTAGAATGTATTTTAGCATCCTAATCTAAATCTTACAGAAATCACTGCAGTCTTGTACTGACTTCAGCCATCCCTCAGACATGTCTGAAACACTCAGCTCTCCTTCATTTTGGTATGAAAAATCTAAGAGTACCTTCTAGATACTAGAGTATCCTCTAGATACTTTCATAGAGCAAAATCAGGGGGAAAAAAGACACTTACAAACCGGTCCCAGTTCTGAGAGATTGTCAAAAGCACAGACACCAGTTGTCCCCAAAGTTGCACAAACCTAGTTAAAAAAAATCTGTTATAATGGATTTGGTTTCTTTTAATACATGGATGCAGCACTTTAAAAGTGGGCAGTTTATTGCAGGCAGTCAAAACATAAAAACTTTTTATTTAATAAAATAGAAATTCTTGTATACATTTGAATCTTCAGCTAATATATTTCAACACAATAAGGAATTTTTTATATGTAATTTCATGTTGACATTAAGAATATAACACTATGTCAATACCCCCAACCAGAAAGTTGAACATACAAAGACTGGCACTAGGCCTTTCTTTCTGTCTTCTGCAATGGCTTTCTTCAAAGTTTCACCTCTGAGGGAAAAGTTCTCATCCACAGGCAGAAATTTTATCTTCACAAGAGAAATCAAGCCAGCTTTTTCTACAGAAGAATGTGCCTTTAAAATAAGAAAAACAGTAAGAACTCAAGCTCTGAGGTTGAACAGCTGTGATAAGTTATGGCTTTATGAAAGACAGTGGTGGCAAGAAATACAGAGATAATAACCTTATTGTAATCCCTGTTAATACAAGTCTGAAAGCATCTTCTTTGTGAGTAACTGTAAGAAACTGTACCCTGTAATGCCAAAGAATGCTTCATTTACTTGGGTACTGGTTTCTAAAATATAATAATAGGCATCCTCATCTTGTGTTTGGAGGGACATTTATCAAAACTCAGCTCTTAAAGGAGCCTCTAGAAATGAATCAACCTCAGTTTATTTCTTCCTCCCTGCCACAAGAAGATAAATCCCCTGAAGTGTGTTTACTTCTGGATAAAGCAAAACACCTTAGAAGATACAGTCCTTTTAGTTAGATTAAGAGAGAATGAGCATGAGTGTCTCTCCTGTGGTAGTTTTCCCAGGGGAATGTAACTGCTGAGTTCAGGAGGCCAAGGACAGAACAAGTTTCCTGGCAAAAGCCAACAGTGGAGCCCACAGCCAGGAGTGGCATTTAGGTAACAGTGCCTTGAGCATGGCTGTCTCTGAGGGGAAGGAGGCTGGGAAGAAACACGAGATGAAGCAGCATGAGCTCAGCACATAGTTCCTGGATCAAGGCTTTGTGAAAAACAGGAAGGAAATGCAGAACTCAGTCATGTGAAACAATCTCTTGAGGACTGCCAAGACCCTAAAAACCTCACCTCACACTGATTCAGTTTCCCTATCTGCAGAAAGCAGCAGCAGGGGAACTGGTCCATGCTTGTGAGGCATTCCTGTGTTGTTGCACAGAAATGTGACTTCACATGGCAAAGGCTGAGTGAGACAACACAAGCAATTTGTCTTCCTTGGAACCATAAGAACCTACTTGATCAGACGCGTAAGCAACGAGGCGAGAATTGAGCGAGGACTCATCGGTGTCTGGCTCAGAAACCTTCAGCTCCAGAATTTTGTTCTTCCTTGCTGCCAGCAGTGCAACCAAGGTTGATTCACTCACAGTGCTCTGCAAAGACATTGCTCTTTTACTGCAACTGCTACTTCATTGCTATTTTGCCAGGGATCTGCTGAAATCAGTGAAGTGCCCAGTGCCCACCACCCCCTCTTTTATTGCTACTCCTGCTTTTCTCTGACGCAGTGGAGAGTCATTAGCTGATGAGCAGCTCTCTGGGCCAGCAACACAAAACAAAGCCCTTTAACTGCTGCATATTTTAACGTGCAGCACTGAGTTCTGGGGAGTAAATAAACCACATTTTCCTTTTGTTCTACAAATAAAACATAGTACTTCCCATGAAACTACAAACATGATCAAAGCCCTTATAATTACAAAGACGCAGCACTGATTCCAGGGAACTCTTGCTTACACCTTCAGAAAGGAGGTAACAGTTCAGGCCTCAACCTTGCACCTCTCAGAGACAAAAAGTAGACATGAGAAAAAGGAAAAGAAACTTCTTGTGTGGATAAGGACTGTGGCAGAAGGATAGTGACAAGGATTCCTTCTCTAATTATGTAAGAATCATTTTAGTGCAAAATTTGTTGATGTGAAAGATCAGAAACAGATTAAAGAAATGAAATCTGATTCATTTATCCTTTAAAAGACCATAAGAATACCTGCTGTTTGTCCATAACACAGCACAAAAAGCAACAGCAGTTTCTATTCTATAATCTACCACATTTAATACTAAAATTTGGGAAAATAATACCAAATTTGGTTTCAGAGCCATATAGAAAATTTTGTTGGTTTTGTCTCTAGGAAAACTATCACCCAGAGAGAAATTCACTTGAAAACAAACGTTGATAAGGCCATCTCTAATCTCCCCTACCTGTAATACTCCTCCACCCACACTGTCAGGATGGTGGTGCAGGAATTTATCTGGAAGGCCCAGCATTTTAGCCAACCAATCCATCACATTCATCTCCAGTTCTGTACAGGCTGGGCTGGAGGCCTAGAAAAAATTGAAAAAGGAGAATCAGGCTGTAATTCACCCTGGGCACTCATCTCTCGTCCCGCTGAGAGCTAAGAGAGGCAACGAGCTAATCTGATACAGCTACATGGAGACCACACCAACCAGTTCCCTACAGGTTTATGAGCATCTACTTTCTTACACAGAGACACATATCTAAAAATCTGGGTAACTTTGGCACTGTGGAAAACACTGGCTTCAGAAACTTCTGTGGTGTGCAGAGTCATAAGCAAATAGTGCTCTGTAGCTGCTGCAGGATGCAAAATACGCAGATATTCTGGCCCAGGATACCAAACAATTATTTTCACAAGAGGAAAAATAGGAAGTGTGTTCTCTCAAAGGCAGGAGAACTGGAATGGAGCCCAATCTAGCCTGCAGTCATGGATGGTGGCTGCTCTATTGCTTACACTGCTTGTGTAAGAGTTTTGGCACTGAGACCAGATGACAAGGAGCAATGCTCAGTGGGATATGCAAAGAATTTGAAAACAGACATTTCTAGTTTATTTTCTTCATTCACCTCTTACTACTAGGTAAAGCTTGTTCTTATATGTTCTTTTGAATTGTTTTTTTTAAGCAACAATTTTCATTTATGCAACAACATACAGTTGATTAAAACAAATAATTATACTGACTCAGACAGCAAGAAAGAATGACTAAGACCTGGTATTGCATATTACACACAGGAGAGGAACGTCTAAAATAGCCCCAAAAAATTTACCCATGTAAATCCCAAGCAGTTAATTGCATCAGCCAACATATCTCCAAGGAGTGAAGGCCAGGAAGTTAGAGCTGGAAAGTAGGCATGCATGTGTGGACTTTGCCAATGGACTACCTAGAACAGAATTATGTAGAAGTTCAGTCTGCAAATGTCACAAAGCTTTCCATGAGATGTAGTGGTTCCTATCTGTTTAAAATGAGAGAAAAGGATTTCAGCAACATAATACGTGCAACTATATATCTGCAGCAGAGAGCTACAGAGATAATATCAACAGGGGAGCAGCACTAGCAGATGATAACACTGCATTATTAATAGATATATTGCAAATAACAGCAAAAGCATTTATCTGAATTAAACAGGCAGACAAAGATTCTGAACAGGAAAGAATGTTGTGCCATGTTTGAAAGACTAAAGTCAGAAAGATTTATCAAAATATTTATCTTTATAAAGGGAATCCTTGAAACAAAGTTGCTCCTTTTGTCAAACAACAAGTTGCCTTTAGCTACACGCAGCAATTTACAACTATATAAACCCTTCTATACACCTGAAGGAGCTGGTGTGTGGGACACCAGCATAACTACATGCAATCTGCTTGCCTCTCCTACACCAGATCAAGTTTCTGCAAACATCTACAAAAAATTGAGAACAGGCTTTGAAAAAGCTTCTTACATAAAACATACAATTTGGTAATATGAATTCTCTCTGCAGAACCTGCAGTATTTATGTACAAGAGAAAGTAGATTTTTACATTCAAAGCACAGGAAACAAGCCTTGTATGAGCATGAATCTAGGCAAGAGTTGTTTCACCTTGCTGTGCCCAGTTTCCACATCTCTGAAATTAAGATTATATGGTACAGCAGGTAGAGACATTGTGAAGCTAATGATTTTCTCACACTGCTGAATTTGTTTCCCTATAATCAAATATGAGTTATATACAAAGTAGTTAAAGAATAAACTCACAATCTAACCCCGAAAATTATAGTTAGGAACACAACTGTGGAGATAACATCTGCAAGATTCATGCTACATTCTTGGGTACTTTACTTATTTAGAACAATGTTCTGCAGAACCTGTGCATTCCAAGGATTTGGTGTTCACCCCAGGTAGTAATGGCTTTTTCCTGCCATGATGATACTTTATGTCTTACCCCTGGCATAATGATCTTCTCTATATCTCCAAAGATGTTGTCCCAGCTGTCTGGGTCCATTGGGGCAGAGTCTGGCAGCTGGGCTCTCATGTAACCTGGCTGTACATCAGGAGTCACCCGTCTCTCTCTCACATTGCTCAGGTACTGGCAAATGTAATCCACCATCTCTTTCCCTGCAAGAGGCAAACCAGTGGTTTCAATTTCAATGATGGAAACACTAACTAGCAGTACAGCAGTCCACACAATCTGTCCTTAGCATTGGACAGAGATTCTAAGAGCATTGGAATACTGCTCCCAGCTTCCCTCCCATACCCTACTTGTCCCATCAAATAATGTTCTAAAACAGGCTCACAGGGTATTTTCAGTGCCATCATTGAATAGTTCAAATGTACCTTTAAAACACAATCATGGAACAAGTACAGTTTGTTTGGTTACTGAAAGGTTAGATTTTCTTGCCTACAAATTAACTGAAACTGCATTTAACAGGTATTAAATTTTCATGTCCTACACTTCCTTGTCATAGCAAACCTGCTTCTGCATCCTCTGAAATCAGCTGCATTGCTCCACACACTTTCTCCACTTTTTAAGGCAATCTCCTGCAGCCCTGGAACCAAAGTTGGCTCTCCATCTCCAGAACTGTCCAAGTACCACTGCAGTCTCAGGGTGTGAAGCCAATGAAACGCTATTATGCACAACCCCTTAGCACACGTTTATTCAGAATTACAGTTTTGCAGCTTTCCCACAGCATCTTAGATGTACGACCAAAAAGGCTGTTACCCACAGACACTAAACCCATTAATTTAAACTCAGCCCTCGGAAGATTTTTGCCCCAGCAGATCCAAGTCTAAAGGCCAAGTGCACATTTAAAGAGGACATAGCCCATCCTAATTTTGGGTATCACTCACAGCCCCACAACAGCTGATCTCCATGAACAGATGTTACCTATTTGCAAAAGGCACGGATCACTCACCTCTCTGTCTGTACTCCTCAGGCTCCATACTGATTCCTTAGGAATGCACCTCTTCAAACCTGGGCCACAACCTTTTGGGAGCTGCGGTCAGTTTGGTCTGGTGCCCTGCCAGCTGCTTCCCCCTTTATAGCTCCCTTTATCTCTCAGACTCACACATTCTGGAAAAGGTTTAACAGGCAGGTCATTGGTGAGTGTTTATCTAACTCCTCCCAGCTGAGGGATTTTACAATCTCTCATGTTCTCATCTGTGCTCTTTTGATGTGTAAGATAGTGTATCACTAAGAGAAGCTGCCTCTGCACTTTCCCATTTTCAATCAATTTTTCAGAAGTCTCACAGTAATCCATGCCATGAATATAAGGCATATTAACATGAGACTTGTGGGAGAGAAAAAGCTCAAGAGCTTTCAAAACCAAATAAAAGCTAGCAGATGTTACACCAGCACACCCAGCCACTGTGCTAGCAGTAGCCATGAAAAAAAGGTACCAGCACAGAACAAATTTGATATGGAGACAGGGACTTTTGCTAAGAATTGTTTTGAGAATGCTTTTTTTTTTTTTCCCAAAAGAGAGTATACCTACATCCCCACAAGTGTTCAGTCCTTATGCTGCCAGTCCATGCTGCTAAAAGTAAAGGCTTCACAGCTATTGCCAGTTCCAGAACTACAATGTGAAGCAGCAGTGATCGATCCTCTGTGGATGCCCTGCCCTTCAGATCAGATCCAGAGCAGGTTACACTAAGCAGGGTGATGTTCCTCCATGGATATCACCCTAGACCACTGAGCTGGGAAAAGGCACCTCTTCCCTCACTGTGCTTTCCTTTCCTCCTGTATGATACGCATAAGCACTGGGATTTGGTCTTGTCTCTCCAGAATTCCTCCAAGTCCTCCACTTAGATCACTCTCAGTTTGAAAGAACAGCCTTATAGATTGCCTCTTGTTCCAGTTTTAGGACCTGAAAACACATCCTGACCTCTCTCTGGCAGCACAGTCTTTGACAATGTTGAGTCCTTATCCATCTTCACTTGCTCTACACTGCACCAGGCAGCCCTGGGAAAAGACAAGAGGTAGGACTTGTGGATTAAGCACCAGAAAGGGAAATTATTTCCCATACAATACATTCTTGCCTGTTTTTGCCATAC
This sequence comes from Emberiza elegans, assembly GCA_024865655.1. Taxonomy (NCBI): domain Eukaryota; kingdom Metazoa; phylum Chordata; class Aves; order Passeriformes; family Fringillidae; genus Emberiza; species Emberiza elegans. The sequence goes on from JALJVW010000398.1 coordinate 10,264,786, forward strand.
CCTCGGCCCCTGCCTGAGGCTGGCACTGCTGGAGACAGAATGCCAGGCTAGACCCTGTGTCTGATACCTCCCAGCAGGAGAGAACTGGCTGCCAGAGCAGCTTTGATTCTCTGCCCCAGGTACTGTAATGCAGCACAACCACTTACATAGTTCTAGAAAGTTTTTACATTAGTTTCACACACACTGCCTACACAACAGCGTGGAACCTTTTCCAGCTTCTGCTGCAAATAGATACTTGAGAAGGAACTGTTTTATAGATATGAGAATGATGCTCTGACACACACATCAGATTAATCTACTGAAATAAAAAAACCCAAATTGATAAAAAGGCATTGAGAAAAGTGCAAAAAACTACTATATGCATATTCATTTGTTCTATCTCATATTGCTCTGGAAACATTAGGAAAAAAGTAACAAGCTGTCAACATGCTTAATAGGAATTTATGAACATCTCTTGGCTGTACTGTAAATGATCCCATAAAGGGGAACAAGCTAAGAAGGGACAGGCATCAAGCACAGGACCAAGTCAAAATGAGCCCAAAGTTCTCAAAAACCCTGATTTTAGCTCATTACAAGTGATTAATTTCTTTGAAATATGTTTCAAAGAAACAGATGGTAGCTAATTACATTTATATTTTTAATTTGGAACAGCAAGTAAGGAACAATATTTTTAACAATGTTTTCAGAGCTAAACTATATAAGAAATATTTCATGTAACATATACCCTACACTTGAGCTCACAGGTGATGGCCTCATTGGGTTGATCTCTTGTGCCGTGCAGAAGAGAACAAACAGCAGGTCCTGTTCAGAACTAAAATAAAATAGCTGATAATGGATTACAGGCAGGGTAAATATTGCTGGTGATAAATAAGGTTTTGTTATAGCTACGCTGCACTCAGAAGGGTTTTGTTAAGGACAACGAGGAATAGAATATTTGCTCACAGGAAACAGAATGAATAGAAAAGGTTCATTTCATTGTTTGCTGCCAACATCTGCTGTCACAACCGTGGGAAACTCTCCACTTGGATGTTGCCACTATCACCACTCAAACAGTGCCACTCTTATCATTATTAAGAAATCACTGAGATTACACTGTTGTTAAATTTGTGGGAAGTGAGGACACAAACATTATTTTCATCACAAAATAATTCACTGCAGCAATGCCTAAGCAGCACATTTCCCTTGGTTAACTGGTTCCTCAATCTGCTAATGACATAATGGATAGTTCCTGAAATAATCCCTAAAATAGAGCAATTTTCAGTTAACCATTGCACAAGGTTTGCTTCAAGTCCTAGTACTAACATGATGATGTCCTTGAAAACAGTTCTTCTAAAACTCATCACCATAGATTTCCCATTTCTATCTTTTGATTATTTTTAGTTTGAATTTGCCAATCAAAATCAAATTTACCAAACATATAACAATACAATTATATTTAGAATTTTTCCTAACTGCCAAATCCATAAACCCAAGTCAGATTTTGACTGTTTTGACAAAGTTTTGTACAATACAATGCAATTCTCTTCCCGTTCCTCCCTCCTACCATTTAAGGCCATTTTATACCCAAAACTGTTTTTTCATGTTTTTCCAGATGTCTAACACAGAACAGCTTTGACCTTCTCATTCACACACAAACCAATTGAACTGATTCTACACTTTATATATGTGGAAAAGATATTTAATTGTAAAATAGAAAAAGTAGGCCAGAGTACAGTTTTAAGGGTAATTCTTCCGTGTACAGTATAGATAAACCAGACTTTTTGCTTAAGTTTATATAAACAATTCCATAAAAGCAGTGAACATGGAACAACAAAGCAAAGCACAGAGAATTTTATCTTACAAAAAACAGATCTGCACAGTAGTTCAAAATTTAATGTAACACAGCACTGAACAATCTTAAGGCAGCTCAGTCTAAGCACAGGACTAGAAGCCAGGAACTCCTGAGATCCATTCCCAGGTGACCACAGGTTCACGTGGTGGTAAGCCAGTCATTTAACTCCCTCATGTTGCACTTAAACCAGTTATAAAATTGAGACAATAACACTCACTTACCTGCCTCAGGCAGAGCAGTAAGGGTTCTTTAAAAGATTTTACAATGCTCTGAAGATGTAACGTGCCATATAAATTTTAAGCATAATAGATCACTGCACAGACACACACAAACACAGTATCACAGTGAGGAACAATGATGCTGGCTAGGAAGAGCATCACTACAACATAAAAAAAATTTACTTGTCCAATTGCGTAATTAAAATGCAAAAGTCCGTTAAAAAAAAAATGTATCACTGAAGTAATTTCAAGGCTATTGGGGAAGAGAGACCAATAGGGATATTCTAAAATAGCTACTATTTGTGTTCCAGTGGAGACATTCCTTTCTATTCATTACTGAACTTTAAAATGTTTGTACAGGAAAATCATAAGACACACAAAGTGAAGTTTCAACGCCTCCACTACCAAATTTTGCCTCTTAATATGTAAAGTAAGATACTTCTTTGTTCTTCTTAATTACAAATTACATTCTTCCAAGAAATATACCATCCACAATAAAACTGGCTGCTAGCTTACTTCAAATGACCTATAGGCTAAACATTTTTCTCATAATTTTTCTCATCTTTGCTGAAAAATACCTATGCAAGATGTATGTGTAGAAATTATAAAAACATGCAGCATATGTACAAACTGAAAAGTTTAAAAAATATTAGCTTCATATACATGTAAATCTACTTGGATATATCTGAAATTAAATATAAAAATTTCACCACCTAAAATAAAAAAAAAAACCAAAAATGGTTTTCAGAGAATCTGAGACAACTACTTAAAGCTGTACAAAGATTTCCATCTGGAAATGTCTTATTCAGAGAAGTTGAGCTGTTATCATGTAGAAATAACTGTTAATTAATTTTGTCACATAATCAAATTTCAAATTGTCAGCTTAAATCAACATCACCCTTAAAACTGTTCTGTTTTTCAGAAGTTAGATTCATACTAAAATCAAAAATTTCACAAAAACATTGGCTTTTCGTGTTTCTGGATCCCTTCAAAAAGATTTATCAACTCATTTTGAAACTGTAAAAAAACCAACTATTTACAGTATTTAATTTTAAATACTTTTCACAATTTCTAAATTCAGAGTTTTTATGTTACAAGAAATCAATCAGAGCTCACGGCTTAAGTCCAGTTATCAACTTGAAGCATCTTCTCTATCATGAAATCCCATGGCTGTACCTATATAGTGTACAGTTCAAGATTGTACTGCAGGTTTTTGAAAGTAACAGGCTTTGCAGTGTGTTCATTTTTTATTAAACAGCTTCTTTATTAGTCTGGAGGCGGTTCATTGCCTCTAACTTCTGCCGATAGGCCTCTGCTTCTTGTTCCTTCTTTAGAAGCTGCTGACGATATTTTTGTGCTTCTCTGTTTGCCTCATCCAGCTGTTTCTGAAGAGTTTCTCTTTCCTATTAGAAACAGAACCAGCAATATTTTGTCAAATAAGTATCAAATACAAGCTAAAATGGCAAATACTTTTTTCCTTTACATGCAGTTCAAGCGTTAGGGTATCATGGAGAAGCTGTTGTTCAGTTCTTACTTGGGCAAACCTGTATGAATGCTGCTGTGCAAATTAAACCCCAATTATCAAGCAGCCAACTCCCCACACAGGGCTGCAAGTGTGGAGATACTAAACCACAGTCTACTGAGCTGCAAAGGTACCATGCAAATCTTCACCAAAAAAGAGCTAAATGAAAAAAGCAGAAGGGTGGTAATTAAATACTAACAGAATATAGGAACATTTCTCCAACCATTCAATCTAACAGGCGTGTCCCTTGCTGTTGTATATCTAATCAGACAGTAAAAATGACAAACTGTTACCTATCAGCCCTCTGCACTGCAGAGTGTCGGCTGCCCATTGACCAAAGCATAAACCTAACTGTTTCCAAACAGGGATTGATACTCTGCAATCCAGAGGTCTAACCACATCCCCAAGGACACTGCATCTTTATGAATTAAGGCAATTAGCCAGATAAGCTTTTTTTCCTTTAAAAGCAGCTAGTAAAGAAATCCTTAAGCAGCTGCAGAAATCCTGCACACAAGTTTGCTGAGGGTGGATATAAAATGATTTCCAAGCAAAATGACAGGGGAAATGCCACATCCTCTGAAGCTGTCTTAGGAACTGAGGAGAACGCATTTCCATCTCCAGTGATGTAGGTACTGTCATTTTGTCTGATTTTCTCTGAGCCCAATTGAAAAAGCAATTTGCTTGGGAAATTGTTTTGATCAAATATTCAATCAAATACCATTTCATTGAAGTGCATCATATTTTTATGAGTAAGGTAGTATTGGATTTAAAAATCATTCTTTCCACTGTAGTTAAGTAGGAACAGTAAGGAACGTTGCCAGAGAAACAAGCCATCTCCCAGAGAAACATCTAATCACAAAACTGAGGTCCAGCGAAAGCAAGTCATCTTTTCACCATACTCCCATCCCAGCAGTTCAGTATCACATTCCCATTTAGTACCTCTAACAGTTGTTAGAAGTTTCAGCCCCCCACACTCCGCTAAGAGCATCCCAAATCCTCTTCTCTGATGCACTCATATATTTTCATGGTCAGAAAAATACAAAAATACTCTGTCTCCCTTCTACTTGCTTCTGTTCTCAGTACTTGTCACAGCCACACTTAGCAGTCACATGTCAGCTGAATGTGCTTAAATACAATGACAGAGGTGGTCAGATCCCTGCTAACAGCAAAACCAGCAGGTGAAGGAGATTATATATATATATATAAAGAGACTAGCTAGAACACAGAACAAACTCCATTAAGTGCAACTTGATTTTCAAATGGGTTTTAAGAGCTTAAGGCAGCAGGCTAGGGTTTGTTTCATTTGGAGCATATGCTGATAAAATGAGAGCTCATCTGATTTTACCTACTTATTTGAAAAGGAAGTTCCAGCTTCCACCTCTGAAAAACTGGATTCTGCTTTTAAGGCAACTTTAAGGATGGTCTGCTCATGTTGCAACTAACCTGGCAGATGCCAAATGAACACCAGAGTCTACACCTCAGAGGATCTGAAACACACCAATGATCCTCCAGCACCAGCCCAGGCAAAAGTTCTGTCTGTAGTATGAGGGGACCAACAGCTTATGTAAAACTGCCTCATGGATTAGAGCTTTGGTGAACAGAGCTACAAGACAATTGCCAGGGAATTAGTCAGAACAGTAGATCCTTCCACATGTGGAAAGCAGCCTTTCCTTTTTGAAGGCTGGGAGGTACTGAGCTGGGCATTATCTATCCCATGAACTGGTCTCATAAAAACCATCAAAACCTAATACTGTCAAGAAGCAAACCTGCTCTATCTGCTGGCCTGCACAGAAATAGGAACTATTGGTAGTTCACTGGCAAGAAGTCCTGGGGTGCACTACAAACAGCAAGGGGCCATCCCCGCTATGGAATGTGTGCAAACATTTGGGGATGGAATCCCTGCTGTGGAGAGGGAGCACACTGCAAACATTTGGGATGGAATCACTGCTGTGGAGAGGGAGCACACTGCAAACATTTGGGGATGGAATCACTGCTGTGGAGAGGGAGCACACTGCAAACATTTGGGGATGGAATCACTGCTGTGGAGAGGGAGCACACTGCAAACATTTGGGGATGGAATCACTGCTGGGGAGAGGGAGCACACTGCAAACATTTGGGGATGGAATCCCTGCTGTAGAGAGGGAGCACACTGCAAACATTTGGGGATGGAATCCCTGCTGTGGAGAGGGAGCACACTGCAAACATTTGGGGATGGAATCCCTGCTGTGGAGAGGGAGCACACTGCAAACATTTGGGGATGGAATCCCTGCTGTGGAGAGGGAGCACACTGCAAACATTTGGGATGGAATCACTGCTGTGGAGAGGGAGCACACTGCAAACATTTGGGGATGGAATCACTGCTGTGGAGAGGGAGCACACTGCAAACATTTGGGGATGGAATCACTGCTGTGGAGAGGGAGCACACTGCAAACATTTGGGGATGGAATCACTGCTGGGGAGAGGGAGCACACTGCAAACATTTGGGGATGGAATCCCTGCTGTAGAGAGGGAGCACACTGCAAACATTTGGGGATGGAATCCCTGCTGTGGAGAGGGAGCACACTGCAAACATTTGGGGATGGAATCCCTGCTGTAGAGAGGGAGCACACTGCAAACATTTGGGGGTGGGGAAGTTCTTGACGCAGAAGAGAGGACTAGAGCTGCATACCCTGAAGTAGTACAGCACATTAAGGAAAGGATAAGAAAAAAATAGAAGAAGGCACGGCCAGAAGATAAAACCAGTATCTACCAGACAGACCAGCAATTCAAAGCACATGGATTAGTCCAGCAGCTAACAGGTGTAGTTTTCAGACTGTCACAGTCCCAACAAATAGAATGAGTTAAGGAGATGAAGCCAACTATTCTGTGTGGCTAGGCAGTGGAAAGAGCCCAATGCTTCTGGAGGAGCAGCACATATCTGCTGTGGACTCAGTGGTCAAAACCGGCTCTCTAACTTTGACATCTAGAATAGAGAGGACTGTATCTCATCTATGAATTTAATCAAACCCAGAAAGCGTTCTTGGGACATTCTTCAGAATACAACCAGAAGTGTTCTAGAGATCTGGAGTCCTTTTATATCATCTACCCAGATAAAAATCAAATTAGAGGATGCTCAGTGCTCTAAAGAAATCTTCCATTTTACCAGGGAATTTTCTTCATACATGTAACTTTTCATTGACAACAGGAATACCTATAACTAAAATAACCAACCATGCTTTCAAACAACACAAAGACACAGGATATGAATCCATGAATATAATTAGTTTACAATTACAATTATTTTTTAGTTTAATCAAATGATTGTCCTGGTTCTAATGCATGTCACCTTTCAAACATGGAACATGGGAGAAATAATCAAATTAAAGAATGAAAATGAAGATCAATATATGTTAATGAATTATGCATGAAAATGAAAAACAGAGTATCTGTGTGACAGGGTTTTTTTGCTGCCATCCCATGTTTAAAATATCAAACTGCTTAGGAAAACTGTTGTCAATCTACAAAATGAGATGAAATGTTTTAACTTAACAGACCCAGAATAGAAAATTTAAAAACACCACTACAGCTTTATTATTCCACAATACTTTGACAGAAAAGTTTGTCACCTCACATGGATGAGAGGATTTTTAACTACAAAAACTTTACAACTACAGTAAACTGTTCACACACTATGAACTTAAAACAGCTGAAAAAAGCATTCAGCCTTGAATCAACCTTTATAATAAAATAAAGGAATGAATTAGAGCAAGGCAAAGAAAACAAACATATGTTTTCTGTATTTCCACATTCTAAAATATTTTTTTTAAATCCTTTAATGAGGGGAAGGATTCCACTCCAGATTTAAATATCTACCACTGTCTGTGACAAAGAAATTTTAAGTGAAACAACTTTGTGTGCACTTCTTAGTAGCAGTATCCACTGCTACTAAAGTAAGGTAGCACCATACCCCTGTGAACAACCACAAGGCCTTCACACAGAGGCAGAGATCTGCATGTGCATTTCCAGTTGTACAGGCAGAGACAAGTCATCAAAATTTCCACTTAAAAGACCAAGCAACTCATCTAAATCAACTTATTTCAATATTTGAGAAATATGTTTAACATATAAAAATAAAACTGGTAATCCCCTTAAAAGAATTATTGGTATTTTTATACCAATTATCTGTAATTAAGAACATGTCAATTTATCCCTTAACCAATCTGGATTTTTTAAAAATTCATTTAACAGAATTACTAAAATACTTAAGGAAATATAATTTCCTTTATGAATAACTCAGGCAGATTTTTAAAAGTGTGAACAAAAGAAATGCTTTTATTTTAACAGTCATACATTTTAAAAATGCAGCAAGAAAATTTCAACTGTCAGGATAATCTGTAATGATCACAAAGCTGCAAAGGCCAAAAGTATTTGATGCAACAACTTAGGGACATGGAAAGTAAATGATGAGAGGTGGTAATTATTGTTATTAGACGTGGATAACATATAGCACATACTGTACAACAAAAAGTATTCAATTAGGCACAATTTGATATGAACAGAAGTTGGAGAATACAACCTTGGATAAATATCATGGAGTTGACAAAATGAGAACTTACAGTCTAGTCAAAGCAGACAGCAATTTTCATAAACTTTTGACCAAAACTGGTCAGCACAGTTAGAAGTAACAGGAAAAGGAATGAGATGGTTGACCTTTTGTGGCTAGTATAAAAAAAGCTACAATTTTAAAATGAACCATTTGTCATATAAAAAGGAAAGAGCTCTCAACATTCTTAGGTCTTTTGCAGTATAGTTTAAAAAAACAGATGGTGCAAAGTTGTGTAGTAACAAACTGCTTCAGAATTTAAAAAAAAGGTGGGGGACACCACACAGATAAAAATTAACAAACACAGAATCTTACTGTTTCACACTTCCATCAACAGTTATCTAGATACCATGAATGGAAAGGAAACATTGCTAAAAATGATCTCACAATCAGAGGCATGTGGCTGTAACAGAAAGATGAGGGTACAGTGCTCGCATTCACTCCTAGCGGAAAGAGTCAAGTCACTCGATAACGTATCAGCACCCAGTTTGAAAAACCAGCTAGTGATCTTCAAGAAAAACAAAAAAAAATGTTCTCATATACCTAAACAAGTGTCACTTTTACATGCATGACCACAGGATCAAGCAAACAGCCCTCCTATTTTCTTTTTACAACAACTCTGTAAAAAATGAATTTCAGTTACAGGAGAGACTGAACAAGTTCAATGTTTCACATACTTCATTCTGTGGTAACACAGAAATTAACCTCCTGAACAATACAAAAACCATAACCAGATCTCAGTCCTGAACACTGTTCAACACAGATCACGTAATATACTCCTTACTTCTATTTCTGCAGACTCCACACGATTTTCAACAATCTCAATGCACTGTCTCTTCACTGGCGGTTCTTCACTTATTACAGTTTCTTCAGCAATGTCTGTTGCTGGAACTGTTAACACTGAAAATGTATTTGTACAAGTAAATACATTTACTTCCAACAATATTTGCACAACATAAAACTTGTATTATTTACATAATTTTATTAACAGCAAAAAATGCAGATACTTTTGCTTGTGAAAACACATCTATACAATAAAGTGCACAATAAGCTCAGTGAAAATCTACTAAAAACTTTAGCTGCTTGTACGCTACTTAAGAACTTTAAAATTCCTCATTATTGAAGCGTACAGTAATTAGCTCTGGAATTTCACTGCCATTTTTCACAGAGTAAACAGACATGGCAGAGAACTGCAGCAGTCACCAGCCTGTCAACTCTAACTTCTGTAGCAGACCATTTATATATTTCTTGAATAAATACTAAATACAAATCTTGCTTTTGTTTTAATACACATTAAGTAATCTAAAAATGCAGTAATTGTTAGCAATGAATAAGAAAATCAGGGTTCTCAGTAAAGTCATACTATAATTCCTCACACAGCCATCTGACAAATAAATTCAACTGTCACCTCAGTTGCTATCTACAGCCACTCACTTGTAATGATAACAATGTGTACTAGCTCAGGCAGCCTGTGAACCAAATAATTTGCCTCCTGTGTACAACTCTTCAAGCTTCACACTGGGAGTCCTCATGAAGAAACCAGAGAAGGGATCATTTTTATCTAAATAGTGCTAGGGGGTCTTTAAAAGAAACCACCCAAAGCATACATATCACAAAACAGGACTTATCACACTAGCATCTTCTACAAAGTACATATGGCCCAAAAAAAAAAAAGATGTGTCACTCTGGCTTCACTGGTTCTGCCAGTGCTGCTCTAAACTTCAGGCATGTAAGAACTGACATTTGTCAGGTCAGTGTGTCAGTGTACTCCATGGAACTTGCACAGATTGCTTCATGCATCACATTTCTAAATCCAAGCCCACAGTACTTCCAGCAATGCAACAATGTAAGAATTAGAAGAAGGTTTTTGTCTTACTCCATCATCTAGTTTCTGTAACAAGTTTGCGAAAATCAAACTTACTGAAGGCAAAGCAATCTTACATGTCCCATGTCTCCTCCATAGTTTAGTAACTCTTCTATTCTCTCTCCTAAAGCAGAGGCTCAGCTGACATGTTAACCCACTGAACTGCAGAGGCTTATGTCTGAGCAGTCTCTAATACAAGAATTCATAGATGTACACAAAATGGTCCAAACTATTTGCACCTAAAAAGTCATTATTATTACTGCAGCTAAAACAGTTCCTCAAGCTGGAATTGTATACACAAGTGTGCACTCACCTTGCTGCCCATCTGGCATGGTCACAATGATGGGCTGCCCTATGCCACTGGTTGGAATGGAATGCAGGTTGCCCAGCTGAATGCCATCTGTAACTATGGTAATGACCTGCTGCCCTCCAGAACTGACCACTTGCTGAATGGCCCCATCCACAGATTCTGCAGTCACAACTTCTTCTGTGGCCACAACTAGCAACAGATTAGTAAAGGAATTAAGTCAATTTATAAATCAAACTTTTATGACTTCAAATGCATTTTGGTACAGCTAAAGACACATTTATTCCATGGCTTTCATAATTTGACTCCCCTGATGAACACTTGACTATGTATTATATTTTAAATAGAGGCTTTTATCAGGCCAACATAAAGGACTCACATTTTGACATTTACATGCAATACCATCCTTGCTCAATACAATAATATTGATATACCCCCTCAAAATTGATGCTTTGGGGTCAGTGTTAACACGTCAGCAAGAACAGCAGCTGCTTTTAACAACACAATGAACTTCTGCATTGTACACAAGCTGGACTAAGTTACACTAATAATAGAATTTGAAAAAAATTAACTTGTAATACTACCTTGAAGCTATTTCTCAACCAATGCTTTTGCCACTGTATGTCAGGACCCAGCTTAGATTTTCTCTACTTAATATAATGGTCTTCAAGATGGTAAGAGACTAAAGGATCCCTAGAGAATCTTAAGTTTTGTCTGTACTCCATGAGTACTTCAAACAACTTTATTTCTTATACAAAGTATGAAATATGACTAAAGGAAAAGTTCTGCAGAGCTGACATTTTTAAACCTTCGAAGAAGCAAGATAAAGCTTAAGAAGTAAAACAAATTTTGTATGTATATAATTTTACAGGTAAAAGTGAAAAATTCCAGCTCAACTATTTCAAATTTCTGATTCAATAATGAGTATAAAGCAGCCAACTCTCACAGTTCTGTATCACTTCGACAAGTCAAGGCAGGACAAGGAAAGCCTGCATTCAGAGCTACAGCACATACCCCAGCTCGCACTGTATGCTGCAAATGGGGTATTGCACTAGCATCCAACAAGATGCTGAGACAGAGAGCAACATCATTGGTACCATGATCAGGGAAACTCAAGAACACTAGCTCTGTATTTTATTTTCAATTTGTCAGGGTAAAAGCAAAGCCTTTGATTTAAATAACAGACATTAGAATGTTCTCTATCTACAGAGATGAAATTAAAACCCTATAGACTGTGTTGTGATGTTCAAGATGACAGAAGGTAGATAAAACTCTGAAGCTTTCATCTTTTAAGTTAATTACAATGTAATATACACAGAAAAATCACTCTGTAATTGAAATAATGACTGCAGACATTGTCTTCTGAAGATCTTTATGTTTAGAGATTACTGTCCTATAATACTGCTTAAATATTCACAGAGTGTTTATTCAGGAAACCAAAACAGCAACTCCCACATGAATACGTGGTGTTGTATTGAACTTGATTTGGGTTCCAAGTACAGCCTCAGCAGTAAGAAAGGCCACTGTCACAAAAAAGTCTAAATTGGAAGTGCCAATACTAGGTGCTGTGGCCAACAGCTCTGATCTTTCAGTGTCAAACTCAGGGTTGGGTTTTAGTTCTGGAAGGAAACATGGCTAGAACTTCTTAAAATCTCGAAAGCAAAGGGAAGATTTTGTCCTAAAAGAAGCTATTCTATATAAAAAGAAAAAATAGCCCCAAAAAATGTTCATTATTCCTTCCTTGCTCTCTTTCCTTATCTATATCCATAGAATCATTATTTACCACACTACTTCATGAGCTGACAGAAACCTGAAGTTATGTACTTCAAATTTATTAAATTAGTTTAAATGACTTAGCTTTCTAACCTGGTGTTTCTGAAGAATTAGACAGTGGAGCTGATGCTTCTGCCAAAGCTGCCAACGTAGCTAATACTGATGTTGATGAATTTCCAAACTGTACAGCAGACACTCCTGTTTCATCTAGAAGGATGAAAAAAAAATTAGCTGATAAATTTAAAACTAGCGAAGTCCATTTTTCTATTTTTATTGCACTGAAACTTCTAGCACACACTCCATTTTCAGCAGCATTCTGCTGAACCAAAGTGCTATTCTGAAGTGAAGTTTGTTAAGCAAATAGAATTTCTGATAATTTATGCCTCGGAAGATTGGGAAGATTGTTGTTTTAGGTATGTACATATTTACAACACACAAAAAACACTGACGAGGGATATGGTAACTCTTCTTACCACTGTTTTTCCTCACACCTTTTCACCAAATGGTGAAAATCAGTGAAAGTATAAAATCCCATAGCTATCCTTTAGGTATCTAAATACCTGTTCTACTGGATGTATTTGCAGAAGATACCAGACCTGTTAGGTTGACCACCCCTCCAGGCCCGATGATGAACTGCGGTGTGGCTGCGTGTATCGTCACAGTGTCCGGACTCTCGGGGTTCGTATTGATTTGGTTCTGCATTGCAATCTGGGGCACAAAGGGAACAACATCATTCCCACTGCAGCTACAAAGGAGCTGCTGACTTGTGGAAGAGCTAGAACTCTTGCATGCTTCACACAAACAAGGAGGAGCTCCCACTGCACTCATGCAATACACATACATCCTGTCCTATCTCCAAGTACATAAGAAACTTTTTTTTTTGGTTCAAATCTAAAGACAGAAAATCTATTGGAGTGAAAGAGTTTAACAACACACCACTACTTCTCCCTACCAGTTATGTAAACAATGAGGACAAGGCTCTTTTGCAGATATGCAAGCTGCCTTATCTGAAAGCGAAGTCTGAAGAACCAAGACTGCTGGGGCAGATACATGTCATGAAAAGCTACTCTGACAGCTTTGCAATTGCCACTAAATGGACGTGGCAGTCTTTTTGTCTTTCTATGAATTATTACTAACTTCTGTTTACTCCACCCTTTCTGCAATGAGGAGTTCAGACATTTAAAAACACAGGGAGGCTACAGATTTATACAGTGGCATAATTTATACAGTGGATATTTTTCATTTGCTTTGCAATCTTTTCTCAGTAAGATTCATCACTTAATTTGCTTTTAACAAAACTATTGAACAGGGAGCACACATTTCCATGGAATTATTTATTAAAATAAATTCTCCAACAATTCAATCTTAGCTTTTCTAATTCTGGAAAAATTGGCATCTCTTCTGTGCTGTCTGAACTTCAACTAGGAAATTAATATCCATATATGAAGCTAACTGAATACTAGGGGATAGTCAGAATATATTCTCAGAGAAGGGAGTTATTTTTTTACACTTCAATTGTAAGGAGTCCACCTATCTCTGTGTATTACATCACTCAAATTTGAGGAAATAAAGAATACTTATCCTTGACTTTATAGGTGGTGAAATTGTTCTTTGACCAAGTAATGTTTACTAACATTAATCTCATTTAATGTAATGAACTAGACTGGAGTGTGGCATTATCAATATATGGTGTCACAGTTGCTACAGTAAAAGCTTAGGTGTAATTAAGTACTTTGCTGCAAGTTCCCTTAACATGAGGAATTAAAAGTTACCTGTAATATTTCTGCAATGTCTTCATTTCCATTGTCTACTGCAATATCTAATGCCGTTTTGCAAAATTTACTCTGAGCATGAACATCTGCTCCATACTTTATCAAGAGTTCTACAACTTCTTGGTGGTGATGTTCAGTAGCCCAGTGAAGTGCAGTCATTTTGAGCATGTCCTTGGCATTGACATCAGCACCATGCTACAAACAAGATCATTGCATAAATTATGTCATTACAAATATCTCAATTAAATAATGCTGGTCACAGAATGAAGCCCTAAATTGTTTTTCTCCATAAGGAATGCCCGGTTATCTTACATTTACATATTTTTTTAAACTAATCTGATCTATCTACCAAATACATTTTTACCTCAAAAGGATTACAGATTCCCTAAAGTACATGTTACTTCTAAAATATATTACTAAAGACAATATCAAATTAGGGAGTACTCCTATTTTGAAACAGCAGTAAATAATTCACCTGAAATCATGATGATTTTAATGCAAAATAAATTACAGCTCAATTGGAAAACAAAGTTCCCAATGCACACAGTTTAACTATTCATGTAATTTCAATGCTGGTTTCATGACTAAAAGCAAATTGCAAGTATCTGATCATAAACCATTGCAATAACCCTACTTCAGACTTATTTCAGCAGTCTGTACCTTAAGTAAGACTTCTACTATGCTGGCATGGCCTTCTGATGCTGCCATATGTAAGGGAGTTCTGTCCACTTTGGTTCTGGCATCCCGACTCACACCTGCTCGCAGCAACACTTCTGTGGTGGAGTAATGTCCATACTGTGCTGCTAGATGAAGTGGAGATGTTCCCAGCTGTAATGAACACAAAACATGCAGATCTAACAGATGGCAGTACAAAGCATTTCTTTTTACTCTGAAGATACCAAACCCAGGTGTCAAGCCACCACTTCAAAACCATTTTCCCTTGTAGTCTCACAGAGAGATGTTGTTGAAGCCTTTACAGAATATGAATGGGGGAGGGAATTTGCTGTTTCTTTCTTTTTACTCTCTTTTTCCTGTCTCTTTGACATGTTAACATTTCAAGGGGTCTAACCTCATTTTTAGTGTTGGTCAACAAGGGCCTTTGGAAGTCAGTTAAGTCCAACCTCCTGCTCAAAAGAGAGTTAATTTGGAAGTTAGGTCACTAAGCAGATTAAGGCTCTTAAGAGCTTGTAAACGACCTAGGAATTTTGGGTACCTGACCTCTCTCTACAACCTAAAAATCAGCACATCCAAAAGACAACTCAGTACCCCTGTATCAGGGAACTCGCAGCTGCACATACTAGGTAGTTAGGACTGTTTTCATAATTCAGACCTCTTACTATACTAAGTGCATGAACACAGTAACTAAGAAGATGATTGCTGCTTTTTCCCATTAACCATTCCAAAGTTCATCTTGAAAGTCACCAGAATAAGCTCATTCACAGTCTGTTACTAAAATCAGTAGGAGGTCATATGAAGAAACAGACATGTTTAATTTTGAATTTGACATTAGATGATATGAATGCAGAATTCCAAGAAGAACTGCAATATAAATGCTGAATTGTAAGAATAGTATTTCTTTCTTCAGATGAGAAAAGGTAAGATTTAGTTTCTCCACTGTAAAAGTTGTAATTACCCAGTCTGTGGTAAAAGGTGCTCCATTTGCCATCAAAATGCGAACTTCATCATCTTGACCTGCTCGTGCAGCTTCTAAAAGTTTCTTTCCCAAATCTACTAGTGACATCTAGTGAAGAACATAAAGGAATATAGAGACAAAACAATAACATTAATGCTATTTTAAATACATACATGCTGCCTTTCTTTTTTTTTAATTATTATTTCTGAACCACTTTGAAAAGTTCAGAAACTGGAGTTGGTATTTTAGCCATGAGAACAAGCTATACTGATTGCAATAAGCAGTTCAAGTTTAGAATTACTTTTGCCAGCCAAACAGAACTCGTACTGGTGCAAAGATTTCAGTATGACAATGCTGTAACCACTGCAGCTGAAAAGTTAAACAAAATTTAAACTGAACTGGATGAACATTTCTTACAGCAGAAGGTGGTTTCAAAGGTCTCACCTGACACTGCAAGCTGCTGCAGCTTGGTCCAGCTTTCAAACAGTTCTACGTCATGGCTGCTGTGTCATGCACCCAAAGGCACCATATCCACTTATCCAAAATGCCTTAAATTTATTTAGGGGGTACCACTATGTAAATGCACTGGGATAGGTGTGAAACACAACACCTTTCTGACATCTTGTCCACCACTATTTTTGTTCACCCTAAAATATAATTTCTGTACCCCCAGATGCAAAATGACACAATAAGCATACTATTGCCCTACATACAATAGATACATGGAATAAAACCTTTGCCTGAAAACAAGTAATACTGTGTGCTTTAACTGTCTACAGTTACTAAAACCATGTGAAGTACAAAGTTTTGAGACCTAACTGAGATACTAGCTGAAAAACCTTCACATCATGATTGGATAACATCCCTTTTACACCAAGGTTCCATATAATACTTGCAATAGTATATGTAGACAAAATACACCTGTTTCTGTTGCATCAAAGATTTGCTAGAAACACAACTTTTTAAACTTGCCCCATTTCATACTTGCTATTAAATTTGTTTGGTAAAAAAAAAATAGAACTAAACCATAACTTATGCTACTAACCAGGAAATACTACTACTAACATTTTAGTGTACCTATAGCTATGTTTTCCCCTTCCAGGATGCTAAAAATGGAATTGCTTTCATCAGTTTAGTTTCCAGTCACAAAGTTAAGCCTGTATTACTAATAACAGCAGTTGTGAGGCCATGCAGCCAATGTCCTACAGAAAGTGAAGATTCTATCAGTCCAGGAAATAAATCCCATTAAACATACAAATCTACCACAAAAACAGTATCTTTAGAAATTTCTCTGCACCTGGCCCAACTGGCACATTGCTCAATGAACTGAAAGCTGTTGACTTGGGAAGAAACTAGAAAGGAGAACAAAATACTGCAAAAGCAGTACTGAACACAGATCAGCAGGGCTGTGAACTAGGGCAGATTACCTCTGTCTGCAGAACTGACTGCAGGCAGCAATATTCCTGTCACCAAAATACTCCATTTATGTCCATCCTTCTGCTACATGTGAACACACTGATTTGTCTGCAGCCAGAAAATGGAAAAGAAGCAGGAAGGTGGCAGGACAGGACAAATACTAACAATGGGAAAAGGAAGGAAAAAGGGAATACAGTCAGATGCAGAGGAAGGGCAACAGCTGTCTCTTTTCCATAAAGGAAAAGAGCAAAAGAGAAAATCTAGGAAAGATCCTAAGAGATGGAATAAGAAAAAATTGGTCATACCTGTTAAAAAGACACTAGAAGTAATAATACCAAACATAAGGCAAGAGATGGCACTTGGCAAGTGCAGCAGTGAAATTAAGGAATATTTAAATGCCTTTTTTCTTTTTCCCCAGTGGGGATCGCAAGTTAAGGAGGAAAAGTACACTCACAGACAGACATCCTTTTTCTGGTGGTCTAATACCACCACATCAAGGCCCTCAGAAGCAAAGGGAAGCTGGAAGGTACTGAGGTTACAACTAGCTCACAACTATCCATTTTCCATTTATTTTTGGTTTAAACAGTAGAGCAAAAGAACTAAAATCTCATTTTGGAATTGCTGAATAATTAAGGCTGAAGGAGGCCTCTCAAGATCACATAGTTCAATATCCCAGTCAGAGCTGGCCCAGGGCTCAGTCCTGTTGAGTTTTGAATGTCTCTCTACGGATGAACATTCTACCACTTCTTCAGCCTCATTCCAGTGTCCAACAACCCCCATGGAGGACCTGCCCTCAGTATATACCCATCTTCCTCCCCTAACCAAAAAGACACTCATGATAACAAGTTACACTTAATGTCTGTTAAACTGAATTAGTCTGTACATTTAACAGCCTATTCAGAACCCACTGCCCATATCTACACACTACTGAAATGAACTGCAAAGCTCTTATGAAAACCCTATGCAGCAAAACTCAAGCCACCCGCCAAAAAAAAAATCAATTATGGTGACCTGCAAAATATCAGTCTCACTCCCAGGAGATGTTAGGGACAAACTTCAGATCAACACCTTTTCAGAGACCTCCCTGAATTCCCTGTGGAGCACAGTCAATGAAAGCACACCAGTTCTCTTCTCAATGCAAAACTAAACAGCTATATACTACACTTGATAAAAAATGTTCTAATCAAGGAAAAGATAACCTTTCATTACTGCATATTCCTTACACTGACCAACACTCTCTTGGTTGATATAAGGTGTTTGTATTTTAAACAAACACAAAGCATCACACAGGATGGTATATGCCTCACAATGTCAAGATTTTACTTCAGTTAAAAGAGAAATGAATCAAGTTTCAGTTCTCATGGGGGACTTGGAAGCATGCTTGGGCCATCTAGTGGAAAAAAAAAAAAAAACTCACAAGATTCCAATTCAACTAAAGTAATAAAAATCCCATTACACATTACTAATGCACTAACAGCAGCAAACAAAGAGGCATTTCCAACAAAACTCATTCACATTTAGTCACTTTTAACCAATGAATACTAGCACTCACAACATTTCTGAAGAGTAGTCAACCCACAGCTGATTTCCACTTGGCAGCCCATTCCAAGGACTGGTACTGTAAGAAACCCCCCAGTGACAACACACCCAACCTCCCATACCCTCATCCACAGCCCTGGGACAGAGTGAGAAGGGTCTGCAGAGTCCCAGCCTCCCATTCCACAAAACCTTCCCAGCTGCTCTCTCAAGATCGCTCAGCAACACCACAGTAGCGCAGTGATACGATCACAAGCAAGATACAATAATACATTTAAAATTGAAATGAGATTGCTATTTCAAAGAGCAGTCTGCTGCTACTCCACAGTGCTAAAATCAACTCTGCTGAACAGTGTTTGAGGGTTCTCTTCACTGTGTCATTTCCATCAAGCTCTGCTAGCATGACAGCTGTGTAACACTTTCCATGAGGACTTTTTTGGAGAACAAAAACATCACTGGCTCTGAAATAAAGACTTGAGACTCTTGGAGTTACTCTTATGGCAATGTGATAATGTTTTCAGACTTCTAAGAGCTCCTACACAAATGTGTGAAGAGAGGGTTTTGTCTACAACTGAGTAAATAGGGGAGAGCTTCTGCTGGGTTTAGACTTCTCTGATTTAATCAACTTGTGAACTTCCACATTACTGCAATGTATTCTGCACAGTCTCATTAGCCAGATGCCACAATTAGCTGGTAACTAAAAATAACATCAAATTATTATTGCTATTTTACTTATGTTCAAAGGAAAATTATTCTATTTTTCCACATCCATCTTAGATTCAGGTTTTTATACACTCTATAAAACTCTGAAGATCACACTGTTACCAGAAGGGTGCAGAACAGCACTCAACAGGAGTTTAGGTGGAATTGTGTGAAATAGGCTCTGTGGGAAGCAAGTGGAGCTAAAAACCTGGCAGCTTGGGATGCCTGGCTACCACACCAGAGTCTACAGGAAACAGAGCAGCAGAGACTGCAGTCCAAATTAAAATCAAGTTTGGCTTAAAATGTTGCAGTGTCTCTCAGAATGGTGTCCTGCCCCCAGGAGCCCAGACCTGCTCCTCTTCTACCACCGCAGTGCTGAGCATCAGCTGGTCAAGATCAACAGGCCCAAACCAGCTGCTGCAGAACATCTGGCAGCATGGAGATAGCCCAGTGTTTGTCCCAAGGTTGTCCCTGAAAGGGGCATCCTTACTCTGGAGGAGCACAGACTGCAGCAGTGCAACTTATCAAAGGTACCTGAATCAATACACGCCGTGTCTCTGATAAGGATTTGAAATCACAAAGTTCCATTAAAGGCTCATTAAACACTTTTCCCTGCTCATGACAGATGGCAGAATTGCACTTAGAAGATGGCTGGAGACCCATCATCTCTCACATCCATTTCATCTGGAAAAGTAACACCCTTTGAGAATGTCTTTTTCTTTCCACTACTTAAAAAAACAATTTAACCTGCTTCCCAGAGCTGACCTTCAAAAATGCTACCACCCTACTGATTTCAACATCTCACAGTATTGCTAGAAATTCAGAATAGCCATTTCCACCTAATTTTATGTGCCTGTCCATACCAAGGTCAGTAATATTCTGAAGTTCAGCATAGAGTAGTTAGCATCTCATGAACAGCTTGGAATCATTTTAACGTACATATCAACTACCAGTGATTATAGCAACTTACATGGATAAACTCAAAAAGTTCCTGTTTCCTACATGAATCAAACATCTTTTGACAATGATTTCACAAACAATACTTCAAATATTAATATAGATATCATAGACTTAGACTATCCACATTAATGTCATGATAGTGCAAATTACACTAATATGTTAATTGCAGTCAGCTTTAATTCCAGTGCTTTCCGCTTTCCTCTGACTGTTGTATTTGTAATTAAATTCTCTCTAGTTTGCTTGAACAGCAACATGACCTTCATGTCAGACATGCATCAGATGAGAAATACCTGATCTGAGAAAAGCAAACATTGTTGAATAGCTTAGTGGCAAAGACAGCCAGGCCTGTTAGTAATGCAGGTCTGTCCTCCTCTCAGGCTCACACATTAACTTAAGCACCAATCAACAATGAACTCAAATAAATAAAAAAAGACTTTTCTACATCTTTTTTTACAAAGGAGACCACAGATTTGGCCATGATCTGTAACATCTAAAGAGTGTTATGCAACAAGGGTGAACCATTGGCACCAAAATTTGGACTGGCACTGCCAACAATCTACAGTTTTCACAAATAAATTTGGCACTAGATACCAAAAAGGTTAATTTGCAGCAGCTGTGATTGACATGAAGAACCCAAGGGCTTGTGATGTAGCCTTTGAACTGTACCACAGCCTTAGGAGAACGTCTCAGGTTGATTAAGCTTGAAAATACCATCAAATCAAAATCATCCACCTCCCACCAACATCCATTTTATCATGAGGAATCTTCCTCGACAGTTTCTGTCTGGCACACAGGCCTAAAAAGAAAATCCAACTATAAAATAATGTGTTTTGAGCAAAGAAAGTAGGTCATGAACAAGAGTCTCTATTTAGAGTATGTTGATCTGCCACATATACTCTTAACCTTACTTACATGGCACAGTTATGTTCTCTTATAAATACTTGTATGCATACAAAACTCAGCTAACTGCACAGTCTTACTAATAATTCAGAAGTAACGAGTAACTTAAAATAGGCTGAAGAACTACAGGGTATGCATTCACAACTCTGAGCACATTTAACTCTACTACGAAGCATTCGCCGTTAAATCAAAGCCACCTTAGCAAGCAGGTTAAAGGAAAATACACAAATGCCTTAAGAACTACCACAGACGACTTCCTACAGGGATTTCACCGACGTGCCACCAGCGTCCCACCAACGGAAACTACTTCGACTATTTGGGGAAATCAGAACAAAAAGACGACAATCCACACTAACACATCGTATCCCACTTTTATGCTCCCATCGTACGCTTTATTTAGAGTCCAAAGCAAGAGTTACAGACTCCGGGTGAGGGGCACTGCGGAGGGGAAACCGCTCCCTTCCCGCCCGAGCCGCCTCTCCCCAGGGCACCTTTGGCGCCAAGCTCGCGCACGCAGCCCCGCCGCCTCAGGAGCCCGGGCCGCGGCCCCGCCGGCCCCCCCGGCCCACGCGGGGCTCGGGACCGTGCCCACGCGGCCCGCACCGCGCTGCCCGGCGGAGAAACCCGCGGGACGAGCCCAGCCCCGCTCTGCCCCTCAGCTCCCGGGTCCCTCGCCGGGCGCGTCGCGCTCGCCCGCCCCCCGCGGGCCGCCCAGGCCGCCGCCGGGGCCCAGCGCGCCGCCCGCGCCCCCCGCGCGGCGGGGTCCCCGGAAGGCCGGCCGGCCGCCCGCTCTCCCCGACAGGAAATCCTGGCTGGGCTGGGCGCTGCGGAGGGAGCCGCGGCGCCGGGTTCCGGGGGAAGTGGAATTATTTTTTACCAGCGAAGAGATCAACTTCCACATCCGGTAACAGGGCCCTATACAAAGGCGCAGACTGACCTGGAAAAGCTTGGCCGGCCCGGGGGGGGTGAGGGAGAGACGGGGCGCGGGGACGGGCCCTTACCGTGCTGCCGGCCCGGCCGCCGCCGCCGCCGCCGCACCGACCCGGGGCTCCGCAGGCCGAGAGCCCCACACGAGAGTCCGCGCCGCGCCCGGCGGAGGGACACGGCGGGCGGAGGGGAGTGGCGCGCCTCCGCGCGGCTCTGCCCCGCCGCGGGCGCACGGGCGGGCGCGAGGCGACGCGGGGCGCCCCGGGCGGACCCGGAGGGGCGCCCGGCACTTACCATGGGCGCGGGAATTACCTTATTAACACAGACATCGAGGGAAAAGGGGCGCGCGGAGGGATACGGCCTCACCGCCGCACAGCGCGCATGCGCGCCGCCGCGGGGAAAGGCGGGGAAGCGCGGGCTGGAGGGGCCCCGCCATGTTCCGTTCCGCTGCCCGCCCGGCGGGGGCAGGGCCGGCCCCGCGCTGTCGGCGGGCCCGGGTGGCCTCCCTAGAGGCAGCTTATGGAATAAGGACAGGGGTCGCTGTACCGGGTTACTTTGTAGCACAGGGTGGTGGAACTTGCGTTTCCCGCCTCGTGGCTCTGCTTGTGCTCCCAGGCGAGCAGCACAAGCTCTCTGAGCTCTCTGCTCCCATGCTCTCTGAGCATGGACTTCGCTGCCTTGCCTGTCTGAGGCAGAGCTTTGGAGATAATCACGGAATCAAATCGGTTGGAGAATGCCTCACAGATCATAAATCCAATGTGTGACCCAACGCCACCGTGTCAGCTTAGAGCAACAGCACTGAGTGCCAGGTCCAGTCTTTCCTTCAGCACCCCCCGGGACCGTGACTCCATCACATCCCTGGGCAGCCCGTTCCAATGTCTAATCACCCTCTCTGTGAAGAAATTTTAAATGTCCAACTTAAATATTCCCTGGTGGAACTCAGAATTATGTCCTCCTGTTCTTGGAGGTTACCTGGGAGAGACCAACTCCCTCCCACATGGCCACAGCCTCGGATCTGGGAGTTGTAGAGAGTGGTAAAGTTACACTGAGCCTCCTCCAGGCTGAACCCCCAGCTCCCTCAGCTGCTCCTCACAGAACTTATGTTCTAGGTCCCTTACCAGCTTCATTGCCTTTCTCTGGACCTGCTCCAGCCCCAAAATGTCCTTAAATTAAGGGTCTAAGAACTGGATTCAGTATTCAAGGTGTGGCATCACCAGTTGCAAATACAGAGGAAACTACACTTTGGGATCATAGAAATAGGACTTGATAGGATGACAGCTCCAAAATAGTCTTCAGTTGTTGCTTCTCTTTCAGAGGGCTCTGACCTTCAGTCCCAGACTGGTACTGAACCTGACAGCCCAGGCCCCGAAACATTTCTCTCCCAGTTTTGTTTCAAGAATGCAAAATGGTTGTGCTCACATTCTCCCCAAAGCTGTTCCAAGTCATACATCTGCTGCTGTGAAGCATGAATCTCATAATTGTCATCCTTCAGGAAAACATGCCAACGACAAAATTCCAGTCTGTTATTTTGGATTATAATACCCACTAGATAATTAAAGGAATACCTGTTATAATGCTGTTTACAGAGCCATTATTATTTGCCTTTTACCTACCTAATGCAGCTTTGTACAAAATACAAATAACATTATTCTAAGCAATGACCATTTCTTCCTGTCACCTGTGGACTGGTTTTTCTGGGCGTGCTCAGCCAGAAGGCGGCACTAGAGAACAAATCCAAGCACCTCGGGGCTGCCACTGGTCACCCAGGGCATGGAAACCTTAAATCCAACCTTCAGCACACCTCTCTTACGTTGTTGACAAGTGTCTGTGTGTCTCAACAAGGATTTAGGATGTCATGTTATGGCTTTCATTTAGGCTGTAGCGGTAGATACAGAAAATGTTACAATGTCCTCACAGGTGTGTGCCAGTAAAACAGGAAGATTGTGGTGTTAGCAGCAGTGCTACAGAAAAGCCAAACTTTCCATATTAATAGCAGTCTTTCATAGAGGTGAACAATGCAGTCTGCATTTAATCCATTAGCACTGTATATCAGTTCATTATTATGATCACAAAAAAATCATGTCTAGTTTTTTTACAGGATTCACCAAAACTCCATTGTAAGAGAGAGAGACATTGGATGTCTGATGTAGGCAAGTCAGAACACCTATCACATCTGTAAAATATGGTTTCTATTTTACCTGGCTTTAGTAGATGTAATTTTATTTTTAGCTAAATAATCTAATACATTCTACTAAAAAGCACACCAATTTCTACTGAAATTATTTTCTTTATTTATTTAATACTGCTACACAAGAACATACGTGCTGATAGGAAAATGTGTTCTAACCTGAGGCAACCACAGCATGTTATAACTTAATCAACATTATTAGCATGTTTTAACAAGTTCTGGAGTGGGGTAAGGCTAATTGCATAGGCAACTCCTCCCCAAACAGTTTTCTATATATGTCTGGGGTGTGCCCATGCAAGTAAAACCAAAGATTGTATCACGCCATTTTTTCATATAAGAGAAACAATAAAGGGGTTCTCTGAGTCCAGTTTGGACAGCAGTGAGTATGAGAGTCAACATTAATTTGTACACATCCCAAGCTCTGGCATCAGTGGACTTACCCCTTCCATCTTGTCATAACTTTTTGGCATCACCCACCCTGGCTAAAACACATAGAGCAGGTCTGAAAAAGGCACTTACAAGAGTGTGGTGTTACTAATATTCAGTTCAGCTTAGAGTTGTTGCAATCTCTTGACTTACTTTGGTATTCATCTTTCTGCACAATAAAGGAAACATATCACTGTTCTCATTTCTCCCAGAACCTTTCACATGCCTGACCACTCACACACACTGCAAAGACAGAGAAATTGTCTGAGCCTTTCATGTGGCCTACCAACTAATGTTACTGTGTTAGGGGCTGTGATATAATTCAGCTTCCTGGGCAAGGAATCAGAAGTATTTTGGAACATGGAGACAAGCATCTCCATGTTTTCTAAACTTCCCTGTTTAGGCTCCAAGATCTCCCTGTTCTCTAAAGTCACTGATGGAAACTGCTCCAGCTCACAAGACATTTCCATTGGCAAAACTGAGTACCAGGTTGAAATGCAGTTGTTGAATCCCCTCACCCTCCAACACAATTAGGGGGGACAGGCCAGGATTGTGGCAGCACAGAGCATCTCCTCTGTTTGTGTAAGATCTCCACGGCACGACCAGCCTCTCCCCTTTTCCCAGCAGGACTGCACCAGCACGTCCACACATACCTGCCATCCCTGAGATACGATGCTTGTAGTAACACAAGATGCACAGAAAACACTGTCATCAACAGAAAATTTGGAGTATCCCTTATCAATCCAGTTTCCTCTAAAGTAAAAATGGTATTTTTATAAATAGAGGTGTCTCGCGTTCCCACACCAGATTGCACTGTGCAGTGACATAACACCCCATACAAACAGCTGGCATGTCCTACAGACTGTGGCAGACCCCAGAGCGCGCTCTTAGTGCCCTGGCCACAGAGACAAATCTCCCGCTGCCGAGACGAGGAGCCGGCTCCGGCGGGGCAGCTGCCCGTGGAGGCCGGCAGGTAACGGCAGGTAACCCGGAGCGCTCTCCAGGGCCGCCGGGTGCTGTTGGGCGAGGTCACCGCGTCTCCCTCCTCTCACACCGCCCCGGAGCCACCCCAGCTCCGAGGCAGCTCCCCGGCGTGGGGGTCTGCGTCCCCCGGCCGCCCCGGCGCTGCCGCGCCCCGCAGGGCCCGCAGGACAGCGGCGGGGCCGCCCCGTACCCGAGCCGGCCCCGCGGCACGGATAGGGCCGTGACAGTCCCCGCCCCGCGGGGAGCGGAGGCCCAGCAGGAGGGAGGGAAGCGGGAGGGAGGGACGCCGCCGAGTTCCGCCCTAGCAGCCATGGCCGCGTAGCGTCTCCTCGGCAGCCGCGCTCGGACATGGGCCTGCCCCGGGCCGGCGGGCGGAGGCAGCGAGTCCCCGCGGCGGTGAGTGCGCGGCCGGAGCGGCTCTGGCCGGCGGGGAGCGAGGCCTGCGTGGCAGAGGGACTCCGGCAGTGACGGGAGGGGCGGGCGCCCTTGGAGGGATCCCCGGGCCCAGCCCCGCCGTGCCGGGGGGAGCGGCCCTCGAGGGGCTGCGGAGGGCAGGGAGCCGGCCTGGGCCGCGCGGGGAGGATCGGGCCTGGCCCGGCGGGGAGCCGGTGCTGTGACCTTGGGCAGCCCGCAGTCTCCCAGCCTTAGCCCGGGCGAGCGAGGAGCAAGCGGGGCCGGCGGAGTCGCCGCCGAGCCCGAGAGCGGCCGGAGGAAGATGGCAGGGAATCGGCGCTTCCCAGAGTGCCGCACTCCTGCGGCCGGCGAGCTGCGGTGTCATGGAGATTGCCACAGCCCGGCCGGGCCGCCGCAGCGCTATTGACCGCCCGCTTAGAAACTTGAAGGAGTTTTCTGCCTCCCTGTCACCTCCCCGGCTTCTTATCACCTCTGCTGTTTGCCTACGCCTTGCAAATGTTCATTTATCTAAATAACAAGTGGAACTATTTGTGGTTTTACTTAGAATAACTTCCAAACTTCCTGCAGAAAATCCAGTGTATTTAAGAAACTTTATAGTGTGGGATGGTTGTCTGTCAAAGGGTTTTCTCACTGCGTGGAGAGAGTCCTTGGGAGGCTTGGCAGTGCAGGCTGGTGCAGATTTCAAGCAGGGTATGTGGCCGAGAGAGACCTGTGATGTGTTATGCTCTGGAACCAGAAGAACAGTGAAAGTTTGGGTACTCTGTGAGCATAATGAACTTGCCATAAGAAGCCCCAGTGGTTACAGTCATCCTATGCACATTAGGTTACAGGATCAAGGTCTGTAGTATTAACAATACCAGAGCCTGGAAGAGAGCTAGAGGACTAACAGGACTAAATATGCTGATTGATTGTGTAGTTCAATCATTGAAAAATTCTCAGTCTCTACACTCAAACTGATAATCCTAAAGGAAACCAGTGTGCAGACAGTACAACTTAATTCTGAGAAGACTGAGTAACTTAATGTTCATGAGAAATCCATTTCTCATTTGCTCAAGTGCTAGAGAGAAAAATAAGTGAATAATACTTTATTACATACCTGATTTGGTGATGCACATTACTTGTGTCAGTATTTCACAATGTGTTAGTGTGTGCACTGCTTGCAGTGTAACTGCTTCAGTGCATTGTTCTTTCTGTAGTCATTCCACTTAAAGCTTACTCATATCCTTAGTAAAACTGGCATGATAATTACATGTTGAAAAACCTGTTACCAACAGGTATGTTTCTCTGTCAGGGTAAAACTATCCATTCTAAGTATGTCAATTGCCTATAATCATACAAGCATGACTTCACTTATATTTTTGGATATTGGCCTTGTTTTCAGCACTCATAGGTATGAAAAAGGAGCCAGAGATAATACTTCAGCTGGGAGTAGAAAAAGGTCTCAGGTTTTGAGTTTGATCTTAATTTTTAAGATAAAAGTTGACAAACCTGAAATAGGTTGTTGCTTCTTCCTCATAGGGTCGACTAATAGTAGATTTAGCTATTACAACTTCTTCAGCCCCTTGTTTCATGGTTTTATGATCCAGTTTTCTTTGATGCTGACTAGTTCCAAACTGCATTGGTGCAACTGGATTTTGCTGGATTACTCCACTGAGACTAGGCCAGTTAGGAATCTGATATCTGCAAAAAAATTGTGTTCAAAATCAGATGGCAATATTTGTCAATGAAGGAGCTGATTTGGACTCTGAAATTACAGTCTTCCCAAAGCTTGCTCAAAAATTAAGGAAATAAACCATGTTCATTTGAGTATGAGAAAAATTAAGGTAATTAATATCTTAAAGTTTAGTAGAAGCTTAAAAAATTTTAAGGGTCCTTACGAGCTAAGACTGAGCAGTCGACAATGGTCACTCTGTAGTAAATAAAATCCAATTGGGGCATTTGTGATGCATAAACCTGAAAATGTTAGTTACAGATCCAAAATTAAGATTCTGCATAGAAAAATATCTTATAAACTGCAACTGAAATCTCATAGCAACTTATCATGTATGCTGTATTTCAATTAGGTATGTGGTTGAGAATTCGATTTTTTAAAAAGTTTAGAAAATGTTACTCCTTATCCATTCTTTCTCATTTCACTGCAGCATATTGTATGAATTGTGGTGCTGTGGGAGATCAAAGGGTAATATCTCATTCATCATCTACTGTGGTTAGAAGCTCATGTTTTAAGAAAGGTATAGAAATTTCTTTTAATCAGAAAATAAAAGTTCAGCAGTGAACTTGCATGGCAGTTTAAAGACCTGCAGTTATAACTTAGTGACCATAGAAAAATGTGGAAAGACAATTTTTGTTTCAGGCCAAAGTCAGATGTGGCTTTTACTTACTAGTTCTGCATTTGTATAGATGATGTTCCAGAAAATCTGCCCTTTTCAAGGTGTGTCAGCAACACTTGAGAATTTACTGCCATCATTAAATGGTTCATCTTCCACATCATCTTGAGCTTTTTTTGCTCATATGCACACAGCACTCTAATGCTATGTGCATATCTTATTCAGACTGCGTGTTTAGTTACAATATTCTGTCAGAACACAACCAAATGCTGCCACTTAAGATTAAGAAAATACTGGTTACATAACAGAGCAAACATTGAAGATATATTTGGAAAGGACTTAAAAGCTTCAAAGGAAAAGTCTATTTACAGTTCCATGGTGAAAAAAAAAACAGGTAAAGACATGCTCTGAGGGTAGAATGAGAGAAGCAATACTAAAATCTTCATAAGAGTGAAGCCTCTCTTTATGAGGTTGCAAAAAGTATGTCTTTGTTTTAGGCTAAAAGGCTTTTGTACTGGAAAGGTCTTCTTTGGGGCAGGGAATGTCTGTTTTGTTTCTACTGCATGCAGTTCCAATGAATTATCTGCCTTGTTTTGAGCTCCTAAGTATCTCCCTGAAGGTTACAATTGAATGAATGACACATCATATACAAAAGACAAGGTTTTAAGATGAGTTAGGTATGGCATATGTTTTTAATTCTATGTATTAAAGATAGTATTTGAGGATTTCAGGACTTACTTTATAGAATTATTTGGAAATTTGTCTACTAAGCGAGGATTTTTAACAAATATTTCAGTTTTAAAAAGCTGATACCTAGTTATCAAGGAAAATAGCAAGTACAGCATCTGTGTTCAAGCAGTAAGTTATTTTGCTAGATATTGTTTAGTGTGACCTTGGCATACCTTAGACCAAAGGTTTGTGTTAACTCAGTGTCTTTGTCTGAGAACCAGTTCCTAGCCCAACAAGAGTCAGCCTGGCAATGCTCTGTGCAGTAATACTTCAGGGACCACAACACCTCTGAGCCTGGGAAGGATCCCATTCCCACCTTAGCCTCTCATTCTTGACTGCACTGCCAGCTGCTGCCCTTGCACAAGCTGTGTAGCCTTTCTGCTTCTTCAGCAGGATGAATTGGCTCAAGAAGAGGTTGGAGAAGTACCAGACCAGCATGAGAAGGAGGGAGGGAAAATTGGGACTGCCTCATTGAGTGGCTACTGATCAATTTGGTCATGTAAAACTTCCCTCTGAGGTCACTGGCTCTTTTTTTTGGTCACACCTGATGCTGATCACATTGAGAGTGAAAAAGAAATGCACTACTTTCATCTTCTCAAAAGCTATGTGGCTTTTCTCTACTAGGAAATAACTTCCTTGCTGGTATCATTTGAGTGTCTGTCCTCTAATGAGTCCCCCTTCATTCCTTCAGTAACACTCACAGTATCTGAATATCTCCCCTCTTGCTTGTGAGGGAGCTCAGTTCCTCCCCTGCCACCCCCAAGGCTAAAATAAAATAGCTCACTGTGTACTAGATGCAAAGAGTTTTAGTTAGACTGTCTGCAGGAGACTTCCTGGACTTCCCTCTCTCAGATAACATGGTGTAACAGTCCCTTGTGACCAAACTCTGCTTAACTACTTCATGCCTGCCTGGAGAGCACTTCCAAATGAAAGCACAAAGGCAGTGGCACCAAGGAGTTGAAGACCTACAGAATGTCCATGATGTTTCAGTAGACTTAATGGTAGCAGCCTCTCTATTCTCAGCTTATCTCTTAGCAAGACATTACAAATAATTTTTCAGAGGGAGTAGTGTGTATTTGCAGAGAGCAGAGGAGTCAGCTATTTTTGATAGTATACTTGCTGGCATTTCAGTAGATAAATTTGCTGGATATGATGATTTTGAACATTCATGAGTCAGCATTTTTTTTCTGTTAGCACAGATATTGCTGGACATTCTTGATCAATTACATGAAGTGATTTCAAATAATTCTGCCACTTTGAAAGATTAATTTATACTCTTAATTGTTCAGACACACTGCTAGCTCACATAAGGTGAGATAAATTAGGTACTAAACCTACACAGGTAACTATAACTACTGTACTAATAGTAATTGGAATATAATTTGGCTCTTCCTACCTTTTTTTCCTCCTCCAGAAAAATATTGGTAGAGACTTCTAAGAAGCTGTAACATCCTAGAAGGGACGTAAGTAACAATATTAACATGCCTGCTGTGGCATCTGTACCTAAGGAGCTCTACCTCTCTACTTCATTGAAAGATCTCAACAAGAAGACAGAAGTAAAACCTGAAAAGACCAGTACAAAAAGGTATCTATGTTATAACTGATTTTGAATTAATACTTAAAATATAAATAGTTCCAGAGTAAATTTGTTGTGGATCTAAATTTCCTTCATTATTTCTGCTAGATACAAAGTCTTCAGTAGTCACAACTGTCACATTGGATATGCTTTCTGCCTTCAGAAGTCACTTGGCATACTGCCAAAGCATGACTTGGACAGAGCACAATGTCCATGAAAATCCACATACTTAGAGGAAAGGCTACATAAATGCAAATCTGTAAAAATGACAAAACCTTTAGCAAGTGTCTGAATGCTTTGCCTCTAGCATTTTTAGACAATCAATGATTTAATTTTGTCTTGCTATAACTTAATTTTTCCTAGAAAGAAAGTTATTCTTAGAAGGGAAGAGTACCTTTTTCCATATCTCACTATGCTATTTAATTATGGAAGATTTTAAATAAGGCTGGTAAACAAACTAGCAAAGATAAACATTATTTGGAGGAACATGATTGCAATTCATATTTAATGAAAGCTTTATATTAAAGTGGTAAAATCAAATGCTTAATATATGGGTGAAATCTGTAAACACTTAAGATGGCATCTTGTAATGAAAAGGTGTTTGAGGACAAATCAACAATTATGTGCTTTACTCCTCTTCTTTGCTTTCAGTTATGTGCAGAGTGCCCTTAAGATTTTCAAGGCAGCAGAGGAAAGCAGACTGGATGGAGATGAAGAAAAAGCTTACATCCTATACATGAAATATGTGGCTGTTTATAACCTTATTAGAAAGAGACCTGATTTTAAGCAGCAGCAGGTATAAAAGCTTTCTGGCTGATCTCTTCTGCATTGGTCAAAATATGAGAAGTACAGAGAATTACACTAATACACATTCAAAGGATCACACTGATATTAAGTAAACTGTCTCATTTATGGTGCTATTTTTTTCTTTCTTGATTTTGAGAAGTCTGGTGTTAATTTTTTTACAGTTTTCTTTTTATGTATGAACTATACAAATTGTCAGATCTGTGAATATTTTTTCATGGAAGGGTATTCCAACTTTTCACCAGTCAGACTTCTTTGGTGAAGTTGCCTTGTCTAGTCTTTAGACTAGACAAGTAAGACTTTAGTAAGTCTTAGACTTAGACTTTAGTCTTACTTACAAGCTCATATTTGAATGGAAAATGCTTTGATTCAAACTAGCTCTTTTTTTTTAGCATTAATATCATTATAATATCAACTGTCCATACATTAGTGACTCTCAACATGCATAGAAGTAGGCAGTTGTTAAACTGTATTTATGTGATGTGATGCTTGTCATTTTAGGATTATTTTCATTCAATTCTGGGACCTACAAATTTAAAAAAAGCTCTTGATGAAGCTGAAATACTATCAGACAGCCTTAAACTCAGGTATGTAATATAGTTGATAGTTCCTTTTACCTCGAGCCTGTATCTGTGCCAAGTGCAGATTTTAATGCTGTTTAGTAGTAAGCAATTGCACTTGAGTAAACCATAGGTACCTGAAACTCTTGAGAGCTTAAATTTATTCCCAGAGGTCTTTTACTAGAGATAATTTTAACTGCCACACACTCCAATAACTTGTTATTTTGTACACTGTCTGCTAATTCCTAGTAACTTTGGTTTGTTGACAGTGTCTCCTAGTTTTGTTAATTGACTAATAAAAAGAAACCACAAGGTCAGAAGTACATATACAGGAGGGATGATCAACAGCAATTTCCTCCACAACCTTTAAATCATAAGGTTATCTGAGCCCAAATACATTAATGAATGTTCCTAATAATCAGATAGGCTAAAAAGTCCCCCTAGTCTGGAAGTAGTTTACACTAAGAAATGCCAGGTTTTGATTCTTTAGCCACTTGCAAATATGTGTATGGAATGCACAGTTCTGCCAGTATGTAAATGAGCAGATGCTAATGGGCTTTTGGGTACCTGATTATCAGCTGACAAGTTACATCTTTGTGCCATAAGCCATGAAATTGTGTTAGTAAGAAGTTGTAAGGTAAGGTCTATCTTTAGTGATATTTAGCACAGTAGTTCCTATTTCCAGCCTTCTCTGCTTCTTGCATCCTTAGCAACTTTCTCTCTCACTCTTTTAACTCTCTCTGCAGCTGGGTACATTTCCCTTTACAAGTGTCTTGTCCCACCCCCCTCCTCCCAAGTATTCTTGTGAAAGTGTATTTTATACCTCCAAAGTGCTAAATCTATACAATTAGTTTGGGTAAACTGCGAGTGTAGTTACATCTGTGTGAAGAGTGACTTCACAAAGATCTCATGATACTATGTATGAAACAATCTTTAGATTTTCTTTCTTTAGGTGAGTCTTAGAATTAAACACAGCTACAAATTCACTCTAAGAGTAAACATTGATAGAATCAGAGAAACCCAAAATGTAGAGACTTGTTTAAGTAACTTGTGTCTTTTTATGAAAGGAACAGACTTTTGGAGTTGATGCAGTAACTTTTAACTACTCTGGCAAAATGTGTAAATATTTAAAGGTAACAGAAATGAAACATGACTCCTGTGTAACTACAGAAGTAGTTTCAAGGAAATTATGTGTATAATTTCTTCCCCAGGCAGTAGGCCAGCAAATAGTTTGAATGTTAATTGTTAACTAAAAGTAGGGGTGATGAAACTTGTATAGGGGCAGGAATGCTTGCATGAATGTCCTACTACGTGCTTCAGAAGTATAAATAGGAAATTGATGGGTAAATATTTCATACTGACCAAATTAAACTAAAATCTGAAATATGCTTCAGTGTCATTAACTACAAGTGGGAACAAAATGCTCAGCTCCAACTTACAATGCCTGTGCCAAATCAAGAAGCCTGTTTAAAAATAAAATTACAGACTTGCTGCCTCCTTCCTCTTAGTGGGCAATTAGTGCAGTAGACCTGGAGGTGGAATTTGAATGATCTAGGTTATTAACATACAGCTGTATTGTCATTGTTATTTTAACCCTCATTACACAACATCTGGTTAAAATGAGCACTTACTAACACAGTTCTGAGTTCATGTTTTAACTTCTTGCTTCAGTCATCCAAATTGTTAGGTCAAACATTCTATTTCTGTTTTATGATACTAGTAACCCTTAAACTACTCAGTTGTATTAAATGTAAGTGAATACTCTTGAACAATGATGTGACTGTACAAAGCTCCAGTGGGTGATCTGAAAACTGTAGTTTGGAGATCACTGGCTTACAATACCATGATTGTCCTTCCAGTGGTGAAAGGCTGGGAGGGTAATTTTCAAATCTGAGGCTTTATGAAAAGGACAGTTGTATGCAAGACCTCATCCCCCAAAACTCCTGAGTGAACACAGTTCTTGCATTGGCTTCCCTGTAGGCCCAGTGTTTGAAACAAGCACCAGGCACACAGGTGAGCACATCAGGGAGTCAACTTACACTCTGGGGGTGATTACTGTATAAGTAGTTCTGATCCAACTTCCCAGAAAACGCAAATTTAGATATCTGAGCTAACTTACTCTTCACTGGCTCCATCGCAAAATGAAATAAAATACCTGGGATGACTGTTGTAATATATTGGAGTTTACTTGTAAGTCACCAGTACCTACAGTTGTCTGTGGAAAGTGAAAAACATTCAGAGATACCATAGCTAAACATGACCCCAGGTTTGAAGAAAAATATAGCTTTACAATCAGTGGCTATGTAATAGGACTCAAACCAAGATTGAACAATAAGAAAACCAACCCAAAAGTGTGAGAAATAAGATCACATAGTTAGGAAACAAAATGGAGTTCATTGGAATACAAAAAACAGCAATACTTTAACTTTTTAAAAATCTAAATCCTTCTTTTAAAGTTTTTGACTGAAGACTTAGTGATTTTGATATTAATAATCCAAGGTTAGCCAAAACCACAATATTGAAAAAAAGGCACTTTTTCCCCCAATAGATATGAGGAAGCTGAAGTTCGGAAAAAACTTGAAGAGAGGGACAGACAAGAGCTGCAGAAAAAGCAAGAACCAAAAGATGATGGAAAGAGCTCAGCCAAAAACTCCTCAGAAAGTGCTGTGGATTCCAAAGGAAAAAGCCAAAGGGTAAGTGAAGATGTTTACAGACTCCAATTCAATCTGAATGTATCGTTTCAGTGTAGAATTTGGTCTCTACTAGTAGCTATTTCCAGTTCAGAATCAAGGTGGGGGTTTTTTGAAGTAATGTACGCTCTCCATAACCCTTCTTTGACATTTCTTTGGAATATGTGAAGTCCTAGTAGCTTCCAAGTCTTGTATAAGATAGACTGAGCTTTATGATTAAGTCAAATTCTGTTTTATGCCAGAATTAGGGCAAGAAACCCAAGATAATGGTGACAAACTGATATTAAGGATAATATGTTTCTATTTTAGGGGAAGGTTGACTTTTTAGCAGTAGTGTGGAAACAATTAACACTTAATTCTCGACAAATACTTCTTGACAAATACTTAAAGAATTTCTTCTAGTAGATGATGGTTTCCTAGGTTATATTGCCTTTCTGTTTTCCGTCTAAGCAGGGCACCTGCCTCGGTATCTTTTGAGTACATTTGTGAGCACATCTTCAGATGCAGCTCCCTTGTGCTGTGTTTGTTCCTGTGGCTTAACTGTCTGACAAGTTTCCTTCAGGATCTGTGAGAGTCATTGTCTGTTGGCCACCTTAGTTATCAGTATTACATGCTAAACTTTTTTTTTCCCCTCATACAGATTAATGGTGAGACAAAGCATTCACTGGAAAGAAAGGATCAGTCTGATAGCCTGAGTGGTAAGAGATGCAGTGCTCGCACAAATGTGAAAAATGTTTCTGTATGACTGTGCACTTATCACCACACAGCTGCAGTCTTTCTCAGGAGTTATTTCACAGTTAAAATATTTTGATGAAATTCTAGTATCCTACATTTCAGTTATAACAAATCAGTAATTCATTAAATTCTGTATTAAAGCCTTCATTACTTCTTATAAACTTAGAGATCTGTAGTTAGTTTTTCAACTGTTCAGTAATGGAAGATGAACTAGTCTTGAAGTGGTCAGGTTAGAA
Source organism: Emberiza elegans (assembly GCA_024865655.1). Taxonomy (NCBI): domain Eukaryota; kingdom Metazoa; phylum Chordata; class Aves; order Passeriformes; family Fringillidae; genus Emberiza; species Emberiza elegans. Next base: position 10,300,398 of record JALJVW010000398.1, read on the forward strand.
AGAAAAACAGCTCTACTGCTGATAGGCAAGGATGAAATATGACAGCTTATTCAATTAAATACAAAATTTTTCCATTCTCCTTACAACCTTTTGCTTTTTGTTCTTGCAATGAATATGTGAAAATGTTCTCTAGAGTTCTTAAGAGGAATATCTGCAGCATGTATTTCACAAATGCTTGCCCATATAGCTTGATTTAAATGAGACCACAATGCATGAAACTTGTTTATCACTGAAATATTCAGTGTTGTCTAATCTAACAGATCAGGTGCTGATCACTACAGCAGTGGTTGCAAAAGGCCCATGTTGTAATGTCTCACCTCCATGACTTTGTGGGACTTCTCAGTTCTGTTTCATCTCTTTGCAGTCTTGATTGCACCAGTCAGATACCACAGCCATTCATAGCTATCTTCATTTATAATGCGGCTTCTTACATGTAATTGCTTCTCTCTTTCAAGGAGCAGTCACGCCTGAGAGACTGTTTGCAATGATGTCAGACAAAAATATTGAATTGCTTATAATGGATGCTCGAAAATCAAAGGATTATCAGGAATCCTGTATTCCAAAATCCATCAGTGTCCCAGAAGAAGCTATCCATCCTGGGTAAGATATGATGTTAAATGAGACTGAAATATTTAATTTTCTAAAAAAGTACATGCCTTTAAAGCTTGTGCACCTAGTGTCAGAATCCCTGCTGTATACCAGTGGGTGAGAGGCATCTGCACAGCTCTGTTCTTGCATGTACTGACTTCAACACAATGCGTATTTATTTTATCCAAGCACATAAACATCTATAGATTATATATTGTTGGACAGAATGTTACTTGTACGTGAATCTTTAAATGCACGTTAATACATTTCAGAGATACTGCTTACCTGATTGAAGCTAGACTCCCAGAGGAGTCTAGGGATTCATGGAAGAGGAGAGGACAGTTCCATTATGTTATACTGCTAGACTGGTTTAGTTCTGCTGAAGACTTAAAGCTGGGAACAACTCTACAGAGCCTGAAAGATGCACTTTTTAAGGTTGGCAAATTTCATCTTTTAATTCATTCATTAATTCATGTTAGTAAATAAGGCCTTGAAGCACTTATATGTATATGAAGACCTTAATGACACTTGGTTGAGTTTTCAAAGCCTGCTTGTTTTGATAGCAGAAGTGTAGTTTTAAGTTTCATACTGTACTCTAGTAGATGACAGTATAATTTATGAAACAGGTAAACAGCAGAATGATTCAACTCCCTCAACAAGCAGCTCATCAACTTAGAGTTCTTTGCTGACAGAGTTATTTGGGAATGTACTTATAGTCCTGTTTCCAGGAGCAGTCACCTTCTCTCCTGTATTAGCAACGGTAATTCCTTATGCCTGGAAACTGGTTGGCCACCTACTTTGCAGTCCTACCAGCCAGGTACTTCCTGCAGTGGAGGGGCTGCAATGAAGGACGCTCCAGAAATATTTTCAGCACAGTTCACTTTTCTGCATTTTTGAATATAACTTTTAGGTAAACATTAATTTAAATTTCAGTTTCGTCAGTGTGGGAAGCTTATAGACTCCACAGTGAGCAGATGCCCAACATTTTCGAGTCAAATTCTCTGTGGCTGTGTTGTCCCTCCTCTGTACAGTGGGGTTTCTTGGGAAAGACGGCAAATCTTTCTGTTACCTTGACATTCAGGACTGGGGTTCAGAGATAGTTCAGCAGTTCTCCTTCTTAATTGCTTTAGAGACTGTTCTCTAGACTGTCTTGTTCATGTACTGAGGACAGCAGGAGGAGGGCAGTCTGAACCCTGAACTCTCAAGGGGTTTCAGAAAGTCAATAAGTCAATGTTATGCTTTCTAAATCACTAATCCCTCAGCAAACATACCAGATAAGAAACCTGAAGCAAATACTGTAATAAAAATACTTTTCTGAGTGGAGGATTGTTATGTGAAGTAGCAGTAAGTGGTTCTTTCTCTACTGGAAATATTCACACCCTGTTGCAGGCAGAGCCAGGAACCAACTGTGCTGGGCATTCTCCAAACACAGAGAGGATCCCTATTTTTGCAACCACTAATTCTTGTTTAAAAATCTCAAAAAACAATCTCTCAATTTAATGTCTAGGCACAGGAATTTAAATAACACTATTAAAAGTTTACTTTCTATTTGAAATCAATTAACTTTAAACTTTTTTTCCATACAGTGGGAAAGCAAAACCATCCTGCAGAATGAACCTTTAATTCTAGAGGGAGGTTATGAAAACTGGCTCCTTTGTTTTCCCCAGTATACAACAAATGCTAGAGTAACTCCACCCCAGCATGGCAGGACTGAAGCAGTGACTGTTTCTTGTAAGTATAGAGGATAACACCCCACCAAGCATTTGTACTTACTGGATGAGTCTTTCATTCTTTCAGGTGTTTTTAGGAAAGTCTTGCTATGGCTAAAAGCTAAACTTCGGGTTGGAATAGGGGGTTTGTTTTGCTTTTGTGGTTTTGTTTTGAGAATTCTCTTATGGTTCCCTCCTGTCCTCACTCCTACAGTGGATTTTACATATCCATCTCTGGAAGAGCCAGCTCCTGTGCTACCTGTTGTTGCTGAAAATGAAGAAATGGGAGATAATTTGGAAGAGAGACTAAAATCACTTAACAGACCAAACATACAAGATGCTGCTGTTCCAAAATCTGACAGTTCCTTTGTAGTTAATCCCATGTCAGTTACAAGAAGTATCCCTGAGGTAAGCTTTTTGACCTGTTCCTTTTTTTCAGTTAGTATATGGTTAATGTGTTAGAGACCCACCACACCCAGAACTCTAAATCCTCAAGTAAACATACTCAATACATTTGTTTAAGCCTTGTACATGAGTATATTGCTACAGAGATGCTTGGTGGTCTGTGACGCTGTAGTAACTGATCTACAGAATTATATGAAACTAAATACACTCAACAGAACAGCAGAACTTTTAATAAATGTTTTTACCGTGAGCATGTGAGAAATTCAAGGTCAGCAATTGATCTCTTATTCAGAAAGTTTATAAGTAACCTTTCTACTTAAAGCAAGTTAGGATGAAATACAAAGAGGACAGTTAAGCCACGGTTTACCGTAGCTGTTTCACAGGTCGGATTTCCAGCCACTGTATCTTCATTCAAATAATAAAACATTTAAGGTATTTTGTCACTCTGGGCCCAGTAGTCAAAGTATAGGAATTTGTTTCTTCCTTTCATGTGAATAAGACTTTATAAAAACACCTTTGTAGAGTTCTTACACTAAAATAATACTTACCTTTGTAGACATGGCTAAAAGCTCTTCACTTTCTACATGCAGCCTTTAATACAGATCTCATTTAAGAGACCCTATACTGTAAAATTTAGAGACCTTATTTTTGTTTGGCCCTGATCCAGATGAGCTTTTATTTCTTCAGACCACTCACTCCAGCCTCAAAAACAACCTACTGGCAACAGCTCTGCATAATCCATTCTTAAATAACCCTTCCCATCAAGCAGATCTGCCTTGAACGTGTGCTTTGTCACATGATGGAGAGGCCAAGCCCAAATTAGGCTGCCTGATTGCCCTAAAATGTTAACCTTTAAAAGCTCAAAAATAGAGGGTTGTGGTAATCAGTCCTAATGCTGTCCTTATGGTTCTTTAAGACTTGTTTATTAGTTCACACCTGGAATGAATACCTAATTTTACTAACTAGCATTTTGATTGAGATTTAATAAAATTGAAAGATATCTATCTCTAGCAGAAGTCAACTTGATATAATCTTTATTCTCTTACAAATCTCACTTAGGAAGAGCTTAGCAAAGAGAGTAGTGGTAGCTGTAGTGAATTGTTCTGCACTCTGTTCTGCACCTGTGTTACAGGTGGATCGTTCTAAAAAGCCTTCACTAAAAATCCATGGTGATAACAGAGCAAAACCTGCAAGTACAATCAGTGACAGCCAGTCTGGTGAGAGTGGAAGAATAGTTCCAGACCGCTCCACAAAGCCCGTGCATGATGGAAGGAACACTCTGACAGAAGAAGAAAAAAGTCGGGTCCATGCAGAAACTGCTGCTCTGTTAGAGAAAAACAGACGGGAAAAGGAACTGCGGGAGAGGCAGCAGCAGGAACAGAGAGACAGGCTCAAGAGAGAAAAAGAAGAACAAGAACGAAAAGAAAAAGAACAAGAACAAAAGGCAAAAGAGGAACAGAAGGAAAAGGAACACAAAGAAAAACTGCAACAATCAAAAGAGGACAGAGATCAGAAGGAGAGGGATGAACAAATAAAAAGAGAACAGGAGGAAAAGGAACAAGAAAGAGCACACAGAGAAGCAACAGAAGCAAAAAAACAAAATAAAAATGAACCAGAAAATACTGGTGCAAAAAGGATTGAGATTGACAAAATATCCGTGGAAGAAAGAGAAAAGGGAACTCGAACACCAGAAACACAGAAACGGGCACTGGGTGATGCATCTCAGACCTTTGTGACTGTTCCAGGCAAGGTTAGTGAAAAAAAAAATCATCATCAAATGTGAAGTAGTTATGCACTTAAATCATTCTGAATAGTCCAGTTTTACTCTAGCAATTTGAAATACATAATTGGATGTGTATTTAGACCACATTTTACTTAAAAGTAGAGGAGAGAGTAAAACCAAGACACAAATAGATTTTTTTTCCCAAGACAAGCTTGTTTCTTTCTTGTAGTTGGGCAGCATGTAATCCCCACGGGATAACAAAACTTCCCACTCACATGGAGCTAGAAGGGATGATGGTTCATAGACTGCAACCCTCTGTTTCAAAAATAGAAGCCTGGTGGTATTTAATCTCTTGTGCCAGCTTGGTCCTGTATGTGGTGTTAAGGACACAATGTTGTCATAAGGAACCCTTTAGTGCCCCCAGGTGTAGAAACACTGACAGAACAGGATTTTGTTACCTGGCACAGGAAGAAAAGCAGCATCCTCATCTAGGATTTTTGCTGAAAACAGCCCAGTTCCAAACCTTGGGGGGAAAGGAGGAGTGTCACTGTTCTTTCTTTCCTCATTCTTGAAAAAAACTGCAAAATTTCTCAATGTACAAATCTTCTGATCATTGAGCAGGAGCCACTTGCAAGTTGACAATGGAACAGATGTCTTTAAAACGACTTCTCAAGAACTTGAATAAGGATATTTTTCTCTGCTTTTGTAATTGCAGTTGTGATTTGATCATATTCTGATGTTTATTTAATCCAAATGCACAGGAAAGCAAAAATAAATCTTTCTGTGCAAATTTCGCACAGTCGTTCATGAGCTTTTGACTGACAGAGAAACATCACATAATCCCAAAATGATGGCTGTGATCAACCAAATTCATGTTGGCTTCATAGTTTGCCTTTTCCATGGAGAGGTATAAGTGAGGAGTAAAAGGGAAAAAGCCTGAAGTTTAACAGCAAACTATAAACCCCACAGCTTTTAGAGTGAAAAGTAACATAGGTGGAACTTCTTCACATTATTTCTGAGCTGTTGAAACTACAGAACAAACAGTAATGCAACATTCAGTTTCAAAAAGTATTCCAGTGAATTGCCTAGAGTATTTAGAAGGAATAAAAATTACCTGCTTTAACCACTTTGTTGTGGTACGTGCATTTAACAACCAAAAAAGAAAGTATAACTCTGCTTTATCAGCATTCTTTACTGACATGCCAGATGAAAATTGAAGCCTTCTTTCAAAATCTTTTGCAGCAAATGGGGGTTAAAGGACAACCAGACAGTGAAGCTCAAAAGCCAGGACCCCTTAGAGAGGATTCTGAACAAGATACTGAAAGACTTAAAGTAAATACAAATGTATTGTATGTAGTCAAAATAATCAAGCACAGATGCTTTGTGATTATTACATTATGTTAAACTCCATTTCATTTCAATTTTTAAAGTCATCATCTTAAGAAAAGACTATGCCATGTTCACAGGGTTCATTTGCTTTTTTCATTTCTCATATTCATATGAAAAATACTTAAAACTTCCATTAGTAGTCTTGATGTATTTCTGGTGGCACTAACAAACATTCTCCATGCATTTGTCATCTCATGCATACACCTTCAAGTGCTACTTTAAGAGGGAAAAAAGCTCAGCCTTATGTGTTTAACAGAAGGACATACTCCTACTATTTCCTGATTCTTCAGGGAAAAAATTGAGTTTTGTGACTTTCATGGGACTAAATGGTTGGTTTGTTTCTTGTTTTTTAGGAATGTGTCAGCAAACATTTTGTTTAGATTCCAATGTTTTTTGTTTAGATTGAGCAATAGAAAATACTAAATTACCATTACAATACATTTTATTTCTATCTATAATCAAGGGTTTATTGTACTGTTTGCACTGAATCATGTAACTCCTTATAGAAGTCACAGGCAGCTTGTTGCTCTGCATAGGGAACTGTACATACCTTACTTTTCTCTTTGTTTATTAGTCCCAGCGGGAGCCATTAATGAGAGCACGAAGTGAGGAGATGGGAAGGATAGTCCCAGGGCTGCCTGCAGGTTGGGTAAAGGTAACTCCTCTTCCGAAATGAAAATCAAACTGTTCTGTGTGTTTTGTCCTGTATTTCAGTTGTGTCTTACTTCTAAGTTAGATCTTGTTTCGTTTTTTTTTAATCCCCTTTAACTTACACACGGTTACTTTCTGAATTTTAATATTATTTGTAATCAAACTAGGGCAGTTAATCTGCTATTCCTGGTTTTTGCTGTTTAATAGGCATTTTGATGAAAATTCCCCTTCTACTAAATTTAATCCATTGAATGTTGAGGCCAGTCACAACTTAATATCCCAATGTCTGAAAAACTCCTGCTGTTCTTACAGCACTTTATTCATAGGTAAGTTAATGATGGATTTTCACTTGGGTTTGAAACTATTTGGTTTTTTTCCTCCAAGTTCCTGGATGACATCACTGGAACCTATCGTTACTATCACTCACCAACAAACACTGTTCAGATGTACCCACCAGAAATGGCTCCTGCAGCCACTCCTCCATCAACCCCTCCCACCCGGAAAGCCAAGGCAAAGGTGGCAGCTGAGCGGGAGAGGGAACACTCCAAGCTCAAGCGCTCCTACTCCTCCCCAGATATCACCCAAGCCATCCAGGAGGAAGACAAGAAAAGAATTCCTGTCACTCCTGCAGTCAATCGTGACAATAAGTATGTTTGTTTGGTAACTTAGATCACAACTTGGGCAGTATGACAGCACAAAGGACTTCCTTTGTGTTTAAGCAACTGGAATTCATTACTGTTTTCTAAGTGGGTTTGAAAGGATGCATGAGTAATAGATTGAAATTTCATTGCTTAGAAGTTCAATGTATAGAGCAGTTCTCTTTGAGAAATCAATATCATAGTTATGTATTAGCAGGAATTTCAGAGGTCACAGTCTATTAATTGGATGACAGTTGCTTTTTAAGTTCCATTATTTGTGTTAACATACTAAAAGTCTATCTTCTGACAGTTTGTGAAATGCCAGTTTTCACATTTTAAACTGTATTAAACAGCTAATTCTTCATCTGTGAATTAAAGAAATAAAGGAAAAAAATATATAAGTCTCACAGCTGATGGTGCCTAAAACTCAGCCTCATTATAGGCCAGTGTATATGGATTTCTCACTGTTGCTTTGGCTGGTTTTGAATACCCTGAATGATGGTATTTGGTGCCAGGATGGTCCAATCCCTGTGGGTGGTGGGGTGAGGTGTGGTGTCTGTTGGTTTATATGCACAACTTTGTCAAGTCTGGGACTCCTAAAAATATTTTTTTCCTTATAGACCTGCCTGTTACACTAAAGCAGAAATTTCCAGGCTCTCTGCATCGCAGATTCGCAATCTCAATCCTGTGTTTGGGGGATCGGGACCAGCTCTGACAGGACTTCGTAATCTAGGGAACACTTGCTACATGAATTCCATATTACAGTGTCTGTGCAATGCACCTCACCTGGCTGAGTATTTCAACAGAAACTTGTATCAAGCTGATATTAACAGGTAACAGTCTCTCATCTGCCTTTATATTGGCCAATTCTAGAAGATCACTTGGTGGGGCTGTTTGTTTTTGTGTAGGTTTTACTGGACTGTGATAATTAAATTATGGTCACCATATTCATAAAATACATGTGTACTAGAGTCTCTTAAAACCAAACTGAATATTTAAATACTTCACAAAACATGCTGAAAACAGCTGTACCTTCCATCTGGAATATGGTATGAAATTACAGGATTGACATGGATGAAAATTTAACTCAGTCTAATAGCCAGTTTTCCTTGGTCTAAAGAAATTATTTTACAATTGGGATCATGTTTTGAATTAAAAACATTACTATTAAAACCCAGTTATTTGAATGGCTCAGATTTTTTTTTTTTGTTTCTTATTTTATAGGTCAAATTTCCTGGGACATAAAGGTGAAGTGGCTGAAGAGTTTGGTGTAATAATGAAAGCTTTATGGGCAGGACAGTATAAATATATCAGTCCAAAAGACTTCAAAATTACAATTGGGAAGATTAATGACCAATTTGCAGGATATAGCCAACAGGACTCCCAAGAATTGCTTCTCTTTCTAATGGATGGCTTGCATGAGGACTTAAATAAAGTAAGCAATACACTTAAAACAAGTTATATATCTGTCAGAAGATCAAGAGAAAATTTTAAAATATTTTCTTATTCCATAAGAGTATGTTAATGCAACCTTGTATAGAAATATGATTATTCAGAATTAAAGTAGGAAGTATGAAATGGTATAAGGTAGTGGAGGAGTCACAGAAGAAGCCTCACTAGACAAGAACTGGATGGCTACACTGACGTGTTTAAATATTCTTGTGAATAATCAATCATATGCTTGCCTATAGATGAGACTTCTTACTTACATATATGTTAATACATTGCTGTGGTCTTTAAATTTCTGCTATCCAGGCTGACAACAGGAAAAGATACAAGGAAGAAAATAATGATCACCTGGATGACTCAAGTGCAGCAGAAATAGCCTGGCACAAACACAAACAGCTCAACGAGTCCATCATTGTGGCACTGTTCCAGGGGCAGTTCAAATCCACCGTGCAGTGTCTGACATGTCACAAGAGGTCCCGAACCTTCGAGGCTTTCATGTATCTGTCATTGCCACTTGCATCCTCCAGCAAATGCACTCTGCAGGTATGGGCAACTGGAGAGAAATTGCTCCTGCAGTGCCAACTGCCACTTCATTGTGATGTTGTTGCTGCTCACCCTCTGCTTGAAGGGGTTGGTCAGAATTCTGCTTAAGTTGCATTGACCTGAAACATGAACAGATATGAATCTGCTTTTTTTAAAAAATTCTTCTAAAGTTTAAAGAAATAGGTCATCCCTTAAAAGTTTTAAGTTAGAGGCAGGATGGAAATACTGAAACTGCAACAGCAGCATGTGTATTACTTGCTTTGGTAGGTCACAGTGTAAGTATTCTGTTGTTTTAAACAAAATGTTGTCTGTACATTTTGAAGGACACTAATTAATATCTGCAGTAAAACTTGCTTCCACACATAGATTTAAGTCACTTTTCCTCAGTGAAATGTAGAATGCAGATAACCAATGCAGGTTAACAACCAAATGGGAAACATACATTTTTTGTTATACTTCCATAAACACCTACCATTCACAATCTCTGTATTTTGTTTTAGGAATGCCTTAGATTGTTCTCCAAAGAAGAAAAGCTCACTGATAACAATAGATTTTATTGTAGCCATTGCAAAACTCGAAGGGATTCTTTGAAAAAAATAGAAATTTGGAAATTACCACCTGTTCTTCTTGTGCACTTGAAACGGTAAGGAAATGGTGATTGGTGGATATTAATTAGGATGAAATTACGAGGCTTTGATGGAACTGGATTGTTCCATGGCAACAGCTGAGCATTTCAACTTAGAGAAGGTCACAAATACATTATCAATTGTAATGTTGCAAGAATTTGATTTTCATCTGATGCTTCTTTTATAAGGCTGTAATTCCCAAGGCACTTTCACAAGTGATCTCTTGTTATTTTTGCTAAGAAACACATTTACAAACGTTAACAGAACTGGGGGCTTTAGTTGAGATCACATCCTGGTTAAAAACAGGGAAAACGAACATGCTTCATACAATAGAATAGCTTGTGAACAGCCTGTAACTTTTCATGATGCTTTTTAATTCTCTAGATTTTCCTATGATGGAAGATGGAAACAAAAGCTTCAAACTTCAGTAGATTTTCCACTGGAAACTCTTGACCTCTCTCAGTATGTTATTGGTCCAAAGACTTCCTTGAAGAGATACAATCTGTTCTCAGTATCGGTGAGTAACCAGTCACATTTCAAAATCCAGCTGCACTTTATGCCAGGACTCAGGGTGGCCTGTGTGATTCAGCCAGGCTGCATTGTAGTTACAGATTAAGTTGCATTCTAAAAAAGAACAATTGAATTTAGTAAAAACTTCATGTTCTAGATTATTTCCCTAACCAGGGAAGAAATGGCAGCTTTGTAGGCCACTAACCCTTGCCTTACATTCACAGAATCATTACGGTGGGCTGGACGGGGGGCACTACACAGCCTACTGCAAAAATGCTTCAAAACAGCGCTGGTTTAAGTTTGATGACCACGAAGTGTCTGAGATCTCGGCGTCCTCGGTGAAGTCCTCAGCTGCTTACATTCTCTTTTATACTTCCTATGAACAGCGAGCAGTAGACATGGCCACGTAAAGGAATGTGGCTTAAGGAAACTGGTTTTCTTTCTTCAAGAGCAAAGTAGGCCTGGGAATGCACATAAATATGCAGAAGTGCAGCAGACACAGTCACTGGAGTGGGAGGAGCAGGGTGTCTGCCAGCAGGGCTCGCTGGGGCCGTAGCAGTGCTTCACAATCAGAGACTGATGGGCAATGCTTGTGGTCATACTGCCATCTGTGGAACCATTTACAAGCATACTTGCATTACTGTTTATTTAAAAAAGAACTATATTTTTAGTCTGCTCCAAAATTAAATTCTAGCTTAGTCATCTGAAATCTATTAACAAGTAGTTTAAAATGTCTTAAAATCCCAAGGCATATCTTGGTTTATTTTTTTCTTTCACTGTTAATGGCCTTCTCACATTTCTAACCTTAAGCTTGACTCTACTGTGAATACTCTAGAACGATGTAAACAGTTAGGAATGTAAGTGTACATATTGATTGCATACTTGCACATCAGAATTATGTATATAATAAAATGTTGTCCTTTTTGTGAGAATCTCTAAAACTCAGAGGATTGCATTTATTTGCCAGCTCTAAGTAATTGCAACACTACTTAATAAAAAAGCAGAGCTGTATTATTTTTTGTTAGCTTTGTCAATATTTGTGCACTTCAGAGTTATTCTAAACAAACAAGATTTTCCTTTTTAATTTTTTAATATAAATTTTCATGTACACATGCATTAAAAACCTTAATGAAGAAATTATTTAAAAATATATCCTGTTAAATGTATGTTTGGGTTTGGGTTGTCATTCTCATCTGTTACGTAATGATCAAGATTGTACATAATAACAGTCTGACTCATACTCACACAGTTTAAAGGTTCTCCAGATAAAAATACTGTTTTGCATAGAGCTGATTAGTTTAAAAATTTCTTTTAGTTGCATCTTACATATTTCTCTGCTGTGGATTAGGGTTAGTTTTCCTTTTCTGATAAGGTTGGCATTCAAAATCTTAAATTCTGAGCTTTTACCTGTCTGTCTGTGTCTGTCTTGCTGGTAGAATTAAGACCAATATTGATTGTTTTCCAGAAGCTTGCAAGCTGCAAACAAGTTTGAAGTGCTGGAGAAACAAGAATGGTATCAGTAGAGCAATGCCTTTTTCTTTCTTCTGTATTAATGGTCACTCCATCCTCTCTTCTGTAGCACAGTCTGGTCTGGTTGTGTGCTTTCACTTTGGTATCCTTCTGTTAGTTCCTGAAAGGCAGCTTAGAGCAACCTACTATACTTAACCAGCAGAAAAACCAGAATTTCCAGGTAAGCGCATCTGTGTGCTCAACATCTGTGTTGTTTTGAAGGGTGCAAGAAGGTTGTCATGGAGAACAACCCTGGCCCTTGTGCACATGGAGCAGATGCACGTTCCTTCATGGCTTAGGGGCTGTAACTGTCCTTTCTAGGAGTCACTTCCTGAAAGACCACAACAGCTGATCAGTGGTGCACATGCTCTAGTTTATTGATGAAACAAGAGTTGGCTAATGCTGCTGGTGAATTCTAGGTGCTGCCCTACCCAGTGTTCCTTTTCAAGACTAACAGGGTGTCAGTAGCCTTGGGAGATGTAGAAGAGGAGGTAAGCTGTGTCAGCCTGCACTGCAGAGTCTGGGATCTTGGTGACCTGGGCATCATCAAAGCTGTACCAATGTTGGGTGATTGAGTGCTTGCAGAAGGCCGTGTAGTGGCCATAATCCAGATCTCCAGCATGGTTCTGTAACAAACAACACAGTCTGTTAAAAGCAGACTCCTGTCTTCTTACAGGCAAAGCTAGGAACTGGCAATGGTTTCATGTATGCACTTGGAAAAGATGGCACAGAGGGCTTCTAGCCCCTTTTGGCCTAGGGCAGGGAATGTTAATTCAAATAAATTCTTTCAAACAGAGTAAATGGATGATGATCATGCTTATTTATTTTGCAGTTACATTTGCAACCCAACTATTAGCCCTGGTACAGGTCACTATAAGAGGACCCCATTGTTGTGAGCCATGTCCTTATTTAAAACCAGGATTCATGCTGGATCAACCTGTGAGTTTACTTTGAAGAGGCATTATGTGCCTGGAGTGCATTCTTTTAAAACTGGGATGTTGGGGAAGAAGGAGAAATAATGTCTCTGTCCTTCAGTTACGTACTGTTACTGGATTATGTCCATGGCTGGTAGAAAAAAGCATACAACAAAACATACATTAAATTACAAATCATTATACATTCAGTCCAAACCAACACAGGCTTCATCTGCTCCATGAGGCAGGGCATTCCCAATAAAAGCAGGAAGGGCAAAGCTTACCACTACAGCACACAAGCTGTACTCTGTATTGTTGTGACACGATGTGGAGATGTAGGGAGAGAGATCCAGATCGCTGAACGGATAGCAGACAGTGGTTGAGAGTTTCCTTCTGTTCTTGTCCTGCCAGGCAAACCTGAAATGAATTTTTGAATGATTTTAAATGACCCTCAGCTTCTGTTTGTGTTGTGGTCATTGCTTAACTGACTTTCCTAGGAGGAGGGAAAACCCAACAACTGATTACCCAGCATTTGAAAGAAAGATCTCTGTTAATGCTGTGAATTGCAGTAAACTGACAGAAAATGCACCAAACCCACATGACTTGTCCAGCAAGAAAAGCAAAGCTCTTGCTTCCTCATCCTTCAGTCAAAGCCTGAAGTTGTATCTTTCCATCACTCTCTCTTTCCCCTTAAGATTTTGGACTGGACTGCAGTGCCAGTGTCAGCTCTTCTCTCATGCCAGACTTCATTCCCTCTGTAACTGAGTACATCACTGCACTTTTAAGCATTTACAGTGTGGCCAAGAGCTGCAGCTGGGGACCACATGTCCTTTGAGAATGTTGAGAAGAGCAGATGCTGAATGGAAAATTAAATAAGAACTTCAAATAATGTAGTTCTGGAAAGTGAAATCATCCCAGAGTAGTTTTCTTTATAGGTGGAAAGTTGTTAAGAAAAAAAATCTTTAGAATAAATTCAGCATCTGGCTATGTGTGGCTAGTGATAGCTGTTAACCCAGGTGCTCCTTTGCTGATCCACCACTCTGTTTAGGCCTGATTTAGTAAAGGGATAAACAAAACCAGTGTCTCAACTGCAGCAGCAGCAAGCAAAACCCTGAGTCAGTTCTGCTTTTGGAAACCAAGCCACAGGCTCTCTGAGCTGCCACAGGAACTGATTCACAGGGATCATACAGGGACTGGATGAGCCACTGCACTGGCTGTAGTCAGTCACTGTTTGGTGGAGTTTTCTTCCCTCTGGAGAGCAGATCCCAAGTGTAGGGAGAAATCTGGTGGGCTGCCGGACACAGGAAAAACATCGTACAGGAAATTCAGGAATGCAACTTGCATGTTTGACAAATGCCCTTTAGCTTTCAGGTATGTAAAGTACTAAACCTTATTTGCAGAGATTGGTTTCCTTTCAGGCAAACACAAGTGACTGTCCTTCATGACTCACATGACCCAGGAGCTGGCTGTGTCCTACCCCACTTAGACTATACCTTTTTAGATGAAAGATGATGATCTGTGGTGCCTTGGTTATGGAGGCCTCTACTGTTGCATCTTGGTTGCTTCCACACCAGTGGCAGTGGATTTGGTTGTTCCGAGTTAGTGTGTCTGGCTGAAAAAAGCATTCCAGGCAGTCCTGTCAAAGGAAAAAAACCAAACACCACCTGATTGAACAGATCTCCTTCCACCCCCATGAGGGTGCTAAGCAACATGAGATGAATTTGCTCCCCCTAACTGAAGTGTGATGCAGTGAGGCTGACAGTACAAATTTGCTGGACAAAGTAGCCAATATTGGCTTCCATTCTCCCCACCAAGGCAGAAATACTTGGATGACTGGAAGAAACTTCATGGCTGCTATTGAATAATCTTAATATCCTTCATCCCCTGGCAACTCTTGAGCATTGCTCCTGTAACCTTACCAGCCTCCATGGTTCTGAGACCAGTAAAGACACCCCACTTCTCTAAGGACTACATCCAAGACACTCCATTAGTACCCAGGAGACCAAAGTAACTAAAGCCCTGCACTTTTCCAATAAAACCTATTAGTCTAAGCCTCCACTCCCAGATGAAGCAGAAAGCAGCAGGAATGTGCTGGCTGTTGTACCTGCAGAGAGCACACTCTGGTGGAAGGGATGGGCAGGGAGAGGACGGTGAAGCTCTCGGGTCTGTCACTCAGGGCTTTGCATGTCAGACACCTGATGGCATAACTGAGCTGTCCCTCAAATAAGTGTGTTATAATAGATGTGCCACTGCTACTCCTCGTGCTTGCTCCTGCAGCAGAGCTCTGTCTTTCTTGGCTTGGCTATGCAGAAGGAAAAAAATTGACAAAATGTAGATAAGTAATTCTTTTGAGAAGTGCCTTCACTGGGTTTTAATAGGTGCTGCCCACTCCCTGGGTTGATCAGTTGTTAGTCTTGCTACAGAACATGGCTCTAAAATGCTGTTACTTTATTTGATGGTTCATACATGTAGAGTAAGGTTGATTCATTTTCTGAGAGAAAAGTAACAAAAATACAACAATTCAGACATTTGATAGCATTCATTGCTTGAAAAGCTCTTTATCAGTGGTTCTGGAGGGGAGAAAGAAGACATGGGGGCATGGCAGAGGTGAAGTTTTCAGGCAGATGAGAGGGTGGAAGAACATTAACTGTGGAAGGAGAAAGGAGAGGCAAAGGTTGGGACAGTGAAGCTACACCAGCATTGTCATTTAGATGGGGCTGCAGTTTGATGGAGCATTAGACAAGAAGCAAATTAATAATTGTGTGTATATGGATCTGAAATAAAGGTAGAAAAGGAAAGTTATTGGTGGCCTCATCATAGAGTTCAGAAGAGGATGATAGGTAATTATTACATGAAATGCTAAGTCATGAAATGCAGAGGAAGCAGCTGTAGTTCCCAAAACACCACAGCTGGGCTCTCACCTGCTTGAAAGCCTCGTGGAGGTCATCCAGCACACAGATGAGGAACTCCTGTGCGTCATGCTGAGTCCTCCTGCTAAAAGCTGGGTACCGCTTCCCAAAGACAGAGTGAAAAGCCTCAGGGGAAACAAAGTCAAACTCTCCAAGCCACATGTCAGACACCAAACAGCCAAAGGCAGTCGCAGACTCTCCAATCTCCCTTGGAAAAAAGGGGAGAGTTTCAGGTGATATATGAAAAAAAGAGTGCCTTCCTTCAAATGGGAGCACGATACAGAAACTCAGAAAACAGATGCTGGTACAGTACAGCTTTGGCAGCTGTCACTTAGCTTGAGGGACTCTGCAGATCCCAGAAAGTGGTAGGAATCATCATCAAGACAGTAGTAACAGGTATTACCATCAATATGGGAAGTATCATGCTGAAGGACCAGCGAGGAAACAAGCTGGGCTCTCAAAGGAGAAAGAAACCAGCTGGTGGCCAATCTGACTGGAACTGCCTGGGGGAGGCTAGCAGGTGCCTCGGACTATCTCATGCCAACACATATCCTTTGGCAGGAAAACAGTGCCAAGCAGAAAGCCTTCACTACTGAGAACAAACCAACTCACTCGTGCAGGGCTGTGTTCCACTTCCCTGAGAGGAAATACTGCACGAGCGGGGTCAGGCTGCAGAGGCACTGCAGCACTGCGTTCATGTAGCACGTGTTCTCCAGGTTCTGCAGCCCTGTGAGCCCTGGGTGCAGGCTGCTCATATCCTCCACCTGTTCCTTGGGGGAGTACTTCCATTTCCATGCCATCCTTCCACCTACTGTGAAAAATCCACAACAGTGGAAATCTAAAATGCTACTATTTCTTCTTTAAAAATTACATTCACCTTTATTTTCACCAGGTTTATAGTGGTGAAGACTCTTCATCTTACCCACTAAACTCTTTCCAATATGGTAAGATACATCATTACGAGGTGTTATTTAAACACTTGAGGTTTTAAGAGTTATTCCTAAAATTCCATTCAATCTTTTACTCCATTCACAGTTACTAAAAAACCATCACCACTTGTGAATAGCCATTTTTAGGGCAAAATGCTTAACAGTGCATATTACATCATATTTCATTTCCTCAGGTACAGTACTCACCTATTTTCTAAAACCATACGTTGCAGTCCAGATGCTACTAGACGCAGGTTGTTCTTCAGATTTTTGCTATAAAATGTTACTTATTTCATGTTAGGAAAATTTTAGTATGTATGTTTGTTGTCTGGCTGCATAAGTCTCTCCTGGACCAAAGTGTCCCCATCCCCAATCAGACAGTCGAGATGCTGAACACAGACCACCCACACCTGCTCACCAATGTTGCTGTTCTTTTTTAGAGGCTGATGTTGTATTCTGAGGCAGGGCAGAGAACTCTAAACCCACAGCAATCTCCGTAGAGCAAAGACGAGCAGTGCCCCATGTATTCAGTCCCGTGGTCCATCCCGTCACCCCAGCTTCTCCTGCCCCAGCCCCTTGTGATGTCACCTGGTAACACTGGCCAGGGAACACACCTGGCCAGACCTGCCTCTATCTCCTTCTCTGTGCCAGCCAGAACAGAAATCTTTGGGAAGAGAGGGGCACCCACCCATTCCACTGAGCAGGGAGCTTGGGCCCAACACCTTTATCCGTGTTTGCTCACTTGGATTAGGATTTATTACTGCCATGCTCTGCTGGAAGGGCAGTGATGACCGAGGGTGTGGACCATAATGGGATGGAACTACCTCAAAACATCATAATGAATTAGCTTCTTGGTGTTCTGAGGATTTTCCTGAGGGAAGAAAAAAAGGTATGGCAGATGGCTTTTAATTAGCTATGTTAATGCAGTTCATCTCTAAATTCCATATGCCACTGAAGAGCAGCAGTTTTTCCCTGTTTAACAGACAACTTGGAATGTAACAAGTACCCACAGAAGAGGCCCATAAAGTGATGTAAAAAACCTCCTAATCTTGTTAAACTTCAAGCAGATGATGTCTCCAGCACTCCTGGGACAGCTGTCACTGCTACTGACCCCTCAAAATCTGGTTTAGTTTTGTAAATGGAACTGGATATGTTTATTCCCACTTTTTTGTGGAATCTGAATCAAGACTTTGACTTACTATTTTAATGTAACATGATACACAAATCCACATGGGTGCCACCAACTGCAAGCTCTGGGGCTGAGAATTAACTTCCCATTACTCTCACCACAAAGTGGATTGTTGCAAGGAAAAGTGTACTCGAGAAAAGAAATATTAAACCATCAGAACTTTTTTCAGAGGCCTTGTTACATATTAAAAAGTCCTATTTTTTTCCCAACTGGTCTTTTAGGAACACTTAGTATGAGCAGTTATTACCAAGTCTACAACTGTAGTCTTTTTCCCTCTCAAAATTCCTGCACTGTTAAGAGCTATGGCATTAAGAGATAGGAAATCACTGTCAGGCATAAAAACCAAACCTCTCCTTTTCCAAATCACAAGGCTGCTGAGCAGCAGCTAAAAAAACAGTTCCCCAGGAGCTGGTTGTATATATTTTGCCACAGTGCATTTAGAATTGGTTTTCTCTGACATGTTTCACCACCTAAATACTGCAAGAAAACAGTCAACAATGACTTTTAATTAATTCACCAAAGTCTAAATTATGTAGCTTAATTATTTCCCTATAGGATAAATACCCTTTTAAATACCCTCCTAGTTGGAAATTCACTAAAGCATTTCAGATTTTGACTAAAAAATAATTAGGGTTTGAATTATATCCCTCTATTTAAAAACTAGGTTCTAAGATATGCCAATACTTTAGTTCTTGAATAGTTATCCGAAGTTCCAGTTCCATCACTTTCCTCCCTTTTTGGTAAAGGAAATTTAAAAGTTAATGGATCACAACTGTTCCCTATTATAGAGCATTTCAAGACTGATGAGGTTTCAGCAGAGGAGCAACACTTGATGTTCTCAAACAAATTGAATTTCATGGAATAGTTTTCATGTTCCTACTGCCCAACATCAGCAGGATGTGGCACTGTCCAAACAGAGTCAGGCCTCTTTTTCAAACCAACTTGTTTTTGTCCTTTGCCACCACACTTTTCCAATCCCTTCCCTAAAGGGTACTTGACATTTATGGGTTTTTTTCCTGCAAGTATGAGGCAGATCACTTCTGAAAGTTACAGATTTCTCCCCCCTCAGTTCAGACACACACTTCTCATGTAATTCAAGCTGTAAGTCACACAGAGTAAGGTACTGCTCATGCCAGGCAGATGTACAGAAATATGAACAGTGTAACCACTCCAAATCTTACAGGCATTTCCCAACCACATTTGTCCCTTTTGGTCTTGAAAAACTTCAAGCTTGAGTCACTGCAAGACTGAGCAGAAGGAGCACTCCCCATGATCACTCACACCCATCACAAGGTGATCACATCTGTTTATTTTGCTAAGAAATGAGTCACAAGCAGAACTATTGAAGAGCAGTAAAACAGCTAAAAAATAACTGCGTAGTTAAGTATTTGTCAAGAAACAGTTTCCCAGCTTTTACGTGCAATTTTCTCAAAATGTTTTTGTTCTTTCATACACTGAAATCTGGTCACCTTTTCAAAACACCAGAGACTTCTCTAGAAATCTCTCTCAATTTGCAGGGCCAGTCACGCTTACAGACTCAGTGCTGCTGTTACTTGGCATTAGAAAGGTGCAAGTACATTTGGAATATCTGCCCATTCCCTCCCAGCAACAGGAGGTGATGCAGTCAGAAGAAGCAGCTCCTAATTAAACATTGTGAAGATCTATTTTTGACTCATTTACTCATTAATCCCCTCACATGTGTTTGGCAGCTATGACAGTTTTCACTTTTTTACCTCCCTAGTTTCTGGTGTTGCCCCAAGTTGTGATACCTCAAAGGCTAACAGTTACTTTGATCCAGCGTGGCAAATTCTACTTTCCTGCATAAAGAGTTACTTAAATTCACCAAAATAACCTTTCAGACTGAGACAGAGAGCAGAAGTCTGTAAACAAGAATAAATTTATTTTAGATTCTTTAAAGATTTAATGATATACAAAATGTATACAGTATTATATCCTTATAACATTTTACCTTTCCCCATCAAACATAAAACACCATTTAAACAACTATTGTGTTCGTGCCTTAGGTCTGTATCTATAAGATACACTACTGAATAAAAAATTTATAGAGCTATATACTGCCCTTTTAATTAAAAATTACAAATTAGTACCTATGTAACAAAAAAAAAAATCGCAGCATGAAACTTCAGTTGGACAACAGGTTCTTTTCTTGCTGAATGCTCAACAATATTTGGGACAGTTAAATTACATTTTATTGGCATGAAGGTGCATTGCAATCTCCCGTACTTTACACAATGCTAATCCAACCCTAGTCTCTCTTAAGTAAGTACCACAAATAACATAACATTAAAGATGTTTTCTACACATTTTTAAATACATTTACAAGTTATGTGTACATTCGGTTTCGATACACTGGTTTTAGGAGATCTTTGGAAGGCAGAACTTCTGAAGCAGTCACTACGTACGTACAAGGGAAAGCACTTCCAACTTGTGTTCTTACAAGGCAACTTATTTGGACCAGCACAAACTAATTCTTCTATTAAATATGATTATACCAGTCTATCATGGCTTTGTTACTATTTGACAGTGACTTGATAAAATTGAAATGTGTAAAACAAGAAATTTCATTATGCACAATTCAGGCTCTATTTCACAAAACAAAAGCAACCAAGCCCAGTTTTACAGGCATGAAGCTGAAAGAATCCTGATTCAGGAGACTCTCTCTCTCTTTTGGAACAGATCAAGTTCCTACCTTCAACATCAGTCTATTGGCATCCTATATACACCTCATTTGGCTCTGTCCTCTTCACAAGGTCAGATTAAAAGACACCTGGTGAGAAAATATTAGTGGAACACTCCCGAAAACACTCTAAGAATACTCTGGCATTACAGAGGTAGGTGCTTTCTCCTGGTTTTGCTCATTGACAGTAAGACAAATGCCAAAAAGACAAATGCTTTACCTTAAAACATCAACTACCAAAATCCTTTTGGTGGAAGGCATATTTCCCACCACAGGACTACAGGAAGAAAATCCTCCACTAAATCAAAATAAAATAAAAAATAAAACTTTCTGCTTAAAAAGCCCCATTAAAAACACATCTTAAATACTTGTCATTATTCCACCTTTAGAAGGATCAGCTGCCACACTGCTCTGTAGATGGTTATCACAAGGTAAAATCCTTAGATTATGGACCAGCCAAAATTCCACTTATAAGACATTAATCCTTGTTTTGACAAGTCTTTCTTTTCATTATAGTGAGGGAAAGGTAAGTGACAGCTTGGTGAGGTTCCAGGAAGTTTGAGCGAAGCCACTGAGTTGGTCACATCATCAGAGCATCAGACGGATGGAATTGGCCGGATCAGAATCTTTGGTGCAGCTTCCAGGCTGAATTGTCAATTCAGGGGCATCGTCCTGAGGAAATATGATCTTGTCAGGTGTGTAGTCATTCCTCTTCAGATCTGTACAAACAGAACAAAGTCATAATGATTACTATTTCTTGAGCTAGTAGAATCAATGGGGCATAAATGTCTAGCAAAGAATTGGATATGCAAATGCACTTATGAAGATGATTTCCAGGACTTGCACTATCAAACAAAGAGGTGTTTTTATCATAGGTGCAATCAGAAGCCTAAAGTCAAATTACATAACTGCTGTTTATTACTTGTTCCACTTTCACAGCATGCCTTGACTATTTCATGATGTATCATTCAACATCTCATGACATCAGAGTCTCAGAAGGAGGGTCCTGCAGCTCTTACCAGGAAGTTTCAGTTTCCTGCAGCAGGAATTGCAGTGGTGCTTTGCTCTGAAGTTTTTTATTGCATCCTCTCCCAGATTGGCTGGACCAAACACCATATCGTATGACCTTAGAGACAAAGTGCACATAAACATCCCTTGGCATGTGTTCTCTTTCCAGGGAAAATTTTATGTAATACTTTCAGTCTTTCTTAACCCTTACCTTTTTTCCCCAGCTTTTATCACAGAGGGGTCTGTCAAATTTTCACCAACACCTTCAGACAGCACATGAAGAAAAAGTTAAATCTGATATACTTCTGATTACATAAATACATTATTATTAAAAAGCCTTGGAATCCTTAGCTATGACTTCTCAGCTTTTCCAACAATAAAAACAGAAAAAAAACCCACAACAAACACAACCCAAATTACAAATGATTCTCTACCCTTAGAAAATTGCTCCCAAGCAAGCACTTTGTACTTCTCAGATTTCTTCCATCTGTTTTTTGCATTTCCTAGCTTGAGTTTTCACCCATGACAAAAATCTCCTATACAGTTCTCACTGCCAGAATATCTGGCACAGATATTCAGGATAAAACCAGCTTACCACATTGGCACTACACAAATGTGCCAAAAAATAGCATTTTTATGGCACATTTCATTAGGAAAATGTATATATTTATAGTTTCTGTGTTGCTGTAAGATTTAATACAATATTAGAGCTAAAAAGTTGGTGAAGGGTCTGGAGCACAGGTCCTGTGAGGAGCAGCTGAGGGAGCTGGGGGTGTTTACCCTGGGGAAGAGGAGGCTCAGGGGAGACCTCATCACTGTCTAGAACTACCTGAAAGGACACTGTAGCCAGGTGGGGGTCAGTCCCCAGCAGCAGGACAAGAAAATGGCCTGAAGTTGCACGAGGGGAGGTTTGGGTTGGATATGAGGTAAAATATATTCACTGAAAAGGCTGTCAAGCACTGGAACAGCTGCCCAGGGAAGTGGTGCAGTCACCATCCCTGCAGGGATTTAAAAGATGTTTAGGGTGGCCCTGGGCAGGCACATGGAGTGTGGTGGATTTGGCAGTGCTGGTAAAGTTGGACTCAATGCTCTTAGAGTTCCTTTCCAATCTGTATCATAATATGATTAAATAAGAAAATCATAGATCCTAACTAACTAGAACAAGCAGCACTAAATAATGCTTGTTGTTTATTACAAACATACAACTTCTTAACAAAATGCTATCAAAAGAAAAACCCCCACAGACCTTGGCCCCAGTGCAAGTTTCAAAGTCAGGGCATTACCTTGCAGATCCAATACCAACAGTTCTCCTCTTGTATACTCATATGTCCAGTGGCTGAAAGCCAGCATAACCTCCTCCAGCATGTTAGTTGGGATTATTTCATCCCCATTATTATTATTGTATTTTCTAAACTCTCCAGTCATGCACTCTTCAACTGCAAACCACTGGCCAGCAGAGTGGCAATATAAGAGGAAAACTTCCAAGAACCTAGTAAAAAGTACACTTAATTAATATAGTTCCAAAATAGGGATCCATCATTAGTATTAGGTTTTTATTTGATTTGCTAACAATTTAAATACTTATAAACTATTACACAAAGCCATTTAGATTATCCCACTAGATTAGAATCAGTGCAGGAAATATCAGTGGAAAATACTGCCAAGGACAATTCTGCTTGCCACATTCACAGCAATATTCCAAGACACATCTACATATGAGTACCTTCATATATGTGATGCACCTGTTAGCATCCTGTAGGCATTGCCCTGAGCCAAAAGCATGCAATATAATGGCAGCTTAAATACACTCACCTTGGAGAGTATGGGATGGATTTGGGCTTCATCTGGTTGAATGCAAAGGTGAGCTTCTGTGCTGCTCTCTGCTGCTGAATTTCCTGTGAGTCAAACCCACACCTCATTAGCTGCTTAACAGAACAGGGACCAGCAGAGAGCCAAGCAGGCAGTGGGAACCGTGTCTATTCCCCCAAGGCAGAGTAACAGATTACTTGGTTTTTAAATTATATCTGTATTTTAAGAATTTGAGCTCTTAGATTAAATAAGCCATCCTGGAGCAGAGTTTTTAACCCTTTTGCTCATACAGAACCCCAGACTAACTTTTTTTCTCATTCTAATAAGCATATGCTAGTTTACAGGTTGGAAAATAATTCCTGTTTAACATATAAAGGCTGTTCATGTTTAACAATTGTCAAAGATAGAACTTACTCTCAAGCACAAGTGCAACACAGTGTCCTCCTTATAAATGCTTGACCAAGTATTTACAACTTCAGGAAGAAAAGACTTGATGATGTAAAGATGTCCTGATTTCAGGATATCATATTCTGACCACGTGCACACAACTTTGAGAGCTCGGCGTAAACCTCCTCCCATCTCCTCTTTACTTAAAAATTCAATTTTAGCACAGAGCCCCAGCTGTGACCAGGAGGACATGCTGTTGTTCAGGATGCTGGGAGAACTCTCTTCAAGGCGATACACAGTGACTGGCTCACCTGCAGCGCAGCACAAAAACCATCACGGAGCTGAATTTTTCAAGTTTGAAATTCAAAGCACTGAAAACACACCACTTCTTACAACAAGCTGCAGTGTTAAGTCATTACAAACATCTTGAATTAACAAAAAATTTAAACTGCCCAGTGAGATGACCCCGCTGCAGCTTTTTTCAGAGCTGCAAAATTTGTCCTCCTATTTAAACCTATTAATAACACTGTTCAAACATCACTAAGAACACTGAATAAATGTTTAAAGCTTAAACAAGTGAGGACAACTTAAAGGAATCCTTCCAGAAGAGTTTGTTATAAAACTGTTAGTACAATACTCCCATCACTGTAACATCATTTCTGAGGACAACTATAATTAAATCCACATTTCATAATCAAGTGAGTTGCCCTAGAAAAGGTGTTATACTCACATATATTTCTGAGTGTTCTAAGACAGACTTCTTTTCCTTCATTAAGACTTCAGTTTCACACTTGCTGTGAGAAACTGTGAGCTTTGCCTTGATCCTTCTATATTAGATCCTTCTTGATCCTTCTATATTAGATATATATAATATATATCCTTGATCCTTCTATATTAGATATATATAATATATATCCTTGATCCTTCTATATTAGATATATATAATATATATCCTTGATCCTTCTATATTAGAAGGATCAAACCAAATTAGAATCCATATAAGGTTTGCTTTTCTACCCCAAAAGACCACAGTGAACCAAGAAGAAATACAGTTCTTACCTCTTGGAGGCACAGGAGTGAATGGAATGCTCTGTGATAATCTCATCAAGTTATTTCTTTCTACAGCTAGAGGAAAATTACAGCATTTGTTGAAGTTTAAGGATCTTATAAATGTCAATAAAAATACAAGCATTAGTTTGTAAGAGGGACTGACCTGAGTAATAGTAATTGATATCCATGATAGGCTTGAAAGGAGAAGCAATGCCTGAAAAGAGATTAAGGAGAAAAAAGGAGAAAAAAAGAGATACTCTGGTGCTAATTTATGTACTGAAATACCACACACTAAGATCAACTGCCAAGTAACTACAGTTTAAAAAGGATCTATTGTAAAGATAATTAAATATTACACTTAAGTCTATAGTACCTCAGGGGAAAAAAAACATAGTGCTTAATGCTTGGCTGTTTATTTAAATTTTTTTTTTTAATTTTATATCACAGCATTGTGTGTCCAATAAATTCCAAATTACCATCAATTAAATACATTCCCATACAAGACCCAAGCAGTTGGTTATTCATAAAAATCTCTCACCTTTAGAGCAGAAAGAAAACTTACCATTCAATGCATCTTCTTCCGATGGCCTGTCAAATGCCACAAAACCAACAGTCACCTTCAAACATACTCTGCATTCCCTGATTTTGACACATCATCCTAGGTCACCTTGTTAACCTCACAGTACCACTTTTATCCTGTTATCCTATTTTTCAAGGGCAGTACATGTTCCTTAATTACAAAATAGTAACGGAAAGCTGTTAAGTAATCTCATGTTTTTACAGCTACACTTTAAATACCTCCAAGTCATGCACAACATTATGCTAAGTTTGCATCACAAGAGCTCGTTCCCACAGAGGTGCTTTAATTAAAACTTGTTCACAACAGCTTACCCCTTATCTTATCAGATAAATAAGGTAATGGCTTTAACAGTTAACTCAGGGGGTAATTGTTAACAATGCATAATTTCAGAGGTGGTTACAGTTGAAAAGGCTGGGTAAAGACCTTTACCAGGAAACGAGCTGCTCACTATGTGTCTACACATTCTCGTGTTTGCCCTCCAATGTGTGACACCATTAATCTAAACAGAACCTGCTGAAGCGTGGTGAGAGCTCAGCCTGACCCCCCCATGAGCACCTGCAGCCCAGGGGGAGCCAACCCAGTCCTGGGCTGCATCCCAAGAGTGGCCAGCAGGCTGAGGGGGTGATTCTGCAGGAGACCCCAGCTGGGGCCATCCCTGGGGTCCCCCGGGGTAAGGAGGACCTGGTGAAGAGAGCCCAGAGGGGCCACAAAAATACTTGGAGGGCTGGAGCCCCTCTGCTCCAGAGACAGGCTGGGAGAGCCTTTCAACCCAAACCATTCTATGATGATCCTATGATTGCAGTGAATACATTTGGTTATTTATTAGAAGAAGAAAAAAAAAAATCAAACTTCATGGGTTTTTTCCTCATTAAATGCAACTAAATACCGCTATAGCCAAAGACAGCCAAAAAGAAAAACAGATCAACATACATAGTGATAAAATTGCTCCATTAGTAGAAAGCTTACTTACATTTGACTGCTATTTGAAGGCCTGCCTTGTAGCCAGTCCTTTAAAACAAAGGAGAGGAAAAATAAAGAGGGCTTCAGTTTTGTAGGGAAAGCACAGCTTATTCAGTTGGAGGTGCAGTGGTAATGTGTGTAATGTGTTTTAAGCTCTTGGAGTACAGCCTGTTTATTGGAAATAAACCAGGCTGTACTGAACTGCAGTTGAATGGAGACCCAAATACAAGCAAGAAATGGTAACTACAATTAAAAGAATAAATAAGGCTCTATATTCACTACTGTTTATGGATAATATAAGTAATTCTTTTCCTTAAAAGAAAAGAATTTTGATTTTATTTCTACAAACAGAAAACAGCACAGATTTTCATAGTGAGAACATACACAGCTTCTTCCCTTAGTGAAAACAGGTCTCCTGTTGCCTCCTAGAACAAGCAAGTCCACAAATCAGTATTACTCTTTATCTGTTTCTTCTCCTTTATTTGTTCAGCTTATAGTTCTGCTCAAGAACATCACAAAAGGTAGGTACAAACCGTCAGTAAAGCTGCTTTGGAGTCCACTTGCTGCGTGTCTTCACTGGATGCTCTCCTGCTCTTGCTGTACACTGCAAATGAAGGAGATTTGTAACTGGACAAAGAATGGCAGCTGTCACTGCCACCCATTTCCTAAGAGTGAACAAACAGACAGCTTAACAAAGCTCTCATGAAACAAGCCTGACCCACAGCTCTAGCAGCAGTTTGCAGTCCTCACTAGATCACTTCAGGTTTTACAGCTCTGGCTGTCCGTGGCAAATCCACGGTAACAGAACTGAGCTGGCATGGCTAGGAGAACCACAAGAAGCAGAAGATTCAAGTACTACCAAACATGAAAATATTTCAAGATGATTTAATAATTTGTGTTTCCTTTGCATCTTCTTAGGATACCCATTAGCAAGGCAAGTTAGAGACAACATCAGGGGACCTGAGCAGAGCCCAGACTTACACTGCTCTGAGTGGGCTGTCAGAGGGTCAGTGAACCCACCACAAGAACTGGATTGTTGTAAATCACTGTCAGTTTGAAGACCCTACAAAAAAAAAATTACATTTACCATCAGTCATTACCATTATTGCTTTCAACTACTACTCTTGGAACACAATCTGCCCAGTTTTTCTTTTTAGAACTGGCCAGGATTCTTCAAAATTTCTGGATGTACTTCAAATACCTCACTGCACAGAAATGCACAAGTTGAGTGCATTAATTCAGTTCAAATGCTCTTCTCACAGAAGCCACCAGCTGTAACATTTGCAGGCACACATCCTGACCCACACCAAAAGAGTTCTCTGCAAGGGAATGTTACAATAGCATAGAACTCAGAAATCTCAATTACACTGGATCCCTACAAGCACCATGTTCTGCTAATCTGTTTTGTGCCTTAGTTTGCTATCAGTTCTTATATAAGAATATATAAAAACTAAATTTCAATTTGCACCCACCCAAGAGCAACAAAATGTAGTAAACTCCTGCCATGTAAAAACCTATGGGTTATGAATGCAACTTCCTTATGGACATACTACTTCATAGCAATCATCCATTGCTGGAATATGTACTGAGGTGGTCAATGTTTGACAACAAAATATTTATTTTGCAAAAAAGGAGAAAAGGTGGTTTCATCATAAACTAGGACTGTGTGTAGAGTGGCACAGGGCTTAGTCATCTATTAACTCCAGTGGTGAATCAAAATGTAAAAATTCATTGTGCCCTGCTTTTGATTCCTGAAATCATAACAGTTAAGGAGTTGTTGCCACCCTTTTTCACCCTCCCCTCTTACAGAATACACCCCACACACATAAACATACAAAGGCCTCTGTGTGTGTGTGCCCAAAATGTCTCTGATGTATGGTTGTGTGCATAAAAACTGGTTTTTTAACATCCCTAAACACTTGCACGTTTTAGATCTCTGTCAAGGAGACATCCAGTTTATAGATAATGACATAAGAACAGAGATCCACGTCTTTACTGGAAAGAATACTTTCAGTACCTGTTGAAAATAAAATTCCTAATAAATGGAAACTTTCTTTACTTACTTGAAGTCTGGTTGTCTCTATACCCTCCAATATAGCTTTTTTGAAGTCTTCCTGCTGTTCCTATCAAAGAAACAAAGCAAATTGTTAAGAATAATACCAAAACAACTGTGCCAAAAATACATACAAAAAGTTTTTTGGTCACACATTATACTCATCAAAAGGTTCAGAAGCAGCAACTTAGCAGAATAGAAGCATTTCAAATGGTCCTAATGCAATTCTCAGGTGAATTCTTACCTGAATGCATAACTGTAAATTTCTATGTACTAATTCAACAGCTACATGGCAAAAACTGTATTCATACATATATATATACACACATACTATAATATTTGGAAGGCAGGTTTATGATTAATTACTTTTCCATTTTAGTAATTTTCCTTATTCTCTAAGGAAATTTCTTTCAGGAAATGGAAATTATTCATTTTAGTTTATGACAAGTTTATTAAAGAGCTTTTTCTTCTTGGAAGCATAATGAACAAACTTTGTCACTTTTGAAAATTATATACACTGTCACCTTGCTCTATAAATTATAACATAAATTAGTCTTAAGGCTGATCTTGAAATTTATGAGTGTAAAATGTTTAGTTAAACACTAATTGTGGGATATTTAATTTTATCTCAATTCACAATTGTAGTCATCTTAGCATTCATAACCTCAGAGCTTGTTTGTTTCACTAGTATCCTATTATGAAGCAACAGTACTTGATGGCAGTTAAGGTTACATGAGTTTTCACTGGATTTTTTTTTTAAATCATGAAACAGATGCAAAGTGCAGTCTGCAATGATTGTGTAAGTTTTTTTATTATTTTTGGTCTTAGATTTTTCCCAAACATACTGTGACGTTAGAGTTTAAAAGGAAATGATCCCCATTAACACATTGACAAAGCCTTTCATGCTCACCTCAATATCAGCACTTCTTTCCCTCATTTTGCTGGCTGCCTCTTTGAACCGCTGTAGGTCCATGCTGTCTCTGTGACCTTTGACACAGTGAATTCAAAAAGAGTATTCAAAATCAAAGGCAACCCCTAATGTTCTGACCATGCCAATAGTCTGCATCACCATAGCAAAGGGTTACAAACCACCTAAGGTCTTGGGCCTCTTTGCACTGGGAAAGACATTACAAACATGCTCAAGTGAAGATCAGTGTAACAACATCACACTATTGCCTTTCCTACACTGAGGTGTGGAGCACCACCATTCAAAAAGTAAAGCTACTATTTTAAATTTTTTCTCAAGCGTATGCTCCTCACAGGAAAGGAACAAGGCCTGGATTACAGCACTTTTATGTATGCTTGACAATGAAGGGAAAGTAGACAGCTTCCTGGAGGTAGCTTTTACAATACACCCTTCATCCTCCCAGTTGTAAGAAATACTTTCCAGAATTTTCCCAATCATGTGGCTTTATAATGAATGAAAATCTACTTGGCTTCACAGTTGAAACCTGCATGGTATCACAAGTGGTGCAAATTGTGGACAGTAAGAATGAAGGGTATGTTCTAAATGCTAGAGATGTCAGAGGACCATATACAAAAACAATCTGGCTCCAGTAAATAAGTATAGTTAGTATTCCAAGTTATTAGTGGTGAAGTACATTTCAAGATTAGATAAGAGTTGTACAATCACTGTCCATAATTTCTGTTTAGCCTTGCTTTCTTTTTTCAACCGTGAGGCACTTATTCATAAATAGCTAATGTAGGTACCTTCTTAGAAACCCAAGTTCCACAGCAGTAGAATAAACTCTTGCCTAGAGATTTAAATTTATACAACCTCAGCAAATCTCTGGAAAACGCTGAGACATCCCTAAACAACTTTAGCAAGACAACACCTCTGCAGCCAACCTGACAACTTCAGATTACAATCTTCTACTAAACACTAAGCATACTTAAAGCATTATCTACTTTACAGGGATCAGTTAGTAAACCCACACCTGTGTTTTGCAATGAATCTGCCACTGTTTTAGCATTCAAATACATAGGTAACTAACCAAAACCATCCACCTTTTTACTGTTAAGCAGAACTTGAGGGGAGGCAAAATGTTGTATTGAATTAAAGGACTTTGGAAGCTTCCAAAATGACAGCCCCAACCCAGGTTAGCCTAGGCAACAGTGGAAGATCCCAGCTGTAACAGTGTTTAGAAATACAGTATAGGAGGAACTCTCAGCTTGACACAGATACCACAAAGATATTTGTCCAGGACTCCATCAGCCTGAGTAGTGTTCTGTAATTACGTCAAGAAATAGACAATATTTTTGATTTATGCAATCAGAAGGTAAGAGCTTTATAATGAGCCACAAAAGGTTTGTCTACAGTGCCCGTACCAAGTTGTAGAGCTGCTAATTGCCCAAACCTGCTATACTCAACAATGGGATAATGTTTTTCAGAAAAATATTGTCTATGTGACAGAATTATGGAGAAATTATAATTTCAGTTAAAAAAAACGTTCAAGCAACATAGGGAAATTAGAGATGTTAAATGCAAAAAAAGCAGAGCAAAATGGTAGAATAAAGTCACCTGCAACCGGAATACACCCAAAATACCATACAATTCTTGATAAGTCAAACCTTGTGGCTTAGATTTGGTCCACAGTTTATGAAGCAGTCCCATAAGGATGTTAGAACATAAATCTCGGGTTTGCAGTTCCATTGCATGGACATGCTGACTTTTGGGAAGTTCATCTTTAATATTCAATTTTCCATGCGAGCCGCCACGGTTGACTGTTGACATCAAGTCGCCCGTTGACAAAGAGAACTTCGTTTGGGGCTTGTTCTTCTCTAACTTGGCGGGGGACTGGTGAGCACTTTTGTCAACTCTGCAGCTGTAGTTATCATTAGTGTCACTCTCATCATGAATAAAACCACAATTAACGTATCCTCCATTTTCAACACAAGGTTGGGTGAAAGCAAGGCAAGCAGAGCCAGAAGCAAGAGGATAAGAGCAGCTAATAATGACTTCAGGACATTCAGAATCTACTTTGTTATACTTACCCACAAATGCACCAAATTCTACATTATTATCTCCTTCTGTAGCCTTAGAGAAAACAGTCTCTTCATGCTTTGCTGAAGAATCCAGCTGACTTTTGCAACTGGGTCGGGATGGAGTGCTAACAAAAAACTTTGTTGTAGGGGATGTTACATGTGGCATGCTGTTGGATGAGTTGCCTAATTTTTTACTTTTACTAGTGGATTTTGAGATCTCTGCAGCCTGTATTCGTTGGCGAAGTTCTGGAGGGGAAACAGCATTTGAAAATAAGGCACTGCCTGAGGAACCTGCCTCTTGGAAATTTTTTTCTTCTCTTCGGGGAGCCAGAGCCAACTCCTGACCAATTGTCTTATGCTGGACTTCTTTGTCATCACGGATGGAAATGTTACAGAGTAAAGCATTGTTATTCTCAAGGCCTCCTTGTGGAAAAGAACCAAAGACGTTTCCAATGCTGTGCTTCTTCCACACAGATGATCTGAGAGAGCCATCCTCAATGAGATTTTGTGCCAAATGTTTTGAAATGCTCAATTCCCGGGTGATTTCATTATGAACCTTGCTGGCTTCTGAAGCTTTCTGGGCAGTCAGTGTTTTCAGAGTATCCACAGTTAGAGCAGACAGATCCTGGAGGTGGCCAATCTGTGAATCTAAAGACTGTAATGACCTTTTAATGTAGTTGACACGATCACCAACTTCCTTTATCTGAATGCACATTTGTTCCACCCTAAGAAAAACCAAATTATGAAGTAGATATGAAAGGTATTTTTCTCAATATGCAAAAAACCCCATGATTATAACCCTTTCTGTCCATTTAATCAGGAGGAAAAATAACTTTGAAATGTCACAATAATACGATAGCATTGGACTGCTTTGTAACACATTTGTACATATTTCTGAATCACAGAATTAAAACAGCTATCAGTTGAGGGCCTACAGCACTTTCTGAAATCTATCAGTTTCTTAAAACATCATGGGAAATTAAATAATACAATTGCCTCAGTTTACTGAGGGCTTCTATAGATCAAGAGGAATCAATCACATTATCTGTTTCTGCATACCAACGGAAAGATACCATTTAAAATTTGCATAAACACTTTATGTTCTTGAGCTGCATTTCTCCCTCTTTAAAGCACATTAAAAAAACCTGTAAAAGTTCTAATTCTCTATTCAGAAATTTTAATTGTGAATATTCTACCGTTCAAATGTGACTCGAATCCTCTCCTCACTTCCAGAATGAAATTTATCATCCTTTTCATTGAAATACATCTCCACACACAGCTCTTCAAAATCATGAAGTTTCTTCTGATCTTCTTCTGTCAGGAAGAGTTCTAAAGAGAAATCAACATTTAAGATGACATATGTAGTGAAGTTGTACAGATGCTGAAAACAAATAGTCATAGCTCTACAAAGGATGTTAATAAAAAACACTACAATAAAAAATAAAAAAAAAAAAAAAGAAAAATATTAAAAAAAAAAAAAAAAAAAGAAAAAAAACCCTACCAGAGGGCCACCTAAGACCCTTCCTCACTCACTGCAAAAAAAAAAATTTAAGGTCAAAGATTGAAAATAAAATAAAATTAAAATAGTAATTCTGAGAGGATCTGCGCACAATATTATCATTCTTTACACTCCTACCCTTTAATCCCTTTGAGGAAAGGCTAGATTCCTTAGCTGGATTTTTTTTTTTTTAAGTTTCAAAGAAGTCTTACAGAAAGAAAATAATTTTCCCCATTAGCAATAACAAGAAATCTAATCTATTTGTTTGTGTGATAGGTTAGTTTTACTGGAGATTTCTAGGGGTTAGCATTAAACTCTTGAGAACAGCACGGTGATTTTCAAAAGAATTATCAATATTGAAAACACATAAAATTAAGACCCACTTTGACTTTCTTCACAATACACATTATAGTCAAGTACATGGTGCTTTTCAGACAGTTTGCTTTAACCATGCCAAAACCTGCAGTTTTTGGGTAACTGCAAATTTTGGGTAACTGTTCATACTTGGCCCATCTGAAGCCTTGTCTGTCTTTCTTCTTTTACATATACAGCAGAAGAGGGAAGCCATGTGGCTGAGAATGATCAGTGGTGGAGGCAGAACAGGTTTTTCATGGTAAGCCATAATGAAATGATAGCGCTGATACTTCCACACGATGTTTGAAATTGCCTTGACTTGTAAATACACGTTGCTGAAAGGGAACAGAACAATATTAACACATCAAGGTAGTTTTGGGGTGGTGGGGAGTTGTTGGTGTTTGTTTAGTGGTTGTTGGATTGTTTGTTTTTTAAGACTTGGATAACTGTCTTGAATTCTGAAGCCAGTTAAGAGACAAAAGCATAAACTTGTGTTTTGTTGCAAAATTATTTTTGTGGAAGTGGAAACACATTCAAGAGAACACCATGATCCAGAGCAAGAAGATGGCTAAAGAAATTCTCCCATCAGGTAACATCTCACTATTTTTACTCAGAAAAAAATTACACTGAGATCAAATTTCAAGTTTGCTGAACAAAAAAATTAATTATTTCTAACTAAACCCAGAATTTTATATCACACCATGTTAATTCTGCAGTCTGCCTTCTTCGGTGTTTGTGAGCTGCTTATGCCCATAAATCAACACTTGCAGAGAACTATAAAAGACAACTTACTACAATTGAACCCAACCAACTGGAGAACATTACATGAATTTAGAAATGACAGTCAATTAAGACAAAGCAACAATTTTGTTTTCTTTGTTTTCTAACAAAGAGAACTCACAAAATGCCTTCAAATTTCCTTGAACTTCTGATTCCCCTGAGCTCACAGATGTGACAAGAAACAGTCACATCACACATGGGCTTGCAGTGAGGAAGAGACAAAGGCCAGCCTTAGAACCTGAAAAAACTTCCAGGAAATGGGATTGCTTTGATGTGGCATCAGTTCTTATCTCGCCATCTTATTGCAGTGAGATAGACACTTGTCCAATTATTAGCAAAAATTAACTATTATCTACATACTTACTTGAAAAATGCAATCAGGAGATTAACCATGATTATGTACTGTACAAAGAGGTAGACAGCTTGAAGAAATGGGGTCAACCATGTTCCTGGGCCACAGAGATGAGCAACTTTTTCATCAGAATTATTTGCACACACTGTGTTGGGAAAAAAGACAGAGACAATATGTACATCTTTTAGAACTCCCAGCAGGTACAGACACAAAAAAAAACCCCAAAGGTCACTTACATTTTGCAATAACCAACGATAATGCAGTGGTTCTGCAGTTTGAAATGTCTCCAGGCATTTAGGAACATGGTATAAAAATACCAGAGACAATGTTTCTGGCTGATACTAGGCTGTAATCATATTATTGGCTTTTTAAAAAAAGCATGGTACATCACCACAGCCAGAATTTTGTCATGATAGCTGTGGGGCAGAATTCCAAAATCTTGCTAGGAATAGCCTTGAGAGAAATTGTAATTATGTAATTTTTATTCTAAGCCAAACAAGTTTTTGAAAAGAAAATGAAGAATCAGGTCACATAGTTATACAGCTGCAACCCACAAAAGGGAGATGCTCCACTGAATGGAATCAATACCAACAGCACTGGGACTTTCATAAAATTGAAATTTCATAAGATTTTGGTAAGACCGTATCAGAGTAAGTTCTCACTTTACTTGCTTCATAATTGCAGTATCTTACCATCAATTTCATAGGCATAGACTTCACCAAAAATCATCCAGTATGGATGAAACACAATATCTCTAGCAAGAGTCCAAGAGGGTGCCTCATCAGGATAGAGTATTGCCTTCCTGGGAACACCAAAACTAAGCAGTACAAGTGCCATAATCACCACAATGTAAAACATGTTGGCCACCTGTTAACACAAAAAAGTCAGTTAATCCACAAGGTCATAAATATGAACTCTCAACTCTTAAACTTTTATAGTGACAGGGTACACTTGAGAAATTCTATGTATTATATAAGTAAAAGAGTCCAGGACACGGATATTTCACTCAGAAAGTTCTGTTAAATAACAAACCCTATTAAAAAACCTCAAATTATTCCTGTCCTTTTTTATAATGTGTTTAGTACCCTTTGCCAAAGACAACTGAGCATATTTCCCTTTCAACTTGAATACTATTAGGTACAAAAGGAAATATTCCTTCCTGAAGGTACCAATAGCTGCACAAAAAACAGAGGTAGTTTTCCAAGGGCAGGAACACAGAAACCATGCCTCTTGCAAGGAAACAAAGTGAGAAATGAGCAACTTGATGCCCTTGTTTTTAAGGAATGACAGGGTTTAATTTTCTAATAACCATTTTATAGAGGGAAGAAACACGAAAGCCCCTTCCACATTCATATATACAGCTTGCAAGCCTTAAAATGGTTTTTAACATTTAGAATAGCTACTGACAGTAGAGATAGGTTATTTAATTTTAAGTTTAAACAATTTTAGTATTTTCTGTGTGAGACGACAAGCACAATCTAGTCCCAGTTTCCCATAGCACAAAACAATGAAGGTGCTTCAGGACACTAAACAAGTCAAAAGTTTTGACCTAAAGGAACACAAAGGCTATACATTTCAGACCTAAATGGGAAGCTGAATCAAGACAGGCTTCATCATATTCATTTAAGTCTCTGACATCTGAGAACAAAACAGGCCAGAGAAGGAAGATTTGCCATTTTTTTACATTTATGTAACAGAGATAGCTCTATAAAGGAAGCCTTCCAATCAGCGCTTCTTTTGAAACCCTTTAAGGTATATTCCAGCTAGCTAATTCTGCACATCAAGTTGTTATCCTAATACAGAAGGAAAAGAAACTTCTAACTAAATAAAACTATTGAGAGAACTTGAATATGGATTCAGATGGGGAAAAAAAATCAGTAACAAACATAGTACTTACCATTTTCCCAATCATCATAACATAAGGGCCAGCCTGTTGATTTACAGCTAGAAAATCCAGTAATCGCACATACCAAAAAATGATATTGAGACAGTATGTTATTCTTCCAGCAACAAAGATGTAATTTTCTCTGTAAGTGTTTTCTCCAAAATTCCCCTTGGCTCCAAATCTTAATGCAAACCCGATGAAGAAAGTGACAATGGCAACTGTGTCACTGATATTGAAGTAATCACTGAACCACACTTTGATCTTCTGATTAATCTTCCCAGCCTCTGACATAAAAATCTGTAAAAGATATGAAGGTCAAGACAGCTCATATTTACTGCACAGGGACAAACAGTAAAATATGTCAATCACCAGCATTTTTATACTTGCAAAAATATAATAGCTATTCAAATGGAGAACACTTAAATGCTGAGCAATCAAAACCAGCATTTAACTGTGTCAGCTTCACAACAAGGAAAGGAGGGGTTTGCTCTGTATTAATAATTTATTAAGGAATTTTGGATTTAGTGGGTTTTGGTGATGTTTTTACTTCTTTTGAGGCAGTTACTGTGACAAAAACTAACCCTATCTGCCTTCAGTTGAGCCTGAGGTACCAGGTTAAGGGTCTAACTTCATCTCTCCCATTTAAAAATTATTACAGAACTTCCATGAAGTCTCTTGCTGACCAGGAACATTGCAGTTATGATGGCTCTCCTGTGAGACTAAAGATTTTTTTTTTGTTTTGCTATCTTGGTCATAGCACAGTGTTAGAGCCTGCCTGACAAATAAATATACATTTTACAAAGCCTCCATCTAGCAACCTATACCAAGCTTTAAGATAAAGGTATTAAATCACATACTCTGATGCTTGAAGTTTCTTCAGTTTTCTTGTTTACAGAATCATAGTTTAATGTATACTGTTTTAACTGACAGAGGCTAAAATCCCAGATTGTTACAGGCATACCTCACGAATTTTCTCAATTGCTGATGTGAAAATGTAAGCAATAACAATCCACTCCTGAACAGATGGTAATTCTTCCATTTTTACAAGAACCACAAATGTGTAGAGCATGAGGAATCCTAAGTATGCCAACTAAAAAATGAAATAAAGCATATACATATAATTACTGAAGGATCCTTTCAAGATGTACATGGAATCTTTGATGTGGTATACAATAGAAGCTTCAAGTTGAATTAGAAGACTATATTTACCCTTTTTAACAGACAAATTATTATTTATAAGGGGATACAAACATTTTCATCCTAGAAAAGGAAAAATAGCTGTAATAAGCTATTTACTGTTAGTAAAGCTTTGCTCTTATTACAGCTATTTTCCTTTAGAACAAATTCTAGCATTTCTGTTACAGTGATTGAAACGAAGCTGTGCATGCACTTGAGCCTAATACATGGTTATAGAACTCCTGCTAGCAACTGATGAAAAGAATTACTCAGAACAGAATTTAAAAACCCCAAACCACAGGGCACAGCATGTGCTTATGCAGTTTCATAAAATGAAGTATTTCTCATTTCCAGCTCAGCAAGGTAAGGGGTTTTCTGTCTGCTTTTTGGATAGTGTTTAACATTGACTCAATCAGAGCTACATGTTGGGGAAATAACTCAAAAATCTGTGCTACATTTCCAAACAAAATACACAACATACAGAAAAAAATCTCACCGTATTAAACCAAAACTTCACAATTGGAGCATGATAAAATGCATAAAACTTCTGTGTAATTGGGAGTCTTTTAGGTTTTGCTGGAGTCTCCATGTCATGCTTTTCAAAAGTACTGTCCAAGATCCTCACTTCTTTAAAAACCTCCTAAAACAGAAAAACTGTTAACTTCCCACACAAAAATACATGCTTTATGGCACTAAATTTCACTTCTTTGACTTAAAAATGTAATTATTTAAGCAAGGAGTATTGTTTTTAATATCTCCCTCTGCCCCACATTACCATAGGTATTTCATCTGCTGCAGTCTGGAAGTTGTTCTCACTGTCATCCATTGCCATTTGATGTGCATCTTGAGACTGAGGAATATGTGACATTTCAGCCTTGGTCTTATATTCCAACAGCAGTATAGCAGGAGGGAGTAGAATACTCAGTATCACCTGGAAAAGAGGAAGACTAAGTGTAAATAGTTCACAACTCCATTAAAGCATCAGAATACACCAACACACAGAATAGCCCTTGGAAATGTATTATCTAAATTTCACTTGCTTGCTATTGAGGGGGAAAACGTAGAAAATAATTAGCTGTTATTACTTGTATATACACCTAAGAGCTTAGGATCACATATACAGAGTGTTTACTGACTTGAAGACATAGGAAATGGGAAAAACCAACAAATTCCAAAATTCAAAACTATTAGAAAGAATGTGCTCCAAGCCTGAAGATAAGAGATGTTCTGTTCACACTCTGTTATTTAATCCACTCCCAGAAGCTTTGGAACAGTGTATTGTTTAAGTGTATTTTAAAAGTATATACCAGGTTATGGTTTGTGGGGGGAGAGGGGAGTGGTGTATGTTTTGTCTGGGTTTTTTTTTTTCAATTTTAGGATAAAAAAATGAGCTAAAGTATAGATGAATAGAGTAAGTGAAAGCTATTTACTGTCATTAGCCTGTTACAAAGCAAGCAAGAAAACAGTTAATCAGTTATCAAAGAGGATTTTAGTAGGTCACAAGTTAAATGATGCTTGTAGGTATTTTGTAGGAAAGTTTTCTTTCATTTTATTTCTAGCAACAATTAGGTTTTGGTACCTAATTTTTCAAAAAATATGCAACTCCCATTTTGGTTCAATTTATCTGTATCAATTATCTCTGTCTAGATCATAATTGATCTATATCACACAAAGGGCACCACTGGAAAACCTGTCCCCGATTTGCCTAACCATGTTTTCTTCTGTGCCCTGCTTTTGCTCAGTTCCTCCAAAATAGGATATTCACAAAGCTTTTTTACATCAAGTCTTATGTGCTCCCTGTAAAAAGCCAAAATGCATGAAACTACAGTCTTAAAACAGGTTTTCCATCTGTTAAGGATTGTTACTACTATGTTTTTAGTAGTGGATTAGTATTCACATGATCTCTTTAAGCCTCTGATTAAAGGCTACTTGCCTGGTTTTTGCCTTCTATATTTCTGTACCTTATTTGAAAAGATAATAGAGTGTCAAAAGAAGCAAGTTTACAACAAATATTCCAGTTTTGATTATGTTGTAGGAGACTGGTTTACAGGATTTATTAATAAAAGCTATAGCTGTGAAAGCTTTACACTAACAGCATTTAAACACACACTTTTCTTCTTTTCAAACATAAACTCCATTGACCATTTTTACATGAATAAACTGCAACAGTGCTTACTTTGTACCATGAATTCTTCCTCATGTTCAGCCTCCCCATCCACATATCTGACAGCAACATCTGTGTACAAGTGTGCGCTACAAAAGGACGGAGCCTCGAGGACACGGCCAGCTTCAGACAAGTGGAGTTGCTCCAGTTCTTAAGTTCATAAGTCAGCAATTTCATGGCCATAGTTTCATCTTGTCGGAAGGACTGCTCTAACAGCTCAACTGCCAGCTGACCAAACTCGCTAAAATGAAGAAAAAAACCAACAAAACAAAAGATATTATCTATAGAAATGGCCATGAGTTTAGCAAGAATTTTCCTGCACGAATTCCCAGCTTGAAAGGACTATTATTTGTCCCTTCTCTACAGATACGCTGTAATTTGTAACCACAATACATCAACCTGTGGCTTATGTTAAAAACATATGCATGCTAAAACAGCTATTAAAACATGCACAGAAACTACACAGAAGAAAATGGCACACTGAGTTTCCTTTAATTTGACTATGAATCAAGACTTTTACCAGCCCTCAAGAAAGAGCAATATCTAATATAAAGCTTCTACTAGAGTTCCACTTAAACCTTTTTGCAAACCATAATTGTCTTCAAGCGTGCTAACAGAATAATTTGTGATTTGTTCATAAGTAGCCCACTACTTTTATTGCAGAGGTCAAGAAAATATTTTGAACAAAACGAATGTAACTTACTTGGAATACTGTTTCAGTTCCTCTGAAGTATCATCAACAAGGTCACTTTGTTTGGCCTCGTATGCCATGGACCGATAGACTTTGCAGGCCACCAAGGCTTTGGCCATGGACTCCTCGCCGTGCTGCCAGAAGAAAAGAGCCATCTTCTGCCTCTTCATCAGCACTGCCCACAGCAACAGCTCGTTCAGAGGATAAGCAAAGCGTCTCGTTTCAGGATCGTCTATGTCAACTATTTCATCTTTGGTTCTTTTCTTTTTTCCCTCTTCTGCACCAGTGTCAATCTTTGAAATAAAATCACAAAGTCACATTTTAAGTCACTATACTTGGTCATTATGTAAATTGAAATAAAATGCTGAGTGATCCAATACAGATTATAAATAATTATAAGAAGAAAAAAAGAAATTTTTTGAGAACTTGCAAAGCACCTTGAACTTTTGTTCAAAATTTTCAGTTGAGTACAATTCATTTTAATAACTGTGAAACTGAATTAATTTGAATTATAGATCAAAGAAAAGCTGTAACTAATATACCTACATACAAATAAAAAAATTCATGGTAACTGCTTGTAGCAGTAACACATGGCCAAATCTTGCTCCATCTACCAAGCCATGTGAGTCCCACCTTCATTACTAGAGCTCTGCCAAAGAGAAACTTTTTGGTCCCTAACGTATCAAAGCTTATCCACAAGACTCCTATACAGAAAGAGAAATGCCCTTTACTGAACCCTGTAAAAAAGCTGCAGTTTACAAACAAGTACAAAAGCAAGGTTGAAATTCCAGCTTTACTAAGGTCAATGCAATTGCTGCTACTCACACTCCAGTGGCCCTTGGGTTTCCAGCAGGCTCCCCACCCTCAGCTCCTTGAAATAAACCCCACTGTGCTCCCCTCACAGCCCTCACCTTTGGTTTGTACGGCTGCGCTGTTTTGATGAAATGATTGTGGCGCATTTTCTCTTTCTTGTCTGCCCTGTTACCAAAAGACTCGTGGCTTTTACACATCTGAGGAGTGGTACTTGAAGGATTTCGCCCAGATCTCTGCAACAAGAAGGGGTTTGGTTACTGAAACATGGATGAACTTAAACAGCAAAACCAGAATTCTCACTGGCTATTTAACATGGTTTGTTGTTTGTTTTCATTGTTTTTAAGAAGTCACTAAATGGACAGCTAGTTACACTTGTTGGTTAGGGTAGCTTGCATAAGAAGCTAAAATATCTGCATCGCAAGCCCTGGTGAATCTGCATGTGTAGTGTCCTTTCTTCCCCCATGAGCAGGAAAAGAGGAAATCACAGAGAAGGAATTAGGACATGCTAGAATAAGGTTGAGGAGAACAAAACCTGCTGTTTGCCCTCAATCCCAGGACTGTTCTCAGCTGCCCTCATAGGCCTTACTACCGCATTTAAAATTACCGATCCATTGACAAGTAGAACAAACCAACATGGATTCAATCCTTGCACAAAACACAAAGGTTTGGGTTTTCCAGTTGGAAGCAGATGGCTGTTCCCAAGTGCACGTACCCGGTTGTTCCCGCTGAGGCTGTTGTATATCGCTCTGAAGCGCTTCCTTGTGTACGTGCATCTGTAGGTTCCTCCCATCAGATACTCAATAACCAGTCCCACATCAATCAGGTTGATTTTATATCCTGGAGGAAGATTTCCCTAAGAATACAAAAGGTATTTTTCCTTTTCAATGTAAAATATTAAACTTGCTTAGAGTGTTTCTACATGTTTTATCACAGTTCTAAATAATAATTTTTTAAAAAGAGGCCTTTCATGATAAAAAAACCCTCCAACATAAAACCCAAAAAACATCTACATAACCCAACAGTTATTATTTTTTTAAAAAGACCAGGTTATGCCTTTTCTACATGAACTCCCCTAACAGAACAGATACTCATTCCATTGGTGGGGGAGGCACTGGGGGGTTTTTGTCTATTGTTTTAACAGCCAAAATTTCTCCATGCTGGAAGCATCAGCTTTCAATTCCCCAAAAGGAAAACAATCAAAAGAAAAATGAAAGACAACACTCTTTGGGTTTAACATCTTTTAGGCAACAGGGCACCAAGCATACAATAGAAGTATTGAAAACTACCAAAATGTCTGCAGAGGTAGCTTAATGCTTAAAATAAAATTCTATTAATAAACTGCAGATCAAATTGATAGTCAAATGGAAGAAATTAACAAAAAATAACTGCTAGTTTGACAGATTTTGACATGGAGAGCATACCTGTTTGACGTCCCGAACAAGATGAAAGAGTGTTGGGTTGGTTGGGCCTTGTTTCTTCAAATAAAAAAGAGAGAAAAATTTGGAATGAGAAATTAGCATGCAACAGCAGCACCATAAGAGGTTAATTTTAAAAACTAATTTAGAATATAAAAATATAACAAAATATAAATAAATATAAAAATAAACAAACTTCTCAAGGAGGCTTCTCTACAGAGCTTTACTAGCTAAAGAATTTGTTATTTTTCCTTTTTTTGTCAAAGCAGATACTGAGACTGTTAACACAAACCTAAGCCATATTTGTGTACTAATCACATGAGCTAATTTTTGGTGGAAGG
This sequence comes from Emberiza elegans, assembly GCA_024865655.1. Classification (NCBI taxonomy): domain Eukaryota; kingdom Metazoa; phylum Chordata; class Aves; order Passeriformes; family Fringillidae; genus Emberiza; species Emberiza elegans. The sequence continues at coordinate 10,343,078 of JALJVW010000398.1, forward strand.
TTCTTTGTTCTGTCTTTGGATACTGTTATCAAAATTACCTTGGAATTCTTAGATCAACACCTACAGCAACAAAATTTTTCTAAGTAATAATTATAACTATACAGGTTAAAAAATTAAACTCTTCCTAGAACTATTATGATGTGAACTGCTACAGACAGAATCCATCCAATGAAGCCCTATAGATTCAGACTCTGGGCACAAGTTTCACCCATGTCACTTTCTCTTGTTTTCTTCCCCACTGTGTTTTGCACACTTTGTGTGTCCAGAACAGAGCTGCAATCTTCCCTTTAGTGTCTGTCCCCACCGTCACACAGATGAACACCCTGCTGACAGACGATTCTGGTGCTGCTGGGGCTGTGCACAGCAGCCGACAGCATCCACTTCCCCACTCCAACCTCGTGCCCAGGAGCCTTCCCTACCAACACCCCACAACCTCCAGACTGCTGCACACAAGCCAGGACACAACAGGCTGAACAACTGAAAAACTGCTCTAAAAACAGCTTAAAAAGCAACCATGTACTTACTGTGTTATAAAGTTCTTCCAGCCTGGGAATTGTAAGAAATTTGTGCATGCTTACTCCATTTTCAATCAGAAGTTTTACAAATGCAACTCGGTCCATCACAAGGGCATCCAGCATAGCCTGTTCCAGGGAGCCAACCTACAACAAAGAAGCAAAAAGGTGGAGCCTGGAGAGAGCCAGTAATAAATTGAACTAAGATACTGACTGTATCAGCCTCCTTCATTTAGAGGGCTGGAAAAACCTCACACGTCTGTAAAAGATGCCACCCTCTGTTCAGAATATCCCCTGAACTTCAGTTACAGGATGGGAGAATACCCTGAAGACTTGAACTGTTCTGTGGGTACTGCCTACTGAGACAGTGGGACTAAGGAGACATTTGGTTTAACATAACTGAGGTGTTCTCATAAGACTGATATTGGATAAAACAAAAAAAGACATAAAATACCTAAAGAACAATTTGGTTCAAAGATGTCAGAACCATCACAGCAATCAACAAGTCTTACACAGTACGTACTTCTGACTGCACACTCAGTAAGCTCATGTTTTATTTTTACACTAATAGGGAGAAAAGGCAAGAGCCACCAGGTAGTTGTTAGACTTATTTTCAAACTACAAAAACCAGACATTTTGTCCTTCCCTCAAAAGACACTGCAGTGCTGCCAACAGTGCATTTTACCAGATGCTTCTTAAGAACTTTCTAGGGCCATGCAACTGTAATGAAGAAAGAGCATCTGACTAACATGAATTCAGCTTCCACCTTTTGTAATGTGTTTTCTCTGCTAGATATTCAGAACAGTTAGCACATTTCTATAATTTTTGGATCATTTTCAAATACAGCAAAACAGCTTTAAGGCTATGCAGTACACCCAAATTACCATCTCGAAATAAACATATCAATATTCCAAAGTCTCTCTCTACAAAAGTCAAGATTCATCCTTTACAGTAAATTGTGCTTCTCTCTATTAGGAATTATCATTCTGCTTAATTCAGACCATTACATACCAGCCATTGTTGCCCATAAACAAAAACGTGATTTTTGGCTATGTCAACTCTGTCCCATGCCAGTGTAAGAACAAGCTGGTCAAAGGCAGATGCATTCGTGCCTTAAGAAGCAAACACAATGAAGAAAATTTTAAAATTAATTATAATACAAAACAATAAACATTCTTGCTTCCTAAAAAGGCCAAATCAAGCAATCAACCACAAAATTATGCTGTATATGTCATCATTTATGCCATGTTATAGCATTATACAATGAGAACACAGATATTTGTTTAAAAACTTAGGGTTCCTATAGGTATTTTATAAATAATCCATCACATAAACAGTAATCAATAATAGCTGGATGTTCCAAATGATCTCAAAAAAATTAAGTCTCACCTTTTAACAATGCTGTAAGTATTGCAACATCAATGTCCTGATGCTCATCTGACCCAATATGAAATACTGTAATCTGTCCAAAATGGCAAAATGGGAAAAAATATTTAAAAGTTATCTTCAGGAAAAGGTTATTGGCTTCTGTCTTTTAAAATTTTTTAAATTCCTGACATAAAAGACACCTCATTTTCAATGCAACTTGAAGCCTGTCTAAGTTCAACTTAACTTTTAGTGTGCATTCTGTTTTGTTTTCCTAAGTGGGAATCTTCAATTAATTTGAATTTCTCTTCCTCCTGTGATTACAATTCACTGCTCTCTATAACACACTATCCTGTTTACCTCTCCAGTCCATTACAGATCATGAGATTAACCTGCCAGCAGACATGGTTAGCTGAATAAGGCATTTTTTATCTCAGAACAGCACAATGTGATGTCCAAATGAGACACCAGTCCCTGAACTCAGGCTACACATTACCTCCATAAAGTGGTTTTGCTTTAAGCATGCAGTGATACTACACCTTTATTAGTAGTCATAACTAAAAGATCCAATAAAAAAAAAAAAATAATATATCCAAAAACGCATGCACATTGCATTGAAAAGTTTATGGCAAGATCTGCTTACAAGTTCTTTTTTTTTCATGCACTCCATCAGTGTCTGAAACAAATGAACTGCTTCACTTTGACCAAAGTTAAATGTCTTTTTGATGGTTGAAATGATTTCAGGCTCAGCACCCTCAGGAACATTCCTGAGATTGAAACAAACAGGAAAACAAGTGGTTTACATGAACAGTAATAACAACAATGCATTTAATTAGTTTCAACATGTCTATTCCAAGTCCTGCTATCTATAAGCTTATTACTGTTGCTGTGGCAAAACCTTGGGTAACCTTTAGAAAGAACTACAAGTTACTTAACCTACAATTCTATACCACTGCCTCCTAAAAGTAACTTAACTCTCTCTCCCTTTTCTTCCCATACTCAGTTCTGAGATACCCTCAACCAGAAGATTTTGGCAGAAAATAATAAGCAGTCACTCATCTGAGCAAGATGCATTTGTGATCTTAGCCCGGACAAAGCTGTTTGGTTTACAGCTACATTAAATCCCTGTCTCCCAAGGGTCAGAGGCAGCCCCTGCAACAAGGACCCAGTGTGTTTAAGGATTTATGCAAGCTTGACAACTGACTAGAAATCACCAAATCACCAAGTACTGTGGAGCCCAAGCACATCCCTTTTATTATTTGAAGCTGTACTCGAAACAGGCAAGTGTTTTCTGCACTAAACAGAAAAAGCATCTGTACAGATTCAGGAAGAAATGGACTCAGAACACATCTGTGGATGACAGCCATATATAGGTGCCATGGATCTGTACATCCTGTCATTTATCTGTGTTGACAAGAACTGTCTGGACACAATCCTGTGCCTTGTGCTCTGGGATCACCCACTGTGGTCCCTCCCAACCTGACCCCTTCAGTGCCAGTCCAGTCTGGCACTGCTGGCACTTACCCCCCCTCCTCTGTCTGCTTGTGAACATAGGCCAGGATGTCTGCAGCCCTGCCAGTTCCTTCACACACCACCACAGGCACTGGAGGGCTCTCCTGAAGGAAGTCTAGAACTGTCAGGATGACGTTGGGGCCACCTTCAAACACAAGGGCCACCACAGGCACACCTTGGCCAATTCCTGGAAAATGGCAGAGATAAAATCCAGGCAATGCTGTAAGTGTATAGTGAACACTAAGGCCAGTTTTACATATTTAATAAATCAGGTTTGGCCTTTCTATTGAATCAACATTAAAATACTGTCTGCCAGACGTTAACTGGTGGTAACGCACAGTTTCAAGCACTTTATGTTCTGGGCTGGGACACAAGCACTGCCAAGCTGGTCAATACAACAGGATACAATCTACAAAACAGAAGAGATTCCTCACAGAAACATTTATGAACTAATGCAGAAAACTGAAGAATTTTCCGTTTTGTATCTCCTCTTCTAACTTCCCCCATTAATTTCCAAAGGTGACAACACATACACAGTTTGAACATAGGTACATGGGAACCATTGCAAGAGCATTCCTGTAAGGGTCAAGGTACACGTGTTGCTCCACAACTGGGAAAACACCATACTGCAAACTCTGAAACTGCCAATGTCAAAACCATTAATTAATCAGACCAATCAGGACTTGGTGACAACACCATTAATTAATCAGACCAATCAGCATTTGGTGACAAGACTGAAGTGACTTACATTTGTTTGTACAAAGTAAATAGACAACTTCATTCATAAAGGATTCCTCTGTGGTCCCAGAGAAATCATAAATTTACCAGCAATAACTAGGGTTCAGCAGAGCAGCTGCTAAATTTGCAATTTTAGACTTGAAGTATAAACAAAAGTTTTAATTTATTTTATTCTGTCATTCAGATGTTTGGTGCAAACACCTTTTTCATTAAGCCATAGTTAACAGCCCTCAGGCACCAGAATTACTTACTTGCATGGATCCGTTGCAAATTAATAGTTTTTTCCAGTTCTCTCCGCAGTTTAACTTCTGCTCCATACTTTCCAACTGTTCCATCATCCACCAGAATGAAATGGGAATGGAGGTTATTTAGGACGTTTAGTTTACTTAATGGATTTAACAAGGTCTGATATGGAGCAACCACCTAAGTGCAAGCACACAACAATGTCTTTTACTTGCAAAGATTCACACTTGTTTCTGTGAAACTTAACTAGACACAAGAACTGGTGGCTCAACAAGAAGCACTGACACATATAAGGAAGCACTGACACATACAAGCATGCCTTGGATCAGGATACACCAACAGCTGCAGCTCTGAACTTGGTGCAGGGAAACAGATAATTGTATCACTAAAAGATGCTGTTCTGAAGGGTAACAAAGATCCTTTGAAAAGGATGTCTTAGGGGAAAATTTGTGACTTCTGAAGACTCCACATCAAAATTTTTCAACTTATTATCCTCTCTAAATGTGAATTCTCTGTAATACTTTAGCATATGTTATTTGATTCTATAGTATCAGTGGGCAACGAAAAAGGGTTGTAATTAAAGAACAAGCTCCTCCTGTAGCACATTTGCATTTTGCAACTTGTTTACAGTAACAATCTTGCATAAGTCACAGATGTCAGTGTACCTTCACAGCAAAGCAAGTATTCCAATGATGCAAAGCAAGGGAAAAACATGCTTGAGCAGATGTGTCAAAAGTAAATGAGGTAAATCATTATTTCAGTTAGGTAATTCCTCCTTACATCTCTTCCAACAAGGTCGTTTCTGTTTTCAATCACTCCCCAGGGAGCAATCCCAATAGTGCAAATCTTTCGAGATGATCTGGAAGCGTGTTCTCTTAGAGCATCCCCAACATGTTTTGCAACACCTGTTCGTGCATAAAAAATATTCCAGTGCATTGAATGGCACATCTTACTAAGAATACAAATATTTATTTAGGTGTTTAACTGTTTTATTTAGATAACCAGGCCTTTAAGGACCTGGAAACTTACTGACACACTACCAAAGAAAAGGCACCATTTTACATCTACTAGGAGGAAACCAAGTCATTCAACAAAACAAATATTAGCCTAGCAAGAACTAAAGAGTTTCCAGCACACTACTGTACTTTTTAATCACATTACACTCTTCCTTGTTTCAAAAACAAAACCCAGAAAACAACCAAGCAAACAAAACAAAGCCCAAAACCCAGTCCCTCTATATCTTATTTCTCTTTTCAATACAAAACAGTAGTCCACTTCCAAATACATATGTTCAAAATGTGTTCTTTTAATTTCATTTGACCAAACTCATTCAAATTCCTTTGTTTAAGGATGTAGCAATGCATCCTACATTAAATCTACATTTAGGCTCTTATAAAACTGCAATCCAGTTAATTGTGCACAATCTTTGCTAGTTCCTTACCTGTGTTCACCCCTCCAGTTATAATCCAGGCCCCTGTGGTCACTGCAGCTTTGATAAGACCTTTGCCAAGCAACTGTTTGATGCGTGGGTGAAGTTCAAATTTCTGCATGCCCCCATGGACAGATATAACAAGCTTTGGCAACTCCATCTGCCATTCTTTGAGCATAAGTTGCAGAATAGCTTCAGGCTTAGTGTCATATGACAATCGCACATACTGCAGGCACAAGAACAGAGTTAAAAGGTTCAAATGTGTAAAAAGAAGAACCAGGATGTATTTCAGGATATATTATCCTACTCTTGGCTATGGAAACTGTAATTCACTTCCTCAAAACACAGCAGATGCAATAAATGAACAAGCTTCCTTTATATCCTCTGTAGTCCAGATGTGACAGTTTTGAAAGCAAGTTTTGGAAAGGAAACAACTACAGAAAGATCATGGTATCCATCCTACTGGCAAAGTGACCTAGGAAATTACTCTATGCAAGCACTGGATGATCTCTAAATTAGATGAAATTCAGAAGTATCTATAAAAGCTCTGCCATCTGCTGGGAGAGGCTTTTGTGTCCCCTGCAAAGAGTTTTACAATTGCTTGGTTTTCCTTCCCCTTCCTGGTGGAAAGGAAACCTACATTTTTCAACACAAAATTTCAAAACCAGCAGCTTTTTAACACTCTGTGTTTAACAGCATAAGATTAAGTAGATGGTTGATCAGCTACAATGCTGCCACATCTTCAGTATGAGCTATTGAAGAGAGGAGGGGACAGCATGCAGAAACTGAACCCTTCCTGAATAAAGTTCTAAATAACAAAACAACACTACTCCATGAAACTGGTTTGAGCAACCCCATTTGCACTCTGCAGAAGGAAGCAGAAATAAGAGTGGGCAGCCTGGTGTTTCTGTGCTCCTAGAAAAGGGTTCATAGCAATTTTAAGCTGCACTAAGTGCAAAGGAACCCACACACTACCATTAAGAACATGAAAGAACTGTGCCAAGGGCCCTTCTCTCACAGAGATGATCTGACCAGGAGCACTGGACTGTCCCTGGAGCTTCTGCCACCTGCAGAAAGAACACAGCTCCTCACTCAAGCACTTGGGTTTGACCACAGAAGTCACACTGTACAAGCACTCCCTGTAGCCTGTAACTGCATAAGCCTTAAATAATTCCTACCATAACTAAAAATCTTTTACAAATAGAAATTAGAAAGAATTCAAATCACAACAAAAATGCTGGAGTAGAAGAGGGCACTGGTTTGTCACAATAGAAGTATTAATATTTTCAGCCTTCAATTTCAGAAGTTGAATTAAGCATGGTGACATTAAGAAAAAAAGAAACAACAAAACATCATACATGCCTTAGCCCTGTAAGAATGAGAGCCACCTTGAAAGTTGATGACACCATAAGCATCAGTAGAGGTCTGTTCTGTGTGTTTTTCCACGGACCATTCCTCTATGTCCTGGTTGTAGTTTTCACCCAGCTTCACATCCGAGTATTTCATAGCCAGACTGGCAGTGAAACAAGCGTGTTGTCTGACCAGGCGGCCACAGCAGCACCTGCACCCACACCAGGGACAATGCTTTGTAAACACTGCCATTGCAGGAGAAAACTGCCTTTATTGATAACAGGAACAGAACAGATTTAGAAAGCAAAGATTCTAGACATTACATAAACCTCTTTTCCAGAGTGAGCCTTGTTGTCATAAATATTTACAGCAATAGTCAATTACAATACATATTATTATGCAAAATACTGAAGCTCACTAAGGCAGCAAGCTGCAGGCCAGGAGAAATTATTTCTTTGAAGCCAAGTAATTTATATAACATTTATAAATCTGTGACCTACTTATTGCAGACAGTTCTTTAAACATTACTTATATTTATTTTACATCTAACCTTTCACCAACTTGTCACTCATAATATTGATCAAAACTTTTGAAAACCCTACTATGAAAGCACTTAATGAGAAAATATTCATAAATATTGTAATTACAAAGACCTTTTTACCTGACAAGTTGCTGACAAATCTGACATCCTGGAAGGCATCTGTAAGAAATATTTAAAGATATGACTAAACTTCTCACATAATTCACAGAGTGAGCAATTCAGCAACAACCATAGGCCATTCTCAGAAACTGAAGGACAAATTGTGGTGGGAAAGTTGTTAAGTCCATTGTAAGCTACAAATAGCTTAAACTGAAAGGGCAAGTGTTGAAGACCATTCTGTTCCTTGTTAAATGCTCTGGAAATTTTAACAGCTTCCTAATTACTTTGTTTGCATTTGCAAATTTTCCATGTGCTGCAATTGTGGCTATAAATTCTAAAGGCTTCTCATGTCACATGATTTCAAGGAATGTGGTGAATTATTTACAATAATTTGAAAATTCCCAGCTTCACATCCGAGTATTTCATAGCCAGACTGGCAGTGAAACAAGCGTGTTGTCTGACCAGGCGGCCACAGCAGCACCTGCACCCACACCAGGGACAATGCTTTGTAAACACTGCCATTGCAGGAGAAAACTGCCTTTATTGATAACAGGAACAGAACAGATTTAGAAAGCAAAGATTCTAGACATTACATAAACCTCTTTTCCAGAGTGAGCCTTGTTGTCATAAATATTTACAGCAATAGTCAATTACAATACATATTATTATGCAAAATACTGAAGCTCACTAAGGCAGCAAGCTGCAGGCCAGGAGAAATTACTTCTTTGAAGCCAAGTAATTTATATAAAATTTATAAATCTGTGACCTACTTATTGCAGACAGTTCTTTAAACATTACTTATATTTATTTTACATCTAACCTTTCACCAACTTGTCACTCATAATATTGATCAAAACTTTTGAAAACCCTACTATGAAAGCACTTAATGAGAAAATATTCATAAATATTGTAATTACAAAGACCTTTTTACCTGACAAGTTGCTGACAAATCTGACATCCTGGAAGGCATCTGTAAGAAATATTTAAAGATATGACTAAACTTCTCACATAATTCACAGAGTGAGCAATTCAGCAACAACCATAGGCCATTCTCAGAAACTGAAGGACAAATTGTGGTGGGAAAGTTGTTAAGTCCATTGTAAGCTACAAATAGCTTAAACTGAAAGGGCAAGTGTTGAAGACCATTCTGTTCCTTGTTAAATGCTCTGGAAATTTTAACAGCTTCCTAATTACTTTGTTTGCATTTGCAAATTTTCCATGTGCTGCAATTGTGGCTATAAATTCTAAAGGCTTCTCATGTCACATGATTTCAAGGAATGTGGTGAATTATTTACAATAATTTGAAAATTCTACAGCATTTAGTTCCTTTTCTGTTTATAAACAAAGTACTTAAATGAAAAATAGTAACCTGCCCCAATACAACAAAAGAGATTTACAAGTGTTTTTAAGGAAAAGAGTGAAACAGAAGCTTTCTCAAGCTCAGAAGAAAAGGGTTCTCAGCTGCTGTCACATATATGAAGTTTATGAAAAACATGGTGATCTGAAATCTATAACTACAATAGTAAATATTACAGGGGGACAAAAATAACAATTTTATATCTATTTCCTTTCTGTCTTTGTTTTATCTGTGACACAAATGTCATGACTATGCATGTCAAACTCAGTCCTTGTAGGAACTCTTAAATTATACCTGGTGAAAATCAGCCAGATATGCCATAGAGTTATCACTAACTTGCTTGATTTCTCACCTCTAATTTAAGATAAGGTAAAAACAGCATGTGAGATATGCTAAATATTCTTAGCCTCAGCCTCCTCTCTAGAAATATATTTCCCCATTTTTCAGCCTAGTTTTATTTCCTTTAAGGACTTAAGGATGAAGTATTATTACACATCACGTGAAATCTGAACTGCTCCAATTTATCCATTTCCCTAGAAGCAAGTATTTCTTCAGCCTTTTGGTTTTTGGTGTAATTTTTTTCCCCACCCCAATTCTTGGTTTTCTTTATTCTTTGAATTCTTCACTCCTTTTTTCTACGCTGTCAGGTTGATTTTCACACTTCACCCTACACTTACAATGATGTTTTTTAAATTCCAGTGGAGGACGTCTCTCTGAGACTCTTTGACTTCAGAAATGTCTTTTCACACCCCCTCACTATAAACAGATCACAGACATCAGTAGGAGGAGTGGTAGGAAGCAGCAAAGGGAACAGGAGAACATTTTTTTGCAATTTCTGCAATGCCAAAGTCCTTTCAGAAAAAGAAAATCCAGTTCACAGAGCAACAATGTCCAGTCATGAAACCACAAACCCAAGACGGTATTTCATACAAAAAACCAGTCCAACACTCAAGAGAATACTGACTTTTTTAATATTAAAGAGCAGCAATGAGTTCTTGCATCATTTCTCATTTACCTGTGGGGGTCTTTTGAACTCGGTATAATATACACACACTCCCTCTTCGTGAAAGTATTTTCTATCCAGGATTTCTGGGACTGAAAAACAAAAAATTTAATAGTATTATAAAATACAAATCACATACCTTTGCAATGAAAAAAGCTTTTTAAGGAAACAAGATAGAATATGAGGGGTTTGCTCTCTCATAAAACTAACAAAACCATGTATGACCTTATCTCATCTCACCCATCTCTCCAAAAGTTGAGATAACCAGAATCATTACATAATTTATACACAAATCACCTAAAATTAGAAGTAAAATTTTTTAAATCTAACATTCAAATAGCAAAAATTTTAACATGTAAATAAAGATGTACCCAAAAACACCCCATAAAAATTTAAGATACACTGTTACCCTATCTTGCTAAGAAAAAAAAAAAATCAGGTAAAATTTTAAAAAATGACCTGCATTAAACTGAGATAGTATTAATTTCATCTATTTCTTTCTTTAATGAAGTAAAATTTTCATCTTGAAATTGTGGGTAAGGAAAGCTTTCTAACAACACTGGCAATCTTTTCAACTAGCAATAAATAGGTCACAACCTTTGTTCTTCATCAAGACACTTTTCATTCCAGCAAATAAAATTAACTGGGATCTCTGAACTGTGTTCTAAGGTTAAACTTGAAACATGTTCTGAAAGATGAAATTAAGGATGCTCACTACTTCAAATGCTTTCTATTCTAATCACTGGACATAATTTCAGTTGCTTTAAACAACCACATGAACATTATCTCACATAATGATCTTAAGTTAGCTGCTAAACAACATCATAATGTGTAATATCTGTGTCATGTTTCAGCAATACATTGGGAAAGACATTAAGACAGGACTTTTAGAAATCAAAAACATGAAAAAATCTTGGAATGCTAATTTGCATCTTATGCAACATTACTTTAAATCCTTATGGAGATGACATTAAAATTACTTCATTGCTAACAGCCATGTGCTACATTTACATTTTACCTTCAGAAAAATTTGACAAATTTCACACTTTTATTTTACAAGAAGAGGAAAAAAACTGATGGATATTATTCACAGGTATCTAATCAGAGGTCTGCAGAAGTAATGAAAAAATTAAGATTTTTTTTTACATTATAAAAGAAATTTAAGCAAAGATGGATGCATTTTTCACCCACTGCAACTTCAACATCAGTTTAAGATAATACAGAGACATTACTATAGGTAAGAATGTACCAGCCAGTATTAATAAAGACCCCCAGAAAACTCCTCCTGAACTGCTCACCCTCTTTCAAAACATTTCCCAGACTCAGCAGACCTCTCCTACATTATTCATCACTACCACCTTCCAACATTTTGCTTTGATGATGAATTTATCAAGACAGCTACTATCTGGTGCTCCAGATTCTCTCTTCACATTAAGAAGATTTTTACTCTTCCCAAGGAGTAGAAAAAGTTGCAGAGTAAAGGCACTTCTTGAGACAGAAAGAAGGAGAAAAGATGCACAGTCCACAGCAAAGAACGATGGAAGGAAAAGCAAGACAACAGAATGAGCACTCACACAGTGCATTTCACATTTAAACTAATCCTTGACACACCTGGAATATATGAAATAGCCAAGGTCATCATTTGCTACTGTCTTAGCTCCTTTCCCTACAGATAGGAAGGCCTAGCAAGGGAAAAGAAGGATATTAAACATTATATGCAAAAACAGTGTTATGGAGGATTCCATGACACCATTCTATTTATGGTCCTTTTCCCTCTTCTTTGTTTGTTGGGGATTTTTTGGTGTGTTTTCTTTTCATTCTCCTTTGAAGCAGAACCAAGTGACTGACCCCCAAGAGGTTTGTGAAAGAATAAGATCTCTTCCTCTGCTGTCCTCAGAACTCTCTCCAATCTTTTAGCAGCATCTCCTCAGTTCTTTAGCAAGAAATGTGTACTGTCCACCACAGAGGGGCTGAGTATTTCCTAGGACACCTTTGCCTTGCAAGAGTTGGGCATAAAACAGCTCTCTGTTCTCTACATTTATCAGATGATTAGCACTGCTACAAAAATAAACTTGATATTTGTGTATATGTACATTTATAGATATATCATACTAAATGTGTATTTTTACATATAGTAAGTAGTCCAAATTTTTAGCTCATTGTTACGGGTTTTTTTTAAGCACTATTAAGCTTTAGCCTTTGTGAGACAGACCCCAGTTCTGGAAGCTACTTTCTCTTGCCTGAGTCCCCACTGTTAACATTGGAATCTTTGTATTTAATTTCTTAAAATGGAGCATTTCTTTAACACTGCAGTAGTTTAAGCTTAACTCTGCAGATCCTGCAGAATATAAAAAGATACAGAAGAGTAATTTAATACTTAGATGTTTCAGCCAGCTGGCTAAAACCACACCTTGAAGCAAGAGATCACAGCCATAACACACTAGATGTTAAAATCCAAAGAATATAAACCACAAGCAATTGCGTCAATTGCTCCACGCAATATTGTTTTATTACTGAGTGGTGATCAAAGCTGGGGACAAGGAACTCTGGCTCACAATGTGCAAAACCAGTTTTCAAAATAATAATAAACATAATAAACACTTCCCAAAACAGAAAAAAAAAAAAAGCCCTCAAAATAAAACATCTAACCATTCATCAATTTTTCTCTTAAAGAACATAGTTTTAACCCCTTACCAATGATTTCTCTCAATTTTTCAACAGTGCAAATACTGTCACATCACTACATTTTATCAGTCACCCCAAGTCAGTTATTTATGTAGAAGAAGCTCTGTAATGTTATTAAAATGTACTTGAAACTTCTTGGTAAAATTAGACTCCCTCTAGAAGCATGCCTGTATGCTAATTAATCTTCATTGCAGAAGATTTTATACAGAATTTGCTAATTCCAGAGTCTTGTTTTCTTTTGAGAAAGGAAAAAAAAAAATAAATACAAAGCAAGAAGAGAACTGAGTGAAAGACAATTCCCATAAATGGGTAAAAATCACATTAAAAATGCAGGAAGTATTGCCTTCCATGTAAATAAGAACAATTATTACATAATCTTCCTGTGATGACCAGAAAAAGGAAGATGCTATGAGGACACTGTTGAGTACAAATTAGCTGTAGCAGTTACCTCTAAGAAATACTCCTCATCAGCTAAAGATTGACTTAAAATAGGAGATCCAGTCTGAAGTCAAAACCATTATGCAAGTTATCAGACTGTTTAAGAAAAGTTGCCTACTCTTATTAAATCCTTTTCACCATCTGAACAGGACACACAACCCCACCCCCAAACGGTTTCCAGTAAGAGGCAGCTCCTGCTGCTCCAAGTGCTCTGTTTTCCCAGTGTATTTTTAGAAGATGCACTTTACACCATGGTTATGGGTAACATGGGTCAGGAGCCTTTTAGCAAAAGGCACAAGCAACATCAACATGGAGAGATCTACTTTGCAACTATTTGCTTTCTTTCTTTTCAAAATTGTGGAAGAAAAAAGCTTAGCTTCCCATATTCTTGAGCATTCTCAATCTCTCAAGCTAAATAAAACGCTATTTTAAATAAATGTGCCCTCTCCCAACAGTTTCACCAATACTGAAATAATTCTAATTGCTATTTGAAACAAAACTTACACAAGTACTTGCTGAACTACAAACTCAAGAGAACATACCCAATTATTTCCAACTTCTGGAAGTATCTAAATGCCAAGATAATCCCATGGCCTTTTGTAACAAGTGGAAGTTTTACTATAGCCATTTTATAATTAACTATATTTGACACAGCAATAGCATTAGCACTCCAAAGCCCCAATAACAGAGATTATTTAAATGTACCTGCTCAAGATTTATATGTTATCTTTACTGAAATTCACACTGGATAACTTTAGCAAGTCTCTTTATAGAACAAAATTTTTACCACAAATTATAACTTCAGGTTTTGTATATAACAGGAGAAAAAAGAAAATTAAGAATAAAGAGAAACCATGCCTGAAGAACAGTATGAGATCAGGTCTCAGAAATAAAAAACAACCCCCTCCCACTCTGCCCCCTTTGGCTAATGTGTTTTTAAGAGCCTCTCATTTAATATCTTAAAAGGACAATTCAGTTCTAGCAACTGATGCATGGCAATATGGCAAAGCCTTATCAAGCTATTGTGAAATTCTCAACGTTTATTCAACAGGTTTGGTCTGAATTATTTTCTCTATAGAAAGTAAGCCTGCCTGCTTGGCAAGATCTCAAAATGATTTTCATGATTTTCAAACAACATAAATATGGCAGGTTTAAATAATATTTGTAGCTGGCAGTTCTGAACTTTTTCCCGCACAAAGGGTTCCCAGTTTATCTTTTCCTACTCTTTTGTGATACTGTATACTAAGATAATATGTTACAATATTGTAACGATGTTTGTTACAAAACCAAAATTTCACTTTTCCGTTATATTGCCCTGGAGCCGGCAGCAGTGCAAACCAACCCCGCAGATCTCCTGACAGTCTTTTAATAAAGCTCCCCACTGAATCAGCAAAGTGACCTGAATTAATAAATAATTTGCTAGACCATGACCTTTTTGGAGGGCTGGTAAAGGGATTTTAGTTACTGATAGCATAGACTGAGCTTCAAATTTAGAAATCATATCACTTTCTACACAGCCTCATATTTCATCTTTCAAATCTCTGCTTACACCATATGGCAGCTCAATACACACAATACTTTCTCAAGGAAAAGATCCACCAATTTTATTTATCCTTCATTAAAAAACTAATATAGACTCTATATTGTTCCTCCACTGCCTCAGATTTTCCAAAATGTTTATTTTCCATCTGGACAGAAGGAAATACAGGAAAGTTTTCAGTTTCAAGCCTGAAAACAAGAAGGCATAGTGGAAACTATGTGCAGCAGGAACAGTCGTGCTAGTGCTGCCGCAGAGCAGTCCTATCTGCCTAGGTCACTTATAGCCAACCAGA
Source organism: Emberiza elegans (assembly GCA_024865655.1). NCBI lineage: Eukaryota > Metazoa > Chordata > Aves > Passeriformes > Fringillidae > Emberiza > Emberiza elegans. The sequence continues at coordinate 10,358,182 of JALJVW010000398.1, forward strand.
TAAATTTCAAAACATTTCTGAGAGACATACTGTACTAACAATGCCCTTTATCTTGTCTATTCAAGGAATTGTCCACTGACATTGTTCCAACTTGAAGTTACTGCTTCTTATGTAACTATACATACCACAGCACTCTTCGTGACTTACCAGAGGATCTCTTATCTGAGAAACCCACTCCATTATCCAAGCACGTGCTACACCATGGGACTGACCTGTGATCCCTGCCCAGACAACCAGCCCCAGCCAGGCACTGGGCTCCTGCAGCTATAGCTGAAAGGCAGAAATTCCAGACAAACCTCTGTCTTATTGCTTTTATGCTACATACACTGAATAAAGCCAAACAGCCCTGATAAACACAACATTCAATTAGGTTAATGCGTATCAAGTAGTTTAGAATTCAGAAAGCTTACTGTGGGAAGAGGAGCCATAAATAAAATGCACCAAATGAAAAGTTTCAAGTATGTTTTAATAACGTTATAGAGCCTCCTCTACATCAATAGTGCACTGAAAAGATTTCTAATAAGTGCTTCAAATCCTTAAGGCAGTAAGAATCACACTCCATGTAAAGCACCTGGACTTGTTTTTAGGACAAATCATCTGAACTACACTGAAAATGTGCACCCCAGGATGAGCTGAGTAACTAAGCCATTGTTTATGGGGTGCAGAGCTAGCTGAAAGACAGTTACATCTATCTACCAAAGAAAATACTTAAAATTTTGCATTAAAAATATCAGCAGAGCACATCTCTGGTCCTCAAGGAAATATCTATCACTTGAGGAAACTCTTCAAAATTTCAGCTAACTAAGCAAATAAGCAGATGGAAGGAAAAAAAAGTTAGATACTTTAATGCCATGTATTTGCTACCACTTGTTTTAAACTCTTGGCTCCGTCAAACCCCAGGCATTTAATTTACTGGCTCTCCCTTCAATTTAAAGTTACATATTTCTATAATTTTAGTTTGGGGGTTTTTTGTTTTCTTTTTTAAAAGAGGGGGGAGAAAACAAAGCATTTGGCCAGCTAGTATTATGAACTATATTTAAAAGACTCTTTGACACAGAATAACAGTGCTGTCTGTCCAAACAAGGCACAACACACAGAGCACCTACAAAACTTGGTCCTGAATCAGTATCCACAGTACCAGTCAACCTCAATTTTTTGTACTAACTTCCACAGAAAGTATGGATATGTGCAATACTCAAAAGACAGAGGCTCAGACATTATCCCAATGCCAGAAGATATTTCTGCAGTGCTTTCATGTATCCCTGTGAAGAATGTCACTCTAATGACAAGGATTGTGCTTCAGTCTTAATAGTTGCTTAACACACTACAGATGAAAATTTTTGCAAGGATATTTTACCTGCTGCATCAGGATTACTTCTTGGCCTAAAACCAGCTTCATTTACAAGAAGTTGGTTCATTTCTTTTTTCCCCAAATGCACTGGGGCATCTCTTGTCCCAGAACGTGCCCAGCTCAGACAGAATGACCCATCATGCACAAAAGGGGTCTCAGCTATGCTGAAGGTCCTGTTCTCAACAGAACAGCTCACCAGGCTCCACTGGACCCCTAAGAAAGCAAACAGCTCCCATTTTCTGGATTGAAAAACTTTTCTAGTGAAAATACTGCTACAGTCCTGAACATGGATTGTTTGACAGCAAAAAAAAAAAATTACTACTTTACGTTAAATAAAACTGTTAAAGCAAGCAAGGAAAGAGGGCAGTCAGAGACCTTCTGTCAATTCTGCACATGGGAAGCAGATCTCAAGTGAGCCAGAGAGCAAAGATAAGAATCTTCCTCTCAATGGCTCCCTGTGCTGAAAACAAACCTTCAACAATCCTATTTTTTATTAAACAGTTCAGGAGATTTGCTCTGAACAGATTTCACAGCAATCCAGGTCTGTAACAGAGCAGCTATTGTTTCATCAAGTTCTTCTCTGATGTAATGAAGCCACCACAGAACTCCCTGAGTCCACGTGCAGTTCTGGATGCAAAGGGTAATCAGGATTTGTCAAAAGGGATTTTTACAGCTCTCTCAAACTTGATGAAAACTATTCCAATCTGCTATTTGGAGAACAGGCTGGTTTTGAGAGAATTATTTCACTGTACAATTACAAAGCACATAATTCAGTTGTTTAGGGATAATATTTTTCTGCAGATTCATTTAATTAAGAATACTCTAAATTCATTAAGAGAATTTAGCATTATGAAGTGCTGCTTTTAACCCTGATGCACAGAATAGAATCCACAGACCTAATATTTTTGGTATATTTTTACTACATTCAAACTCAACTTTCCCAACAATATGGGTAAAGTTGGTTATCTTCCAACTGCAATACAGGTCTTTCAGTGGAAAACTCGGAGTAAACGCAGCATATTTTAAAATAAATACATTTATTTACTTAATAGGTTAAGGTCTTTGCTGTTCTGCAGTTAGACCACCCATAAAATTACTCCTCTTTTTCAGAAAGTATTAAATTTGAAAATGCCTACACCATCCACACAAGGCATAAAATAAATAATAATATGTACCTAGAAAATATTTCACAACTGATTCTACAGTATGAGATAGCTCAGGTCACTGTGGAATGAACCAGCAGTTGATTTCAGAAGACAATCACCCACTGGTGTAATTTCAAACTGGCTTTTTCTCAGCTGATGTAACAATAAACACCTTCAGGGTTAAGTGCCCAACTCTACCAGCTACAGTAATTAAACTTGCCAAAACCAGAGGCTCCCTGAGACTGTGTCAGCACAGCAGATGGCAAACTGCTCCTGAACATGCCTTCGGAAAAGCCGAGGGGAAGCAAGGAGAGAAATGCATTTTAATTTTTATTTTCCAACAACTTTCATTGACAGAATTTGGAATTTTGGTAGGAAAAAGAAAATACAGCAGAAGGTAAACCAGTTTCACTGCTGTGAGCTGAAATAAATTGATTTCTAAATAGTTTACATTCACAGTCTTCCCAGCTAATGAAATACCAAGCTAAAAAATTCCACCCCTGCTAAAGAATCTATGAATTACTTCCTCTGAGTTCACAGACCAATCGTATTTTGATGCATTCCATAAAATATTTCAAAGCATATACTGAAGTTATGACCTAGAAGCAACAAACCAGTGAGTTTACAAAGGAGATGAAAATAATTCTTTACTCGCTAAAACTGAACTCCATGATGAAAGAAAATGATAGAGAAAGAGTGTGTGGTTGTAACTACAAGAAATATAGCTACAGCTTTTCAGCCAACATTTTCACTCTTAATGTTCACTTTGTTCAAATGAAATTAAAACAAAATAAAAGCCAAAGAAAAAAATCATGGCAAAGTACATAGGAATGTCTGCAAGCCTGTCATACAGTCCCTGCTTCTTTCTGTTAGGGTTCCTCACTTAAAATCCACTTTTAATTATGTTGAATGACCCATATCAACCAACCTCAGATCTCTTGCATTCTCAAACATGCAGCCTCCTTTCCCTTCCTTATCCACAGTGATACAATTGACAGTCTGCGTGCTCCTCACCCCTCGCAGCACCAGAGATTTTGCTGCAGTCTGTGATCATTCTGACCCTACCAGATGCAGACTGCAAGCCTACACACTCTCTTAAATAGGAGCAGCAGGAAGGCAGAGTCAGCATTCCTACTCACCACACACACAGAATGGTGCCAAGTCTTTTTAAGTCGCTCAAAACATCTCTGTGGGTTTGAGGGCTGGAGCCTGTCCCTGGTCCTTTCTGCAGGGACAGATGGACACTCTGTGCTGGCTGCTGAAACCCCTGCGCTTCCTGGCTCACCACATCTACACCAAAGCACTCATTTGGCTCAAACCTCACATTTCTGGCAAGTGCTGGGCTTACCTTGCACGTGCCACAGAGGGTGTAGGAACAGACAATCCTATAAACTCTGGATTTATGTTTGCAAGGAATGAGGCTTGGGGCATGGCTTCAGCAGTAAAGCCACTCTCACAGCCTGGATGCAGTTGCTGTCCTCCTCAAGCAACCTCCAGTCCCTGCCCCGCTCACACAGGGAACACAAACCACAGGCGCAAGAAAGGAGGCAGTGGTGGCCACCTCGGGAAACAGAGCAGTGGGAAAAGGCTCCTGTGACCAGCCAAATAATTAATCCTGCCCTCAATTTGCTTCTGCTTTGTTCCCTGATGAGAAATCTCAGCTCTGGCAGCCACTGTTCCTAGACAGCTTTAGAGGCTGCAAACCCCTCGCCTCGTGCAAAGGATGTACTCCAGCCATATCTGAGCTGCAGATTTAAGGAAAGTCCTCCCTTTCTAGTTCATGAAGTGCATGAACATCTGATTAATTCAGTATGTGCTGAAGCACATTACAACTACAAAAGCAAACTGGAAGGGTGGATGCTGTTTGTCCTGCTCTACCACTTTCTTAGCTGTTCAATTTACAGATCTGACTTATTTTTCATGTTGTACAAAGAAAGACACTTCTCTATCATCACAGCAAAGATTCTGGTGCCTCCTGACTTAAGTAGGCTATTATTAACTCACTAGAGCAATGGAAACTTGTTATCACTAAGGAATTTTAGACATAACTGGCCTCAGACAACTCTTTGAACATCTATTAAAAAGAAAAAGGAAGCCTATGCCCACATTAATTATGGCAGATCAATAATATTTCTCTGAACAGCATGAGTGAGAAGGAAGAGCAACAAAGCACACTAGTGGGCACATGACATAGGAGACAGCACCAGACCACTGCTAAGGATGATGAAATTTCACAGAACCCATGTTTAGACACAGTATCTGGGAAAACAACCTTATTGTTATAATCAAAACTACTGAAACTAGGAGAGAGACCCATCTGCAAACACACAACCAAAGACCCAGCTGAAACAGATCTGGAAGTTGGATTCTCCCAGCCTGTACACACGTGCACACCAATGTGCCAGTGTTTGTTAGGCACAGGAGGGGAAGCCAACGTTTTGGTCAGCTCTAGAGTGATCAGACTTCTTGAACTATTGGAACAGACTGGAGAAAGTAGGATGAGCTGGCATCAAAGCAAGCCAAAACAAGAACGTGCTATAGCTCACCTACAGCTGAGTTACAAAGACTGGAGCATTTTTAAATGCAGCTCATAACAAAGAGCCGCTGGATTCGGTTACACTTGCGCTGCCTGTCAAGACAAAGCAGCAGCTCCCCTCCCAGCCGGCTCAGCCTGCAGCTGCCCAGGGCTGCTGCAGCCCCACCTCGGGCACAAGAACCCTGACAGCATTCGAGAGACATCCCTGCACCTAAACCCTTGTCAGAAGATAAAGTTCCCCACTGAAACTATTCAAGTAGTTTCTGTTTTCTATGCTAGAAAAGTGCAAAGAAGAGACTTAACTGGGCTTGTTAAAGAAATGTGAAAGCAGCTAATTACTGTTTGAAATAATATAGAATGTGTATTTAGGCACTTTTTAAAAATTCCACCCTGTTTTTGAGGGTTGTTTGAGCTTTTGATGCTTTCAGAGGCTCTTCTATGTTAAATACCACAAGTCTAAATAATTACTCAGAAACTAAACATATTATTTTTAGAAATAAAGTACCCTCTTTTTTTTTGTTTGGTTTGTTGGGGTTTTTTGATTTTTGTGTTTTTTGTTTTTTTTTCCAGGGTGGGGGAAACAACTAATTAAATAATATTGACAGACCACAGCACGACTTCACATGGAAAGTGTTTTCTATCTATGGTAATTTCTTCCAGCATACTAAATGCCAGTAAAACTCACCAATGCTGAGTGGTGAGTGGCACAAAGACCTGTCCAAGCTGTACTGGACTAATACCTGGGACAGGCTCCTCCCTGGCCTGCTGGGAGAAGAGTGAAGACAATCATTCTAGAGAAACAAAGGACACCAGCAGGGAGGTGGAGGTCCTGGCAAAGCCAAGAAACACAGGAGAAATATTGGCTTTCACAGATGCAATTCTTCACATTGTAAAGTGAGGGTGCAGTCAGAGAAGACAAGCTGAGGAAATTCCTACTCTGCCCTCCCACCCATTCTCCTGCTAGTTCTCCCCCACCTGCAGTTGTGCACTCGCCCTCTGGGAAATTGATTGGGTTCCCTAAACCAGCAAATTACACTCAAGAAAAAAAATAGGTAGCTTTAATGTCAGAATTAACAGATTCAGTTGTAAACTGGACAGAAAACTAAAGCACAAGACAGAATGACATAGCCATGATCAGGGTGGGAAGAAGGGAAGTAGGACATCCCCTCTGGTAGCAGAAAGATACTGGGTTGGCAGAAGAGCTGAGCTGATCTAAGCATATTGCCAAAGTACATCAAAATAATCCCCAAAAGCACACAGGCTCTAGGCACACAGGGAAAGACTACAGATCTATCACACAAAAAGATTTATTTTTTTAATGCACACACATCCTGATATTCAGGAAGGAAAGGAAGTTAAGACTGAACTTCTTTATTTCTCAGAGATATGCCAATGAAGCAAGAACATATTGCCTAAGGTCACATTTTGGAGGGGCAGATACCTGGGTTTAAGAACACCATTCTCATCTGGCATTGAAGATTTGTTCTAATTCATGGTATAATTAACATTCAACTCCTAATACATTAATTACTAAAGATTTTCCTTGTCCTACATGCGAGATCTTTATATTTGTCAGAAAACCCCCAAAAACCCAGTAATGACGCCCAAGAGGATAGTCAAAAAGACTAACCTTATTCAGTTGTGCTAATTTTTCTACATCCTCTTTGCAGAGAGAAAAGAGCTGCTCTGAAACCCCCTTGGTCTCCACTGGGCAAGCCTGGGGACTCACTGCCTAATTAGCTCTTGTGAACAATCCTCCCCTCTCTGCACAGTCTACCTGGATTCTGCAGATTGCCCGTGACCAGAAAACCTCCTACAGCCCCGAGAACAGCATTCCTCTGAAGGCAGAAAAGCTTTGGTCTTGCACGTTTTCTCCACCAGGCAGAAAGCACAGTTGCCTGAAGCTGACTGCCCTGTGCTGTCCAGCAGAGTGATGCGATGTTACCAGCACCAAATATTTCTGCGGAGGGCCAGGAAACATGGGGCAAACCAGAGGATACATCCGCACAAGGACTCGTTTGTTCGCAGCCCTCGGCACCACAGAACGCTCACCTGTAACTCAAGCTGGCAGCCCGAACCAGGACAAGGGTGATGAGAGGTTTCTGCCCTCTTTCCCTACATAAGCAACATAAAAGGCCACATTGTTTCACTAAAGCATTTGAAACAATTACAGAGAATTTAATGGTGAAGAGTCACGGAACTGCACACGGAGCAGTAAAATTTATGCTGAAAATAGCACACGCACAAACCGTGAGTTTTCTACAGCTGAAAATTAAACAATCATTTTTCTGCAAAAGACTTTTATAAAATAAACCAAGACTAAGACAGACCAATTGCTTAATGAGGCATGGGCATAAATCCTCATCAAGAGCATTTCTGAAGTTGCACAAATGAGAAGGGCGAAGGTTATTTAAGTGGCTATTTCTGTTTTTCAGTGCCTCTGGCTGCAAAGCCAGCTGATGCCAGTTTAAGAGGTAAAAGTCCATCCCAACCTCCACATCTGTGCTTAGTGGCCCTGGCTGAGGCCAGGTGAGGGCTCACAGGGCTGTCCCCAGGGCAGCAAAGCCAGGAACACCCTCAGCAATAACAGCATCAGCAAAGAGGAGCCTGTGACATCAGGGGCCCCAAACTCTTCCAACAAGCTCTGCAGCCAGAGCCACTCCCACACCAGACACTGCCACCTTCCTGGACAGCTCTCTGGGATATTTGTCAGCTAAGGTATCAGTGATTTATTGCTCCTTCCCTAGTGCAAGCTTACTACCACAAGCAGGAGTTCCTTCAAGATGAATCTCTCTCAAACTCTTCATCCAGAAGATCACCTTCAGCCATATACTCTTCTAATCTTCTTCATATACTACAGCTGAAGTTTTATTAGGCTTTCTGTTTAACAGGATTCTGCAAGCCACAGACAATAATGCAGCCAGGGAACACAGGAGAAACTGGTAAGAGTTTGACATTTAAAACATCATTAACTGCACCTATTTGTGTAGATTAACTGATTCTTATAATTGAAGAGAAAGTTGATTAACAGTTCTGTAATTACACAACTGGTATTTTTAGGCTCTAATCATGTGTCACTTAAGCACATGCATAATTTAACCTATCCAGGTGACTGAAGTTATGCCTAAAGACTTGCATGACCTGCAGCAGCACCAGGGACAGGCTGAAAGGAAACAGCTTTTTCAGAGTGGCTCTAGCCACAATCTAGAATACTGCATTACACTCAACACAAAGCCAATCTACATGCAATTTTAACAATGTTGTACAGCAGCATGACTGCCTTTGAACCTGTCCACATGGCTGCTGTGCTGAGCTCTGGCACATACACTAGTAGAATGCAACTTTGGTTTCTCCTAACTCAAAGAAACAGGTTCAGCTTCCTGAGAAAGTCAAACAAGAATGGGAACAGCACTAAAAAGCAAATATGCTGCATGCTAAGAACACTGAAAAAAAAATCCAGCAATACTCTGTTACACAAGACAAGTTACCAGCAGCAAATCATTTGCCAACAGAAAAAACCTGAGGGGAGGGATCAAACTCATCTTGGTGCAGCTCAGTTCAGAGACAGACTGGAGCACAGCACATCTGGTAAAAACAAGTGATCTTGAGAATCTGTTAGCACACATCCAGAAAAGCAGGTCAAGAAAAACATCCTCTGTGAACAAGAATTTAGACACAGGAGTAGTCGAGTGCTTGCAGTACAACTAGACAAGGCTACAAATACTTTGAAGAGGCCGTGGAACCTGACTTGTGTTGGTACAGCTCCATGCCTGTGCACAAGGCAGAGACCCAGAAAACATCCATGTGCCGTGGGTGATGCACAGAGAAACTGAACACTCCCTAATGCAACAGCACAAACCAAATCTCAGCACCTTGGAGCAAGCTCCCAATCCAGCTTCACAGCTCCTGTCAAGCCTGGGGTGCCACAATCCCATTTTCCTAAGCCTCTGCACATGATCCCAACCTATCTCATACCAGCACCAGCATTTATTCAGTCACATGGAAGCTGGTTCAGGGAAATGACCAACAAAATAATCCACAAAAAAAAAAAAAGAAAGGAGCTGATGGGAAGTTTATTCAATTCAGATCCCCAGTGACTGAGCACAAGGAAGCACAAAGGGACACAGCCAGGTTTTATAGGAGTTTTGACTGGATTACAACACACCTTTAAGAAGAGCTTTGGCACATATGGGAACAGCTAGCAAAGGGCTTGAACAGCAACCCTTACCCTGAGGTAATTGCACTGCAACACATCTCAAGCACTCCAGGTCAGTCAGAAAATATATTGTCAATAAAATGAGTAAGAGTGGGAAGGACTGGGCTGCTAAATAATACTAGCTCTAGGAGAGCCCAACACTAGAAATTTTTAAGCAGTAAGTGCTTGTGAAATTAAGTTTTCCTAACAAAGCATCTGGAAATCCATTTGCAGGAGGCATAAATGTAGATTTGTTTATTAAACTTAAACTTTTAGAGCCAAGTTTTTCAAGTCCACATCTCACAAAAACTGCAGCAATAGAGAAAAAAATAGCAGACATTTGGGTAAGAACCATCAGCCAGGGATACCCTGCCAAATTCAACCCAGCATAAGTAAGGGGACTAGGACTACAAAGTGAAAATTCTGAGCAGAGGTGACAAGAATCAAGTAGATAAGGTAAAGAAAATGAGTAGAGGTAAGGTGGGAACAAAGCAGGGAACAAAAGCTGGGATTCAATTACAAAAACCATTGTGCTACCACTGACTGAGCTGTAACACACACTTTCCCAGGCTTTGAGGATTACAGAGTTATGCTGAAAGGCTGAACACCTAGATTAAACTCATTTACAGTTGTAACTGAGAAAATATTCTCAAGCAAGAATGTTTTAGTGTAACACAGCAAAAATACACTTCATTAATCATCCAAAAGGTTGCCAGTAAAAAATCAAACCAAAAAATGAAAATCAGAAACCAGAACTTAATGGCAATATGCCAGTTCTCAAAACTACAACTTCTTTGCCTTTTTTTTTACATCTGCTCAGTTTAGCAGTAAACAATTAAAGGCAGAATCCAATAGCACTGGGAGTCATGACAAAGAAACAAAAAGCTTGACAAGGCTGTTACAGATCTTGAAAGAGAGATCCTGTGCTCTCCAAATCAAAGAGGAGCTAGTAAATTGCTAGTAAATTACTATCAGTAAGTGTAGACATTGGCAAGACTCACATGTGCATAGTTTTCAAAAACTATAAGCACACAACTACACTCATTGAAACTGTGTATTGGCCTGGTGCACGCTCTTTGCAAAACACAGAATTTGCATTTAAACAAAATAAGCACTTGGTGCTGGACTATATATGATGTAAATCAGGGCTCTCCACAGACAGGCTGAAGTCCCATTAAAGCTTCACAGCGGGTTTACCATAGCTGTTTCTGAAGTTGGATGACCTAAAAACATCAGTTGTCCAACTACATGCATCAGAGTACTAACTTGATTACTGAATCAGCCTCTACAATTCTGATTTTCCAGCTGCAGAAAAATCAACAGGTATGCCATCACACAAATCTTACTCCCTCCTCTTTGAGCTGAGAACAAATGAAACAAAGATGGGTTGACATGCATTAACTCAGCAATTGCACATTTGCAAACACACAGTGTTCAAACATTTCAGAAATCATGACAACAAAATGCTCAAGCTAGAATGAGTTTGTACAAATCTTCAGGAAAAAAAACTTACACTGCTCTTAATAATATAAAGATTAAACAAACTGTGATGCAACTCTTAGGATTTTTTTAAGAAACACAGAAATCTCCATAATTAAGATTCAATCCAAGCCTACAATTTCAGTAGAATTTAAACTTTGGTTTAGTTAAGAGACAAAAACTGCACAACTTATAAACCAAGCCTGAATGTGCTGTTGGTTTGGTACCATACTTAAAGTTCTCCTTGGCAATTCACCACATCTATCTTACAGACTAATCCTGCAACATCCTTACACCACCTCAAACCACAGTTAAATATTCTGCCCTTTCATAAAGCAGTTTTCAGAACTACCAGCACCACTATTAGCAATACAGTTATTTTACTCCCTGTATTCCCCATATGTTCAGGACACTTTTCACCCAATTTTCAGAAGGAAAAGGAAGTCATATACAGTTTATCTCTTGGGTTTATTAATATTTCATTATCCCAACAGAAGTTCACTGGCCTTTCCTTCTTGGAAAGAACACAGGAGTAAAAACTGTCCTCTGCTCACCTAGCAGCAATTAGACAACCTGTGTGGTCCCTTCTTCTGTGCATAAATTATAATAGCTAGGGAAAAAAATAAAACTTAGGTTGTTCTGGCAGTTAAAGAAAGTAGCTCACATTGTACATGCTAAGCAAAATATAGGTGTAAAGGCTGAAAGAAACTCACCACTCCTCAAGAAAGCTAGCACTCCTTCCATCAGTGGAACAGCTGTGATGGAGACAGCTCCTGGAACCCCCACTGCTGCTCAGGGCTGCGGTCCCACCCAGTAAAGGTGCAGCTCTTCAGCTGCCTATTGACTGGCTGCTACCAAAAAGACAAATCACCTCCTGCACATCCCCCTGCCCTCCTGCACAGCTAATCCTGTGCTGAGCCAGGACGGGGAGCAAAGCTGGCCAACACTCAGGTTTTGGGAGTTTACTTTTTTTGTTAGATTAGTTTTCTATTACTTAAAACACAAAAACACCTACAATTTAAGCACAAGAAAAGCCAAGCTTCCCATAATAAAAATAACAGAAACCAAAGATTAGACAGACCACTTTCAGTACTGGCTGTATCACGATACCTGACACCATCACCTCTATGTTCTCATTATGTGAGGAAAGCAAAGGGATTAAATTTTTAAAAAGACAATAACAAGACTGCAGAGACTACAATACAGGAAAGAGGGCTTCAGGCCAGAGAATACAAAGAAAGTGTGCAACAAAAGTTCAAGTTTACCACAGGTCAAGTAGACTATTTTTTGTAGAACCAATGAAGCACAGACTCACTTGTCAGGGGCCACGGCTATTTGTCAGTATCAGAGGTAAAAAGTGACACAGCTTTAATAATTATGCAAGTATCTTATCCAAATACACACAGAGAATGAGATTAATCAGTAATTTGTCTGATGAAAAGTCAGCTGCTGAAATTTCAACCACTGAAGGTAAAATGCACCAAGCAGAATTACTCACAGGCACAAGAAACATCACCCCAAAACCAAATTCTCAATTCTGAAAAACACACACACTGATTTTACTATCAGTCTGCCCTTAAAAAAGTGAGGAAAAGAAACAGAACTAATGTTGCTTGTTTCATGAAATAAACAGGGCATGTAAATATCACAGTTTCATGAAATAAACAGGGCATGTAAATATCACAGTTTCATGAAATAAACAGGGCATGTAAATATCACAGTTTCGTGAAATAAACAGGGCATGTAAATATCACAGCCAATGTAGAAATTGCTGAAAGAAACTTGAAATTCAAAAAAAAAAAATATCAGCTAAGAAAAAAAAAAGACAAAGACGTTTTTCAGGTTAAATATTTTGGTATGAGAAGTATCATTTCATATTGTCTTGGTATTTCAAAACCTCACAATATAGAAATCCATTCTGAAGCATTTCAAGACTGCAAAATTCTACCAAGCATCTCTCTTCACACACAATTTTTGACAAGTCCTGTAGAGATTTATTTGCAACATTTCTGGTGTCAAAGAGCAAACCAGTACAGCCAAACTCCATTGTGCCAGAGTCAGTTACTGAAGTTCAAAACAATATTGTTCTGTTTAGAAAAAGTTCATCTGTCATGACTGTCCACGAGGATTGAATGGTTAACAGAAATGCACCTCATGAATGGGCCATGAAAGAGAGGCATGAAAAATTTGGGTGTTGGTCCAAAGTTTCCAGGAAAGGGAAGCACAGCAAGTGGCAAAGATAAGGATGAGAAAAAGAAAGGACTTTAGATGCTGCAGTCTATCACCAGCGGAGCAGAGAAAGCTGGGCTGATGTGGTAAGACAAAATGGTAATGCAGCAAGACTAGTTAGGCAGAGCCTCAAGGGACAAGAAAATAAATGAAAGTTTAAAACACAATGGAGTAACTCTCTCCAAGATAATCCACGTGGGGAGATAGATGATCTGATACTGACAGTGTGAGATAACTGTCAAATGCGAGGTGATGCTTCAAGGTGCCTTTGTATGACAAGTGAACATTACCCTTCCACTGCTGAGCTCAAGCAAGCAAAAAAGTATCAAAGTACAACATCAGGAAACTAAGGTACAAACAGTCCAAACTCAGCCTAAATAGCTCCACTGCACAAAGATTTCCCCCCTCCTGCCTTGAAATAGCAAAGTCAAGAATGGCCTCCTACCAGAAGGTATGAAGGATGATCTAGCAGACATTTATCTCACCCACACAAACACATTTTTAAAAAAGACTGAACAGCCGGAATTGCCACATTGAACAACTTACTCCTCAGAATAATTCCTGATTTAATGTTGGACACCATCCAGCAATTATTCAAAGTTGCTAAATAGTCCTGGACCAGCAGGGAAATTTTTAGCAAAATGAGCTTGCATAAAATGTCCCATATTCATCTCAACCAAAACACCTGTTTAACAGAGGTTTCAAAACATTTGGTAAACACACAGCAAATAATAAACCCTGCAAACACACTACATTGCCAGAAAGGCTGCTGAGCCTCAAATTTACAGAACCATGATGGTTAAAATCAATCTGTACATTTCTAGGCTATGTCAGCACCAAAAAAAAAATCACCCACCAGAGCTAAATTTAAAAAAATGAAATAAAAGAACTCAAATCCTCCACTCCTCAAAACTAAACCCAACACCAAACCACTTCAGGTGTGAAGAGCAAGTACCACGCAAGTGGCAAATGCACTCTTTTAAGTCAGAATGGAAGGTTGCATTTGCAGCTTCTTCCTAGAGGAGTGCTGGATTTGCAGTTTCTAGAAGAATACAACCCACATTTCCACACAGTTCACAGATATACTCAGAAATGGAAGATTCATGGGCACGAATTCCGGTGGTTTTTAAGAAAACGCCGTGAAATAACACACCTTTATTTAAAATGAAACAAAGCATCTTACTAGAAGTTCAAACAGACTGTAGAAATCCATATATTTAGCCTTTTCTCTTATATTTTCAAAATTACCTGACAGCACTTGATGTGATAAGCCGCCCTAAATTCTTTAAATAATAAGGAATAAATTTACAGGGATGAAGAACCGTTTAACAGCCAGAATATAGAGCTAGATTTGAAATTGTTTTCTTTGCAGACACTCATACCGACCTAGGTATATATATGCTCCCTTATGCATAACACGTTGAAACTGCAAAAATGAAATAGGTGTAAAGATCAGAAGGGAAGGGCTGCTGCAGCCCAGAGAATGCACCGTGCGAATTCCGGTTTCAGACCAGGCCACCACGGCGAACGAGGCAGCACTAACGGGGAGCTCTGGTTTCTAAGCGCTGCGGTGCCTCCGCCGCGGTCCCGGCGCCGCTCGGGGCGCGGAGGGTGCGCGGGAGCGGCGGCTGCCCCGGGCACGGCGCGAGGAGGGCGGCGGCGGCGGGAGCCGCGCCCGGCGGCGCGGGGCATTCCCGGCCGGCAGCTCCGGGCCCGCGGGCGGGAGAGCAGCGGGGGCCGGCAGCGCGGAGCCCGAGCGTTCCCTCCGGCCCGGGCAGTGCGGCGGCTCGGGGCGGCCGGGACCCGCAGCAGCCGGCTGGGACAGGTCTGATCCGGCGGCCCCGTCCCTGCCCCCTCCCCGCCGGGCGCGCCCGGCCCCGCCGCCCCGGCACCCCCGCAGCCCGCGGCTCTCACCATTCTCCTCAGGGCCGGGCTGGGTCTCGGCGCCGACTCTGGTTCTCCTCCCGCCGGGCAGCTCCTGCTCGTGGTTCGGCGTCGGCGGTGGCGGGGCCTGTCTCCATCTATCGGGGCTGGGCTCGGCGGCAGCGGAGGGCTGGGTGGGGAGCGGCCGGGCGAGGACGACGCTCCGGGGACGAAGGGAGACGCGGGACGCGGAGGACGGCGCTGGTTCGGCTCCGCACCGGGACTCAGGGCTGGCGGCGGTCTCGGCCCGGCGCCTCTTTCTCATAATTGTGCGACTCGGCCGGCGGAGGAGCCGCGGCGCTGCCGCGTCAGCGCGCACCGCCCCCGGCAGGAGGAGGGGGCTGGCGGGGCGGTGCTGCCCGAGGGGGGCTCTCGGCCGCTCCACGGCCCCGGTGAGCCCCGACCGGGATCCCGAGAGACCCGGAGAAGGCGTCAGCGGCTGTGGGCGGTCAGGTGTCCATGCAGCCTGTGCTGCTGGTGAGGTGAAGGCTGAGATGTTAAAAATGGAGCTTCTGAGAGAGAAACCCGGCTGGCTGGGAAGGCGCGGCTGGGAGAGGGGCCCCGCAGCTCCGCAGAGGCAGCGGCTCCGCTCGCGTGGGGCTGCCCTGGGCGTCCCTGAGGGCACGGAGCCCGCAGGACGGGGCTCCTCGGCCCGGCTCCATCCCGTGGGCTCTGCCCCCTGAGGGAACCCGGCCTTGCTCCTGTCAGAGCCCCGGGGCAGCGAGCGGCCTCAGCTCACATTAGTTCGCGCTTTTCTTGCCAGCCCTGCTCGCACATGGCACTGCCGCCATTAGCACCGCGTCGGAGGCATCTTCCAACAGGCCTGAGCCAAACTGGAGGAAAATTCCGTTTGGGAGGGAAAAAAGGAGGATGCGTTTCTTCCACTTCAGTCAATTCAGTTTCCCGTTTAGGTTAGGAAGTGCCCAGGGGAGGAACCTTGTCTTCTTTTCTCCCTGTATGCAATCTGCAAACTTGGAGAATCAGTACCACAAATCAAAAGCCTCATACAATAATTTCTACTATATATTTCATTATACAGCTTTTGCAACAACCTCTGTGCAACAATCCCTCCCTCCGAATTAGGGATTCGGTTTGGCCTAAATTATTTGTGTTCCTTAAATTTAAAAAATCAAAGAGATCCTAGAAAAATATCTCATTTCTTTCTGAAATACCATGACCATACAAGAGCAGTAATTACATATAAACTCAATCCAAATATTCAAAGTAATTTAAAACCTTTGGTTTTTCGCAGTCAGGTCTGATAATTTATCAGCTGTTGTGAGTTATCTCTCTCGCCTTGCTGCAGAATGCCAGCATTAGTGTTGGGCTGAGCTGACGTGAGCTCACACCTGGACCCTGGGCTTGTGCATCACAGGGTGACAGAGTCCACTCCAATGACCAGACAGGCATAATCAGAAATCAAACCCAGCATTAATTTGCAGCAGCCCTTTCTTTTTTTTTTTTTTTCCTTGCCTTTTTTTTTTTTTTAACACAACTGTAGATAACAAGAAACAAAACATTCTTGCATTAACAGCTGTTTAGCAGGGCAAGTCCAGTTGTAAATTCTGGTGTCAGAACACCTTTGCTGCAGACAATAGGTGCAAATTTGTGAGGACCCAGCAGCTGAGGCATCCAGCTCGAATTAGGGTGTTGTGGGAGTTCCTCAGCTGCAGGGGAGCTCCTAATGCTTGTTTTAAGTTAACTTCAGAAGAATTCCTGCTATCTTACATAGATATGAAAATTAGGCTCTTAGGACTCTCAATTTCCATAGAAATGGAAAATTAGGCTTTTCCAGGAAAAAAATCAGTAGAAGATCACACAACAAAGAGGCTCCATTCACTCTCTTACTGTGTAGAAGTCCCAAGCCTGCTGATCTGCCACTACTTGTTCCTGCCCAAATTCCCATGTGTTAGTTCTTGGCTTAGGGAGCAGGAAACAGAAGGAGCAGTGGAAGTCCAGTAGAATTTTTTGGAAATGGTTCTAAAATCTTCCAAAGCAGACAAAATGGGGGATTTTTGAATTTTCCTGTTGACACCATAAAGCATTTCTGAGAAATCACCTCATTTCTTCTTCCTCTCTCCCTCTTATTCCCTTTCTAATTAATTGATCTAAAGCTCACATCCCACATTAGATTAATGAGTCAGTTCTTCTATTACTAGATTCTTCATCTTATCTCACAGCAATTTTTGGGCTATACTGACTTGATTCTCATGATTATCATGTTGGCCTCTAAGTTTCATATTTGTAAATCCAAGAGCTAGAAGAAGCAAGGAAATTAGGAAAAACTAGGTGAAGGCCAAACTGAGCATGAGTCCTCCCTGGTACAAACTATTAGTTTAGGAGGATATGTGTAAGGTGAGGAATTTCCATGCCTTGTTTTCCTGTTGATCCTGCAAAACTGTAGAGATCAACATCAAACTGTTTCAGAGTTCAGCTGTGATAAGCTTAGCTGGAAAGAGCACATTGTTTCAGGAACAGCTTGGGATGAAAATGAAAGGAAAATGAGTCACCAACATCCTCTCTGCCTCGTGCTGTCTGGGGGAGCATGAGCCTTCAGTGCTGTGGAGGCAAGGACAGGCAGCAGTGACACACATGCCTGTGACCTGGCAGTGAGGCACAGTCACCCTATATCCTCCTACTACCTTGATTAGCCCGTGCAGAACATGGCATGAGTTGACACTAAACTAGCAGTTAGTCATCCAAGAAGTGAATTCTTGTACATTCAGATGTTGAATTTTGTATTTGCTGCTTGTCATTCTAAGTATTACCTTTCATTCACACCAAAAGTCAACTCAAAATTCTTCTATCTCCTTCTAAATCAACACCTGTCAGCTGTGAATGACAAGGAAATAATGAAGCATTATTTTATACCTTATGGCATTTAAGGACCATTAACCTGAAGCAAGCTTCTGCTATCTCAGATTGAATATAACTGTTTTTTAAAAAAACTCCTTTTGTTATGTGGTTCCTGTATCTTATTTTTATATCTCAGATCAAGCTATCAGTCTGTCCTTGACACATTTATGGTGTAATCATCACTAGACCTAGTAGAGTTTGTGATGTCAACTCCAATAGGTTTTACATTCCATTAAACCAACTGTAACTCTATTTCAATTAAGTGCTAAAGGATAAAACACCTTTCTTAGGAAGCTCTTATCTCAATATTGCTCACCCTCACATGGATTAAACACTGACTCATGCTTAGGGAAAAAAACCACAGCATTCCAATTGATGGGAAACTAAATGAGTTACCACTAAATGAAAGTGACCTGGTTTTGATTTTGTTTGTTTACACTATTAAAAGTTTTACCAGATATGTGCTGGTACTCTGCAGTTGTTCAAAATAAGTTCTAGAGTTCAAGCAGTTAAACAAGTTGCAAATGCTAACTGATAAGGAGATCTAGTTAATGTCCCACTCAAAGCCAAACAGATTCTCTGTAGAAAACATTTTTTTTTGTCCCACAGTGAAGTAATCTGTGGCAGA
This sequence comes from Emberiza elegans, assembly GCA_024865655.1. Taxonomy (NCBI): domain Eukaryota; kingdom Metazoa; phylum Chordata; class Aves; order Passeriformes; family Fringillidae; genus Emberiza; species Emberiza elegans. Next base: position 10,376,524 of record JALJVW010000398.1, read on the forward strand.
AAAGAGTTATTATTTATTCACTTTTCATATTTTTGAAACAGGGGTGAATTCTCCCAAATGCCTTCTTTTTTCTTTGGCCGCAAGTTTGTCCTTTTCCGATTTACCCAGGTAAATAATTTCTCCAGCTACAGCTGTAGTGATAACTGAGCAGTTCACATTCAGACTGCTATTCCTAAAAACTGAAGATAGCTTTTTTTTTTCCACGTGGAAGTTTAAAATTTGTCAAGTAAGGCAAAAACCATACAATGACACAGATTAATGGGATCTGTAGGTCCCCTCCATTATTTGTGGAAGATTTTCTGTGCTGAAGTTGCTGATTGTTTGTGACAACATTTATCCAATCCCTTTCATATAATATACCAAATAACATTACAATCACATAACTTGGCAACAATTCAAAATAAAACATTTCAGAATGGCATTAAGTAAAAACAGCTAGGAGGAGGCTTCTTGCCATTGAAACTGGGGAAAATAAAAGTTAGAAAATTTGTAACTTCACAGTTTTTAAATGGTTTAGTAATTTCAGTTACTTTGTTGGTTTGTGGTACACCTGAGAGTCACACATCTTCTGAAGAGGTCCCGAAGTTTTAGTAATCTCTTTGCATTATATCAAGGTTCCTTAAAAGCAAAAAGTAGTTAGGCTAAGCAATGTGTTAGCTTTAACAGCTGAGATGTATTCCCTCAAAAGAAACAGGCATACAGAAATAGGTCATAAAATCCAAGGTAAATTCAAGATACACCAGGAGAATAATATATATACAAAAAGTTAATTTTGTATATTTAAGTCAATAAACAAATTATCCCCTGTGACTGATTCAGACTCCAATCTCACAGACAATGGATGTCTTTAAATTCAAATATCAAAACTGCTCAGGTGTTAAAATCTTTAAACATTGGCATCTCTGTACCACACAGTCCCAGAGAGGGGGGCATGGCTTTGGAGATAAGAGCCCTGATCTGCTATCACCTGAAGGCCACCAGTGCAGTTCAGCTCCTCTCTAACCACTGCATTTAAGTGTTAACGAAGGGCCAGGGCATAAGGCAAAGTCAGCCACTGACTTGGGAACAAAGATGCAGGGAATGGCATGTGAGGCTTCTCAGCTGTTTGGTGCTTTGCTGGGAATGGCAAATCCCCACTAACCTAGGGAAGGACTGCAGGGTGGCTTTCTGATTTCTGCTTTCTGATGGCAGCACAAAGGGCTCGATGACCAAACACACCGAGCTCAGAGTGCAAAACCAGTAACTCCAGTTCAACTTTGTGCTGGGACTCCTCACATCCAAATTAGGCAACAGAGAGCAGGTTTTCAGTTTCAAAATCTGCATTAAAGATATTCCATAGTAATAGCAAAGGATACCAAGTTAATGAGGTTATTGAGCACACGCAATTCAGAATGTCCTTTTACATGCTCCATGAGTGCACAAAAAGAGATACATTACCCAACCCATCATCTAAAGTAGAATGTAAGCATATCCTGTATTTGGGAATATGATATGTTACTTCCTGCTCAGAAAATAGTGAGAGCTTAACCAACATAGGCCACAGCCTTGCACAAAATTGCCAAGGGTGTGCCTCCACACATCTCTATTTAGATGTGTAAAATCAGTAGCTGCCAGGAACTGTATGGGTGCATTTACAACATAATGGTGACCCTTTGCAAGATTTTATCACTGCCTGCCTTTAAAAATATAACTAAAATGACTTTATCTCAGTTTCATTCCTTCTGAACCTTCTCCTCCCTTTAGCTTTTTAGAAAAGCTTCCCTGTGAAAATTGTTTCTGCTGCAATCTTCGAGCCTGTAAATTCTTGTGTTTTCATTTGTTGGCAGCTGAGCAGATGGTCAGCAGTGAGGTGGCCTTTGCACAGAGATGATCCAGGTGCAAGACACAGAGGTGCAGCATCTCCAGGACACTGTGCTGCTTGAACCTTGAGCAGGGAAAGCGACAGCAGCTGAAGGTACCTGAATTTTACCAACCAGAGAAAGTTCACAGAGCTCTACTTCTTGATGTTTTGGGATTTTTTAAATCCAAGGATAGGTAACTCATAATCAAAATGTAAAATTTTAGGTAACTCTATATGGGAAAGGTCTTAATTATACAATTTGAAATTCTTATTTGATAGTGACCGTGACAAAAATGTCACTTTGTCCTGCAGAAGCTTGCTCCTCCATTTCTTAGAGAAGGAGGTACCAGTGGGCATGCATTTGCTCTTGCTTCCATTGTTACTATAATGTAAATGTACTTAAATTTAGTTTTTAAATCAGCTACCTCAGAAATACTTGTTCTACTAGATAAATATCTGTTTGCTAATTTTCTGTAGTCAGTTGCTTTAAATCTATGAGGACGGATCAATTCTCCAGCATAAGTTTCCACTACCTTTTGAAATAAATATTTAATTAAAAGGAGACCACTTTCCTTGTAGCTTTGACAGGGACACATAACAACAAAGGTAGAAATGAAATTAACAGAACTACTGTTGAATTTTTAAATGTACCAATCCCGTGGAATTTCCTTGTATTCCAAAGTGTGTACAATGCCCAAATTCACAAATTCTGACAGCCTTTTCGCAAAATATGGGGAGAACCAGCATGAGCACATTTCAGCCTCTGATGAAACTGCAAAAACACTTACATTTTTGTTTCCAAATCTAAGCCTGGCAGTTACACCACCATTAATGGAACCCCAGAAAGTCAGTGGGACCATCACATAGACAAGGACATGCAAAAGATCAGCTTGTTTTAAGTTCCTGTCACTGGTGCCTTGAGCTGGTGGGCACAATGGCCCTGTTTGTTTTCACAGAGTCCAAAAGATCAAACCTCCTCATTAATGGTCTCCATACTGGAACAGAGGAACATATTAGTGGTCCAAGATAATGTGCAAAGTCACTTCAAATCATGCTGGTACTGCTCCAAATAGAAAAGAGGGAAAGGAGGTCCTGTGTTCACAGGCAAGGAGAGAGCACAGAAGCCAGACAGCAGAATACCCATGAGCACACTCCTAAAAAAAGCTGAAAGCTCTTTGATCTAAGCACCTTCTTGGTTAAAAGGTCTTTGAGCTGCAAGCAAAAACCTATTCTCAGCTATTTGATGTTCTCAGTATTCAGAGAAACAGGATCTTGCACATTCTTTATCAGTAAGAGGAATTCCAGAGATACCTGAGCTTCCACCATCAACCTCTCTCAAGAACACAAAACCTTGAACTTTGATTGCTCACCACTGACAAAAAGGTTAAGTCTGAGTTGCCCTCCTTCTTTCCTCAAAAACTGTAGAGATAAAGCATTCACCCAGAAAATGTGCTGTATGGGCTACTTAAAAACAAAACAGTGCTTTAGCTTCTGAAAGCATTAGAAATTCAAAGACAACTTTTAAATACATTTCAATCTAACAGTTTAGTATAAATTATTCCAAATTCAAAAAAAAAAAAAAATAAAACTCATGCCAGGGTGATAAAATTTGAGGTTTTTCACGAATTAAAAAAAAATTTCAGATCATTGGAGCTGGAAAACAAGCAAAAAAACCCCACTTTCATTACCAGACCAGTAGAGGTGGAATGCTCCTCTGTAGGCTGCCTAGTGCCAGCCCTCCTGCTCAGCGCAGACTGCCAGGCCTGTGGCCAATTGTATTTTGTCTGTCTCCCAGGTTGGAGACTCTACCATCTCTGTGTGGAACCTGTGCCAGTGCTTGACCAAACTCACAGGGGAAAGTTTCTTTTCGGGTCTAAATGGAATTGTATTGTAAAGATTGGCCTGATCTAAACTGTCAAGTTTCTTCTAAACTGCCTCTTCTACTTGCAATTTTGAGATTTACAGTTCAGCCAGTGTGTCAGATGGAGCAGCCTTAATAATGGACTGCATGGAGAACAGACAGTGAAAAACAAGTTGGCTGATTGCAGCTATGTCTGTTCTTCTTAATTTCTACTTTTTAAAATAAGTGAATTCAAAGAGCATTTTGGAGGGTTCTCTCCCCATTAAGCACTCCCTTACTGTGACTCAAAGCTACTGGAACCTCCAGTGTACAAGCAAAAGAGACTTAAAATACTTAAGATGTTACATCCAAAGCACTGTAGCCCAGGGCTGTAGGGATGGCTCAAGGATCACATATCAAATGCACTCAGGTTCAGTGATTTTTTTTTTCCTTGCCAACACTTGCAACCCAGCCTGGGTTTCAGAGTTTGAGGCTTGGCTGTTTCCTGCCCTGATGGCTAAGCACCTTCAGCTGGACGATGCCTCTGCAGCACCAGCTCCTGGCTGACTGGAAGGAACTTGTTTCCATCAAGGACTTTGGAGCTGTGAAGTTTCCAGTTCACTGTTTCTCAGGTGTACTTTCATGGAGTCCCAGCACTAACAAATGGACAACCAGCATTTCCTGAGTCACACCAGGAAAACTGATGTAGCTCAATTCACTTCAGTTCCTCCCTCGTCATCCCCATGTACAAACTCTTTACACAGGTACTTACAGGTGGAATCATAACTTTGATACATCTAGAAAAACTGCAACTACATATCCATGGGGATGCATTATGGATTTTTAACTTGGTATTATGAAGTGTTAATTGTTCTGCCATGAACATTCATAGTAGGAAAAGGATGAGTTAGAACAAAGCAATTACTCAACTATTTTTTTCCAAGTAACATTTATTAATAACATTTTTAAGGTGATAACTTAAGAGTCATAAGGAAGGGGGCAGTTGTCAGTAAACATACAATGAAAAGGTAGTAAGATTTTTCTATTAAAGTATGACTAACAAGGCTTTTAACAGTGTTTAGCTCAACCAAATTTAATATTAAAAACATTCAAAATTGCTAGAAGTGTTGCAATCAGTTCTACTGAACTTATAAAAACCTCATTTCAGTAGTCAATACTAACCTACTATTTATATAAAATTTTAAACTCCATTCATAATTTTTGTAAACAAAGCACCTAAGCATTTGAAAGAAAAAAAAGTTAGTTTACATCCCACTAAATGGCAACACGTGTGTGAAACCTCAGGCATGATCAGGCATGGAGTATCATTAGGCACAGAACAAGACAGAGCTTCCACAGCCAGCTGCTGAATACACTTATGTTGCCAAAGGTCTTTTTTATTTATATAATTCTATTATCACTTACAGCTGAAAATTTAAAAATCCTCCATGTGGAAGATTTCAAATAGACAAAGAAGTCATCTTACATAGGTTTGTGAAGCTTCTGAGGGCTTTCAATTGTACATGATTTTGAATGAGTTATGACTTCTTTATCTGCTTCAGGAATTTCCAGAAACTTCTTCAAAACCACTGAACTTTGGCAGATACTGGGCTTGTCAAAGAGTGTAACACATCAGAAGACACATTTTCAGTCTGCTATTAGAACACTGAGGTATGCTTTAATTTATTGTGAAATGCCAGTTAAATAAAACAGAAGATGACCACTGTATTCTGAGGCTGTCAGTTCAAGCTCGAGTCAAGTGGGGGAACTACTGACATACAGAAACTGCTTTTAATTTCTGTTTTCTTAGGGAAGCTGCAAACAAGGTGAGTTATCTTACCCGTATCAACTGGCACCACGCTCAATCTCTGTGAATGGCAACAACTGATATCCAGGCTGTCCTTTGTCTGCTCCTGACTCTTGCAAACAAAACTTTAAACTTCATATAAATTAGGTAACTCTGCAGTTAGCCTTTGTTAACCGCCAATACAGATTTTCAATTGTCTTAATTAGCATACTTCCAAAGTAAATCTAGTTAAACTGGATTTAATCAGGGTACATTTTCCTGAGCTGACATGCCCCAAACTGACTAGAAATGTCGAGAGGTGACCTTCAAACAAAGGAGGCACTGCAGGAAAGCCTCCATTGCCACTGCTCAGCATGTGCTTACTCAGTTGTTTTCTCAGGGTTCTTGAACTTGTACTTGCTATAGGAATGACATTCATTTAAAGAATAGGAAAAATGTTTTAACAACTACCTGACATGAGCACTAAGTGAACTCAGTGGTCTCCCCTTGTTGCCTTCTCCAGTTTTCTTTGGTGTCAAGTGTTAGCATTACAGCTATACAAATTTTCTATGCCTAATTCCCTCAATTTGCAGTTTCCTGAAAAAAGAACAGGTAAAACAAACTCAAACTCTTCTAAACACAAACGAATGATTTACACTACTTAGCCTTTTTCCAAATCTTCAAAAGCAAAAACAAATTAAGATTAAACAAGTTAAACACATACATTTGCCTTAGCTAACACAAGTACTACCAGCACTATTCAAACCTGTTTTGTCTATCAATTGCAAAAAATTTTCAAAAATACTTAAAAAAAGTATGGTGTAGATGCAAAAGGAAAAAAAAAACAACAAACAAAAAAACTTGTCCTGTTTTCCCCTATCCCTCTGAATTGATCCACAGCCAAATGAAGACCACCAATACACACCTACTCTCAACAGGTGAGAGAACCAGGCCAGTGTTAACATTTTATCCCATCCCTTAAAATAGCACCTTCTAGGCAAAAAACCTCTTGCCTTCCACACCATCTTGTCTGTCAACTACTCCAGGAGCTGCACAGAAGTATTCAAGGTTATGTCTAAGTACCTCCCCTCTTTTATTATTTTTAAATGCTTGGACATGTACATAATCCAAAGACTTGAATCAAAGCTCAACAATTTCCACAATTAAGGCATAAGCCAGTGATACAATGAGGGGAGTGGGGAGGATGAGTTCACAACCCCACACTCAATTTGCTCTGTTATTTATTTTATGGCTCACAGTACACACTGTTTACTGAATTACTTGTAGTAATGGAACTATAGTTTCATTCTTCAGTTGCTATAGTTACATTACTATCCAACTTTGCATTCAAAATCTGGAAAGAAAACATATGAAGGGTATTTTATTTTTTTTCAAAGAAACCTAACTACTCTTAATCAAAACTTTAAAAGAATATTTCACTCATGATGATATGGGCAAGCAACTTTTATAAAAATATACTGTATAGAAACACAGTTGGAAAATTGCATAGAAAATATCCTTTTATTTAAATTGAAATAAGGCACGGTTTTACTAGCTATGGTTTGGCTGTAAAAATGCAACTCTATTTTGATTACTTTTATGTTATTAACAGTATTTTCCATAAAAATATAGGTGCAGGAATAAAAAACCCTTTTACACAGAGTAGGAAACACTCTTTTGTAAAATTTCACCAAATTTACTGTAATTCAGCTGTCAAAAATTCAAATGCTATTTTAAATCAGGATATCCCACATATTATTGTCCTCCAGGCTGTTCAGTGGCTGATGCTGTGCTTTCTTCACTTCCTGTGTAATCCAGGTGTTCCATCATCTAAAAAAAGAAAAAAAAAAAGGAAAAGAGATGGCTCTTTACAAAGAAATACAGCTTTACCCCATTGATCTAAAGTATTTGTTAGCTAAGAGAAATATAATTAAACACGTGTTAGAGTGCATTTTAGCAGCATACATTTAGGAGGTCCTCTATAGATCAGAAAAGAATTTAAGCCAAATAATCAAAGCTGTATTAGCTAATGTTTTCCACTACAAAACGAGTCTCCAACCAAGGACCCGGGTCCTCTACAAGAAAATGAACTTGTGAGTCAGAAGTATCTCAATTATTAAATACAGAGAACAAAAGACAATTGGGGTTAAGCAAATTTTTCAAAGATATGGCTTGCAAAACTGTAAGTAGACTCTTGGATCTTACCTGACATTTACAGAATTTAATTCAAGCAATAGCTTGAACAGAAAAGACCAACTTTCTCTTGCCATGGCCGTAAAGGCTACCTATATTACACTTAGTCAAAACTAACTGTAGCGCTCACATTTCCTTGTAAATTTTCCTTTTATTTCAGAAAGGATAAAGGAAATGGAACTAAAGTCCTGCATCAGGAGAGAATCCAAACTAGATTATTAAATAGACTGATTCTACTTGGCATTGATGTAACTGACTGGATTGCCTGAATAACTCAAAACAAATTTGTAGCTGTCCTGACTAAAAAGCAGCCTGTTTCCCTATCCACTGTTGTACAGCTGGAGGCAATGAAGGTTCTGGTTTTTCTCCTGCGACAAGGCATTGAATGAATGGCAGAGGTAATACAGACATTTGTTAGTGTGACAAACTGAGCCTATCAGTTTGAGGGCTTCAGAATTGAGCATAATTAACAAGGGGCCAAGAACTGGACAGTCTGGGTAGCTGACAGCCAGAGACAGAAGACACAGAATAATACAACTAAGGGTGAAAAAACAGAATGTGCCAAGGAGCTCATACCCAGAGTGGCAGGATTACTAGGACAAGAGATAATGCTTTAAGCATCAAAAGGCAGAAAACCCTACTTATGTTCTTCCATAGTGGCATATCCTGCCTGTCTTTCTGTGCAACAGCTGCTCACTGTGTGGGTTCTGATCTAAGGTGGGCAGATTTCCACACAATTATTTTCTTGTCTTACTAGCACCTGCTCAGAATCCTTGCCAGGACAAAGCCAGGCTCTGAGACTGCTGTGTTGTACATACTTGGTGTGGTATAATTCTATGTACAGGGTAAAAAGACTTGTTCCATTAACTTTTCTCCTCTAGTTATGACCCAGTTCTGTGCCATTCCTTCTTTTATGCCACCAGAATTGTTTCATTGAAAGTACACAAACATACCTTATCAAAAGCACTTTTGCTTAAATAAGCTCTTTCACAGTCCAGCCACACCAGCATGCCACACAGTTAAACCAAAATGACAGCTCCAAAAAAGAAGTCAGTGGGATTGGGGAAAGTTTAGGAGAGCCCAGTGGACACAATATCCATCTAAGACCAGAAAAGGCCTTTCACAACCCTCCCTTCATGCTCCAGAATAATGACAGTAAAGCACAAGGCAGGCACCAGTCTTGCCAATAGGCTTAAGGACTGAGTTAGAGCAGCAGCACACACTCAGTCCAGCAGTGAATGCCCAGCTCTTGTGCTAATGACAATCTTGCATTTATTTCAGTATATCCAAAATTTTCCTCTACACTGACCAAAAATCCACATCAAAAGTCACCAAAATCAAAACACTCCCTACAATTACAGAACTCAAACCATCCCTTTGAATGAGGATTAAAGTATTCATTTCCAGGATAAAACAAGAACAACCTTCCCCCACAGTACCATATTACATCAAGTCATGCCATATATCTCCCTTCAGCCTAGGGAGGATCATCTAAGGGCTGGCATAGAGAAAGTAATTTTGCTAAGCATTTTTGTACAGTCTTTTCCTATGCAACTGACAAGATGTTTCTAGAAATAAGAGTTAAAAGTACTTGCAATAATTCAGTGTATTCCAAAGTCAAAGATTCTTCTGGTAATCCTACAACACCAAGCAGCAAAAAATGTTCTTTTTTTGTACAAATGCTGGAGATAGCACCTGTATTTAAATTTTAAGTCTCCACTTAATAATCAGATTTTGAAGTAAACTTTAAAACCAAATGCCTTGTAAAACTAAGGGTGTGTGTGGGGGGCTTTTCTATAAATGTTTCAAGGCTAAAAAATGTCACCCCACCCCACTTTTAATTTTTCCTCCACACAGAAGGACAGGCCACAACTTCAAGATGGGGACAACAGGTGCCTCTCTAAAAGTACAAGGTAGCATTTAAGCAGCTTTGTCCACTCAGGTATCTCCACTGTGGATTCTCCCAGGACAGCCCCTCCCTCAAAGCCTCAGCAGAAGCTGCAGGAATCTTTACAATAACCAGCTGCAGGAATCTTTACAATAACCAGCTGCAGGAATCTTTACAATAACCAGCTGCAGGATGTAGGCACCTGGTTGCAATCCTGGCCAAAGCTGCTGTTTTAAGCTAAGAACAAGGCAAAGCAATCTGACTGCACATTGTGGAGAGCTCATGAACATCTCTGAAGTGGAGGAGACTTAGAAGCTTTGCTCTCACATCTGAATTTCTGACAGTTTTTAAGGGGGAGGTGTTAAGACAGCTTTGTAACAAAACCATTTTTGTTTAACCTATCTACTAACACGGTGAATCATTAAAAACTAAAACCAGCAAACTCACCACCCCAAAAAACCACTTCCACAGAGCCAAACTAGAAATGGCAGTACAAATCTCCCTGTAAGAGCCCACAGTACCTGTGCACACAGTTGCTTGCAAGATTCATGGCAATAATGTTGCATTCATGGAATGCTTAACAACTCCCTGTTATGAAGAATTTTCAAGAATCTAAAAATGTGATTATAAAACTTAATAAATAGCAGGTGCATGCTGTATAACACGCCAGTGACAAATCTGTTGATTTATTACTTCAAAGAGAGATAGGAAGTGCTAAACATTTCAAACTGACAAACTCCAACAAGTTTCAAGACTACTCCATGTAGAAGACTTCAAATCTGCATTAGGCCACTAGATTTTCCATGATTTTGCTAAAATTATTTCATAGATTGCATTGATACAAAAACCAGTATTCTAAAATTAAATCAACAACTGGAAAATAAGTATGATATTAATTTATCATGAAGGCATCCATGAGGAGTATAAGCAATCCAGAAACCTAGATAAACCTTGATTTTACACTTCACAGCAGCAATACTGCCAGTTAGATGGCAGGAAAGTAAGTACATTACTCTTCCAAGAAATCTCTACACTTCAGTGAATAGTTAAAATGTTTCCTGTGCAGCAACTCTTTACAGCTCAAGACTACACCATAAAAGAGCCACACTGCGCATAACTAGAATTTAAGACTGCATCATTATGCAGAAACAGAAATTACCTCAGCTATGAATTATGGGGAGTCAAGTATTTGTCACACATATAAAGCAGAAACTAACAAAGTGATTTGACCAACCTATCCAAGAACTGGAGTGTGCACAGCAGGACAGAAGAATTCTAAGTTATAAAAATAGTCTGGCCATCTGCTTTTAATTTGCACTCAACCCTTCCCACTTCCTAATATCATCTTTGGTTCATATCTAATTTTTTTATTATTAAGGCTTTTTAACAAGACTTAAATTGTTAAAGTACTCTTTCTTAGAAGAAAGGAGCTAATGAGAAAAGTACTTTTTATTTGAGAGTTTAAGACAGAGTCAGGCAGAATTCACCAGCTCAAATTGTGTTCAGAGTAGACACCCTACACTTTATAAATAGATGTATAACTGCAGCAACTATAATTCAAGATTATATTTAAATGCTTAAATTCCACGAGAAGCTGAAATTGGAAAGTTTGCACTTCTCTCTGCAAGCTGTGTGGACAGCAAAAATAAATGCCATCAGTGTTAGCAGTCAGGAGCTGCTGCCCAGAAAGGTCAAAGCTCGCTGCAGCAGGGAACCGGCCCCAGCCCAGGGACAGACAGGACAGCAGGAAGGACACTGTGGAGCAGCAGGGTGACACAGGGCTGCAGACATGATTACTAAAGGCATATTTATAATGCTCAGCGTTGTAACACAAGACAACAAAATTGTTGTTTAGCACTAAGCAGGTTTTCACATCTATGCCATGACACAGAAAAATCAGGTGAAGGACTGCAATATAGGAGGAAGAGGAACTAACACCAACTGCAAATATTAGAAGACAGTCCTAGGGTTTGGGAAGCTGCAGAGTAGAGAAGCAAACAAAGCCTGCCTTCAGGCTTAGGAATCACAGCTTCATTGCTACTTAATATTATGTTTTCCTGCACTCCTTTAAAAAAGAAAAATCCCAGAAGACCTAAGTGTGACCCCTATTCACACCTAAGTGTGAATACAGATTTCTATCTCAACTTCAGTCCCACCCTCTTCTACGGAGTAATTGATAGAAAATTAAGAGGTAGATGCAAAAAAGACTGAAAAGAGGAAGCAGAAGGGGAAAAAGAAGAAAAAAAGGAACTGTAAGACAATTAATAAAGTTGCATTAAAAGAAGGCCATAATCACACCTTGTAGCAAAGGCGTCCTGGAGGAGTCCGATACCTAAATAAAATTCATTCCATTATTAAAATCATATACAACAAAACCAACCAAAAAAAAATCAGAAAAACCCCAAAATCCAAAAAGGTAACTAATGGACTATTATTATGAAATTTAGTCACCTGATGCACTCTCCATGCTGTTCTACCCCTATTCTTAGGACACTTTGCTCTAACAACTCTGCAAGGTTTTTCTGTTCCCATGAGGGCAAAGCAAACCTCTACACAAGTCTGGCCATCCTTGTCAACAGAGCAGCCCTGCCCAAGCCTCAATCACTGTTCTAGCAAAAAAATTGTCTTCTGACACATTTTCATATCTTTCCTCCTCAAAGTGAGCACTAAAAGCTGGGGATTTCAACCCTGGAGCTATGTGGGCTGGGGCTGTTTGGGGTTTTGTTTGTTTGCTTGGATTTTTTTGCATGTTTGTAAGTTCAGTAAGGACAGTTCAAAATACAGTTTTAGATAAGAAGGACAACATATGAGAAAGATCAACTCTGCAGCTTTTCAAGAGTGGTACTTGAATAACACTCTCTGGGAACAAAAAATTAATATAAAAATATTCTTCAGAAAGTTACAGAAAAATAGAAGTTAGTAAAGTTACACAGAGCTCAACTGCAGGCTCAGTTACTAGTCTGACTCAGAGATGGTGGAGTGGGGGGTTGAAATCAACATTTTTAATTCTGCTAGAAATGAAGTAATGTAACTCAAAACAAGCTGAACTTCAGAGTAGTTTTAATCCTTCAAGAAACCAGTTGAAAGGACATGAAATACTACTATGGCAACATAATTCTTTCAAGTATGAGTTTTGCTACAAGAAGTACAAGAAATTTTTGTTGCTAAGGAGACCTGCCAAATTTACTTAGGCCAATCTTACTCAGAACTCAAGTGAGGAAAATAAATCAGCAAGTGTTTTCCCCACAACAAATCCAGAGTTACTGGGCTTCATAAATGTGACTTAGTTTATTTTAGAAGAGCAAACAGTCACCAATTTATATATAAATGCACAGTAAATCAAATTCATTCTGACCTACAGAGGAACATTTCTGTTCACTGGACCTATGAAAGGAGAAGTTGATTTTGTAAACAAAAAGACAGGGTATTTAGTTAAAGCTGAAAATCTGAGTAATTCATACCTAGGCCAACCTCCAGCTGAAGCAGGTGTAGTGTATTAGATCAACAAAAGGTAGTATTTTGCTGATAATACTATAGGAGCTGTGCCTGTAGTTTTACAAGGATTACTCTTGACTTCCACTGATCCAGTTAAACTTTCCAATCCTGAAAAATCAGAGCTGCTTCTATCCACCATGAACTTGACACCCATCTTTTCCCAGAGCAAACTATCCAAGCTCCAAGTTCAACATGCCCTAGATATATGTGATGGTAAATTCAAACAATACTGAATTTAGGTCTCAAGCAAAAACACAGAATAATCTTGAAACTGCTTTGTCTGATGAAAAATGCCAGCTCACAAGGGTTACTGGCACACCCAGTTATATAGCAAGTCACATCAGGGAAAACGTGCACATCTCAACAGGTGAGAGTTTGAGAACTGCAATTCCAGGGTAGTGTTAGACATAACCAAGGGGTAATACAGAATATCCAAGGCAGTGTGCCCACAGTGTGTGCTGTGATAGGAAACAGTTACAGAACCCAGCTGTTTTATTCCTGAATGCTCCACACAATCCTGACAATGCAGGCCATCAGTGATGCATGGTAAGTTTCTAAAGTCCTAGGTGATCACCAATTTTTTGGAACTGTCTCTAATACAGAACTAGTGCAGTTTGGAGTCTGCATGCTCAGTTCAGTGACTCATGTTATACCACATCAAGATGATAGATGGGGAATGTTAAAATACAAGAAAACATTTCAAAGTAAATAGAACAAATTACTTTTCCTCCCCGAGGACTGAAGCAGCCATTTCATCTCCCTTGAGCTTTGTTCTGCCATGTCAACCACTAGACTAAGATTTTCTAAGAGTAAAGACTACTTTTCCTTATTAGTTCCAGAAGATCACAGGAAAACTTGAAAAACTGGGTTGCAGGTGATCTATCACCAAGTTCTCTGAGAAGTATATACTCAAAGGAATTAACAACAGAATAAATAGAATACTCCAGGCCTCCAGCCCACCTGGTAATTGCTTCCTTTCCAAAACTTCTTCATCTCTTTGCGCCTCCAGGCAACGAGGGAGCTCGTGATGAGTGTACATGGTACAAGATAGAGGAGGGCAGGCTGCCCCATCTTCATCAGTGCCAAAACAACGAAAGTCAGCACCATGCCAACAGCATAAGCTATAAAAAGACATTCATACACACACAGTCAGGAACAGGAGAATTTTCAGATTAGTAAGACAATTTCTTTTTAAGCAGTATTTTCCTTGTTAATATAACTGAAGAGACACAGTAAGTTGCTCTGTATTTGCAAGATTTCTCAAAGCAACTCACTCCCATAAAGAATAGCCACCTTAAGTAGGCACACTAAAGAGTTTCTACAGAGATTCTTGACAACATTGAAACTTACCTGAAGAAAACCATCTAGATCTGACATTAAAAAAAAAACTACCATGAAATCAACCATGCTGAAATATCACAATTTACCTATTGTGCAGGAAATGTAGTATATAGAAGATGATCTTGTTTGAACGTCAAATCTTCGACAATAGGCAACCAGAAGCCCTTGAAGAGAAAAAAAAATTAAAAAGGAAGAGGATTAATGAAATGTTTAGTCATGATTTTTTTCCTCCCCAATTATCCAAATGAAAGCAGCATAAAAGAATTTATAGTAAAATTATGGTATTTTATCTTCTTCCAATATTTTTTCTGTAAAGGCAAGAACCAGTCTAAGAAATCCTACAGTACAAGCAGAAAAAACCATAACGGAAACATGAGCCAAGCAAACTTGGAATTAAGAGGTTTGGGGTTTTCAAGCAACCTAATTACATTGTGCTATTTTCAGCTTTCTAATACAGAAGTGTAACAACCTATTTTTAATTTCTTCAATAGGATTCTAATGCTCACTCTTAACATTCAGCAATTTTGCCTACACATTCTCAATGAAAGTAATTTGCTCAAGACTCCAATTATGGCCAAACTCAGTTCTTCTGAGAAAGATGGAAAAACTTGGCAAGATATTTTACATTAGCTCACCTCTAATTACACAGTCTAGGATATGAAAATCCTACGAAGTCACAGAATACTGGCTTTCTGAGATTTTAATGATATTTAGTAAAACTGACAACTGGATTTACCTACAGGACTTGCATTTACTCAATCCAGTACAACAGAAAATGAAAAACCTTTCACTATTTAATTATTCTAGTGAGCTTTCTCCTCCTATGGCTTTTGCTGTATTCTGCACTGACTGATCAAGGCAAACTGCTGCACTTGATTCAGTAATTACCCTGTGAATAAACTCTGCAAGTCAGCTAAGAATAAAACCCAAAATATTTATTCATAAGTTAGTTACCAAAACCATTTGCTCACCTGGGACAATGATGTCTCCAAAACCCAACAATGAAAAGGGCAAGTCACAAAGTGTTGATGCAGACTGTTCAAGTCTAGGCACTCTAATAACCACGGGTAACTGGAAAACATTATTGCAGAAGCCACATAAATCTCATCTAAAGCATTCTGGTGTTCTGGATATTTTTGGTTGCTTGAATTAATAAACAGTTTAAATATAATTAATTTATCGTTAATGCAGACTTCAAAATAGGTAGAACCTGAAGTAAAAAACAGAAACCAACATAGAAAGTAGATAAAGCTTAAGGCAACTGGTAAGCTGGAATTTCACATTTACAAATAATATACACACACACAAAAAAAAGTTAAAACGGTATTTAACCATGTAACAGGAGTAACAAATCTTGATTATTAACCTAACTATAGAATACTGATCAATGATATCCAGGCCCTAAAGAGAAATTTGGACAGTAAGGTTTTCCCCAAAAGAACAGTCTTTTCAGAGGAAATAATTTAAAAATCCAGTATCGGAAATACAATCCTTACTTTCTCATGGGGAGCTGAGCGTTCAGTAGGGACTTCCACCAAGTTTCCATCACTCTAGGATCAAACCCAAGTCAACAGGCATTTAATACTTGTAAGAAAATAGCAGAAACTGGCTATATTTTGTGAGAAAGTTATGCTGAAAAGCACACTTTGAATTAGCTACACAGAGTCAGTACTTTAATGCTGCACATATTACAACGACTGTTCATACCTTTTCACTGTTTCCAAAGGGACCAGCTGCAACTTCAACCATTATACTTGCCCCATTCTGAAATTAAAGTTATTTTTCAAAAGTTAGTGGTTTAATGAACCAAAACTTTCATATTACATTTACAAAAACTGCTTGTACCTCCACTTACGATTCAGAATTGGAAAAATCCTGAATTTCAAAGGGAATGCCCTGCTATTGTACAGTATTATACTGCATTGTTTGACAATAAAAACATGTAGTCCAACCTAAAATAATGTTAAAAAACCCCCAAACAACAAGTCCACTAGATGTAGCTGGAATTTTCAATAAAAACATGTCAGCTTTTTCTGACATGAGCTTTCTACTTCAAAATAAAAGCAGGTTAACACACACAGCTCATACCACACTACTAGTGATCACTGCAGAAAGTACTAGAACATATTCCAATAAATGGGTGTTTAAAGCAAAAGAAGGAAAAAAATGGAGACCAGTAGTTTCTGATCACACTACCCCTCACACAAAGTGGGGATGGTTTATTTTTGACCATGTGATTGCCATAAAAATTTAGGCCACTGTTGTTTTACATGGGAAAAATGGAAATCAGCTTTTCCACCTTGAGAACACTGCACACACTGACCAGTTAAACAAAAATATTCTCCCACTGACCAGACATTTTTGTTCTTAGAGTAAAATCACAGACATACCTTTGTGATAAATGGTGTTATGAAGACAAAAAACACATCATATAGAAGGAGGAGGCCTAGAAGTATTACACAGGACTGGCAAAAAAAAAAAAAGAAAAGAAAATATTACTGTGGGTTTTGAAGTCTCACACAGCTAGATTCTGGTACCATTACAGTACCATGTGTTTTAATCTGGCACAACATTTAGAACAGGATTAGTTTCTTTTAATAATTATTAAAAATTGTGAAGATTATGTTTTTTAATATATATTTCTTGCATTTTGAAAATCTACTTCCTGACAATGAACTTGCAGATTCATGGCAGAAGAATATTATCTTAAGTTAAGCAACTTACAGTACCTTAAAGTTGGGCATTTTCAGTGTTTTAATGAAGTTTAGGCAGAAAGCAACTCCCAAAATATCTTGCAAAATCCAAGCCCACCTGAAAAAAAACCCAAAACATTTTTACAGGTTGTTCAAACTGCTGCTGGAATCTAGATTTTTCTGGAAATAACAAGGAAAATTTCTCAGGAAGCAAGAAATTAGTTTTTCAGAATTACTGCTACCAAAACCACAAAAGTCTAGTTTCAAGATGGTCAGTTTATACCAGCCTCTGATCATAAACAGGCAACTGTGCTGGTAATGCCTGGGATAGAGTTCATTTCCCTCACAATAGCTGGTAAGGGCTATGTTTTGCATTTGTGCAGGGAGCAGTGTTGACAACACAGGGATGTTGTAGCTACTGCTGAGCAGAGCTATTCCCTGTGCTACTCTGCACCTCTTTGCTTCTGTGGCAATCATTAGCAATCGAGCTAGTTCTTCCTCATCTTCATAGTTTTTTATAACTTCAAATTACCACACAGCTCATTTGCATTGCTTTGTTCTCTATTACTCCCATGCTTGTTAAGCTTCAGAATACTTTCATGACTTTTTTTGAAATTGGCACTGGAGTTTAGAAGGATGCTGCACTCCAGGATTATTGTATGTTGGGAAGTTCATTAACAACAACTATTCCCATTACTCTCAAGTCAGAATGCACCACTTACCTGTCTTCATTTCGAAATACTGCCCAGACAACAGCTGCTGCTATGCAGAATATAGCAAGGAAAATAAGCCTCACTTCAATGGTTTTGTTGGAACACGTAATCCTAAAAGAAAATAATTAAATTAAAAGAGAAGGCCTGCAACAGCCAAGACACATGCCTGAGCTATCACACATCCTTAAGCTGACAAGGTGTTCTCAATCCAATTCCTCTGCTGCCTATAGCACAGTACTTGTTCCAAACAGGATCAAATGTGCAGGATCCTCCCCTTAGAGTTCCTTGATCAACAAAATAAGCACACATGACAGACAACCAGAATTTTGTAAAACCAAACTCAGACAGCCAACCAGAGCTTTTCAAATTGTATTACAGAATGCTTTCAAATAAAGGTAATGCGGCAAATCTACAGCTATTTTAACTGTTGATTATGCTACAGATGTCTTTAATATTTATTAAAGCAGCTTGTAATTTTCTTCTGTAACTATCCCCCACACTAAAACCATACAGGAAACAATTCATCAAACTGTTCTTGTATTTCCATGCTGCCTTGAGTAGCAACCAGAAAATACCCAGAGGAAGCCTGTCATTTTTAATAAGTGAAAGGTGCACAGTACCTGCACTGCCCAAATGGGATCTCTCCTATTAATGCTGCAAGACAGTTGTACAGACTCATCGCAGATGCCAGGCAGAAGACTGATATTATAACATAAACTAAATCAAAACAATGAAGACAGGAATCAGTGCCAAAAAATAAAAACCAGCAAATAAACACAAAAACATACATGTGATATTTTGTGTTCAGGGTGTCTGACTGGCACTGGGTGATGTGGCTTAAGGGTTACAGTGACAGTACCAAGTAGACAGGTGGACTGGATGATCTTGAATGTCTCTCTCAACCTTGAGGATTCTATAATTCCATTATATAAACTGTTAACAGTGCTCAACAGTCATTGGACACAATAGTCAGCTCCTGAGTATAGAAAAGGCTGAATTCTGAGTGTCTCTGCCACGACAAAGTTCTCATCAAGCAAAAACTTGACTCAGAGGTGTCAGAATTGCTTTCTAGCCAGATCCTCACCAAAAAACTAAAACCAAACACCAAACCCCAACTAGCAAAAAATGCTCCCATCAACCAAACTCTAAACACTACTAGGTTGTCATTGCCATCCTCCCAAGAATGTTGACATAAATCCTATTTGGTTTTGCTCATCATTAGTCACCTTTCTTGCACATGACTTCACTCAGAACAAGCACTGTCACAGCAGTCTTTGAAAGACAGCTGAAGAAACCTTTCCTTTAAGTAGCAACTGCATAATTTCAACCCTCAAGTCATGCATGGAGAGAATAATTTTAAAAGTTATATTCATTTTAGTTTAGAAATCTAGCTTTTTAGACTTCAACACTTCCTAATATCATGTAGAAAAGCAAGTCAAATGAGATTATACATTGTTTCTTACCTAACCATTTGTAGAAGAAATAAAGTAAGACCAGCATGACACAACAGATGACAACAAACAAGATAACTGTTACAGGGGTGAAAGTAACATTTTCTTCCTTTTTCCATCCGGTTTCTCTCTCCCCGGGACTTGCTACTGCTTTCAGATTCTCACTGTTTTAAGAAAACAACAAACATATTTACCTCAGATGACAGATTTTGAAAATGTTTTGCTATGACCAGAATTGATGGTTGTAGAACATTTAGACTGACAAGGTTTCAGTTTAGTCCTTCATACTATCATTAGACTTAAACCCAGAGAAAACTGTATGGTTCTTGTTTGAATTTCCCTCCATTTTCTAATGAAGGTAAGCACTTCCAACATAGCACAGATCAACAGGAAAAGATGTGCTCCTTTCCAATGGTGTGGTAATTGCCAACTTGAAGGGAACATCCCCAACCAAAACCCTGACCCATGTGAGGAAAAGTAGTACTACACTCAAACTGCTTTTCAGGATGCACACACTGAGCTCTTTTAATGCATCACCTCTGTTTGAAAATGTATTGGGCTAAATGTGGACAATCTGATAAATATGTACAATAAATCAAAACCAGAGGTATTGCACACTCTTAAGACTATATCTAGACATTAAGTGTCTGCCATACCCATTCATGTTAGAGAATGAAACTAGCTAAGTACTAGTTCTTTTACTCTTACACCTCATAATTACAGAGTAAGTGAAAGAGAGATGGTATAATTGAAGATTTTTCACTGGGAGTAAGATTCCTGTGCATACATACTCCATATTTATACCACCCCATGCAAAATAAGGAGACTTAAATTGCTGTGTTTGTTCTTTGAGCAGAGAGCCCTTCTACTCTTTAGTACAGACGAGGTGCAAATTGCCCATCAGATAGTGTGTTCCTGAGGAATCCCAGGACCTACCTGCCAAATGCTGAATTCAGCACTGAAACAGCTACCTTCAAAAGAGAGTAACCCACAGGAGCAAGGCACCTTGTTAGATGAATCACCTTCTCAGAAGACATGCTTTGAATAAGCAGCTTTTTTTTAAAAAAAAAGCTTGCCCAGATTTATGAAAGAGCACTTTAACTAGTTTAATAAATTACATCTAGGTATTTTTAATATGGGAGACAGCACCACATTTTGTTATTTTAGCATTCAGTACAGCCACACCCTGCAGCACTGCAGGTGAAAAAGAAGCATAATCAGATCCAACCTTTAAAAAAAGAAACATACACACCTCCCCTCCTTCTACTTCTTTAATCTCTTTAAAATAGCTAATTTGCATAACTGTGGGAAAAAGGAAGCTGTTGTTATCACATACAATCCTCTCCTTGTTGTGCTGGGGAGCAAAGCACCAGAACACCACTGAGTCCCTTGAAGGTAGCAACACATTTAGCACACGCAGCCACCCAAGAAATACTGCAGAATAATGCCATGCTCTCAAAGGCCAGCTACAGCCAGTTTAACCCCAGAGTAATAACAACTCTGTGCACCACTTAGAGCTGCACACCCCTCAAAGACAGAGCAGAAACCCCCAGTACCCCCAGTTTCCTCTGCCTTTTCCACATTGTGCACTTGCACTTCCTCCTCTCTGCTCAGGGGCTGCTGCTGCCTCCTTGTCCTTGCCCAGTCCTAGAGCTGCTGCTGCTGCCCTGGCTCTGCTGCTCCACCAGATAAAACAAAAAGCTGAAGCAGGCAAGCCAGGCTGGACTTTATCTGGAGCCAGCCAGACAACCAGACTGTGCTTCCCATTGCTCCTAGGGACAGGAGTGCTGCACAGCCAGCTGGGATGGAGCAGCTGTACAGATCCCTACCAATGCAGACACTAGATACAGTATGTATTTACCTCCTGAACCACTGCACTTGAAAGTGTAACTAAAATACCTAATTTCTATTGTGGATATTGGAGAATTATAACGCTAGTTACAGAGTGTTTGGTAATTTGTCAAAATGTTAACTCATGCCTCCTCCCAAGAGCTATATTATCCCTCAGGAACTTTTACAATCTATGCTTGAGGTTCCTCAAAGACTTCTGGTGATTTTTCAGAGGTTACAGTGCTCAAACATTTAATGACAAAGCAGCTAAGTGCACTTAGGTCTTCTAATGTTTTAACTACCAACCTAAAAGAAAACAATTTCTCATTGATCATAGTGACAGTTTTCACAAGCTTTGCAGTCCATGTAATTTAAGCAATTCCATTTAACCAACTTACAGTTCTGCTACTCCACTCCAGTAGCCTCCCAGTGCCACTGTAAACACAGCAATTAGGAAGATGACAACCATACTGTAGTCAAACTCTGGCAAAGGTGGTGAATACAGAGTCACATTAACTTCATTTCCAAGCACCTGAAATATAACACACATGCTGGTTCATGAGGGGAACAAAGAAATTACATTGTTTATTTTCCAACAAGATGTACATCATGATTTCCTACTCAATCTACACAATGCTGAGAGGAAGTTTTCAGCTCACTGCACAAGACATGTCATATGTTTGCCAAGAAGCAATGCTTCCCATGCTGCCTTTCAGGGTGGTCATGTTTGGAAACAGATCTATTACTGTGCAAATACAGAGATACCACAAGAGAAAATGGAACCTCTTTGCATTCTTCCCACACTTCTGAGAGGTTGTGCCTCCAGCCCAAATGCCTCCCCAAAATACACCAAGCGCTACAGAAGACATCTGCTCTGCAGGAGAGAACACCTAACTCCATCACCTTGAAAGACAACTCACAGTTCCACTGAGGTACCAGCAAATCTACCTCTGGCTCTCAAACCCACAGAACTCAGTTCAGAGCCTGACAAGAGGCTTCAGACAGAACACAGTGACAGCTCAAGGTGGCAGGAAGTTATTTACCAACAGCTTAACACAAACATGTGTTGAGATGGAGTCAAATGAAAAGAAAGCAATTTCACACTATTTTAAAAATTTAAGACCTAAGGAAAAAACCAATCAGCTGAAGTATACAAAAGAAAATGGGAGAGAACAATGAGATGTAACTGGTACTGAATTGTACAAAAATCCTGAAAGTAAAACCAAGGTGCTTCCATTTAACTGAAAGGTGAGATTTAAAAAATAAAGAAAGGATGATAATTTGGTAGGAAATGGAAAATAGTAGGGAAGACAAGTTTGCTGTTGCAGTCAAAGTAAGTCCAGACATCTAATAATTGTGCAGTGAGAATAGACTTCAGAGATGCAGAAAAAAACCCCAGATTTGTTTACAGTCTGCATGTGAGATAAAAGCAAGAGAGAGAAGAACATGCCAGACAGGCCTGGTTCAGAAGATCAAACTGGCACTAAAAAGACTGAATGGGAAGGCCAGTGGTAGAATGGAATACAGTGGCCACAGATGAAGAAAGCTGAATCATTTCAACATCTAAATTTCCTAATTACAGATAATAATCTTTCTGCAGGCTAAAGTCAGAATCATTCATTTTGCCTGAAGTTATGGAAGTTCAGAAAACAAGGAATGAAATTAAATTCTAGTGAAACACTGTAGTTGCATGAAGTGGAACATAACATTAAAGGGGAAAAAAAACCTATTCAAATTACAGCATCCTCTATGTAAAAAAAGCCAATCAAAAAAACAAACCACATCTACACAAAAACCCAAACACACACCACCAAGAACAAAAAAGTCAAAAATCCTTAGAGGCTTATACATTTTTAGTATTCAGCTCCAACATATCTTAATCCAGTTTTTCCTTGAAGTTTCATAAATCTTACAAAGTACAAGTCACACTAGAATCCAGAGCAATTGTTTCCTTTTGCTCCTATTGTTCCTCTCTTCACTATAAACTTCCTAAGTCTCAGCTTCTGCCACAGGGAGCACTACAATGAAACAGACTGCATCAGGTAACAAACCTGCAAGAGAGCTGTCCACTGACAAGGTTTGTCACACTCTGCTATTGCTATCAAAACTCTTAACAGACTTGGCTCTAATGGTGAAGGCTGAGATGATTTACTTGTCAAGTAAAAAGAATGCTTACACAAACTACTTCCCTCAGACTGGTGCTGTCTCTCTCCTCTAAATAAAAGGAGGAAGCTGGAAGCTTTAAAGAGAGTTAAACATGAAATGCAACTGTAGTTGCAAGTGTACAATGGCTGCTGGATTCCAAACAGTGCATATCATTCAAAATAACAGCTGCCAGTGACAGGACACAAGGCTTTGGCAAAAAACTAGAGCAGAACCAGGAAAGATCACTTGTAGTCTAGGCTGTGTTCCTCACTGCTTTTATGAAGGCAGTCTCATTCCAAGACAAAAATTTATTATTTGATTCAGCAGCAGTATGAGACATCACCTGACACACCAATGTACAGCAGAGGTGCTTTTGTGAGTTACTCCAGCTGTACAGAAGTGATTCCACATCACAGCACTCCAAACATAATTGGGCAATAAAGAAGTGCAGAGAAGATCCAGACCTAACCTGCCCTACTTCCCTTTCATGTTAGGAGGGCATCCTAAAATCACTCAAGCAAGCAAACAACACTTATCTGACTGAAGAAACAAATCTGAAGACAGAGGACAGCCTGAACCCAGCTGGAGTACTTATCAAGGCTGTGGCAGTCTGAAGACAGCACAAACCTTCAGTCATGCCAGTGCCTATCTGCAGTGACGACAGTAAACAGCCAAAGTCCTACCAATCAGGCAGTTTCAGCTTCCATACTTACCTAAGACAACCTCCCATGGCAGTTCTGAAGATTAAGAGCAGAAATGGTGAAGTGAGCTTGCAAATTCAACTCAAGAAGCTAAGACTACACAATACTAGCCTCTGCTGTCCCCAGAACAACATGTGCAACAGAACTCCTGCTTAGCAAAACCATTCAACACTAAATAAAAAAAACCAAAACAACAACAATATATTATCAACAGAAAAAGCCACACTGATGAAAATATACTGTTTTCCTTAAAACTCTGTGTGATGTTTTGTTAGACTAATATTACATACCAAGGAAAAGAAACTCCAAATACTCCCAAAACAAACTCCCCCTGCCTATAAAGGGTAGGAAATAGCACAACTGCTGTATTTTAATAATATGCATTTGGCATCTCACCAGCAGAAACTCAAACTACACTGCCTAACCACTCTTTAGCTAATGCTGTCACATTATACAGAGGGAGCTCAGTATCTGGAAAAGGCAAAAAACTCTCAGTCTTTCCTCAAGATCCAACCAGCCCAGGTGCTGTTTGCCTGAAAGCTCTGGTGCCAGCAGCTACAAGCTCAGCTGCTGTAGCTTCTGCACTAAAGAACAGCCCTGTCAGGCTACAGCTCTTCACGTCTGTCAGGCACCTGCAGCTGTATCCAAGTCTACTAGAAGACAGCTTATCTTGTACAGCAGGAAACTTCTAAGGTTCTCCATTTCCAGTCAGGTATTGTGTTTCCCATTCTCAGTGTTCTAATCAATCAATCTCTCTGGTTCACCTGATTAGGAAGACCAGTACTTCCACAACTAAATGTCCATCCTCTGTTAGGAATGAAAGCAGTATCTAAGCACATTGAAATCAGGCAGACATCCAGACCTGACCTGAAATTAATCTATTTGTTCAATAACCTTAGTTTATACAACCATAACATGCTGAAGTTCTGTTACTTACCAGCTGCATATCTACTATGTCACTGTATCTTATAAGAGCAATTGGAATAGTCACATCTTCAAAATCAGTCTTGTTATCTGAAATAGCAGACTAAAAGAGAAAGTGTAAGTGGTAAGTATTTTGAGCCTATTTACAAAGCAGGTTAGATCCCTAAAAGCAGATTATCCTTCCAATTTCAGTGTATTGGTAGGAAGGAAAAACCCAAAAAGCTCATTCATCACCCTTTGCAAAGATTAAAAAAGATAGATGTATTTAAATCAAACCAGGTGATAATACCAACACATCTGCATTCATATTGCTGTTGTGTTTTTATAGTACTACAAGGGATAATCAAAACTGGTTTTAATTTCTACACTTCTAAAACAAGATGAACTTCCAGTGATAATCACACAAATTCATGAACTGTACATATTTGTACATACACTTTGCAGCTGCAGTGGAAAACAAAAAAGCAATGAGATCTCACAAGATCTTTTTGATTTCCAGTTTTGGATTACATTTCCCTAGCTTATTTTTATCACACATGTCTAAAACAGTATCACCTAAGTTTACGTGGAGTTCAGAATGCACTAAAATTAGGGAATATAAAGACAAGTACTTGCATTCAGAAACATGTCTGAAGATACAAGGAACATTTAAAAATCCAGCTCTGCAGGTCCTCTGAGCTGATTTAAGCCAGCATTGCACAGCCCAGGCAGCACAGCTCTGTGGGGAGGGTAAATGCCTCATGCTGGAATTCCACATGTGCCCAGGCTCCTCTGCTTTTGGGGCTTCCCTCAGCTGAACCTGCACAACACTGCATGGCACCAAAACAAGACACTATTTCAGTACAGAAGAAAACTGTTTGTTGTAACTTACCAGCCTAGGTTTACTGGCAATCAAAAGCATTTTAGCACCCAAACTTTGTGCAATTCTTGCTTTCTCCAAGAAAGTGCAGTTTCCTCTCATCACTACAACTGCTTTGTCCTTCATTAAGCCAGAAGGAACTTCAGCTGAACTGCAGAGAACTGTAGAAGTCAGGTTTTCCAGAGTCCTGAAAGTCTGCAGAGAAAGAGGGAGAAAAGGAATGTGATTAAAGTAGGAAATTTGATATTACAAACAAATTAATCCACATGACTACATTACTATGCTCTTTAACTGGAGATTTGCCAGGAAGAGGTGTAACAGAAAAGAATAATTCAGGAATATAAAACCCCAGCAGCAGTTTCTGCAGCCTGCAATAGTGAGGAACATTTAGAGCAGCATAGAGCTGAAATAATCTGGCTATTTCTAAGTGCAATTTCACAGTAGTTGGTATTGTAATTTAAATATAAGAAACTGATTACACAGAAAAATCGCATGTTTTCAAGACAATTAAACACTACATCAAACTGACAAGCCAATATTAAAAAAGCTTCAGAAGTTTACCGATTTTTGTAAACAAATAAACAGAAATTTAACTCCCAAATACAGAACTCAGACATAAGGATAACATCCAAAGGGAAAAAAAATAACAGGATAAAATGAATACATAAACATAAAAACAAAAACTGGTTCAAAGCACAGAGAGAGTATTTCCTTGGTAAACTCTAGAAGCAAACTCTTTCAAGGATAGAAATGTTCACTACAGATTTTTTTTAGGGGGTGATTTGGGGGAAGGGGACAACATGAACCAAAACAGCAAATATTCAGTGTAGCATGTATTTAACTCATTTATAGTTGACTCAAACTCATACTGCATTCTAGTTTTCTTAGAGAGCATGACTACAAGCTACTTACAGCATTGTCCAAGGTTTTTGGAAGAGATACCCAATTGGAGTTGTAAATGATGCAGTAATCCTTAGTAACTGGAGGCACTCCACTTCCAGAGGCATGCAGGATCCCCTCATCAGCAGCCACCTGCAAGAGATCACAGAGTTCTGAGTTCCACCAAGTTCAAAATATCAGCTAAGCAAACATTCTTCTAAAAAGCCTATGAAGAGAAAGACCTCTTAGGAGAAAAGGAATTTACTAAACTCATTATTTTACATAACTGATTCCATGAGAGATGGGGAGATTGAGAGCAGGTTGGAAATCTAGTAAGAACCTAGTTACTGTATAATGCTGCTTATCCTCTTTGCAAATACAGTGTATTTATGACTTATACAGTTCATGTCACCAAACAGCATACCAGCAAGAAACCAAAGCAAATGACTTCAGGTTCTCTAACTAGTGCCTTCCAAAAGTGTACAATTTCACATACAAAGCAATTGGAGGAGTACATGGGAAAGAGATGAAGTTCTAGAGTCCTCCTTCCTCACAGACTCTAGAATTTTCCCTACTAATAAAAGTAGAGGATTATATGTATTACATATATATATGTATGTATGTATATGTATATATCATATGACAATTCCCCAAATATTTTTGTATAACTCTAAACACAAAGAGACCATAGTGTACCTTAAGAAGAATTTGTGTAGTCAAGGAAATACTGATGTTTCTTAGATTAGAGCCCCTCACATAATATGATTCCTTTTATTTACAAACACAGCTGAGTTTTAAAACCTGTGATAATGTTAAGCATACTTCTCCCCAAGCATAAATAAAGGTCAGGTATCTAAGTGGATAAATGAACAGACTAAGGATTAGATACAGCTACAGCTATAAAGCAGTGAAAAGAAATAAACATTATTTGCATCTCAAAGAAGTATACCCATAAAAAAACTGGAAGACGTTCTTATTTCAATTTTTGTCTTGAAACTGACCTCAATAGTAAGAAGCATCATCAGAGTAAAAAAAAAAAAAATTAAAAATCCTGCTGTAAATTTCAGATGTTTATAGAAAAACCACTAACACATTAAGCTAGAAGTAGGCAGGGGTATGGGGGAGAAGCCTGAACAGTTAGATACACAATGCTAAGCATTAACAGTGCTAGAGAGGCATTTCTCATCCAGCTAGAAGATCTGTATTCTGCAGCAAGGGAGAACTGGAGAGAAAATAAAGGCATGTGACGATATTGTTTCAGAGGTTTATGTCTGCCTGGTTTGAATAGCAAAACCCCTTCTTCAGAGGAATCCATTCTATTGGCCCCAGCACACGAACATCTGCTGGGAGAACTGTGTCAAAGGGCCTGAGCACTTTAACTGTTTAACACAGAACAGCTCTTCAGCTGTCAGCTGAAATCAATTGCTCCATGATTTATGATCAGCACAAAAATGATCAAGCTGCCCTCTTAAATGCATTCACCTAGAAGAACAAGCTAATGGTGAATTAAAAGCAATAAAGACTTATAACAGGTGCAAGCCCCAGAGGTTTACATCCATTAAAAGCTCTTTCTGCTTCACCAAATAGAATAAGAAGTGTTTTCTGGGTTCCAGGAAATCAAGTGTTAACGCTACACAAGATAAATCCACATAGAAGGAGTGATTACTTGCTTACATGATATGCATGTTTTGTTTGGCAAGCTTCCCTCCTCTGGGGATTAATCAGGGCACACAAATCACCCTCATCAGGTGGAGGGAGGCAGGACCTGAGCATGACGTGCAGCCACACCTATTCATGCTGAGCTCCAGAGACAGCATTGAGAAGTTAAAAATTAAAAGAAACACTACATGACATGCCTCGCTTGGAACATCTCCAGGGAAATCCTCTTGCATCCAGCTGAAGTCCTGTGACTTTCTAATGGCTTCAGTATCCTTTCACATCAGACAAGGGCTAGGTTCGGGTAGGTGGCCTTGCAGTCAGCTGTGCCACTGAACAAATCCTACTCTCAGTACACATACCTTTCTCACCAAGCACATTTTCCATTTTGTTACTTAAGAACAAGACTAAGTATGTGATCACAAAAACACCCCTTGAAAAGATTAACCTGCTTCCCTAGGCTGATTTGTTCTGGCATAAAAGCATTCCCATGGAGAAGAGGCATGACACCTGTCCTTACTTTAAGGGCATCACCATCTCCTTTGCCTTCAGGTTCAGACAATTCCCAATAGCCCCTCACCTCCAAACAAATTCCTTTCTATTTCTGACAGGTAGTTCTCTCATCATATTTCCTTCCCTTATCACATTTAAGTTTTTCTTGTATAATTCCTTATCTTTGATAGAGAAGTCGTCTCATTCTGTCTCTTAATCCCTAATTTTCCAAAGGTGTCCCTGTCACTGCAGGGATATAAGCCTGGGCTGACTGCTGAGCTTTGGAGTGTCCCAGTAACTCCACCACGGAGAACACAGGAAATCAGATGAACCAGGAGACACAGAGACGAAACCAAGCCTATGTTTACAACATCCATCACAATTAGTACCTAGATAAGACATACAGAAACTCAAAGGTACAGACTAGGGAGAAGGTAGTCTGTACGCAGCAAGTGACAACATAAACCCCACAGAAACACAAAAAGGCAGGGGGAAAAAAAGCCATGAAGACAACAACCATCATTTTGTTGCTCTGCCAGTGGCCGTGTGACACACACAAACCAGCCCTTCTCCTTCCCTCCAGGCACTGTGACCCAGGAGAACAGGAGCCCATGCCCAGAGAGCAGCAGTGACCCTTCCCCAAACCCAACTCCCCACGCTGTTAATGGGAAGACACTGCTCCTGAGGCAGAATGACCCAGCCCAATGCTCACCACTGCTACAACTGCATCTGTAGAGCAAAGAAGGAGGCAGGACAAGGCCTGAAGTCTTGTAAGAGGGCAGAAGCCCCTTCCCTTGGCAGCAGCAGCAAACCATTGGGGTAAAGGGAAAAGCCACTCTTCAGAAAACCCCAACATGCCAGCAACAGCTATGTGGGACTCAGGAAAAGCCAGGGAGACAAATTACTACCCCCACAGGGGGTACTAAGAGACTGTGTTGTGCACCTGTTGCTGAGCACATCCAATGGTGACTTCCTACATAGGAAAGAAGTATTCTGCATCCTGTCTTACCAAAACAAGATAAATTCTGTTAAAATAAAGTAAAAACAAACAAACAAACAAACAAAAAAAAAAAAAAAAACAAACAACAAAACAATTTCGTGGAACAGCATTTAATGCATACATGTCCTTTATACTGCCTAAGCAGATGATGGAGGTTTCTGGTTCCCCATTTCACTACTGCATTTGGCAGAAGGTGGTCTGCCAGATTTCCACGGCAATGTACACCTGTGGAGAGGGAGAGGCTGCGAATGTGCGCCACACCGAAACCAAAACTGAAGGTGAACGAGACAAAAGTCAGGATACACACACACACAAACTAGGAACTTCCCCCTTCCCCGCATCCAATTTTAAACACCATGTTTATCCACGAAGGCACCCGTGAGATTTTTTATCTCAACTCCCAAGGCGTGACCGGAGCTGGCCCGGCCTGAGCTCCCCGGGACCGGTGAGGGGAACCGACAGGCCTCGCCTGAGGAGGCCCAAACCCCCCGGGCCACGTTCCGGCCCAACACCGAGGCGCTCGAAGCAGGGGTAGCCCAGCCCAGCCCGAGCCCGCCCGGCCCAGCCGATCCGCGGGAGATGGGAGCTGCACGGGCCCTGCCCGCCGCGGCCGGCGAGCTGCCGGGAACGGGCCCGGGGGAGAAGGCGGGCACAGGGAGCCCCTGGGCCGGCAGCGGCAGCGACAGCAGCGACAGTAGCGCCATCCGCCAGCGCCGGCCGGGAGTGGCGCCGCTCGGGCCCGGCCGGCGCGGCAGCGCGGCCCCGCGTCCGTCCTTACCAGCGGGAGCAGCAGGGCCCACAGCGCGGCCCACGGCAGCCCGGCCGCCCCCATCGTCCTCGGCCGGCTGCTCGGGGAGGGGCCTCCCTGGGCTCGGGCTCCGCACGCCCCCGGGGAGCCTTTCACCGGCTCCCGGCGCGGCGCCACTTCCTCTTCCGTCCTCGGCGGCCGCCGCTGCCGGCCGGTCCCGGGACGCCGCGGGCACGGCGGGCGGGGGCGGTGCTGCCGGCGGGGCGGCGCTGCGGGAGCCGGGCGGGCTCGGGGCTGCGCGTCCCCGCCCCCGGTGCCTGTGTGCTTCTGTGCCCATAGTGCGTTCGCTCGCTGCGGTCCGCAGGGGTCTGTGGCTGTCCGCGGTGTCCACCCAGCAACTCCCATTGCTGTAGGCACTGAGGGGCTCACTGGAACTCCTCAGAGCCCTTACAAATAAGGGGAAACGGCCGCGTTTGCCTCACGTCTCCTCACACAAAGCAATCCGAGCGTTTCACCTCGCAGAGCCGTAGGGGAGAGGTGTGGTGAGGACAGCAGGGTGTTGTATGTGAGAGCAGCAAGTACGAGAAACAGAATAGTGTGACATAAAACACAAGATTGAGGGAGTTGCGTTGTTTGCTCTTAAAACCCAAAACAAACACCAAAAAACCACCAACCCAACAAGCGCATTTCAGAGATGTCTTCCAGATTTCGAAAGTATTAAAAGGGCTGTGATGCATCAGATGTAAGAACCAGCAAGGATTTCCAGGAAGGAGATGGGCGGAAAGAGCCCCGTGATTTACCAGCAAAGGAAGTTGTTCAACATCCCTTTTCTCACTGCAGGGCTCCCAGGCCAGGTTCCGCGGTCCGCCCCCTGTCCCTTCCCGGGGCCTGCCGAAGAGCCAGCGCAGGGAAGAGGAAGGGGTGAAGATAATAAAGATTGTTGTAGGAAGAAGGGAATGTGGCGGTGACTGAAACGGTGGAGGTGTGAGGGAAAGGGAGATGCAAGAGTATGAGAGTTGAGCTCCGCTTCAGCATCAGTAAATCGAAGCCTTGAGTGGGTAACTCAGTTTTGAGTTGCTCACAAACGAAGTGTTTATTAGTTATTGAGACTGAGGAAGGAGATTCCTGCACACATGGTTTTTTCCCTCTCTGTGCATTTAAGAGCAAAGGCATATGGAACATCTCCAGAGAACATTCCCCACTGCATTATAGCAAATTGTCAAGAAGCTGTTCTGTTGCTGTAAAAACTGACTAATGTTTACACACCTGTGCATAAATAGTGTTATAATCAGTATCGATATTTTGATGGTGACAGACAGACTTTTTATTTCACTTAGTGACAATCTGCAATTCATCATTATATCAGCAACAGAACAGGCTTGGGCATCTTGCAGAATTGCTGACCTGCAAAAGTGTGTCTAACAATTTCATGTGCTTAAACAGTTAAACAGATAATGGCACACAAGGACACAGCTAATAATTAATATTCTATACAGAACTGGTATTTAAAAAAACAGGCTAGTACGTTGTCCATCTGTGTGTTTCTATTCTGGTGCTGTTGTCAGAGTAACCGTGACACTTTACGCCAACTACTATCTCTTCTTCTGAGTCTAACAAGATCTGGATGACAAATGAATACTGATTTACTTCAATAAATCTGCCAGTTCTGTGATCTGTAATGAGCTATGGGTATGTACATTACACTGTATTTTGGGCATGGAAGAAGTGTTTAATTTGAATTACAAGTGCGTAGCTGCTCCCAGGATCAGATTCCATGGCAGCATGTCCTGTCCTGCCACATACTTACCAATCTTTCTCCTTGTGTTCCCCAGAAAACACTGCAGTTTTTATTCTGTCTGCAGATGGAAATAAAAATGGGCCAAGGAGAAAGGAATACAATTTCTTCTGAATAAAAGGAAATGCTCTCTCAAAAGTGTATGCTTGGTTTGATGTCCCCTGCCTTGATGGTTGTTTAAAGATACTGTGAAAACATTTTTTACACTAAACATGTATTCTGCGGTCCAGTGGGACTGTGTGGGTTAGAAATACCTGCACTGGAAAGCTGTGGAGGGGGGCAGGGGGTTAGGATATCAGCTTGGGATATTTCAGGGGGGTTTCGGATATCAGTGAGAACTTCTTAGGTAATCTTTACTGGCAACTTCAGTAGTCCCCAGTCTTTACCATTAGCAATAATATGTAACCAAAACTAAAAACATGATTTATTTTCAAATTTCAACACTGAGGAAAACTAGATTTTATTCATATATGTGATTTCCAATGCCAGGCAGAAGAAATCTAGGCTGTAAAAACAT
The DNA here is from genome assembly GCA_024865655.1 of Emberiza elegans. Classification (NCBI taxonomy): domain Eukaryota; kingdom Metazoa; phylum Chordata; class Aves; order Passeriformes; family Fringillidae; genus Emberiza; species Emberiza elegans. Next base: position 10,409,310 of record JALJVW010000398.1, read on the forward strand.
TCAGAGCTTGAAGAATGACTTCAAAGCCTAAAGGATCCTTTTCTCTTTTTCTCCAGTTTTAAACCTCAAGTCCCTTATTTGCAATGAGCAATATAACCCTATGCATAAACAGTGTAAGATACTGAAGAGCTGTACCAAGAATTGTATCCTTTCTATACCACCATAATTCTTCCCATCAGAAAGAAGAGCAACACCACTCTCAGAAAAATCCCTTTCCCAACAAAACATCAGCACAGAATAAAATCTGTAACTCAATTAAGGCTTTCCTGAAAGTGTTAAGAAATGGAGATGCTTAATGTGGGCATTGAGGATATTAGTTAGAAAGTGGAAACTGAATCTAAATAACAATTAGCATGGAAAAGAAACTGCTTGAACAATACTATGAATATATTGAAATCTTCTTCATGGGAATAATGAAATTATCCTCTCCTTCCCTCTGCAGTTTTCCTTACACACTTAAACACTAGTAATTTCATTCACAAGGAAAGAAATCCAAAATACCATTGTTTCCAGGGCTGTTCTCCTAATTCTAACATTGCATTAAGTGCTAATTTATGTTTTTTCATAATGATCCGCCTCTTGGCTTTTCAGTAAACTTATCCCAACCAATCTGCTTTTTTCTGTTCCTTTCCCAGTATTTCCTTCTGCAATTAAATTAGCTCTTCCAATAGCTAAACTTTGAATTATTGTCTAATTCTGTTAATTTTGCATAAAATGCTTTAAGCAGAAGATAGTTCCTTGCTAGGTAGGCAGATGTGGAAGTGTGGCTATCAGCATGAGGTGTTTTAGAGAAACATTGCATAATTTTTAGAGGACTAAGATTGCAAAAGCAACTGGACTCTGCTTATCAAACAGTTATGTCACACAAGTATCAGGACTGAGGGGATTTGGGGTTCATTGATCAATACACAAGCTTCAAAGGGATGAAGGAATTTTTAACATTAATTAATTTCTAAGAACTGAGAAAGAACACTGACCCAAATGCTGCACATATTTCAAAGAAATTTGGTAGGCAGTAGAATAGTAGGACAGAATAAAGCATGTGATGAGGAAAAGGAAATGGCTTAACTAAAAAACATTTTACTCCATCCTATAAATTCTTTCAGTGCTTCATATTTTCACAGCTTTTTGGCTGGAGTCTGGAACAAAACAGCAAAATAACATCGTGAAACCTCTTGATTAAATGGGTACAGGAAATATTGTTGTTGAAGCCTGCTGTCTCTGTGAGACAGGGACACATGGCAACAATGGGGACATGTGCAACAGCCCCATGGGACCTGCATCTCCTGGCAAGCAACTGATCCAAAACATACAAAGGACAGAATTTAAGAACTATTTATTAATACAAATACATGTTTAGCAACTTCTCCCCATGTACCAACAGCCTTATCTGAACACCAGTAAATATTAATTTAATAAGGAAGAGATACCCTAATAAAGGAAGAGATACCCTACTTCCCTGAATATTATGCACAGAGAATAACTAATTGGAATGTATTTTCAAGGTAATGTTTCAACTAGATGAAAGAAATGAGTGAAAGCCTTACTCATACACCATTATGTAGCAAGGCCCCATTAGCATGCATTAATGAAGCAATGTGAACCTTACTTTTGAATTACATTGTTAAGCTTGTGTCACACCCTCAAAGGCATTGAGTCAGGTTTTAATATTCCCTGGTGGTAGAGACTGCAAGAGTAAATGTGGGTAACTGCATTTAAAAGGGTAAACTGCATTTAAAAGGGTATTTCTTTCAACATTAATCTGCAGCTTCAGGTCATGTTGAGTCCAGACTTTCAAACTTGCATATATTTGATCAATTTTTTAAAAATAGATTTCTGACTAGAATAAATATCATTGTTTTGTCAGATCTGTGAATCCTTAATAACACACAGCTCACTAATTACTGGTTATTAGGGCAGTCTTCATTCACCCTTAGACTCATGTAAGTTATGTAAAATGTACACCTATTTCTTAAGCACTAGCAAGATCAGATGCATGTAAATACACTATTATATATAAAATAAAAAGAATCCTGTAACCACTTTTTCTAGTTCTTTGGTGAAGAAATGTGAAATTAATTAGTCATCCACTTGTACAGGCCAATGTCAGCTTTAAAAGCACATTCAATTCTCTTCCAGTGATTTAAATGTAGATTTTAAGTCCATTTTCAAAATTTTCAGTAAGCCAGAGCAATCATACTAATTTCAGTTTAAAAGAATGGCTTATTTCCTTACACATTACTTAAGATGGTCTAAATATATACATATATATTAAAACAAATATATTAAAACAGTAAAAGACATGATTTTTTTTTTTTTTTTTTGCCTCTGAATTAGGATGGGCCCTTAGTAATAATAACCTTGGTTTTGTTCAGTTTGGATTCATATGCAAATATTAGAGGAAACTTTTGCTAGCATATTCTTCCCCTTTATATTGTTCTAATAACAACAAAAAACTTAAAAAGTTCACTGAATAAAGTAGTTTCAACACAGTTTTGTAGCCTTAATTTCATGAGTAATTCATTGCAGAGGTCTCACCAGACACCTCAAAGCCATGGTTCTTGTCCAGCCATATTACTCTCTTGCATTAAAACTAGGTTAAGAGAACTTCCAATTAAACTAAGGTTTTGGGTATCATTTTAGGATATTGGTCATGCTAATGGGATGCACATAAACAGGCTGTATGGAACAAGTGACAGCCACAAGGTGTTCAGTAGCCGTACTGCAATGCCTGATAAGCTGGTTTAGGCAGTGCAGAGGCCAAAGCACACCATGCCATGGGTGCCCTGTACCTCATCCTCCCTGAAGGGACACAGCTTTTAGTTGTGAGCTTGTTTCTCTCTGAGCTCCCACGTGCAGATAGGAGCTGTACTTCAGTGTCAAGCACCTCAAACTGGGAGCTTTTTTTGGCACAAGAACACATACCAGTAACACCCCTGTCTACTCAAAGTGATTTCATTATTTTTTTCATCTTTCCATTCCCTACACAACAGAAGGAGAAAAAATATTAATGGAAATCTGGTATAGCCATGGTGACCTTCTGGCATCTCAGTCTGCAGAGTCCATCAAACTGTCACCCAAATTTCATCAGGCACAAGGAAATCTTCATGACCTTTCACTCCAACCTGTCCATATCCTCCCAATACCTGGAATCTGAATATCAGCTGGATCTAGTTAATTTTCCTGAAGTTTTGGCACTGCAGTGGACCAAAGGCAGATACCTTTTTACTACTGCTATTTTGTATTAGTTTTTATTTGGCTAGTGTTCCAGTGGGTGCAGCAAGCATGGGCATTTAGAGCATCTACAGCCTCACAAATAGCAGAAAAAAAGAGAAAAATCCCTCTTGTCTTTCAAACATAAATGTGACATCAGTCTGCAACTGCTGAAATCAGAGCTACCTTTGTGGGTGTCTCTGTACTTTCTGAAAACAGCTTTGTAAGCCACTGCAGGAAGAGGATACTACCATTCATTAAAGTTATATTGGCAATCTGTGTCTCAAAGTCCCAGCTTAGTCATGCATTTAAGTGCCTAATTTCCTCCATATACCAATTATGCACATATTATGGGTATTTTCCAACTGATATCAAAGCTGTCTTGTGCATTGCAGATAAGAAACGTCAACATGAGCATGTTCTGCTCCTTCCTCAATAATGTGCACCACATTGCCTCTCTGTGGCTAAATCTCCTTCACTTCCATACCTCATTTTTTCTGTAGCTCCTGATCAGCCTGTTAGCTCTTCAACACCTTCCCTGCAGTAGGAAGAGTTAAGCAATAACAAGGGGATTTTATGCTTTCACATAGCAAAGAAAAACTGGCTTAGAGCTGTGTGTGATGAAAGGTTTAATTCCACAGCTTAACGCTCTGTTGAGGAAACAAGTGTCCAACAGAGCAGTTGTTAGAGAGGACCTATTCTGTACAGGATGAGAAACCTTTTACATATATACAGTGTAACCACATAAATACTAACAGGAAAATTACTGGTCTAAGTACCTTGGGCCTTCTGTGTCAGACAAATCTCTGTGTATGAAGGAAGGACAGTTTATCTGTAGAATTCCAGGCACCAGCCACTTACAGCATCTCTTTAGGCACTCAGGACTCCACCTTTATAGGTAAGCAGCTAAAATTTTGAATTTTAAGCATTAACCACAAAGTATCTGGAAGCCTTACAGAAACCCACTCACCAGAGAATATCTTGGCACCACTGTAAAGCAGCACTGTTTTCTTCCTGTAGTTCCACAGCAATTATGAAAGGCAGACAAGATTGTTCTTATCTTCAGCTGTTGGCTTTTGAAGGCAGTGTCACAGTGCTGACAGCAAAGTAAATCCAAGCATGGTCAGGAGCAGATATTTAATCATCTTTCACTGACAGATTGGAGTTCCTTTTTCTAGTGATACTATATTTAGTAACATATAATGAATTTCATTAACATGGATTTTAACACTGTTGAATTGTGTTTATTCTTACTGGCATAGTTAGATTAAGTATTTATTAATCTCTCAACACTTTTGTCTATACAGAGTGGGAGCTATAACAGCACTAGGTAGTCCAAAATGGCAAGAGCGTACCAAGGAATAGTGCCACGTGTGTGGGTTGTAAGTTATCATATCACAGCCAACTTGGAGCATAGCATTGACACCCTGCAATTGTATAAAGCTGCTCTGCAGGAGATAAAAAAGACATATTAGGCTGTGAAAAAGACAAATACCTTTTCTATATACTGACCACTGGTGTATGTAGTATTATGGAACAGTCAATAAAGCCTAGCAGGAACATCAAGGGATAAGACAGCAAGAAATGGAAATACCTCCCCATCCCAAATTCTTTTTCCCAAGGAAGCAAACAGTGCTAAGACTCTGCCGGACTACATAAAAACCAGTTGATCCTGCTCTGCTTGCAAGTTATTTTACTTCTGACTAAAAAACAAAACCATAAAATGGCATCATGTCAGAGCTGCAGTGTTTCTTGGTTGTCTTGATGTAAGGTCTTCACAGCCTACAATGCAGATTAAAAAGTTTAATCAATTGGTATTATTTCTGTATTTTATTTCAGTCAAGCTCAAAAATCCACCAAACCCCACAATGGAGTAAGAGCTTGCATAGAACAGAGAAGACTTGATGTAAAATTGTGCTCTCTAGTGTAGAAATTTCATTCTGTGCTATAAAAATTCAAGCCATGCTGATCCATCCACAGGTTTTCGGTGCAGAGAAAGTATCAACATTTTCCACAATATTAAATGAGCGCAAGTGCCCAGTTCAACATATTTATTATAACTAAGATAGGCTCATACTGAGTTACATGACAGATTACAGGTACATAAGGTTTCTAAATATAGAACAAAATTACCTAAGTCCTAAGACATGTGTTATGTTTGTTAGATTTTTAAAAGTAATGACACTTTTAACGTAATAGCAAAACATTTCTTTTTAATGATGTTGCACTTTGTTATGGTCCTATATAATGCTATATAGTCTGATGAAAATAGGTTACTTTCACACCAGATAGTGCTACTTGGTTTACATGATCAAAACTAGGATTTTTCTCTAGATTAAGTGTTTAATAACAAATTTTCTGTTCCTTTATTTTTAGAGAGAAGAACTGAAATATTCACCAACTCCTTTATTTCTAGTTCTACCATTAATTTTAAATCTGCTGAATGGGTCTCCAATAAACCCTTACTCCTGTTCAATGTGCTTTCTTACAGTGTTAACAAAACACAGCCCATTTTCTTCATGACAAATGCCCTATCACCACTTTTTCTGGGCAGGCATAGATGACTGAATGCATTAACTCTGTATAACAGCAGATGAATTAGAATCTATTCTTTCAAACAACTTGGCCACTTTCTGCTTCCTCAACACTATACAAGAATTAGATTCTTTAAACTCTGTATCTTAACTAGGCTGGTAGAATATATCTCAAGTTAGAAGAGAGAAATGTAAAAGACTTGCAAAAGCTAAATGCACAGTTAAGGATGCTAATTTTAAAATAGATTAAAATTTGGTGTGCATTCTTATTCAAGAATAAGGATCTAGCAAGACATGGATATTAGATTTCTCTTATGTGGTTACAGAATGCTATGATCAGCTGTTGACTGTTACAGAAAGCAATACTCCCTCTTCCTTTTTGGAACTAAAAGATAAAATAGGGGGGAGGGGAAAAGCTGTTTTTTTGAGCATATACAGAAACACAGAGCTACCATTAATGTTTTAAGTTCCCTAGTATACTCAGAAAAGACAGCCTAACAATTCAGCAAAGCCAGCAGCCTAGATTTAAGAAGTATCACAACTAGAAACAGAATCATACAAGTTAAAAGATTTGCTAGCTATAATTTTTTTTAAATGGAAAAAAATTCGTAACTGATCTTCTGCCGAGAGCAAGGGCAGAGTTTGCTGACTTCCAGCATAACTTGTGCTGATATGGCAGCAATTTAAACACTTATAATTAGTTAATCCCATGAGAGCAAGCAGATTTCCTGTTTCTACAATGGCAGTCATACAGAATTTTGAGCTGGGGAACAATTGTCAGTGATTGGGTAAGAGAAAAACCCAGTTCTGCTTCAGCAGTTTTGTCATGTCACTTAATAGAAAGATGAATAAGAACTAAGTAATAAACTGTAGTTTGAATATGTCTAAATATTTATGGATATTTATTTAAATATTTATGAAGTGCTGGAACTCTGCAAAATGTTGTTTCCATTTAATACTCTCCTGCAACTTTTCACAATTTTCTTTATATGTGTGTCCTTCACATGGCTGTATCACTTACACCACATGCAAGAAAAGATTAATTTCATATAAAACAGACAGTCTTGAAATTAAGGAGCCGGAAAGATGAACAAGATATCCCTTGAAGTCCTGTGTGGTTACTGTTACAGAGAGGTAACAAAGAGAGGGATCTTAAAGGTGTTTAGTTTAAAATTCAATGGTAGTCAAGCACAACTAACACACAACTGTTACCGAATTGTAGCACCACTGGAAGTTAACTGCTAGGTACAATTAGCTGTGTTGCAGTAATAGCTGCCCATCACAGCAGTGTGTGTGCATGGAGGGGAGGCAGCCCAGTCACTGAGGGACACAGCTCTTGCTCTAAGTCTCATTTGAGAGTCTGAATGTTTGCTAAAGCTCCATTTTTAGATACAAAAGTGTTATCTTGGCAAGGCAGAAGTTTCACTGTGTTTTGCAGACTCAGCTAACTATCCTACATTAGAGTTCATTCACTATCAAAAGGCATTAAAAAATACCAAAGATTTATGTATTAGGTTGTAAAGCATCTAAAAAACAGATCCAAAGTTATCTGACAGCTACAGGGTCATACTTAGCAACTCAGTTTAGCCCATGTAAGAAGTGAAATCATGCGATACCTTCCAATTAAATATCCTCTGCATTTCCTGAGAGGAGAAAAAGATGCCAAAATCCCAGACAATTCATGCTGACTTCCAATCCCATCTTATATGACAGCTTTGAGAAGCTTTTGGGACAGAGCTAGGAAGTCATCCACAGTGACAAATTACAGTTGTTACTACAACACTACCCTTACAGACCATTTTAAGGATAATTTACAATAACTCCTTTAGATGATATTGTGCAAAGAACACCAAAGCTTGTACTGACCTATTTTTAATTCAGGTACTCTCCCTACTCCATGATAACAAGGTTTTAGAGAATATGAAAGCACAGTCCAGGGGGTCCTCATAAGACAGAGCAGATTTCAGCCTGCTTTCAGTTTTCTATATTTCAACAGTTGCAGAAGTGCCATTTGTGTAGCCACCTTTAGACTTCATGTGGTCCTGAATTGACACAGCCTAGAGAAAAAAAGCTTATTAGAAGACACATCAATTCTGGTTGCCAGAGCAATTATTAAAGGCATCAATTTGAGAGGGCAGGTGGGCCATACATTTGCAGTGCTAAGTCCCAACAGTAGGGAGAAATAATAACTTAATCCAGGGCTGTTAAATACTATTTTAAGTCAGTGTTTGAGATGCATTTTGCTATACAAAATCCACTTATTCTTACATCCCTCACCCTCCACAGCTTTGACTTCAAGGTGATTTGGTTCTAGTATCAAGTGCATCCACAGAATCTGCATCCAAAATATTCTCGTAGTGTGTAAAGATACTGAGGAACTGAGCATTTCCTTCTTAGTGTATCTCCCATGGTATCTCATATTTACAAACTAAAAAAACAGTACTGTTCTGATGCTACTCTATTGATAAAAAAAAAAACCTCAAGGTTTTTCTCTGTGTTATAATTACCTAGTATTTCATTAGCTACCTGCTCTGCAGGTTGCTGAGGGGAGATGTTTGCCTCTCCCCCCCAGAGGTGCCCACTTACTGAGGAATAGTCACTGCTCATCTCCCTGGCCCCGACGTGCGCGGTGTGCACAAAGTTCATGGGCTCTCCTATCATATTCCGGTCCAGCCTCCGGCGCCTCTTCTATGAGAAAACAAAATATCTTAGGTCTCTATTCAGAAAACATCAGCAGCTTTCAGCCAGAAACAAGTAGCCAAGATAAAAATAGATAGCCAGGACTGACCCCAAATGACACCTCATGGCAAGCAGGCTGAAGTGTCAGACTGTTCACAGTAGGACACTCTGAAAGTCACTTTTATTCCTGCTAATTGAATTCTAGCAAAAGCTTTCCTTACTGCTGGAAAGTCAGGGCCTGAGAACTGCAAACAGTCACACTGTCTAAGTTTTTGGCAGAGAACACACAGTTCAAACATAGCTTAACAGGGCTGGTTTCAGCTTTTGCATTACTTTGCCCAAACTAATCAAATCAACAGTAATGAAAGTGTTTCCCACGTAACTGGAAGACAAAATTTCAAATCCAATAAAGGGTGGCAGTTGTGCATCTACCTACCGGTGGGGGCTGTTCACCATTGCACCAGTTAAAACAAACCAGGAACTCAGTCATTATATTTCTCAATAGGTAAAAAGGTCTTGTTGAGTGTAATTCTCTGGGAGTTTGAGCAGCACAAGGACAAGTGCAGTTCCTAGAGTGAGCTTAGAAAGGAAATGCTTGTGCAGGTTCACTGGTAGAGATCACAGAATGCATCTGATAAGTATACCTGCAAAGAGATTAATATTTAAATTTTTATCAAAATACATCAAAGTTTTGTAACAATTATTGAGCAATAGGCAGTCCCTAAGACTAAACCAAGACTGTTGCATTCTAAACATTCCAGTAGAGGAGCATCAATTCAAAATTATTATGTTCACGTCAGAAATCAGGGTTAAGAACTCTGCATATTTACAAAGAGTATTGGAAGTTGTTTATAGAAATATGATAAAATCAAAACTAGAATTAAGTCACATGTTGTTTAATAGTCTGTGATCTGGTTGTAAACAAAGTTAAGCATTACTTATGAATTATTTTTATAAGTAATTTAAGTTATGAAACTTTACTGTTCTGTAAGAAACCAGCTTTGAACAGATTGATCTGCTAACATTAACAAACTGAGGCCTTACATATGATATGGTCACTCTATTTAGATAGGGAAAAGCTCAAAGCAAAGAGCCTTCTACAACTCCAAATCGCCCTTAAAAGAGAAAAGAAGAGCCTTGCATACCAGCAAGAAAACAACTCATCAGAGCCTAGAGCTTCCCAGAATGTATAAAAGTACTAACATAGCAATCCTGAACTGGAGACACAACCAGGACTCTGACTCTAAGTACCGTGAAGCCAGGAGACAGCCCAACTTTTAGTAGTTACTGACTTTTTTTTTTAATGTATATTTGTTTAAGACAAACCTTGGGTTACAGAATAGCCTTTGCTATCAAATTTTTCATACCCCAGATCATTAAAATAATATCACAACATGTTCATTAAAGAAAGTTTTGTTATTTTTTAAAGCTTAGAGCTTAACAGAAGTTAAACAGTATAGTTTCATCAATTCAGTCTTTCTGAACCCCCGCTAAAGCCTTCACAGCAAACCAGCATAAGCTTCAGAGGCATTTCCTCTTTCATAGGCATTTCTTATGTAGTCCCACAATTATGTAATTACCACATCTATTTCTTTCACTTTTGTGGTTTTCTAACATTTCATCACGTCTCACTTCAAGCAGATTTTTAAAATTTCTGTGATTTATCTTTCAAAGCATGCTATGTCTGCCCCTTTGTATTAAGTAGTCTATATGATACATTTCTGCAGAATGTCTTATATTACTGCAGTTTGTCCTAGGTGGTTTTTATACAATTTGTTATCTGCCTCAATTATAATTTTTCACCTCATGCCCTCACAATGGTCTTTATCACCACCGGGAGGGACAGCGGTCCACACAACCATAAAGACAAGCACAAGTCAAAGCTTTTGCCAGCACTTCACATTAATTGCAGATTTTTAGGGTTTGTTGCATGTTAATGAGACCACATCAAAGCTAAGGTTTTCTTAAGTGTGTCACAGCACAGAGATCACCTATTTGGAAAGCAGACTGACTGACAGACCCCATGCCCATCCCAAAGCACCAGCTGGACCCCTACCGTCCTCCTGCCGTACCCCCGTGTGCGTGTCCATCTCCCTGCGCGGGGCTCCGTGCGTACCTCGGCGCTGCCTGCTGCTCCCGGAGAGGCCTGACAGGATGGTGTGTCCTCATTCAAGCGCTGGCACACACCCAGCTCCCGTCTTGGCAGCTTCAGCACATTTACAGTTCATATTCCTGGGTTATAATTAGTCCTGTTGGCTAAGCAAGAACGCTCCGCTGCGCTCCCCTGCCCTGCGGCGGCTCCTCCGCTCCGGGAGGTGCTGCACAAGTCTCCTGTGCACTTCACGCGTCCCTACAGGTGTCAGAAACGCAGAGAGGAGACCAAAAATAGAGCCCTGCTCTGGCGTCAGATTTGTGCAGCCGTGCAGTTTTCTCAGCACTCCCCATGCAGCCTGTGGCTCACTTCCACCCTGCGGCAGCTCTGCAGGTGTCCTGCTGGCACACGGTGTGCTGAACGCCTTCCTGTTGTCTCCTACATCAGAACGTTTCTTTTCCTCTGCATGACTCAGAGAATCATCCCCCAGGACAGGAACGTTTGCGCCAGGGCATGGGACACCACCTTGCTCCCAGAGACTCAAGGTTTCCACATTAACTAGAAGAATTTTAAAAACATCTTAATGTTTTCAGGCTCAACCAAGATAAGTAAAAGCCAACAAGAAGCCCTGAAGCAAGGAGAAAACAACATTTTGTCACAGTTGGCACACAGACCAGAACGGGACAATATCCTGTTGTTCTTTCTCTCTGTTTTTCACCATGGCAGCAGTATCATCCAGCCGAGGAGACAAAGGGCCTGGGAATGGCTAGCACGCGCAGACACGGCCCTGGATGTGCTGGCAGGATGCACAGCCCTGCCGGAGCCCGGGGGCTTAAAGCGCCCCAGAGCTTTGGGAATGCTGAGATAAACCTCCCTGAGTGTAACAATCAATTTCTCCTACCACTGCTGTGTATTAAAAAGTATTCAAAGTCTTCTTGTATTTTACTTGTAAAATATCAATGGAAAATATTGGCCTGAATCAAACCAAAACCCTGAGTCTTTACGTAGACAGGGGAGACACATGGAAATGTTGATAAAAAACATCGCTAAACATAATTATTCTTCCCAACTGGCTTTTAAACTCAAGGTCAGATCATGCAAAATCCTTGTCTCGAGCTGCTAGCGCAGGACAATGAGGGTACAGTTAGTGAATATTGTCACAGGCTGCCATCCCCCTGCCCCAAATCAGTGTTAAACTGGGATTTCTGCTGGACCCACTTGCTGTCATTTTCATTCCAGCTCTGTCAGTACCGAGTTCATGCAAGGAGCAGTGTATTTCAGCCTAAGTGCCTTTCTAAAAACACCATGCTTCTAATTTGTTCATTATCCCTCCTTTGCTCATTTGACATCAACATCATGTTAAAATCCTCAAACTCTTGTATGTTTACATATTTGAATGACAAGGTGTGGCAAAAGACAGCAAAACTTGTATTAGTTTTGAGCATGAAACTTGGAGAGTGCATCTTGCTTGGTAAAAAGGTGAAGAGTACAAAACAATTATTGAGACTTCGGAAGAACCTTGGGGCCAAAACAGCTAAAATCTGCTATAGAGTGAACTTAGCTGCCTGTTAGTAGCATTCTGATTTTACCAGTGTATGTACAGATTACAGGGATGCATTCCTCAAACTATATAATAATAATGCTGCTATGTATCATAAATGGTCTACCATATTGGTCTACCATCCTGGAGCTTTGCAGAAAGCTGAGAATAAGGTTTTACCTGTGTAGGATTTTAGAATCCTACCTGTGTAGGATTTTTAACCTAAGAAATTGGGGTGTACTCTCTGAGGACATCTTTCTTTCCAAAGCTAAGTAGACATATATTTTAAAAATAATTCTTCAAAACCAAACCAACCAATCAAAATAAAAAATACTAAAACCCCTCACACATAAAACCCCCCAAACCACAAAGGCAGTCCCTCTGTTTAACAGTGAAAATGAGCTAAATTACTTTAATCTTGAAAATAAAAATTTATTTTCAACTAAGTGTCTGTTGTCATTAAAATAAGAAAAGCCAAGAAACCAAAGTATGTGTTCTATTTGGAAGTTAAAATAAGTGTAAGAGAAATCAACTAAGGCTTGCTTGCAATTTTAGCGGAAAAAATCCCAGTAAAAATAATGAAAAACAAGCAAATGGTTGGCAACACGTCCACGACCAATAATGTAAACATGTTGACCGGATTAAGTGGCTTGTAAATTATGAAATTACTAAAAAAAACCTATGATCATAAATTTCCCCTCTTTACAGAAGGAAAAAAAGCCTTAACGAGAAAAGGTGGAGTTCCTCAGGCACAGCAGAGGAGCAAACATGACGGCCAAGGAAAAGCATAGGAGGGCAGCAGGAAAAGCAGGAATTGCCCCTATTTAGAGAGGGCTACAGAAGAGAATCCGTCGGTGTCCATTTCGCGGCCGGCGTTCCCCGGGGCTCCCGAGGCCCCGGCCCGGCCCGAGGACGCGCCGTGACCTTGACCCAGCGATGCTCGCGGGGCTGCCCGGGACAGCGGCACGGGGCGCCCCCGCCCTCGCGGCCTTTCCGCCCCGCCGCTCCCTCAGGAGCCTGGCGCGCCCTCACGGGGAGCCACGGCCGCTCTCGGCCCCGGCGCAGCTCTTCACTGCAGAACCGGCCCGGTGTCCGGAGCGGGGCCCAGCCGAGCCTCCGGCAAACCCGAGCGCCGGCACTGCCGCAACTCGGCCCTCACGGGAGGGGAGCGCGCGGCCCAGAGCCAGCAGGGGGCGCCACGCCCCCACCGTTCCCGCCCCCGCCCTTCCCCGGCGCCGAGGCCGTCGAGCGCCCCCGAGCGGTCGCGCTGTAACACGGCCGGACGTGAGTGAGCGCGCCCCAGCCAATCGCCGCGAACTGTTCGCGTGACGCCGCTTCCTATTGGTTGCGCGGCGGAGGCGGCCGCCCAATGGGCGCGGCGGAGCGCGAGGGGAAGGCGCGCGCGCACGGGCACCGCCCCCCTTTGCGGAGCGCGCGGCGCGGCGCGGACCGGCCCTGCTGCTGCTCTGAGCGACCATGGCGCTGCCCAGCAGTTGACGTTTGGCTTCTCCCCTCTCCACCTTCTCCTCTTTCTCCGGCCCCTTCCTTCCCTCTGCCCGGGTCCCGGCTCAGGCACCTAGACGGCCGGTACCGGAGACACCGGGTCCCCCCCGCCCCTCAGAAACAGGCAGTAGGAGTCGGGCCGGGCGGCCGCCGGACGCGCCATGAACATCATCATCGGCATCGGCGGGTGAGAGCCGGGACCGGGCGGGGACGGCGGCTCGGGTGCGGGACGGGCGCGGGTCTCTCGTCCCGGCCCCTCCCGGTGCCGCAGTGGGGGTGGGGGGGGTGGACCGGCCCCACGTGGCGCTTCCCGACGGTCGCGCTCTCGCCGCAGGGTCACCAACGGCGGCAAGACCACGCTGACCCGCCGGCTGATGCGGGCCCTGCCCAACTGCAGCGTGGTGCACCAGGATGACTTCTTCAAGGTGAGCGGGCCCGCCGGCCCCTGCAGGCCGCGGGAGGGCGCGGGGTGACCCCCGGGCTTCCGCCCGCCCGCGCTGCTGGCGCGCTGCCCGCCCTGCGCCGCCCTGCCCGCGGCTCTGCGCTCCCGGCGGGGCCGTGCGGCGGCCGGATAAGGCTGCGCTAGAGCGGGTCCCCACGGCTTCCGTGCTCGTGTCCGTGGGAAGATAGAGGAGCAGGCGGCTTTATCGTACTGCTCGTTTTATCTGCATGCAAAGGAACCTGGTGGAGGGTTAAGATTCCCCTTTGTAGCCTCAGGGTTTGGATCTTGAATTTTGCTTTGAAACGGGTATTGAGCTTCTTAGTAGTTGTCCTGACCAAGCAGGTTTATTTTTTTTTCCTTGTTACTGTTTCAGCCCCAAGATGAAATAGAAGTTGAAGATGGGTTTAAACAGTATGATGGTAAGCCTTTGTTAGTGTTTTCAAAGCATAACTCAAAATCTTAAGAGTATATTGATTTTTTTGTGTGCACTGTTTCACACTGACTGTATGATATTTAATTACTGCTTAATAACAGTTGTGTGTTTTGTCTTAGTGATTAGTGCATTAGATATGGAAGCTATGATGAGTACCATAAATGCTTGGATAAAAAACCCAGTCAAGTTTGAACGTTCTCATGGGATCAACAACACACTGGATGCCCAGATCTTGGAAGATAAGGAGGGAGGAGATGAAACAATCCACATTCTTATTGTTGAAGGCTTCCTACTTTACACCTACAGGTAATCAATTGTGCCTTCATACATTTGGATTTTTATGCTATTTTATGTAATGGGCAAACCTCCAAGGGAATAAAAAGACTTTTATTCTAAACCAAGAATTGGTAGCTGGCATTGACTACTGCCAAGTTTAGAGGTCACAAGTCTAAAGGTGGCTCTACGTACAGGAAATGGATATAGTTTTACTTGTCTGGGTTTTGCTACTAATTAGTTGAGGTATAACCAAGCAGATGTCTCTTTCAGGCCACTGATTGATGTGTTCCACCATCGGTACTTTCTTTCCATTCCATATGAAGAGTGTAAAAGGAGAAGAAGGTAAGTTTGTGTCAGTTCTTTGCCAGCCTAATACCATCTTATTCGTTCAAGTAATTTTTTCAAAGACTTTAAAAGACTTTAGCATTAGCAATCCAAGACTTGTTTCTCTGAAGCTTTTAGATGAGAAGGGGCAAAGGCAAATGTAGCTGCTGAGTTAGAATACTGTAGCTTCCTTCACCAAACGGTTGTGTTGTGTATGTAACACTCAGTTTCTGCGCACCTTTTAGCAGGCTTTCTCCCATGCCGGTTTTCCAGTTACATTTGGCTTTGTTGTTGCACACATACACTGTTCTTAGTGCAAATGAAAACTTAAATTACATTTCAAGAGGAATAAGCAGACAGCTAATTTACCCAAAGTTCTGCTAAAGCTTTTAAGAGTTTATTATTTACATCAATCTGTCTTGGGAACTCCTATTGCATTTTAATCACTTTCGACCTTCACATCAAATTTCAATTTATTTGCATAAGTTGATGCTTGCAGCTCTTACTGACTACGAACTTCTGAGAAGCTCAGAAACCAAACTGGAGTCAATGGGCTTAGGGTAATGTGTGGAGAAGCCCAATGAAGGATCTGTCATTTCCCTGAATTGTTATTAGACTACTTGTGAGTGACAATGCCCTAATTTACAGTTCAAGAAATTACACTGTACCGGATCCACCTGGATTGTTTGATGGCCACGTTTGGCCTATGTACATCAAGCACAGGAAGATAATGGAAGAACTTGGAGTTGATGTGGGTAAGTCTTTAATGACAAAAGCACTTTATGAGATTGCTTTTCAAACCTGTGCAATACTACTGGTTAGATGCATGAGAGGAGGCGAGGCAGGTGGAGGGAGTATATTTCTCTCATACCAGCTAGGTGCATGCTTTTTAAGTGAGCATCTTGCAAGCTTACAGAGATATTGTTATAGTTCTCTTATTTTACTTTCTTTAAGTGCATTTGAATGGGACAAAATCAAAGGAGGAGCTGTTTAATGATGTGTATGGACAGATCCAGAATAAGATTGAAGAACTGCTTAACACCCAGGTATATGTCCAGGTTATGTTGCAATTCAAAGGCAAACATTTTAAAACGTGTGTTGGAAAAGTATGAAGCTGTAACTCAAAATATATTCACATCTATTTTTCTGTTTAGAAATAAGCTGCTGCTGATTCTTGTGACTGAAGATAATTCCTGTTTGCTCCACGCTGTCTACCTGACTGCCTCTAAAGTTCCAGCTTCTGTGAAGACTCAACTCCCAAATTCAACTTTGTTCAACCTTTCCCTTGAAAACTGAGTTCTGTATGGCCATAATTAAAAAGCACTTCCCCCTTGTCTGTGATCCTAAATTGTGCTTCAGTCTAGTATGGTTTCTTAGGTGACTCTTTTCATGATGTTGTTAGTGTCACAGGTTAAAACATTACAGTGGAACTGATGTGAAGTGGCTCAGCTATCGTAGGAGAGTGTGTGTATCTATATACACACACACTGCTTTGAATTCTCTGCTTTCAAAACTCTGCATGCATTCCTCTAAGACTTAAGCAGCAGGTATGCTTAGAGATTAGGACTGATGTTCTTCAAAAATAGGAGAACTGGAGACTTTCAGGCAATTTTACTAGCATTGAATAACTGTTAAATCCAGTGCATGCATTGATTTTGGATGCAGACAAATCAGTTTAGGGTCAGGAAGAAAATTTTGCATACAGAATAGCTTTGAAAGTATTCTAGCAATTACTGTAGTAATCTGTAGGGTAAGGCAAGGTCAGATTCCTGTGCAAATACAGTAGTTTAAGGCCTCAGTTTACATAAAAGAGCATGGAAAGAGCACTAAAAAAGCTTTGATCCATAGTAGGAGGAAAAGTAAATTAATGACCAAGGCTTGATTTAAAAAAACAAATTTAAATGTCTGCCAGGTATTCCAAGAGGGAAGATGTGTAGTGATCCAGTGTGAAACCAGTCCACTTCTTAGGAAGGCTTTAACTAATGCTGAGAACCAGCAGTTACTTCCAGCTCAGATGCATCAGCTTCCTGACAGGAGCTGGTCCTCCCCAGTATCCCCTGGAAACAGAGAAAGTTCTTTCACTTACTATCAAAGTAGGGCCTGGGAAAGGTTTTTTTTTAAATAAGATACTATACTGTGAAGAGATGAGCATTAGAGTGTTGCTCTGATCACAACTGAGGATGTACTTTGCTTGTATTCTAGCAAGGAACTAAACTGGGACAGGTGTCTATACCTGATTGGTTTTTTTTTCAATACTCACGTAAGTAGTGCATTCCAATAGAGCAGAGGCATCATATCGGCTTTCATGTGGTACATGGCTCTTCTCTCCTTACTCTGGTCAATGGGAAAGGTCTCCAAAGGCTGACCATTGTAGTCAAACTCTGCCAGAATCACCTTGTTGTAGGCTGTCACTAGTGGGCAGGATGTGTATCCATCATACTGCAATGAAATATACCCACTTCTTACTATTCTGACCAAAGCCTAAAGGCCATGGTTAACATTCACATTTCAAAATAACTTTCAAGGAGGTTTCTGCATTTCCAGTGTAAATATCAGTGAAACTGCTGCTAAGCCAGTTCTGGTTTATTAACCCTAATACTAAGCCACTCTTTCAAATGCAGATCTGCTTAACATTGCTTAAATTAGACCTAACCTAGAACAAAATAGGGCAATGTCATTAATGGCTGGTCATTGTAACCAGTGGAACCAGTGACCAGCAGATCTGGATGAGAGCTGGTGTTTGCTTCAACAAGGCAACAGGAAATGCAGTGAGAATTTCCAGAGAATTGCAGGATATTCAGGTTAGTGGCCCCAAGGAAGCCATGTGTAAATGAAAGTAAAGGCTCAAGGACAAATTTGAACATAATTCAGTCTTAACAGCTGTAGTACAGAAGCTTCAGTTTACCTCCTTAAAAGATCATATCCTACACAGTGAGAAGCAAGTCTGCAAGAGTTTTTCTGGAGCAGGTATTACCTCAACAGTGTAAGTAAATCACTTGCACTGATGAAAACCCTGACTAATCAGCCTCTAGCCTTCTCTCAACTCAGAAGTCAGGGCTTCAAAGAGGTAATACTTCCAATGGCAGTATCATGTACTGTGCAATTCCATTACTACTCTGACATGCAGCAAGTAACCATTTAGCACCACAACTGCAGAGGCAAAGCCTTTCCTGCCTTCTGGTTCACACACTCAGCTGCTTGCAAGACTTCCTGCATAAGAAGGGAGAAAACATTGAAGAGAATTTCTCCCTAAGACAAGAACTGTTAAGTACCTTTTTAACTGGCAACTTGTTCTTCATTACCAGAGAAATGGTTTTATCAAGGACTCCAGACTGTGCAGCTAAATAAAAATGAAATAGAAATGTATTAAGACTGTTTCAGCCAACAATTGTCATTACTAAAGCAAACAGTAGTAGCCAGGTACATGTTGGACAATTCAGCTACAATTGAACTTACATGTACGTTTACTGTCCCAGATAAAAAAAAAAAGGACTAATGCTTTGGCCTCACTGTTTTGAACATGTTAAAGCTTAATGAAACTTGAGCTGATATTTTTAGCCTATGCCCATTCTCATATGATAAATTATACTTGCTCAGTCTTATCAAACACTGACATTCTGGCACACTAAAGTTGTGTTTCATTTTGAGTGCTGTAACTGTAGACCCATTTACTGAAGTACCCCACCCTTTCATTACATCAATAATATGCTGTATAAGCCTGGGGATTTTTCTACTCTTATTTGCCTTTTATCAGTTGTGAGACCATACACTTAAAGTGTTTTAATTGTGGAACCTGTGGCTACAAGGCCAGAACATGTGAGTTTTTGATAGTGACTAATCAGTTAGGTGACACGCATGAGGAGCTAAGATAAAGCAAAAAGGTTCATTACTGAATGATGATGGAATACAAGAACATTCATTATATGACATTCTATGAACACAAAAAATAGAATTAGTTAATCTGTGAGGCATCTGGAACAACAGAATTATTGGGTTAGTGGCATCAATATGGTCTGTGGGTAGCTAGTTGGCCCAGGAGACTGGTCTTTTGGAAAGCTCAAAATTGAAGTCATTACCTCAGGAGTAAAAAACTAAACAAAAAGCTTACTGACTCCACTCTTGTCATTTACATACAAACATACACATGCAACTTTACCTACAGCTGCAGCAGTTTTTGATGTTGGAAGGTTGGTGCAGTCTCCAATACCAAAGACATTAGGGTACTTTTTATGTTGTAGAGTCTCCTTATCTACATCCACCCAGCCGCCTGCATCTGAGACAGGACTGTTGATGAGTACAGCAGGTGGCCCCATCGGGGGTGTGACATGAAGCATTTCATACTGAACAGAAAGAAAAGGTACTCAATGGTTAGTTCATCAGAACAAACTACCTGTTGGTATAAGGCAATAAACACAGTGTGGAGAGAGGGTTTCTGTTCTGGTTTTTTAAACACTAGTATATAGAATGAAAATCTGCTCTCAAATTTTAAGTGCATCCTTTAATTGACATGAACCTTATCAAGCAACTCCATTTGGAAGAAATTTGCCTTCCTCCATTAACACCTGAGACATTCCCATGGCATACAGGATTCCAGGCATTATTTATGAGACATTTTTTCTTCTCTCCACCTTGGTTTCAAAATATTTCACGTTCTGCTAAAGTTAGAGATAGTACGCTCAGGGGGAACAGCAATGCACAATGAGGCAGACTGTGTTATAACAATGTAAAAGTTACTTTACAGTACACAAGGAAAAGAAATAGAACCAAATCTGAAAGATCCTGACCGGATAAACTTCAGTCTCTCCAGGTTTGTCCAAGTTTTCAAACACAGCTTCTTGCTTGTCTGCTCGAACTTCGATGAGGTTGCGCTTGTAGTTAACAACAATGTCCTTGTCCTTTATTATTTCAAGCAATGCATCAGCATATTTCTTAACACCAAAAATCACACCAAGTGAGGTGTTGAACATGATGTTCGCTTTGGAACGTTTTCCTGTCTGCAGGAGGAGATCCAATTAGCCTTTTCTATTAAGAAACTGTGACAAGAAGAGACAAAAGAACTGTGCTGCACTACTAAAGAGCTGATAGAACTATTCATGCAGATCAATTATTAATGAATGTTTAATTAATATTTCACAGCATGTTAGATGGTAGACCCTTTCAGCATGAGGTACTGAAGATACCTCACACAAACAACTCATGAGAAGAGGTGGCTGCAAAGCACTGAGGAACTGCTGTATGCAGGTTAAATTCTTGAAGCAGTTTGGTGTTAAAAAGCTTTCAAAAATCTTCACTTTTGTGCATAATTCAGGTACTCACCCAGCAGGTAGCTCATGAAACTTAAACACATATGAAGCCTGATGCTTCCACTTGTAGTTGTCTTTTACTTCCACTAAGCTTGCCTGGCTAAGACTCCTCCTGATGCTGAGACAATGCACCCCAAGGAGCAAGCATAGGCACTTTTCAGACTAGTAGACAAATGGCAACAGGTATGAAGTACTTAAAGTAACAAGAATGATGTAATTCCAGCCAGCATTATTTTGGTCCACCATTTATAGTAATAAATTAGGCTGAGAGCAGTTGTATCTGCAGCTCACCAGGAGCAGGGCAAGCCATTCTTTCAGTATGAAATTCTGAACTGAATTTCTGAATTCTACAAGTTTCTCTGGTATTAAATATATGCTAAATATTTATGTACAATCCATTTACTTGCATTCCTTACACATTAAAAATGAAAAACCAACTCAGTCACTTTAATAATCCTGTCACAGCACTCTCATGTCTTTTATATTTGTTTTAAAGATAATGTGAAACCCTTAGAACAAGCCTTCCTTCCAACTGTGAGGAAGAGCACTGGCAGAGAGGGTAAAAGACTTACTTTTCTGAAGTATGCATCTGCTAAATACATAATCTTCTGAGGAGCCCCTGCACACTTCACTGGAGTATTTGGAAAAGTGAAGATAGCATTTCCTTTCTCAAAATCTTGTAAAGCTTCCCATGTTTTCTCTACTGTCTGGGCTGAATAATTGGAACCTATTTTAGGGTGATTAAAACCTTCAGGCAAGCCTTTGATCTAGGAAAAGAAAAATTAAAGTTTCAAGTATAGATGGCAAAAGTTTTGTCATCATTGACAAGTATTAAATACAGACTGAGAAATAACTACATAAGAAGTTTCTATCAATAAGAAAGTCCATACTTACTTGCTACTTGGTATTTTTAAAAATAGGCCTAGCAATAAAACAGTTATTTCCTTTTGAATTTAGTATATGACTTTGTAGATGTACATTTTGTGAAATTACTTAGGTCTGCAACATCTGAGCATAAGTCTTCAGTGCAGACCCAGTCCCAAGTTTTTGCTGACTGAAATTCAGAGTAAGAATATATAAAGTCACTGCCACATCATCACAAGTAAAAATAATGTAAAAAAAAAGCATTATGAAAATTTATAAGGTGAATGAAACTTTTTTGTAGTCAGTTGCAGATACCTGTATTTGCCTAGGGTCATTTTGTTTTAACAAATCTGCATCCAGTAATTATTACTCCTACTATGACCCGAGCATCTGCTTGTGAGAAAGGAAGTGGTACCCATTTCAAAATAATGGATTGCAGAAATTCTGTGAGAATATGGAGTCATGTTACATGCACTGCCATGTGTTTGGGACATTCCAGTCTGCACCAGAATACACTGCTGGTGAAGAGAAACCCTCCCCCTTTTTCTAGTGTCCACTTTTGTTTTAGAGTTACTATGAGTTTTCATTAGAGTGTGATTAACTGTGTTACATGGCTTCTACTAGAGAACACTGAATTTATTTTTATAAATAAAATACTGAAGCAATGGGTATGAAGACTGAGAGGAGGGTCACTGAACATGCTGCAACTCCTCATTCCACTGACCTAATCACCAGAGCTTATTTGTGACTGTAGCTAACTGAGACCAGCTCTTGCTTGACATTTATCTTGAAAGCTTTTCAAACAGATGTTTAAATATATTGTCAGGTACTATATCATATTCAGGTCAGGGTAAAACCACAAGAGTCAAATTGCTCAGACATCTTGCCTTTGTGTTTTCCTCCTACATATCACTGTGGTCATTCTTGCACCAACATATTCCTCAGAGTCTCACTATGTGAAGTGTACAGGAAACATTTCACAAGGGAAGGGCCCCAGGGCCTATTTAAACACAAGCCTGGTAACTCAGCTGGCTCCTTTAGAAGTGCATCCTTTAAGATCAAATTAATTCTGCAGGTCAGATTCTACTGACTGCTCTGTTTTCCTCATTCTGTGTACATTAGAGATGCCTCAGACTCCAGTCAGCACACCTTATTATCTCATTATTACAGCTGCCTTAAAGATCTGGATTTAACTTGCTGCCCCATCTACTGATATTGCCACAGAGATGCAACAAAGTTGTCATAAAAGGCTTTCCCAAGGGTAATTTGGGTTATTACACAGGGATCTGTGGAAGGAGTAAAGTCATTAGTCTGTCTTCTAGTTCTTTAATTCATAGTGTTCAATACCTTGCAGTATAAACAGTTCTGAAAAGCCATTTACTTTTATGAATGTACATGACGCTATTAAAATTAGTAAATATATGATTACTGTAAAACAAATACCTTTTCATAATGCAGACTAATTCCAAGAGCAATTATCAGATACTTGTAAGATACCTGTTGTGTAAGGAACAAAAAGTATTTTAGACAAAGAAACCAAAGCATTTCCTAAAAGTAAATTTCAGTTACCTGACAGCAAGTCACAAGGAAGGAGATATAGGGAGCATCAGTAGCATAAATTAAGCTCTAAGAATTCTAGTTAAAATGCTAACTGCATTATGAGTTACACACACAGCCTCTGTTATACACAGACACAGACAACTGGAGCAAAATATTCTCTCTTTTCTGTTCAGTTCACCATAAACAGGGCAAAAGCTTATGATAATAGTATTTAAAATTGATATTACTCTAATCTAGTTATCTACCACAGTTTTTATTATAAAAAGATTTTAGGATCAAGTACATAAGACTAACTGGAATTTCCCAGCCTCCTAGATGCTGGAGGCCTTGATCAATAGGCAGTTCTAAGGGAATCTGGAGGAACAGGACAGAACTCATGACATAATTTTTTTTTTACATTATTACCCAGATATCATTCTCCAGCCAGACAAGGTTCTTATCTGGATCCAATGCTGTAACTTGAGATTTGATCCACTCAACGCCTGAAGGCATTACACTTTCCATGGGACGTGCAGAAGATGCCAGCTGCTTTGCACCACCACCAACCAGGGTCCACAGGGGCTGATAGTAATGAGTCTGAAATAAAAGTTCAAACGCACATTTCAAAACTGTTTAAAGGGACTTAAAGGCACATCACTCCAAATGGGAACAATGTACCCTAAACCTTGTATTATTCTTAACAAAAGAAGCTGTTTAAACAACCAAGATTTTTCCATTACAAACCTGGAGGGATGCACAAATCTCACAGAAAAGAAAGTGTCATACAAAACCTTTTGAAAGATGGTTTGTTGGCTTACTATCCACAGTTAAAAACACGTGGGGCTAGAGAGGGATGAGAATCAGACCCATCTGGTCACACATAAAATGCTTATCCTTGACAGTGTTTTACAGCAGAGGGACACTCACCTCACTTGGCTCAACAACAGCCACATTTTCTGCCCCCACTCTCCTCTTCATGCGAGCACTCATGGCGATTCCACCAGTGCCTCCACCCAACACAAGTACTTCATAATAATGCCTGACAGCACACCTGGCTGCTGTGTGTAAGGAGCTCATCTTCTGCATTCCTGGTTTCAGCAGCCACACACCAGAACGGAGACAGGAGCAGGAAAACACTGCTCCAACTGCTGACATCTTTCATTAGGTGGGAAGCTAGGAGATAAGGAAAGGCACCAGTAACAATTACAGAAGGCAGAATTTATATCTATTTAAATGCCTGGGTTAGTTTTCAAGGCAAAAATTATAATAATAAATTCCTCAAGTCATCAGGCAAGAATTACAGCTTTTTCATTTATTTACTCATTTATGTTACTTACAGACCAGAATTTCAAAGTTACACCTGAAACCTCAAATATTTTCAAGTAAATCTGCCAATGTCAGCTTCAAAAATTCTCCACTACACTAGATGTAGTTCAGCAACTAATTCTGCAACTTTATGTGCTATATTGACATCCCTCATGCCTGTGTATGATGAATTCTTTATAATTCTTTATAATACATGCCCCCTTATTAATCCTTACAGTTACAATTTAGGACAGAGAGGGAAAAATTTCAGAGGCATCCACTGTAAAACAAATGTTAATAATTTTGTTTTCCAGATGCAAAACATGATGCAAACATTTTCTTCTCATCCCCTCCCCATTCAGAAGAAAACACCCAAATCCACGGGAAGTTAGTTTAACTTTAGAAGGCTGTTTATCATCTGTGCAGGCAGCTATTGAAAAATGTGCACTTCCATTTATAGATCTCTTTTCCCTTTCACTCTAAGGCTATTTGTTTGCATGTTTTTAGAATAAGTCTGTTTAATACTGAAGAAAAGGCACTTTAAAGAAATCATAGTTAAGACTGAGCAGGAGAGCTCAGTACCTCAGTATCTCAGCTAGAGCCTAGAACAAACACGTCACCCAAGCACGCAGTTCTTGCAGAGTTCTTGCTCAGTACAACCGCAATTTCTTCCTCTCCAGGGCACGTCCCGTATGCTAAGCTCCTCAGACTGCCCACTTTATCGGACCAGATTATTGAAGGAAGTTGGAACAAAGTTAGACAAGTTCTACTGGCAAGAAGTACAGATCATTGCAACTATTCCTTAACAGCTAGCCCAGATCAGCAGTGTAGGCACTCCACCCATGCACGTGTCCGAGCTCAGCCGGCAGCTCCCGGCCGGCTCCAGACCTGCGAGCCCCTCAGCTCCGGTCACAGCGGCCGCTGCTGCTCCGCGGCCCCCGAGGCCGAGGCACCCGGCCCGGCGGGGGGAACAGGGCCCTGACCCCGGGGCCGGGGCACGACCCCCTCCGCGCTGGACGAGGCCGCAGCGGCCCGCAGGCTCCCCGCAGGCTGCCCACCGGCACGGCCCCCGCCGCCTCCCGGCTCGGCCCAAGCCGCCACCCGCGCGCCCTCACGGCAGCCCGGACCCCCCGGGCCCGCTCCCCGCTCCGCACTCACCGCTGCTTGCGCCGAGCAGGGCAGGCACGGACCGCGCCGTCGGCCGTGAGCGATCGGCGCCGGTGCCGGGAGCGGCGGGGCGGAGCTCGGGGCGCCGGGTGCTGCCCAGCCGCGGGCAAAGGCCGCGGTCCGGCCGGGAAGAGCAGGGCTGGGTCGGGCAGGGACGGGTGGCGCAGCCGGCGGTGGCCGCGGAGCCGCCGCGAGGGGCTGAGCCGGCCGTTCCGCTCCGGGCAGGTACCGGTGGCAACCACAGCTCCAACCCCATGCTTCCCAAAGTTTTGAAACTCCAGTCCTAAACCTGGCCCCCTGCCAATCCCTGGTAAACCAGCCGAACATTCGGCATTGGCCTCCAGCCCAGGCAGCAGCCCAGTCCCACCTGGACACACAGAGCACGGGTCACCCACAGCGCCATTACCGACACCAGAAAGAAACCACAACCTGCCATGGAGAGACCACTGATACTTCAATAACTGAACTTTCATGGAGGTAGCACTGATACTTCAATATCTGAATTTTCTCCGGTTACCTGTGAGCACCAGCCCTAAACTATAATCTAGGAGCCCTTTTCCATAGACAGAAAACCAGCAAAATTATTAAGCTTCGTAAAATAACACCAAAACACTTACTAGATCAATAATTAATAATAAATGAGCTCTGATGGAGTGCATCCCCCAGTGATTGGCAAATGCTCTCTTTTCAAAGCTGCTGAGCACCCAGAGTTCCTGTGTTTTACTGGACAGAAAATGTACTGAAAGAAGACACAAATCAGTATTTTTTAAAGGGTGTCATAGAGATCATGTTTTGTTAATAAAAGAGAACATCTAAAAAAAAAAAAAGCCCCAGGGTTTATAGTTACATCCTTTAAAACACCCAAACTGCCCATTTTTATAATTTTTATGAGTTTCTCAACCTCCTGTTTCCAGTTGCCTTTGTATAATCAGAGTGCAGCCTTTTTTCCACATTTTTTGCTCTAAGAGGTTGATCCTCATCTCTGTTCATGAGAAAATTGTTGGGCTGTTTTTTTAAACATGTATTTTTAGGACTGCCTTTAAACATTGCAGTATTTTCTTTAAGCTCCCATGCATATTTCCCCATAGCCTGCTTAAAGAGACAGCCTGCAGTTTTAATTCAATAAATTACTCAGATGAATTCCATAATTCAGAAACTCACAAACCAAACATGATGAAACTCCTCACCTGCAGCACAGAGGCCTCCAGCAGCCGTAGGGAGCAAGCACTGCCTTAACCTTTCCAAAGTCCAGGCAGGATGAGAGGGTGGGAGCTGCTGTGTGAGGGCTGGGCACACGCTGCCTAACCCTAACCCTGGACTACCACATTTATCTACTCCATAAGGAACTTTTTATAAAATCAGGCATGACTAAGTGTACACAGCAACAGAACTGCTCACTCAAGCAGTGCATGATGATGCAAGCACATAGTTTTAGATGTCAGTATTGTTAATTTCATCCAATGTAGCATTTACTTTTATGCATTTAGACTTACAAGAGTATTTGGTAGAACATCCTAGGGAGAGAATGAATTATAGTTTTCACTGAAGCAATTAAAGAACATATTTATAGAAGTTATGTAAATGGAACAAACTTCACGCATCCTTTATATTTTTATTAATTTTCCCCCTTTATTAGAGAAAGGTCATTTAATAAAATTAGGTCCTTATTCATAGAAAACCCAGATCTTACCATGCTTTTATGGGAAAAGTTAATCAATGTCATTTTTATGTATGTGCATGTGATTCCTCAAGTAAGCACTGTCAGCTTTTACTCCTTTGACTAGAAATTATCCCAAATGCTGAAATGTACCAAATTTCAAAAGTATCAATTTCTATGAATTTCTTAGAGTTCTCTAGTTTTAATTAAAGTAACCACAATTTTTTTGAAACAAAAGAAAACAAAATCCCACTAAAGCACAGTTCTTTGAAAAAAAAACACAGTTTTTGACAGAGAGAGAATATGACTTGATACAGTAAACTGGATTCTATGAGGGCATACAAATCAAGAAATATCAAAGGAATTCAATCCTGATTTGGATACTGAGGCATCCAGTTTCATGTTATAGTTTAATGAGAATGATTTTAATTCCCAGAATCTGATTGTGAAATTACATTACAAAATAAAATACTTAGACAACATTTAGTTATGTACATTCCGCTCCAAAAAATGGACTGTGGAAATTCTTTACATTTCTCTTAGAAATACATACAAACCACAGCAGAGGCCAACAATCCACTGGCAATTAACACCCACGAGTCAAATTCAGGGAAAAATACCTGGGGAAAGTTTTAATCTAATACTGCTTCACTAAAAGCATTCCAGTGTCTCTTCAGACTGCTTTAAGTAGTTTGTTCTCCTTGCCCCAAAACATTATCCCAGTTTACCTTGCATGATGCCTGGGTACTTGTTAGAGTACGTCTTTCACAGAAGAAGATAACAAATATTAAGAACAGGAAATAAGGAGTTCAGAAAATGACAGTACAGAAAGTCCAGGCAGGTGCACACTGTGTGAGTCATCTAAAACAGAAGGAAAAGTAAAATGGACTGTGCCCCTGTAATACATCCCTATACATATTTTAAGGAAAACTTTACATAGCTTACCTTTTATCTCACTTCAAAACACATAATTTACATTATTACTTAAAAAGAAACACAGATATACTTGAAAAGAAATACAGTTATAAAATAACTAGTTTGTTAGCCTGTAGGAACAAATAATTTAAAGCTCTTTCACTAGTCAGACAATTTGTACATTCATTTGAATGGGAGTCCACACCAAGTGCTGCAAGATAGGAATTACATTCAGAGAAATGGATATCAACCTCTATTTCAAATTCCTCATCAATAGACACTAATATAATCATCAATCTGGGTGAGGACTCTCATAAAAAATCTCTTAGATAGCCCTGAAGTGCAAATGATTCATTTGTTAAGGAAAAAACACTAAATGCAGTAGTTTTCCCACAAGTGGCTGAATTTCACATGAAGTGGAAAAGTTTTGTTTTGGTTGTGTTTTATTTTGTCACACAAGATAAAGAAAATACAACTTCTAATCCCACAAAAATATGCTTAGACCACACAAGTCTTCCTAATAAACCATTACAGAAGCAACAGTTTCTTGGTTTGACTTAAATGTTTGTGGAAGCACAAAGTCATTAACCTTTGCATTGTGCACACATGAATTTTGACAATATTTAGTGTTCTGCTTCTCCCCTGCCAATCATTTCAGCTGGGAACTTATTCAGAAGTTGCTTTAAAGCTGTTCTTAAGTTACTTGATGACAAAAAAAAAAGAAAAAAAAAGATTGCTGTAATGAAGTGAACTTTTCAGAAAATACACTGCTATTTTCTTCAGTTCTTTAGAGATGGATCAAATTAAGGCTGCACAAGAAATCAGTATTTATGATCAAAGACAGATCCCAACTGCATGAAACAAAGCAGTTTCAGTGAAAATGCAGCCACTGAAGTCTGGTGATGAGAACTGAACTTCAAGAACTTCCCTGCATTTTGTCTGAAAAACGCGTGCCAGTCATCAAATCTCTCAAAATTCTAAACACCAAAAGAACAGAAGACAACAAAAATGGATAGGTACTTAAAACTATGATGCCTAGTTCTCCTATATACATATATATATAAAAATTAACTTACATTATAATATCAAACTGCATAGCATTACAAAAGAAGGCAACTTGAATGGCTGAAATTAAAAAATGTGAATGTTACCAACTCTATTATTTCCATTCTGGAATTTATAATACCATAGAGTAGACTGTTGCTAGCAACAGCTGTAGCCCAATTTAAGCAAAGTCTGCCTTAATTCCAATGAATGTAGAAATCATTAATTCAGACAAGTTGTTGCAAGTTCTGTTTTCAGGTCCTCTTTGCAGGTTTTGCTGTTAACTGTTTCTCTCTTTCAAGTTCCTTCTCACGCTGCTGCTCCCGTTCCAACTCTTCCTTCTGCCTCTTTTGTTGCAGCTTAAGTGCTCTTTTCTAAACAGAAAAGACAAGAAAATAACTGTAAATTTTATATATTCATTTAAGTTGAAGCAAGAAACAAAATCCCTCCCATTCTACCTCTCTCCAATACACCCTCCTTATGACTGTAGCATAAACTGTTCCTTTTTGCTTCATCCCTCACACTTTCAGCTTACTGTTCAGAAATAGGAAGTATGTGATCCACACTGGGAAAACACAAACTGGAGCCCCTTCAGTCTCACTAAAAGTCATCCTTTGGGTATACCTGACGAGGTTCCTGCCATGCAATTTACTGCCCCCAAGCAAAAATTCTCTTGTTGAACACACTGACTGACCTTGCCAGAATGTAACCAGGCTGTCTATACAGCATGAAACCAGTGAACTTACGCCACTGTTCATGGTACACTAAACAGAAGGAGAAATTCTTACATTTGTGACAATCTAGTTTCCATTGAAATGAAACTGAAACAACAAAGAGAACTGCTTGGAATAGAGTGGACTAAGCAACAGAACAGGGCATGATTCATACACCACCTAAACATGAAGATTACACTGAAACAGTAGTTCAGATGTGTAAGATGCTTGAGCATCATTAGGAGCAAGTGAAAGGTTGAAAACATACATGCCTTGGAGCTACTGAAAACATAATTTTAAGATAAAATTCTATTTTAATCAGAATTTTCAGCATGCATCCAAAATGAAAGTTGGAAGTCAATAATATATAAGTAAATATCTGTATTGGAAAGTAAAAATATTTATCCCACTTACTTTTAACTTTGATGTCTTCTCATGCAGCATCAGCATTTCATTTCTAATATTCACTAACTTGTTGTGATAGTGTTTAGCTTCTGAAAACTTAAAAACCATAGCTGTTAAAGCATTGACTGTCAAGTTAGAACAGTTGTTTTATAAAGCTACACAGTAAAACAGCAATCAAAAACAGTGATTACCAGAACAGTTTGATAATGGAACAAACATATTAAAGTTTATACATAAAATTTACATATCACATATATTAATATAGAAAACTACTATATCTCAACAGTTACACACAGTAATCTACTGAGTTAAGATTCATGAAACAGAACAAAAATATTACAATTTTATGCACCATACAGGAGTGTTTCATGCACCATTCCTGCTAGTCTGGGGAGGCACACAGAGCCCATGCTGGAGTCTCAATCCTACTTAAGAAATGTGTACCTTTGCTTTGGCTGCTGGCTTTGAACAGCCAGCCCCACCAATGCTGCCTGTCTGAGCCTGCACTCTCTTCCCACTGCCCTTCCTATTTAAGGGAAATATGCTGCTTCCCACCCTCTCCAGCAGTTTGTCCCTAATATCTGAACTGGTTTTCTTTCTGTAGGTCATTAAGAAAAAGAAAAAGACACAAGCTGCTAGTAGTGCTTCAGCACTAAAATCTATGCTAATCTAGAATTTAAAAGGCATTACTGATACTTACCAAAGCATTGATATCAACAATGGAGTTACACTCTTTGAATTTTGAAATTTCTTGTTCTAATGTTTCTAGCAGTACCACTTGGTTCTGTCTAAAACAAAAAAAAGGTATATAAACCCAAAGTAAAGCACCACATTTGCTTTTCAACCAGCCCTTTAAATAGACTTTTAATCAAAACAGTATCAATACACACTTCCCAATACCAGATTCCTCTTACACATTGCTAGGCAATTTCAATAAAAACGTGAGTAAATGACTTTAGAAAAATCCAAGCTGTTATTTGTTGTACAAATTCAGCTGGTATAATACAGCACATGGATATCCAGAATAAATATTCCAAAACCCCTGAAGAGGCACTCTCCAGCTTGCAGTGGTTGACTGAAAGGAAGAACAATTAGCTCTTGACTTTCCACTTGGGTGCCTCTGCATCATGATGCAGGACTAAGTTATTTCTGTACAGAACTCGTGTGGATTCCTGGTCATTATTAAGGATCTCCATCCCACACAAATCAGCTCAAATCTTTCCAGACAAAGGCTGTCCTTGGCAGGAGCACAACCACATCATGCATAGTGAAACCCAAACTAAGGTACCCTGCAAAACCTGGGATGGATCTGTGGAAAGCTCCTTCCAGTATCTCTGTATCCATGGCAGATCTGATCTGCATTTGAAATCAACCACTCTTGGTTATCAGTGAAGTATCAGTGTACAAAGAACTCTTATCTGTTTAGGTCCTTACTTCTATTTTTTAAGTGTTTTGCAATTTGGTTTAGAAGCTGAACAACAAACAATGTATCTTACTACAAGCTGTCCTGAATACAAACTGCATGTCTCCAAGTAAAATAAATCCAGCTTTTAGCAAACTTTTCCACTACAGAAGTGAATAAGCATTTAAGAAATCTAGGTCTTCTGCTCTGCCTGGCTTAGGGGGTATTACTCTTCTAGTGTTACGCATTCTTCAGCCATAGTGCTCACAGGCTGCACTGCAGCTTATACACCCCCTGCTACTCCCACAGATCACTGAGTTATTCAGGCTGCTCAAGTCAAGATACAGAAATGCTGATAAACTATATTCCAGTTAAAGGGAGCTAGCACATTATATTGAAAAGAGCAGCAAACCAAGTATGCACGTGTATGAAGTTGGTTCCAAAAATCTGCTTACGTAAGTTCCTGCAGTGCTGATTTTGATCGCTGAAGATCAGGCAGATAGTGGGAAATCAATCCTTCAGTCAGCTGCTCCACAGCCTTCTCATCTATTAAAGGCAGATCTTCTACAACTCCTTCATCTGGAGACGCATCACTGGGACCTACACCAAAGAACAGCAAGGCTGAGTGTAGTGTGACAGGTCACCACACACTTCAAGCTTCACCTAGAGCAACTAGATTTTCCTTTTCAAAAAATGAAATGCATTACAACACATTAAAATTCTCTGCACTTTTTCAACTAAACTGGACTTTCATGTTCCTCCTCTTCTTTATTCATCCCTTATTCTCAGTACTATATAACAGGCTTCCTGGTAAACTCTTATGTGAACAGGAGCAGAATAAAAAGAGCGAAATATAACTGTTCCATATATATCTTTAAAAAAAATTTTTAAAAATGGAGTATTCCAGTCTATTGAAGAAAAAAATGGGCAACATCAGTGTTCTGACTATGTATCAAGAGTACCTAAACATCAACAGCGCCCAACCTTTGCTTTCAAAGTCTGAGAACAAGCTAGGCTATGAGAGGTCTTCGTCTGTCACTCAAAACACCAAGAGTTTATGCTGAACTCCAAGAACTGAACTTCACAGCCTGGAAGTTTCGTACGCTATGATTATTTTTGGTCTGCTGGTGGAAGATAAAACCCTTTACCCTACAGGCCGCCGCACGGGGGAGAACGCTGTGGGAGGCAGCCCCTGCCCTCGGAGCGAGCCCGCCCGTAACCACGGCTGTGGCGGAGTCTCCCGGCGGGAGCCCCGCTCTGACGGGGCCCGGCGGCGGCTCCAGCCTCTCCCCGCGTCCCGCCCGGCCCGGGCTCCCCTCACGTACCCAGCGAGGGCCCGGGGTCACCTGCGGCCGCCGCCTCCTTCCCCTCCGGCCGCTCCGCGCCGCTCATCGCTGCCGCTCCCGGCGCCCTCCGGCAGGGCAAAGCAGGGCACGGCAGAGCAGGGCAGGACCGCCCGAGCCCGCGGCAGGCGGGTCCGGCTGCCCTCACCGAGCGGGCCGGCCCGGTGCCCCCCGGCCCGCGCCCCGCCGCCGCCGCACCATAGAGCCGCCTCCGCCGCCGCCGCGCTCCGGGCCTGGGCCGCGCCGGGCACGGAAGTGACGCGCGAGTGACGATGGCGACGTTGAGGGCCGCGCCGGGCAGCGGGGCCGTGCCGGTGGCGGCGTCAGTGGCGGTGCCGCGCGCTCCTTGCCGCCGCTCCCCTCCGCTCCCCGGGGGTGCCTGACTCGCCCGGAGCGGTCGGGAGCCGCCTGGCCCCGGGAGCAGCCGCTGGGGCCGGGGCCGAGCCTCGCCGCGCGCGGGTTCCAGCCCCGTGGAGACCCCGCCGTGGTGCAGGCCCTGAGCGAGCGGGGTGCGATGGCCCCGGCCCGGCCTGCCCCGGACAGCGGCTGCCCCGCGGGAGCAGCGCAGCGCGGCCCAGGGAGCTGCTGCCGTGCAGAAAACAACTGCAGTCAACGCAGGTGCCCTTTCGTAGGGACACCCTTGCTTTTGTGTTTTATAGATTTGAATTCTCCAGAAACCGTGCAGACTTTACACTACTTGTAGCTTTTGTGTATGTGTCTGTCTCTGCATCTCCCCCAAGAGTGTGCAAGAGCAGTAATAACTTCACGCAGAGTTTTAGAATATTCTGAGTTGGAAGGGGCCCAGAGGGATCATTAAGTCCAGCTCTTAAGTGGCCCATAGGGGGATCAAACTGCCACCTTGGTGTCATCATCATCCTGCCCTAACCAACTTGAAGTATATATATATTCCTTATTTGGAAGTATATATATTCTTTAATGAAAATCAGTTTTGTATGTTAGGATTTCTATTTTTTCCCCCTTTTACCTATAAAGGTCTTTTCAGTAAATGCAGGTGCAACTATAGAAAAACTAATGAAGGACCACTCGGAAAGTTTTTTTAAAATGCAGTATTTCAATATATCCCCAAACCTTAAAGATTAAATTCAATTCAGGCAGTCCCCTTAATGCCTTTCAGAAACAGATTGAGGCAAAAAAGGGGCTTTTGAGGTGATCTGTCAACCTTAAAACTAACATTTCTAACAGCAAGATTGTTGCAAATTCATTTGCGTTTTTCTTCTTATGCATATTCTAATTAACTTTTGCTTACAATTATGTCACTATTCTATCATCAGATTAAAGACTTACCCATTTTTGTGCTTTTTTAAAGGAGCAACAAGAGGAAGGTTTTAATTAACTCGAACGGACTCAAATTCTTAATTCCAACTGGTTAACAATTTTACTTAAAACTTTCTTTTGGTAGGGGGGAAAACCCACAACTTTTGTTGAAAGTTTCACTGGGAAAGACTTTGCAGTTTCCAGATGGAATTTCTAGTAAGAAGTGAGATAATGACTCTGAAATAGTCTCACTTGAGATGTGGGAGTTTCAGATTTGTGCTCCTGCTTTGCCTGTTCCAGGCCTTCCCACGTCTTGCAGAAATAGACTAAGGATTGGAATAGAAAACTGCTATCTGGTTTTCTAGACAAATTAAAATTTAACTGTTTGTCAACCTAAATGTTCCAAAAAAGACTATGATAGAAACCTTTTTTTTTATTCCTTTTCTTCTGCAAAATGTCCTCTGTTTCACAGTAACTATTTCCCAAGTGCCTATGTTTGTAATACTGTTAACACCACATAATTGTGTTTCATTTCATGTTGTAGCAACTGTGTTCAGAAACCATTAATGGAGACTGTCACATAGGCATTTTTGATTTTATTGTTTGCAACTGATTTAAGCAGTTTCATTTATTGTAACCGTGCCCCACCCTAGACTTGTGAGTGAATATGGAGTTAAGTTAGATTGAACTGTATAGAAAATAGGATGTTTTGAACCATCAGCTTTGGATGTGCCACGTGACTTCAGGGATGACAACATGAAAAGGAAATACTTCATATTAATAGATAACCTCTTAGAGACTCTCTGTCCTCATTAAGTAAATGAGACTATAGAAAGAGTAGAGCCTCGGCTGTTGCAATGAAGAAATTGAGTGTAGCTGGTACAAACAGTTCTGTTCAGAGAACAGAGGCTCATCTTTCCAATGCATGAGCTGGTTCTTGACTTGATAACACATCTGGTCTTAGTTATTCAGTAAAAGGTGAGCTGGCAAACCTTGGTGCCCTGGTTTAGTGTTTCAGTCCCCCCAGCTATTAAATACCCTTCCTCAGTGCTGGAAGTTTCTGTTCCTGTAGGAGTGGCAAAGCTCCAGTGTAAATCCCAGCATTTTAAGACAGTTTTAAATGCAGTTCTTTTGGTGCCTCCTGGCTGCTCATGCCGGTGTGTCCTTCACTCACTTTGTGCTGGTACAAGTGGTGAAACTCTTGAAACACAGAGTGAGTTAAATCACGCAGAGAGAACAGAAACATCCAAAACGGGTGAACTGGAACACAGCTGGGAGCACTTTCCTGGGCAGCAAGGCTGGCTTAACTGGTTCCCATCCTTGGCTGCTCGTTCTGACTCCCACACTGTTCGCTGCCCCCTCGTTGTCATATGGATGTCTGTGCAAGCTGAGATCATGCAAGCAGTCTCAGTTACACATACAAATATATCCAAAACCCTGCCAATATGCATTGTTTAATTCTGACCCATTTCAGGGAATCAGTTCATTGTCTAGCCCCTGAACAATTGTGCTGGTAACAATGCTGGGGGAATCATGAGGTGGGTTAAAGGGCAGGAGATGGCACCACTTTAGCCACTTGAAGAAAAATAACCTGAGATTCACACTCAGGAAAACAGCCACGTAAGTGGCAAGGGAGCTCAGATAAAGTGTCATACTGTCTATTTTTGGATGTCATTAAGAGAACAACAATAAGCAACCTCCACCCAAGGCCAGTTTACCACAGAGGACTCCCTTCCCACGGGGCCAGTTCCAAGAAGGGGCTCACTCCCTGTCCTGCAGCACTACCCTGATGCCTACCTCAGAATCTGCTATCAGCCTTTGACCAGAAAAGGAGTGCCCTTCTCCAAAATCCTGCACTTCTATACAACTCTAAAGTCTTCCCTTGGTAACTTCCTTCAACCCAGTAAGAAAGCAAGATATGTACTTTCTCTCTGACAGGCATGATTTCCCAGAAATATTTATGGCTTAGCAAACTGACTGAAGACAGTAATAGAATTTGGCCATAGGTAGAAATGATGCAGGACACGTGTAGGCTGAAACTCAGAAGAAAATTTCAAGTACTCAGACCACAAGGAACAGGAATAACCTCTCAGAAAAATTAATAAAGGCAAGAATCTATTTATTCTTGTGTTAGAGCACAGCTATGAAAGGAATTATACAACAGCAGGGTCCCTGAGGTTTGTTTCTCCTTACATCCTTTAAGGAATGTGCAGAAAGGCATCTGAAACTTCCTACAACTTTATCTTAACAGAGTTACTGAAACAATGTAAAGAGCTGTGCCGTGACAGAAGAGAAAGAGAAAAGCGATACAATGCAAACTTCTGCCGTTCAAAATCTGAAGCCAGAGCACGGAACTATGCAGTTCAGGCTTCCAGCGTACTGAGCACAGCTTCCTGCCTATCAGGGACCACCATACCTGCATTGTATGGCTTTGGCAGTTCTTAGCCTCTACCTTGCATGGAATTTACCCACTGAACACAGAGGCGCGGAGGGACGGGAACAGCCCCTCAGGCCACCCCGAGGGATGCGCGGGTACCGCCGCCGCACCGGGCAGCCCCCTCCGCCCCCCGAGCCCCGCAGCGCGGTCCCTCCGCTCCGCGGGCAGCGCGGGCGCGGCGAGGCGGCGGCGGCGGGACTCGAACCCGCGGCCGTCCCGCGCGGGCGGCGCAGGCGCGGTGCCGGCGGGGTCCGCGGGCGCGCAGGGGACGCGAATCCCACCAGCTGCGGCCGCCGCCGCACTGGGGTGGCCCCGGGAGCGCGCAGGGATTGCGAGGGCGGCGCGGTGCCCGCCCGCGGCGGAGCGCGGAGCGGAGGGATGTGACGCGCATGGCGGCGGCGGCGGCGCTCCCCTGCGCCGGCAGGGGAGGCGGCCCCGCGCCGGGCGCCGCCTGCCCGGCCGCGGCGTGACCGGGGCCGCGCCGGCTGAGCGCTGCGCGGGGTGACCGGGGCTCCGGCGGTGACAGCGCCTCGCGGCGCGGTGCCCGGCGCGGAGGCGGCGCTGCGGGCCGGCGGTGCCGGGGCGCTCCGCGGCGGAGCCCCGCGCCCCTTTCCGTCCGACCTGCGCGGGGCCCGGCGGGGCGATGTAGGGGGACATGCCCTGACGGGACGACGAGCGGTCGGGGCGCTGCCTGCGAGGGCACAGCTGCGCCAGCGGAGCCGCCCGCGGCGGGTCGGCCGCGCCCGGCGAGGCCCCCGAGCGCCGCCGCTATGGCTGGGGCCGGGCTCTGGGCGAGCATCAAGTCACTACTAGGGAAGAGCGAGGACCCTCTGTTCCTGAACGACTCCAGTGCCTTTGACTTCTCGGACGAGGTGGGGGACGAGGACTTCCCCAGGTTTAACAAGCTGCGTGTGGTGGTGGCGGACGACGGCTCGGAGGCGGCCCCGGAGACGCCGGTGAACGGGGCGTCCCCGGGGCTCCCGTCCGACGACGAGTCCCTGCTGGAGCGGGACATCGCCCTGCGCAGCGCCCGGGCCGGCCGGCCGGACCCCTGCAGCGGCTGCAGCAGCCGGCGGGAGCGCTCCAAGCAGAGGAAGGTGAAGAAGCGGCTGACGCTCGCTGCCCTCCTCTACCTCCTCTTCATGACGGGGGAGCTCATAGGTGAGTCGGGGGCCTTCTGTCTCGTCGCTCCCGCACGGTGCCTCACAGCTTGTTAGGCTGCTGTGGCCTTGGCTTTGAACCATCAGTCCTTTAGAGACCAGAGAGATGAGCTGCATGTGCACAGAGTGAGAGGGAATAAAGTCTGCCTGTATTTTCCTTGAAAGAATTTGCAACTTTCCTTACCTAAAAGGTACCTCTTATCAATTCCCCGAAATGGCATAAAATATACAAATTTTTCTTTGCCTAATGGATTTTATTTCTTCTTATAAGTTATTATGTTGTTTTTAACAAAGGAGAAGTGGCATGAACAATTTCAATCACAATATTTTTTATATACATACACAACGGCCATAAAATCTTGCTGTGCTTGCAACAGGAGAATAAGAGGAAAAGATATTTTTAAATGTGACATTTACCATAATAATGAAAGTAATACTCGGGGGTATTTATCTGTATCCAGATACAGCAATACACACTATTACTTAGACCGAAAAAAGACAAGTCCTGAGCTATCAACAGCAATCCAGTGGAGACATCACTCCCTTGAGAACTTCTTGATGTCCTGCTGTGCTCTGGACTAGCATGTGCTCCATCCAGACATAAATCATATGAGCACAGTCATTTAAACTGACAGATATTTTAATGCTTCCTGCTACAACATATAAGAATACCAAGTACTTGCATTAAATTATTTGTGGTTTTTGTTAGTACTTGAAGAAGTATAGTGGGGTTTTACCTGAAAATTCCTGAGTTCCCAATATAAGCACCTGATTGTTGGTCAGAAGAATGAACCTATTGCTCAAGTTCAACTTTTATTGCTCCCTCCCAATGGCTGTGCTGTGCAGGATGAGGAGAACCTGTGCATTATACACCAACATTATACAACTGTGCTTTATCAAATAGGCTATAGCAGCATAGACTTGAAATAAAATATGAGTGTCCTTGAGATGCACACAGACTAGCTGTTAAATGTTATGCAAATGCCTTTGCTTTATCATTTTTACAAAGTTCAGTATTTATCTGTTAATCTCTGTTCACTTACTGTGTCTTGTTGCTATCTGTATTTTGGATACAGCCATGCCATGCAGTGCAAGTGTCTGTTGGGTGTGACTCAGCCTCCTGAAAAATGCTTTAATGTTCTCACCCACTCTCCCCTGATTTGGACTTGTGGGGAACACTGCACGGTGCCAGTACCTTGATATGTATGTTGAGCTAGGTCTCTCCATAGCAATTAATTGCTTTCAAATTTCTTAAATTTCAACATTCAAGTCTGAATCAGAGCTAATCAGATTAATTACTTGCCATAATTCAAACACACACAAAAAAATCAAATTATAAAAACTTTCTGGAAGTGAAGAACACCAGCATGGGATCTACATCCTCCTCCTGACTTCTGCAAATTGAGTCAATTGAGTACTTGTGTGAAGTGAGCTCATGCTCTTGGATGCTTTTGCTAGGACAACTGTGAATTGTGTTCTTAAGACAAACTTGTGCAAGATGGATAGGGAACAAAATAATTGCTAGAGGATAACTATTGCAGTTTGTCCCATAGATGTAGGGGGAAAAAAACCCTACAAGAAATGTTCAATTTTTCAGAGTATTGACTGTATCTGTACCAGTTTTGTTTGGGGCCTTATTTCAGGAATGTGGGTTAATGGAAAAAAGTGGCTTTGCCTTTCAGCATGTCTCAGTGTGTGGCTGGTCATTAATAACAGCTACAATACATCAGCTTATTATGGCTAAGGCACTATGTGTCAAACCTGTGGGGATTTGGCTGAATGCCTCCATTTGCACCCTGGCTCCATGTTTTTTCTCTGGCTGAGATTTTGGTTCAGCATGAACTCAGGTAAATTTGATAAGCAATAGTGTTGTATTTTAGGCTTAGACATCCTTTAACATGAGAGTGATGTTAGTTGATTGTGTCAGAGTTCTGATGTACACTGAATTTAGTTCATCTGAAGGGCTTCTTACTGAATAATGTCTGAACTTTTGGCAGGTTGATGCTCAGGTCACTGGGAGTGTTTCTGTTTGGGGCTTTGAATCCAATTCATGCTGTTGGAGACCTCTCCATAGCTAGTGCAGGGAGAGCTCTAGAAATAATAGATGTTGAGAGTAAAAATACTCTGATCAGTGTCACATTGTCTTTGTTCTTCCTGCACGGTCAGGGCTTGAGCAGGCTGGATTTGTCTGTACAATGTTGGTGCTGTACTGTAGACTCATCCTCCTCCGCTCTGGGTGTGCTGTTCCCAGCCATATTTCCTTCTTTGGATACAGAATCAGAGCGCTGAGGGTCAGACCCATCAAATATTCAGGCATCC
Organism: Emberiza elegans; assembly: GCA_024865655.1. NCBI lineage: Eukaryota > Metazoa > Chordata > Aves > Passeriformes > Fringillidae > Emberiza > Emberiza elegans. Next base: position 10,449,194 of record JALJVW010000398.1, read on the forward strand.
ATCTTCCACAGAGAATAAATAGAGGGTTTGGATATCTCTGTAATTCTGTGGATCTTGACCTGAATGACTTGTACAGGGCAAGTAATAACCAGCAGAAGAGTAATTAGAGATACAGTCCCCAAGTCCTGGGTCAGGGTCCCACCTGTTTAATTTATTTCACTCCAGCCCTGTACTGTGTTGTCTTTGGTTGGTTTCAAATTTCCAAACTTTATGAATTGATCTGAAGTTTAGGTATTTGGGAAACTCTGATCGTGTAGGGTACTTTAACTGACTTCCTTCTATGATACTTGACAGATTTGAGTTTCTAAAAGAAAGAATCTTCTGCCTATCAGACAATTAATTTTTTCAGTAAAAATATTTCTGGTGTCTGTTACCAATGTCAAGATGAAGGAAATTTTGTTTCAGCAGCTTTTTCTGTGAGATCTTGATTGGCATATTTTTTCCAAACTCATTTCTTCAGCCTATCTCAGTGTTTGTTGCTTCATTTGATGACCAGTTAGATAACAATTTACACTTTGGGGAAACCATTGTGCATCAAGAAATGAAAAACATATTGCAAGTCCTAATTAGCTTTTCTCACAGGGTTTTGATGTTTTCAGCTATGTTTAGAGATTTCTAATTGATCATCTATGAGAATTGCTGTCCTTCATGGGTCACTGAAAACAGTGGTGAGCCATCAAGCTATTTGTAAAGGTTACAGATGTCTTTTTTTCCAAGTTGCCAATTGTATCTAAACAGCCCCTAGGCAGTACCTTTAACCACGTGATGAACCGATACCTTTAGAAACAGAGAACCTTTGATTTCAGGATTTCCTAAATGGCAATTATGTTTTCTTAATCCACATGCTGCATTATGTTTAGCTTCAGTTTCTGAATTCCTTCCTTATACATTTATTTTGAAAATCTTTAAAAGTGAGAGGCTAGCTGAAGTGGAATTGACTCTTCTTGGACTGAAGTGATTCTCAAAATAATACATATGAATCAACATAAATACTGTAAATAATGATATATGTAAAGTGCTGAACTAAATGTCCTTATTATAAATTATTGTTTCTTATCTGTTGACTATAGAAGAGGTTAAGTTGCACTTTCTAAATATTTTTTTAAGTTATAGGAGAACACAAATTAATTCAGAAAGGAAAGGCATAACTCATTTTACTCAAAAAGCCGCTGAATTGCTAAATCTTAAAAAGTCATTGTTTTTGAGCTGTGATGGCCTTTTGGAGAATTTCAGCCTCAGAAGAATTTGACGTAGAAAGTTCTGAACAATTGAAGAAAGGGGCTGGAGGAAAGGAGCTGTTTGAAATGTAGTGCATTTGGTAGGTGGCCACAGCACAAACAGTACTGCAGGACAGCTCTGCTCCCTGTTTGGCTGGGGAGGAGAGTAGCTCTGTCTGCAGGTGGGTACATAAGAACACCCACAGCCACACACACACAAAGATTTTATGACCAGTCTTAAAAGCTATCAGCCAGTTGTGAATTCCCTTTTGCTATTTCCTCTGGTCAGCCTCTTCCCTAAGACAATTTTAATTGTATATGAAGATTTCTTTATTTGAAATGTTAGTTGGAGCCTGAAGCCTGCCAAATGGCACACCAGCTGCACACTTTGCTCAGTACAATTTACAGGCTGCATGACAATCTCAAGGTAAAAAGAAAAACTGAATATTAGCTGAGCTGACACTGAAGATTTGATCTTTTCTGAGATAATGGGCTTACCTTCAAGCATATGGGAGACAACACAGCCTGTCCTTGATTCCCCTCTGTATAAGGGATACTTAAGTGAGAAGTGCATTGTTTAAATCTCTCACACATCCAGTAGCAGCACTAGCAAGTGAATTGGAACAAAGATATTAACCTTTGATCTCAGGTTATTTGTCTCAATGCAGGTCATTATTACAAGAAAAAATTATGGTAATCAATAACAAAGAAAAATGCTGTACAAGTGAAAGTCATTGTCTGCAATAGATATTGCAAGAACTTACACACTTCTGCCAGGATGGGGAATAATTAACGTTAAATTATAAAGTAATAAAAATAAAAAGGGGACAGGGTAAATTTCATGGTCATTGAATCTATGGAGTTCTGTTCCTGTTCTGTTATGTCAGAGTGTTTAACAGATGTAGTTTAACAGAAGAATCAGTTGATTAAACACATGTGCAGTAATATGTAGAGAAAAGATACAAAACTGCTTTGGACCTGATCTTGCAAACATTGTGATGCAAGTAGTCTCTGTTGGAATAACAGCAGTGAATCCTTTCTATGTTACTCTTAATAGAAAGCACACTTGACTGCGCTTTTAACTATGGTAGCTTGAAATTATAGCATGGCATTTTGCTTGTAATGGCAAACACCCCTCCATGTTTAGTGGGTATAAGAAGGGCCCTCATATACTATTCTGAAAAGAAATAACTGTAAGCTGTGTAAGAGGATATTATGTAAAATAATTAAAAATGTCATATGTCCTGACTTCTCCTATTATGTTTTCAGGTGGTTATGTTGCTAACAGTCTAGCAATTATGACAGATGCACTTCACATGCTCACTGACCTTAGTGGTATTATTTTGACCCTCCTTGCTCTCTGGCTGTCTGCAAAATCTCCAACAAAGAGGTTCACTTTTGGATTTCATCGCTTAGGTATGTAGCTAACAGATTCTGCTGTTAAATAGTATTTTAAGCAAAGACTGTAAAGAGCACCTAATTCTAGAAGAACAAGTAGCTAGAAAGTAGCAACAAACCTAAGAGTTGCTTTAACTGACTCTCAATGTCCTGTCACTGGCCATTGGGGATGCATTGCTTAAGTTGTACTGCCACAAGTGAATAGATTAAAAAAACCAAAAAACCAAACTTGGCCAAAAGTTTGATGGCAGAATTTCATTCACTGAGAGCAGGGCAAGTCCCTCCATTTCTGTGGAACTGGCACTAAGCAGATTGAGTTAAATTCTGAATGCTTGATTCATCTTCCTTCTTGAAGAGGAAGGCTGGGGAATTGAATTCATGGTGACATTGTTGGTGCAGGAGCTGTGCATGTCAGCCCGTGGTTGTTCACAACAGATTATTGCCAGTGCCCAGGAGTTAAAAAATCTTGTTGACTTCAGCAGAATTGTGATACTGGAAAAAGGTCCTATTCAATGTGAAAAATTACATTTTAATCCACAACTAAGAAGTTATGTAGAACATATTATTAGAGAGCTCTGCCCTGCCAAAGCTCATATAATTTAGTATTCCTCTTGCATTCCCCAAACCACAGAAAGCTGAGGTCAAAATGCCCCATGGTTTGCAAAATACAGCAAGTCACTTAACCTCTGTCCAGTTTAGGTGTCTCTAAAAAGAAGTATAAACAGAATTATGGACTAACCTCTGGAAGAATATTTTCAGGATTTATTACTTCATGTTTGGAAATGTAATGATGATAAAGGGTGTTTTCATGTGGTTGCTAACTGGATATAAGGTCTGTAGACATTTTAGCAAAAACTTCAAAGTATCTTTTTAATGAAATAGATAATTTCTAGTGTCCCAGTTTTCTACCTGTTTTCTATAACACACTATAGCATACATTTTCCAAGGAATTTCATTCTTGTGTAGTCACTATTTGCAATTCTTATTTTGGCTGCTAGAACAGCAGTAGAATTCAACAGCTCCATCACTCCTTGTCATTTGTCATCAGTTAGTCACTAGTGCATGAATGCATAACTCTGTACACTAGCTAAGCTCTTTGGGGCTCTAGCAAGAAAGCATTAGCAATGCCAGCATTTCCCATTACAAACTTTTCTTTCATGAAGTTTTAATTTTGTGATAGGAGCTCCTCTGATGCTGAAACCTGACCTTGCAGGTATGCCCCTGGCATTTGCTCATACTCTCCAGAAGGATGTTAGCATTTATACATACTTTAACCCTATTTCAAAATAATTTGGGTAGTTTACATGTCTTTGTAACTTTTCTAAAATCAAATAGCACATACCTTGAACATGCCTAGCTTGAAACAGAGGCTTATCTTAAAAAAAAATAAAAGGACCTTACTTAACCATTAAAATATTATTCAGTTCTGTAAATTTTCGCTGACTTTTCAATTAATGTGAAAGAAGAAATCCCTGAGGATTCCTGCCACCTCATTTTCTGTTTATTTTTTTCTTTCCAGTTTACTGCCAGGAAAAATACTAGTTATTAACTAGCCTGACTGATCCAGTGGTGGTCCATGGGCCAGATGTGGCCCATAAAATTAATCTGTACTGCCTTTCTCTCTAGGAGCAGCTACAGGGAGCAGCTTCTCCTTTTCTGCTCCCAGTGCCAGCAGGTGGTCAAAGACTAGAACAGGCTGTGGAGTGGAAATACATGAAACCCACCTGGAAGCAGCTCTGAGCAAGCCACTGTGGCTGACCCTCCTTTGAGCAGGACTGCACAGGTTCCAGGGGTTCCTTTTCACTTCAGCCATCCTGCATGAGCAGCAGCACTGCATCTCTCTGGATGAGCACCAGGAGAGCCTGGGGCTGGGGAGAAGTTTCTGTGCTGCAGGAAGGAAGAGGAAGTGAGTCAAGGCTTTGCCAGGGACCCCCAAAGTACAGAAGATGGGATGGTTCAAAACTACTATATACAGTCTTTTTAAAAATCACATTTGTGAAACTTATTTGCCTGATTTTAGGCACCCAGTCTGAATGCTGTGGCCTGAGGGCCCAGTTTCACACATCAGTGAGTGCTGGCAATGGAACAAAGCAGTTTCTAGGGTATATCCTTGTTGTAACACATTTTTCCAAGTAACCTATATGTAAGAAGTTTGTCAGCAAATAATATTAGTCCAACAATAGTTTAAACTTCACAAGAGAGATGTTAAAACATGTCAGGATGTTAAAGGTAGGGTACAGATTGAGCATCTGTCACAGAAGAATATGTGGATTATTTGTTTAAAGCTGGGAATATGTGCAAGAACTGTCTCATGACTGACCTGCTCTGCATTAAGTTTTAAGATAATCCTTACATTCAGTAGGCATGAAAATGTTCTAATGAACAATGTTTCTGGTACTTGCAGAATGATGAATTTTCAATTATTCCCATAAATTTCACTTTGTTGTAAAAGCAACAGACCTGTTAGTTGTCTAGTCAAATTCCAGAAGGAACTTAGCACTAATTTTCATTTATTTGAATTCTCTTTGAATACATAATATATAAGATCCATCTTCAGTTTTATTCTCTTTTCAGTTGTGAAAAGGAAGCTGACAGATTCAGGAATAAGTTAGAAAAGTGAAGACAAAATAATGGAAACCGCAGTCATGTTAAAGAAGAATTAAATTCTTGAAGCCAAAAATAGTTCAGTTTCCCCATACCTCCTTTTCAGCAAGACACTGAGCAGATTTAAGCACAGATATGGAATCTGGCACTCATCCATTGCTGCAGAGACAATGTTAGTAATGACAGAATCAGCCAGTCCACTGAGACTGTGCACAGTTCATTTCACAAGAAGGGAAAGATCTCAGCACAAATCTACAATGCTGACATGACAGTGACTCTGGAAGAAACTGCAAGGAAAACACTGGTTTCCATTGCAGAAAATAGTGGTTTAGATTGTAAAAGCACACTATATTATTTCTCTGGTAAATGCTAATGTGCTATGGCTTCACAAGTTTTTAAAAAAGCATTCTGGAAAACCTTCTAAGCAATGTATTGTGTATTTTTAGGACTGTTGCCCTGAATAATCTGCCAGCTTCATAAAGATAATTTCCATTTCTGTGGATATTTCCAGGATTTTCAAGTTGCTCTGAAATCATCTCAGATTATGACAGTTGACTTTCAGAGCCTTGTTACTGCCTGGTAATGCTGTTCCTCATCTAGGCACTGACACACTACCCAGCAGCTGAATGTGTTGGTGTGAGTTTCTTCTCCCATAATGATATTAATAATTCAGTGCATGGATCAACTGATTTTGGTGACATTAAATGCTGATATAGCTGTAATACTCAATAAATAAAATTAAAACACTCCTGTGTTAGAGAAGACATCTGCAGTAACCCAAGTTGTACTTCAGGCTGACAGATTGAAAGCAGAGGAAGAAGAGAGGCAATTCTCAGATGAGTATTCTTAGAACTATGGTACAGCCAAGGGCAGAATTTTACCCTTACTGGGGAATAAATCAGGGCAACATGTGTGGAACTAGGGGAAGAACAGCCATTACAATTCCAAGTAAATTAATTCCACCTCTGATCTTTGAGTTCACAGAGGAAGGCTGAGATCCCAGTGATCCATCTGGCAAGTGACAGTAATGAGCATTATGCATAATGATTACAGATTACTCAGGCATGGCTGCAGATTTATATGCAATACAATGGAGCAAGCATTAAGGTTTTCCCAGGGCTTTTTGTAAAACCCTGTATTAACTTGATTATAACTCAGACAGTCTTTAACTGGGCTAATGTTTTCTCTGCCAGCTGTGTTGCCTTTTTTTTTTAAGTTTCAGCTGCTGCAGGCGATAGTTTTCAGAATACGAAGCTAGAGGGTAAAAGTACATTTATGATAAAAGCAATCTAGTGGCCCATTTGGAAATACCTATTTTCTTTATAGTAGGACCTTAAAAATGGAGTGTGGGCTCATCCTTCTCAGGTCTGTGTGCTATTACCAGCACAATTTCATGACTTGGGTACTGAGGCAGCACAAAAGTCCCGACCTATAAAATATTTAGCCCTGTTTACCTCCCATCTGAACAGCAGGAACCTCGTAGAGAACTGTAACCACGTTCCACAGATGTAAATGGCAGCAAAAAGCATAGGACAATGAAATACTAGTTTTTATTAGTTTTCTAATTTTTATCCTGATTTAGATATATGTTTCCTTTTGAAAGTCCCTGCTGATCAGATAAAATTCCTATGCCAAAATAATAGTCCTGATGCTTTTGCTTTTTGTTGTATAATAATATTTGGTAAATATTAGATAATGCTAGAACAGCATAACACAGCAATACAGAAACTTACATTAAGCAAGCCTTTGTAGCTGAAATCTGCCTCAGATAACATTTATGAACACAAATGTCAAGGTGCTTAAGAATATAATGTGTGAGAAGTTTGTACTGTTTGATTTCTTTAACTTTTTGTAATTTCTTCTCCATCCTAAATAAAAAAGGATATATAAAAATAATTTCTAAACCCAGCTTAATACTCTGGACACTTAAAATCAAGGTTTCCCTTATTTGTGGGTAGGCTGGTAATGTTTGAGATCACCTGTCCTCCTCATCCCTGGACAAGGCCTTTGCCTGTGAATTCTCAGGCAAATGTTCTGGGTATCTGAAGAAGACAGGATCATCAACTGTGCAGATGTTTTCAGAGAAAACATAATTTGAGATATATACTGATGACAGGGACATATGAAGGAGTTTATTAGAACAAACTTGGTTGGTTAATCCTATTTTACAAGTTTTATTTATCACACAACTTGTTTGTTTATATTGGTATGATATGGATAAAGTAGTGAAAACAAGGCCCTGTCCACATTCTAATTTGGAAATAGAAATGGATCTGAGATACATTTTATAATGTTCTTTCCTTTCTGTTTGCAGAAGTACTGTCAGCCATCATTAGTGTACTGCTGGTCTATATCCTTATGGCATTCCTGTTGTATGAGGCTGTTCAGAGAACTATCCATATGGACTATGAAATAAATGGTGATATCATGCTCATCACAGCAGCCGTTGGTGTTGCAGTTAACCTAATGTAAGATCTCCCCATTAACCCTCATAAATGTATTCTCAATAAGCTGCTAATTCATTCATGGCCTTTAACTTTGTCATGGGATGTAATTTTGCTGGACATCTTAATTTTCCCAAATAAGACAAGAAATTACACCAAGTATTACTTTTTCAATTTTTTGGTTTAAAATGAAAAAACCCTACCAAATCCTCCCCACCCAACAAACCCTAAAGCCTGTTTCTTGAGCCATTTCTCTTCTTTCACTTTCAGAATGGGGTTTTTGCTGAATCAATCTGGCCACCTTCACTCCCACTCCCATTCCCACGCTCACTCTCATGTACCTCAGCCGAGCTCTCCGAGCGCAGCCCAGGGCAGCAGCCACGGGCACAGCAGCCACGGGCACAGCAGCCACGGGCACAGCAGCCACGGGCACAGCAGCCTGGCAGTGAGAGCAGCGTTTGTGCACGCCCTGGGGGACCTGGTACAGAGCATTGGGGTGCTTGTAGCTGCCTACATCATCCGCTTTAAGGTAAGGAAAGGCCTCTACTGGAGGCACAGGGAATCTTGGCAGTTCAGCTCTGGTGATTAAAGTCAAAAGGGGGCTGTTTTTATAAGTTATTAAAAATAGCTTTTTAATGATATTTTATGATAAGCTTCATACATCATGCAAAATAAGCAAAACTGTCTCTACTATATATAATGTAACTATTCAAACATGGAAACATAGAACTATAAGTAACTGTGTCTTCTGAGTCACATTTTTGTAAGTGATCTTGTTTTCATTCATCCTTTGACATTGTAAAATTTCCCTTCTGCAGCCAGAATACAAGATTGCTGATCCTATATGTACATATGTATTTTCCATACTGGTGGTTTTTACAACAGTTCGAATTCTGTGTGACACGGGAGTTATTATTCTGGAAGGTAAGATCTGTGCCCATTCTGCAGTACTTTACATGGAAAATACCAGTTTTCTTGACATCATGATCCCCATCTCTATGTGGATTGTACCTGGAGACCTGTCTGTCTTGGTGCTGCTTTAGTCTGGTGGTTCTTTATGGCTCCTCTAAATTGCAGCAGTTTTTAGGTGTCTTTCACTGTGGCCAGAACAACACAAGTCCTGTATCTGCACACTCTTTACCATCAGGAGATGCAGATGTGAAATGTACAGAACTTTCTTGTGTGTCTGCAGTGACTCTCAGCTGAATCAAGTGAACGTTTGCCCAGACTCAGTTCTACTCTCTCAGTTCTATTACTTGTACAAAGTGAATGTGAATGCAGGTAAAAGGAGGCACCAAGCACAGGCAAATGGCTGGACACATGGTTCATGCCAGTCCTGTCTTCCCCTTTCACACAAGTGCCTTTGTATTACTTGTGTGGATCTACTGTTCCCACAGGGGAAGCTGCAAGTTAAGAGTGATGTAAAATGCAGAAAAAAAAGAGAAGAAAAAGCTGAACATGGGCTGAAGGATCTTATCTTGTGTGACATAGAGGGAAACATGTCAGCAATATCCTTTGCTTTATCACAGCTTACATGGCAACTATTACTGCTTGATCTAGAACTATTACTTTATAAAATGAAGATGTTAGGGCTGGGAGAAAAATCCTAGGTTTTAATTGTACATTCCTAACTGTCTCATGTGAATTACCATCGACTTTACTTTTATTATGTAACAAGGTTAAATCAGAAACCTCAGAATCTTCAGTTAAGTGCTTTTGCTGTCACATAAGATTAAAAAAAAACTGAACAAAGTAGAAGTTCACTGAGAAGGCAAAAATGATGAAATTTGCAGAATCCTCAATTAGCTCAGCTAAATATTTTTTGATGGATCTCACAAACTAATGAAGTATCAGATTCCAGATATGTTTGTTTCTGTTTGTGAGACGGTTGTCCTCCATATTAATCAAGTCATTGAAAAAGAGACAGCTTTACTGCCAAGAAACTTTTCCAACTCAAATTCAGAATCACCAGAGAACGGACTTGCATTTATACTGGAAACTGCTGCTGCAACATCAAGGCCTTTGAAGTTGTATCAACCTTTGGTATTAACTTCAGTTTCCTCATTATACTAAGAATGCTAAATTAAAAATTAAATAGCTGTCCAACACAAGCAATGAGATTCTAGCTTTTAATATAGATTTTTAAGGCAGAATGGAAGCCCATCACAAGTATGATGTAGATACAAGAATTTAAGTCCATTTTTCCTAGGAAAAAGAAATCTGTACAAATACCAGACAGTTAGTTATTTATCAGCTAAATAATTTTTGATGGTCTCCACTAGAAGGAAAATTTTGTTTCATGTGAGACAGTCCTAGACACTGATCTTTCAAAAGAGACAGTACTGGAAATAACGTAATTTAAGAGACAGTAAGGTACCAGGTTCAGAGAAGTCATGCAAAAAGTCTGAAGAAATCTGAGAAGAAAGTTGCTGAACTCCTCATAGTATACATAAAGAAATTCCATAAAACTAGAAGATAAGCAAAAAGCTAATGTAGCATCAAAACTAATCAGAAAGAGTTTATTCAGTACTTGCATTAGTTTTTGACCTAAATTGATCATCTGAAATTTGATTTTGCTCTTTGTACAGAAAAAGGATGGTGGTGGTAAGTTAGAGATGTGCTGCTGAAAATACCAAAAGGACTTGATCTCTGATTTGCAGAGATGACACTCTGTAAAATACAGTCCTCTGTGTTGACCACTGTACATGGATTACTGTAGCCTGTGAACATGATCCCAGGTACCTGAAAAGCAGTTTCAGGAGACAGGCCCTAGTTTGGTTTTGTTTTTTTTTTTTAACAGATTTTGACCCTAGAGTCCGGCCTAAAGCAGTTACTAAGGGTTAGAAGCTGCAGTGGAGTTGTCAACAAAAGTACACTTTAGATGTGCAAAGGATCTAATGCTGCTGTTGCCAGAGTGTGGATTCTGGACAGGACAGATTCCACTGAGACAGCTCTGCAATTCTTGTACAACTTCTGTATCTATACTGGATTTAACAGGCCCATTTCCATATTATTTTCTATTGATAACTTGGAAATTACTAATCACCTCCAACAGCACAAATTCTAGTTTTTTGACATTGAGATCTGTTGTGACATTTTAAAGGCTACTGAGACTCTGCAGAAGACAGAATTAATTTTATCTCATGTTTGGTATCACAGGAGTTCCAAGGCACTTAAATGTGGATCGCATCAAGGAAGACTTGATGAAAATTGAGGATGTTTATTCTATAGAAGATTTAAATGTTTGGTCTCTCACTGCAGGAAAAACAACTGCCATAGTCCACTTGCAACTAGGTAAGCTGCTCAATAGCATAATTCTAAATTAAATCCAAGTTTAGGAAAAACCCCACCACTTCCTCTTCATATTGTTATTTAAACTGAACCAAGAAATATCATTCTAGGGAAGGAAAATCTCCTAACTCTGGTTTTGTACAGCAAGGAATAGAACATCTTGGCCAAGAAAGACATGGTGTAAATGAAAACTGTGCAAAAAAAATATGTTCATACCAAAATGTCCAATGCAGATTCTTTGGATACTGGAAAAAAACAACACAAAATTTCTCCTCAGAAATTTTCTTACATGTTTAGGGAAAAAAAATGGTGAAGTTCTAATGTGGAACAATCTAACATATGAAAAATAAATGTTTTGCCAAAACATGTGCTGATTCAGACATCTAACTATTCTATGAATATCACTTCTTAGTAGGAAAGCTCAGGTTTTTGGGGGGAAAGTATCAAACACACATGGAGTTAGTACACAGTGACCACAAGAACAATATTAAATAAATAATGTGTGAGCAAAAATTATTCTCATTGCCGCACTGTGATAAGTTTGAGAACATTTGCATTGCTCAGGTTTCTCAAGGAGTGAATTTATTAATTCTTTTCTTAATTTTGCAGTTCCTGGTAGTTCATCTAAATGGGAGGATGTTCAGTCCAAGGCCCGGCAACTGCTGCTGAACACGTTTGGAATGTACAAGTGCTCTGTCCAGCTTCAGAGCTACAAACAGGAAGTGAGCAAAACCTGTGCAAATTGTCAGAGTTCCAGTGCCTAATTTCATATGTTTTGGGAACTGCTGCCTTATTCTTTACCTTGCGTAGTCAAAGACTGAGAGCAATAAATGCAAAATGAAAATTATCCAATAGTAACCATTAATATGTGGATTTGTACCGTGGGACATGCAGCAGGGAGAACTGGTGCTGCAAAAAGTGCAGTGGTTGCCCTACAGAACATTTATTTCACTCTCTCCGTTGTACTGGTTTATTCAATTTATTATGGTTTTGAGACAAAGCTGGTTTTGGATTATTGTTTACAAACTGGAACGTGGCTCTGCAGATACCTCACAAATTACAGTCCAATATTGTCCTTTAAACATTATGTACCACAAAGTACCTGCACTCCAAAAGGAGCATCAGGCATTCAGTATTTCAGTCAAAAGTCTCTAAAGCTGATCATACCAGGGTTGCACAATATATCATGATCCCCAGATTCATTCTTCAGTATTTTTGCAATAGTAATTTTCAGACAGTATCTCAAACTATTAACACACATATGTGAAGTTGAATTCTCATGGAAACTGTCTCTTTGGAGACACTGCAAAATACAGAATTTACTGTACCCAGACCAGAAAGTTAGCTTTAATCTGGGCATTCAGAGATCCAGACAGGAAGATCCTTGCCCAGACTTCTGGTATTTATCTAGAGACCCAACACTGGACCCAAAGTGTTTTAAGTGATCAGTTATCTTTAATGTGTTTTAGAATAGGATTTATACATTAGAAACAGGTTATTTATTTTATAAAGTTTTGACTTGTAAGAGGAATTTATTATTAATAATCTTGAATGTCTAAACCATCATTTGATTCACATTAAAAGGCCAGTTGATTAGCATGCATTCTAATTGTAATTAATAAATGTCCTGTAATTGATAATTTTTTCCATGATTGTTTTGTTTTAAAAGAAAAGTCAAATGATAGAAGTGCTATTTGACTTGGAAATACTCTCAAATGCAATCTACAGATATGTGCATCTAACAGGAAAGTGGGGAGCAGAAGTTTTAGACATGCACAATTCCATCCATCACAATCTCTGACCTTTCATCTTTAAGCACAGTGTGGCAGCATCCTGACAGGAATGCCACTGTGATAGCAGTTCCCACTATTTAGCTTATGGATAAAGCAAAATCCAAGCAAGCTCTGTAACCTAAAGGTGTTGGACAACAATATCATAACAACCTACAGTGGCAGAAAGGCCCTTTTGTATTTACAGAGAGGAGGCAACCTGAAAGACTGTGTATTCATCTGGACAGCTCAGAGTCCACAGCATGGAACTGTTTGGCCTCATTGTGGAACCCCGGTATTCTGAATGTACCCAAGATAATAAATCTTTACACTGATCTATCATTCACCTACAAGCCCAGATTTAACCTGCTTCTGACGTCAATGGCATTCAAGAAGCTAAGGGCAGCAAGAACATGATGTACAAAGTTCAGAAGATGGCAAGAACTTGGCTTTTTTTTTTTGTTTATTCTGTACTTTCACCTTATGCAGAACTTCCACTGACATGGAAAGTTGTTCTCTGTGTGGATCAGAAAGGAAAGCTTTTGCCCAGTTATGGTTATTGTGATATTCAGCTGTGAATACTTCAGCTATTTTCTGTTTTGAAACTCGCTAGGGTTTCACATTTTTGTAAGGCTGATTTGGTGATAACAATTTTGGCTTCTTTTCTTCCCTTTCTGGAGGTAGGGATCACATGATGAATTTTTATTGATGAAAGCTGACAGCACATTGAGAATCTGGACAGAGTGCACATAACACCAGATTGTATCTGTTTGGGCAAGAAACAGGAACACTGGTGTACAGCATGGAAGTGTGTGCAGCTGAAAAACAGCAATGTGCTTGGGAAGGTAATGCTGCAATACAAACACTATCATCAATTAAGCCATATCACAGTTCATTTAAAATGTGCATCCCATCCTTTCAAACTTACTGGCAAAAACCACAAACAACAGGTATTTTGCACATACTAATGCTCAAATGGGTTTTAATTAAATTTGGGTTTACAGTTGATGTAATTAGATGTTGAAGTACAGTAGACATGTATTGTATTTGCAGTTTTTTAATAATTTACTATACATTTGTTTAATTGAAGAAAAAAGGTGTGTTGTTTTATTGTGGGTTTTATTAAATCAATTATTAAACTTCACATTGTCTTATAAAATATTTATTTGTATTTCTCTCTCTCATCATCAAATTCTTACAGCAATCATTCTTAGGGCAGCTGTGTTTTGAAATGTCTGAACAGTCAGCTTCAACTCAGTTTGCAGATGCTATACATAGAATTAATTAAGTCTGTCTTTAGTCAGAACAATTTAAAACTTGTGATTTCACATGCAATAACTGCACTTCAGAAAGTATAGGCTGACAAAGTATGGTGAAGGATCATCATAAAGCAACTGGCAAAACATTTCTGAAACCCTGCATTCACTCTTGAGGGGTCCTTGCTACCAAGGTCTGTAGACTGGAAGTTCAGAAAAAAGGCAACTGAAAACAAAATGAGAATAAAGAATAAAAGAATCAGTAATTTTTTATAGATACTTCAAGATCGTTTTCAGTATCAACTTAGAGAAAAGGGGCATTATTTAAAAAGGTCTCATGTTTTTCCAAGCCAGATTATTTAATGTGGCTAAGATAGTTTACACACTCTTACACTATTCTTTTCCTTCTAACAAATCCTCTGCCTGAAATGAAAATGCATATACCTGACAGAAATTCTTTCTAAGCAAAAAACTTCCAAGATCCAAGAAGGTTTCCAAAACCAGTATCCCTGGTTACCCGAGCTGTGCTGGAATACTCTTGCTGACTAAACAGATGAAATCCCAAGAAAATTCTGCCACTTCTGAAAGTCCACACAGGGAGAAGGTTTTTCCTTTCTAAATCTGTGATTGTCACCCATTTTTTCTGAAGCACAGATACAGTTTTGATGATAACCTACTCATATGAGTCAATAAAACATTTTCATATGAGTAGACTGCAAACCCTCACATCCTATTCTTCCCTTCTGAAGTGTTCTTATCCTAAGAAGAAAATTATCAGAAACATATTTTGTTTCTGAATGTTTTCCTTGCTTAATTATGTGGTTTGGTTTTTGTTTTTAATTGTGTTGACATTTTGTCTTTTCAATACCAGCAGCATTTCTTTCTTCACCAGCAGAATTACCATTTAAAATGTCATACTTGAATCTGGTCCTCAATTATCTCACTACTGTACATATCTGCTATTTCTTGCAGAATCACTCCCAAGTGGCAGAGTGACTCAGAAAAGCAGAAGGCTGGCATTTAAAAGTAATTTTCTGACATAGAAGCAAAAACCCCAGAAGACACCCATCAAGTAATGAGTGGCAAGGATTCTGTTCAGGTATCTTGGTGGGATCTCATGAGGACACTGCACTGATTCTGCACAGGGCAGGGCTGTTAAAGCATTATTTCTCTCTACAAATAACTGTAAGTGTAATGAACAAATAGGAGTAGCTGGGTAAAAGACATGGTGCATTCCGCAGCAGCTTTCTAGTCCAGTAAACGAATCCATTGTCAGAGAAGAAGTTCCCTTGGGATCTCAAGAGAAGGGGACAATCCTTGAGCTCATTTCCCTCTATCCAAAAGGGCATTGCCAAGGTCTTTTTTCTTGCTGGTTGCTCCAAACACATTCAGTTTTTCCAGGAGTGAGCACACGTAGCTCAAATGTGATGTTTCACCAACTCTTTGCATTATGCCACTGCTCTCAGCTTCCCTCTCTGTTTTCTTGCCATATTCTGTCCTCTCCACAGTTTCACTAATAATGTCCAGCTCACACTCTGGGCACTGCTGCTTCCAGGGTCACCAGGAGCTTCTCTCATTGCACCAGGGGTGGAACACACCCTAAGAATTGTGCTGTTCAAATACAGGCCTGCCTTTGTCCCAAGATAATTTCCTCTTTGATCAATTTTAAAAAAAAGCCTTCTAACCAAGTTGCTAATTCACAGGAAAGACCTAATCTGAAAGCCTCTAGATTTCCTTTCTACCAGTAAAAAAAATATAAATGTCCTCCACATTGCCCACCCTTAATTTCCTTTCCAGTTTCACCCTCTCCTCCCCTCTATAACAAAGTGTGCTGGGCACTGACAGTGTCTGTGCTCTGGAGCTGGAAAATCCCCTACTGGTCTACTTTTCTTATTCCATTTTCCACAGCTGAATGCTCTAGGAAGGACCCTACATGCTCTTCCATTCTTTGAAATATCTTTGACACAACTTTGGAAGCTACTATAATAAATATGGATCCTTTCCATTTTCTGTTTTGCAGCCACCACAGCAATCTGCTCCTAAAATACGTGTAGCTGCCTTCTGTGTGTAAAGCTGTAAAATGATGATACCTTCATCATTATATTTGCTCTTTTGAGTACTTTTGCTCTTTTATCTCTGTTTTCTCTCCGTATTGCACAGTTTGAAAGCAATTGGTGCTAAATATGCAGGATAAAATAACTGCTTTTATTACAGCAATGAAGCATTTACACCTTTTATGGTAAAAATTAATATAGGGGGAAAAAAGTGCCATTTCATAAGCAAAAGTATAATTTTATCCTTAAGGTGACTGTTTCATGATTGCCTTATTATTATCCATAGTAAAAAGATAAGTTGTTTCTCCAGGACCATTATGAGGGCACATAAATCATCAGTGTTGTCTGTATAGAGTGTGTTTTGCATTGCTTTACATAGCAAACTAAGTACTGATACACACAGGGATTTTTAGTTCACCTGATGAATAAACAAAAAGACCCAGATGGCAAGCAGACTAAAAATTTGCTTTTATCCCAGGTGCATTAAGAGCACCTGTGCCCCTGCAATTTTTCTATTTCTTTCCCCAAAGCACACACAAAGAAATTATTTAATAAATTCCTAAATCAACTGATGAAACATGAACTTATAAAACCAGTTACCTAGGTCTAGTATCTGGCCTTTTGATTGTAAAACAGAATTTTTGAGAAAAACACTGTAAACAAATGCTTTCATAGTTAAGATGGTGCTCTACAGTTCAACGTAGCATACAAGTATTCTCCATTTTTTACAGATTTCTCGTGCTCCTGTTTCCCCTGTGAGAATAAATGTGACACACCTGTATGGACAAAGCCTTTCCTCCCCTGGGAGCCTTCCAGGCCGTTCCCGGCTTTTCCAGACGATGGCGCAGTGCTCCCAGCGTTCACCAGGAGCTGAGCGCTGAGCAGAGCCGTGGACACTTCCCGCTGCCAAGGGAATATATTCTATTACACATCCTAGAAATGTCTTATTAGTTAGTAAAGAAACAGCAACACAACTCCAAAACATCCCGCTCCCCTAAAATAAACCCTCACCAAACCCTCTTATTTTTTCATAAAAAAGCCACAGGGGATTTAACTTTTTAATGGATGCAATAGGAAAAAGCACAAACCTAGCACAGACTGCCTAATCAATTACTGGGAAGGAGTTTAGACACTTCTTGATGGTATATATGGGTAAATACCAGGGAATGCATGCTCCAGTGCTTTCCTCCAGTTACAAACATCTAAAAAAAAAAATCATATGAGTAGAAATTAGTTGAGGCTACAGATATCTGAAATGTAATTAGATTATATTAATTAATATTAATACTTAACAAGGTAAGTTATCATGCAAGCCCTTTGTTTCTATGAAAATAAATATTCCTTCTTTGGGGTGCTGAATTAATGTTTCCAGGACAACAGATGCTTCCATCTGAAACATTCCTGACTGTGCTTTTCTCTGAAGAATCAGAGGACACTTTCAATCAAAAACATAAACTGAGGGAAATAATTTTGCTTCAAACTAGGCAGGTACAATTACAAATGACAAATATTGTTGTGTTTACATTCTGCAGTTGCTAGTACAGTGGTGGTTTTGGATTTAGTGGAACAGACTTCAGAGAAAGAAAATACAGATGAGGGAGGCTGATGAACTCAGACCACAACATCCTTCCAGTAAAGTCTTCTGTCATTTCTTGAGGCTATTAAGCAATTCTGTATTTTCTAAGCTATTGCAGAAGAGACACACCTTAAACTGGAAACAGAAACTGCCCAACCAGTTACACACTGGTTTCTTCCTATTTGCTTGAAACAGAACCTAGATGGAATAATTGAGGATGGTTTTTCAAGCAACCTAGCTTCCTCAACCTGCCACAGAGCAAAGTTCAAGTCATATAATAGAAAAATCAAAGGACAGCAACTCTCTGCTTATCAAATGTTAAAGGTTCATGGGCAGTGAGCTGTAAATGAAGATATGTTTTAGACGTGAATAGCTATGCAGGATTTCTCGTTACATTAACTCGATTAACTGTCTTTGTAAAGAAGCAATGAAAGCAGAATATTTTTCTTCCACAGACTTAATACATCTAAGATTGCTCTGAGGAGAGGATCAAGAGAAGAGCTAGTTCATCATTTTAGCTGTCAGAACTAGAAGGAAGATGCTCATGGAGTTTGAGTAATAACAAAATTAAACCTTACTAATCACCCTGCTATGGCTAAGTAGGGTATTAATACTGCAGGGTTGTTTGCATGGCTTTTTAAAAAAATTCTTTTTCGTTTTTAAGAGTTCCTATTTTGTTCATGATACAAGGTATGCTTGTGTACAAAAAAAAGGAAGGAGAGAAGAAAATATAAAGCCAGGTCATGTGGGTAGTGCAGATAGCAACTGGGAAACATTAGACTCCATTGCACTACCATGCAACCAAGTCTGGAACATACTACTGTACCTGGAACAAACTGTGGTGGTCAGAAATGAAATCAATACCAATTTCCTTTACAGACTGCAGCATAAATTGATCTGTTGTGCAGTTCAACTAAGACATCTGATGGTTTTACAGTCACTTTTCTCCTAAACAAGGTACACTTTACCTGTGTAGCCCACACCAAAGACTTTCATTACACTATGAAAAAAAGAATATTGGAGTATTGCCCCCATCTCCCTTCTTTGTTGGGTTGCCATACTTTCTTTTATCTGTTTAGTGAAGAAGAAAAAAGCCCAGTAGATAAAGAACTTCAGTTAGCTTTTGCTTTTTGTAAATGATTACACTTCCTTTCAACAAATGTACTGTAGCTACAGCAATACCTGTGCTGTACTGTTCCTTAAGGAATGCAGGTTATACCTGTGGCACTGCCAGCCAGAACCCTGTGGGGATTTCTAAAAGCAGGCAGGAAGGTCAAACACTTTGGTTCTTTACTGAGGAAATCCACCTATGACTTTGGTGGTAATTCTGTTTACTGCAGAGGTGTACACCTGCGCCCTTTACACCTACTGAGAAGTGACACCCTCAACAGTAAATCCTCAAACACCAACTTCCCTGTAACACCCTGATTTGTGTAGTGGAAGTGCCTCCTCTGTGAACTAATAAAAATACAGGAACTTGAGCACAGACATGCCCAGTTCTTAAATGTTTTAATTTTTCTTGAGAGAGAATTTTCAAAACACACATACTAGTACAAATACACAACGACTGCAAATTTTACTGCATTATTTCCATGCCTCCGTGAAATCAGTATAAAACATTCACCTAACTTCAAACTGATGTTTTTTCATCTACTTTGTAAAACATGCTATTGTAACATGAAAATTATGGGCAAGAGTTTGGCAATGAGGCAATGACTAGAACTGCAAGTCATTGTGACTGGGATTGTGCTTTCTTTTCAGAAAGGGAGTGAGGTGGATTCTGCGGTCTTGAAGATGAATTATTTTTTTCTGACCATAGCATGTTTCATTCAAAGCATTTGCCAAGAGGAAAACTGAACACAGTAATGGCAGCATAATGCTAACATATTTAATAACACTAACAGCATGGGCAGCATAGTGATAACAGTCTTAAAAAAAAATTTCAGGCTTTATTGAATTATAAAAGTCACAGCAGAAGGGAAAGATGCATCATTAAATGAAACAGTTTTAACAGCTTGAATAAAACCCCCATGTTTCCCTTTCTTTTAATGTAGTGAATTGGTGATTTATTAGCAGTAAATGACTGCTTTTCTTTGGAAAACTGATAAGATTTTTCTGTTACTACCAGGCATCAGGACTTTCTGCATTTACTTCCTTGTTTGTGCAGCAGCAGCATCAGATAAAGGACAGAGCTGTGCAGTGTCACAGCCCCTGAACAGAGGCCATGGAGCCAGCCTGGCACACCAGGCCAAACCTTGGAAGTCTTAAATTTGAAAACCAACACCAAACCAAAGCCTTTGCCATGCCCCTGTTGGTAAGAGATGAGGGTTTATTTAAACTAATTTGGTAACCTGGCAGTGAAGGCCAGCACTGGTCTGTATCCTGGTACCCAGACAAACTGTCTCTAGGGCTCCCAAGCAGTGCTCTGCCACCCCACTCTTACACCTTGCTCACATAGCCCTCAGTTCCCCACACAGGCACCATGGTGATGCTGCAGGACAGCTCTCCCTTGTTAGGGTGAAATCTGTCCCAGCTCTGGGCTCCCCGTGCAGTGAGGGGCTCTCCCACGTCCTGGGTGAGCCCTGAAGGGCAACACCCCCCCAGTAATGGCTCTGGCCAGAACGTATGCACGACAAAATTATCTAAAAGTAAATGCTAATTAAACTAAACCCCTTGTTCACCTGGGCAAGGTCCAGCATAAATAGGGCTGGCACACCTTGGTGAGGGTGTGTGATCTTTGGCCAGGGCGAGGCGCACAGGCCGAGGTGCTCTGGATGCGGTGTCAGCTCACGGCTTCCCAGGGGCCATTACAGCCATGGCTGCTTCCCCATGGTGACACACAAGCTGCCTGCTCCCTGTTCACAGCAGCACCTGGGGGGCAACACTCACCAACCCAGTGCCCCAGGCTAAGCCAGCTGTAGTGCTTTTATTCCTATTTCAGTTATACTTTTTATGGGCTTTCATTGTCCGTGTGCTCCTGTCCGGCAGGTGGATGTGCCAGACAGCAAAGGCTTCAGACAGCAAAGGAAAACTGTGCCATGTTTGTTTAACCTGAAAGCTTTTTCAGGAGTGTCCAACACCAAATATTGGTTAGATTCAATGAATCATTCCCATTACTCTTGTTTGTTTTCCACAGCCAGTCCTAGGGACAGCCGCCCTCTGCACTAAGGCAGACAACAACTGCAGGATGAACAATTTCCTTCAACAGGAACATCAACCCCCTCTGTAAGTTAAGGAACCAGACAGTGCAGAACTGCACCAATAGCACCTTGTGGCAGAGAAATGCAGGGGGGCAGAAGGAGAAATGCTGACACTGGGGCTATCACATGCAAAGAAACAAAAAAACCCCAACACACTCTGCCACACCACCACAAGATTCACAGATTTAAGTACTACTTATTGAAGTACTACTGTAATAACAAAAATTAGCAATTCATTGTATATACACTGCAAAAGGCAGCCTTCTATTCTTCTGTTCTTCCAGAAAGCTATTTACCTATAGACTTCATAGAAAAATGTAGAGAACATTAGATTCAAATAATGGATTTCTAATAGTGATTAGAACTACTAAAACACATTTTTAATGGTTTCCAACCTATACTGGAAACTCTAACAAACTAGTGACCATTTTTATAAAACTTCATAATTAATATGAAATTTGGAAGTGATATAGTTCCATGTAAATGTACTAGCTAGTGAGATAGTGATTGTTAAAAAAAGCCAACATCAACCAAACCAAAATCAAGAGCAGAATGGAGTAGGAGACTAAAGACAGCAAAGGAAATAGAGAGAAATAAGAAAGCCGTTAAATTATTTCAATAGCCTCTAAATTGTTCATGGAATTAAAACTCATGGGTTTTCATGACACAGATCAGGGAAGCCTTACTGTTCTCATAAATATCAGCTTATAAAATTCAACCAATTGAATTTTTACTGTTTGTAGAACAAGGAAATAACTTGTACATGGCTTTATAGATTTATGTTGAGTAGCTGATTGGGGAGACACAGTCATTGCTCTTGGTGTATGCTACTTATAAGAAAAAATATTCTATGCAGGAGACAGATTTTTAGGGACAGTCAGAAAAGACACAAACCCCTAAGAGCTTTACCAATATTCATAATCTTTTTGAACTGCTGAAAAAATTTTTGGATTTCTTAGATTGTGTGAAAACCCTCCCCAGAAATTCATGTTAATAAAGAAAAACAGAACAGCTTACAAAGAAAACAGATTTATTACCACAGCTGTTATGTTATTCAGGACATGATAAAATAAGCAACAACTTATGACTGACAGCAGTCACACAGTTAGACAGCAGTCACACGGCTTAATGTACTACTGGAAACATCACTGAAATGTGGCTAAATACAAAAATTATCTAAAATTTATTTACACTTATTTTCCCAATGTTGACAGATAGTTAGGTCATAGTATTTGCAGCTAAAAAGAGTGACTTCTTGAAGAACAATTAATGCATCAACTTGGACCATGGCCCTTTGGTTTTGCTACAGTCCAGTAGAAATATTGAAATACAGAGAAAGATTTTTAAATATTTTCTGTTTTAAAATACTTAAAACTTGTATTCCTCAGAGATCTTTATTTTTGTGGTTCTATGACAGTCAATCTTCTTGTAATGTCATTCCACAAATGCAAGCTAAGTACTTATTCTGAAGACTAGTAGTTCTTCTCACTCTAAAACAGAAATGATGCTGAGTCATCCTTACTAGATAAACAAGTATTTATGCAACATTTAGATTATTTTTTCTCAGCTGAAGAAAACAGCTTCTGAAGCCAAGCTACCTTGGAATTCAGGAGACAGATTTTCTAAATGAAGTTTGTCTTTGCTGCAGCAGAATAACTAAAGCACTTGAATATTACTCATTTAAGGGGACTTTTCCCAATTAGCAGTTGTTTCACTTTTGCTTTCTTCCTCACAGAAAGGATTTTGAATTCTGACCATCCATTGTAAAAGAAACTGTGGAATAGATTGAGAAACTGCTTGGAAGAAGGCACATACAGAAGATATCTACAAGAGGACTGTTCTGCCATTGGATGCACTTATTGTCTCATGATTTTACTGGAAACCCTGCCCATAATGTTCTTTCCCTGGCCAACCCATAATCAAACACACAGAAGCTTAAAGAGGAATTGTCTCTTCATAGAATCATTCCTAATTTAAATCAGCTAGTTTCTATTTGATAAAAGAGATATTCCTAATAGCATGTAGAAATCTTTAAAAATATTGTTGCAGCTTGGCACTTGAACAATCTTGCACAAAAATAAGAAATTAACATTTTGTAGTTTTGGATGATGCAGATTTTCTAATTCTAGTAACTTCAAAAAAATTCAGTCATGAACAATATTTACCTGATTTTCATTTTCCTTCTAGCCATGCATAACTCATAGGTTTTGAGGTTCAAAATCTGCAGTCTCAAATACATCCTTAAATAACCTATTGGACTCCTCAGTGGGTAAGTTTCAGTATTTGAAGCACAACATTAGTTTTGTTAATCTGTCCCCACATCTAACACAGACAAGGAATGCAAATGTACTGTATGACCACATATGCTGCCATACAAAGACATCCTCTGGCTATGCCTTTGGTCTCCATACAACATTGAAATACAGAACAGAAAGTTCTGTATCTCTGAAAGGAGACCAGGATTCCCAATTTAGAAAGGCTTTTGAATTTACATGAAATGTACAAATTTAGAATTCATTTTATTAAAATAAATAAAATGGCAAAATGAATGTATTTTGAAACAAAATCCTGAAATTCTACAAAATCTATGAAGGTTTTTTTGATCCATAATTGCCATCGGAATACCCAAAAATTTATATCAAATGCTTATTGAAAATGAGTATTTTGATTCAGATTTTTGTACTATGTGGATGCTGTATGCCAGTTTCTAAAGCAACATCAAACTCCTCATCCAGAGGCCAAAAAAATGCAGGGAGACCCTAAAAATGTAGCAGAAGCATTTCCGCACACTGATTTCAGTAGTCAAGTTTGTGCAGAAATGATTCCACTAGATTCATAGGGTACCTTTGGGAGGCAACAGAAACTTCTCACTTCGTCAGCTTTTTGACCTCTTCCAGCTCTTTTATAGGTTGCCACTGCTGATTGATTGTTACCAGCTGGAAGAAATGGAAAATATGAAAGTTAGTAAAATCCCAGTGAGCATTTACTCCAGTCCCAGACCTCCCCATATCAAAGATCAGCTTATTGCTGAAGAAGTTCTAGTGGCTTTGCATTTTCCTTTCAGAAATATGCAACAGATGACATAATAATTTGTCGAACAAAATCACCTGGATATTAATTAAGTAATCACACCAAATAATTTTACTTTTCCTTATCCTAAGCGCTCTAATAAATTAAGATATTTTTCCTTCAGGCTACAGTACTCAAACATTCTTACTCAATTCTGTAATTCAGGAACAAGGTAAGGGTAAACAGCACTTCCTTATACTCCAAGTTTCCACTGTTATCAATGGAATGGAGTAAATGGATGTTGGGGGTGGGAATGGACATAGGACAACAACCAGAAGTACAGTATGAATTTAAGATCAGACCTACAGTGTAAGAGATCACTATCATTAGCTAATAGGGTGAAGACATAAAGTAATGACAGCAGCATTTGTTTCCACTTTTAACTAGATACAGATCAACTTTACACTTTTTCTCTTGTTCACATTTTGCTAGTTCTTACACATTGAAAGAAGTGATTCATTGTGTTGGAAATTTATGCTATTTATACATATATGTACAAATTACCTTCTGAGGCTTGGCAGGATCAATAGTTTCCCATGGTTCTGAACTGCCAATCTTGTGAATGCTTTAAAAGAAGATAAAACAGGTATTATGTTTTAAGGTGTGTCCTTCAACACATTTTCATATAAGCAGCCTATTGTCAGTAGAGCTATTCACTTTAGTAAGGAGTTCCCTAAAACACAAGTTTACAGGTTTGGACATTGTATTTTAAAATCTGGATAGGAATAAAGGATAGCTTGCTTTATTTGCAGCTTGCAAAGCACCAAGCCAACCAGCACTGTTCACATATCATTATGAGGGAAGCAAGCTGAAAAATCAAAACTGA
Organism: Emberiza elegans; assembly: GCA_024865655.1. Lineage (NCBI taxonomy): Eukaryota > Metazoa > Chordata > Aves > Passeriformes > Fringillidae > Emberiza > Emberiza elegans. Next base: position 10,473,898 of record JALJVW010000398.1, read on the forward strand.
ATAAAGACACAAGTAAAGGGACTTCTACCCTGACAGTTAAAATGCCTATTCAAATCACTTTAAAATAAATAAACTCCCAAAACCTTTAAGAGTACAGGATTTGGCTCCAATTATCAGCCAAGCCATTGGAATACTATCAAAACTGTTCTTTATATACAAGGCAATAGCGTGTGTGCAACATATGTGCATCTCATCTACCTATGTGATTATATGAAATTCTTGATTAGAACACTTAAAACTTCTTATGCCTAAAGAAAAAACCCATAATTATTAAATCAAAAGTTAGCAGATAACTTGGACTACACTCCAAATTAATTAATTTCCTCACTATTTACAATCTACAGATACTTTAGTCATTATCAGTACTCCCAGTACTCTGGAACATGTGCCTGGCAATTTTTTTCCCCCCCAGTGCGTAAAACATGATAGTCAAATATTTGGTTGAATAAAACAATTTAGGGTAAGCTCCAAGCAATAAGTTTTTACTTACATCACATCAGATTTGCGGAATAGGGAATAGATACAAAAAGAGAATGCTCCAGCCGCTGCAAAGGACAATATTCCGGCCAGGGGAATGAGCTGAAAGATAAAATAGAGAAAACAGCTGAACTTATGTCCCAGCTACAGACCCACGAGTAGGGGAGCAAGGGTTACACAGAACTAGGCAGGAATTACCTGTTCCTGTACATTTCCTCTATATTACTCTTTACACCACTTAACTTTTAATATGTGAATTTCACTTTTACCTCTACGTTACCGTCCTCCACACCTCACTTTTAACACATGAACTTTACGCGTGTCCCATTTCCTCGGGAAATCAAGCGGCAATCCTGATGCAGCCGCCGGAGCCCCCAGCATCCCTCCCCGCGGGCGGGTAACCACGGCCCCGACCCCTCAGGCAAACTCACTTCTCTTTTCGTTCTAAGCGTGTGCAAGATGCCCTTGTTCATGCTGGCAGCGGCTGCGGAGCGACACAGGCGGCTCTGGGCGCTCCCGGCTGAGGCAGATGCCGGCAGGGCCCGCCCCGCGCTCTTTGAGCCCCACGCCCTGAGGGCGGCACAGCGCGCCCCAGTGGCCGGACAGAGCGGGCCCTGAGGGCGGCACAGCGCGACCCCCAGCGGCCGAACAGAGCGGGCCCTGGGGGAGGGACAGCGCGACCCCCAGCGGCCGGACAGCGCGACCCCCAGCGGCCGGAGAGAGCGGGTCCTGAGGGCGGCACAGCGCGACCCCCAGCGGCCGGACAGCGCGACCCCCAGCGGCCGGAGAGAGCGGGCCCTGAGGGGGGAACAGCGCGCTCCCCCCAGCGGCCAGACAGAGCGGGCCCTGAGGGCGGCACAGCGTGCCCCAGTGGCCGGCATGGAGCAGGCCCTGAGGGCGGCACAGGGTGCCCCCCAGCAGCCTGGACAGAGCGGGCCCTGAGGGCGGCACAGCGCGATCCCAAGAGGCTGGCGCAGAGCGGGCCCTGAGGGCAGCACAGCGCGCCCCGGCGGCCGGACAGAGCGGGCCCTGAGGGGCAGGACAGCGCTCTCCCCAGCGGCTGGACAGAGCGGGCCATGGGCTGCGCCCTTCCCACGCCAACCTTTCTCTCCGTGCCTGCAGCACTTCAACCTGGCTTCTCCGCTTCTCCTTTGGCCTCCTGTCTGTCCCCTTCTCCAGGTTTCTAGGCAAATGCCCCGGTGATGACAGAGCTGCCTCTTCAGAGCCTGGAGAGCTGCCTATAGTGACCAAAAGAGGAGCCCAGTGTCACCGTGTCCCCTCGTGCTGCAGCAAAAGCTCAGCCCAGGCCCAGGTTCTTGTCACTGTCCTGTGTCTCACAGCTCCTATCGCTTCCCAATATCCCTCTCTGAGAAAAACTACCGGGGCAGGCTGGAGGTGAGAGCAGGTGACTCCATCCATCCGTTGGTTTCTGCCCTTTTCCCTTGTCCACTGGAAAGCAGTGAGAGCAAGGAGAGGGTACCTGTACTGCATGTTCTGCTCATTCCCTCAGCAAGGAACAGACATGAGAGGGCACAAGAAGCTCAGCTGCTCCTCCTAGGGAGCAAGTGTGGAAATGAAGCAGCAGCACCTTCGAGGAGCTGGCAACATCTTACTGTAACAACTTTGAGATGCAGCAATTCCAATGGAAACCCTCAAACACTGGGAAGCAAAACAGACAGTTTTCATACTTTTTCTCAGCACTGCTGCTGAGAAACCTCTGTGTATTTATGAGCACTGTCTATTTGTTGCTACCAATAAAGCTACAGGATGGTCCCTTCTATAAACTGGTGATGAAAGCCAAGCTGTAGGGCAGTTGTTTGTATCTGAGCCCTTTCCTAGGTTACAACAGCTTCTACTACTGCCTTTTGCCTTCCTCACCCACCAACTGCCTTGGAAGCTCCTTTTGTGATCCATCTCACTATAAACCACACTCAGTGCAGTCCCTAGTGTGCCTGTTATGAGAGAGAAATAATTGTTAATGGGCTTATAACTTCTGAACCTTGGCTAAAATAAGGAACTGCCTTTGAGAGTGGTGTATTTTGTTCCCAAGCATTTTCACTGGGAAAAAGGTAACAAAAAATAATAAAAACCTTCCTACTCTAATAAGTTAAAATGCACACTTATATACATGTAAATACCAATTTCCTTAGAAGTGTCTATTTTAGAAGGCAACCCACAAAAATGTACTGACAAGGAATGACTGGGTGGGGAAAATAATTCTGCAGAAATTGTCATTATGCAAACTCCCTTTTCTAAAGAAGAAATTATCGTTTGAGTTATCACTTTGTATCTGCTTAGTCAATCCAAATGTTTGTACAGTAAGCAGTAACTAATCCAAAATTACTCCCAAAACCCCTGACTTCCAAACCTCCACCAAGGAGCTGGCAACTGTTTCACTGCCACTGTATTTTGGAATCTGCTTTTAAGAATGTAAGCCTAGATAGGCACATTTAAAACACCTTACATTTTATATAGAGTGGGATTTCTTCCTATTTAATTTCCTGAAAGCTTTTCTATTTCCTATGTATTTGTTGTCTTTTGGAGACCTCACAACACATTTTACATTTTCTTATTATGCCATTTTTGTACTTAAAAGTAGGAAATCTACAGTAACACTAAGCTGTTCCACAGTGTTTTATCTAAGTATTTCAATTACTTGTTTCATCAGTTGTAAACCTCCCCAAAGTAAACAAAATTTTAATTTATTATTCATTATTTAAATTACAGAACTTTTCAAAAGTGACACTTTGCTGTATTTCACACTCCCTGAAAACTACAGTAAGTACAGTATTAAAAAGCAGGAAAGATGCAAACCTTTTCAAAATCTTTGGAATATATTTAAAAATACTTATGCCACTCCTTTATAGATTCAAGAGGCAAATTCTTGATTAGAGAATTTTTCATAAAATTCCAAGTCTTTTATGTTTAAAGATGGTTTTACAGTCTGCAATGATTTCACAAAATGTTCCTGTTTTACAGCAGTTGCTTCGAGTCCATTCTCTTGCAATGCCAACAAAGCAGCCTTTAAAAAAAAAAAAAAAAAAAAACTTAGTCCTTATCATGTTTTAAATTGTAAAGAATGCTGTAAGTATTCTAACTAATGCTTTGTTCCTTGTAAAATATTTTAAAGCATCTGAAAACACCATTGTATAACTTACAGTTATTTAAAAGAGATAAAGATCCAAGTAAGATCACCATAACTTTTTATTTAAAGAATGAACCCTTGTTCAGTTCTTCTGTTTTAACCATTTTCTTTGGATTTTCAATGGGAATTAGGAAAGCATCTCTACTACAGATGGCTCAGTACCATCTATGAGTTAGCTCTTTTTTCTTTCAAAGTTGTTATTTAGAGTTTATTACACAGATGAGCCTCTTACCTCCTTGCACAGGTTTTCAATATCAGCTCCAGAAAAGAGGTCTGTTAGGACTGCCACATCTTCTAATGACACACCAGTATCTAATGGAATTTTTTCAGTGCAGATTTTCAAAATGGAAAGTCTTCCCTGTAAATTGGTGCATATTATGCAAGAAAACAAAACCAAAGAAACCAAAAATTAATATTTCTCCAAAGCAGTACCAAACTTGAAATTAGAGCCAAGGAACATCCAGAAAAACACCAAAACTATCTGGTTTTGGTGGAAGAATAAAATGCTATTAATGGAGATAATGCACTTCTGGTTGTCACATATATTTAAGGTCTATTATTCACAGTCACTCCTTGCTTCATGAAAACACAGTATTTTAGGCCTGATTTGGCATGCTTTGGGACAACTTTTTTTGTGAAGCTCAGGACAAATAGCTACACTAGCCTTGGGAACAGTATGCAAAAATTATCTGAAGCAAGGACAGACAACTTATTTTCATATTTCCTGAATTTTAGCTTGATTTTGTAAATATACATTTTCTCTATTTTCCATATGCAATATGATAACTACCTACACCAGTTGAAATGTTATTGGTGTTCAAAATACAAATATCTTTATTACTTTTAAAATTTTTTCATTGTACCTTGAATTTGTTGACTGATCTCCAATGAAACACCCATCACTTGTTAAGTATGTTTTAGGAATATGCCCCCTTTGCTCTTACAGTATGCTGGCAATTAATATCTCTCCCTTTAAAGCCATGCATGGATGTGTAATACCTTCAGATCTGGAGGTGGAATATAAATCATCTTGTCCAGCCTTCCAGGACGGAGCAAGGCATCATCCAACATATCTGGTCTATTTGTTGCAGCAACTACCATGAAATCTTTGTTCAAAGTTTCCTGAAACTCCAGCTGAGCAAGAGATAATGTAAACAAATTAGTGCAACATGGATGAGATAGATATTATCAAAAGATATTAGTTAACTACTAATGAGAAGAGGGGAAGGGCAAAAGACAATGTAATTTTACATGTAGTTACTTTCCCTTCAATATTAGTATTTTATCTTTCTTGAGGTAAAAAAATCTCTTGGTGCAGGGCAGATTACAGGACAAAGAAAAAATATAGTTAGTATCTGCCTTGGCAACAAATACAGACTTTGACCAGACTGGAATGAAGAACTTTTTATATGCAAAAAATCCAGTATCCTACAATTCTACAACTGTTTTCTTTATTATTCCCCCAGAGAGTATCATATTAAGAAAAAAATTATATACAAAAAAAGCTAAATATTAAATGTGAATAATCCACTGATAAGTGAAGGTACAAGTTTGTGTTTAAATAACCAACTGATCATAACTGTGCTGCTTTTGTATGCATCATGTGTGAGAAAGAGCTGCAAATGAAGTAGGGGAAGTACTTAGAAAAAGTAAGCTCAGGGAGGAACTTGTTTAAGAGTAAAAAATCACACAATCCATCTAAAAAATTACTTTAGTGTCAATAAAAGGATTTTTGTGACAAGATGAACACTCAACTATTAATGTCTGTGGGTATTTTGGTCAAACAAAGCCTCATTGAGGAGCAGTGTATGTAAAAACAATCAGCAGCCTATATACAGTATCCTCTAAAAACTAGTAATTATGACAGAGTAAAACAGCTTCTTACATGTTTTTGAGTTTGAGGATTTTAAGTTTAAAATGTGAATGCCAACAACTAAAATTTTTGAAGCAACTGGACAGAACTTCTCATTCTTCCTGTACAGAAAAGGGAGCATAAATACCTTTCTTTCCTCATCACTTTGTTCTTGGCACTGAGCCTCAAGCTGTAGCTTGCCTCCTCTTCTTTCTGTAACTTTCAGCCCAACCCCATCCAATTCATTGAGAAGAACAGAGAGAACACGCTCTGAGACACACCATGGCCAGTTCTGCAGAGTGCCCGAGATCCCAAGATGGAATCAATCTCATCCAGGAATATTATTGCTGGACTATTTGCTCTTGCTTGGCGAAAAACCTTTTCAACAAATGGCAATAAGATAAAACATTAATGCCTGAAAATGGAATCCCACTTATATATACTCTGTATTTACTTTAAGGGTACATTTGTAATGACTCTTAAGAGCTGTTGTGGCTTACGTTTACTTTTGGCAAATTCTGCTTCTTTTTTATATTTCTAAATGAACTGAAAACAAAAGGCTAGGAATTTGAAGTTTGATATTGGTATAATTTCAGGGATAGACTCTCACTTTATCTACATGTGAATCTGTAAGCCATTTCTATTTTATAATCAGGTGACAGCACTATCATCTTTTCAACAACAAAATTAAGGTCTAACTAATACTTTACAAAAATCAAGCAAAAATAGACTACAGAACCTTACACAAATTAAAAACCGTACCTGAGACAAAATTTTCTCTGAATCTCCAACGTAAGGTGAGAAGAGGTCAGCACCACTTACAGAGAGAAAGGAACAGTGACAACTCGTGGCCACAGCCTTCACCAGCGTGGTTTTGGCACACCCAGAGGGTCCATACAGAAGAATCCCCTTGGGATGAGACAGGCCCATCCTGGCAAATGCCTCAGGAAATTTCATAGGCCACTCAATACTCTGGCAGTACATAAAAAAGGGATGAAATTCTTAGTAACAAGCAATCAATAAAACTGCAAGTACATAATTTCCTCTCCTTGATACAAACATTAATTGGAAATCAAAGAATACTGATTTAGTCTTTCATCATATATTGCCCCCTGCTCAAATTTTCTATTTGAAACAGAACTAAAAGCAAACCTGACGAGATAACAGCCAAGAGCCACCCCTGGATAAATATTCAGGAATGGAAAAATTATCTGGCTACAAGTTAAGTATTTTTCAGCTACTAAAAACATGCCTATTTTCCCATATTACTATGCTTGGTGCTGGTATCTTGAGATTACAAGATAACACTGTAATAATGTTTAAAATACAATTTATAATCAGGTAATTTGAAAAAGAAATAATATTCATAATGCAGGGTACAGAATACCTTGGAGTATATATTATAAATTAGCTGTTTATCTAAATTAGTTCAATACATTACCTGTTTTAACTTTAATTTCACATCTTCAAGACCACCAATTTGCTCCCAAGTCACAGGTTTACACTCTGTTAGTCCAACTGCACTTCGAAAAGAGGATGGCTGTATTTTTTTAAAAGCTTCTTGGAAATCTCCCATGTTAATCATGGTTTCAGTTTCAGCTGAATCCTGAAAAATAAACCCAGCTATAGCATATTAACCACATTTTAATGCAATACTTAAATGCTGCATTAATATGCAAAAGGCTTCACATAAGGCTAAATACCGCTAATAAGGAAGTAAATTCCTGACCTAATGAGCTTAAACATTGCAGACACAAAAATGCAACATAAAGTAAAATATAACCTCTTTAATAGCAAGTTTTTACACAGGAAAAAAACCCCAATTTTAACAGAAATTAATGTTTCAGAGAAAACTACTAGTCCCTAAATTATAGCTCCATTAGGAAGGGATCTGCCAAATCAAATAGTTGCGTTCAGGGTTAACATATATCACATCCTACAATCTTATGAATAGAAATAAAAAAGTTGCAAAATCCATTTTCACCACACACCGAAGAATGTAACAAATTTTATCTCAAACAGGCTATAAAATGCCTCTATTAAACCACAGGTGCAGTAACAGAACTAAGGTGAGAACTGAAAGGATGAGCAAAAATAACATATTTATATTTTGGTGTGAGTCTTCAACTTGTTGAGCTTTTCAAGTAAAGTATTAATGAGGAAAGGGTAGTACAAATATTACTGACATTGTTCTTGACTGATTTGCAACCATACCCAAGAGCTGTGGGACACAGCCTGCATGGCAGCTTCTCTGCAGAGTGCTGTAAGGTCAGCTCCAACATACCCAGTCGTCATTTCTGCCAGCTTAGCCAAATCAACCTCTGCAGCCATGGGCATGTCAGATGTAAGCAACTGCAGGATGGATCTTCTCTGTGTAACTGTTGGGGTCCCAATAATAATCTAAAACAAACAGAATAAACAAAAATTTTAAGTAGATAATTTGCAATATTCATTTATTTTACAGACCTAAGCAAGCAATTTTGTCTCTGCATTATATTGGCTATTGAAAATTTATATATACTTATATCCCAGCTAAAGAGTTTTACAAGAAACCTATTGCCAGCACTATACAAATGACAAGTATTTAAAATGCCATTTACTTTCCAAGGGAACAGTGTTTGCATAAAGAGTTTTTGATCAGACTGTCAGATAGCATTTATCAAGTCCCGGAACACTGAAATAATAATTTCCTTACATCCCAAGCACTAAATGAGACTAATATGATAGGAAAAAATAAAATAGATAAACATTCATACATTATTGAAAACCTGGTAAAACATCATCATAAAAATACATCTCAACAATCTATAAATCCCTGAAAATTAAAGAACTTGATTAAACTGGTGACCTAGGAGTGGGTTTAGCCAGGAAAATAAACAATACAAGCACAAGCACTGTGTGTTGTATAACTGCATGTGGTTTTCTTCTTTGGACTACTAGGCTAATGGAAGTTTTCCAGAGTAGACTCAACCTCTGTTACTGAAACCTGAACAGAAGTTTTGATGCAACAGGTTACTAGTTCTTTGTCAAAATAAAATTTTAAGGAGAAATGCACAAATCTGCAATCTAGGATTTAAATGAAAAAAATCCAATCCTGTAAAGCTAAGCATCTGTATGCAAACAAACCCCCTGAAGATCAGGTCAATGTCTCTAAGATAAAGAAACAAAAAGACTCCTCCCATCCATTTTCAAGTATATGGAGATCTCAGTGCTCTGAGTAAAAAAATCCCAAAACAACCATACCCAATTTGCAGCAAACTACAGACAGAAACAAGACACCTGTCCCAACCTGCAGAATCCCACTATGCAACATGACTAAAAAACATTAAAAAAAACTATTAACAGCCCCCTTCCACCTCAATAAGGAAAGAAAAATGTGAGTGTATGAGTAGCAATGTTTATTTACCTCTCTGTCAAATCTGCCAGGTCTCCTCAGCGCAGGGTCTAAGGCATCGGGCCTGTTTGTGGCTGCCACAATGACCATCCTGCCCTCACTCCCTACACCATCCAGCAGCGTCAGCAACTGAGCAACAATACGATCTTCAGGAGCATTGTTTGAACTTCCTCGCTTTGGGCATAAAGAATCAATCTCGTCAAAAAACAGAATGGTTGGGCCCTCGTTTGACATCTCTCTGCCCTTTTCAAAGACTCTTCGCAAATTCTCTTCACCTTCTCCTGGTCTTGAACCATGGAGGGCTGGGCCACTGACGCCAAGCAGATACGCACCCAGCTCTTTTGCTACTGCCTTTACCATTAGCGTTTTCCCTACTCCTGGGGGCCCAATTAACAGCACTCCATTCGGGACAGAAAGACCCAGCTTCTTGAAAGTTTTTGGAAAGCGGAAAGGCAGATCAATCATTTCTTTCAAAGACTTTCCCACATCATCCAGTCCTGCAATTGGAGTTTTTGCAGTGTCTTCTGATAGATGTCTGTACCATTCTAAAGTGATCACCTCCTTAATTTTTATGCTTGTTTGGGGAGTGATCAATCCAGCTCCCTCCTCCAAAGGAGACGCAGACAGTATTTCAACATACACCACGGGATTTTCGGGACTTGGGGCAACAGTAACAACATAACCAGGCGAAACATAGACATTTCTTAGCAGTTCTCTGATTGTCTCCTGCAACACCGCTCTGGGAGTCGACTTTTTCAGCGCGGCGCTCTTGAGGACCACTCTGAGGGCCGCTGCTCGCAGCTGTCCGTGCGGCAGCAGCTGCAGCCGGTCCAAGCTCAGCGAGAGCCCGCGCAGCCCCGGCCCGGCAGCCCCGCCGTGCTGCAGCTGAGGTCGGCCTGCAGGTACCCGTCCGCCAGGTCGTGCCGGGGCCAAGCCGTGCACACACAGCAGCCGCCGGGCAAGGAGATCCTCAGCGGGGCGCCGATCCTGGCCCCCAGCAAAGAGAGCGCGGCAGGTCCCAAGCGGCACCGCTGCGTGCCCTCATCTCGCGGGTCCAGCGGGAGCAGCTTTAAGACTGCCGCCTCCATCGCTGCCTCCAAGAGGGAGGGCAGCAACCCTTCCCTGCTCTGCGCGGGCCCGTCGGCTCCTCACTCACCGCGTCTGGCCCTCCCGCGGGGCTCCCGCTCCGCCGCCGCCCGGCGCACCGCGGCCGCCCGGCACTGCCGACCCGCGGCGGGCAGGACGGGACCCCGGGCAGGCAGCGGACGGGCCGGAGCACAGCCGAGCCGCTCGCGCGCTGACAGGCGGCCCCGCGCATGCGCCACAGGGGAGCACGCGCACTGCGCCGCGCCTCGGCCCCCTCAGCATCGCGGAATGAGTTCGGTGGGGATGGAACTCGGGATTGTCGAATGCAGCCTGTGTTTAACACCACCCTGTCAGTCTAACCGCGCACTCAGTGCTATGTCCGGTGTCTCCTTAAACACAGCCGAGGACGGTGATTCCTGGGCAGTTCATTCATTATCTAGTCGCCCTTCCTGCGAAGGATTTTTTCCTAATGTTCAACCTTTCCTTGTGCAGCTTGAGTTCTGTGGCCTTTTGTCCTGTCCCGGAGAAGATGCCAGATCCCACCTGGCCTCAGCCTCCTTTGAGGGACTTGTGGAGACCAATAAAGTCCTGCCTGAGCCTCTTTTCCTCCAGACTGAGCCCTCCATGCTTCCTCAGCCATTCCTCTTAGGACTTGTGCTCCAGGCCCTTCACCATCTTCATTGGCATTCTCTGGACCTGCTCCAGTCCCTCAATGGCCTTCCTGAACTGAGGGGCCCAGAACTGGCCACAGTACTCAATGTCCACCATCTCCCTCACGCCCTCCCTCAGCCACTGCCCTGTGCCTTGCCTTTTGAAGGGCTGTCTAAGCAATGTCTGTGAGGTCGGTGCTGTTCCCTTGAGACTTCTCATACCCTCATCCCACAGACAAATACACTGATCCCCTTTCTAATTGTCACCTAGCTTGCTCTCCACAGAGCTGGTCACACAAATACACTGATCCCCTTTCTAATTGTCATCTAGCTTGTTCTCCACAGAGCTGGTCACAACAGGGCTTGTTTGCCACCCTCGTTTCTTTGCCCTCTTTTTGTCTCCTCAGCACTGTGCATTTTTTCAGGGCTTCTGAAACATTCCGAAATATTGGGCGTCTCCATTCCTGTGCCCCTGCCAGTGCTTCTCTCTGCTCCTCTGTCACCAGCAATCACCATTTATTCAGCTGTGGGCCTTGGTTAAAAGAATGTGGGGAGCCACACCACTGGCCTGAGAAGCTGCTGATACAAGCAATTAAGACACAGATATTAATTCATTTGGTAAACCCGTTGCAGTATGTGCTCTGACAAATGCTTAGTCAGCATTTAAGAAAAGTTTTGGTCCCCTGCCTTCTCAGATCGTGCCATGAAGAGTCCCTCAACTGGCCACAGTACTCAATGTCCACCATCTCCCTCACGCCCTCCCTCAACCACTGCCCTGTGCCTTGCCTTTTGAAGGGCTGTCTAAGCAATGTCTGTGAGGTCGGTGCTGTTCCCTTGAGACTTCTCATACCCTCATCCCACAGACAAATACACTGATCCCCTTTCTAATTGTCATCTAGCTTGCTCTCCACAGAGCTGGTCACACAAATACACTGATCCCCTTTCTAATTGTCACCTAGCTTGCTCTCCACAGAGCTGGTCACACAAAATTGTCATCTAGCTTGCTCTCCACAGAGCTGGTCACACAAATAAACTGATCCCCTTTCTAATTGTCACCTAGCTTGCTCTCCACAGAGCTGGTCACACAAATACACTGATCCCCTTTCTAATTGTCACCTAGCTTGCTCTCCACAGAGCTGGTCGGATCCCCTTTCTAATTGTCATCTAGCTTATTCTCCACAGAGCTGGTCACAACAGGGCTTGTTTGCCACCCTCGTTTCTTTGCCCTCTTTTTGTCTCCTCAACACTGCATTTTTTCAGGGCTTCTGAAACATTCCGAAATATTGGGCGTCTCCATTCCTGTGCCCCTGCCAGTGCTTCTCTCTGCTCCTCTGTCACCAGCAATCACCATTTATTCAGGTGTGGGCCTTGGTTAAAAGAATGTGGGGAGCCACACCACTGGCCTGAGAAGCTGCTGATACAAGCAATTAAGACACAGATATTAATTCATTTGGTAAACCTGTTGCAGTATGTGCTCTGACAAATGCTTAGTCAGCATTTAAGAAAAGTTTTGGTCCCCTGCCTTCTCAGATCGTGCCATGAATTGTGTGGTGCTTTTATAAAAATTTTCCAGGAGGTCTGTCAGCTTTGTGGGCTACAAGATAAAATTTAGTATGTGCATAGTTTTATTCTTGAAAGTAGCTTTGTTTTAAATAAAGTCACACGTGCTGAATGCACACACACTTTGAGACCACAGACATACAAGAATTGTGATCTCACGTGCTTGATGCTAGTCAGACACAGTTAAATTCACAGAAAACCCAGAGAAGGTGGTTTACAGCACAATTACAACCTGTCCTGCATTGTATCCTGAAGGTGGCAGGAGGGGCAGTGTAAGAACACCATTGTGATGGTGTTCTGGTTAATCACATTCCTTATTGAACCAAGGCTCTACACAAAATATTTTGGTAAGCCATATGAATAAAAGCAGGCAGTGTTAAAGAGAACCAGTTCATAATAATTCTGAATGCTGGATAGGAACTCACAAAATTTTGTAGGGCTGCATAGTGTGAAAAACAGCAAGCCTTCTATTTAAGCCTAATTATATGCAAAAGGACCTGTAATAGATTTCCTTTCAATTCATGACCAAATTTTCTCATTTCAGTGTTTATTTTTTATTCCTCTACTCCTGGATACCTACTTAATCTTTCTTTTCATGGCATGGTTCTGTACTGCACACATATGCAAATGTTTATATGGAATATGCTCATATGGAATATGTAGACTTACCAGGTATTTGGTGTAGGACATACTAATGTCTGTCCAGAGAATGTACAGACAAAAGATTATAAGGAGCTTTCATTCCAAGAAGGCAAATGTATTTTAAAGCCAATTTCTTATAAACATATTCTCTTGTTTTATTTCTTTCCCTCAAAGGTTCTCATAAACATGAGTGCCCTCAAGTACGTACTCGATTAAACAAAAAACATACTCTGTTTAAAATGGCAGATTTGTGTTTCAGAGTTTCAAACTGTAAGTAGTAGACCCTCTGCTTGGTTTTAGTTGTGTTTAGGAAAGAAAAGTATGGAAAATTGAATATTTGCAATGAGCTCTGCGGTTTATATTCATATATAGTGATTTCTTCTAACATATTTATTGTAACATCTGGAAAATCTAATTTCTTATGAGAAGGAAAACACCTGAAAATCTAATCTTAAGTAACAAAGTAACAAAAGTTAGTGTCCAGTATAAAAACTCTGCTATTATTTTTTGACAAGCACATTTAAGTAAATTTTTCCTTAAATTTCTTTTAAGTTTTTACTGTATTTTATTGCTGTAATATGGATTATTTTACTTTAAGACACTGATAGTTCAGTTCTTTTTAGTATAGTGAAGCCCCCAAAAAACAAATATGTCCTATTGAAAGAGCAGAGGATTGGCTTATTTTGAACAAATTGTGGAATCACATGTATTTTATTTATATATATTTTCTTAGAAAACTTTGCTGACTGACATCACTCTTATATCAAATGCATACTTTTTAGTAGCCCTGCTCCTGAATAATTTACAGATCCCAAAATTTACAAAGTGACAAACAATATTCCTCCAAGAATCTAGTTTAAATTGACAAAAACCTGGGAGTAATACTTTAAACAGTTTTCTTACTGTTCACTAGATGGCAGCTGATCTTCAAGAATGGCTGTATTTCTCCTTTCAGATCTGATAATTTGGAGGGAGTAGTCATCAGTTCTTGGACAAATCAGATATTACCCAGCATTGTCTTCACTCCATTTCTAATGTGAAACTGAAAAACTGGCACAGTGAATGTTCAGATAATTTTCAGCTTCATTACTTTTTCTTGTTGCTCTCTATTTCTAGGGAATCATGTTCCTGTTTTGTTTTGTTTTGGTTTTTTTTTTTCATATTCAGTGCACCAGACTAACTTCTTTTACAGGAGGACATACAATTATTCAAGGTTCTAAAAAGAAAGAACAATATTTCATTGGGTTCTTTTTCCCTTAATATATGTAGTGGGTTTTGGTGGACTAATGTTCAAAATGCCCAATTATTATGACTCAAGAAATAAAATAACTGTCTTGTTACAGTAATTCCCTGCATATAAAGTAAATAAAATATTAAACTGATTCTTTTTTTAAGTTTTACCCTATCTATTGCTGGAATGGAAATTTTCATTTTAAATTGACAACTTAACTGTGTTTTTAACATGGTCTTTTTTCATGGTAGATGGATTTGAAGATGTGATCTGACTGTTTATTAATCAAATAAGGATAGTTCAAAGTGAGTAGCTGGCATGTATATGCTTTAGGGCAGGATTTTAGTATTTGTGGAGGTTCTTTGACTAAGTATAAGTTCTTTATTACACTTAGGCCAGATATTGCACATTTCAAACACCAGGGTTTGTTATAACAAAAGCTCATAAATAAATAGTAAAGACATGCTTAAAAATGGAATGGAAAGACCTTCTGTGTGTCTGCATGTCTTTCTGGGAGGGCCACCCTCAATCTGTTTACTTAATTTTCTAGTGAGCATCCAGTCTTGTCTCTTTACATGGAAAAAGTTCCATTGCAGTGAGGAATTCTGGATGGGCAAGGCCCAGGGGATGGGTTAGGCCCAGGCCTTACAGTGTGAAAATCTCTGCCTGCTGACAGAAGTTCTGGTGAAATCACTGCACCTTAGGTGGATACCATTGAGGCTGCATCTCTAGCAGAAGTCATTGCTATCATGGCAGATGCATCAGGAAAAATGTGTGCCTGCACCTGGAGCCTGCCAGTGGAAACTCACTTGTCTTAAGTTGCCAAGGAGAGGATTTCATGCTCAGGCTCTACATTTCTTTGGGTGTGTCTGCAGTCCCAACTGCACATTCCCTTCTCTTGAAACTTTGGGATGAAAGCTTTTCAAAGAAGGGAGAATGGGCAGCTGCAGATAATTTAGCAGGGTGCATTTTTAAATTTGTCAGTATTTGTCTATAACACCTTTTGATTACTGCTTAGAGATGCTTGGTTATCTGTTTCAGCAAAATGTATAATCCAGTGGTTCACTAAATCTTCTTTTGGATATGTAATATTGAGGTCCTTGTGTGATGTTCCGTATAGGAATGAGAGTGGATTGGCTGAGAGTTAGAGAAGGGCCATACAAACCTGAGGGACTTGCACCTTTCTAGGTCTTTTCCCAGTGCTTTCTAGGAATTTTCCCAAATACTTTCAAGGAATTCCCACTGTAGTGTCTAGGAATTTCCCTTGTGCTATTATAGGGTTTTCACCATTTCTTCTTAGGCTTGATAGAAATTTTCATGGTGCTTTCTGAAAGTTTTCTTTCCTTGCTTTGTAGGAATTTCTGCCAATAGTTCCTAGAAATGTTCTATTTTCTCTTCTGCTTTCTAGGTATTTTCTGAGTTTATCATAGGGGTTTGTCTGGTGTTTGCCCCATGTTTTCTAGGAATTTTCCAGGTGCATCCAGAAATCCCCTCTGTGCCTTCTAGGAAGTCTTTCTAGCAGAATTTCTAGGAATTCTCTCTACTTTGAAGGAACATTCCCACATTCCAAGAACCTACTGAGAACTGTCTAAAGATTCTACCCAGACACTCTAGGGATCCTTGCAGTGCCTGCTTTTGAGCAGGAGCAGAACTCAAAGGCTTTAGGTCTGAAGCTGGTTGTTCGGTGGCTCTGCTTTTCCTACCTAGAACTTACCTTGAAAATTGTTCAACCATTTTTTACACCTCCCTTCTTCCACACCACAGCTATGTGTTGTACTTTTTTCTCTCCTTTCCTCCAATTCAGACAAGTAGGTTTTCTTTTTTATCTTTTTTGGGTTTTATCATAGGCCATGTTACTTTCTTTAAAACAGCTGTTATCACTTCCTTGCACAGTTACAGAATATTCATGTTAGACTCTTGCTTAGACTGATTTTTAGAGCAGCAATGTGTATGTCATTGAATCTTAACTTAGAAACTCCAGCAAGATCAGGTAATTTACAATTTTTATTGATAAGAGTCAATTAAATTGATCTCTGAACAAATATTTTAATATAGAGGTAGCACAAAGAATAAATACTGAATCAGCAGCTAATTAGAGTAATTAAGTATAAGTTGTATGTGAGACATCTGTATTACCCTGGCCAGCAACACCTGCACTCAGGTTATTATTTTTTTAGATACTTGTTTTGCTCATTCCACTTGGCTTTGGTTCCTAATAATTGTTTTTTATAGTCAGGTTCAATGCCCTTATTTAAACTATTTTTATGAAATTTCAAATCCCTTCCCTTTGTAGACTGTAAAATTAGGTAAGTGCATTAGCAATTAATCCATTTGTGTTATCATGGGAAACAATCAGCTTTTTGGAGGGGAGCTCAGTGCTTAATTATGTTAGAAAGCCTTTGATGCACTTGTTTTCACTTCCTTTTGTTTTTGTTCCCAAGCCCTCTCAGGACTCAGAGTCTGATGGGCCTTAATTACGCTGACCACATTACCTGGGCTCCCCACCCACATCTCTGCCCATGGGCCCCAAGCTCTATTTAAGCTCAGACCATGGGCTTTGTTTTGGGATGGGTTGAGTCTTTACATCTATTGGGTGTCTGATTTGTTTAGGGACCTGCTCTTATTGGTGCAGTTTTGTCTGCTGGCCTGGGCTTTTGGGCATTGTTCCTAGGCCTGCAGTGCTTGGGCTTCAGCTTCTTTGGGTGTACCTCGCCATCCTTCTTATCAAATTGGATTGCTGGTTTCTGAGTTCTTCCAGAGCTGCTGCTCCTTGCTGTTCTCCAGATCTGTTTTGTAGAGTTGTTGATATGTTGGTAGTATGTAGCAATATGTCCATTAGGACTTTTACATAGATGGCCTTCCATGTTTGGGAACTGTTTCCTTGTAAGGTTTTATGTTTTACTTGCATGCTAGCCAAGTTCTCTAGAAACCACTGTCAGTTGGTGTGGCTTTCTGAAACTATTTGAGTAGTTACCACATTTTGTCATCTCTTGTAACTTATTGTTGTGGAGTCCCGTTTGCCTACTTTTATTCACAGTTTAATTATCTAGTGGAATGTAGAATATTTTATTCCATTTTAAAAATAAGGAAACAATACAATCTAAGAAGTACTTGTGATTAAATGCTATTATTACTATTTTTGGAGATGCCCTGAAACTTGTGTCATTTCCCTAGTGTAGAATCCTTATGAAGCATGTTAATACTTGTCATAGCAGTTCTTTGGTCTTTTATTTATGCTTTTATACAAAGGGTGATGGAGAGTACAAGAAAGCATTAATATGATATTTTTTCACTGGGAAGTAATTTTGTTATGGAAGGGTCATAGTTAGCAGTTGCATCTAGATTATCATTTTGATTAAACTGGATGGGACTATTCTTTACCAGTTAGCCAGTTCTCTTTCTGTGGAAGTGTATATGAGCACCTTCAATTTTCTGAGACATTTGAGGTCTTGGTATTATCTGAGAAATGCTGAGGAAGTTGGCAAAATCTGACTTCACCTTAGCGCCAGTAATTTCATACAGTAATAGCCCATGCAGTGGTAAGTCTTGAATTCTGTGTTTGTTTTTTCTGCTAAAAAAATTGTCTTTAAAGCATCAAATATGCTACAGTATTTATAGAAGTCATCTGTGCTCTTTGAGAGGAGCAAATGACAACGTAGAAAGGGATTAAGACAGCAAAAAGAAGGTCAGTGATTTGTGACTAGGGAACCTTGGAATAGCCTCCATGAGGGTAGTAAAAAGTATGAAGGAAAGACAGTATGAAGGGGAAAGCAGGCGTTTTA
Source organism: Emberiza elegans (assembly GCA_024865655.1). Classification (NCBI taxonomy): domain Eukaryota; kingdom Metazoa; phylum Chordata; class Aves; order Passeriformes; family Fringillidae; genus Emberiza; species Emberiza elegans. The sequence goes on from JALJVW010000398.1 coordinate 10,491,717, forward strand.
GAACTGAAAGCTGCACTTTTTCTGTCTTTACAGGGATGCATTTATTCCTTTTGGGAATGGGAAATAATTCTACAGATATTTTTGAGCTGCTATATATATCAGAATAGCTGTGTGGTTTATCCATATTTGTGCACATCTCTTATACCTTAGCTGGAGAGGTATTTTTGAAACTTTGGAGAGAGAGTCAATCCAATTGTTGGTAGGAGGAATTGTCTGTGAGGAGACAATTTTTAGTCTCTGCCTTTGGGAGGGGTTCTATGCCTTCAGCATTCCTCTTTCCTAAAACAAATATCTTGGAGCATAGTCATGCCCAAATATTGACATGTCTACCCTTGTCATCATCCCTTAATTAGTTTAATGATTCTAAACTTGTATGAGTTTTCACTTCACTGTCTGGGTTTTTGCATTTCTGTATTTAAGATGCCTTGTCTATTAAGGTTTTAAGATATTTAAGGCTACTACTGGAATTAGTTGCTCTTTGTACCTCCCACTCCAATTTTTGATGACTGATCTCACTGGTGTGAGACTCTTACAAGTTGACAAAGGGAATAGGAATGATTTCTATGTTGTTAGAAGAGTTCCGTACCTCAGAAAACTTTACAATGCAAAATATCTCACAGAATGTCATCTTCTCTTGTAATATACTGACTTTTAGTTGGTGGTGGTTAAGTAATGTCACCCTAATGCTGTTATGAACAAAAATGGAAGAAAACCATAGCAAGAATTTTCAGTGACTGATTTCCTTAGCTTCTGACTTTAGAATTTGGAAGATGTTTCTTTTTTTTCTTCTAACAAAAAGAGATTGAAGTCACACAGAATATTGACTAATTCATATTTCTAGATTCCTGGGTGTGATATAAAATTCCTTACAGTGGGCCTGAATGGAAAAGAGTTCAATTATTGCTCATGCTGCTTTATCTTTAAGGTATTTTTCCCCATTTCTTCTCTTTCAAAGTTCCTCATTGCCTGGGTTATATTGCTTAAAATAAATCCCTGTTACCCTAGATATTGTTGCGGAAATTGAATTTCTTAGCTACCAAAGAAATGGAAACAAATATTTAGGTTTGTAAATCAAGATTGTCAGTGGATATAGAAAACGTATTTGAGGCATTGGGAATTACATGAATTCTGTGTGGGTTATTTTTCTGGCGTTCAAGAGGGTGAAGTTGACCCTGGAGAAGGATGTTCTCAAGAACAAATGAGCTACTGCCTGCATGAATAACTTGAAGGCATTGATGATTTTAAGGCTTGGAGTTTGCAAGTACTTTGAATTTATATCAGTGCTCAGGTGGTACCAAGGGCCTCCCCTGTTCTTTTGTAAGAACTGTAGTAATGTGTTACTTTGAAAAATTGCAATGAGGATTTCTTTTTCCTAATAAGGGAATATGCTTTTCCTTCAATTTTTCCTGGTGTAAGAGTTACAAACTCATCCTGTTTATAATGAGATCAACCTAGTGCTGTGATGCAGATGTTGTAATTAGGCTTTGATCTTAACTCAAGTAGCTTTTTTCATTGCAGTAACTAAGCAATGTTCTACTGATGGTGTCAGTTTGGGGACCTTGCCTTGTGCTTTAGGGAGCTGGCTGGATAAAATTGTGCAAAAGATGATTTGATTCAGTTACTTGCATTGTTTTAAAATTTCAACCTAACTATGTATTCAGGTAGGCATACAGTTAGCAGAACTGGAAAAGGGGAAGGCTGGAAGTATTTGCAACAGAAATACCTTATTCTGCAAAGTTTTAAACCTTTTGAAATGTGCAATGAGTAGACCCATTGAAGTATCAAGTCAGAAGCTTAAGAATGCTCTTCCAAAATCATGTTACATGGATCATTGACAGTGAAAACTTGCACTGCTTGTGCAAACAGAAATAGAGACTGATTTTTGAATTTCAGTCTATCAAGTCAACAACATGACCATAGGCATAGTTTGTTACATCACCCAAACTGATGGGGCAGCTTGAGAAGCACCATGAACATCAGTAGCCTGAAGGAAATGTTGTTTTTCCAGAATGTCTTCCCAAAGGAGATTCTTGTCAAGTATAACTTCATTATAATTGAAAATGATGATTAAAATTTGTGAAAGATTAAAGGGAATAATAAATAATAAAGCCACTTATAAAATTGAGTCTTGTTAATGGTAAACAGCTGGTTTTTGTTGTGGTGATTGTAAGTCTGTGAAGCAATATCAGTGAAATAATTAACCTGTTGAGGTTGGTGGAGCTGCATCCAGTCAGAACAAATTGAATTATGACTTCAAATGTCCTTGTTGTATTTGATGATTAGCAGAGTATGAATATTTTCCTTTCTAAAATGCAGTTGGATAAAATTTAGTTCATTTTTCATAATGTGTGTAGTCTGAAAAGCAGGACTATTGAAATTGCCAATGCATCAATTAAACCATCTTTGCTGTCTTCAATAAGTTGGATTCTTTAGTTAGGAAATTGGTCTGCAATTTGAAGAAAGAAACTATACAATATCTCAATTATTCTCTAAGGGAAATTAACGTTTTTTCTCTTTTTGGGAATTCTAAGAAATCAGAACTTCTGAAATAAATTAGAAATTAAACTTAGCTTTCACATGAACCACATTTTAGAGACCAGAGGCATTATCTGATGAAGCAAGATGGTGTAATCACTTATAGCTGAGTACACTGTGAGTAATTGCTGGTGCAGATGTCCAGGAAGTATCCTTAGAGCATGTTAAGTCATGTGAATTGGGACTGGGGAATTAAACTCATGAGACACATGTGGCAGTTCTCTCCCACAGATCTACAAGACTGAAAGAGACTACTGATTAAATACATTTAAAGAGGAGTTCTTTCTGAAGACTAATTCTTTCCCTCTGAAGGTTCTGTGTAGGTCTGCTTCTTGAACAAATGCTTTCATAAAACTCCAGATTCTATTTTGGTATTTCCATCTGTTATGAAATTAAACATCTCAGTAGAAACAATTTTCCTCAAGTCATGCAGTTTGTTTTACCTACAGTGCTTTGATTCTTAACTTTTTTTTCATTTTATCAGCCTTTTTTCAAAGCTGTTAGAGATTGTGCCATTTTTAAGATCTTAATTTTCACTTAAAGCTAGAGATCAGGCTGGATCTCTTCAAAGCTCTAAATTCACTTCATTGAAGCCCAACGGTACATAAGCCATAGTTGTTTAAATTTCTGTAAAGGTGTTCTCTTGCTTTCGTTTATATTTTCTGAAATATTGCCTTTGCCTTTATAAAAAGGTGCAAGCAAGGAAATAGATGTGGTTAAAGTATTTTTCATGTTCTAGTTTTTAAAGTGGATCTGAGGACCTGCTCAGTCATGTGACACCTCTCTCTAGAATGACACTGAATGTGGGAGTGAGAGTAAGTAGCTTGTTGGTACAAAGCTTTTGCAAGACTGCCTCCCCAGATATATGCCCATGTTTTTGTTACACCCAGGTTTGATAAAGTGGGTGGATTAACAGCCTCTCAGCTTCAGATTCCCACTGGATATCTGACAGGGCACTTGGAAAAAATGAAATTATGGTAGTCTGAAATTAGAGGATAATGCACAGTAGAATTGTAAGATAAATCAAATGTCCTAAAAAGAAATAAAAAGGATGAGACAGCTGAAAAGAAAACTTTAAAATTGGAATTTATAGCTGTTGTAGCAGTTAAACTAAATTTATCTTGCAAGAAATTTAGAATGAGTTTAAATGATTCCTAAAGTGTCTTTTTGTGTGGGCAGGGGAACCTGTGCAGTTTATGCTGCACTTTGCAATTCTTTCTGACATATGTGCCTTCTCTGCACCTGCCTTGCAGTGACATCTGCTGGGAAAAGCAAGAAGCCATTATTGTAATTAAAACAGTTTGGAAAGAAAGTTAATCTGAAATAAAATGTAAGGATAATTTTTCCAAGCATGTGTACATTTCCCTATGCAAGAATCTGGTATCATGAAGAGATTTAAGTAATATGGAAAATTCTAATATTCAATTTAAATGAAACTGAAATTAGTTTTAATGGCAATTTTTGTTTCTTATATACAGCCCCACATATATTTGTTGAAATATTAAGGAATAATTATGAAATACCCATAAAACTAATCTTACGACTTAGATCAGTATGGCAATTAAACTATTTTCTCAAAGAAATGCTTCCCCCACCAAATTTGCAGTTGATATAACCCAATTTTTTTTCTAAAATGTTTTGATATTTCTTAATTAACAAATTTTGATCTGTTTTATATCTGTGTAGCTTTAAACAGTGCTTTAAACAACAATCTTTTGTGTTCAGATATAAGTAGGTTTTCAAGCAGGCTGAATAGACTCTGAATCTTTCTGTTATATGGTGGTACTTGTACCAAATTAACACCAAAAATATTTGAGAAGTGGGGAAAAATCTGAGTGATGTAGAGAACTTTTTATGTTTTTTTTTTTTTTTTTAAAGGAGAATTTCAGAAACGAAAAAGTGAAAAATGCCATGTTTGGTAGTCAGGCAGTGTGTTGAGATGGAGACAAGAATTTGAGTGCTCTCTGTCCTCAAGTAACCTGATGAGATGATGGTGGTATTTGAAATAGTGGAAATGGATACTTTAAAGGGAGAAGTGCTGCAGAAGATGATAGTTATGAATGCTATGAGGTAACACCATGAAAATACTTTGAATGTGCCTGCTTTGATCTGCTGCTGTTGGAGCTGTGCAGATATTCCTGTGTGATGAAAGAGATGAGGAGCATGACCATGAATGCTAGCCCAGAGCTGCAGGTCTGGATTGCTCAGCAGCTCAGGGCAGACATGTGTTTGTTGCGTGATTTAGCCCCATTAGAGCTTCACTTGAACTGCCTGAAGGTTACATGTGGCTCAAGAACCACAAATTGGCCATGCCTACGTTATGTGATCATAACGGAGCTTTCTGGACTTTATATAAACAGATAGCTCTGACTTGCTCCAATCTTTAGAAGTGCTTGAAATTTTTAACAACTGAGATAGATTTTCCCCATGTTTTCTTGTGAATGCCTCTGAAAACTAATAAAATACGTAACAAAACCCAGCAAGATGTAAGAAAAATCAGACATTTAAGATATTAGGGAGAATTAAAAGAGTCTTTTGTCCATTCTTCCCTGTTTATAGAGAATTTGTGGTTTCTCATCAGTGTGGGAAAATCTGTTGTACCCATGGTGAGAGACAAAGTGATTGCTCTTGGCAGCAAGACAGGTAGTTAGGAATTGGGGTCTCAAAGGTGTAGTGTAAACAGCACAAATGAGTTTTATTCTTAGACAAAATATGTGAAAGTATCAGGTTTGCTGTGGCAGGATAGAGCCCTGTGCATGAAATGAAAGCCAGAAACAATTCTCTGTGCTGCTACATGCAGGCAGTCTAGATGCACATGAATTTCATGAGAAGCCACCTAGTCTCTGCAGCCAAACTTCTTTTAGAAAGTTTATTGTTCATTTTAGGAATTCAGCTCCCATAGTTACATCAACAGAACTTTACACTAACAGTGCCTACTAAATAAAATTATGTTGGCTTAGAACATTTAATTTGACAGGAAACTCAAACAAGCTCCCTTTGTTACAGCTGCAGTTGCTGTGGGATTAGTTATTAGTGTACTTATCTCACATTATGTAGCTCACCATCATAGAGTTTAATATAATCCAGCATGATTATTTCAGTGCAAAACTTAAATATTGAATTGAATTTATAATGTAGACTTCCCTTAGGACCTTTTAATGTATGTGCTGGGATGCCCTGGATATGTGGAAACAGCAGCATTGTTTCTTGTGCAGGAGGGAGGAAAAATACACACATGGAAATACTGAAGTTGGTTCTCTGCTATCTGTGAAGATGCTATGTTAGTGTTGCTAAGCACCACAAATGATAATCACACCACAGAGCATCCTTCTGAATGCTGTGTCCTGAAAGAAATCCTGCAGCTGGTAAGCTTCCAGGTCAAGGCTTTGTTTAAAGTCACAGTAAAATGTTTCACCTGAGAACTGTACAGTAACATTCTGGTAAGACTCATGTCAAAACCAAGTTTTCTGACACAACACATTTAAAGTATTTGAGGGGAATTTGAGCCATTGGTTTTGAGAGAGATATTTAATTGGAAAAAACTCAATAAATTAGATGAAGCCATTTTCTTTGTATATTTTTTAAAGAAGACAACTGATTTGAAAAGCTGGGTTGTTTTCCATTTTGTTCATATGTAATGGTAATGTAGAGAGACTGATAGTAGTAGATTCCTTTGGGAATAAAAACTTGTTTTAGCAAATGGTTTCTCAAAAAAAAAGTTATTTATGTATGCCAGCTTCAAAAAAGTAATAAAAATGTAATGGTTATTGGATGTTGGGCTGAGAATTATTATTTTTAAATTAAAAAGGTATTGACAACATGCACGTTAAAAATGGAAAAAGCCTGCTGTAGCCAAAGTTCAAAGAGTGCTGGACAAGGTTCTTCAAACTTAGAAGCAGCAGTGTATTTGTTCAAAAATAGGCTTATAGCCTGAATAATTACAGGATTTAGCCCTTTAACCTGTAACTGGGCTGCATGATGAGTGGAAAACTGCTTCTGAGGAATGTCAAGGGTTTTTTAAAATAATAGTAGTAAACTAGTTTGGAAAATGTGGTGTTTGGTATGTTTTTCGTAGCAAACCTGAGTTGTGTTCCAAACACTTGGCTGTAGGTTAATTAAATAAGAGGTGCTTTTGATGATCTAAAAAAAATGCTAAGTAATTTTATAGAATACTTAATGTCCTTAGGTTTACATTCAGAATGAACTCTTTTCATCTCATAGGATGGGATTTTTTGAGTTGAATAGAAGTGCTACATCTTCCTGACCTATTTTTTTGTGCTAGTGCTCACTTATCTTGATAAGTGATAACCAGGTGAACAGCTAAAAATCTGAAGTGTTCATTGGTGACAATATTGCAGCTAATGACTTAATTTTAAACTGTAAGTTTATCTTACAAGTCTAATTACTGTTTATTTGAATTTTATACTGTTGAGTTGTACATTTGAAATTTCAACTGATGTTTTCTCAGTTTGAATTTTGAACAAGTTTAGAAAACAATTGTGCTGAGAACTAATTTTAGGTGATTAAAATCCAAGATGTTTTATTTTATTCTGTTGTCTCTGTGATGCTACCACTCTTGAACAGAGTGCTTAAGGCACCTCTCATTATCATTGTGTACTGATGTGCTGCTGTATTTTTCTGTGTTGTGTATAACCCTACCTTATTCTCTTCCAAAAGATAAAACCATCCAATTTTTTTTCTTATATAAAGCAATGTAGCTGGTAGTGATTGGCTTTCCATGTTTAATTCTCCTTTTATATAAATTTTTAAGGCATTTAATGAATTCTTGAGAGAGCTATCACCAGTCCTTTTTTGGCTGTCCTTGGTTTTTAGTGCCTTAGGTGTGTATTAATGCATCATATTTGTGTGGGTTTTATATATAAAACTTTTTTTCAAATAGAGGAGGTTAACAGAGCATTACAGTCCATGGTATTACATTTGCAGTCATTGAAGCCTTTATTTTTATTCCTTAAGTCAGATATAAAAATAAAACAACATTGACATTTAAGAAGCCCGAGTTTAAACATAAATCAAAATTACTGCTTTTGTCTGGCAGTGATTTATGTGAAACAATGTATCCACAGAGAATTCACAGAAGTCTTAAATGTGTATTAGTGAGTAGAATTTGAAGCTGTTTTTTAGATGGCCCAGTTTCAGAAGCAGACTAAGATTTGGCCTATTAGTCACTTGATAGTAACTGTTGTATGGCCAAAGCAGATGGACTGCTTGATGCACAGCAATTTTCTTGTGTCTCTGATGTCTTGCCCTTAATCTTTCACCACTTGTGCACCACATGCAGAAGACAAAGCATCCATCAATGCATTTAGTCATAACCAGATAAGTGAGATCAAAATTCCTGACTTCATCTCTGCTTTATTTGTAAAAGTTTTGCTTATAAACAGATGTTGGTGGTTCTTGTTCAAATCTTCTCTTAAAACATTTTGCCCAGCATACCGTATTAAAATCATGCTGCTGTTATTGACACATGCAAGTCACACACTGAGCAGTAATAAAAAGCAGTCCAATCAATCTTGAGTTTTGCATGCTGTCATAATTGCAGTTATATTCTTTGCATCATACAAGTGAAATTGGAATAAATAGGATCCTTACTGGGATGAATATTACAGACAGTTTCTATTCCTGTGCTTTTCTTTCTTTCTTTTTGAGTGTTTCTCAAACATCTTGTCTAACGGATTTGACAGAAATAGCAACACATTCACTTTTTCATTAGCAACAGATTCTCTTATTAAATAGTTTGAAAATTGAATAATACAGAGCTTAGATCCACTGTCCTTATATAGCAAATGATGAGGGTAGTTCTCAATCTTCAAAAGCAGTTTTATATGTGAGTGTATTTGAACATCTGTCCACATGCAGTTGTGGTGTAAGTGCATCTGCCCAGTCAAGACAGAATTTTTTCCGTCTAACTCTCCTTTTATTCAGTGCACAAAGATAATGATAGTTTCTCATTTTATTAATTTTAACTGTTCTCATCACTTTGGTATCCATCTCAGTGTTAAGACAGATGTGTGATTATCTGAGACTGGCTCCCTTTCTGGTGCGTGGCTCTTCTCTAGTGAGGAGATGTATCTGTGAAAGCTGAACTGATGCTTGGCTGTTACAATGAGTAGATTTCTTTGTGTCATCCTGGCCTTCTGTGTTTTTCCATGGGGTTTGAACAGCTTTATACATGGGAATGTGTTTTTAGTGCCTTACTGATGAAGGAGTCTCTGGGATTCAGAAAGGTAGAACCGAAAGCAAAATTGCTGATGTCTTACAATATTTTGTGTAATGCTAACAAGGTGAACTGATCATGGACTTACAGAAATAGTACTTCAATTTATATGCACACTAAAGTTCAAAAATACAATTTTTTTCTTTATAGAATGGGAATGGATTTAAGATTATGATTTCTGATGTTCAGTATTATTGGTTTTAGGACCTCTTTAGTTTTTAATCAAAGAATCTTCGACATTTTAATTTTGCAGTGACACAGAAACAGTGCCAGAACAAAATACTCTCTTTTGGAGAACCAAGATCCTTTGTTCAGTTCCCTTGGAAGTAGATTTCACATGAAACTGTCCTTCTGCTGCAGTATGGTATGTTCAATACTGTCTCGTTCAATGATTGCATCAATATCTGTCATAAGACTGAGCTTCTCTGTAATCAGAAAGCAATCAAGTAAATAAGACTGCATCACTGGCAATACCAAAGATTATTCATTCTTTGCAATTAGAGAAGAGCCTGCTGGAGGCCATGCAAATTTTTACAAGGCATCATAATTTAAGAGATGCACAGAAACAGTTTTGTATTTGGAAGAGTGGTTCAGCAGTTTCTGTTCACATGGAGGACTTGATACCTAAAATAATTTTGACTACATGGGATTTATTTCTTGGTTGTCAGTGGTTTGCAACCACTTAAAGATAAAAATTAAAATCACTAGTTTAAAAATTAAACTCGCTAGTCTCACTGCAAGATCTTGTACATATGCTTCACTTGAGAGTCTTTCAGAATCTTCCTCAGATCTTTTTGTTTCCAAAATTTTCTTTGGAGAGTGACCTGAGGTGGTGCCTGGTTCACTTCACCCTAATATGCTCAACATGGGGAAAGAATTCACTCAAGTAACTGGGCAAAGCTTCCTTTGGACTTGCCTAAAAATCCTCATACTGAGGGCATATGTTGAATGAAGGGTTATTCATATTAGTTTCCTCAAATGTGGGGGTTTTAGTTTGGTTGCTTTTGGTTTGGTTTTTTTTGGGGTTTTTGTTTTAAATAATGAATTAAACCACAAAAAAGAATTTAAATACCTTTTAAGACTTTTTTTGGTCATGGCTTTCTCTCAATTAAGAACGCTAAAAATATTAAAGGGTTTGATTATGTTGCAGCTTTTGATTACTTTTTCTAGCATTAAATTTAATTTTTGTTCTTGAAGCGATAGATTCTTTTACAAACACAGCATAACTGAAAATTGCTATCCTTGATCACTTTGTATATAGGTTAAAAGTTTTTCTCCAAAAGGTAAATAATAATGACAGTTCTGAGTATATTCCTGTAATCATCTCCCATTGCTCTTCTGATAGGCTATTCATAATTTTTTTAGAGTTATTTTGACTTAAACCATAAAAATTCCAAACTTATAGCTCACTTTTCTGAAGTATTTTGTTTCACTGTTATTTTGTAATTGCTTTAGATTTTGTCATGTCTCAAACATGACTGGTTGCAGATCTCCAGAGTGCTGGATTCTGGGACTTGGTGTGCCCAGAACAGGTTCTCTCATACTAACACCAGATGCCAACACCTTTCTGACTAGTCCTGTTTCATGCTAAAGGCTCCAAGTTGTTCAGCTGCCCTTAAGTATTCCCATTCTGCAAAAACATTCAATTCCTTTTCTTGAGTTGGTGGGGCTCGATGCCTGATAGCAGCAGTGCTTTTTTTGTCTAGCATTTGCATAGTGAGGCATTTAGCTTGACCAGAGTTTGCTTGGGTTTGCATAGGTCAGTTCATTGCCTTTTTTCTCCTCTGTGGCTGTAGGGAAGACTGTGATTTGGGAAGAGACAGAACCCTTGTCCAAATGTGCTTGGTACACAGGATGGAGTGTAGGGGGCAGATCTCCAGCTGAGGATTTGCTCATTGGAATCTTGATGATATACAGACAGCTTTACTGATACTTTTCGGTTTTCTTTGATCCAAATTCTTAGCTCATGAGACATCAATACTTATTTTTCATTTTCACATCAACTGTTATGTTTTCACTCCAACTCCCTGACAGCTTTAGACTGTCTGGTTATGCTATAGGAGGAATGAAAATAACGGCTTTATCATGGACAGAATATCACTGGTACTGTCTCCTACTGCTTTTCCTGTTTCTTTTGGAATGGAGGACCTATTTCAATGGTTTGTAGGAGGTTGATGGGCCCCAGATATCTTTGGGGAATTAATAATAAAACACAGAAAATATAGCCTGTCTTGGAAACTTAGGAGAAAGCTGTTTTATTATATGAAAGGGATGCCTTCTCTTGTAAATTTGAATCCTCTCTTGCTGTACTAAAGTAGGTTTGCTCAGAGCTATAGGAGGAATTGTATTTGTAACATAAATTAAAATAGACTGATTTAAAGTGCATGTAGCCTTTTTATAATTTTTACCAGAAAAGGAATGAAAGATGTTTCTGTATACTTTTAATTTTCTTCTACATGCTGGAACATTATAATTTTATGAGCATTCATGAAGCTGTATTTTGCTTATTGTTACTTTCTGGTAGAAGTTTGGCTGGAATAAACAGTAGTGTCATTTGGGCTATAAACAGATCAAAGATTTAAGAACTGGTCTGCTACATATATTTAGTAGGTATACAGCTAGTTAAAAGCCATAAAAATATTGGAATGAATTAGATTTTAGGACTTATTTGAGCATATACTGTAAGTTCCGTAGATGAGGAAGTGCTTTTAGTCAGTTTTGAGTCCATTCCATTTAGAAATGGAGCAGAATGACAAAAAAGTGATCCTGGGGCACTAACCATATCCAAAAGACAAGTGCTGAGCTGCCCTGTGTTGCAAAAGGTTATCAATGAGTTTGCAAAACTAACCAAGGGAAAACTGGTGGTTTTACTATGAATAAAAGGCTTTCATACTCAGAGGTCTCACTGTTTAGGTAAATTTCTAAAGGTTATCTGTGGATGTCCAGCATATATAAAATATTTCTTAATGATTTAAAGGAACATGGTCTAAAAAATGCTTACTGAAAACCAACTGCTTTAGAAAGTGTTTCCAGGGGTGGGAGGTGTAAAGAATCTTTTGAAGCTTTGAAAATCATACCATATGAAGAAAGTGAATCTTCAGATACTGTGATGGGAGGTACCTGTATACAGCACTGTGGATAGGCTAAGCAACCTGTGCAGGCCATTCCAGAAATCAAATTTTACTGCTTCTAAATACGGATCAGTACAGAAGCAATTCATTAGAATATCTCTACTCAGCACTGTGTTGTTCTGCCTCTCACAAAAAGGAATGGATGGCTTGTGTTGAGCTATGAATGTCTTATTCAGGAGCCTAATAATTTGCTGTGTGGAAAAACTCAAAATATTTGGTATTTCACATGTAGGAATACTGATTTCTGCTTGCTTAAGCTGCTGTGTATAACTTCTCTCAGTCAATGCGGATGTTTCAGTGATGCAGTGCTTTCCAGCCTGACTCTCCTGTGGAATTTTATGTTAAAAAGGGCAAATAAGATACTATGAAATGTTTTTCATGGTAAACTTCAGACTTGGACTTGCTTTTTGAGTGTGCATGAACATTTGCCCCTTACAGTTGTTAAACTGAACCTGTGCATATAATGGCTTTGTGTTGACTTCTTCCACTGTTAGTGTAAAAGGCCTTGAAGGAAAAAGCTCTTTCACAGGTAGCAAGTCACAGTAAGAAGTTTTAGCATTGTGTTTATGTGCAGAAGAGTCTCGCTTGCTAGTGCATTAATTTTTTTTGTCTTCTTCAAGCTAGAATTTTCAGAAACTACATGCAAGGCTTTGTAAACCACAGTGATGTGTTACTGTTTACAAGTAATTTCTTGTGAAGCCAGGCACTGTTTCACTGCTTAAGAGGTCTCTCCTTTTCCATCTGTAAGAAAATAATTTCAGTATCAAATAGGGATCTGTGACTTGGAGTTATCTGTCTGTTTTACAGGATCTCATGGGTACCTGTTGGCAGGGGGGAGCTGGGGTTTTAATTTAATGTTGTCTGTCAGGTTTCATGGTGAACTATTTCTTCAAAGGAAGGCAGTCCACAATTCAGTGTCTCCATACAGGACTGCAATAGGATTGTGCCTAATTTCTGTATTGAGCACAATTTGGTAGCCAAACACTTGCTTTAATTGTTGATTTCATACTTAATAGATGAATAGTAGATTGTAAAGGCAGTGTCATCTAGATCTGAGTGAGCTAAGATATATAGCATTTGTTTGGAATATAAAACTGAAGACTGGATCTGAGATCCCATTTAGATCACTAGTAAAGATAAAAACTTCCATCTTGAAACTTCTATCTTGACTGGGCTTTGTTCTTCAAATTATCTGAAGAAGTAGTACTGAAGATAATTACATTTCCTACAGCTGTTTCTTTAAAGATTATCCAAATGCATTAGGGCACCTGTAAAACTAAATAAAATTAAGTTAAATATGCTGCAACTAATATACATTTCCCCACTTAAGATAAAGTGCAGAAGACAATAGAAATGGAAAACTAGTGATTCTGGCTCTCGATGAAAATGCTGCTATTGAACTGTTTCCAGAACAACATGTACTTGGATCAGTATTAAAGGGAAGTATTGTGCATGTCTAAGCCAAATGACCTAGTGCATTGATAGTGCAGAGCATATTTCACAGTTCTATAAATACCTAAACTGGTTTTTTTTAGTCTATAAAACAAGTAAATTAGAATTAAAGCTAAAAGTAAAGGAAAACTGTCTGCCTTAAGTATTTTTGTTCTGAAAGTGACTCCAGTAGCTGCCATATTATTGTCAGAGGGAAGCACGCTACTAACTTAATGATTCCAGGAAACAAGATATGTGATGTGCTCCTCTATTTGACATTAAAGAGCCCCTCAAAGCTGCATTGTTACACTCACTGTGCCTTTAGGTAAAGATGTCAATAGGCTTCCACTTTATTTCAGTTCTTAAAGTGATATTTAGCAATGAGCAGGTCTTTCCTCCATTATAAAGAATTCCAATGAGAAGATCATTGCAAATACTGGCAACAGGAAATATTTTTCAAGGAAGTGAAAAAGACTGTTGTCTCATTTCTACTTTCATTTCATTTATCTACATCTTTCACATTGCTTTGCTTGTTTTAATTTCCTTTCTCTGTCAACCACTATTTTTGCTCTGTGCTCATGCATGCAGTGGTTTGTCAAAGACTGTTTTAGTCTGTATGAATCACTGAAGAATCTTGTGGAAGAAGTTAAACACTTATGTCACCAATAAAAGAACATGAAATTTCATACCTTCTTTTAAAGAAGGCTGTTAATAAATGAGCACAGTGTCTGTAGAGGATCTTAAGCACCCATTTGGTACTTTAGCACTAGATTTCTGTACTACTGTAAGTTTAAATAATGATCTGTGATTTAAAACACTAGTAATTGAAAAGGGCTTTCATAGATTACAGAATGAAAAAGGAGGAAAGATGTTTAGATGTTTAAGGGTGACATCCTTAAACATCTATATATGTAATAGTGCTTGTTGCAAAAAAAAGAAACTGATCAAACACTAATATGATCTAGGTAGTTTAAAATCTTGAAAGTGTTACACGGATGTGTAGAAGTGTGTAGAGAACTTGCTATTTTGTGCAGATCTACCACAGACAGGTTAGGAAGACTGCAGGTCTGCTCACAAATGTAGCAGTCAGATTTGTCACAAAATCAGGGTGTCTTGATAAATTGCCATCAATGATGCCAGGTTTTGGATGCATCTTTAGTCTAGGCAAGTATTTGTTTACTGGACAGAATTTTCACCTTATTTTTCTTTGCTTTTCCTTTTGGTTTTCCTTCTGTGTTGGTTTTTTTTTTTAATTGGTCTGAGTAAAGGGATAAATTATTTAAAGTATTAAGAACCCTTTTTTTTGCTTAATGTGAAACTTAACCAGTCTTCTCAAGCAATAATTCTTAAAAACTTGCATTCTAGGGTATTGTGTTTTGTTTTAGTTTGATAGTTTGGCATGAAATATTTACAAAATAATGTCTGCAAAATGCAATAAGCTTTTGGGCAATATTCTCAACTAGGTTCACCCAAAGAAGGGATTGCTTTCAACATTAACACTGGAGGATAATGAAAATGAGGAGTTATTACACTTTTTATTCCTTTCAAATGTCCTCTGCCTTAATCCCCCCATTTGCTTTTCATTAATGATCTAAAGCAACCTTTCCCTGATTCAAAGCTATCTTGAGCTTTAACTCTCTCGCTCTGACAAGAAATAGGAAGCAAACTGTTCAGCTTTTGCTCTTCTAAAAAGTCCCCAAAAAGCAGCATAAGTGCAGTTTGAAATATGACTTACTGCTCTGTCAACACATAGGATTTTGTTATTATAATTTCAAATGTTAAAGCAATATTTTTGTTAATATTTTATCCTTTTTTCTCACTCATATTGTCCTCTAATATTTTGTAGAGAAACAATGCAAACAAGAATTATTTGATTTTTGGTTAACTTTAAACTTTTGGATGTCTCAGAAGTCTAAGCGATAGTCTTATATTTGTTATAGTTCTTCTGGAAACTTTCTGGGATGTTTGACCTTTTACTATAACAATATTTAATACAATTTGTATTTATTACTCAAATTCAGAATGTTTTTATCTCTAAAGAGAACTAATTGCTTAGGTTAGAGTAGTAGTCATCAGTTTTGTCATTGGGCAAACTTACATGTAGTTGTTGGGGGTTGTTTTATTTTTCCCCCACAAAAATGGCTTAGTAATTTCCAGACTCTACAGTACTAATTTAAAGTTATCACTGTTTGTATACTTTATACTGGAGTACAGTTATACCTCACCCTTCCATAGTATAAATGCAAAATTATATCACCTGTCTTCCTCATAAATATTTTATATATCTTGTCTGCAAAAAATATGGTGGAGTTTTTTTCCCTGTAGGGTCAAAACTCTTGGTCAGGAGATTGTGTAACAAACCAGCATGGGAGCCCAGTAATTCTTTCAATCACAATACAAACTCATGCTGGTATGAGTTCATACATTCTATGTACAAATAGGCTGTGAACACATCCTCAGTTAACTCATGGCATATGAAACCCATACCATCCAGCCATGCTGGTAATGCTTTACCTCCTGGACTTAGTTGTAGTTAACAACAAGCTTGTAATACTTGAGTAGAGAATGGCTGTTTTGATATTCAGACTCACAATGCTCTATAATGCAGTACTCTGTGGGACACTGATGTCTTCTAAACTTTTAATAGCTTGAAATTTCACTCTCTGCGGCCAGAAAAGGACATAACAAGACTCCAGTTGTTCAATTTTAACTTGAATATGTTCCTAGTTCTGTTTACAGCCTTTGCACCACTGCTCTGACCATAGAAATTATTTGCTAGGTCCTCCTGCAATCGTTCTCAAGAACAGTCTGCTTGTAACTGTGAAATGCAAAAGGTAGACTTTAGTGATAGTTTTTTTTTGGCTGGTAATTTCCTATGAGTCCCTTTCTAGTATTCCTGTTAAATTTCCTGTTTATTTACACTTTGACTGCACTTAAGTTCCTTTAACTTGTGAAATACATTTTAAAGAGACAAAGATTGAGATCCTAGTACAACAGATTATCATAAGATTCACTCAGAAATGTAATTTTTCTGTCTGTCACCCTCTTAAATACTGCTTCTTAGTCGCAAATGAAAAGTTATCCTGGAATTTCCTAAGAAAAGGGTCAGGAAGTTGCAAGTGTATTTTTTGGCTGGGTAGATAAGGATGCCAGTGAAATAAGTGCTTGACTTATAAACTCATGAATGAGTTCACAAACAAGTTTTGTGGGAAGAATATTAAATTATTAGTCCCCAAATCTTTAAGGTTTGTTTTTAGGATTTACTGATCTAAGTCAATGCTGGCCAGCACAAAGGGTTTTTTTTGTAATGGCATATTTGCAACCTTTTAATAATAATGAAAATATGAGATTGCTATCTTGAATAAATATCACTTGTTGATCTAGAGAAAATAAGTGTAGTTTTTCTGAAATAGCATACAATTGTTAAGCTTCTGCAGATACTTTTAACACTGGAACAAATTTTTTACTGAACTGGAGTTAATTTCTTTAGTGTCTTACTAGAATTTTATAGGCATTACAATTTACCAAGTAAGGGAAATCTAAAAATATCAGAAGCTTCACATACTTGGGTATTATTTCTGTATGAAAGTACAGTATATGCCATTGTGCATTTAAAACAGTCTTGTCTAGCAGTCTGATTTTTTGACTGTTGTTGTGATCTGTTTTATGTAACTTATGGCAAGTTTACATATTTTCATGACTGTTAATACTAAATTCTATACTAGCAAAAGGTTTAGGAGTCCTTTACAAGGAAACATCCAATACCATGTGGTCATTTTGACAATTTATGAAGTGGAAAAGGAGAAAAATAAACAGCACCAAGCCTGAGAGAGTTCAAGAAGTGTTTGAACAATACCCTTGGGCACAAGGTGTGACTCTTGGGGATGGTGCTGTGCAGGGCCAGGAGCTGGAGTTGATGATCCTTGTGGTCCCTTCCAACTGAGCACATTGTGATTCTGTGATCTGCCTAGTGAAATACCCATGGTTTAGTACTTAATTCTCCTGATACCATACATGGCTGGAAGCGTATTTATGGTTTTCTTCATTTCAAGCAGTTTGCAAAATGAAGAACTGACATAAAAAACTTCAGACTCAAATCCTTGTTTTTAAAAAAGAAACCATAGGGAAGGCAACCTCAAGTGGGACTTCAGCAAGATATTACTTGTAAAGCCCACTATCATGTCCTCATCCCTGCCTATTATCACCAGTCATTGGGGAGTTTTGTGCTCTTTTAAGTGACAAGGATGAGTCTGGGTAAGGTATACTTTGTTAATGTCGTGTTCCCTAACCTGCAAAGTTCATAGTTAATTCTTTGCTTTCTTGTGGTGAAAGCACTTAGCTTATGTGCAATGTCTTTTGGGCTATATCTAAAAACCCCAATTTTATAAGTGAACAATTAGGAGTGAAAAAAGGTATGGTAAATTATTTGTGTAACACTTCAAAGGAACAAGGATGAAATCCAGGAATTCTAGCTTACAGTCAGCCCAAGGTAGCTGTGAACAGACTCCATTACATTTATTCTGCTGTACTGTACAGTCGTCTGGAGTTGACACCTCAAATTACTTGTTTTCACATAATGCTGGTGTAAAAAGAACTACTGAATAGCTGAGACTTTTGTATACTAAATAGCATTTACTTAAGGTTCTTTTTTATGGTGGGACAAAATGGAAGTTTTACTGTGACTACTGAAATGAGCCTTGCTGAGAAGTCAGCTGCTCAGTCTTGTCCAGCTCAGCTCAGAAACTTTTACAGCCTTTGGGCTTTATCTTTAAAGTAATTTGCCAGTGTAAATTTAAATAGATGAGAGAAATAGCCAAATATAGCCAGGTTTACTTAATACAGGCAAGTAGGGAAATGATAGTCAAAGCAATATGGTCATGTTGTTAGACTTCCCTTTGTCTCCATAGATGATTTTCTGGTTAAAAAAATTAAGACTCTTCCAAAAAGCTGTTCAGTGCACACAGCCTAAACACCATCTCCAATGTAGTTCTCCAGAGGAATTACATTGGTTGTGAAGAGAAAGCCTGTAACTTGTTTATCTTTAAAATCTGATTTAGCCAGACAATGCAGATGTCTAAAATGGAATGATGTTGGATAGAGCCTGAAACTAAAATCTAAAGCTTTTATATTCAGATTTGAATGTGCTAAGTGTGGTATACATAGAGTTAGAACTTTTAGCAGGATGATCTGATTGGCATTTTTAAATTTAACTCACATTTAACTACACAGTTATATGAATTTACTATTTATTAATCTAAGTGTCAGCTTTAAAACACTGACAGTAGTAATAAAGAAAATAAGTAAGCAGTGATGTGCCTATAACAAAATGCATAGTTCATGAAAGAGGAGTTTTGACTGTGGAAAATGTGAAAAGTGAAAACAATCTGCCAGTGATTTTTAATATAAAAGAATTTCTATCTATCAAAATTAAACACATACTTTGAGGGATGTGTGAAAGCAAATTTGCTTCAGATTGTGTAACAGGAAATTATTGCACATTGAATTGAGCTATGAACTTTAGCAACTGGTTAACTGGTGTTAACCATTACAGTTGACTTTTGACACTTCATATTGCCTTACACTCTTAAAATTTAGGTTATGTGAATTAAGGACAAATGTTTTGTTAATTTGGAACCAGTGACCAAGCTTGAGGTACTTAATTTATGTCACCTCTATATATGTGGGTGGCCAGTGATTTCACACTCAGTTCTCTGTTCCTCCTACAAGCTGTAGGAGCCATCTCTGTCACTGGAAAGAATTGATTCCAGTTGGCTGCTCCAAGTGTTTGCTTTGTCTTGCATCAGAAGATGGCCAAGTTACTGTTTGTGGCATGTCTTTAGAATATCTTGCCATCTGCTGCACAGGACTATAGGTTTGCTGGTTTTCCCAAATTTGAGCGTTAACTAATTAGGACCATGGAAAAAATTAAACAAAAGTTGAGGAGGGAAAAAGTAATGGCACAGCTGAAAAGAATCACTGGCATTCCAATACTCTTTAAATAAACACAAGCTGTTTCATGCACTGTACTTGTTTTGAGCCTTAGTTTTCTGTCTGCAGTATGCAGCATTTATCTAGGGGGAGATATCTATTTTTGCCAAAACGTTTAGAGAAATAAGAAGTGTTCTACTATTTAGGCTCTGAAAATGCAGCCTGACTTTGTAACACAACAGAATTTGGAGCTTGATCACAGGGAGAATACTAGAAATGTGAAGTTTAAAACATTTTCTTTCCTTCTATTTTCTTGAAAATAAGAATATTTCACTCTGAAAAGGTTTTAGGGAAATGCTTGATAGGTAAATATCTCAAAGGACTGGTAGTATAATTTCAGTCTCAATGCTGTCCATTTAAACCCAAGAGCAGCTTGAGCAGCAGGTTTAGTTAGTGTGAGAGCAGCAGGTTTAGTTATTGTGACAGATGAACAGTGATGTTTCTCTAGGGGCTAAACTGTCATCAGGTGAATGTGGAAACTGAGCTCTATAGAATGAGATTTATTCTTTGCTATGTGTAATCTTTATTAAAATTTTCTGTTTATTAGTATTTGTCTGTGCATTTAACTAGAGTTCTTTTTGTGGTGCCTAGGGCTGTCTTCTCTGAGCCAACCAATGCAAGGAGCCTAGGAGGTACTCCCAGGAGTCAAATTTGGCACCTGATGTAAAAATTTAAAACTGAGCCAGGAAGCCCCAAAGTCAGTGGAGTTAAAAAATACACTTGGGCTATTTCTGTGTAATAGCTGTTTTTAAATTGGTATGTGCAATAAAAATGCAATTAGACCTGGGAGATCAAAAAACCTTTAAAAAACCCAATAACAATGGCTAACAAACAGTGGGTTTTGTTTTAAATTCTTGTTGTCTTTTTCATTTAGAAATCCCAGTGATCAGGTAAAGCTTTGTTGTAAAGGGACAGATAGCTCTGTGTTTGAACAGCTTCATCCAGCAACGGGGTACAGCCAACTGCTTTGCTGTAAGTGCTTCTCCTGGGATACTGATTCCACAGCCCCTTAACCAGTCAGCATATTCAACTTGAAATAGAGGTTTAAAATATCATGTGGTTTGAATATTCTTCTTAATGTAAGGATATGCATAAATGCAGGAAGGCTTGTTGAATCAGAACTAGAATGTTGTGCTTTGAAGGTTGGCAAATGCAAATTCTGATTAGAGCTAAATCTACTGAAATAATATGGGTTCTGAAGTTTTATGCTGATATTTAAAGCACTTAGAATATCTATATTGTGCAAGTAATCCATAGCTCAGAATTCCTAGCTTGAATTCTGTGAAAGTCTATGGACATAAATACAAATAATCCAGTTTCATGTGATTTTACAATGAGTATGCTCTCTGTTTTCAGGGGTCTACCCTAATGTGAACTTAAATAAGAATTTTACCCAGTTTTCCTGTCTTGCTTTAAGAATTCATGTTCTCTCTGTGTCCATGCCTAATACAAACCATTCCATGATTTTTGAAATATGTCTGACATAACAAAACCATCATAACATATATTCAATATGGGTTACAAACATAACTATTGTTTTCCTCTCTGTAATAGAGCTTTCTTGGCTTTCTTCTAATCTTTTCCAGAAGGCCAACATGTTTTATATGAAAACAATGTTGGAATCATAAGCATCTGATTTTTTTTAACATTGCCTTAGATGATAAAACCTTGACTTTTCATTCCTCCTCTGCAAGGTTAAGTTTGTGTGTGTGGCCAGGGTAGAGCTGCTGTCTGGGTAAGGGAACAAGCCATTGGTGTGGCTGAAACCCCAGTGTGCAGTGCAGCACTCACACACTGAATTGGGTGATGATGCTGGCAAGTTGTGTTCCTTCAACCTCTTTCTGTCAGGTTGCACCTCTGACTTCATAGTCAGTGTCTCTCCATTTCTCTCTTCTCCTCTCCCTTCCTTCTGCTTGTCCCCCTCACACTTCTGCACATCTTTTCTCCAAATAAGTAGAATTTTTCCTTAATGCTTCATTCATAGAGTTACAAAACTTTCTTTGTAGTTCATTAATTTTTGATTTTTAATGTTTTTGGTATTCTTTTCATTGTAAATCCTTTACCAGAATTTATGGAAAAAATGAAGATACTTCATTGTTAGTGGTAAAGCATACAAGAGCCTTTCTGTTGATGTGTGTTTAAGATGAAAAACATTTCTGCAAAAACATTTTTTCCCTTTTAGCAATGAAACTCCTCATGATCTTTGCACTTCCAAGCCTTTTACTCACTTAAAGCACCACAAGCAAAGATTTCTAGACACTGTAATAGTCAGTTTTGTCATGCCTAACAGTCCAGCAGCCATTCTACGGCTCACCCGTGCATGCACAAAGAACCTCTGCACTTCTGAAGTTGTTATATTGATTATAGATTCCTGAGGGCCAGAGCTGTAGGGCTTGGGAATACTCAGCACACTTTCCAGAACTTGTAACCCTCCAACACAACCAATCCCTTAGTGACAAACAATTTACAAAGGCTTTGAACTGAACTAAGGATTATGGGGTTTGTAGTTAATACACTATAAATCTACAAATAGAAAATATGTTCTTGCAAGAGGTACTTTTTCACTTCTGCTTGTAATATACACATGGTATCAACAAAATTGTTGTATCAAAATACATAGTTTAGACTGTAAAAATCAGTTTTGCTGAATCCATTTCACTGTTTCATAACTTATTTGAAATTGTTGCATGAACAGATAAAAAATGCAGGAGGAAAACCTAGCACGGGTACTAATCATGAAGATTTAGGAATTTGAGAGAACATATGTTCAGAATTAGATAAGAACAATATAAAATTATTCTTTTTCTTTTGAAAGTACATTCCACTGTTAGAGTTACCACAAAGATTGATTCTACATGCTAAAAATCCATCTCAAACATGTTATTAGTGAATGACACATCTTGGTGAAATTGCATCGTCCTAGGGTGTGAGATTACCGGTGTTATCAGCTCTCGTATTCAGTACTGGAAATACGTGAACATTCTTTAATCTGGTTTCCTCCTTTCTACAAATAGAAAATATGTTCTTGCAAGAGGTACTTTTTTCAGGCTTGTAATATACACATGGTATCAACAAAATTGTTGTATCAAAATACATAGTTTAGACTGTAAAAATCAGGCCTGAATCCATTTCACTGTTTCATAACTTATTTGAAATTGTTGCATGAACAGATAAAAAATGCAGGAGGAAAACCTAGCACGGGTACTAATCATGAAGATTTAGGAATTTGAGAGAACATATGTTCAGAATTAGATAAGAACAATATAAAATTATTCTTTTTCTTTTGAAAGTACATTCCACTGTTAGAGTTACCACAAAGATTGATTCTACATGCTAAAAATCCATCTCAAACATGTTATTAGTGAATGACACATCTTGGTGAAATTGCATCGTCCTAGGGTGTGAGATTACTGAAGTAACTAGTACTACGGTGTTATCAGCTCTCGTATTCAGTACTGGAAATACGTGAACATTCTTTAATCTGGTTTCCTCCTTTGGTGCCCGTTGTGGCTCGAGGCGTGTCCGACTCGTCCTTGTCGCACGCAGGGCTGGCCCTGGCCCCGCGGCCGCCCGGGCCGTGCCTGGGACTGGGAGCGGCGCCCCGCGCCCTGCAGTGGCCAGCTCGGCCCGCAGGGGGCGCGCGGGAGCGGCAGCGCCGGCCTGGGGCGCCCGCGCTGCGCTGCGGAGCCCCGAGCGCTGCAGGGCCCGCACCGCGGAGCGGGAGCGCGCAGCCTGCTCCTGTGGGGACTCCCGGCACCGCGGAGCGGGAGCGCGCAGCCTGCTCCTCTGGGCACTCCCGGCACCGCGGAGCGGGTGCGCGCAGCCTGCTCCTGTGGGGACTCCCGGCACCGCGGAGCGGGAGCGCGCAGCCTGCTCCTCTGGGGCCTCCCGGCACCGCGGAGCGGGAGCGCGCAGCCTGCTCCTGTGGGGACTCCCGGCACCGCGGAGCGGGAGCGCGCAGCCTGCTCCTCTGGGGCCTCCCGGCACCGCGGAGCGGGAGCGCGCAGCCTGCTCCTCTGGGGGAACGGGAGCGCGCAGCCTGCTCCTCTGGGGACTCCCGGCAACGCGGAGCGGGAGCGCGCAGCCTTGCTGCCATTGCTTGCTTTTGTGCAAGCTTATTCTTTGCATTGTTGCCTGAACAGCCTTCTGAAACATGTATAAATTTTTGGAAGAAAGCATCAAGAAATCATCTGTGAAGATCTCATCTGCCATGTGTTGTGGACATTTTATAAGTTGGATAGGCTGAGACTAGTTTCCTTTAAATCTATATTAACATTCAAGAAAGTAAACTGAAATAATTTCTAGAATAAAATCAGCTAAAATCAAATAAATGGCACTGGTAACACCTGTTAATTATTTCAGTACTACAGTTACTAAGGGTGCAAAAGTGGGGTAAAAAGATACTGGTTTAATTTGGTGATCTCACTTGGGAGACACAGAGCACACTCAGATGTACCCTGCAGCTGTAATCTATTGCCTACGGAGTAGTTTGGCAAAGGTGCCATGCCAAAACACTTGTAAGCTACTGTCACACCATAGGAATTATGACATTTAGAAAGCACTTATTTAAAATCCCTCTTTATGTGTGTCCTGTCTGTAATAGTGTTCCATCCAAGAAGGGCTTCTAAGTTACACTTCAATTTGGTGTAGTGCCAGTATGACTTGTTGGGAGGTTTAATAACTTAGCAGTGTTTCTTGGTGTTGAGAGAGAAAACTTCCTGGGCAAAAATGAGTGCAATAGGCTCAGAAGGTTATCAAATAAGCTTATGTAACACAGTGCTTCTTTTACAGTCCTTATTTCTACTTCTAATTTTCTCCTTTCCTATTCTTTCCTACTTAGAGAGCATTACAGGGTATTCATACAACAAACACGCCAACAATGCAATTAACATTTAGTTTTAATAAATTTCTTCTGAACAGCTTTATCTCAGACATAAAGTTAAACTTGCACAAAACATTTAGAAAGCAATTCCAAAGACATTCCAGGCAAAAAAAAAAATTGTAATACTAAAATTTAAAAAAAGGAAAAAAAGTTAAAGGCAAGAAGAATCTGCGGACAGACTTTCTGATGACACCTAATAGTTATTGTGGCCATGATCCATCCTTACCTTTTTCTTTTGCTTCCTTTCAAGAAAAAAATAAATACCCATTTTGACAAAATTAAGGACTTTAATTCTCAATCACTTTGTGGAAAAAGTGCAAAAGTGAAACCAGGACTCATTTTGTTACAGTTCTGTTGTTGTTGTTTAATTAATCCCTTAGCAGATAATGGTTATGTCTGGTAAGTAAGTTTATCCTGCTTTGTACTTCCATTCCCACTGCCATTGTGTGTGTTCTGTTTCAGGAAAGACAGGTTGTTGGTGGTTTTTTTTTTTTTTCCTCAGAACTGCTTCAATCTTAAATTAAATTTTTAATGGAAAGAAACAAAATAGTATTCTGTACAGCTTTTAAAAATAAATTTTATTGAAGAGGGTCTTGTAGTCAAAATGTTTCACACAATCCTTCCATTCCTATTAAAATGTGCCATTGCTGCTATTCAGTGCTTGTGTGGGAGTAGCCACACAGGACCAAGGCCACTTAACTGGAGTTTAAGTAAGCACATAGAACATTTTTCCTCATTTTTCTTAAGAACAGATCTTGTGCTTAAAATCATTACTATGTCAGATTAATGTCACTGTTACCTCCTTAGTGGATTTTCTAAACACCAGCATTTTATGAGAGTGCCAAAGCAATTTGATTTGATTAGAAAATTTGGTTCCTCTTGTAAGATCAAGTCTGTGTTCCTTTTACATTAGTACTTTTAAACAAAAAATCTAAATTTTAAATTAAAAAAAAAATTCATAGGGCTCTGGGCTTCATTCATGAGGCTGTAGCTGCATTAGAAGATACAGATAAGTTTTACTCATGGCCTGTTCCGGCTCTTGACTCTGCAATGCATGCTTTCCTCATTTCTGAGTGTTTTTCTTCATGTTTCACTGCCATATCCTGTGATTTGCAGCATTTCAGAACTTCTGATCTTCCTATTTTTTCCTTTCAGAAAATTTGCTCTTGATATTTCAATGTAATCCTTTTTAGGATCAATTCAGTCATGTGATATCTATGCAGGGCTACAGAACTTGTGTTCCTGGCCACGCTCTCTGTGTTTAGCCACAGCATTAGATACAAATCCTGCAGAGGATTGCTGGAGGTTATGTAATGATAACTTCAGAAGTTCAAACAGGACATTCTTCCAAATACTGAGTCAGAGAAACACATTCCTGTACGGAATGCCTATTGAGTTGATAGTTCAATTTAGTAAGTCTTTGTTTACTCTTTAATCCTCAGTGTCAGCTGGAAAACGGAATGTTTTTCTCTAGCAGCCAAGTTAAGGGAGTTGTTTTCTTTTTAGCATTTAGTAGGTAAAAGTGAAATCAGTTTTGCAAGAAAATGTGTTTTGTAATATTGTTTGTGTTGAGATAATATATGCTATATATGTGTCTATGTACACACAAGAGGACAATTTATAATAGGATTTGTTGAATAGGATTCCATTGCTTAAAATTTGATTTTTTAACAAAGAAAGATACCCTACATATTAAATTCCAGGAGTGATCAACATCATGTTGTTTTATAATAGTTACAAAACCGACTGATTTACCAAAAGTTTTCAGGCTCTTGGTATTGAGGCTGATTTGGAGAAGTCTTTGAACTTGACTGTCTGTCTAAGAGTGTGCCTGGCTGTTGAGTCAATCCTTTAAAAAATGCGTGTCTCACAGCTGATTAGGAAACAGGAAAGAAGTTACTTTGGCAAAAGGAGATAGAGCTAATGACATCAGCATGATCAAAAGTAAGGGCAAATTTAGAATTTAAAATGTCAATACAAATTGTGATTTACTAATGAATTTGTATTTATAGCAGGCCCATTGCATTTTAATTTAAAGAATTGCTCTTCCTTTTATGGAAAAAAATAAGACCTACTCAGATTGACCTTTACATTTGGCACTTGAAAGGAGCTTTGACAAAGAAATTAATTAGTTTGTGTGGGGTGAACTTAAACTGAGTCAAACCAATGTCTAATCCAAGGTCCTATCTTTGGCAGTGACCAAGAGCAGGTGCTTAGGAAAGAGCAAAGGATGAGGGCAGCCATTCCAAATTCCTTGTGCAACTTCCTCCAGTCTCTGTGTCTCAGAAAGATGTGTGTTTTCTTTGTTTACTAGCTCTTGAGGGGGTGGTTTTTTTCCTTGATGGTGTTTTGTTTTTGTTATAATTTTGGCCACATTTTAAAAACATGGTCAATTATACCTCCCACAAAATCTTCTAAGCGGCTATTATTTTCCTAAAAGGTATGGCTACTCTTACAAGTGTTTGTATTAAACATAAATAATGGACTGTAACTGAATGACTTGAACATGCTGCTGTGTT
The DNA here is from genome assembly GCA_024865655.1 of Emberiza elegans. Lineage (NCBI taxonomy): Eukaryota > Metazoa > Chordata > Aves > Passeriformes > Fringillidae > Emberiza > Emberiza elegans. The sequence continues at coordinate 10,518,438 of JALJVW010000398.1, forward strand.
TCTCACCTGGAGGGGTTGACAGCTGTTACTGTTGCCCATTTTATTTACCACCCATTGTTTTAGTGTAGGACACAGCCCATGTAGCAACATGGAGAGTATGAGCAGAGTTCTTGCCTGCTATCCTGGACATCCTTTTCATTCAAGGTATTTATTGAATACTGCATTGAGTCCTTCCAACTGCCATCCTAAAAGCTTTGCTTTTCTTGTTCTTTAAGGAGATTTTTTTTTTCAGTCAAAAATGGTGCATCTTTTGCTATTAGCTGGAGCTTCTTTCATGGCTTTATTTTACTTGTGCCTGTGTCTTAGGAATAAAAAAGTAATCCAAGCTTGTTTCACAAAGATGTAGTTATTTTACCCACTGTGAGTTGAATATTCAAATGCTGGACCTATGGAACTTCTACTGTTCAGGGCCAACATGAGCCTCAGAATGTAGTGCAAGATATCTGTATTAGGACTCACTTAATTGCATGCAAGCAGCTCAGAATTAATGCTTCAAGAAAGCAGAGGACTATTGTATTAGTCATTATGTTTCGATAGCCTGTAAAATTTCCCAGCTGACTGATGTTCATACTAAGAACACAGTGTGGTGGGATTAGAATATCAGACACAATTAAGCGTAGAAATGATTTACACTCAGTTAATATTTGTAACTGTTAGTTATTTTACTGTCAGATCCTTTTTATAGAACAATAGCTACATGAGACTATACAGTAAAAGGTAACTTTCTAATTAATTGATGGGTATTCTTAAAATGATATAAGGTGACTTCATGATGAAAAATGGCCTGAGTTGTTTGCTTACATTATTTCATCTTGCTCCTACTAGCTTTGCCTATAAACTTGTCAGAGCCTTAAATTCCAGCAGCATATGGTTAAAGCAAGAGAAATAGCATAATAGGCCTCAACAAAATATTCAAGGAATGGATTGTTCTGTAACAGTTGTATTTTATGGCCACCTAGGTCTGGAAAGGGTTATAATTAGTATGAAGTTAGGTTGCATTTTCTTATCTGTTTTGGTGCGAAGAAGAAACAATGCAAAGGGGATTTAAACAGGATTTGTAGGGAAAGGAAGAGACACTGGCTTAGATAAAAAGTTATCATAGCAATAAATTATTTTGCATAGGTTGCTTCTTAACCATCCCTTGTGGGATGAGAGGGACTGTACAAACTGACTCACGTGTTGATTGGAACTTTGATGAGCACTTCTGGCACTTTTTCCAAATTTCCTGAAATCTAAGATAATGCTTTCCATTGACAGCAATTATATCTATTGTCTGAAACTGTCTATGCAGTAGCTTAATACCCTGACATCTGGTTTTCAGCTGTTCAGTAGAAGTAAGTTGCCTCTCTTGGCTTGCAGGTGTACACATAGGAGTTGGCTTCAGTGGCTAGGAAGGAATGGAAGCAGCCTTAGCCAATGACTGACAGCCCAAATACCTCCAGAGGCTCTTGGAGATTCCTGGCAGGCATTCCTGTTTGAAAATATGTAAGTTCTTAAGTTTTCTTCCACAAAAATTTGCTTTTGCACTGCTGTGTTTCTGCTCTGTCATCTGTGACTTCTCTACTCGTTTGTTTCTGGTTTTTAGGTCTATAAGTGAGCAAAACAGTGACTTGTACTCTTTAGATACCTAGACATTACTGGAAGTCTGAAGAATGAGTTAGGCAATCTAAATATTTGAGTACAAGTGTTTTGGAAGTTAAATAAAATAGTTATTGTTGCTTCTTCTGTTTTGAAAACATAAATGTATCTGACTGCAGTTACTACATTTAATGATCTCTTTCATTTTCCCAGTTTGTTGAGACATACTGTTTTCATGTGTTATACACTTCTGCCTCATACTTAGAAAGAAAAGAGAACCATATGTTGTGCTTTAATGCTAAATCCCAGGGATTGTCTGTGTGGTTGCAAGGGGTGTGTAGATAAGCCATGACAAAATTACTGCCCCTATCTAAACTACATCTACCATAGAAGATATCTAGTAAGTAATTCTGTAATTCTACTAAAGAGCTGTCTTAATACCTCATGCTTTTTTAGAGTCAACCTAGGTTTCTTGCTTTTTTTATGCTTGCTCTATAAGCATTTTTATTCAGGAAACATTAAGGACTTTTGAATCCATGAAAACCTGTGACTTTTGTTTGAGTGAATATTTGAGGCCAGCAGATATGTTGCTACATCAGCTTTGGGCACTTGGGGGATTAGTTTTACATCTTTGATTCAGACTGTTTCACATCACACAGCTAGCCTGGGCTAGGGCTCTTTGCAGAGACTTAGAGATAATTGCTGTGGACAAGATTCTGCAATATCATCTGGAGTGAGAGAGAGCCCCCATAACTGCTTACATGGGGTCACTGCATGCAGTGACCATTCTGTAAGCTCTGCTGCTGGCTGATGATTGTAGCTGCACACTGTTCTGAAGGTCTGGGCGAGAGAAGAAACTGCTGCTCATGCTCGTGTTCAGATCTTCTTGCACTTAATTCAGTTATGGACATTTTTTCTTAAGGTTTTTTGATGACAGTAGAACTTTATTGCCCTGTTTTCTCCTGTTCTGTGATAAATGGATACCGTACAGACATTACTGGAGACATTTTTGGCCTGTATGAAATGTAGGGGGTGAAAAGCATCTTATCTGCCAGTGTTAAACACAATCGACTGTAAAGAAGACATAGTTAATGATTTTTTTCTCTTTGTTCATATTTAAAGAGATTGACTGGTAAAATCCAGCTGAGTAAGATCTGCTTATGCTTTTTCTTATCAAGAGTATTATGGGAAACATAACATCTGGAAGGAATATGTATGTCAGTAAGTCACATTTATCCTCAGGGTTGTTGAGGACCGTGCAGAACACTGCTAGTGTATTGATAATTTACTTAAGGGAACAATAGAGATACTGAGTTGTTCCAGTAGTGACAGAAATCTGAAACACTGAATTCGACAGGAAAAAACCCATTTTTTCAGCTGTTTATTTTGTAAAGTATCTTCACGTGAAAGAAATAAAGTCAGATAGGTCACTTGGCCCTTTCTGTAGATTAAAATTGTCATCAAAATTAATGTGACTATATAAGGAAAAAATTCAAGTGTTTGGTAAAGTTTTTCTGAAATTATACATTTGGTTATTAATTGGCTACTTGCACTTTTAAAATAATTCCATAACAAATTCCTTTTGTGGTATAAAGCAGCTGCTCAGGATTAATGTCACGTCAACGTCTCAGGCTGCAGGAAGAGGATGGATGAGTAAAGCTAAAACCTCAAATGTCAGTAAGCTCTTTATTTTTACAACAGAAGACTTTTGCAAGTGATCAAAACAGCTGTCAGCTTAGGTGAAGAAGAAAACCAATGACTTGAACACTATTGCTTTACCAGTGGCTTCTTTTTTTAAAAAGTTTTTTATATATATTGAAAAGTGTCGTTTCTTAATGGCACATTAACATTAACTGACTAGGAACTGATTGCAATAGCAAGGACTGATTATTGTCTACTTTACATGCTGAGCACTTTCTGACATCTAATCTGGCTCATTGACACTGTTTTCTTACTCTGTGTTGCCATATACAAGAGACATGCAAGCAGTCCACCTGATAGCAAAGTAACATGCCTAATGTATCTATAGTGGGGTTTTATTACTGCCAGTTCATGGAATATTCAGGACTATCCATTGGAAGTTCTTCTGAAGGCTAGTCATGATGTGAAAGAATGGAAGGGGAAAAAGTCAGTTCCTGTCTTTGGGAAGGGAGAGCAATCAGATACAGTGTTACAGATAAGTGAATTTTAGCTCAGTTCCCATAAAAAGAAATATTTGTGAAAAAAAAAAAAAACCCAAACAAAACCCAAACCCAAGTGATTAACAGTCAGAACAAATTTTTCTTGAGGAAATTATACCAATCTTGTATAACTTCTGACTGCTATGGCATTAGCCCTTCTCCTCTGTGACTAGAGGAGAAGCAGTGGGACATACATCTCAGCTCTGAGGTTCATTTAAGCAGGCTAGTAAACCTTAGTCTTGATGCATCTTCTGTCAGGAGGGTACGAGTGGGTTTTGTAGGAGTGTTTGGAGGTAGGCGTCACTGCTTCTTTAACTGGAAAGTTAAGTACTGAGTGAGGGTTGGCAGGAGTCAGTTCTTGGTTAGGTGCTGCTTAATTATTTTCATGAGTGATCTGAATGATGAAATAAAGACTCAATCACTGAATTTGCATTTGAGATGAAGCTGAAGAGCACAGAGGTTTTTTTCTAGGATAAGATTTAAATTGAAAGTTATCTATGTAAGTTTTGAGGCAAAGTCTGGGGCAAATAAACCCAAGATTAGGAGTCTCCGCAGAGATACTACAGCACCTATTTACCAACACTTTTCAATTGCACAATTTAGTCCTTGGTGAAAGCTTTTTTCTGCATTACTTGTTTATCACTGTGATATTGCAATAATCATCCCTGCACTGTGAACTAAATTAATTGGTATTTCTCAACCACAAATGCAATCCAAGCAATTGTTTTTGTAATTAAACTCAGTTTCCAGTTTACTTTACTTTGCTTACATTATCTGGTTAGGCAATCATTGTCTGGAACATAATAAAATAATCTAAATTACTGTTCTTGTAAGAATAAGCCAAACAATAATTAATAAGCCATTGCTTCCTTAGAGACCTTCTTTGAAGATTTCAATGAAAAATTAGAGAAAACAAAGAGAAATCAATAGAATGTGGGAATTGTGTTGCCATAAAGGCATATTTGATCACTTCTTTTCATTTGAAGTGCTTAGGAAATATTAAAGAATTAAATAAAATGAAAAAACTAAAAGATTTCCTATGGCAGGGAAGCCTTTGAGACAAAAGTGTAATGAATCACATGAGGAATATCGTTCAAGTGCAATTCCTGTTTTTAGAACTGAATGAGTTAGACCTCTACAACACTGTGGTGTTAAGTTGCTTTTGTGCACGTGTATGTGTGTCACTTTTTTATTCAGACTATTATAGGCATAGTTAAAGTAGATTAGCAGCATTCTGCACTGTTATCCATAGCAGACTTGTGAAAGAGTAAATACCCAAACAGGAGCCTGCAGCCAGGCTTGCTGCCACTGACAGATATCCACTACTGGCTGGTTTGGAGACAGTCACTAGAAAGCCAATTGTGTCAGTACCTGTAAGTCTAAACACTTTTTGTAAGTCTATCACATTAATTTCTGCTCTTAAATGAGGCCTTTAAATCCCTTGCTTTGCAAACAGTGACACCCCTGCAGACAAATTAAAAAAACCCCCAAAACCCAACAAACAGCAAGAGATGCTAACCCTTCGCTAAAGCAGACTGCAAAAGCATTTCATTCTAGTAATGCTTCCCTGTTTAGAGTAGACTTCATCCATTGTTGTGATTGAAAAGATGGTGCCTTTACTTGCTGTATACTCCACCTGAATGGAAACAAGTTAAAAATGTTCTGTGCCTCATCATATTCCTCAAATACATTTGCCTTTCCCCTGAGAGCAATGGCACACCCCTGAAGATTATTTTGATAAATTGTTGAATGCCACTGTTCAGCTAGAAAGGAAATATGTTTTAAAAATGCCTTGCCCCCACCTTCCCTCACAAGTCTTTATGTGCTTTGCTGTTTTTTGATATTAATTCCTCAATGAAGGGCTATCTTCTTTTCCTGCATTCCTGGAATACTGTTAGTGTGTTCTGTGGAATATACTATGGATGAATAGCACAAGTGTTGTGTTAACTGAATAGCTGCTAACACTGAATAGCTGCTATTTTTAAAAAGGTCTAATGTCTTATTGCAAAATATATTGCTTTATCCAGGAAACTTTGACCTGGAGTGGGCTATGTGTGTATTTTATAAATATTCTTTGTCCCAAACAAAGCTGTTGGAGTTCCTTCAGAATATAAGAAGACATAAGGATGTAGTTTAAATTGCTGCCAACTATATTGAGTCTGAGAAGAGCTGTGGAAAATCTTAATTTTCTGGAGATGGTTAGACTTGGATGCACCAAATACTAGTTGCAAGGGGATTTTAAACATTGGAGTGTCCAACAGATACTGTGTCAGAAAGGAAGCACTATAAATTATTAGGTTGAATGCACAGTCCATGATCTGTGTGGAATGAAACAATAAAACTAGTGCTGTTATTACTAGGAGAATGAATGTAGATGTAGAAATCAAAATCTCCTAAAACCAAATGTTCGAGTTCAGCAATATGGTGAATTATATGGGATGCATACTGCATGTGAGGCAGCTAAAGAAGATTTTAAACCAAAAGAATTGTACAAATGATTTTCAGTAATTTACAGTTATCTGTCCTTTCTTAATGGACAATACAATAGCACTTGTATTCAGAAAATACATGTAATTAATGAGTTTACGACCTGCAGGAAGGAGCATGATTGTAACTAACCTTATACGTGTACACTAAAGTGTTTACTGGCTCACTTTCTTAATAACTTTTAAATTTGTTTTAAGACATAAAGCATGATTATTCAAAATTATTTACATAACTAGAATGTTCCAAGACCATAAAATTCAGAAGTATTCCTGTGGTTTTGCTTGTGGCACCCAAAAGAATGTAATCAATTAACCTATTTCACGTCCTAGTTAAAACCATAGAGTGAAGAAATGTATCTGAATTCTTCAAATGCTGTAGCAAAGTTTCCTGTAATTATTCTTTCTGCTCTACAAATGGAGGACTTAAATTTACCCTATGCTGATGTTAATTATCTTAGGCAGGCATTCAAAATTTAAGTGTTATTTTTTATCAGCTCATTAACTTGATGTAGTGGCTGTAGTCTGTTGTATTGTACCTAATAATACCCAGTGGAACTTGGACCATCTGGTAGATCTGCTCAAAGGAGGGTCAGGCCTAAAATAGGTAAGTTTGCAAGTGAAAGGTTCTCATGGGAGCTCATGAAGCTCCAGATTTAGACAATGCTGTGTTTCATTAGCAAAAACTTGAAATAATCTCTAGCTTTGTAATGGAAACAAAGAGAATATAAGAGAAAGCAGTAACATTCAGCTTCAGAATTCTGGCTTGATTACAGCCTGTCTTTGGGCTTAGAATGAATTGTTTTGGTTTTAAGTTGTTGATTCATGGTTCTGAAGAATCTTTTTTTCTTTTTTTTTTTTTTTTTTTTTTTTTTTTTTTTTTTTCTTTTTTTTCTTTTTTTTTCTTTTTTTTTTCTTTTTTTTTCTTTTGAGGATAACTACATTAGAGCTTAGAAATGAGCTTAGAAATGTACACAGGTTTAGGCTGTGAATAAAAGTGCTACAATGACAAGTTTTCTTGAGGGGAGAAGTATGAGTCTGAAAATATGTTTCACAGGCTTTGTCTCAAGCTAAAGTCTGCCATTTTTAAAAAAAATTCTTATGGAGATTTGGATCCTGTTGATTCTAGGCCTGCCAGAACTTTTACTGCTTTTGCATATATAGAGATAATAAAAAAACCTACATTTTCTTTCCCCCAAGATGGCTATGGAAAGGATTGTATTAACAGCAATAGTAGGTTTAAGGGGTTTTTTTATCAATGTGGTCTATTCTGCACAAATTTCTAGAATAGCATTTCACTTTTGGACTATATAGTGTTTGTGACTTGCATGGTATTGAAGCAGTGATAGGTTGTGCAAGAGATCTGAGGATTAAGCCTTTTTAAATTTGGTATATAAATGAAAATACCGTTTCCAATATAAAACTGGAATCTAAATTCAAAGACCAGATGCTGGTCTGTAATGCTCTCATAACATCAAAGAATGGAAGCTGATAGAGATGACGTATAGAAGTGACTACAGATTGAAGGCTAGTGCTGAAAACCAATTCTTCCTCTATTGTGCAACCAGTGTGCAAAATATTGGAACGTTCTTTGGGATTAATAAATGAAATGAGAACAGTGCCTTTCTGTCTGACCTTAGAAGATACTAGAATACAAAAATTACTGTGAGTTAAATCTTTTGTTTCTTAGACTTGTATAATTCCATTAACCCTATGGGGTAGAACAAGATATAGGTTAAGCACTTCCAGAATCTTTTTGCTTCTCCTTTGGGTTACTTAGAACTCACATCAGAGGAATTCTGTGTTTATTTCTTTCCTTCCTACAGCAAATGGGCAGGGATTAGAGGGAGATTTTGCTTTATTTTCCCTGCTACCCAATAACCAAGCAGCTGAGATACTGCAAGTACATTGTAATTGCTGATAGTGAGGCATTACTGCCTCTCTCCCCAAAGACAGGAGAGAGCTATTAATTGTGTGTCTGAACCACTTTTTCTTTCTTTAATGATGTTCATTATGTATCTTCTCAGAATTGTAAAAAAAACCTTTCCCGTTATCTGTGGTACTTCACAAAGAAGTACTTTAAAAAAAGATTTTCTTCTAGTTTTTGCTGCCTCAATGACCTGAAAATATCATGTGCACACATGCAGGATAGAACTGAGTTGTTTTTTTTCCCAGTGAACTCATTATGACACTTTTCTTTGTAGAATTAGAAATACTGGCAGTTATTTTTTCAGTCAATTAAAGTTCTTATAGTTGTTCCCAGCTTTGCTCTAATGCTCTGTGTATATTTTTTAAGCAAAATGTACTCTGCACTAAATGGCTTTGTTTAGAGTGTTTCTAATAGAAATGTCCCTGCCGCATGTATCTGCTTGGTCTGTGTAATCTCTTGTAGAATGTTCTCTGGCATTGAATTGACTGTATGTTTAAGCAAACATCCTTCAGTTTTTGTATCTCTGCTAGTAATTAATGTAGCTTGGGGTATCCCCAGTTAATTAAGGGGACAACCAAGTTTTATGATGTCTGCAATCAAGCATTTGTTTGCATATAATGTTTAAGAAAGCATTACAGAAAACCCTTTGAAGTTATGTGGGTGTGGTGAAATATTTGTTTCCCTTTTTAAAATTGTTCTAACAGGGGCTAAATGTCAGGTCCCCTTGATATTTGTGAGAACATTCATGTTGAATTGCACAGAAATAATACTTAGATTGGAACTTAGATTGGAAACTGAGTCAGCTTCCAAGGTATTTCCCTTATTCTCTGTGCCTACTATTTTAACAGACAGCATTGGATTTTAAGGGTATTCTGGAGTATCAAGCCATGCAGGTAAATTGAAATAGTTCGGGGAAGCAGAATGTAACCCTTCAATCACTCAAACTCTGTTTTGAAAGCACAGGCAGGATTTGGGTGTAACAATGTCCTTGAACAATGCTCAGCACAGGGGGAGTGTAATGCTTCGAAATCCACTTTCCCTGAAGTCAATGAAAATCTTCACTGACTGCAAGGTAGGGCAATGGTCATCTAGGACTCCTCCTTCTGTGGATCATCATGTGTAGTAGGGATATGTGTGTACAGTCAGACACGTAGATTTGCATACATGTATATATGTAAAATATTTGTATGCATATGTGTACTAAGGAGGAAGAGAGATGTTCCTTCCTCTGCTTCAGCGAGAGGCTTCATTTCTTTCTTAATAAAATGCGCTTTATTCACATGCAAGCCAGGAGAAACAAAGTGTCCTTTCCTAATCCTGCAGTTTTGTTATTGGTTTTCTCACCTCATGTGTGAGTGGAATTGAGGTTGTCACCTCATTGTGGTCAGTTCCACACCTTTTTCAGAGTAAACAGCATGCAAACTTGTATAAGCAGCATCTGAGCCAAGGCCCTTTTATAAACCAAACTTTAATTTGTTATTGTTCTGGCATGTAGGAATGTGTGTGAGAGACCATGTGGGCTGGCTGTGGAAGGCACTATAAAAACTAACAGTGGAATGTTCATCTGGAGATGTTCTGTGTTATTTATGAAAACTTGGGGCCCAATCCTGCCACCTTCTCTCACGCTAACCATCCCACTGAGGTCAACCAGTGATTACACCTCTTTAAGAATAATATAAGTGCATAAAACTTTACTGGATTGGATATATGGATGGAATTTTCAAACTTCAGAGAAACTGTGTCTGCAGACATCCATTGGATGTTGAAATTTGTGCCTTTGAAAGTAAATAAAATGAAATTTATATGATCTGGACTGGAAAAAAGCCTTTGTATTTAGTTCTATATTCAGTTTTAGAGGTGTTCACTAGAAGAACTTAATAGTGAGCACCTATTATGTGGGATTTACCAAAGAAATGTCATGTCAGGAAGTGGGTTGCACTGTCGTCCTGGTGTCTAGTCCTTGGTAAAATGTCAACTAAACTTGAAAGGGGAACATAAGTTGACAAAAAGCATAATTCTCTGCTCAACAATGCAGACAAGCCAGGGTAGCAATTAATGTTTGAAAACAATATATAATTAAAGATAAGTTTGTAATTTGTGAATCATGTAACCCTATTTATTCTGAAGACTAATTTGTGTCAACTAAATATGTTCAACAGTTTAGAAACTATAGCAATTTGAGCTTTAGGGATACTCCCTCATTTTCTAGTTTTACCTTTACACAAGCAGATCTAGAGAAGTGCTTTTGATTCCATTCCCAAAAAGTTGAGCTTTATTTTTTTTTAGGGCACATATGTCATGTGTTTTGGGTTTTTTCCTGCTGCTCGAACAACAGTCTTCCTTTTTGTGAAATACGTTATGTATGGCCTACGACCTATAGCTATTATAGGTATAAAACAAAACTAATTTTAGTAAATCTATTGAGACATATGGTAAAAAATTCCATTGACAGCATGATAAATGTGTCTTATATTTGGCATAGCTTTAACATACCACTTTTTATTATTTTTCCAAAATATTCTCTCACATAAGTAGGACTGTAATCTAAGATTGTTTGCAATGGGAAGTGTGAACTGATCACAACATGCAAACAGGACCGTCTGCAGCCTGGAGCTGACAGTAATACTGTCTTTGAAGCTACTGTGTTCATTTTGAGGCCTTGCCCCGGGGACAGTATGAATTTGGTAAAAAGAATTTGTTACCTTCCCAAAACGGCTGCCTCTGACAACTAAAGGTGCAAAATTCTCCCTGCTGGTTCCGAATTCTGGCTCCCCATGTAGTATCACATTGCATTAGTGGCCAAACAATAGTCAAGAGCAGTTGTCATTCAATATAAGACACATTTTGAAATAATTCAGATTTGGAACTGATTTCAAAGGCAGTTAGATTTCTATAAGGAATTCATTAAAAAAACTGCCAAACACAAACAACTAGTTTAAATGCTGAACCAATTATTTATGTACATAAGCTGCATATTGAAACGGTTTTAAATTTGAACCAGGTCATTTGAAGCAGAATCAATTTGGTGAAGGTATCCAGCCCATAACTGCTTCATTAAACAAGGCATTTTCCCTGTCACTTGCTGCCTTGCCACTGTTGTACCCATAAATCATCTGAAAAGTGTTTTTCATATCACTGTGTATGATATAGCATTCCACTGTGGAGGTAAGAGTGAATGTAGTCCTCTGTGTTCCACATCATGCATAACAGGCTGTAGCAAAGTTATTTTATGCACTTCTCTTCTGCTCTTTGTATAAAGGAAAAAATTTAAGTGCCCTTTCATAGCAAGGAGGACATTTGAGCTCTTCCCTGGGCCACTCTGCTAAATGTGTGTGTGTATATGTAAAACAACAACAACTGTTTCCCAGTATTTTTATTTACACAAAAACTGTTCCAGGATTTGGACACTTTGAGTGGCTTGAGAATCCATAAACAACGAGCTTAACTTTTAGTGTTAAACTGTTAAACATCTATGCTTCTATGAAAAACTTTCCTTAGATTTTGATGAGCTTTAAGAATAAGTTACGTCTGGTCTGATGTTTTCGGTTTTCTGGTTTTCCTCACATCATCCCAATGAGAAACTTCACTCGGGTTCCGATGGAGCCAGCTCTGTGCAAATGGTGGCAGTGACGCCTTTGTTTAAGCACTGACTCTGACCCTGGCCAGATCAGCACAATGGTGCAAAGCAGTTTTCTGTGACCCATCTGCTTGCACAAGTGGATGGACAGAGGTATCTGTTATGTATCCTCCCTGGTTTGGCCCTCTTCACCTTCAGTAAGTCATAGGAAACAATCTATCTATTATTTTTTCCATCTTGAAGGGAGATTGTGCAGTGTTTGCAATTGAAAGAGCCTCATCATCCAGGCTGGGGGCTTCAGTTGAATCTTCTTACCTTATTAAAAGGGGTGTTCCTTTTTTCCTTGATGAAGAAGATGAAGCAAAACAAATCACTTTCCATGTAGTAAACCACAGTGAAGTTAAGGGGAGGAAAAATTACAAGCCATGATAAATGTCAGCAGTCAATATTGTTTCTCTTTACAGAACCATAAACAAAATCATGCAACTAGTCTCTAAAAGGTCTCGATGACAGCTCTGGTAAATTTAAGCAATCTGGCTACAAAGATGAATAGTATTTTCCTGTTGCACATTCTCTCTCTCTCCCTGAAACTATTTAAATCTAATTAACCTAGTGTCAAACTCTCTGATTTCTCTCCAATGTTCTAACACAGGGTCTTAAACAATGTTGATTTTTTTAAATACCAACTTCTTTTAAAATATTTGGTTTTAACATTTATCCTTTTATTTGCCTGTGTACCAAAATAAATGATTACCTCAGTTATATGGCTATGACACTGAATCAGATGGTACCCACAGAAGAAAAACAGTTTTTTCTCTAGTACAGAAAGCATGTGTATACAATGGCTGTCTTGCTCTGGCTCAGCTTGGATATTAGCAACTCATGTTTTTGCCAGTCTTTCATTTCCTTCCACTGCGTGAAATTTCACTTCAGTAAAGCTAGTAAAGATTTTGTTAAGTTCAGTAAGGAAAAAATGATTACATACCTTTAGCTACAAAATATTAATTTTCTAGAGTTGTATAGGAATTCCCAGAATGACTGCCTATCTTCTCCTGCAGTACTGACAGTGGACTAAATTCTCTGCTGTCTGTAACCAAGGAATCAGGAGAGCTGCCCTGGGTGCACCTTGCTTCAGCATTTAGATCATTGATAATAAATTGGTTTTGTATCTGTTACTCCTTTGGGATAAAGAGGATTTTATTCCCTTGCCCAGTTTAGTTTGATTTTTAAGCTTTGAAAGAAGAAATGGGGTTTAAAGAAAGAATAGTTTAAAGATAACTGGATTTCCAAATTGTTCCATTTTGTTAAGTGAAGTCTTGAAGTTGCTTGGCCTTTAGACCAAATATCATAAATGACTGAGAAACCCATAGTTATCTGGTTTGAAAATCTTTTGTTGACAGAACAAGCACAAAACATCTGCAGCTCTTATTCAAATTACTACATACCTACATAACTCTTTTGAAGGAATCAGTAATTATTTTCTTAATTCCCCAATGAGTAAAAAAACCCAACAGAAACTGCAGAGAAACATCCTACAAGTATTAGATCTTGGAAACAAAAAAAGCCTGTAACAAAGGTATATATTCTAGTGGGGTCCAAGTGAGCACAAAGTTCAGACAAAACATCCTTTTAGTGAATATTTTTGAGTCTACCTCTACTTTTTTGAATGAGGAACAATAAATTGAAAATATTTTTGAGCAGTAACTTAGTGGGAGAGATGCATGCTACTTAAGCATTCTTGTACAATTTAACAATGCAGGGAGTCTCTGTTTCAAACTTAGTTTCTTTTGAAGGGAGCTGAAATGTTGGACCTGTTTTCCAGTTCATGTGAAGTATATGCTCATCAGTGCCCTACTTTACCACGGGGATCTGTGCTGTAAATTCCTAAAATAGCTATGAGCAGCCCTCTGCACTGTCCATGTTATATGCAAGTGGGCTGGCAGTGAAGTACAGGCTTGTCAGCTGATCCACAAGGTAAAAAATAAATAATTCAAATACTGCAGTCTCAAGAAGCACCTTATGCTATGAGCCACTATTTTGGTATACATCTTTTCCAGCATTTTTCCTCCAACAAACTCTTAAGTTTCAAGCCACTGGTATAAATTTTAATTACTTTTGAATGTATCGTTTGAAAATTTATTAATTTATGATGTTCATTATGCTATTGTTAAGACACTTCTATGAGTTATCTAATTGATTTGGTTTATGGATTTGGCTTTGCTTCTCTAAGTTGTGTCCTGGCATCTGAACCCTTAGGAGTGTCCTCCACAATGTTATTTTATCTGATGGTGTCACAATTTATCTACACTGATCTTTGTTTACTTGTTATAGGTACAAATCAGTAGTGCTGGCATCCAATGACTTTGGGAGGGATTTTACTGGTCAGATAGGGACAGCAGAACAAGTTTCTCCTGTGAAAGTACAGTTGTGTTTAAAAAAGAAATTTTTGTACTGTAAAGACAGATTACTAATGTAGCAAGGCAGTTCAGCTCTCCTACATGACTTTTCCAAGAGACACCTAATAGCATTTTATTCCTTGGGATTTTATTTGGGATTGCTGGAGTGTATTGTTTTTAGATATTTAAGCCATCCTCTAAAAGTTGATTTAAATTAATGTGAGCAGTTCTGAATGCAGAATTTACTTGATCAGAACCTTTTAAGACATCCTCAAGGGCTTATGACTAGATTCTTCCCAGGATGGTCCCAAAAAAGACTTTTTACTAGACCTGCTTCTGCTTAGGCAGGACACCAACATCAAGGAGTTCTTTTGCTCTCACCTGCCTTAATACAGTGCAGCCAAGGGCAATTGAAATTTGCAGTGAATATGTTGTGCACATTTAAGTTCAGCCTTGCATTTTTTATTTATTTTTGGCAAATGCTTGATCAATTATTTTCAGTGTAAAAAGTGCATTGTCACATCCTGCTTCAGAAGGATGTTCTGTTTTTTAAAAGACCTTATGCCAGTCTATTTTTTCATTCTGAGACTGAGCCCTGCCCTGTGATTTGTTGCAGCATACCTGTCAGAATTCATAGCTGAGTAGAGGAAAGCCCTTGCATAACTGGACAAATAACATCAGCATCCTTTCCTATCAAAGTTTGAGTTAAGGTCTAGGTCTTGTGGAACAGAAAAAGTGCCTCTACTCATGTCTTGTTTGAGTTATTTTTCTAACTTTTTTCTCTTATTTTCTACATCTGGTACCTTTTGTACAGATGACCACCTGCTCTTATAGACCAAACCAGCTGTGTAACAATGTTGTATTGTTGAGATAAGATTTTTTTCTTTTTTATTTCTCTGAAGTACTTAACAATTTTTAGCCTCTGATGCTCTTTAAGGTTCAAGTGCTTTTGAAGATAAGGCATATTGCAGACACAGCATGTGATGGAATAAGTGAACATAGAATGCACTTTAGTCTCTGTTTGATCTCTCTAAATGCTGATAATTGGTGGTGGCGTTGTGGGGCTGACTGCAGCAGTAGCTGCCAAAGCAATGGAAATTGCTGTCAGAGGATTTGATACCAGGTGGAGTAAGAAAATATGGCTTGGAATCTAGAACACTGTTAACACTTTATAAAACATTCTGGTTGAAGTTTTGCTTTGCTTTGCACTGAAGCAAAACATTGTCATTCAAAAACAATCTGGAAGGTTTCTTTCTGTCATAGGGCTACCAGAAATTGTAGTTAATTCATTGCCAATTAACAAAAAATTCAAATTATTGATTTCAATATCCAGAAAAAGAGAACATAATTTAAAATATGCTGCCTGCCTACTTCCCAGGTCCAATTTAAGAAAAGCATTATCTTCCCCTTCCTTCCTAGACTCAACTTTCCTCTGTTTTCCCTGCATATTATACCCAGTCCACCCCAGTCCCTGTGAATGTGGGGTTGTGTGCAGCTGTTTGACCCCTACCCCTCATGGCTGTCCTTACCCCAGCGTGGGTCATCCCTGGGCTCCTGTTCCTCGCCTGGAGCACTCCCTTGGGTGGGCAGGGCAGGTTTCCAGGAGTCAGTGTGTCTGTCCAGCTGCCTGTCTCCTCAGCACTCCACGTGTGTTCCTCTGTATCTCTTCCCATCTCCTGCCTTAGGAGCTGCCATGTGTGAGCAGGGGTGCCCTGTGCTGGGCTGGCAGCTTTTGGAGGGGGAGAGGACTTTTCTGTGGGTTTTGGAGCCAGCTGCAGCTGGATGGCACAGGCACTGCTCACACATGAACAGTTTAGGCCCTCGTGCCCCAGGGATGATTTGCTGGTACAGTGTTTAAAAGTGGAACTTGTATTAGTTCAGGTCTTATTCCAGGTGAGATTCTGCTTATGCCATTGGAGAGCTCAAACATATGTCCCCATTAGCATAAAATGCTTAGTGAAATATGCATGGATCTAGATATTTACTAAAATCTATTTGTAAGTAATGGCTTCATGATTGTTTTACCTGTTTTTAATCAGTGATTTAGAGTATTTGCTTTGCTAATGATTTCCTAGTAATTTTCAATTCAGACTCAAAGTAATTAATTTGTTATATTTACTTCTGAAAGCACCCATGGGTATGACATATCTCCCTATCTACCCTCTCTAGCAGTAAGAATTTCCATTTCTAATAAGAGTTATTAAACTTGTTTGGTTTGGTTTCTTAAATGTGAAATTGGGGAAGAAATCTTCAATTCTAAGCAGTAGGAGTATGATGGAGTCAGTGAAAGAATGATCAGGAATTATATGGAGCTGAGGCTTAGGAGTAAGTAGAAATTACTCATCCTGCAGAATTTGACATTTTTTCAGGTGTAGATTATACACTAGTATTTAGAAATAACTGATGTGCAGGGAAAATAGAAATAACATCAGTTTTGCTCTAACAAATTAAAAAGTATTACTTCAACATTGAAGTAATAAAGATTGTCTTTCCTTGAAGTCACTGCAAGTCTGTCGGGGAGTACTTACAAAAGTGTTATGGGGTAATAAAGCAAAGTCTTTCATAAGTAATAAAACCACAAATTGGAATATTAGTCAGAGATAATTCTGTCTGTTTTATGCACTGTGACTTTTATAAGCATGGGAACATCCTTTTAAACAATGACATCCATAAATGCTTTTAAACTAATTCCTTCATTAACAAGAATTTTGAGTGTTCAATTTGAGATATAGGAAAAGAAAAACTAATTCAGAGATTTGCCTATTTTCACAAATTTAAAGTAGTGGTACAGAACAGTTTTTAATTTTAATGGTAGATTTTATGGGATTACCATTAAAATTAATATAATTTTCAGATGAGGACTAAATTCCAGTGTGATGTGGAAAAGCAAAGTTAGGCAGTGTATAATGGTATGATGGTATAAAGGTGCAGCTATATGTTTGTAAAGACCCATTATCTGAAGCAGTTTAAAATGCTGTCATTTCAGTATTTGTGAATTTAGCCCAGAAGGATAAGTCTCAGCAGTAACCAACCTGGGCCCTGAGCTGTGAAGCAGAATTCTTGCTGCCACTGTCCCCCAGGTAGTAGATCCCTGCAATGGCCTGTTCTGGAGAGCCAGCTACAGAATTTCAATTTTACCTTGTATTGATGACTTCTGGGGCTGCCATACTTGATTATGATGTTGATTTACTCCAGGATGTGTATGGAAGCCAACGTGTGTAACCTCATATGAGATAAACCAGCAAGTTTAGTGTCCAGATGGCTATCCTGGAATGGTGTAATGAAAAAAAGAAACAAAAACTTAGGGTACAATGTCCAAGGTCAGAATTCAATGTAAATTGTTTCAAAGCATGGCATTAGGATTTCTTGGGGTTTTTTAATGTTCTGCTTTCATAAAACACTAAGGGATATTAGAGATGTGGTATTAATCCAGATGTACTTGCAAGGAATTTAAGTTTTGAAGGTATCACTGTCTTCCTCTTTGGGATTGTCTAGAGTGCAGTTAATCTGTGAAACACATTGTGCAATGTGATTCTTATCAGACAATCATGAGGTGTTTTTTCATTTGAAGAAGTACTTGATTTCTTATTCTCAAAAATAAGCACCATATGGTTTTGTAACCAGTTCCCTGACTGGCCTCCCAGCTCATTTAATCTCTGGCTTCCTGACAAAATTGCTGAATTTCTTTGGTCATGCATCAGAGTAAGCTATTAGTTTTATACAGAAACCTTAACTTGTAAAAGAAAGCTTTAGTAACTCATGTCTGTAGTAATATGCAAATTTGATTTACTAGCATGTATAAAGCAGGCATCAGATCTGTGGAGAACATGTGAAAAGTTTCCAACACATGAAAGCTTTGACAACTATTTATTTTGCTTTCTCATCAGGGTGTGGTGAACACTGGTTACAAGGACTTGCCAAGTAGAATGGCTACTCAAGCCAGTAGCCTTTTTTCAAACAACATCTTGAAATTATTAAAGCTGTTTCTCCTGAGAAAGAATATTTTCACTTTGAACAAAAGGACGATTTAGATTATAAAGCCATTGATCATGTCATTAGAGGAATTTGGGTAATAAAGGTAAGTTTCAACACTAAAACATTTTTGATAAAAAACATATAAAATGTGTTGTCTGAAAGCAGTGATTTTGTTAGGGAGTTTAGTCATTCTGAGGAAATGTTATCATTCAATGTCTACATGATAATGTTGGGAAGGGAATTTCTTGCTGGTTTCAAGCAGTAAAATACTGGGGCAAAAATGCTTATAAAAATGTCAATACTCTAAAATTACTTCTGTCCTTTGAACTCATGTTTTAAAAGGATATGTTTTGAGAATCAGCCATCTCCTGGGCTACTGAGCTCTGCCTTAGCAATTGAACTTCAGGTGCTGGAGTTTATGGACTCAAATGAGCACGTATTGAACACAGGAGCTGATAAATAGGAATAGGTGTGTGATGCACAAAAGGACTTCAAGTAGTGCAAGTACTTCAAAGGCCAAATGGTCTGGTGACACTTACTACTGCATCTTTGCCCCAGGGTCAGGAGAGGTGGAGCATTGCTAAGGATACAGTGGTTTTCTGCTGAAACAACCGGGGATTTAGCCTGAGAATATCCAACATGTTTTAACCTTGATATGACATCATTAAGCTATACCCTGTGTAGTCTCCATTGCAGTAACAGCAGCCCTCATGCCTTCCTATAGCCTTCAGCCCCTTCTTTTGGAGGAGAAAAGGAACTAAATATACAGTTAAATTAGGAGACAGCCTTGAGGTCTGTAAAACCTGATATTACTTGTGGGCTGACTGCAATTTTTTTGTATGCAAGATGTTTCTTGAGATAAACTGATTCTTTTTCAGTCAAGTTTATTTTGGATGTAGTTAAGAAGAAAAATTAATTTCTGTAGTCGTGGTGAATTGAAGATTGACAGGAATCCATATTTGCCTGCAGGTAGCATTAAACCAAAGTACAGACATGCAAAACATCTAAGTATTGGCAGACTGGAATTACTTTTCAGCTAAAGAAGTGTTTGCAAAGAGAAGCATATTCATGTTAAGCTTTTAAAGAACACAGTCTAGGATTTAGGTATGTTATCTTTCCTAATGTTTGTTTTCTGTGCTTTCTTTTGTGTTTGCTTTGAGTTTTTCTTGAATTTTTTGTTTGATTTTTGTTCTTCCCTCTTCAGTGGTAATTGTATTACATCTGAAATATATATCAGGCTAAAACTGGTTTAATAGAAACACAAAATTGTTTTTTACAACTGTCTGCATTTAGTGGTTGGTACTATTTTACAGATCAAGGGCTATAGTAATCAATAAAAGGTAAAGGCCAAATCCCATTCTATTTACTCATGTGAGTAATCCCACTGATTTCAGAAGGACAAATAAGTCATCATGACAGAACTTTGCTGAAACAGCCAGCCCATCATATAAAAGACTCAAATGAGCACATATTGAACACAGGGCTGATAATAGAATAGGTGTGTGATGCACAAAGGGATCAAGTAAAAGTACTTCAAAGGCCAAATGGTCTGGCGACACTATCACCCATCTTTGCCCCAGGGTCAGGAGAGGTGGAGCATTGCTAAGGATACAGTGGTTTTCTGCTGAAACAACCGGGATTTAGCCTGAGAATATCAAACATGTTTTTAACCTTGATATGACATCATTAAGCTATACCCTGTGTAGTCTCATTATGATAACAGCAGCCTCATGCCTTCCTATAGCCTCAGCCTAACTTTTGGAGGAGAAAAGAACAAAACATACAGTTAAATTAGGAGACAGCCTTGAGGTCTGTAAACCTGATATTACTTGTGGGCTGACTGCAATTTTGGGCGTAAGATGTTTTCTTGAGATAAACTGATTCTTTTTCAGTCAAATTTATTTTGGATGTAGTTAAGAAGAAAAATTAATTTCTGTAGTCGTGGTGAATTCGAAGATTGACAATCCATATTTGCCCGCAGGTAGCATTAAACCAAAGTACAGACATGCAAAATATCTAAGTATTGGCAGACTGGAATTACTTTTCAGCTAAAGAAGTGTTTGCAAAGCATATTCATGTTAAGCTTTTAAAGAACACAGTCTAGGATTTAGGTATGTTATCTTCCTAATGTTTGTTTTCTGTGCTCTTTGTGTTTTTGCTGAGTTTTTCTTGAATTTTTGTTTGATTTTTTGTCTTCCCTCTTGAAAGTGGTAAATGTATTACATCTCAAATATATATCAGGCTAAAACTGGTTTAATAGAAACACAAAATTGTTTTTACAACTGTTCGCATTTAGTGGTTTGGTACCATTTTACAGATCAAGGGGCTATAGTAATCAATAAAAGGTAAAGGCCAACCCATTCTATTTACTCATGAGTACCCACTGATTTCAGAAGGACAAATAGAATCACTATGACAGAACTTTGCTGAAACAGCCAGCCCATCATATAAAGCCTACATAAATAGTTAAAGAAATAGAAAGATTGCATTTCACATTGCACAATAATGCTATTATGCATTAAGAAAAGCAAATCTATGTTACTGTGTTTTTCTGAGTACTGGAAAGCAAGGATAGAGAAGGACTTACGTGGATTATTTTACACCTTAGCCTATTCCTCCAGCATTATTATATATTTAAAGAAGGCATATATGATCTGCGCAGCAATAATCTATTCTTTCTTTAATGTTTCCTCTGTTGGATGTCTAGCCTTTTATTTTAAACATTTATTATCAAGAATAGTATATTCAGAGCAATAAACAAAAATTAGTGGAAGGTGGAAATAATCTAAAAAGCAAAACATCTTCCAGGTCCTAATTTTTTTTTGTTCAAATTATTTAAAGTTTAGCTATCTTCTTTAGTCATAATTCTATTTATTAATATTTTAAAAAAACTTTGTCTGATTATTCCAGTAGTAGGATTATGCAAGATTATGGCATCTGTTTGGTCCCTACACATGGTCAGACAACATGAGAGCCAAGAAAAAAGCCAAGAATGGTAAAAACAAGAGATGAGGTAGTCCTCCATAGTGACAATGAATTTGGTTTTGAGAGTCACACTGAAAATGGAACATGAATTTATGGATTGTGTCAGATCTGAATGCCAATCCAGTGTTACTCTTAAACATGCAGAGTGCAGTGGAGCCTTCTCCTCCTGAAAGGAGAGAACAGAAAGCGCACACTTCAACTCACCTCCTTTTGGTGAAGACTAACGGTATGGGCACCTCTAAAATATGACAGGTTTTGTATTCCTTGGGTAACAATACTTTTGTATTTCTCTGTGCACGCCATAGAAACAAGTTTAAGAAATGGGCACCTCTGTCTTCTGTTTAAAAATGTTGTAGGAGTGAAAACAACACAGTCCAGAGACTTAGCTGTCTGCAAAACAAAGGAATGACAATCTAAGCAAAGAGACTGGTTGTGCTATTCTTAGTTATATTATAGAATGTATAGTCTTAAATGAAATTTTGAAGGTTAAGGTACTACTCTGGTTTATACTGTGGTTTCAGAACTGATTGAAAGCTATTTTAATCTGGTTGTTTTTTGGAGTGGGTGTTTTTTTAGCTGTTAGTAAAGTTTTAGCTGGAAAATAAAATAGAGGGAGAGCATGCTTTGAACAGTCCCAGCATCATAAATGAATCTGTAAGACTGAATGGCATTGACAAAATTGAGGAAGATTAAATCCCTATGTAATGTACTAATATTTAGTGTAGAATGAGGATCAGATACAATAGGAAGGTGAAACATAAGGTAAATATTTATGATTTTGGACAGTGTGTCAACATTTATAACAATGTTATGTTTTTAGAAGCCTATCACTTTGACTGTCTAAAATGAAAGGAGGTATACTTGAAGAAGGGAGTAGTGTTGGTTTTCTTGCCCAATCAACAAAAGAAGTCCCCCTTCTATGTTGCCTAATAAAGGCCAGTGGTTTTGTTCAAGTTCCTCTGGAAAATGTGAAGTTCTAAACAGGTTTTTTACTATAGCCTTTTCTACTAGTAACAGATGAGTTTAACTTTCTTTGTCATCTTCATAATTTCCTCTTTTATGCGCCTATATTTTGCATGGCAAGTGTTGTAATAGCACGGCCAGTGTTGTAATAATAAAAAAATAGATTAAGGAGAAAATTAGCTTGTACAAATTGGTTTTATTTAATGAAATGTCTTGTTATTGTTCATTTGTTGTATTCAGCATGTTTCTAGAGTCCTGTACCTTTCAATGTTATCTCATGGGCAGCAGATCTTCACAGCACAGACTCTGGGTCTTCCTTAGGGCTCCTTCGAGGCTTTCCCCAGCTGGCCAGCCCACCCCCTTTTATCCCAGTTACCCTGACTGGCCACAGCTGCTGCCCAATGAAGGACATCGCAGCTGCAGCCCATCAAGAATAACTAGGACCTGCTGGGGCAAAGATATTCAGATATAATACAGATATAATTGACATGGACTCAAAGACCACTTACACAGTACATATATCTTAAGAGCCTCCTATATTCGTTGACTGTAGTAAAGTCAAACCAGTTTGCAATGACTGAAGAGAATCTAGTGCAGAATTCCAGTCATGTAGTCTATATAATATAAGAAGAACAAAGGGGCTTGGTAATGCTGCTGAAGGTCCTTTCCAGATATCCTTTTCTTTTTCTATTTGAAAATAATTTAGAATAAATTTGGTGAATCACAATATTACAGCCTTTAATCATAAGCATGCTGTCTGATGCAGACATGGATGAATGACAATTTAAAAAAATCACTTCTTTGTTAAGAATCCATTATCATTCCATGGTAATAAAAAAAGAAAAGGCTGTACAAAGTTACCATTTGTTCAACCTTGAATGATATCATAGCATCTGTGGTAAACAGCTAGATTTGGATGACGTGTTACTTTGTGGCATCACTCAGGGTTGTATCATTCTGTGTAAGCACTTGAAAGAAAAGAGCAAGAAAATTTACAAAAGGCAAGATTAAAACACAGACAATTTTCTCTGGCTTAAGATCATATAAGGGAGGAAATTCATAGTTAAGGAACCAGACCTCAAGTATCCGAGCACAATGTAGTGCCAGCCTTAATTTTATATAACTGTACCCTGTTATAAGTAGACATTTGATCCTGAATGATGAGTTATATTGCTCTTAGCAGTGGAAACCAGAACAATAATTTTATTTTAATGCTTGGCTTTGCTTGGTGAATAGACTTCTTGAATCAGTTGTAATTGTTTTCTTTATGTTTTCTTGCCAATTGAAATAAAACAAATCCTAATAAATAGTTTGAGTTTTTTTCAAAAGTTATCCTTAAAACTCTGCTACATAACATTTTGCTAAAATGGAAATTGTGAAGGAAGGCCAGTGTCACTCTTGGATTTCAGGAATTTTGAAACTTTTGTGGCAAGTTATAATGTCTATAATCCTGCAGAAGCTCAGTCAAAAAAAACCAAAGGAAACACTTAACTGATGAAGGAAGTAGTTAATAATACTGTTAGCACAGAATAATGAAAGTAGTACAGAGTTTTTAAAGCATCTGCAGTTAATTGAACTTCTACTTTAGTTCTACTTTTCTTAAAAAGTTCTACTCCTCCTAGTTCTTGGAAATTGTAATGAGGGTAGCAGAAACTGCTTTAAAGGATGTCAGACTGTGGATGCAAAATTTAGATGCAACCTCAGGATATCTTATCTTGACTTTTTTCCCTCTAAGGACAGCTCCTTTCTGCCTGATTAGTCCAAAAGGAAAGATTAGCGATTTCCTGTCAAAAGGGAGAGTGTTTCAGCACTTCAAAAGCCACTAGGTTAAATCTGACATCTGGGGATGGGTTTGTCATGCTGATTAGCACTCCACACTTACCTGTTATTTGAGCAGATGTAAGAAATTTTTATAAGCTACCTAGCTGGTTTCCAAGTCATAATTTGTGACTTGTTTCAGACTTGGAAGAATCATAATTGAATATTTTCAGTGATTAAAGTTAAGACAAATCCTAAAATTTTAGCATTTCTTCTGAGCTGGAGCTCCCCGGTTTTGAATGCAGTTTGCAAAAAGTCTGCAACCACAGAAAAGAAAAGTTATGGGAAATTCACATTGCAGATAGACTAGTCTCTTGGGTGTTTCACTGAAGCAGGATGTGTTCTGTTTATTGAAATATTGAAGACTATTGACACATTAAAGAGATTATGGGGTAATTTTCAAAACACAACACTGGGAAAAGCAGATAAATTAGATAACATAATCTAGCGTGAAGATATGTAGCTCTCAAAGTAAAACAAAGGTAGAATTTGTTCAATAGCTAAGTACCCAAAGCTAGGAGGGTGGCCTTGGCTAGTAAAATGAGTAATATGTGCAAGTAAACAGTGGATCCTGCCATCAAAATGTTGCCTCAGAGAATTGCTGAATGTTGGTGAGGAATGGCGTGTGTGCAGAATCAGGCCCTCTTGAAAAACAGCCCTCTAGGAAATCCATTCACTTATATGGGCAAATATTTGTCATCCTTCTTCATTAGACCATGGAATCTGGTATCCCTAGGGCCAGGGAAACAATTTTATAGCCTTTTTGTTTTCTACTGTCCTTATTTGAGCATATTCCTTTGACTGTGCTATGTTTCATTCAAGAGAAAACAGCGTTGCCTTTCCAATTCTGTAATGTTCAGTCAGTTATAGCAGCAGAACTTAATTCATTTGCTCAGATACCAATCTCTAGCTACTTTAGACTTTATCAGGAGACCATATTTACCTTTATTTGCTATTTTTAAATCCACCCCCTAATGCATTTATTTTGTATTTTTAAATCCATATTCAGATGCATGTGTTGTTCAAAACTTATTAAAACTGAGACATTTCTTATTAGAGGTAGAACATAACTGGCATTCATCTTTACTAAATAGAGAAAGGAAGTATTTTGGGAAGACAACAGTCTGATAGTAATCAGACCTGAACTGTTTTTAACCTGCCCGTAAGGCTTCCAACATCCTAGAAAATTGCTGAGCACTTATTCTGGAATAAATTGAGTTGTTGAATTTCATTAATTCTTTAAAGTTTTTCAAATGGTACCATCACTGGAAAAAATCTAATGGATGTCCTGGGACTTGTCAGAAGGTTACAAGAGGTGTAAAAATCACTGAAGTTAACTTTTTTCAGTTGTCTTACAAATGATACTTGAGAGGTGTTCTGGGAAATTTGTGTTGCTTCTTGTGTTGCGTCCCTTCCAAAAGCCACAGTGATACAGTCATACAGCTGCTCTGTTTAACCCCAGATTTCCTCAGGGTACAATATCTATAAACCTGCTCCATCTCAGGATTCTTCCTATCCTTATGTGACAGTTTCCTTTCTCTCAGCTTGAAGCCTTTGGGCTTAGACTCTTGAAAAGCCCATAAATATTTCTTGCAGATACCGACACATGGTCTTTGGCCTTTGCAAATGTTCCAAGAATGTTGTTGAATGGTTATGGTTTGAGCATCATGCATTTTTCTGACTATATTGTTTTGGATCATACTTTCAAATCCTTCAGTGATGTAGGTTAAAAGACAGTTTATTTTTTAAAGTTTTCACCATGTGCTCTTCAAATATCAAAAGGATGGCTGCAAGTTTACTAAATGAGGTCATGTAGGAATTTTGGAGAATTTTTTATATCAAAATATCTAAAATCAAAATGTGAGAGAATCAGAACTTCATATTTACCTTGATAAAATATAAAAATTCTACCCATGAAGAATATAATGGCAAAAACATTTTTAAATGCACACAGTGCATGGCAGGGCTAATCTAGCAAAGGTATTTTTTTCATCTTTCAACTTGAACTAATGTGCTAAGGATTTTTCTGTAAGGGCAGAGTATTAAGAAATAAGCCTGAAAACCATAAAGACTAAGGCAGCAATTGAGGCATTTTAAACTAATATTAGAAAACAATACATCAGTGTTGATGATAATTGAAAACATGTACTCAAATATATGTCAATGGAACCTGGAGCTGAATTGCTGGGATGCTAATTAGTTTCATAGTTTCTTGCTGAATTAGTGTCATAAAAAATACAGAAACCAGAAAACGAGGGGAGTGTGCAGAAGTCTAATAATCAAAAACGGATATTCACTCGCAACAACAAGCAAAGAAGAAATCTTTCATCTTTAAAGACAAACTATTTGTTCTCACTCCTCCTGGCAAGTATAAAATAGTTTAAAATATATCAATTCTACATAGTTGAATTTTTTTCGTTTGATTTTTTTCACCTAATGCATTTGAGCTCAATTGTGTGCTGTGCAGGAGGGATGGCACGGCTGTCTGCTCAGAACACTTCTGGATCTGGGAATACCCCTGGTACCACTGAGGTGTCAAAACTTCAGCAGCAAACAGCAGCAGAAGCCCTGAAATCTTCAGCAGAAGTTCTGGGTGTGGCTCTGGGTGGCACAGTGGGCACGTGCATTTCTGGTAAGGTACATGTGCTACAATCCACAGCATCCTTTTTATTGGTTAATTATACTGTTCTTTGAGAGGATAGCAAAATATATAGTAGGAAGACATGGATTCCTAAAGGTGGGACTTGTATCTTAATTGTTGATAAAAAGTTTGTTTTGTTCAAATCAAATATTGTTAGTTGTTCACCAAGGAGAAACTAGTGTTTAAAAAAAAGCACTGATCTAGTTAGATGTTTTTGGAGCTTCCCACTTGTTTTCTTACATGAAACAATTTTCTTGTTATGAATTTACCAGCTGCCTCAGTTGATCTAAAGTAAAATAAATTTATGGGAAAAGAAACACTTGAAAATTTTAAGTTAGTTTTAATGCTGATTTGTTAAGGAGGATTTTGTATCCAAGACTGTGGAGGCCAATAGAAATTCTCAAAAGTTGAGCCTGAAACTTGGTTAGAGAGAGGAGGGGAAGGCACCACTCTACCAGTTTGTCACTTAGATTGTGGCAGTCTTCTAAAGCATGCAGAGCTGTTTTGCCTGCCTTGATTCTCTGTAGGCAAAATGTGTTTGGAAACTCTGGCGGGTACATCCACACAACTCTCTCCCATCCATGAGAAACAGTGGCTTCAAAGGAGCTGTTCTGGCTCTGTTTCTTACAAGCTGTCATCCCAAAATGTTCTAGCAATGTATTTTTGGAAAAGACTTAAATTAGGTTAAAGTTTCCTATAACTATTATATTTCTAATTCATTGTATGAAGAGAAAAACAACGTAAGTAAACAGTCCTTTCTTGCTCAATGGTCTGTTTATGTTTTGAGTATGAAACACAATGTAATATTTTATTTTGGATCTAAATAATTTAATTTTGCAGGTCTTACCATTGCAAAATGAATTGAAATCTCTGACCTTCCTCAGCCTGTAGCTGCATTTCACAGTCTGGTTGGTTTGGCAGCAGCAACTCTTACATGATTTGCCAATGTGGAACTGAATATCCACACCTTGATGTTCAGCCAGTGTTTTCAAGATTGTGGCACATCTGGGCACTGTATTGGGGTGTAGTTTCAGTGCTTCTTTAGTGACTTTTGTAAAATTGCTGGGTACCCTACTGTAGTCTGTCATATGAAATTTAGAATGCAGTTCACTAGAGGCCCTTTTCTGTTTTCCTCAAAATCCAGTTGGCTTCTAGGAGGAGCCAGGGCATGATTATCTTAGGCCCTTTACAGGGGAAACGGTCTTATGCAATTTAGCTTAACAAATTTGGTAGGACTGGAATACGAGGAAAAAGAGGTTTGTGTTGATTAGAGAGATGCTGATGTTGGTCTCAAGGATTTTTTTTTCTAGATTTGCTAAACAGTGTTTGTTGAACTGAGAATCTGACTTAGATTCCATAGAGCTTTATTCCTAAGAGGCTCATGTGAACAATTGTTGGCTAGAGGAATTGTAGAAGGAGATCTTTTAGGTCCCTAAGTAGCAATTATTTCCTACTGTGAAGTTATGCAGCTATTCTAACTTCATGTTCTGTGTAGCTGATGTCCTATTTGATATTACAAAGCAATCATATAAACTGCTTTTGTTTTCTCATAATTAACAAGGCTGATAGGAGTCACAGACTGTGACAGGGAAAGGAGCTGGAGCACTTCCATTTCTCAGAATTCCTTCCAAAAAATTCCCAACTTTTTGTCTCCTATCTGAAATTGGTGGCTCTTTCCTTCAGCTTAACCAATCACCAGGAATACCAGTATCTTTGGTATTTTTATTCTGCATTGTACCTTGTCATAATTTCCAGTGCTTTAGCATTGAAAATATTTTAGTGCTAAAGGCAATACAACATAAGAGCAGCCACGCTCATTTCCAGGGGTGCTGAACTCAGCACCATTTCTTCCTTGGGCACCACTAACTGGCTTGCTGGCAGCATCCATGGCTAGTGTGATCAATTTTTGCATTGCATCCAAGCTGCACCCCTGGATTAGTACTCTCTGTTGATGTTACAGGATTCTTTTCAATTCTGGTCTCCAGAGAGCAATACTTGAACCATTTCATTACAAATATATGTTTTTTGCATGCACATCCAGCACTTGTTGAATACTCTCCACAGGAGAGTCTTGCATGTCAACGGAAAAAATTGGCATCAACTCTGAGGAATCAACAAAGCACTCTGCAGAATGTTTATCTAGCCCTGTAGAAATTCCTTAACAAGTCTGCAAGACCTTGTAGGATCCCACTAACCGCACTGCAGAGATCCAAAACTTTCTAGCCAGCAGCAATGCTGTACAATAAGCTGTGGATGTTTATCTAGTCAGATGTATATGTAATCTTAGCCGTTGCTGTAACTCTGGATTGGTTTTGGAAAGAAATAAGTGAGTAAGGGTCTTGTCCTACAAAGTCACAAATTATTTCAGCTCCTATTATGCCTGTAAAATCTTTGAGCAAAAATTCTAAAGGCATATTTGCTTTCATGACCAAACCCAATAGAGGTCATAGGTAACAATCTTCTGCTAACTGGGTGATTAAATGAACTTTTATTTGCTTTTATTTCACTTAGTAAATATTTTAGGAATGATATCATTTCTTGAAATATTAGTTCAATTTTTATTTCCCTTATGTGGTGCATACTAGATTGCAGGGGCTGACAGCTGTAGGTGGAGCAGCTATGCCTGTTACTCAAATATCAAACAGTCACTCTGGCTGAGCCTTGTGTGCAGAAGGTTTTCTTGACACCAGTCTTGACAATTGTGAATGTCTTGATTGGCTCCTCTGGATGGAGCTATCCTATTGTGCATTGTGTGTGTGGTAAGGAAATTCCACTAGTTTGTCCTCTTTTCTGTGTGAAAAAAGACAAAGGCATCTACTTAGGAAACTTTTACAAATAAGACGTTGCAGGAGATTGGATGACTGGACTGGCTCTGTGACAGAATTTTGCTCATATTGGTAGTATAAATAATGAAGTTATGACAACTGGATATATATGTCTGGTGGGTTTTCTAGAATTAAAATCTGGCAAAAAAACCTCCTGAAATGCCAATGGCAGCAAAGAAATCAAAATATGTTTGTGTTGCGTGGTGTGTAGAGATATCCAGCCAACAGAAGGATTGCAAGCATTATATCTGTGCTAGGAGAGCTCTTCCTCATTTTTACCCTGCTTTTTAGTAGCTCCTTTACCCAGAGCTCAAGCACTTCCACGTGGCACTTCACTGGACAGTGTGAATGTGCCATCAGTTCAGTTCTGGCTGCTCACACCCTGCGTCATGACTGGCACTCACATGTTGGCATGCAGTACAAACCAGTGGCCTTGAGAGAGTAGATTGCTTCTGATTGAAGTGGTGATCTTATGCCTAAGAGAACTTACACATTTTTGCACGAGTTCTAGCCCTGCTGTATGTGAACAGTTCCTAGTACACTAAGTCTGGCAACTGAATTTTAAAAACAACTAGAAAAAACAATAACAGCAATGTGATTTACTTGTGAAACCAGCCATGTAAGTTAATATTTTATAAAACACTGAATGGCCTTCACTGAAAGATCTCACCCAGCAACTGGCTGTGAGGAAGTGCAAAATGTGCTGTTTCATAACATGTGAGATGGGAAATGCTATTTAAACAAAGAACACCTTTGTTTCACTAGGGAAAAATGTTAAGGTAGTTTAAGGAGGAGAAGAGAAATAATTTTAAAATGTCTGAAAAACAAAGTTTTCTCCAAAGCATATCTGAAAATCTGTTTGAAATGTAATTGTTATGCCAAGTGGGATCCTGAAGCTTAAAAAAAAAGGGCAATGTAATATTAAACTGTTGAACTATTTCTGTATCAGCTTCACAGCTTGTTAAAGTAAACTTTAATGAGCTGAAAAATAATGCAGTCTGACTTCCCAAATAAACTACATGGGAACTTACAGCAAATTAACAAATGAACTATTTATTTTGGGATTCTTTTAATGGACTTGGAACTGTTGTTTTCACCAATATACTCATTTAATATATTCTCATTTGGGCTTGATCTTTGCCAAATGTCACTTTTGGGTGAATATGGCACAGCATCTACAGCAGGAAGGAAACCTGTGGAAATTGTTGGAACTTGCACTGAAGCTGGCTTAGACCAAGTTATTGAAGAGATAAAGGAGTCTGATTCCATCATTACCCTGGGTGAGAGTTCAGATATTTGCTGTTCAAATTACTCAACAGCAGGCTTTCCAAGCTACCTCACATCTTGAGTAACAATGCATATTTCACTTCACATTAATCATGTCAAAGTCTTGTTCCCTCTTCCTTTCCATCTATCCAATTCACACTTGTAATCCAAATATTAAAATTGTTAAATACCTCTTCTCTCCTTATATGCTGTCTGCATCTCATCTGATGTTAGCAGTCATTCCTTTCTTGGTTTTGCCCATAGATACAGACCTTCACAATTACTACTCAGCTTCAGAGCATACATCTTGATAGCACTACAGTGCTCATTCTTCTGTAATGATACAGCATAAGGCAAAAGGTTCATCAAGGCCCTAAGACTAATTTAATCAAGTTTACACAATTTGTCATATCATGAAATTTTGAGGTTTTGTTGATGTGTATTTCACCTCCCATGTAAATCAGTCCTATTCTTTATGATTAGACCTTAATGACTAATGACTCACTTGATGTCTCTGAACTCTTCTGGGAGTTTTCCTCATCTGGGGATAGTGGAAATACAAAGAACTGGACAAAAACCTAAATGGTTTTGGTTTTTTACCCTTTGAATAGTAGTGGTTTATAGCAAAGAAATGTGAGATGAGGTCACTGATATTACTTTACTGGGCCTCCCTCATTGTGTTAATTCTCATTAAAAAACCCTCCCAAACTTTTTTTCCTAAAAATGGGTAACCCAGTACTGCCAAGATTTAGGCAGGGTAATCAGCTACTCAGTCTGAGAGTTCTCTGAGAATGGCAAGCTTTGGCCAACATCCATTTTCAATTGCAACAATAACAGAAAAGCTTGTGTCATGGCGTTTCAGGACAGTTTAATTTCTGTAGCATAAATATACATGGAAAATATTAATGGAAATCAGGAAACATTGTGTTTTCATGCATCCCATCTACAGCACAGTATAAGCTGCTAAGTTGAAATGTGCCAGCTAATCATTCTTCTTTCATTATAAAAAAATTGCAAATGCCTATGAAGGCATGTGAACAAAAGACAATGGTTCCAAACATGTAGCAGAAAATCCTTAAATATAATAGTTTTTGTACACTGAATTGCCTGAAGCAATTGAGCAGCTGCCATGTAGCCAGCTGAAATGTTCTGCACCTCTGCTGCAGCCCGAGGGGAAGCCTGGGTCTTCTGTGCCCCAAGTCCCAGGCGTTGGAGGTGCTGTACATCCCTGCAGCTGGAATGAAGCTGACTTCTCCAGCTGACCCAAGAATACAGTTGGCTCCTTTCAGAGGCAGCTGCGTGCAGCCTGTAGCCAAATGAATGGGTCATCACGATGAGGGGCCTCTGAGAGGAGAGGGATATGGAAAAAAAGGAAGAGAATTGCCAAAGTGCCTCCCCCAGCAAAGCAGGCTGCTGTAGAAAGTAATGTTAAGTGCAGTTCATTTGGTATAGTCACATGAAAAAAATTTAGCAGAAAACACTCAAAGACTTAGAAATTTTGATAAAAATAGAAATGTTTAGAAATGTTGATATACTCTTCCCCAGAAGATTAAAGAAATTATTTTTAAAAGGGTCAGGGGCTTTACTTGTAATAAAATTGTGAATTCCAAGTGGAATGCTGCATTGTTAAAAATATGCACATAAAATTTTCAATGTTTAGGGTGTTAATGATTTGTGGTTTTAATTTTCACTCACTTAATGGTCTCTTTTGGATTTTTTTTTCTGGTATAAGTCCTAAGTTTGTAAGGATGGCAAATATTTCCTAATATATTCAACACTGCATAAGTAAGGAAGGTAGTAAGAGCTGTGATAATGTCTCTGGAGATGCATGAGCTGCAGCATTAGGAGGAAAGGCTCTATAGTGCCTCTGCCTTTCACTTCCTTCTGAGGCTCTCAACTATTAAACTAGAGACTGACAGGTGGGGATGTGGTCATTTCAACAGCACCTTTTCAGATCTTTGTATCATCTTGCACACACTGTATTTCCCTCACAAAATTCTTCACTGCTTTATCTGGTTTAGAGCTGCTTTGCACCACTGGACCCAGCTTTAATGGATGGGAGTCAATCAAGATGACTTTGTTCTAAGCAACTATGAAGGAGATAGATCATAAAGGAAGATTTACAAGCTAAGTTTAGTACCATGGGATCCTGAATTTAGTGCTTCTAGAAGGCTCAATGTCAAATGTAATCAGCTGACAATCTTGAAATGTTTGACTCACTGTTTCTCCTATAAACTCAGATTGGAAAGACAAGATTATGTATCCGTGTTTCATAAACATCTGAAATAGGTGTATCTTCATTGCTGTCAATGAGGATAATCTGCTTGCATTGATGTATTTGATACTGTAAGTTTGTTGACATTACATCTGCATGCACTTTAGAACTTGAAACAGCAGGGAAATCAATCATTTTTGTTTAGACTGCTTTTATTCCCTTCTATGCTCAAAGTAGAGCCATGGTTGCTCCTAGATCATGTTGCTCTCCATATAACAGTACACTACATTCCTTTCTCATGCCCCTCAGTCACTTGGGGGACTCTTGCAGAAGATAGAAAAATGGTACAGCCAAACATTCTTCTCTCATTCTTCTCAGGTTGCCACGCTCCTGGGAAGCACAGCCAGCCGTGTAGTTAGAAAGGTCAAGAGAAATGGAAGCTCGAACATGGTGCTGATTTTAATACAGACTCCAGGAGACTGAACAAATGTACAGACAGTTAAGCTTGACTTTACTGGGCAAACTGTGAACAACTTTAGAAAAAAAATTAATAAATTGGTAGGCACATGGGTAAGTATGTTGGGCAGCGGGAGTAGTGCTGCTTCTGTAGATATTTCACAGGCCTATTAAGAGTTCCTTGAAGGATTCAATAAGCGTGAGGACACGGGAAATCTTTTTGATACTGCTGGCACTAAAGCTCTAAACTAAGCCCTGTATTTTTATCAATAGTGTTACTTTAGAAATATACCTTTCATGACCAGCATGGCTAGAAGTTTTAGGAATTACAAGCAATTTTTAGAGCTGTGTTCTACTGTCTTAAGTGGTGGAATCCTTTGAATAACTAAAATGTTAATTTCTGGTGCTCCAATGGATTGGGTGTAAATGGAGTGCTTCTTGCATGCAGAGCCACGGAACTGAGGAGCTGATCAGAACAGATACTGGAGGTTTGGCCCATGAGTGAGCAGTGTTGAAATACTCTATGTGGTATAACATAATGCACGTCATCCTCAGATCCCACACATGGGCTCTGTTTAGTGACCTCACCACAGCCTTGCGTAACACTGCCTCTTAAGTCCTAGGAGTATTTATTTTTATGATATCTTGCATAGAGAATGCATGAAATTTTTTCAATAGTTTTCATTAGCACATGGAACTGCCAAGATTGGATTCTAGGTTTGAACACCAACAGATGGATTTAATTTTTTCATTCAGATGAAACAACAAACTGTCATCATTTATTGTATGCTTGATTAATGTGCTTTGGTGTTGTCTTGATAACTTGAAGCAGTGGCTTTTCCTTTTATAATAACACATTTTGTAATATATTTCCTTTTTGTCTGAGATACAGACTTGGCTCTGGTCACTGGTGCAAATGACACAGTAAACTCAGCAGCACAGGAACATCCCAATTCTATTATCAGTAGCATGCCAACACTGGAACTTTGGAAAACAAAACAAGGTACTGGAAGACAGTGACAGAATTTAGTACAGAGCTAGTTATGATACATTAATTTCTTACAAGAAAAGTGCCAACATATAGAAATATAAACTAGAAATGTATTTTCTAAATCAGTGCCTCAAAGATGAATACACAAAGGCACATGTTTAGCTGAAAATCACCACTGTCTATATAGAAAGGGCAGAACTTTGCAGAGGCCTAGAAAACCAAATCCTAGCCACTGCCATCAGACCATACGTATGTTGAACAGCTCAAGTATTGCATGTTACCTTGATTGTTTGAATCTACCGTGTTAGTTTTCATGGGCTTCATTCTTTTTTCAATGAATTCTTTTAAAATGAGCAAAATCAGCTCAACCATGCCCACCTTAGAGAGCATTCTGCATTCAAGAGTTTGACACTATAATTTTGTTAGTTTTGCCAACTCCCGGGCAGCTGCCTTAGGCGTTGGTTTTAAACCAGTTTTCTGGAAAAAGTAAGCCATATTCAGAGAAAAGAGGAAGATTTTGGTGATGTAAAGCTTTCTATGTTATATTTTTTTGCCAACACAGTCACAATAGAATAGAATGCAAGCACTTTTGTATTCTTAACCAACACAGGTACACAGAGTAAAGCCAATACTGTCACCACACTCAGACACATGTGAGGTTAAGAGGAAGTAATGTGATCCAACTGCC
Source organism: Emberiza elegans (assembly GCA_024865655.1). Lineage (NCBI taxonomy): Eukaryota > Metazoa > Chordata > Aves > Passeriformes > Fringillidae > Emberiza > Emberiza elegans. The sequence goes on from JALJVW010000398.1 coordinate 10,553,405, forward strand.
TCAAGCAGACTGAGGTGTGTTACGTGATGCTTCTGACAATGGAAGCTGTATCAAGTTGCTTCCTTGTCTGCTGTAAACATGAAAAAAGAAAAAGACTGTAGCATTAATTCTGCTCAAAGGAAACCTGCAAACAGAAAAACTATACTGCATGTTTCAGCAGTACTATCACTAGAAAATGCAGTTTCAGGTCAGCTGAAATTCATGCTGCATTTGGCAAACTATTTAGTCATGAAACTAAAACCTCAAAAATAATTTTTGAAAGAAATAAAACATTATGATGATCTTGAAATACACAATTTTTATTTAACTTTAGGAAATTAAATGAATGCTGACTTGCAGCTTGAACAAGCTTCTTTTGCTGGAACCCCAAGTATTGTTCTTCTGTAGAAAAGACAAAAGGATCCTTTTTTAAATCTAAAGGAGTTTGATTCTCTTCAGTTCATTAGTATCCATCTCCAAAGCAAATAATTTCAGGAATTGTACTAAAGCTTTTAGATTTCATGCCAGTTAAACTGGCTTATGGGCCAAGTTTCATAGATGGACACTTTATTCAGAGGCAGAAATTACTTTTACAAGTAAGGGAAGCTCAGTGCACAGGATCAGAGAAGGAGCAGGACTCAGTCTGGGGTACGTTGGTGGAGCACATTCTCTTCTGTGGTATGTTTCTAAACATCCTATTGCAACACCAGTGGTCTGAGAAGTCAGCAGTAAAATCATGTGGCAACCGCACCAGTATTGCTAAAGTTAGACAAAAATTTCCACTTTCCATGAGGTGAAAATACAGTCTGCTGTCTGTTTTGCATTAGAGAACTAGTTCCCACCTCTTACTCTGGAACTTCAGAATTATTTGAATTTATTTCTGGTAGATAGGGGTGAAGAAATCACACCACTCCTGAGTAGTTTTATGTGATAAACTACTTTCTAAAGTCCACAGCATCTAATTTCTCTTCTGAATCTGTAAAATGGCAGCTACATGTTATCTTTCCCAACAAGCAAACAGGAAGAATGTGGTAGATTTTTTATATAAACACTTCCTTTAAATGTTGGCATTACTAAGTTTGATCAGTCACAATTAACATTCTTTATAACAGTGTTAGAATTTTATTAAAATGGTGTCCCTCAAGACAAGGAACAACAGTTTAGGAATTATGTTGAGTCCTTCAGTACCTTAGTAGGTGACCTCCTATTCTGGTATAAGTAGATCAGGAATTTAACTGCCACATATTTTAATCTTAGTGAGAAAGCTTTCCTGTTGGAAATGTGAGAATACTCTGAGACACAAGTTAATGGTACCTGGGAGTGTATTAACTGCATTATAGTAAATGATGGGAAATTAATAGGAAGTTTCCCTCCCTCCCTTCTTCTTTTGGCACTTTTGAAGCTAGGGGTAGGTAGGATGGATTTTCACATCACATTACATTTTGTACAAGTATGCTGTAACCATCATTTGTGTAGACTGATTTTTAGAGCATTCAGGCAAGTACTGAAACACTGTTCAAGGGCAAGAACAGATCCTTGTATTACTTTGCAGCTGGGCCTGAAGAACACTATGTGGAAAACCAGATGGACTCAAAAATTGCAAGAAGCAGTAGCAAAGGATTTAAATCAGGTAAGATTACAAGTGCTTTGGGAGGTTGTGCTGTAGATTCCAAGTTGGCATCTCTTTTCAATCTCAATGTATCTTTACCCCATGCACTGTCATGACCCTTTATTCAACCTCGGCTTGGATGACATTTCTGCTACCTTCCAGGAAAGGAATTGTTTTTTTGCAGCAGCTCCCTCTCTTATTCATTTTGAGAAAAGGATTAAATACTCCCTCTGACCAAGCTTACAGGCATGCTAAAGTGAAGCCACTTCATGCTCCTGGCCAAACAAAGAACGAAAATACCCACAATAAGCAAAAGCAGATGGCTTCAGTGGCAGGAAATGAATGAGCCAGACTGCAGGTAAAATGGTCCTCTGAACACATCGTGGAGGTTTGCACTGACAGGTTCTTTGTTATCTGGGGCCTCCCCACAGGAGGCCAGATGTCTCCTGTAGTGAGAGGAGATAGAGATGCTCTTCCTTTTCCTCCCCCTTTAACTTATGGCTGTTTAAGTTACTGCTAATGGAAGCAGAAGCCTGTTTTTCTCTCTATGTCTCTGATGTTTTTGGAAACAGAAGAGATAGTGAAGGGGTATTCTGATATGAAAGAAAAGGCCCAGAACTGGCCTTTACCTCCCCATGACCCTCAATTTAAAGAACAGGGAGGTCAGTGCTGCTAATTGCACTTGAAAGGATTAACCACTTGATTGCTTTCATTTAGTGGAACAAAATTTTTGTTTAGCCTCAAAGCTGGGGAAATGTATCAGTTGTACTAAGACGCTTTCAGTGTGAGATGGATGACTTGGTTTGGCTTCTTATACCAACATCAAAATTAAATAGAGGATGTAAATATTTTTATATATAAAGAGAGAAAGGGCAACTACATCTGCTGCTCAGACAGGACAGATTTGCAGCAGAAGTGACAAAAACCTCCTTCCTGCCCCCATAAAAGGTTATCAGAGGAACAGCAACAGACTGTAAAGAATTACAGATATTAGGTGTGCCTCTGTCCCTTGGTGTAACAAATGACCCTTGCATTACACTGAGGTTGCACTGGAAGAAAAAGAATCTGAACCCAGTTCCTGGACACAGTATGCCAGATCTAAAATCCTTTCTGTACATTAATTTCATCTGAGAATCAAAACTAATTTTCTTTTGGAAAAGGTTCTTTATTCCCATTGTTCAAATAAAGTGAGATACACAAAACTTAAATTTGGAAACAATTTTTCACCTTATGAAACTATTTTCCAAAAGTAACGAAGAACAGCTTATACAAGCTTTTATCTGACCTCTGCTTCTTAAATAAAAAACATGTTTTCAGGGAAATGTGTCTTGGAAGTAACTCCCCATCTCCCCCCAGATTTTTCTCTCTGGTTCTTGTAAAACATTAGGTCAGTGGGTTAATTTTATTTTTGTTTGTTTAAAGTGGGTGAAAGTTTCCTTCTCAAGCTATTTAACTTGTGTGATTAAAAAGAAAATTACAACAATCTTTGCTTAACAAATACAAGAACAGATGGAAATGTCAAAAGACTATCAAAATTCATACCAAAGGAAATAATATTAATCATTTTAAAAAGCCAAAATAACCTCTCAATAGCAATAAGAACCAAATGAGTAGGCAGTGTTGTTTCAATAGCACTGAGACATGACTGCTGATTTTTCTCATTGCTTGGCACATGAACTCAATATACGGGTAGATATAAAATTATTTTTCTCATTCTGACTTCAAGCCTGTGTTTCCTGTGGTGCCTTTATAGTTCATGCACATTTCATAATTTCGTAACATAACCAGCATTTTGTTCTGCAGGTGGGGATATGTTTTTGTTGTCCACTGAAATGCATTGTTATATGTGCTTGTGCAGATAAGCACATCAATATGAGGTAAGATGTAAGACAGTGTACTTGTATCTTGTATTTGAGCAATATTAAGATTTCACCTTGAAATGGTGGATTTTTTTTCACTATTAAAAATGCTCTTTTTTTTTACAAACCAGCTATTTGAGCCTGTAAGGACTGCTGTGTAGTACAAAAACATTTTCTTGAAGTGTTTTCCAAGACATTATTTCTGTGTTCACCAGGGTGTGTGAGTGCCCACCTAGAGAGTATGCTACAAGTGATAACAAAAAATTGGATGTTTTGTTTAGAAAATAATCTATTGTAATTCTCCAGTCTGTCACTTTGACAAGATATATTTTGTCTTAAGTAACACATTTCTAAGAATATCCAGAAATATTTATCCATCTTATATTGTACCTCTAATAAAATTTTTTTCCACCTTAGGAATATAATTATCAATGTATGATCTAAAATATATTCATATAACTCTGCTCCAAAGCTCAGGTCTGTTACCTCTGCCAGCACTGGCTGTGCTGGTGCAGCTTGGCAAAACTGCATTCACACATGAGGACTCTGACAGCAGCACTACAGCTAAGACAAAACTCCCATCAGCACAAAGTCTTACTTAGACTGTTCTAATCTTCCCCTTTACTGCAAAAGGAAAAACAGAGCATATTCGCAGCCTGCCTAGTTTAAGGAAGCCTTGTCAGAAATATTGTGGTCAGAACCAATATTTGTGGTGCCTAGAATATGCCAGAGTTACGTTTGTTAGGTTAGTGCTCCCCCAAATAATGATAATATGTAACAGTAATAAACACTTAAGTAAATCTGTTTGAAGAAGTCTAAAATTACCCAAGAAGTTGAGAATATAAGAGTACATGAATGGTAATACACAAATCATACATTCTGTAACAGTGTTTAGAGACCACATTTTTATTACTAGAAGAATTTTCCAGAATTAATCTTGAAAGTATATAATTCATATGAATTAATGTGCTCTTTCATTCTCTATTGCTGCCACTCACCCCAGCAACTAAACACCATCTGCTCATTCAGTAAGCCTTTGATGCCATGAAGGCAAAGTCAGTATTGCTGGGTAAACCACAAAGAAAACATGACAGAAGTATTAGTAACAATGGAAAGCCAGCATGCTAATTCCTTCTTACAGTTAAGAGATCACTCCTTACAGCAAGAGGGGTCAGGTCCTCCACTCCCATCTCAGGAAATGTGCTCATTGCAGTGAGCACAGCAGGCCTGTAGGTTGAAGTACAGCAATATTTAGGAAAATGTACCTGTTTTTAAATAAGTAACTCTAATAAGACTGCTCATGTCAGCAGTTCTGCAACTTCGAGTGTGCAGAAGGAGGTCTGCAGCCCACCTCTGGACATTATTTAGAGTACAGTCTATTTCCAAAAAAATCCTAGTTATGTTTGTGCAGTTTGTTATTTCAAAAAAAAGTAGTGTCATGCACCGACAGACAGCTTACTCTTTTCCTGCACAACACTTGGCCTCTTTAATCAATGTATACATAAATGAAAAGAAAAAAAGCAGATTATCATATTGTCCTTTGTAGCTCTCTTTCAAAATCTCCTGATGATAGTCCACAAGGAAATAATAAATTGCTTCTATTGTGGAAAGGTATGTATCTGGTTTTCCCTTCTGATGACGCCAAAAGCAAGTCTTCCTTGTCTTCAACTCAATTTGCAGTAACCCTGTCAAGGAAAAAAGATGGCCTAGATTAGACAATGTGGATTGGTGGCCAGAATGTCAAACACGACTTTAGCACCAAGACTTTAGTTTTGTTTTCTGACTTTGCTGCTAGCCTGCTCAGTGCCTGCATGAAAATAATTTCTCTTCCTGTACCTACACTTTTGATCTGTAAAACTGAGGCAATAATTTTATCCCCCTTTTTCGATCACTTTGGAATTTGATGAAGTGCTGTAATTCCTAGGTTACAGTCTTCAAATCTGCAGTTAATTACAAGTGATCCTTTCATTCAAACAGCCACACAGCCCTCAGTAAACTGCAGAGTTGCTTCACATGACAAGAGTGAAACCCACACCTACCAAGACTCATCAATGTTCAGAAAATTATTATTTCATCTTTTGCAAAGTTAATACTTTTCAAGTGTAAAACAGAATCCCTTAGACTGTTAGTGTTGCTGAAGTGAGGACTATTTACAAGAGCCAGGAACTTTTAATTTATGCTTGTTAAGTAACTGAAATGTCACTGAAATTACTCAGGAGTAAGTATGACAGCATCTTGTAATTAACTTTATTAGATAGTAAAAGCATTCCCACTTAAGATGAAAGAGGGAATTTGGTGTGTGTATGGCACAAAAAAAAATCTTTAATCTACTTTAATCTCTGTAACTATTCTATTATTCAGATGAATTTTAAACAGTATCTTAGTTTTTATGTTTCCTAAGATGCACAAACTATTCAAAACTGAAACCACCTTAATATGTTATCCCTTTGTAAACAGGATGGGCACTTGGATCCTGAAGAACAGGGTACAAACATGTCAACAATATCAGAAGCAGATTGTAAAGTTATCTTTTTGTATCACAATCTGATACTCTCTCTCATGGGACAGTTTAATACAGGTTACAGTACAAAAACCAGTATGGTCTAAGAATTGCTTGGAAGTTAAGTACAGGGAAGTTTCAGAAAGGTCCAAACTCAGGCTAGAGCCCAGCACTTGTAATTGTACACTTCTAGCCTACAAACTGTGTTTAATTCTTTTCAGTGTAATTGCAAGAGGGATTTAGTTGTTTGCTTTGCAGTTAAAGTACGGTATCCTGCATTGTAGAAGAAATCTCAATTACAGCATTAAAAAAAAAAAAAACTGAACAGGAGAGTCTGTCCCTGAATTTAAATGTTATTATTGGCATTCCAGAACCAAAACCTCAGAATAGCATACACAGTCTAATTATTACCTCTAATAATCCTACACATGTGAAACTTAAAATAGCAGGAGGAAACTGCATCAAGCTTGTGGCCCTCAAGAGTCTTCATCACTTGAATTCTCAGGCCTAACCAAAATGAAAACTTCTATCAAATCCACAGTGCTTTCACCCTAAAAGCAGTGAAATAAATCTCAGGGATGATTCCTCCAGCATCAACTCCCATGTAGTTGTGGTTTGAACACAAACAACAGTTGACTGAAGGCAAGACCATGGACACTACTGAGCTTACCACAAGTGCAGTATCAGTTACTTTCAAACAAAAGACTTTAAGACCCTTCAGAAAAAAAGAAAAAAAACAACAACAAAACCAGAGGGGGTTAAGGATAAAAGTTTACTGAGCATGTTTCCTCTGGACTGGATCTCTCTGGATCTATATACAGCCAAAGGCAATGTTTGCTTACAAATACTCACTGTTCACATGAAACCCCACAATGCTAATGAATAAGCTAATAAAATATTTGGCTGATACAAAGCAGTTACAACTTACAGGGAAAAAACCCAAAGCAATCAGTTTCTTTAACAATCATGGTGATGTTGCCAATAAGCTCCATCACTCATGTGAGAAAGTCATCATTAACATTAAATTCAACTGTTTGTTTCCTGATCAAGAGATCACTTGTAATGAAGCAATCAATCCTAGGCACTACCAACTCTCATGCATATCTTAACTGATTTAGTTTTGTTTTCTAAAGATATACTAACACTTTTCCAAGATATAGAACTATTTTTTGTCCAAGTTCTCTCAGATTATTTTAAGATCAATGTACTCATTTGCTTTCTCTTGCAGCACAATTTACTAGATTTACTGTCTATATAAGCTTACAAAATACAAGGCTTTTCTTTATGTTTTCTTGGCTTCATTAATGTTTTCCTTCAATATTTCTTGTAACTTAATCCTAATAAGTATGGCAATTACTTTTTATTTGCAATTATGAACACTCCTTTTTGAACTTTAACATATGATGGATATTTTGTTGGATGATGACTTCATTTGCAATTGAACTGGAAAATGAAAACAGTTCTCAATTTTTCATGTATGTACAACATAAAAATGTCATCAGTTTATGCCTAAGGAAACTCTGCCCCATTCATCTTGGAAGTGAAAACTGCAATCTCTAAAAGGGGCATTAATGCAATTGATGTTCTTTATGACAAGCACTAAGGAAAGCAATACATGCACAGGCTGTGCACACTGTTACACCCAGTGTGTGGATGGGTAAAATTCCCCCATACTAGAAACTGCCTTGCATGACACTATTAAACCTCACAGCAATCCTGAAAGGTGCTCAGGAACCCAGGGAGCTGCAAAACAGCTGGAAAACAACTGGAACCGAGATGTTCTAGAAAGGAGAGAGTAGTACATCAAATCAGCATTGTCATGGGGAAACTGGAAACCATTCAAGAGCTCCAAAGTAACACCAATGAAGACTTTTGGACTAATATATGCATAGGCTTTCATGGAAATTTTCAGTTCCCCTAGCTGCCTGTTATTTTCCTGGCATTTGTCCTCTTAAAATAAGTTTCAAATGCCCTACATTAATGTGCAACATGCAATTCCTCTAATCTTTACAGTAATACTTCAATGTAGCTGATAGAGTATGTTCTGTGTTAAACTAAATACTTATAACAGGATTTTAATTAGCCAATATATCATACTAACATGTGGGATTCTTTAATAAACTGACTAGACAGCAAGGCAACATCCATCTTCTATGCAAGAAAGCCTGTGAAATTCCTTGTAGGATCCAGTGAGAAGCAGTAGTAGTGTATATGTGTGTATATATATATGTATATTGCATATAAACTTGACAACCTGCCTCCCAGCTAAGTGTATTTTAGCACTAATGAAAGTATTTTCAAACTCCTATTCATCTCAAAGGAAATGGAATGCTATTGCTAAATTGTTTTGTCTTTTGTGGTTTTAATTAGAATGCTTAAATGTAAACTTCTTGTAAAGAACCTAAGACAAAAACTTTTTGCAGAATTACCAACTTCTGCTCTCAGAGCTGGAAGAGTGTGGAGGGCAAGCAGCCATTCCTTTTTTGTCTGGAGTAGTGAGATCATGGAAATGTCCATTAACAACTTGAGGAGAAAGAGAACCCAAGCCATGACAAACTTGTGCTAAACCTCCTAAATCCCTCATTTACCCTCTTGGGGCCTGTCTCCCACAAACTTTACACAAATGGTCCTGTGGGTCTCTGGGAAAGCAGGCAGCCACCTGCAAAAAAATCTTCCTGGCTTCCTTCAGAGGGCATTCTAACTACTGTTCTACTTTCTAACGCGACAGCTTCCGATCTCTGAGACTGAGGAAATTTGCTCCAATAGAGGAAGTGAGACAAATAAATGTAAATGCTTTCTTAGTACTACTATTATCTTTTTGCAAAATAAATTATATGACATGAAAAGTAATGGAGTCTTTGGCTCAGAAAATATTTTACAGCCCTGGAATGGGCTGCTGAATCCTTCACACACACACAGAGATAGGGTTACATACAAGCTTACATTGTGCTCAGGTCTGTTATAGACATATGTCCCTTAATCATTTCTGCAGCAACAATGTCTCAGTATCAACTTGTATTTTTTTTACCTTGTAGTCGTTCATCAGTTATTATCTTGTTAGTTTGATTCCAGGTACTGTCAATAAATATTATTTTCTTCAGTCTTGTGCCTTTGCTTCTGCTGCTTGAGATGCATTCATTTGGATTTTTTTCTGCTTCAGGGTCTATTTTTGCTTGTTTAAGAAGGGGCTCTCTGGAACAGTCATCGTCACTAGAACAGACACTTTTCTTGGTGTACTTTTGGAGATGGAAAGCAATATCTTTTACTGAAACTGAATTGGGGCCAGGAAATATAAGTGCTATCTGAATGAAGAAAACAAAGAGATCTAAGTGTCAATAAAATGTAATAGAACAACAGGAATTGTTACATTAAACAGACATTTTCTACCCTGTCTCTAAACATTTAAATCAGGACAAGATGAAATAGTATATCTTAAAAATATTCTATTGTCCAATAGAGTGTTAAATCCATGTTAAAAACATGTTAATGAATTAAGATCCTTAACAGAGATTTTCAATTAGTGTTACTTCCATGCCTCTACTACCAACTCAAACACTTCTGTATAAAAAGATTTTTCAGCCAAGACAATGGTGTCAGCCCTGAGGAAGTTCAAATGCCACTTGTCACTGCAGTAGATGTGGCAGGAGGGCCAGAAAGGATAGCTTACCATTTAAATGAACATATACATCCGAGTTCATAACTCACTTTTTTTGTGCTCTATGCTATGATAGATATGACTTGAATTTTAGTTGTTTTCCTGTGTTGTAGCAAATGTTAAAAATTTTAAGGAGGTTTAAATATTGCAGCTGCTACATATAAGCACAACATTCAACTCCTGTTTAACTTGCTCCAAGTTGAATACTTTCATTTATAGGCAAAATATTTATTTAGATACACAGTAAATCCAGTTGTCCATTATGTGAGGAGATGAACATAGAAAATTCAGGGTGGTTAAATAGTGCTAAAGTCTTTCTCAACTTTGGAGAAAAGGTTACAGTCCAGAACTGTGTGTTTGCAGAGCTAGGCTTTGAGAGAGCACAGGATGGACTGCACTAATGAACACTGGTTTCCTCCCTGCAGGGCACTGCCACTGCAGGAGGAAGCTGCACCTCCCCAGCACAGAGCCTGGCTATCTCTAGAGAATCTCTTACTTCGTGTCTCTTCTCTGCATACTCTGGAATGCAAGGGTATTTATAAATGGTAACATCATCAGGTGCCAGGAGCTTAGCGTGCACAGCGGTGCTTTTGCCATCGGTTTCGTTTGGGTGTTTAATAATGTCAATCTTCAAAGGTAACTAGAGTAAAAGGAGAAAAAGCAGTGTTTATCATCATATTTACAAGTATCTATTAGAAACTTACAAGAACTGATTAGAACTTACTTAGAAACTTATTCGAACTTACAAGAACTTATCTATTAGAAACAAATAAGAACTTATTCAAAATTTGGAAGAAATTCCTGTGGGTGGGTAATTAAAATGTGATTTTTTGATAGGTTCAGAACTAAACTAGAGACAAGTTAGAAGAAGCACCTACTACATTCAATTTATGCAAATAACTAAGGAAGCAGTGATGCACTTTGGAATGCTGCCAGCAGTAGTGTGGTAAAATCTCCAGAAATAGAATCAATAAGGTAAGCATGATGTGGTCTTAATTTGAACAATATAATTTGAACAATATAATGGTTCTAAATGTCAGTATTTATCTCTATTAGGTATTCACCCAACTGTGAAAATTACTATTTCAATGAAAATATACCTAAGTTTACTAGGCCAAATTTCAAAAGTACCTCTAAAGTATTTTTATGATCCTTTAAAACTATACTGTCTTCAAAATGCATTTAGATCCTAACTGATTTTGCAAAATGTCCCATTCCCCTCTGATAGTTTCCCCAAGTAACTCAGCTGAAAGGCATTACACTATTTATATTTTAACAGCAGTTATCTGAATTATAGAACCATGACATATAGGAATGCCTTTTAGGTCACATTTGATGTAAATTTCACCCTTGGTTTTGGACAAATTTTTTGTTCACAATATAACATTTTCTGGCGAGAGTTATTAGAAACTGAAGAATGTGCAAGAGCACCATAAAGAAGCTTTCAACAACTAAGTGGAAACACAGTTGCATGAGAAGCTGAGTGACTTCAGCCTATATTCTCATCTAGAAGATACATAAATGTTTATGTGAGGATTGGAACATTTTCAGTGTTTGTACATGTAATTCCTCAAGTAAGAACAGTAATTTTATCTAACTGTAGTTTATTCATACTTATAGCTGTGTTCAAATGAATGTCTGTAAAGAATGAGTCAGAAAAGAAATGGCTGCAGACAGACTATTCTCTGTCCACAGTAACTAAAACCCCAAAGATATTATAAAAAATTATTAAGAAATACTAACCTTCACAGTTGGAATTTCTTTGGTAGGGACAGATTCAACAGGAACAAAGCATGTATAACAATAAAACATCCTTGAACTATTGCATCGGGGGCATTTTGATCTCCCACTCTTTTTCGCCTTTTCCAATACTTCCTGGGATGCTAACTGTAATTGTTGAAGTGGATTATCTTGAATTGATGATGGACTCTGCAGTAGGCTTTCCAAACACTCAGTATTTCTTTTTGCTCCTTGAGCATTTTCTTCATTTAAAAGTGTAGATAAATTTAAAGACATGGCTAGCTGAAACAGACAAAATGTTGTTAAATAAAAAGCCAATTACTATGAACAAATCTACTGGAAAATATTCTGTATTATCCCATTTAAGAACATATTTCCTACAACAGAAAGAATAATAAAATCATCTGATTCAAGAGATTTGCATGAGATAAACTGGAAAGAACTCAAGATCTGCATCCTTAATGCACAGATGCACATTCACTATCCCACTCACTTAAGTCCTGCATAAGTCTATTATTTCTCTGTTGTTAACATCTGTGCCTAAAAGTTTATGAAAACACTGTAAGCAGTGTTTACCTGGATGAGCAATCCCATTAGTCTCCAACATGACTACTGACAAGGAATTATATGCCTACAGGATAGAAATTTGTAAGACGAAAGTTAATTGTGCTAATTTAGATCTCTATCCTAAAATTTATTGTGTGTGGGCCAACCAAATAACCTGAATGAAATCCCTGTTGGATAGAACTTTGTGAAATAGAAGAAATTTTCCAGGAGAAGAGCTTGGGGCTGAAACGTAACAGCTAGAAAAGGGCTTTGGTGCCCCATGTTCCAGATAGTAAGTGCTGACCCAGCCTAGACTTCCACAAGTTTGTGTTTATTTAGTAGCATCGATGGATTTTTGTCGGGCTTTCTTCAGGGCAGCTGTTATCTCACCCTCTGCAGCTGAAGGTGAAAACAGAATTTTCACCACGTAGCAAGGCATGAGAAACATGACCATGTGCCCACCCCGGGGCAGACAGAATTAGTGCTGCTGTGCTGTCACAGCCCCCTCTCACTGCTCTCTCAGTCCCAGCCAGGAGCCTGCACAGCCTGCAGTAGTTATAAACTGCCTTTGGCACTTTGTGCTGCATCGCATGCAATGAAAGAAGTTATTCTCAGGATTTACTTTCAGCTAATTTAGGTTTACTTTTTCATGTCAAGGATCACACTTATGAAATTGTGTAGCAAAGTCATGTTTAACAAAAACAAACAAACAGTAAGTCCTGAAATGTAATCCAAAATGAAGTGTTTAAATAAATTCAAGTGTAATGTAATTGGAAAGTAACAAAACCAAAAAACTAAGCTAAGTTTCCAACACCAAATTAAAATCAATCCCAGAAAAAAATTTGTTATTTTCTGGAAAAATTAAATACTCATGCATGCTATGATACCTTTCCCTCTGCCTCTGCCAAGATCTAACTTTTGAAAGGTCAGGGAAGTCCACTCAAATGAACACAAAATCTAATATGCATATGAATTTTCTAGTGCAATTTGCTTTCAAGTTTCTCTGAGATAAAGCCAGTATACTTTACATCTCAGAGCAACCTGTGCTATTATCAAGTTTCCTCAAGAAGCAGAGGGCGAGAGGCCCTGGAATTGGACATGCATTCCCAGCCTGCAAACTGATTCTTTTCAGTGGAATGTCTTACACTCTGTGCCGCTCAACGGTGACACCCTGGAGCACTTTTGTTATCGATGCTGACAGGGGATACGCTGTGGCCCCAAAATAATAGCTGTGCCCAGGCTGCAGCATTATACATACAGTACAGTACACTTCAGAAAACGACAGACTAGAACTTTGAGATCCAAATCTTATTTCAGACAGATATTTTTAAGACTAAACAACAACTCCATCTGCACCTCATCTCTAAACCCCTGGTAAATAGCTGCCGGTGGGGGGTACCCTCCACACTCCAGCTGCAATTCTAGGACAACGTCGGCCAGTGCACCTCGGGGGGCCGTGTACAGCTCAGGGGCGCCACAGCCCCCTCCAGGCTCGCTGCCATCAGCCCGGCGGGGCGAGCGCAGGCCAGCTCGGAGCGCAGGTTCTGTGGGCGGACAGCGCAGGGCGCTGGGCGGGCACAGCCCTGGGCCGCTGCCTCTGCCCCGGGCAACAGCGCGGTTCTGCCGCTCGGTGTCTGACTGGCCCCGTCCCGCCACCGCAGCGGCACCGCGGCCCCCGTGGGCGCGAAGCCGCTTCCGACCGCGGGCCGCCCGAGCCCGCCCCGCGCACAGCGCGGCACCTCGGCGCTCCCGAGCCGCGCTGCCTCCTCTCTCCTGCCGCCACCGCCGCGCCAGGGCGGGAGCTCCTCAGCCGCTCCTCGCCCGGCTCCAGTCCCCCCGCACCGCCCGCTCCTCACCCGCCGCCCGCCGCGGCTCTGCGCGGACCTCGCAGGCCCCGGAACGAAAGTGCCGGGCTCGGCCGCCGCGGGGAGGCGGGGAACGGAAACAGCCCGGGGCTGAGCGCGGCTCCCGCCGGCCGCCTCTGTCTGAGGGCTTTGCGTTGCTGTGGGCGCCTCACGCCCCACATGGGCTGTTCCGTGCTTTGGGTCACAAAAAACTGGCCAGAAACCACTTCCAGCTCCCTGGGCAGGGGAGAGAATCCCGCCGCTCCCAGCTGGGCCCACGCCAGGTGTTTCCTGCCCTGCTTCCCCTGCCCAGCGCTGCCCTCTCCGTGAGGCGGCACCGCCTGGGAGCCGCTGGGGTGTGAAGCTGCGGCTTTGACTCCCATCAGAACTCCAGGAAAGATAGATCAGATTTTTTTTTCACTCTGTATTTTTCCCCTCACCCAGTAGTAGCCTTAGAGCATATTTATTGGCTGGAGGAATTGTGCTGCCGCATTCCTCTGCTTGTTTTGCATCTCTCTCTAAAGGGAATATGGGATCTCTTCTGTGGGATTCCTTGGCCTGGTTGAGGATGCTGCTCCATTTACCCAATATTCAGCCTTTAGGGTGAATTTCGACTAATCTGTAACCTTCACAGAGCTTCCAACTTGTAAACAAATTACTGACTACTTGAAAATAGTGGCAGATTTGTCAGTTTTTCTTCAGTATGCACTTTAGAAGTGCATGAATAATAATAGTATAATATTGTGGAGGTAGTTAGATGGTTATGGAAGTTCTGTCTTTGTGATTCAGTGCCTTTACAAACCTTTCACGTATCTAGTATGTTTCTCAACATCTAAGGATATTAAGTAGTATTTTGTGTATGAGGAATATGAATACTGAGAATTGAGTTTGCATGTAGGTTGTGTTTCTAAGACCCTTGGGCACTGCAAAAGAGCTTTATAGAAATGGCACACCTTTAAGAGAGCAGCCTCTCTGCTGTTAACTTGCTTTATTCTCTACCATGGAGAAAAACGCCTTTGTGCTGTGCAGCAATTTTCTGTGGTTGGAACCTTGCTTGAGTGATGATTCTGAATCAAGCTTTGTTTAAAAGATTTGATCAGGCCATGCCATTACTAACATAAGAGAAAGTCCTGAACCCTGAGGCAGAAGGTTCTGATGAGGTTGAAAGGGGTAATAGTTGGTTCTGATTTTACCTTTCTCTCTTTTCTTACACTAGTAGGACTGCTAGGGAAATCTTTGCCTATAGATGCCTTTCTGGTTTGTTGAAGAATTCTGTGTAATGTGGTTACCAGTGGTTTGTCAGAATGACATTCTTTTTGGAAGAACAGGACATTCCTTATGACCTGCCTACATTATTTGCAAGTATTAATTCATTCAAATCTTTTAAACCTCAAAATTTGCTCTTTTAAGTTTTGAACCAGAACTTTTTCCCCCACTGGAACAAAGAAACAAAAAATGCTTGAAAAGATGTGGAACATTTCATTACAAAATTAATTTTTTTAATAGTAGATATCTAGGAGGAGGAACCTAAAATGGAAACACTTAAATTTAGGATAATATCAAAACAAAGTATTGAATTTTTTACATTTTAAAGTTGATTTTACTTAACCATTTTACCCTGAAATCACAGCATCACAGAATGAGCGTGTGTGTGTTAATAGTTTCAGTGCAGTCAGTAACATTTCAGAGACTTACTTTTTTAAAGAAATAATTTGTCTTGCTGCCCTGCTAATAAAATAGAGCATGTCAATGTCCTTCAGCAATAGCAGGGTGCTAAAAAAACACTGATTACTCTGTTTTAATGCTTACTGAGTTATTTCAGTGAAGTGATCAATTTGATCATCAAGTTCAAACAACTACCTTAGGTTCCAACAATTTGCTCAAATATTTAAGCTGCTAGTTTAAATTCTTTGGTAGATCAAGGATCAGTTTCCTCCTGTGCTTCCAAGGCTGTTCTCAACAGATGGAAGGCATTACTGGCCTTTCCGAGAATTTAAATTGCACATGATTTTATTTGTCTCTTTAGAAACATAATGACCCTTTTTTCTTGAGTTATCTCCTTCTCTAACTAAAAAGTTATAGTCTTTTTAATTACTCTGTGTCTGCTGTAATGGGCCTCCCTGGTCTATTTCTGTTTTTCTGGCTCTTTGAGATGATGTAATCCTCTCTGAATGCAGTACATGAGAGAGGAGGAGAGCACAGTCTGCATTGCAATGTTGCCAGAATTAGACATTCTTAGATGTAAAATGCAGTTATACTTGTATTGCAATTCTTCATGCAAAATAAAGTTCACAGATTACTTAATTTAAGATTTACATTTCTATAATTCCCAGAACAAGCTGTTTTTACAATGTACTGGTTGCAGGAGTGGCTGAGTTGTATCTCTGTTGATGAGCTTTACTTTTTGCTGGGTAAGTTACAAAAGGATTGTTCCTTTAGTGTTTTATGCAAATATCTGTATGAACATCAGACCACACTCAGACTTGGAGAAGAGAATAAACACATGTCACTGAGGCACAGAAATGTGGTCAAAAAGTCTTCTCATGCCAGTGTGGCCCTGTGTATCTAGAGGAGCATCTTACTGCCCTTAACAGAGCACCCAGCAGGCATTGGCCCAGATAAGTGTTTACAGCTTTCCCTCAGTCTGTCAGTGTGAAGTGTCAAGTTTATAATTTGAAAAAACCTAATAAACTAATAAAGCCCCAGTTCTGCCTGGGTTTTAGGAACATTTTGTTTAGGCCTAAACAAAATGCAGGCAAAAGTCTATGCAAGCCTGTTCTCCACAGAACATGGTGTTAATAAAGGAAAGATGAGCCCAAAATGGCAAATTTTAAGCCTTCCAATCCTTCCAGTGATGCAGGGGGCCTGTACAGTGTGGTTTGTGTGTAGACACATTTAGGTGTAGATCCAGATATATGTAAGGTCTTTGCCTGCTTGGAGCTTTTAATCAATAAAATCATCAATCCAGCCCCTACTTCTTGCTGAACCTGGCTAAATTTTAAAGACGTTGTTACTGAGCAAATTACTACAGAGGAAGATCTGACTGAGACACATGAAAAGTGGAAAGCAAAGGAGTATTAAATATTTTTAATTCTTTTTATGGATAAGACAAGAAAAATCAAATTTTCTTTTTTTCCCCCCTTAGATACAGAAACAGAATTACACCTATCTCTGTATGTTTTTTAGGAGGTAAAAAGCCTAGCTTGAAAAACTACTTTGGTTTCTTTATATTTCTAAGATTATCTTATAGTCACCTAAAGTATCTCTTTTACACCTTTGTTCCTTATCTGAAATATATTCACACTTTGGAGTGTGTATTCTCTTAGCTGAAAATACTGTTTATTTCATGTGTGAAATAGAATGAATTATGAAATAAGTATTTATAAATTTTTCAGGTTCCCAAATACATTGCTGAGGAGTCAAATGGTAGAAATGTAGAGGTGAGTTTCATTAGCTTGCATGTGAAAAAGTACACAGTATTCTGTCTCATGGGGATGGTTTGACATGGAAATCAAAGAAATACCTCTGACAGCAAACTAAGTCATTCAATTTTTGTAAGATTACATTAATTCAGATATATTGGATAATGGAAATTCCAAATACTGTGTAAATATGATGACTGACCACCATAAAAAGTGTAAATTCTGGGGTTTTTTACTCATCTTCAATGGGAATTAGCTATGGCTTTAAATACTTTAGGAAAGGCAAGTGAGAAGCCACTGTCTTTTCCTGTGAATTCGGGATTATAAATAAGAGTTGAAAAAACCAGGGCTGGTTCTGAGCTATGTCTGTGCTGTCTTTGTGACCTGCTTCAGGCAGTGATCCCTGTCCCTGAGCAGGTTGGTGACTGCTGGGTCAGGGGAGCTTTCTCCTTGGGAAGGTCACTGTGGGGTAGAGTCAGAATTCAAGGCTCTATGAAAGGCCAAGGTTCTACATTGTTCTATAATTTCAACTTGAATTGGGGAAGTGTAATGCTTGCATTAATATTTATCTTTAACATGTAAATGCATGATGTAATAAAATACAGACTAGATAAGTGTACCTACTTAGAGTTTAAATTAAACCATAAGTAAACCATAAACCCATTAAACCATATTTTACAAACAACTTTGAATTTTTACTATAAAAATATTTTAAAATTACATAATTAGCTATCAAAAAAAACTTCCTTTATGCTGTAGGGTCAGTAGCATTTTGTTGGTAAAAAAGAGGAAAAGATTCCCAATATTCATCAGATTGTTACCACCTACATAAACCAATCTTTCTGAAATTTCAACTTTTCACCCTTTTTGCATATTAAGTTGCTATTATTAATAAAAACTACTTTATTATATTTTGCAAATTAACCCATCATCAAATACTATTACACTGACTGAATTTCACAATCTGTGTTGACATAGGTAGTAGCTGATAAGAATATTGTAAAATATTCTGAGTGAAATTTGACTGCTTCACATTTATAAATGAAAGAAACCTAATTCCTGTCATTTGTCCAAGACCAAGTACTGTCAAGCTGATAAAAACAAGTTGTGCAGAGGGAAGGACAGATATAAAATTCAGGTGGTTGAGCTGCCCTAATAACCTCTGTGTCTGAGCACTGAACTGTTGATAGCACTTGCCACAAAACATGTGTGGATAAATGCAACATTTTTGAGGAAAAGTGTTAAAAGCACACCCAGAAGCATGCTGGTTGAAGTTGAAAATGTACAGAAGTACTCAGGAGTCCTACAAAATAATAAATTTCCTTTTTTTCCCCCATGAAACCTAATGTCTCGGCACCCAAAGAATGGCTATAGATCTTGCTGCTTGCACTGGGTAAAAGTCTTATATGAGTTTATAACCTGCAGCTGTTCCTCTTAGAGACATTTGTAATAAACTGACAAAAACTGATGATGCTTTCTGAAAGGCCTCCTTTGGTGGACTGATAACATTTTTTGTTTATTTGTGCTTGAAGATGTGCAAATATACCCAGACAAGCAAGATTCAAGGAATATGGAAATCCTCTTAGCACTTCTTCACACACTTTTGGCACAGCTTAGGATCAATGCTTGCCTCCTAGAACATGTTAGTCCAGCATCTTAATCTACTTTTTAATAGTAGTTATTTACAATATTTCTGTTCTTACATATTTTTAATTATGTTATAGATTTAATACAGCTGGTGTGACTGGACGTCTTACTAATTTTGTATCAAACAAGAACATTTTTGTGATTTAAACTTTAGATGTTTAGACTTTTAGGTTTACTGAAAATTGAAACGAAAAATCAGTAACAGGCTGAGAGACTTGCAGGTATCTGGCAAATGCAAATCAGTCCCTGTGTTTTGACAGCCTCATGTTGAGATCCCCAAAGAAGATGCTTTTGTTTCTATCAGTAAAAGCTAAACATTCCCCCTGCAAGTTTTTCCCTTCAGTACTTCTGCAAGCTGAAAGAAGTTCTTATGTGCTGTGGATTGTGTTTCAAATTAAAATCCTTGTACTTTTTACCTTTGTCCAGTTATTTGCTTTGTGGTTTTAGAAGTTTTAAATCCCTGCATTCATTGTGCTGAATATTTTTTGTTGTTTTGATAGAAAATTGTTCTCAAAGTCTGGAGAAGTCTGTTTCTCTCAAAATAATCTATTGCAGTGCTTCAGGATTCTTTATGGTCATGGTTTCTCCAGAAGTTTAACATATAAACTAATTTTAAGTGTTGTTATAGCTGTTATTATCAAACAAAAAATCTGCATATCCCACAAGTACAGAAATGTGAGTGTTTTACTCATGCAGCTCAACTGCATCAGCTGTAGGTCCAAGTTACCTTTTCATGTAACTTTAAGGAGCTGTAGTGGAGTGTATGAAGAATTAGTTTAGTTAGCAGGTTTTTATCATGAAGCTTAAAATAAACTTTTAGATGAAATTGACTGTTTATTTTACTTTGCTTACTTTGTGTAATGGTGCTAAAATTTACAAAAGGTATGAGTTTGGAATATTTAGGTTAAGAGCATAAATCAAAAGTGTGTGGGTTCTGTTACCTCAGATGATCACTATGTTCTTTATTAAGAAGAGGAGGAAAATATTCCTGTGGCAGGAGGCTGTGATTATGTACACTGGCTTTGGTTCAGTACCTCCCTTAGATTCTGTCTTAATTGCTGGCTGATAAACTTAACATATGCTTCAGATAATTCATGTTTTTCAGTGCTGTTCTGAATCAGGAACTACTTCAATATATTCAGAACCGATTAAACACTTAGAAGTTGTTAAAATGTTTGGAAGGATGTGTTGGACTAAGAGAGGGAAATAATTTAGGGATATGTGTTTTGGTGCTGTTCCTTTGTGTTGGCAGTGCCTCACCTCTGATAACTGTGAGTTTGACAATGTTGTGCATCACTGTTTTGCACACAGCCATGTCTGAATTTATGTGGGTATCTTTGCCCTGATTTTTTCCCCCTTTGAAGCTTAACCAAGAGCACTTGTTTGACGGAGTGGCAGATTTTGTGGCACATTTTCTTTCTCTTCCCAGGTATGCTAAAGATGCTTTTTCTCAGGTAAGACTACCAGTAGCATTTCCAGCGATACATGGGTGGCTGCTGCATTTTGGCACATAAAAGTATTAATGTGACACATAAGCCAATGTATCTGCATCCAGATTGTTAGCTTTTGGCTCCAGAGGACAGCTGGAAGCACTTGCATGTAAGTACCTGAGAGAGGACAACCAGGACAGGTGAGGAAAAGCTGGAAATTATCATGAGCAGTCATTAAAGGGAGTTTTTTTGGCTTATATAATATGTGAATAGTAAAATGAAATTATTAAATAATGTGATTTTCAAATGCTTTTTTTCCTCTAACAGAAGTTCATTGCAATTGTGACAGTTCACTTCAATATTTTTACATTAATTAAAAAAATTACAATATGAAATCCATTTTGTAGACTTTTTGGATATGGTGTTATTTTGTCAGGTGTATCCTGATTGGTTGTCACAAGTCATTGTGTTGCTTTTTGGGCAGTATTTCCTGACTCTATTAAATATTTTGATGATGCCTTTCAGGAGGGATTGGTAGACTTAGTTTTTCAGTGGGTATCAAATACTGTTAGTTTGTTTCCTTCCTGAGCCATATTTTGTCCAGAGTACCAGCTGTGCATTTCAGTGAGACTCTATTGCCTCTATTATCTTTTGCCTTATGTGTGTAATGCCACACATGCATACATACATAGAAAATGCAGTACGAGAAAGACTGATGTCAAAGCTGGCTTTTTCTGCTCAGTAGTAATAATTATGATGCTTTCTTAATACTGGTTGTAGGTATATAAATATAAATAAATATTTTAAAACAGTACACTGGAGAGGAATCTGAACTAACTATCCATGGCATTATTTCTCCTTAAGAAAAACAAAACTGGTTCAAACATCTCAAAATGTTTTTGCATTAGTAGCTGTTTGTAGGTGGCCTTGAAGGTATCTCTCTATAAAAAAGAGCCACTTTTTACAAATATTCTTACAGAATTCAGATAATACCTGTCCTAGAAATTTCTATTGGAAGTAATATTATATTACCATTAAAGGAAGTAGTATTATATTACCATTAAATAGCTGCATGTTTTGACAGTAAAAGTTTATGATTTTTAGATTGCATATGTCATTTGATATCCATTCCAAAACTTAGATTTAGAGCAGATTTCTATCTTTAGTGCTCATTTATTTAGATTTCGTGACAATGTGGATTTCATTATCTTATATGTTGAAACTGATTGACAAATGCAAAAGAAATATGTTTTTGAAGTAAATGTAAAATACAGAAATATTTTCTCAAAACCTTTCTCTGTGTCAGTCACTGTGTTGGGCAGAATTTTCTTTTTAGTTACAGACAGAGAAAATTGTATGTAGAAAAAGATCACCCTGAAAAATTTAATTTAGAGAAGGTTTATATACATCAAAGTTATACATGCTCCAAACTCCTAAAGGGCCTTTAACTTGGAAGAGCTGGGTAAGCCCACAGCGTTCTCTGTAATGTGTAACCACTATAAACAGACAATGGATGGATTTAAGTGAAATTTAGTCAGAGCAGAAAAAATTCCAGAACTCTGGGAGACCACTGCTATGGCACAGAGTCTGTGTCTGCATGAAACTTACAGTGTGGGAGCTGTGTAAAATTTAAGTGGAATGAAGACTGAAAACCACTGAATAAAGTAAATTAAGTATTGCTGTGAGAGTAATTCACAACCTCAACAAAACATATGCAAATGTATTAAATTACCAGAACTGGAACAACCACAAAGTAAGGATATTCACCCATGTGCAAACCCAAGCAGAAGCAGAAGGGAGATAGCAAAAGCTGTTCTGGTTGACTTTAAGTATATGAAAGTAATTATTTCTGTTAACAGGTTTGGATCTCATGCCTAAAGTTGACATAAAAACTTGCACACTGGAGACAGGAAATAAAGCAATTTTAATTTCATTTGGGGGTATTAATAGGGTGGTTTTCAAAATTCACATAAACATTTTTCTAAATTAATTATTTTTTAATTTTAGGTCTAAAACCAAGGAAATGTGTGTGGAATAAATGGAATCTCAAAAGCCTTAAGGCTGCCACAGTAATTCATATTAGTAAAAATGCTACTGCTAAAATACAAGCTGGTGCATCTGCCAGTTCTGCAGCAGCCAGTCAGTGTTGTAAATATTTTAAACACATAAACCATGTGACCATAGACTTTGGAATGAAACTTATGGTACGCTGCAAAATCTTAATTGTCAACATAGGTTTTTATTAATACTTTCAGTTTATTTTGCACAAACCCAAAATGTTAAAGCAATTCAAAATTAAATGTGAATTTCGATCAACGCTAAACATATATCCTGCCAATATATTGATAAGTCAATTTGATTAAAGTGTGAACAGTATTACAAAGCATTTAAAGGAGTTGTTGATAATCCATCTTGGTTTGATTTGTCAGTTTTCTTACACTAATGACAGCCACTCATTTTCCACTCCTTTGTCTGGTATCTGGATCCCATTTTCAGTATGTCTTGCATTGTAGCCTTGTTTATCCTCTTGTTTTCACTGCCCCGATGGATCAGACCTGGATTTTTATTCTTATAGTCTAGCTTTTTCTTCTGTCTTGTGGCCCCTATTATAACTTTTTTTCCAACCTTCTTGTGTTGTTGTTGCTTCTAACTTGCTCCCTTTCTGAATGTTAGCCAGCATTTTTTCTTTCAGGGTAGCCAGTTTCTTCCCTTTTCCCCCTTCCTGAAATTACTGTTTTCCTTCAAGCATTTACAGCCACAATTTTATGCAACCAATGTTCTCTTAATCCTTTTTGTCAGCCTGCACCAACCATAACCATAACTTTTCCTATCCTTGCCTCTTTCCCCCCTCTTTGTTTTGTTTTCATGGACTCATTTGATTTTTCTGAATTTAGATCATTCCCCATTCATCAATGAATGGGGAATGATCTAAATTTTTGTTGTGAATAATTCAGAGGAAATTAACTGAGCAAAAACTTGTAAGTTTGCATTCCCAGTTTTCAGTGACACCACTCTGACATGTTTTCTCTACAATTAGGTTGAATGCTTAGGAAAAGATGCTGGGCTCTCTCTCTGTGTCTGTTACCATTAAGGAGAGGTTTGGAACATGCTGAATTAATGAGGTACTACAGACACATCAGAGGATGGGAAGAGTCCTGTCATGTGCCACGATTTCCACAAAGCTTTCTCCTGTAATGTGGACGTGAAAGAGCTGTGTGAGACTGTCTAAGCCAAGTGGAGAGTTCCTCTTGAGGCCTAGCTGAGGGATTTGGTGTCTACAAATGGATATGGCTTTATAGAATCTTTGTATAGATTGCCTATGCGCAGTTCACTTAATAAAGTGAACTATTTTACTGTCATTGTGTATTGCCCGTTAGCTTTCCTGAATAATTTTCCTTTTTCACTTTAGTGTTTCTTTATAAGTACAATTAGTGTGGTTTCTTTAAAATTGAAAGTCTGTATTACTCTCATCAAGTTACAGTCTTGAAAGGAAATTCTTGTTTACAGAATCCTTTTTTTGTGTGTTGCTCAGTTTGCAGTAAAGTGTTTAGAAACAGAAATGTATCTGTTTTTGAACACAGGAACGTTTGGGTATTTTTTTAAACCCAAAAATCTAAACCCAGTGGAAACATTTGCCTGATTTTTATAAAATCTAGTGGTTCCATTCCAGTATAATCATATTTCCTTTTAGAGCTTGATACTTTAAAAGTATATAGAAACAAGAATATGAAAACAAGTAGAAAGTGGTTATTTGTGAAGCAAGGTCAATATATCACCTCAGCTGTTGATTAACACTTCTGACCTCAGGGAGCCTGTTTTAATGACAATAATTTTGAAGTCACTGCAGCTGTTATCTTGATGTTTTTTGCCAAGATACAGTGACTTTTTTTTCCTATGACACTAAAATGAAAGGGAGAAGCCTTACTATTTTAGCCCTTCCAGTAGTGATCTGCCTTAGGCTTTCAGGGTGCTCAGAGTTTTGTGTAATAATCACTTGTTCTCTTTCATGGCCACTGAGAAATTAGTTACTTGTTCAGATCCACTTTTGTGCCTGGGTTTTGGTGAAAGCAGTAGGAATAAAGTGCATAGGCAAGTTAGCTGAACTATTACTGTATTTTACACAGCAGTTGAGTGTCCATGGCTTTCAGATATTCCTTTTCCTCTAACAGTCTCATCCCATTTTTCTGTACTGTGCAGTAATGTCAGAGTAACTCCAGAAGATATAAACAGGCCCACCCTGTTTGCTGGGGTGAGCAGAGACACTGATCTGCCCGTGGCACAGGGGTGTCCTGGTAGCAGCAGAGGTCACATGAATGTGACAGACAGACTGCAGCTCCTCTGCTGCCCTGGTGTGATCAGCCAGGTATTACATAAGGCAGATAATTTGTTTATGTTTGATGTTTTAGCAGTGCATACCAGGCTCAAACTTGTTTGTCTTTCTTATCAAATAGGACATTGAAAGTGGCTTGCTGAAAGTTACATAAGAAATCTGTAGCAGAGCAAGGTTTCAAAGGCCAGTAGGTGAACCCTGAAAACTCAGCAGTCACTGAGGACTGAATTCTTACCCATCAAAACTGGTGCTGTCCAAGGTAATTGTGAATTGTGTTTATGTTTGGACAGCCAGTTGTAATTGTAAAGGGAATTGGTCCTGAATTCTGATTAAAATTATATGATATAACATTATAAAGAACATTTCTAGGGGTAGTAAAGATATTACTAGATTAGCTGGAAGCAAAGGGAGGTGAATCTTCTGTTCTACACCACACCTGGAGTACTGTGTTCAGTTCTGGGCTCTTAGAGCAGGAGAGACATGGACAGAAGAGAGCCCAGGGAAGTGGCATGAAGGTGACTGGGGGGGTGCATCTCTCCCATGAGGAGGGATGGGGAGCTGGGACTGTTTAGCCTGGGGATGGAAGGCTTAGGGGAAAACTTAGCAAGGTGTATAAATTCCTGAAGGGAGGGGTGCAAAGAGACCTGAGGCAGGCTAACTTCTCTGAGACTAACCCTTGTGTGATAAATTCATGCATCTTCATTCTAATTCCTCTGCTTTTCTGGTTAGCACTGAAGTAAAATAATGATTTTCATGAGAAAGTAATTTCATCTGAAGTGAGTAATTCTGTTTTTCCTTCTGTACTGGGTCGATCTTTTCTAGTGCCAGGCCTCTAAATAAAAGTATTTCCCTAATGAAACAACCAATCTTGGTGAGCTAGGATTGGCCTTCCAGGCAGAATGGAAGGAAATCTCCATTTTTAGGCCTGGAATGTAAGCAGTTATGGAATTTGAGTGTCTGGAATGCTTAAGATTTACAAGCTAGCTTTCCTCAAATAGTTATTGTGAAGTTATTTACAGAGCTCAAGACTTAACACTTGGTAGTTTTAATACTGTATTAAGCCCCCAACCCCCAAATACTTAAATTTTGCTGCTTTATGAAATTCAGTGTTAAAAAGCTTTTTTAGAGATTTTGCTGGGGCAATATTTATAAAGTTAGTATAAAAGTTATGTTAAAAACCTTGTGCAAGTCTTTGAATATTTTTCCCATCTAGTTTCTGCTTTGAGTACAGTCCTAATCTTCAAAATTATCAGCATGGAGAATTTAGCATCTTTTTCTGCGAGTAAATTCCCCTTCTCTGCTGTATTAAGTAAATGTGTGATTTAAATAACTGTAACCATTTAAAACTCATCCAGTGATGTAAACAACTGTACTTCTTTTTTTTTTGTTATTAAATGTTTAAAAAATATTATTTCTAAGTGTGGATCTCACCTCTGATGATGACTTTTCCTAATTTTTGGAAAATCATTTGACCTATCTCTTCCTTTTTCTACATGTTAAATGTAATGAAATCATTATGGTATTTGAAAAATTAGTAGTGAGGAGATAGATTTCATAGGTTTATGAAATATTTAGACTGCTCAGATACTGGTCACTGAGTGCAATGAAATACTGATGTTTTTATTTCTTTATTGATTTAACATCAACTTACATCTTGCTTCAGCTTATTAAAAGAGAATATACATATTTTCTTTAAAAAGTAATTTAAAACACAGACAAGTGTATTTTAATAGTCAATTGATCAACCATTTAGTAATGTGATTATTACAGATGCTATGCAGAGCCGTGTTTTAGGGTACCTGCAACAGAACTAAAAGTGAGACTGTATTGTACCGTATAATATATTTTAAAGGTCATGGATATTGTCCAATTGTCATTTTTATTGTGTATGAAATGTATTTACACCATTTTGCATACCTTTAAAGACTCACAAGTTATGAGACAAATGTGTAAGTATCTCCCTAACAAGGAGATGTGTTTTGTGTAGTTGTTTGAAGGGATTGTTTCAAGAAAAATGACTTTCTTATGGAATCCTAGACTCATTAAAATAGGAAGAGTAGTACTGCACGTCTCTTTTCCAATCTCCTGCTCAAATTAGGGCCCACACTGCTTGGACTGGGCTTTGTATTTTAAAACCCTCCAGGAATGGATCTGCAGCCTTCTCTGAGATTCCTCAGATGAGATTTGCTCATTTGTGTCCCGGAGTGTTTATCAGCAGTGATACAGAAGTAAATAAGTTACAGCTGCTGTGTGATGGAGCGGTTTCTGTGAGATGGGAGTGGCTGCTGTAGGTGCTGCTTTGACTGTGGGATTTGTGTTTCCCTTCTGAGCCCCAGTCTGGACACACTGGGTAGTATCAGTGTGAAACAGAGAAAAAAGCTCCAGCAAAGCCAATGCCTCTGAAGGGAAGGCAAAGAAATGACACTTGAGGTTGGCTTTTATAACCCTTTTTGCTTGGGTTTTCTTGAACTTTTAGTATATACAGGTTAGTAATGAGCCATTTACAGACATGTATCAGTTTCTTTATGTATAAACATATTTGCTTCTGACATGGTATATTGTATGTTGGTGCTAAGATTGCTCTGGATTGTGATGAAATTGATGTAAGAGGCTTTTGTGAAGATTTCTGGCATCTTTCTGAATTACTAAAAATTGTTGAAATCTAACAGATCATCACTGTAAATTTTCTGATTATTATTCTCTGGCTAAACTGATTTTTTTGAGTCAGTATTTGAGAATAGGTTTTCTAAGATAAAGATACATTGACAATTGCTCAGTTGTAAGCACATGTGAGTGTGGTACTGATGAACTGCAGCATTTGCAGTCAGGTGTCTTTCTAGGAACCATTCCCTCACAGAACACATTTCAGTTGTGACAGCTGTAAAACATAAAGCAGCCTTGGCTTACCTGAAAATGGTGGTAACATTGTCATTCATTATATAAAGCATTTAGCAGTAAGGGCTAATTACAATTTGGATTCAGGATTTGTTCAACTGTATTTCTATGTTCTTGAATTACATAATCAAAAGATTGTTTAAAAGAGCCTGTCTGCATCTGGTTTTAAGATTTTTTACATATATATTTATATATTAACGTGCATACATACATTTTAATTAAAACTTCAGTAAAGCTTTTAAGCACAAACAATCCTAACGGGGTTTTGTTATTTTCATTTTTATTTCGAAGCTTCTGCTAACCTAGTTTAAATATAGAAACTTCTGCTAGTATCTTAATGTTGATCATAAGTGTGAGCTTTGTTTCACTGTTACATATTCACAGAAGTGCAGGGAGGTGCCATCAAAAAAGCTTCCTTTATAGTACAGTCTGTTGTGTTCAGTGAGCAAGTAATAAATAAAGTAGCAAAAGCACAGTGAAGGTTTACTGATAGAGCTGTACTCACACTTTTTTTTGCATGGATCTGTTTATATCTTCTTTGATTTTTGCCTTGCAAATATCGTAATTGGTTTTTAAATGGCACTATTTGTTAAACAAGTTTTTTTTGAAAGTAAATATTTGTCAAAGGAAATTGTTGCAATTTTCTGTGAGTACTCTTACAATGAAAATGTTTCATATAGGAAGAAATGGTTGACTCTAGACACTTGTTATTCAGTGCATAACATTGAAACATTTAAGACCATTTTTAATTAACATGACTTTCCCAGTCACGTCACTGGTTTAGCTAGTTTTTGTTGATCTCTATCTAAGTGCAATTATCACAACCCAAGAAAAATTGTAGGGAAACTTGAATTAAATGATATGAGGCATAAGTCAAGTAGGGCTTAGCTGAGTACTTTCATAGCTAGAAAATTAGGATGTCTTTTCTTCATCAGGTCCCAGGGATTTTAGCTGTAGTTTCATGCTAGTCATGCAGACTTGCACGTATTTCTGTATCTGTGAGTGGAGGTTCTACCATTTTAGCATTATTTACAGTGCTTGCTAGAACTGTAATTTTCTTTTACCTGGCATAATTCTGAGTATGCCAGTAATTCAATTATCAAGACTATGTGGCATAGATTTTTAAAATTTTTGCATTGTTTCTTTTGAGATGTCCATTGTGTGATTTGCTGCAGGCTGTCATTTTTGTCTGCCATCCAATGTATGTTGGCAGGAAGGTTGTGTACTAGGCTTTGTGTCTGGTCACAGAAAAAAATTCATGCATCTCAGCCAGACCATTTTGTTATTCCTTTAGAATTAAAGGCATATGAAACAGATGCAGCTTAATAAGTATCTTTTTTTATAAATAACATTCAAATAACTTAAAACAATAAAGTTCAAATACAACTTAAAATAAAGTTTAATGCTGTAACAACAGAAAAAGCATGTATAAGAATGGAAAAACAATATTGAAAGCTGTATGCCCTAACAGGAATTATACAAAAGATAGGATATGTTACATAAAAAACCTTAATATGTCTGAATTTTTGCTTCATTGTTATATAAAATGTTAATTTGTGAAAAGTGAGATGAAGTACATTATTTATTCCTATTTTTATTTTACATACACTATTTGAAACATCTTTTAGAGCAGCATTAGGTATTTGTTTCATTAATAGATAGGAACATTTTGTGTTAGAGTAAACTTAATTTGTCCAAACTAACTCTCTTATCTGAATACAACAATAAACATTTACAAGATTATATTTTTTTGATCATATAGTTTATGTATAGGATATGAGTTTCTTGGGGGAAGTATTTAAAATACTGCTCAGCCTCCACATTTTCTATTGACTTGATAATCTGACAACTCATTCCAGCAGCCTTAAAGTCTGACATATTTTACACAACATTATCATCTGCTTATTATTATTATAGCAGCCATATTTAAGAAGCAGATAGTTTTTTAAATAAAATATTATCAGATAATCAAGTAATGACTTATTCTTCAGGGTAAATTAATTTAAGAAACTACCCAGTTACAATGACTAAGATAATGATTGTACAACTCTTTAGAATTTTTTACAACTTTTAGTTAGTAAATCTGGTTTTGTGTATATTTTCAAATCTTTTTCATGTAGTCTCTTAAAAATAAACATAAATGCGCAAGTCCAGCTTGTTCAGTTTCTCAGTAGTATTCCAGCCTCTCTTGGTATCTTGTCAAACAGTCTTCTTAAAATTCATCTTCCTGCTGGAACTAGTTCTTTATAGATCATTTATGATTAGGAGATTGCCAGAGGAAGAAAGTGGGATGCTCTGTGTTCTTTCTTTGTTTTTTTACCTTTCATTGGAACCCCTTTGTGGTTTAGTGTAACAAACATCTCTTTCCCTTTGTGTGTCCATTTTGCAGAAGCATATGTGTTATAATGGTTTTCTTCAATCAGTTCAATGAAGTTGCAGTCCTCGTTGCAGACTTTCTGTTGAGAGTAAATAATAAAATATGGTAAGGCAAGAACAAAAGTGTCTTTTTAAATACTTAGATTAGGGAAGGTGGGAGAAGAATAGGCATTATAGACACTGCTTATTAGGAATATTTTAATAAATAAATTTGGACTCTGAAATCTGAGTATTGAATATTCTAGCTTTGTATATTCCCCCTTAGTATTCCATATTTTGAAGAAGTATATAAGACCTAATCATTGAATTTATTAAATGGACATAAAAGTCTAGTATGGGATGCATGGGATAAGTCCAGAATACATTTTACTTAGTTAAGAATCTGTTTTATAAAAAACCATACAAATGTTACATCTCAAAATACCTCTAAGATTGTAGGAATGTGCACATGAGAGAAGTTTGCATCCATACCTTTCCATAGAGTCGTCCTGACTTGTTCATTGCCAGAAAATATTCACTTTCCACTCCTTTGATTGCCACTATTCCAACTGCCACCGTGCGGATTTCTAGAATACCTGCAAAGGTACACAGCAAGGGCTGTAAAATGGTTGGTTGTTCTCCAGTTAACTCAGAAGGTTTCCTTGAGCTAATATTCTGTAGTATTTCTATGTTTATTGGATTTATTCTTGGAAAACAGGAAACTTAAGTGCATTCATGTAAAGAAAGGGCTAGACTTTAAAAATTCCCTGTGTGATCATGTCTGCATAGAGCCACTTTAAAATTGTATGGTGGTAATTTTTAAGTATATACTGAAGTTGTGATGTAAATACAAGTAATTCCTCTATTTTCAGAGAATCAGTGTAGCTTAGAGTTTATTAGGCTCAGGGTTTCATTTGGAATATACTTAGCCATCAAGGTTCACAGAATTTGTGTAAATCCTTTATTTTGAAGTTTTGTGTAGCAGTATCATCTCCTTGAAAGAGTGTAAACCTTAGAACTTGCGAGTGATAGAAAACAGACCACAGTGTCTGAAATAAGATAAAGTATTTGCATGACCTTTGTGTGCTTTTATGACTGATCGGAGCTGTAAAGATACGTGTATTTGAAAATCATTAAAGGCTGCCCCGAGAGCCTATTTATTCAAAACCAGAAAGCATTTAGTGTTGTTTTCTATAGCCTGATTTATTTTCATCTCACTGATACATATCGGCAATAATTTTCTGTAGTCACTATGATACATTTAAGTTACCTTCAACATTAAAAATATTTTTTGTTAATATTAAAAAAAAGTGAAGACAGGGGAATTATGCAAGTTATTAAGGAACACCAGGTTGTTTTCAAGCTTAAATGTTATTAATGTTTTCTTAAGCAGTAGTTTAGAGTTATATATCTGAGTTTGAGCTATTTCTTCCAACATTGAGCCACTGAAAGAACTCTACCATAGCAACTGCACTATGGCTCCTTCTCCAAAATGGGGTCTTTCAAAGGCAGCCAACTTGAGGCAAATTACAAGAGCTTAGCATGGGGGAGACAAGTGAGGGAGGTGGTAGAGAGGCTGTGTTAGATTATCACCTGAATGTCCTCTTTAACAAAGCATTTCCTGTTTTTCCCTTTCAAGTTGGCATTGACTTTTCACAGCCACACGGTAATAGTTTTTTATTAGTTAGTTTTTAAGAAAGGCATTAAATATCTATGATATTTCTCCTTCCCTATACAGTTTTATCTCCTCTTGTCCTTTGCTTTCCTTCATGTTGTTTTGCTTTTCTCCTGGATGTTACTGATGTATCGGTTGTAGAACATACGGGTATATTTTTTGTCCTTTTTTCTTTAGCAGATCAGCTCCTTCTTCTCATGGTGTGTGCACTGCTGGGCATTCAGCTCAGAGTGTTTATACTTCTGTACTCCCCTATAATGCTAAGCGAGCTTTTTTTTTAAGTAAAGCTGTTAGAATTCTTTGACAAGTTCCACTCTCTGCAGGCCTAGCAATAGTTCCAACAAAGGGTAATTTGTAACCGAAACTTACAAAAATTATAATAACTATCATTTAAATTTCACTTTAGAAAAACCACAGTGAGGCTGAAAAACAGATGAACATCTGCATTTAGCCTAACAAAGAACACAACAGTGGAAGGGATCTCTGGGTCATCAAGTCCAGTGCTCTGCTAGCCTGGGAATTGCATCAGATAATTCTCTTTTCATAAACTTTGCCAATACTAAATTGGAGTTGTTATTTCTTTGCCCCCAGTGTTTCTGCCGAGGGCTGTTCCAGAGTTTGATTTATTTTAATGGCTAGAGACTTCGTAGTAATTTGCAATCTGCATTTCTTCAGTGACAGCTTATATCCATTTGTTCTTTTGCCTCTGCTGGCCATTAACATAGGGGGAGTTTTTTAAAAAAGTCTATGTTTGAGTTTTCTATTTATACAGAATTAAAAAAAATAAAAGATTCAAAATTACTTTTTAAAACAAATAATGCTAATAGGAATTGAGATTTCCTTGAGTAAGCTGATGTTGGCTGAAGTTAGAGTAGTAAGAAATCTTACTACTTTAAAAAAGGAAATGCCAAAAGGTTTTGTCCAAAGCAATATTATTATTGTTACAGTTTCTGCATTACTTTTTTAGGTTTTTTCTTTTTGCCTGAAGTAGATTGTGACTAACTTGTTGGAGTTACTTTATTTTGGTTTGGGATACTTGTTTTTCTACTTTATTCACAGTTGAGACATCAATGTCTTTCCTTGTCTTAAATGAGAAGGTCTATTCTTACATGCTTCCTTTTGAAGCAAAGGTGTTGTTGATGAGGAGAAATTGAGAAGGCCAAGCTTCAAAAAGGTCTTAAATATCCCTGATTTCACAATTAAAATGTAAACTATGTTCTTCAGTTGCTTTATCTAAAGCATCCCCAGAGAAGTTTGGAAGAGGTTTAAGAAAAGACTTAATATACCACAAAGCAACTGGGAAAGAAATCAGATTAAGGCCAGGAAAAGAAAAAAAAAAACCAAAACCTAGAGATGGGCATCCAAAATTGAAAACAACTGTACTTCCTATAAAATCAGCATGAAATTCCAAACAATTTTATATGGTTGTATGGTCAGTGTATCAAATATAGCTTGAAATTGCTGTAGTGAATGAAGTTTCCTACAGAGCTGAAATTCCTCTGGTGTATGTAAAAGACACTCAGCAGAGATGGGCTATACTTGGTCTTCAGAAAAGATGCCTATGGATGGTGGCAGCAGCCTTTGGAACCACTTGGTATAAATTAAATAACACACAGTTGATATCCAGTAGAAAAAAAAAAGAAAAGAAACAAAACAAGCCTTTAGGCTGACAGAACAGTTTCAGTGGGTGAAATATGTATCAGGTTTTGTAGAAAATTTATGTCATTAATGAGGTGAGTTTCCTGGCATTCTGGTCCAGGATGACAGTTCCTCAGTGCTTAGAAGCTTAGAAGCAGATATTTTATGTGCAGACTTATTCCATAACTGTAGCCTGAATGGCAGGACAGTACCTCAGGCTGGAAATTTATGCAGAAAAATGGCATTTAGTTGTATGATTGCTGTAACATTGGCCATTGTCATGTAAGATGATTCTTTCCTGGCTAGTAATATTTGATAAATTTGTTTTTATCTCTTTATATTATTGTGTTTTCTGATTCAATTAATCAGCATTCAAATCAGCATTTTCATCTTCCTTTAATTTGTTAGGCTCCTTTTTGCTTTTACAACACACTGACATTGTATTTGTTAAAACAAATCTTTGCTTTTATTGGTACACAATCTGTTTGCAGACTATATTTAATTTCCATCAGTATGCAGGCATAGTTGAATAGGCGGTTTCTTTGTGTGTGCCCATAATATCTTTGGATAAAAGTATCTTATCTATAACAAAGTAGCAAGAGCTTTGTGATTTAGCAAAATCAGGGCCTTTCCCTTTACTCATTTGTCAGCTAGGAGGCTGAAAGAGCAATTGCAGCTCTGGCTCCTGAGAGCTGTAAGGAAGCCAGGAAGTGCTGCTCATGCCTGAAGATCCCACGGGCAGGTCTAACCTCTCAGGGGGCTTTTGGAAGAGGAGGGGCAGCAGAACCACAGAGGCAGATCTCTTTTCATGTTCTAGGGAGCTGCCCCACCCCAGTATGCCAGGATTGTTGGGGAAGGTTCTGGGAAGCAAACTTTGAGTTCAGTCCCCTGTCAGCTGGCTCTGTTTCCAGACATTTCATATGTTGCAGGTATCCCCTCAATGTCTATCACATGAGGTTTCTGGTCACTGCTCCTCAGTTTGCCTGAGTCAGTGTCTGTAGACATTCACTCAAAGAGACATTTTGGCATTCATTATGTTTTTCAGAAAACTGACAGCAATTTCATGCCAGTACCTTCCTGTTCTGCCAGGTACATGTGTTGTGGGAGCACATATGATATGTACAGCACTTTATATCTTGTGGCTCTCTGTGCAGTGAGGTTGAAAAAAAGCAGTCTGTTGCTGATTTCTAGGGGTAGGGAGGCTGGCACTAGCAGTTCAGCACTTGTGAGGAATGTGTTTGTGAAACACTCTTTCCTCAGCAGAATTGTCTTTAAAAATAAAGTATGTGAAATCTTAAATAGGGACAGAGGGGCAGAAAAGACTTGGATGGAAAATGAGTCAAAACAAAATGTAACTTCTAAATTTCACTAACTTGTGTTTCTCATTAATTGAATTTGGAGCACATATTTATGAATTCAAATGACCTTTGCAAATGATTCAAGGCCGAGGAAAATTATCTCGTCTTTGCTTAGAAGATGCTGTTTAATGATAAGTAATGTAATTTGTTCTTTTGTTCTGGCACTTAATAAGTTAATTTTTGTGCCTCCTAATGCCAGAAAATATGGTTCATGATGGTCAATCTTGGAAGACTTTCATTATGTTCTTGGTACATGTGTGCATTTGGTAAGCCAGCACAGTAAATAGCTGGTGTATTACACTTAAATGTTTTTCCAGAAAAATCTTATCAGTGAAATGAATACTTTTATTGGATATTTTTGAAAGTAATTTGTTTCAGGAAATATTTTTCTCTCTTTTTTTTTTTCTTTAAATATAGTGCCTATATTGTAAAGTATTTGTGCAATTTAAGTTATTTTGAGTCTTAATGTTTTTAAATGGATGCATCGTGAAGTTCACTTTTAGGTAAAAAATTGTGTGCTCTTTCTCTCTCAAATATAAAAACTAACAGTAAAAAAATATTACTGCAAATAAAGGTCTTAATTTAAGGTATTTTGTAATATGACTTAATTCTTACCTTTCTCTATTATTAAATTAAAATTGATAGAAAGTAGAATTTGCATTTTTATTGGGTACTTTCTTGGCAAGAGAATAAAGAAGTTTCCTAGGTGGTACCTCACAGAACTCCTGTTCATAAGCTTTTTAAGTAGAAATAATTGTACAGGTATATGTTAAAATATGTTACAAAGCAGTAGATTTCTCCACACCAGGAATTTTCCATCTGTGAATGTGATTTTAATGAATAATTAATTAACAGAAAACAAGTTGGTACATACATTCACTATCACTTTATTCTGTCTTCTCCTTGTGATACTTGGAATTTGGATTTATGTCATAAACACAAATATGTTGTTATTTACAGCATAGAAGGCTGAAGAAGATCTTCAGGGGCTTTTTGCTGTATCTATGCATGCATTTGCGATGCATGTGTCGAGTCTCTGAAGCACTTTAAATGTGAATATGGCTGTAGAAATGATCTGAATAGAAATAATGGATCTGTCAAGGATTTTCAGGAGAACAGTTGAAGCTACTGCTTCAGTGAGATGCCAGACATCTGGATATCATGGAGAAATACTCAAAACTCCTGGGTTTGTCCTGTGTGTAATTTCCAAGCAGGAAAAATTATAGTTGTCTGAGGAAGCATGATTAACGATAGAGAGGTAGGTATTCCTTGGGGACTTGCTGCAGCTCAGGGTTCAGCATCCTCGAGCAGCAGGATTTGCTGACAAGATTTAGTTTGTGTACAGAACGTTTGATTAAGCATAAGTAGCTGATGTTTAATTACCCTTTTGCATTTCATTGGGCACAAAAAGGAGGCGTGCTGTATTAAAATCAACTAAGTGCTAAGCAGAAGTTCATTAAAGTATTTTTTGAACTCCATTAGATTATCATTTTAAATTTTCTTTATTTGACATTACCTTATCCATAAATGTCTCCACTGTTTTCCAGTCAGACAAACTAATTTATACGTGCATTGCTAGATGCAACAACTTTATGATAAACCATTGTCCTGGTAACACTCAACAGCTGGCAGATAAGTTAGTTATGGAATATGAGCCATGTCAAGGTTTATGAAAGAAACTGCTAACTTGATAACTCTGTGAAAACAGTATAAAAAAGGCAAGATAAGAACGAAAAATAAGAGGGAAGATGCAACAGGGAGCTAAAATGATTGTTTAGAAATGCTGTTATTTTACTTCCAAGATCTGTTGTTGCATGTGTACTTGGACTTGTGGGTGTTTACCTTTATTGCAGAAAAGGAAGGGGTAAGCCAAGTTCCACTCTTTAAGTCTGCATTTTTCAAAGTATTTACACAGTTTCTTGTGCATCATGAAATGTACAATCTGCCCTTCCAACCATGGATGGCTGATACTGTAGTGTAAAGTGAAGAGTGTGGTTTGAACTAGGTTTGGAAATATACCTTCCTTTTTACTTTAAACTTAACACATTTGTTCTGCAGTGGGAAATATTAAAAGCCATAATACCTATTATTAGTCATTTTTCAAATAACAATGAATAATAAATATAATAATGAATAAATGTAATGCAGTGCTCATCAGTTTACAACACTCTGTAAAGTCTACCTTCCCTAATTACTGTAGTGAGAATTTCATTGACCCTATTGCAATTAAGAATTGCTGAAGGAAAATACCGTAAAATTTTCAAGTATTTTTCCTTATTGTACAACCTGTTTTTCCTCAGTTTTGTATTAACTCTCTGTTAATTTTGCTGAGTTAGGAGATAGTTTTATAAATCAAAAGCTTCATTCTTCATGGAAAATGGTGGCATAGTAAGAGTTGGTGTAGAGTGTTCTGACTCTAAATTGATGCCTTCTCTGCATGTCTCTGTTGACCATTAGCTATTCAGACCACTCTATTTCCAATATTTCTGTTGATTTGATCTTTAGAACCAAAGGGTGTGGCATTTTTCACTTAAGTAGATTGCAAAGTTATGGAGCTTTTCAATTTTGAGGTGTGACTTGTGAATAGCAGTACATGGTAACAACTGACTAACATGCTGCCCCAGGGAGTCCTTCTCTTGGGAATGTCTCATTAAACTTATTAGAAGTTTTTACTTCGCTGATCTCCACTGCTTTATATAAATATTTTCTTGATCAGCCTCTTAGACAGCATGCAGTCATTTCTCATTTTTGCAGGAAACTACATTTCCCTCCAATAAAAGTTGCCCTGAAGCTAAACATATGGTTATAATGAAGAATAATATTATTTTTTAGAATTAATACTGTCATGTAAAATTCAAGTCTTAATCCTCAGTCTGAAAAAGTGATCTCTTATTACAGCATTAATAATTTACTGATATGAAAAATGGAAAAAAAAGAGTGGAATGACTGTTTACAAAATGTAATTGTTTCCAAGCAGTAATAAAATTAATGATTTAATACTTTGGAGTTGAACTTGTACAACAAATGCTTTCCCTACAGCTCAGATGAAGGCTATTTCTAGTATTTAAATATTTTGTGCCAATTTTACTAGAATAAGTTATGTTTTCAAGCTCTGCAGACTTTCAGCATGTAGACTCAAAATACCAAAAGTAAATGTAAAATGCTGCTTATTAACCTTTTTCAAAGCAAAAAAATATATATCCAACTAAAGGTAGAAAACTTCCCAGACTCAGTTTCAGGGTGTACAGCTATTTTGATTATCTGAACTTGGAAAATTCCACATAAGACCACAGCCTCCTGTTTTTCAAATTCTTCCATAATGCAAAAGTCTTTAAATAGATTACTTTGTCTTTTTGAAAAATTTTCGTTACTGTGCTATTTTGTGTTTTCATCTGGTAATGAGCTGTGTTTGCTCCTTTCCTGAGTTAGTGATCACAGTTGACATAAAATTATTCATGTCATTTCTGTGGAAGACTTTTTCTTCTGTTTTTCTGAGAAAAAAAAGAGTGCATGTTAACGTGCCTTTTCAATGTACAAATATTTCATTCTCTGAATTGTGTTCTGAGGAACATTAAATCCAGGTGCATTTCCTGTATATCACCTGGATGAACTGGCTGCAGGCAGTTGCAAAATCAGGTTAAATATAACGTGGCAAGGGGTGCTGGATTTATTCAGCTAAACGGGGCAAAAATAAATCCAACATAGAATCTGCTCTTTTTATATGAAACTTTCCCTGAGCTCAAGGCCTTGCTGTTTTGTTCTGTGTATTGTCTCCAGCTGTTCCTGTGGCAGTTTTTCTGGTTTCTGAAACAGGCTTGACAAGAGGAAGAGCAGAGCCATATTCTGGGGACAAAGTGAATCTAAGAACTGCTTTCCTGTGTTCTTTGAGGAAAACTTAAAATTAGACATCGTTGAGACAAATCACTAAAAGCAAATACTAAATTCCTGTAGATTGATCTAAATTGCATTCTGCAATGTGTTATCAGTTAACATATATTGCACAACACTTTTTAACAGTGAAAATGGTCCCAGACGTAGCTAATAACCAAAATTATTTATAAATAGTAAAATTCTGAAAGTGGTTGCAGAATAAAGAAGGTGGCTGCAGCATTCTAGATCTTGAAGATATCCTGAGGGGCCTATGGCATAGAAGCAAAGGGTTTTATATGGTTTGAAATTTTAGACAGTTAAATTTTGTTTCACGTAGTTAAGAGCTCATTTCATTCATAAACACTGCAATCCTCTTGAAGAGAGACATCTTTTCCCACTCTCAGTAGTTATGTAAAATGTAGGGCAAGCACTACCCAACTGCATAGATTTTAGTTCGATTTCCAGACCATATCTGCTATTTTGTGCGGGAAGAGCTGAAGTTGGATCTAAATATATCAAATATATATCTAAATATATCAATTACAGTGTCTGGAAGAACACGGGCAGGGACTACGTAATTCCTTCCAAGGTACAAAATGCAAGAAGCTGCTAAGAAAATTGTGCTAACCCCTTGCTGCCTCAGAGAGTGGGGATTGATAGAAACCAGCTGGCTCACTCCTGCCTTCAAAACAGTACTGGACATATATTTATATGTATGGCCGCTCAAGTTGTTCTGGTTTACTGCTGACAAATAATTTAGATTTCATTGAACTTTCAAAATCTGTATAAGACCAGATACTAAATTATAAACTAATAGAAGGAGAAAATTAAAACCCCCTTAAAATCAAAACCAGTCTAATAATCTAATTAAATTCTGATAAATAAATTCGGATTTCTTAGCAGATGTTTCTCCTGTCTTGCTCAGTATATGGATCAAAACTTGTGTCAATTATCCTACCACTGTTGTTTTTTTCAAATAGCTTACGTCATTCCTTGTCTTAATTTTGCCTGAAGTAAATAATTTCCTTCCTTCAGGTAAACACTCTGTTTTTACCAGTCTGAAATTTAAACCTGACTGGAAGCCTGACTTTAGGGAAATCAGTAGAATATTTGCCATTACACACAGGCAGCACTTTGAAACCTCTCTGTTTACATGACCAGATATTTGTAAATGTGTGATTGTCATCCACTTGTTATCCTTAGTTTTTATCTCACTTTACAATTCTATACCAAAACTGAGAAAAACAGCAGCATCAGCACCAGCCGAGAAAATTGTTCCTCTGCTACAGGACCAGTTGCTATTACCAGAGCAAATAGACTGTAGGAGCTGCAGCCAAACTTCTCTTTTATTCTGTATTTATTTATGTGGCTTTTTAATCTGCCTTTTAAAATTCAGCTCAATTGACCAGGTGGAAAATCTGGACTTCTTTTCAGTTTTGACTGCAAATGCCAAGATGCATTAAATAGAAGTAGTGACCTCATTTTTCAGTGACAGTTAATTGTACCCTGAAAGTAGAAATCAGAGCTCTAGTACTCACATTCCAGTGTGTTGTGACAGAATAGTGTGATGTTGTATTTTGACAAGAAGTTATCAGTCATAGCTAATGTAATGGAAATAAGCTAAAAGTAATGGAATGAGTAATAAGTACTGAACAATTAATAGAGCATAGGATTAGCCAAATTATATGATTATTTCTTTAAATGTTTTAATTAACTTTAACTCATTTTAGTATATTGTTGCTTGTACATAATCCAGTTTCCCATTGCTTTTATTCTAATTTTATATCCCCATGTGTGAATCAGCACAGTTATATTCATTTTAATTAAATTATCAGCTTATATTAGCTAAAGATATATAGAAGGAACATAAAAAATGGCAACTTTGAAGTTAGAAAGCTGCTTTGTTGTCTTATCCAGTGTTCCTTTGCATTATCACCAAGAACCCCACTTGGAGTATTCTCTCAATTAACCAGAGCATGTGAAAAATGGTAACAATCACTTCACTTTCTTTGCCTTT
The DNA here is from genome assembly GCA_024865655.1 of Emberiza elegans. Lineage (NCBI taxonomy): Eukaryota > Metazoa > Chordata > Aves > Passeriformes > Fringillidae > Emberiza > Emberiza elegans. The sequence goes on from JALJVW010000398.1 coordinate 10,593,774, forward strand.
GCCTTTGCCTTTGCCTTTGCCTTTGCCTTTGCCTTTGCCTTTGCCTTTGCCTTTGCCTTTGCCTTTGCCTTTCCTCTTAACTAAGGAAAGTTTCCTGTGGCCCTAAGCATCCTGAGGAAGGATGGGAGCTCTTCTGTGTCTGCAAACTGCCGTACTTCATTTTCTGGGCTCCCAAAGCACACGGGTACTGCTGTATCACTATACAGTGACTGTTTGTAATAAAGATAGCTGGGACCAGTCTGTTAAAGGATTTAATAACTTAAATTCAGATTCATTCTGGCATCCATATTGTTATATTGGTGGAATTCCAAATTTCCATCTCTGATGATAATCAACCAACCTGTTTGATAGACAACAGTGCTGTGCATTGGCATAAGTGTAAAGACATACTTTTTTCTTGACCTTGAAACAAATGGCAGATTTCATACCATTCAAGCATTAGAGAACAGCTTCAGCCAGGAGCCTTTGAGAATGTTCCACTTTTCAATTTTTTCTGCTACAGTTTGTTCTTATTTGTAGTGGTGTCATGGAAGTTTGACGAGCTCCACAGAAGTACTACACAAGCAACCTGTAGCAGAATATGTGGACCCTTATAAAATCTGGGAAACATGTTCATTTAAAAGAATCAGAGTAAAATGAGATTTCTTCCATAGGTTTATTAAATTAGATTACTCAGGTAATTGCTGGTGGGGTTTTAGTATAGGAATCTGGACTGGGTAGCAGATGCTGCATGTGCAAATAAAGGGTTTGCAGCTCTTACATTTTTATTTTATTGTGGATTTGCATTAAGTTTGCATAATTCTGTGATTGGCAGACTCAGTTTGACAGCCTTTTTTGAGTCTGCATTGTATTTATGATAATTTCTACTCCTTATGGTACTGTTCCCTCCTAATGTTTGCAAGATAAAAGAATAGCAACTCCATAACATTGAACTTAGCAGGAAATTTTTGAACCGCCTTGAAGAGTGTGCAGTTAAAAGAGCACAGGGCTTGGCTGTGCCCGTAGTGGTATGTTCTAAAATATATAAAGAAAACCTGTTGCTGGTAAAGGATTTGCTATGCTTTTTGCTCTGACTGAAACAATTATGGCTATTCTAAGCACTTAAAGTGGTGAGGAAACCTTTTCTTTCTTTGCATAAAATATCTGTGACTTCAGCAGTATTGCAGCAAAGAGCTGGGGAAACACCACCCAAGTTTACTGAGATCATGGGTTTTTTTAACCAGACAAAATGAAACAAAGTAATTCTGCTGTAACTTCATCTTTTTGTGCCACCTTAATTCCCCCATGAGTATCAACATATTCTTGATTCATATGTAAATGCAAATGTTCTATGGTGGGAAAAAATGAGATATACTTCTACTATTGAATATATATATTCACTATAAATAATGCTGTCAGTTTTCAGTCAGTATAGAAGTGTGAATCTGTGATTTTAATATAGGTCAGAAAAGCATAGAATAAACTTCCAGTTATATATTTCATATGTAAATATAAATTTGCACATATATTTGAAAAGTGACGGCTAACTATTTTTTGAGTATCCTAAATTGGTATATTCTGATGTACTCTGCTTTTCAGACCATGTCTTAAGTAGAATAAATAGTGATAGCAGTGTTACTCCTACATTGATATTGGTAAGATAGAGAAGTCTTTCTGACTTGAAAGTCAGGAAGAGATTAATAGTGGAACAGGAATTTCATTTTCCTTTATGCCCAGTATTTATTACCAAAGTTTTGAAATGGTATCTTAAAGTAAAAGCACATGGGTTTGGAGAAGCAAGAGTTATTATTTGCCATATTTTAAAATAAACTCCTCAGCTATGGATAGGCATCAGTAACAAAACTTCTACTGATTTCAGTAGAGCCAGACTTTAACAAATGGCATGTATTTGTCTCTTTCCTAATATGGGTCTTTCAACTCTTGAGCAAACTTTTCCTAATGAATCACAGGGTTAGATAGCTTTTCCACTAGTCAGTAACTTAACTCCTCCACAGCTGTGCAGTATTCTTTACTTTCAACAGCAGCTATTTAGACCATCAGTGACAGTTTTCCATAGTTCATCCCTAAGTCAGTATGAATAGAAAAGCCATATTTTGACTTTTTTTTGGAAAGAGCTAATACTGTACTTCTTGGCAGTTACTTTCTCATGTTGATTACATCTCTGTGTTGTTGAGAATTTATTTCAATCAAATACCATGCACACAGAGAGGGAATTGTTTTTTTTCACATAGAAATCAAAATTAATGAAACAAATATGGCATGGTCTGACAGGGCTCAAATCCGACTTTTTTGTACAATACCACCTGTGATGTAGATTGCAGCACATGTGATTACAAGAGATGATGTATGCAGAATTCTTTAGGAATCCACTGACAGTGGCTACTTTGGGGTGCAGCTGCCAGATAGCTCTTAAGAGGAAAACAAAGAAAGCAACCATCCTGCTGTGACGGGTCTGGTGTTGGAGAGTAAACTGGGGATACGAGCACTGTAACAAACAATTCTCCTTGCTAAGCTCAGTTCAGCTGAAAACACCCAGAACTGCATTGTTGAAGTATGAACAAGACAATACAATAAATTGTGATCCAAAATCCTCAATATTTAGAGTGTTGTATACAGACAGAAATAGTCTTCATTTTCCTAAATCACCTTAAAAGAGGTGACTACCTTTGGAATCTGGGTAGTCTATTGGGGAAATAGTTTGTACAAGACTAATATTTATTCTGTTTTCTCATACATGAATGAGGATAGCCTAAACAAAATTATGTCATGGACAGAAAACAGTGAACAGCAATGTAAAGAGGAAGAAAGGGAAGAAAGATGTTTGTAATGGTAGTCGTGATTTTAATTGAGCCCTAGCAGGAGAAAAATGTCTTTATCTTGTGTGTACAAGATTATCACTTACAAGTGATTAGGACAAAGTCAGAAAACATGGATTCTGTTATTTTTGTCTCACACAGTTGAATAACAGTGGCAACTTGCACATTTTTGTAGATACCACCTAAAGTGATGTAGAAATGTAAGCACCATATATATATGCTGTGGGGTTTAGGCTTAAGTATTGCCCTATTTTAAGGTAGCTTGAAGTGTCCCTTGAGTAGTTGTCAGTCCTTTTAGAGAACTGTCTCAGGGTTGTCTACAGATCCTATGTGAAAAGTACAGCATACAGATACCTACTTGTGTTTATGGAATATTTTGTTATCTAAGAAGAAAATGTCTTGTTTTGACAAACATAGAAGTGTATTCTACTTCAAATGTTGAACAGTTCTGAATAATTCTCCAGTAATTTCTTACTATAATTATGATAAATATATCTTTTATCACTAGATCATTTTCTGCGTAGATGATATAGCCATTGTTGCCCATTTGTTTCTCTTAAATAATCTCCCTGGATCAGAGTTAGGCTGTTCATCATTGAACTAAATTAGTGGGGTTTGCCTTGCATGTTATAAATAATTTGAAAATTCTCCTTTTGGTCTAATGTTAGTTTTATGGTTTTGGTATAGACTGGTTTTGCTTCCAGTGTTCCTTCTGGATGAAAGTGCCATTTCAGAAGTTTTCATCAGAATGTGTCCTAGAAGAATATGACTAAATTAGAGGAATTCAAATTCAAAACACTGTATTACTTAGCTAAAAAATCAACAGAGCATGATTTCTGCGAAATATGTGGTAATAGTTTCCTAGAAAGATGTGGTAATTTTTTTTTCTTTAGTTTTGTTGCATGATAGTTCTCTTCAGTAATATAGACTGGATTTCCCAAGTCACATAAGGGTGCAATCAGAAATGAAAGCATGCTAAGTAATTTTAGTTTGATATTTGGTAAAGGAGGCTGAGTGCCAGTTTGCTAATATAAACATTCTGATTGAAGTTGGTGTATAATAATCTAAAAGCTTGGTTTTATTAATAGCTGTGTTATTTTCATTGCTCAATTTAGAAGGCATTTAAAGGGACAAGTAGAAGTGGCCTAGGACTCTTGCCATTTACTCTATGATTTGAGCAGACTCTCCTAAGGCTACTCTCAAAGTTGATGTAACATTTTATTTCCTTTGAACTAATAAATATCTTCTACAAAGTCCAACACAAATTCACCCAAGTATGTGGCTGTTGCACTGTTAGTAAGGTAGAACAACATGCCAGACTGTCTTTCACAACTTTGAAAAGGGAGCTTTTCTGGTTGCTGAAGCAGATACTCAGAGAAAATGCTTAGCCCTGTGAAATAGTGTCAGTACCGATGGGGTGGCAGGATGGAAAACAGAGCAAGAGACTGAAAGCACCTGTGTACCTGATTACATGAGAGGAAGGAGGGCAGAGCTGGCCCTTGTGGCTGGCCAGCAGTCAGGAGAGGCCTCCTTACAGGGAAGAGGCCCTCCATCCATTTTCCTGCTGGGGTTTTAACCACAGTTCTTATCTTGCCCCTTACCTGGTGTGGTAGGTGGTATTTTGTTTCCTGAGTAGATGAACTGTCTTTTTGGAATCATCATTTTGGCATAAATTAGTTTCTTTGTTTTATGACTGGTTTGCAGTCATTTAGAGTGCTCTAAAGAACTTGCTTGCCCTGGGAATTATGTACCTTTTTATTTGGTTTTGGTTTTCAGTCTTTGTTGGAAAGAGTGAGTGGAATCTCCATGCTCAGTAAAAGACATAAGAAGTTTGGTTAGAAGAGTGGAGCTTATTTAAATGGGAAGAAGGGCTTTTTTTTCACTAGTTAGTTTGAAAGTACTTGTGTACAATTTTGCTTTTGATTAGTAGCAATGTTTGTAGGCAGAGTGCTGTGTGAGTTCTGTCACATTTGCAGTTCAGATGTGGTCAGAGATGTACATGGCAGAGAATTCTTTTTGTGCTATGTTCTGTAGTGGTATTGCTAAGATGGTGCTGAACTAATGCGCGCACTCCTGCTGTGTGTGGAATTCAGTTGGGATGAATCTCACTGGACACAGGTATTTGTCCCTGTCCTTATGTAAAGGTACTGTTACAATTTTTTGCTGTGGCATTGGGAAGTGACATGGCTGTGATGACTTCAGGACTTTTCAGGTGCAGTTTTCCCACAAGCAAACATAAAGGGCTGCTGCTGAGGGAGATCTTGTACTAGCCTTTCCCACAGCATAAATCTCCCTTGTTGTAAGGCAGCTCTGTCAAGCAAGTTACATTATTTGAATCACTCTGTGCTGGATTTACATAGCTAGTTCCCTAAATCCTTGTAAAGTGTCACCAATAAGCACTGAAAAACGGCTTGGATTTCTGTGTATCATCTTGCACATTATGCACAGTCCCCAAGCTGCCTGGGCTATTCCAAAGGAAATAAATTAGCTTGGTGGAGTTAAAGTTGCTTTTGAAAGCTGGTGAAAGTTGCAGTTTCCTATTGTGTTAGTACTGACTGCACTCTCCAGGATTCAGTTATCCTTTCTGGTTTACTTCAGAGTTTCTGTCAGGGAGTACAGCTCTTGTTTTCACAAGGACCTACACAAACACTGGATGGAATCACTCCACTGTTTGCTGCTTCTTCGCTTGACTAGGTCAGCATTCTCTCCCAAATCCATCTGCTTAGTGACTAGCTAGAAAGCCTGAACATTGCCACCCTTGGAGTTCATGCAGACCACTCAAAGGGCAAGTCTATCATCACCATATAATGTGAATTGGTTATACAAGAAGCCAGCAAGCTCTTGCAGTGAGCATTTCCACACACCTGGCATGTAAAACTCCGTGTTTGCCACTGCATTCCAGCTGTGCACACAAACAGCCACTGAACAACGGCACCAGTTCACCTGAGCAGCTCAGGGACTGCAGCACAGATTCACATACAACCTTTTCCAAATTTGATGTTGATTGTGGTTATTTTTTCCCTTTAATATTTTTTCAGCTCTAGATAATATGTATATTCATCTTAAAGAATTTATGTGTTTTAACAGTCATAAAGTTATCTCTTTTTTCTTTGTTTTTCTGTAAACATTTACTTTTGATTGAAATATCAAACCCTATGTGACGTGTAAATGTCATAATAAAACATATAAAATTAGCAATGTTTTTAAGGAAAATATGCTTCCTTTTTGAGGCTCTTTTTTCTGCTTTGAAATACGATACCTTCTTGTTAAACAAATATTAAAAGTGCAAGGTATCAAAATAGCCAAGGACAAGTCTGATCACCTTATTTTTATAGTCTATAGCACCTCCCAGTGTCTGCTGACACATTTAAAAGGATGCAAGCCAGCTTACCAAAAATGGAAGTGCTAGTGCTAAGAAACAGCTTAAAAAGAAAAATCTCCCAGGTTATGAGGGTATTCAAAACATGTCATTATTGAAGAGATGGACATGAGTGGTGTGTGTTGATCCCTGTTGAAGTCACTGTGTTTATCAATGCCTTGGAATGGTCATGTTTGCTGTTTTCATTTATAGTTTTGAGTTGATCTATCCATTCTGCCTGGGCTTAATTTTGAAAAACTGGATGCAGAAGGAAGATTTCAGTGTTTTGGATGGAGTATCTAGACCCTTTAATAATTTCATCCTGTTTTTTTTCTTTGTTTTAAAAGCTAAATAATAGTCAAAAGAGCCTATTGATTGCATTGGTATTTTTATTGCTTCTTTGGTGTCTTTTCATGAAGTCGTGGGCCACATCTTGCATATCCACTTCTAACTTTTCAACGCCAATTGTTACAAAGAATTTTTTCCATTTGAATAAATGATGTCATGTGTTATGAAAGTTTTAAAGTGTGACAATTCAGTGCTATGATTGTTAACCTCTATTATGTTACTGCCATAAAAATTTTCACTATTAACATTTTATTAATAATGTTTCTAAATTGCATACACCAGAAGGCTAACTTGATCTTTCTTTCATATCCAGATTTAAAACTAATGTCAAAGGTCAAACAAGACAATTGAAATACTGTTGCCAAATATAGTCATAGACAGTCAATTATGCAACAAAAGCAGTATGCCACCCATGAAGAGTAACAGCCTACATTTGCCTAAACTTTGTTTTGATGAGAAATGTGTTCCAAAATATACTGCTAGTTGATAGAACTTGTAGTGGAACAGTGTAATTATGTGGTTTAGGATGTCTTGGTATTCCTAAGCTTTAAGGAAATGGGGAGGAAAGCCAACTCTGACCTGGAATACACAGAATACCAATTCTGTGTATTCCAGGGTCCTAGAAATCTGAAACAATCACTTTCGGATACTCAAACAATACAGAAACAGGGAAGCTGTGAAGGGGAATATCTGGATTTGGGCTTTGTTTTGCAAGACTGACTGTATAAAGAATTAAATTTTATACCAAATTCTATTTGCTTATAGGGAAATTGCTTCTTTAAGATTCATCTGAGCTCTGTGTTTTTCTGTCTGGCTACTGACTTCAGGACTTTTAGTTCATTTTCAATTAGTCAATTAATGTTCTATTATCAAATTATTTAATGTTTATAATATTAACACACAATTCTTTTGTGGTTTGAAAGTTTTTTGCTAATACTTTTTAAAGCTCTTTACAAAGAGGTGAATAATTCTTTTTCATAGAGGCACAGAGAGTTTGAAGAGTTTTCCCAAAGTCTGTAAGCAAATTGCTTAGAAGTTTGGATTAGCCTCAAGTCTCTTGAGTCTCAGGTCAGGGCCACTTCAGCACATTTTCTTCAAAATGGAGCAATAACATATTTAATGATACAACTCTGAATTTTTTTGAAGATTTAGAAATTGTAAACAATGTGGGGGGGAAAGCTGTGGGGGAAAAGGAGCTGCAATTTATCTTTATATGTATCCTGTGACTGCTTCTGTAGTTGGCTGCTAAATTTGATTGATAGTTCTATAAAAGTGCACTATTTCTCATTTCTGATAAATTTCAGTATTGAGAGATACAGAAAAACTGCCAAGTCACAGCTGAACTATGAGGGTGTATCAAGGTCGAAGGAATCAGTAAGGGCAGTGTGTACAGACGCAGATTTTTTCACTGCTCAGACTGATGGTAGCTCGGTTTTGAAGCTCCCCCAGGCAGGCATAGCCCTGTTGGTGTACGTTAACTTGTGGAGCTGCTGCCTGGGCCTGAGGCCAGAGGTTTGAGTTTTCCCCCACAGAGCTTATGCAATCATTTTTGTTCATGAGAGTGAGAAGAAAGTGAGTGTAAACTGCTACCGTCTGGCTTTACACATATTTTTCAGCTGGCAAATGCCTAAGAATAGACAAGGTGATGAAGATTCAGCAGGTAAATTCAGAAGCTGTAAACAGTTTTAATTGTATTCTGTGGCACCCCTCTTCTACTATACCAGTTGAGCAGTGATCTGGATGTTGATAGGTGAGACTGAAGAATCTTGCTGCAGTCCTTCAGGGCTTCACACCCTGCTTTCTTCTCACCTCCCCAAAGGCTACACTCACCAAAAAACTCAATAGAAGCTGTAAGACAGGTATAACTCAGCTGCTTCTGTTATCTGCATCTTTGCTAAAACCCATCTTCATCAGCAGTTGAGGGTGAAAACCTGGGATTTGTGGTAAGACACAGACTGAGGGATAGGCAGAGATCTCTCTGCTGGCTACTTGAGGGTACCCCCAGTGCCGGACAAAGAACTGGAGAGGCAGCAGGGGAATCTGGTATATGAGGTTTAATTAGTTACTGTGGGAGAGAAAGTCATCCTTGGTACTGTGAGTTAGGTTTTGAGAGGATATGTATCTATTTCCATTTGAATTAAATCTTTCTGTTATAATTGGAAAGATTAGCAGAGTACTAATGTGAAGCAAAACCACTTCCATGTTACTGAAGGTTTGTGTTCTCCTGGCACCAAAGTGTTAGTTGAACCACAACCTCATGAAAAACCAAGAATGCAGTTGCAGAGACAGACTTTCTCTGTCACACGCATAACCCTTAACTGCATCTAATCCATCAATACCTGTCTTGAAATTTTCAGGAGCTGAATCTTCTTGGCTCATCTATGTAATATGTATTTAAGCAACAACAATAAAATTATACAGTAACACAGCATACTTTTGCTGTTTGTTTTATGCTAAGAAGCTCATATAAGCTAAGAAGCTTATATAAAATGCTAGTAATTCTGATTTCTAAGCAAGTTAGAATATTTAACCACTAAGGTGTGTATAAAGTTTATTTTGTCATCAGTTAGGGTTTACATTTGAGCAAAACTAAGTTGAAGTTCATTTAATATTGCTGAAAACTTTGATCTGTTGAATTCTGGTCAAAATAGAAGTAGTTTTTCAAGATAAAATTGTAATCAAGATTTCAGCCATTTTATGTCAAGATCTCACTAGACTACTTTCCCTACTTTTTCTTTGGTTGGCTTTACCCACTGAAAAAGAAGAGGAAATAGGCACTTTCTGGGTTTAGAGCACACATGGAATATGATAGGATCAGACATGTTAGGATTCAGGTTCCGGGAAGGCTTTCCTAGTAACTAAGAGACCCTTTGAAGTCTTTAAAATGAGATTCCAAAGGCAACAGAGCATGGAAAGTCCTAAAGCATCATCCAGTCATAGTTAAAAATCCTCTTGGATAGAGTCAAAACAAACTCTGATTTTTGCTGCCTTTTTTCTGAACAAAATTAACTAAATCTGGCAAAATTCTGAAACACAAACTGAAATGAAGGCAGAAGTAAACAGTGATAAGGAGAGATTAATTTTTCTATCAAAGATTAAGAGTTAGCAAATTACCTTGTTATCTCCAAGATTTGTTCAGTCAATCTCATGTTTTACAATCATGAATTCAAAAAGTGCATTTTTTGTGCACACTGGGATTCTGAATTTTCCTTGAATAAGGTGCAGAATTTATTTTTTGTTTAAAAAGTTCAGGCTTTGGCAAGTTATAGTAAGTTTTTGTAAAAGAGAATTTTTTTATGAATAATGACAGATTTTTCTGGGTGACCTAACCTCTTGGCTGCTGCCTGATTCTTGCTTTGGTTTTTCAGTGGGTGACTTTCCGCTCTCACTATGCCATTTAGTTTTCAGATTGAAAGCAAAGCTGTCAGGTGCAAATTGATTTCCCCTACTTAGTGGAGATCACTGTCCTCTGATTTGATTAGTTCGCTCTTGAGTTATCACCTTTATGTCCACCAGAAGGCTCTACTGCTTTCTGAAATGTGCACAGAACCATGTTCTTTGGGTACCTAACAAGGTCAGCACTGTTGTAAACAGGATTTGGCAATTTGCGTGCACTGAGACAGCACACACGTATTTCTGTAACTAAGCAATTAAATTCTAATGTTTTTAAGAAATAAAAATCTGATAAATACAGATTATTTACAATTGGTGAGTTAAGATTTGGTTCAGTATTGAGTTCTGATGTGAAATTTGAATCCACACACATTTAATACATGGCTGTTAACTGAAAACCTTAGAAAATTTAACACTTTCACTCTTTATGCTGTTACTTTCATAGTATGTGTATATATATTTACTCTGTAATTAGAGAAGTTTGAAATACAAAGACCTTAATTCCTCACCATCTTAGTGTTCTTATAGTTATAGTCCCAACTGGTAAGAGAACCTCTATGAATTTTGGCACTTGCCAAAGTTGTGATGAAGTTACCCTTCTACAGACATTTCTCAGTGTGAAGATTGTTCTTCACAATAGTCATGCTTCGCACCTCATGGGCTGAAAAGAAGTAGCTCACTTGATCTACAAAACTGTCAGGACAGCTTCCTTCATGAAGCTAAGTTATGATAGGTAAAAATATGATTTTGTTCTTATTTTAATAGCTCAAATTCAAAACGGAAAAGAATTCCTTTTATTTTGCAAGTGGAAAATTGGGATAAAATGAGAAGAAACCTCTTGGAGCAACACTTTTCATGTCCACTGATTAGTTTGACTGCAGCAGTTCTGACATTCCATCCTAAGAAACAGGTTTGATTTACCTTTTACTAACTTTCAGAAATCATGCAACAAGAATGTTTGAACATACAGAAATACATCCTTTTCATCTGTATGGTTTTAAAATTATACTTTTCAGAGAACCTGGATAAAAATAGCCTGTTTAAACTTCTAACGTAATTTTTTTTCCTTAGGGAAGATGTACTAGTCTAGGTGGGCATTATTTTTTCTGTGTTTTTTGTTTGGTTCTGCCCCCTCATATAATATAATTTTCTTTATGGTTATTGATTTTAGTAGAGAGCCATAGGCACATCTTCAGAAAGGCTGTTTGCATCTTTTGTTGAACAAAGGGTATGACAAAAAGTGCTCCTACAATATTGCTACAGTACTAACTTCTGTAGTTTCTCACAAAATCCAGATTATCAGTGTTCACATTTTTCTAGTCCTCTTTGTCTATATTTGCCTACCTACTTGTGCAGCAAAAGCATTTGTGTGTTCTTCCTTAAGATACAATAGATAAATTAAAGTTAAGAGGGGGGAAACTTCCTACATACTTCTGCCAATTTAAAGATAGTGCATCACAGTGCACATCAGTTACCAGATAACCATTACTATTCCATTTGGTTTTCTCATCATACTCATTGCATTTTCCAAAGAAAGTATTGGGGGTTTTTTCCCACTGCAATGTAAACATAAGGGTTTAGTGACTCAAGTTTGCCTTTCTGTAATTTGTAATAGTTAGTTACCATCACTAAATTATCATGAGCGTTCAGGAAACTGCAACAGACTACATCATTGGCACAAGAGGATGTGGTGTTCTCTAATGGACTCACTACAGAATGTTTAAAGGTGTCAAGAATGTGTTTAAGCAGAATGGGATCCTTCAGAGAACTGAGAACCTCTGCTTGAATTTGAAATAATGCTAAATTGCTGACAAAGTTTTACTTAAGCATCATGGAACTAAAAAAGCAACTCTGTATAATAAATTACTTAGCTCTAGATGCTGTCATAATGTGTTTATAAATAATAATAATAGAAAAAAATTCGTTATTGTGAATATTCACTTATCTTCATTAATTCAGAAGATTCAACAATCAGTAACATTTTTTCCAGTGATTTTTTTTAATGGGAACAACATTTCACTTCAAACCCAGTCCCGTGGATCTCTATTGTAGCAATGCCCTCCTGAAACTCCAAGGGAGTCTTCTTGAACACGGACCAAATAATTTAGTTGGCTGCTGGCCATGTGTTGTCTTTCAGAGGAATATGGTTATTCACTATGTAATAGTGTACAAAGAAAGGAGACATATGGAAACAAATTTTAAAAGAAACAGTAACATTAGTCAATGCAGTTTTAGCCACACAAGTTGCCAAGCACTTAATGTAGTCATGGAGCAGAGGAATAAATGCTGAAGCCCACTAGGCAGGCGCGTAGCACGCCAAAGTGCTGCTCTGCTAGAACACAAGCACTCAGCTTCAGCTGAAGCCTGACACACACTAACAGTTCTTGAAGTTTGATTTATGGATTTCTTTTGCTGCTGCTATTATAAAAGCACACTATTATATATAACAAATTAAATCATTTTTGAGCAGCATTCTTGGAAATATATTTGTCCTTTTATTTGTCTCTAAACACTAGACCAGCATGTCCCTGGCTCCTTTTTGTTATAATTTTGTTTTGAAATGTGCAGTATAATTCTATGTATTTTCCCATTGCATCTTAATAAAGTAAAGCCTTTTCAAGTAGATGTCATGTTTCTCTAAATAAAGAATACATTTGTAACAACACAAAAGACAAAGTGGCAAAAATAGTGACTGGAAAAATTGACATCTTCAAATATTAATCAAAGATTATATAGGTATTGTGTGGAAAATAATATTAGTACAGCAATGCATTTTCCAGATCAGAATTTGTACTTTGTAGAGCTTCATAAAATATTGTATGTCCATTCTCTCGAGATGAGTCATAGTTTTGGAAGAAAGGGGGGAGAATATTTTTTCAGCATTATGATCATTGTAATAATGAACTGCAGAAACTATAATAGATTTTGTTCCTGGCTTGGCAAACCATCTAAAGATTTTGCAAGAGAGTTTACATAATTCTTTCCATTGAACTTTCTAGTATTTCTATGTTTTAATTGTTAACTCAAACACACCAAACTTTTAGGTAGTTTGTGCTCTATATAAATGTGGTTTAATGTTTCAGGAGTATTTTATGAGGAGAGTTGGTGGCTATACATTTTCATACATACAACCTTAGTTCACTTGTTAAAATAGGCTCTCTGTTTGCTAATAGTTCCCAGCTGTAACTAATACATTAACAGATCTACAATGCAGTATTTAAAATGACGCATTTCAAAATCAATAGCAAATGTCCTGCTGTACGATTAATTGGAAAACTTGTTTTACATAATGGTCAGTACACGATACAAAACTCTTTAGGAATTATGGTAAATCAAGGAATAGGAAACAATGATGTGTAAGTTACTAAAAACTTAGGAAAAGCAGAAATAGTACTTACTGTAGTTGTTGTTTGCTTCTCTTGTCCCTTTCACTTTGCCTCGTTTATCAATCCTCATATACCACTGAGTTCGACAGAAAAGTCTTCTCACTCTTACATCCCCCCCTTCCATATAATCATAGCTTCTGGTATGTCGCTCAGGGCTGGAACAGTTCACATTTGTAGCCATTTGCTCTGGAGTCATGTCATTGCAAGCTAAAGATATAGTGCCCATTAGAAAGATAATGTAAAAGTATGATCTGTAGAGCAAAATTGGCAGGATCCATGTCAGTATCCATTTGTGCATTATAGTGCAGTGTTCTGGGTGTTCATGAACAACATAATGAAAATTAAATCTCAAGTAGACTGTTGCTCTTAGGTCACCGACCTGCCTTCTTTCTTTACGAGTTACAGATTCATTTAAGTGAGATTGCTCCCTCTTCTAGAATTCTGATCGTTATTCCTTAATAGTTAATGGCGAAATAGAAGAGCTTCTTAAATATCTCTTCAGTCAGAATATCCTTTAAAGACACAAATTATAAAAACCTTTGTTGTTGTGACCTTCTTTACTACTTGAATTTGCTGCTTGCACTGAAAGTAAAAGATCTGTGAGAAAAGGTGCATGTGTAAGTCTTTATGCTCAATTGTTACAAACGTGAAAGGATACATTATGCTAATGAAAATTACTACACAGAAATACATGACATGCTGAGCTCATTTTTAAAAACATGCTAATGCAGATACAATAGATATCTCTCATACAACTTTTTACATAACCAGACATTTACACTGATTGTAAACACAGTTCTCTCTTCAGTTTTAAGTCCTTCCAAAAATCTCATAGTGATTAATTCCAACTCTCATGCATGATAAAATTCTCCTGATTACTTCATACCTATATATTTACTATTAGCATAACCTATCATTCAACTTTTCTCTAGTTCACGTTTCAAAACACACCTCATGGCTTTAGCCCTCTGTTTTTATTCCTACCCTTTACAGATTATTAGTAGAAATAATTTTCTTAATTCTTTTCTTATCATCTAGCATATTGAAATAAAAACAAGTTATTAGCTGTTAGAAACTGTTGAATAATCTTGTAAAGGATGGATAACTTACTTGTTCCTGTTGATAAGAGCTGGATACCCAAGTACTCCATTTCTGTTGTCTCCTTTTTGCAACATGAGACACTCTACTGTAGCTACAAACTTTCTCAGCTCAGAAAGACTCCACCAGAATTATAATTGTTTCCATAAATCAACAGGCTGCAGAGATGGTGTGTATGTGCTTATGCGTGCGCGTGCATGTGTGTGTTGAGCCTGTTCAGTCCTTTTCGATAAATACCTTTGCTGACCTCACTTGGAAGCAATTAGAATTTAACCAGTCAGCTGTCAGTTGAATGCACGAACAAAAGTAAAAGGAGACTTGCATTGTATCGTGTCCAATGGTCATCAGAGGGAGCTATGTACATAGTTTATGGTTTAAATCTCCAAGAATCTTCTTTCTAAAAATGTATATTTTGTGCTGCGTGGATAGAATTGCTTCACATTCGAGTTAGTGTTTCTGTGCTCTGGTTTAGGTCAGTATTCTTCTGTCCTTAAAAAATTCCTCCTCCTCTCTTTTGTACTCACATGCTTATCTCGGTGTGCTTTCAAATCACTTCTGCAGTTTGGTGGATTCATAGTCTGCTTAGTGCCTTTCTGAAGGATATATGAAACGTGGGTCTGTTCCATATCGTGGAGAAGGGTGTGCTGTAGCCCTTAGAGATCATGAGGTATATTTTTATACCATGGATTTGAAAAGAGAGACCACTGCATTGAGGTTTTATTTCATCAACCACTAGGTGAAAATGAGAAAATATATTTGGATGTTTCAAAGTCTGACATTCAAACACAAGCTTTATCAGCTTGAAGGAAGAATTGCTATTAGGGAACAGCCTTTTTTAGCATATGTAGTTAGTTCTGGAAACTCACAAAGGGAGGATGAAAACTGACAACAATGTAAGAAAACCCCTAATACTGCACACCAAGCGATGGGCTTAAAATCTTGAGAATGAAAATAATGAATGCCTACACCTGGTTTTCTGCTTTTGTGTACCTGTTTCCCTCTCTGACAGCAGCATGCCCATGTTCCATTTCACCCCTAAATCCTGTTGAGTTTCTGGTGACTATATTTGTAAAACACAGTGAAGCAAAGTTTTCAGTAGCTCTTTATCCTTTTTAACTGCCCCACTGTTGATGTGAACACACCTCAGTCCCTTTAGTAAGTAATATCAACAAGGAAAGTTGGGAATGAATCCAGTTATTAAGAATAGTTTACTTATGTTTAATAGTTTCTGCCTAATAATATAATGCAGTTTATAATTCCATGCTCTTATCCCATCCCCATTCCCTTCCTCCCTCTAAACTAAAAATCAAGCGAACAGTAGAGGCAGTTAAAAATCCCAGGGAGTACATATGTGCCACCTTGTGGTGAGGGGGACATAAATAAATGGGGTGTTTCACTGGACTGATCCAAAATTAACAAAAAGGTGAACCAGGCAAACTTGTAGTACTCAGCCTTTCCTATACACAGAGAGAATGAGTAATTTCCTTCCTTAACATCAACAGTCTCCTTGTCAGCACTCACATGGATCAGTCCCATTTGTCACTTGCTTTGCATTCTTTTTTAACCATTTTCACACACAGTCCAAAATTGATATGCAAGATGTGCTGCTGAGGGCTTTCAAAGGCTGCATACCTGCAGCTGATACACAAAGTGACTGTCATTAGTTCACTCTTGTAAACTGTGATCACAGCTATCTCCAGTTTGACTTCTGTCTTGTCAGTCCATGCCACCATTCTGACAAGGAGTGGGGACTGAAGTGACTTATGCCAGTTGTGCCTTTTGCAGTACGTTTGCTGGATTTATTTTATGTATTTTTTGCATGTTCTCTGACCCATTCCACAGTCTAAATTCAGAATGATAGCAATGAAAAAAATTTGTGGTATTCAAAAGGCTTATCTCTGGTGTATTATAAAGAAAGCAATCAAGGATAAAAGGTAATCTGTGTTTTACTCAGCAAAATAGGATGCAAGTAGAAATGTTTTTGTAAATATTCTGTGTCTTTTATGTTCAATAACAACCTGCACTTTCAGATCTGTACTGGTTTTGATTTTTCTTTTTCCTTGCTTACTTACTGTTTTTGACAGTTAGTAGCAGGAGAAAAAATGCATACCTGAGGTTTTGGTTCCAGAAAGCTGGAGCTATTCATGGTCCAGGCATAGGCGTGTATTTCTCTTGGCTCTGAAAAAATAAATCACTTGCTGTAAGTGAGTTTTCTTAAGTGGCGCCTCACTTCAGATCTCTGGAAACTTTTGTAGTTAAGAATAAATTAAAAGTGGCTTAGATAAGGTACTAGTTCTAATTTTAGTTGGTGAACAATGCAGTTACTCTTTAATTATTGCTGCTAACATTCAAAATACAAAGATATCCTTGTATTTTGTAATTATAGAATAATATCTTTCCACTGTGCTTTAGCTGCAGTTTTCTTAATTATACACTTTTATGTCTTGCTATATAAGTCCAATTCTGTATCGTTTAATGGAGGGATGCCTTCTCGCTGTGCATGTGTACATCAGGCTTCTCTGCATGAGTTGCCAAGCCTCTGAATGTCCCAACATGCATCTGATAAATCAAGCATAACTAATATATCTCTCAAATTGAATTGGTTTAGGTTTAAAGAAGATTTATCTTAATTGACATTTAACAAAGTGCATGCCCAGGTCTTTGCATTGCAATCCCAAGCAAATCTTTAATAATATATAAAAATTTTCCACCTAAAATGCTTGTGATTTTCTTTTTCTTTGGTGATGTGTTCAGGTTTCAGGACCACAGGAAACATGGAAATGTGCAATATGCGCATGCTGTAAGCCATCCTTTAATACTTAATGCATGCATTGGTGCTTCCTTCTTCCTGTTAGTAAGTGTTTTCCACAGCATTGTTACAGTGTTACAGTACTGAAAAGGAAAGTTGAAATGAATTGCAAGCACTTTGCTTCTGATTGTAAAGATTGTGCATTGGTCTCCAGTTAAAACAGAACTCAATAAAGGCTATTCTCTTTTTCCTTACATAGGAAATTACTTTTTGTCCTTTCAGATGAAAACATGACCACAAGGACCCATGCTTTCTTCATTTCCAGGCTGGCCTGCTGCAAATTTACTGCCCAATTGTGGCATTGGGTCATGAATGGGACTAAAAAAACCTCTATTTTGTCCAGTTTGCCCTTAGGGCAACACATCACTGCTAAGAAACTTATCATTCTCTTCCTCCTTGTTTCCTGATCCGTTTCAAATTTGCTTTAGAACATCTTCCAGAATTTCCAGAGTTTAAGACAGTAGGAAGATAAAAATCTTTGGATCTAACTTTAAACCCCAGATCTTCGGTTTTAATGCCCCACAGCAATAGCTAAACTGGGATTGGAAGGTCCCAGGGAAAAAATACCATAGAAGTGAAGGTGCTAAATATTCTTGTGGTTAAATCCTTATCCACAGCTTCCAGACCTCAGAAATCAGCATCAGATCAAGGCTGACTGTTACTACATGCAAAAGATACAAGGAAAGTGCTGCAGTTGGAGCAAATCTTTGGTCAGCGTTGTGGTATCTGAGAAACACAGCAACATGTGTGGAAAATAAAATCATATAACGAGGCAGTAAAAACGAGAGACAGGGAATATTGCACTTCAGTTTGGATTTATCTTTTCAGGTTGTAAGGCTGAGATTAAAAACTGTAACTATGAATTCCTTTGTCTCCCTGACTATAAGAATGTCTTTTTGTTTTTGGTAACTGGTATGGGTTATTAAAATCATATTGAAAAGACAACAGCTATTTTTTCCTAGCAATTTTCAAAACAGATCTCTTCAACATCATTCCTTTTTTTGTTTCCTCCTATTCATCCAGATCATATTGAGCTGATTTAAATTTACAGGAAGAATTGAATGGGATGCGGCAGATACTTGGAAAAAAACCCCCGCTCAAACTATCAAATAGTTTGACTACTGCATAACAAATTCCTTTTCTTTTAATTAATTACAGCAAATGTGTTTTATATAGCTTACTTTAGGGAAAACAAAGGCTGAGAATACCTTAGCTCAGTCAGTAGTCAACTTAAAGGTAAATCCATCCAGACTCTTGTCACTTGGACAATGGAGTATCATGATAGTGACTTTTGAAGGAGATAGAATAAAACCAGAATACAATGACAGCCAGATGAGTCCTTCCTTTCTGAATGGAATGGTTATGTTAGATCTTCTTGTTATTCATAGCTCAATAACCCTCAGCCTCAGGAGATTCTACTTGTGATGACATCAGGACCCTCAGGCTATGTTTATCATAACCTCAGATCTTGATGCAGAATTGTAACAGTACATTTTTGATGGAGATATAAAAAATAGAGAACTGGTATGAGAAAATACTGAGGCGACCCATTTGGTTCATCTTATTTATTACTAGGTAGGATGTTCAGAGGTCTCTCTTCTCTCGAGTGATCCATACATTTCTAGTAAAATTTTTTTACCAAAATACTTAACCATTCAGTGATTTCTTCTGCCTGACTTTAAATATATTCTTTTTGCAAAATAAATAACTTGTAGCATCTTTTTATATACACAGATGGTTGGATAAGAACCAGCTTTAAGACCTGGATTTGTGGAATCTGTGTGCTTAGAGCCACCTCCTACAGCTGTCTCCAATTAAATAGGTGTGATACATCCAATATCTACTGCCTCTGTTGCATAGTGTCGGTGTCAAAATGCTCCTGTGAGTGATTTCTAAAAACCTGGGTTCACATATATACACACCATACACTGAAACATTCCTAATGCTGTAAAATAAAATAGTCAAAAGGCACAAATTCTAGCCATCTATCTCATGCATTCATCAGGGGGGGAAATTGTGAAGAGAACAATAATGATAAAACTTCAGTCTGTTCATAGTACATACTCACACACTCAACCCAAGCCAGTGTTTATCAAAGGAAGCTGTTGGCATCTCTGTATAATTCAGTGAGTCCAGGATTTCACCCAAGGTTTAATGTAAATTCCGTCTTTATGGTTCTCTGTTATTTACGAGTGTTGAGATTTAACTTGACATTTTTTCAGTGGCTTTCTCTGTACAAGGCAATAAAGCAGGTTGGTACAATCAACGCAACAAATACAAAATAACAAAAGGTGGGACTGTGTATGGCAGAAATGCTACTGGTTTACTACTGTGTATTTATTATTTATGTTGGGAAACAGCTGGAGTAAGACCTTTCCTAAATTTCAGCTAATTATACAGACTATTGTTACATGTGTTCTAAAAGCAAAATAACCTGCAGGGAAACTGCCCTATTCCCCTGTAAAGCTGTGGTCCTTGTAAAGTTCAAAACTCACCAGCTGACTCAGAGTAAGAGCAATTCTCTGTAATGATTGCTTTATTTTTTGCACATCTGTCAGAGACAGGGACACCACTTAGTCCCAAAAATGTAAGGTTTTCCAGCTGTTTGCCATTTGAGTGGTAGATAAGCATTTGCTAAACTGAGGGAATCTAATAAAAGGGTGTCGTTCCTAGGGAATTTGTGTTAGTAATTGGCTTACAGAGTGAACTCCACCACATTCCCTCACTTTTTCCATTCCCTCACTGATAATGAAGTCCGTGATATCCTACTAATTCCTATGTAAATTCAGGCCAGAATAGTCATTTCATAATCTGGTAAGGGTGTGAAAGAAGGATGTGAAGTGCTAGGATCTGAGTGCAGTTCAGCATATCAAGTGCAGGGTTAGAATGAGCATGTCAGCATCATTCCTGAGGCATCTGGTGTAGGCATGGACTGGTGAGCCAGTTTTTCTAATTATAAAAGGAAGAAAAGAAAGTGTCAAAATACCTTTGTATTCAAAGGGCAAATTGAGGCTATGTCAAAACTGCATTTTCTTTCAGGGCTCCCTCAAGAGAGTTAGGCAAGAGGGGACACTCTTGATTACAAACTGGCTGTAATTTAAAGATGCCGAGACTGAGGGTTACCAGATAGTGCTGTTTGTTTATTTGCAATATGAACCATCCTGCTCCTCTGTATGTATAGTTCTGTAGATTGCAGGAGTGATCCCTTCTTTCTGGCAATAACCATGTTTCCAAGAGTTGAAATGCCTGCCAGTGTAGCTGTTGCTCTGTTAGATGATTATTTACCTGGCTTGTGGCATCAGCAAGGATTGAATTTTGTCAGGGACTGACAAGGGTCAAGCGTTGAAACAGATTGTTACCAGACTTGATATTGTTCTGATCTGCATCCCAACTCCTGCCTTATTTTGCTTGTCATAACTATCACATTACTAAAATAATTTCTTTCCTTTTAACAGTAATTCCAGCTGCTAGTTTTTCATACCTTTGACAAAGACTGTCCACTGCAACTGAAGTATTCTCCACAAACCTAAATATTACTGTTCTGTGAAGCTGGAATTTGGAACGTTTGGGAGGTGATAGAAAGAGTGGGGTAAAGAGCTGTAACTGAAGAATCTTGTGTATTCCCTCCTCAATGTAAAAGAGGAGGGAAAACTTGATTCTCTGATAGGAATTTTTCTAGTGTAGTGGTAAATTCCCTTCATCAGCCTTTTATGATACTGGGTTGAGTGTAGCATCTGTCTAGCTTGTGTACCTCTTGCCTCTCTTATCTCTCTCATGCTTGACAGCGGGTTATTGCAACAGAGGCCTTTTCTGGAGTAGAAAACTTGTATTGATATGGCTTTGTGAACGCTTTTCTCACACTGACTATGTGTATTGGCTGAAGTCACTGTGCTAAACTCCACCATGCTGAGGTACAAAGTGTGGTAGTCCCTTGACACTGCAATCAACTTAACAAGTTTTTGTGGGTTTTTTAATCCAGTTGATTGAAAGTCCCAGAATAAGAAGATGAAAATATTAAAGGGAAGTTACTGAAAAGCTATTTAAAAAAAAAATTTTGACGTGCAGTTTTTTGCTAGTCAACCACATTTCAATAAAATTCCTCTCTGAAGATCATGCCATTGTTTGTTTGTTTGTTTCGTAGCATTGTTAGACATGAACAATAAGTTGGCAGTGCCTGGTATGAATTCTTGGTCTCTAAAAAGTCTCTGATGAATGGTTTATCAAATTGAACATGTGTTCTATAATCTTAAATTACAGATTCATTTTTTTTCTTCAAGTAAGTGTGCTGTGCCCTTCCTCATTATTCCTAATGATGACCAACCCTTTTTATATCTTTTATTGATGAGAAACCTATGGAGGAAAAGACAGCTCTCTCAAAGTGTCTTGAAATTTAGGGGCTTGTTACAATTCTGACTCTTCTGTGAGGATTGTGAGGTTCTATCAATAGTCCCCAATACCAATATAATTTTGACAACCACTACTTCAAAAGCAAAAAAAGGTATAGGAGTCTCACATTATACAGATGTGGAAAAAATAGTGCTAATGCAAAGAAGGATCAGCTGTGTACACATGAGTTGACATAAGGGTTCATGAAAAATGTTAATTCTGGTGTTTCCAAAATTCTGTGTTTGACTTCATGATCTTCATTTTCTTCTGATATTGGAGTAATTGATAGTTGTAATTGCTGATTTACACAGTTGGCACCAGCATCTCAAATGCAGCAAGGGATGTCTCAGAAAAGGGAACTTTGTTCCAGTACCAGTCTTTGAGCATTCACTAGTGCTGCTTCTCAGGAAGGTTATTGTCTGAGTACACAAACTCTGTAAACTTCTGCATGAAGGCAGTGATGGGTTTCCTGAAGTATCCCAAGAGGCTGGTAATGTACGAGCAGGTGCTGGCATGTGGAAGAGAATGGAGAACCAGCCAGGGCAAGAGGAAAATTAGGAGCATTAAAAATTGTGGAAGAAAAGAAATAATGGACAAAAAATGGTGAACTCTCAGGAAGAGGGAGAGAGGTACAAGACAGAACAGAGGAAAGTAAGGAGGTCCTAATGTATGCAATATGTCAGAAGAAATGGGAACTAGGAAATAGGGCAACCTTGGAAGTCACTTTAAGAAGATACAGAAAGAGATCAAGGAATTTCTCAAACAAATCCTCTCGTCTGTTGCTTTTTCAAAATATATCTAAGAGAAATAACATAATTTGGCAAATCAAATATGTATTAGGCTGTAGTGCATGAAATCTTTCATTTCAAAGTTTGTATTTTGGCTTTGGTAACCTGCAGTGAAGGACTTCCAGGAATGGAATGATTGCTGTACCACATGGTGATGATGCTTTGTTCAGACAAAATATAAGATGCTGATAGCTAAAAGAGATAAGTTATTTCTAAATTATCCCATCTATCTTTTTATGGTATGCTATTTCAAATTTTGCAGGCCGGATTGTGTGGCTTGTGCTTTTCCCATTGTGCCACTCAGTGCAGCAAAATGTCCTGGCACTACTGGGACAGTGCTCATTAGAGTTGGTGCTGAACAGGGCTAACCCAGTCTCTCTTCTAGTTCTTTTGAAAATAGGGTAGATAAGTGAGAGAGAATTTTATTAAATCTACTTTTGAAATTATTATTTTAGCTACACAATGAAGAAATCCCTTCTCCATGCTTGCCAAAGGAAACTGCCACCGTCTTCACTGGTCTCTGGTTCCTGGCCTAGATGTAAAGGTTCAAGGGAAAAATATGGCTCCATTAGTGCCACGCTATCGGCAGTAGAATCTGTGATGTCGAGGAGTGGTCCTTTATTTTCCTTTGTGGTTTGGGATCCCTGTTCCTTTGTGACTCGAAATTTTGTTCTTTTCTATTTGTGTAAAGAAACAGATGGTCTACTCTGCAAAACAGTGCCATTAAGTCATACTTAATCTTCAAGATTGCAGATACTGGCTTGCATTTAGCAGAAAAAGAGCTCCCATCAGGATTGGCACAAAGATTTCCATTTAGTGCCTCTCTGGAGTTGAAGATTGATATGTAGGTTCCAAAAAATTTATCTTACTTACAGTGCAGTAAACCGAAGTGGTATTCCTGTAAAATGCTGAGGACTTAATGTAAATTAATCTTTTTCCTGTGAGCTTTATTTCTTGTGGATTTATGAGCAAAACTGAAAATAGAGATTTTTCTTTGTTTTAGTGTTGGCCAGTACACCCAGTTTTAAGATAATGGTGCATTGGAGTATAATCAAAATAGGTGTCTAAAGAACTAGATTGCTTCATGTTTCTTAGGGATTTTTTTTTTTTGTGAAAGAGGAGATTTCTGGGTTTGAGTGTTTTTCAGTTCCTACCCCACCCTTCTAAAAGATACTTACACTCTCCCTCTTCAGTTTCGAGAAACACCCCCAGGGCATCCTTTTTATTTGAATTGATTTTCTGGTTGTTTATCTTTTTCAATCTGGTCATGAAAAGCACATCTGGTTCCTATTTTAATCAGTATTCCAGTGGGAGCAACATCATATTATAGAAGGCTAACAATGCTAAAATAATAATCCGTAATGATGCAACTTCTGGTAATTTAAAACTGTTATATCCACTGTTTGTAGAAGTGTGTTAATGATGTTGGCCAACTGATCTCTTTGTAGATTAAACTCACCCTGGGTCCTCATGACAGAGAATATCTGACATCCACATAGGTGAACCCTTCGAACTGTCAGCAATTCCTGAAGTGTCTGAGCATTTCAGTACTTACAGAAAGTGCAAAACTGACAGTTGTGCAAACTGAAGCAATCACTTGACAAAGAGGTTGGGTAAAACAGCCCCGGTGCTGGTTTAGATGTCTTTACTTCTGCCTTTTATTTGACATAGTTCTGCCTCTAGAGGTGACAGAGTTGGAGGTCTTGCTCTTGTTATTCTTCACTTTGTTAGTTGATTCAAGACTCAGCATACAATGTAAGACTGCCAGAAGGCGACAGTGGTTGTTTTATTACAGAGCTTTGTGCTAGCAGATAAACTGAGATAGGTTGCCAAACCGCGTTCAAGTGGTAGGACTTGTTTTCTGTATTTCCTGTCTTGGTTTAAGCCAGCAACAAAGAGGAAAGACTTCTACTGTTTCTCTAACTAATGCATATTTAGCAATTACGTACAAGTGAAACTTTGTGTTTCTGCAATTTGCACAGGAATGCTCCAGCAAAGCTACCCCCAATACTTTTGCTGACAAGATGTTTGTTGAAGTGTGGACCTCTCAGTCACATTCATAATAGCATTGCCACTTTAAAGTGTATCCTTCTGAAGCCATCTCCAGACTAGAATTCCACAAGATAGCAGAATAAACTGAAGAGGCTGTCCTTCAAAAATAGCTTTGAGAGGTGGGGAAAACCTGTTGGGAAAAAAATCCTCTGTTATCAGAGCTATCTAAAAATTTCATTCAGCCTTCCAAATATTTATCAGAACTGTCTCATTGATATACACCTACTTCTACCTTGGCTCTTCAGCAAAGTTTCCCAATGAAGAAGGTTGTAGCATATCTTAAATTGGTAAGATCAAGTAAGGAGTGGCATTGACAGGATTATAGAGTTATTAGTTATTTTAGAGACTAAATTTACACATGATAGTTGATATTTGTGACCTTCTTTCTCCTCTAACCTGATGTTAGGAAGAGCTAAACCCAAAATGAAAAGAAGCATTAAAATTTTGCAAAATCAGTGTTTAGATAAGAAAGTCTATGTTTTAGAGAACAATAACTGCAGTCACTGTTAGTGGAATCCTCCTTAAGGTCTGTGCTCTTGGTAAGAGAGTATGGAGAAGTTGTACTAGTGCAACTCAGCAGCAGGTTTCTCTAGTTCTCTAAGAAACTCTGCTCTTAATTTATCAACTTGCTTTCCTATCTTAAGATGACTGGTTAGTATCTTAAAATTTCCATGGTTTTATTCTACGGAATAAAACAAGCCATTTTCCTCACAGTTCTAAGAGAATAAATTATATAAAACATCAGAGCAAAGCAAACCAATTTTCAGAGGAGCTAAGTTTTTGAAACTCTGTGTTGGAGCTTCTCTGAATAAACTGTGCTCAAGGTCAGAATATCAGGTCAGAGATATCCAATGACCGCACACCAAAGCAGGGAGCTGCAATGTCTCTCATCACTGAAGTTTTTGGTTTGCATTTTTAAATAAACCAGGAACAAGTGCAGGGTATATATAGTATCACAGCCTTATGCTGGCAGAGGGAATCTCTTTGCATAATTTTATTCCAGCATCATGGAATATGGAGCTGGTTAAACTGGTGAAATATTGTATTTTCAGCAACCCATTTACAAGAGAGAATCTCCAGAAGATTATCAAGCCATATTCCTTGCTCTCATTTGAAATTATGCTACATTCCTGGTTGCTTTTGTGAACTGGATTTCATTATTTGTTTTACTTTTTTCCTGACACTATGTAATTCAAGTATTTAATCTGTATTTTAAAAACCATCCTCATCTTTAGAATGGTTTCATTTTGAAAGGACTTTCTTGAATCAAAAAATATTTTTGTTTCTGCAGAAGGAGGAGGTGGAGAATCACTGTACTGTCCCTTTGGCACATTTAGATTTCCCTAGTAGCCAATTTCAAGCTGTGGATACTGAAACAAGTTTCCAGTCTGGGTTGCTCTTCCAGTTGTAGATGGTGTGCATTGTTTCTAATGTTGAAATTGTATCCTGAATACAAACCAAATTTGTCTTTCCAGATCCTTTCCAGGTTTAATTTCTTGTGGTCTTCTTTAAGTGCCTCCTCTAGTATGTTTCTCACATGTATCACAATTTAAGTTCTATATAAATACTTTCAGGATACTTGAGGAATAACTGTAAATAATGAAAAGGAAATAAAGCTTCCTATATGTAGATATATGATTTCTGATATTCAGTGGTTTTCTTCAGAAGAAGAGTTTCCTGACTGCATAGCAAGAGGCATATGCAAGCAGCAGGCATTCTGAAAAAATTACAGAGAAGTTCCGTGTAACTTGATATCATAGCTGGGAAAAGTGAGGTACACGGAGGAGATGTCCATTTTCCATGGCTATGAAGTGATGTAGCCATAGATCTTGGAGTTAAGTGCCTCGCTGCAGGAGGTTTTTGAATGAGATCGACTTCTTGGGCTGTATCTCAAGTGTGCATTTTGCTTTCTGGTTTTCCCCTCTTGTGATCATATTTTTCCTTTTCTTGGTACTATTTACAGAAGAAGATATCTGTTCAATTTTCTATGTACATGTACTTAGGAACAGCATATAAATTGTTAAATAAAACACATTTCTAGAATGGGATAAAGGCTCAGAAAGTTATGAAGTCATGGAACTTCTGCGACTTTTAACGACTTTTATGTTCCACCTCACCCCCGTATATTGGTCATCTGGTTGCAGCTCAAGCACATTGTTTTTCACAATTCTCTTCTTGACTTCATTGTCAGAGCAGATGTTCTTTTTGCCAATTTTTTTTCAGAATACTTCCCCTCCTTTTCTCCCCCATGAAAATAATTAGCTCCACCTATTTTGAAAGATGCTACTGTCTTGTTTATGGAAGACAGTTCAATTTTTCCTTTGGCTCAGAAGTGTTTGGTTTCCTAAAATTGTTTTTTCTGTGTTCATGGTGCCAGTTTGGAGTTTTGTTGAATAAATGAGTAACTAAGTTGTATGATAAGTAGAAAACATACTAAAAAAAGTATTTGGTAAGTACTCTCTTTCTCCAAGTAGATACCATGAAATATGAATTTAGGGTTAGTTTATAAAGCAAAGTTTCTCATTTTCTTAAAGGGCAATCTCTTCATAAATCAGTGGCATAATACAGCCATTTCTGTTTTGTTGATTTTCTTTCACTTTCTCACTACAAGTAAGAAGATAGTGGATCACATAGTTCCTCTATTCTGAAACAGAAAACCCACCTGACTTCAATGGTTTTCCTTAAGAACTGATGATGTGATAAAGTCATTCTATTTAACATCCAATATTATAAGATAAGAATATTAAGAGCAGCTTTATTGTACAAAATGAAAGCAGATAAATTATCTCTGCTTTATCAAACTTTACACGTTCTAGAAACAGATGCCTTTTTAAACCAATACAAAATTCCTAGATATTAACTTTTCAAACAATAACAGCTGTTAGAAATCAATCCCTTTTGATTAACTGCTCTTGGAATACACCAGATTTGTTTTAAAATTAAACACTATCACAGAATGACTTTCTAAAATCACTGTGTTGTTTTCATACTTAGTCCAAGGAAATTCATTGTAATTCAGAATTCATTGTATATTTAGCCCATATTTCATAATAAGGGAAATCTTTTGAAACCTAAGTTAAAATGTTATTTTTGCATTTCCTCACTATTTGCAGCTTTCCTATTTAATTTTTTATGGTTGTTTTACTCTATTCACAAGAATGACAAGGGAATTAGGGCTGGTATGGATTCAGTCAGTTGTATTCCTTGATAGATTAAATTTTTCTGGCATCTTGAAGAAATGAGTCAGTTTAGGAGTTTAACTTGGACTTTCTTTTTATTACTATTTTTCATTGCAAATAGATAAATGTGTAAATTAAATATTTGTAGATAAAGTTTCAAGTTGTAGGAGAGTGCCTGGTGTCCCAGAGCTGGACTCTGGCCCAGTGCTCTGCCACATGCCAGTGTACACATGCAATTCCCTGCCCTCTGCACCTGTTCCAGCTTTCTGCTATTCTGAGAATACATCTGTGTGTGTGGCAAGGAAGCTACTTTTTAAATGGAGATGGATTTCTGGTGCCTCTGGGCAGCAGTAACCAGTGTATTCAGAGACTGGAATAGCATCATGCTTTCCCAGTCATGATTGATTTTAAAGGAAAAAAGTTAATGATGCTTTCTTTCTTCCTTCCTTCCTCTGATGTTACTGCAATCTTGGAATAAAAGGTTTTGGGAATTCGGATGTTCTAATCTATAAATTGATGGTATAGTTTAGTGAGCAGTACTAGAGTTAAGGAGCAAAGCTGAAATGATATTCTATCCATAACCCTCATGCAAGACAGTGATTTCTATTAACCAAAACCATTTTCCTGCATTTCAGGTAATCAAAAGCAAGATACAGATTTACATAAAAAAGAGGAGGATCTGTGCTTTATTGTCTGTCTTGGGGAGTACTGTAGTTCTAACTTTCCCCTCCACATAGAAGCAGCAATAGCTGCATGACTGCACTAATGAAGTTTCTAATTGTCACTGTCAGAGATACTGTCATTTGCAGGGATGTAAATCTTTGCTGATTAACTTTATTACAATGCTTTTCTTTTACTTTGACACTGAAGATGAGTATAATCCATATTTTAGTTGACACCTTATACTAGATTTAAGAATGGGAGCCAGTAATATATCAACAGAAGTACATGCTATCTTTGCTCAGATGTTGAGTCCGTATCCAGAAAATAATTGTGTGTGAACTAAAGTGTCAGACCCTCAAAATAATATAATCAAGTATGATTAAATTTGTGTTCAACTTGGATGTTTCCTAAGAGAGCATATCTGTAATAAACTCTTGCGGTGGTGATCTTCTAAAAGGACTCAGATTGCTGTATTACTGGCAATAATTATTAATGAAGCATTAAGAACTAAAAATTATCTTCTGGCATTTGGACAGGGAGAAAAAAAGCAGACTTCGCATTATTGTGCAAGAAATACAGAAGTCTGGAAGATCTGTTATTATATGTTGGCACATTCAGGAAAGAAACATTAAGTAGTTTTACGTATTTGCTCTAAGAAAAGTAGATGTCAGAAAGATTTGAGTTCTAGCTACTGCACCAGTTCTTTTCTGCTTCCATCTTCAAAAATTGGGGAATGTATTAAAGTGTTCCCAGGTTCTCATCACCTGATAGCTGTTCATTCAAAATTACTGTAATAATTAGAAACAGAATTTTAGCTCCTTCCTTTTTCTAAGCCTCAAATAGCCTCAGAGAATAGAAAGGCCTTGGAGTGTTTCATAATTTAATGAAAAAATGGAAGCAAGCTGAATTCCTAAAGCCTCTTGGAAGTTACGCTTTCACTCAAAAGTCTCTTGAAATCTGAGTGGCAGTAATGGGGAACAGAATTTCTGTACCTGTTTTTTGAGGTGTACTTTTTTTATATATGCATATTTGAACGACCAAGATATCACTCCCCACTTTCCAAGACTCCCATATAAAAACTTTTGCCACCATGTTAAAACTTCATCAGCTTTCTCTTGCCAGTACTGTTCCTGCTGTTAGTCAGAGGGTTACGTGCAGCATTTAATCAGAAATAGACAATACACATATTTTCTACTTCTTTTATTCTTCTTTCATGCAAAAAATATGCAAAGCACTTTCTATAGATTACTTCATGTCCAATAAGAGATCAAGTTTATTTTCTAAATTCTTTATTTGGACTTAGCCCATTTCTGTACCCTAAAATTTCTGCTCTAGATGGTTCAAATATTTCGTTAGTACCTCCCAAGCTGAAAACAAAGGGAGACTTTTTTTCCTGCCAGCATGCAAGTGCTGCTTGGAGAGGTTCTGGAAGCATTCATCCACCGTGTAATCTCTGACAGTGCACACAGTGCTGGTGGAATTTCCTAGGTAGGCATGCAACACTCGTTTGCCTCATCTCATCAAAGGAGCGGGGGAACTTGACCCATCAAAATTGTCATACTTTTTTGACTAGGTAATTATAAATAAAGCCTCACTTTCAGTTGTTAATAATTCCTCATTTCTTACTTTCATTTGTGGTTATTTCATGGTATCCTGCAATAACTAATGACAGCCTAGGTACTCTGGTTTTTAAATCAAAAACATTTTTAAGAGTTAAATGCTTTCATTTAAGTTGGAAAAATCCCAGCAGAGTAAAAGCTTATATAGGACAATTTGTGCATGATACTAGAGCAGACTCAGAGTTCATTCTAAGTTTCTGCATGCTAAGCATCTACTGAAATCAATGACAGCTGCTCATGAAGAGATGTTGCAGAACCCATCCACAGCTTAATGATAAATAAATAGTAAGTATGAGATAATCTGACTCAACTTCCTTTTAATTAGAAAATTTTGGTTCAGAATTTGGGGTGAAATTGTGCCTAGACTTCCATATGACTTTCTAAGGCATGAATTTACTTCTGAATATGTCCTGCACAACAGGATCAGGTACTCATCTCCAGCAGTTTGCTCATGTTGCTTTACCTCTACACCTTCAATTTATAAGTCTGTTTTTGAAATCAGGTCTTTGTACATATGAGATGTTTTCAACAAATTCCTCTGAAAATTTATTATAGCAAAAGTGATATTGTTTCCAGCTGTTTCTCTCCCTAACTGATATTAAATACTGGAAGATAATGCAACCAGATCACTTTCTCTATCAGACTTTGACGCTAGGTCATGGAAATTAATAATGTTCAAAATGTATCTCAGATTGAAGCTGCAAAGGCCAGTCAGAGATCTCAACCAGCAGCAGATGTTAAAGCCACACTCTGATTCAATTATTACCTTGCACTGCAAAGGAGGCGAAATCTTCTGGAGGGCAGTCACAAGGTCTGCTCTTTCTGGGTGGCCTGCGTGTCTTCTCTGCAGCTGATCCAGACTGAACATTACTCAAGACTCTTTCAGGTCATTCAGATAGGAGCACATTTCATTCCTTCCCACCACACATTAGGATATTGGTGAGATAAGATGTGGGTAAGATGTCAACAAAGACACTGTCTGAGTTAATAGCATCAGATTTGTTTCAAGTTTTTACTCTTACTGCCATATTTTGTTAGGTCATATAGCTGTAGGTCAAGTTTCCTTACTATTACCCAGCTTGTGTGGGAGATAACCCTAAGGGTGATATGTAAGTAACAATGTTGAAAGCACAAGAGCTTCCAATTGCTTGTTCACTGAAAGCAGCCAATTCAAAGTTACTGCTGATAACCTCTAGTTATTGCTGATATTTCTGGTGGGATGAAAATACCAGCAGCCACTAATGTGTGTCTGCTTAGACATTTGATCATGAAATAAGGAGTATGTTTTGCTCATATGCAGTAGATAATTTGCAGTATTCTCTGAAGACTTGACTTAAAGAACTCTGTTCCTGAAACCACTCTGGAATTGAGGGCAGTGCAGTAGCTGTGCCACTGAGATGAAGCATACCTAAAGCAGCCTGGTCTGAAAGATTTCCCATACTTACTGGGAGGCAGAATTTCTTTTTTCAAGGATCAAGGTGATCACTAAACTCCAGGTGGTTTTTTACTTATTATGTGCTGTACAGTAAAATTTGGCTTCTAAGAAACAAAGTAATTGAGGGGAGAATAAATCCTTCTGTTGATAGCAACAATATTGGGTCTGTGGAGGCAGAAGTCTGGGCAGCAGTGGTAGCAGCAGGAAGGTATTAAACTGCAGTAGCTGGCTTGCACAGAACATTCTAATGGTATTGGGTTATTGTGGATTGAATGTACCTGAATGCCAGGTACACATTGACTGTGAGGGAAGAGACGAGAATGCTGATTCCATGTTCAGAAGGCTTGATTTATTATTTTAAGATATATATTACATTAAAACTATACTAAAAAGAATAGAAGGAAAAGTTTCATCTCAGAAGGCTAGCTAAGCTAAGAATAGAAAGGAATGAATAATAAAGGTTTGTGTCTTGGACAGAGAGCTGAGCTAACTGGGCTGGGGATTGGCCATTAATTATAAACATCCAAGATGGGCCAATCCCAGATGCACCTGTTGCATTCCACAGCAGCAGATAGCCATTGTTTACATTTTGTTCCTGAGGCCTCTCAGCTTCTCAGGAAGAAAAATCCTAAGGGTTTTCATAAAAAGATGTCTGCGACACATTGACCTGTCTGGAATGGATGATTTTTGTCTGGCTAAAAGAGGTGAAATCATCTCTCAGAAAAGTATCGTCTAACATCAAAATGTTTGATAAAAGTGTTATTAAAAGTTTTGTTTATAGTATAAGAACTCAGAAATATTGACTCCACAAAATGGAAATTATTAGTTTGGGAGTATTAAATGAGCAAAATCAGGAAAAGGAACGTGTAATGAGAGAACAGCAAGCTTTTGTTTGCAAGACATCTTAATATACAAAAGTCTTCAGCTGTCTATAGCAAGATCTTATATGTTACAAGAAGTCCTCTGATTATTCCCTAATTTTCAAACAAGCAAGACTATCAGAATATCAGATTAAACTAAAATAAAAGAAGAATGGCTCTTTGTGCAATATTATTAGGCACTAAAGGACACTGTAGATATTAAATTTTAAAAAGTTCCAAGGATTACTGAAGTAGTTTGAAGAAACTTGTACAGAGCTGTCAAATAGAGTCACTACCTCTGCTTCCCGAGCCACAAAATGCTTGTGGCCATGAGAGATTTCTGTGGAAATATCCCTGTGTGCTTGCCATGTTCTTAGTCTTCCTTAGGCATCCGCTGTTGGTCAGAGCTGGAAATTGGATGTTGAGCTCTGTGTACCTTTGGTTTGACTGAGTACAGCTATTCTTGTATTCTTCTGTTGTAACAGGAAACAATCCAGATATCTTTTATTTTTTGTTCTGCTGAGAGAAGTCAGATTTTAAGTAGAGTAAAGCAGATGCAGCATTAAGATGTCTGGTGACAGCCATACAAACTCTCAATTTGTTAATTTTGATTTTTAATGTCTTCTCATCTGCTGCTACATTTTAAAAGAAGGAACTGATAGCAAATTTTATTGATTTTTAAATTATCTAGTTCTACTCTTACTCAGAGCCTGCATGATTTGGCTCTGTAGGCTTGTTTAGAAAGCCATCTTCCTCTTTTTTTTTTTTTTTTCCTTAAGGGTTTGAGAAGATTCAGAGGAACTGAGTGTTTTCTGATGGTTGACCAAGTTGTCTTTTGCATTAGAACTATGTTAGAATGATGTGTTGGTCATATTGCAAAATATCCTCCTATCATTGATCTCTTCTTGAACATCAAATTTTGAATGCCCAGCCCCTGTTTGATGCTTTGTGGTTTACTTATCTTGCACTTATTCCCTTCAGTACTGAACATTGTTTCCTTTAATATTCCTTGGGTCACTAGTTCTTACTTCTTTTAAGAAATCAATGTTTCTCCAAGACTCACGGGAGCTGCATTGTAAATAATTTCAAATAGGAGAAACAGGTGATATGATGTGTTGCAGCATACGATGAAGTTGAGATGGCCGTGGTACACAGAGCACCACCATACAATTTCAGAAAGCTTCAACCCATATAGAGGAACCAGTCACCACCAGAAGGCTTCAAGCCCTGCCCTTCTTGTTCTTCAGCCCAGCCTTTTATCCCCTCCTGTTGATGCACTGCTCCTGTGTGCCCTCTGTGCCCTGTGTGGTTGGTCAGTGCCCCTGGGCACTCCATGGCTCATTGCTGTCAGTGCTGCTCACAGCTGTGCCCGCTGGGGATGGGGCTGGGCCAGCCCCACTCCCAATCACCACAAACTGTGTGCCTACAGCAATGTTTGCATCATACTGAATTTTGTGTCCCTTACACAGTGAGAAAAGGTATCCTCACCTTACATAGTGAGGATAAGCTCTTCAGCTTCTTTGATGACAAAATAAAAGATTGTGGATCTTAACGTAGTAAAACAGATTCTCATCTATAGAGCTCTCATCTATTTATGTAAATTATTTAATTAGCCCATCAATACTACTGTTTTCAGATTAATTCTTTTTCTGTTGGGAAAGTAAGGAGTTAAAAAAGGTGCATCTCCAAGCCTAGACTGACAGTAGACGATGGCCAGTTGTGATGCAGAAACAAAGATTACAATTTCATTTACACGGCTGTCATGCAAAAGAAGCCATTTGGTTTGGGATGCCAAAAGGGTGCAGATACTTCCTGTGAAAGAGTAGTTTAAAATTTCCAAAGCTGTTTTTACAGACTTTTTTTTCTTTTTTAAGAAAAGATCTTGTGAGAAGTAGTGGCTGCCTTTGGTTCTCTTGAGTCTGTTCCATAATAGGCTGTGTGAATGAGGTGTCTGTGTGAGGCAGTTGTTGCAGCTCACTTGAAAGCTGATCTGATTTAATTTTTTACTTTCTTTTCAGAATGGCTTTTGTCATCCTAAAGAGAACTTTGTAACCTTTTCACTAAGCAAACCAAATTTTTCTTCTCCTTTCATTTCACTTCTTTTTCCTAGTTAGGAACTGAGTCTTGATGAAAAGAAGGCAGTAATTCCTTACCAGTAAGGGAGAAATCGGATAAAATGAAATCCTGTGAGGCTTTTCTCTGTAGGATGACAAGTTGTAAAAATACAACTGTATGCTGAAAAGTAACTGTAGAGATGGCATCTTGGGAGTGAGTGGGGGAAGGTTATGTTTATTATCTGTTAATGACTTCCAGATCAAGTTTGCTCAGTTTGCGAGTATGAAAAAAACTCATCCTTTTTTAACTGCCTTCTCTACAGACTCAATTTGGGATTTAAAAATCATGCTGTGCTAATTCTAATCCAAGTATTGCTGTCAGTAATAAAAAGGTTCTTCAGCATATATTGTGCCTTTAGTTAAACTGTCCATCACTGTACTGTAGGTGAATGTTAATGCTGTTGATGAGAATCTTATCAAAATCAGGATTTGTCTTGTCCTGATTAGTTTTAATTAAGTCTTATTAACCCTTTTAAACACATGTCTGTTGTATTGGTTTCTGGACTCGTCTACTGTGGAGGAATGTCAAAAGAAGAGGAATAAACCTCAGAGCTATTATTTTTGAATTGCACATAAGGATTGTTGGGTGAGGTCA
This sequence comes from Emberiza elegans, assembly GCA_024865655.1. Lineage (NCBI taxonomy): Eukaryota > Metazoa > Chordata > Aves > Passeriformes > Fringillidae > Emberiza > Emberiza elegans. Next base: position 10,628,673 of record JALJVW010000398.1, read on the forward strand.
TAGCCGTTATAAATTAAGTTCCATTGACATGCTGGCTATCTTGATAAGTTTAAATTTCTCAAGGATTTGAGTATCTAGTGCTCATATATAACACAAATGAGAAATTCATGGGAAGAGTCAGTATTTTAATTAAGTCCAATGATGTAATTTCAAGAATGTCGGCTGTCAGACATGTAGGTCCTTCTTTAAATCCAATTGGAATCATAATAATCATAATTGGAATCATGTTATCAGGTAAAGGGCCAGCAATCTGGAAAATGTTGGGGTGCATTTAAGTGTGGCCTCTGAGGGTGCTTTGATAGGAGCACCACTGAGCTTGGTGGTTTTAGTAAAGGAAAAAAGGGATACCAGTGGTGATCTTGCACTCCTTCCTCTCTTTGACAGATATTCAGGGATCCAAATTGTACCCAAATCTTGTCAACAGAGACCTTGTTACTGACTTGTCAGGCTGAAGGCTCAGCCATGCTCTGAGATGTGACTTTTCCACTGCTCTGCTCACTAGAGTGGCAAACTGGGCTGGATTCTGCCTCTGTCTCTCTTAGCCTGGTACCCTGGGATTCTTTCAGGATCAAGGGAGGAGGAGTAAATGTTCATCATCTTTGTCATACTTTTCTCATTTTGTTCTTGTCAGATCATCTGGCACTCTTTGATGACAGTAGCTTTTCTTTAGCCTCATGTTGTTGGTTACTGGTCCTGTTCCATTCTGTCCACTTTCTTCTTTCCAGGGACAACACTGCTGCACAGCAGCAGAGCACTGCAAGGATTTGAGATCACTCCTGGTTTTAAGGGGCAGTAACACTTCTGTCCTCAGCACCCTGTCTAAGGGGCTCCTCCTTGTTTCTGGTTCGAGGGTGTTTCCTCCTGAGCTGAACCCTGTGCCTATGACTTCTCCATTTGTTCCTCCTGTTGCTCAGCCTTCCAGGCCCTTGTGTGCCTGCCTGCTGCTGCGCCTTTCCATGGAATTGTGTGCTTTGTGCATGTCACTTCTGCATGGAGTGGGAGATTTTCGTGGAGCACACAGATTCCAGATAGTATGTCTCCAAACCCCAAATTGTAAGGTTAGATTATAATTCAGTTTAAATCAGGACATTGCTTTATCCCTTTTCTTTCCTAAACTCTTATTTTGGAGCTAAAGAGTTTCTATGCTTATGAGTTTCAAAAAGTCCTGGGCTAGATCAGAAAACTCAGGCCTTTTCTAAGATCTCTTTAAGAATTCAAATTAACTGATTTGGAAGCCCTGGTACCTCCTTCCCCCTCTTGCTAATTTTCAGCAATCTGGAACATTGTTCTCACACGTCTTCTTCTTGTGAGTATATAAATTGTTTTGAAGCCCTATGGGATAATTGTCATTGCTGGAAAACTTTTATTGAATGGTGTTTGTCTGCCAGCATCAGAACTTGAGGAGGTTATTTCATCTTGGCTTTCATTTCAGTTCTATTTTAGGTGCATTTAAGTGTGGCCTCTGAGGGTGCTTTGATGGGAGCACCACTGAGCTTGGTGGTTTTAGTAAAGGAAAAAAGGGATACCAGTGGTGATCTTGCACTCCTTCCTCTCTTTGACAGATATTCAGGGATCCGAATTGTACCCAAATCTTGTCAACAGAGACCTTGTTACTGACTTGTCAGGCTGCAGGCTCAGCCATGCTCTGAGATGTGACTTTTCCACTGCTCTGCTCACTAGAGTGGCAAACTGGGCTGGATTCTGCCTCTGTCTCTCTTAGCCTGGTACCCTGGGATTCTTTCAGGATCAAGGGAGGAGGAGAAAATGTTCATCATCTTTGTCATACTTTTCTCATTTTGTTCTTGTCAGATCATCTGGCACTCTTTGATGACAGTATCTTTTCTATAGCCTCATGTTGTTGGTTACTGGTCCTGTTCCATTCTGTCCACTTTCTTCTTTCCAGGGACAACACTGCTGCACAGCAGCAGAGCACTGCAAGGATTTGAGATCACTCCTGGTTTTAAGGGGCAGTAACACTTCTGTCCTCAGCACCCTGTCTAAGGGGCTCCTCCTTGTTTCTGGTTCGAGGGTGTTTCCTCCTGAGCTGAACCCTGTGCCTATGACTTCTCCATTTGTTCCTCGTGTTGCTCAGCCTTCCAGGCCCTTGTCTGCCTGCCTGCTGCTGCGCCTTTCCATGGAATTGTGTGCTTTGTGCATGTCACTTCTGCATGGAGTGGGAGATTTTCGTGGAGCACACAGATTCCAGATAGTATGTCTCCAAACCCCAAATTGTAAGGTTAGATTATAATTCAGTTTAAATCAGGACATTGCTTTATCCCTTTTCTTTCCTAAACTCTTATTTTGGAGCTAAAGAGTTTCTATGCTTATGAGTTTCAAAAAGTCCTGGGCTAGATCAGAAAACTCAGGCCTTTTCTAAGATCTCTTTAAGAATTCAAATTAACTGATTTGGAAGCCCTGGTACCTCCTTCCCCCTCTTGCTAATTTTCAGCAATCTGGAACATTGTTCTCACACGTCTTCTTCTTGTGAGTATATAAATTGTTTTGAAGCCCTATGGGATAATTGTCATTGCTGGAAAACTTTTATTGAATGGTGTTTGTCTGCCAGCATCAGAACTTGAGGAGGTTATTTCATCTTGGCTTTCATTTCAGTTCTATTTTAGCATTTCTTTGTCTTCAACTCCATCATCTTCTCTGTGCACTGAGCTGCTGTGTTCAAAGACATTTTTTGAAATAAAATTCTTCATTTTGTGGTTCTTTTTCAATGATGTTATTTCTCATTTTAGGAGCTTTTGTATTTCTTTAAGGCAAATGAGACATGTTAGTGGTTATTTGTAATTCTTTTTTGTTCAGTGGATTTCCTGTTATGCAAAAATGTAAAGCTTTTCTCACTGTTCTTCCAAACTTTTGTTTTCCTGTCCTGATAGTTTTGTACATCTGTATTTGCTTTATAACCTGTGGCTAAGATGTATTTGCCCATTTAAGATCTGGCTTTGTCTTTGTGGATGTCTGACAACTTACTGTAAAACTGCAAGTTAGAACTCCTGCTTGCTTGTTTCAAGACCTTCAAGAAGTGAACAACTCTGCTTTTCTTTAACAGTTTTTCTGAATGGACACGAGGGTACTGAAGATCTCCATAAAATTATCAGCATGTTGTTCTTGCATACCATAGTTGCAGTAATAATTTTGTTCCTTTGTTACTGTAAAGAGAAACCCAGGGGAAGCTTTAAAGCATAAGGCTTGCGTTGCCCAAAGTGCCACATTTGTTTGTGGAGCACAGGGACACATCACAGTCACAGAATGGTTTGGGTTGGAAGCTACCAAAGGTCATCCAGTTCCAGCCGTCCATCCAGGGACACCTCCCACCTGCTCACAGCCCCATCCAGCCTGGCCTTGACCACTTCTGGGATGGGGCATCCACCACCTCCCTGGGCAGCCCCTGTTCCAGTGCCTCACCACCCTCACAGGACAGAATTTATTCCTGTTCTGTAATCTAAACCTGCCCTCAGTTTTAAGCCACTGCCCCTTGTCCTGTCACTTTGTTTCTTTCTAAAAGGTTCATCTCCAGCTCTCCTGGAGCCCCTTTGGATACTGAAAGGCTTTGCACACACCTTTGCTTTACAGTTATTTTTCCCTTCATGGGCAGGTGGGGTGGGGACAGACAGACAGAACGACATCCACCTTGTGAGACTGGATAAATACTCCTCTTTACCACCACAGAAATCCAGGATTATTAATGCCAGTCTGTCCAGACACAGTCTTTAAAAAAACATCTGAGACAGATCTAAGTATCAGTATTTTATTGCTAGTGTTCTAGTAGATCAAATAACCTTCTTAGCACCATTTTTCATTAACCAGTTTATTATCCGTGGAGAAATCTCTTTGCATAGCCTTTTGTCTGGGAAGAAAAAGTGTGGAAAATATACTAAGGAGAAATTTAGTCTATTAACAGTTCACTGGAAGGCTGATGTGCATCCTAAAGTAAAAAGAAAATACTGTGTATGATTTTTATATTTTTGTTAGAAGAGGATTCAATTTGCAAAAAACTACCTAAAGATAGGAAATATATGGCAGATGAAGAAATAAGTGAATGTTGTGAACATATAAATGCTGTGCCAAAGGAATCCAAAGCCATGACAGAGGTTTGCCTTACATACTTCTGATATTAAAAGGATCATACCATGGGTAACATGCTAACAAAAGCCATGATTCTGTCAATATTTATAAACTATAAATTGTATAGTTATATTCTGTCAAATTATAAAATGCTTAACAGAATACAGAGGGGGAAAAACAACAATGCATGTAACTGAAGAAAAACTCAGCAACAAAGTGTTTATTTTCCCTACTGATCTGGCAGTTGCAGTAATATTAGATGTGATATATTTTAAAAACTAGGCAGAGAAGCCAGAGGTAAACATCATCTTAAAGTTTGTTGTGTAGGTTAAATCATCAGAGGCTTTGAAGAGTTCTGCATTCATGTTGGAGTCTCCCTTTTATAACTAGTATTCGTGCTGGTTTTTTTTTAAATATGTTTTACATGTTTTTTTTCCTGTTCTCCTTTCTGACATATTTTAATGCTTTCCATGTTCACAAAAGGAAAATGATTTTGCCAGAGATAAGAATCAATTAGATTAAGGTAAGGGCATGATTGTAGTAAACTGCAGCTTAAAATGTGATACACTAGTTTAATTCTTAATAAAACTTTATCACACACCTTGATTCTTCTTAAATAGCAGTACACAAAAGTCAGCATTATTTTTTTAAATAACTCAGGCTTGCAGGTGTTTATGTTCCATGCCTATTGTCATCTGCAGTTTTTCTGCTTGAAATGGAAAATGGTCTCCTGTAGCATATTAAATCATTGCCATCAATCTTTGCCAGAAATTCTGACCCCTTCATATACTAGTACCACCATTAAGTAGTACAGTACTTCATTTTGGTGAAAACCAAAAATCTTAGAAAAAATTCTCAGTATAAATATTTTGTAATATGACTGTAGAATTTCTTAGTCCCATCTGCTAGTCTTCTCAGTTTGATAATATTTTATTGACATTTCTCCCATTTTTACAGCCCTCTTGTATGGGCTCAGAGTTGAATGCACCTCTGTGCTCCTCAGAATTCAGTGGCCAAAGTCTTTTATCTCCTACTTTCTTCATGCCCACAATACTGATAATGCTGTGTCATACTCCTGCACTTGAAGAGACATTGTCCTCTAGTTTACAAACAGATATCCTTTTGGACTCCCCATCCAACCTGTATTGTTTTTAAAAACCTTTCTTCAGAAGTTTTTGCCAAGGTGGTTTAAACCAGCTGGGGCAGGGAGGAGAAGAATGCATTACTCAAGTCTCACCCATTTATTTTGTTTCCTTTTTCTGCTATGATCCACAATAGCTGGGACAGTTTTCTCTTTTCTAGACTGAGACAGACCACAGTAATGCAGACAATCTCAGCAAGTGGTTTGCCTAAAAGACAGAAACTTAAAAATACAGAAAAAAGGTTTGATTGGTTCCTCATCTTGTTATCCTTTAACCTAACATATGATTTAAAATGTCTGAAGTGAGACTGCACTTCAGCTTGGTTACTTTATTTCTGTTAGATTTTGGGGAATAAGGCTGAATGAGAAACATAAATCAAACCTCCCAGAATGTAATGAAACTCCTCTCATATCTGGATTCTAGCTTTATATATGGACTTGGTTCTATTATGGCCCTGAATTATACTCTTTGGATCCAAATATCTATAAATCTTGAGGAAGCTTAGAGTATTTTCTGAATTTGGACATATTTCTATCTGGCATGTGTCCTTGTGAATGTAGAAGGGACCTATCTGTAGTGTGGTACAGATACTCAGAGCCCTTTGTTCTTTTTATCTTAAAACAAAGAGGTTTCACAAGCAAAGATTTGCTAATTAATTAAATTCTTTCCCTGACACACATAGAACTTCTTTAATTACAATGTTTTTGGAGGATTTAATGATGACTTACTTGAATTTCTCTGAAACCTTTTCTCAGGGGATTCTTAGCATTTCAGTTTTCTGTATATTGAAGAATTTGCACTCAACACATTAAAGGAAAACCAGTTTGCCACTGCTTTTCAGCATATTCAGCACAGGGATGCCTCAGCTCACTTGTAAAACCTCAGCAGCTTCTGTTACAACAGGCCAGCCCTTTTTCAGTGAATTCAGAGGTCAGTTTGTGTTATGGTACTTTAACTGTACTGACTTCAACACATTTCGCAACATCATATAGAAGAGTGGAAAACTTTTTTTTCTCAACTTTCAGTGTGGCATTTTTATATTTGTCATTGTTTTTATGAACTTCACAAGGACAAATTGTAAAACTTGTTATTAGGCTGACTAATGGGATAAAAAGAAAATTTTAGACTTCTTGTGAAACTGATTATGTTTTTCTCAGCAGATTTTAGGTGACTATTCACATTATGAGCACAATTCTCTCTAAAAATAAGTTCTGTCCACTTTTTTATGGGTTTATTGAGAACAGAAATTTCCACACCATTCTCCCTTTAATGTGACCACAATGGGCAGTCATAATTTGTCCATTTATAAAAAAGAATAAAGTAGCAAATTGGCCACCATAAACTGTTAGTATATCCAGTTTTGCTGACATGTTTATTGTAGTTTGCAATATGCATGATGTTGATTTTCAAAAATGTTCCATTTTCTTTTTTGAGAGTATTAATTATAAATTCATGAATCACAAAAATCAAGACTGTAAAACAACTCAGGAGTTGGAAACACTACATAGCACTCATCTATGTCATCCTCAAAAAATGGGAATGTTGAAATTTTTCATAGTTTGAATAAAAGCCTAAAACCTTCTATTCATTGTACAGCTGAAGCTGAGCAGGTCAGATAGTTTTTTATGCATTTGTGTAATGAGCAAAAGACATCTAATGAACATGTCAGAAAATGTTTAGAGAAGACCTAGAAAGGGACAAATATGTGAATTTCAGTGCCCCACCTGAAACCTTATATAACATAGAGTCTCATAAAATAAACATACAACTTTGCCTAAAGTCTGAAAGTATTTTAATGTTTTGTTTTCATGGTATGTTTCAAAGGAAATGAACTTGACTCTGAAAAACACATCTAGGAATTAAACATGGCCCCTAATGAACAGACAAAGGAATGAAAAAAGCAGAAGACTTTGCAGCCTTAAAAGTAGAGTTCAAAATATCATCCCTCTTACAAAATATTTCCTGAAAATATGCTTGTGGAGCACAAAAGTCAATTCTGGAAACGCGAGAACTATGAAAGCAAGTCCAGTAGTCGGCACTTTCAAAAATAAATAAAACCATCAGGCAACAACTGTATGCTAATTGCATTTAAGAAATAAAAGACCACCTACATAGAAATAAAATAAATCTCATTAGTGGAGCTAAAGCAGATAGTTGAGATTCAAACTCTGCTAACCAAAACCTTTAGGCTCACCAGAAGGAGCTTGTGAAGTCACTGCCATTTTCCTTGGGATGGGGAGAGCCCTGCAAGTCTCTCTGTGCCCCTCTCTGCGCTCCAGAGGCTGGTGTGCATTTCCTGTCATGGCTGTGCCCTCGCTCCCAACCAGCCAAGCTGCTTGTTCTTGCTGGATGAGCACATCTAAGGCAGGGAGAAAGGGCACCCAGAGGAGTTGTGTGCCAGGGGCTGATAGCTGAGGGTGGTACTAAGAAATCCCACAAATCTTGACAGTGTTGTTCTGTCCAAAAAAAATTATTTATTTAACCATTTAATTTGTTTTATGAAAAATCATCTTTAGGAAGGCATACCACTGCAGTCTTAAAATCAAGAAAGTTAAACATTTTATGACTTTTAGGCAGGACAATAAATTTTGAAAGATTTCAGTAACAATACCAAGAGGCCTGTAGGTCCAGCTCCTGAAGCAGCTCCCAGAAACCATCCTATTCCCTCTAGAGGAAGTATTGAAAATCATTTGCAGCCAGTGACCCCTCTCTCCCCACTGGCCATCATCGGGTTATAGATCTTCAGAAACAAAAGCTGCCCAGGCCCTCACTCACTCTCTCAAATGGCCTTCTGAAAATAAATGAAAAAAACAAAATAATTTTTTAAATCAAGGCTATTCAAAGCTCCTCATCTATTTTGCTGCTGAAATAGGCAGATTGGCTGTGGAAAGATTGCAGAGGAATTTGACTGGATATATTTGTAGGGCCAATGTCTGACCATAACCAACTTGAAAAAAAGCCCGATAGGTATTTCTTCCTTGACCTTTAACCCTTTGTCCCCAGATTTTTTCATTCACAGATAGTATTGGGCTCTAAGTTTATGATTCAGCTGTGGAGCTTTAACTTAATCTGACAGAAGTTCTGTAAATCCTTGCTAGATGTTTTTGGTTCTGATTTTAGCTTCTGGTTTTGGTTTGACTTTTTAATTTAGCTATGAAAGTTAGAGCTTTATGTTCCTAAATAAAATTAGGTTCAGCCCTTCATAAAAAACTTCTTATTCTTGGAGCTGCTATAGATATTTAAAAGGGTTACTCTGATTTTTAAAATTTTTCCCCTCAAGTACAAGGTCTTGTCTGAACTCTCTTCTAGATTGAAGCCTGAAAAGGAAGGAGACAGGAAAGAATGTTCCCAGGGAGAAAGTCAGTAGAAAGTGGTTCAGCATTTAATCAGAACAATTTCAATCTGTTGATAATTGATCAGTAGAACACAATTAAAGAATCCTGCTCAATGTCAAAACAGCTCAGCCAACAAAAATAAATGCATGTATTTGTCACATGAGGGACAGATAAGAAACCAGAAAATGTAGAACAATGTGAATAAAACCTTCCACCATATGGAATTTGGCAAAAAATAAGGTATTTAATAATATTCCTGAGGAATTGCTGTAGGAGCTTCATACAAACCTGCTTCAGTGTCCCTTGAAAAATTAATTTGTATTTTAAAAAAAGAACTCCACACATCTGGCTTGATCATTGGCTGATAAAATATATTTTTATTCCCACCCCAAATCACACACAGCTTGGCTGGAAAGAAGACAGCTGCTTGGGCACTGGTTGTGTTTCAGTTTGAAGTACATCTAATCTTTATTGATTTATTTGATTCTCATGTGCCAAGTGCAGAGATTGTGCTTTAGAGGGAAGAGAATTTTTTTTCCCTTTTAATATTAATGTGTAATTTTGGCCAACAAAAAAAAGGTTTAGAATATGATAGCAGTCAAAATGCATTAGACTTAAAATCCAATAAGTATATCCAGGGCTTTTTTATGAATCCTCCTCAGTTTGTTGCTTCTACAGGAAGCACTGCTATTGGAAATCAATCTCAGGCATTTTAATGATCAATTAATTCTGAAGGCTCCTTAATGTCTTCTCATCTGAAGCTTAAACATTTTTCCTTGTCCACAGTTTTTCCATTGCTAGGTCTGACACCTATGGTTAATTTGGTCTGAGTTCCTTAAATTACTCATGAGATTTGGGCACCTTAGCTCTATGTGCAAACCCTCACTATTTGTTGTTGTATTGCTTGAACTGTTTGGAGGGAGTATGGGCTGGGTAAATGCACATTATGCTGAAATCAGTGACCAAACTGCAGAGGCTTCAGGAGCTCCAGAGAACCTTCACCCACAGGTTTCACTGGTCAGACAATCGTAGGTGACCAGAAGAAACCGCGTGCTCAAAAAGCAGCGGTTGCCAATGGAGCAGCTCCAGCTCTGCCCTGCTGTCCAAGGCAGGGCAGCACTGCAGTCTGGGGCACAGGGAGGCTGCAGAGGAGCTGGCTGGGCATTGCCCACCCTCGGCACAGTGACAGCTGTCATGGGAGGCTGTGGTCTGTCATGTCTCAGAGAATCTCAATTACTTGTCACACAAGTCCAAAAGCACAGGGCAGAGTACGAGAGATAAGATCAGTAACAGAATTAATCTCTTGTCTCTATTTTATGAGATATTGAATCTCAGAAGAGCTTTTGATGAAAGAACTGGCTGAACTGCAGAGCTGAGGGAGGACAGATGTGTCAGCAGCATTGCTTGGCAGTGCTTCCTCTGCCAGTTCTCTGTGCACTGGGAAAATCTGTCAAACAGGGCTGTATCACAGCAAGTAATTTGCAGTTAGTTTTACATTCCTCACTGTAGTCCTTTCTGCACTGTGAACTCGTCTCTCTTATCAATTCCTAGCCTTCAATCTCAATTTAATGTGCTGCATGATTCACAGCACAGGTTTCATGACATTGTCTTACCAGTCCAGTTTTCATGCTACTGGTACTTTTTAGTGTAAGTTCTTTTATAGAGGTCATTTTTTGTTGATGAACCTTATAATGACAAGAATTGGGGAGCACTACTTCAGTCCTGCCCAGAACAGCTATAATTTGCAAGGTATCTTTTTTTAGGACAGGATACTCTTGTGAATGTTGTGTATCTTTAACTAGATCTAGTTGGGATTTAGCACACAAATAAACTTCGTAGTTAAATACAATACAGCTTCGTAGCTGAAAATACAAATCTTTCATTTGACTGAAGCTGTAGTGCAGCAGTTGCTCCAACATATCAAGATGTTATTAAAGAGACACATGGACTCGGAGAGGAATTTCAGAAGGATTATACTGACTGAGTACTCAGCAGTTGCTAAAATAAAAGTTGGCATTCAGATCATATTAACTAGAAACCAATATTCCCGAAAATGTTATGTAAGTAATTATTATATATTGGGTTGCCATATGTCTGTGTGTGTGCTGCGTCCAAGACAGCAAACGTCAAATGCACAGTCCTGATCCCCTCCTGTTGAGGGAATGGTAAAATTGCTCTCGTGCTATTTCAGAGGATGAGCGTGTTCCTGTGTAAGAGACACAGTCAGCAAGTGCAGTGATGAAGACATACATGTCAGTGGGATTACCCTAATACAGGGTATTAATATGGCACCAGGCAATGATGCTGCACCCAGATGTCTAACAGTGTCTCCATTCCAGATCTTTTTGGAAATGTTTAGAGCCCATTTACTGCACACTAAGATTAAACTCCTGATTGAATGAATTACAGTCAGGCCTTAAGATAAAATTACACTCCATGGATAATCATAGCTTGTGCTAACCTCTATTGGGTTCAGGGAGTAACATAGTGACAAAGGATGAGGAAACGCCTGAGGCACTTAAGGACTGAGGCAGAGAAGGCATTAATAGTAAGAGCAGTTGTTCTCTGGGTACCAAACCCCCTGAGCTGGAGGAGAGGGACAGGGATCAGAATGAAACACCTGTAATCCAAGGGGAGATTGTCAGTGACTTCACTGCCACTTGACTTCAACACTCACAAGTTTCTGGGGCTGGATGGATCCACCCAAGGGAACCAAGAGACTTGGTTGGTGGAAGGGCTCACTGAGCCACTTTCCATCATTGATCAGCAGTTTCACCAGAGGAGGTTTAGATTGGATATTTAGAGAAAGTTCTTCATGGCAAGGATTGTCAAGCACTGAAACAGCCTGCCCAGGGCAGTGGTGGTGATCCCTGGAGGGATTTAAAATATGTGTTGATGTGGCACATGGGGACTTGGTTTGTGGTGCGCTTGTCAGTGCTGGCTCAATGGTTGGACTTGATGGTCTTAGAAGTCTTCTCCAACCTAAACAATTCTATGATCTGATTTACCAATCAGTGTTACTCTAGCTATAGAAGAGATTTTTAAAAGGTAGTCGGGAAAAGCCACTAAAAATACAGACCTGGAAAATCTTGCTTAGACAATATGTTCATGAGCTGCTGCTCTAGACTCAGACATTTATATCAAAATCTTCTTGCTTTATTGTTAGAGATACTTCTAATATCTTTAGCCCTTTTCATTGTCATGCTCTGATCATTGGGGAGTTTTACCATTATGTAGAAACATGTCTTTAAACGTTTAAAAAGCAAGCAAAAGAAACCCCCAAACACATTTTTTGTTTGTTTAAAAAGAAACATTTGCTTCCTGTATATAGTCAGTAAATAAAAATGTCTGAGTGCCCTTTTAATATGTATTGAATTCTGTAGGTTTTTTCCATGGAAATTAGGTCTAAATTGTACTGGGAAAGAGATTCATCAGAAGTTTAGAACTTTTGGTTTTATTCTTTTATACTGTCTTCCTTTTATATCTGGTTTCCTGTTCTTTGTTTATGAGAATATAATTTATAAGATTCATTGTCAGAAAAATTTTGAAATGTACTGCAGCAGCCTGTGTGTTGTGGGAAAGATCCTATGACTTTGTGTGTCATGCTCAACTTAAAAACGAAGAAGAAAATACCCCCATATTATATTTTTATTCTGCTCATATGCTGATTACTGTTTCCATTAATCCTGCTGAACTGAAAAGTTCTATGCAAATATCTTAATGAAAGGACTAGTATTTACTGTATTCTACTCCATTTTTATGACAGTAATAAATAGGAAACTCACTGGAATAAGCTCAGGATTGTATTTTGTTAGGCAGTTGGTAACAAAGGAATAGCAGTATTTTCTTTAAAATATCAGTGGTTATCTTACATATTGTTGAAGATACTTATCTGATTTTTTTACTTTTGGTGGTCCTATAACTACAGGTTTATTTGAATGCACAGTATATCTACTACATTACAAATGGGTTATAAGGTATTAAATTTCCAAGATGGAAAGAGAGAATGTTTAAGATTATATTTTATAATACTGCCAATTGTTCAGAACTGTTTCCCCTCTACCTTGCTGTCCTCTTCTCACATGCATCCTTGTAACTGTCCTCCCTTCAAATCATCTTTTCATCTCCCCACCTTGTGCCCAGAGCCCAGCCTTTTCCTCTTGAGTGTTTGATTTGCTTGACCCAAGCACTCTGTTCCACTTTTCCTGGTTTTCAGAAATAAGAGATCTTCTCTACTCATATTGCTGCTATGACATTCCCCTCTGAGGTTCCTGAAAAGATCTGGTAGTTTGCATTGGCTGTTGTTCATCTGCTGTGCTCAGATTTGGCAGAGTCTTCTCACAGAATGAGGAGCTTCTGAGAATTTGGGTTTGGCCTGAATTAGCATGGGTAATGTACAGAAAATCTGAGAGATCTCTAATTTGATGCAGACTTCTGGACATTAACTTGTGCTTAGCATCACAAAAACGTGCCCAGGGCCAACTCTTGCTGTGTCTTTTATGGCTGCAAGGGCTGTGACACAACCAAATCTCCTCTTTGGTTTTCTTTGGAGAGAGCAGAGAAGTGGAAGTTTGTGCAAGAGAGAGGCCACAGGAGCCTGACTTTCCCCTTGGGAGCAGGGTTAGGACATCTTTGGGGGATCCTGATGTACAGTGCCCTTTCTGCAATCACAACTATTTCTCCTGCTGAGGAGGCAGGTTATGAACTGTGGGTCTGTACTGCCAGAACAGTTATAGGATGGCAGGAGCAGACAGTGGTAGCGAGGTCAGAATTTGTCAGTAATGTCAATGACATTTTCCCTTGGTCCTACCTAGAATTTACTTTTGCTTAGTACAACTCAGTAAATTCTCTCATTAATTATTCCTTCTACATTTTAATTGTTCTTTTATGGTCAGTAGATCATATTTAGTCCTTTGTAATAGTTTTGCATAAAATGAAAATGTTCTATGATGTAGATGCACAGCTGGGACTCAAGCATGAGAGTTTGGTGTTTGGATAACTCAAATTCCATTTCCTTCATTATTTGTTCATTCACTTAAGTCGTCACATCATACAGCTCATGAATAGTATTAATTTTTGTTGAAACTTTGGTACTTTCACAAAGATACTAAGAAATATCACTAGGAGAAAAGTCCTACTCAACATAATGTATTCCTAATGCTTTGCTTGGCCTGCAGGTGCTCCTCCAATATTATCATTAATTACAACAGCAATTATCCTACTTGTGGAGAATAGAAAACTTCAAATGTTTAGCAAGGTCCGTCCAATTTTTTGAATGCTTCAGTTTAATCTTCCTTATTTACAGAACACTCCAAACAAAACAAAGTCCAGGACCTGAAAAGGAAAAGCACTGAACAGCCCTGCAAACACTGCAAGGTACCCTCCCTCCACTGAGGCAGCTCATTGCACACCTCATCTCTCTTTTAATACAGTAAAGGAAAAAAACAGAGAGACACTGTAACAAATCATCATCTTTATTTTAATTTCAGTTTTCCCTGTCACTAGGTTTTAGTAAATCAATATTTATACTGAAAGATATATTTAATATAGGGAAAAAAAGACTTATAATCAAAGAGTTTTCTTTTAATTGCTTCTTCAGAAATACATTTTGATAATAGCAACTGCTCATTACAATACAAACCAGAAAAAAAGCATTCATGTACTGTGGCATGGGAAGTACTGCCAGTTCCACATGCTCTACATAGTTTCTTTAAAATTTTTACGTTCTTTAGGCCTCAACAAAAACCAAAGCTCCTCTTCCAGGTTTGGTAGCAAACAGACTGTTATTCTCCACTGCTAACCTTTGGCCATCCGTTTGGTAATAAGCTTTTTTTACATTTTTTAGGAAAGTGTTCAGCTTGTCAGTAGGCACCATTGACACAGTGCAGCCACCCCATCCAGCTCCAGTCAGACGTGACCCAATGGCCCCAAATTGCCTAAAAGAAAAAAACAGGGGAAAAAATAATGTAAAATAAACCGAAAAGAGGTACTTTGTCATATGTAAAATTTTTATAGAAAACTCAGATGTGTTTTGAGTATTCCCATGTCATCAGACTTTTCTGATGTTCACTTCCTTGTATGTAACACTACAGCAATTTGCAGTTACCCTTTTGGACCAAAGAAAAGTGCTGATGCCTTAAACTGCAATATAGTAATTTCTATCAGTTCCAAAAGTCCCCCTGTTTTCTAAAGCTTCAGCATCAGCTGTTTTTAGGATTACAGCACAGCTGAGATGAAGAAAGCAGGAGAAGAAAGGAATTGTGTTAGCAACATTCATAAGACATCAGAAGTGAAAACAGAAATACATGACAAAAATAACAAAAGAGGGTTCATAAACTAATTGCACAGGATGTAGGCATGCAAGCCATTTTCTAATGTGGCAAAGACAAATAGCTCTATTCTTCCAGGACAGATCTAAACCATGCTGAAGATTCACAGGCTTCTGCATGACTGCTGAGCATGCCAGTCAAGAAAAGGAGAGTTCAGAGACTCAAAAAGTCATTGAGTCACTGCACTCTGTATAAGTAAGTCACATAAACTTCTGTTTATGCTGAATGGACATAATTGGGTTTCTCTCTTTAGAGGAACCTCAAGACTGACAGCAGTGGAGGTAAAGTTGAATGTAGTCCCAAAATAAAAAAATGCTCTTAATGAGGAGTGTGAACAGAAAGAACAATGACAAATAAATGACATGCAAAATATAAACCATTCCCAGCCTCAAGATACTGGCCTGCTAGAAATGTCCTAGAGCAAATCCCATGCTGTTACGCTGCAAGACTCAGATGCCATCTCATTAGAATTTAGAATTGTTTTCCATAGTTTGCTTACCTGTGTTCCTGATCTTTACTTGGAAAAAGTAGGAAAAGACCATGTAATAAGTTATTTTGGGGCTTTTCTAACCTAATGAGAACAGCACCAGTCAGATTTAGAAAACTCATCTGAAATCTTATTCTTGTGGGAGATCTAATCTGACTTACAAACAAATACTTTTGATGTGTTTCCAATTGCCATGCATAGAGAGATTCGCCAGCCCTAGAATATGTTAGAGGGAGAGACAATATCATGTGAATAGCATTGGAAAATGACAGCTCATTTGGAGTGGGCTGTTGTAATTCTTCATGTGTGCATTTTATGTTAAATGAATCTGGTGTGGTGCTGGGTTAGTAGAGGTTTAGGTCATATTTCAAGCAAGTACTTGCATATGTGTTTGATTCTAAACACACATCTCTTCTTGAACAGAAACACTTTCTTCAGTGTGTCTGTGTGGTGCCACCCTTCATATTGACTCGATTTTATGTTCATTCTGCATTTCCTGTTGGTGTTTTATTTTACTTATTGTTATTCCTGTAAGCCACTCATTCTCTGATGCAATGTTGGTAGTTTCTAGTCCATGGAGCAACCTCCTAAAATGAGCAGGATCCAATCCAGTATCAGTTGCAATCAATAAGGATATTCCCATTGACTTTATAAGGACTAATCCACTTTCCAGAGTCTGTTAAATCAGTTGTCTGTACTCATTTCATCTGTTACCTCAGACAGAACTTCGTATTTCAGATGGTGTCTGGCTTTTATTTTGGTAGGCAACCGAAATCCCTTCAGAATTGTTCTGAACCTTTTATTGATTTCATAATTCTCTGTGGTCATGCTCATGCCTCATTTTTACTGAGTCATTTTCTAATACTTAGTAGAAATAAAGCATAAAGTAGACAGAAAATATGCCTGTTGCAGAGCTGAAGTCCCTGTGTTTCAAAATACTGTGGTTTAACAGTGTCAAATGTGGTGATAGCAGCCACCTGGGGCTGCTGAGGAACCTGATGGGCAGTGCTGCACCATCTGAAAACCAGGTACCTGGTTCTGCATGGATCCAGGAGGGAGCACCTAATTCTATGTCTGCAGGAGATGGGGTGCCTGGGAGGTTTCTGGATCAAACACAAGGAAGTTCTCTTTGGAGCAGGTCAGAAACTGCCTCATTAAAGTTTTAATCAGTTCAGTACTAAGCTGGACCCTTCTGGTAAAGTGGGATTCCTGGCCAGACACTCCTCTTGTGCACTGGGATCTTTTTGGAGAGGAGTCTGAGCAGACAATCCTGTGGATGGGAGCTGCCCCACGCAGTGGGAGCTGTGGGTTTCATGTGTTTCATGCTGGGCTGTGCTGCAGCGCGGGGCCGGGGAAGGCAGCGAGCAGGATCGTGGGGCTGGACTCCAGGGCTGGGGCACTCAGCTCCCTGTCCCAGGTTCTGGCCTTTGCTTCTGGAAATGTTTATCTATCTTGTTCCAGTTTTCACTGGACACAAAGAGAATTTACTTATGTGGGTGTAAATGAGTAAAAATATGAGTACTGCAGCAAAGAAAGAAGAATAGAAGAATGAAATAATAAAAGAAGGGAGTAAAAATGGAAATCCCATATGGAAACCTTAGGCAAGACATGGTAGTTGTCCATTTTAAAAATAACTGTGCTTTTAAGAGGTAAAAAAAATCCAGAGCAATATTGTTAATTTGAAATACTTAAAATTATGAAGTAGCTTTTCAGAAGGCATGGAGTTAGCATGGTAAGATTTAAATATATAAGTGGAGAGGATTGTGCTTATTCTGCTTTGTAATTTAGTTTGCATTTGGATAGCATCTTTAATCTGTTTCTGGCTTTGTTGAAATTTCAAATTATGCCATGACTGCAGGCTCTGCTGCTTTAAGAAAATCATCCGTGGAAATGGTAAGAGTCTGGATAAAATGCAGAATTGTGTTGGCTATCATAATGTGCCTGGATGTAATGTACAATCTGTATCTTTTAAAAGTGGTCAGAGAGGATCCATCTGTCTGTCATGTAAGAAGCATGGCTGGGAACACAAAAATTATCAGGATTTATATCATCAAAAGATGGAGAATAAGAAAATGAAAGTAAGTTATCTGCAACACTAAGGACTGAGAGATTTTCAAGAGTACCTAACTTACTCAGGAGCTCACATCAGATTTTTTGTCCCATAACTGTTTAGTAATCTGCTGTGTTGCCTGCTTTAGAAGACTAACAGGTAAACCAGCTACTAAGAGCACGAGGAGGGTTAGAGAAAGCACAAGTCTTCAATCTTTGCAAAATGAAAAAAACAACTGACCAAGTCGTGGTTACAGTTTTCAGCACTACAAACCACAGCAAGTATGGATCCCTTTCTTTCTTGGCGGAGGTTATACAGTAAAACATAAAGATCTAGGCAAAAGAGAAAACATCTGGA
This sequence comes from Emberiza elegans, assembly GCA_024865655.1. NCBI lineage: Eukaryota > Metazoa > Chordata > Aves > Passeriformes > Fringillidae > Emberiza > Emberiza elegans. The sequence continues at coordinate 10,646,447 of JALJVW010000398.1, forward strand.
TATGCAGATTATTCTTCACAGTTTAAACCTTGTAAGGAGAGAGCAGCAGTAGACTCAGGCAATTCTGTGGAATGTATTTTTGGAAAAGCTTTTGAAAGTTACAGGGCGGCTGTATATCATTGTGAGTAAAGAATGTAATTTATGTAGTTCCTGACCATTTCTATAATCACATCAGCCAAGTCTTCCTGGAGTGACTAGTGATTTTATGTTCTTTAGGTTTTTTAATGTACAACTTCAGAAAAGTTAAGACTTTTTTTCCAAAAATTAGATGGTGGCTTAAGCTGCATTCATCCAGAAGAGCTATATACTTTTAGAAATCTAATTACTGAATCAGAAAAAGATTTAATACTAAACTTCTAGAGAAGAAAGATGCATTTCTTAGGAAATATTCTTGATGGGACAAGACTGCAAAGAATAATGAACAAACAATTTACTTTTTTCTGTGCAAGGAATGCAATAAAAAAAATAGATGAAATAATTTTAATATATAAATTTGAAATCATTCCATGTGAATGACACTCCACTGTGGTACTTAGCTCTGCCATCATATACTATGGGCTCTTCTGATGGTAAATCAGAAATCTGATGTAACATGGGCGCACACATCACTTTTTTCCTTTATATTTTGCTCCCTGGAACTGAAATGCTATGATGAATTTTAATTTAATTTAGAAAAAATCCTAACTGCTGCTTTCCTTTTGGTGCTGGAGCTGTGCTCCTGCCTGCCAGCCAGTGTCCCGCTGTCTGATCTGGCTGGAGCTGTGTCACCATGAAGCACAGAGCTCAGCACAAATGGGAGACACAATTTCCATTCCTGTGCTGAGCTTCCTGCTGCCAGAGGCTGTCACTACCATGCTCGCTGCTTCACTGGGACATGGCACAGGTAACTCTGTGATTACTGGAACATGGCACAGGTCACTCTGTGTATAATGGAATGATGTACAGGTAACTCTGTGATTACTGGAACATGGCACAGGTCACTCTGTGTATAATGGAATGATGTACAGGTAACTCTGTGATTACTGGGACATGGCACAGGTCACTCTGTGTATAATGGAATGATGCACAGGTAACTCTGTGATTACTGGGACATGGCACAGGTCACTCTGTGTATAATGGAATGATGCACAGGTAATTCTACATATAATGGAATGATGCACAGGTAACTCTGTGTTTACTGGAACATGGCACAGATAACTCTGTATGTACTGGAATATGGCACAGCTAACTCCATGCTGCAGAGCACGTCTGGCCAGGCTGTACCTGCTTGTTGTCCCCTGCCCAGGGCAGGACAGTTTCCTCCCAGCTTTTCTGAGAACAGGCCCTGTCAGAATGGGTTCCTCAGGTCTGCCAAGTGCATTTATTGGATGGCATTGACTGAGGCCCCAGCTCTGGGCAGTTACTGTACCTAAAGCAATGCAGATGTTAATCTAAGGCTCCTGCCCTGCCAGTAGTGCCTCAGAACAAGCAATGCCAATGCCTTGAACAGGATCAAGACTTCATTGCCCAAGATCTTTGATAATTCAGTAGAGCTCGGTCTCTGTCTCCAGCTGGCCCTGGAGATGGTTCTCCCCTCTCACACCCAGATCAGCAGTTCCCTTTGAGCAGCTGGGATAACTCTGGTGGAACTGTCCTGCTGAGTGACTGTCACAGCTTATTGTATGATGTGGTCACTATGTGATACAATAAACTGAACACAGCCCGGGAGTTACACCCTGGGTCCCAAGAGAAGAATCAAAACTTGTTCTGCTCAGTTGCTATCAGTCTGTCCAGTGGCTATCAGGCTGCTTTGTGTTTTAGAAGAGCACATGTATCCCACATGCAAAATAATCTGTCAATGTCCAGAAGTCTTCTGTTCAGTTTTTAGGTTTGTACCTTTCTGCCTCAGAAAGACATTTTGACTTTTACAAACATTCCATCTTGTCTGCAAAACAAATCGGACCCACCTAAATAATCGTGTTTCATACTCTATTGATTTACAAACCTGATAAATGGGTACTGCAACTTTAAAAAATCCATGAGTGCAGAAGAAAAAAGCATATGGTAAATTGCATGCTTGTAAAATTCATATTTTCATTCTAAGCCAGACTAATTTTTCAGTTAATTAAAAAAAAAAAGCTGGTAAAGGTGGTAAGGTATCAATTACTTAATTTTTTAAACTTCAAATTGAAACTATTTATTTTCTTCAAGACTGAAAAGATGTAGAGAGAGGATGGGATATCTGCTTCTAAAAGACAGTGAAACAACATTTCTTGACCCAGGCCTGCAAACACTTGTGTCACCCCACATTTCCCTTCTGACAGGGCAGTAATGCTCTGGCTTAGGGCAGTTTCCCAAACGAAGCACTCTTCTCCAAGGAGAAGAAAGAACAATTAAGGGAACAAGTTAGGAGGGTGGCATCACCAGGGAGCCATTATGGGACTGTGGGGAGCAGGTGGGACAGGGTGGCTGGAGCAGAAGCGGGGATGGAGTAAAGGTAGGATAGCCAGCTGGGCAACTGTTTCTTTCCCCCAGGCACTGTTAAAATGATCACCAACCACTAAATTCCTTCTATAGGCACTGGATTTAGATGAAAGGTAGTCTGTCCTGTGATTAAGTATACCAGAAAAAGAGAAATAAGGAAGGACTGAAATGTGTCCATTGTTTGATGCTGACCCTGTGGGAGGGATGAAATGATGTGTAGGATGTGAGTACTAAGTGCTTGTTTTTACTTTGTGGATTAACACACGATTGTACCAGGTCTCATTGTCCCCTGTAGCTGAGCCATGGAAACAACAGCCTGATACCACAACAACCTGTGTGTGGGAGAAGAGAAGGGACAAAAAGGCACTCAGGGAATGTGCTTTGGAACGGAGATTGTTTCCTCATGACCAAACTGAGTTAGGAAGGGATCACAGCTGAAAAATCAATGCTGAGGCAGAGATGGGGTCTTAATTATATGTGGAAAGCTCAGCACAGAGGGAAGCAGAGTGTCAACCCCTGTAACAGCACAATTATTTCTTAGACAGTGAAATGCTGTCCAACCTATCTGATACCCTGGACAACTTATTTTTTAATAGAAAAAATGCAAATGGCATTTCATTACATTTCATTATAATTCCAAGACAACCTAAGATTGTAGAACAGCTCATTTATGCCCTGGAACTCCTGTGGCAGCAGTACTGAAATGGTTAAGAAACATGAGAAAGGTAGATTTAGATTAGCTATAGGAAAGAAATTCTTTTATATGAGAGTTGTGAGGCACTGGAATAGGTTGCCCAGAGAAACTGTGGATGCCCCATCCCTGGAAGTGTTCAAGGCCAGTTTGGATGGGGCTCTGAGCAGCCTGGTCTGGTGCAAGGTGTCCCTTCCCATGGCAGGGGAATTGGAACACGATGATCTTCAAGGTCCTTTCCAACCCAAATCATTCTATGGTGCTATAATTCTAAGAAACAGAGAAAAAGTAGCAGTTCAGATAGAACAAGTAAGATGATGTTTTAAGAAAACTACTTATGACTTCTTTTGCAACTTAAAAAAGAGTAGCCAACAGTCTAACATAACACTTGTGACGATGAGTCAGTCCAAAAGCAAAATCTGTAATAAAGCCATAAACCGTAGCTTTCATCTGAAAGTATTACACAGATGTCAGCAGGGAAACAATTGACCGTGTAATGTCCCTGCAGGAGATTAATTTTGTAAGAAGAGACAAGAATACTTTCATTTTAAGATTGCAATAGCCAAGGATGTGATGTTTTCTCCTCAATTCGAACCGTATTCTCCACAGGCGATTACTCTTCCTTGTGGTCAGAACTTACAGGCAGATGTCGACCAGGCGGTCCAGTTCAGGACAGCTGCACTCATACATCTCCCTGCAGCTGATATGGCTCTGCTTCATTAATTCTCCCAGCAGCTGGAGTGCATTGGCAGGTGCTTCACTGCAAATCTTCTGGAATTCCAGCACTCTGGCAGCCTCACTGTACACGTGCTTTGCACGCTGGTATAACTTAAAGGTGGAAACTACACAAAAAGAAAACTGCATTAATATTTGCTACAAAAGCAACATACAAAACACAACAGAATTGTGGGGTTTTAGCAATTTATCCTTTATATGAGAACTCTCTAGGCTGAAAGTCTTCTGCAAAAGTTCTCCTACATCTTCTTTAAAAGCCCTAATAAAACATAATGTTTAGAGATGATCAAAATGCAATGTAGACATCTTTTTTCATTTTGACAGCTTCATGCATGTGCTCTGGTTATTTCCTGTGCCACTGAACAGGCTCAGTCTCTCCTCTTACTTTGCAGAGGCAAGGCAGAAGCTTAAGGGTTGGCAGTGACAGCATTAGGGCATTAATCTAAAGCTTTCAGGCTTTCAAATAGCAGCAGAACAGAGGCAGAATAGCAGCAGAACACCTGGAGGGTCCCCAGTGCTATGGCAGCTGTCAGCTGCATCTGCTGGCCCAGGGCCTTGTGTGTGGCTGCTCCAGGCCAAATCTGCAGCAACTGTGGAACTGTGCAGATGGACCTTTACTTGGAAAAAAACAACCACCAAACCACAAAAAACACCCCCCATTTTTTTCTTTTTTTTCCTTTTCTCAACAATGCAGGCTCACTGTGACTGTGGTTAATACTGGATTAAAGGTACCGTGAAGAGAACAGGTGCTTTCATTTTAGTTTTTAGGGTTCATTTTTGGTACAGGTTACTTGCCAAAGTGTTAGTGCTGCCTCTGTGGATGTGAAGAGATGCTAAGCCCAGACAGGTTAGTACTGACCTACTAACATCAAAGACTAGTGCCAGGATTTTGGCTAAATTTTTTCTATTGTGCCATGAAAAAGCAGTTCTGCTGGGAAGGGTCAGGGGGGTGTCCAAACCTGTGTGGCCGTCAGCGTAGAGACCTCCACCAAGCCTGAATAATGGGGCACAAAACCGAAGGAGATGGCTGTGGTTAAAGACACCACAAGCCACCCATATTTACAGGAAGGTTTGGTTTGCAACTAATATTTGAGAATTGATCTGCTGTTCCCAAGCTCGTGCTGTAGTCCATTGTTTTCCTCTCCCAATATAGTTCTGTTTGCTTTAATACCATGGCTACTATTTAGGAAGTATTGTTCATCAGAAGCATGCATGACATAATTTAATTTATTACTAAATTGGTTTGTGTGAGCTGTTTGGGTGGTAAGTATTAATGGATTTTAACCTCTACATGGAGCACCTACTGCACTGTTTCCTTATTCTAGCACAGCAAAGCCTTGCTAGAGCACTTCAGAACATCCTTCATCTTTTTTTTTTTTCTACATGTAAATTCTCCTTTAGAGTGAAGTTTCTCTCTCAATTCAACTCCTGGTCTCTCTTGCTTTCTAAAATGGTTGATAAAACCCTCAAATAGAGGTAAAAGGAGAAGCAAGACCAGCCCTGTATTTAAAATAGAACTCGCTGTCTGACCCAGTCCCACAGAGTTCCTACTTGGCTGTTCTGTGGAGACTGCCAAGTTCTGGAACCACTTCTGACACTTTCAGTAATCTAGATTTGCAAATACATGTAGAAATCTTCCTTGAAAGACTGGAAATAAAATTAGGTCCAGTATGAAGTCTCTCGTGTTGAACACTCCAGGCAGCAATCCTTACAAACTAAAACTTCATCAGCACCTCTATAATGCCTTTTTTTTTCCCTCCAGAGTATTTCACAACTGTAAATGCTGAAAATAGTGCTGAGACAGAACTAGTCTAAAATGAGACAGAAACATTTAACATAGCAATGTTCTGCTACTGCTGATATTGCTTCTGCTCCTATTTATTTTGTAATTCAATACAGCCTGCTACTGAGAAACCCTGTGCTGTTTGTCTTGTGAACAGGCCTTCTGAAAGCATTTCAAACTAGGACAGAAATGAGAAAATTGAGTGCCCCCCAGAACCATGGACTTGAGAGTATCACACAGGAAGAGCATATTTTAGTTTCTGATTTTGTTGCTGCTGGAGTTAGTTGCACCGTGTTTTGCAAAGTGGTGCCTCTATTTTGAATGCTGAAGAAAGGCAGCTTGGCCTATTTTTAAGGATGGTTTCTCTTTAAATATTCTTTTCTTATGAGGCATTGTTTTAGAGCAAGGAGATTTCTAAATGTGCATTCGTTTAGGGAATATCTAAAGTTGCGTGAGAGATTGCCATAGCTCACACTCTCTTGTAAATCACCATAGAACAGTAGTAACCCAAAGAATGAACTGAAAACATGTCTGGTTTCAATTGTCAGGCCACAGACTTGCCAAAGGCTGTGATTGATTCGGAGACCACCCTTTGGTAGAGCAGTGCTCTACTGGCCAGATTACCTTAAAACCTCTGGGGTTGTGTTGTGCTCGTCATGATGGGAATTGGCAACCACAATGGGCTCTTGGCTCTGGCTGTGAGCCAGGGGACCTGAGCTGTGTGCTGGGCAGTGCTGGCTCTGGGAGAGCCTCTCAGCGGACGGGGGAATTTGCTACCTTGACACAGCTTCCTCTGGCTCTTTCCAGGCAGCAGAGAGTGGCTGTGTGTTATTTGCAGACTCCTTTGTGGACGTTTACCAAATGAGTACCAGTTAAAGGCTGGGATCCCGGCATTAGCTGTTGGTCTGTTATAGGCAGCATTTTATTTCCAAAAAATTATGTTTGTGTTTAAAAATTTTTGTTATAGCTTGCTTTTCTTCTCAGGCATTTTTCTTTTCAGGCAAAGTTATCTTCAGGATAGGAAACAGCTCGGTACTCTCTAAGCCTTATTCTAAAATAATGAAATGATTCACGCATTTTCAGTTTTCAACACCAAATGCCTCTGATAATACAGAAACCTTCTTCTGTCTCTTCCGTTTGGATGGGCAGTCCACACAAATCCTCTCTACCTAACTGAAGATAGAGTACAGATGATATTTCTAAAAGTCACATCTATATTGGAATCTGTTTGCTACATCACAGCTTGTATATTGGCTCCACTGATTTCCTAAGCCATACTCACTCATTTCCTAAGCCAGTCACAGTTAAAAGAAACAAAACCAGAGGGATCCACACCTGGTTAGTTTATATCTGAGCCAAGGCTGGAGTGCTCTGAAAGAGGAAAAACTGAAGCCCTCAAAGAATCCCTTGCGGGATTGCCCAGAACTGGGTTATATGGTCTCACCTTCTGTGGTGCTCAAAGGAGAGCATAAAAAGTAGGGTTAGGGAACTAATGCCAGATTCTTAAAAGCATGTGGATCCTTAAGGCTACTATAATGTATCAAATTAAGTAATTAATTAGACCAAAAATGTAAATATACTTTCCTAATCCACTCAACCATAATAAAGGCCTGGTTTCTCCCACTTCAACTTCCAAGGTTTCTGAGCTTAGCTTCTGCAGAGGATTTCTGTCAGGTCTACCCAGGAACAGGTAAATTCAGTTCACTTAGAAACCACCAAATGCCTTTTCCAGGGCACTAATAGATAGCACTGCAGCAAGAACCTTCCAAGTTGCTGTGACACAGCAGACTAATGTTAATGAAAGCTTGTCCAAAATCCATATAAAATCCCTTAACAGACAACAATCTGGGCTATTAGACCCAAATAATTGTGGGTTAACTAAATATAACAGAAATGTTTACTGTGGATTTTCAACTGTATGGTCATATTTTTAATTTTAGCAATTGTGCAAACCTGTCCAGTCCATTTAAAGGATTTTTTTTCCTGTATAAGTAAATGTTGTGGCTTCTCAGCAACTCATATTATTTGTTACAACTTCAACTTCAGCAGATTCCTTTCTTTAGAGGCTTCCTGTAAAATTCTATCTGACCTTTAGCTAAAGACCAACCTCTCCAGGCTATATATTTTTTTCAAGTTGCTTTGGCAGCTTCTAAAGATACATTTCACTGGAGATTAATGAGCTACACATGGCTGATGGGACTGTCAGAAATTTACAACCGGAAAAACTCACGGACACGCAGTTGTGTAGGGGACAGCTTCTAGCACCATTACTCACGTGGAATTGTACCCTTCTCTGTTAGGCATCCTGCTGATTGAACATGATGAGGGTGAAGGTTTCTGGCTCATAATGTATATAAGAAAATGCTGCCAGATGGCTTTAATTTGAGCCAGATTGTGAACCCCCTACTTGAAGTGGGGAACAGTTACTCTACTGGGACTGCTCAAGTAACTGTTTGCAATCCAGCTTTCTGAAAATAAACCCGGGGACGAGTCATCGCTGGATTCAGTGACACATTTAGCAGACACCTGTTTTGAGATTATGATAACTACTGGTTTAAAGTGATTTTTCCTCCAGAGGAATGATGGCTTTACAGGCTTTTGCAATTAACCTGGACTATTCAGTGCCTGTGCCTAACCTGTGGCACACCCCAAAAGCCCCCATCCTTCATGCATGGGATCTGCCTGGAGCAGCCACATCTCAGTTTCTGTGGTATGTCCCAAAATTTCTCCATGACATGGATCAGGGCGAGGCTGAACCAGGCACCTGGACCCTAAAACTGGAAAGTGCTCTGAAGCCTGTCAATTTGGAGGTGTCATGCAGGACATCTCATGCACAGAGAGAGTTTTGTACCCCAGGGCTGCCTGACAGAACACTTGAGACCCCCTCACCTACACCCATCAGTGCAGGCAGTGCAGAAACTGTTCCTGCACTCAGGTCACCATCAACGCCTGTTCAAGAACCAGTGGAATTTGCAGCACAGATTTAGAATTCTCTTTCCAGGGGACAAATAGGAGTTAAACAGTCAAATCCACACAGCAAATGGATGCCTACTCCTCCCATGGCGTTTTCATTCTCTGGTTTAAATGTCAGAATTAGATTAATTTTTTTTTATATGAAGAAGAAAAATGGGTTTTAAAAATACCTCATTTAAGAAGAAAAAACATTTCATGGCTAAAGGAATACAGTGTTTTACAGGAGAATATCCTTTTGTGGTGAAGCTTATAAATACTTAATGTCCCACAATCACCACACACTGTGTGTTCTGTGAAGCAGTTGAGTCCAAGCCAAAATTATGGCACAGTGCACCTTAGAAAGTAATAAATATTATTTTTCTAGAGATGTTCAGAAGCCACAAGTGCAATCCATGTGTAAACATTTGCAAGGGAGCTTTAAACTCAGGATTTTGAGTTGACCAAGGAACAACTGCAAGAAGTTTAGAGAGGCTTTACACACCATCTGTACTTCTCCAAACACAGGGAACAAATGGGCTGTACAGTGGGGAGCTGCAGAAATCCTTGAATCCTTGCTGCCAAAGGGATGCAGAGTTGATGTGGGCTTCCAGACCTGGCCTGGGACTTGACCAAAGCCAGTCCATAGAATGTTCCTTTGAGACTTGGAGTTTTTATCGGGTCACCCTTACATGCTGATAAAACCTTATGTAAGTATACAGCACTGTCACTGGAGGAGTAGAGGAGGGGAAGCTGGACTTAAGGCTAATTTAGTATGTACAGAGCACTTTTAGATCCTTAAACATGAGACATAATGCCAATACAAAACAGTATTTGTAACGATCCCTGGGCATGAAAAGATCCCCTAAATGTTATGGTTTGTTCTTCATGTTGAACAAAGAAATTCAGTGACAGTCTGAAATCCTCTGAAGAGGTTACTTATTTAACAGTATGTTTTCTCTCTTACATGAAGAAGCCAGGCATTGTCATTAAAATAGAGTGGAAAAGTAGAGGGGAAGTAAGAAAAATGTTTTCTTCAAACAGCCTCTGGTGTTCCAAAGCCAACATAATGTGTGATCTGTATAGTGTGTAACAAACCCAGCAGATTTAGATTCTTTCTAGGTCTGTCTTGTTTCTTCTGCATGTTTAACAGAAATCTGTTATTTAATTTTATATTGTACATGCAAAAAGGCTTTCAGCATAATCCTTTTTAATTGGTCTTATCAAATGAAATCACGGTCATGCAAGTTTAAGAGATTCTGTTCAGCAAACATCTGCAAATGGTATTCAGAGCTACAGTATAAAATTTCCTTTGAGTTTCTTCTATGGCTTTTATGTCTAAATTTTTCATCTAGACTTTTTTTTTTTTTGAAAAAAAAATCAAGATAACATGTATAAGCAACTCAATTTTGCAGAACTGTAGAATTTTGTTTTATAACTAGGTATAAGGAGTATAAACATCTGTAAGTTAATAGTTCTTGCATTGCTTCATGAAGGGGAGAGTGCAAGGACAGTGTAAGATTTACAACCTTGCAACTTCCCAGGAAAATGCTGCAGAGTGCAGGTACATGGTTCATACATTCCTCATGTACAGACAGTACAAAGTTATCAAAACTCTTTCTATGGAGATAAAGAGCTGGCTTAAGATATCTTATTCCATCCTGGTATCTTCTGGCAGGGTAATTAGACAATAAGATAGTCTCATACTGTCTGATACCACTGGGGTGCAAAACAGGTTGAAGATTCAGGACCTGATCATTGGTTAATATACAAAATTTACAATCACTGCAGATGAACAGATTATTTAAGTGTCAATATAGATAGGTATGTTACAGATCTATATACATCCAATGCACACATTCCTGAAAGCAGTCGTGGAAAGGACTGATAAGGATGTAATTTGTCTCCAAGAGAATACAGGTATTAATGCTACACAATGGAAACAAGGAAGAAGGATTCTGTGTAGTTCTTACAGAAAGATTCTGATCTCAATTAGAAACCTGTTATGAAAGCGAACAAATTATTTCATAAATTCTCTATTATTTGGTATTATTAGCAACCGTACTATATGAATCCAGGATTCATTTCATATGTGACAATGCTCATGACTGCCTGGTATAATCTTAAACAATAATACATGGACAACACTTCAGATAGCAAATTGTTCATCTCTACCAACATCTTCCTAGAAGAAAAAGAAGTAGTAATAGTAACAGAAACTATCTCAGGAAAGACTGAGACTTGCTCCCCAGTGACTGTTTTAGGAAGTGATCATGTATTTATCAGGTAAGAACAGAAGCACAAGCCCACGTCTGCTGGTCTTGAACACCAGTTAAGCAATCTGCTATTTTCATCATTTTAGAAACAGTTCAATTAAAATCAAAGTTTGCTCTATTTTAAGTTAAAATTTAGATTCAAAATATCAATTGATGATGGTATCAATTCTTTCACTTCCCAACCAAGATTCCAGCCAAGTATTCTGGCAAGACTTCCACTTGAACTACTTATTAATGCATAAAACTTTTATATAATATAAACATTGTACAGTAAACCCCACCATTTCATATATGCTCACCATCTTGCATGTTTTGACTAAGGATCTGAGAGTGGAGCTCCTCCAGGCTAATTCCCAGGCATTTACAAATTTCCTCTGCGCTGTAAGGCTCAGGATGTAATACCTCCTCGACAATGGTCAGCATTTCCTCTAGGCTAACTCCTAGCTTGGTTTGCACATCATGGAGTCTCAACATTTTTCTCCACTCCAAGCCTTTTGACTTTGAGAGAATCTAAAATATAAAAAAAAAAAAAAAACCAGAAAATATTGTGCTTTCCTGTTTAAAACTCTTAGTTGTCCATAAGTGTCTTTAAGGCCCATTTTCTCTTTTCACCTCTTAATTGAGAACCATCAGAACCTACTTTCTATCAGTAAAGAGCAGACAACACTTATATTTATTATTAAAGGTCTGTGAATCACAGGTATTTTTCCCTCAAATCAGATACTGTCTGTAAAAGCCCTACTGGCATTATTTGTGTGAAATCAGATCAGTGATTTATCCTCTTCCATGGACTTTGTTACTTCAAGCACTTACTAACCTTTTACAATCCCATCTGGACAACTGTTTATACAAATGCTATGATGTTGTAACGCTAGAAGTCCTTAAAAAGTTTATTTTCCATACTATTAGTATTTGCTCTAACATTTCAGTTTGACATTTCCAATGCACTCCTGGAATTTTCTGATGAACGTTTGAGGTTGTCATTACAACCTTTTCTCATAATAGCTTTAAAAATATGAAAGTGGTCATAAGGTTTGTGGGGAGAATAACCATAACCTTTCTCAATCTCTGGAGTTTTAAGTAAAATTTAAGTACCTTCTTTAACATCCAATTTAAAGGAACTTTTGAGCCTTTACAGGAATGGTACAATGTTGGTCTGAATCTCTTCCATTCCTACATGGTTGCTCTGATATTTATTAGTTATAGATGGATCTGCTTCCCCCACTCCTGGCAAGGATACCATACTTTGTGTATCTTTGTGATGTGTTGGCAGTTGAAAGTTGTTACTACAACACACCAGAATCCTGAAAGACAGAATGTCCAACAGGCTTTTCTCTGGAAGGCTGAAATATGTGTTGATGCTCCCATGTGTCTAATGAAAATGGTAAAGCAGTTTTCCTCACAAGATGAAACATTTTGATGTTATGAATGATAGATGATTAGTCAGTGGTTATTGACATAGCACCTGTAATTTCAACAGATTACAAAGTAAAACAAAGATTAGGAGGTACACAGCAATGTCCTTTTGCTCTGTTCACAGGCACATGGTGTATGTCCAGTGCTTCACCATTTAAATTGAGTTTAAAACTTCCAAATCAAGCTGTATGTCTGGAAAGAGTTTAAAACAGTACAGAAAGACCAGGGAATTAAATCCTTTTTCTATACAAATCAGCATCCAAATCTTTTACGAACAAGGCCAAGATTTCACCCAATGTGTTTTATTCTTTTCAATAAGCACCGGTTCAGAATGAGATTGGTTTGAAATAATTTTTCTTGATACATATCTGAAAAGTATTTGCTTTGTTTTCTGCAAAGTTACAGCATGAAATTTAAGCATATCTGCTGCCCAGCTATCTGGTGTAGATTCTTGCTCTCCCCAAAAGAGCTTTTTTTGCAGGGGCTCTTCCAGTTTTGCTTTATTGCAGTATCTAAAAATTAACTAGTTTTGGTGCCATCTAGTGACTTGCTGAGATTTATGTGAGGCTCAGCAGAGCAAAACAAACAAAATCCTAATCATATAACTTTGTTGCCATTTAAAACACAATTTTACATGTTCAGTGGTAGAGAAAGAAGCAGAACTGTTTAGTGCTTAATGCAAAAATCAGCATGAGACAATTTTTTCTGTAAAGACTAGTTAAGTCACTTCTGGCCTCCTTTTAAAGGCTCTGAATACCTAGAACTCTACAGCCTTTATGTAATTTGTATATTAAACTTACTGATAAGTTAGAATAAAAATTACTGCTTCATTTTAGTTAAATATGTTGTATGCTGGTGCATACACATCTTCTTCCAGGTGCTAAATGAATGGAAATTATTTTCCTCATGCTTTACTCCCAATATTCAGCATTCCCTGGACTTTATTATGAGAAGTTAAACAGAATTTAAAAATAATAATATTCTATAAGGCAACAAATTTTTTTCTACTTTCTTTTTTAATAAATAATCCCCTGCAGAAATTTGCCACATGCATTGTCACATCTGTTCCCATTTCTTCAAGGGAGATGCTGTATTTCAGGCAAGCCACTACACTGGGGATTTTACAGGTCAAATGTTCCAAATGGATACTGACCCTGTTGGGGCAGTGGCCACGGCCTTGCTGGAAAGATCTATCCTGCTTACAGCAAAGTTTTGATTCTAACAGCACTGGGAAAAATATTATGGGCAAACAGAAATGGTTTTTGAAAATAGTCTAGCTGCAGCAGCTTGAATTGTAATGGACATGGAACAGAAATGGGGGAAAAAATCCCATCTCTTTAATATACAAAAACTAATCCCAATACTTCTCCGACAGTTGGATATTTTTTTGATGATGTCTGACTAGATTGATTAAAGATATGGACATCAAGCAGCTCTTAACTGCCAGGATATAGAATCTTTGGGCATTATTGTTCTTTATTGTTCAACATAGGCACACTGGAAAACTGTGAGTAACTGAGAGGAAAACATACTTGGTAAATGATGGGACAAATATAAATACAAGAAAGTCTGACTAAGAGTAAGTCCAGGAATACTTTTATAGCAGCATCACTTCCTTACACATAACATCTCTATAATGCCATCTGAGCCCTGTGCCCAGGAGTTGATGGTGGCTGTGCAGCTGCAGCCACTGCTGGCCCCACACCAGGCTGAGGGTGAAGCAGGGGGAGCGGCGTCCCCAGCCCCGCTCTCACCAGCCCAGCCGGGGGGAGCTTGGAGCAGTGAGGACAGGAAACGTCTTTAAACTGGAAACTCACTGTGACAGAGTGCAGGAGAGCACTCAGAGGCTGCTACAAGAACAGAGAGAGGGGAAGAGAAAGGCAAAAGAATGATCCTCTAGAGGGAAGGGAAAGAAACAGAATCTAAGAAAGATAATTTACCAGGATGATCAAGAACTCGCTGTAGGACAGACTGATAGCAAAATGTTCTACACTAATGCTAGCAGGGATATGTTGTGTTGGCATCTTTACCTATGCAGTAAAGCAGTATGAAATTCTAGAATTACCTAAAGCAGAAAAGGGGGAAAAAGCCTATCTTAAGGCACTTAGAATGAGAATTTCTTATAAAGCATTATTGCAAGGCCCAGCATGTTAATTCATAGTTCCATTAGCTTAATGGCGCTTAAAAGACTTCCCTGTTTCCACTTACATACCTGCCCTCCTTCACCCCACTGTGACCTCTTCCTAAAGACAGTCTTTTCCTGGCTCAATGTATTTTTATAGTGTGTGCAGCTTTCCATCTGGGTAGCATATGTTTGAAACAGACAGGTGTATGTTGTTAGTCTCCTTACAATTGAGCATCTGCTAAAAGTACATTTTTAGAGATTGCATCATAGCTAACAGGAATTTAAAAGAAAAGATGTTTCCTTACTACCTCTTCAGTATACTGTACAGGACTAATAATTTAAAGCAATTTAGAAAACTGTGATTCAATTCACGAAGTCTGGTATATGGAACAATAACTTCAAAAGCTCTCACAGCTTAATGCACTCGTTGTACAGTGCCTTTAAGAATGGATTATCTGTGAAGGCTGTCTATTCCTTATGTAAAAAAAAAAGAATTTACAAAAGAAGTTCCTCTTAAAAGCACATATTTTGTCCATTGGCAATCCCAAATTAGAGATTTATCAGTTGTAACAGAACTAACAAATAGACAGGTCCTTATCTTCATTTTCTTAATGGCTTAAAAATCTTATTAACTTCAGTGACAACAGCTTTAACTGTGGTCATTGGTGCTATTTGTTTTACCATGTCTTGGATACAATGGAAATGCAACTATTCCTTTGATACGTGAGTTTAAAGCCCATTTAAAAAGTCATCTGAAGTCTAGCTTCCCTCCTCAAAAAAATCTCAGCACATTATTTTTCAATACATTTTGTCAATTCTGATAAGATCTTCAAGTATTTTTTAGCACTAACTAAAACTTGTAAAAAATTATTTTTTAATGGAATCATGATACCATCAAATGTTCAAAATACTTTTGAATATTGATCAGATGTTAGTCTAATGTTCTGTGGCAGGGAATTCCACACTGCATTTTTCAAAGCTTTCTTCTAGACTTTGCGACCCACATTCTGTTCTTTCCCAGAGCACCCTATGTTGGGTGCAACTGCAGTGAATCTTTATGCTTACTCCTCATTTACTCTTATCAAAGAAAAATACTGCTTCCTATAAAGAACTCAAATCAAACCCTACATCTACATGCTCCTAAACGTACAAAATCCAGAATTAAAGCAGAACTTAGATTTCCCCTGTTCAATTTCCATACACCTTAGAGATAATTTCAAGCTGTAAACTGGCAGTATACCCTAAATGTTGGGGTTTCATTCAAGCCTGTTTTTAAACTTCACACTGAGATACATGCTGCTATTCAGCATTTCTAATATTACTTCCAGGCTTTTAACTACTAGCTTGGATGCTTTCTAAATCCTAGAAAATACACATCTATTGCCATATATACATATAAACATGTGACCATACTGGTTGCTTTCCATTATTTGTCATTATTCAGCTTATTCAGCTTTAATTAGAAACAGTCTATCTTATTAATTGGGATTTTTTTTCCTGAAAAATAGACTTATTTCCTCCACTGAAATGTAATAAAAATAAATTTAATAGAACTAAATCACATAATCTTCTATATAAGGACACAGTCCTTGCACTTCCATTAAGGTCAGCAGGAGTTCTGTTCCTGCATATGGAAGTGTCTGGTTCTGGAAAGAAAAATTACACTAAGAGTAGCACCTAGCCAGGTGTTAAAGACACAACTGGTCAGAAGTGGAAAAAAAGCACATATTTAGATGAAGGTTTCATTAGAGTTTGACATAAGCCATGCATTACCTTTGTAGCCAGCCGACACTCCATTACCCTAATATTGTAATGAGAAGTTGCTGCTTTATTCATTTCAACACAACTGTTAGCAATAACAAACGTTGCTCCACTTGGAAGTCTAACATCAGTTGCCCTCAGTGGGTTGAACTCTATCAACTTGGCCTATTGAAAGAAAAATGAATGGTTAGTTTTAATTTACTACTAGCTAACAGTGCACTTAGTTCTATAAATCAAATGCAAATTTGCATGTTTTTTCTCTTGAAAATCCAGGCACAGTTAAGGAAAGAAAATGACATGAAACAGCAAGAAAAGAGATTTAACCTCATTGGTCAAGTTACACATACACTTCAAACCCTTCCCTGTAGCTGGATTTTAAAATGTTTCCATTAAGTCTTTGGGTTTTTTCAGCATTTTACAGAACCCCACCCAACCTATTTTTCTTGCCTGTTTAAGACAACAGTTTCACTTTGATCTGCAGAGAAGTACCAGGCCCGGCTGAAGCTAATGTGCATGCCACTAGAAACAAGGGGCTTTGCATTCCCTGCCCCTTCATCACTGTCCATCTCCCCCTCAGTCTTCTCATTTTGCACTGCAGCAAGATTAGTACACTGAGGTACAGGATGGGACCAACATTTTCAGACTGATTTGAGGCAGTGATCATGGTACATACAGACAATCAAACCAAGAAACTAAATAAAACTATAGGTAAGAATGTAGTTACTGTTTCTGACATAAGAGACTGCCTTGCCTCACACATGCTTACACAAGCTGCGTAAGATGTTCCCAACATTTGTGACCTTTTCATGAAATAAGTTAGGCATCCATTAATTAAATAATTCAGGATGTAATGTAATCAAGAGATTAAATTCACATCTGGTTTTTCACTGGGGTAAGTTGTAAATCATGTACCCTGTTTTGGCTTCTTAGAATAGACTGTAACTGTGCAAGCAGGGACATCTCACTGGTTTTGGCATTGTTCACCCCCAGAGAGTCCCTTGAGCAGCTAGAGTGCTAAATAAACAATGACAAATCTGCTTGTACATTATGTACAGCATATGTGTTACTCCCTGCCATTGAGATTCTGGACCCCATCACAGAATTCCTATCAAGACAGACAGACTTGCTTACATTTCAATATACCCTTTAATATCTGCTACATTAGACCAGAATGTACCACTAAGCTGGTCTAGTGTCCTGATTCTGACAGTAGCCATAAATGGCTATTTAGGGGGAATATAAAAATAGAACATATACAAAGCAATGTTTTTGAGGGGTATGTTTTTTCCAGAGTCCCATAAGCAAAGATTACAATGGTTGTACTTACACTGGAAGAAACATCTATTAAATTAGATAGCTACATATAGTTTAACACTCTCTTAGTGTATCCACAAAGGTCTTTTTTGAATCCTTTTAAAACTTCTGCCTTCCACAATGTATGGTATTTCTCAATTTAACAATGAATGTTTTGGAAAAAAACCCAAACTTCCTTGTTTGTTTTTTACAAGCTGCTTGCTAATGTCATTGTGTTTCTATTAGTTCTTCAGTTATGAAAAACATTGAATCCTCCATTTACCTTCTCTTACTTGTTTAGGGAATTTGCAAACTTCAAAGTATCACCCTCAAAGCTTCTTCTTTTCCAAGCTGAAAAGTTTTAAATTGTTCAGTCAATGCTCATATTTTAAAAAATAGCTTTGATAAACCTCAGTGTCCTTTACTGTACTTTTCTTGTTTTTTTAAGATGGGAGGCTAAAGCTGCATTCAGCTGCAAGCACACTGAAGCAAGGATAGTTTTCTGGTTTGTTCACAATTCTTTTCTCATCTGTGCTAATGTTTTCTTTGTCTTTTTGGTCACCACTGCTATATATCAGAAAAGCTTTCACTTACATAATCATCTCTGTGTATGGCAGGAAAATACGCTGCTTCCTTCTTTCATTATTCATGTCACTGTGTTTTTACTACCAACAGTAAAAACATGAAGGAAAGGTGTAGAGTAGGTACAGGTGATGTGAAATTGAAAATACATGTGTCTCACAATGGCATTAAATGTTTGGTGTAATTCTAGGAAATAGGTTTTTTTCTGTGTAAGCCCATCCAAAACATGTCATTAGGAACAAAAGCTGTAGAGATATAATGCCACAATCATAAGGAAAGTAAAGGTTGTTATGAAACACTACATTAATTCCAATAAAAGTATTTTGACAGGTCTGAGGTTTGAACAGTTGCAGTCCTGTGCACCTTCTGGGACAGCAGATGAACCTCACTGTAAATTCCAGTGCAAGCACTCATGCATAACTTGGCAGGTCCTGTTTATCACAGCTAGTTCACCTTCTGTCACCACATTTAAGACTGCTAAATGCCTTCTACATCAAAATCCAGCCACAGAATTGTCTGGAATTAGCAAAACTGGTGAAAAAAGAAGTCTCCATTGTCTTTGTAACTGAACCTGGCAAAACTTCCTAGAACTGTTTGGTTATAAGAAGTTTCAAGAAAACATTTTTGTAATAATTATCCCATTTGCACTGAATACAAGGCATGCCGACCATTCAGATTTCATTATATGGGAAACATTTTAAGTTCAGCATGAATTAGCTAAATAGTAGAACCTGGTGCTCTTCTAGAGTACATCTTTCCCCCACATCTTTTCCTTTCTCCTTGCCATTTCTGATTTTCCTCATCATATCCATTCAAACTTGTCATACTCAATTGTACCCAAGTTTGTAAGTTTAATTCCTGATTCATTTGTATACCAATGCTACTTATGCTGCTTATTAGGGTATTCCAGTTTCTAGTCTTGTCTTTCTTCTAGATACTAATAAAGGTATTTTTTTGCTTACATAAATTAATATTACATTGTTAGTTTAGATTACAAAGGTACACATACAGTTCCTTCTTCTGCCAGAAAAGAGATTGACTGGTCCATTCCTCCACCTTCTGTGCCAATGTAACGTTCGCTCTTTGTGCAAATTTCTGCAAGTTCCACCTGGAAAAATATTAACATGTGAACCTTCAGCCACAGTTAAGGATGATACTTTTATTCTGCTTACATACTAATTAGTGAGAAAATGAAGGAAACAATGTCAGAGTTCTGAAACTATTATCTCTTACAAGTCAAATAACATAAGCTGCTATCAACCAGGATGCCACATGGCCCCTTTTCC
This sequence comes from Emberiza elegans, assembly GCA_024865655.1. Lineage (NCBI taxonomy): Eukaryota > Metazoa > Chordata > Aves > Passeriformes > Fringillidae > Emberiza > Emberiza elegans. The sequence continues at coordinate 10,665,807 of JALJVW010000398.1, forward strand.
CTTGTATTCTGAAGCAAAAAAGAACCAACCAACTACTCAGCCTCCAGAGGACCCACCACAGCCAAATGCTTTTCAGAGTATCCTTGTTAAGACATTTAACTCTTGTAGCTGTCCTCCTCCCACCTTCCTTGTGCACTTCAAATCCTTCCATCCCAATAGCCAATGATCTGTTGATTTAATTAGATGAATCCATCTACATGTGAATCTCAGCTTAGCAAAAATTTGCAAGTTATTATTCCAGATTGTTTTAATGTACTGATTCCGTAATCAGGAATTACTCCAAAACTGTTTCTCACTGCAGATTTTCAAGTCAGTGATGCTTGTTGTGTCTCCTTGAGATACTGTACTCTACTTATCTGAACTAATTCATAGCTATATGTGATGTGCATTCCTTTGTGACATTTTGAGCATATCTTTGTGCATTCTAATACCTGCAGGTCAGAGGATACTATGGGAGGGTGGAATATCAAAGTTGTAACTGTCAAAAATAATAATTAACAGTAAAGTTTTCAGCTATCAGGCTAAGTCAAAACAAAACACAAGAGAAAGTTTGGAAAATGGTCAAAAAACACAGAGTAGTCAAAAAGAAGTGGATTAAGAGGAAAGTATTTGCGTCCACCTATTATGACCCTACCAGTTTGTTTTTCTAAGCACAAGGTAACAACAATGAAGATGGGAAAAGAACTTTAGAAAAGCCACAGGCCATTTTCCAGTGGCAAAGTCGGATTCAGATTCCACAGTAAGGATGCAGCATTACAGGACTGAAAAAAGCTAAGCAGCAAGACAGGGACACTAGCCAGCACACAGCTGTAAAAGGCAGCAGATAGAGGCAGTAAATCACCATGCTGAGAGAGGTATGTGCAGGGTGCCTGCCTGCTTGCTTGCTCAAGTCCTCTAATGGCCCCACTGACACAGCTGTAAAATTGGTGCTTAGATGAGTGTAATCAGGCTGAACTGTTTGCAAATGCACTAACAACCAATTTACTCAGCTCACAGTGCAGTTATGGCCAATAAGCCTTAGGCTGATAAGCAGAAGTTATCAAAAAAACATTAACAAAGTTACTCTAAAACTATGCAGAGTGGATCTCTTTGACTCAAACATGGTAAACGACAAGAAAAATACCATTAACGAGAGAACATTGAGAGTACAATCAGCAAAAATACCCTCCTTTTTGGCACTGCCTTTCCTTTGTGTATTTTCAAGATGAGCTGAAACAATGTTTCTTTTATTTTTCTTGAGAAACCATAGAAACTTTGAAACTATAGAAACTATAGAAACATTGTGGCACTCTTTTTAACAAAACCCATTTCCCAGGTTAATGAAACTTCATTTTCCTCCCTGTCCCATGTTCACTCAAGTCCCATTTCCAGTCCGAACCTCAGATCTCTTCATCCCATCAATGAAAGTTTAACATCTAGTTACCATATCTCCCTGCTCCACTATGAGCTGAAAATAATTCTGAATGAAATGCTAATGAAGGCAATGATGTTTTTTCCCATTTAATGCTAAAATACTCAGCAACAGTTCCACAGAAAATAACAAACCTCCACACACAGCAGTCTCCAGATGCTCACTCCTTTCTACATATGAAGGTGTGCCTATTTAAAACTGTTGCTGTGATGTGGGAATACCTGCATGTTTCAGTCAGTTCTGCTGAACCTGCCTTTTGTCTCTCTGAGAACACAGCAATTCCACCACATCCTTAATTTTTGTTGCCACTGGCAGGAGCTTTTAGACTGGAGCTTATGAGTATTACTCACTGTGTGAGAAACACATGCTGGCAGATGGGCCACGTGCACTCCAGTAGGAGCTGTGGCTGTGCAAACCTGGCCTGAAGTACAGCTCCTGAGGTACTCCCAACATAAATTCTGTTCTTGGGTACAGCTGCCTGAGCTATTACTTCATCTGCAGCTGCCAGATAAAGCTTAGCAAAGTCAGAAATGAGGCATTTCACTCTTCACTTAGTCTGGCTGCATCTCTATCTCCACATACACATCAGCTACCACTTGATTGCCTAAATTGTTTAGACTTTATGAGCCTAGGCTTATTAAATGAGTATCAGGAGAAGTCTTGCAGAGGAGGAATGTTAACAATTAGGACAGTGCCACTCCCCTGTCCCTTTACAAGGTCTGGTGAACTGTGCCTGGTTGAGCAGCAGGCCTCGCTGGGTCCCAGCTCTCAGCTGTCCAGCTGCGTATGCCGGGCAGGCAGCGCTGCTCCAGCTTGAGCAACTTCTGTTTTGAAACTTAGCAAGGATTGGCAGGACCACCACGTAGTAACTGGCAAGGGTTGCAAAGAACCCTCTCCACAAGACAGCCCAAGGCATCCCTGAAATATTATTTGGTTTCTAATTTAAACGGGCCCTTGCTGACACAGGCTGGCTTTAATACTAGGATGAGAAGCATGTGAATGGAGAGGAAATTGTCATTGTATAGAGAGCAGTTTCTACTTACTATTGAGACAAAGGGGCAAATGTTTGCCTTTTGCTAAAATGAGTGAAAGGGCAAAGTTTCATTGGAAACTAATGTGAAGACTAAACTGGAGAGCCTTGTGTACATATTTGATACTTGGAAAAGGATGGTCATATGATTGAAATAGTGAACTGAATTTCAGGAGGTCTGGGCTCAATTTCTAGATCCACATTAAGTTTCTTGTGAGTCAGGGAAAGTCTCTTTAATTTATCACAGCTCCATTTCCTCAGTAAAATGAGAAGTATCTTCCCCCTCTTTCTAATTAGTAATTGCTACTTGGGATTCTTACATGAAAATGCTATAAATATGTGTGACTTCATTACTAGAAAGTGAAAAAATCCCCATTTTACTAGACAAGTTCTTAGAGTTTAGGCTTCCACGGAAAATATCTCTAAGGAAAAAAGTCTGTGAGAACCATGTAATAAAAGGAAATAGCTTTTCCCTATCTCAGAGCAATGTCTTGTCTCCATTCAACTTGCAACACCCAGAAGCTCTTTAGGGCAGGGACTGTTTGGATCATCTGCTATTTATACCTTTTCAGTGTATGTCTGTAAAAATACAGAGCTTCTTGGATCCCAGATTTCACTGCATAACTTGGCAACATCTCAAATGTCTGTCTGAACAATACCTGGGCATGGAACTTCCTTCTGGATGCACTGCAGTTTCTGCAGAGAAGTGACTCAGAGCATTCTCACAGTCACATTTAGAGGAATTGCACCACAGCATCACCTGTCAGGCTGGTAGGTTAGAGGGGCCCTGACACTCCTTGGCAGACTTCCAGATAAAATTGTTATGTGTATAAAATAAACAATGTTAGCCTATTGAGTTCTGCAGAAGTCCTAGAACAGGCTTTCTACTGAACTCAGGCAGATATTTGTTCCTCATGAGCCACCATGAGAAATACAGAGAATGAATAAACCCCATCTGCACATAGACTCCACTTGCATCCCACACATTCTGATTCATATGACAGACCACTTTGAGCCAGCCACAAAACTTAGCTTGTTCTATGCACTCAAGGTTCATTAGCATGCTTTTCCATCCCTAAAGCAGTATTTCAAAAATACTAGTAAATCACAATTTAAATCTTCATAGAATTTTACATAGTTTACTTTAAAAGCATTCCTATAAGGCTGCTGTTATCTTCAACTTAGAGACAGCACAGATACTTACGTGATTTGTTCAAAGTCATGTGAATCAGCCACAAAGCTGAAATGAGAATTCAAAAACCTCCCTATTTCCAGCAGTGTGGCTTATTCTGTAAGGAATATAGTCTCATGGAAACAGTTGCAGGGTAGATTAAAAAATTTATTCATATGATGGTAAGGAGAAGTGGAACAGAGAGATACTAAAATCATAGTTAAAATGGGTCTGAATAGTAAAATTATGACTTTGCAAAAAACTACTTAGATAAATTAAAAATTTCCTTAGCTCACCTATTGGGAGGTCTACATATGTTAGTGCCCTCTGAATTTCGGTATTATTGTTTCAGAAAGTTCTTCCAACAGGACTAACTAGATCAGGTAAACTATATCATGCTGACAGTAAGTCCTAAGCTGTCATCTACACTATTAAACAAGCAAAGTGATATATTTAAGATAGTAATTCAAAAAGCTCAAACATCAGGAGATGTTCCTTTGATCTCATCCCCTGCAAAAACCCCCAAAGAACCCAACAACCTAGCCAAGAAGAGAAGTGCATATAATCACAGAATATCCTGATGTGGAAGGAACCCTCCAAGGATCTTTGAGTCCCTCTCCTGGCCCTGCCCAGGACAAGCCCCAGAATCCCAGCATGTGCCTGAGCATGTGCCCCTAAGTAAGGGCTTGTCAGCTGGATAAAATTCATTAAAAGACTTGAGTCAGCATAAAAATATAGAATATATGAAGATAAAAGCAGCCTCTGTGGATCAAACCAATACCCCTTCTAGTCCTGTATCTGGTAATTGAATGTGGGCTCTTAGTATGGACCAAAGGCCAAGTAAAGATCTCATTTCCCCAGGACTTTATATTGTGGTCTGGAGTTCCCTAAGCTCAGTTCTGCACCCTTAGCCACCAACAGCAGATTTTTATATGTGAACTTGTCCAGAGTCCCTTTTAACTCATGCATAACTTTAACATGTAGGAATATCCAGGAACAAGGACTTCTATGCCTTGGCAGGTGAAGAACTGTCTCCTTTTGTTAATTATTGATGTGTACCTGATTAGCTTTATTTCATACCTGCTGGCTCTAAACACTTGAGGGAGCAACAAACAATGATTCCCACCCAATCAATCAATTAAGTTCATCATTTGATGGATCTCTGACCCTTCCTCCTTTAAGTGATTTTTTTCAGAGTCCTAACACGCTTTTAAGGTGGTCGTTCTGTACCTTTAATTGTTCCATGTTACTTTTTCCTTAATCTTTTTCTGCTTAACTGTCTTGGTTGGTAAGAAAGGAGAAAGCTGGACTTACAGCTCTTCCTAGACACCTTAGGGAAAATGTCACTGTATCATTTGCAATTTTAATGTGACTAATGAGCCACATAAAATGTGTGTTAATTAGTGTTAACATAAGCACATTGTAATGCAACCTCAAGAGTTCAGCACTACTATTCCACCCCTTTCCCTGAGGTTGGAGTACCAGAGTCATCAGGAGGATTATGTGAGCACATCTGTGCAAAGTCCCTTTGTTTGTTTAAACCTGGCAGTGACACAGCTGAAGCCAACTGTTCCCTTCTGCTGACTGTAGGGAGGCGGGTGAGTGGGGCAGCTGGGACGGAGACTGAAAATACCTGCAGTTATTCTGGCAGTACCCCGAGCTGCTTCCCACTCTGGCTGTGTTCAGCCTCTGAGCACGGGGGAGGGATGAGTGTAATGTGGCAGCAGCAGTAGCTGGCAGGTGAGTAAAACCTTGAAGTCTCCCTGGTGATCTGTCAAGAAACACTAAATATTGCAGCTTTTGAATGCCAGACCAAATATCATCCACACAAACGCTACTTTTATGGCTGTTGGCAAGTACACATGCCAGGTTGGCTGTGCTTCCATGGGAGATGTTTAGAATCAATGAGTTTCACGATATATTAACATTGGGTTTTCTTCTGTTTATCCAACAAAAAAAAAGATACAGTACAATAAATTCGAATATCCATAATTAAAACAATATAAAGCCACATCACTAGGAAAAGAATCTCAGTACATACAATTCACTAACAAACAATTAAGCTTTAAGAAATTTATGTAAATTAATTACTTAAGGAAGCTGCTCTCATGTTTTAGACAATGTTAGTTGGAGCACTAGGAAATATCTAAAACTAACAGTTTTCAAAAGGTATTTTTTAGGCTGTTTGTTTGAGAAGCTTAATTCTAAAATCTGTCCAGAATGTATCCTACCACAGAAAGTAATACCCTAGCAGGCAGCTGCTCCCCCTGTGCAGACCTAGGCTAGCTTTTGATCTAAGACTCTACTAACTACCCCTGCTTTTTGTTTGAACAATTTAAGGTTCTCCCTGATAAGGAGCAAGTCAGTCTTGGGTTACGAAGAAAGAAATTACTACCACTTAAATCTGTTTTATCTTTGAGTCACAAGATTTCCTATCCAGCATGCAGAAAGTCTAATCTGGGAAATCATATCAGTGGAGATATAATTTAGTCTGACAAAGAAAGGTTGTGATTTTTTATTATTAGTTGCCTTATGTGTAGTTACTCTAGATGGAGAGATTTCTTCTAATAAGAACTCATCAGTAGCTCTGCATCATGTTACCTTGTTTGGGATTTTTAATGGAAAAAGTGAGCTTTCAGTAAAATGATACTTTTCACTAATATGTGCTTTTCTCTACTTATATTTCAATATGAAACACCTCAAATTCAGGTTTAGATTTACAACTGAGTCTTTTTGGTCTTTCAAGTTAAAGAATTGATAAATTATAACCCACCCCCATACAGCTCACTTGATTCTCTGTTGCCTCATCATTTATTTTACTTTCTATCAGTTTGATATTAGTGATAATGAGCATGAAGACATAAATGTAGAAAGGTATTTAGATATCCTAGGAATAATGAAAGTGAACAGATGATCATTTAATTATAAAAGAATTCCTAAAAAATATAAACCTAAAGAATTATCAGAATGAGGACAGATAAGGGAGTTTCAACTTTAGTATTCCTCTTGCTCACAAAGAGGTCAAGGGCCAACTGCTCTGATTTTGACTCATGCAATAATGGGTCTGGACAGTGTGTAAACTGTGACAGAATTTGTCCCTATATAACTGTCACTGTTAATATGTTCCAAATCAGTGATCAATCCCTTTCAATCTCCCACAGCCCTTCAAAGAAGTAAACTTGTGTAAGAGTAAACCCCTTAAAAGAGTAAGACAATTAGTGAGTAGGAGACAGGCAAATATTTGTTAGTAAAACAGAATTAGTGTTGCTTAGTATTTTTTTGGAACAGCTCACCCTACATTACACAGAAACTTGATATACACAAATCCAGAATGACAGCAGCCAAAATAAAGCAATCTTCTCCATAAAATGATAGTATTAAATTACATCTGCCTCAGTGGTTTAATGTAGTTCATTTTGGCCCAAGTTAAGTGTGCTAGATTTTCTATGCACTACAGTGCAGTAGTAATGGTAAGTAATCTTTAAAATAAAAAAAAAAAGGCATTTTTCTTCTTGTTTTAAATTGTATTGTTTGTGAATGGAAGATCCATGAAGAAAATGCATTTGTTAATATAAGTTATTTTTAGCACTGTCATTTTCAGTACTCCAGAATTCTCTTCATCATGCAAATTTAAGTAACTGGAGTATTTAAATATCAATTCAGTCAAAAGTGCTGTGCATATATTTACTCCCTCTGTGGAAATAGAGTAATGGTCCCCCAAAGAACATTCCTTAACATTTCAGCAAGTTAATCTGAAAAGTCAGACACAGTCTGCTGCTTTCCTTTACAACAAACAATGTTGGTAGTTTAATGGCAAATGTAGTGTAGATTTTCTATTAAATTCTACAGAGTTTGGTTCACAATACACAAGACTGAAAATGTAGAAGAAACATTTATAGATAAAGATGAGTGTTTTACAGTAAGAAGGAAACATCCTCCACCATATAACATATTTCAACTCTAGTTAGACTGTCATTTTTTCCAATCTGTGCACATTTTACATATATGTATACAGGTATAAAAATAATTTCTGAAATATAAGGTACTATGTTTCATTTAGTAAGGTATAAAATGATGCTCAGATTTTAAATGTTATTTTTACCACCAGGAATGCCTTTATTTTTAATATCTCATCTTGACTAGGAATAGGTTGCTGAAAGTTACCATCTGCTTCCAGTTTGCACATAAAATTCCAATTAGCAGAACTTCATATATGTTTTGCAAGGTAATTATGCTTACTTTTTTCCAGAATGGGAATATATTTGTCAGATAGTATCTGGATGTCCTCATAAGCACAGCAATCTCAGCTTGACTTTGTCTGCCCCCTAACATGCTCAAATAGAAGGTTATCAATTAGGTTGATGGGACATTATGGCCTTTGATTACCACTGCTCTAAAGTACTGTGTTTCCCCTTGATTACAAACATACAGTCAAGCTTAACAAGAACCCTGTTTTTCAGTTCCACAGAGAGAAAGGAACTTTAGCATTTCTCTGTATTAAGAGTACTTTAAAATACAGTATCTATGTGCCATTTTTTGTGTAAATAATTTGGTTTCTCACATAACTATCCTGGGCATGTATCTATCAAAGATTTTGATAGATCAAGAAAATAAATTATTAAAAGAAATATTTTTAAAATAAATTTTAATCAAATCCTAAGGAATATTATCAGCACAAGTTACTCATTTCAAAGTCACACTACCAGTGTGGATACTCACAGATTTTCTTGCCAGACAGCTATGGATTAGGAGTGGTAAAGGGCTCAACGCAAGCACTTTCATTATTATACAGAGGCTTCAGAAACCAAGTAGAAAGGATTCCAGATGGCCTTTCTATTCTCCCACTGAAACCAGTAGCAGGTATAGTAGCTGTTGAAATACTGTTTAAAAATGTTTAACACCCGCACTCAAATTCATCTGAGCCATAGTTTGGGAAAAGTGAAACCAATGGACACTGTGCCATTACAGGTTAGGTTTAAGTCCTTTATTTACTCTGTCTGACTTAGCTTTTTCTCAGTCTGGATAAACCCAAATATGATTCCCCTTCCTATGCTCAACATTTCACATTAAATTAGACAAACCCTATTCAGTTTGATCTCTTCTTCCCAATAAGTATGTGCACAGATACCCAGCCTTGATGTAACAGAAAAAATGTTAAGGTGGCTGAACAGACCTTACTTTCACAAGATCTAACATTTGACAACAACATTATTATCACATCTTTGAAGTAAATCTAGTTACTCAGTCCTAAGTGATTTTCTGTACTCATTAATTCCTACCACAAAACACAAAGCTGGGACAGTTTACAGCATTATTACGTTTCCTTTACAAAAAGTATCATGTCCTGATGAAAAGTTATACAAAAGATTGATTTTGTAACAGTGAAATAAAAATCACTTTAAAATCAAGAACTACTACTTCCGAGCATTGCTGCTGTTTGAGTGATGCCAACACAGCCTTAGAGTGGTATCCTGTTTGGAGGAGAAAAATGGATTCTTTTTAAAGATTGCATTCTGCATTTTCCATCTTGTTATTTGAATGCTATTGCACTGCTGCAACTGGTTAGCACTGCACATCTGGCTGAATTGTCTTGAACTGGTATTTTCCCTAACTATTGTGTATGTGTATGATGGTTTTTTTAAAAAAATATTGTATGCACACTGAAACAATGCCCTGTTTCAGACTGCTACACACAATTAGTGAGAGCATGTTTTTTTCTGATTTTGTTTTCAATGTCAAAAAAGTGCTATTTTTAAAGTTAGCCACCATGAAATTCTAGCCATGCTTTTACAATGTTTTTTAATTTTGTGGGGTTTTGGCTCTTAATCTCATAGGCCTGAACCTCACACTGGAAGTGTTATCTCATAAAAGCTCTAAATTTCAATGACTTTTACTCTACAACAACTATTTTAAACTTGCATTTATCAGGAAAAAGAGCATATAACTAAAATATTCTCATAAAAATAGTTTCACAGAAACAAAACAGATAAATGTTCCATTCAGTAAAAGGTCATTTTTTCATAACTTTGGCTACAGAAGCCCTACAATTCAGCCAAATTTGATTCCAAAGCCAAAAGTTCCTGTCTTCCTGCTACAAACCATCATATTAAGATTTTGCAAAGTCCATCAGACTAGTGAGGGGCAAAAAGTCAATCTTTTCTCATAAAATTACCATCATAACCAAATGTTGTTACTTATAAATACCACAATTTACAAGTTTCACAACTATAAAGCAATTGGAAAAAAAAGATGGATGGGAGGGGTAAAGTGATATTTCTTATTTAAAATAAACAAACACATAAATATCCAGAGCCTTAAAAATGCACGGTCCTGGTTAGCTTTCTAGTAGAAAGGATCTGGAAGGCCCCTACTTGTGCTCCGCTAAGAATCTCCCTGCATGGGGGAGCTCCCTGCTGACACAGAGCCAGCAGGACAGGATCCTGCACAGATCCCATCTGACACCAGCACAGGATGCATTAGGAGCTGGCAAGAAGTGGCCAGAGCACGTTTTATTCTTCTGAGGACTCACATGCCTAAATTGCTCTAATTTATACTCTGACTAGCCCTGCCTTTTACAAGGCAGTTCTGCTAGGCTAAGCATAAATCCAGTGCAACAGAGACTCTGGATTTAGCTACATATGAGAAGTCTCTAATGGTAAATCATAAATTAGCAAAAAAACACTGAATGAGTTTTTACTGTCCAGTAAGATTTGGGGAAACTTAAAGCCTGGACAAAAGCAATCAGTCTTCAGAGCTGTCACCCTCTCTCCTAACCATGACAACCAGGTGCCTTGGTTAATGCAAGCATACAAAACCTTGGATATGTTCTTAACTGCTCCTATGGAGGCTATTGAGAAGTCTCATCTGTACATTAATTGCTCATTTTTCATTGTAAGTGCAAAATATCTGGCTGCAGGCAGCAGGGTTTCCTGACAAAAATGTGCAATTGTGTCTCTTGTGTTTGTCCAACTGTATTTCAGACACAAGCTTAACTTTCAGCACATTTTTCAGCTAGAAAGAAGAGGATTGAACAGGACACATGAGGAGAAGAAAAGACACTCAGTGGAGTCTCTGTCTTCCTTCTGTTCTTCCATAATTTTCTATGAGAATGACAGAAGGAGTTTTACACCTTTCTTTACAACAAATCTGGCATAATGCCGGCTGGTACTCCCAAGCCATGTGTAGGTTCAGCCCAAGATACACACTGTATCATTTGTTCTCTGAAGAACACTGTGCAGAATTGGAATAATGAAAACCTGGCTTCTGGTTTTCCAGATACAGATTTTTACTACCTAGTAAAATGTGGCTTTCTGACCTCTGCCAGTTTTATGCTTGTGCAGATACCCAATTTCTGAACACGTGCACTCCAGTGATTTTGCTCAGTTGTTCCCAAGCTTCACTCTTGAGGTGACCACCATCAGAGACAGTGCTGACCTGTGGTAGGACCATCTATGCAAAACTAGAAGCTTCTTGTCAGGCCAGGTACATATTCAGTCACCTCCAACCCTTTAATTACAGTCTCACTCATCCAAGAAGGATCCCCAGTTCTGTGTTTTCATCTACCACTGCTCTCACCTCCCAAACCAGAGCCTCTCTTACAGTGTCCAATCTCTTACTGACCTTTGATCAGACACCAACACCAGTCAGGGTGACAGTAACTGCAGCCACATCCTCCTACCCAAAAAGCTTCCCTGCCTCTCCAACCCTGCTCCTTTCTCCCTGAGCCCTGCCTGACCCTCCTGAAGGCAGCCCTGGGAGCTGGGCACTGTGGGATTGTGCACTCACTGCTGAGAGCATTCCTGCAACTGCATCATCATAGAGAATCTCAACAGATCAGCAAAAACCTTCTGTGTGGATCTGTTCACCTCATGGCTCAGAGAAGTGCTTGTTAACAGCTGCCATCATCATGTGCCGCTTTCAGTTGGCTTTGTACCACAATTTGGGAATGTCTGTCTTAGACAATAGGCACAAATATGTGTAACAGTCACATTTAGATCTGTTCTTTTCTCTTCCTGACAATGTTCTAATTTAAGATCCTAGTTTCACTTAACCAGACATTTTTAATGGAGAGAACTTCATTCCCATATGGCACCTTCAAGGACCATGACTCCTCCAGAAATCTGTATTACGCAAGCCAAACAGTGCTAACAGTTGTACTGCTAACAGGTCACATACTTGGGGTTTGTTTTTAGACTAATGTTTGTTTAAAAGTGAGGAATACATTTTGGATTGTAAATATGTGTTCCAAAAAAACTGTGAAGAGAATAAGGAGAGTCAGATGGAAGAATTTTACCTCTACTTTGTGCTGATTACATAATTTATCAAGAAATTGTTCCACAGGCCTCCAACAGATGCTCTGTTGTTAAAGCCATGAAAAGTCATTCAGGGAGAGAGTAAAGGCCTCGGGGGTGTGGTCCACATGCTTCAGCACATATATCCTCAGCCCTGGCCTGCAGATAGCACATCTGGTCCAGGCATGGACCTGATGGTTGGCCAAAATACAGGCTTACAATAATGCTCCTTTTTTCAGCTTTAATGTAAGCCTGTTTTCTTGCCAAATTCAAATCCTGCCAAAATTTGGCCAAAGATGTTTGCTCGATTGTGCAATATCTTAAGTTTATATCCAACAACTCTTTGCAAAAACAATTGTATCATGTTTTTAATGTTTACAGGCATTAACAATATTTAATTTTAAGTAGAATTTTACTGCTGACACTCTCGTGTTTTACAGTAAATTACCTTAGAGAGGGTTTTTCCATTAGCTCTGAGTGTCACGAGTCCTGCACAGCACACCAAAGCACTGGAGCTAGAGAGACCAGAACTTGGAGGGATGGTTCCATCTAGCAGACAATTCATTCCAGTTGGGTTATTGAGACCAAAATGTTCCTAACAATGAAAAAATAAACAATCTCAGTTTCAAGTACAGACAGGCTCAGGCTTGCAATTATCTGATACTTAGAAAGAGAATCCTTCTGCTGAATTGCTGGAAGCAAGGACCTGCTTCTGGTATCTCCAAAATAAAGCAAAAGCAAAATTTTCATTCTATTCCTTAAGAACAAAGCCAATGGTGAGGCTTCAGCCAAAGGTATGTCTGCAATGGCTGTACACAAACATATAACTACCCCAAGCAGAACTCAGGATGGGCTGCATGCCCAAGAATTTACCAAGCTTCGTGGGTGGGTTTTGCAGCAACTGGCTCTGCTTTGAGCTGCTGTGGTGACAACGCAAAGTCACCAATCCTTTTATACCCCTGCTTTTGTCCTTTTCTCAACAGTTCTTCATTTAGGCACCACAAAGAGCTCAAGGTCCTCTTTATGCTTCACTTCCAAAGCTGGCACATGGTATGAGGGAGCCACACGACACTGAGGGGGAACCAGTAGCCATGCAGTGTTTTCAAAGCAGATACTTGTGTCCTGAAGCACCCACAGGACTGACACTGGGAAAACCACAATGGTACTTAAGGAGCTCTGTGCTTTAGGGTCACAAAGATGCACCTACCAGTGGGGATGGTCTCTGGCATGCTGTTTTTTGAATGAAGTTTAAAATATTCTAACATTCATGATAGATAATACAGATAATACATTTAATCCAGAAGTCATAAATCCTCATGTACATATCTTTTAAATATTCTTTAGTTGCTTTTTCTTTTTATTTATAATCACTTTTATATACATTTCTCTCTGCTATTAGTTTGAAACAAACATGCAGTACTTATTAAAAAATCATTGACTGTATATGGGGGGTATATGAATAGCTAACTTCTGATGCAATTTATACGTCAATAAACTGTTACAGTGCCAGTAATCAGAAAAAATAACAGTATTTTCAGCAAGAAATATCCACCTTGAAAAGATTTCTACTACTTTTCCTGAAACAACTTTAACCATAAATACCAATGGTAGAGATCAGCAAACACAAAGAACCTCCTTTAAAGTCTTCTACCATCACTTCAAATTATATTTTGAATTTCCTGTTTTACAAATAAAGGAAGTTCGTATCTAGCATACTATTGCTGCCCATGCCCCTTCATGAAGAACACTAGACAGGCTTGTTCATAAACAGAAAATGCTTGAGTAACCAGAAACTGATCCACAGTTTCTGGATCGTCTTGAATGTGAATCAGGCTCGCAGACTTATCACGCGATGTTTAAATAGAAAACGTACTTCAGTTTCAAAAATGAAAATGGACTTTGCCAAGTTCTGCAACAGTTCTGTCCCAAAAGGATAGCATGTTCAGCTTAATATAAACAGATTATCCCGCTGGACCCTCTGAGTACTTGTATTTCAGACTTTCTTAAGTCTGTAACATTTATGCTTATTTTCTGCCAGTACCGGAGTCTGCAAACCTGCTTTGCAAATTAACCTTCAAGTATGAAAGCTTGTCCTTAGGAAACAGATCTCAGTAGCAGACTGCAAAATAAATAAAGTCAATTGGTCATGCAAGCCTTCATATAAGAAAGGATATATTGTAAAGAAACCTAATCTATATCTCTACACTCAGTGCAATTTAAATGGCTGTATTACTGAGCGATACAAAATTGGAAATACTCATATTACTGCACACATAAGTAATTTATTTGGGTCTATGCATAGGAGCAGGGGGCGGTTTAGGACCTGTGAATTGTAATAAAGTGATTTGTGGCACGGATTGTTCTGAATATTGTATTTTGGAGACTCCAGTGGCAAGTCTGAGGTAGGCTTTTCAGCAGTCTGCAGTCCTTATCTATTGGAACATCCTGTGGGGTGACCTAGATGGCCTATCCTGAGGCAAACTTCATGTGCTTTAACAAGCACATTTACCCATAATTTGGGCTGGCTGTGGCAACCTGTTCCTGACCTGCCATCACTGTTTATCCCATCTGCCCTTCCAAAATATCATCAGATTGACATCGAGCAGAGAAGACACCTTTTCTTTTCCCCTCAAAGGGCCATGAATTCTGTGAATTCTGTACCTCACCTGCAGAGAGCAGGTGAGATTTGCAGGAGCCTCGATGGTGAGTTAAGGCTGCCCCCCAGGGCAGCACTGAGGAGCAGCACCTGCTTTCACAAGAGCTGGCTCTTCAGGCCAGGCTGCAGAGGGGAGATAAACCTGGAGTGGGCAGACAGGAAAACGCCTGGGATGTTGTGCTCTTGCCTTTTCTGTAAGTGTGCCCCCTCCTGCACAGCTGCACTTCTAACTCAGGACATTCTGAAAATCCCATTCAAATTCCAAACCCTGAAAACCAGGATGAGTAATGGTTCTTAATGGATTATTCCTTCTGTATGCTGTTTACTTGGCTTTTGCATTTTCTTTTGCCTACTGCATGAGTCAGCTTCACTCAGCTTTTGTGCACAAATTACAGGTTTTCAGCTTTAGTGGAAGTCCATTGTTTTTAAATGCTTCCATGGAAAGAAAAGGGTTAAGATATGATCTTCATGTCCTGAAAAACAAACCTCCAAACCCTTTTCAAAGCAGATTTTAATTAAAGAATTCCACTGGAAAGCATTCCTTTTGACTTCAAAATACAGAAATGTCATCCTGATAATGTTAGATCACGACTCTCCAAAGCAATTATTTGCTATTTTAATTTGTTTTATAGAGATGAAAATAGTGCTCTGCCAATATTTTAAAACAAACTCAATCGTATCTCCTCTTCAAGTTTTAGCATAAAAATATTTAACTTTATATTAAAAAAATCTGTAGAATACAGGGAAACATTTCGAGGGTAAATAGGTATTCTTGTTGTATTTTACTTCTACATTAATTTCATAAATTAAATGGATTTGGCTTACCTGAATACCCTTCAGTCCACATAGGAAGTAGTTATGCCACTGAGGTTTGGTTTTGTTAATCTGAATGTTATTAACACTAGTACTGAAATCCCTGCAAAAACAGAAAAAACCTTAAGGCTTTAATTTGTATTAAATTTAGTTTGAAAAAACATGGCTTGTTACTGCCACCTGCTGATGGACAAAACTGGTTTGATGGTTTTCAGTGCAATGTTTTCAGTCTTGGTTTCTTGTTTGATCTTTTTACATATCTTCTTTATTAATCATTTCTATATGGTTATTTTAGATGAAAGCATAAGAATTCTTGAGTAAGTATAAAGAATATATTAAATAAATCCAGAAATTAAGCTGCCTTTGACATCCTTGGTTGAGGCAGGATGCCTTCTATCATGTATGTGTATGCTATCATGATTTCTTAGAAGTGGAAATTCAAATCATATCTGTCAAACCATGACTAGAGACAGATAAACTTCAGGCTCCCTGGTAATTCCTGCTCAGGATTTCATCTTCATTACCTTTGCTCTGAATGGCACTTCACTAAAACAAGCCTAATGCTCCAGATTTATATTATGTATATTACAAGACAAAAAATATTTAGTTTAAATATTTTATCTGTTTCCTCCCAGATAATTCCTACTCTGCCTTTCTTTCAAAGTAATAAAAATACTGAGCTTGAATGTTCCTAAAGAGCATCCAGGTGCTGTCAAAATGGGCATGGGTGGCACACAGAGGCCTCAGGGAGGTGCAAGTTTTTTGGCAGTCTGTACCCTTGAACACCCAGGAACTTCATCTGCTTGATGATGTGGCAGCAGGTGCCCAACACAGAAACAGCAAAGGCACTGAGACCAGCAACAAATCAAATTTAAAATATTCAAAATTTCCAGACTAACATGTGCTCTACAAGGCAAGGTCTGCTAAAAAATGTGAACAGAGGCAGCTGAATTCTTGGAAATATTTAACAGGAATGAAACCAGTTTCAAGAAATAATACTTCAGGGACAGTCTGCAACTCCTAAAAGGATGGAATTTTTTCCTTCTTACACTGGTCCTAGTAAACTACACAGATTATTGATTTCCTGGGTTTATTTTTGTCCAAAAGGACATCACTGATTAACACCTGTAATGGATACCAGTGAAAAGATGTTTTTGGCAGTTAATTATTCTGTTACCCATGGAGGAAAAAGTTATACAAATCTAAAGCATCTTTAGACATTCAAGTTCAGCCTTAATTGCAGTGCAAACCCATCGGGTTGGTGTACAGTTTATGTGTAAGCTCCTATCCTAGTGCCACAAACAGGATTTTATCAGCAGTGCAGCAGCAAAGATTGCACAAAGCTAGAGTAAGAAATTACTAGGTTTTGCTGAGGAACACAAAAGATATGAAAGGGAGTACTGAGATTAGAGTACTAGGAACATTTGAGAATGGCTTTAAATTCTTCCAATTTGAGATTCATGTGTATTGAATACCCTTCAGTCCACATAGGAAGTAGTTATGCCACTGAGGTTTGGTTTTGTTAATCTGAATGTTATTAACACTAGTACTGAAATCCCTGCAAAAACAGAAAAAACCTTAAGGCTTTAATTTGTATTAAATTTAGTTTGAAAAAACATGGCTTGTTACTGCCACCTGCTGATGGACAAAACTGGTTTGATGGTTTTCAGTGCAATGTTTTCAGTCTTGGTTTCTTGTTTGATCTTTTTACATATCTTCTTTATTAATCATTTCTATATGGTTATTTTAGATGAAAGCATAAGAATTCTTGAGTAAGTATAAAGAATATATTAAATAAATCCAGAAATTAAGCTGCCTTTGACATCCTTGGTTGAGGCAGGATGCCTTCTATCATGTATGTGTATGCTATCATGATTTCTTAGAAGTGGAAATTCAAATCATATCTGTCAAACCATGACTAGAGACAGATAAACTTCAGGCTCCCTGGTAATTCCTGCTCAGGATTTCATCTTCATTACCTTTGCTCTGAATGGCACTTCACTAAAACAAGCCTAATGCTCCAGATTTATATTATGTATATTACAAGACAAAAAATATTTAGTTTAAATATTTTATCTGTTTCCTCCCAGATAATTCCTACTCTGCCTTTCTTTCAAAGTAATAAAAATACTGAGCTTGAATGTTCCTAAAGAGCATCCAGGTGCTGTCAAAATGGGCATGGGTGGCACACAGAGGCCTCAGGGAGGTGCAAGTTTTTTGGCAGTCTGTACCCTTGAACACCCAGGAACTTCATCTGCTTGATGTTGTGGCAGCAGGTGCCCAACACAGAAACAGCAAAGGCACTGAGAACAGCAACAAATCAAATTTAAAATATTCAAAATTTCCAGACTAACATGTGCTCTACAAGGCAAGGTCTGCTAAAAAATGTGAACAGAGGCAGCTGAATTCTTGGAAATATTTAACAGGAATGAAACCAGTTTCAAGAAATAATACTTCAGGGGACAGTCTGCAACTCCTAAAAGGATGGAATTTTTCCTTCTTACACTGGTCCTAGTAAACTACACAGATTATTGATTTCCTGGGTTTATTTTTGTCCAAAAGGACATCACTGATTAACACCTGTAATGGATACCAGTGAAAAGATGTTTTTGGCAGTTAATTATTCTGTTACCCATGGAGGAAAAGTTATACAAATCTAAAGCATCTTTAGACATTCAAGTTCAGCCTTAATTGCAGTGCAAACCCATCGGGTTGGTGTACAGTTTATGTGTAAGCTCCTATCCTAGTGCCACAAACAGGATTTTATCAGCAGTGCAGCAGCAAAGATTGCACAAAGCTAGAGTAAGAAATTACTAGGTTTTGCTGAGGAACACAAAAGATATGAAAGGGAGTACTGAGATTAGAGTACTAGGAACATTTGAGAATGGCTTTAAATTCTTCCAATTTGAGATTCATGTGTATTTAGAATGATCTCCAAGAGAATAGAATTTGCTTATGGTTTTTGAATAAAATAAACCCCCCCACAAGGTATTTGTAAAAGAGAACATACTTGTTATAAGTAATGAAGATTTTAAAATTCTGTGTTTGTTTATGCTTGCTTCCTACAATAATCCTAAATTATTGTTGTAAAAAACAAGGCTGGTAGAAAGAAATGCATGAAAGTGATTAGAGAAATGGAATGTTAAGTCTTCTTTGACTCAAAGAATTCTAAAATATTTTATCTTCATAATTCATTTTACCCTTTCAGAGTAAAATTTAATGAACAAGAAGACACATATTATGATTATATATTTGCTGGTTCTCAAGATAAATTAAAATAATGACTTCTTAAAATGCATTTTGCTATTTTTTGCCTTCTTCTCACATAGAAAATGGAAGAAAAATATGGCTTTGATTTTGGCAGGTTTTATATGGACATAATTTACACAAACACAGAATGTGGGACTGTCAAAAATCCCCAGAATCCTTAAGTCTATTTTTTGTTATGATATTCAGTTTTTATAAAAAAAAAGTTCCTAAATATCCAAGCTTTATCTTAAATCAGTAAATCCTCAGGCTTGCCTTTGAAGCTCCTACTGAAAATTAGGCAGTTTAATATAAGAACTTTATAACAATATAAAATAAAATATTGGGAAAAACATACCCATGAGATAAAAATACTGATATTGTCTGTTCCAGCCATTCTGTTTTAAAGAATACTTGGGGACATAAAACCTTCAAATTTTCTGTATAATTGTAAGAGATAGAATTTTTAAGTAGTGTGTCTGAGGTGGTTTTTACTGCTTGAAAAGTAAATAAACCTTATTTTTGGGAGATCAATTTGGCTCTTTCTCACAGAACCTTATTCTCTTGTCAATCTGTTACTTTATCTGTTTGAGTCTTCCTGATTTAAAAACAAACAAACAAAACTTTCAGGTTTTGTCGTGAGATGGAAACTGATTGGTAATTACCATTCTCTGGTACTTCTGAAGGCACTTTGAGAAGTATAATGTCAGATATTCTCTCTACACATACTTCTCAATTACAAAGATGTTTTGTGAAAGGAAGGTATCAGGAACTTCAAAAGAATGTAAGTTTTGAATACCTTTTTAGTCCAAATAACATAAAAGGCAGCAGATCACTTGAGATAATTTATGATAAAAAACAAGCAGGTGGTTTTTCTAGCAACCTGTTCTCTGTTCTATTTCTACTAAAAGTTAACATGAACTATCAGGGTGGAAGAGTGCTACAGAACTGTTCCACAGTTTACCAGTTCAAAAAAAAGAATGAAATAGGAAATTGTAATTCTACAGAGGATTCTGGTTAGTCCTTGGTCACCAAAGGCCTATAGATACACATTCACCACAGGCATAAATCCACCAGTGTAACAGGCTGGGAAAAAAAGACATACTGTCATCAGTTTTGTTATGTGGTGTAACATTCAAAGTGTTGAAAAATATTTCTTTGTTATGAAATTATGGACATGTTTTAGCTTTGTTTTTAAGCAACAGTGTCTCAACAAAACCAAGATGCTTAATGCTGTGTTCTGAGATCTTTTCTTGGTTTATGGTTTAAAGCATATGATTTTAAACTGAAACCAGGACAGATGTAAAAATATAGTGACAGTGTGTGCAATTTAAATTCAAAGGCTGTAATTCTACATTTTGTGGAACTGTCCTGAGAAGGCCATTTTTGCAATATAATGCAGCAAAGCTTGAAGACCAAGTGAAAATGTTTACCATTTTTATTACTGCTTTGTGTTCACTATAATAACTTGTCCTAGTCAAAACTATTGTAATTCTGAAGCTATTGTCTCTTGCAGAATGGTTTTGCAACACAGCTTAAGCCCTGGTGGGAGGCTGCTGTTGAAGACAGGGAAAGGTCCCATGCACACCTTCCATTTCCCTTCCCTGTTCACCACTGCTTGTTCCCACTGTTTACCCCAAGTCACCTTTAGTGCTGAGTGCATGGCAATTCACTAAAATGACAGAAAATTATCCAAGCAAAAAATGGAGAATAGTGCACTATACCTTAAGATCAGACAAGTACTCTACACCTGCTAAAAGGCAGAGGCTGAGTTGATCTTAGAAGCAGGTACAGGGAGACTAGAGGTAAAAGAAGCCAAGCCATTGCTTTTTGGCAGTGGCAAACTCTTAATTCAGCCCAGCTATAAGGTGAAAACATACTCCACAAAGTGAAACATCTCTGAGTATTTATACTTAGCATGGAAGTACAAATTCCTTTGAACTGTCTTAGTCACAGGCAGCAGTTCAGAATGTGTTTATAACAAACTGAGCTTTAAGCAGGAATATGGGTTCAAGTATTTCCCACTTTTGACAGTGTGCCACACACTGTGCTTTCAGGAACTAATTTACCAATTAAACCAATGGCTCAATAAAAATGGCTTAAACTAAGCTTTTGCTGAATCTCATTTTTGCAAAATGCCCACAAAAGCTCATGTGGGTGAGTGACCCGATCTGAACTGCTATGCAACTTCACAAATATCAGTCTGTGACAAAGAGGCAGAAAAACGTGCCTGAAGTTGAAAAGAGTGGCAGGGTTATTTCCCTATGTTCAGCACTTGTGAGACCATAGCTGGAATATTGCATCCAGTTTTGGGGTTTCCCAATACATGAAAGACATTGGCAGGGAGTTCAGCAGAAGGCCAACATACAAGGGATCTTCAAAGGTCCTTTCCAACCTAAATTGCCCTATAATTCTGTGAACAACAGCTGTGGAGGAAGTGGAAGTGAGGGAATACAGGTTTTTTGAGCCAGAATTGTTGCTAAAGCTGTTGTGCTGTGAAAACACAGGCCCAGGTTCTCCAGAGCAGGGGAGTGTTACCTTACTTTTGCAGTAATTGATTACAAAATATTTCACACCCTTCTCCAGGAGCCATGGAGCTGCTGGCAATTATGGGGATTATATCGAGAAAGATGAGATAAAAGAAGGGAGGACAGAATTGCAGAATTTTAGAAGGATTGAAAAATTAGAGGCCTTACGGAGTAATATGAACAAACAGGTGGGAGACAGCAGCTGCAAAGCTATTGCTCTGAACTAATAGACATGGCATGGAGTCAGTCTGTGGGATTCCATCTGCTGATATAAATTGTTTTACACAATCAGACTCTGTATTGCAATGGAAGTCTGTCAGATCTCTGAAAACGTAAACTGTATTGCAATGCATGAAGAGGTTCATAAAAAATAAAGAATAAACAAAGTAATTACATACAAGTATGAAGAATTGGTATTTGCCAGTTGCACAACTTGAGTTTGTGCAGGTTCTACTGCAATCAGGATATCTTGTTCTATAGCCATGGGGAGCACAGCATAACCACAGTAGTCTATGTGTTCTCCTAGCAAAGAAACAAAGAAAATACTTTGTAATAATTCTTTCTAGAATAGCAGTAACACAATTTCTACAGGGCTTCGGTGTTGTTTACTGGATGAGACAATTTCTTACTGTAGTTTCAACTCTTATTTCCTAAAGTCTGGGGTACATTTCTTCCATTCCTTATTACTTCACAAAAAGGTTTTATTTCTTTAGTGATTTTTATCTATTGCACCTGTTTATAAATGTTCATATTTTAACACTGGCTTACAAAAATTCTAAAAAACTTCCACCATGTAGATTACTGTCCAAGAATGAGAACTGTCATGTACATACAATTTCTGGACCTTTTTCCAAGAAGATAACTACTATATTTAAATAATCATTAATACAGTTGCATACAACACATAAAGTAACAATCAAATAGAAAAGGTATGTAGTAAACATCCTCTCCCTTGGGAATAATTCCCAGTTACCATATGTTGTCTACATAGTCTATATGAGGTGTTCACACAACACTGAGATAAAAATTAACATTAACTGCATAATAAACTAATTGAATTTTACAGCTCTGTTTCACAGGATCCTTTTACTACGTCTTCAACAGTGTAGGATTATTTTATGCAAGAAACTCAGCTCCAGGGAGAACACAATCCTAACAGGGACAGAGAATCTAAAAAATAAGGCTGCTACAGAAATAAAAGTAAGTCATAAACACAAAATAATTGTGACTCTCTTGTCTGCCAGTGAATCACACCCTCTATTTTAGGTTCTATGGACACATGTCTTTGGAAGAGTAAACAAGAGATGATGGTAGAATCATTTCATGCTTTATCATATATATTATTGTGGGGCTGGTTATATTTGGTAACTTTAATTGATTTTAAAAAAAATAAGCTGGCAAGTTACTCCAATTTTCAAAATCATCACTACTGTCTATAAATGTTTTTTTTTCCAAAACTGATATCCATGTAGAGTCGTTTATAATAAGATACAGTCAAATCTACTAAATTATATATGATTTTCCATTTATCACAAGAAACTTCTCTGAAAAAATAAAATTAAGACCAGCATTTTTATTCTGTGTTTTAAACTACTAGATTTCCATGATGACAGATGAAGTAAAACAACATAAGGTTAATTTTTCTCCTTTACCTATTAAGTTGACTCGTCCTGGTGCACGAGCATAAAACTTGGGAGCTGATCCAAACTTTGATATAAACATCTCCTTCAGTTTCTGCAGTCTGAAAGGCAGGTTGGAAACATTTAGAAGGACTATATTTGCATAAAAGACAGGAAGCTTCAATGCTTCTTGAATCAAATTCAGTTCAACTTCCTGAAGTATGAGGATTTTTCTCTGCTACATCAGGAGTGACATTAATCTGGTTATTTGTGCTCTTCACATAACATTGAAGACTCTACTTATATTTTTATTTTTTATCAATTTTCATATTTGGCACTACCCAATCTTTGCATGAATACATACACAGAGAACTAAAATTCCAAACGTCAGATTACCCCCTTGACTTATAACAGTATTTACTCCAAAGGATTCCAGCAAAAGTACTTCAGGTTTTCCATTTAGAGGTGCCTGATGTGCTACTGAAAGTTCAAAGCAAATAAACTTTATCATATTGCTTTACTTCCTGCAACTGAAAAGGTACCAAGCTTCTGCCTGATGTTTGCAAAGTTGGAATACTTTAGTGTGTCAGGCAGAACAGTAGGAAAACAAGGGCTGAGAACAGATGAAGCCATTTACTTTAGTGAAGCATAGGAAACTTGATAGTAATTCATTTTGAAATTACCTTAAAGCAAAATTTTAGTCTACTGACAAAAATCTAGTAACAGGAACCCTGATAAAGTTTCTACATTTAATCTAAATCTAGAACTGGAAGCCTAGTTAATGCAAAGTAGAAGTAAGAAGACTGCAATGAGAAACAGATGTTAAAAATTCCACAATTACTTTGTTTCTACATCTTTGTAAAGGCTGTGCTACTGTTCAGTTACGTGTATGCAAATGTTTCATAAGGTTTTTATAAATGGAAAGCTACAAAATATGATTTGTTGTGATATTTTTTAACAGATCTTTCAGTACCTATCTTTGTGGCCTGTTACAAAGCTGTATTAGGTCTATGATTTCCCTTTCTGATAATCTCCCCTAGTATTGAGTGGTATATCGCTCATCCAATTAGCAAAAGCAATTTCTGCCATTTCATTGTTCAATCCTTTCTCTAGATCACATTAATAATATTATAGTCCACAGGGGAATCTGTTGGCACAATTCTAGGTGTTAACTTTATTCCTTTTTGTGTCAGTATTTAGAATGCTGCTTTGTTTCACAGATATTTTTATAGTAGTGTTGGTACCAAGAGACAACAAACAAAGCAGTCATGAGGGCATGTTTATCTAAGTGCTGACTGATCTCTTTTTTTAATGTGGTTTTTACAAGCAGGCGTGATGAAAGGCTATTTACAGGCTTTGGCCTTGATGTTGCAAGACACACACTGCATTTCAAGCACCTCCATCAAGAAGAAAATTGTCAGAAGCCTCAAAGCAAAGGCACTCCTCACAACTTCACACTTCCAAGTCTGGAAATGCTGGATTCGTCGTTTCCATGAGATTTACAGTGCAATCGTATGCAAGTAAGCGGCGTTTTAAGAAGTGCCCCCTGTGCAGCGCTAAGGCAAGCGGAAAGGTTGGTGTGTGTGCGTGTTCATTGCACACACCGAGCAAGCGGAAAGGTTGGGGTGTGTGCGTGTTCATTGCACACACCGAGCAAGCGGAAAGGTTGGGGTGTGTGCGTGTTCATTGCACACACCGAGCAAGCGGAAAGGTTGGGGTGTGTGCGTGTTCATTGCACACACCGAGCAAGCAGAAAGGTTGGGGTGTGTGCGTGTTCATTGCACACACCGAGCAAGCAGAAAGGTTCGTGTGTGTGCGTGTTCGTTGCACACACCGAGCAAGCGGAAAGGCTGGTGTGTGTGTGCGTGTTCGTTGCACACACTGAGCAAGCAGAAAGGCTGGTGTGTGTGCAAGGAGCGGGCGCTGGCGGGTGCCGCAGCCATTCCCAGGACGGGCCAGGCTAGCGCTGCTCCAGGGTCTTTTCCAGCAAAAAGGACGAGAGAATAATCAGCATTCCCCAAAAACTCTGGGGGGAAAATGATGTAGGCGAAATGATGAATGACTAAATGAATGAATGAATGAACGAATGAATGAATGAACGATTCCTCCTGCTGCCCCAGCGCCACCCTGCGAGGGGCGTCAGGGCGGGCCGGGATCCCGTGGGTGGGAGAAGGAGCCGGCGCCCGGCGCGCCCCGGCCAGCGGGAGCTTCCCGAGCAGTCTTTGGTCGTGTCAGGGAAAAACCTACGGAGTGTGGACACTACAAGTCCACAGCTCCTCGCACCTCAGCCCGGAGCATGAGGACGGGCTTTCCCACCCATACTCCCACCCCCGCGGCCGCCTGCAGACCGCCCACCCGCCCCGGGATAAGCGGCGGCGGGGTCGGGGAGCGACCCACCCACCTGGGCTGCTCCACCAGCTGCACCGGGAGGGCGCTGGGGCTGTCCCCCGCCATGGCGGTTGCACCGCGGGCCCGGCTGAGGCGGCGCCGGTGGGGCCGCGGTCACGGGGCAGGCGAACGCCGCGTCCTTCCGGGCGGCAGCGCCGGCGGCCCGGCCCCGTCCCGCCCCGCGCCCCGCTCGGCCCAGCTGGGACGGGCACGCTGCTGCGACGTGCCAAAGAAATGTTTGGGGTTTTCCGGTATTCCTGCCGGTGCTCCTGCAAAATGCACGTGCGATGAGAATAATGGACACTCGCGGTGTGGAAGAGTGGGTGTCTTTGTCCCCGTGTTTTTTGAGGTGTGTGATTCCTCCAGCCCCCCTCCCAACAGGCGGCCTCGTGGCTCCTGTTACCCTCGGATTAATGGCTACAGATACTTGCAAGGAACTGAGCATTTCAAAAGTGTTCACAGGCTCACTCACTCAGTGTTTTGGTGTATATCTTCGTCCATTTTGGTATCTATCTTACTGTTTCTCTTCCCGTTCAGGGACCTTTAAGTGCCCAGACTGAAGGAAGCACAGTAACAAATCTCATTGTGGGTTTTCTGAGGTAAAATATTTATTTCTCCCTTAGTACAGTTGCAGAATACAAACACAGCTTTTAAAAGACTTGTCAGGGAAAAAAAAACAAGCCAAAAACCCACTGTCAGAAACCATAACAGTATAAATGACCAACAACAGGAAAACCTGGAGACCTAGTAAATACTGCACATGCATCTGGGTGTCTGTGAGAACCCCAGGCCTTGTGAAGATGGGAAGGCAGAGCTGGTCTGTTGGGGTTTTGCCTCACTCAGTTGAAAGCAGCAGCAGAAATTAGCATGTAAAAATCTTTATAAAACCATTGCTTTACAAGGCCTGGGGATTTAAAGAATTTAGGCCTTTAAAACTGCTGCTCTGGTATTATTTGTTTATGGTGAACACAGCCCAGGTAAACGGTTGAGCAGCACTGAGTAAAGCGAAGTAGAGCTGAGCAGTGATGCCGGTCACAGCAACAGGCTGAGCATTCACAGAATGGGTCAGGGTGGACAACCTCCCTGCTCAGGCAGGGTCATCCCAGAGCACGTGGACCAGGGTTGTGTTCAGACAGCTCTAGAACAATCTCCATTCAGGGAGCCCCTGCAATCTCTCTAGGTAATCTGTCCCAGTACATGGTCACTTGCACAGTTAAGTTCTTCCTCATGCTCAGGCTGGCCTTTCTGTGCATCATTTTCCATCCATTCTTCCTTGTTCTATTGCATGACACCACAAAGAAGAGCCCAATTCCATCCTCTTGACACCCATGCTTTACACAGGAACCCCTCTCAGTTGTCTCTTCTTGAGGCTGAACAGGCCCGGCTCCCTTAGCCCTTCCTCATGAGAGGTATCTCCAGACTCTTGGCCAACTTACTAGCTCTCTGCTGGACCTGCTCTAGGAGTTCTATATCTCTTTCCTACTGTAAAAGTCATAACTGCACACATTACTCCAAATGCGGTCTCATCGGGGCTGAGCAGAGGGGCAGGATCACTTCCCTCGACCTTTCCAGAGACGCACCAGTCGCCAGAGTCGCAGCCTCCGCGGGGGACGCGAGCTGGCAGCGCCCAGCCGGACCCACGGCAGGCGGCCCCGGCGCCAGCACGGCGCACTCCGGGCAGCGGCAGCGCCGGCCCCGGAGGTTCCGGCGCGCAGTGCCCAGGCCCCGCCCGGCCGCCGTTGCCAAGGGCCGGTCGCTACCAGAGGGAGGGAGCCGGCGGCGGGGCGGCGCGGATTGGGCTCCGAGCGCCCCGGGCCGGGGGCGGGAGAGGCGCGGGCGGCAGCGGGTTCCGGGCGGAGCGGAGCCACATTGGGCAGCGCCGCGCGGGCTTCTGGGAGAAGGGGCCGTCCCCGCCACCGCCCCCCGCCCGTCCTCCGGCCAAGATGTCTGACATGGAGGATGATTTCATGTGCGATGATGAGGAGGACTACGATCTGGTAGGGCGCGGGGCGGCGCGGGGGCTCAGCGGTACAGCCGGGGGTGGCGGCGGCGCGGCGGCGCTGCGGGCCCCTGCTGGTGCTGCGCACCCGCCGCAGCGGCCGCCCCGCCGGGTGCTGCCCCGGCAGGGAGCGCGGGCATCCAGGATGAGTTTCCCTCCCGGGGAGCAGGATGCGGGCAGGGGCTGCGAGGGGCGGGTGCTGCTGTCGGAGCAGCCGCTCGACCGCCTCTCCGCGGAGGAGCAGGCCAGCCCCGGGCGGGCAGGTGGATAGGCCCGGGCTGCTGCCCCGGCCCCGGGCTGGCCCCGGTGTCCCCGCTGAGGGGAGGGCTCCGGCGCGCTGCCTCCGTCCCTGTGTCCTCCTGCCCCGGCCCAAGTGTGGGCACGGAGGGAAGTGATAAAGTTGCCCGCCCTTCTCCCCACCCGCGACTGCGAGAGGCCCTTGGGGCAGATACCGTTCGTGTGCTTGTGTGAGCGACAAACTGGGGAAAAGTACGGGGAAGAGAAAGGGGAGTGAGGATAAATGGCCTCACGGCCGGTTTGTGATCCAACGCGCTGAAGGGTGCACTTATTTCGAACTTTTTGTCTTTATAGTCTTTGTAACCTTTCTTCCACTCCCTTTTTGGTTTTAATTGTAAGGTTTGGGGGTTATCGTGTTACATTTAGTTAATTGTTAACATCAAGTTTTTCCTAAGCTTTCAATGTTAAAAAATTGCTGCTTGTCTGATTAATTATAATTATATTGCCTTTACGTTATATTGCACTTTGAGGTTTGCTTGTTTGGGTTTTTTTTCTTTTCTGAGCTTTGATTGGGTTTTTGGAACTAGAGACTTTTTTTTAAGAAAAAGCTATGTATGGTAGAATCTTGAGAGTGTCTTTAATTAATTTCAGTTAAACCTGTGTTAACAGTGTTGCAGTTTCACTGAAAAACTCCAGACACTTGCTTCTGGAAGACTTGTTTTCTGATACATTATTTGGTAGTCATTGCCACTTAGGAATTCACTTAAAATGTTTACCTAATTTTACTTGGAATACTTTCTGGGCAGGTTTGTTAGGAACTGATAGAATGGTTGGTCTGACAGTAGACAGAATAAAAGCATCTGCTTTCAGTTTTGAGGGTTTTTTCCATTCATGTCAGAGTGCTTGTTTGACAGGCATTGTCATCAAAACCCTATGAGCTTGTTGAGTCACTATTCCAAAAACTGTTTGTGTTCCCCTTTCAGTCTATGAATGAATTCACATACTGTAGAGACAGGGTTACTGAAGGAAATGCACAGAGACCATTAAAAACATTTTGTTCCAAAATTAATTTCCATTCATTTTTATTAACACTGAAATTTGTGTCCTGATGTGAAATACCGTGGTGGTTTTCTTCCATGTGATACAGTCAGAGGAATATTAAAGACAGCAGAATTCATGTTCCATATCCTTCCATAACATGAGAGCTGGCCTTGTAGAAAAACCATTGGAATTGCATTTTTCAATTTATACAGATATGAATAAAAGTGCAGTTCAAACTTACGCTGCTTTATGTCAGTTTTCTCCAAGAATATTTGGTCTAGTGCTTTTTCCTGTGTTTGTTTCTTCTGAAGTACTTTATTTCTCATTAGAAAAACCTTCCTGAAACACCTTGCTTGTGGCAGATTTCCAGTTCTGACTGGGGTTGCTTTTACTGGAACATTTTCATTCTCATTTCATTACCCTTAGCTCAGACCTTTCAAAAATTCTAAAATACTGCTTGTAATAATTAGGAGCACATTAGTTTTTTTCTTTTCAGTGTGTAAAACCCATGTAAAGCATCAACTAGTACCCAAGCTTCAGATTTTAAAAATTTCATTTCAGTTCATAATTGATGGGGGGAAAAACCCAAGAATTGAAGAGTAAAAACATTCCAGCTCGATTAGTTTCAGCATTCTGGGACTAACAAACCATGATTGACTGTTGTTTTCAAAAATGCTTGAGACTGTAATTGTAGTGTTCCACGGAACTATTTCAGAAAAAAACTAAAGGGCCCTGAAGATAGGGCCTGATTTCTTCCTTTCATGTTGATGGCTCGCTTTAAAAGAATGAGTACAAGACTGCACATTTGAGGTGATTGAATACTTTTTTAAAGAACTAGTTGAGCATCAGAAACAGCTATTTTGTCAAAATATGGTGAAACTAGGTTCAGGTCTCTCAGGGTAGCTGCCATCATAACAATAGCGGTGAAGACTCCCCAAAAAATTAATTTTGTCAGCTTTTATTAGAAGTGATTATGGCTGTTCCTCTTCAATGTGCACTTGACCTGCTGATTATGTAGAACCAGTCAGTTAAATTTCCTTAAGTATGCAAATGTTTCACACTTGAACTGAAATGTGAACAAATATTCCTAAGTCCCAGATCTTTCCCAGCTTCATTGTGGAATTTTATATAATTAGAATAATTACTACACTGTTAAACAACTGAAGACTATCCAGATTGTATTGGATTGTTTCTGTTTAGTTTTTCAGTAGGTAAAAAGTCAAAATTTTACATGTAAATGACCTTAGCCACTCCTACAGAAATGGAGTTTATTCACTGGAGTCTTGGTATCAGGAAGAAATTTCATTTATATTTGTGGGTGGATGAACCTAGATTCACAATTTGCTAGTAATGAGCTGTGACAGCTTTGATTATAACATGAATTATTCCACTTTATGCTTCAATGAACAGAATAATGTTTACTGGTCATTAAGAAAGCCGCTCAATTTTAATTTTTAGTTTGGTGCTGCTAGGTGCCTTTCATGATTTCAGTACAAGTTATTTTTACTAGATCCAGCTTGAGGGTGGAGAAGTACAAAGAGGGAAGGACCATTGTAAATTCCATTTTTGTTTTCAGTGTGGGACAAAAGACTATATTTAGAATTGACTTGGAGGCTAAACTCAGTCTTCCTCCAGAAATTGATTCTTCTAGGCACAATGACAACACATTGACAGTTGTTGTAGTACATCTACTGGTTTACTTGTTTTGTTTTAAATAAATAAGGAATCTGTGGTGTTCTTAATGAGTCCTCTTACTGTGTTCTGAAATTCAACTTTAAAATTAATCTGAGGAAAGATTGGACAAGCGTTTTCCAAGCAACTGGTCCTTTTACCTTACAAAGTTGTATTGTTGCAGTGGCTTTTGGAAGACCTGTAACAATTCCAATGAGCAGCCATCAGTTTGCACCATGGTGAGATGGCTGCAGGTTCATGAGGATTGGCACCACTCAAATACAGCAGCATCCCTTCAGATTACTGAGGATTTCTTGTTTCAGGATGTGATGGTATCAGGACATAGGCAGCCTTACTACTTATTTCAAACTGCATGAGTTGGCTGTCTCTTTCTTTCCAACTGAGTGAAATACAGTCTTCTGCAAAAGGAATTTCTGTTTGTTACCAAACTTGATAAGCAAACTCATCAGTAGACAGAGACATTATTCTGTCTTTTATTGCTGGATTTTAGTAGATACAGTTGAAATTTCATGTGGATGTTGTCTCCTCTTCCCAATTGCTCATATTTCATATTATCATCATTTTATGAAATCCATATATATGTTGCAAACAAGAATGTGGTAATGCTGCAAAAACAAGTATTCAGATCTAGGGAAGTACCAAATCAAGCATATCCACTTGGCCCTCTTCTGTTTCTTAGTGAAGTTTAATTACAGTAGTATGTGATTTTTGAAAAAAGTGTACTTTACCGAGGACATAGGACATACTGTTCTCTAAATTAGTTACTGTTTCATATTTTATATGGATTCAGCATGTGTTCTGATCTTTTTTATGCATTCTCTTCAGACTCGTCTTCAAACACAGAATTAATATATTTGAGGCTTATTTTGCTCATTACCATAATGTCTCAGAAGGAAGTATTGAGGCAAAAAGCCTGAGAATAATTAGTCAGTAAATTCTTTCTATCTAAACACTGACAAGTGTTGGTAAGTTCTGTTTTTTGTTGGCTTCTTTTGACAGTTATTTAGGGCTGTGCTTAGAACGGTGCTCTCCAGGATCTGATATGCAGTTGGATGTTAAACAGACATAAATTAGATCTAAGTTATGCTGAAAACTGGACTTTCAGAAAACTACAGAGCTGCACAGCAGAGGTAGAAAGAAAAGGCACTTTTTTGCTGTACTCTTTACATGTCATAATACCAGGTTTTTCTTTCTGCAGTCTCCTGTCTCATTTCTGTGCACCTTCCAAATGAAAAAAAAATAAAACAAAGGCAGAGCACTGTCTTTCATGGAACTCTTGTGACGCCATTGCAAATCACTGGTTTCACAGCCTTCTATTCCTGGTGTCAGCCCTGGTGTGAGCCAGCAGGCACTGGATGACTTGCAGAGTTAGGGAGTAGCAGCAGAACAGAGACCTGGAATGTGAAGCAAAAGAATCCAGGACTCCCAATGCATGGCTGAGCGGCTGCAGGCTCCTTACACAAATCACACTCTGGTTTTTACTCTCAGGGTTTGCCTCTGTTTTTTTCCTCTTTGCTCTTTTGCATTCCAGTCTGATTGCTTTCTTTATATTCATGTGCCTGGATACCAACTGGCAAATGCAGGTAGAACCTGGTAGTTGCTGCTTGTCCTGGTGCCTGCAGGTGAGGAGGAGCAAATGCAAAGAAAGTTGTGCTTAGTAGACCTCCTAATGCTATGGTTATGAAACAGAGTTAGCTGAAGTAAAATAAAATTTGTACCAGACTTGTTCTCAGAAACAATTGCAATTCATAAAAAAATAAATTGTTTGAGTCAGTCAAATGGATGAAATTTGGTAAAATCACCAGCAACTGCCAATTATAAGTAATAAGTATTTCAGCAATGTCCTTAAAAGATAATTTTTTTCAGAAATATAACTCTTTGTATTGTCTTTTTTTCTGGAAAGTTGCCTGTATAAAGCTACTTTCCCCCTACTCCTTTTATTAAAAAATGTTTGCAAAGTAGGAATTCGGTTCCTGTAGTGGTGGCAAATGATAAACAGAGGAGCACATGTTTAGGTAATCACTTCAGTTTTGATGTAGAAGTTAGGGAAGTGCTTCAGGCAAGGGAGAAGACCAGAAAATTGGTAACATGAGTAGTTTTCACAAAATACTTGTATCTTTGTTTTTGTTGATGTAGAACTTTACCAGGTCAGTGTGCCACTCTAACAGATAGAAGGCCACACGGGTACACTGAAATGTCACTGATACACTGTTACAGGCTCGTGTCCCCGTCCCTGTTCTGGCCCTGGGCACAGGGGCCGTGGTAATCTCTGGAGGCCACGTGGACAAAGCTCCTGCCGCGGTTCTCAGCCAGCAGCAAGGAGCCGAGCAGCCCAAGGCACTGCCCGCTGCAGGGATGGGAAAGGGCAGGCTGGGAGCAGCCAGGGATGGGGAGGAGCTGCAGCGCTGGGTGCTGTTCATGTGCCTTTGCTGCTGGACATGCTGCAAATGGACCCGGGCACTGAAAAGGATGACTAAAGCTGACTCGGGTGAATTGACTTCTGTGTGTGCTCATTTTAGAAGCTGAGGCTCAATGTTTTAAAGCTGTTTACTAGATAAAATTCTATGAAAATTTAATATGTAACATAGTGAAGACTTCTTAAATAAATTGGTTTCTTGATACTAATTTAACTTTTATTAAAACTGTTTGAAAGAACGATGTTCCAGACAGAGTTAATTCCATCAGAGGTTTTATCTCTGTTACAATTGAGCTAGTGTAGCAATTTCTCTTCCTCCAAAAAGCAATGGGATGGCTTAGGATTGAATATAACTGATTACATTTAGAACATTAAGATTTTCAACATAGCAATGCTTTAATAATAACCTAACTTATTTAACTGCATTTTTTCAAGCTCTTACCAGGGCTTTCTAATTTCTTGAGTGATGATAAAAACCACAATTGTTTGTTTTGATGATCCTCAGAGGAAGGAAGAATTCAATGGGTTTCTGTGTACTCAGACTGCTCTTTTTTTTTTTTTTTTTTGTACTTATAATGTTGATGTTCATTTGAAAAATATCAACAGGACCTTAGTTTTAAAAATTCCTAGGCCTCTTACTTTTTTTACATCAGCTAGAGATAAATTATATCATCCAGCTGCTTTTATATCTCAAAGTTCTAATTAAGGATGTTCGTCACTATGCAAATTGTTAGGTCTGGATGGTGTAGTGGAAATTTTTAGAGTTATGTAGAAATCCTATTTGAAAACCATATATTTCTACTTAATTTGCAGCAAACTTTCTACCTATAAGGTTTGAGCTGGGGAAGTTGTTCAGGCAAGAACCAGGGATGTTGAAAATGAGGGTGAGGAAAGGCTAGGCTCTTGCTATCTAAATTTATTATTAAAAGAACTTTTCTGTTTTCAAAACTGAGAAGGAAATTCATCTTTTTCTTAATTGGAACTTGAGGACACAGCTTTATACTTTCCTCCTTTTTTGCTTTTGGCAGAAGCTTAATGTTCTTGCATTTGTATCCTAGTGCACTAAGCCATCTCTGCATCAAAAGAAGACAGAGTGCTTGTCCTTCTGAGTATCAGCACTGGCATAATTAGCGTCAGTGCTTGAAATAAGATTCAGTATCTACATGCCTGATGTTTGGGTTTTTTAACATTGTCTAAAGATTAATGGCATCACCTCATACTTAGTTTGAGGTTTTAAAGTTTTCACAGCCATTAAGTCTAAATATGTCTCTTTTAGAATAAACCACCTTACATTTTCTGGAAGTAGGAAAGCCTTATCTCCATTACAGCTTTGAGTCCATATCATCATCCTAAGTCTGATGCACATAGGCATCAAGTGAAGAAAAAATACAGCTGTGAAAATGTAAGCCAGTACTTTTTATGAATTTCAGTGCATTTCCACTGGGGGGAAAAATATCAATAGACTTAACACTTCTTTATTATGTATTAATATTATGAAGTTATCTTCATGGGATATTTAAGTAGCATTGAGAAAAATTATCTGAAAAAAAGGCTTCCTGCACGAATCCACATCCAGAATCATTACCAGAGCTAAGATGAAAGTTCAGATGTTTCTGGCTTGAGGCTAACGGAGCACATTGTCTCCTAAAAGGAATTAATTTAGTTTGCTTTCCTTTCATCTTTGCAAATAGACACTTCTGCCAAAAATATTCCCCATTGTCCAAGTTAAGCATAAACAAGACATCAGCTGATTACACATATCTTAAATGCTTTGTTGTTTATTTTTTGGCAGCCTGTGTATATAAGGTGCCTGATACAGCTGTTGACATCGGGTGTGTGCCCATAGCTGCTCCACTGGAGTTTGTTCGATAGGATAAGGAGTTTATAAAAACAAGCCAACCAAAATGAGAGACTGCCCAATTAAATAAGACACTTGCTTCCTGTTTTCTTTGCTGTTTTCAGTATCACATTTTTATAGTTCTGTGGGAGTTTAGAAAACAGGTTTGTGGAATTCACAAAACTTTTCAGTCCATTCATTCTCACTAATGATAGTAGGTGAAAATAAATACATACCTGGGCAACTTGCCTACATGTTAAAAATAGAAACATTAAAAGGTAGAAGGACAAATGTCTCAAGTACCATGTTTATTAAAACGTGGTTTGACTGTGGGCTCCCATAAATAATTTTTGCTTTAAAACTTCAGCAAACTTAAACTTTGAGAGATTGCTTGCAGTACAGGGAGGAGAGAGCTAATTTAAAACTTTTCTTTTGTCTCATCTTTTTTTCATTCTTTCCTATGGTTTTGGAGGAGTCCATTAATAGTAGGAATATACAAATGAACAAAAGAATAAATGTGCCTGACAAAGTGCAGCAAGAGTAAAATCCACCCTAAAGGAGGGGACCTGATTGTGCATTGCTTATGTTGGTGCAAGGGAAAGTTACTCTGACAGCAGGAACTTTGAGACTTAAACAGATTCTTTTAGAACAGTTCAAAATCCTGTTCAGAGAAGTTAGCTTGAAAATGAAGAGGTGTGAAGTGGTTTTGAATCATGTAAACATCAAATGAAATCATTATTTGAGCTTTATTAGTGTTTTGTAATTTGGGCATGCAGCTTTGTCCTTTAGCAAAAGAAGATAAAATATGCAGGGATTTTTCATCAGAAGTAGTCTCTGAGTACTTCTTAAAAAAATTAAGTAGCGATTGTTAGAAGTAAATACTTCAGTTTCTTTGGCACTAGTGTACATGATGGAAAATTATTTGATTAAATTATTGTGCCCCAACATCTTTGGCAGCATTTTTAGCATTTTCATAATCATCTCCTGCTTCTCAGGGCAGAAGCAGCTGGTGTTATTGTCATTATTCTTTTTTTAAATTTCCTTAGACAAGGATGAATCGTTATGGCATAGAAAGGCAGATTATAGAGGGATTCATGGAAGCATTTGGTACCCTCCATGGCTGAATCATTCCTTGTGTGGCAGCTGAGCCAGAGCCTTTTCTGTGGCTACCAAAGGCTGCATCATTGAGTGCCTTCAGGAGGAGCAGTGCGCAGCGTGTTCTCCCCCTCCCAGAAATGCCATGTGCTCTTGGGCCTCTGTGCTGAAACTCCAGCGTTGGCAGAATTTCAGTAATACAATCTGTACTTGTCATAAAGGTGAAGTTGGTGGAGCTATGAGTTCATGAATCCAGAAAGAAACCTGCTGACAGCAAGTGTTGGTGGATGGTGAGTCTGGCCTAGGAATGGGAGAGAGGGAGAATCATTGTATGGATCCATAGCTATTCTGTGCTCTGAAACCAAACACTGCCTGTTCATACACAAGCATTTAGTGCCAGCTGGAGTGATATGTCTTACTATTTTTCAGCAGATTTTTTTTTGTCATTATTATTTCCTTTTTTTTCTCTGATTATTTTTTTCTTGAAATGTAGGAATATTCTGAGGACAGCAATTCTGAACCAAATGTGGATCTGGAAAATCAATACTACAATTCCAAAGCTTTGAAGGAAGATGACCCCAAAGCAGCATTAAGCAGTTTTCAGAAGGTTGTCTGTCTTTATATTCTATCTCTTCTTTTTATATTAATTCACATTTTAAAATATTTGGTGCCATTTGAGTTATTTTTTGAAATTTTAAGAGTAGGATTTATCTTTTAAATTACTAATGTGATAAGTTTATTATTGAGTATCTTAAACTCCTGGCTGACTGCCTTTCAGGGTCATTCTTAGGGAGAATAAATAGGACATGGTATAGTCTTATCACAGATTTGACTTTTTAATCTTCAGGATTTACTAAGTTAATTAAACAGTTCTAAATGTGTTTTCATGCATCAACAACAGAAACCAGATCCATTTAGGTTTTTTAAATGAAATGGTGTTTTCCCCAGTGTCTAATGTAACATTATATTTGCTTTGCTATCTGGTTCCAGAGCTTTAAATGTGTAAATACTAACTAACACCGTTTCTTTTCTTCATCTCAATTTTAAATTTTTAATGTGTGCACACTGCTATGAGAAAGTAGTATGTTAAATGCAACTTTTTAAAGAAAAAATAGATTTTTGCATCTCTTTGCTCATTTATAGTGTATAGCAAAACTATGTACGTGACTTCAAAAAAAAAACTTTCTAAAGTTTTTACTTACAAAACATTTCCTTGCATCGTTGCATTAAAACCTAGAAGCGTTTCTCCTTTGTGAAGGAATCTTCTTCATAGTAATTCAGAAGGGCTTTTTAACTTAATTTGGTCAAAATTCAGTTGACTCAGTTTTGCAGGAGGTGTTACAACTTTTTTGCTTACGTGTTTATGGAGTGGTGTTAAAATTTAGTGTTTGGCATTAAAGTGTTTGCTGTTAGATGATAACAACAACAACAATCATGTTCACTCTCCCTACATCAGCTAAGTTGTGAAAACTGAGGAGATACACTCTCACTTTTTCAGTAATACCAGGAAAGAATAAAATTGAAGAACAGGGCTGAGTCAAACATTACTTTGTAAGGAGCAAAGTGGGGGGGGGGGGCATGTATGGGATATGTGTGTTTTAAACAACTCAAATTTAAATAAAGCTTTTATAAATATTGTTTTTAAAATTCTTCTTTTTCAGGTTTTGGAACTCGAAGGCGAAAAGGGAGAATGGGGATTCAAAGCTCTGAAACAGATGATTAAAATAAACTTTAAATTGGTAGGAATTACAGCTATCATTTGGGAGTAAATAGCATAAATATGTATTTGATCCAGAGATCTTAAGTTAATGTTCTAATTTATGGCTATGACAACTAAATCTACCAGAACTTGTCTTTTGCAGCCTTTAATGGCTACTACAGATATGGCAGGGAAATAATGTGGTGTTTGCAAGTCAAAGGCAAAATGGATGCAAAATAACTGCTGTAGTCAGCTGGTACTCCATGAAAGTGTGAGGCTCAGTCCTTGCTGTGCTGAGGTGTCACACCACTGGGAGTGGTCATGTTTCTCTGTGTGTGTACTGCACCAGGACAAAACAGTGAAAAATTTATATGCTATGTATGCAGCCATTCCAAAGAGTTGTCTGGCTAGCTCTGTTTTCTTCATTGAGATTAATATTTTAAAAGTGTGTTCTGTGCAGTCCTGAGGTTGGTTCTGATTCTGCAGGTTATGAATAAAGTGGTGATATGAAAGTTTTAATAGCAACCACTACTGCATTGTCTTTCTTTAAGTTTTTTTTTCTTGTATGTAAACTTCCAATATATCTCAGTTTCAACAATTAAAACAAAAATTCTAATGTGATTTTGTTTTTCTTTTAGACGAACTTTCCTGAAATGATGAATAGGTATAAACAGCTATTGACCTACATACGGAGTGCAGTTACAAGAAATTACTCTGAAAAATCCATCAATTCTATTCTTGATTATATCTCTACTTCCAAGCAGGTTGGATCATCAATTCTTTCATCTTCATAGTTTTCAGTTTTGCATTTTTAACTGTGGACATTTTTTATGTTTGGTTTGGGCTTTTTTGATCTTAATAGAGGAATTTTGAGTATTCATTTGCTGTCATATGTATAAATCTATTTCCCACATGTAGTGGATTCTGTTAACACAGATAAATCTTCATAAAGTTGTCATTTTTTGGCAACATTTACCTGGAATTTCTAACTTTTTTTTCACATAGCTACACAATAGAAGTGCCCTCTCAAATATAATTTTAAATTAAATAATGTGGGTTGCTTTTTTTTATTCTGGGGGAAAGAGGAATCTTTGCAGTGAAGTGTTGGTGTGAAATGCTGCCTGTCCAGTGCACTGTGCTAGTGAGGTACATGTCCATAGATACACAGCCCTGCTCCTTTTGTGTTGTTGTAGAAGCTTTACAAAGAGTAGGAAGCTCCCCTCACTGACTACCTAAAGTAGCACCTTCATATGGAGGATCAGTGGTGATCAGTGCTGAGTCCTTGGTCATTATCACAATCCTGCCACTCTTAGAGGTGCAAGTTGAATGCTGGGTTACTCTAAGGTCTAAAGGATTGTCTCAGACTGTCCCTTCTTGGCAGAGCTCAGTGTCTCTGGTTTGTAGTTGAGCCAGACCTGGAGGGACAGTCTGGGAATCTTAACCTGATATATAATCACAGATTTGTTACCCCCAAAGGAACAGTGTCCATGAGCAATACTAATGCATTCTTTATAGAACCCTTGTAAAAGGTAACACTCAGCACTTTAATTTCCATTTCAGATGGGTTTTTTTGGTTTTATGCAAAGAATTAGTTTGATGCACTCAAGAGCTTTCTTCCACTCAGCATTGCTACTCCAGAAAGAAGAAGGCATCTTTTCCTTTGACCATATTCCTCTTTTTTGTAAAGTGTATTTTCTTTTTGATATGTAAATTATTTTTATTCTTTTAAGGGGGAACAATATTGCCTGTGTTTGTTACAGAACATCAGAGTTCTGTTCCTTGGTTATATAAGATGGGTTTTATAAGGTGGCTTTCATTTTTCACAGATGGGTACAAATCTTAAAATGTGAATACTTTTTAAATATATCTGTTTCATATAAGAAAAGGTAATGTAGTTTATTTTTAGAAGCTGTTTGCAGTTTAAATGCAAACATTAAGTAAGATGCAGATACCTTTCTTATTTTGAAGTTCAAGCATGCACTTTTAGTTTGTTCAGATTGACTTTATTAACAGGTACAAATTTGCTGTTTACAATTATAGAATTCTGATTTTTTATGTCAGATGGATTTGCTTCAGGAATTCTATGAAACAACACTTGAAGCTCTGAAAGATGCTAAGAATGATAGATTGTGGTTTAAGACAAACACAAAGGTAAAATATATAACTTCCTATTTTTTGCTTTTCTTTGACACATTCAGCTAATTCTTATAAATTATAATTGTGAAATTTTAATAGACCTCAGTACTTCAACTTTCTTTTCATTACAGCTTGGCAAATTATATTTAGAACGAGAAGAATATGGAAAGTTACAAAAGATTTTGCGTCAGCTGCATCAGTCATGCCAGGTACCGTTTTATTCTAAATCACTGTGCCTTAGTAAACAACATTGATGCTTTTTTAAAAAAATATATCTGTTGTTGGCCTTTGAGGCATTTTGCTGAGCTTTAGTACAGAGGGAAGAAATACTGTGCCTGATTTGATTTGTTATCTGCTTGGTAACATGAACAAAAAATACTAAGTGCTTTATTCCTTCCTTAAAGATGATTTTTTAAAAATTATTCACAATTGCTGATTGGGTTTCTCTTCAGGTGCAAGGATAAGAAGCACAAATCTATAATGCATGGACTTTCCTTTTAAAATATAGCAAAGATTCCAAGTGAGCTTGATTCAAAACTGGAAGTGCAGTTGTTACTTTCTCATCTGGAATGGGAAAAATAAATTAGCCATGCAGTCTGCTGTGCTTGTTTCTGACACTTTTCCTCCTTCAGTATGGAAATAGGTTACAAATATCTGGGAAATGGTATTGTTAGAGCTAGCAGAAGCGTCATATGTGTTACTTTATATATATGCACTTGTGTCAGTCATTGTATTTATATACTAAGAGTAAAGCTTAAGGAAAGTGGAAAAGAATTAAAGTTTTGAGAAAAACATTTAATAGAAAATAATGATGTTTTAAATAAAGGGCTTCAAAATGTAGCCTGTGGTAAGTTCTTTGAGTACTATGTTTTCTGTTAGTAGTTACATCAGAATTTCAGAGTTTTAGGAATATCCTTGTTTTTGACAGGAAATTACTGAGAGTATTTGGTTATCAGTGTTTTACTAGTATAAAACTGAAATTGCTGTTCTCTTAAAATTTCACAGTATTTATTACTTAATCTGTCCTAGACTGATGATGGGGAAGATGATCTAAAAAAAGGTACTCAACTATTGGAAATCTATGCTTTGGAAATTCAAATGTATACAGCACAGAAAAATAACAAAAAACTTAAAGCACTATATGAACAGTCATTGCACATCAAGTCAGCCATTCCTCATCCGCTGATCATGGGAGTTATCAGAGGCAAGTTCTTCTTGAATTTTTCATTTGTCTTCTGTTGCAGAGATTTGTTCCATGAAAATCTGATAATCAGTGTTTTTTTCCAGTCCCACCTATAAAGACAGAAGCTTCTGTAGATTCAGTCTCATAATTTTCTTCTTGCAGGACTTCAGCTCTGCAGTTTTGGTGCCCAAATGCCAGAGGCACTGGTCAGAAGGGCAGGACAGTTGGCTAAATAACTGTTAGCTAAATAACTGCAGTAGAAAGACAAGAGGAAGATTTGCTGTTTGACACCATGGCAGGCAGCAAAAGATGAATGCAAAGGCATCTGCAGGGCATAGAAACAAAGGCTTGACAGGACTGCTGGCAGAAGGGACTGCTGTTCTTGCAATCCCCTTTTATAAATTTGTGTCTCACCTCGCTAAAACTCAGCAGGAACCAAAGGGCTTTAAGATGTGTTTGAAAATATAATTTATTATCTGCAATAATGAATTGTAGTGGAAACAAGCCGTGTGTCTTGAAAAAAAAAAAGAGCTTTCTTCAGAACATTGTTATGCCTTCCTCCTTTCCCTGGTGTAGATACTGCACAGACAATCAGGCAGCAGTGGGTACTTCAGAAATAAAATTATATGGAAAATACGTCTCTTTTTTTCTGTATGGTTTTGCTCAACAGATAGGGGAAATTCCATGAATATACAAAGGTCTGTTGCCACTGAAATGGAGATAAATTCTATCTCAGTTTTTGCAGTATTTTATCATTATGGTGACGTAATTATTGGCTATGAGGATTAGTGTTCTTTTAAGTTCTATGGTGTAGGTTGGGTTTTGTTTTTTCTTCTTTGGAATGGGTTTATTCAAATGGCATTGCTATATGTTAAGGCCTTAATGCTTTTTCTTCCTAATGATTTCTGAGAACCAAATCACTTCTGAAAATGTTTCAGTAATCTATTTAGAAATAGCATGGAACTTGAGTACAATTATTGTAGTCAGCAACAAGCACACAGTGTTCCTTTTCATCTCTGTTTTCTTTTCAGAATGTGGAGGCAAAATGCACTTAAGAGAAGGGGAGTTTGAAAAGGCACATACTGATTTTTTTGAAGCATTCAAGAATTACGATGAATCAGGGAGCCCCAGAAGAACCACTTGCTTAAAATATTTGGTCTTAGCAAACATGCTCATGAAGTCTGGAATAAATCCATTTGATTCTCAGGAGGTATTTTTTTCTTTCTCCTTCACACACACACCCACCCCCCCATCCCCTCACCCTTTTCTGAATATATAGAGAAATTACCCAAAGGATGGAAATGGAAAAGAAATATCTGAATTTGCATATTATGCTTTCTGTTCTGTGTAGGCTAAACCATACAAAAATGATCCAGAGATTCTAGCAATGACGAATTTAGTAAGGTAAGATTTTCATTTTTCTGGAGAAAGGAACAAATTGATAAAAAGAAAAAAGATATATTGTCCAAACTTGAAAGGAAACATTTTTAGAACTGGCTTTTCTCTGCACAGTTAACACAGCTATTCATAAATATTGGGCAAATATTCAAGGATTGTTTTTCTTTAGAAACTTACTATGAGAG
Source organism: Emberiza elegans (assembly GCA_024865655.1). Classification (NCBI taxonomy): domain Eukaryota; kingdom Metazoa; phylum Chordata; class Aves; order Passeriformes; family Fringillidae; genus Emberiza; species Emberiza elegans. The sequence continues at coordinate 10,707,878 of JALJVW010000398.1, forward strand.
ACCATGGTATAGATGCCACACTATGTAGGGATATCAAAGCTGTGTACTTTTGCCACTTCATGGTGTGACAAAACCCTCTTTTCTCCCCTTAAATAAAGTTGTCCCATCTTGTGCTGCAACTGGTCTTTTTAGGCTCTGGCTGATTACATAAGAGAAATTGAGTTGAGTGACATCTCATACCAAAGCCAGTAGAATAATTTGCTGCATGGGTATATCATGAGTTCCTAAGTTAGGAATATGAAATTTAACTTAACTTTAGGTGATCTCCTGTATCCTTCAAACAAGTGAAAATCAAAAGAAAGCCTCATTATCTCTTAGGCACCTCATTACCTCTACCTCACAGGCAGCTGTGAGAATTTCCAGTGTATGAAGATCATTAGGTCAATGAACTGAGGCTGGTTTTGTACACTGGGGTTTGAAGCTCACCTACTGTATCATCTCTGGCTTGCCTCTGCTCCTTTTCCCATCTTTTCCCTACAGAAGAAATAATGTCTGCTCACATTTTGAAACAGTTGATCCTGGGTGGGAACAACCTGCTGTGATACTGCTGTTGTGCTTTACAATTGTATACATAAAAATTGTTTCTGAAAGTGAGGATATTCATCCATTATTGACATGGTGATTGAATCAATTATTTGGCAGTTCAGTAAGGGACTATTTCCAGTAACTCCTTCTACTTTAGATGTGTTTTTTTCTAATTCACTGTCATAGTTTCATGTGAATTTGAGGCAGAAGGAACTCCAGATGGCCTTACCCAATCTGATTTTATTCATGTTTCTCATTTATATATTTTATCTTGACATTTGAGTATGACTCCTTCTTTAAAATTAATAATGCAGTTAAAGCAGCATTGATAAGAAATATGCAAAGATAAAATTAATTTCAAATATTGAAATTATGTTTTTAATCCTTCCTATATTGTTCAGTGGAAACTTGCATGCTTTACATTGGATAAAAAGACTTGTGAAATAAACAATAAAATATACTGAACTGAAATTTCTTTTATTATGAAGTAAAATTTACTGGTTTCATGTGATACAGTCCATGCCACTCACAGAGCCAATTATAAGCTGCTCAAGTTCTGCCTTAAACTTACCAGGTCTTTTTCTTGGCCATTTTAATAACAGATGAATCTTTTTTGACCAGTTTCAAAAAAGTCTTAAAATGTACAGAATATGAAGGACAAATAGATGTTGTTATTAAAATGTTTGATTTTAGTATTAAACAGAAGTTGAAAGTTTTGTTTTGAAAAATGTTTTTCAAGAAAAAAGGCCTTTCTTCAGAGGTTGCAGCTCTTGGCCTTTAAATGATACTGTGGTGGCACCTTCTTTATGCAGTGCTTTCTTAGATGACAGGATTGACTCATGAAAGGATATATACACAAATAAGCTATAAATAAAAATCTAAAAAGTCATATTTTGCCAAAATTACTGATGAATAATCCTGGGAGGCCATATTTCTTTCATCTTTCAGTATTTTTAGCATTCATCTTAAGCTGGACATTGTAGAGACAGCAACAGCCCTGTAGACTCTTTTTAGCTCTTATTTGTTCCATAAAGTATGACTTCATGAAGCCAAAATTCATGTAATGATACTTTTCAAAACAGGGAATTTAAGAATAGCTTCTTAAAGTACAAAAGTTTTTAAACTAGAGTGCACTTGTGGAACAACTAAATGTTCGTAGCAAACTTCAGTAAATGTTGCTAAAATTGAATCAGGAGAAAGGTCATTTCTGCTGCATTTCATCTTGAAATTGAGTTTTTGCATATAAAGGTTCTGAGTAGAAATATTTTCCACCAATGCTTAATACATGTTTCTTTAGAAATTGTGGAACATAATCTTATAAGTCCATTTTACTTTTAAAATGAATAATTCAGTCCTTTGGTTTTTTTCTGAAGTGCCTATCAGAATAATGACATCACTGAATTTGAGAAGATTCTGAAAACAAATCACAGCAACATCATGGACGATCCCTTCATAAGGGAGCACATTGAAGGTACTTTAAAGGCTATTATAATAATTTTCGCTTTTACTGCTTAGTAAGCTCCATTTTTTTTAATTTCCTCCACCTTGGTTTATTTTTCTTTTTGGCACTAAGAGTTCTTGTAATTACTTGTGGATTATTCCTTTACAAGTTATTTAGAAGTTGGTCAGGCATCCAGGCATGTGGCATGACTGCAAAGATATGCAAAATTGATGGAGAAAGTTCTAGAAGAGTGGATATTGTAAGATATCTATGGTGGTGTTAAGACACTTGAATACTTTCAGTATTTCTTTTGGAATAGTGAAATGAGAGCAACCCTCACCTGTAAAGATGGTTTGTATCAGTCTCATCCAGTTCGATGTTTGCTAGTTTACAAAGTTAATTTACTGCTTCAGATTACACAAAATACAAAATACATTGACAATGTAATGAAGGTTGCACTAATAAATGTGTAATAATATAATATGTGAAAAGATGCATACTTTTAGTTTATATCTTGTAAACAATAGTTGGACTTATAGTACCTCTACTTAATAGAATGGGAGCACATTTGCAGATGCCCTTCTGTTCCCTTAATGTGACAAAATAAAGTTACCTCATCCATTTTTCATGTATCTGAGAATTGAAGGGTTCTTCATTTGAATACAGTGCTCAGTTCTTCAGCTAACTATTGTTTTCAAGAGTGGGTCTGACTGTGGCAGTGCAAGATCATTTAGCTGGATAGTTACTTGAAAAGAAAAGAGTTAAATCCAGAGACCTGGTTTCCTTATACTTGTTTGTAAAAGAGAACAGGGCAAACAGCAGGGGAAACTAAATATAACCCACTGCTGCTGTTCCATGTGGACTGCTGGTGAGCTGCGAAGTCTTGGGGGGAGACTTGGTAAGATCAGAGCTGGATGCTCATGGAGGAAGGTGTGACAGAACCGGAGAGCAAAAGAAGGAAGCTGAATTAAGGCACTGAAGGGAATTCAGTGTCACTCCTTATGTGCTACTGATGTCTCACCATGTTCACTCTGCAGTGATACACAACTTGTTCATGGTTGTGTTTACATACCTTGCCTCGTTGTTTTAATCTCCATAGTTTATTGAGACAAATAATCTGGTGTTCAGTGGTACATTATATAAACAGTCCTTGTATATACAGGTAAAAATGAACCTAGGATTTTTTTCTGTTAATTTATAATTATAATTTGTGCTTTCATTTTATCCCAACTGTCTTTAATAAGGTAAAAATTTATAAAACAATGACTGCACTATTTTATCTAATCAAAATGAGCTTCTCCACATAGACCATTTTATACGACTTCAGTTCCTCATTCAGTAATTACAGCATTAGGCCCTGACTTTTAACTTTAAATGTGAATATTCCCCATGAAGTTAAATGCACGGACATTTTAAATTGCAGGGCTTTAACAATACCCCTTTTCACTTTTGTACACAGCAAACATTCTAGCCATAAATTAAGGGGCCGACATACCAGGCAATGATTTCTATGATTTATCCAGTTAACTTGAATAAATAAAATTTTTACCAGAGAGCATGTTGCTCCATGTTTGAACAGATTTCAGCTCTGTCTGTCCACCTTCAGAGTTACATGTTGCCTGGATCCCTGGAAAAGGAGGGTCCTTGTTATTTTGCTGGGTTTCCCCACCCATTGAATTACCCTAAACACCATGGTCTTTGAAGGTAGCATCTTTCTGTATGGCGTGGTATTGCAGCTTTATTTCAATACTGTTGTTTTTACACTGTTTTATGTTTTCTTCTCCTACAGAGCTTTTGCGAAACATCAGAACACAAGTGCTTATAAAATTAATTAAGCCTTACACAAGAATACATATTCCTTTTATTTCTAAGGTATGTGCCAGTAGCCTTGCATTTGTTTAAGTAAATGATTAACTGTAAATGAAACCTTTTAAATAAATGCAGTGCTTCCAGAAATAGAACATCTAAAATGCACTCTAAACCATAAAGTACTAATGATGCACTGCTGGCAGCTTTGCAGTACAAAAATGTAAATTTCAAGTGTCATCCAACTGCTTATTATAATATGTACTGTGATATACTTCTAAAATACTCAACTGCCATATTCTACTTGGTGCAGAAAAATCACATTTCTCAGGAAAAGTATAAGAAGTGAAATTTGTATAATAAAAAAATGCAATTATGAACATAAATTTTATGGACATAAAAATTAAGATTTTAACCCCTTGTGCTCATAAGCTATCTTCACATGTTTGTGTTTTACGAGTTACAGAACTGTGGTAGTAGAACAAACCAAGTATTACCATAGAATCCCTGATTTCACTGCCTAATCTGCAAAGAATGAAATAAAAACCCAGTGGTAATATATGACTATTCCCATCTCCTGTGGGTCTGTGATTTTGCCCGCAAAAATTCACAGCATTACAAAATACATCATGAAATATTAGGGATACTTGTTTTTATGCCTAAATTGTCTTAAGAACTCGGTACACTTTTTTTTTTTAAGCTAGACTTAACACTTGTAGAACTTGCTTGAGCCAGAAGATGCAATTTTGTCTCTAAATGGTTTTGAGTGCAGATCCATTCTTTTCTGATAATTATTGTCTTATTTTATTTCCTTGGTTTTTGTGGTTGTGGTTTATTTTGTTGTTACTTGGTTTGGGATATTTTTTATCTGTTTGTTTTTTCAGTAAGTCAGTAAAGGAACTCATTTCTGGAGCTTCTAAAATGTTGCTTTTGCCTCTTCAGCTTTTTCTGAGAGGTTACTGGTCTCTTGATTCTTGGCCATGTGTCCTTTGGGTGGAGGTCTTTTGCTTACTAGATCATTACTGAATTGATACTTATGAACAGTAAGAAACAGAGGTTAGAAATATTCTGTATATGAAAATAAAGATTGGGGGGTTTTAATGTTGCAGAACATAGTAGCAGCATAATGAGTTTTCTTTTTGTTTCAGGAGTTAAACATAGATGTAGCTGATGTGGAAAGCTTGCTTGTGCAGTGCATATTGGATAAGTATGTACCTGATTCTTGATTATTGATCTTTGATTACTTTAAAATAATCAAGCTGTAGAAGAGGCAACAAAACAGTATTTTGGGGCATTGTGGTAATACTGGTTGATTCTAGAAGTGAAAGGTAATGGTGCTGACTTTGTATTTGCTTGGTTTCTGAGCAGTAAAGTATGTTTGAAGGATGGGAACCAAGAAAATTATACAGGGAGCATCTTCTTTCTTTAATTCTTAATTACATAATAAATTCCCTGAATTATTATGAAATTATGAATGTTGTTATTCTTAGTAATTGCTGCTTACACCCATGTATATTTTTGAGTGCATTTTCAAGTTGACAGATTGGTAGTCTGCTCTCTTAACTAGAAAAATTTAACTACAATTTGTAAAACCTATTTTTCTGGAGAGTAACTTGTTATAACTACTACAAATATATAATCCATACATGAGCTTGTATTGTTTGACTTCTCTTCGCATAAATCTCCATTTTTCATGATTCTTTGACTTTCAAGAACTGTTTATGTCGTATTGCTTCAGACTTGTGTGGGGTCATAGCCAAGCAGATAAAACATGCATTGCCCAATGAATTAGTTGTTTGATTTCCAGTCATGATGACAGCTTAATAGGCAGTACTGCCTAGGACAATAATTATAAAATTTCTGAATGGACTTTGTGCCTCTCTTGTATGACACCTCTTATTTTACCTCTGATTCATTGTTAGCTCATATTTCCATGTCCATTAGCAATTTATAGTTTTTATTTATTTGCTCCTAGCACTATACATGGCCGAATTGATCAAGTCAACCAGCTCCTAGAACTGGACCATCAGAAGAGAGGTGGTGCACGTTATACTGCGTTAGATAAATGGACCAACCAACTAAATTCTCTCAACCAGGCTGTAGTCAGCAAGCTGGCCTAACAGAAACCAAGCTTCTACAAACCTACTTAAGGCAACAGTGCAGTGATGTAAACCTTAAAAGAACTGGGAATGGCAAAACTACTGTCGGTTGGTGTGCCCTGAAATTATTGGAGTTATGGCAGAAGTGCTTTTTTGATCAGCTGGTTTGTGTTTTGCTGCTGCATTTATCCCAAGAAAAAAACAGCTTTAATCTCCAGAAGAAAACCAAAATGCCACGGGATTTATGCTGTATTGACATCTTGCCCTAAACATACAACATCCTAGTAATTTGTCAAGGGGCAATTAATGACCAGAGAGAAGATTTTTGTCATGATTTTAAGTACACTGACACGTTACTGTTGGTTAAATTTAAACATGTTTTACCTGCAGAAATTCTCTCACAGAAATAACCTGCAATAACTTGAAATGCATACCCTTTTGAACACTTCCTTTTCTCATGTATAAATTGAAATGTTTGCTGCATTTTGCAAAATGTCAATTCTCCAAAAATGTGTCCATATATTTCTGTACCTGCAGTGTAGTAAAGGTTTAGAAGAAACCCCATAATTATAGTGGCATACTGTCACTTAGGTTTCAAGCAGCAAAATAAACAGTGCAGTTCAGAAATTGTACAGTTTGTTTCTTGATGTGCTTTCATTATACTTGAATTTTACTTGTGTTATTTTTAAAAGAAAATAGGTGTTACTTGATCTCATCACATTTGTGAAGGACAATATGGAGATTCTAAGTCTGAACCCCTTGGTATGTGTGCTGTTTATTTTTCTTTTTTTCCCCCTTGAAATAATGAAACATAAATACTAAAGAGCTGACATTTAGCAGTGTTGCTAACTAACTTTTAGCTTCAAGATGCCAAACTATTATCAGTCTAGTTATGTTGGTGGGTATTTGGCATTTCTCAGGGATATTCTTGGGTTTTATTTTGCTACTTTAAGAATAGAGATTTTCCATGCAGCTCGGTGGGAATAGAGCTGCAGACCCTGATTGTTCTCTCTCTTTGCCTAATCTGTGGTCTTTTTGAGCAGATTGAGTGTACACAAAATGACACTGTGTGTATGGAGTGGGGACCAAGTGCAGTGAACTTGCTGGTAATGGAATCTGTTCTGTCCCAAATGTCTGAATGCACTGCAGTCCCTTCAGAGCTGCTGTTCCCTACCACAGTGTAGCCACATGCCTTTTGTGGCCTAAGATTTTGGGATCATCAGATCATTTTAAAATAAATAGTGTTGACCCCAGCCAATTTTATTCCTGTAGCAGATTGGACCTGACAGAAAAAATCTCTTGCAGCTCCCAGAAATGTAGTAAAAAGGGTCAAATTTTCCGTAAATGCAAGTATTCCAGTTTAAAGCAGAGAGTAGTGGGTGATGGTACACAAGCAGTGCCACACACAGGCATTGTAACAGTAGAAGAAAAAATCTGTATGTAGAGTAATTAATAACACCTCAAAAATAATTAAAATGTCTAATAATTTTTCTTTTTTTCCCCTTGAAATAATGAAACATAAATACTAAAGAGCTGACATTTAGCAGTGTTGCTAACTAACTTTTAGCTTCAAGATGCCAAACTATTATCAGTCTAGTTATGTTGGTGGGTATTTGGCATTTCTCAGGGATATTCTTGGGTTTTATTTTGCTACTTTAAGAATAGAGATTTTCCATGCAGCTCGGTGGGAATAGAGCTGCAGACCCTGATTGTTCTCTCTCTTTGCCTAATCTGTGGTCTTTTTGAGCAGATTGAGTGTACACAAAATGACACTGTGTGTATGGAGTGGGGACCAAGTGCAGTGAACTTGCTGGTAATGGAATCTGTTCTGTCCCAAATGTCTGAATGCACTGCAGTCCCTTCAGAGCTGCTGTTCCCTACCACAGTGTAGCCACATGCCTTTTTGGCCTAAGATTTTGGGATCATCAGATCATTTTAAAATAAATAGTGTTGACCCCAGCCAATTTTATTCCTGTAGCAGATTGGACCTGACAGAAAAAATCTCTTGCAGCTCCCAGAAATGTAGTAAAAAGGGTCAAATTTTCCGTAAATGCAAGTATTCCAGTTTAAAGCAGAGATTAGTGGGTGATGGTACACAAGCAGTGCCACACACAGGCATTGTAACAGTAGAAGAAAAAATCTGTATGTAGAGTAATTAATAACACCTCAAAAATAATTAAAATGTCTAATAAATTACAAATGTTCATCATATACATGCAAGGCAGCATGGTAAACTCAGTGTTCTAGGGCAGGATTTAATTTGGTAACAGGGTATAATTAAATAGGATAAAATTAACTTCAATCTGAGGAATAGTTATGTCCCTTAGAAAATTATTTTGTTCTGTAGTTGTCAAAGCAAGTGATTTTTTTCCTAGTGTTTACACTATAAAACTTAATATGTACCATGAGTAGCATGATATTGAATCTTGGGTGAGAATTTCTTCTTCACTCATGTATTTTTTTACCAATAGGTGTTTTTAATTTATTCACTTACTTAAAATAATAGTAAAATTTAAAATTTTAAGTGAAGTTTTTTTTCTTTTGTAAAATTTGTATATAACATTTGACTAAAGCACCTTGTATTTTGTTTCCTTATAATGCTGTGATGTGTAATGTAGTTTTTACTTTGAAAATTCCAGTAATACCTGGTGATGTGAAGTTGAACAGTGCACAGTCCTTGGGACCCTTACCTACAGATCCAGAGATTTTATATTGGCTAGCAAATCTTGCAGGGTTCTTCCTCCCATGGGGACAAGGGATTGTCACAGCTCTGCCAGGGTTTTCCTTCCCATGGGGACAGTGTTTGAGTATTTGTTTGAGTAGATTTCCTTTCCGTGCCATTTCCCACCACCCTTGCTGTGGGAAGGAACAAGTCCTCTCTTCTAAAGGAGGGGGAAAAAGAGACCTGTCCATAAACTTAAAATCACTGAAAATAAAAGTCTTCTTGACTTTGTCTGTTGTACCTGATGTAACCTTTTCCATCCCAGCTATGTCTGCTAGAGAGGTATTTTGGCATTCTTGGATTTTTTTCAAGAAGGAAATGGGAATACTGCAGTACATCTTGTCATGTCCATCTAGTTCCCTTTTATCTTTTTCTTCTGCAGGATTAATTGTTGTAGGACTATTCCAAGTAATGAAGGACTGTCAGTCTGAACAGTGAGGGCTAGCAATGGTTTTAGACAGAAAAAGGGTCAGTCTACCTCTAAGAAATGGTTGTGTGTTTTGGCATACTTCAGGTCTTACTGATGTGTACAGTGCCTTAGCATCTGTGCTCTAGGCACATAAGGAAGATTTATATAATCCCTAAGGGATTCTGCCCCTTTTCTGAGTTCTCTCAATTCTTAACCTGGAAGATGAAGATTTTTTCTGGGGAAATACTGAGGAGCTCTTTTGTCATACAACTGCAGCAGAAAAAATCACCAACAGTTGCTATAGCCCACCTATAGTCCCTGGTAGATCTGGTTCTGATGCCATTTCTGTCTCCTCAGGAAAAGGGAACAAGCACTTAAAGAAGAGGGTGAATGCTTTTTTCCCCCAAGAAACACCATTGCACTGCAGGTTGTTTGAGACATGGTAAGCAGCCCCACTGCATTCTCAGTCTTGAGTCCAATCATTAAATTCCTGCAATTGGTTAATTGTCAGACCCACACTTGTCACAACTTCTTGGGTGATTTTATACACCTCTTGTTGCTGCTGGTACAAGACAAACTGGCATTTTAGCTAGTTACCATAACACTGTTTGCAAAAGAACATTTTAATGGCTGTTGTAATCTTATGTAAGATTACAACAGTGATTAAGCTGTGTATATATAAACCCTTCTTTTGAGTTGCTGGCAGCTTATGCATTAAAACTGAACAACAGGCGAATCTGGGAGGATGTGGGTGCTATGTCTGCATTTCAGATTTTTACTATTATTTTTAGTCAAACATACTTTGAAAGAATGTATTCTGTGTGCATCTCAAAGTCCTATTCTAATGGATTGGATCTGAAACCAATTTATTTTCATTTTCCTTTTAAAAAGGCCTGAAAATACGTTGAACAACAACAAACCCCAGAAAAATGGCAAGGCAGCTGAAATGCACCTAGCAAAATAAGAGAATGAAGTTATTTGAATTTTAGTCTGTAAATAAACTCTGATTTTGTAATTATTCAGGAGTTGTCAGCTATAAAACATTGTCTGTAATTGAAGATTGTATTTTCATATTTTTTTCTTTGAGAGGTAGTGAATTAATTTGAGTAGGAGCTGTGTATGTATGGAGTAGAGTAAAATGACATCACTTGGGACAGTACCCCTTGCTTTCTCAAAAATACAGCCTAAATAGAGAACTAAATTTCTTTATATAGATGGTAATATGGAATTTAAATATAAAAGTGTAGCTGTTATTTTATTATTTGCAAAGTGCTAAAAATGTATTTTAGAACCAGGTTAGTGAACTAGGTAAACTACATTACAAGCTAGTCAACTATTTAAATGTTAATTAAGATATTAAGAAAGGATTATCACCATTTGAAATGCCTCTGTGTGGTAAGGTAGATTGCAAACTATATGTGATAGAATAATTGCATATGTAGTGCTAAATTTTAGATGTAATAGTGTAAGCATTACAGCAAGGGTGAAGGCTGATCCTGCCCTGGCTGTGTTAGGAGCTGCATGGCAGCTCTGTCCTGGCTGGCTCTGCTGCCTCTCCCTGCAGCTGCTCTCGGTGGGAGTGCTGGGCTCTCTCTGCCTGCTGCCAGGCAGTAATCGCTGTTGAATCGTGATTCTCAGCTTCCTGGAGCAGCTCCCAGCTCACCTTCCCACTTTGGTTCCAGTTCTGTTCCCTGCTGGGGCTGCCTGCAGGACACCACCTGTCCCATGGCCACGTACGGCTTTATGTGCCAAGACACACTTTGCTCTGTGGACTTGTCTTTTTTAGGAATTATGCTGAAGATATCAGTCCCAGGCCATTAAAACTGTCATTTTGGAGTCTGCTTCCTTCCTGCTGCCTTTCCCACTTTCTCACTCCAGCCCCACTAGTGCTGCTGCAGTCCCTGTTCAGGTGCTGCTGCTGCTGTCGTGGAGCTCGGTCTGAGCCTGCCTGGACGTCAGGGGGAGGCTGTTACTGAGCAACCCTTATTTCATGCTTCCATGCCAGTGCCACTAAGCCTACACAAATGTTCAAGCTTTCCATATAAGAAGCTGCCTTGAATTCAGTGAGATGTGTGTAATCAAATCCTTGTGTTTCGCAGGACTTTGTACCCACTAGATGTAAACAGAGCCCATATAAGTAAGGGTGTGAGTAGCCACACATGTGCTGTTAGATTTGCTTGTAATCCTATGATTTGAATTCTGAATGCACTGAATGTCATTACCAAGTGCCTTTCCATTTTACTGAGATATTTTGATTTAGTCTCCCATTTTTTATTTTTGTGTTGACCTAGATTTTCTTCTTCATTTGATTTGTTTCCTCCATTGTGTTCAGGAAGAATATCTCCACTACCCAGTAGATAAAGTCAAAAACTTAGTAGCAAAATTGCAGTCAGCCCATGCTAAGTTCAACCATCATTTTTGCTTATGAGCTATTCACTTACTCCGTCTTGCAGCAAAGAAGTAGCAATAATTGTTTACAAACTGCCAGATTTGAGAACTGGACCCTTATGATTGAGTATGAAAAATCAGCTGCCAAGGATGTTCAAATTTAGCCATGTGCAGCTCCCAAAAGTTTTAAAATTCAACAGCGTTTGTAGAATTTTTTGATGGCTTCCTTAAGAATTTTGACACTGTCAAGTTCTCTTAACACAACACTCGATCAAGATGATGTTGTAACCAAATACCCTGGCATATTTGTGATAGCTGTGGATAGAGGATCTAACATAACTGGTTCTGAGTGCTTTGGTTTGTTTTTCTTTTTGGTGATAACACAGTTAAATTTTATGGGCGACTTGAGTTTTTTTTCACCTGAGTGCCCACTCAGGTCAGCCAGCATGACTTTCTGTATTCTGTATATTGTATAGATTTGTGTAGATCTGATGTCTATTTAATCACTGCCCAATTTAGATCTTAGACATTCCTGTTATTTGAGTGTGCATAACAGCCCTTTCAAGTGTGACCTTTCTGTTGGTATGTATCTTGGGAACAAAAGAATAATTTCATAATGGACAGTCTTGCCATAGTGAGTCATTATTTTTTAAAAACACAGCAACTATCTTAAGCAAATGTCATAATATATATTCCATGGTCAGCATCAATTTGAACAAATTAAGCTTCATTCCACACTGAAACACTGGTGTGATAATACAAGAAGACGATTGTTCCAGTTGTTTCAGTGGGATTTTTTCACTGTTTTCTGTCCAGTCAGGCAAGTTCTCCCACATTACTTGGAGATGAAAAGTGATTAAGTTTGAAATAAATCTACCTAATTCCACATAAATAAGTAAAACACATTCAACTACTAGGAATTTTTCTCAACTACTACATTTTTCTCAGTAGAGATTTGTTGTTTAGGTGAGATGAAGTTTAGGTAGCTTATGTTTCATAATTATTTATCTGTAGATTTCCATCTCATATTTAAGTTCATCAATTACTGATGAAACGCTGTTCCATTGCATCAGCTGAAAGCTCTGTGTACAACCAGCTTAATACCCAGTTCTACTTTCATGACTTGTGTTGAAATAACAAATCTCATTGTGTAAAAGCCCCTGGGAACACAACCTCATAACCTCAAATTAGTCTGTCTTACCACCTTGAAATGGCTTCCCAACATTATAAACACTTATGCGAGTTCTGCTGACCATTTAATCTTGTCAAGAAAAGTGCTGGGTTACGGAAGTGCATATAAAGCATACAACTGCTGCAGCTTCTCCAGTTCAGATGAGATTTCTGTATCAGTTAGGACACTGCAGCAGCTCTCCTGTTCTGTCCACTGGTAGTAAAACACTGTCCTCACTGAAGTTAGTAGAAACCTGAAAGTTCAGTTTGATTGGGTTTACAACCTGGCCCACTCCCTTTCCCATATGCTCAGTGGGACCCATGAATTTGTGTACTGTGACCTCATGAAAACTTAAATCACAGAACATACGTAATGTTGCAGACATCTAGGCAAAAGTTACATTAGATGGTGATCCTGCTGATGTGGATGGAGTAGCACAGAAGGCAGTGACAATCTGCACAATTCTCTGTTCGTCTCATCTGTTCACAAGATGAGATCTTGCTGTGCCATGCAATAGCCCTCTTCATAATCTCATATGGTACATATGAAGTTATAATGGTGAAGAGCAAATCCAAAGAAAGTACAAAGAGATTATGTTGGTTTATCCATAAATAAATTATAAATAAATTTTTTATAGGAAAAATTGTTATGTGGTATCATAAATCTGGAAAGATTAATTATAAAGTAAAGGTTCAATCTAGGAAGCTATAGCAAGATTGGTCTGTCAAGACATTCTTGATAGCTTCTACTACTGTCAAATTCAGATACAGGCTTTCTTACTTGTTTCTTTAAAAAGCAAGCCATTTATTCCTCAAAAGAACCTCTGTCAAGCAAGAACCTGACTCGTGTATTAATAGGTAATATTTTTATAATGTATTTCACCTGGAAGCGCTCAAGAGTCTGATCTGGGATATCCTTTGTATATTTCTTTCAGAAAGGTACTTAAGTCTATTTCTGCTTTTTTTTTTTTTTTCCCTCACCATGAATCAACCAAGTTGTAAATAAATGATGCCTCATTTCCATTAAAGCCAAGGCAGCAAACCTATTAGCGTAATGAAATGCGGGGACATCCCCTGCAGAACACACGTATGGGATCGTGTGGTGTTACGGGATCATGTGCAGCACAGGCTCCTACATGCGTTTCCCATTCTCCAGGCTCGGGTGAACACGGTCTCACGGATTTCGCTGGCGTTACTCATCATTTACCACATGTTAAAGGAGGGCAGCAAAATAAAGGAACGTCACCCAAGCTGTGCGAAACCTCGCGTCTCAGAATCTCCCCGCTCTGCTGCCGCCCCAGTCCCTGCACACACGGGACCCGCTCCACAGCGCAGCCCTGCACTCCAGACGCTGCTACGACATTTTTAGATTTCTGCCTCTAAATAAATCACAGGTTTTTTTGGTTTTTTTTTTCCTCGGTGTTCCAGATAATTTCAAGGACACCGTCGGCCAGAGCCTCCCCCGGCGCCGCCCGCGAGCAGACGGGGCCGCCGCGCACCTGCCGCCCTCGCTGCCCGCAGGCGAAGCGGCTCCGGGCGGGGGGAACAGCGCTCCCCGCGCTTATCCCCGCGGGTTTCCGCCACGCTGCTGCCACGGCCTCGCTTGTTTTCGGGCGGCCGGAACGCGGGAGGGGAACGCCCGCCGTGGCAGGGAGCGAAGGCGTTCCCGGCCTGAGCCCGCCCGGCTTCCGTCTCAGCTGGTCCCTCCCCGCCGCCCGTCCCGCCCCGGCCGTGGCGTAGCCGGTCCCGGTTCCCGTGATAACCGCGAGCGGGGCCGGCGCCGCTCCGGGCGTGTGCGGAGCGCGGCGGGGGAAGCAGCGCCATGGGGGAGGCGGCCCGGGCCCTTCGCCGCCCTCATTAGAGCCACCGCCCGGCGCAGCTGGAGCCATGGACAAAGCGGACAAGGTACGAAGGGACGGCGAGCGGCCGCGGCGGGAGGGGCGCGGTGAAGGCGGGGAGTGGAGCGGGCCCGGCCGTGTCAGCCCCGGCAGCGGCCGAGCGGCGGGCAGCGCACGGCAGGGCGGGGCGCGGCTCGCGGCCTGCGGGGCGGGGGGCGCCGGGACCGCCCGTGAGGGCACCGGGACCGGCCCTGAGGAGCCGCCGCCCCGCGCCGGCCGAGAGCGGCCCTCGGGAGGTGCAGAAAGGGCGTTCTGCGGGCTGGAAACCGGAGCTCGGTGTGTGCCCGCCGCCGCCGTCCCCTCCCTGGGCGGGAGGCGTCAGGCCGCGCCCGGCCCGGCTGTCCGGGGGAGCCGGGTACCCGGGAGCGGCTGCCCTGGGAATTCCAAGGGAATTCAAAACTCGGGTCTGTTCTTCGCCCCTCTGTTCCTTCAGGCTTTGTTTCAAGCTTAGGGAAGTATCGCAGTTGGTGACATTTAGGCTAAGCCTGGCTGTTCAGTAGCAGAGTCTTGGTTTCTTGAGAAAGAAACAGGTTTCTTTGAGAACTTAGCAGCACAATCGAGGTGTCACTCTTGTTGATTGCTGTAAATGTCACGGTTGGGCTGAAGTTTTCAGTGATAGGACACAGCTGATGGTCTCATGGCTGAGTGGGTGTAGCTCACTAATTCTACAGGTCGCTGTATTTTTTTCTTCCGTATTAAACTTGGCTTTGTGAGGTAATCAGTTTGCGTTATTTTTATGAGCTTTTATTAGTGTAGGTATGAAGAAACAGAAGCAGGGACTTAAGAATTTGTATGATTTGTTCCATATGTGCAATAAAACATTTCATCATCTGGAGGTAGTTCTAAAAGATGTAGCTGAAATGAATGATGTCATCTGCTAGAGCCCGATATTACTTCTAAGCTTCTGTTTCAGCAGAATGTGTTGAAAATTGGTGATTTACAGCTCTTTGTTTCCTAGTTTTCAGCTTTGGTGTCTCCAGGGGTTCTAATAGTAGGGTTAAGGACTAAAATAACACGCGTTCCTGTAGCAAAGAAGATAATGACTAATAATGTACTCTGTGAAGATACACTGCTTTTCATTCTGTACATATATCTAAGGAAGTTTGTGAACAGTGTGTGTTATTACAGTGTGGCTCCCACTGTGGCTTTCTTCCTGGGCTTTCTGGTGTGGTAATCATTTTAATTTTTTAATGCTTTTTTTTGCTCTCGTATAGAAAACCTGATTTTATTCTGTGAAATTTACATTAGTCCAATCTGTAGGACTTTTTGCTTTAAAATCTTGGATTTTGGTGTGGTGGTTTTTTTCCCCCTTTGTTTCATCTGCAATTAGTACTGCAGCACACTTGTGAAATATTTATTCCTTGTTGCTGGAGCTCTTCAGTACTGGAGGTTCACACACGTGTCCTTATCAAACCGCTCTCTTTTCATCTGTCAAATAGTTCATGAAAACAGAGAGTTGTTGTGTTATTTACAGTATAAAGTGTTGACTTGGAGTGATTGTCTTAACTAAGTGCAGTATTTCAACTTGAAGGTGTAGTTAAGCTCCGAAGCAGGAATCATCTTGTTTATTGTGTTTGCAGCCTATCAGGTCCTGTTGGTTCCTTATCCCCTAGTAAGGCTTCTAGGCAGACAAATAATGAATACCTGATGAGTTTCTAAAATGATTCAACAATCTTGTTGCTTTTGTCTGCTCATTATACAGTAGCACCTTGATTAGGAGGCTCCTAGATGCTTTGGGTTTGACCCTTTTGTGCTGCAAGAATTGAATGTAATCATTTCTTACCAGTGTAAGTATTTGGTAAGGTTGCATCAGTTTTGGGAGCCATTTCATTTTTTTTCTTTATTTGGGCTCCTTTCTGTGTCTGTACTGCATGACATCTGATAAATGAGTATTAAAACCTCCACAAGTGTGTTAGCAGTACTCATTCTGTCCTTCCTTTCCCTCAGAATGCTCTCTCAGGCACAGTATAGTAACGGTCCGTGCTTATAGGAGTACCTGCTGGAATTGGAGTATGAGCAGCTGGGACTATTGTGCTGTGTTAGCATGGTATTTCAAGAGTAAAGGAAGATCACATGCTTTTGATGGGTAAACAGAGTTTTGTGGCTTTGACTTAGTGTATCAGTATGAAATTTCTGGTTGCAAGATCATTTGGACACCTAATTGATAAAAAAGATGTTGCTTTTGGATTGCCTTTAAGGTTTCTGTTACGTATTTTTTGATATGACTTGTTTTAATATGCTCAGTGATATTTTGGTAGCTGACATAAATGAAAATGGAGTAAAACTGCTTAAACGCAATTATTTTATGATAGGAGTAGTTGTAATTTTTGTAGTGGGTGTGTAAGTTTACTTCTGTCTACACCAGAACAAAATTTTTCCCATTAAAAAGTATATGGATTTCAGCAGTTAAGTGTAGGTTATTTTCCTACAAGAGAGAAAACTCAGCAGATGATGCTTTCTGTTTAAGCAGAATATGAGAGAAAACTAAAGAGAAACAACTTCCCCTTTCAAAGGTACTGCTGTGCTTTGATTTTTCTCAGTCTTATACTTGTCTTGCTCTGTGATTAAGACAGTTGGTTCCTTTAGTACAGTTGAGAAATCAGGTGAAGTTGCAAAATCAGTGACCTGTGTTTTGTTTTAGTATTGCTTAAAGACAGCCTGTTCTGCTTACCTCTGCTATTCATGACCATTCAACAGGTGGCTTGATAATATGATTGTCATAGAAGTAGATCTAGATCAATGTTTTATGCTCTTTTATCCTGTCCAGTTTCCTTCAGTGTTTCTCACCCATGGCAGATTTTTCAGCTGAAGAAAACTGGAAAATGCCAGGTTTCCCTTACATTGCTTTCTTTTGAATCGTGAAAGTGCAGAACATTTTTGGATTTTGTGAGTTTTGTGTTGTCTCATTTTAGAATATGTTCTTTGGTGAAATTAAGTGTTATGGATGTGATTCCATGAATATCTTAACTGTTTGAGTACAAAATTATTTATCATTGACTAGTCTGTGGAGATCAGGAGACTGATTTGCATAAATGGGTTGGATTAATCCTTTTAGTACACTGTCTACAAAGCACTGAAATACTACTACTTCATTTGGATAGTATGAGTTTAGAAGTTTGTACTATTAAATGCTGTGAAGTAGGTAAGTGAAGAGGATCTTTGGTAGCTTTTTTGTGTCTTTGGACAAGCTTTGTGTGAGTGTTAAATTTTAGTTTTCCCCCCTGCTTTTTTCTTAGACTAGTCTGGCTTTGCGTTTAAACATGCCAGCTTGTCATGTTGTGCCACTTGCTTGTTTTCTATATATAGGTTAAAATGTTAAATATTTTACTTTATGTTCTGAACGTGATACTTAATCCTGTGAAAGGGAAGAGAATTATGCGTGATTCCCTTTTCATGAGCTGAGGGAAAAGGGAAAGAGTCACTTCATAGTGTATTTGCTTTAAGTGCTGTGTTGAAATGACTATGTTAAATGTAAATAGGGAAGATTAAATTTTGTGCTTCGTTAAATGGCCTGCTGCTGGTGTTTCCAGTTGGACTGCATATTTACCATTCCCGAGGTATCTGCCACTTAGAAGCAACTAATTATAGAAACAATGACTTCCATATTTGTAAAGTTTATCTTAAAATAGATGAACTGTGACTTGCCTTGCTACTAACACTGCGTTTAAATGATGAAATCCAGAATTCAGAAGCAGGATTGTTTTTCTTTAAAAAAAATCCCAAAAGTTTGAGCTGTGTTTTTATTTTACTTTGGGATGAGACTTCTTGTTTCCAGACTTTGAGACAGTAAACCAGCTGATTTTATTATAGCCCTCTGAGATGTGGCATCTGTGTCTATTTTCTCACCCTGTAAATGGTGAGATTGATATCTAAGCATTCTCCTCTGAGAGCAGGATGACAGAGATCCTATTTAATGGAAAATGCTGAATGATATTGGGCTACAATGAACAAAAACTTTTCTAAGATTAAATGTACAGTGCTATAACTATAGGACAAAGTTTACCAGTCTGTTCCTGCTTGTGTCATCTTCTGTCTTTGCAGCTGTTGATGACTACAGTAGCTTTTATATAGGAAACAAAGGAGCTCTTCAGTATATGTGCTGTCTTGAAAGACTTGTAATTGTTGGACTGAAATATGTAATGAGCTGCTGCAAAACGTTTTGTAAATTGAAACTAGGGGTATCTACAAAAGAGGCTTCTGTCTCAATCTTGGTTTCTTTTGAAGGGGTGTGTTTCCATTAATAGGCAGCTGATTGAAAATCTGGTGTTTCAGCATGACTTAAATTTATATTTAGATTTGAGTTTGGTTTTCAAAGGTTGATTTCAATAAAGCTTTGTTTGGTTTTGTGATGTGAAAGGTTGAACAAACATGAAAAAGTTGCAGTCAAAAATAAGCTTGGTCTTGCAGTGTTTTCAGTGTTTGCTTTTAGATGGCGTGACCAAACCACCTTGCATTTGCTGATGGCAGTGGCAAAGCACTAATTTGTTTCAGAGGATGCAGACTAGAATAAATCTCAACACTGTGGGAGCAATTAAAGCATAAGCTTGTATCACAAGTGCTCTGTTGTAAGGACTAGGGAAAGTGTGTAGCAGCCTTCTCCCAAATCTTTTTGTGTTTGACAGATCTTTCTTGTCTGTGGTTACAAACCAGTGGCATGATCAGTCCTGTTTGTGCTGTTCATGTGCACTTGGCACTCCACTTGTACTGTGTGGGTGAAATCTCTGAGGAATTGTGTTCACATATATTTGCATGCACTTTGTTTTATGCATTTTCTTGTTTGCTTCTGAAACAAAAAGGAGCTTATATTGTGTTCTGCAGTTTACTTCATTTGTTATTGGTTGCGTTTTCCCCTGGGTCTTAAGCATGTCAGTATTTAAAAAACCAAACCCATGACCGAACTGCTTCTTTGGCATTGTTGTTTCTATAGCTCACCAAAGGAGCCTTTCCTGTTAGAAGAAATTACAGGTTTCAGTAGGAGATACCTTCTGTTTGTCCAGTGCAATGAGAAATTAGCAGCACCTTTACTTGAGACTAAATTGATTGATGGCTTTTTTTAATTTCAGTTTTGCTCCTTACACTATGAAGGAAGAAGGCCATTTATCAAAAAGAGGAGGTACTTTGCTGTCTGTCCTCACCAACATTTCCTCCTAGCTGAGAAATCTATGGTCCTGAAAAGATCTGCTAAGATAGCTTTGGACAAATTACTTAGCATTGCTTTTTTGTTTCCCTCACTTGTCCAGTGAAACCACTGGCCATCTGTGAAATGTGCTGAGATGTCTGGAGAATCACCCTGCAGAGCTGATTCTGTTGGTGTTTTGGTTTGGTTAGCAGTTCTGACCTGGCTTAGTACATTTGTTTCCCCTTTTTGCTTTAATGTCGGTAAATTTACTGCCCTCATCTGAACACACAGCCTGTGAAACACAGAACTCTTGAAGTATTTTTGAAAGACTGGTAAAATGCTCTAAGGAAGCAATATGTTGAAGTTAATTTAGTTTAGTTGGTAATACACTTGAGCTGCCTTTCTGTTTTCTACCACAAAGTGAAAATGGGGCCCTGTTGTCTAATGAAATGTATAAATTATGTGAGAATTTGATGTATTATGCTTGCAGAATGATTTTGAAACACCTGTACTGAGGCTTCTAAGTTTTCAGTTGCTGTTTTGATGAATTGGCATATATATGTGTGTGTGCATTACAGAACAAAATGTGAAATCTGAAAGCAGAAGTTTGCCCTAAATCCTTTGCCAAAACAAGTTTCTTAAAAGGATTAAAAAAACCCAACTGCCATAAACCAACCAAACCTGTAGGTGCAGACTAAACTGCGCAAGAGAAGTGTTTAAGGTGTAATGCGTGTAAGAGGTATGTGAAACACAGTTCTGATTCCTTTAAATAACAGACACTCCCCAAGTTCTGTAAGCAAAAAAAGGATTTAACTTTCAAATGCACCCAGATGTGTTTATGACTACAAGATCTGCTGTATCTTTATTTTATCATTACAGGGAAGCTAAACTTGTTTTGAGCTGTACAGAAAATGATGATTAAATATATCAGGTAATTGCTCTGTCATAGCAGTAGTAATCATAACCTGTATAAGGGACTGACAACAGGAAAGGAAGAATTAAAGTTGTCTTTATAGTCTGGGCATCTCTGAATTGTTTGAACCTGAGAAAACCAAGCAGAAGAATGTGCATTATTTTCCTAAAATCATGAAATTACAATATAAGAGGGTTGAGTCTTCTGGAGGTTTTTAGTAAATTTAAAATAAACAAAAAAAAACCCCAACATACCCTTTTTTTGCTGGACAGATTTAAATAAGTAAAATTTTATTGAATCCACTTTGCATGTAAAAGTAAGGTAGGGATTATCTTTGAGAATTGACAAGAAATATTTTGCTATGGCAGCCTCGCAGGTGGGAATCACTTCCTGCTTGGATCAGTTACAGTTCTGTTTCTAATAGCTGATGTGAAAGACTGTTCTCTCACAATCCTAATGATGAGTGATGATATAGCACAATATCACATAAATCACTGTCATGAGACCACTCTGCAAGAGATTTGTCAATAAAGAATGATTTTTGTGTTTTCACGTTAGTCTCCCAAATAAGGGAAGGGGCAGACAGCCACATAGGAGAGATCCTTAAAACAGGAAATCTGGTCCCAATATGAATGACAAATAGAATGTTTTGGCTATTTTCTGAGCCAGTACTAGTTTATTTTTAGTATCTTGGCTAAAGTTCACTTGGCATGTTGTGGTAGGATAGTGACCAGCAGGTTAGGAATAGTTGTTTGGCAGTTTTCAGTGTTTCCTTAGGAATGCCATGTTTATAAAACACTCCTGCCAGTTTTACTCCTGTGTGTTCTGGGATGAAGCACCCTTGGTGTGTTCCTTTAACGTTTTGATTGCTCATTGATTAGGGCAGGTGCTAATGACACTGAGGTTGTGGGTTCAGTCCCCATATGGGCCATTCATTACAGAGCTGGGCTCAATGACCCTTGTGGGTCTCTTCCAATTCAGAATAATCTCTGATCTAGTTTTGTAGGCCAGCCCATAAGTGAATTTATTCTTAAACAAATATTTTTGCCTCACAGTCTTGAAATAGCATGGAAAAAACCCTCTTAACTTTCAGGGAGGGATTTCAGTGTTGGCATTTCTGGTACTTATGTGTTCACTGTACATAAACACTTTAAAAAATTATGAGAAGTTGTTCTCTTGTGTTGAGGAGAATGCCTTGGAGCTTTGCAGAGGGGTAGGCGAGTCACGAGGCAGCTGAGGGATGTGCCCGAGGCCAGAGGGGAAGCTCTGGGTAGAGCTGGGTTTGATTTGTGTTGCACAAGTTCGGTGCTGCTGCTGCAGCTGCCCCACAGCTTTTCCTCTCGATGGAACTTCAGGAAATAGAAGAGTTACTGTAGAAGAAAGGAATGTTCACCCTCTACTAATGATAAAGAAATGCATTTAATTGATATGAAGGTAATTGTTCTGCTGTAATGCAGATCTTGTTGTACAGCAGGAGTGATACTCCTGTATCTGTGCTTATAGAATCAGACTGCCCTACATTGGAACAGACCTTAAAAATCGTTTGGTTCCAAACCCCTG
The DNA here is from genome assembly GCA_024865655.1 of Emberiza elegans. NCBI lineage: Eukaryota > Metazoa > Chordata > Aves > Passeriformes > Fringillidae > Emberiza > Emberiza elegans. The sequence continues at coordinate 10,729,928 of JALJVW010000398.1, forward strand.
CCATGGACAGGGACACCTTCCACTACACCAGGTTGCTCAAAGCCCCGTCCAAGCTGGCTTTAACACTTCTAGGGATGGGACAGCCTTTCATATATTCCATCTATATTTTTATATATATATATGTCCATATTATAGCCATAAGCATTTTCAGAACAGTCATTAAAAGAAACTTTTCTGCCAAGAACAGTGTATCTTGTCAGTTTAAAAGATATTTCTCATTGGGACAACTGTATTTTCAAAAAAACTTTTGAACTTGCCCTTTCTACCTCCTCCACTCCTTGCTAACCAATATGGGATCTTATTTAAGTAGAAGTTTTGGGGAGTTGGAGATTCAGATATTGGGTGGGAAGGCTGTCTCAGGATGGGTTGTGGATGTGACACAGAGCTAAGGCATGGAGTGAGAAGTGTGTGGTAGGTGTGGGACTACTTGCTATGGTACTTCCAGAGCTCCCATTTAACTGTTTCAGCTCATGTGGATGTTCTGGAGGTAGTAGCAAGGATAGAAGACTGTCCTCAGCAAACATTTAGGATTTCATCTTTGTACTATAAGAGCTATAAGATACAGGTGATGTGTTACCTTTGAGATTATTTTGTAGGCATATGGAAGGAAAAATGTCTGGAGTTCTTGTCTGCTTTAAAATAAATCTTCTTAGTATTTGGTACCTATGAGGTAGGAATCTGAGACACATATAATTAGGCTGAAATATTTGTACAAAAAAGAGATTATTTTCATCTGAATGTAAGTTATAGTGGAATATGAAATTTAAGGATTCTTTGGTTCTGCGGTTGTCTTATTGACTACATCATTTTTCATTGTTTGAGTGTAAGAAGCTATGTTGTACAAAACTAAAAATGTGAGCAAAACCATCTTAAACTAACGATACCTTCAGGATTGAGGGAGGTACTTTTCTTTGAAAGCACAGTTGAAAACTTTAATCATAATCTTAACACTTTAAAATGCATTCAAGTTGTGCAGCTAGAGTGTGTGGGGAGGGTTCTTCTGTGGTGCATAATCTCTTAGCAGTTAAACTATGGTTTAGTGCTGAAAAGACTTTTTTATAATTGCCTAGAAACTTGGTCAGTTTTGTAGAGCAGGCCAGGCATTACTACATCTTCCATATGTTGGTTTCACTTCTGAAAGCCTACACAACTGTGCTCCACATACAGTGCTAATTTGGTTTCGTTCTGTGCTCCGACTCGTATATCCTCTGCAAGATCTGGGCTTCAGTCCCTTTTATATTAATTAGTGCTTGCATTGCATTTGTAAAGGTTAACACAAATGCTAAATGTTAGTGATCTGTATTACACCCTGCATTGATTGGAAGGGTGCAATAAGCTCTTGCCAACTGTTTTCCACCTCTCTTGGTTTACTGCAGAAATCCTGTAGCCTTGTCATCCATTTGCCTGCTGTTCATGGTTCTTTGCGTACAACTTTATGAATCTAAATTTTCCCAAGCAATTTATGATTGTAATTAATGAAGACATTGTTTCTTTTCTCTTAAGAATGTCAAGCTGTCAGCTGAAGTAGAACCATTTATTCCTCAGAAGAAGGGTCCAGAAACACTAATGATCCCAATGGCGCTTCCTAACGACAGTGGAGGAATTAATGGCATGGAACCAACTCCAATCCCTAGCTACCTGATCACTTGCTATCCATTTGTACAGGAAAATCAGTCTAACAGGTAATAATTGGTTGTGATCTTCATGGAAGATGATCTGGTTTTAAATGTGTTTGAACTTGTAGGCTTGAGAGGAGTCAGTGATTGTGGGCTGTATATTAAGGTTTTTGTTCGCCACATTTAACCCTTCATGTATGAGGAGGAAGTTTCTCTGCCTTCAGTCTTTCAACAATATTCTTCCCTTTGCTTTTCTCCTATCATATTCTTTGTTGCCTTTTTTTTTTTTTCTTGGCTATGAGGGTCTGGTACAAATCCCTCCCAAAGTCACCTGCTGTGCTCTTGGATCGTATAGGGCAGCCAGCAGGGTTTTTTTGTCTGAATCTCTGAATGAAGCAAAGCTTTGGGTGTCCAGCTTGGGTCCTGCCATGGTGAAACATGGCACGGTACCATGTAGCTGATTGAGTATTGTGTGTAACTGTATCCAGTGTTCTTCACATAATTAGTGAAGAATATGTTGAGTTTAGGAACTTATTATAATGAGCTGTTATTTTTGAAGAGATGATTAAGGCCTGAATTTTCTTTTTCTTTTTGTTTTTTTTTTTAATAGGCAGTTTCCTTTGTATAACAATGACATCAGATGGCAACAACCCAGCCCAAATCCTGCAGGACCATACCTTGCTTATCCTATAATATCTGCACAGCCACCTGTTTCTACAGAATATACTTACTACCAGCTGATGCCAGCACCCTGTGCTCAGGTCATGGGTTTCTATCACCCTTTCCCTACGCCCTATCCTGCACCCTTTCAAGCAGCAAATGCTGTAAGCACAGTTACTACAGAGTGCACTGAGCGTCCCAGCCCCTCAGGCCAGGCTTTTCCATTGTCCACTCAGCGGAGCAGAAGCAGTAACAGGGGACCAGTCATTCAAAAAGTAAGTCTGCTTTTGAATAGGATAAGTAGAAGTGTATACAAAGAAAATGTCTTTGCAGAGGAAGCACATATCTCATTTTTTATCAACTTTTTTTTGTTTGTGTGGCAATGTTTGAAAGCAGCAACAGCAGCTACAGATGCACATAAAAAGTAAACGTCCTCCAGTGAAAAATGTTGCCACTCAGAAGGAGACCAGTTCATCAGGTCCTGAGAACAGATCAAAGATTGTTTTGTTGGTTGATGCATCACAGCAAACAGGTAATTTTATTTTTAAGTTCTGGGTGTATGAAATAACTAGAACTACGTGTCAATTGTCATCTTTTCTAAAAGGAGGGTGGACCTGATTCAGATGCAGCTTTTAAGAGAAGTCTTTGCAGCTCAAAAGGATAATGAAGAAAACATGCTGATGGTTGCAGATACCTTCTCAGTATGTCACCTTATAATGTTGCAGTGACATGGTTCTCCTGCAGAGACTTTACCAACTCTTGAAGGAGTTTGTTACCAATAACAGTTGGACCTAGGTGTAATTTAAATTCAATGCTGGTTTAATGCAAAGACTGGCTTTTTATTTTGTTTTATGATGTCTAGCTTTTTCATGTTATGAATTCCTGCACAATTAATTTTATTTTTATTGTTTTTTGAAGACTTTCCTTCCGATATAGCCAATAAGTCACTTTCTGAGAGTGCCTCCACGATGCTTTGGAAGTCAAAAGGCAGGCGCAGGAGAACCTCTCACCCTGCTGCAGAGTCCTCCAGTGAGCAGGGAGCAAGTGAGGCAGACATTGACAGTGACAGTGGCTACTGTAGTCCCAAGCATGGCAATAACCAGGCTGCAGCTATGGCTTCAAGAAATACAGATTCCTGTGCAATGAATGTATGTAAACATAACTGAGTAGCTTAACTATATTTGTAGCCTACGGACTTATGAAGATTACTAAAATAATTGGGGTTTTTTTTCCTTTTCAGGTTGTGGAACCATCGATAAATACAAGTAAGCATTGCCTTGACTGGTGAGCTGTTGAGAATTTGGCCCGGTCACATTTGTATTTTTGCTTTACATACCTCTTGGTCTACTTCAGCATGCTGCTTTAACTGATCAGATACTTCGGAGGATGCATATTTACTGTGATTTCCAACCACCTCCACTAAGGCACCTGTTACTTGCTGGATGAACAAGTATATAGCTATCACTAATAACTTATTAACAGCTGCCTTTCTTTAATGAGTTTTAAAAAAAAAGCTAGAGACTCCAGTGGCAGCATTCAGACAAAGTTATGCTTCTGTTAATTTTTCCTCAGGGGCTGTCGTTCATTCCTGGGTAGTAACAGAGTAAGGGAGTTCTTATTCTCTATTTCAGAAGCACTGATACTTTTTAGAAGCTTTGCATATACCATGAACAAATAGTTTGATTAGTCTGGAAGCAGTAGGTGATACCAGGGGCTGCTATTTATGACTGAACAGAAATAGATATGGATGTGAACCTGAGATTTCCTTTCTACTGCTTTGTGGTGATCAATTCTTGGCAGCTTGAATGTTCCACAAAGGTAATTGCCAGCATCTGAGAATAGCTACGGAAGTGTTGTCACAGGAGACTTTCTCCAAGAACTTTATTTGTATCAGGATTGTGTTCTTGGCTCTGGTGGCATATGAATCATTATGATATGTTCTGGATACTAATTCAGTTTTTCATAGATGGCACTTCTCTTTCAGCTGGTATAGGTTGGACTAATGTAAATTCCCAAGCAACTCAAAAAAAACCTTGGATTGAAAAAACTCCAACCTTTTCTAGAGGTGGAAGACAAGCTGAGCAAAGGAATAATCCACAGGTATGCTGCCAGTGGTTCTCAACTGAAGTATTTGGGGCTTTTAAAAACGGAGAAATAAGGAATTTGGAGGGAATTTTAAAATTAACATTCTGAAACTATGTAATGAAAACAGTATAGAAAGTTAACCTTGAAGTCTAATTGCACATTTGTTCATTTGCACATTTCTAACTGGTATGTTTTGTAAGTTAGCTCTATATCATATATAAAGATATATAAAATTTCATGTCCTTGACAGTTCTCTGCCTATAGCCTGTGCTTTATCTGTATCTGCCTAGGAAGAACATTGGATATATAAAGCAACCTGTGAAATGATGATAGTGTGGATATGGAAAAGTTAGTTCAGTTTTTGACCCATTCACACTTCAGAAGAAAAAACTTCTAAAGAAAGATTCTGATGTGTTGGTGAACTAGAATCCTGTGTTCTCACTCCTGTTGTCTTCAAAACTTTTTAAAATTTACATTAGCATACCATTTTTTAAACATTTTTTATTATTTCTTAATGGCTTAAAATTCTTTTATGCTGAAGCTTGAATATCTTTCTGTGAGACTTCCTTCAGTTGGGACAGGATTTCTGCTATTAGTATGTGAGGAGAATGGAGAAGGTTGTCTTCCTAATTTTGAGAGATTTTGCTGGAGCAGGTTATCCAGAGGGGTACAAAGAAATTTGTTTGAACATAGCTTTTGCTTGAATTCTGTTATTGCAGACAAGAAATCTGAGCTCCAAGTGGGAGCTTTGTATAAACGTGCCTGTTTGTGCAAACATATGTGAGCCAGCTTGGCCTGTTTAGGTTTTTAGATGGAATTCTTCACACCGCAACAGTCTTGAATCTTCCTGTTTGGTAACTGTGGGTTTATTATAGAAAGAAGTTTGTGGATGCTTATATCTGGCAGTGTAGCAGTTCTGAATCTTTTTATAACCTGCTGTCAAATCAGAGGTTTTGGAAGCCACTGTTGTTAGTTTATGGCATTGGGAGAGCAGGAAGAACCAGACTTTCTTTCATCCAGTCACAGTTTAGGCTCTAAATCTGGCAGCTATTTTAGATATTTAAAAACAAAGCTGGCACAAAAAGTTTTAAATGAGGCTGCCTCAGCCAAATTCACTGTCCCTCAAGGCAGAATTGTCCTAGAAATTATTTTCTGTTGAAACTAAATTGGTATAAGGTCTGTAGGAAATTTTCTTGATAAATAGGTAAGTATAAATGTGAAATTCAAGTAATCCACTGGTTTTTGCCAACCACTCACGCATGGGTTTCCACCAACCTGTCACATAATAAACAGAAGAATGCTTATACCACTATGCTGCTGTCTCTGGCCTTTGGAGAATTGTGTGCATGGGCATTGTCATAAAAATGTGTTGAAAAGGCAGTAACTGCATGCAGAATAATTATGTAGTGGGAGGAAGTTCTTTGGAGTGATCATGGTTACAGACAGTTCCTCAGGGTTCATGGCTGTTAGTCACCAGCAAGTCCTGAGTTTCTTCATATTTGGCCAAAAGAAACCTTTTTATTTAAAGTACAAATTTAAAGATTAATTGTCTTGAGGGGGAGGAATAATCTGGTACTGTCTATAGAATTTTTGTGCAGGCTTTAAAGAAAAAGACAACCAAAACACCACACCAGAAAGCCTCCCACAAAAAAAAATCCACAACACCAAAGCACAATTTATCCTCTAAAACTCTACCTACTTACTGATTAGCAGGGATGAGACAGCTTTATGTGCATGCACGTACATGGCTTGAAATAATTAAATTACAAAATGCCAATCACATTTGTGTTTTTCAGTCTGGTTTCAGATGCAGAGACCACAGCACATCTTCAGAAAGAATGCAGAGTTTGCAGAAACGACACGAAAAACCTTTAGCTACAAGCCAGGCAACCAGAGCAGAGCAGAGCCCTGAACCTCTGTATTTTGAGGTACTGGTGTATGAAAACCCTTTCCACATAACAGCAATGCCAGCTGTGTGTGCAATAAGTGATGTTCTCAGTGGGAAGTTACAAAATGTCTGGCTCCAAGAGGTGTACAGTCAAGGTCACTAATTTATTAAATGATCCTTGCATTGTGTACAGAAAGAAAGGGTGTTGTGGAAAGTGCAGTAATTTAGAACACTGTGACAAATTAAATAAGCAGCCTTCAAGTAACTTTTTCTGTTCACTTGTGAATAGAAATTGGTGTGTTGCTGGCTTATCCCCTCTAATTGTAATAGGATTTTTTATTTTGGTGTAAAAAAGAAAATTTTTCTTAAAAATACTATTTGGATACAGAAACTCTTTCCTAATTTTTCAAAATTTTCTATTTGTGTCACATAATCCCTTCTAATTTATACAGGACTTAGGGATTCAGGTTTTTTTTCTACCTTAAGCAGTTTCAGTTGATGCTTCTCAGGTGACTTTGGTTCCATCCTTTCTATTCTTAATTTCTGTATTGTTTAGGATGAAGATGAGTTTCCAGAGCTAAATAGTGACAATGGCAGCAGCAAAAGTAGTAGCATCCAGCAGAAGATTTCACCCAAAGTAGTAAGTAATTATTTTCTTTTGTAAAGCATTGTCTTTTGAGACTATTCAGTTTGTGTAATTTTTTTATGATTCTTTGCTACAGACTTATATTGTAGTAATTGTGATGATCTTGGGGTGTTTGTGTTACCAGCCTTGGATGCTAAAGAAATGCCAATTAAAGTAAATGGTGAAGGGAACCCATCTTAAAAAAAAAAAACCAACAACACAACTTCAGGGTTTTTCTCTTTGAATGAGATTGTAAGATACATGTTGCAGACACTCAGTAGCACAGACTGTCCCAAGGCTGCATCATGGTGCTTTCATGCAGACATCTCTTAAAATTGTTAAATCTACAGATATGTAGAATGGTGTCAGTTTTTCAAAATAATTACAGTTTGTGTAGTTTCTTTAATTTCAAACTACATCTGCTGTAAGGCTGTGGGAGCAGTTGTTGGAAAGGTACTTTTTTTAGTATGTGATCTACTTAAATATTTTGTTGCAGAACTGTGCCTATAGACTGCTTAATCTATTTGTCTGCTTTCCAGGAAAGTCAAGTCCTATATGAAATCTTGGGGAGGGGGAAATTCTTTATTTAGTAATCAGATTGGAAAACCTTCTGAAGCCATCACTGGAGATAAATAGAATAGCTTTCCCATACAAAAATGAAATATAAAGAAGTTTTATTAACTTGTGTCATTTAGCTGTAATTAATTAGGATGTCATACTGGTAATAAAAACCATGGATGATTTGATTTCTGAAATGCCCTATATTTGGTGGTCTGTAGAGAAAGGTCTTTTAACTGTGTTTTTTATGCATTTTGTTTAAAATTCTAGTTGGATGACTTACCAGAGAATTCTCCAATCAATATAGTCCAAACTCCAATTCCCATTACAACCTCTGTACCAAAGCGTGCAAAAAGTCAGAAGAAGAAGGCCTTGGCTGCAGCACTGGCAACAGCTCAAGAGTATTCAGAGATAAGCATGGAACAGAAAAAACTTCAAGTGTGTAGCACCCTGCCCACCCCCAGCACTTGGTCAAGAGGAGGATTAGTTACCTGTTGCTCCTCTTAATCTCCAGTAGCAGTAATCCTTTGTAAAGAATGTTGCAGGCACCATTTCTTTGTATTTATTGTATGTGATGTTCCTGTTGTAGGAGGCTTTATCAAAAGCAGCTGGAAAGAAGAGCAAGACCCCTGTTCAGTTGGATTTGGGTGACATGTTAGCAGCTCTTGAAAAGCAGCAGCAGGCAATGAAAGCTCGTCAGATCACCAACACCAGGCCTCTCTCATACACAGGTATTTCTAATGTGCCTGACAATGCCTAAATACACTTTGTGCCAACATGAATGTGATTGATCTGAGCATCTTAAATGTTTTTCTTTCTGTCAAGTTGTAGCTGTTGAATATAACCATGATAAAAACCTGGGAAGATGATTTTTAATGCATTTCTCAGTAAATTACCTGTGCTATCATCCTCTGAGCTGCAGTATGCAGTGCTGAAAATCCATCTAGAGCTGAGGCCAGATGTCTTTCTAGAAGATCTGCTATTCAAAACTCAGTTGTGTCCTGGAGTAATTCAGTGCTGAAATGAATATGTCAAAGGAACATCTCTACTAAAGATGTTGTAATATACTCTTTGAAAGAGAGGATACCTTTTACTGTGATGTGGAGGGATATGTCACTAGGATATTCTTCCCATTTCTTCTGTTCATACTTCAAGGTCCCCTGACCCAAGGCTTACTCAAATGAAATTTGTTTCTTAAACTATCCATTGTTTTTACCTTATGCTTTTACCATGCATAATGTCCAATGGCAATGAATTGTAACCTTACTACATCCTGTGTGGAGGAACTTTTCTCTCTGCTGTGTTTTTTTTGGAGGTCAGTATTGGGATTTTTTTGTGCTGTAACTCGAAATTTTGTTAGCTTTCACAGCCTTTGTATTACAAGGACTGAGCAGTTATTTCCTTCTTTCCTCTTCTGATTCTTGGATGTCTGTCAGGTCTCTGAGGAGTCCTAGTCTATTTAGCTATTTAATTCTGGAAGTATCTTTTCTGAGAATCCATATTTCTTTTTCTGTACCTTTGTGTAGTTCTACTGTATTCTTTTAAAAATAAGATCAGACATACAGAGATTAGGTTATAGTTCCATCATGAATGTATACAATGGCTTAATTATGCTTTTTTGCTAGGTCTGTATGAATGCAACATTAAATTAGCTTTTTTAATACTTGCTGCCAAATGCAGACTTGACTTTTTTGTAATTACTTATTATAACCCTGCCAATCTGATTCCTAAGCTCTTGTATGTAGCCTGGAGTCCATCATTATGCACATAGTTACCCTTTTCTTTCTGGTGTGTTGGTTCCTGTACCTGCTTTGAGTTTCAGCAGTGTTCAAACATTAATTCAAGTTGGCAAGGTTATATCAAACAAAGCTCAGCAAAGAACTGTTGGCATTTCCATTGGAGACAGCACTTGTTTTATTCTTTCTGGCAAAAGATCCACTTAACTACATGCTGCACTTTCTCATCTGTTTTGTCCTCTCAACTATTCAAGTCTTTAACAATTGAAAATCAACGTTTGGATAAATATTTGCAATTCATCTTACCATAATCATCTAACTAATAAAGCTACATGTAGTCATTTGAAAGAGACCCCTTACCATTTAGTAAAATAATACCTGGAATCCACAGTTTCCTAAAACATGAGGCTAAGTTGAAGAAAGCTTAAAACCATCTGGAAGCAACAATATCTGATGATGTAATTTTCCTGTCATTATGAACTGCTTTTTTTCCAAGGAAGGAAAATCTTCTTAGAGAATTCATCAGTGGAAATTCTGAAAACAGTGTTGAAATAAAGCTGACATGGCTTTTGGTGAAACTAATATCTATCTTGTATTTAGTTGGCAGTGCTGCTCCCTTTCATACCAAAGAATCTGCCAGCAGAAAGTCCTTCACAAAGGGACAGCCCTCTATGGGTTGCCTTAATCCTTTGGATTCGACTGCCCCAAAAGTGAAGAGAGGAAAAGAGAGAGAGATTGCAAAACTGAAACGCCCTACAGCACTTAAAAAGGTAAACGTGCCAACCTTGGAGTGTTTTGACCCACACTCATACTTCAAAAATAATATTTAAAAACCCTGTTGTTTTCTTAGTTGAGGACTAGTTGCCATGAGCATTGGGCAAGGGAATTATGAGCTTCTGCCTGCAGTTCTGTTAAACTGGTGCCCTCTGCTTTGGATCTAGACATGTAACATAACTTTGATATCTGCATAATCAGTTGAAGTTAATAAAAATGTATCTCAATACAGATTGACAGGGGGTTTTCTTTTTTTAACTACACTGTCCTAGTGTTTTTTAACTCTAGGACACATGGAAAACTTTCCATAGTTTTTTCATGTGGCTGATTCCTAGTCTGTAGTGCAATTTAGTATGGTAACCTTAGTTTTTCTTACTCCTTTTTATAGAGATGGGTAAAGAACTTGAAGCAAACCCACACTTTTTAAGTAAACTTAGAAATAATATTAATTGCTTGTATATATCTATATTCATGCAGTCATAAGCTAGATATGTGCAGAAGAAATAGAGTATATATATGGAGATCAGAAGGTAAAATATAAAAAAGTGACCCCTAAAAATGCAGGCCTTTTTCTTATTGGCCTGTGATCTGAGTTAGAGGAATTCACCTGTTCAGAAGAGTTTTCTAAACTCTTTGTTGTCAAGGCTTTTATGTTTTTGCTATTAAAAATTATAGTAATACCAGTATATCCATATCCATGTCCTTTCTTTTATAGAAAGGGTTGTCTTTATTGAGGTGCTTCATAAAGATGATTGGTATGCCTGCATTAGGTATTCTTTTACAGGCACAGGGATGAGGAATTGTTAATAAGTGAATGTTATGTATCAGAAAGGAAGCTGTGAAAGTACTTCAAGTATTGAAAGTACTGTTTATGTAGAAGTGTGTGAGTATTGAGTATACCATCTGTAAAATGCTGCAGTGAAATACTCTTTGTGATCAAAGAGGAAACTGAAATGATTTCCAGGGTTTCTAACCTGGAATGAGTAAGAAGGTTCAAAACAACTTGCTTAACATTGTTATGTTCAATGAAAGGGATGTTTTTATTTACAGGTATATCTGATTTTCAGATGCTGACAGCTGTTGGTTTTTTTTCTAGATTATTTTGAAAGAGAGAGAAGAGAAGAAAGGCCGTTTATCAGCTGACCACAGCCTTCTGGGTTCTGATGAACAGAAAGAGGCTCATTTAAACTTGACTGCTGACCAGTCTCAGGAGCTGGCCTCTCAGGAAGGTTGGTCTCTCTCTAGATGCCCAACACTCCCCCTCAGCTATACTAATCTGCTTAGTCTCATATTTTATATTTCTCTTCTTATGCCATACAATTGGCATAAGAAGAGAAACATAAAATATGTTTTCTTCTTATCTGTCCCTCAGTTGTGGAAGGCTCAATACATTGTGGGTTCTCAGTACATGATCTCCATACAGCATTTTAATTATCATCTCAAGTGGGTGTTCCCACCACATGTCAGAGTTGATAGTATTTTTGATAAGCAAGCAAAATGTGACTCCTGTCAACCATGCTATGTTGATGACAGTACTTTTTGATGATGAACATACTGAAAGTTTTCCAGATATAGAAATTGCAAACTGTAAATAGTTTTCCAGTTTGTTGAACATGTCAGTCAGCTGCAATTTCTGAATTGTCAATTTGCAGCAGCAGCCCTGAGCAAGTGAGAAACTCCAGAGAATGTTCAATGTCTTCAACATGTTTGGGGCAGTGGGAGTGGGGGAAGGAGGTATCTGTCAGGATTCTGCATGTACTGCTTCATAACTTTTTCTTCTGAATGGACCTGTCTGACTAGAGTGGGAAAATCCTAGACATTTTAGGAATAAGTTAGTTGAATGTTTTATATATATAAATATTAAGGAATTAGTGGAAGAAATAATAACATTTACACAGGTTTTTTTCTTCTGTTTTATCAAGTTCACAAAGTAAGCTCAAGGTATTTTAAATGAATATTCAAATATTACTTATGTATCCAGTCCATGCTGAATGGTGGATGTGTGTTTAGTTTGTTTACTCCCATTTCCCCTACCCCTCCAGGAGAGGGAAGAATAATTCTTAGTGTTTTCAAAATGGAATTTGGACAAAGTAAGGGAGTGATAACACAAGAAGTGTGGTTCTGTTTCTTTCACATTAAAAATGTGTTTGTATTTTGTAATTTTTAAACATTGCCTTTCAGAAACTGGTCTGAGTATGCCTAGTGATACTTCACTTTCTCCAGCAAGTCAGAATTCTCCATACTGCATGACCCCAGTGTCACAGGGTTCACCTGCTAGTTCTGGAATAGGCAGTCCAATGGCATCTTCTGCGATAACCAAAATTCACAGCAAGAGATTCAGAGAGTAAGAGTTTTGCTTTTTAATATAAATTCAAGACTTGCACTTCAGTCACCCTTGTGTTTCAAGTGTGGGTAGATTTAGTAGACTTAAGAGCTTAATGAACATAAGCTTCCCTTTCAGAAATAAAAGGTTCTGCAAGTATTTTCTTTTTTTTCCCTAAATGGATTGCTTGTGTTTGCACACAGATGTGTGTATAAATGAGCAAACACTCACTTGAGGCTTTCTTTCATTGCCACAGCAAGTAAGCAAGGTGGGAGTCTTCTCTGCAAAATATTTTTGAAGGAAGGCTATGTATGCTTTGAATAGGAAAGGAAGGAATACTTAGGAATGCTTAAAATACTGTAGTAGTACCTCTTAATGTGTTAGGGCTTTTTTGTTAATGTATCTTTGTAATGTATTAAATTAAGTAGAAGAAAATTGCTTGTGCCACTTATTGTAGTATTTATTTATATTTTGAATATTATTTTTGATTGGCTTCTTGAAGTAAGGGATATTACTACAAATACAAATGTTGTGGATGTGTTTTTAACTTAGAGTTTGCAGTCTGATTTCTAAGTCCTTTTAGTGACTTTAGTAAAACTTAAATAACTGTTCTGAGGAAGTAAAATTATTTTCATTTGCAAAAAGGCTGGGTGAAACATTGGTTATGCTAACATTTGTGAAGTAGCAATGCTGACACTTGTCAATGTTGTTTTGAATTGACAGATACTGTAACCAAGTTCTAAGTAAAGAAATAGATGAGTGCGTGACTCTGCTATTGCAAGAGCTTGTCAGCTTCCAGGAGAGGATTTACCAAAAGGATCCCACCAGAGCCAAAGCCAGGAGGAGACTCGTCATGGGGTTACGTGAGGTTACAAAACACATGAAACTAAACAAGATCAAGTGTGTGATCATATCCCCCAACTGTGAAAAAATTCAGTCAAAAGGTATAAATGATGAAAACAAGTGGTGCACTTGGCTCTTTTCAGTTTTCTTGTGCTGATTAAATGTGTTAATTAGCAAGGTTAGAAGCATTTATTATTATGCATGATATAACATCCCAGACTCCAACTGGGTAATTGCCATTCCACATTTATTATTTTCTGCTCTGTTCTGGAAGAAACTTGTTCATGAGAGTGAAAAGCTTAAAGAAAAATAGTGTGGAACTGAAATTTACTCTGTGTGTTAGGTCATTTTGTGTTCAGTATACTTTGCAGAGAGTCCTGAGCTCTGGGTGCTTTTTAGGAAGATTCCTTGAGAGGAATGTGAATTGTTAGTTAGCCAACCAAAGCATTTTGCCACAAACAGAAGTATAAACAGAGGCTTCCTGACATAGGAGAATAACAAAGCTCTGCTTAAGAAAAGACCTGTGAAACTCTGGTTTGTGTGCAGGACTAATAGGGAATACAGAGTATCACCTTCATCTGTACTCATTCACTACCCTTGAAATGTATTGTGTGTTATCCTCTGGGACATAGGAGCTGCTGATGTGTGTGTATTGAAGTTTTACTGGCTAATTGCAGTTAAAGTGGATTAGAGAATTGTATCATGCCATATGATGACTTCAAGTGACTAGATATCTATTTAAAATTGCTTTCTTCAAGGTGGACTAGATGAGGCTCTCTATAATGTAATAGCCATGGCACGGGAACAAGAAATTCCATTTGTGTTTGCTCTGGGCCGCAAGGCCCTTGGCCGCTGTGTGAACAAACTGGTTCCAGTTAGTGTTGTGGGCATCTTCAACTACTCAGGTGCTGAGGTGAGTCATTCCAATCACAGAAGTGGCTGGAGTAAACAATTCTGTAGTAAAGAATTGGTTTGGCATTGGAGCACCTTTGATAATAGCCCTGATCTCATCTATATTATGGTGTCTTTTCTTTGAAGTTCAGTTTTATGGTACCGAGAGACTGTGCCAAAACACTTTGGTCACAACATCTTATTGTAGATTTTAAACAGACTTAAACTGTAGTCTGAAATTCTCTGGAAGGCTTAAGAATGTAAGAAAAAGAGTATCCTAAAGTATGTTCATCTCCTCAAAGTTGCATAAACCTGGAGTGGTGTTTTTATTATTTAATACAGAGGAGAACTAATTCTTAGTTAAAGTTGAGGTATTTGGTGCTAATCTTGAGGCTCATATGTGGTATACCTTCGACTGAAAGGAGTAACATAAAGTGAAAACTATTAGTAAGAATTACTGCTGATGAAACTGCCTTTGTACTTAGGATCTGTTCAATAAGCTGGTATCCCTGACTGAAGAGGCCAGGAAAGCCTACAGGGACATGGTGGCTGCAATGGAGCAGGAACAGGCAGAAGAAGCCTTGAAGAACGTGAAGAAGGCCCCACATCACATGGGCCATTCTCGTAACCCTTCTGCAGCAAGTGCTATCTCCTTCTGTAGTGTTATTTCTGAACCCATATCTGAGGTCAATGAGAAAGAATATGGTAAGTAGCTTATGGCTTACCTTTGGAAATAGAAGCTGGAGTTTTCCAAATTATGTTTGTTGTCAAATGTAGCTGAAGATGCAATCCTTTGTCCTAATTTACAGTGTTCTGCAATGTCCAGGGGTAAGAAGAAATCAGCTACCTTTCAGTAAATTTCATAAGTAATTTTTTCCCTGAACAAATATAGAAAACAATAATTTCTATCCTCAGAAGTGTTATAGGTATCTAACATCAGTGGAGGTGGCTTTTTGAACTGTTTTAAAACTGATAGCACAGAATTGATCATATGACTGAGGAAGAACTGATGACAGCAGGAACTAAAATATGAGGTCTCTGAACATACGACATTTTTAATGTAGCTTACATTTTTAAACTTGAGATGGCAGTGAGTGATTCTACTGTGAGCAAAGGGGAGTTCATTCATCCAGTTGCTGAAGCCCAGATGAAAAAGAATATAAAAGGGAGACTACTTGTTAGAAGTCAAAAGCCTTCTTTTTTTTTTTTTTTGGTCTGAGAGTGAATTCAAGAGAATGCTGTCTTTTTAGTGGACTATTTTTGTGGTATCTTAAATTCATTTCAGAAGTTAAATGTTTTATAAGAAATCCTTAAATAATAACTAAAGATAGTGGCAATTTTCTTCTTGTAATTTATACTTGAGAGTAACCTTTGACTACTCTTAGTACTACATTTGGTGTTTACAAACTTTCAACTTTATAATGTCTGCTTAGGGTACTGTAAAAACCCAAAGTTCTTCACAGCTCTTTCTGTTGTCTCTCCTTTTCCCTTCTTCCTCCTTTTTCTAGTAGAAATTTTTCTAGAAAGCATAGAATAATATTAACATTAGCTCATTTTGCTATTTAGGCTGTTGTTGCATGCTCAGGAGAAATATTTTTATGTACAAGGAATTAATGTTTCCTACTTCAACTTCTTTCAAAATTTGTAGAAACAAACTGGAGAAATATGGTGGAAACATCTGATGGGTTAGAGACCTCTGAAAATGAGAGAGAATCTGTGTGCAAGGCTGCAGTACCAGAAAAAGCTGGCAATGGCCAAATGGAAAAAACCACTCTAAATAAACAACCACCTCTGGCTACAACTGGCACTACCTCAGCAACAAATCATGGAAAATCCACCGCAGGTGACAAAGATGAGGTGAAACCAGATGACAATCTGGAATGGGCCTCACAGCAGAGTACAGAAACAGGATCCCTGGATGGCAGCTGCCGAGACCTTTTGAATTCCTCCATGACCAGTACCACCAGTACTCTTGTGCCAGGAATGCTGGAAGAGGAGGAGGAAGAGGAAGATGATGATGATGAGGATTATGCCCACGAACCAATTTCTGTAGAAGTTCAGCTCAATAGCAGAATTGAATCTTGGGTTTCAGAGACCCAGAGAACTATGGAGACGCTGCAGCTCGGGAAGACCCTTAGTGGTGCTGAGGAAGACAATGCTGAACAAAGTGAAGAGGAAGAAATTGAGACCTCAGAGCAGCCTGATCCTGGCACTGATGGGGAGGAATGGACAAATGATAAGCACGCAAGTAACACTCAACATAAACCCACCATCTGCAGTTCTTTGAACAAAGAACACACAGATTCCATCTATATGCCGTAAAAATAAGCAGGAACTCAGGAACTTTTTAGAAACTAGTAAAACTAACTGTTGTAAAGGTTGCAGCCATTATTCCATATGCTTCATCTCAACATTTTGCACTGTTAACATTTAATACTTGTATTTAATTCACAACAATATTTTTGTAGCTGTCTGTTACTTTTTTGATTTAAAAACTATCTTAGCTCTTAATCAGTATTGATTTCCCAGATTAGAAACTGTGTGGAAAAGTTGTCAGTAAGCATTCATTTGATGTTTAGTAAAAGGAAACATCTTGTAACTGACCAGTTTTAAGAAAAATTCTTTGAAGTAGTGACTCTTAAGCTTATTTTCAAACAGGTAACCTACATTAACACTGACAAATTACCAACAGTTCATGTTGGTGGTATGGTGTTATACTAGGCCTGTCAGTGTATTTGGCCATGACTTTCTAATTCTATCTAGAAATAAAAGGAAAATTTTTATTCTCTTTCATGAAAAGCTAGAAAAAGCCATTTGCAATCTTATTGAGAATTAAATAGTAGAGAAATTGTGTGTGATTCTTATGCTAAGATAGATGCAGCTTTTTAGTTGATCTTGGTGAATGCATCATTAAAAAGCTGCTGATAGCTGAAATGGTTACAATAAGCTATAATAACTTTGATTCCAGAAAAACTTTAAACCAGAGGGATGCAATTAATGTTTTGCAGGTTTTCTTTACAAGGTAGAAATACTGCATTAAAAAAAAAAAAAAAAACAAAACAAAACAGGAAAGAAAACAAAAATTCCCCATTCTCTCTGCAGTTGCTGTCTGCCAAACCACACTAAGTGACTCATTAACCATAATCCCTATTCAGGGCTTTTAGTAAACTGATGACTTCCTCTCTCTCCTGTCACTTACCTCAGGAATGCTGTTCTGCATTTTGTATTCTGCATAACACTGCAAAAAGCAAGAATAATCCTTTAACAGCAAGTGTGAATGATGTGGTGGCTATCTCTGCATTCACCTGCATGCTGTGGTCCTGCCCAGGATGGATTTGAAGAACTACTGCTGAAAATGTGACCTCTTTGTCTCTTCTTGCAGTTGTAACAGCTTTTAGTTGACCTCTAGATAGAGAAGAAAGTCGTTATTCCAGGACATGAGGAAGTGCCCTGTAGTTTGGGGAAGTATTTCAGTGATGCAGAGGTAAAACAAACAGAAATATGCCCTCTCTGAAGCACACCTGTTGCTAGAGAATTGCTCCATGTTCTGTTCTGAATACTGAAGTGAAATGCATTAACTGGTGATGAATTTGTTTCAGACGGAGGATGGAGTGTATGTCTAAACCTTACACGTCAGGAGTCTGTTTTCCACCTTTGGTATTGGCAAGGGATATCCTGAAGCTGCCAGCAGCAGGAGCTTCACCACAGGGGTAGCCAAAGAGTAACTCACGTGAATAACACTTCCATAGCAAACATGTTTCTTTTAATGTCACTTAATTTTTTTTTGATCGCTTGTGTCAAAATGCATGGAAAGCTTCTGGGTAGGCTGAAAACCACAGGAAACTGAAATTAGCTGAGTTGGGTGTTCAGTCCACACTTAGGAACATGGGACCAATGTTAATAGCAGTAGTGATGCTGGTGTTTTAAGTTGCACTGGGAAAATAAGACTCCAGGTTTAGAAGTCATCTAGCCCTGGGTTTTTGGATGCTAATGAGAATAATAGAAACTGTGTATTATGTAAATAATGCTTTGATAGCTCTAGGCATAGCAAATGCTATGTAGATAAGCAGTAGAGAGCTGCTGTGACAACTGGCTGTTGTGTCACATTCTTAGCTCCTTAGTGTAATCCTCCTAGGTGTAGAACAGGCGTTTCATAGGAAAACAAGGACTAAGGAATGATGCCTCCTGAATGTTAAACCTTTTACTGTCCCCATGGCAGATTTCTACTGTCTGTATGTTTTAAGAGTTTTTGCTTTAGGACATGACAGGTGTTTGAACTGCTGACAAACAAAACTTGCCCTTGGATGTGTAAGCACATCTCAGCACAGGTGAGATCAGTGCATACACTGAGGGCAAAACTTCGCCAGAACATCAAAAAACAAAGGTGTTTGTAGTTTCTCCTTTAGCTTTTTCAGTGCCAGTGATTCAAATAACTTTTGATCTTGAAGTATTAACATCAGAGGCGCATCTTTTTATATGTCTTTCTGAACTTGGACTGTCATTTTAAAGTTTTCTGACATTTATATCAAAGAAGTCTTGTAATATTCAGCCCGCTATTTAACTGCAATTTTGCTACAAGTTTAATAGAGTTCTTGAAAGTGGTACAGCACTTATAATTATCTCTCAATTTGCCAGCAAATAAGGAACTAGTTTCTTTTTAAAATGTGGCAGATCACCCTTAGGGGAGCAAATTGAAACTGAGTAAAGAAAACTGGGTTTAGTGCTTCCTTTTTGATAAGGTGGGAATAAGCAATAACTGTAAGAATGAAATTGCAATTGCTTTGGGAGTGATCCATTTGCATCGGAAATTAGGGAAGTTCCTTGCCACTTGAAGCACTTAAGGAGAGTATCTCACTGTGGTAATTTTGGTTCTATTATCAGCAGAATTTAAGAAGAAAGCATACAAATGTTCTACAATACCATGATTTTTTTTAAAAGTAGTTGAATTTCTATTTCAGTGTAAAAGTGTGCAGTTTATACAGGTTGTTACTGTCCCCATGAAAAGATGTTTCTGTAGTTATAGGTGTATAGATATTTTTGTTGTGAAAATAATTATTCGGAAAACAAATCTACTTTTCTTAAGGCACTGTTTATAGAAATGATTTCACCACTTACTTTATCTGGTAAAATCAGAAATAATGTTATCTGTGGTAGGGGTAGGGATCTTTAAAACTGATAGAGGTGGCTGTGTATACAACCTATTTATATAAATACTCTTAAGTATCTCTGTCAATAATAAAATATGGATTGCAAATCTGTAAAAGGGAAAAATTCTGAAGAACTTCAGTCCTTAGTTGGACCAAGTAGCAATGTCTGATTAAGGCAAAGGCCCTGATCCTGCTCACACATACTTTGGAGTGTTAGTGCCACTGGCTTTAATTGGTGGCCTGTTTATCTGCTTAAGTTGTGTGCAGGCTGTTGTAGGATTGGAGCTAAACAGTGACAGAGAGTATTGACCTGTGTTTTAAAAATTCATTATAGAAAATGTTCAGTAATGCACTTGTTGGTGTTCTTCTGGTAAAGCTAAGAGGTGTCTTTATGGGTGGGTGGGAGCTTACACAATGTGGTTCTGTCCAGTTCTTTAACACAAGCTTAAATTTTAATAATGTTACTTTAAATATGTATGTAAAAAGTATTATTGTTTGAAAAGCTGCTGTTGCTGAAACTGTCACTTAGTATTTCTTGTGAAGTTGTGCCAACTAATGAAACTGTTCAGTTGATTTCAGTGTCAGCCATTTAAAAAAAAAAATTAGACATGGCAATTTGTTAACAGAACAAAACCCAGCAGAAACAAGCCATAAAAACCAGGAACAGGGGGCTCACCCTGCCACACACAAGGAAACATGAGAATGTCTAACCCAAAAACTTCCTCACCAATGAATGGTAATGCTGAAAGTAGAAACCCAGTTGGCACAGCCCACTTTCTAAATGTTCATCAATAGTTCGTATAATTTACTTTTTAAATAGATTCTAATAAGGAAAGCTGTTTAATCTTTAATGTCTTAAAATTTATAGTAATATTTAGGTTAAAGTAGTAGAAAAACCATTATAAAATACAATATGAAGGGGTTTGTTCCATTTCTTTTTTGCTGTATGAAGGATAACTGTTCTGTCTACCGTACTTTTTGGAGTAATAACAGCTTTTTTGCACTATGTAAATACTAGTGGGGATTCTTCCATAACTAATAAAAATGATTGTAGAAATTTATGGCTTTATTACAGTGCTGTGTTTGTTCAGGACTCTTTGCTGCTGCGTTGATGGGCAGGGGCTGGGACAGGTGTGTGTCACACTGCGGCCACAGGGTGGAGGAGCCGTGTGGTGGCACTCGGGGTGACAGCCCGTGCAGGGAGATGAGCCCCTCACCACAGCAGGGGAGTGGCTGAGGCAAAAAGCAGGATGAGCAGAGGGCTTTTCACTCTCCCCAGCCCTCTGTTGTCACCCACCATGTGACAAAATATTAGATAGAAAAACCCACCCTTCTTCAGAGACCCTGGGACTGAAGCAGGTCCAGAATCTTGAGTAAATAATGTTTTCCAACTCAAGAGGAAATGAGCAAGGATAAGCACAGGTACTTCCAAAAGCTGGGATTTCTCTCATACTCTACTGGATGAGAACTTCAGATGACCTGCCCTTATGGTTGGTGTGATGGATGAAGTCACCTTTGGAAAATAACATGAAGTTCCCTGTATGTTGTCCCATCTTTAACTGCTCATACGACTCTGTGTCAGGAACAGTGACCTGTAATGGTGTCATTGACTGGGTTGCAGCTCCCACATGTGAAAATACCTATAGCAGTTCAAAAAGGATAAAGCTTTGTCCTTTAATTCTGAAGTTTCTCTTTATGTACCTGAACTTCATGTTTCAGTTCTGCTGTTGCAGTTGTCTTCTGGTGGAAGTGCTTCTGTTACAAACCTCACTTTGGAGGTTCTATGACTTGCAGTCAGAATTACTCCACCAATTACTCCTCTTGTCTGGGTTCAGCCTCTGTCTTCTCTACCTGATAGGAGTTTTGGAAAGTACAAGAAAAAGTGGGTGGCACAGTGTCACCTGTGCTATGGAAATGACAAAAAGTTAGTTACCTTTCTGCCTTTAAAAACTGATTTTTTTTTCTCCCTCTTAATTTCTTCACCATTTAAGAAACACTAACGTTGAGCAAATTTCCTTGCCTCTGGTGAGTTTTTAAGTGGTGCTTTGCACTTCTGCACATACCAGAAGAGGCACCACAAGAAAATAATTGCTCCTGCTAAATTCCTTCAGGCAGCACTGCTCTGCCTGCACTCCCACAGCAGCATGGGCTCTCCAATACCAGGTTCATGGGGATGGGGCTGTGTGGAGCGATAGAATGTAAGAGAATAGTGCAGAAGGCAATCTCACCCCTGAGGAGTTGCAGCTGCACTAATCACCAAAGATTGGGAACAGGCCTGCCCTTAACAGGCCACAGCTGTGTCCAACAAGATGAGTGCTACAAAAGAGTGGGTTAGCTGGTGGAGAAGAGAGATGGAGTGAGTTTGTTGGCTGTGCTGTGAGGAGAGATGCAGTTTGTTGGCTGTGCTGTGAGGAGAGATGCAGTTTGTTGGCTGTGCTGTGAAGAAGGAGGAGTCAGTGCTGTGAGGAGCTGCCCATGAGAAATCACCGAGAAGGTATGGAACTTTTGCAATAAGATGACAACAAGGCTGGAATTTTCTGCATCTGTGTGTCCACAGTGTGTGGAAAGACCCCACTCAGTCAAACTGCAATAAGCAGAAAGGTCAGCTCCTTGGACTTGCTTTTAGATTTTGGGATCATTGTGAATAAACACAGGGCTTTATTAATTTTTTGTTTATTGTTGTGGGGGTTTTTTTTAAGTGCTGCTGGGCAAAACCAACCCACCCCAGAGGAGCTGCTGCCAGCTGCAGGCTCTTTACCTCAGGGGCTCTTTGATGAGTTAGCAGATGCAGGGGAAGCTCAGCTGGAATGCACTCCCTGGGCCCAGCTGCAGCCCCAGGGTGCTCCAGGCTGTTAAAGGAGTTTTCCAGGGAGCCTGGGGAGCTCCCACACGAGGCAGAGAACATAAGAACACTCAGCTCTCTCCTGTGGTGTTCTCCAGGGATACAGCCTCGGTAATGAGCAATTTAATCATCATGTAAGGCTGGTATCAGACTTGTTCCTCTGCAAAGGGAGATGGGAGAGGGGCCATGGGATGAACTGCATGTCCCACGGTTATCTGTGTGGAGCTGTGTTTGGCTTTGGCTTCCCCTGGAGACTCTGGAGGCTGCAGCAGCACTGCTCACACCCGCAGCAATTCTGTGTTTACAGGGAAAGTTGATGTGTGTCCACACCAAATTTAAAACAGCTTTGAGCCTCTATAAGGCTTTGTACTGCTGTAGTAGGTTACTCATTTCTTGCAGAGTTATAAAGCAATAATAAATGTTGTCACTCAAAACATTTGGGAGTTCTGTACAGTTTTCAAAAAAATTGTAGCAAAAGTCTTCATGTAAAGTGGCATCTCTCAGGGAAAAGAACCCTAAATGTATGTTTAGAGCACTAAACTCCTTATAATGCTTTTCCTGCAAGGGAAGGCTGCATTTTCAGATGCATTCTGCCCAAGAGTGCTGTTTAAAGGTCTTGGGGACTTCCTGCCTGCAGGTGTGATGGTGTCTCTTCTGTCATTGATTTTCTTGAGGAATAGGTAAGCACCAGAGAGGTGAGGATGTTGGCAAAAAAAAAAAAAAAAAAAAATATATATATATAAAGCAAGAAGCAGCTCTGGGAAAGTTTTCCTCATGGAGGAATGTTGACTGTAGAGCAAGAGAGCAAAGTAACAAAAAGAAGTGATTGAAAATACCCCCATGTCAAGGTTTACTTTCTGATTTTTCCAAGTTAAAGACAATCATTCAAGTATAGAAGTGGCAGATGCTGAACAAAGGTACTTCCTTTAGTGTTTCCTTGGGTCTCCTCTGCACACCAGGAGACATTGGGAGAAGTTCAACCCTGTTGTGGGATTTAGTGTTTTTGAATATGGGCTAGTGGATTGCCCTACAAAAATACAGATTTAAAGATAATTGCAGGAAAGGAGGTTCCCTGCCTGCTACCACAGGGATACCAAGCCCTGTGATGCCACTAAAGCATGACTGCTCCCAACTTCCTTTGGAGCTGACAGTAGTTTGATGCTGTTGCTGAAATTTGTTTCATGTGGTGGGTTTTTCTGCTGAGAGGAAGCTTTAGGCTACTTTGGGCTGAAATTTGTCTTTTTATTCCTCCTGCTGTGGGCTGTGCTCAGAGCTGGACCCAGTCACTCGACTCTTAGTGTGCTCTTTGAGGACTTTGTGTAGCCCAGATGCCAGGTGATGCTGGGTTTTGCTCGTGGGCACTTGGCCTCCTTGCAAGCAGTGCTGAGGGAGCCCAGCAAGTGCTGCTGAATGTGTCTTTGGGCTCTCAGTCCACAGATCCTTTCAGGAAGCAGTGCTTAGGGCAGTGTGGTGTTTTCTGATGGCTTACAGCAGCTCTCACGAGCTCTTCTGTTTTGGGTATGTCCTTGTTGAATGTGCAGAGGTTGGCAGCATCCACCTTGGAGACGGGACAGATGTAGCACAGGTCCCATGTGCTGTGCTCTCCTCCCATGTTCAGCTCTCACTGTTTATGTTTGATGGCTGCTTTCCCTCAGAGCTCCAAGGGCTGGCTCTGTGCTGGCTCTTGAGCAACCTTTAGACTGGATTTTGGGCTTTTGCACAGGACTCTCCATCTCATTTCTGTTCCCCCGAGCTCTGGGACTGTCCTGGGGGAAAAGACAACAAAGCCCAGGAGTTTGAAGGAGGAGGTGGTGGTCCTGCCAGCCAAAGAGGATGCAAAAACAGAGGGCATGGAGCACATCCAGCTCAGCCCTGTTGCACGGCAGGCTGGGTCCTTCCATCCATCCTGCTCAGCTGCAAGGATGTGAGCTTTGCCCAGGTGGAGCTGCCCTGCCTTCTGCTGCCCTGTCCCACTGCTGTCTCAGAGCTGCAGTTTTGGAGAGAGCAATGTTGCTGTGGCTGCTGAAACTGGGCTGAGCTAAACACAGCCTCCTGCCCAAGAAGGGAAATTGATTTTTTCACCCTAGAACGTGATTTCTGGGATTAGCTAGAATAGGAGAGAAGCACTAATAGTCTAATCTCTGATTTTTGTATCCAGGGCCCTGCCTTTGTCCTCCTCAAACCCAGTAGCTCTGATCCCCGAGTTTTCAGCCCAAGCAAACCCTCTCAGACTCTCCTAGAAAGTAGGAGGGGCTGCAGTTGTCAAACACACTTGGTTTTATCTCATTCAGAACAATGGATGGGAGAGAAGACAGTGAGAATGATTCAACACGGGGGAAAAGAAGTTTCTCTCAATTGAAATAAAACAGTTTGTGTGTGTGACTTTCACTAGTGGAAAAAAACTGCTTCAGGCTTCCCAGAGGTAGCTGCCACCATGTTGTTACCTGCCATGGGATTTTGCTGCCATTCTGTAACAATTTGCTGATTTCTGCCAGGGTCAGCCAGGCATGTCAATGAGGAAGTACAGCAGATCCGCTCGGTGCACCTCAGCATGAGTTAACTCTGCTGTTGCTATTTATAAAGGGAAAAAAGTCCCTTGGTAAGTCCATATTCTAACAGAAAGGCCAAGCTCTGATGCACGGGTTGCAAGCAGCGTGTAAAGGCTTCCTCAGGGCTGCTGCGAGAGGCAGCTGCTGCTCGGGTGTGCTCTGCAGGTGTGTGAGAGCGTTTCTCCCGTGTGTGCTGCCCCCACACTCGCCGTGTGAGACGGCTGGGCTGGGCTGGGCTGCCTGGGCTGCCTGCTCTGCTCCTCAACTGGTCCCCAGCTCGCCGTGAGCTCTCCCATCCCCAGCGAGTGCTGAGTGCCCCTGCCCCGAAAGAGGAGGTGGGGTGGCACCATTAGGATGAGCTGTGATCCCACAGCCCCAGATCTGAAATGGGGCCACTGCCAGGGGTACCCGAGGCTCCAGGCTGATGCTGCTGCTCCAGCCAGAGCAGCTGCCTGTGGTGATGCTGGAGATGTGGCTGCTGCCGCCTTGCCTCCCTCTCTGCAGCTCTTTGACAGGGCGTCAGAAGTGGCTGGAGCTGGTTAGCTGCTCCTACATAACGGTGCTGCCCCATCCCTGTGGTTACACCTGCCGAAGCTCCTGTCCCCTCTGACAGTGCCTGGCTGGGGGCTGCTTGGGGCTGTAACAGGGGGTGATGGAGGGCTGGGGTGTGATGGGTGACAGAGACTGAGGGAGAGGTTCCAGCTGTGCACCATTAGGGCATTCCCATGTGTGGCACAGCCCTTGGTCAGCAGCCATGTGAGGGGAAAAATGGTTTTTCCCTGTGTCCTGCTGGGGCAGCAGCAGGGGTGGGCAGGGAGCAGGGAGGGTGAGGAGCCCTGAATACAGCAAGCAACAGGGAACTCGAGCTGTGAGCAAGAAACACAGGCTCCTTTTAGACAAGGCTGTGGGCTCAGTTTCACCAGTGCTTAAAGGAGCTTTGTTCTCTGCGCTGGTTAGAGGCTGATTTCCCAGTATCTTAAACAGAAATCTTGTTTTAGCCTTGAGAAAAAAAGCTTTTTAATTTATAAAGGCATGGCATTTTTCTTTTCCCCCCTCTCCCTCCCCACAATGGCTGGTATTGCTTGGACAATGCTGCTCTTTGCAGCACTGTCCAAGGGGGTTCTGCTCTTGAGCTTGATCACTGCTGAAAACAGATCTTGTCACAATTGCATTTTTCTCTGGAACCTGCAGTAAAACACCAGCTATTCTTCACCTCCCACACTGTGATCACACTTGCTGGTGCCTGTGAGCAGAGAAATGCTGATTAGGGTACCAGCCTCCCTTGTCTCTCTGGAGAAGCCACCCTGAGCCCCCCATGGCACTGTGAGAGGGCAGAAGGCTTTGGCCACGGGGCAGCAGATGCTGGTGCCATGCAGGGCTCGAGTCACAGCTCATGGGTGATTAGTGAAGGACAGGCTGCTGCTTTACTGTTTCTTTTTCTTGAAAATGTCCCCTTTGACTTCACTGGTTTAAAGCCTGCCCCATTAACCCTTTTCACCTGCCAGCTCCTGTTCGCTGCAGTGGGACATGGAGGGGATTGCACCTCCTGTGGGCCCAGCAGGGACCCCACTGCCCATTTTGTCACTCACACAGGTAAAGAAGGCTCAAATTGCCTCCTGAGGAAGAATCAGCAGGGAGGCAGGCTCGGGAAATGAGGACCCAAGGCACAGGGGAGCGTCCTGGTCACCAAGTCATACTTTAATGGGCTGTCATCTATGCCAAGGGGCTGCTGTAAGGCAAGAAGACTCTTGCTGTGTGCTCAGAGACAAGGTAGGAAGGATGGTAAGGCTGATCGTGCACAAAGAGGAAATTTGGCCTGTCTCTTTGCACGTTTTTCATGGCAGTGAAAAGAAGACAAATCGGGGAGGTTCCCCAATATGGAAGCTTGAGGCATCAGCATCTTCCTGAATGCTGGTCCTCATTGTTCCCTCCATGGGAAGCACGGTTTGCACTCCCCTCCAGGCCCTCCTCATCACAAGTGTGGGGCCCATGGCCTCTCCATCCCACTTTTCCTTCCAGCCATGTTGATGTCATGTTCAGCATGGCGTTGAAATGAAAGAAAAATGCTCATGCTGGGAGAGTTTCTGTGCTTTATGTACAATCAGTAGTGCTGCTAATCACTTCTGAAATTCTCTGTTCCTTTGTGCTCAAAGCCATCATTAAAGCTTCATGAGAAATTAGTCATTCTTTGTAACTTGTGGCTGGTCCAGGTTTTGCCTTTGGGTTTTATTTTGTGAGCAGTCT
The DNA here is from genome assembly GCA_024865655.1 of Emberiza elegans. NCBI lineage: Eukaryota > Metazoa > Chordata > Aves > Passeriformes > Fringillidae > Emberiza > Emberiza elegans. Next base: position 10,756,709 of record JALJVW010000398.1, read on the forward strand.
GAGCCATCCTCACCAAAATGGGTTCATTCAAAGCAGCCACTTCCTCTTTGAGCCACATTTCACTAAAAGAGTTTGGACTGGCTTTTCCCCCTCTACTTTACTGTGGCAACTATTGCATCTTTAGGATTAACACCAGCTTTCACACACGAGGTAAAAGCAGGGAAAGGCTGTGATGCGGTGTCTGTCTGTGACAGAGAGCAGCTGTCATTTTCTCCGCCTGTCACGGGCAGGGCAAAGGAGCGCGGCCTCGCCTCGGGCACCAGCAGCCGAGGCACAGCCCCGAGCGCCCGCGGAGAGCGAGGCCGCAGCGCTGCGAGCCTGGGGAAGGTGAACTCAGCACGGCAAAGGCAGCGAGGGCAAACGCCTCAGCTGAGCGGGGAACGAGGCCCTCCCGCCCGGTTTCCTCTCCCGGCCCGAGCCCCGTGGTGCCGAATTTCTCCGTCCCGGGTGTCGGAGCCCGCACGGAGCCGAGCTACCTCGTGCCCTGGTATTTCCAGAGAGTAACGAGGGCCCTGATATTTTCAGAGAGTAAAGCAAACCTGTCTCGCTCCCTTGGCTGCCGGAGGTACCCGCGATGCCTGAGGGGATGCCCCGGGCCGGAGCCGAGCTGAGGGCAGGGAGCGCCGGACAAGCCTGCCCTTTCCTTGGGGCCGGCCGGGCAGCCAGGGAGGCATCGCAGCCCCGGCTCCGGCTGGGCCCCGGCCCTTGGCTCTGCCCGCGCACCGCGGAGGAGCGATGGCCGCAGAGCGGGGGTTTGGGGGATTTTGGGGGATTTCGGGGGATTTGGGGATTTTGGGCACCACCCCGAGGGTCCCTCGCGCCCCCTCTGCCCCCGCCCCCCGCGTTCCCCGCGCGCTGAGGGCGCGTGAGCCGGCGGCGGGCGGCGATTGGCTGCGAGGCGCCCCCCGGGGGCCGCCGGGCCGCGGCCGCGCGCCGAGCGCCATTCACGGCGCTGCCCGCCCGCACGCGCCGAGCCCATTCACAAAAACTTCATTCATAAAACCGGCGGCGGCGGGGGCGGCCCGGGCGCTGCGGAGCTGCTGCCCCGCGGCGCTGCGGGAAACGGCCCCGGAGCCGCGGGAATATTCCGTTGTTTCGGGATTATTATGGTGCTGAAGGACTTTCCAGCAGGAATTAGCGAGATCGACGCTGCTCAGTGTTTTTGGAAAGAATTCTGGGTTTGTGCCTGACGGCGGGGCAGGAGCTGCAGCGCAGGGATGCTCTTCGCCTCTGGGGCAGCGGCGGTGGAAGTGCAGAGAGCCGGGCACCTTACGGGGTTCATGCCGGTCTGAAAATACGTTTGGGCTTGTAGCTGTCTTGATCTGCTTTGTGTGGAATATGCTTGAGCTTTCGCTGCAGCCAGGACTCTGCAATTATTGATGCTACAGCTGTGAATCTTCAGAGCTAGGTGGGATTTAGTGCCTGGCTTGAGGCAGCAATGAAGGCAGGTTTGGATAGTGGCTCTTCAGCCTAAGCTGCTGTACCACCGATGTGCTTTCCTGTATGCTGCTTTTATTTCTGCTTACAAAATGCCAGATGTCCATGCAGTTTTAAGCCTTGTTCTTTGCGGAAAATAGACCATTCAAGAGGGAGTCAGCAAAAATATCCAATAGGTTTCTGTTTTGAAAATTGTTTGACTTGCTTGATTTCCATATAGTTTATCTACAAGAGCTAATTTATGCAAGAATATCCAGTGACAGACCTGCCAAGGCTATGAGAGAACGCAGCCAGCAGAGCCTCGGTGGACACGTCCTGTATGTAGGGTTATTCAGACATCCAGGAATGCTGCACAGGGCTAAGTACAGCCGCTTCAGGAATGATTCCATAACCTCCCTAGATGAAGGTACACAAAATACGTCTTTAAATATCAAAGGTTCTTCCTCCTCTTCCCATTCTTCGACACCCAATTTACTGACAGAAGATGTGTCCCTGGGGCCGCAGGACACCTGCACCACGCTGTGCACGCTGATCCCCCGGATGGCCAACATTAAACTTGCCAACCCTTCCAATCTGCCGGGCCTGAAAAGCTTCTGCCTGGGAACCAAAGAGGTGCCACGAATTAAACTCACGGAGTGCGTTACCATCCCCAGCAGCCCGACCTCGCCTGAGATCAGCTGCCTGTCGGCCTCCTACCCCCAGCCTGACCTGGACAAGCTGGTCCTGACCCCAAAGGCGGCGGGTGACTGTGCTGAGGAAGCTGCTGCTGTGGGCAGGCAGGACAGGGGACAGGCCCAGAGCAACGACAGCACGTCCAGCCAGGAGCCAGGAACCACCTACAGCGTGCGGGTGAGTACATCCCCCTGGGCTTCCATCCTCTGACAGAGCAAACAGCTCAGCTGCCTGCTGGGTCACCTCCATTTTCCTGCCTCTAGAGTCCATGCCCCAAACCACTGTGTTCTCCCATGTAGTTCCTGTCTTCTGGTGTACCCAGGGCTGTGGCATTGAGCTGGGGGAGCTAAAAGCACCCCAGCTGCTTCCAGAGGTAACACAACATCCAGTTCCAAAGGACTATCTGTAGACTCTCTGAGGAGTGCTGCTGAAACACAACTGAAATGGGTTACTCTGCATGTTAGAGGGAAAAGGAGGCCCATGAAAGGGCCTCCCATCCCTCACAGAGAGCAGCTCCAGGCATTAGGTGCGTTCTGGCCCACGCTGCTGACATTTGTCAGGGAGGCTGTGGGGCAGGCACTGCCCAGGTTTGTATTTCCAGTATGGTTTTCTGCTGATCTTCCTTTTGTGGGCAATATCTCAGAAGGGAGTTCACTGGCAGGAGCCTCACAATGCAACAGGGAGATGTATTTTTCCCTTCATCTTCCTGGTTATGTTGCTCCCATGGCTGTCGGCCTGCAGGAACCAGCCCAAGGAGAGCTGCAGGAACATTGCTGACATGTCCTGGCCAAAATCTTGGTGTTTTTTTCAACTAGCCCTTTCAATAGTAACAAGCAGATTGGTAAAGAAGTAACATGGGGGTTTGAGCCTTTCAGCATCCGAGGATGTGCAAGGTGAGAGGATGAGCAAGGCACTCATTTCCCCAGAGACCACCAGACTTCTTCAGTAGCTGGAGATGAAGCCTCAGATGGGCTGGGAAGTGGCCAGGGCTGCAGCACGGCAGGACTCTGGTGCACAGGGATGGTCTCACCTGAAGGCAAAGCGGGGCCAAGAGACCAAGGGATGGGCATTTGGAGCTGCTTCCAATCCTTATCCTCTCACCCTGGCCCTTGCCCTCCCTCGTGTGTGTTTGGAGGCACTCGCTCTCCCCATGCAGCTTCTTGTGCCCTGTTGGGGTATGGGACTGCTGGGATCTGCACAGAGACCCTTCCAGGAGGCAGGTCAGGTCTATGGGACTGCTGCTGTCAGAGATCTTTGGCCTTAACGCCTTAATCAGAGTAAGAGGAGAATTCAGCAATTACATGGAGAGGATCTACAGTGATTTTAGAAAGGCAATAATGTGGTGAATTAAAGAAATGTCGTAGGGCAGAAGCTGTCCCCTGCAGGCTGGAGTGAGGCAGAATTTTTCTTGGCGTTGTTTTAAAGAGGGGCCGTGCTGGGCTCATTGCATCCCCTGGGGAGGCAGCTGTGCCGGCTGTGACTGGTGGTGGCAGGGCACCTGTGCCACAGCCGCTGTCACCCGCGCCTGCTGAGGAAGCTGGGACCCATAATAGCACCCGGTCCCCCCAAATGCTCATGCAAATAACAAAGAGCCCAAATACTAATATTCTAAGAGAAGCCTGGGGAGCTCTGATTCTCATGCTGTTGTGTTTCAAAACATACTTTGTATGCAGATTGCTGCAGGCTTTCCCAGGGGAATATTGACCATGTCCTTGTTCACATTCTACCTGTTAAAAACCTCCCACAATGCTGCCCATCTGGGGCTGAGGTTGTCTCTGAATGGTACCCATAGTGGCCATGGCACTTATCTTTCCTGCTGATGTTTGTTATGGCTGTGATGATTCCAAGAGGCACTTGCCATCCTTTCTCTTGCTTTTTGGGGAGTGCCAGCGTTGTGGCTGCTGCTGAGAAGGAGGATAAGGTCTGTATTTCAGCACTGTCCTGCATCAGTGGTTTCTCTGAGAATAGCAAGGATGATGTTTACTGGACCTAACATGGAGTAAGGCTCTGTACCTGAGCTTAAATCAAACCATGAATCTCTGAAAGGTAATTGGTTTTTAAAAATTATTTAACTAAAATTTGAAAAGGAAATACTATTGCCAAATATTTCATTACAATACCATTATACTTAATAATAAAATGGTACAGGTTGTTTGCAGCATCCTTTGTCTCAAAGGGCTTTTAGCAATGTACAGGTTGATCCTCTGCTAGTGGTTTGATAGTGATGCCATCACATATATCTAAAATCAGTCACGTGTCTCTAGATTAAAAGGAGCCTGACCATTTCAGAATAACACGACCTGCGCCCTGAAGGCACGTGTGGGCACCAGTGCCCTGCGCAGTCCTGCTGCTGGCCACGGAGGGTGCGACAGGTCAGCCTGGAGCGGCTGCTCCTTGCCTCTGTGTGGGGAAGGGTCCAGCGCAGCCCTTTCCTGGTCCTAGGTTGCCACCAGCGCCTCTTCCATGTTCAGGGCAGGGAAATACTGTGGTGTTTGAGCTGCAGCCACTTCCGTGGCGTGCAGCACCCCGACACTGCTCCCGGAGAGCTGCCCCGCATCGCCCGTCGTGAATAAATAACTGCAGGCGTCTGCAGAGCCGGGGCTCCCGCAGGAAGGAGCTGGGCTCCGGTGATTCATGGCTCCAGCCGCAGCTGTGAATCACGAGCCGGGGGTGCCGGGCTCGGGCTTTGGGCAGCCCGGCAGCCTCGTCCCACGGGAGCGCGCCCGGCACCGGCACCGGCACCGCCCGCGGGACACCCGCGCCTCGCTGGGATCGATCCTCGCAGGAACCCGCGGGTTTTCAGCCATCGGCTTCAGCACAGCCGGAGAGCGGGGACAGGGTGGGTTGGGAACAATTCTGGCTTGAGTGCAGTGCTGTAGAAAGTGGTTTTTCATAAAACAAAACTAAAATATTTCTATATGTCTGTATTTATGATTTTTCCCATTTGTTTTTTTTTTCCCCTTAGGATAGATTTAAAAATTGAAAACCTGTGAATGAAAGAGTCAGACTTTCCCAGAAAAAAAAATTCATTTATCAAAAGCTATTTTTCTTCACAGAAAGCCCTGGCTTGCTGCCCTCAGGAAAGAGGCTGTGCTGCATGGGCATGAGGAGTAGGACAGACCAAGGGCCTGTCTGTCTGTCTGTCTGTCTGCACTGCTGCTGCTGGAGGGGGGAAGACAAGAGCACACGAGGAGAGTTAGGCTAGCACTGACAAACTACTGGGAGGGTGTGGGTTTGTGCTTAATGATCTTTAATGGGCTCCTTTACTCCTTGAAGGTATCTAGTCTGTTTTCCAGCTGTTTTCCAGGTTCTGCCTGGGTTTTGTGCTGTCTCACAGGTGCCCCGGGGGTACCATCCACGCCTGCAGTGGTGTGCACTGCTGCTGGGGGCTGCCTTGGCCTCTCTGCTTCCCGAGGTGGGGATGGCAGAGGTTCTGCTGGCTTTGCTTTTGGATCTGGATGGGGTTGGTGTTTGCTGGAGGAAACCAGCGAGGTTCAGGCTGAGGAATGAGCCAGTTGAATGTCCTGCAGGGCACAAACCTGGGCCAAAGTTCTCCATTAGCTGCCTGACTAGTGGCTGCTTACAGGGTTACAGAGCACTTACCCCAGCCCAGTAAGCCCTGCTGAGTGAGGCAGGATGAGCACTGAGCTGACTGGCACAGGGCAGTCTGTGTGCTGGCAGGAGCAGGGCCACTGCCAGGGGAGCTCTGGTGGTCTCTGCTTTCCAGTGGACACAGTGACTTTCTAACCCCAAGGCTACCACAGGCAGCATCTAAAGAAGGGCTGAGAAGACTTCCCTACCTAAACTAAAGTAATCATCATTTGCTCCTTCCTCACATCCCTGACTGGCTTCTGGTGTTGTCCATGGAGGGAAGACAACACCTTTGCCTTCCTGCTAGGGTGAAAGCAGAGAAATCTCACAACAGGTTCCTGAGCCTGGTGCTCTGCATTGTCCTGCCATGTGCTTCTTATTCACATGGGCCCTGCCTGGTGCCATCTCATCTCCTCCCACGCAGTCCCTCATCCTGTTTGCAGTCACTTTCTGTCATCTCATGTAAATAGATGTGGAAAGGTGTGTGCATCTTCAGTAACTGCTGTTCTCTCCTGGAGGTGTGGGGAAATGCAAGCCAGCCCCAGAACACCCTCTGTACTCAAACACCAAGGGATAAAGCAGTCCCTGGTGCCAGTGCTCTCACAGCCCTTTGCAGGCAGATGGGATATCTCTGCTCATGTTGCCATTGGTGGAGCCTTTCTCTTTCCAGCAGGGGCCAGTGAGTCTTTCCTTTCCTTCCTAAGAGCTGCTGCTTGTCTTGGCAAGAGCTCTCCATCCTGCTGCTGACAGAACAGTGGGTTCAGCATCCTCTTTCATTAGCCAGGTCAGGTCTTTAGCACTTGGCTTGTTTCACTGTTGCTGTTCTGTTTTTCTGTAGGCAGCTGAATTCTGCAGTTACATCTGTGCTTGTTGCCCCAGGCTGGTTGGTGCACCCTTGGGCCTGTGCCCAGCTTGCCCCAGCTTGCCCAGCAGCTCAGTGAGCTGGGCCTTGCCTCTCTCTGGGGGCTTCAGAAGATGAGCACCCCTCCCTGTACGCCACCTTTGGACCTGGTTTTCACAAGAGCACCTGGTGAACAGCTTGCGCTGGAGCAAGAGCTGTGGGCTGCTGTGGCTTCCTCTCCCAGGCACCTGTGGTTGCTCATGCTTTAGTTTAACCTTCCCTGCAGCAGGAAGGGTGGAGCTGGCATTGGCCCTGCATCACCAGAGAAGCCCATTTTTGTTTTCCTGGGATGTGCTGTTTGGGGTGTACAGGACAGAAAGTGGGGGCGCCACCTGAACTGGAGTTGGGGTGCAGAAGTCTCTGAGACAAACATTGTCCTTCTCTGCTGCCTTCCCCTTCCTCTCATGCATTGGTTGTGCTGCTTCTCATATTTTGCTATGAAAGGGTTAATTTTTTTTTAATTGTTATTTTTTTTCCTCCTTGGAGAGCGTCTTTTGTTTTCTTGAATAGGCTTCTGGTATTCCATTGTCCTTTTGTGTGCTCCATGGGCTTCTCCCAGGCTCTGTGACCCTGACTTGCTCTGCCCCAGCCCCACATTGTCCCCCTGCCCGAGGCTCTGCTGGTTCTCTGTGCCCTCGTTCTGCAATGTGAGTGTTCAGCCATTTCTAACTGTGCCAGTTCAGATAACCAACGACAGCTAAAATGAATGAGAGATGCAGTGAGGTGCCGTGTTAATGCACTTCCCTACTCAGGCTTTTAAAGGGAAAAAAAAAAAGGTCTTTTGTGAATCATTGATAAGTTCAGCTTCACTCAGGGTCACTTATGCAAAAACCTAATATTGATTTTTCATCTTTGCTTAGAGTAGCTTCCCACGCATCTGTTCAGGATGCAATGGGGACTCACTTGTCAGCATATGACTCACCTACTTCTCTAAATTATTTTTTTTCAAGGATAGAGGAGCAGCCAACCAGCTTACAGGATGCTTGACCTTATACTGTAGGATCAGAGGTCATTGCTGTGCTACAAGCTGAGGCTCTAGACATATTTTCCACATTTGCTTTGTTCCTGTTAAGCAGGAATATCTTTAACAAGGCAGATAGCTCTCAAAGTCATTAAATGTTCATTAGGGAAGCAGTTCTGCCAACCTTTCAGATTCTTATTGATGTCCTTCCAGGTCTCTGACCTAATTCTGGAGTTCTCCCAAGGGTTACATTGCTATTGGAAAGAAAGCAAAATAGGGATAATACAATTGTTGTGGAATCCCTGACTGCACATATAACATTTTCTTTTTCACACACTTATTTCTGAAAGTCTCCAAAGCTGAAACAGATACCTAAATCCAACCCTCTCTGAATGGCCCAGCAGAAAAATTGATTTACAGGCAAAGGGAGGCAGAGGAACTAAATGTGGTACCTTTCTTTGACACAGAATGCCTCCTCCATCCATTCAGACAAGGGACAGAGTATGCATGACCCTGCCTGGGTTTTCCAAGTTGTCTCAGTCCCAGAGGCTTTGACTTCCTGCAGGTGAGGTCTGCACAGGCACGCTGTGACTGCAGCCCTTGGGCACTGTGTGAGTGCTGCAGGATGGTCCCAAGAGGAGAAATGAGAGACCCAGACCTGTGCCAGCCTGTTGAAATGGAGAGATCAGACTGCTTCAACAACAGAGAGATTGACATCCATAGAAATGCTGAAGGATTAGTAAGATATGGTTGGGGATATACCATCACATCCTTGATATTTCTGGGAATTAGTCTTATACAAATCCCAGATGAATGCAGAAAAAGCCCCAGCTCTGTCCCATACAGCAGAAGTGTGGCAGTCAGCCTTTAATTTAAAGCAGGTCAGTTTATATGAGCTGGAATTGCAACTTCACATCCTTCATCTTCTGCAGAGGTTATTTGTCATCAGACATGTAGCAGTGTGGAGCCAGTGGTTTTCCTTGTGGCCTGTAATGCCTGCTACTCTCTGAAGGGACACTCAGCTCTTCTGCATGGGGGCTCTGAGTGCATTGGTCTCGAGGGGCTTCCAGAGCCTCTCTGCTCCTGAGGACTCTGTTCTCTCCAGTATTTCCTCATGTATTCCTCCCAGCTCGGTGTCACAGGCTAATAAGTGAGAGTAAGCAGAAATGGAAAAAAAGGAATAATTGGATTTTGTGTCCCCAGAGTGCTTTGCCTTTTTTTTTTTTTTTTTTTTGGTGCTATGGTGTTTAAGCCATTGGTATCTTTATTGCTCTTCTCTACACTTTTAGTAAAACAAGATCTATTTAGGAAGCAGCTTTAGGATGGCTGATTTGATTTTCCATTTGGACTGTGGTTCTGCATAAACTTAGTGGAAAATAATCACATTTGCTTCCTCCTGAGATCCTCCTCTTCCTTGTGTACCAGATATTAACAGTCCTCCCTTTTCTCTGTCTGTTTTCCATAGTACATGGGCTGTATTGAGGTGCTGCAGTCGATGAGATCCCTGGACTTTGGCACACGAACACAAGTCACCAGGTAGGTGGTGTAAAACTGAGATTCAGCCCAAGAATGAAAAGCCTGAGTGCTAATTTTTGTATAAAGCTGAGGGTGCGTGCCAAGCTCTGAGACAATTCTGAATAGGAGTTTGCATGTTTTGTTTTGTCTTTTCCTAAGTGATGATTTGAATTATTTGATCATTACAATAGGCTATTTGCATTGGAAAATGAATTGTTTCAGGCACAGACGTAATTTCTCTCCCAGTTCTTGCTCAGAGAGCCTCCCCCTGCAGTGGCAGCACAGAGCAGCCATCCCCAGCCAGCTGGGGACCAGCAGCAGCTGGGCTCTGCACGTGGCTCAGCGCTGCCTGCACGGCTCTCCCAGGGCAGGGGGAAACCCACTGGTGCTGCTGTGCCCGTGGTGCCGTGGCCAGGGTGCACAGCCAGGACCCTCATGGGTCTCTCTGTCACACTGCTTCCCACCTGGTGCAGGAAGTGCCATCCGTCCCTCAATCCAGCAAGGTCATCTAAGGAATTTTTATCAGATGTATGACATCGCTTGACCCCATCTGCACCAAGACCAGCCTCAGCTGGAAGTGGAGTCACAAGGAAAACATGTTTACAGCTGTTTCCATCTGTACTGCAAGCCTAAGTTTTCAGGCTGCAAATCAGAAAAAGATTAATATTTCATTCTCAGATACAACTGGGGATGTGGTAAAAACATGAAATATTTTGTGGTCTTTTGAGAACTTTGCAACTTGTTAGTACCCCTATGCCTGTGGGGCAGCTGAAATGTCCTGTCAGAAATAGAAAAGCACATTTTTATTTTTACATTTATTCTTGCAAGTCTGGAAGTGAGGGGGTGTGTGAATTTTCAAAACAATCACCTTCTATCCAGCTCTGAGTGCTGTGTGGTGCCGTGATGTGCTCATGGTCCACCAGTCAGGACTAGTGCCAGGCAGCCCCAGCAGCCACCCAGCTTTTTGGGGAGGTGGGTGGCTGCAGGTTATCTTCACCTGGCCTTAGACATGTTCCCTTGCCCTCTCAGCTGCTTTTCTGGCATAGTTCATGCTGAGGATGCCAGGAGTGTGGTTGAGGCTTCCTGTACCTGCCCAGCTCTTCCTTCCTGCTGGAGGGAGATTTTCAGATGCTGTTTTGCTTCCTGAAGTTTGTATCCAAAAATTCATGGAGAAAGGAAAGCAACGTGAAGGGTTTAGTGTGACATTTTTACCTGTTGGCTCCCAGACTTACCAGCTGAAAGGACCTGGAAAACATGAGTCCTTCAATGCCTATAGACTTCACCTGAAAGCTGTCCCGTTTGTTATATATTCAAAGCCAGCAGTTGTTGACATGTACAACTGGTACAAGCACACACTCACCCAGTTCCTGCATGTCTGTTTGAAGAGGTGCCTGTGATACCAATGTACTTCCCTCAGGCAGGTCCTTTACAGACCGAGAAGAGCCGTGTAGTACACCCAGCCCAGGCCACTGTGTTCTTCACAGCTCAGCCAGAGGGCGAGGTTATCTCCTGTTTGCAAGAGGTGTGTGTGCTGCTGTGCTAACAGAACAGAGCTTTGGCTGGTTTGTCAGGAAAATAATGAATATAAATTACTGCGTGACAAGAGCTTGCCAACTTAAATTCGGGCTAGATAGTAAGGTTTTGTTAAGCAGAACTGTGTCAAAACTTAACAATGGAAATATTTCCATCACCTAAAAAAAATGCCACTGCTGACCTTAACGGGCTCTTTTGTGCATGAGAAATTCAAAACTTCAACTGTTTGCAAACCAAATGCTGAAGTGCTGAGCTCACACATGCAGACTTTAAAGTTCAATCGATGACAAGCTGACTGGAGCAAAGATAACATTGATTATTCCCCTATTGTTCTCTCAGGGGAGTAAGTTTATAGACACATGCACAATGCACTAACCAAGGAGCTGCTGGAAATTACCCCATTTTAACCATGCCTGTTATTTGAATTGGGGTAAAAAATATTTTTACTTTGATGGCATTTCACTAAACAAAGAGGCATCTTCTGTTTTAAAGTGATGTAGAAAGGGTCTTTAGTTAAGTCTGCACCCTGCCTTGCTTTAGTGTATGCTTAGTTACCTCATGGTATCTAAAACTGAAGATATTATTTACCTTTCTCATGAATGTTGGAAAGATGAACAAACTCATGTTTGTGGAAGTGAAGTGAGGAGTCCAAAGGAGTGAACATGGAGAATTTACTGTCTGCTTTCTTGCTGGATTAGCATTTTCAGTTGCTTGGCAGGCACATGGCCAGGGAAGGCAGACAGTGGCCTCTCTGATGCTGTGAATGGCCATGGGATGCAGAGGTGCTGTGTGGCCAAATGACCACAGCGCAGCAGGAGAAGGGCTGGGCACTGAGGTGCTTTTACCCTCCGTGGCTGTGGGGTGAGGAGGTTGGCACAGGAGATTCCACTGCAAGTTTTCCAGCTCTCTGCTGTTGCCTGCCCATGACCCCACTTGTTCTTAGGGACATTCCTCCTATTTTGCAGGAATCTGTGACCTCAAACTCCATGTAGATGACAAAAGTAACACCAAAAAATAACAATAGGTGTAACAGATTCTTCTGCTTGGGGGTCTCTGTATTTTTTTTTTTTTGCAATGGTTAGCCTGTGCTTGCTGCTCTGGATACAAGATAGGTTTGTTGTCACCCTTGTGCTGTAGCAGGTCCTGCCTTTGCTGGACCCTAATGTGTGCTTCTCTTGTCCAGCCATTCAGCTCTTTTCCTCTTACACATTTCCCACTTCTGTTAAATCAAGCTGGTTATTAGTCATCAAATTTGGGCATTTCTGGGAAAAGAGGTTCTGTATCTTGGATTGGGGTATTAACATATAAACTTGAAAATGGTCAGGCAGTGAGGGGTGAAGGGTGTCTGAAATGTGCAGCCAGGGAGGGCTGCTGGAAGAAGGCTGACTTTGTTTGGAAGATTAATTTCAACTTTGTTGAGCCACATAATCCCTTTCTGTTACATGGTGTAGGCAGGGCCCTAGATGCTTAAAAGCAAATCCTCAGCAGCATGCTTGCTTGCTTACATCAGCCCATCTTTCGTCTTTTATTCTGGTTTTGGGGGAACAATGAACAAAGTGGCTCAGTGTTACTGCCCACAGGCGCTCTGCTCTCCCTCACGGGCACGCTCTGCGAGCGGCAGGAGCTGGGTCTGCCGCAGGTTTCACTGCAGGGCTGCAGACCCAGAGAAAAGCTGTGGACTGTACTTCTGAGGGGGCCTGAAAAAAAACCCCAAAAAGATGGTTTAAAGGCTTATGGATGCCAAAAATGGGTCACTCATTTTGGTTTATCATGGGCGCATCCAGAGTTTCTTTTCTTCCTAGTGTGTGGAGCAGTTTCTAGTTTGTGGAAATGACTGCATGTAGGAAGTGTTCAGTTGTAGCAGCAGGTGTTACCAAACTCCTGCTTTTCACACCTTTCAAATCATATTTGTAAGGTTTTGTTAGATCACTTAGAAAATCACCCAGACGTACGCAGCAAGAAATGTCTGTACAACTATTTCCCCTACCAAAGAGAGGTAATAGAAAATATTAAGTGGAAATGGTTTGCTACTTTTTGGTTCCTTTATACTGGACACTTGCTTCAGAGCATGGTGAAGCCAGTGAACCACACTGGCTTGTACAAGAACTGGCTCTGTGGCTGGCAACTCTGCCTGCAACTCTTGATTTCACATGGGCTGCCTGATATATGCAATAACTCATTTGTCACCAAAAGAGACAACTTCCCCGTTTTTCTAATTTGTTTTGTATCTGGTTTTCTTTCTAGGTAAGGCTAGACTTGAAGGCTCCAAGTAGCCTTAATGTCTTGGCTCTGATTTTAATTTCCTTTAATATTGAATGAGAAGATGAGTTCTCATTTTCCAAGCTGATTATTGGAATCTGCAAGATCATCCTGCAGGATGCCTTCCTCTTCTTTTTTTTTGTTTTTGTTTTTTGGTCATGTTTGGCCTTCCTCCTGATAACAGCTAAATAAAACAGGAGCTAACCAAGAAGAGTATCAGGAATTTGCTTAAAAAACATATTTTCAGTTGTGTAGGGGGAAGTACTTTGCTTTTAAATGCTAAGAAGGGTCAGTGTTTAAAAGGCTGGGTTTCTGATCCTGTGTAGCCCACAATGAGGCCCCTTTTCTTCCCTGATGTTTTCACTCAGAAAATATGAATTATATATTGCTGTGGGTGAGGTCTCCATTCATGTGACAGCATCCAGGTTGAATTTCTCAGTGTTCCCTCAGTGTATATCACTGATCTTCAGTGCTCCAGCACACAGGCCACTGGTGTGGCAGCCCTGGGGCCTGAGCAGGGGCAGCAGTGACTCTGGGCTTCATCAGTGCTGGGCTGGCTTTACTTCCTCTGTCATCTGCAGGGTCCTGGGGGGACCACACTCCTCCTCACAGGGCATCTCTGCATCGTGGAACATACCTGGCTGGTGCCTCTTGTCATTGTGTGGTTTCCCGTTACTTTTCAGCCCTTCTGGACTAAATATTTCTCAGGAGGTGAAGGCCAGTGGTGTTTTCCTCCCACACACACGCTGGGATCTGGAAACAGACAAGCTTTCCCAACCAGCTTGTTTCCTAATTAACTCTTTGGATAATAATTCAATAATACAAACAAACCATTAAACAATCTCCCTTCTCCTTTAGAACCAAACAAAATCCCATCCTTGGAAGGGATCCTGTCCATTGCACATGTAAATCTGAGTTCAGCCCCAAGAGAAAGGCTGAGGCCTGGAGTGCCCAATACGGGAGCCTAAGCCTGAGATGACCCAGTCCCTGTAGGACAGGGCCAGGGCAGCTGGAGATGCCAGGGCTGCGGCTCCAACCAGGATGTCCAGGCGCATCCCAGCCCAGCAAGGCACCATTCTCCTGTTGGCTTCAAAGCAGCAGCTGTCAGTGAGGAAAAGGCTGTGACTGCCAGCAGAAAGGTTTTGTCCCAGCTGCTGTGCTAACCTTGACCAGAGCCATCAGTGCTGTGCTGTGCTGTATGTCCAAACCAGTCACTTGCCTGAGCAGAGGCCAGAATGTGCCTTGTTCAAGTGTGGAAAACAGGCATAGCACAGCACTCTGTTATCCTGTGTGGATTTATCTTTCATCTAGAAATGAGCACTGTGTGTGCTTTATGCCTTACCCTTCTGCTGCCTGAACTGAGAGGAACCTGTAGAGGAGAATGGGTGGCTAGAGAGAAGGTCTAGTTTGGGAAATTCCTACCAGAGATGGAAAAATATGGACTGATAGATCTGAAAAGGAACTGGAAAAGCTGATTATACATCCCCACCCCTCCACTGTTGTTTGGGTTATTGTGTTTTTTGGTTTTGATTATGTTTTTTTGGGTTTTTTTTGGGGGGGGGAGGGTGTTGTTTTGGGATTTTTTTTTTTTAACTGGAAAAGAAATCCCAAACCCCAGAAAGTCAATCAGAGAACCCAGCTGGACTCACTCAGCATGAACCTGCTGTGCTAAATAGGAAGGATTAAGTAGAGAGGAGCCCCTCCTGCCATGCAAGGGACCTATCAACCATTCTGAAAAAAGGCTTTGAAGGTATTAGGTTGCTTGTCTTCTGGTTAGTTATGTTTGAGGTTTTTTTAATTAAAAAAAATTTCATAAGGTGAAATGGATGGGTTTGATGAAGAAAAAGAATCCAAACCAGGCTGCTGAATCACTGTATTTTGTTAAATAGTTCTTTTAGTTGGGTTTTTTTTTTTTAACAGTGGGAGGAAAGAAGAAAGAAAAATCAAAGGTGAAAGACCTTCCAGAAGATTTAAGAGTCTATAAGTGGGCCGATAACAATAAATTGCAGAGTTGCTGGCTCTGTTACAGATGGTGCATGTGAAATGATCCAACAGTTTGTGCTGTATTTTTTTATTTGCAGGGAAGCAATAAGCCGACTGTGTGAAGCTGTGGCAGGTACAAATGGAGCTATAAAAAAGCGGAAGGTAAATCTTGTTTTAGCTCAGCAATTATTTTTCTATATCTGCTTTTGATAAGCTGGATACTTGATTCTCTAACAGGCTTCAGTCCATGCTGGAATTAATGCATTTTAATCCATCTGAACTCAGCCTGGATAACATGGAAGGGCTGGTAGCAGGGTGTTTAGCCTGTTTGGTTTGGGGCTGAGGCTATGCCCTACTTTATTTTTCTCAGGATTAATGCTTTGCCCAGAGTTCCTCCTTCTACCAGCCCTTGCAGTGCATGGTGCTTTACAAATTTTAGGCTTTGGCTGCTAAACTATTGGAATTGGGCTTTTTTTATTTTGGTTTAGAAGAGGGAGCTAATTCACTGGAATGTTATCTGCTGCATATTTGTATATATAAAAAAATGAAACACATTAAACTAAAATGGCAGTGTTTAATGGATTTTATTAAGTAACTGGGATGCAGTGAGGGGCAACATCAGTGGTTACTGTTGGGTTGTGTCCAGCAGAACTTACAGATTTCCTTCTGTAACTGTGGAGCTCAAGAGGAATGAACTTGCCCCTGAAAGAGGAATACATGAGAGAATTTCTTGCTTTACCCAGAAACACTTCATCCTCAAGAAACAAAGAAGAGTTCAGAAAGAAAACTGCACATTCTGAATTACTGAGCCAGCTATAACATTTAGCTCACTGGGATTTTTTTTCCCCATTATTGACATAGAACCCATTCCTACCAGTATTGCATTCAGAGCTGATGTTTGTTAGAAGATCTATTTGCATTTGATCAAGCCATTATCCTTGCTCCATTGAAAGTCTCAATAAGATACCATAAAACCTCCTTGACTTTCATATGTTTCTGCCCCTCACAGACTGGGCTGACAGCCTCTTTCTTTTCTTTCTTTGTTCAAAGCCTCCAGTGAAGTTTCTGTCTTCTGTACTTGGCAAAAGTAACCTTCAGTTTTCTGGCATGAATATAAAGCTGACCATTTCAACAAGCAGCCTCACTTTGAATAATGCTGACACGCAGCAGGTAGGATACAAATACTCAGGGTCCTTTTCTCCATGCTACACTTTTGTCCTCGTTTGTGGATTCTGAGGGAAGGCTGTGCCCTGCAAAGTTAATGCAGCACCCTTTAGCAGACCTGTGCATGCCTGGTGAAGCTGAATTACATGATGCCTCTGAATTTAAAAGTGAAAGCACTTTGGAGGAATTGACATACAGCACAGGTCCTTTTTGTTCATGATGGTGTGTTCCATGGGAAGGGATCCTTGAGCTCTTGGCAAACTGTTTCTCTGGATGTGTTTGCCTGTAAAGTGCCAATAAACAAGTCCTGACTGTAGTTTCTGACAAGTCATAGGAGGAAAAAAAATGATATAGGTATTAAGTCAGAGCTTGGCTTTGGTATCATTCAAAGCTATTTTACAGCTGGATAATACATGTGTACAATCAATTATACTGTGCAAAGTCTCTAGGCTCTATTGAGGTGTGTTCCTGAGAGCCTGGGTTTGCTTGGAACTGGGCTGTGCTCCCTTCCTTCTTGGCAGATATGATAAGGATCTTTGTCCTGCCCACCTAATTCCTCCCTTGGCTGTTGGTATTGCTCCCTGGGTGATCTCACCCGGGGCCAGCAGCAGGTTTTGCTCCAAGCTGGAGCAGGGGAACATCAGGGAGGTCATTTTGGCTCACTGGCTCAGAGGAATGCTGCCCTGAGCTGGTGCCATGCTGAGCATCAAGGAGCTCTTAGGGTTTGTCTCTAGTGCAGAGGTCTCCTGTCCATTGCATATCCTGGGAGGGATTAGGACACCAGGTTTCCCTTTCTTCCTTTTGGGTACTATTAGAAGGTGGTGGCTGAATTCATTCTGAAGACTCTTTAAGGAAGATTACTCAGGGATCTAGACATTGGTAAACATGAATGGGTAATCTCAAAAATATTCCTATTTTTATCTCTTTCCTTCCTAAATGATACACGCATAAATTAATAAATGGGATTGTTATGAATTTACTTGCTTTTTCTATAGAGACATATGTTCTGATGTCTTCTAATGTGTGGCCCAAGAGCATGTTTAATTAGCCTGTTATGCTTTTCAGATTATTGCCAACCATCATATGCAGTCCATCTCATTTGCTTCTGGAGGTGACCCAGTAAGTATTGATTTATAAAATATGTTTCTGCAGGTATAGTGAACTCATGTAATAATTGTTACCTGCAAATACTTTGCTTCATCCTTTCCTTCCACAAGCACTAACAGAGTACACTGCACTTCTGGATCATGAGCAGTAATACAAGAAAACTGGGGGACTGACATTGAAAAGGAAAGGGGGGATAGTGACTCAGTGTATGTTTAATAGATACATAGTTAACTTTTCTGTCGCCCATCAGTGAGTGTCAGTCCATTCAAAAGCCCTCTGACTTGGGGGTCTAAAAATAAGAATGTGAACATAGGAATTGATCAGTTCAGTGGTCTCTGTGATCCAATACCTGTCATAAAAGCTGTCAGCACTGGCACCTCTAAATTTTTAGATTAATTTTAACTCAAGCAAACAGCTCCTATGAGACAGATGTGGCATAACCACCTTCTTCCTGCAGATAGAGCTGTTCTTCCTAGTGTCACTGCCATGCAGTCATGGATGTTTTCAGGTCAGAGGGGTTTTATTCTATTCCAGGCTCTTTACTGTAATGATTGTAAGCAGGAAATGCATCTATCTGGGTTGGATAAGTAATTCTTAGGACTTGTTTACCTTTTTTAGTGTTTTTTATTTTATTATACTGCACTGCTCTTGCACAGTGACTTCAGATTTCAGAGGCTACGCAGGGCTGGGTTTGGTCAGTGCTTAATGGCAGGGCCAAGCAAGAGATGTGCTGCAGGAAATGGGCTTGGTGGAGCAGCTGCTGACACTTCTTACTGGGAGGATAATGCAAAAGAGAGGTCTTGCTCATCAGTGGTAACTGTAAATCTAGTGGCCCTTCACGTAAGGGGAAATTTTGTTGTCTTGTTCAGGTAATTTTTTCAAAATTCCGTTTACATTTAAAACAGGAGATAGTTTCCACAGGACCCGTCTTTCCACCTGCCCCACATTTGGAGTCTAATTGAAGTTCAGGGTTGCTCTGAGCTGTGAAGGAGTACCACTATTCTGCCTGATAATTAAGCCTATTCTGGCTTTATTTTGAAGCAAAATCATCCAGGCATCTACATAAACATTAAAAAGACATAAAAAATAGCAGGTGCTGCTCCAGTTACTTTAGTTTCTAGTCACTCCCTAGATCTGATTTATTTTAAAATCTCTATCCTGAAATATTTATGAACTTTAAGAAAAACTTGAAAGGAAAAGGAAGGAAATTGAGTTCACTAGACAGATAAGAAATATTTATCTTGCTTTGCTTTAGTGATATTAACTTTAGAGATTTAAAAAAAAATCTAGGACAAGTTCTGCTGGCCCTAAGACCTGCCTCTTGTGTCATTCATTGTGAATTATTAAATGATTGTTCTTGTGCATATTGCAAATGGGGCCTTGTTTCCTGCCAGCTGATTGCCTCTTCCCTCAAGAGAACCATGCCTTTAAGCTGTGAATTGCATTCTCCCTGTCCCACCTTAAAGATCCAAAATAACAAAATGCATCTTTAATAATTAAAAGAATGTTATTCATTACCTCACCAATTTGACTGTAACACTGAATTATCAAGCCACTCTTTGCTTTTGCGGTATCATTAGGAATGTTAATTTTTCTATTCCGGTTCCCTTTTCAATTTGACTAGAAAAAGAGGATTATTTCAGTGCTGGCTAGAAAGAGAATCAGAAACAGAAAACTGATTATACTGAGGTTGTCTGATCTCAGCAGCAGCTTTGAGATCCAGGGTAATTTAACCTGATTGTAGCCAGACTAAAATTGGGCAGGAGCAATTGAGATCAGATACCCATTTTTATTCTGTGTAATTTTGAAGTTTAACTTTTCTCTAAGATGCCTTCAAAACTCAATCTTATTGCTACAAATTTGGAGCATTGGAAATTTGTCCTTTGCAGTATGCTAGCACTATTTTATCTTCCAGTGAGTCTGGTAAGGACTGTCCTAGCTAAAAGCTGTGAGCAGCAGTCACACAGCCCTGATGTGTTACATGGGAAAGGCTGTGAGCTCCATGGGAGCAGTGGAAGGGGCAGCACTGCCTGCTGATGAGGCACCAGTTGTGTTTCTACTCCTGTTGCAGAGCTGAAATGGAATACACTGTTTATTGAAGACCCAAAGAATGACAAATGGTCTAGTGCATTTTTTAGAAGAAAAAAGAATTTGGGACAATTACTGTGTTGATAGCCACCAGTGTGTCATTGATATTTTCCTTGGCTCACTTTGCTAGTACCTCTAGTTGTTTTTCCCTGAAAGAAGCGTGCATTTTAAAGCTAAAAATGTACCTGTCTATATGCAATTGCTGTGCTGTGGTGGTAGGGTTGTTCATAATTACAATGTTCAAGACATTTGTTGTCTTCTTTCCTGTAGGATACAACAGACTACGTGGCATATGTAGCAAAAGACCCTGTTAATCAGAGAGGTATTGAAACACGTTTCCAATTGTTATATGTGCTTATATGATTGCTTTATTTGCATGTAACAAGGAATTGTTTGAGTTTTAAAATAAGGAAGCTACTGAACCCAGCTCAATACTCTGTCCAATTTCTGGCTTTGCTGTATGTATAGAGGCAATAGTATGCAGGCTGAGGCTTTAAGTGTCATGTTCTTTGTGCAATGAAGTGGGAATCTGCAGGTCAGACTAAAGCTGTACTAGCTGTTGGCTCCATGAAGGGATAGGAGATTTGCTATAAGCAATATAGCTTGAGTCTTTACTTTCTGGTATAAACTGCATTTACTTAATTAAAGTGTCTCTTTTCAGCATGCCACATCCTGGAATGTCCCAATGGGATGGCACAGGAGGTG
The DNA here is from genome assembly GCA_024865655.1 of Emberiza elegans. Classification (NCBI taxonomy): domain Eukaryota; kingdom Metazoa; phylum Chordata; class Aves; order Passeriformes; family Fringillidae; genus Emberiza; species Emberiza elegans. The sequence continues at coordinate 10,776,625 of JALJVW010000398.1, forward strand.
ATCAACACCATAGGGCAGGCTTTTGAGCTCCGGTTCAGACAGTACCTGAAGAACCCATCTAGCCTGGTTACATCTAATGAAAGGTCAGCACGTTCTCAGTCACTTAACTGGCAGCTTCCTTCTCTTTAGTACTTTTCAGGAAAACAATAACTACAAAGAGTGATCCATAAGTAAGCTGCTTTGAATTATGGACATAGGATAATTCAAATGTATGCCTGTATGTGCAGTGTATAAGATACCAAAATTAGCTTATTCCAGTGAACTCCATTGATTTTTGTGACATTTGTACAGGTGCAGAACACAGAACTAAGCTGTATTGTTCCTTAGATAAAGCAGCCTTATTTTAAGTCATGCAAGTTGAACAAATGTTCAAATTACTCTGCCCAAGTAAGTTCAGCTCTATAAATAGCAGACACACACAGAGACTGAGCTCAGTCCTGACCTGTGCCAAGTTTAAGGTTGCTGCAGCTGTGGAAAGTGTGTGGTGGGGAAAAAAGCCATTTTAATTCACCTTTCTGCTGTCCTGCACATGTTCTGGCAGCAGCCTCATGCCAGCCTCATTTCACCTGGCATGACTTACATCAGCCTCATGAACTGAAATAAACACGGCCACCACCTGGCATGTTAAAGTGTGAAGCCCTGTCCTCTGCGCATTGCCCGAAATACAGGGCCTAGATTAGTTTCTGCACCACAATTCCCCATTTCAATTACCCTTCTTCCATTGCACTGGGGACACAATTCTTGCTCTAATTTGTGGCTCTCCTCACAGATTAGCCATGCCTATTTTTCTCAGGCTTCTTTTTACTGTAACACCAAATTTGATTGTCTGCTACTTCCCATGATAGGTAAAGCTGTGGCACTGCTTACTGCACCCTGAGCACAGGAGTCCTGAGCAGGCAGTGTCACTGGAACAGGGCCTAATGCATCACAGCAGAGCTGGTTTTATTGCATAAATGCAACTCCAGTTTATATTTATTTCAATGTATATGATGGTTCTTGCCATTCCACTGCTAAAACTGGTCTGTTTTTCCTGGGGAAAATAACCAGAGGAAAAGCCTTTTATTCCTAAGAAATCCTGCTAGGTTATGTCACAAGCAGCATAGGAGCAGGGAGAGAAATGGAAGAGGGTAATTAGATTTCCTCCTTGAGCATAACCCACAGGCAGCTTCCGAGAATGGTCCTCAGGCAGAGGAGTCGGATATTGCTGTGTGAATGAGTCACTCCCTTCCAAACTACTATGAATCACATAATCAAATACTTGCACTGCATATCACATAATCAACTACTTGAACTTTATCTCTTTCCTGCTCATGGTCTTTTATCCAATTATACTCTTGTTAATCAGAGAAGTAAGATTTGAGATGAGTTTTTTTTATTTTGGGACCGGAGACAGTACAGGAAGCACCTAGTTGTTTTGCAGTGCATCAGCTGTACATTTAAACTATCATCATTCTGGTTTAGCTCAAAAAAAACCATTGTGTGCTGTCCTTCATGTTATTCAGTGTTGCCTTCAAGCTGAGCCAGAATATTGGTTGTGGTTGTTAAAATCGGGGTAAATGCCTCTGAGGACAGCCACTTTTTTTGTTTATTTAGTTATTTATTTTTTTGGTAGTAATATTTGATTTTCTAACACAGTTGCAGGCTTGTCTGACTAAATGCCACGAGGTTTTAATTTTTCTCTTGAAGTCTGGCCACCCCTCAGAAATCTCTAGATTATATAAAGTTCTGTCAAGAAGCCATAAGAATTAGTTTTATGGTCAGCATTTTGGATACCTTAACGAACAATGCATTGAAATTCTTAAAGTTTCAGTGGATTCCTTTTACCTTTTCTTTGACTTGAAAATATATCTGGGCTGCCTGGGGCTAATGGAATTACTGTACCTCCCTTTACCCCAAACTGTCATGACTGTTTTTAATTCAGGAAGAAGTAACTGGAAAAATAAACAGCTCTGAAAGTTCCGGCCCAAAGCCCTTTACAGCCTCCATATGGCAGATCTGTGTATTGTATGTTGTGCAGACACTGGGGATGTTTGCCTACACTAGAAAGCAATTGATTACATCAGAAGCTTCATTTCCCCACCCCCCCCCATATTTTTTTCAGTGAGGCAGCAAATGCTAATGGATCAGCTGGGAATTCGCAGGAGAGGGAGGATCATCATGAATATTACAACGAAATTCCAGGGAAGGAGCCTCCCACCGGCGGAGTGTTAGACATGCGAATGAAAGTGCAGCCGGACCCAAGGGCTAAGTGTCCTGTCCAGTACAAAAAGCAGTATTGCTCAGTAAGTACAGCATCTGCTGGGATAAATATTCACTGCCTATTATGGGAATGAATAATAAAATGTTGCTGTGGTGTTAAAGCATGGCATTAACATCAGAACCAGGTCCTGATTATCCTGGGAAAAGTTTTTTTTAGGCTAGATTTAATGATGCTTAGTACATAATTGAATCCCAAAGCACTTTCTGAATATTAACTGGTTTGTCCTTAGAGTACTTTCAGGAGACCAAGTAATATTCCCTTGTTCACTCATTAGCTCTGAGAAGAAAATAGATACCAATTTAAATGGCTTGTTGGAGAGAACATCTGCAAAATCTGGGACCTCCTGGCTCCCTATTCTGTGATCTAATAAATATTTCATCCTGTCCATTATGCTCTACAACTTATACATATAACATTGACTGATTGCAATATATATACAATATTCATTACTCTTGGATTGTTTCAAGAAGCTCTGTTAAATCAGCAAAAGAGATCTGTGGCTCTTGTCTGGCATAGTGGGAAATAAAAACCAATCAGGGAGTAAAACAAGCCAAGTTCAGACTGGCTGCACAGATTTCAGAGTCTGCTGTGTGAGGCCTTGGGAGCACCATCCTTTCCCCACACAGGAAAGAAGGCACCACCACTTTGCTCAGAGGGAGCACACTCAGATGTGCCTGCTGGAATCCAGTTGGTGCTGTCTAAAAGCTTGCTGTTCCCAAGTGTTATTTGTTTGGTGGTAATTGCTCCCAGGCTGCTGTGTGTTCCTGTGCTACTGCACCATCTATTTTTTGCTGACATGAACCATACTTTGCATATCAGGTCCCCACCTCCCCAACAGTTCCTAAATCAAAAAGTGTTTTACTATATCCAGAGTTTGCACCTGATGCTCACCAGTACTGTTGCAAGGAGTTACCCTGCATGTTAATGTAAATGCCTTTTTCCCATGGGCTGTTACTTTTTGGTTTTCCTTTCTCTTTCAGGGCTGCTCAGACAATTTAGTAACCTGTAGTTGATTTTATGATGAGGGACACTTACTAGAAAATCTGAGCTTTCTTACCTAGGAGTTATACTGTATATATACTAAACATTAGATGCATAACTGGGGAGTCATTAGACTCACATTGGAGTCCAGATGTGACATCTAAAGAAAGAAGAGTATCAGTGTGAAATATTATTTGAGGAGATGGGAATTTTTTGGTGAAGAACTTGTTTAATTACCTGTATATCTAGTAACTAATGCATGGATGTTTTGAAGTTACCTGGGTTTTTCTAGGGGACTACTTTATGTGACCGATTTAAAAATTTTTCTACAGACAGGAAGCCCAACCTTCATCAATATATATGAAAATTGTCCAGAAGAAAACAAAACTGTGGGTATGTACTCTCTTTTCTTTTCCTTCTCATGCATATGCAGAATTAACCAGGGCAGGCTGCCTGGAAGAGCTGCCCCTTGGCTTTCAATACAATGGTGAAAAGTGTTCTACTTAGTGGGTCATTTTTAGTTCCCTAGATGGAGGGCAGACAAAAAAGCCTTACAGCTTTTCTAAAGGCCACTTATCTATCTTCATGTCTGCTGGCAGACTTACTCAATTTACTTCTCATGATACTGTACAGTAGCTCTTTTTTTTTTTTTAATTCTTTTTCATACTCTTTGTTGTTCCTTTTTGTTCCCTTTCTTCATACCATTTGAAAAACGAAGATACTTCATTACTTATCAGTCTCTGAATATATCCCCTTCTCCTACAAATGCTCAATGAGATCCAAAGTATCAGCATTGGGTTTTTCCAACAGAGCCGGGCCCCTTGGTTCCAGCATCCCTGGCTTCGGTATGGCTGTGCCCTTCCCCTGCCTGAAGCAGCTTTGTGCCCAGGATCAATTTGCCTTTAGCAAAGTCTGCTCTCAGGGACCCCAGGAGATCATCAGCCTCCATCTCTTTCTGGACTTGGCCACAGCTGATGCCCTGAGCACATTTGCTCCTCTCTTTCACTGCACAATGAGGTCCTTTCTGAATTCCCACCTGCACGGCTCTGAAGTGATCTACACTGTCTGTAGGGGATACTTCAGTTTCTTGCGTTATTTCCAATTCAAGGAAAGGAGAATCAAATGGTTTCTACAAAGAGAGGGAGAACAAATAAAAGAATGAATGAATAGATCTATGAATAAAACGTTTGTTGAAGGGCAAAAATATGCCTGCTATTTGGCTAGCTGAAGTGCTATTATTTTCATACCCTGCAGGGGATATTCTGTTAGCCTGTTCCTAGGCTTGGTTCCTAACCTGACAGATGTGGCTTGGGCTCTCCAGGCAGAGCCTCAAAGCCCCAATCCAGTCTCGTCCATCTCTCCCTTCTCCACCAGAATAGCAAGACAGAGAATTGCTCAGCTTCCCACAAGCTCTTTTTGTGGTGCAGAGGGGAAGGAAAGGGTTTTGCAACAAATAACATGTATGGTTTGTGTTTCTGTAGAGGCATATGTATTAATTTCTTTCCAGTCTGTGGGGGGTTCACTGCTGACATTGATTGAAGCAGATCTGGACCAGTGCAGAACATTTCTGAAAACTTTATTCTAATTACTTTTGGACTTGGTGCCTTCTAGACATCAGGAAAAATAAGTTCATTTGCATTTTTATTTTCCTTCTCAATTACTTTAGTGGGCTATAAAGAAAAATGTCATTCCTATTTCAGCTTTTACAGTTACTTAAAGCTGAGTTAAAAAAAAAAAAAAAAAAGGAGGAAATCTGTGCATACTATATACTAATTGCAGGTAATTGTGATGAGAGATCACAGAAGACAATAAAAGAGGCAACCTCATTGAAACCTGCCTACAAAGCAGATCTCTTTGATGATCCGTGTTACATCAACACCCAGTCCCTGCACTCTGCAGCCTGTGCAGCCCGAGGTGCAGCAGCAGCACAGATCCCTGGGAGCCCCCTGCGCCAGGCCAGTAGGTTCCCACTGTGATGCCATACCTGTCTAAGCATGGAAGGAGGGGGGGGTTCTCATTTCTCTGCATGCAGAAAGATTTGGCTTTCCCATAAGAAATATAGAAAAGATGAGGGGAAGAAATCTATCCTGGTTGTTCTTTTTCCTTGTTACATTCAAGAGAAAAGGGATTGAAGAGCAGAAATAGTGATGCTAAACAAGGAGAGTAACCTTTCATCTTCTGTAGTTCATTGATGACAATGAATGGAGTGCCACAGGTATTAAAAAGCAAGTCTTTAGGATGACAGGAGCTTGGGACTGCACATTGCCTCAAGGAAGAGGCTTCTTCTTCACTACTCTAAGGTGGAAATGACCTCAGATGCCTTTGCTTCACAGGCAGTAGCATGCAAGGTTAAAGTGGAATTATTGTGACTGTCTTTTCTTAATTCTTCCATAAGTGACCATTGAATCTCATATCTCATCCAATAATTTCTAAATCAAACTGTTTGATCTGTGGTATCAACTTAATATATGTCCAAACTTGATTTATGGACTCGAAGTGGTGGATATCCATTAAATGATTGTATAGTTGCTACTGATTGTCCTCATTATTGAATATACTTTATTAGCTTTGCCTTTTATGATTTCCCACTGAGTGTTTTCTCTGTCAGAGTTGGCTCCACATAAAAAAGTGGAAAAAGGACTGGACAATAAAGGAAACACAATAAACAACTCTGTGACCATTGAGACATTTCCAACTTGGGACTGCATCATGCTCTAAAAGGAACTGCCTGTATCCTGAGGAGCCTTAGGTTGCACAATTCCATTGAAGAAGTGGTATCCTCATATTTTCCTTAGAAGAATCCTGCCTGTGAATCATTTGCAGTCTGACTGGCTATATCCCAAACCACCCAGTTTTTTTAGTATGTTTGGTAATTGTTCGTTTTTTAACAGCAAATGTATCATGCTGTAATCCTTCCCTTCTGGCTACATTGGCTATGTTGTCTTACATTCCTGCACATAGCTGGAGCCACTCAACATGATTCTCCCAATGATCTGTGACAATCTCTTCAGAGCTTGTTAAAGAAGAAGGAAAAACAAGATTTTAAGGAAAAAAATAAAGCTAAAAAGCCAACAAAAATCTTGTTTTTACAGGGAAAAATTGACTTTTTCATACAAAGAATTATAACCCCAAACCAGTACAGCATCAGAAAATTTCCTCTTTCTAATCCCTGTTGCCTAGCGACCAAAGGCTTTCCCATCTAAGGTAGGGGAAGAGGTGGTGTGATAATTTTTCCTAATGCACTGGAGGGTCATGAGCATTCCTGTGTGCATATTCTTACAGCCTGTAAGGCTGGTTTGCTTCAAGGCTGAATTGTTTGAGTTTTTTAAGAGCTGTTAAAGATATTGGCTTGCATCCTGTTAGGATGAGGTTTTAGGTGAAGTGTCCAATACATTCCCTTTCATTTCATTTTAGAGTTACCAGAACCTGTTCAGCAGAGTGCCACAAGCAACACAGCTGGTCTCTGTGCTCTGCCACAAATAAAGCAACAGCTAAAGAATGAAGATTGTTACCATGGCAAATTGAACAGGAAAGCAGCAGAGAGCCTCTTAGTCAACGATGGGGATTTTCTGGTACGAGAAAGCACAACATCACCTGGTCAGTATGTCCTCAGTGGACTTCAGGGAGGGCAGGCAAAGCATCTACTCTTGGTGGATCCTGAGGGCAAGGTATGAATATTTCATATAATGAAATTTCAGTGCTGCTCAGATATTTCAATCAAAATGCATGGCTGCGTTCCATCAAGTGGAAGTGATTTGATTCCATTCAGGTTAATTTAAATATAGCCAGTGGCTGCAGTAGGTTTGAAAGTTCAAAAGCTTATAAGCACTGAAGTACCATGGAAATAGCAGTGCGGAATTTAAGTTCTGTTAGTCCAGGTGTGCTAATTAATGTATGTACTAAACACATCCTGCAGTTAGTGCTAGAAAAAAATAACCCTATCCTTAATTATTGATTTCTGGATACAAAAAAAGGTTTGTTGTCACTACAATTCTACTTTCTTCTGTTCAGAAGAGCAGCCTTGAGTGACATTGCTGAGGAGAGAGTAAATCAAAAAAGTAATCCTCAATGGGATTTTTTTTTGTCCTGTGGAGGAAAAAAAAAAGTTTATTTATTTCCCCTGTGCATAATAGCCCAGTTTGACATACAATCTTTTCACTTTACCACTACTTTTCTTGTGAGCTAATAGGGCCAAAGGATAGATCTGAATTGCTGTCTACAGCTAATAATCCTGCTCAAGTGAGTTCAGTGGCTTAAGTGCCTTTTGATTTTAATGTGTTAGTCTCATGTCCAACCAGTTATAAGCACAATCTAACCTTAAATATATTCTTTTGCTTCTTCCTCTAGGTGAGAACCAAAGATCATATATTTGATAGTGTGGGTCATCTTATTCAGTATCATATGGAAAATAATTTGCCAATCATCTCTTCTGGAAGTGAAGTGAGCTTGAAGCAGCCTGTAAGGAAAGAGAGTAATATGGGACATACGCAATATCACAAATAATCCCTTGGATCTCACAAATCCCAAGACAATTCATACCTGAACTTTCTATTATGAAGACAAGTCAAAAAAGTATAGACTGCACTTTCTGCTGCTGTTCCAGAAGAAGCCCTTTTGTGTGTGTATGTATGAATATATGTATATGTGTATATCTATGTAGATCTATAGAGATCAACAAGCATAGTTATATAGATACATATAATCTTAATCTTAACAAAATTACACCTTCAGAGTGTGAGATTCATTTGTGAGAAGGTATTTTAGACATGCACAAATGTCACTTTCAAGGTCATACTGAATCAGTAACTATTTAAAAGCACAATTAAAACTCTACATACAAAAGCTCACTTGAAAGAACTGCTGGAACATTAGTATGTGCCTTTTAGCATAGAATTATTGAAACCAATGTTATTTATACTGAATTGGTTTTGGGTGGTTTAACAAACATGTCTATGCTTTTAACTATTTGCCAAAAAACAAGTACAATTTGAATATTACTAAAATGTCATCTTCTTTCGATAGACACTAACAACAATTTCATTTTGCTTGTAACAGCACTTTACTAGCAAGTAACGTTTGAAATGAATGGCATTCACAATACAGAAAGGTTGTCCAGTTTCTTAATAATTTTTTGTCACTGTCTGAGTACTCAAAGATTTGAGATTACAAACATTTACAAAGCTGAAATTAATATATGTAATATAATTTTGGAATAGAACTTGTTAAGGGACAAGCATGCTAGATCTTAATATTTTTGTCTTGCATATGATTTTACTATTATTATCACTTAATACTGGAAACATCTTTTTAAAGGTAGGCTAAATATATTTTCATTGATTACATAGTTGTTTACAAACTAGAAAAGCTGAACAAAACTAATGATACATTTTGGGAGAAAACTATTTCAAGGATGTTTGAACTTTGCATGTGTCCTTATTCAGTGTTCTTTCCAAAACAAGATAGTTTTCCCCTCTTCACATAGAGTCCATTTGTTCCTAAACATGGAAAAAATCTTTTAAAAGAAATCTATTAATTGTTTTGCCACAATAAATACTCTAAACATGAACAATCCTATATTCAGAGTGAACAGTGATTTATTTGGCTTCCTGTTGAAGAAACAGTGATTTAATAAGTGACTGAAGAAAGGCAGGGGAGATCTGGGGAATGAACTGGTAGTCCAGGTGATGGCCTGAGGGAAATGGTGCATTTGAGACAAGCAATATTCTCTGGCATGAACAGACATAATTCTCTCTGTCTCCCAGCCCACCTGTTCAGTTCCTAAGGCAGACAATTGTTGTGGAGTTCAGCAGTTGCTGGAAATCTTGACCATAAAATATACATTGTTTGTTTGCCAGTGTTTGTGGTAAATGGAACTGTGTAGTATGAGCTCTTTCCTCTAGAAAACAAGAGGAGAGGTCTTATAAAATTATGGAAGACAAGCTTCCTTGGAGGGGAAAATAGAATGAAAAGAGCCACACTTAGAGTCTACTAGAACAAATCTTTATTTTTATCCTCAGCTAATAGCCATAAAAATATATTTCATTCTTTGATAATAATATGATTAAACTACTCAATTACATATACTGAAGCAGTGAGAAGGTTTAAAACATTAGTAGTTGATTTCCTTGCTGATAGTCTGGAATTTTTGATACCCTGAGCCCTCAGGGCTAGCAGCCCAAACTTCTGCCCATTCTATCCTGTGCAAGGTGCTCACCGTGAAGGCCTCCAGCAAGAGATTTCATGCTGGAGCTTTGTACCACAGCAAGAAATTGTAACTGGGATATCAACCACCTGCATAATATCCTTTCTATTCTCACATCTTGTCAAACTTCAGAATGTGCTTGATATGACTATGGAGCAAGCAGTGAAGCAAACCCAGCTACTTCTGTGGCATGTCAAGTGGAGAGAAAGACCTGCTGTTTTGATTTTTGCATCAAAGCTGAGTTTTATGACAGGTCAAAGAAGGAAAATGTGCAGAACTCCACCTCTATTTTTGGAACAAATCAAAGTTACTCAGGCCTTAAATAATAGCATTTGGAGCTGTGATAGTAGGAGATCAAAGTTTCTTGACTTTGCCAGTCAAGATGCTGACTCAGGGACTTTTTTCACTTCATCAGTTTTCACTTAACCAGTGAATAAGGACAGCCAGAGCCAGTGTGTGATGTATATCACAGGAAAATGCAGTGTCTCTCTCTCTTTTGATATCACCAATGTAAAATGTTTAAAAGACCTGGATCTTTGTTCTGATGTTCCTGCATATTTTTTACGTGTCTGAAGCAGAACTGTGAAGTAAAAAGGAAGAAAAGGGAGATAATTGGGTGCTAGAGCAATAAAGAAGTATATCAAAATCTTTTGATGTGGGAGGAAGCAGATAATCCAACTAATTACAGATAAAAATCAAAGACAACGCATCCATGTATTTTTCTAGAATAAACTACATTCATTCTCAGTTTTTGGTTTCTAGCATTTACGTGCCTTCATTTAAGCTATTAATGCTGCTCTGTGGTCCAGCTGTAAAATACCCTCTAAAATACACTGTCAGCTCCTCTGTGGAAGTCTTAGAAATAATCATGCTAAAAAGAAAAATAGTTGTCTGAATTTTGGAAAGTTTCCAAAATATTGTTCTTGAGAAACTCAATATGAATTGTCAGACATATTTAAACCCTTTTTGTTCTTGTTTGAGTCATTTAATGCCTGTAAAAATGATGAGAATTGGTTAATCTCTGTTCGATTACTAGAATCTGCTGGGAAAATTGGCTGATTTCGCCTATAATGTCACACGTTTAGTAGACATAGCCTGTTCGTTCCTTTTCAAACTTCTATAAATTTCACTGAAACACGTGAACTTTTTGCTCCCATCAATAAAAATCCTCTAACAAATGACCCAAACGTCTCTGCCCCGGGGTCCTTTCCCGCTGTCCCGGCTGAGGGCGAGGCACCAGGCGGGGCTGTTACAAACGGAACCAACTCTCCGTCAGAATTGCTTCCTGCGACTCTGCGCAATAAATCTGCTCCTTCTGAGGAGGTTTTAATTTTTTTAAGAGAATGAGCTCTGGAAGCAGAGCGGGTTCCCGAGCAGCCAAGCGAAGGCTGCCTGGGGCAGGGGCTCGGACAGGAGCGGTGACCCCGCATCCCCTCAGCGCCATCGTCCACGGCTGTGAGGCGCGCCTGGCGGGCCCGTGACGTCACCCCGCGGCCGCGCGTTGCCAGGCGACCGCCACGTCCCGCTGCGAGATGGCGCCGCTGCCCGCCCGCGGAGACCCCGCCCCTCCACAGAACACACACTGCCATTGGTCGTCTGCTCGGCCAATCAGCTCGCCAGGCGCGTTCCCGCGACCATGCGCGCCTGCTTTCAAACAATCAGCGGAGGCGGGCCTGCCCTCTGCGCGACTGGGCGGGCTCTGGTTGTTGGTTGGTGCTCGGGGCTGTCAGTCAGCGCGGTCTGGGCGGTCCTGGCCGCCGATTGGTGTCCGGTGCTGTCAATCAGCGCGGCGGGCGCGGACCGGGTGTGATGAGGAAGCGCGGCGGGCCCGCCCTGGTGGCTGTGAGGGCGGGTGGTCACGGCGGCTCAGGTGGGTTCTGCTGGTTGGGCTGCTCTTTGCCGCTGTCCGCGGCCCTGGAGGCCCCGCGGGAGGTGCGCTGGATAACGGCAGCATCGCCCCGCGCCGCCGTCTGAGCGGACTGAGGTGACTGCGGCCGAGCTCGCCCCGCGCCCCTGGAGCTGCCCCCGGCCCGTCCAGGTGCGGCTCTCCGGGGCTGGCCGCGGCTCCGGCGGCGCTGGCGGCTGTGCACTTTCGGCCGGCTGTGCACTTTCGGCCCGGCTGCCTTCGCTCCCGGGGCTGGGGTGGGGCCCAAGGAAGGGGGACAGGGCCGGTGGTTCCGCTGGTGCGGTGTGGGGGCAGCGGGAGCCCCAGAGCCGCCTGTGAGAGGGGTCACGGAGGGCACATAGGGACAGGAACTGCGTTGTGAGGCCTCCTGCAGCTCTGTTGGAGAGTTTCCTTGAACAGCTGTGGGCAAAAAGGTCCTTTAAACGTGATGAAGTGACTTTTAACTTGGAAATAATGCTCCTGTAATGTTACATTATACCAAGTGAAGACTTCAGTGTGTGCTACACCTGTGTGCCCGAACAAGTGTCTCTTCAACGGGCAGTAACTTATCTTGTAACCAAACGTGGACACAGTGTACACAGGCCTTTGGGAGTCAAGACTCTTCTTAAGCAGTGAAATCTCCAGCTCATGTGATGCTTTTCACATTTCTGTGATACTTCTCCTATTTTTCTTTTGGAGCTGCTAGCGAAATGAATAAGGAACAGCATACTTTCAGTTTTTAATACAAAATGTAGTTATTCTCTAAAAGACTATGAAGCAAAATTCAAAAGTGGACATTATTATCATCATGTATCACATCATATGTATACTGTGCAGTACTAGAACTTGCAGAAAATAATGTCTGGTTGCAAGTGAACTTAAGAAATTATATTATGTCAGCCTTGTTTTAAATGCTAAATTCTGGAAGTGAGTCAGCTTGGTTATATGAGAAACAAATAATGTGCAATGACTGTTTCAAGAATTACATTTTCATGCTTAGTAATTCAGGTGATGAGGGTGGTACTTTTTGATTCCTTATATATTTTACTCACGTGTGATGTTTTCCTGTCCTGTAGTAGGTTTTGCTGGATACACAAAATCAATATTAGAAAACAATGTCCCTTGACTTTGATAGTGGAGCTCTACAAACTCAACATGAAGATGAAGACTATGACCAAGAAGATTATGCAAGAGAACAAGAGGTGAAAAAGAATTATGTAACTTAATCTGAAGGCTTGTGAATTTAGTTTCTTCCTATCTTTTCAGTACGTAAAATGAAAAAAAAAGTTTATGTAGTCTGGTAAGAGCAAAAGAGGGTGCAGACTGTGCCAGTCTTGAAAAACATCAGAAGTGAGGTTTGGGTGTGTTTTAGTTTTGGTGTTTTTCTCAGTTTGTGTCCAGTTGCTTGGTCCAGAGCAGAGCACTAATCATTGCAGTGATGACTTCTTGAATGTAGTGATACTGACTGGCAAGTTCTTATCTGGATTTTCATCCAGACTTCTCACAGCATGTTTTGAATGTCCACTACCTCTCTAGCCTGGAGTTTAGAGAGGAGAAATCCTGGCATCATCAGTTTGCAGATGATTCTTTGAAATTAGTCTGTCCTGGGACATGTCTACTAGATGGCATTTGCCTAACCTCTTTCTGGTGCTGCTCTTTTCTTCACAAGAGTTTGGCAGAAAAATGCTTTGGTTGCTACTCTAGTCTAGTAAGCATTCTGTGGTAAAAGTCTCTTTGTGAATTCCAGTGTTGTGAATTCCTCTTTGGAGGAAGAAAACCAGGATTTTGTGCAAGTGACCTACTTTGCCAATGTTTTTGGGCTGAACTTGTTTTAATTTTCCTGAAGAGCATATAATGAATATTGTTTGTTCTATTTCAGTTGCAACAATTGTTGACAGACCTTCCTCATGATATGCTGGAGGACAGTGGAGACCAACTCTCCAGTTACTCAGACTGTAGCATTCAGGAGACTGAGGAGCAGTAAGGCATTTAGCACCATCTTTTTATTATTTATGTTGTGCTTTCAAGAATAGAGCAAAGTTGAGTTGATGAGGTGTGTAAAAGTAATCCATTAAAAGGGGAGTTGTAGTGCAGTTTGCAGTAAATTAGATGTGCCTTAATTTAAGAAAAGAAGGTTTGTTTTTTCCCTGAAGTTATTAGTACACAGTTATGCTGTTTGTGTCTCTCTAGGTCACATGAGCCTGGGAAGCTTGATGGAAGGTGGAAGGATCATCCATTGATCAGTGATCCTCCAAATGTAAGTTTGTATGAGCAGGGATGTAATTACTGCTTGTTCATAATAACATGCTAAATATTATTTAAATTAATCAAAAAAATACATGTAGGTGAAGTGTTTTGGTATTCATTTGAAGTATTTCTAACTTGAGGGCTGGTAACCTCAGGAAGAAGAGGGTGGGGTGAAATCTGAGTTTTGAGAGAGCAATTCTAAACCTCATATCCATTCATAGGGCTATGAACAAGGACAAAATCTGTATCCTGAACAATTCTTGTGTGACCAGCAGACTGATCATGTTGAAAAACATGGGAAGAATTGGAATGGCCTACACAATGATGAAGAGAAGAAACATTTATATGATGTTAAAGAAGATTACTGTGGCCAGGATGGCCAAGATGATCCAGATCATGTGTATCTTGGTAGAGAGGGGTTTAACTCTCCAAGCTGCTACCAAGAGAACAATGTGTATCATCTTCCTGAAAACTTCAGGCCTTACACAAATGGCCATAAACCAGAATTTGACAATCAGCAAAATAAAATACTAAATTTTTCAGATGATCCAAAAGAGCATCTTAAGGTATTTTAGAAGCTGACAGGTTTTTCTATCTCTTGGAAATTTTTCACAGGACTTTAGCTATTGGTAGTAATATTTCTAAATGCCTTCAGTCTCTTACAATCAGTTCAAACAGTGATGGGAGGCTTCTGTAGCCTATTTTTAAAAAAGTGAGACATTAGTAACTGAGTTTTCATATGTTCATGTTATAATTTTTGCTCTTTCTCTGTTGCCTTGGTAGAATTCCATGAGGTAGAATGAATGTGGTTCACTTAAGTGTGTCCTTACTCTATTTAAATTAACACTTCACTGCTTTTGTAAGCTGCAAGCTTTCACAAAGAATTCTGTCATGCTTAAATACTGTGCTGGATTGGAGCCTGAAAATGAAGAGCTTCTAGAACTCTTCTTAATGTCAAGCTGTAAAATGAAAAATATTTTCACTGAGCAAGAGTACAGTTGTAGTTTTAATATATTTCCTCTTATGTATATATTGTCACAACAGCAATTTGTTGCATCTGATGTTGTCAATGGCCAGTCACCAGAATCTTACAAAGTGACTTATAAACCGTACCAAAATGGCATTCATCAAAATATTCCAGGAATCCAAGAAGGAAACAGAAGAAATGAAGTATTTGAAGGTTTGCAACATGAATTCTTGGGCAATGATCAAAGTAAGTGTTTGATGCTTAGACTTGAAATAAACGTGTGTAAAAAGTTCACTGGAAATCGGTGAACATGTTGATTTCATTCATCTTTCAGTAAGAGGACAACTAAAAGTATGTTGAAGTTTACAGTCTTTTATATCTAGAAATGATCTCTCTTTGCTTGGGGTATATGAGTTTTGGGCATTGAAAATGTAGTTTTGATTGATGAAACTGAATTATTTCTGCTGGCTTGATGTCAGACCTTGTTGACACTTTGCCTCCTTCCATAATTTGGAAAATAACAACTCACTGTACCATAGGAAGTGCACTCTGAGTGATGCCACATTGGGCTTTTCTGTTAGGTACACTTCAAATGGCTGAACTGCTTTGTCAGACGTGTTGTAAACTTGTAGTGGCCACAAGTCTGAGAGTTCACAGCATGGAAACTTTTTAATCTGGGCCTGCTGTAAGGTTGGAATTGTGGTTTGCACAATCCTTCAGCCATTGCTGCCAGAGCAGTTTGTGTGGTGCAAGTCAAATGTGGACAAAAAAAAAGATTTTGTGCACCAGCAATGAACTTAGCACTATTAAAAAAAATTTTAGAGCAGGAATTACAGCAGTGACTTTCTTGGTATCTGTGCTGACTTGTCTGCATGCTGTTTGAAATTTGGCAGATTCTTCAGAAAACATGCAGATTCTTCAACTTCAAGTTCTAAATAAAGCAAGGGAAAGACAACTGGAAGAACTTAATGAAAAGCTAGAAAAGAGTGCACAGCAGATTAGGTATTTGAATCATCAGCTTTCAATGGTCAAAGGTAAAATGTTTTGTGGTAATTCTTAGATTTTATTGATATCTAGCAACTTTTAAATTCTGAGATGGATTGATTTAGAAAGTGTCTCTGAAGGTGTTTATTATACTTGATTTGGGACTATAGGTGACTAAACCTCTTCCTCCAAACAGTGTTCTAAGTAAAAATCTCTGAATTGGTGCCTGACTGCATAACTGTCTTAACTTTTACTGTATTTTCAAGACCACTGTTGTTTCCCAGTGTCCCCATGTGTCAGGCATCACAAATGTACAGAAAGTGAGAAGTCTGCCAAAGTAGTCTTTTCAAAGCTGGGGGGAGGGGGAAAAAAAGTTGACACCAAAACACCCAAACCCTAATAAGAGAAATGTATGTCTATGAAAAGAACCTTTTTTTTGGTGGTGTCTGGTTTAACAGGCCGCTTCATAAACTGTATGTAGAGAAAATATCTTTCAAAAATTACAAAATCTGATTGTCTTAGTTTCCCATTTCTTATAGGAACAGACAAAAAAAGTACTAAACATAGAGAATTAAGAATATAGTTTTTGGGATGCAAAAGAAGCAAAGGAGAGAGAAAAGTTCAACTGTCAACCATTTGGCTGTGTCTTGGCTGTTCCTCCAGAGGAGTCTCACTTTAAATGGTGTAAGGGAGGATGTGTTATTGTATTTGTGGGGACCCTCGTGGCAGGAAGGAATGATGAATCTGACTCCCTGTTCTCAGAAGGCTAATTTATTATTTTTTGATACTATATAATATTAAAGGATAGTGAACTATAGTAAAGAATATAGAAAGGATACTTAGTCAATGCTAAAAAAGTAATAATGAAAACTCCCGACTCTCTAGAGTCCTGACACAGCTTTGTCCTGATTGACCAATGAGTGAAAACAACTAACACCAGAAATCAATGAAACAATCACCTGTAAACAATCTCCAAACACATTCCTGAGGAGCAAAACACAGGAGAATCAAATGAGATAATTATTGTTTCCCTTTTCTCTGAGGCTTCTCAGCTTCCCATGAGAAAAATCCTGGGCAAAAGGATTTTTCAGAGAATGTGAATGCCACACACAGCGTGAGGTCCTCCTGCTGCCAGGATGGGGCTTGTACTTTCAGGACCCTCCTGGAAGCAGTGTATTGGAGTGCTCCCTGCTGCCAAGGAGGACACAGTGGGTGCTGGATGGAGACTGAGTGGTTTTGTTCACTCTTCTATTGTTGTCCACAAGTTCAAGGCAGAGTGAATGGTTCTGTAGAGCAGGTACTGAACAGTTGAGTTGCATGAAGCTCTTGGGTGGCTGGCCATGGTTCTCACACAGTTATGTCTCTTTTTTCAGATGAAAAGGATGGTTTGGCTCTTAGTCTTCATGAGTCTCAGAAACTCTATCAGAATGGAAAGGAACGGGAAATGCATCTTGAAGGCCAAATCAAGGCCCTTGAAACTCAAATTCAGACTCTTACTACCAATGAGGAACAGGTACTGTAAATATTTTTAGACTGTTTACTGTGGAAGACCTCTGCAGTTCAATTTGTGGTGCATTTGCATTAAACAGAAGTGCTAGTCTCTTGAAATGCTGGTCGTGACCATTGCAAAAGCTAAATACATGATGGATGGATAGGATTGATTGGTTGAAAATACTGTGTATGAAAACACAGGCATCATCTGAGGACTTGTGGCAACTTGTGCGCAAAAAAAATGAACTGATGTACAGAATATTGGAGCAACAGTGAAATGTATGTAACTGGGAACTACTGTCATACTATTCCTACAGATATTGAAGCAATCCAAAGTGGCAGAGGTGGCCATGGAAAGCTTGCAAAAGCAGCTCTTAGAACTTCAGAGATCAGATGCCCTCCAGCGAGCCAGAGAACAACATGAGGCCATTATTTCTGCACTCAAGCAGAAGTATGAACAGCAAGTATTGTCATTAGAGCAGAAACTTGACACTACACAATCTGCACTCAGAGAGCAGGTGAGAAATTATTTTAGGATGCTGAGTACTGTACTGGAGACACTGTAGAGCTCCCCATGTTTCCCAAACTGCACTTCTTGACCTACAATTCTAATAACTTCTTCTGGAAGCTGCTAAGAAAATGGAAAGTCTCAACATTATGAGGCCTATGTGGTATGTTTTCCTAAACATCTGCAGGCAGTTTTAAGTTCAGATTGTGGGTTTGTACACAGCAGATGCAGAGGAGGCAGGAATTCATTGTCTTAGTTGCTCTCCTGAGCTTTCCTTCTGTGCACAATCTTTTTTTGAAGGAGTTCTGCAAATAACTAGAAAGAAAAGGACTAATTAAGAAATAATATATTCTTGCAAGAAAAACAAGAAAAACTTTTTATTGAACAGTCTGTTGCCAAAATTTGGTCTCAAAATGCTGAAGGATGACTAACCATTCAACAGTGACTTTATTTTAGAAGTAAGGATTTAAAAGTAGAGGAGGAGTAAATATAGATTGTGTTACATGGTTGTAGAGCTTACTGAAATTATTCCACTTGATATGTCATAAGAATCCATTCCACTATTAGAAATCAAGCAATGTATTCCAGGCAGATCTTAATAAATTTTCCTCTTATTTCACATAAGGAAAATAAAATTAAATTTCTCTAAGTCTTGTCTCAACATATAGAAATAGATGGGTTGTATACTTGGAAAGGTGACTTGTACTTGCTTCTA
This sequence comes from Emberiza elegans, assembly GCA_024865655.1. Taxonomy (NCBI): domain Eukaryota; kingdom Metazoa; phylum Chordata; class Aves; order Passeriformes; family Fringillidae; genus Emberiza; species Emberiza elegans. The sequence goes on from JALJVW010000398.1 coordinate 10,794,865, forward strand.
AACAAAATGCACTGCTGAATTTTTGTCTATTAGTATCACAACAAAGCTTATGCAACTTGTCTCTACTGTAAAATATATGGTAGCATTTTTGGGGTATTCAAAGGGGAGATCTGTTTTTTGAGAGAAGATAGAAAAGTCAAAAGGTGTAGATACAAAGCACTGTGCCTCCCAGGTCTGTGTAGGTAACTAAGTAATGCTGTATAAATGTCTACTTTGTATATCCTGTGGAAAAAGAAACTACAGTTCCTCTTTTACAGAGTACTGGCACTTGCTAGCTTGGCTTGGGCTCAGTTTAAATAAACTGATTGCTTGATACCATGTGAAGGCTTGATTTTTTTCTGCAATAGACTAAGTGTATGTGATTAATTACAGGAATAATCTGATGTGCTGAAAAGTAACTGCTCTAGGAAATATTAAATGATTCTCATCCATATATGTTTATATATGAGTACAATTACTTCTTCCCAGTGAAAACTGAACTTTGATGCTGTAGGAGGTCACTTGTCAGCCAAAGATAGTGTTTGATCTGTGATTGATTTAACTGTCCTCTACCCCTTTAGGTATCAGATTGATTATTTTTCTCCTTTATCCTGTATATATTGAATTTTTCTGTATCTTGAGACAGTTCTACATGGTTAAATGTTTGTAAAACGAGTGAAAATACTCTCTTCCTAGAAAGAGCTTTGCAAAAATCTAGGAGAGCACGTTAAGCAACTTGAAAAATTGCTGGAAGAAACCAAATGTGAAAAAACGGAAATAATAAATCGACTGACAAGAAGCCTAGAAGAAAGCCAAAAGCAATGTGCAAATTTACTCCAAACAGGTCAGCCTTTTACTCATATTATTATCTTTCCTTGCAGAAATATCTTCATTTTTTCTAAATATGAAACTGCATATTGATGTTTCTATGGAAGTAGAATCAACATCAGGCTAATTGTGTTCTAGACTCTATCCTATGCAGTGGATTAGTCAGACTTTAAAGTTCAGTCTAGACTAAGATGTAAAAACGAAATAGAATTAAAAGTAAACATCATCTCCAAACCCCAAACAACAGTGATTAAAGTGCTTTCATATATGTTTTGTGCTGCATATGTGTAAACCTTGTTTCATACTAAACAACAGGGTTTGGATGCAAATTACGTAATTTTGTTTTAAGGTGCTTGACTTGAATTGCCATTCTGAATTCAAGTCCCAGTGAGAAGAATTGTTTTGGGAGCTGGAGGCTGATTTTTGGAAATCTGTATCATAGAAATAGATTGTGAAATGTTGTGCAATTTGTGTGTTTGACTTTCACCTACCTTCACACATTGAAGTCTTTTCATAGTAATGTATTTAGTAGCTGTTAGCAAGCCCAAGGAAATAGAAACAGTCATGTCTATTTGAGAATCAACATTGCTATTTTTAACAGAGATCTTTCTTCAGATTGCATAGACTTTCCTGCATATTTATGACTTGCTCTTTTTCTCCCTTTTCCTTCCTACAATAGGCTCGATGCAGGAGACAAATCAGTTACGGTTTCAATTGCAGCAAGCTCAGTCTGCACAGATTATAAGCAACAACATGAACAAGGCTTTGCAGGTTAATTTTATTGAATATTTTATGTTTGAATAAAATGTTTTCATTTGATGGTGGGGGAGAGGCATTATTACTAAGAGGTTGGTGGTTGAAACACTTTAAGTTTTTGGAGGGAACAAGTGCATCATCTTTGACTACTTCCGCTCCCAATGTTGCATGTTGGACTTCCTCCCCCTCACCAATTAAAACACAGTTGGGCAATTGTATTGGCACAAATCTGATCTCATACTTCTGTCCAGCCTGCTTTTGGAAAAAAAAATTGAATGTAAATTTGTATGCTTGGAGTCTTGTAATTTAATGAGGAGATAGCATGTTCTGAAATTTATCTTTTGTCAGCAAAAGGGAATGCTACAAAATCTTCTGTAAAACATCAGTGGAAGTCTGTGTTTTCAATTCATATGTTTGATTTAAATCTGTTGTCTTGGAAACTGTGAATCCTACTAAGTACTAGAGTAATAGCTGTTTCTCCAGGTATGTACTTTTCTGTTGTCATCCATTTTGCTGTACAAGGACAGCAGAAATGCAGAAGAGCAAAAGAAATAATACTTCATAGATGGACTGTAACAAGAACAATAGGGAATATTTCTTGTATATTTTAACAAATTTTTAATTTTAATATATGCTTTGCTAGAGGTATGAGAAACGAAAAAGGAAAGTATAAATAAGTTAATGCTAGACAATTCAACTAAGTGCAGCTAAATATAACTATATTTAGAAGAAAGAGCTCCATGTGTTTATTTTCTTTGGTAGAGTTATCACGGCCCTGATATGTTGGCTTGGAGTCTCTCTGGTCAGTGTGATTTTTTTGTTCTGTCTGTTCCTTTCAGGAAGAATTAAGGGAACTGAAAGAAGAAATAGCTTTGTATGAATCTGCTGCCAAGCTTGGAGTATTTTTGAATGATGCAGGTGGAGAGCAACCTACGAGCCTGGGTGATTCCTATGTAGAACTGGGAATTAAAAAAATCACAGGGAAGAAGCCAAAATTCTGCAGGTATTGAGTGATTCTTGTTGAAAGAAAAATTTTAATACCTTAAGAAATCATGCAAGTTATGTGTAAAAAGAGGGTTCTACTGGATCAACACATAGGTTTTTGATAGATATTTGAAATACTGCTTGTATTGCCAGGTAATCTGAGAAACAGAAACTGTACTAATAGCATAAATTGGTTGCCTAATTAATAAGTCTTGGTTGCTATTAAATAAGTCTTCAGATTTTATAGGGACTATATTGCTGTTCCATTAGTTGTTGAATTTTATTCATGGATACTTTTCTTGCTCAAAGATTCCACAGAGTTGCTTAAAGCTAAAGCTGTCTTTTACATCAACCAGTGAAGTTGCTTCAAAACTCTTCACATTGTGTGAGAATGAATCTTTTGAGGAAACAGCTGAATTAACAAGATCTCTGTAAATTAATTGCAACTTGTTGGAAAAGCTTTGATATTCATGTCCTCTTACGCTTTTTATTATTGCATCTTAGACATCCTGGTATTTCTGGTAGCATTAAATTCTCTTTGCTACCACCTCCTTTCAGCTAAATGTGTTTTGTCTTTTAAATACTGAACTGGTTATGTCTTTCCTGATAGTGCAATACAGAACAGAGACATGGATAAAGAACTCTCTAAAGATGAAATTATTGTAGAATTAAAAGCTGAGCTGGAACGTTTATTGAGCAGTAATAAAATGAAGAGAAACCAGATTACAAAATAGTCAATTAGAAAAATAGTCAGTTGAAAGCAGAAAAAGCCAGAAGACATTCAGAGGAATACAAGTCAAGTATTTGATTTTTGCAGAACAAATCCCTTCAAAGGAAGAGATTCAGAGGTTTGTTCTTTTACAACAGCTTTAAAATACGTGTAAATAGCAAGGGTCAGAAGGTATTCCTGAAATTTTTTGCTTGATAAGATGAAAAAAGCTGCATTCTGAGCATTCATAGCAACTCTAGCTTTGTATCTTTGTTTGAAAAAAAAACAACTGAAGCAGAACCTGGGCAGCCTCTGCATTATTGAGTCCTAAAATGATGCCTTATAGGCTTGAGAGTGCCTGGTATCTGCCCTGCTTATGTTAGAAGTAAATTTCATTGGAAAAAGATGGTTTTCTTTGGCCAAAAGGACCTTGTAATTTCTGCAAGAGGGCTGGTAGTACCATTAGATTATACAGTCAGAGATTGCCTTCATGGGTAATTTGATCAATGAGCAATCTCCTTGATATTGCATCTCTCTTCACCCCATTATTGCCTTCCCTCTGTGGATTGATCAGAGGTGCAGTGTCTGTACATGGAGACCTGGATGTGGGATAGGAATACAATGTATGTGGGAAGTGTGCTCTCTGTTGGATGACTGTTGTCATTCATCTTGCAAACACAACACTGAGTGTGTGCTTCTGCAAAGCTTCATCATACTGAGTTTTAAGAATTCATCTAGAATAGCAGTGATTCTGTGATCTTGCAGTGCAATAATTCCCTGGTTTTTAAGTACAATTTCTATTTGACAACTGAACTTTTTAAGCATTAACTGCTAAATCATTTATGTCTAGAAAGATATCATCTTAATTTTATTTATTTTTAGCCTGTCACAAATTTGAAGGATGCTTCTGATAATCTAAAGGAAGAAGTTCTGAGACTCAAAAAGGCTAATGAAGCTTTGCTACAGGAAGTTAAGGTTAGACAGAGATGCTACTTACCACTACAGAAAAACATAAAAAACCCCCACCCCATGCTAAAAATCTGTGATTAGAAAAGGTTCTTACAACCCCATATTACTTGCCCCTTGTTTGTCCAGGCCCATACTTCAACTATTGAAGAACTGAAGGAAAATGAGGAAAAACTGAAAAGCCTAAATCAAGATCTCTGTTGTCAGATGAGAAAGATGGTTCAGGAGTTTGATCATGATAAGCAAGAGGCCATTGACAGGTAAGTCTGTTGACTTAGTTTAGTTTAATTTGTGGATTTTCATCCTGCACACATAATCTTGTTCCAGCTATCAGGTACAAGAGGGGGAAAGATGTTTTCTTACAGAAAACTTGAACCTAGGTAGTTGAAATCAGGTAGTTATTTTTCCTTTCTTGGAATTGTAGGTGTGAAAGAACTTACCAGCAACATCATGAGGACACCAAAGCACATTTTGAGAAGGAGCTGATGGAGAAGTTTGCTGTGGAAAAGCAGCTGCTTCTTCAAACTTCTGAAGAGACAATCTCACAGTTAAAGTAAGACTTAGCATTATTTCTACTGAAAATTTCACGTTTCCTGTCTGACCTTCACTGCTAGTTACACGTATTTTAAAGCTGGCTTGCTGTCTTCTGAGGCTGGTTGATAATAAGTAATCTGTCCTTTGAAGGGATAATATAGAGGAGCTGAACAAAGAGATTACTGCAGTGAAGGAATGTTACATTGGAGTTTGTCAGGAGAAGGAAACCTTGGAAACTACTTTAAGACAGAAATTTCAACAAGAGCAGCAGCTGAAGGAAGAAAAGGTACAAATGGAATTGCCTATAAACCATATAATTTCACTCTGTTTTCAAGATGTAATATTAATAAGTTTATTTAATTTTGTAAATGTTTGCAGAACCTACTTGGAAGAGGTGCAACTCAATCAGAAAGCTCATACATATAACTTACTGTTTTTTAAATTAAGCTGGTGTTGTGTTCTGGGTTTTGAAATATTGTACAAGTAACTCTTCCCAATAGCTGTTTGTTTTCATGTAGTGAACTTCCATAATTCTGACTTCTGAGGGTGCTTAGTCAGCAGTATGAACTTTTACATTCATAAGACATTTTCAAAAAACCCTGGATGATGATAGAAGTTTACTTCTCCCTATATAAAACTGATCTAAAAAATACTGTGTTTTTTTAAGTAGTAATGAATTTAGACAGATTGGATTAAAAACTTTGCTTGTCTGAAGATATCAGTGTGCAATGACTGAAGTAGATCAACTGTCTGGGTAAGCAAGTACAGCAAAGAGGTGCAGCTCAAAAATATGAGGGGAGTAATGATGCTTGAAATGACAACTTTATGGCAATAGCCTATAATAATCTCTGATATAATATCTTAAAACACCTTTTTTGAGAGTTAAATTTCTTGTCTAGGTGTCCTCTAAGATCAGTACACTGCTTCTAGGGAGTTTTTCACATGTCTTATGCATTCTCATAGTTTTGTAGCAGAGCAGTTGTGCCTTGGAGAATACTTCATTTATTTCTTTTTGGTCTAGCTCAAGAAACAGCTACTAGAAGAGAAAGAACTCTCCCTTAAACTTCTGAGGACTGAGCTTGAAGAGGAACACATCAGGTCCATGACAGCAGCAAAGAAGCAGTGGCTGGAAGAAAAAAACCAGCAGGTTCAAGAGGAAGTTGCATTAGCCAAAGTTCACTGGGAAAAGGAAGAAAACGAGGTATGAAACTTGGATCAGGGAATTTTTTTGGTTGTTGTTTCTGAAAATAAGCAGCAGAACAGAGCTTTAGAGTTATGTGCTGCTATTCTGCCATTGGAAGTGGCTGTTAAGGATTTGTCATTTTAAAAGCTCTGAAGGAGTCATTAGACATTATAAATGTTTCATATTTTTAAAGAAACCCAAGACCTAGATCTTGCAAAGTAACAAACAGAACACCTTGAGTGTCACAACTGGGTAATATGCTGGAGTTTTCCACCCTGGTGCTTGAGTGAAGGGTTGTGCTTTCTATTGTTTCACTCAGGTATCATGTAGAAATCCTTTGTGTATCCTACCCCGTAGAAGAAAGCTCTGATGAGTCACCAAACTCTCTCTGTGCATGGTTTTGTTATTCTTCTGTTAAGGAGGATCATTGATGTGAACAGTGTTTCATTTGCTAAACACCAGTGAAATCTGTTTATTTAGACACTGGGGAAATTTTCTTAAAAAATATTTTTTTCCTTAGAATAGAGAACAAGTCTTTGCCAAATTAGAAAGAGAATGGCAAAGTAGGCTGGAAGAAGTGAGAAGAACTGTAGTTGAATGTAATGACTGCAGCTGCCAAACTGACCAAGTTGTGGATGAAGCTTCAACTAATGAGTTAGAAGGCACTGTTGAAGACCAGCGGCTGCAGATCCAGAAGGCTCTGAAAGAAAATACAGCCTCTGAAGAGGCCTTAAAAGAGCTTGAATTAGAACTGGAAAATAAGTACTGTAAAAATCTTTCCAGCCAGGTAACAAATAATTGTTCTGTCTACCTGGAGTCTGTGAAACTGCTGTGTCCACTTAAGTAACCTTAAAAAAAAAAAAAGTGGACTCCTTCACTAACTTCCTCTTAAGTTTAGTATTGATGTTTGCTGTATTAGAAATAGAGTTCTTTTAAAAGTTCTGAAAAAACTGTAGCATGTGGTTTGTTTTTCACACTGTTAAACAAGTTTTGAGCAGAACTGAGCAACACTTAGATTTTATACAATTTTGTTAAAAATAAATTTAGTATTTTTAATTTTGACATAATTTTTGCATCAAGAAATTCATGAAGTGCTGCTGGTCTGATTATTTTAATTTCTATAAATGTAGGCAATCCAAACTGAAGTCTGTTCTTGCACTGTTACATGAAAGTAATAATAAAAATGTATTCAGTGTACCTACCTACCTACTGAAGCAGGTTTTTTCTGTTTAAAGGTAGATGCAGCTTTAGCCCAAGCTCATGCCAAGTGGCTGCAAGAGTACAAACTAAATCTAAAGACAGAACAAGAAAAATGGGAAAAGGAACACCAAAAGACTACAGCAGAGCAGGTAGCCCAAAATACTGCTATATGTGTGTTGATAAACAGTTAAGTCTTCTAAATCCCATATATTACTGAGGAGTGAATGTAGGCATAGACACAGAGTCACTAAGGAAAGATGTTCCCTTATAAAAGGAAAAGCCTATATAGGTTTAATTTTTAGTAAATAAATTGAAAAGATCTCCAATTGATTTGTAATGACTCAGAGTTACATTTTGTGTATCTATGAATGTGTGTATGTATTTCTAATGACTGTGTTGTTTATTTGCCAGTTAGCCATGGTTCTCTCAGCTGCGGAGGAGAAATGGAAGAAAGAATATGAAAATACAGAGACATCTGGACTTAGAGTTAAAGAACTTGAAGAAAAGATAATTTCTCTGAGGAGGGAATTGGAGCTAAAGAAAGAGGAAATCCCTGCAGCTGTCAAAGCAGAACTAGCAAAAGCCCGTGTGCAGTGGAACAAAGAAAAGCAAGAAGAGATTCTGCAGATACAAGAGCAAAATGAGAGAGACTACCAATCATTCTTAGATGATCATAGAAACAGAATTAAAGAGGTCCTTGCAACAGCAAAGGAGGACCTTGCAAAGCAGAAGAATGATCTCTCCATTCAGAAAGAAGCAGAAATCAAAATGTTACTAGAGCAAAAGCAGCAAGAATGGGAAGCTCAGGAAGCCAAGAGGCTGCAGGATGAAATGAATCGGTATGAGGAGAAGACTCTGCTTGAGCTGGAGTATTTGTTGAGTGAAATTCATGAAGAACTGGTCAAGTGCACACAGAGTAAACATTCTTGGAAGGACAAGGGTTGTGATTCTCATGTTCAATTAGCCAGTCAAGGCAAAGACAAACTGAAGGCTTGTTTACAAAAGGCTTATAGAACCACGGTGTGCACAATTCTGGAAAAGAAAGAGCGAGAATGGAAAGAGGTAATATTTCTGTAAGTTATAACTGCCAATCAAAAGGGATTTGAGAAGTCAGGCCTGTTTTCTCCCATGAAATATCCATGTAATTGTGAAAAATAGAAAAGTCAACATGTGTGTTTATTGATAAGTGTACTCTAAAGCTAGAAGGAGACTAAACTTACCATTAACAAGTGAAAAGGAAAAGGATGTAGCTTTTACATCTTCAGTCTTTAAAGAAGAGAAGGTCAGGTTAGAAATGCCATTTATGCAAAGACTTGTAAATTAAGGAGATCAATCCACCTGCTTGAGGTTGGGAGCCTGTTAAAGGCTCCTTGTAATCTCTTTGATGGGCTATAATGACAGAATCCACCTCAGATTTTTGCATAGCTGCAAAATCCAGTTTGCAGTGGTCACTGATTTTGGATCATGTTACGCTTTTTTTCCCTCCTATTTATACAAATAAAGATGAAAACCTTGCAGAACTAAAAATCCTTTTTGCAAGTTGCCTGCAGTAGGTCAGTTTGTCAGTCAGTTCTGATTTGGGAATAACAGTCTTGCCTATTTTATTGTGCCTCTAGGAAATCTTTTTCAGTGTGCCTGCCCAAATGAGGAAAGATGTCTTACCCTCTTCTAGAGGAGTTTGGGGCTAAGTCAAATTGTGTCCCAGAGCCCTTGTTTCTGTTGTTTTAGCAGATTCCTCTTCTTGCAGTGCTTATGCTTGTAATAAATTTTGTGTTGTGGGGAGCATCCTACCGGAAATGCCATTGCTACCCAGCAGTTAGTAGCTGGGCAATTATCTGAGAATAGGACAGAGAAAATATCTTGTTTTTCAAGAGGAGATGGGATGTTACCATTTCTTTAGTGTTTACATATTTCTGTTCAGCAAGTGGGCCTGAAAGGTTTTCATGGCACAAGTCATAGCCACAATGGTAAAGAGAATAATTTTTTCCTGTGTCTTATGCACCTTCTGCAGTAGAAATGAAATGTCTCTTGGTAAACTGTTTAATATGCCCTTGAATTTCAAAACATTCGTTGGCTTGAACCACCTTAGCTGGTGAAGTCTTTTTAATTTACTAGTAATGTCTTTTTAAAAAGCAAGTTATCTTCAGCTGTTCAAAGGCAGGGTATAGTTCTGCAATGTTAAGAGCTACTGACATTTCCAAATAATACTCAAGATATTCAGGCACTGCTGTTGCAATGATTTATGCTAAATACAACTTCTATATCATAGAATAGATGTTTTCTTCACAATTTGACTTGTAATCTGTGGTTCTACTGCAGGTTAAAACTACCCATGTTAAAATTACTAAAGCTCCCTGGTGACCAGGGTTGGTTGTGGTGTGGAACGCTTTTTTTGCTGTGTTTTGTTTTCAGGAAGTGTTTTTCAACTTGCAGAAATATGAAGAGCTAGTGAGTAATGCAAATAAAGAATGGTACCCTTACCCACAACATGGTGCAGGATACACTGGGGATGTGGCAAGGCCCCCTGTGTGCGGTGCTGGACACCAAGCAGAATCACAAAGGAGACTGAGAAGACACACACCCTTGCAGGAAGCTGGAACAGACAAAGGTATTGGGTTTGATCTTAATCTGGCAGATTGCATATCATCAAATTGAGCTTGTTAATAGCAGTCTTTAATATTCAGTGTCCTCTTGATGACCCCAGTGCAAAGTTAGTTAATTAGTAAATATTTGGGTGATGGAGGAAGATACAGATCATCTGATTGTGACTTCAAGTTAGCTTATGCAGTGTTAAACAACCTTACAAACTGCAACAAATGCTACTGGTCTCCAGTTTACTGATTTAATGCTGGCTTTGAGATTTCATTTTATCAAATGCTAGTAACTTTCTGCTTTTTAAAACCATTCTTCAAGAGGAAAGAAATTGCTGTCTCATCTGCTAGAGGTGTGTGTATTCTTTGGGGGTTGTTGGCAGCACAACCTTTGGAGTATGTAACAGTTCACATGCAAGCCAGTGTTAGCCATGATATGCAGGGTATGGTCTAAACTATGTCTTGTAAATGGGTAATACTAGATTGGAGCTTCAAGGTTGAATTGTACTGCTTGCTCTTGGCAGTACACAAGACAAAGAATTCTGCATTAATGTAAAAGATACTATTGTGTCAAGAACTTGCTTGACCTGGCATGGTAGTCTTCTTTGGTTCTTTTGGTCAAGAATGTAGTTGAAAAAAGTGTGAATCCCTGGGTGGTGTTTCTTTTTTTGTTTTTGTTTTTCCCCTTCTTCCCTTTCCCCCCCGCTCCCTGAGCCTAGTATGTACTTTGGCGTTGTAGCTCTTCCCAAGGCTGTCACATGTACTATGGCAAAACTGGAGCCAGTGGAGATGGGAAAAGTTTCATGGGAGGGACAGATGTCCCTGGGGCTTTCTGTTTAGTTTGAGATCTTGCACAACTGAAAAACATAAAGCAGCAAAACCCAAGAGAGTTTTTGGCTCTGTGCCTGTAGTGTGGCTTGAATTCCTTCAGCGCCAACATAAGAGTGGTCTATTAACAGAACAATAGCAGCACTGCAGTGCTCCTGCCTCTAGAGCGCCCTGGCCTGGCTGTGGGGAGCAGCCAGTGCTGGCCTGGAAGGAGCCCAGTCTTTGTGTATCCCTTAACCAGGCTCAGACGTGTGTGAGGCTTTCCAGCTGTGACAGTTTCCTTCAGCTGACTTCAAAAGACCCTGCTTGGCTGTTGTTATTTAAAAAAAAAAAAAAAACTAAATTTTTTTTTAAAGCATTTAACCTGGAAGTCTTTTTGCTGACTGAAGAACTCAGATCATCACTGATGGAAGTGCATTGAGCTGTGAGGGCTGTATGAGTTGATAGATGCTGCTGCACCTTCTGGAACAGGGTACCAATCTCTTGAGATTAGTTTAATTGGGCTAAAATAGTACACACTTTCCTGTGAGCAGAGGACTAAATACAGCACTGAAAATAGGTTGGGTTTGATTTTTTTTTTTTTTTTTTTTGGTCCCCTGTTGATGTATAACTTTTAGCAGTTACTGTTGCAAGTCAGAAATGTACAAAAAGGAACTTTGGATCTCAGGAAGGTTTGTGCTGCAAACGCTGTGGGCAGGAGCTTGAAAAAAGAGAGGTTGTGTGCCAGGACTTGAAAAGAGAGCTGGGGATGGCCCCCAGATATCTTCAGCTTGCTGTGAAGGAATATGAAGCTAGGTCAGAGCAAATCCATGGTTATGGTTGATAGTCACGTAAAGACAACTTTGATTCTCTCATCCGTATGATCTTTTACCTTTCTGTGGATACTGGGGTTTTGGTTATTGACCTCAAACTAAAAAACCCTTCACCACAATAAACTGACAAAACCTACCAAGTTGTATCTTCTATCTTTATATCTCAAAGGCACAGTTGCTAACCCACAAATTAATAATTCTTTTTCAATGTTTTTCAGGACCACCCTTGTTATTTTTTTATCCTGTCCTTTCTCTCCAAGTATACTTGGTATCTCAGTTTAGTGTTAGTAATGGCATATGAAGGCTTTAAGCTTATTTAATTACTGTATGAGATGATTTTTATATTCAGACTTCATTGAAGTGTCTGTTTGTAACTGCACAGCTGTACTGCAAGTAATGATGCTTTGTGACATTGAGGTCTTGTACCAGAGGCAGCAGTTATTACATAAGCATCTCTTGAACTTGAATTTAGAGAAATGCAGTGAATTATGGTTCATCATTTTATCTTAACAGTAAATGAAATCGTTCCAGGAGCTCTAATTGCACAAAACTCTGAGATGAAGACTAAACTGAAAGACCAGGGATCACCACCAAGGTATTTAAAAAACTAAACAAGGTTTGTTATTTTGGGAAGATATAAATTGCTTTTTTTGTGCAATATGATGTATATGCCTTTCAGGTCACTGTCAAGTGAAGGCATCTCAAAACCTTGTGCATCTTCTGACTCTGTAAAAGGTCTGGAAGAAATGCGTGCTCACTACATCAAAGCTTTGAGCAAGATTAAGTGTAAGTACTAAAGTCTTAGTTAAAGATTTAGTAGGGGAAAATAAATTACTTTGTTGCTTCTTCCTTCAGCCAGCTTGGACAGGAATCTGACAATCAAATGACATGAGAAGTAAATTTTTACATCTTACTAGAGTGACTGTGAGAAATGGAATTGTCACCCTAAATTCAACATGTAATTGTGATGGGCAAAGCCTTGTTTTATCATCCCTGCTTTGTTGTACTGTAGTATGTCTTTTAAAGTGATAAAGTGTGTTTTGAGTACTGATCTTGTTTCTCCAGAAAGAAAATCTACATAGATAGCAGCTTCTTCTGAGAGAAAATCTGCTTTTCTCTTGTGCTGTAGCCTGTCTTCTGGCCTAGTCAGCACCCTCTGTCTGAGGAGAAAGGATTAAGTGTAGCAGCACATCTTACTTGAGTGCAGCAGGTCCCCACATTTCTGCATGGCCATTGAAAAGTTTCTTGACCCATATTTTTACCAGCCAACATTCCTCCCAAATCCCTGTGCCTGTTTAAGTTGCAGAATCAGACAACTGAATTCCTTTCTGATGCTTCACATTGACCTGCTGTGGTTTGCCCTGGCATTCACCCAGTAGGCAACAATTGGCACGAGGAATTGGTGGAATATTGGCAGATAAATCCATGTCCTTGCTGACTTGTTCCAGGTCTGCTGGACAATCCCAGTTTGGGATGTTGGCTTCTTCCCCACTCTGGGGGAAAATTGGTACTAATGAAGTGTTGTTTGTAGGTGATATGCTTTGTTATATCCGTGAAAGTAAGGAACGAGCTGCTGAAATGATTAAAGTGGAGGTTTTAAGAGAGCGCCAAGAGACAGCACGGAAAATGCGCAAATACTACTTGACATGCCTTCAGCAGCTGCTCACTGATGATGGCAAACATGAAGGGTGAGTTCAAGGATGTTTGGAAATGACTGTTGGCTGTGCAAGAGGTGTGTAGATCTCAGTCTGGTGTTTGTCCACCTTGGAGCAAACAGTGCCTGGCCTGATGTCTTGTCAGCATGTGCGTGTTGGTGCCAGGTCGTTGCTGAGCTGCCTGGCGCACTGTCCTGTCAGTATTCTCTGACTCTCAGTAACATTGCCTTGAAGTAAACTGTAGAGTTGAATTACCCTTAAACTTGGTTTTGGTGTTGTTTTTTCCACATGTTCTGCAATTCTTGACAGAGCTGAAAAGAAAATAATGGATGCTGCCAGTAAACTTGCTACGATGGCTAAAGGGCTGGAAACGCCTCTTCGGCCCATTCCCCAGCGCAAATCTGCCCACCCAGGTGAGCTGGATTCTGTGGTCCTGCTCTTCTTAAGCATACTGATTTAATGAATATAGTAATGAAATACTTTTCTTCCAGTATTAACTTTATTTTTAATATTATCTATCTCTTTCCCTCCTAGCTCTGCGTTTAAATTCTGATCCTGGAGGGGAGTGCTCCAAGAGAGATTGTGTGCTTCGGACTAGATCACACCATGTGGAAAGCAAATCATGTAGTGAAAGCAGTACTGAAAAAGGCACTGATGAAGTTGTCCAGAAGCGTGTTCCACGTGACTTGAGACAGCAGTTTGATGCAACACAGACCAAAACTCAACATGTGCTTTGTGAAACAGCGACTTCAGATATTCAGAACAGGAATAATTCTCAAAATCTGGATGGTGCATCTAGAGGTCTTCTACCAGGATCTTACCCAAATGAAGATGGAAGAAGAGAAAAATATGGCCCTGTTGCAAATATAGACAAAGGACTGATGTGTGCTCTGAGTAATGGTGATGCTCCTCCCTTTGCTGGTCAGGGAGCGCTACAAAATACGCAAGTACGCAGGGCTACAAATGGCCGCAGCAGCTCTGGGCCAACTCATCATGTGCTTAAGAGCAAGAATGGAAGAACAGGCTTGAAAGAGGATAAATGTATCCAATCATGTGGAAAATGGAAAGCTAAGTCTAAGAGAAGTCAGGAATTTGATTTTAAAGACGCTCCAGAAAGAGATGAAGGAAGCAGTAGTGAATGGAGTTCTGGGAATGGGAGCATGTATCTGGATTGTGGTGAAATGCCTCTCTTGTATCCTCAACAAAAAGCCAATACTAATATTCAAGCACAGACTCTGTACTGTGAAGAGTTGCCTCACCTCAGGTCATTTTCTCCTGCAGATGAAAATGTTACTTCTCGGAGAGACATTTCTAGTGGCAATGGCAAGACTCTCAGTACAAAAAGCAGCACAAAAGTTTACAGTAGAGGCCAGCAGATAACAAACCCGGAGCATCCTTCATTCCTCAACTCTTGACAAATCGAATTCAGCTGTCCCACATCTCAATACAACATCAGATTCAAATGTAGGAAAATACTGCAACAAATGCTTGGAAAAAATGGTGTGGGATCCCCAGTCTCAGCAAGATAGTGTTTTTTAATTAGCCTACTCTCTCTAACTTGAAGCAATACCAGCAGTCCTTGTTTGAAGGAAAAAATTAACTTGATGTTTAAATAAAGTGTGATGATTGAGGAACATCTTTTCTACTGTGTCCATTTCGTGATTAATGTTACATGAACAAATTTTATCAAGTTACTTGAAATATTGCTGCAGACTTTTCTTTACCCTTGTAATAACACTTTCATAAATGTTTATAGTGCACTAGATACAAATTTATTAAATAGAATCTATTTTTATATTCAATTTAGTGTGCAGTGTTTATCTAAAACCAAGGTACTGTAACTTGTGGTCATTTTTAAAATGGTTATCAAAATTCCTTCAGAGTGTAATGAGAGATGTTTGAAGTTAGTATTTTAATTGACTTTTCCATTTTGAAGGACTTCCTGTAACCCTCTGTTTGTGTTCCCACAACAAAAGCAAATATGCTTGCATTTTTTCATTAAATTATCATAACAAATCACGTTTCAATTATTTTTCCCTTTGATACAGCAAAAATAGCTGTTACTGGGCCTAAGAAAGGTATCTTAAGTTAGAATGACCATATTCCTGTAGGTGTTTCTTAATTACTGTGTTATCAGGGTAAACTGAAGATGTGGTACTTTGCCCTCCTGATGCTTAGAAATCTCCTATTTTACAGGCTTGCTCACTTTTTAAAGAGAATTACAAAATATGTCTTTTTTCCTAGGCTTTTTCCCTTCCCTTGGGATGGCATTTAATTTCCAGTGATCCTGTGACGAGCAGAGGATTTTGCTGCTGGTTATGCACGGGGTGATTAAATCACACTTGTTGCAATTCATAGTTATGGGCCAGCAATTCACAGCCACAGTAATATGGGAGTTTTAAGCAAAAAGGTTTTGCTTGCTGTTGTTCTGTGACATTTGAAGAAAAAGTCTGACTGTTCTCTCAAGGATGTTCTGTATCCCTTTCATATGTAACATTTTACTGCTTATTTGTGAAGGTTGCTTATTTGGGCTTTTGGAGTTGAACATCACAGTTCAGGCTGAGAATCTTTTGAGTTTTAAGAGGAAAATAGTACAGAGTCTGAAAAAAATGTGCTTAACTTTCTTTACAAAAATGTCCTGCATGTTTATATTCCAGGACAACTGGGCAGGCAGAATGCATTTTGGCTCTTGGTACACAGGTCTGGGTTGTGACTTGAGACTTTCACAGGCACTCTAACGAGAGACTTCTGAATTTCTTGGTGGCTTTCATGTTGCCCATAAATCCAACCCCACTTCCTCTTTAGTGAGGTGGGGTTTGTCATCATCAGTGGGAGCAAACTGAGGCCATGAGAGACCGCTGGTGCCTAAACAAACACGGGCCGTGGTTAAGTTCAAGGGCCAAATTCCGAGCTCTTAGCTGAGGAAATAGCTGTGGCCTTGTCTGCAAAGGAAAGTTTTTACTAGTTGTCCTTCTAAGCCCCAAGTGGAGGCTTTTTTCCTTTTTTTTTTTTCCATTGAGTGGCTGTTTCTGGTTAGCTTAAACATTTTACCAAATTCCATGAGGTAAAAAAGAAGCATATTTAGTCCTGTGTAAGATGTTTGAGTGTTTAAGCCAACACATCAGACTGATTCAATCATTGGGCAAGTTCAGAATCCGACCCAGCTTACAGATTTGATCTGTACAAGTAAACATCCATCTATCCAGGACATCCCTGGCCATTCAGACAGCACCTCAGGGCCCATCATCTCATTGCTATGGACCAAATGGAACTTTTCCAAATATTCCATCTGAGGTGGGTGTAAAAGCTCTGTAGTTGCTCCCCCAAATGCCACAGTTAGTGACAATGTGCAAACTGCTTTTAAAATTCTAAAATGTAACTTTTTGTAACACATTTCTGTTGTTTTGCTCAGTGTTGTGTACCTAACTCTTACTGTGAATTTCCACAGCTTTTAACAAATTTCCTGTGTTTAAAAGCTCAGTTGTTTCAATGCAGAGTGAAGTATTTACTGATCCTAAATATTAAATTTTGAATTTGGGGCCACACTGATGAGGAGGGACCTTCCACTTGACTGACTGCTCTTCAGAGACCAGAACTGAAATGTGTGTGAGAATGTGAAGGTAAGTAAAGATTCAGTTAAATCCTTGCTCACCTAATGTTTACTGTGTGTCTTGTTGCAGTGACAACTCTGGGGAGCTCCAGAGCTGCCAAGGAGATTTTAAGTTTTGCTAAATGAAAATCAGCAGTAGAGGCCAAGAGGGAAGATCTACCTTGAAATAGCAGCCATCATTCCCTGGTGAGTAAAGTTTAAGGTGCAAGATGATCCTTAGCCCAAGAATCAAGAGCTCCTAGTCAAAAGTGTTCCTCAGCTCTCCTCCTTCCAATGTCAGTAGGAAAGAATGAAGCAATTAACAGAGTAGCATAGAGGGTGGCAACTCCTGAAATTGGACAGCTGACACCAGTCAGCAGGGGGGATGTAATGTTGCAATATGTGTGCTCGGACTTGGATAGTTGAGCAAGGATTGTAGTAGAGTCACTCAATGAGTCTCTCAGAATAAGCCTGTCACGTATTCTTACCCACTAGGTTATATGGCTGAAAGAACTTACCTGCTTTATTCAAGAACTGGTTACCTGCTGTTAGATGTTTCTGATTCAGTTGATTCCTTTTTCAGCACTGTTTATGCTGTAGGTGACAGATCAAGTTTTATTCTAGTAACGTTGCAGTTTGGCACTATTTAACTTAAACTTTCTTTAACAACATCCCCAAAGTAGCAGAATGCAGTGGTATTCTTCTGTTTGCTTTATTTTTGTTCCCTGTATTTTCTTTGGCGGTTTATCTTGCAAATGATAAATAGAAAAGAATTAGACTCAACATTCTTGGTCTTACCATTCTTGATAGTTTTCAGTCTGGTTTAGCCAGTTGTCCATTCTGCAGAATTACTGTAATCTTTGCAAAATACTCTATCAGATTGTGAAAGCCTTTCAAGACTGCTATGATTAAATATGAGTTCCTAAGTATCACCTGTGGATATGCAACTAAGGAGGTCTCTGGCTTGCTTGCATTCCCAGGTTTTACTTACCACCTTTGCAATTTCATATCTCGTTTGCCCCTTACCTCTTACTTTACTTTATAGGTGGAACTTTGCTCTGAGGTTTCAAGATCAATTTACTGCTGTATCATGTCCCCTTTCCCATAAAATCTCAAGCTGGGTACACTTCTCAGAAGTATTGAGATACACAGTCACATATATATATATTTCAGTCATTCATCCTTAAAATTTGCTGTCAAAGCTATTCTTCTGCTGTTGGAACTCTGTTCTCATGTTTCCCTTTGTTCTGTGGGAGTTGCTAAGATTTCCCATTGAAATTTATTTTTCTCTTTTGTGCAGATTCACTGTGCAGTCCTGTCTCCCACAGTGTGGATGGCTTACAATGGAGACGATGGCAACCTGGCAGTGATACAGGAGCACATTACTTGCAGCTGTAGTGAGATTTCACCCAGCATTCTGATGCAGAGTACTTTGCACTTCCAAATTAATCATGCTCCTCTCTGTTCTTGTTGCTTGGGTAAATATTTCACTCTTGTGTAGACTTTGATGGTGATCTGTGTGAGAACCAAGGTTCTTCATTTCCCTCCTGTACATCCTTACCTACCAAGCAAGCTTTTGAGCCCAGTGCCTTTTTCACACTTGGTAAAATGAGTCTGTTTCCATCATGCAGCATTGCTTCTTTGTAAATCTGAATACAAGTAAAGAAATACATGTCTATTGCCAAATGTTCTGGCTAAATGCCATCCCTGGTGTTCTGGCTTCATCCAGATGACGAATGTTCCCTGTCAGCCTGCAGCCTAGTGAGAGAGGACAATGGTACAGAAATACTGTAATTATCTAATCAACTTTGCTTAGAATGTTAAGCAAATGCAATTCTTTAATACTCTGGCTTTACTATAGCTGTTAATTACCATGTGCAAATGTAATTTGTACAGCAAAACCGAGTAGAGGAAACATTCACTTGTAAGTTACTTTACTCCCCTCTAGTGGTCTCACACCACACGTACGTTTATGTAACACTTCATCACCATACATTTAAGGATAGTGTTAGTATTCTGTAAAAACCAAAAGCCTCCTGTAACTTCTCCTTCCTTTTGCTCCTCTTCTCTTTCTATAGAGAAACCTCTTTAGGGATTGGGGTTCTTGCCAATGAAGGTCTCTAAGTGAAATTTTCTTTATTTGTTAATTGAAGGCCAAACTGTACCCCTAGCTTTAAAATCCGTATGTGCAGAAAAATCTCAAAGCTATGTAGTAAACGTTTATTTGCTGTGCCCTCAAAGGTCTTTGCAGGGGGTGTTGGTGTCAATGTCATTGTTACTAAAACTTCAGCCAGGGCTGTAGAAACTGCAGCAGAACCCAGTCCTGACTGCAGTGCTGCTCTGTGTGTGTTCTGTGGCACGTGCCAGGTTTTGGTGCGTGTCTAACAGTGTTTGGGCCTGTGGGAGCTGTGGGACATAAGGAGCCTGTCAGATGACTGGTTCCTCCTTTAAACTTGCCAGTTGGCCATTTTGTGTACTATGCAGCTTTCATGAGGTGAAAAACAGGCAAGAACCTACAGGATCAGAATGGAAACTTTTTCTTTTCCTGTATTTCCCTGGTTTGTTGCTCAAGTTACTGATGTTGTAATCCAGGTGTGCAGCACAAGCTACATTTAGCAATAGTTAATGGGTAAGTTCTTGTCTTTTTCTTTGCTTCCTGGAATCTGTATTTAAACATAAATGACTTGCTAATGTCCTTGGAGAAGATAGGGTAACTAGTAGGAGACTTATCATCTGTTTCTGCTTAGGCAGAGGGTATAAAAAAATGTAGATAGAGGATTCACTTTTCAGAAGTTAGTTGCTCTTTTCAAACTTTCCACTAGAAACATTTCCATTTTCTTCTAGAATATTCGGACTAATATTTTGAAGAAAATAAAGGGGAATAAAAAGAGTATAGGGTCAATAAAGAAAATGCTGACAGTTTTCCATTTGAGAAAATACAGTTCTTCTAAAATCCCTCACAGAATTGTTTGTCTTCATATTTAGTTATGGGAGAAAAATGGAAACATTCCAAGAATGAAAACATTTTAACACTCTTTGACTGGAACCTTTTGTTTTAAAATGAGTCTTGGTTTGTAAACTTTTGCAGCTCTAAAAAGTCAAAATTGAAACGAAACAGTTTAGAAGATCCAAATCCGGCCTTTTTTCCCCACGTGATTTTTCTTTTGTGGAAAACTTAAGTATCTCAGTTTCCTTCCAAATTGGAAGGAAACCAAATATGAAAAGTAAAATCCTTCATAAAACGTAACTCCTGTCTTCCTGCAGTGCTCTTGCTAGAGATCATTTGCCTGTGTCAGCCATGCATGCTACAATAACCAATAGCTGGGGAAACCATTTCCTACACTTCTCGAGATTGTTCCCTTTAGGTCATTAGCAGATAGCTCTAATAAACATGAGCTGAGCCAGCAGAGGCTTTGACTCTATTTATCACTGCGGATGTCTGAGCAGTCCCTGTGGGAAGCTGTGACCAATTCATCAGCCAGGGAGTTTAACTTGTTCTTAACTCTTCTCTTGAACAGCAGTGTCAACAGTCAAACTAAATCAAAATCATCCCCAGGTACATGTAGGAAGCAGGTAAGACATGCAATGTTGAAACAAAATCATCTGTACAGCTGTAAAAAGCACACAGGCAGGCAGCTGGTGCAGAAGTTGCTTTACTGAGTGAGCTGGCAGGCCCTGCCTTGGGGTGTGTGGGCCTGAGCAGGGCAGGCTCTGCTGCTGCTGTGTGACACCCTGTGTGACCCCTGGCAGTTCTGCAGGTGGGCCCAACCCAGCACTGCTGCTCCATGCTGCAGTGCAGGCACTGGGGCTGAGCTGACACACACTTCCCTGCCTCCTTTGTGGTATTGCTGTTATTCTTTGTGGGTTCCATTTGTTAGCTCTCTGCATCCAGTCTGTGTAGTAGTCCCATTACCTTGCAGTTCCAGGCATATGCTCCAGCACCTTTCTCCAAGGAGCAGATGTAGTTATTTAAGAGCTTAACACAGCTTAACATGTGAGTCAGAGTAGGACTGCAGGGTTCTTGTGCTTAAGAGAACAGGAAAATTGGCCAGTATGGATTCAAACTCAGTGATTGTGGGTTTCTGAAACAGAAAATCTGTTGAAACACTGTGCCCCATAGAAGTATCAGAGAGGAGTGATTGAATAGATTCCTTTGAATCATCTAGAGCCAGGTGCCCCCAGGATTTGGAATGTCTCCAACGATGGAGACTCCACAACCCCTATGGCACAATCTGTTCCAGTGCTCAGTCACCTCCACAAATCCCTGAGTATAACTGATAAGTACTTGCTAAAATCCCTAATAATGAGACACATTTAGCCACCCTTGTAATTATTCTCTTCCATTTTTTAGTTTGAGAAGAATGACGCTGTTGATGAGGAAAACAGGTCTTAAAATAACTGTAAGAGGCCCTATCCAAAAGCTGTAAGATCCTGTTATGGCAAATGAAGTTCTGGAGTAACCCAAGAGATGGGCTACTTGCTGCATGTGTTTCTGCCTTGTGTCCAAATGTCTTTCCAGTGCTGCTGCACCTTGCCTAGACCTGGTGTCAAAGGCAGTGGCCAGTTGTCTGGAGCTTGCTTTCTGTCCTGTTCATACTCTGTAATAGGCCAGTCTTACTTGGGCTTTCTGAGAGCTCCTGGAGTGTGAACAACCTTATAAATGAAATCACCACGCTGTCTGCTGAATGCTTTCTTGCAGAAGTGCGGGAAACTGTGGAAAACATTTTGCTGATCATCTGAAGAACGGCAGCTTCTACACCTGGCAGCTGCCAGATGTTGTTCTTGACACACAGCTGGCTGCTGGTAGCTCAGGAGCAGGGCTGAAGAGTGCAGATTCCAATGGGTTTATAGCTGGGATTTGCGGATTAACACTCTGTTGTACTCTGCAGCATCTTCCTGGGCTACGTCCCACCTGCATTCTTCGTGAATGGAAGAAATTCCTCACGTTTTCTTTCTGCTCTGGTCCTTCAATCACAGTAAACAGAATTTAGTTCCAAATGTTTTATAGAGCTTATCCAGCATGGGATTTGGATACGCACAGGACTAACATTTCCCATATTATGGGTGTAGCCAATGGCATAATTGGTAATACTCAGTTTAAAATGTTTAAACTTTATTCTTTTTTTTTTTACTTGCAAATGGTATTATATAGTTTTTGACTGCAGGAAGGGGAAGGACAGTTTGTGAAACAAACCTGTCAAAGCAAGGTAAGTAGCTACCAGGGTTGCCTGAGTCAACTGCCCTTAAAATGGAGTTTGTGATAGGGGGAAAGGTGGCAACCAAATAAAAAGAAGTAACATAAAAAATAATAGTTAGATTTCAAATGCTGAGCTGCATGAGAAGAAACAATTTCTTCAGAATTCTGTGGGGAATGACTGTTGTTGGCACATACCTATCAGTGATCTGCTGAACTGATACAATGGTACCATTGTTTTTATGAGACATTTGGGTCTGAATTTGACACTCTTGAAGATGTGTATTAGAGCATGATACATATGTGAATTCTGAAGACTTACTTTTTACAAGTTTGAGTAAATTCAAAACTGGTTATTTCTTGGTTTAGACAACACTTTTGGAATTTTGCTTTGTATTTTCTCTGTACAAGACTCTGAATATTTAGCCAGCAAGACTGCACAGGCTTTTTGTTGTTGGTCACTGTCTGTGACAAAATCCCAGGTAGGTAAAGACCCTCATGTACAGACCAATGAATGCAGAGGATTGCATACTTTGAACAGGAGGAAAGACTTTGTAGCCAACTGTATGGAAGGAATTGTTTTCAGTTCTCCATAAAGCTTTCAAATCTGTGCAATAGGCTCTTTTCAAAAATTTCACTGCTCTAGCTTAGCTTAATTGATGGAATAGCATTCACCACACTGAAGTCAGGGCATGCTCTGAACTCCACTGAAATAAGTGGAGAGGAAAAAAAAATTATCTTGGGCTTGGACTAGGCTTATAGTGCCAAGGGAAGCTTCTCCAGATCATTGCAGTGCAGGGAAACTCTGTTTTCCCAATAGTTTATCATAAAATGTGTCCAGACTGGAGCCTCTGAAAGATTTCCTTATCTTGAAAAGGCACCATGAATCTCCTTATTGACATCATCCACTTTTCAGCCATAAAATTACACTTCCTTCCTGTTACTGATGAACAGGAGTTGGAAAAGTCAGCCTTAATATATATCCATATATCCACAGATAGATAGATATAGATGTCCTTTTTCCCAAGTATCTCCTGTCAAGTATTTTTCCTTGGCTCTTGCTCATGTGTTTCAAGTGACATTTCCTCTGCTGACTCTGCCTGTTCGACCTTCATTCTTATTTGTCTGAAGTTATATGGTATTTTTCTTGGTATTGAAAGGAGTTCATGAAGCTAGAAAAAGTGTTCAACATCTTTATTTCAAATTTGTAAAGTGTCAAAACCTGACTCTTCAAAAAAGAAATCTAGCAGCTCAATGTCTTCTGAACTCCACCCCATTCATCACAGTAAAAGCAATTTTGGGTGGACCTGGTGTTGGTAATTTGTAAACCATTAGGGACATTCTAGAGGCAGTAATTCTGTGTTTTAAAAAAAAGCTGAAAAATTTTTTTATTGTTGGAATTTCTTCCCTCATTTAAACATAATCTGAATAATTTGTACTAGAAACTAGTAAAAGTTACTCTCATTTCAAGTGTTCTTAAATAGATTTTAACTCTATCCCTGTATCTTAATTTTCTGTAGGAGAGAAAAAAAAGGTTTTCAACTTTCAAAAAGCATACAGAGCTTTCTTCCTGTCCCTACTCATTCCCACTTTGAGCCACAATATGTGGAATCTATTGCAACTTCCTCCTCAGACAGCTTTTTTTACTTAATTTGGCTACTGGTAAAATAAATATATTTTTTAATTAACTGCAATTTTTATTTCCTGTTTCCTTATAAGTAAAGGCAACGTGATTTTATCCTGAAAAAATAGCTACAGAGCATCTATATACTGCAAATCAATCAGTTTGCCATGAGTTGAGCCAATACATAAATGAGAAGGGGCTAAAAATCAAACAGAATACTCTGTGAGTTAGTAGGAAGTTTTCTGTTGATGTCTACGGGCTGAATTCATCCAAGTAACTACTGGAAGTGTGCAATGCAATATATTAAAGATGTATGTATTAATAAACGGATCATGTTCTATCCAGCGTGGTGTATAAAGACCTTGCATCTGATGGGCATTTGGAGGCAATGAAGGCTGGCTGCTGAAATTTGTGAACCTGATAAAAACCCACCCAGTGATCCTCAGTAAGTAAATTTTAATACTTTCAACAGACAAAGTGGGAGGGAAATCCCCAAATGATTTTATACCCACTAAGAAGTCAGACTCTAGATGAGGTTGTCTCAGTTTACTGGTATCTAGAAAACCTGAGGAAATGAAGTCAGCCTTTTGAAAGTTACTGAATAAAGGAAAGTGCAGATCAGAGCTGTTCTGAACTCTTTACTGGCCAGAGACTCATCCCTGTCCTCCGTGAGTCAGCGGCGCTCTCGCAGCAGAGGTGGCCAACTGCACATGGGCTGTGCTGTGGGACTGCAGGGAGGGGATTCTTTACCTCTCTTGGTGCTTTAGAAACCGCATCTCTATCCAGCTCTGAGCACCCTGACACAGAAAAACCAGACCCAAAACCCTAAACCCAAAAGCCACTGACGCCTGGAGCAAGCCTGGCCAGGAACAACAATGTGGTGAGGGGCTAAAGCAATGCTCTCTGAGCAGAGGGTTCATCCAAACTTAAGAAGCACAGGTTAGAGAGGAGATACATACCCTACTGTCTTCAGGGCATAGAGCAGATAGAGCCTGAGCAGTGGCAGGATGAAGAGCAAGCACAAATTCTAGGGAAGGGAAATTCCTACTAAGTGTTAAGAAAAATTTGTCACAGCAAGGGTTGTGAAACATTACTCCAGAAAAGTGGGGTGTCCATCTTTGGAGATATTCAGAACTCATGTGGACAGAGCCTGAGCAGCCCATTCTTAAGCTGGTCCTGCTCTGAACAGAGAATTGGACTGAAGGACTTTCACAAGTCCCTTCCTATTTAAACTCATCATTGATTCTATCAGAGCTGTATGCAATGTTCTCATAGTGTTATTTCTCAAAGGAAGGGCCTTGCAAATGGAATGTGGTGGGTTCAGTGTCTAATCCCTGGTCTCCTATTACCTATTTTATTATTTTAACTGCATCATGGGGCAACTCCCTATCAACCGAGACATCACATAGCCAGAGGAACACTAGGATGGAAAACAGAGGCAGAGACACCCAATCCCTTGCTGACAGTGTTTGAAGGAATGTAGGGCCTGATTCAGCTGTCTTTGTTGGAGTCAGTGGGGAGTTCTGCATAAATCAGAGTTTAAAGAAGAGGCTCTTGGTTACTGATTTCCACCCACTTGGAATGTATTAATTTGGATAAAAAGCTATATCCATTTTTTGTTCAGTGTTTTAGCCTTGAAAATTCACCCAACAGTTGGCATTTTATGCTAAGCCATGAAAGCTGTTTCACTCTGCTTCTGAGTTTACAGGTGGGATTTAAGAGGTCATTGGGGACAAATGTAAGACTGAGGAAGCTTGGCTTGCAACTGTTACTGTGGCAAAATTCCCATTAAATTTGACAGGGTTATTAGGTGACAGAAAGTAATAGTATATATATTTCCTTTTCTTGCACTAAGGGTGGATTAAAATTCTGATTTTTTAATCAAAGAATCAATTTCTATTGTTAAGATAGGTTTTCTAGCAGTACACATAGAATGAAATACATCACTATATTTATATTAGATTGGGATTAAAAATAAAATTCCACTGTATTTTTGGTTATATTTTTATTGAACACTAGCCTTAAAAAAATAGGTTGTGCTTCCCCTACCTGGAAGATAGAATAAAAGTCTTTGGATTTCTTCTGGTTTAGTTCTTTTATTTAGGACCCCCTAAAGAATTACTCTGATAACGAATCTGCCTTCAGCAAATGGAGACAGGATAAATTTCACCCTTTCTGGGTAAGAGTTAATTTAAAATGAGATCTAGCTTTATAAAGAAAACCAACTATGAATGGGGTACAGAACATTCCTAAAAAAATACTGAGAAGGGAATGTCTGAATTAGGGTCTGAGTTTCCTTGTACTTTCTTTGTCACTGATACTGGGGAATCCAGGTGCTTTGGAGGAGAAAGAGCATCTGTTTCATTCAGATCTTAGTAAAGATAAATGCATGGGTTTTGGTGGAGTGATATAAAAATTTGCCTTCTTGTAAATTCAAGATTTTGTTTTGTTTAGGACAACATAAGATCTGTGTTAAAGTGTTCCATAGAGGCATAAATAGGAGAGGGAGCTGTGTTCTGAATGTAATAAAATGTAATAGGTTTATGCTCACTTAAGATACAACTGAGATAATACACTGTAATTTCTGCAGAAGCACATAGGCCCCTAATATCTTAGCCAAAAAAGAACTTCTTTTATTTCCTCTCATAGTTCTTATATTACAGAAATATTACAATGACACTATCACAAATTATGGAATTATAAGCTGATGTAGGATGGATTTCTTTCTCCATCACTGTAAACTCTGCTGATAGATGAAAACTTCAATTAAGCCATTTGTAAAAATGAAGTAAAAGTCTGGGGTGAAATATGTCCCCTAATCTATTAATAATGGATTCCACAGCTACTTATCACAGCTTGACTGACCAAACAGCATTAAGGAAAATTGATGTGTTTTATTTTGAGTTATCTAATTTTTTTTTTTTAGATTTAAACCACTTAATTGGTTGTCTGGATGTAATTACTGTTTGTGCTTCTAATGTACTTAAAAAAATACACACACTAAAACTTTCCCACACTATTTGTTTTCATTGGCATAATAAAGGCCCTCTTAATAAAGAAATATGTAAGATGGACATACTTATTTTTGCTCACTTGAGTTAGAGTAAATTTACAGATTAAAAAAATTGCAATTATTGCAAAAGTTCATACAATTTGAAATAAAGAAAAACTTTTTGAAATGAGCTCCCAACTTATCATAGTACTTCGAGTGATGAGATTTTTTTATTTGCAACAGTTCAAAACAGTTTGCCTGAAATATGACTATTCTGCTAATCCTTCAGGAGGAGAGGAAGGAGTGTTTGAGTAAGATGAAGAGGACTGGCCAGCCAAAGGCCAGCAAGGAGGGAGACCAGTACTTTGCATCTCTGCTGCTGAGCATGAAGATCACCAGCACTGAAAATTTCAGTCCAGTGTTTTTTATGTAAACCAAACAGCAAGACAAGTAAGTTATGTCTCTGAGGATCAGTTACAGGTTAATTATTTGGGCCCTGTGTAAAATGATTCATGTACATGATGGTGATGAGCACAGGGAGGTACACTAAGGCATGGTTAGCAAGTAGGATGTCTTACTAGAAGAATATACTGGACTTGATTTAAAGTGTGCATAAAGTTATGTAAATATTTAGGGTCACTGTTTCCCAGGGGATAGCCAACTGTACAGTGCGGTTTTTGTCTTTTCTATCATTCCTACTTATAATCAATCTACCTGTAATTATCCTGCCCTGATTTTGGGCCCTGCCACCACAATCCATGCCATCTACATCCTTCAAAATACACCTATAAGATCCTCAAAATCACCTGGAAGAATGACCTTTTTTGTGGAAAAAGAGTTGATTAAATGTTATGGAAAATTCTGCTGTGCATGTAGCAATGATGTTATATGTCTTGTTCTTGGTGCCTTTTATTTTGGATTTGATTCCTTGGTTTGATCAAGGAACTCAAATGTCACTGAGTTTCTGGATCTTGGTTAATCTGTGAGTTCATCTTTCTGTTTATCACAGGAAATGGTGATCAACTGGATCGTCAGAATTGCTTCTTCGTTGCCTTGGTTTTTTTTCCTCTTAAGTGAAACTTCAAGTGCCTGACAAGTGTTTTGGAGGCCATATAGAAATCTGTTTGTCTAGATGTTCTTCAGAGTCCAAATGTTTGCAGAAACTCAAGTGGCTGTGGGAAAGAGTGTGGATGACCCTTATTAGTAGGGTCTGCTGTTCAGCAGCAGAGAGCAGAAGCTGTTTTAAGTCTTTGGCTTGTGACAGTGTATTTTTCTAGTGGTTTGAGAACCCAGGTGGGTTCAACCATTTTAAAGTTGTCAACAATGTAAATACTTCTAATGTATAAGCAGATTCTTTAAAATGACACACCAGAGGTTGATGATGTGCTGCATGTTTCACTAGATTAATGAACTTCCAGCCCACATATCATGTAGCATTACTTCATATAGTGTAATCCACATTTCTGCAACCATGCAAGATACCAAAAAATACTTCATAAAATGTGCTAGAAGATATGAGAGAGTCACCCCATTAGCCTGTGACACAGACTAGATATTTTTCTAGTAGCTCATCCACAAAATTAAAGTGGTTGAAACAGAAAATGTTGAAACCAAAAGAATGTTGGAGTAAATAGCAACCAAGAATTCCTTTCATAACTCACTTTTGTTTACTGGTAAATTCTATTTTCACATTGTGAACATAATTTGTAAATATCTAGTGAAATTTTTGCAGGTTCAGTTTAACTTCTATATTAACTAAGTAAATGCTTAGATTTTGCTGTATGCATAGATGATAGTGAAGGAAGAGAACTCTATATCAATGTAATGCTTGTCCTGAATTTCTTAATACAAGAGATAATTACTACTACTACCTTTATCCTCATCTCTTTTTGGTTTTGAGAAAATATTAATTTGACACTGCAGAAGAAATACAAAATACTTTAGGCAATGCTATATTGTCTCTTCAACAAGCATAGCCATAAAAAAAAAACCCCTTAATCTTTGCATGCTTATGTGTCAGACAAACAAAAACTTTGAAATATCAAATTCCTACTTATCCAACTAGATTGTAACAGAATAAATAAAAGTTTCTCACAACTCCTAGCTTCTACTTCTGTGGTGCAAACTGCAAATCAGTAATACTTTGCTTGCAAAATTGAATGAAAGACACTGTTAAACAGTGACATTGAAATGGTCATTATCAAATGATTGTTTGGTAATTTGAAGAATCTTAACACTTTTCTTGACAATAAAAATCAGCCAAAATGATTAGAAAGCTGCTATTGTGGCTAGTACTTAGTTTAAATACTTCTATGTATGTTTAGAAGGGCAATGCATATTTATATATGTAATATATAAACTACTGGAAACTAATTCAAACTGTATATTTCAACTAGCATCTGTCATATCTCATGTCACCATTACAATTCAGCTGTAAACAGATTGGTACTAGGAAATCTCACACACTACTTCCTTTTTTTCTGATATTGTTTTAGTGGCAGAATACACCCTGCATTTATCTTTGGGCACGGTGGTTTGCTGTGCCTGGTCAGCTGCTGGCTTATGAAATTGTGCAGCTGAGCATTTGCAACATCAATGCAGTAATACAGAACCACTAACCATCAGTACCTACCTGAAACTAACAAAAAGAGAAAATACCTGAAAATTAGGAAATCCAGCATTTCTGCCAAAGTATTTATTTGTGAGCAGCAGCAGATGCATAATTTACTTTCAGTCTAATTTTTTTGTGTTTGTTTTTTTTTTGTATTTCCTGTCTATGTTGAAATGGGATAATCCTGGTACAGAGAGTTACTTGATAGGAGCATATAGAATCTGGGCTTGAATTCTGTTAACTGTGTTGTGTTGTGTTCCCTGCTCAATTATTTCAGAATAAAGCCTTAATACCTTTCAGGTGTTGGTAGTGAATTGCTCTTTTTGATTTAAACCACAAATAAAAACTGCAGGGCATTCTTTCCTTGAGAAGGATGAGGCAGGCATTTTTCTGGATCTGGCTGTGGAGATTTAGAAGTAGGTACAGAAGAGTTTGGTGCCTTGGTGTCTGTGCCATGGTAGTTGCTCGAAAGCGCATTATTCATTCTGCAGCAGCCTCTCCGGTAGAGCCACCATCGATGCTATTTTTCCTTGTAAGGGAAACAGATACCTTTATGTTATTTTCCATAAGCTATGGATGCAAAATGCTGCACCTCTGGGAAGTAGATGCCTATAGATATGTATAGGTAGAGGTATTTAGATGGAGGCAGAGGCGTGCACTACCTTCGGTTCCCCCACTCGCGTCTGACACGCTTGGCTCAGCATTAAGGCTACCGCAGGCGCTGATGCCTCTGCCGCCCTGCGAGCCGGGGACCCGCGGGGTAACCCGAGCTGGCAGCGCTGCCTGGCCGCAGCTGCCTCCGGAGCGGAGGGAGCGGCAGCGCCGCGTCCTCCCGGGCAGCACCGCACGCTTCCCGCGGCTCCCGGGGAGCCTCTCGGGGCCGAGCATCCCGGCAGCCCCGGGCCGGCCGCAGGTGACCCACGGCGGGGCCGGCCAGGGGCTGGCCAGAAACCGGCCGGGCAGCGCCGGGAGCCCTCGGTTGGCGGCTCGGGGGTGGGGGGAACATTTTTATTCCCCTCTCTCTCGCGAGAAAGGGTTGGGCGGGCGATACTTGAAGAGGAGGGAGGGGGGGAGAGGAGGGGAAAAAGGAGGAGGAGGAGGGAGGGGGCAGCTGGAACCGCAGCTGGATTAGCGGCGGGTGCAGCGGCCGCAGCTGGAACAGCAGCGGGAACGGCAGCCGGCGGCGGCGGCTCCAGCGGGTGCGCGCCCCTCGCAGCGGCTTCTCCCGGGGCGGGCGGGCTGGGCGCGGAGCTCCTGCCCGCGGCGCTCCGGCCGCTGCGGCTCTAGCGGTGCCCGGCTCGGGAGCCGGGAGGGTTCGTGCCCAGGGGACGCTTCCAGCCCGGGAGCGGTGGCGGCGGCCGCGGTCTGTCCGCGGCGGGTGCGGGAGCCCCCGCGGATGCTGCTGAAGGGGAGGCAGAGCCCGCGCGGCCCCGGGCAGCCCCTCGCCGTCCCCCGCGGCCGCCGCCTCTCGCGGGCGCGATAGCGCCGGGCTGGCCGGGGGCCGACGGCGCCGGGGCGCGGGGGCAGGCGGCGGGGGGCGCGGGGTGGCCGCGGCCGCTTTTCCTCGGTCTCTAACTCCCCTTCCTCCTCATTTCTCCCCTCGCAGCTCGCATTGGAGAGGCTGGTCGGAGACAGGGCGGCGGGGACCGGCAGTCTTCGGCGGCGGAGAGGAGGCAGCGGCCGCTCGCAGCCCGGGGGCTCGGGGGACGCGATGTGGCGGGGGCGGCTGCTGGGGATCGCCCTGGGAGTTGCCGTGCTGTGGGCGTCCCAGGCTGGTGCCGCCGCCGCCGGGCACACCGAGGGGGTGAGCGCCAAGGAGAGCCGGTCCAGCCGGGCCAAGAGGCGAGGGCACGGCGGCGGGCACGACGCGCTCAAAGGGTAGGTGCGGGGTGCGGGGCCGGCCCCGGCCCCTCCCGGGGTGCCGCGGCGCGGGCCGGGCAGCCGGCGCACATTTGCCTCCCTGTGTGTGTGTATCCATAGCCAGAACCCCTTGACGCTGGGAGCTCTGGGGGTGCGAGAGCTCCCCGAGCCCCCTTTGGGGCTGCCCTTACGGAGGAGCGGTTTGGGCTGGGGGGCGCCGGCCGCCGCCTGCAGCGCGGCAGGGCAGCGCCAGGGCTCGGGGCGCGGAGCTCCGCCACCTCCCGGCCCCTCCGCCCGACAGGGTGCGGGGTCCTCTGCGACCTGCAGCCCTACTTCGGCTCTGGGTGGGCGATGCTTGGCGGGGATGAGCCGCAGCAGCGAGGAGGTTGCCGATTTATCTTCTAAGAAGGCCTTAGATAAAGGCACGCTGCGGGCTTGTGCATTCCTCCCGCATCCCGCGCTTCTGCTTTGCATAAAAGCAGAATAACGGTGATGCCTGGAGCCCGCAGCATGCCCTTTCCGTCAGCTGTCCTCTCTCATCTCCACCTTGAGCCTTTTGTGATATCCATCTTGCTCTCATATGGGCTGTCTAACTATCTAGTACTAGTATGGGTGAGCCCAAGCATACAAGAGTTTAATTTCTTAGGAAACATTGTGGTACATGCTTAGGAGAGGTTTTTTTAAAGGCTAAATCTCCGTCAGGCAAACTTTTCCCCATTCTAATGGAACACCTTTCCAATGCAGAAATAGTTGTGAAGTCAGCTGAAAGGCATTGCATACATGTGCGGTTGAAAATCTAGTTCACTGAAGGTGAAAAGTTTGCAACAAAGTAATAAAAAAGAAGTTTCCTTTCTCAGGTGATCCAATGTGCCTTTTCAGCATATAGCCAAATTTTTTCTGTTGTCAGACAGAGGAGAAATGTAACAAAAATTGTATTAAAATAGTTAGGCTTCTGTAAGGGAGACAAGCTATTGCTTATTTTGCCCCCATTTTCTCAAAAAGGAGCTATTACAACTTTATTGTTAGAGGCCTTGATGAATGTGCTTTAATTTCTTACTAACTTCCTCATAGTTCTATAGTACTTTTTACCTATATTTGGATTTACAGTCTTGGCTTTTTTAATGCTTGCCCAATTGAAAAGAGTTTATGTTTTTAGATCTGCATGCTGCAAAAATGGATGCAAGCTGTCAGCATTATTTTTCATGGATCTGATTTTGTAGGATCAGACTCTCTTATTTCATTTCCTTATACCTTGTCACAAAAGAAATAGTTGGACAAAACAGATCCAAAGTAGATGTGACAAAATATAGGAGGTGTGGAGGATGTAAAGTTTGAGGGATTAATTGTAAGCAATAAAAGATGATAATAAAAAAACATTTATTAGAAAGTGCCTGCATTCTTTAGGGTGTTTTAATAATCTTTGTTGTTATAGGATTCTGAGATAATATCAAACTGATAAACAGAATTTTTTTGCTCAGTGGTGCAGAATATGCCATCTAGCACACTGTGCTGACTTGGTGGAAGTCAGAGGCATGTTGGCTGAGGATGAAATTTCTTTGGTGTATGTAACTGTCACTCTGAACTGTGCTGTTTAGACATAGTGCATCCAGGGATGATATTTCATGTGTTAATTATTTTTGGACTCTAAAATGAGTTAGGGTAAGTATTTAATCTTATGAGTTGATTCTTATACTTAATAGAAGCTTGCCATCTTTTATGTCCTTTGCAATAATTCTTCCTTTTATCATATGTTATCTATGAGTTATATATCTGCTTAGTAATCTGCAAATCTAGAGATAGTGTCAACATAAATTTTAGTTTTTCTGTATCTTGGTCAGTTTTTTGGAATATTACCAACATGAATCAGTGCCCCTGGGAAGCAGATTCTTAACAAGGATGTAATAATTTGCCAGATGAACTGAGAAAAAGACAAAACAAATTATTAGTTTGGTTTCTTGTTTGACCTTCTTTTGTAACCCTGATTTGAGGCTGAATATAGAGTTCCGTAATTGCTTTGAAACAGTAATTTTGATCATTGTTGGGTGAATGCTGCTGGATATTTCCAGTTTAGAAGTTGTGAACACTTTCTTAGGTGTAGTACTATACTGTACAATGTGAATAAAAAGAATTTTCATTCTAACAGACAAGGTTGGAACAAATTTGGAAGGACAGATGGAAAATATATTTTGAATGTATAGGAAGTGTATATACATAATTCATTGTAATTGGAGGACTAAAGCACTAAAAATATGATTTTACAAGAAGACATAGTATTTTTTTAACTTGTTCATCAGTACAAATACATTTGGGAATCTGTTAATTGTAATACAAGTCATAACAGATGCTGGGAAACTTTATTTCCATGTTATTACAGTTGACTAAGACTTTCTTTTCATTTTGAAATGAACTCCTGCTCTGATTGTAAGGCACATGGGGATACATTTTTAAAGAAAACCCTTTTACACTTCAGTCATTTTGTGTGTTTGATTATAATGACTATTGGAAATCTTAAAACATTTGAAGGTATTGAAGTTATTCTGTGTGTGAATACTGGTCTTGTATGTTAAAATGAAGAAGCTGAAGATCTGTTTCAGTTCTCATGATTTTTCCTACTAAACATTTTTTACTGCAAGCTGTTGATGGCAGGAGATGTTTGCTTTCATCTGTGTGACCTTTGCCTCATTGTTTATGGCAATGAGCTGTCCAAATGTATAATGTGATTCTAGAAGCACATTTTAATTTTAATAATCATAAATTACTTGGAAGGGCCTCTCAGGTGCTCATTTTAAGATGTTACACTTACTGCTCGTATAGCTTGAATCAATCCTGCTTTGGAGGCATTAAAGGTGAAGTCCTTCTAATGCCATCTGTGTTTGGCCTGACTCAATGTATATTTATGTGCTAGTGCCTGATGCCTCTAAGTGATCTGAAAGCAATCAGAATAAAGCCAGTAATTATTAAAAAAATCTAACTAGACTCTCTGGTCATGGAAATGGTGCTGGAATCCATTGTGAATCAGCAAGTTAAAATAATAAGCTGCAAGTGAGACACTTCTCCTCCAGATTCCCAGAACTTATCACAGTTATTGTGATTTATATTTATTGTATTGAGTTGTAAGCCATCAAGCCATTATTCTGCTGCCCCTAAGCACCCAAGAATGCAGTGTCAAATTCTGTAAGAATTAAACTCTACAAAACTGGCCATGAACAGGAAGTTCTTTTTAAACAATATATACTTGAAAACAACCATTCTTACGTGTTTCCATCATTTGAATATAAAACAAAAAAAAATTTACTGGTGATTTGATTAGTATTTGTCTGAATACAAGAAGTATTGTACCCAAAGTCTTAGAATTAATTAGGATTTCTCATTTTCTGATGATGCTAGAAGACTTCAAACACTAATGAGTATCAGTTTATTAAATGTACTTGTGCAAAAATTAAATAATTTCTTTTATTTTTATTAAGTCGAAATGATAGTGAATATTGGAGAACAGAATAGTTGGCTCCAAAAGGATTCATAAAAGTCTTGGATTAAAGATATTCAACAGGGGATTGAGCTTTTTGGACCAGTTTCTTTTGGGTATCTCAAATGAAGACCACAGGTTTACTGATACACTTCCCTGAGTAAACTTGGTTGGATTTGACCCTTTTTATGCATCAGTGCTCCCTGAAATAGAATAATCTTATTAATCTAGAACTTAATTCTAGTGTTCAGCTATATAATTAGGGCTTCTGGTTTTCGTTTTAAACCAATCTTTACCACTAAAAGCCTACTGAAGAAAAGCAGACTTTCTGTACTGGTAAATATTTGTTTATACTGAAAACCCTCGAAGATTTTTCTTGCCACTTGTGGCCTGCACACCTCTGGGCAGCTGCTGGCGCCACACCTTGTCAATGCCACTCTGCAAGTGGGAGACAGCCTGAATAGTTGGAAATAAAAAACTTAATTAAAAATACGTGCAGGTTGCTGTAATACCCCATGTGCTGGAGCACTCACCTGGCTTCCAGGTGGCATGGCTGGCCTCCTTCCAGTCCTCTGTGCCTGTGGGGTAAAGCTTACGTGGAGGATGAAGAACTTTTATTCCAGCATATCCTAGTGTGAAAACCAAAGTCTTTGGCAATTACACATAGTGTTAATATTCTGCACCTCTCTGAATATATTTGCCAATGGTTATAGTACTGTTCTTTTGTTATTACGTGATCCTTTGAAATCTAGTTCTGGAGTGAAATGAGTTCACAGATATTGGCACTGTTCCTCATATATGTGTTTCCTTTCTTTTGGTATGATGTGATTTGGTGCAGGTGTGACTTTGTGGAGCAGGAGAAAAACAGTAAAAAGTAAATAATCTTCAGGGCTTTGTGGTCCTTGTAGTCCAAATTGTGTTATTTGGAGTCCATCTCTTTAGAGGGCACAACCTTAATTCAAATTCTGGTTTATCAGTTTTGGGGGGAGGCTTTTAGGCCTGTGTAGTTTGTAGGGCAGAATTCATTTTGTAGGACTGTATTCATTTTGGCATGCCAGTGAAACCTGTGGTTAAAACTCTTGGTGAATACTGTTGTAGTCTCCCTTTCAGTGGGAGGCTCTGAGGCACATGATTCTGTTTCTGACAGCTTAGCCAATCTTCCTCTTTGTGATCTTTCTCACAGTATGTTCTAGCAGGACACAAATGGTTTTGAAGAGCCATGTGCCTCTCCTAAAATACATTAGATAATTCATTTCTTGCCATTTGATGGTAGTGGGTCATAAATAGAGAAGCAGAGGAAAAAGGCTACTATCAGCAGTGTAGCAGCACTCTTGATGGACTGTATGAAACAAGATTGTTTTGGAAATGTTGTAAAATCAGCCTGGGAGACTAAAATGAAGCAGGTTTCCTATGACCCAGCATCACTGTGCCAAGATGACATGTTGAACATCAGGAAGGCAAAACTGGATGTAATTATTTTCCTTTCTTCCCCTCATTTATCTATTTATTCATTTTTGTCTGGTTAGCTCTTGGCTGTATCAGGCTGGCCTGACACACTGCCCCAGGTGCTGCAGGACCAGTCACAGCTGGCCTGTGGAGGGATTTGTGTATTTCACATCAGGGTTGTCACTTTGTGTCCCGTTGCAGGAAGGTGCATCCTGAGGGTTCCTTTAAGGCTGATTGTTGCTATGACATAATTGCTTGGCAGGTTAGAAACAGATTAATTCCATAGCCCTTACTCAGACACAAGAGATGTCATGGATAGTACTTTCTTTCTTTGTGTTCCAGATAATAATTTTCTTCTGTGGATTTGGTGTGCAGTTATCTCATCTTATGTGTGGTGGTGACTTTCTGGAGGCTTTCTCATCTCAGTTTGTTAGTGTTTAATTGAATTTTTATTGACAGGAGTGCACTATGTTTAGAAACTGGAGGCATAAAGAGTTGAGGGAAGAACAGCACCTGCAGGAAGTGTGTCTTGTTGGATAGGGTGCAGTAATTTGCAGTTTGCAGTGCAGCTTTCCTTAGAGAATTGCTTAAAGGAGACAGAAGAAACTCTGGCTTGGCATAGCTGCACTTTCCTCAGTCAAGGGCCTACTTAACAATTATGAAAGGAGACTTCTCCCCTGTTGTGAGCCAGCGCAGGATACATTTGGTGTTCAGTGGTGGTTCCACGAGTTGTTCATCAGATTCTGTATCTCCTGGGTCAGTTTCCCTTGGGCACTGGATAAGCTTACACTGGTGTCAGAGCCTCTGGGGCTGTGCTGGGCTCGAGGATGCAGACTTGAAGTAGGCATAGAGCTGCTCTCAGTTGATATGGGAGCAAAGGCAGGATCTCTGGGTCACGGCTCGGCAGGAACAGTCCATCTGTCAGCTTCACTTACAGTCATCCTTATCAAATAAGATTACAGCTTCTGTTTCCCTGTGTGTTTATTTTCCTTTCCTGTGGTGAGTTGCTCAGCATTGCTGCTCACTTGGGACAGTCTTTGTCATTCCTCTTCCATTGTGCAAGCTTGAATGTTTGGTGTGTGAACGTCAATACAGTTTTTGTCAAGGGTCACTTTAAATATGTTCATGGACTGAGCAACCTGTGGTTGTTAGAATAGTATTACCCAAAAGAAGGACCCCAAATATTTAGCTGTATGGATCACCAGGAAAATTTCCTCTTAGTAGAAATGTGGTAGACACTGGGTAGTAGGAGGCCATCTCTATTTAAATAAGATTTTTGGACCTTGAGATCTTTGAATGTGCACATATGAAAATAGTAAGAAATGAATCATTAACTTTTTTGTTTTGCAATGAAAATGAATCCCATCTCTTTCTTCTTCTTCATCTCCCTGCTGAACCCTAAAGACGGGGAGGATATAGAGGCATGTCTGTCACTTTGGTCTTGCTCCCCAGACTCAGTAAATATTTTTGTAGAATGGAGCAATTGTGGCCTGGACTGTTTCTGATTAACCATTGCACTGTGCTGGGAAATATATTTGTAGCTTTTCAATCTTACATTTCTCCTTTGGTTGTTTTCTCATCCATTCTGACCTTCTCACCTAGTTTTATTTGTTTAATCTTTTTGAAAGGATTTCAGACCCACTGAACAGCCTCATTCATACTAAGGCTGGTGTGCAGATAGAGGCATGAGGACAAGAATTTGGTTTTTCTGTGACAGTTCAGTAAAGTTGGGCTCTTCTTTGGAAGGTACATTGGGATGTAAAATATACCCTGTTAAATTAAAACCTCTGCCTTCTGGTTTTGCTTATAGATCTTCACTGAAGTATGAAGGAGGTCTAGCTTTTATCTGGAAAAATATTTTCAATGTTGACTTGCTGGAGAATCTGTTGTTTTCCTTTCTACTTCTCATTTTATGAAATGATTCATGACCATTATAGCCTCAGAAATACCAAATGAAAGCCACAGTTCTTTTGTCTACAGGCTTAATCATTTTCATCCTCTTTTCAAGCTTCCCTCTCTGTCATATTTTGCTGGAGGACATCAGAATATCCAGTGATGTTCTGCTGAGGTTTCAAACTAAAATTTGTTTCCTTTCAGGAACATTATTTTCCTGTTTCTTTTCTTTGTTTTTCCCTTTAATATTCCATCTTTTTCTCTTCCCTGTGTACAGAGTAAATTTCCAGTGTCTGCTAGGGACAAGATGAACTAAACCAGGGTTTTCCTATTTCCTTACGGCAGATGTGCAGGTAATTAACCTTTGTGGAGTCACTGTCCCTGCAACTGCAAGGGAGAGACAAAGGGTAGAATATTGTGTGGTGAAGGGAGGAGAAATAGTGATAACTTACATAAAATAAATCTTCAGTAGCCTAAGGGAGAGCACATAATACACGAAATAATGGTATTGCTTAACACCTAAGGGCATTCTCTGCCAGTATTGATGCAAGTGTCAGGTATAGGAGACTCCCTAAAGGATTGGGTGTCCTCCATGGGGGGGATGGTGGGTGGTACCAGCACAACCTGCAGCCTCCAGGGAAGCCTCAACAAGGGGCTGGCTGGCCTTGGGTTTGTCTGGCAGTGTGCCCCACACCAGCCCTTGTGCTGCTGCTCAGCCTGGGCATGGGCTGGTGGAAATCCTGAGCTCCCTGGGTGCTTTCCCTGGGGAAACTGTTAGAGGTTTGTCTCCTGAGGAACCATTAGTGGGTACCTGGTGAGTGTGGGGAGTAGACCTGGAGGAGTGAAATGATCTCTCCCTGTTCCCCTCTTGGAAGTGACATCTGGACAGCTAAGCATTGCCTTAGCCCACAGTTGCATCCATTTCCCATGGGATGTTTTTAGTGCTACCAGATAGAAAAGACTTGTCCTCTGAATATATCTTTTTAATTTGTTTTTTTTTGGTGTGTGTTTTAAGAAAGTACCTGAGGGATCCCTCCTGTTTATCCCCTCACTTGTCCGCCGCAGATGGTTTCTTGTGGTGATGTCCTTGTACTTTATGTGTCTTACACAGCCATGTTGATGGGTTTTGAACTGGACCCGTTGACATTCTCAAGTGGAACAATGAAGGAATACATGCCAGAAACGCGTCTGTCCCTGGCTATGAATGAGAACAATGCCTGGCTGTCAGGTTAGATGAGCGTGTCCCTGCAAAAGACAGGGTTGGATTTTCAGAGCAATTGCGGAAGAATTCTCTTAATGTCAATGCTGTTGTTGGATTGCTGTATTTAGCTGTCACAGTGTGATGGAGGTTAGGGTTAGAAAAGTGTTCGGTGTTGCTGCAGGAAACTTGCATGTCATTTTGAACTTCTGGCCAGAGCCAAAGATACCCATAGAGCTGCTCAGCATGTTATTTTTTGAGTTGAACTGAGCCAGGATTCTGGGACAGCGGTATCCTCACTGTCAGAGTGAGAAACAGTTATCGTATTAGGCTCTCTGCATGGCACAGCATTGCTTATTGCAGTGTAAAAATGAGTACATCAGGTGCAATATTTTCTATGTGAAAATACATATTTTGCTTAAAAGTGCATGCTTATTCTTTATAGTATAATAGAAGCTAAATTTTGTGTTTGTTCCAGAGTATAACATAGTTTCATAGGGTTTCCTTGTACTTTATGTGTCTTACACAGCCATGTTGATGGGTTTTGAACTGGACCCGTTGACATTCTCAAGTGGAACAATGAAGGAATACATGCCAGAAACGCGTCTGTCCCTGGCTATGAATGAGAACAATGCCTGGCTGTCAGGTTAGATGAGCGTGTCCCTGCAAAAGACAGGGTTGGATTTTCAGAGCAATTGCGGAAGAATTCTCTTAATGTCAATGCTGTTGTTGGATTGCTGTATTTAGCTGTCACAGTGTGATGGAGGTTAGGGTTAGAAAAGTGTTCAGTGTTGCTGCAGGAAACTTGCATGTCATTTTGAACTTCTGGCCAGAGCCAAAGATACCCATAGAGCTGCTCAGCATGTTATTTTTTGAGTTGAACTGAGCCAGGATTCTGGGACAGCCGTATCCTCACTGTCAGAGTGAGAAACAGTTATCGTATTAGGCTCTCTGCATGGCACAGCATTGCTTATTGCAGTGTAAAAACGAGTACATCAGGTGCAATATTTTCTATGTGAAAATACATATTTTGCTTAAAAGTGCATGCTTATTCTTTATAGTATAATAGAAGCTAAATTTTGTGTTTGTTCCAGAGTATAACATAGTTTCATAGGGTTTCCTTTTATATGATTGAAATAAATAGCATCAGGAACCAGATCTTCCCTTCCCAGTTCTGCTTTGCTCACTGCTCCTTGGAGGAGGGGGTGGGTGCCAGCACAGCTAAAGGAGGTGCTTTAGATACCGACCTCTAATTTATGCATACTTGGCTTGTGTCATCTAAGTGAGGAGGGATCTTGGAAGGCCATATGGTCCAACCCCCACTCAGAGCAGGGTGAACTTAAATCAGGTTGCTCATTGCTGTGTCCACTGAAGTTTGGAATATATCTGGTGATGGAAGTTCTTGATTCTGTAGGAAAGCTGAGTAAAAGCTCACATAGTGTCAGCAGAGCTGCTCTAGTCTGTGCATATAGTATTTATTCTGAGACACTGAGAAGTTGAGGTAGGTACATAAAGCTGGTTTACAGCAAAAAGTATAGATCTGATTTTGTGTCTCTTGAAACCTACTAGTAAAAGCTATTCATCATCACATTCCGGAGCCTTAACAAGCACATTTTTAAGACCAGCCTCCCATTTTTTCAGGTGCAGTTTGTCATTCTTTTTAACTGCCCAGTGCAAGCATGGAAACATCACTCCAAATTTTATGTGGACATGATCAGCAAATAGTTCTGGGTGCAGTTTTAGGAACTTCCAGAGTTACCCACATTAGAAGGAAAATAGGCAAAGCTTTCTCTAAAAACAACCCCTGGCTGATGATATTGCTTTAAATTGTATTTTTCTGCCAGAAAACTTGGTCATATGCTAACCACTGCAGCCAAATAGTTAATAGAAGTTGTTCATGAAACGTTCTCTTGCAAGGAAGAGTCCCCGTGTGTTTTCCTAGGGAGAGAAAAAACGAGTTGAGGGAGCTAGGGGAAACCCTTCCCAGTATCCCTGCATCCCAGCTCTCTAACTGGTGGTCAGCTGTTTCTCTTGCTCTCCCAGCTGCTCTCTGCCCACTCTGTCTGGTCTCCGTGTAATTTATTTGAGACCCGTGCTTTGGGTTTGATTCAGCGCGGATTACGCCAGCGTTGGCCGGTGCATGGCAGTGCTGCTGACACAATTTCTGCCTGAAGCCTCGCTCACAGCGGTGCCAGAAACTCTTCCTCCCATGAGAGTTGCAGATGGGCAATGCTTTCTTCTGGAGAGGGCTGTAATTTCCTCGAGGGGTCACAGGCAGGGCAGAGTGGGGATGTAGAGAATTAGCCCTCCCCCCGGCAGGCTGCAGCACGGGGCTTCGAGGAGGACAGTCCCAATGCCAGAGGTGTCCCTGCCATTCCCGGGCTGGGTGTTGCTGCTGCCGGCTTCACACAGGGCTTTTAAAAGTCTCCCTCATTTCTCTGGCTGTCATGTACCCTTGCTGCCTGGTTATAGCTGATAAGAAGACTCTGCCAAGCTTAGCATGGTTTGTTTCTCATTGTTTTACCTCTGTGTGCCCACTCCGCCACTCCAGCCGCAGTGCCTGGGTACCAGGTGCAGGTCAGGGGAGCTGGGCAGCCTCACATCCCAGGCAGCCAGGGCTCTGGAAGCATGGGAGGGACAGCCCCGGTCTGTCCTTTCTGTGGGTGACATCGGTGTTGCCCTGTGGAGAAAGGAGACCTTCATCTGAGGCTGTGCCAGCTGGAGGTGGTGATGTGTCTCAGGAACTGATGCTGCAGCTCTGCCCGGCTCATTCTGCACACGCTGGGGAGGGACCCACACAGCTTTCCTTGGTAATGGCTGTAGGGCCCCTGTGGCTGTTTCTGCAAAGAATATCTTCTGGTTTGGTGCATGCAGGTGCTGTCAATATCTATGCAAACCTGTCACTCTCAGGTGTTATCACAATTTCCAGATGAACCTTTTTCTCTCTGCTGTTCCAAGATTTTTCTAGTTGATGACTCGTGTCTAATGTCTTTTGATAATTCCAATCACTTTGCTACTGAATTTCTACTTGCGTATCATTAATAAAGGACATAATATTTTGTTTAATTTGGACATCTTTGATGAAAACTCTGGACATCAGCCATCCTGTCTCTCAGCACCATACCATTACAGAAATCCTTTCAGACTTTACAAGTTCATTAATTGTCTCTAAAATAAAACATGAGGCTTTTTTTTTTTTTTAATTCCAATGGTATCAGCTTTGTTCTGAGATTCTCTGTTCCTTATCTGGGCTTTGGAGTGAAAATGCTGTCGGTAGTTTCAGGGTATACAGATATGTTTTTGCTTATTTTATCATTACAAATCAGATTTTATGACTGCATTTTGTTTCTAGTGCTGTTCAAGAAAACAGTTTTATAAGAATAAAAACCACTTTTTTAGAATTCATAGCTTATAGTATCAGCAGGAGAATATGCTGTTTTCAACACACAGTGGGTAACTGTTCAAAGTAAGTGCCATAATAGAACCTTTACAATTTGATTGATGGATTCCATGATTTTACATGAGGTAAATGATTTATTATTGCCTTGAATACTTTATTTATGGGGATTTATTGCTATAGTGTCTGATCACCTCATAAATATCAATTAATTTAACCTTCAAAATGAATTATTTTCAAAGTCATTTTACAAATATGCACGATGTAAGAACGCTCCCTCTGTCTCAAAGAAGCAACATTCAGACTTTAATATAGGTTTCTTTTATAAGCTAGACAGCAGCTTTCTGACGAAAAAGTATTCCACTGGAAAATGCACTTGTCAGGCTCAAACTGTTCCATGGAAGTACAGTTTGATGACTTTTTTTTTCTTTCAAAGCTAAGCTCACAGCACTGGAGTTGGAGGCTCCTGGTTGTATGGCTTAGCCTACCCTGTGGACAGCTTCAAGGCTCTCAGGGTCTCTGACTTCATAGTTGCTGGCACATCTAGGTTTTCCAGAGTCCCATTTGGAAAAAACAGGTTTCTCTGTGACAC
The DNA here is from genome assembly GCA_024865655.1 of Emberiza elegans. NCBI lineage: Eukaryota > Metazoa > Chordata > Aves > Passeriformes > Fringillidae > Emberiza > Emberiza elegans. The sequence goes on from JALJVW010000398.1 coordinate 10,837,752, forward strand.
AAAAATCTGCTTTTGACTCTTAACGTGGACCAGATGGTCCCCAAAGCCACATACTTGCTGAGACTGAAATTTGGCAGAGTACATAAACATCCCTTTATGGTCAGCCTTCTATAGATCCTCACCAGCTGGAAGAGGAAATGGGTGGTTTATGCCATAGGTTGTAACAGATAGCAACAAACCCATTCTATCTGTTTTAATAAGTTCCATTATTTCTTCTGACTGGAGAAGGTGAAAAGCAATCCCACTTGTCTGCTTGCCAGTCTTACTTGGCAGATGATTGTGGAGCAACATTTGGCATTGATGAACAGGGAACTCTAGGAAAGTTACATGGTTATAGGCCTGCAGGGAAGTGGCTGACATTACTAAAACTGAATACATTGGAATTAAATGAATAAGACTTTGAGTCTGTAACACCAATTGCAGGAAGGGAAAAGGACCCTGCAACAAGTCCAATTGTGTTGCTCACATTCACCTCTGTTACTGCTTTGTAATTATCCAGAACCAGTGGAAGGTAATGGTAGTGCTTGCTTTGACTTCAGTAGTTTCTGGCCATGGTTGGAAAGAGTAGGTGTCACTGAAATTCGTGTAGTCAGCATACTTGAAATTGCATTAGTACTGCATATCCCTAAATAAACAGAGTGTATAACTTTTGTTAGTTGGAAAACATGCATGAAGAAATGTTTGTATGTATTGAGATAGTTTAAGTGGCTTCACCATATGAAGTAACTATTGTTTACTTAAACATTGCAATACTAGCAACTAAGAACTTTTGAAAGACCAAGGACAAAATAATAATAGAGAACCCTTCTTAAAACAGTAAACATTTCAATCTGTCTCTAACTGTATACAATATTTTAATATAGCAGTTCCTAGGAAGTTTCTAGCTGGTTCTAGCTGCATTAATCTATTGAGAATTGCTCACAATATTAGCAGAGTTTGTAAAATTTCCCTCTGCTAAGATTATTAAGCATAAAACAAAAGAAGACACATGTTCCTATTTTTGAAAGTATTCTTACTAGCTTTATTTGCATGGATAGATGCATCAAATAAATGGGACAGGATAGATTAAAAGAATGTTTTGTCCGTCTATGTATAAGAGACAGAATAATTTCAACTTTTCTATTTTTATCAGTAGAATCATTATAGGAATAGTGTCATATCCTGTCAGCTTTCAGCTGTCATAAACTGTAGTAATCAAGTTATTTGGCAGGGTAAATGTGGATGAGAGGAATGGGTTGGAAAGAAAAATTCCTGTAGATTCCACCTCATTTAAGGAGGGCAGTAGACCCCTCATACTAATTTCATAGCACCCTATCACTACATATACCCACATCCTTGATTAGTTTTGGTAGTAAGTAATTTTTCCTAATGAAGAATTAACATATTTTGACTCATTTATTTGGCTAATATTCTTGTTAGCATGTTTCACTCACACATACATAGTTTTGTTCATGGACAAAACAGGGAACAGTAATAGCAAGTACAGCTTTAGAGTAAAGAAAAGAAAGCAACAGGAAGATTAAAACATCTTATTCAAAGAGCACTAGATTTAATTTGTGATTATTAATGATGCTGGATGCTCATTTGTTATTTAAGTGTGAGTTTTGCTCAAAAACCTGGATGGTTACTTCTGGTTACTGGATGGTTACTTCTTCAGATAAAGAGTGTTGTGAGACAAAGCTTCCCCATTTATTCCTGTTCAGATGTTACTGATTTGATTTTGTGCTTGTAATGTAATCTTTAATTTATAGAAGGGTATGTTACCTAAAAACCCCAAAAACTACAGGCCAAAAACATACAACACTTCTAAATTTAATTATTGAAATGTATGTTGCAGTGATTTACCTTTTCCATTTTATGTCTCTACTTCTAAAACATATTTCTGAGTAAAAATAAAATTCATCCTTATCCTTTTTATTTTTTCCCAGACCAAATGTGTGTGGATCACGTTACAATGCCTACTGCTGCCCTGGATGGAAAACGTTACCTGGTGGAAACCAATGCATAGTCCGTAAGTTAATCTCGTTATGTGCTATAACTGATGTTTATCTTTGTCCTTCTATGTCTCAGGGTGGTTTTATTGTATACCAGAACTGAAATGTGTTTCTGTATGTTTTCAGTAGCAGCTATGCATGATTGCTTTACCATTTAAAATATATTAAACTAATATACAAAGTTTCATGGGCTACAACACAGTGATGTGATACCAATATTTAACAAAAGATTAACGTTGTCCACATGTACTGTTTAAGTCTCTAGTAAAGGGTTCCAAGGGGTGTGTGAACTCTTGGGAATGAGTGCAATATGTTAATCTATGTAGGTTAATGGAAGGAGGCAACAGCATCAGTCCAGCAAATGCATTTTCTCCACTCTTTGGACCATATCCCCGAAATGTATATGTAGGGATACAAATATATGCATACATCATAGTGCTATATACATATTCATGTGTAGTAGAACAGTGTACCAGAAATAATTCCTAAAGGCACTTTGCCCAGGGCTGATAAGATTCTCTCCAGAGATCCTGCAGCAGCGTGCTGTCAGATGGGAATGACTGCTCTTGTCTGTGTGTGGTGCAAAAATAAAGGAAGCATTATGTTGCTGCCTCAGTGCCATCCTTCCTCCAGGAAGGTCTGCTAAATGGAAAACAGTTTCACTTTTCCAAGGAAATCTCCCCATATCTAGTGTGGCCTGTGGCATGTTCCCAGACCTTTTCATAGCAGATGTTGAAGGTCTAGGTCTTAGATGCCCCCTATAAAGATGCAGATGAACAGGAGGAACTGTTTTGGGATCTGTTGTGTGCGGTTTAATGAGTTTGTGGGTATTTATATTATGGTACTGAATTTTCTGTCAGGTGTTTTTTTATGTGTTTGAGGTTTTTCAGACATATTTTAAAGGCATTTATGTTTTCTTAATAGCAATCTGCAGACATTCCTGTGGGGATGGATTTTGCTCTAGACCAAACATGTGCACATGCCCAAATGGTCAGATAGCCCCCTCCTGTGGTTCAAAATCAAGTAAGTATTTCTTCTGTGTCTCTGATACTGCTTTTTTGAGTCTGTGAAGCTATTAAGGTATGTAAAATAGTTCAGTGGTCAGTATTTAAGACAAATAACCTCTGAGTCACCAGACATACTTTCACCACAGGAAGGGAAGTGTAGCTTTCTATGATGAAACTGAAGAATGACTCAGAGATGGGCTTTTGGAGACGCTTCTTTTTTTTGCCAAATCAAACCCAAATCTTATTGGAAGCTATTTTCATTTGCCACTTTGTAGCACTAATTCCAGTCTTCCTTGTTTTCTGGAAAATATCTTCTTTCTGTTCATGTTGTATACATGATCATGTATACAACAAAAGTTGCAATGATAGAGAGACAGCTCTTGACAACTGGCTGATCTTGACATGCTTTGGAATTTCCTTCTGATTTCAAGGACTATAAACCAGACACTATGTATGCTGTATGCTAATACCTAGGCCTACAAGCTTTAGAGCATTTTCCTTGCCAGGCTCAGTATGTATCTTCTGAATCTAATGCTGCTGACTTTCTTCAGGTGACACTTCTGTAGGTACTAGAGGTACAGAGTTGCTCAAAGTTTTAAGTGGAACAGCTTTTCATCAGAAAAACAAACATTATTTGAAAATTAAGCTTTTCAGAGAAATGACTTTCCCTAGAAATGTTTGTATTTCAAATTTTCAAGGAAGGTTCCCCAGAGCCAGAGAAAAATAAGTAAAATTAAATTCATTCAATGAACAGAGAACTCAATGGCTAAACATGAGTTGAATGTTTGATACAGAGTAGGATTCATATCTGAGATGCCAACTGTAAAGTACTCTGTATTCTCGCTTGAACATGGTTCTTGTCTCTTAGAATGTACAAGATTTAGATTTTATTATGACATGTGAAGTTTCTGGAAAGAATTTTGAGGGATACTTGTTCCCACAAATGCCTGTAACTATCTGAACAACATATTAACAGAAATCAGTGGGGGATGCACTCAGCTGAGGTCTCTAATATTACACAAAGTGGTTATCCTTTTAGTTCTGAATACCTTTTGAAACTCAGTGTGTGGTCTGCTTTGCTTCTGTGTTTTTTACTTTGCCATTTTTTTGCTTTCCTGGTTGATAAGAGTTTTCCCACATAACTGGCCATTTCAGTTTGTGGTTTTAGCATCCTTTTTATGCAACAACAGTGGAAAAACATTAACAACTGCAGAATGTAATGGAATGGCATGTACTGAAATGGTAAATATTGTTCTTTGTAGTTCAACCCATCTCATGCTCCTGTGATGTATGTTAGGGAGAGGACAGCATGAGGAAGATGTGGAGCTATGGAGTTCCCAGAGAGTACTGGAGGGAGGGAAGGGTGCAAAATGCTGCACAAATGTGTGTGGTGGTGTGCTCCTGCCTGGGTTTGCAGCTCCTGTTTTACCAGGTGCCCATGCCTTAGTCCTGTAAGGCAGTAAAGGAAGGTATGACCTTCTCCCCATACCCTTCGGGGCACAGAAGGAGAGATACATCCCTGTATCTGTTACATGTTTTGGCACCTTTGGCAGGAACGAGTGGGCCTTACCTCATGTTTTTCTTTGGCCCCACTGAAGTCTTTTATGAGTCAAGATTCAAAAGAAAAATAGGGTAAAGTTTTTGGTTCTTCTTGTAGCTCTTCTTCTGAAATACTCCACCATTGTTCTCCATGGTTTTAGCTTTCATTGGAGTTGTTCAATTTCTGCAGTAATGTAAGATACATTTTGTGGATGTGGTTACATCCCCTTAATTTATTAAAACATAACAATTCTAAAAGCAAGTGTCTGGTAAGTTGTGGAGAAAAGATTCTCCACTGCTTCTGTGCACTCGTGTAGTATTTTTATGATTTAGCACATCATTAGTACTCACAGAACATACTTTATGTAAATCATTTGTGCTGTTGGCACTGTAGACAAAACCCATGAATATGTATTTACACAATAGATCACAATTACTTAGATCTGCAATTAGAAAACAAAGTAAACATAAAAAGTACTGTTTGACATCAAATGGTTACTGTCAGCTACCTTTGGTAACAGTTAATATTTTGAATATGCATTCATTAAACCTGATTTTATTATATGTTTTTAAAATAAGAAAAAAATCTAATTAAATAATTAAAAATCAAATGTAAATTATACATGCTTGTCACATGCAAAATAAAAATAGCAAATATGAGTGAAAATGCCATGGTTTCTCAGAATTAAGTGTATAGCTTCTGACACATGAGATATGTCTGAGATGTTCTTTGGATATTTAAGCTATGTGTGTCTTTAGTACTTAAACAATCAGTAGTGGGCATAGATTTTCTAGAAGGTACATCCATAGATACAAACTGAATTGGCAGTGACTCATCTGTCTGTCAAAATAAAATATTTAATGCGGATTGGAAAGCGTGTGGATTTGAGAGCAGAACAAAGCCTCCAAGTTTGATTCTCATGCAGGTCAGCTTCTGGGGCTTTTCTGGTTAAGAGTCAGCTTTAGGAATCTGATTTGTGGTTGAAAAGATCAACCGGTGGTTTTCTCAGCAGGGATTATAGTGACATCAGTAAACTTACTGGCTGAGTAGTGGTTATTTCTGTGTAATTAGTGAATTTTTGGGCGTGCTTACAGCAGGCTTGGAGATAAGATTGCCAAGTGTGGAGGCCTCCCTGCCGCTGGCTGTGATGTGTGCGTGCCCTGACGCTGCAGGTGCAGCTGTGTGTGATGTGCAGTGCTCCGTGCTGTGGGAGGTGTCCAGTGCTCCGGGCTCTGCCGTGGCAGCGGCTTCACTGCTGCCCCCGGAGCTCCCGGGCTGAGGGTGCAGTGTCCCTGTCTGTCAGTGCTGCTGCAGGGGCTGTCACAGCCGGGGCTGTTGTGTCCATGTCTGTGGCTGCTGCAGGGGCTGTCACAGCCGGGGCTGTTGTGTCCCTGTCTGTCAGTGCTGCTGCAGGGGCTGTCACAGCCGGGGCTGTTGTGTCCATGTCTGTGGCTGCTGCAGGGGCTGTCACAGCTGAGGCTGCTGTGTCTGTGTCTGTCACAGCTGAGGGTGCTGTGTCTGTGTCTGTCACTGCTGCAGGGTGCAGTGTCCCTGTCTGTCAGTGCTGCTGCAGGGGCTGTCACAGCCGGGGCTGTTGTGTCCATGTCTGTGGCTGCTGCAGGGTGCAGTGTCTGTGGCTGCTGCAGGGGCTGTCACAGCTGAGGCTGCTGTGTCCTTGTCTGTCACTGCTGCAGGGCGCAGTGTCCCTGTCTGTCAGTGCTGCTGCAGGGTGCTGTCACAGCCGGGGCTGTTGTGTCCATGTCTGTGGCTGCTGCAGGGTGCAGTGTCTGTGGCTGCTGCAGGGTGCTGTCACAGCTGAGGCTGCTGTGTCCATGTCTGTGGCTGCTGCTGTGTCTGTGTCTGTCTGTGCTGCAGGGTGCTGTCACAGCTGAGGCTGCTGTGTCCATGTCTGTCGCTGCTGCAGCCCGGCCCCTCTTTGTGCTCCATTCATGCTCTGTGATCCTGCCGCGTGTTAGAGCTGCTGCTCTGCCCCTGTGCGAGCACGGGGCAAACGAGGAGGAGGGTGTCAGGCTGCCCCCAGGGTTATGGGTCAGGGGTCTGTCTCTGAGCTGAGCCCCTGGTTTTGCTTCTGTAATCAGAATGGTTTTGCCTGGCTGGAAGAGGGAAGGCATTTGCTGCTGGGGCTGTTCCTGAAGGAAGGGAGCTGTGACAGAGGCAGCTGTGGTGGGTGCTCGGGGTGATGGCTGTGGAGACAAGTGTCTGTGTGCAGAGCCTGCTCTGCGCCCCTGCCAGCAGCATCAGAGGCACAGCCGAGGACTGAGCTCCTCCTCAGAGGCTTCCTGCTCGGAGTCTTCCTCAGAGACCGCGCGTTGTGTGCGGCTGAGCCCGGGCCTTGGCTCCGTGCCCTGGGACCCCACTCCTCGGGTGCTATGGGAGGCGTCTGCTCAATGGCAGTAAAACCTCAGCCCCTTGCCTTATGTTCTGCTGCTGTCAGAGGTGGGGTAAGGTCTTGAATTTCGAATGTTCCCAGAGTTGTTGAGGGTACTGCGGATTTTGTCTATGCCTTGTGCGGGCTGTGGGGCAGCAGGCTCGTGTCCCGCCTTGGCGCTAGCTGCCATCTCTCTCCTGAGTCAGTCACTTGAGAGAAAGCACGCTGAGCATCTGGGATGCGATGCGGCCGTCATTCCTTGTTTACAGCTCCTGGCAGGCAAAGCCCTGCGTCATGCGCGGCCGGGGCTGGGAGCGTTTCCTCGGCAGTGGCACAGAGGCAGAGCCGGCCTCTCCTGCGGTGCCCGCTGGCCGCGCTGCCGCCCTCAGCCTGCGGGGCCGGGCCAGCGGCGCCGCCGCTTTCCCACCCGAGGAGCGCAGAGCCTCCCACCTCACGTTTCTTGGTTTGGGATGGCAGAGCGGACAGCCTGTGTGCTACCCCTCGTCTGCTTGGGGAGCTCCTGCGCGCTTCATGAGCGGTTGTGCTTGTGGCAGTGCTCTGGGTGTGATGAAGTCTTTACTCAGTTTTGCTGGGTATTTATTTAAAAAGTCAGGGATTGTTATGCTTAAGAGGGCAGCACTTTGATAAAAAACACAACTTTCGCCCACACGCAAAGCCTGTGTGGATATGTATGGTCTTGCTGGCTCTTTTGCAGGTTTATAAAGTTGTGTTCCTGCAGTTATTCCTGTTTTGACTTCAGACATTTCCAGTGCAGACTGTTTACAAATTGGATGTGAAAAAGAACAATAATTGATTAAAAACAACCATTTATTGATGTTAACATTTCCTGTGCATGCCAAGATAAGGCAAAGCTATATGCACTGATTTATCAGCCTTATGGTAATTCCTGTGCTTTTTCTTTGAGTCTGTGTCAGTGTGGTAGCTTGGAACAGGTTATTTCATTTACCAGAATATCTCCACTGACATTAATGGAATTGTTGATATAGCTGAGAAAAGAGAACCTGGACCTGCAATAATATGCTAGTTTTCAAAAATGCATTTTTAAAATCATCATCTGAGCTCCAGACAGCCTTTGAATGTGTGTCTGTAAACTTTTGGAAGGATAATATTACAGAATAGTCTGTATGATTTTGGAAGTACTCTTTCCAACATTCCCACAAAAGAGGGCAGAAAATAAGTAATTAGTTTACTGACTATGTCAGTGATCCTCTTGCCTGGTAATAGGCAAGAAAGCTCACTGCTTTAAATGGCTCATTTTAGTAAGGGTGGCTGGGTGTCCCAGCAGTCTCCCATAATGATTTTAGTTTTTAAAGAAGGAAGAAGTATTTTACCTTGAAAAAGTTATTTTAAGAAGCAGTAAGATGAGTTATGGAAACTTTGTGTGTGTATCCCCAAAATGAGGAAATAGATTTTATTTATACATGAACAGATAATATGAAAATCATCATTTAAGCTACTGTTAACCTTTTAATCTCAAATGTAGTTCAAACTACTTAAATGGCTTTGGTCTTCATGTGGGAATGGAAATTAGCTCTTGGCATAGCTTGCTCTAATTGAAATCAGTTTGTGGTTTTTAAGTTCCTTCCCTGCTTGACAGATGATATCATTTCCTATGCTTTTTGTAATCCCCTCTGTTTTTCTAAGATTGTACAAAGCTAGTTGAACTACACATTTTAAAGTAACTGTACACCTTTTTTCTGACCTACTTAGGACATTGTCCAAAAATCTTCACCAGATAGTCACTCTGTATTTGCAGACAATTTTACTTTTTATTGAGGAATGTTAGTACATTTTTGTTGCTTGAAGTACTGAAATACATCCAAAACAGAACAAAGATTTATAATAACTTTTAGACACATAAGAAATGTAATACACAGTTTCTGCTTTTATAATTGAAGAATTAAGGTTACTAGTGTTTTAAATGCTAGATTGCTTTCAATTCTTTCTCCAGTTTCATGTTTTACTTCTGTTTTGTGGAATGATATTGTTATTAGAAGGCAGTACAGTTAAAATTATTATTTCTACTTGAAAATAAAAAAAAATTCTGTTCACATACTTCTGAACTGTTAAAAGCCAAATGATGCCGAAGAGTTTTGTGTGAGATGAAAATTTGGTGTTTGGCATGGCACCTGTTAGCTGCAGGCTCTGACAGGACATGCAATTTCCATTTTCAGTTCTGAGCATTTCAGACAGCATGGTGTAGGTATCCAGTGCTCCATCACAGTCTACTGAAAGGCTGATCAGACTGTAATCCTATCTGGGGAGGAGCCTTTCATGTGGCTCCTGTTGGGAGGAAAACCATTTCCCAGCTGCTTACTGGAGGGGAGGCCCAGTTCACAGCTGTGCTGGACAGCAGGACGTGTAAGGACTTCACTTTGTTGGGAGACCTGCCCACTTCTCTATGCCTTATGAAGAGCCCGAAATACTTTTAGTTTCTCCCAACATCTAGTTAAGAAATGTATTTGCCCTTATTACTAGAAAATTACTCAGAGACATGATGTTTTACTGGCATGGGGCTTAAACTGCCTGTTAGCCATTATAAGTGGTGGGGATGCAGCTGGGGAGAGAGTGCTGCTGCTGCCCTGCCTGTGCCCTTGGGAGGGGAAGGCTGCTGGCTCTGGGGATGGGCTGTCTGTGAGCTCTGCAGCTCCCAAGCACAGCAGCTGTACTGGTGGGGTGAGCCCACAGTTGGCGTACAGAAAGAAATCATCTGTTATTTCTCCTTTTTGTGCAAGAAATCCTGCTTGGCCTGTTCAGCTTCTGGTGTTGCATGTGTTAGCAGAACAGGGCTGTCTTCAGGAGCTTCCTTACATGCTTCCCATCAATGCTTCCCTCCCCCACTTCCCAGATGATAAGGCTCCCTTTCTAATGATGCTGTCTGGCAGAAGTTTAGTACTTTTCCCTTATTGAAGGCTTTTTCTCATAATTGCAAACTAGGAAAGAAATGTTGAGGATTTATGCTCATATGAAATGCCTTTGACTTCATTTGAATGAGAGGGTGCATCAAATTCTTGCACCTATATGTCCTATATTCCTTAGGAACTCTGAATCTATATTGTGTTCTGTAGTGCCATTTTCCATATCTGTCCTAAAATGTGCATTCTTGACTTCTAAAACTCTCTGGTTCACAGAATCAATCCCTAAAAAAAAAAGTAAAAGTAAATGTTTACCTTTAGCAAACAGTAAAGTGTTTCTGACTGGTTTGATTTAACTGAGGAAAATGTTTTTCCTTTCAAGTCCAACACTGTAACATCCGGTGCATGAACGGAGGTAGCTGCAGTGATGACCATTGCCTCTGCCAGAAGGGATATACAGGAACTCACTGTGGGCAGCGTAAGTACACTCCTAGAATGTAGATACTCTTACGTGATTCTGTGATGTGTGGATTGGACACTCTTTAGCACTAAAGTTCAGCTGCTGTTGATTGGTGTAGTGAAATTTTACAGAAAAATACATGTCTTTGTAATGAATGCTGAGTGAATTCTTATTGATCAAGACTATTAAAAACACCATGTGACTTCATAATAATTGGATATAACTTGATCCTATAGTTCTCACACTGTCATAATTCCTATTGACCTCCAGGGTTTGTAACCCACTAAAGCAGTGGCTTATACATCTAAATTTTACATGGGATTCAGTTTTCATTTTATAGATAAAATTAATATTTTTAATAAAAAGTCTTGTTTTCATTACAGTGTTTGCATCAGACTTAGCTAGTATGCTTTAGAAATTTTGATGTTGTCTTATTAGAGTTGATTGACAGATTTTTGTTATTTCCTCAATCAGTCCTTAGTCAAAAGCAATCCTGGATGTGCTGCTTGAAATCTCCCCCAAACTGACTCTGGTGCTCTCTTGTTCTTGGCTGCAATGCTGTGAAGTAACTCAAATAAGGATGTAGACACTGCTTTTAACCAAGGCTGTCACGTTGCTATCTAGTGAAATATTGGTCTGACACAGAAAATGTGTTTAGCTCATTTAATGAAAACCTTTTGTGCTCTGTCAAAATCAATGGCACACTTTACATGAACTTCAGTGGGACCAGGAATTTACCCTAATAATCTGGAGGAGGATCACATGGTGAAAGGATTAAGAATTGTATTTCTGCCTTCACTGTGAAATATCAAGTGGATAAAAGAGGATAAATGGAAATCTTCTTTCTACTGAAGTGAATGTGAAACGGAACAAAGAATAACATTACTCAATGAACATGAAATTGTATTTAAAATCTCCTTTTTCATGTGCATGTTGCATTTTCTAATTATATCTGAGAAGAATTTCTTCTGGAGTTTATTATTAAAAAATTGACTTCTGAAACTAGTGACAACATGATACAGAGGAAGACTAACATGGAATAGATATTGATTAAATTTTGCTATCCTAGTTAATAGCATTATTTATTTAACACCAGCAAACAGCCTTTTAATACTGGATTATTACAGAAGGAACAAACACATTTGAGGATTTAGAGATGAAATATTCCTCTCTCTCCATCTTCTATCTGCAATCTCTATCAGTCTTTGTTTGTTACAAGTTTGAAAGATATTATTTTGAAGTTGTGGGATTGTCCAGCTATCCCAAAGGGAAAGGCTCTGAGAGGTCAGAAAAGCTGTGGTTGTTCCTGTATTTGTGTTATGCTCCACTGATGATGAGCTCACGGTACTAATGAGGCCAGGAAGTAGTTAAAGGTCATGAAGTAGATTCTAGGAAAAGAGTTTGGTCTGTTTACCATTTTTACCAGTTTACCTAAGTTGGCCAAGTACATACACCTTCATGTCTTTCTTAAAACAGCTCGATAAAGATTACTCTTGCCTTCCCTTTGATCCAGCTGTCTGTGAAAATGGATGTCTCAATGGAGGGAGGTGCGTAGCTCCGAACCGCTGTGCCTGCACGTATGGCTTTACTGGACCCCAGTGTGAGAGAGGTACGTGCCCCAAACCAGTGGCAGTAATTATGTTCCAACACCTCCAGCAGTAGGGCTGCTGGGCCACTTCCTATTGAATTCTATAGCTGAATTGGTTGTGTTTGTTTTTGTCAGTCTCAAGACAGAAAATAAATTGTAAGTAGCATTTTTAGAAGTATGTGAACTTCGTAAGGATAGAGGCCAGGATGAAACACAGACATAGCTGTTTACTTTGTGATGAAAACACTCCAGTGGAAGAGGTGGCAAATGAAAGTGTTTGCGTGGTTTTGTTCAAACTTCAGTTTCTAAGTCATCAGAAAAAGTCTTTGAATTTGGTATACATGATAAGTAGCATCTTGTCTCTGTTATGTTTTCTTTGCAGAAATTATTTATTCAATTGTCTTTTCCATTTTGTACAGATTTATTGTTTTTAATTTAGCTTTTTAGTTGCATATCCATAGTGATAATCTTCAAATGAAAACACAATGATACCAACTACCTTATATGGTATGTGAATTTTTTTCAGGGTTATTAAACCAATTTAAGATTTCATTTGTGAGCTGTGGACAATGTTTAAGTACAATTCTGTTGAGTTTTATAAAAATGCAAATAAAATATTTTCATTTGTCAGAGCAATTGGTCTGTGTAGTTTGAAATTCATACATTCTATTCATAGAATAGAATGTGTTACACCTCTATGAATCTGGGACAGAATAGACATTAATAATCTGATTTTGGGCTTTCATGTAGAGGATGTGCTTAGCACATGAAATTTCTGTCAATGAGTGTGTCAGATGATCTCTGCTGTCAGTGCTGCACCTGGAGGTGTAACAGTTGGCTTTATGTGGCAGCATAGGTGGGTGATACAGAACAACAACTCTGAGGGGACCGAGGGGTTTTTTTTCCTGTGCATAAACTGATCGATCACGTATTTGCAACGCTTCCTACAACAGATAAAATTGCTGTGTTGGCACTGTGTAAAGTCATGCCAGTTGTCCACTCAGATGTTATAAAAGTAGTAGTGACCAATGGTGAGTTTTTTCCAAGGATTCAAAAGTAGCTCAGTTCTGAATCATGGGATCTCACTGCTGGGGAGGAGTAAGAGGAATGGGCAATTAGGTTCAAGTTCCTAATTTTGAAGAGAATAAATGCTTAAAGGTCAGAATTCACAGAATATTACTGCAAAGACTTGGAATTGCAAGCAGTTACTGCCTGTTCTTCATGGGTGAAGTTTTTGAGCCTGCAGTTTGGGGAGGAGTGTGAAGTGTAAGTTCAGAAGAAGATTGTTCAGTGCTAGTTTTGTGTTGCCTGATCTGAGACCAGTTTGACTCCACATCATTAGGGCAAGTTTCTAGGCTGAATCCTGGTAACAGCTTCAGTCCTGTCCCTCAGGGCTCCTTCCTGGTGGTGGGTGGAGTGAGAAACTGGTGGCAAAGAGCCATTTGAGCCAAGTCAAGCTGTCCTGAAATTACATGCATGCTATTGAGCACAATTGAGGTGGAAATCTGTAACTTACATGCCTAGTCCATAGGCAGTTTTTTACTTAAAACACGTGTTTGGTTTTATAGTTATCAATAAAAGAGAAAATAGACATTAATGAGCTGTAGTATTCCTGGTTAATGCTCACTTGCTGTGTTGAGGCCAAATGATTGTCATATCTTCCCAGAAAACCCTCTGAAATTTGGCTGCTTTCACAGATTTTGTGCAGTCTCTCTACCTAGCTGAGCTAATATGTTCCCCTCCTCTAAAGAGGGTGTGGTGGTTTTTGGTCTCAGAATCACATTATGCCATGAGAAAAACTTTTTCTGAAGATAACTTTTCAAGTATAAACTAATCTTGGTCTTAGAATAACTTGCCTTGTTCAGCACATGCACCTGTGTGGTCATTGGGGAGTTGTCTGGCTGCCTATGATTTTACACAGCTGTCAGCTAAGTAAGAGGTCCATATTTTGAATCTAGCTTTGGAAAGTTCTGTGGATTTGACACTCCCTGGTGGGCTTCTGATGTACATGTGAATGGATGTTAGCCAGAAAATTGACAAGATTCATGCCTTGTAGAGTAAAATGGTGTGTTTATTAGAAAGAAAAGAAAGAGGGGAGGAAACAAAACAAAACCAAAGCATCTCTGTGCATGGAATGGTGGGGGGGGGAGGGGGGAAGGAAAATACTCAAGAGAAATGGTGTCTTAAACTATGCCATTTCTGGCAGAAGCAGGAGAAGCAGATTGTTTTGAAAACACCATTTCTGGATGTAAACGTAATGTGCAGTGATACAGTTTTGTGGCATACACATTCTCCATCTGTTTGGCTGTGATTTGACTTCTAGGTTATGCCATCCCACAAACTAACAGTTATGGAAGTAATTTACTGCTGTGTATCACCCAGTGCTTTTCTCTACAAGCATCAACTAACAGTAACAGTCAGAGAGTGTTTGTGGCACATATGTCACACACCAAAGAATATTCCAGCCTTTGCTGCATATGTCATAACTCAGAACTGACTTGAATAAAATGATGTCGAGGCAACCAAACACGTGGGGTTATTCTAATAATCCGATAGGGAAAACATTTAAAATGTTGCAGGTGGTTGGAACAAAATTAGATCCAGTTTCTTAGCTACAGAGACAAGTTGTGTAGCTCTGTTCTAAAACAGTGTCTACCGTTTTAACTAGTTTTTCCATACATTACTTCAGTAAATGTCGACCATGTGGTTCTTAACGAAGACAAGACTTCTGTGTAGGTCAAGGGCTTTATCTGGTGAAAGACCCACTGCTTTCAAGGTGTAACAAACACTATCAAATTTGTGGCATGAGTGTTTCTATGTATTTATTCAGTCATTCTTTGAGAGGGTAGCACCTGGCCTTGGATCTTTTTGGCACACAAATAGCTTTTTTTGTATGTTTTAGAAGTGTTAAACACTATAAACATGAGCATAAGAAATTCTGAGATTCACTTTTATCATTTGAGTTCCTCTTTATGTCCTGGGAGTGTATGCCATGTCACTGGTGAGACAGGCTTCACCAGAGCTGGATCAATAACTTTATCATGGTGCACATGTATCATTAACTCCTGAGCTGTTGTGTGTGGTGTTAGGCTCCTTTCCAGAGCAGGAGAAGCTGCCTGGACATACTGTCAAGTATATGCAGCTGTGTCATAAAACAACAGACCTGGCTTTTCTGAGCAATAGTGTTCAAAAAGGTGCACTTGACATAAACTCAACAGTAAAAGTGTAGTGGAGTTGGGAATGCTTCCTACAGACATTTAAGACACATTTAAAATACATAGCCCAAGAAGGAAAATATTTCACAGACATTGCCTCAGTTAAAAATTGAACTTCAGGGACTGCTTTTAGGAAGGTGCTGAGTTCTCTGGCGGTGGTCCAGTGATGAGCTTTGACATGCCTTTAAGTTCAAACCCAAGATGTCAATATGCTTAGAATTATGCAAGTGCTTAAGGGCCTTGCTGGATTTTGGCCCAAGCTTTCAGAGTTAGTTAAGATCTGAGAGATACACTCAGCTTTTGTTTTATCGGTAATCATATTATTAATGAAATCACAGATAGCAGAAAATGAAGATGTGAACAAAGCAAAATTTCTCCCACTGGTTAAAAACTGGATGCCATCCTTATGCCATTTTACTGTTAATGCTGAATAACTTGAGTGAGTTACAGATTCTGCAGTTTCTTTTAGAGTTGCTGAAGAGACTGAGAGCAGAGACTTTGCTTATGTTCCCCTGAGGATGATTCAGAACATTGACAGCTCTTTCTATTGTCTGTAAAAGAGCCTAGGGGATTTAGCTGGCTGTGGGAGATGCCCACGTTTGGGTCATGTGAAAACATCCCTGTATCTTGCACTTTATGAAAGTCCAGAGAAAAATTGATGTTAGGAGCTCAGGAAGATCAAAAAACAGATTTGGTAGAGCTGTCTACAAATTTGTGCACAAAGGTTTTCTTGACTCTTTGAAACTGTGTCTCTTTAGACATTTGGGTGATAATACTTTAAGAGGGTGAGTTCTATACAATAATAGAAGGTTGTACATTGTTGTTATCCTTGTATTGCAGAAATGCAATGAAATGTGCTTTTCTTTTTCTGTCTGGATTCATTTAGAGGAACACAGTGGAAGCTTAGAATGTGTTACAGACCTGTTTGTTTATTTGAATGCTTGTGACAACATCAGGGGCTCAATCCTGCTGCATTCTGGAGTTTTGCCACTCGCTTCACATAGGAGCAGAATTGGGCCTGATGTAGTTCAAATATTAAAAATGTACCACGTGTGTTTTGTTTTTTTACGGACTCAGAATATGAGCAAACGATTGCTTTTTCTTCAAACAGAGTCGTTTCTGTACTGCTCTCTTCATGGCAGGAATTTTTGCATAATTTTTAATTATATTTGGCCATTATTAAAAGTTCCCAGAATTAATGCCATATGTAAAAATATCTTTCCTGGAGCCTCCCTATGAAAGTGCAGCCGCTGAAAGTGGTCAAGAGTAATGTAGGGCTCTGTATATTTTTTTTTCTTTCTAAATACTACAACGGGTAGAATGTTTTTACAAAGAGGACACTGCACCCCTTAGTGTGCCCCGTCTCTGGTATTTAGTCTAAATGGAAAGTAAATAACAAAGTGTAGATAGCAGTAAAAGTATGTTCCCAAAGCCTTATGTTGCATTTAAAGTAGTATTGCAGCATATGGTAGCTGGCAAACATTTGAATAAACTTGATTTCTGTTGCTTTCTTCCAAGAAACACATCTGTTGACATAGACATGTAGTTTCTGCAGCCCTGTAACATGAATGCATGCATGTACAGTGTTATAGCAGCAAACTGAAGGATGGCTAAACTTGAAGACCTGCAATAAGGACTCTTGCATACATTTTTCCCCCCTGAAAAGTTACGAAAAATGGCTTCAGACTGAAGATCAATATATTTAGTCACAAAGTGATGTTTTACTGACTTTAAAATAATTTCAGTATATGTTGTCACCTTTGATGTCTTTCAGTTTTAGAATAAAAATTCCATTGGGTTATCTTTTCTAAAAAACAGGTTGAGATCAGTGGATGAGTTTTTTAATTTTTAAAATTGAAGCTGCAGCTTTATGGTCGAGAAGTCAGCCTCTACAGAATGATTGCGTGTGATTTAGATGGTTTGCAATATTTAGCAATATAATCAATAGATCTCTGGATCAGAACTCAGGACTCAGCTCAGTCTGTTATTTGATGCCAAAAAGCATTTTTAGGGATCTTATGTATAGGAAGGCTTTTATACATTGTTCTGGTCCTTGCATATTCACCCCATAACTGGTCTTGTGTTGCTTGCTCTATGCTCTATGCTTTGTGTATCTTAAAATATCATATAGCCAGTTTTAAAATGTCTCTTCAGATATATGCTTATAAGCTTAATCAAGATCCATAAATGATTAAGTACATATGGCTTGGGTCTCTTGTGAGATGTGAGGGCTCCAACTTTTGTACACGAAGCTGAACATTTACTTTTTGTTCCAAATTGAGTTTTGGTTTCAGTCAAACAAATCTAAAGTTTTCATTCAGCTATTTGGCAGACCTTTTTATATTTCCATGCTTTCTTGATTGGCTGCTAAGGACACTGACCTTTAGATGTGCAGTAAAGTATTGTTTGGACTTTGCTTTGTTTTGATTTTAGTCGTAGCAGTGGAGATGCATACAAATTTAATCACAAATTGGAGCCTATATTTGGTATAAATTATCACCAAAACATTTGAATTAAATAGCTGCATTGTTCTAATCCGTAAGATTTGGTTCTTGTGTGTAGGACATTGAAAGGACTCACAGGAGAGTCACTAGATCATTCTTCTGGTACTGCAAAGAGCTTTGTTGTTGAACCTGACTCCTGCCTCCAGCTTTGCTGGCAGCTCCCGTTTGCTGTGCAAAAAATTGGGTTCAGCTCTCAGTGCAGCCAGGCTGGACCCTGTGCTGGCTGTGCCTGCATGTGGTTCTTGCTGTCTGCCTTGTAGTGTCTTGAGAAATGAAGAGTGGAGGCCAGTGGAGGAGAAGTTACCTACACGGAGAGATTATGGGATGTTGCATGCCGATCATACGGCTATAACTTCTATACACACAGTGCAGACAGTTGAAAGCTGTAGCTTCCCTGACTGGCCTTCACTGCCAGATCTGTGCTCTGCAGTGTTCCAGGGAGAATTGGAAAGAATCCCTCTCATGTGTTGTATCACGAGAGTAATTTTTTTTTTGTGTATATGTGTGCTGAAAGATTGAATCAGCTTTTATTGATATTGGTAGTCATTGCAGCATGGTGTTACATTTGAGAAATTCAGAATGTGTAGCTTAGGGCTCATGTTCCCCTCTTAGAACCATTTTACCAGGCCCATTTTTCAAATTTCAGCCAAAACTTGTAAAAAATAAAATAGCTGGCCACAACTGATTCCTCATGGAACTTTCCAAAGAAAAGGTGCCTTTGAAATGGTGACTTCAGAGTCGGACATAATATAGGGAATGAGTAAACGCAGCTGAGAACTCACCTAACAATGCCTATTTAGCTGTTTATGGAGAAAACTACTCCTTCTCTGGGCTGCAATATATTTAGATACAAGAAAGCACCGCTACCTGAAAGACTCTAATTTGTTACAGTGAAAATAAATGTTTTCTTTGTAAATCACCCATTTATAGCTTTTTTTCTTCTTGGGCTGGTAAGCTGAGAATTTTTGTTAGTTGCCACAGAAGCGAGTATCAGTATGCATGATGCCTCAGTTGAATTTGTGACTTACTTTTTTTTGTTTTTACAAGAGATCTAAAACTTTTTAGATGGCCAGTTCTAAAAAAGAAAAGAAACCTCTTTTAAAACATAGATCTAACCTAACGAAAGGATAAACTGATGAAGCCATTTCCAAGTAAAACAATTCTTTTATGTAGGTCAGCTGCAAAATGCTAATGAAAATGCATCTTAAACAGAGGTGCTCACAGTGGTCAGTGTAACTGTTTTGACACATGTAAGATTTTTTGCTACGTATTTGTAACAGAGCTGTTGAAATCTCTGTAAAAACAAGACTTTGCTAAAGTAAACTGTTAGATTTAGAAAGAGATCTACCCTGTATCAGCATAAAAGCTGCAAAAAATTGTG
This sequence comes from Emberiza elegans, assembly GCA_024865655.1. Taxonomy (NCBI): domain Eukaryota; kingdom Metazoa; phylum Chordata; class Aves; order Passeriformes; family Fringillidae; genus Emberiza; species Emberiza elegans. The sequence goes on from JALJVW010000398.1 coordinate 10,856,706, forward strand.
GGAAACAACTACCTAAGAGCAGCTGTAAGGACAGGCACATTCTCACTTCCAGCTGCCCTTGAGAGGTTCATGAATAATGACTGAGTAGTTTTTATATATATTTTTTTTATGATAGCTTGTACAGTTTGGCACTTTAGAGAAATGCTGTAGGAAAAGAAAAGAGGCCTAAATAAGGTCTGAAAAGAAAAGAGCCCTGAGAGAAATATCACTCTCCAAATTCTGCTGTGCTGTAAAACAGAGCTTGGCTTTGCGCTCTTTATCCAGAAGAAACTTCTTTTGGAAAAAAAGGTGGAATTTTGCTACATAAAGAAACCAAGATTCAGTATTTCCCTTCGCTGTAGCTAAGAGTGCAAAAGCTATGGATATGTAATTTTTAAAAAGTGTGAAAGTTATTAAAAGTGCACGTGTGTTTACACAGATATACACGTGGGTTTATTTTTTAAGAAATGCGAACTTTTTCAAGCACCTGAGTTTTGATTGTGGTCTTATACATTTACTTTGTATCTGTTGCAGGCGTTACCCAAGCTAAACTAGCACAGGTAGGTTAATGGAACCGAGTCTGCTGTGCCATAGCCTTCATTTCTTTCCATGGTGGTGTAATTCAGATTATAGGTCTCCCATTCTGAGAGAGTGGTCTCTGCACTGTTTTACTTGTCCCTAAATGTTTAACTTAGTGTGTGCCTCAATTTTTAAAAAGCATTTACTCAAGTAAGCCTGGTTTACGGAGTGATCTCGGTTATGTTTTATAATGATCCTGTCCTCAATGTTTATGTTTTTTTGTAAAGTTTACCCAGTTATTGCCAGGTGTTCAGTGCTGTCCCCATTTGCTCCTTACTCCTTGGAATGAATGGTCCTCTGTGACCCTCTAGGGCTTTTTCTTCTGACACAGAGGTGCTGACAGTCACAGGGAAGCAGGAGCTGAGGAGAAACCTGTATGCTCACATTTGTTGCCTCCCTGGGGAGGTGGTGGCTGATGCCTTCATCCTGCACCACTGCACACAGCATGGGACACAGCCAGAGGTGTTCCTGCTGGCATTGCAGCAGTGGTCATAAGCTCAGTGATATTTTACAAGACTTAGCATTTTCCTTATTTCTCTATGCACAGGGACGTCATAGTACTCTTTGGTCTCAAGATTAAGCCCTCAGGATTTGCTCTAGGTCCTTATATCTTGGTCACATTACTTAAAATTGCTCCATTGAATCTATTGATAGCTGAATTTTCCACAAGGTTTGGAAAAGCAGTTTATCTCTGGCAAAAACAGGCAGCACAACAAAATGCATATCTGCTGGTTAGTGGGGTAACTCCTGCTTATCAAAAAATGCATTTACATTCTTTTAAAAATAGAACTGTAAGATTTACAGGGAGAGAGGGTAATTTCTAACTCTATTTCAGCTTACAGAATTGCTTAGGGTGGAAGGGACCTCTTCAGATCACCTAGTCCAACTCTCCTGCTCAAACAGGATCAGTTGGAGCAGACTGCCCAGGACTGTGGAAAATGTGCTAAAATATGTGTTAGTCTGTGATTTTTAACACCTCCAGCTGTACCATTCAGACCTATTAGCTATTTAATGAAGGTCCAGTGCTAACATTGTCCCAAGTGCTCATAATCCTGGATCTTCTGCATTTTTTTATTTGTGTGTTTGGTTATCCAGAGAGTGTTTTTCCTGTGGCAGTGATTGATTGAGTGCTGTGAAATGAAAGCACATGTTATGCTGATGACATCTAATGTACTTGCCTAATAAAATTTAAAAATGGAATAGTTAGTTTAAAAATTAAGAATAAGTTGACTAAACTATGGTGGTTTATGGGGTGTGGAACAGGGAATGGTTTTAAATCCAAGTAATACTAATAACTACAGACACACTGTCAGGAGAGTTTTCCTGTTTGCACTTGACACTAATTGTAGTTACCTGCTTGTCACTTAATACAAAAAGATGGGGAGACCTATTAGGTCCTTGATAATTTCATCTCATTTAGGAAGCAGCTGGGTACCTCAGTGATGGGAGGTTTTAGGACCTCAACAGCTCCTGTTTGCTTATGTTTCTGAGAACTACAGTAAGAAAAAAGTGATAAACATGCAGTGGAAAAAGCATGCTGTGCACTTTCTTTAAAGTGCAATTAAGGTGACTCTTAAAGTGAGAAACACCTTGAACTGTTTCTTCAAGGGCCATTGGACTGGTCTCTCGTCTGGATTGTCCAGATGTCTTAGCTCAGTTGAGCAGTACAGTGACAGAACACTACTTGGACTTGAAATGTTTAAAAGAAGTAATAGTAAAACCAGCAAGCAGTGAAGTATAATTGTCCTGCTGGGATCTGATGAAAGCCTTTATGAGAATCTCCGTGTCCTGGTGGGACAATATGGGTGGTAACTTGGAGAGGTTTGTAAAATGCAAGTATGGCAGATTTACAATTGGATTAATACAGACTTCAGAAGAAGCCACAGGGTCAAAAATTACTTCCAAGCCACAGGCTTCAAAGGCCAAAAGATCTGCAGTGAGAAAAGAGGTGAGTGATCCACCTCTGTGAAAGGGGAGTTGATGTTAAGTTACTAAGGCTCCAATAACCTTTCAGGTAAGATATAGCTTAATGATGCAGATATTATGTCTGAAATTGAATTACACCCTGGTGTGAACTAATTCCAGCTACTTGGTTCTTGAGTTGAGGGATTAAAGAGTAGTAAGAGGATGATTTGTGAACTTTTTGAGGGATTGAAGTAAAGAGATGATAATGTTTTAATAGACTGAAATTTGGAATAGTTATAGGGCTCATAAAGCAAAGGCAAGAGATACAGGTAAGAAGGGAAGATAGGAAAGAAGATGATGGCAGAGAGGATCTAGCCAGTTTTCACATATCTGGGGAAAAGAGCATTGGAGGCAGGTTGAGACGTTTTTAGACTGCTCAGTGGAGATGTGCATTCCATTCATCTGAATGGCTCTTCTAGTGAAAACATTGCTAGACACAAGCACAGGCCAGGAATGGCAAATGATGAATGACTTAGCAAGCTATCTTGCTGGGTATTTAATCTGTGTGGTTATCTAAATAATTTGAAATGCTTCTCTTGGCCTGAGTCAGGCTGGACAAAATGAAGTGCCATGCATTAAACCTTGTGCTATTTCAGTTCTCAGGTCCCAGCAGGAACCCAACAAGATATGGTTTAATGAAAGGTGATACTATATTAAAATAACAGTACATGTTGTGTCAAACTTGGTTCCAAATTCAATACAAAATGTCGTGGTTTTAGAAGGCATTTTAAATCTAGCACTAACACTTCAGTCGCTTGCTGATGTCAGTACAAAAAAAGTGCTTTGTACAGCTGCTGAGTGCAAGGAAGATGAGAGGTTAAATTGGGTTAGCGGAAATGAAAGACGTGCTGTGGAAGAAGTTTTGGTATCAGATTGTTTATGGGATTTGTCATTAAATAACAGAAGTGTTTAAATTGGAGGCCCAATTTAAAGCATTCCTTTTTATAAATTGTTCCCTATTTATGTGCAATTGAAATTATTTACAGAGGTGTACGAGGAAACATTAATTTCGTTCCCTCTTAAAAAGGAAAGATGATGGCAAATCCTTCTTAGTCTCTTACTGTTCAAGCCTTCTTGAGCTCAGGCCTGAGCCACCGGTGTGTATTAAAATAATTCTGCTATTCTTACTACAGTTGATTACAGTGCTCTGTTATAAAGGGTGGAGGCACTTGGTGGTTCTCCAAAGAAAGTGAGTAATAATTGACCTAATGTACAGAGCACATGAATAACATATTCTTTTGGTAAGAAATTTATGTTTTACAGGGTGTGCTAGAGTTCACATCCCTTTTTCACATCTTCCAAAAGATTTTAAAATACTCAGCTGCTCTATTAAATTTCTAATTCAACAAATACTCAAATACAAAGTATGCATTAGATAAAGCTCTTGAGTTGAATCCAAACATTGAAAAATCTTTTAATCTGCCTTGAAAACAGCTGTTTAGAATTTTGAGCAGAAATAACAACTTCCTGCAGCCTGGCTTGTTGATGTCCGTTTCAGTTCAAGCTGGGAGGAATTTCTCTTTGTTACTCTGCAGCAGCAGCAAGCCTTTGCATCCATGATTCGACTATCCCCCAGACATATTAGGACTGGTATCCTGGTCCTCTTTGAAATAAATGAATGAATAAATACACTTCCTTCGAATTCAGCATAATGGAGGAGAGACTTACTGAGAAGATTTAAGGTAGTTTTGACACTTCAGTGGGAGTTGTCTGGAGTGCAGCTTACAGGAACTCCTTTTAACATCTCACTACTGAGAGACTGCTTCATGTTTGTCTGCTGAAGAATTCTTGATATGAGAATTGAGTTTTTTACTGTGTGAAATTATTTAAACAAATTCAATGGGGTTTGTGCATATGCATATATAACTTTTATTCTTTGTTCATAATAGGTAATCTTATAAGATGTTACACAGTGATTTGACATCAACCACTACATACAGAATTTCTAGGCAACTGCCCATTGCACCCCAGGAAATACCAGAAGAGTTCAAGATGACTGGCATTTAAAGAAATATCTAAAGCAGTAATGATTTGCCACTTAGTGTAAACTATTGCCAGAACCCTGCAGGGAATGGCTTGTGTTTATTCTACAGCCTGCTTTGCTATGTCCAGAGGGTAGATTATACCTGCATTTCACACACACACACACACACACACACTTGTGCCTATATATTAGTTTTATATTCAGATATTCAGGCAGTACTTTAAACTAAAGGTAGAAGTCTTGACATTGTTCAGAGAGGTGAGGCCTGGATGAAAAATTCACGGTCACTCTTGAAGTGATCCAAAATCTACTCACATAAAATAAAAGGATGCCCAAAGATCTAAGTGGGCTTTGAATCAGGGGTCAGAGAGACCTCATCAAATCTTGTCAGCCAGATTTCAATAATGTTATTGAGAAAGCAATTTGAGCTATGCTGTGCTACCACACAGTAATATCAATCAGTAATTTTGGATAAAAGTTAAAAGTGCTTAAATGCATAAGCCACAAATATGAATATGTTTAGTGAAGATTGTGGTTATAGTGGATAGAAAATACCATTATATGGAATGGTATTTATTTAACTGCAGCTAGGGATTTCAAGATGATGAGTGAGAAATACTCTAGTAGAGTAAATAGCAAAGAAAATCAGTACAGCCTCTTTCAGTTTTATAATATACTGTTCTTTTCCTTCTGGGCTTACATGCCACAGAGTCTTTCATGTGGTATTTTCATTTCTAAAGCACTTTTAGAATGTTAGTATGTTAATGAACATTGATTAACACCTACACGTTTGTATATGTGTCTTCCAATAGCCTCTGATGAAGCATAAGTAGCTCTTTTAAATCTAAAGGAGATGTTTGCATTTTAGTAGGATTTAGATTATGCTCAAATTTGAGCAGATGTAGAGGAGTTTTGTACTTTTCCTTTTTTGCTGAGGTGATGTCCTTGTCTCTTTTTTTAACATTTGTTGTTTTTATTCAAATGGTCAGTACTGTGTGTGGTTTGCAGTGGGGGATGTTGGTGCAGATGCAGTACCCAAGGTGCCAGTGATTCTCCACACCTTTTCCAAAGTGGAATGAGGTCACAGCAGAGTTACTGCCCTGCAGAGGGGCAGCCTGATGCTCATGTGAAAAATAACCAAGATCATTCTGTGAACAGGGCTTTTAATCAGCTGTTTAAAAGTTGCTGATCCAATTTCAAGCTGGTAATTAAATGAAATGGGAGGAAGAAAAGGACCAGCATGCTGCCAGGCAAGAGTTCCAATCCAGTGGTTATCTCATTTCAAACGTGTGGGCTAAATATCTTTATAACTTAAGCTTATAGTACATTCACACACTAATAAAATGTTCTTATGTAGGGTAGTTTAACCACTACAAGCTTATTTTATTTTATAAGACTAAACTATCTGATGCTCTAAAAACATTTTTCTCCTGTGAATATTATTTATCACAAGTGTAATTGAAACCTGAAACTTAATTATTAAAACAGATATTCAGACACTTTCCTGACAAAGAATGATGTGGATAAAAGACATTATTCCTGGAGGAAGTCCTACTTGCCTTTTGGATGTAGTGCAAAATATTTCTGATAATCAGGAGGAAGTTTTCTCTTCCACTGAACTGTCTTAAATTATGAGCTTTCTACTGTTTTACAAGAATTTTTTTAAAGCCACCTAAAAGCTTTCCCACAGTGCTGGTTTACAAGCAGCTGAAACTTTAGACACCCCACAGAACAGTCTGTTGTTCCACTAATGTTGCTGGAAGTGAATCACATATGTATTGATGACCACCTGAATTGTTAAATGTACCCGTTCTAGTAAAAATGAAAAGAAAATATTTCCTATATTTTTAGGTACACATTTATATTGGCACTGCAATTGCTAAACCTTGCAGCTTAGGCAGATACCAGAGCTCCCACAAAGGAACTTTAAACCGCTTTATGCTGCAGTGTCCTCCCCCTCGTAACAACTCACTGCTCCCCAGCAGCAGAAGGGTGCTCCCTCTTCCCTCCTGCTGCTCCCTCTTCCCTCCCTCTTCCCTACCTGCTTCCCTCCTCCTCTTAGCAGTTGTGGGAGCCCCAGGGTGCTGCCTGGCATGTGCTGCTCTCTTGCACTTGGTCCCAAGCAGAATTTGACTTTTAATACCGAGAATATCATCTGTCTCAGCTGTGAATCTCTTTTGGTTCGAGGGTAAGGCAGTTTAATGGATCACTGGCTTCCTGATGGCTTGATACTGCATTCAAAGCCCAGTGAAGTTAAAAGGAAAAACATACTCAGGAGTTTTGGTAGTGTGGAGCAGGTCCTATATCCAGAAATGTAAGGTAAACATTGAGACACTGCCTCCACCTGTTCTGTTCTTTCTCTATGAGTCCTGATTCCTTGACAGGATCACCCATTAATTTAAGTACCTGCTTTGTATGATGCTGATTTACACCAGGAAAACTTGCTGGGGAGAAAAAAGTGAACAGGTTGCACTTAACAGTCTGTTTTGACTGTGAAATGAAGCTTGTTCTTCTCAGAAACAATTTATTTATATATATATACATATGCACACCTTACTGCTTTTTTTTAAAAATAAATTTTAGCTCTGAAGATATAAAGACAGTTAGACCTTGTCATGGTTTATTCTAATCCACTCAATTGTTCAATTATTGTTCTTTTAGTGTAAAAAATATTTCAGAAGATAGCACAAGTTTTTACTATCTAGTAGAAATCCTTTATTAACAGCTTTCAATGTTTTTCTTATTCAGGATAGTTAATTTTATTTCTTTGAGATGGATGGATAGGAGCTGCCTAACTGAAGAGATAAGCAGTATGTTGTCACTGCTAGATTAGGCCATTCTTCATGTGGTTTGCAACGCCTTTTTTATCTCGTATTCTTATTTATTACTGGCCTGGTGTTTGTTTTTCTTGATTTAGAATTATGACATATAAATATATAAATAATATTGGGGTACATAATTTGTACTTTGTCATCTTGAAAGTATCAAAGTAGACAACAAATACGGATATCAGCCCTACAAATGGGAGGAAAATGCCTTTTGGGAAAAGGGGTGGTTAATAGCTGCAATTTGTGTAGTCATTGTTTATTCATATTTGGCCACCCAATGATCCTAGTGGATAGTATTTCAGAGTGCATAGCCAGATGTGTCAGTGAGATGCTCATTCTATTGCTGGGATGTTCTCAGGCATCTGTTTGCTTCTTGCTCCCCGCTGTTCTTGGAGCACAGGGCTGGGTGCTGCTCCTGCCCATTCCCCTGGGTGGTGCTTGCTGGGCTGGCTCACCCAGCTCCTGAGTGCAGCTGGGATTGTGCCCACCCTGCTCCATGCACACATTTCTTTCCTGGATGGCTGTGGCTGCCTGGCTCCTGTTTACTAGTTGGCTCTCTGGCCCTCATTTTTACCCAGGTAGCTGGCTGGCCTGTCCTGGCAGACTTCCCTCTCCTGGTCAGCTGGTGAAGCTCTGCGGCTGGCCAGCCTTTTCCCCCCCCCCTTCCCTTCGCTTCCCTTTTCTCCCCTTCTCACACATGGTGTCTGCTGGCTCCCACTGTTTATCTCTCCTTGTCTCTGTGCCTCCCACTCATTTCTTAGATTTGCTTTGATCCATCCCGTCTTTGCTGCCTTCCTGTTTTTCGTCCCTCTGCTCTTTTGCTTCTTTGTACCCTTGTTTCCTTCACACTCGTTCCCTGAAGGCTTTTTGCTCTGGCTTTCCCCTACCTACAAGCAGTATGTATCTTTTCCAGAGCTTGCTGTCTCTTCCCTGTCTGTTCATCTGATCTAGCAGCCACATTGTTTGAAACAGTTACTAACAGAACACTGATTTGTCTTACAGGTTGGAGAATCTGTGATGTTTATCACTTTTTATTTTGTTTGGATATTTTTTAAGTTCTTTATAAATCTAGTCTATGCTTCCATAGAAACACCCATAGTAAAACCCCAACTGAAGCACTTTATTGTGCTTCTGTGCCTTTTTTTCCCATAATTGTGGACTATCAAGTGTCTGTGTATTCTCTATAATTCACTGTCATCTCCCTTGGGACTCTTAGAAATGTCACAACTCACTGTTTTAATCCAGACATCACAATTATAACTCTGGCCCCACAAACACTTCATTATGTTAGTGTGGAATAAGGACTTGTGGGTGATCACAATGATGGGAAAGGAAATGCAGAGAAAATTCATGGCAGTTGAAAATTTGCTGTGTAAAACTCTGTGAGAGAAGGCAAAAAATTGGCCTGGCCGTTTTTCTCCTGCTTCTTTCAATCTTTGATCCAGAGTCCTTATTCAGGCACAGTGATGCTGGTTGAAGTTTTAGCTGAGTTAGGACTAGAGAAACAGATACCTGTTGTTAGATGCTGTAGCACATCTGATGTAATACGTGGTTAAACCCCCTGTAAATATCTACATTTTTTGTCCCTGTTTGATTCAAACCTATTTTTAAAATGTGTCTTTTTCTCTCCACATGTTTTTATTCTCCCTAGTTATGGGGTAACCTAATATCATAAATTAAATACTGATTAACAAGTCAGTCTCTAATGGTAACGACATAACCTTGTCAATGGGAAAATACTCTTATGCCCTCCATGTGTTTTCTCCCTTCATGATAGAAATATGAATTCCATGTGAGAGAACATTGCTCCCATGTAACAGCCCATTCCTTTCAAGTGAATATCATCAGTCCTTCTCCTCTCCTTTTAAAAGTTTTTGGGTTGCTTTTACACATGTGTGTAGATATATTTCTGAAGGAAAAAAGTTCATAGCATCTATTGAGTTGGAAAATTAATTAGACGACCTAATTGATTGTGCATGAGTTGCTCCATGGAATGTGTTCTGCTGCTGTTGCACTCACCCAGTACAGAAAATCTCAGGAGCAAATTCCTTGGTTTTTAGTAGAAACTGACAATTAATTGAACATTAAAAACCCCCATAAAACACCACAACCATCCCTCTTACAAAAAAGAAAAAACCTCAAACCCAACCACCATAAAACCTTAAAGAATCAAAACACAAAAAACTTTACATGAAAGATCTTTTCTCGTTTTATTAGAGTAATTCCAAGAGGCCTGAACTCAGCTTGAGGCTCCCTTTATCATTCAGAAAACACACAAGTCTGCATCCCAAAGCCTGTGTAGTCTAAATAGGAAAAAGCCCCACCAGCATCCAGAAATATTGGCAGCCCCATGTTCCATGTGGGGAGCTAATTTACAGGGAGATTAAGTCACTTGTGTAAGGATGTACTGGGAGTCTGCAGCAGAGTCTGAAACTGAACCCAGGTCATCCCAGTCCCAGCCAAGTGTCTCAACCACAAGACTCTCCCTCCTTTTCAGTATGTCAGTGTAGAAAGTAGGCCAAAAAGCAGTTTCCAACCTTTAATACACAGCATTTTGCAAGGCTGTGAAGTATTATGTATTAGACAGGCATCTGGATCAGCAGCAGTTTCTGCGGATACTTTTATCTGTAAACAGAAGCAAAGCCTGTAAGGGCTTTGTAAAATTTACATAAATTACTATTTTATCAATAAATAACATAGTTAAATTTATAAAGACTGTACTTAGGTTCAATGCCTTTTAATGATTTTTTTAAGAATGGAAAATGTGTTTAAAGGACTTCTGTTGTCTGTGGCTCTCTGATTTTCATATGTTTTAGGTTCTGGTGCTGCTCATCCATCAGGATGCATTAGCAGTGATGCGTGGCTTTGCCAGGCTGTGCAGGGCACTGCACCGTGTGGTGTAAGCTCAGAGAGGGAGGCTGGGCTCGCATGACAGGCTAAAGCTCCAGTGTTATGCAAAGGTTAAGTATTCCTGTGTTGGGAGTTAGTGAGGCTTGCAGTTTGCTGACCTAAATCTGAGTGATTCCTATTATGTTGAGTATTTGCTTATCTTTTGGAGCATCTCTGCGTAGCCGGAGTGTAACAAAACTTCAGCTTGAATCTGTACCCTGAATGGAGGCGGATAAAAGAAGTGCAAGTGTGAGTGAATATGTGTACATATGTAACCATCCCCCTTCTTCAACTGGGATCTCCCATTTTGGGCCTGAAATCAGCATTAGTGTGTGGTAATCTCCAAAGAACAGGCCAGAGCTTATTTGTTCCCCTCAGTACACTAGTTAGTTATTCACAGACACCTGGCTTGTTTGCTGAACCCTTGATTCCTTTCTCCGACATTCCCCCCCCCCAAAATTACTTATCTAGTTCTCACTGGCTCTCGTGTATATTCTGGGACACTTCAGGACCTCCATTATTTGAAACCATTAATCCCAGATGATGTGTGCATTTACGCAGATAAATTTCAGTGATTGTCATGGCAAAAAACCCATCAGCTTTGATGGGATTTATGCAGCATGAAGGTGAGAGAAACATTGTTTTCTAAAATAAATGAGAAATTATTCAAAATGGTGATCAGTGGAATGGACCATTCAGTACACATGGCAGTTTCCAGGATTCTGATGCTATTCCTTGTGAGTACAAATTAGTAAAATACCACTGGAGTGTGTCACTTTTTGCTGAACCACTGTGGCTCAGCTATTGACAAGAGGCCTCTGAAGCTGCCTGGGTCTCTCTTCCCCAGTGCCCCCCCAAACACTGGATGTGGGCTTCGTGCTGCATGTCATGGCTGGGCACCCACAAAACCAAGCAGTTCTATCTAACAGACAGCAAAGAAAAAAGTGCTAGGATTGTAGTCCTAGATCTTGAAGGTTCCTGTTGAAGACACTCAGGCTGGTGACTGTTTCCAAGTTTTAATGATTTGTCCTACATGTGGAGGCAAATGAAAACTTAGGACCTGACATTCCCTTCAACAAGTAGAAGAGATGCCAGTTGCCAGTGCTGAGGTAAAAATAGATTTTTAATATCTGTTAGACTAAAATAGTGTATACAGAGCAAGTGTGATGAGTGAGAAAAGGCCAAAGGCATCAGCACAGCTGCTATTAAAAACTTAAGAATGTTAAACAATACATTAAGAATGTGGAGTTGCTTACACTTTCAATAAATGTATAAAAACTTTCCAAATTTATCTGGAGTATTCATGGTAATTCAAAGTCTTTTAGAAAAACTTGCAGTTCTTCTTGACTAGCTTAAGTTAAAGAACCAAAAAGTGCTCTTCATTACATCATTAATGGGAGTCAGTAAAGACCTTTTGCTCTTCTCTCCTGCTGCTTGCAAGTGAGAAGAGAGCTCAACCCTCAGTTTGAGAATTGTCTGTGGATTAATCCCCATCACCATCCTTCCCATTTTAAGATATTGTTATTCTGTACTGTCTCACTGCTTGGGAAAATCAGACTTTTTTTAGTCACATCTTTTTTCTGATGTGGTTTTACAAAGAGTTTATTTGACAATTGTCACAAATATTTTCTGTAATCTTAGATTAAAGATGTGAGGGTCCTCAGTCACTTGAGGCTTGTCCTTTACTGATGCTGGGGAACATCCACCCATTAGTGCTAAGCAAAGAGAAAGCTCCTTCAACCAAGTGGTCAATGAAGACAAGAATGACAGAAGGCCTTAAACAATAATATGAGTAATGAAGCACATGTATTAGCATCTCATGTACTTTATATTGGTGGGTATAATATATATTTAATAAAATTACACTTGCTTAGTTGAAAACTGGTGAATCATGATTGGATTATTTGCCTTCTTGGTTTTTTACTTCTAGTAATAGAAATTGAATACATGTGATAATTATAGAGTTATGGTATGCCTTCAGTAGCATTTCAACAGAGACACCTCAGGCTTATTCAGAGTTAAATAGTGCATGTTATTGCTGTGTTTATTTTTGGACCACAGTCTTAATGCAAATCCCATATATGTGGTTATGCAAAATGATCCAGATTCTGGTCATGATTACACTGGTGTACACACAGAGTGATGCCACAGTTTCATTGAGGAAGGAATCTGATCCTGTAACACAGAGGGTTGCATGGTATTTCAATTAGGTAGTTGATGTGTTTCACCATGGAGTTAGAGGTGAGGTATTAGTGTCTGAAGCAATTCTTGTATGTTATGACTTACATTTTTAATGCTTCCTGAGATTTTTGGTGGGTTATTGTGCAACCATGAAGTGAAATAATTGTTAAAATATTTCTGTAAAAATCAAATACTCTGTGTTGTCAGTGTTTTCCAAGTGTTTTCCAAATATTTTTCATGTCTTTTTAGCTGGCTGAATACAATATAAAACTCTGTGTTACAGCCTTACACAAGAAGAATAGTATTAGTTTCTCGAAAGTCTTTAGACTAGTAAAAAAAAATAAATTTACATCATATCAAGTCTGTCATCACTAAGATCATATCACAAAAATGCATATATATGAGAATACAAAAACCTGAGTGAGTGTCTGGTTGAAGAAATTTGGCCAGGGAGCTGTCTGCCTTGTGGAGAAGAGTCTTTACAGGGATACAATCTGTTTGCCCCTTCCTTTCATTCAGTGGAAGGTTTCCACCATTATAATTTCTCAGGAGTGCTGGTCTTTTTGGATTATGGGAAAGAGGGATCTTGCTTCAGACAAGTTTGATGATTCCTGTTATAAAGGAATAAAAGATATTGATTGTTCTAATCAGCTTATTAAAGAGCCAGAAGAGAGCTTGTTCAAGAGCCAGAAGTTCAGGGATCTGTTAGGACCAAAAAAGCTATTTGTGCATGTATCGTTAAGTTAACATTTCATTGCAACACTCAAACCATCATTATTGCACTTAATGCCTTCCTACACTGAAAGCAAGTTGACTTCTCTCCGTTCCTGCTATATGTTTACTCCTGCTGTGTTTCACTGAGCTTGAGCACTGCAAATCAGTTCCCTCTCTCCCTCCCATCTCCCCTTTTTATTTATAACCAGCTTTCAGTTCTGGACTGAGTTCCATTCCAGTGCTCTGTAATTACATTTTGTTTCAAGGCACTGCAAAGGACTATTTAGATTTTAGAAAAGACAAGGTTAGTTCTAGTGTATTGTACCACTCTATCTGCTTTGTAAACGTGAGCAGTATCTGTTTAAATTGTACATTGTATTGTCTGAAAGCATTTTCCCTCTCTTTGGATGCCTCTCTATGTAATATTCTGTAAGTCATTAGGCTCTATTTTTCTTAAAAAAAACACTTTCTTTACGTTTGCACTACGTTTGGATAGTCTTAGTTACTTTAGTCAGTGTCTTTTGAAGCCAAAGAGAAAAAAAATACCCAGAGCTTGTCTACTAGCTTTGTCTTCACCATGCTAGTTAATGGTTAATACTTAGTGGTATGTAAAGAGAATTTCTATAACGTGGCACTCCTAAGAACACTTTTGAAAAAATAGTGATAAACTTCAGTCAGCTCGTTCTTTTTAAGTGAAACGTGCAAAGTTCTGTAGTAGAATCCATTCTCCTTAATAATCATCTGGTCTTGACAATGAATATGTCACCAAAGCTAGTTACTTTTTAGCAGAAAGGGAGATGAAAATAAAGTCAGAATTTTATTTAATTGTTGCTAGCCTGTGAAAGATATTGAAAAAATTAAAGTCTGCAAAGACGTGGTCTTCTGCAGCTTATACAGCAAAGTAGTGTAGGCTAGAGTTTGTCAGGTAATTCACTTCAGAAATGAGAAGTTATTCTACATTTAGCTGCATTGCTTACTGTTTTCTTCATCATGGAAAAGAATAAAATGTGGTAACAATTTTCTGTATTTGGATTGCTGCTGCACATAATTGGGAACAACAGAGCAAAGGCTTTGATTTTGGTGAAATGCTTAGTCTGCATGTTGGATTAAAATGTGTGCAACAAATCACTCCAATTCTGTAATAATAATTTTTGAACACTATTTTTTTATTTTATTACTGTAATGTTATTACTTTTCAGCTACAGACTTTGAGAACTGGGTCAGTTGCAAGAACAAAATTGGCATTAAAATAGTTGTATATTTGTTCTGGAAAATAGATTGCCAACATACTTTATAAAATAGTCAGCCTGAATTTTTCGGTGCATCAAATGTAAGTGATAATGTTAGTCTCATATTATTAGTAAGCTATTATTTCAAAGTCCTGTTCTTTAACCAGTATCCTAGGAAGACTAGATAATATTTGCTAGATAGACGTGTTAAACAGATCATCTGTGCAGAAATGGATTTGTGAAGCAGCTTACGGAATGGAAAATAAATTTAAGCTGAAGTGTGCCAGCAAGTCAATATATGAGAACAATTTGCAGCAAGCAGAGGTGAGGAAGACATGAAGAAATGGGGTCATCAGATTCATGAATTAAAGGGCAATATTCCTGGGGTTGGGTTATACGAGGCAGTAACTAACTTTTTGGCTGCCTAATACAGAATAAAGAGTTAATGGTACCAGTGTTAGATATGCTTCCTTGGATATTTTTTACTCTTGTGAAAATAATGAGAAGCAACTTGGAGCTGTGATCTGTCCACAGCACATCTGTAGTAGTTTGAGACATTTCTGCTGCCAGGTTTATATCCCTGCCAGAAACAGTGCCTGAATGGTTGCACTCTGAGTCCCTAGTTCCAGTGACATCTTAGCACTAGCCAGTGTTAAATCTCAGCTATTTGAGCTCAGTGCTGTGCTGTGCACTGGAGCAGCTGGGAAATGGTCTTGCTTATATTTGAAACCATCTCTGGCACTGGAAGGGAGCAGACAGAAGTGGCATGGTGATAATTTCTTCACGCACCACGTCCAAACCTACCAAACCTCATTGGTAAGAAGTGTCAGACATCATAGGAAATAAGTTTTTAAATATTTACAGAGTTTTGTTTTCTTTCCTTCTGAACACCCTCTGATATCTTTGCCATGTACTTTCCAATGATGACACATTGGGATCTGACTGGGGTGAGTAATGGTGTCTGGCTGGGGGGAGGAGAGGACAGGGAGTGCTTAACAGTGAGTAATTATTTAAGGAAATGGTCTGTGTGGAAAGAAAAGTGTGTTGTGATTGGATGTATTTATCAACTGGTCTTTCAGTGTCACCTGTGGGCAGAGCATTATTGTGTCTGAGTTTTTAAATAGTTGGAAGTCAGTTTATTGAACTAACTTGGGAATGTGTCGGGGTCTGGTCTTGATTTGGTCTGTGAATTGAGATGTGAGGCTGTCCCCTATTAGAAAAGATGGAAGTAAATGATAGTTATCCCATGGTCATCCCTGAGCATGGTCATTCACTTTTCTGATCAGAAGTTAAAAGTCGTAAGATCTTGTATGCAAAATATAATTTCATGATCAATATAATTTCAAATCTGCAAGCAACTGACAGGAAAATTTTGCAAGTGAAGATGGAGTTACAAGCTTTTGCTCTTCCCTGTTGTCTTTGTGCAGTGACACACAGAGGTTTGCATTAACTTTTGATGAGGTTCATGTATGTAGAGCCTTTTGTTTGTTCTCTCTGTCCTCTAAAATCAGGAGATTTTAGTATGTTTGAAAATACCTAGAATCACTTTGATTTTGAAATTAAGCCTGAAGTGCTAAGCCTTTGTGTTCTGTAACTCTGTGCTATGGTGATGCTCACTGCTACAGTCAGCTTGGTCATGCTGTTTTTTCTGTCAGTTCCAAGACTCTGTAATTCTTTGAATTTTACTGCAAAAGTTCTTATTTCAGACACAGCACATCCTGCCTTCAGAAATTAGGCCCATTATAGTTTTCTCCATCATCTTCAAGTGTTTTACTACCTTCTCTGAAGAGAGTGAAGTGACTGAAGTACCGTGAAACTTAAAGCGATGGATGCTGTGTTTTTCTATGGACATTATAGTTGTTTGTGTATTCTCTGGCTGTGTGGGATCAGGTTCCAAAGGAGCATTTTCAGATACAAGTGGCTGTGACTCCCTTTCCTGACATGTGGCTGAGCAGTGGAACAGGGTGCCAAGTGCAGTGGGTCACACCTGTGCAGGGATGAGCTGCTGTGCAGATGAAATGGTGTTTCTGCCCTGTGCAGTCTCTCTTCCAATGTCTCTTTTATGCCCAGCTGGTGAAAAAACCCAAGCAAGCCTTCAAACAGTGGAAACAAAAGTGCTGCTAGGCAGGAAAATAAGTTGTACTTCTCATCAGCTTTAAGGTACTTCACTTGCCTTAGAGCCATTTCTGACCTTTCTTTCGTTGTTTTATGATAATGGAATATTCCTTTCTTTCCCTTTCTCCCTGAACTCGAGAAAGGGAAGTTGCTGCTTTGTGTTGCCGAGGGGAGTTTCAGTTGCACAGCAGTCTTGGCTGCATTTGGGGTTCATGCCGAATTCTCCCCTGTGAGGTGCTAACAGCTGGGAGGAGCTGGGTTTGCTGCTCTGGCAGTGCTGCAGCCCGAGGTACTGTGTGACTGGGGCAGAGCTGGAAAAACACCACTCTTTTTATCATTAGCCATTTTTCTGTGATGGCAAGAGGAGATGGCATTTTCCTGTTTTCTGTAGTGAGATCTTGATCATGATCAGATAAATGCTGGCTTGCTACAGTCTCATACTTTGATCTTTGCACTCATTCAATTTTCATTTATTTTTAAGAGAGATGAAGGAGTCTGTCAACCTCCCTTAACAGGTGGTTATCAGTTTGCAAAATCAGGCTGTTAACTTGAAACATCAAGAACTCTTTTTAGGATATTTATAGTGAATCCTAGAGGATAGAGGGACCAAATTTTACCCAGCCTCCTTGCACTAGCATAATTGTTTAATCCGGGTTCCATTAGTTCACAATATTTTTGAACTTTATTTTTACATTAAAAACTATATTGTGCTTGAAACGAAGCAGGAGTTATTGTGAACTAGGAGCTTAAGGTGTCTTGCAATGTCCTGGTGCTTGTAGTGTCTTTGGTGCGGTCCAGAATTACTTGGAATAATTATCATTACTTACTGCTGTGCTTGGTTTTGATCAAAGCCTGCCAGGACTACATACTTCAGCAGCCTCTCTGCTGCTTTTAAGAATATGAAGGATCTTTTGAAAAGATAAGTAAAATTATTTGATGGTTCTGACTGAAATAGGAATGAGCTCTAGATCAAAATGTAACTTGATTCTTTCCTGTGGAATTAATAAGCTGAATTGTTGTGTGGTATAAACCAGTGTCATTCTATTGCCCTCTTGCTCTTCTTGACAGTATATGAACTTAATGTGGTTTTACAGTTTGTACCATCTTCTGAGTTGTCTGAAGCTCCCTGTGGAATTATTCCTTATCAAAATAGCTAAGAAGTATGTAAAGAAGCAGATAAAATTGTTAGATAATGGTGGCTACTGCCTTACTGAGGGCTGCTTACACGTGCTGAAGTTTGCATTACAAGTGACTCAAAAGATTTGAATTACCAGTCACACATCTTAAATCATTTTACTAAAATCATTTAAAGCCTCCACATTCTTCAGTTAAGTTGAAGTTATCATTGAGTAAAAAAAAAAGCAACCCATACAAATTGTGTAATAACTTTTCTGGATATATTTTCCTTCTTTCTCTCTTTCCAGCTCCTGACCGGTCACTGGTACCTTGTGTTTGAGCTTTACTTATTGAAGTGGTTTGAATAATCACAAATGACATGAATGTATAAGGAAACTTAGATGCTACAAAATAAAGATTGGTGTTTTAAGCTTGTATCCTCTTTTCATTTTGCTACTGTGTTAGTAGAATCTCATTTTCTTCTTGTAGGCCTTCTTCTTGTAATAAGTAAAAAATCTTAACCTCGCTATTTAAAACACTTTAAAATTAAAGTTTTTTCTGTTTGGCCTCTGTATGAAAAAAATGAATTGATGTATGGATTTCTCTGAGGCCTTAGGCTGGCGTGTACATTCAAATGATCTTTTTCATATGAAATTCATATGGTTTTCTGACCTTTAGAATTTTTCATTAAGAGTAGAGAAGAAAAAATCTTAGTTGTGAAAATGTGGAAGACTGTATTTGAAAACATAGAAGGGATGCTGTATTTAGAAGAAAACTGAGTATTAGGAGTAAAATTTGTCCAGGCAAAGTATTTGGTGAAAATTGAGTCTGTAATTCTCCATATTGAAGTGTTATGAACTTGATTAATAACAAACTGGACTAGCTTGGTTTTGAGAGTATATTCTTGTTACTGAGACCTGGTGGAATGATTTGCATGATTATGAAGTTAACTTCATTGCCTTCACCACATTTCTATGCCATATTAGCCACTGCTAAGTCATTTATAGCTTGAAAGCAAACAATTGTAAATGCTGATCCATTCATATCCTACCATAAAACACAAGATGAGTTATTCACTACTGTCTGACGCGTGCTCCCACTGCGCCGGAGAACAAAATGACTCCTTTCTAACCCATCTATATATAAACGGCAGAGGGACAATCCACAATGGGGGATTTCATTCTGGGGAGGTACCCGGAAGATTTCCTGCTGCCAACACAAAACTGTGGCATTTCTAAAGAAATTGTTGTCTCTCGTTTTAATGTCTGGAGTTACAACATTGGGAGTTTTGCATGGAGTAAACTGCACATTCTTATTTTGATCAAGGATGAAAAATCGATCTGCAAAATATTTTTTTTCATTTGATAGGTATAATTGGTCATGATTTATTTGTATTAATTTAGGGGAAAACTTAACAAAAGCTGTAGTGTGGAAAATTCATATGGAAAATGAAGGGGCGCAATAAGAAATACCAAGGCAAAGAAACTTAAGATGATGATAAGGAATTAATTAATCAAGGGCAAGAGAGATATCAGAGATTCTGACTTGTTTCATGATGAGACTGATGGAATTGCTAGAGAAGGGTGGGAGAAGTGTTTGGTAAAAGTAGCTGTACTGTTTGGAGGGGATAGGACAAAATTTTATACTTGAAATCTGATAGCCTTTAAGGCTGAAATTAAATAGCAGGATTTGGATTTAAGTATTTTTATACAGCTAGTCCAGCTAACCAGGGAGCCTGAAAATAGCTAGTGGGTTCTCACAGGTTAATTTACCATAGACCTGGAAATACAAGACAAATTCCAGAGGCTGAAAGAAAATTTTTGTTGATCCAGTATTTTAAAAGGAAGAGATTATCTGAGTGATTATAGGTGTGTTAAACGGACAAAAGATAGAATGGCAGTTATTGGAGTGATACACAGTTAATGAAGAATAAATGGTTATTTTGTGTCACTTGAGTTCATCAGAGAAAGGTCCTTCAATCTAACTCAATATCCTTTCTGATACCATCATGTTAATTGATGAAGATAACAGCAGCAGTATAGCATTATTATTTGCTATATTTCTGTAAGCTATTTTATTAATTGTATCAGAATGGCTTGATGAGTTATCAGAATTACAGCAGATGGACACACCAGCTCTGCTTGGCACGAAGATTTATTAAAGGATAGGCTTCAGGGTGCATAACTACTTCAGGGTGTGTAACTACTTCAGTACAAAGAAACAAGAGGTTCATAATTTGGTGTCTGTGCTTACAGGATGCTGGACTCTGTCCTATGTGCAGCATAACAAAAAAAGTGTTCTAGAGTTGCTTGCAAAGAATTAACTGGAGTGTGCACCCTGGATGTCCAGGAGACAGCAGGAGCTGGCACTACCACTGTTGGATTTTTGCCCTTGGAGGATGGAACAAAATGAAGCCTACTGTTTTTTTGTTAATGTCTTAGTTCGATTCTGTCTGTTGGCTGTGGCCTGTCCTACCATAAACAAATCAAAGCAGATGTGTTCCACATGCCCTCCATTCAGCTGTAGGCAAGGCTTGCCCACATATCTGGTACAGCATATGCCTGAATAGCAGTGAAAACTGTCCTCAGAAAACTTTCTGTAGTCTGTATTTGCTTCCCTTGAGCCTCATTTGAGAACAGCCATCCAACATGTGGAAATAAACATACCCTAACTCTTTTATCAGTATTCTTTTAAATAATGCACTGAATATCTAAAAGAAACTGATGAAAAGACCCTTGGAAGAATATTATGAGTGATTAAATAAGAAGCAGCAAAGGGGACCTACAGGTATAACATTCCTGGTAAAATAGTCAGAGTTTGTTTTCAGTGGACTTGAATTAAAGAGAGAAAAAAATCCTCTGTAGAACACTTCAAACATAAATTGTTGGGTTGGTGGGCAATTTGTGTGAAAAAGAAGTGCTTAAATGTGCTGTTGTTTTGCTTTATTAGGAATTCTGTTGTGTATTTCTGTTGTAAAGCTGATCAGGTTTCCTGGTTTTGGCACAGATTACAGGACCGGCCCTTGCTTCACTTTGGTAACCAACCAGATGTGCCAGGGCCAGCTCAGTGGAATTGTCTGCACAAAAACCCTGTGCTGTGCAACTGTTGGGAGAGCGTGGGGCCACCCCTGTGAGATGTGTCCTGCCCAGCCGCATCCCTGCCGCCGAGGCTTCATTCCGAACATTCGAACCGGGGCCTGTCAAGGTAAGTTACCAGCACAGCTTCCCCAAAAGCTGCTGAAATTGTTACTGGATTAATCTTAATTGAGTTACACTGCTGTGAATAACCTGTCCTAAGCCATTCTCAGCTATATGTGTGAAGAATGGAAAAACACTGTCAGATGCATTACTTCATGATTCAGTGAGTGCCTGATGTTCAAGTGAGTACATTAGTAACTCAGGTCATGTGAGAGCAGCCAGCATCTTAATGAATTTCTCACTGCCAGCAGTGCTGCTTTCCCTTGGTTCTGTAATGGTGTTTTTCTGAGTGTACCACTCACTCATTCTGTGGAGGAATTTGTTCTTTCAGAGAGCACTCAGAACATGCAAACATCAATCTGTGGCAATAATGCCCCAGTTACCTGGTGTGAGATATTTTTTAACTAAAAGTTATGTAACTTGGATTCGTCTTGGATGTCTTACCTCTTGAGCTCCACTGCTTTGACCTGGAAGAAAGTGCCTGTCGTGACATTTATAATGTCTTATTATATGTTTTATACAATTTTGGAAATGCATTTGCATTTGTTTCAAATCATAAAATCCACCCAGATGTTGCTTACTTCTTTCAGAGCATGCCTTACTGTAGAAAGTCCTTACACTGCTTTTGGCTTTTATTCTAATACTTCCAGCTGTATAAATTCTTTTATTGTCTGGATGTCTGACAGGAAACAGGAGAAAGTTAACAGGGGCAACTATGTATTAAACTGATGTGGATTATACATTCCCAGCACCATATCTTTGGGGCCAGTTTATTTCAATCTGTCTAACGTTTTCTAATAAGTTATGATATTTTTGAAAATAGAGAAGATAAAGATTATAAATCTATGAGTAATTTTATATAATCATGAAATTCCTATGAAGGGACTTCGAGGCATTCCATTGCATTAAATTGTAGATACCCTCTGTAACAGGCCAAGTCATGGCTGGTGTGTGCAGACAGACATGATGAACTTCAAGAGAGACAACATGGTTGTGTGCACTGCATGAAGTGCCCATATTTTGACCTCAGTGATTCTGTTCCCCCTCTCCTGTAAAGGGCAGGACTCTCCCTGTAAATTGTGCAGGAATCTGTGAACTGAGATTCTGGACACTTTTGAAAGCTTATGTACATAAATATGTGGCCCACACCCCTGAAGTTATGCCCCACCTAGTTATATCCCTCTTGTTTGTGTCATGGGAGAGCTGCAGTGAACTCTCCACTGGGTTTGTGCAGTTTGGAATAAGGATACTTCTGCTTACTGCACATTTCTTAGCAAGCAGCTACACTGATGCTGATCTGTATGTGGTGCCAACACAGTTTTGGCCCAATATGTTTGACTTGCATTTTCCAGTTTTCCCTTCTTGAGTATTGCCTTTGTAATTTCAGCACATCTTTTATGGAATCACATATTAGCTTTATTTTTCATTCACTTGTACTAAATCCTTTTGAAATCAGATAACATCCATTCAGATTGAAGGCATTTCAGGGATTTCACATCCATATTCAATCTAAATAAAGGAAAACAGGTTAAATAAAATCCAGGTTCTCTGAAGAGAAAAAGAAATCATTATTATTGTGTGGGGAAGTAAAAAAAAAAAAAAAAAAATAGTGAGGATGGGCAAGGTTATTTTCAAAAGTAAATAGACTATCACTGCCTAAATTTTGACTTTGGCTGAAAGTTAAATTAATATCACAGCTGAGATTGTTAAAGATACAAAGAAGAAAAATAAAACCAAAAGGTGGGATTTTGAAACAGACATCATGACTCAGAGGCATGACTTCTGTTTCTTTAGTTTTTGAGGTTTTTTAATTCAGTACAGTGCCATGAAGTCTGGCTGATTGCTGTTGCTCAAGCACAGCCCATTGCTGTAGCTCGAGTCCCAGCAGCTGTGAGGCTGCTGAGGCTGTGCTCGTTCTGTGACCTCCCAGCACAGCAGTTCCTCCAGGGACAGCTCTGCTGCTGCCCCCTGCCCTGGATCCCTTCAGCCAGGGATCTTTACAGAACACCCTGCCATGGGGTGCAGATAGGCTCTGCCATGGGGTGCAGATGTGCTCCTTGGTGTTCCTGAGACTTCCTACTTGTGGCTCCCAGGAAAATTGCCTCTCAGCCTTTTGTACAAACATAGTACTTTGCTTTTCGGACTTCAAGACACATTACAGCAGTGTCTCTGGGATTTATAAAGAGATTTGAAGGCATCATCTCCTTCAGCTTGTGTCCCGGCATTGAAACCTATGTCAGTGTGAAGCCCAAGAATGCAAGGAACCAGTTTTTAGCAGCAGCAGCAGCTGGTTCTCTTGAGGAGATGGGGGAATCTGAGAGTGGAGTGCTCTGTGCTCCTAAAGGAATTCCTGAGCAGCAGAGACAGGGCAGCCCCTGGGGACTGTGAGCCAGACTTCCCCAGCGTCCTATTGCAATGCCACTCCTCTGCCTCCTTTAGCCTTGTTTCTGTAGCTGTTATTAAGCCATAGCAACACTTCTGCAGCTAAGTGAGGACACACATGTTGTTGTGCTAAAATAATTGTGAGGCCACAAACTGGGGCCTCTTGAAAATGTTTGTCTTGAGCTTACTACCTAGCCTGTGATATCATCTTTGTTGTTGCATTTTCCTCGGTGAAAAAATGAAAGGCAAAGGAAAAAAATAATAGGGAAAAACCCCTCAAATTTATGTATGTCTAAGGAGGTCATTAATAATTCCTTTTGAAACATCAATTATGGCTATGAAACTTTTTGAGTCAAATCCTAACCACAGTCTAATGTCATAGGTGCTGATCTCGCTGGAGTGTCAAGTTAATAATTTCCATCAGAAATGACTCTGCAGTTGCTGTGCCTCTCCATGAGGCCCCCTCCATGCACACTGCAACTGCTCCTCTATGCTGGTGGCCTCAGCACTATGGAGTTGCCAAGATTTTCAAGGGGGCAAGTGATTTTGGGTGACCAGCTTTAGACACTTCAAAGAAACTTGAGTTCTGGCAGGCTGTGTTTTCTGCACACCATTCCCCAGATGTTTTGGAAAAACAAAGCAATAGCAGTTAGATATTTAATGTCTGTAACAATAATAACCATGTGATTTCTTGCAGAAAATATTTAGAGTACTGTACTTAATCATACTTTGCATAGAGTAATTACAAAATCAGTGTCTATCTTCCCAAGAAAGTATCATAATATTATGATGGGTGAAGAACGGATTTAGTCATATTTCATTTCTGTGTAGACAAATTATTATGGCTGTTCTTGAGAAATGAAATAAAAGTGGGTGTTTTTTCCTTTTTTATATCACAGATGTGGATGAATGCCAAGCCATCCCTGGGATCTGTCAAGGGGGAAATTGCATTAATACTGTTGGATCTTTTGAGTGCAAATGCCCAGCTGGACACAAGTTTAATGAAGTAACACAAAAATGTGATGGTAAGAACTTCTGGAACTTTCTTCTGAAAGTTGGAGGGGGGAATGTCTTCCTTTGGAGGACCAACTTTGTTTAACAGTTTGTAACAAACTTACTGTCTCTTCTGCCTTGAATGTGCAGGTAGCATTATTCACAACAAATACAAATAGGGGTGCTTTCTCCCAGACAATGTTGAATAGTGGCCCTGCAACTTTTATAGCCTTTTTATTCATATAACATTTCAGACTTGAAGGTACATCTACCATTAAACATTAAAACATTAAAATACTTTCTGACTGATATGTTGCTTTAAAAATGCTTGAGGCACATGTTTCTTTGTGGATCTTTTGACCAAAAAGTGTATATGACTGGAAGATTCAACACATGCCTACCTACTCAGGTGAATCTATTTAACATAAGTGAGGGTTTGACACTGCTCTGTGAAGGCTGCTGGATTGTGCTCTAAACTCAGCCTTACAGTTGCATATGTTACAGAAGGACAAACATTTTATCTTCACTTACTAGTCATCCTAACTTGGGGGCACAGCAGGTGCTAGATATTAGTGTGGAAATTTGCAGTGTGTGATTATGGAATCATGCTATTTTTTCACTGTGATTTGATAGGATTTTTTTTCTTTCTTATATAATAATCAAGCATAGATGTCAACTTTGCTTTAAGAGAATTTTGAGTAGATAAGGAACATAGTACTAAAATGTGTTAGTTGCACATGATCAATTTGTATTTACAGTGAAGGCCAGATAATGTTTAAACTCTTGGAACTGATTCTACTTTCAGTCATTAGATTAAAATTAACTTGAGTAGACAAGTTTCATTAGTGGCTAGCGATTTTGGAATGCCAACTTTCAGTACAATAAAAGTATTTGTGAAAGGAAGGTGTGCATTCACCATCCTTTCTTGCATCAAGTTCCCTTTAAGAAGCACTCAAAACTTTTTAGTCATTTTAGAAGAATTATGAATTAATCTTTCAAAAGAAAAATAGCTATTTTAGGCAAAACTTTATAATTTTTTTGCAGGTTAGGGTTAGCAATTTCAGAAGAGCTTGTACACAGAATGGTTTACATATTGCCTGCCAATGATTTTGGCAGAATGTAGCCTACATTTAGAATAGAGCAACACTGCAAGTGTTTCCTTCTGTGGATGAAGTACCAAGAATGTGGTGAATAGGAGAGACTGAACATGTGCCTTGTTAAATATTCGTACATGAAAAGCTGAGAGCTGTAGGCTGCATCTCATAAACATTTTGATGGTATTTTTCAATTGCTGAATCATTTTAAAAACAAACCCCAACCAACAATCACATAACAAAAAACCCCAAACAGTGACCACCCTAAGAGCCTGCACTTGCTAACATTAAAGGAAGTCGACTCAAGAACCTGGTATAGGTTGCTGTGTTTCCAAATCCTGCCATAAATTTCCTCCCCTTTTGTGAAATCCTTTTGCAGTGATCACCAGGCTGCAAAGATCAGGTGAATTTTTCCTTCTTCAAATTCATACCTGTTGGTTTTTGAATCTCTGCAGACAGAGTTACTTTCAGCACATCTTCATATTGTATGTACCAAGCAGCAATTTTAATTAAAGCTGTGTAGGTATTAATACAATTCAAAGAATTAAAAGCACCACCTTTATGCCAGTGGCATGAAATAAGATAGAAACACAACATTTAAAAGCATGATCATGCAACAACAGCCCATCTGTCCTGTTCTTTCTAAATTATCTTTTGAATTTTATAAGTCAATATAAGACAAGTCTTTTGGTTCACAGTAATTAGCTGTATTTAATTCTGATAGATAAGGAATAAGATCTGTTTGTTTGCTTGGTTTAGCTTAGTATTTACCAAGTAGGACTTTTAGCAGTTGTAACATGTCCTTGATCACTGATTTAGTTCAACTGGGAGCTACCTGCTGAATTACATTACTGTTTTTTTAAGGGGTCTCCGTTAAAGTAAGATCATAAAAAAATTGTCAAGGACAGGTAGAGAATCAGCAAGATGGAAAAGGGGAGGGGTTGGCCAAGGTTCTCTTTGTTAGCATAGCTGGTGGAAATCTGTATTTTAACTGCTACATTATTTCACTGTTTGATATAACAATTTCTTTTCGATTTGCACTACTGCTGAGGTAAATTCTATTTTTGGTGGTGACTGGGGGAGTAATTTTTTCTGGAGTGACATTTAAGTCTGCAAGTAAATCAAATATACTTACCTTTGTAAAACTCACATACTTAGCAACAACAATGTTGCTTATATGTATGTCAACACTAATATAAATAGTGAAATACTGTTTGGGTTAGGCTCAACCCTAAAATAAAGAGTGATGATTTTGCTTTTAAAAAGGTCGGACTCTATATAAACAGTGGCAACACTGACTTTAAGATAAACATTGGTGAATTTGAGTCAGAAAATGCTTGAATCTGATCCATTTACGATTGCATTTTTCTCTGTTAATTAAGGGCTTTATTCAGACCAAAATTCAATTTCCACATTTTTTGTCACTGAGACTTGTGGGACTCCTGTGGTGTATAATCTTGGAGCAGAAGCCAGAAGTCTCTTAGCAGTGCTCCCAGGGCACTCGGACTTGAGTCTTTGGCAACATCCTCGAAGTAGCAGTGAAAAAAGGGTCACACCCCTCTCACACACCCAAGTGAGGAATGTGTGTGAGGAATGACCCACATCAGGACAGCTAGCAAGATGCTGGGGAAGAATGTGTGCACAGGGGACCCAGGGCCCTGCTCCACTTAGGACGGCTGAGTCTGCAAACTTGGGTTATCTGCGTGCCATTCCAGTCCCTCCATTACTTTCCTGCAAAGGCAAGGGGCCATAAAAATATTACAGCATCCCATGCTTTACCTAGGAGACCAGGAGTTGTTAGTTTTTATATTACTGTCTTCACAGAAGAAGCAGAGCTGAGATCCTTTCTACTTGCTAAGATGCTCACTAATGGTCCTGTGGGACTTTGGGTGTTCCCCCATCTGTTGGGGCCAAATTCCAATTTATGTGTTACATTAAACTCTTCCAGTCCTTTTAAATGACTACAGTATTATTCACTCCTTGCCTTGGTCTGTTGGGTGGTGTTGAAGTATTTCTTTTCAGAAATTTTTGTGGTTGGTGAAATCATTATTACAGTCATGTGTCTGTGTTTTCGTAGATCTCTGGAGGAGAGGTTGGGTAGAGTCCTCTGATGCCATTATTTCTAGCTGGATGTTCCCTGTCAGGAGAGCAGCTGGGTGATTGTAGATGGCTGTGACAAGCAGATGTCATTGATCAGTCTAGAGAATAACCTCCTTTTCTGCTCTGTTTGGCTGATTCCTCTTGTAGGTACCATGGAAAAGAGTGACTCAGAACTCCAGGTTCCTAGGAGATGAGGGCAGTGCTAATTAGATACAGCTGCAATATTAAGACAGTCACTGGAAACCAAGGGGAAAGTAACTACACATCCCAGGCAGGCTACTGGTGGTAATTAAGGAGCACTTGGGCCTGACATAGGTTGTTATTCACATAGCTGTAGCGTATATAAACTAGCTGTGGAAGAAACCCTTCAAGTTCCCTCAGTGCAGCTATGATGAGTTGTAAGAATTTGTTAGGTTTTTTCCCTGCAGATTTGAATTTTTTTTTAATTGTATCTACGATGATGATGCTTTAGTATATGGATTGAGATTTGTTAGTGGGGACAATTGTGATGTGAAAACTTTATTTTAAAATCACTGCCAAAATGTGGGGAGAATTATGGACACTGCCTGGCTTCTGCAGCAGATATTTTGGTTACACTCTAGAAACCTGTTGAAACTTCTGAACATTGATTTAGTGGAGTAAGTCAGAGAAGACAGTTTTTGTTGCCTGCAGTCATCTTGTTCTGAGCTGTAATCCTGTCAGATTGCATTAGCTGAACAATACCTAGCTGCTCAGTGCTTTTGTGTAGGGTATTTCCGAGAGAAACCCGAGTGCAGTAAGGACAGGCAGTTCAGTGGGTGGTTCGTGTCCCTGTGAGTCTGTACTGAGGCAGTGCCTCAGTGTGGTACCAGGAGAGGCTGTGCTGCTGGAGAGAATGGTTCAGCTCCTGATCACTGTGGTCATTGCACAGCTCGCACTCTGGTCCCAACACAGTTTTCTTAATTCTAGTTTTGTTAGAATTAGTAAATTTCTGCAATTTTAAGATGTTCGTCCACCCATATTAAGCAGTAAAACTTTTGCAGTTTACAGATACTATTTTAAATTTGCAGATGCAATATTTTTTTAGATTCTGTTTCATTTCTGTTTATAAGATGCCTAACAAAAGATGCTAATTCAAAACTACTGCTTATGCCCTGAATTTGATTATTACTACTAATTATAAAATTATAAAACCCCTTCTTGTGCCAAAACTAATTTAGCTAACCTGCCTCTGCATCTCTTTTTGTCTTAAAGATATTGATGAATGTAGCACCATTCCTGGAATTTGTGATGGAGGAGAGTGTTCAAACACAGTTAGCAGTTACTTCTGCAAGTGTCCTCCAGGGTTTTATACAGCTCCTGATGGCTTAAAATGCATAGGTGAGTAGAATCCTGTGAACAGTGGGACAGTGTTATAACAATTCATTAATGTCAAGAATGGGCAACATTGTGTCAGAAACATACTTCAACATGGGAACTTGAAATCCTTCTTTTATGTAGGAGTACATCTCATGCCTGTATATGTATTCTGAAATCAGTTTTCCATTTGCAGGATAGTTCTTTTTTTGATCTTCTTTGAGACCTCTTATTTTTATACTGCAGCTTTTCTGTTATGTCATATTTGTTGCCTTAGAACTTGTTTAAAGGTCTCCTTGGTATTGTTGCTCTCATGCTTGTCTTTAATTTAGTCTGTTTTATATTCAGCACTCATTTAGAAAAGCAAATTTTCATTCCAACTGTTACAACCCTAATGCAGACCATTGTCTAAAGGAAGTAATGTGATAAACTGAGTATGGGATGTTTTTATGTGCTTTTATGACGCTGATGATTTGGCAGAGCTGTTCTCTCTGGCTTCCACTGTGGTAGAGCAGAACCCATCTTCCGAAGGCTGGACTGGGAACCAGAGAGCTTTGTGAATGAAATGATTGCTACTGCAGTGCCAAAGCCCTGAAAGAACAGTGTTAGCAGTTAATACTTCTGGGAAGCATTAACAGCCTGCTCTGAGGCAGGTTGAGTAGTTAATTAATTGGTTTTTTCTCATTTTTGAGCAGTAATTTATTTTTTCAGTGCCAGTGCTGAATTTTGAGCAAAAATCAAATGAAAGGTTTATTTCCTCAGTTTTAGCATATTTATTTAATGGTTCTTACACAGTGCCAGCACTAGGAACCCATACAACATCCTGTTTAGTACCTTTGGTAGGAAATAATTTTGGAAAAAAATTGGGAAGAATCCCAAAGTTCACAAAGATCAGTACCAAATAATACTAACTTTCCCAAGAGATCTGCAAGTAGTTTGGGTTATGATTAATTTTGAGTGGTGCCATTTGATTTCTGCAGGCTGTAAAAAATAAATTGCTCTTCTTCCATCATCAAGAATAGCTTTCCTGTAGATTTGATCCACACTGTACACTTAAAATGCCAATGGGAGTTGCTTTTATTGCTTCAGATTAATAGCTTCTAAATTGCTATGGATCATTAAATCATTAATTACTACCTATATTTAATATTTTTGAGCAAGATTTACCTTTCCATAACAAAAATATATTGGAGATGCACAATTTGCATTTGCTTTTTACTTTTCATAGTCACCACTCTGTCAGGGCTGCCCAACATTCAGACCCATGTCATATTCTTGCAGTTTCTCAGCATTTTTACCCCCTGTTTTGTAGATTGAAGTAATTCAGCTAAAGAATTGGAGTTTTAAATGGTGACAAGGTATGCTAAATAATATGTCAGACTATGAGCCATCATTGAAATTTTGGCTTTGTGTTCAAGGCAAAATGTGCTAAATGGGAAGCACTGTCAATTGTCTGCAGATATTTTGGATTCTTGTCTAATTTGCAGACACATTCTTGCCATATTCACAGGGACAGAGCCCAGATCTGTGTTAGTGCTGGGCAAAACATGTAATCTTGATTTAATTACAACATGCCTGTCTTAAGTGAAAAGTGTTAGCCGGACGTGTCTGTTCTGTTAGAGAGGAGGAAATGCTTCTGAGAAATGTATCCCTTAGGGGACTCCAGCTCAGCAGCACTGGGGCCAGATATCCAAAGGATGCACCAGGAGCTCCATTATTACAAATCATAAAAAGAAGAATAGACAAAGCAAAGATATTATCTCCTAGAGCTGAGGAGCAGAAACAAGAGCAGGGCATCTCATCCCAAGTGCATGAAGAGTGCGGCGAAGAAAGTTGCTAGCCCATACTTCCAACTGGCATAAACTTGTTTGGTCTGTGTTACTTTTTGATGGTCTCTTCTTACATTTTTTTTTCTTCTTGAGAGACATGTTTTTATTGAAATTTATTCTTGTGGTGATTTTTTGCCTTTTCAGAAGACTATAATTTTTAGTAAAAACAATAAATACTGAAAACTGAAACAGATAAAGGTAATTTCTTGATGTTCTTATCCTGGTTTATGTGTTTTTACCATTTGGAACAGAAAAGGAATGAGGGGAAACAGCAAGAATAGTACCTTCTGATTAGGAATATGGAAAGATTTGGTGTTTTTCTCATAAACTTGCTGAGTTTTTTTCTGAAAATGATGTGCCTTTTGGACACACTCTTATAATTGTAGGTAGATAAAGGTGTTTGCTGTGTGGTTATCTCTCCATGGCACATTGTGTACTTGCACAGATCGCATGTAGATTCCTTTTCTGCTTTCCATTACTGCTCTTAAATGTTCCAAAACTTGGTACTGACCAAAATGGAGAAGGATCAATTACAAAAGATGATGATCAGGTCTGTTAGATTATTTCCTTCTTCCCATCCACCCCACCATCGCACCAAACCACTGAATATCTCTCCAGGGGTACTGGAGAACGGTTTCAACTCCAAGGAGTTCTGTTTGATTTTTAAAAGGGTAGATGAAGGAGTAAATATGTGTGTGGCAGATTAGCTGGGCACCAGGAGAAAATAGAGAACCAGTAGTAGAACTGAAACCTGATTTTTTGTTCTCTGTTTCAGGTTTCCATCATAGGATAGTATGAGTGATCTAAATAAAGTTTGGAAATAAAGGCCAACTGACTCTTTAAGCTGTATTGTCAGTAATATCCATGTTTAGGGTTCCAACTAATTAAAGACAGAACTATCACAGATTTTCACAACATATCACTATATGCCAATTTCCTCAAAATAGTAAGAAACTCCCCTGCTTTTTTTTACATCCACTTGTGTAACTAGTGAATTCTGGAAAGCACTGGTACTAGACAGATGAATCCACCATGCCCTGGATAATAGAGGTACTGTTTCTTTAGGGAATTATGTCTGCTGTTGTAAGTCTAGATCTGCAACTTTTTCCACTACATTTTGACAGCAACTATTTGTATATTTTAGAAACAAACTTGGTCTGGTTTATCATGCAGTGTCAAATCACATTACAGCTTATATTGAGTTTGACATGATGTGACATATTGTGAAACAATTCCTCAAAGCTTCAGATGGTATCACAAGATTATTTTTTATGATTTTTTTTAATCCCATCCACATTTTCTTGTCCTTCTCTAAGCTGAGCTATCTCTAACAACATTGCACAGAGCTGAGTATATAAAATCTGGGTACAGGACATTCTTTGTACAGCACATGCTTACCCTTTCGCACAGGAAGCCAACAGATCTCCATAAACAGTGTGATTGTACCAGTTAAAACTGTGTTGCACTTTCTTGCCTGCAAGCCTATATCTTGTCAAATCACTACATACTTCAGCTGGGGAAGTCATGACTAATGAAAAATGAACTAATGCTTTGTGAATTGCAGTGCTGTGAATTTATTGCTGTGCGTCAGTGCTTTCAAATCAAGACTTAATTGATCTGGTCCTATCTTTAATAAAGATGACACTGCAATTTTTCTTTAGGGCCATGGAAGCATATGTTGTTACATACTGAATATATGTTTTTACTGCATTTTTGCATCCTTTAATGCATTGCAGCTCCGTGTTTCACTGCTGCTTTCTCACACATTACGCTTGAGTCCAAAGCAGCCCAAATATTGTCTAGATTTTTTATTTTTCTGATTCCTGTAATGTTGCAAGGGCTATGCCACTGATGATACAAATCACTCCAGAAAAATGGGACCTTTCCCTTTCGTGAAAGCCACGTTTCTCATTGAACTGGCGGTCACCCATCCATTTTCCTCTCTCTGCAGACGTGCGCCCTGGATTCTGCTACTCCACGCTGAGCAACGGGCGCTGTGGCAGCCAGCTGCCGCAGCCCCTGTCCAAGATGCAGTGCTGCTGTGACAGCGGCCGCTGCTGGTCTCCTGCCCCCGCCGCCGCTCCGGAGATGTGCCCCATCAGATCCACCGGTAGGAACCCTCCTGAGCTCCGCTCAGCGTGCCTCAGCACTGAATTAGCAGTCATTTCGTTTTGGTTGGATTTTCAGCTGTAATGCTTTCATGAAAGAGCTACACGGAATGGTTGAGGCTGAAGGGCACCTTGGCAGATGGTTTAGTCCAGCTCCCCTGCTCAAGCAAAGCCTCCCTATGTGGAAGAGTGCTCAGGACCCCCAGGAGGACAAGCAGACAGAAAGAATTATTTGGGGCTAATTAGTGTTTTATAATCAAGTTATTCTGACCTTACCTGCTTCAGATTTGTTTTCAAAATCCTCTTCAAGATCAAGTTACCTCCTCCAGACCCTTTTAATACGTCCCTAATCCCTCTGCATTTTCATTCTCATTGGGAAACAGAGATTTCCTTCCTCATGACAAGCTTTCTGAGATACCGTATATTTCCTGAAATTTGACACATGATGATTTCTCTCTGCTACCAAAATTCTTTATTGCCTCCTTGTGTATTGAGATTCTCAGATAATGTATCACTTGAATTGAGAGAAGATGGTGAGGGAGAAGATTGTTAAACTAAGTATGAGGGACTGGAGGGAAGCTGATTTTGAGATTGTTTAGGACTGGAGACCTAATAAAATCCTTTAGAAGAGGAGAATACAAGAAATTTAAGAATTTATAGGAGGAGGTTAAGGGAGGTGCAGAGTTTATGGAGGAATGGGATTGTAACACTATAGCAGTGTAACTCTGAAGAAATTGTCAGAGTTCAAATATGGGAATTTTTATTAATCTTGTTTTTAGTCCTTTGAGTGAAATTGCATAATACTGGAGCAGAAATCTGCAATCAGAACTGTTGGAAGACTTTCTATCACTGTCTTATTAATAATATTTAAACATGTTAAAAGTTCAAAACTGGGTAGAACAATGCTAAAACATAGTGCATACTATTTGATAACCATCTGAAATAGGAAGACAAGGAGAAATTTTTCAGTCTTAACACAGTTCTTGCTTTCTTCAAATACTTTCTAATTGTTCATATCTAGCTGGTGAGTAAACTGGGTGGAAAAGTAAAGTAATTTGGCCAAAGCTGCAGACTGAGACGTCATGGAGAAGGAGCTAGAACCCAGGACTTCCTGACTCATAAATCCATGCAAGGTCTTCCAGATCATGGTTACATGCCACTTTTTTGGTTTTGTTTCTGACCTGAGACGTAAATTGAGACTATAAATTACTCTTTTAAAATGTTCTTTGAAAAGCTTTACATGAATTTAAGGTATTGCTGTCATTATGTAATCAAGTTCAGATATTCCTCACGTAGTATATCCTGAGAAGGCAAGACGAGGAATTAAGAGCTGTCAGTGGCCCAAAGCATCTTTAAGTCTGAAATGGAAATTTACTACAATATAAAGGGGAGCACTAACTGCATAATGTAACTGAGTAGTTGCATTTTAAATGTGGGCAGCAGACCTAGTTGCTGCTACAAAATGGCAACTACAAAATTGCTAGGAATTACATGTGGAAATTGAAGTTGCAATAAAAAAGGCTTGCACTGTAATTTTTTATAATATGGCGGGAATTGTTTATGTGGAATAACAGCGTTTTCCATTGACACTATTTAAAGACTAAAAGGAGCAATAGAGTGAAGTGCAGTGACACATGAAGCAAACTGATCACCCAACAGCATGAAATAAATGCAAACATCATAATCAGGAAGAGCAGAACTTTACGTTATGTTGTTTGTTTAACAAATCCTCTGTGATTCAGGAAGATGTAATGTGTTTTACAGGTGGAAACAGATACGATGAAAGTGTTGAAGGCTGAAATATCTAGCTTACTTCTCCCAACATTTACTTTATTTTTCTGTTCTTGTTTTTCATATTGTTTCAGGAATTCATTAATCTCTAAATTTTTTCCCCATTATATAATTCCTCTTCCCTGTTGTTCCACAGACTTTAAATTTTGAAGTTCAAAGATATTGGCTGCACAAATAATTACTTGTGTGCACACAAATTGTTAACATGAATTAGGTCAGCTGGAATGTGGTCTTTAATTGTGATACTCTGTGTGCATTTTTTTGGATAGCAAGTTCGAAACCCACACTTCCCGAAGACAAAAGAGTCATGGGCAAGAGAAAAGTGGGGCAGTAGGGCAGATGCCACTAATAGAGATAAAGAATAGGAGAATGCAACTCACACACCATAGACTGCTCTTACAGCAAAATAGATCATTTGTCATAGATCATTCCCATCACCTGGAAAAGGATGTATTTATGTGGATCTGGCTTGATTTCTCTTTGGCTACACTGCTTAGACTGCACTTTATTTGGTTTCTGCTTTTATTGGCAAACGTAATTTTCCCAGGGAAATAGTGTTAGTGTATTCATTCTCTAATTGGTTTTGCCTCATTGCTTATATTTGTGTTTCTTTGTTTTAGGAGGTTAACTTTTAAGAAACCCGATTGAAACTGGGCTTTTTTCCTTGTTCAGTATTTTTCTAAGTCTGTGGCAAGCTTTCTCTTAAATTAACTTGGGATGAAATCCAGAAGTCCTTCTCTAGGTAAACTTCACACTGAGTTCACCAAAGATTTTTGCTTGAAAGAAGACTAAGTAGATTAGGATCAGGTCCCTGCCTCACTATTCAATTTCATGTCCAGAATATCAGTTCTGTTACCTTTTTACTGGCAGTCTTCTGACAAGTAGTGTTGAGATTCTGTGGATTAATGACTCAATTTAGAGAGCAAAGCTTGTTGCTATGAAGAAAACATATAGGCTCACATTTTCCAGATTATTTAAGGTATGTTATTTCTAATCTGAAACACTGCAAAAAGGGGGAGTGTTGGATTAAATGGAACAGGCTGCAGGAGTCTAAAACAGCATTGATGTTTTCTTGTTTCAGATGAGTACCGTAAATTGTGCACAGTATCTCATATGCTGCCAGCAAGACCTGACCTTCCTCCAGCCCGTCCTGATATCATCCCCCCACCACACATTCCTGGGATTCACCCTCCTCCACATCCAGAGATCATCTATCCATCCCGGGCTCCACCAGTGCATCGTAAGAGAGACAGAAATAACCTCTCTGAAATAACCTCTCCTTGCACTATGTGCATTTAGCTTCTTTAGAAACATGCATTTCTCAGGAGCAGTATGCTCCCTTCAGCTGTTGGTGTCTTTTACTTACTTTACGTGGACATGAAGGCTCTGGATGTCCTTTTAATCAGAGCCTGTCTACCATGTGCCTTGTGGCAAGATACCTGTCTCATTAGTAGTGTTTCCCTGATCAGATAGGTTTCAAAAATTACATTCTCACTGTCTGTACTGTGGCTCATGTATTGTAGTAGTTACATTACTGTTATTGTAAGGCTGTTGTGAGCTTTGCTGCATGTCAGCATTGCAGAATATGAATAGCTCTTTGACTAGGTTGTGAAAGATATTTACATTAAAGAGTTTGTCGGAGAGAAAGCAACTTCTTTCTGGTTGTTTTCCTCACTTGCACTTGGCCAGGTAGGAAATGTACTGATCTGCTGTAATCTGCTGGACACTGAGACTGACCCAGTGCACAGAAAGAACTATTTTAGTGATACACATGGATGGGTTAGTTTCCCCCAAAGTAAGAAGGAAGCCAGAGCAGACTATCAATATAGAGCAACATACCAATATAATATAGTCCTTTTTTGTCTTTGCTCAGAGAATTTACTACATGCCCACGTGGTCTGGAGTAGGCATGTGCCACCTGAAATCATTTGGCATAACCACATACTCTTTTGCAAGTAAACAAGCTGATTTTGCCCATACTCTGTGCAGATGCAAGCAGTCTCTGCTTGCACTGGCACCAGCTGAAACTATTTAGTCTTGGTTCAGCACCAAGCTGAGCTAATAAGACTAAGAGGCAAAGTATTTTAGCTTAGGCTGACACTGCACTGATGTAATTGCACAGCTTCTGGTCAGCTGGTAGCAGGGACAGAGCCGGCTCATGCCTGCCAAAGACAGTATAGGCATATTCCCAGGGTTATCCCTGCCCTCCTCACTGCTATCTGGGAAAGCGAAAATAATGAACCACTCTGCCTCCTCTTTGCTACTCCAGGCTTTTACTAGAGTTCCTGCAGTGCCACACATCCACTTTACCTCTAGGTATGAGCAGGCATAGTCCTCTTTGATAGGACAAAAGATGAAAACACAACCAGACTTGCCTCAATGAAAATTTCTGTGGTTGTTAGCTGTTTTCAAACAAATCTCTAAGAGTCAAAGTGCCATATTCTCTCTCCCATTTCACTATGTAATAATTCACATTACAATGGAAAGTAAATGTTGATTTTTAATGGAAAATCCTGCACAAGTTGTAGATTATCAGAAGCTATTATGATGAACTATTAAAATATTTTTCCAACTGTTGTTATTTCAGCGATCTTGCCGGTGAACTTAACTGACTATTGCCAAACATTCCGACATCTCTGCCGAAATGGGCGTTGTATTCCCACTCCTGGGAGCTACCGCTGCGAGTGCAACAAAGGATTCCAACTGCATGGTAGAGAGGAATGCCTTGGTATGTGGTTTTCTGCTGTAAATCACAGAGGGGAATTTCATTTTAGAGAAAAAAACATTCTTCTCCACACAATGTAATAACTGAGTTCTTAAATAGAAGAGCCCCGCCTCCAAAAAAACCCCAGTAAAGACACTTTGACAAACTGATTGATTTCAATGGCAAACTTACTTTTACAACAATTTTGCCTTTAAAACAGTAT
The DNA here is from genome assembly GCA_024865655.1 of Emberiza elegans. Lineage (NCBI taxonomy): Eukaryota > Metazoa > Chordata > Aves > Passeriformes > Fringillidae > Emberiza > Emberiza elegans. The sequence continues at coordinate 10,894,041 of JALJVW010000398.1, forward strand.
TTAACAAATCTTGTAACAAAATTACACAGAAGCAAGGGTTTCTTATTTTACTAACCGATTACTATAATGTGTTTATTAGTTATTGAAAATGGTCTCTAAAATGCTACCAGCTTTTTGAGTATGCAATGACCTATTGTTAAAAAAATCATAAATTTAGACTTAGTAGGATTTACAAGTCCTTTTAAAGTTCATGAGTAGTATCTTGTTGGGCTCTTGAGACCTTTAGGCTTGGAACTCAGCAAGAGCTCAACAACAGAAGGAAGGATTAACTGTATCTTATAGGCAAGATTTTGGTTCTGTCAAAATCTTCAGTGGAGCCAGGAATGTGGAGATGTGGGATTAAGGCCTCAATCTCTCACACATGCAATATTTTACTGAAAATTCATTTTTCCCAGATCCTGTTAATCTTAAAACTTGGGATATTTTTTTGGGATCTCATTAATGTCCCCTTTTCTTATGGATTGAAGGGTACTATTTCTCCAAGTACAAAATAATAAAATACCCCTGCAGGCAAAAATAACTGGCAGCCAGTGTGGTAATAAAATTGTATTGTCTGTGTTGCACAGATATTGATGAATGTGAAAGGAATCCATGTGTTGGTGGAGACTGTGTGAACACACAAGGATCCTACATCTGCCAGTGTCGTGTTGGGTATCAGAGCACGGCCACCAGAACGGAGTGCCGAGGTAATGGGCATACAGCCACGTCTGCTATTGTATCAGGAGGGAAAATGGTTTGCAAGCAAAATTTAACAGATGGGTCAAATATGGGAGTTTAAAAAAAAATGAAATTCAGGTATGGCAGTAAAAATGGCTGACCTGCTGGAGCTGGGTGTTCACTGACTGGATTATGAGAAAAGGCATTTTGTCTTGTGCTAAAATGATCTTGGCACTATTTATGGCTTTGAAATAGAAGAGACATATTTTCTTGGTTTTTTGGGATTTTTTTTTTAATATTAAGACATTATTTTCTTTGCTGCTTGAAGATCTCAAGGACAATTAAGCATCCCTTGACTGGAGAAACACTTTATGTATAAAAGACTAAAGAAGTTGGGGAGAAAGATAAAACTTCCAGTGAGTAAATATAAGGTTACACTGCCTGTGTGTTGTCTCTGCTTACTGCCAGAGAAACAGCTAAACATAAATTACAACAATGAAAACTTAGATATGGAAAAGTAGTGGGAAAGTCTAGATGGGGAAGCCTCAGAATCCTCATTATAGTTATTCTGAAGATCTGACTTGACTGTAGTCCTGATGGTCTTCATCCTGTCTTCCTATGGGAGTGGGACCACATAACTCCTCAGCAGTCAGCCAACCCTCTGTCAGGGTTTTGTGACTCCCAAATTGGGGTAGGGATTCAACTGTAAAGGTAGATAGATGCAGTCCTTTATAATTAAGGGCATGATGAGAAATTTCTGGTAGAAGAATAGATGATTGCTTTGATATTCCGTAAGAAGTGAAGCATCTAAATGAAACAGGATGTTTGAATGCTCAGAGTCACAGTTCGTCTTCATATTTTGCTTTCTGCACTGGGTGCAGAGCATGCCCTCAGTCTGAAGCAGAAAGTTTCAAAAAAGCCAGAAGAAAGTTACCTGTATTAGTGTGCATTTCTTTCTTTCCTTTTGGGAATCAGAAAGGTGTTTGTGGTACAGAAGCTTGCTCTCTGGTCCAGGAAGACATGCAGAGCCAGCAGCACTGCTGCCTGTTGCTGGGGAGTATTTGACCTAATTGCTGCCAAGCAGCCGTGTTGTGGAAGCATCTTCATAGTTCAGCTGACTGGTGGTGAGGGAGTGCTGAAGGGGAGTCTCAGCTGTGATGAATTTACTCATGAGTCATTTTTGTCACACACTTTTAATTTGACTGATTCATTACACAAACACATGGTTGTCAGAAGCCCAGTAGCTTAATGGCATTTAAGTGTGGTCACTTAGCAGTTCCTTTGCAGTCTATGGGAGCTGTGCCTGCTTGACAGCCAGAGCAGAAAATGCTGCGATGTGCAGAATCTTGTTTTTCTAAAGGAATTTTTAGGACCAGTGTAGGGAAAAGAAAAGGCTAGTGGGGAGCATTTGGCAAAGTGTACATATAGCACTGGTGCCTGCCAAATCAGCATTTGCTGTAGAATTACTTTGCATGACTACTTTGGATGTAGAGATTTTATTTTTTTGCATGCACAAATGTGTCTGTGCTGATGTGCTTTGGAAATGTGTTCCTTATGAAGTCTCTCAAGCTCTTGAAAAACGAAGTCTCCATAATGACCAGATGTTTATCTGTTCCTTGCTCTGAGGTTCTAGGGGAGGATTTTTTCTGCGTGATGACTCTGATTGGTGACTAAACATTGCAGTCTTTATTGCAAGCTACTGATTCATCTGTTCTTAGGATCCCTTATAATTCTAATATGAGCTTGGCTGAATTAATATCTTAATTGGAGACATAGGTGAATAAAGTCACATTGTGATTAATGATCTGAAAAAAAAAAGCTTCTCAATTGCAGAAGAGAGGATATGAAATGGAACTCAAAAAAAGGTGAAATTTTATTATGATTAGCTATCAATGTGTGCTTTAACAGCCAAGTGCTTACTATAATCTGCTCAACATTTCTGACGAGTGGAGGTCAGATCTTACAGGGAGATAACAGCAATTTTGGATATTTCATTGAGAAGGATACTTTGTTTTGCAAGTTTCTCTGAGGAGAAAAATATGGTGATGCTATGTTGGACTAGTGGTGGGACTCTCATCAGCTGTGTGTAAGTAAAGAACAATGAGGTTCAGTATTAATTTTCAACACATTTAAATGGCATCAGATGCATAAAAATACAAAAACAAATGAGCTCTAAAAATTAAAAGGCCTTGAGATGCTGTAGCATTTCTGCCTGTCCTAAGGAAGAAAGCTGATGGAGTAGCTGAAGCCAGACACAGGTGCAATCAAGGGCTGAAAAAGTGGGGTGAAAAGGGACTGAGCAGAGAGCAAACTCACATTTATGCATTGCTGCTTGATGATACTTGTTTATCAAATGGGGTTTATCTAGCCTGTACACTTTTGGTGGAGGGCTGCAAGCTGCTGCTGCAGTGAGAGGTCACTGAGCACCTTGTGCCTCTGCTGGCATGGTTTCTTTCTTGCAAAACAGTGATTTTCAGGGATTTCTTAGACTCTTCACAGAACTGTCATGCTGCTAAGAAGCAAATACTGGTTCACAATTTCAAGAGGTATCAGCTCCCCTGGCCTAAGTGTCCAGAGAGCAGGGGCATTTGGGAGGACACCCTGTGCTCCACTTCTTCCATTTCCACAGAAAGGGCTCGGGAAGGGCACCCGCAGGGTATTTGGGAAGTGGGTGCGGAATAGACAGGTCTGCATGGGCTGGTTGTGAGCTCTGTGAGCTGAGTCCCCTGTGTGCAGGAATCTCTGGGAGATGGTCCAGGCCCTGATGGAGAATACTGAGCAATCTGAAAAATGTCTAGACAGTCTGTCTCAGCATCTCCTCTCCCCTCCTTTGGAGGAGAGGGAGAGCTGCCAGCCTCGTGTGATATCACTCCTCAGGTCCTCCAAAGCACTTGCCAAGCACCTCCCGCAGAGAGAGGGGAAAGAGGATCTGATGTTTCAAATACAAAGTAAGCAGGAGAAATTCTTCTGAGGTGGGAAAGTTTTGAACTTTCCTGTTATCTTACAAAGCAGCAGCAAAAGACAAGCTTTCCCACATATTTCCTTAAGTAGTTAGGTACTGTTAAATTAAATTAAAGTTCAGTAAAAATATTTTAATGATGAGCAAAAATTTTAAAAAACCCGCAACAATTGTGATTCTTGTTTGAGAAAGCTGCAGGATAGTGTTCACTGAAATTCTTTCACAGCAACTTGAAATTTCAAGCTGACAAACATTTTCCACCCCCATGACATTCAGTTATGGAAATCAAAATACATCATTTGTCAGGTAATACAATTTCCATGGAGATATAAAAACCTGGGAGAAGGGCAAATGGGGAAAATTCCTCTTGAGTATAAAAAGGAATCTCCCAAAATGTTATTTTTCTTTCTGGTTGACTTTCAGACATTGATGAATGCTTACAGAATGGTCGTATCTGTAATAATGGACGATGCATAAACACAGATGGCAGTTTTCACTGTGTGTGTAATGCTGGCTTTCAAGTGGCAGTTGATGGGAAAAACTGTGAAGGTAAGACTTTTCTGAAGTTATTCCATATCAGTAATTACAGTTACAAGAGGTTATTCACATCAATGAAAAAGAAAAGGACCCTGGTGGGGGGAAGGGAAGGAACAAGGAATCAGATATCCAAATACCTTTTGCTGTATCTGGGAGGGCAAGTAAAATGTCTTTTGCAGCCAGTTCTGGAGCCTTGGCTTGGCAATCTTCAACGGGATGTCTGTCCAGCAGGAGAAATAGCACATACCACTATCACAAAATGCAGTTTCTTTGATGGGAGTGGTAGATTTTAAAACATAGCACAAGTCACATGCTGCCTGATTTTACTGTGTGCCTAACAGCATGCTTACTGGGTCACTAGCAATGTGGTTTGTGTAGATGCAGGCTGGTCTGACCTATAAAAATTGTTTTAACAAAAATTTGTAAGCATAATTGATGTGTTCCTACCTCCCAGACCTTTAGTAAAGGGGAAGAAAAGAAGAATGTTCTTTATCATGCTTCCCAAGGTCTTTGGGAGGGTTCCCAATGATCTATTCATGCGTTAAAAGAATTTCAAGCACTGTTCTTAGAAACATTTTTGGCAGAATATTATCTCAGTGATTCAGCTCAAAGACTTAATGCCAAAATTCCTGGTTGGGATAGATACACAATGGTTTTTTTTTAAATCATAAATTATTTTTGTCTGACTTAGCCTGTAAGTAAAAAGAAAACACACTATGTCTAGAAGTGTAATTTCTGTCCAAGACAGCTGCAATATTAAGGAAAATAGCACGATTCTGAATATATTGTAATGTCATTATGATCCAGTGATTTTATGTGCTAGTAGTGATTCTGTTAATCCTTGGTAGAGACAGACATTTTAAGACACTATTTTTCCTGACTCTTTTTAAGATACAGTTTAGCACCATAAGCTGCTTTTAAAATATCTTATTATGGAAGTACATTGACTAAATATATTTGGAAATTAGACTATTCAGGAAAAAACTCTCTATTCTGATTTCTTCCTTTCCCACCAAATACCATGTGCTAATAGTAATAAAAACCAGGACATCAGCAGTCTGGTAAAACATTTTTAATTCCATTGCATGTGCTGCCAGAATGTCTGTTGCATCCACTTATGAAACAGTTTCATCTCTGGCATTGTAATGCATTGAGTTGTATGCACACACACTAATCAGTAAAGACCATGGCATTGTGCCATACCTTAATGTAACTGTGCGTAGTTCTTTAGATGAAACTGGTAAATACTACTGATTTTTTTTGGATGTAACATCCGAAACTGATTTCATCTGTGCCAGGACGAAGTAAAGACTGAGAGGATATAAAAGCTTACTCAAATCAAGAACAGAATTCTCTGTACTTGACTTTTTTTTTTTCCTTTCCCGTTTTGTGAGTAACTGTGCAGGGCTCAGAATAACAGTGTCTGAGACCTCCACCTTTTCCTATTTGAATCCTCCATGATATCCCATTAGGTCAGAGGATGAATAATGCTTTCATGAAACTGTAATTAGTAAGTACCCTTCTGTATGGCCTGTCATGCTGAATGCAGGAAGGGGGCCGGTTTTATTTTAAATGGAAGTTGAGGATGGCAGTGCCCATAGAATTCATGCTTGAGCACAGCACTGAGAATTCTCCCATACCATAAATCTTAGACTTGTTCAGTGGAGGTTATAAAAGTTCTCACTCCAAACCCAAATGTCCATTCCTGTCCCTTCGGGTCTTCTTAGTAACATAAAATTGTATTTACATTCCAAACAGGAGGCTGCTTCTAACCTAGCTTCTATTTAGATTAAGATGTCAAACCCTCTTTAATTACATCCCTTCTGACTTTTTGATGACTTTTACCAACTGAAAGTTCTTAACCTGTCCAGTTTCTCATCTGTTTTTGTTCCCTTTGCTTTTTTGGATTCATTCCTTTTTATGTTAATGATTCATTTTGAAAAATGGAGTCATTGCTTTGACACATCCTCTAGGACAGTGCAATATGTCCCCTCATATGTTTCTGATTATCATTGTAGCTCTGACTAAGAAAAAAATTAAGGTTTATCTTTTGGATATAACCAGTAACAGTTTTTATGCTTAAACATTATGAGCATTATGTCTGTCATCTGCATTTTCAGATATGGATGAATGCAGCATCAGGAACATTTGCCTCAATGGGATGTGCATCAATGAAGATGGCAGCTTTAAATGCATTTGTAAACCAGGGTTCCAGTTAGCATCTGATGGACGCTATTGCACAGGTAAGCACAAGAAATTATGGGTTCTCAAAACTTGTGAGTCTTGTCTCTCTGGGTAGCTTCAAGAATAGCTTTTTTGTGATTCTTGGGAACAAGAGGAATGGGGCAGAGTTCTCAGCAGGTATGCTTTTTTAATCAGCTGAAATTATTTGTCATTGTGCAAGACAGTGCTCAATCTTCTCCACATTGTTGAGCAACTGCCCCAACCAGCCAGTGGGAAATATTCTTTGAACAAGGACTGCACGATCTGACCTAGTTAAACTCTGGGGTTTTTTTGCCTATGGTGTCTTCTGCAGATTGGTTCCAGTGTATGTTACATTTTGTGTTTGGCCTTTGAAAGTATTCTGCCTTTGGCCACCCAAACACCCTGGCTTGTTGCATTTTTTGGGCTTTTCTCCCATTCCTGTCTGGGTGCTCCTAGACAATACAGCATCTCTGAGGAGTGCCCAGCACTTGGTGTGACCAAGATGCAGACATGAGCACACAGCAAGATTGTCTTTTCCATTTGCTGTATGGGTGCAAATGAACTATTGTGCATTGCCACACAAGTGTCTCCTTAGCTTAACAGCTGCTGGCTGTGTTGGCTGCAGCCTTCTCACACTTAGAGCAATGACATTTATTTCAATTCTTACCTGATTTCCACGTGGAATGTGTGTACTTTGCCAAAGCTTGTTTTCCAGCTGGTCTCTGTGTGGAGTTTTCCAGCTGGTCTATGTGTGGGATGTCACTGAGACTTCAATGCCCATCAGGCCATGGCACATCAGCCAATTGTGTTCCCAGAGATCACTGGCTGCTCTCTGTGTCATTAACAGGGATTTGACTCACGGATGGAAGCTCAGTGAAGCCCAAATGATTCTCTTGGTTTTTGCCTTGAGTATCTTTTGGTATTTTTTAAATTTTTTTTTTAAATTACATCAGTCTGTGCCCTAAAATGCCACCCAAGAAGATGGTAACTCTACCTGACTACTTAAAACACAATGATGTTCAGTCTCTGTTATGTGCCTCCTGACTAGGAGTATGGATACAGTCAAAAAGGGGTTTCAGGCCCTAGAGAAATGATACTTCTCTGCATCAAAGGAGGAATATTTCACAGTTATCCAAAATTGCAGAGAACCCAACTGATTCCTACTGAAAGCTGGAACAAATCTTACAGTAAAAAGAAGGATTTCTCCCACTGCTTTTTGCACTTATGCTAAGCCTTGTTCTTTATGAATGAGCATGCAAACATTTATTACACATTAAAATTGTTATTGGTCAAAATCAAACCAGATTTTGAAACCTGGACACCCAAATTACACTTTTTACCCTCTTCATATTTGTCTCCTTTCTTCCATTTGCCCAAAGTATCATGAAACAATTCTGAGGTCTTCAGCAGTTATATGATTAGTGATTCTGAATATGTTGTTTATATCATAACATTAATATATAGAGTTTTATAAAGGGATTTAGCTGTAAGATAATTAGTAGATGTTATGTATATGCATTCCTTTGGTTGTTTGTAGGTTGTTCATGTTACCATTGATTATTTAGCTACCTGTCTGCAAGAAATGTATAATTTTAAGAAACTTTCCCAACTGATATAGATAGAGGTTTGCTTGAAAGATATTTTAGGGAAACCCTTCCTGTCAAGGCCTAGGCTCTGGCCAAACCCTGGTCCTGGCTGGAGTGTATGCCAACAGACCCAGGTGATTCTGCACTAAAGATTTTATCAAGTCACTTTGACTTGCTGATAAGGTCTTATAAAAGCTGGACCCCCTTTTCAAGGTAAAGCTGGAAACCTTTCCTGGGAAAGGTCCTTCACGCTCTCACTGTGAAATGGGGCTCCCCAGTGATTGCAGACCCTGGGTGATGGTGAAGTATTTAGGCAGTTGCTGATGTATTACCTTGCTTATTTTTGTTTAGTATTTGCTTATTGTTTTATTAGATACATTGTTTTACTTTTCATAGTCAGAGAAGTGCATGTTCTCAAAAAATAAAAAAAGGGAAAATGGCTTCTCAAGAACATTTAGATAATGCAATATTTACACTAAATTTTATGAATGCAGATCATCAATTTTGATCCCTGGCAGAGCGATACTGCTCTGAAGATCTGTGTGTGTGGAACCAATTTCCAAAATTTTGGAATTTCAACAATTGGGTATGCAATGGCAAGGCCTGGTTAGGGGATAAGGTACGAATGTGTTCTATCACCAGCAGGTCTAGAGTGGTCACCTGCTCATCTGGAGAAACATTGATCCCTTCTGAGACAAAGCCCAGTGAGAGGAAAAATGGCCGAATCACCATCCAGCCCTTGTGGCCAAACCTGGAGCAGGGTAGGGCTGCCAGGAACATGGCTGTGGCCTGAAAGCTTGCAGAGGCAGCTTGCCAGTAAAGGCCTTGTGTCCCACTGCACTCACCATCATATCGTTATGTTCCTGCTGACTTTCTTCAGTTATTCCCTGCTCCATGCTTCCAGAAAGACATTTAAAAACATCAAAGTCAGCATTTCCAGCCAATGGACTCCCTCCTGCCTGAATGGCACAGCCCCCGAGCCCAGGCCATGTGAACTGTGGAACAGTAGCCATTTATTTCCAAATGCAGAAAAAGCAACTCTCTTCCTGAGGACGTTGGACACTGTCTTTTTGTTTTCCTATGCTGTGGGTCTCTTTGTCAGTGGCATAGTTGTTTTTGCTGTGTTTTTATTGCTTGAACAAAGAAGGGGAAGATGTGAGAGATAAGAAATCCTGTTCCCTTCTGGCGAGCAACAGAAAGCAGTCTGGGAAATGTTCAGCTAAGTCTGAGGTGAAGAACAGCTCATATAACCAGAGATGGGGTTGCCTGGCTGGTGTGTGATCGCCCTGTGCGTGAGGCAGTGGTTGGTTGGCGAGACACATGGACACCATGGGATCAGAGAGCATCACTGGGTGAAAGGACACCTGAACAACCACACTGCAGTGGCAGGCAGGCAGTGTGTGCCTGTTTGGGTGAAGTTTAGAGCATAACAAGGCTTGGTTTGTTGCAATAAGTGATCTTTGGAGCAAATAAGAAGGAGGTCCATGTGTCTTTGTTCCTCATTGCTACAAAACTCTAAGTCATGCTTAGATGTGCAGGGAGTGTTTGCACAAATGGACATTTCTGCAGCAAATTAGTTTCCTGCCTGAGCAGTTTTGATAGGGATTTGCATGTGTGTTTTTGCAGAACTGGGGGTTCAACAAAGGAATGGAAGAGTGCAACTCATTGCTTCTATAACTGTCTCCTTTGATGTCCTCCAAGCAGAGTTTTCAGCTGTTAGGAAGGTCTTCTAAACCAAAGATGGGGATAATGTAATTAACACTTAGTTCCATAAAACTGGAATTTAAGTATAAGTACAGGGCATATGCTTGGCTGTCTGGTAAAAAATTCCACTTAGACTTTCTGAAATAACATGCCAAAAAATAATGTTAGACCATAGTCTTGTATATTCCCTGAAATACAAGGCATGCTAAATTTATTCACCATTCGCTTCTTTCCATGATGATTTGTTTGATTTTTCAGAAACACATAACAGGCATGCAGAAGTTTGAAACATTATTTCTATTCCATACATTGTTTAATCTTTAGATCAGCAGGAATTCCCCAAATTAAAAGTAATTGCAAGACAATTGAAAATGGTAGTTTAGTAGTCTGAGTAAATTTTTCCTGCTTAAAATTAGATGACTTTGTGTACTCAGCTAGCATTACTAAGCCAGCTAAGCAGAAAAGGCAAAACTTATTGAACATGGAGAACTAATCCATTAGTTGGGTTTCCAGAACCAGGTTGAATATATTTTATATCATCCAAATGTTGACTTTTACCACAGAAGACAGTGGAGCATTCTCAAGGTTAGAAATTTGGACTTTATTCCTGTGGGTGAAGTTGATTTACTCTGTGGAATCTCAGGCCTGGTAAAAGCAGAAGCTTTTTACCCATCTTTACAGGAACCAGGTTTTCAGCTGACTTGCACCATTTTAAGTGACCCACTTTACCTTTAAAAAACTCTATAGTGGTATTTCCAACACATTCGTAAATCAGTACAAAAGAAAATAGATGACACATTTCTCCCTTTACTAGGTTACAAAATCTTTTTTTAAAAATGAACTACAGGAAATGGGAAAGAAGTAATTTTGCCTTTCTGTTTCTAGAAATAACCTTTTAAAAGGAAAGCTTTTTTTTTTTTTTTTTTTGCTTGTAGGAGAATCTGTTATAGGAGTTCAGTGTTGTTCACCAAAATAGCTGTCTACACCTTTAAATAGCAAGGGCTCATTTTGAATCCCAACTCCATTTTTACCTGCCCCGAGTAAGGACTAAATTTAAAATGGGAAAAACATCTAAGATTTGTCTTAACAGAACAAAAGATTGTAGGATAAAGTAAAAATTATTTGAGCCCATGTACTTAAATATAGCTTTTATTTTAAAATGCAGTTTGAAGAAGGAATCTTGGATCATACAAGCTGTTTTTATGCCAAACAACACAAACTAAGTAAAACACAGAGGTGTTTCACTCTCAATTTGCCCTTTTAAGGTCAGAAAAAAGGAAATCGTCACACACACTGTCTCTTGTATATAGTATGGCAAATTCTTATGAAGTGATTATTTTATAAAGGTTATACATCCAAACAATATTTATAACACTCCTTTTCTTTATCATTTCTAAAATGATAGTATTCTCTCTGCATCTAGAGAATGATCTTACTATTATCAGGATACACAGCCTATATATAATTTAACATCTCTATGTGATAGTTTAATATTATAAATTTTAATTCCTGTATTTCATTGCTATGGGACTTATTGTCCAATGTGCCATTGTTGGGCAAAGATGGTGGCTTGTGCAGGACTCAAATCATGAATGAATTCCTTTCAAGGCTGGAGCACACTCTGTTCATTGAAAGTTTATAAAAAGGGCTGTAATGAGCATCCGATAGGAAAACCCAATTGTCATGCAGATCACCAGAAAGACAGGGACAGCAGGCAGGGGCTGATTCAGATGTGCTGCAGGAAGAAAGGAAATTCTTTGGTGGCCCTGTGAAGGCACCTCGTCAGGGGGTGAAAGATTCAATTTGCTTTTTTGACTGATTTCTTACAGCATGAACTGCTAATACGGGAAGGGAATGTCCTGTTATATACTACACAAGTCCTTTGTCTTAGCAGCCGCAGTTTCCTCCTTCCTCCAATTATGATTTTGCCTGAATGACCCTTAAATTGGAACATGTACCTCTTGGGAACAAGTCAGGAAAATGTAGTCCCTTTTATTCTCCAAGGAGAGCAAAATAATTTTGTTCTGTTTATTTCTCCTGAATTTGGCATTTTCCTATTCTATTTCAAAGAACAAATTCATCATTATTCCTAACAAAATCTTTACTTGAACTACTTTCCATTTACCCTTGATATTTTTCTATAGGATATATTGAAAATAAGCTGCACAAATGCAGGTTTCAGCCAGGCATCGAACACTATGTAGTTTAACTTCTAATAAAGCTCATCCTGTTCTCCAACAGACATCAATGAGTGTGAGACAGATGGAATATGCATGAACGGGCGCTGTGTGAACACTGATGGCTCTTTCAGATGTGAATGCTTCCCTGGCCTTGCAGTAGGACTGGATGGACGTGTCTGTGTTGGTAAGACAAACTTAATGGAGTCACACTTAACCAAAGTTAAGATATTAGTGCTAGTCTGATGAACAGATCAAGTTTGAATGTAGAATTTATCATTTTTTCATGGAATATGGTGGGTAGTAGTTATAGTGGCTAATAATAACTCTGTAGTGTTTACTGTAATAGCCCATTTTGCTCTGTTTTAATTTCCTTTTTATTTAAAGAGGAAAAAACATGTGGGTTAAATCACAAGGTCAGGTAGACTATACAGAGTAGAAGTGACTATTGCTCTGTCAGTTCTGAGTAGGTGAGAATTTGCCCTGTTTCTGTCAATGTAAAATTCTTCATTTGTCACTAAGCTTAAAGATGTAATTACTCTGTGGCGTATTTTTAATATGGGATGTACCCAATTTTCTGCCCATTTCTGTACAAGCTCAGTGTTGATTATAAAATACTAGTATGCATGAAAGGTATTTATGGGCCAGTTCTGAAAGAAAGAGAAAAATCACCCCTGGACCTGAAAACATAAACCTATCAAGTCTTATGTACCAGAATAGCATTAATGACTTTTCCTTGGGTTTTTTACAAGTCAAGAAAGAGCAAAGACTTTGTCCATTTTCCCCACAGCTTCTCACTAGTTCCAGGTTAAGAATTGATTGTTTGCCTACTTGTTCACCAATGCATATTAAGTCATTAAATACAGTGACTATTTTGTATGCCTTAATTCTTGGGAGCGGGAGGAAGAAAAATTTCTTGCCTGCAGTAGAGGGGTTCATACAGGTGGCTGGAAAGCAGAGGGAAATAGTGAAAGAGACTTTGTTTTGACAGCTATTTTATGCTGTTTATGACACCAGAGCTACATTTAATGCCTGCTATAATTTATGGCAGGATAGTTGGCTATGGCAGGATTAAGAGAGATTTCTTCCCCCAGATACACATATGCGGAGCACGTGCTATGGTGGCTACAAGAGAGGACAATGTGTGAGACCATTAACGGGTGCAGTTACCAAGTCAGAATGCTGCTGTGCCAGCACTGACTATGCCTTTGGGGAGCCTTGCCAGCCCTGCCCAGCACAAAACTCAGGTATGCCATGTTCACTGGTAAGTCTTCTCATTTAGGAATTCTGTTCATACACTATTTTTAGAAAGGTAGAAGAAAGTTTTATATTAATATTGCAACTTAAATGGGAGATTACATTGTTGCATAATATGTTACATATTTTGAGCAATCTTTTATTTTTATATGTTTTAAGACTACAGGAGTTAAATTTTTAGAGCAACAAGTAAGATACAATATCTGGCTCCAGATTTGATATGCACATTAAAAACAAACAGGACATTTTCAGACAGCAAATTGTGTTTTGGTAGATGTAGATAACAAAACATATAAATTTTAACCCAAGTTATTAATGGAAAAAATTTGGTTAATTTGTAGGTTCAAATCCATAAGGTATACCTGCCAGTCACATGTTTGCTGCATGACTCCTATATCCTTCAGGTTATCTGAAGTAGCTTATTCAGTACCTTGCCTTTGGGTAGTCAATGCACAGACAAATGTCCAGTTCAGTTTCTTGCAAATACTTGAGTCTGTCACGGAAACCCCCACCAAGTGAAGTTGTCTGGGACATAACTTCTCTCTGGCAAGAAAGCAATCCTAACTATTTCAATGGGCAGAAGTGTTTTAGGAAAATTCTTCCAACAAGACTCTGCTGACACAGTCCTTGCTGTGAAGCCAGTAAATTAAAGAGATCTTGGTTTCGTGGAGGTGACTGACTGCAGGGAGCTGGTTTGAAACTTCATTTTATTATGTGTTACTTGTTACTCCAAATTTGTTGTTGCACATCAGCAAAGTATACCATTTGATAAGATATCCTTGATCTACTGTGAACTCATGAAGATACTCATGCTAAATGGAGTTAAATATGGGGCAGATTTATAGGAAAAAATGTTCTGTTTCCTGGTCTCTTTGAACATGCACCTTGGGCAAGGACTTGGGCATAAAGTTCTGGAGAATCTTGCTGTGAATATGTTAGGGTTCATTTGTGTAGGAGGACCAGCATGAAGTTTATGTCTATTCTTAAATGCCACAGTTCATCATGTGAAGTTTTTGCTCATCCATCTTCATAAGCAGATTCAGACCCTGAATCTGCTAAAATGCTTCACAGATTCAGAATACTGTGAGGTTATTAATGTTTTCAGAAGAATTGGAAGGCATGTTACTTCTTTCGAATAATTAATTGCCATACTGTCAATGGTGATGCTGAAAGCAATGAGTTAAGAAAGAATATATTCAATAAGTTTTTAAATCATTTTTCCAGCTGAATATCAGGCTCTGTGTAGCAGTGGAACTGGCATGACTGCAGGAGGAAATGGTAAGATCACCTAATTTAATTCAAATTTATATATAGCACTTTTGTCTGAAAGTGTTACCTTGGTATCCTTAATTTGTTAGCTGTGCTGGTGGGGATGGTGACAGAAGAGGATAGGAGACAGCTTTAAGGTGAAATGAATGGAGCATGGAGTTTCAGGATCATGCCATTTCACCAGTGGTGCCTCTCTGGTTTGCATCATGGAATGTATGTAACTGTCATTATAAAATAATGACAAATTTATGAGAAGTGTCATTACCTACATGACTTTATATGTAAGTCATATTTGCATATTTAAGGTGAAATCATCCTGAAGAATAAAGCCATATTGAACATTAGCTTACTCATGTTTTCATCTGTCAAAATAGGCCAGGGTTTGTTTAACTGTAGAGAAGAAGGAAATTATTACAATGAAAGCCTTGTAGTCGTAGAACTGTGAAACTGCAAACTCTTAAATCAGCCAGTGCTCACTAGTAGATTTGCTGGCAGTAGATAGGGAAAAGCACTCAGAAAGGAGGGATATTAATGCTTTGGCAAGTGATGCCATCTGGAAATGCTATGAATCAGGAGATATGGGGAGTATTAATACATGGGCCTCTCTAAATCCAATCTCTGATCCCCAGTTTAATATCCCAGTTCTTCCCTACAGTTGAAGGTTTCCTAAATGACCGTGGGCTAAAGATAAATCAGGGATAAAGAGAAGCTTTTTCCCTTGAGTGTGAATATTTAGGTGAGAATTTCCCAATCAGAACTACATAATTATAAATATGGAGTTGCCAACGTGAAGTTATATTGAAACGGTCTTTTTCTAGTTTGGAGAAATTTGGATTAAATCATACAGGCCCTCAACAACTGCTGCCCTGATGTTTGGTTTTTTTAACCTTTGTGTAGATATTAATGAGTGCTTATTGGATCCCGATCTCTGTCCAAATGGAAGGTGTGAGAACCTGCATGGAACATACAAATGTTATTGTGACCCTGGATATGAAGTAGACTCAACTGGGAAAAACTGCATTGGTATGAAATGTCTTATCCTCAAAGTATTTATAAAGAATCATCATATCCTTTCTCAAACTCTGTCGGCTAAATTATCCAAATCTATGCTTCCATTCTTTTCACACAAATAGAGGCTGCAGCCCTCTCTTGAACATGACTGATCTGACCAGTGTGCAGTGTTCTGATGAAGTCTGACTGGTGCCCTGTATAGTTGTGCCAGAAATTCTCCATTTCCCCATGGAATATCCTGCCTAAACTGATTCTAGTGTGCATTAGTCTTTTCTCAAATATATGTTATACTGTGGGATCAAAGTCAACCTCTAATTGAGACTTACATCCAGATTTTGCTCACTAGCCTTCAGCTGATGAGTTCTGGTTTCTAGCATGTTATTGTTACTGGTCCCTAATTGCAAAGTTTTGAATGTTGGTGATTATATTTCATCTTATTTTTCTTGTTCATGTTGTCAAGATTAATTTAACCTCGCCTGATTGTCTGTATTGGCAATAACTTCCAGCTTAGTGTTGTCCACAATTTTTGATTCAATTAATTTTTTACTTCTGCATTAAAATGAGTATTTTATAGGATCATTCCCAAGTCTGATCCCTGAAAGCATTTCTGATATACTTTTTAATATATCCTACTGTAATCTCTCCTTTGTCCAGCTCTGGAACCACCTTAAAATTCTTAAATTCCTTTCTATTATCTCCAGCTTACATAATGATTTTATTTGGGTTCTGTATTCTCTATTTAAACCTAAATATCTTAAGTCATGGGTGTTATCCCAGTCTAAACTATCCATTATCTTAAAAAAAAAAAAAGAGTTAATCTTTCTTAGATAAAAATCACACTGTAATTCATCCCATTTTCCCTTTCTCTTCTTTGGCTTTAATTATCCATGTCCTATTCCAGTGTTTGCTTGTAGCTGATGGCATCTCTTCTCCCAATCCATCTGTGAGTTTTCCAGATGCTCCCCAGCCCACCCTGTTGTAGCCCACATCCATGCACCATCACAGCTGTTTCCCATTCTCCCGTAATGTTCCACCTGGCCCTCTCTCAATTTTTCTGAACTCCTGTGAAGCTTCCCACATGGTCTGTTTTAGTCCCTCTTCTTTTCCTAGCACTTTTGCTGTTCCCAGCTGCTGCACTGACCCTCTGAGTCTTCCCAACTTCTCTCAACACTTTCTAGGCCTCTCTGACTTAGCCAATTGTTCCTGTCTGCTCTCTGGGTCTCTCCTGGTCTTCACCTGCTATTCATGGCCCATTGCCACCTTCTTGCAACTTCTCCCTAATGACCACAGTTCTTCCAAAGATTTCCTCAGGGTTCTTAAATTTAGCACTAGCAATTCTATTTAAATTTTTCATCTCTGAAGCAAGTGTAGACTTACATTAGCCTTGTTAACTATAACATCCAAGTTCAGAGCCAGCTTGGAAAAAATGGTGATTTAAAGACCAAGATGATCAGCAAACCTTTTCAAACCAATCCTCTCCTCCTTTCTGTCATGACTGTGGGTGCTGCTGTGCAGTGACTCAGAGACTGCATAGACCTAATCCATAATAAAGGCAGGATGAAAGTGTGAATCCCAGCTTTATTTTGAACTGTAGTGTGCCTGTTACATACAATGAATATGTGAGGAAAGAAAGTACAAGCTCTTGCGCAAACATGTTGTCTACAAAAACAATCCAGTATTCATATTCCACATCCCCCTGCCTTATTTGTCTCTGAAAAGTAGCTGTTGGGAGTGAAATTCTGTGCTGATTTCTATTCCAGAAATGTTTTATTTCTTAAAAAGTTCTTTATTTGCATTGTAGATATCGATGAATGCGCACTGAACATGCTGCTTTGTGACAATGGGCAATGCAGAAATACCCCTGGAAGTTTCACCTGCACCTGTCCAAAAGGATTTGTATACACTCCTGATCTAAAAACATGTGAAGGTAAGTGGTAATGCACCATTTCCTCCTAGTTTTATTCATATGGATTGTTCTCAGATTGTGCCAGAAATACTTTGAACCTTCACGAAGGTATAATGTGTAAAACTAAAAAAAAAAAAAAAAAACAAACAAAACAAACTCAATAAATACATTCAGTGGGAAAGTAGGAAGATGAGGAGGGAGGGACAAGGCCAAAATGAAATCATTAGGTAACCTCATGGAATAGCCTGTATTTACTCTCCCTATTTACTACTACCAGTGAGCCCACACTGTGCCAAGCTTTACAAATCTCTTGTGTGAGGAACAGAGCCAAAGGATCCCTAGTTTTAACCCTTTTTGAGCCACAGACAGTTCTAATGCATTAGTGTGTCTTTGGGACACATGCATTGCTGGTCTGTTGTGAGGGGTTCATAACATAAAAGGGGAATATCAGCAAGATTGGGTATGAGGAAAGCTTTGTCCCCTTTTTCCTAAACTGAAAAGAGCCATATGTATTTTTGTTCATGTTTTCTGGCACTAATAGCAGTGTGTTTCTTTTCTAGATATTGATGAATGTGAATCCAGCCCCTGTGTTAATGGAGTGTGCAAAAACACACCAGGTTCTTTTGTTTGTGAATGTTCTCCTGAAAGTACTTTGGATCCAACCAAGACCATCTGCATAGGTATTTATTCCTCTGAAGATTTTATGTTTGCTGGTTAAAAATATCTGGTGACATGTGAACATTGTACACCAGGTTAAGAAAATACTTTAAAATTAAACTTGTGTATATTAATGGGAAACATAACAAAAACAATGTTTAAAAGTGCTTTTTTTCACCATTACTCTGGGGGCATTAAATGCACTTGGGAGCTTGGTGTGCTTCCATGTCAAATTTGGAAAAGAGGTGAAAATTCTTTTTAGCCAGCACAGAAATCCTATGACCAGTACTTCAGGTCTGTGCTCACCCCTTTAATTTCTCCTGTAATAAGGTGAACATGTTCATAGTTAGGATCTGCTCTGTGGAAAAAAATTTGTATTTGAGATGGAGCATGAACAAGTTATGCACAGTCCAAACCAGCTCAAGAGCATCCTTAGACAATGCTGTGACTCAGATACTCTGTGGCCTCATCATTTCCTTTCTTGCCTGTTTTGTAATTTATAGCTCTTTTCTAGTCAGTGAGGAAAACTGTAGGACTACAGCTGTCTGATCCTTATCTAACTCCTGCCACTCTCCTATATGGGAAGATATCCAGACTGAGGGATCTAGTAAAATAATGGAAGATATAGCAAGGGCCCTTCTGCATGTGCTCCTAATCTGAGTCATAATCAATACAGGGACTCAGATCTTGAATGGTATTGACATACCCCCTGTTAAGAACAGCAAGTATAAACAAGGATTGCAAGAACTATGTGCTGGGATGATCTCAGGCTATAGTCCAGAACAGAAAAAGTGGAATTAAGAAATTTTTAAAATAAATTTAGCTCTGATATGGTAAATTATAATGAAAGGATGATTCTTTTTCATGGTTAAACGCACATGTGTTTTTAAATGCAGTAATGCATAATGCTAGAGAATCTGCATGAAAATATATTGTTTTTTTCCAAACAGAAACTGTCAAGGGTACCTGTTGGCAGAACATAGTCAATGGAAGGTGTGAAATAAATATCAATGGAGCAACTCTGAAGTCCCAGTGCTGTTCCTCACTAGGTGCTGCTTGGGGAAGCCCATGTACACCATGTGAACGAGGTAATGCCATTAATTTTCCTCAGGAACCTAGGACTTTTCCTCCTCTGAGCTTGGTTGAGATTATTATTGTAGAAGTTGGGCACAGGCTTGACAAATAACTTTAGTTGTTCTGTTTTCAAGCAGTCATTCCTTATTCAGTCCCAAAAAAGAGAAGTCTTAATATTTGAGAGGTATCATGTAGCTATAGAAGGTTCTAACTGGATTTTACAGTACATGTTTTACAAGTTTAAGTGCTGAAGGGAAGGGACCACACCTACAGTCTGTAACTGGCAGCCTTACTTTAGCATGGTTTGTCATAATTAGTGATCTGGAGTTCCTAATGATGTAGCAATAAATACATGTTCCCCAGAGATCCCAAGGAAATGCTTGCAACAAATGGATCTTTGGTGTGGTAATGAAGGGAGGAGAGGGAGTAGCCCTTATTATACTCTGTAGATTAACTGATGACCTGGAGAATCATACAGTTGGTGAAAAAATGGGTTGAGGTCGCTGCATATTCATTTGATAATTTTACTGAACTGTGGGATGAGCTGGGAACCCAGGGATGAGCTGATGAATGCAGAAATGTGTGTGGGTTGTTATTTCTATATCCTGAAAGCTGCTAGTTTGCTCAAATCTTTGGTTAATTTCATTCTGTGTATCTTAACAGAATTCATCCTCATTCATCCATGGTGAATAGGGTTGTAATGTGCTGTGATCGAGTGAAATGAATTAATTGGTTCAAATGAAACAGAAATCATAACCACTTTTAGGCTAGCTAGCTGAGACACATGGGAAGCAAAAGAGGATAAAGGCTGACACTCTATATAGTTGATGTAGTTGTCCCATCTTATCTCTTTATTATTTCAGAAAATACTGGGATACTGTCTAAGCACTCAGACTTCTCATAGCAATAAACTAGATAATGTTTCACATGATCAGTTTTGCACAATAAATTAATGGTGAGTTTTGGACTGTAGTATTCTGAAACTTCACTTCTGTTTGTTTTACAGACCCAATATGTCAAAAGGGATATTCAAGAATAAGAGGAACATTGTGTGAAGGTATTTATTGTTGCCTTAACATAAATCAGAGCTTGAATAAAAAAATGCCAGTGTTTTGATTTAAGTGGTTAATTGATCATAGAGGAATACTATGCCAAGTTCTTACCTTCTGTTGTTTCGTTGACTTCATTAGAGTTATGTCAGGGATGAATTTGGTTTCAGTTTGTTTAACATTCCTGAATACTCACACTTTATCCCAAAGTACACACTTGCAAATACAATGTCAACCAGTATAAGGAGGTGGCTCTCTCTCTTCAAGCACTGTTAACTGAACAACCTGTTTTTACAAATTATGTGTGTTATATATACTACAAAACATGGCATCAGCAATACAGTGGTATGATAAGCAATTACTATGCTTTAGAAAAAGAACGTTCAAGGACTGTAGTTCACTTTAGTTTTCTTTTTCCTTTTCCCCTAATCTTGGCTTTCTCCCATATGACATTATATGAAATCTTACACATTCCAAAACATATTTTTCACTGTCCTATAAAAACAAACAAACAAAAACCATCAGGAGACAGTTATACTTTGGTTAAAGAAAAGGTTAATATTTTAAATGTGTAGTTTTTTGCTTGGTATGAGATGACTCTATACTATTCTGTGAGAATTGAAGGTCCCACCCTACTTCATCTCTATTTGAATTGATTTGAACCCTTGGAAAAGTACTGCATATTTACATAATATGCAGAAGCTCAGAGAGTCTCAAACTGCTGTGGGTCATCCTGACTGACAACATCTGACATGACACTGCAGTTAAAATATTTTTTAAAAATTACTCCCATATGTAGCTTCCATAAAGAAACATTGTTTTTTCCCTTAAAAAAAAAAAAAAAGAGGAACACCCTCACACATACTCTTTGCTTTCCAAATGATGACTGAATCCCTTGGCACGTCTGTGCTGCAGACCCACTGTACATAACTTATCTGACCTCAGCAACACTTTGCAGAGTGTGTAAGTGAAAGAAAAGAAAAAAAAAAGTGGGCCCACCTATCTCTCTTCACAAGGAAAGTCTTAGAACATTTTCAACACTGCTGGGATGGAAAGTTTATCCTTCCAAGATACAGACAGAACTGTTTTCAGCATTTCCTTTACCAGCACATTGGATTACATCTATTGCATGCTTTAATCTTTCTCATTTCTATGGACCTGGATAGCCCCAGGTTTTTCAGAGTAGTTTTCCTTCCTTGTAACCTTACTGAAGCCTTACTTGGTTTTCAACCAATGAAAGCATTTTTCAAGACATGAAAAGGCCTCTAGGAAATTTACTGGCAAGTTAGAGACAGGAGTAGGTTTAGTTCCCAAAAGGTGATAGTCAGTTCTCCCATACACAACCCATGTAAAATGAGTAATAGATCTTGTGCAGGGAAATAAGCAAACTAAATTGGCAGCATTCCTCTCATTTACGGGTGAGCCCTGGAGTTGTCAGCTGCACTATTGCTCACAGGCTGTGAACAGTGTTTCAGTGGTTTCTAATAATCCACTGGCTTTACTTCATACCTTCCAGTCAATTTACAATATCTGTTCAAGGGCAGAGGCCACTGATTTGCCCCCCAGCGTTTATTCTCCATCATGCTCCATGAGGTTTGAGAGATGCAGTCTCTGCACCAGGAGTTTTGTCTGGAGGCCTAACCAGCCCAGCCTTCCCACTTTTTGGTTACTCTATACATGAGTATTCATCTACAGATTGCCAGTCATTCTTTTTCCATTTCTTGTTCTTATCCTGTCCTGTCCTCAAAATTGTCATGCTTCATCTTGGAGCATGTTTAATGCTGGAAGCTTTTTCCCAAAGGCAGTTGTGAAGCATATGCTTTCCACAAAGGACATGGGTGGGAGGACCTCACACTTAGATTACTAAACATTTATTTAAGCTCAAGCCAAGCTAATGCATATAATCAATTTTTCCTTACCAAAAAGTGCTAAATTTGCCTTTTAAATATAGAAATACAGTTTTTATTTAACAAAGTTAAACTCTGTGTGTAGTTTTAAGGAGGTTATTTTAATATATATAGAGTTACTAATTGCTGACAAGGCCATATACCCAGATTTCAAATCGAGTTGGAGTTTCCTGACGTGTAGCTAGAGAAAATATTCAAAAATCTTTTAAAAATACTGAATCTAGTAGGAATAATGCATAATGTCATTTTGCACTTAATTTGATCTTTCTTTGTCCATTTGCTTCAAATATTTGGCCCACAGTGAGTATGAAAATGGATATAGTTTTTAAACACCCCTCCCTTTTCTGTTACTTTTGAATTTAATTTCAGTATATGTAGGAATAGCTAATAGCAACATGTTTTATTTCTGATCATCATCAGTTTTCTATAATTAATTGGATTTGGCTGACTTAATTTGGGAGTTGTAAATGTTTCTAATTTTTTCAGGCCATGTAGACTACTGTAATTTTTTTATTTTATCCTAAAAACATTACAATATTATTATTTTTTATATTTTTGCTAATTTGTTCATGTTTAGCATGGTAGTGATTACTCCTACTCACTTTCTTTTTTTCTTTAATAGATGTTAATGAGTGTGAGGTGTTTCCTGGAGTCTGTACAAATGGGCAGTGTGTCAATACCCTGGGATCATTTGTTTGCCAGTGCCCCAATGGAATGACTTTAGATGCTTCTGGACGTACTTGTCTTGGTAGGTGTTAATTCCATGTACAGATGAAGAGCAGATCTATGCAGTGACCAGTGGTTGCACTGCGTGTTTTCTAACAAGAAAGCAAAATTATTTTTGCCCATTTTTCAAATTGAATTAGTCAGGGATGTGAACTTAGCTCACCTGGAATAGGAACATCAGTAGCTAATGGTAGTAGCTAAAGCCCATCACCATCTGCTAGCTGATGAATAGCTGTGATTTAGTTCCAGATTGTTCATCTGACAAATCTCTAGAGATCATGCATGCTCTTAGCACTCTTCAGCTGCAGCCCTACTGAAACCACTTTCCACAAAGGCTGCAATAGTGGAGGCCACACCATTGTGGGCTGGGACTTGGCCACACCATGCACCTTGATTCAGTGTGCAACAGAATATCCGAGTTTAGTATGCTGTCCACCCAAAGCACCTTTGTCTATTTATGACAATAATGCCCAGATTTACCTCTGAACAAGGCATAGCTTCTAGGAACTAAAAGGCCTTATATAAGTATGGCAAGCTAGAATGTTTAAAATCCTTTTCTGATCCAAAATTTTCTTCAAATGTTGAACACCATTTTTCAGAGTGGTGCTTTAAACTTACTTCAACTGTTAATTTCTGAGTTTAGTGGTAATATTCTGCTGTTAGGAATTATGCAGTGAGCTTGGTACGCTCCTCCGAGTGCACAAAAACATGGAGCGAGCTGTCCTGTGAAGGGATTTTGGAAAAAAAACCCTCTGTAGTGGAGTAAATTTTCTCTTTCTTTCTCAACATGTTGTTAAATTGCCCAACAGACATCCGCTTGGAGAGCTGCTACCTGCGGCACGAGGACGAGCAGTGCACGGCGCAGATCCCCGGGCGGCACCGCATGGACGCCTGCTGCTGCTCCGTGGGGGCAGCCTGGGGCTACGAGTGCGAGGAGTGTCCTCTCAGGGGAACTCCTGAGTTTGAAGCTCTTTGCCCAAGGGGTCCTGGCTTCTCTACGAAGATAGAAATAAGTGGGAAGCCTTTCTCGAAAGGTATGTGATCCATTTGGGGTTAAAGCTGGCAAATCCCGATGGCTCCTGCTTTTACTCTTCCATCAGACAACTCCTCTGGGTTTGAAAATTCTGGTGATAGGCACTCCACTCACCCTAAGGCACGTTTGAAAATCCAGTTAGATTTCATGGCAACTGAATGCCAAATAAAATAGAAGAGAATTTAGTTTCTGATAGAGACCATTAAATGCCATATAATATTGCAGGCTCAAAACACAGAATTGTGTTACTAGAGAGGTTGAATTATGCCTGACTTTGCCTCCTGGCATCTCATAGTACAAGAACTGAAACAAACTGGGCAGTCAGCTTTGGGTGTATTGAAGGAGCAATCCTTAGTTGTGAAGGGTGCAATAACTTTAATTCTAATGTGAAACAATGAAGAAATGGTGAATAATTTGGGGAATTTCTTGTGAAACTATTGGAGAAGTAGAGGAAATAGCTTCCAGGATAATGGCTCAAATCAGAAAACTTTATTTATAGTAAACCTAGTTGTGTTATGACTCTTGTTGGTAAACTTCCAACATTAAATGGGAATCACACAGTGACACCCCAGCATCATGTGCTGAAAGCTGTCTTTCCAGGATTACCAGCAGGTTAAGCTGGACAATGTCAGAAGTTAGCCAAAAACTAAGCATTATGAAGTCTGAAATGAGGGGATATATATATATATATATGAATGACAATTGCTGTTGTTTGTTTCAGCCTTGTTTTATAAACAGTTACTAACCCATTAATTATCCATAAGGAAAGTGACATACGCTTTTAGTTATGCTCATTATGTTTTCTGTGACTCATGGAAGTCACGTGTTTTTCTCAGAAATTAGAAGACAGAGTGCTTCTTTTGAAAGCTGTCTTTGCCTTCATCCTGTGTCTGCTGAAATCTTCCTGAGCTGCAGATCAGATCCTGCAGGACAAAGGGGAGACTGATACGCTTCTGTAGCAGAAAGTGTTCTTGGAAATTCCAGCACAGAGTATCTGTCTACACTGTTGGTTAAGGGGAAGTCAGTATCAGTTTATGTACTGTGGTCTAATTTTCCCACAAGGAAGAGTCACTGAAATGAAAAATTGTGAGCTCTGATGTCAGCATTGCTCTTGTGTCCTCTGGTTTTGTATGCAATGGTAATATATGTCCACACGATCTCATTTTCAGACATCAATGAATGCAAAATGTTCCCCAGCCTTTGTACCCATGGAAAATGCAGAAATACCATTGGCAGTTTTAAGTGTAGATGTGACAGTGGATTTGCCCTCGATTCTGAAGAGAGGAACTGCACAGGTAAACTGCATGGATGTGTCTGTCATAGCTGTGAATTGAAAAGGGAGAACTGAACTCCTTTGAAAACCCTGTGAGTGTGTTTTGTCTTACAGATATCGATGAGTGCCGCATCTCTCCTGATCTTTGTGGCCAAGGCATCTGTGTCAATACTCCTGGAGACTTCGAGTGTGAATGTTTTGAAGGCTATGAAAGTGGATTTATGATGATGAAAAACTGCATGGGTATGTTTTTACAGACCTTAGATGTACAATAGTATGCTATGCATGGTTTCTTTGGGGTTTTGAGGTTTGATTGTGCTTGGGTTTAGGTCTCTCTTATTTTGTGAGCCTTATTAAAGCTAACTTTAAATATGAATTGACTGCTTCTGCAAGTTGCCAAAGCATATATAAGCAAGGGAAAGGATTTTAGGACATTAAATTTATCCCCACAATCCCCATCTTGCTGAGTGGGACATGATCCTGAACTTTGAAGTTAAGGTAAATTAAAATTTAGAAGGAGCCTTTTTGAATTTATTTTCTTTTTCTAACTGCATTATGGTGCAAGGGATGACTGGCCCTAGGACAGGCTGCAGGGTCCATCAGGCTGTGATGGGGGGGGGGCTGTGGTGAGGGGTGTGCTGGCCTTGCACTGATGTGCCTCCTTTCTCCCCACAGACATTGATGAGTGTCAGCGCAATCCCCTTCTCTGCCGAGGTGGCACCTGCATCAACACAGAGGGAAGTTTTCGGTGTGATTGCCCTCCAGGCCATCAGATATCACCGAATATCTCTGCATGTGTAGGTGAGACACGCAGGCCAAATCAAGATTGTGCACAGCATTTTGTACCTCCCTTGAGCTGTGCATTTGCAGTGTTTGCTTTGGTACCATTTTCAGGATGAAAACGTGTTGCTCTTTTTCTTTTGCAACAGATATTAATGAATGTGAGCTGAGCAGCAACCTGTGCCGCAATGGCCGTTGTGTCAACCTGATTGGAAAGTATCAGTGTGCCTGCAACCCTGGCTATCAGTCCACACAAGACAAGCTATACTGCATTGGTAAGGACAAAATCTGTGCAGGAGCTCTAGCAAACAGAGAAGATAAAACACACAGAGTTGTTTCAGTTTAGTAGATATATTAAGTAATTTTTAACCATGAATGAAAAAAATCTATTACCATTTGTTGAAATAGTATGCAAAATCTCCAAAACATGCACATCTGTTTTTGAGATAAATTAATGAAGTTATGGCAGTGCTACACTTAGCTGAGTAACAGATTATTTTCTCTAGTAAATCAGTCATGATGCATAAAATCACATACTATTTTTAGTGCCCTAAGACTTCAGACTTCGATGATTAAGAGGGAGTAATTTGTTAGATTAGTTATATATTTAATTAAAAATCATCATTCCTGCTGGACCATGAAATAAAATCATGAGGTTCAGTTGCATACATTCCTTCTACTGTGCCATGGAAAAATCCACTGGCTTTAATTCTGCCAAGTAATTTTCTACCTTGAATCTTACAAAAACTTTGTTGCCCTTATGATCCTGTGGTAACTCAGTGCTATTTCTATATGTGGAAGGAGAAGCACAGAAGTGTTTGTATATGCAGTCTTTCCATTGCTGGTTTGCCTGAATCCTTCCCAGGGCCTACCTTTGCAAACACTTGAATGTCAGTGTGCAAACACCAAGTGTAGATTCTGGATTGATGATGGACTGGAAAGCTGACTCTAAAGATGTCCTTGAAATGTGCTCTAAAGTAAAAGGTTTTGTGGGTTTTAACTGTTATTTTCTCCTTTTTAGATATTGATGAGTGCCAAATAATGAATGGGGGCTGTGAGGACTTCTGTACAAACTCAGAGGGCAGCTATGAATGTAGCTGTAAACAAGGCTTTGCCCTCATGCCAGACCACCGGACATGCACCGGTAAGGGAGATTTTGGGAACTTTTCTGCTTAAAGGGCTTACTTCAATAGTTTGAAAATTAGCCTTCTTTTTAAGGTTAAAGCTATTGTAACCAATGCACGATTAAAAAATAAAATAAATGGGGAATGAAGCTCTTTTTCTGAAGTAAATATCTCCAAAGTATCAGAATTGGGCAACTGCAGAAAGAAGTGCTTTGAAGAGGATTGGTTGCTGATAATTTCAGAAAATGTACAAGTTGATTCTGATTTTAATAACAAAAATCTATATTTTTTTCATTTTTTCCCCTTAAGGTATTGTAGTAGATCCAAATCTAAAACAGGTTGAAGACCATTAAAAAAATTATCATGAACAGAAGCCAAGATGCTGTGCATGTGTATTGTAGGTTATATTGGAGAGAGGATAGAGATGCTAGAAAAGAAGCTGATTGCTCTGTTCTGTTGTTTTGTGGTATCTGCTGTTAAGCAAGTAAGAAAATTCCTATTTTTAATTCTTTGTTTAGTCAAGTGCAAGTATGCTGCCTTAATTCAGAGCTAAATGACTTGCAGAGAAATTGAAGTCTGAATAATAGGAATCTTTCTTAGGAAACAGGTCTTTTGCACTCTTTAGAAGAGATTGTGAGAAAATGTTCAGAGCTCTCTTATGGCCGGCTGTTCTCCTTTGGGAGTCTGGAAGTCATAATCCCAGGAAGTGAATTGTACTTGGTGATTTCCACATAGGTTACTGGAAAGATAATTCTCTCTTACTGCTTGCTTCACAGCCACTGGCCTGATGAGGCATGTGAATATTTGCCAGCTGTTTGCCAATTCCATCCCAGAGCTCCTTGAAGAGCATGAGAATAGTAACAGGGTTAATCCTTTGGAATAGAATTGTCTTTATAGTTGAACAAATGGAGAGTTTTCTATACTGGATTATTAGAACGCTCACATTTAGAATTTGTAAATATTTATGGACCTTGAACCAGGGTCTCAATTACCCTAAGGCCACTCACTACCATTTCAGAAGATAAAAGAGCCCTAAAGCACAGCAAAATGTAGTTTTCCCCCACATTGTGGCTTGTTCTGTCAGAAAGATGTAAAGTAGCCAGCCTTCAGCAAGTACCAGACCCTCATTCAAAGAAAGAATTCAACTAGAAAAAGTGCAGATTTGATTGACCCTAAAAACCTAAAATATTTAGATAAGACATAGTTTGCTTTAGCTCAGGTTTCTAGAAAAGGCAAGCTTTTACAAAAACTTGCCCAAACATTGGTGTTTGGAGCAGTTTTTAAATGCAAAAATAAAACTGGTTGATCGAAATTGTGCTCAGCCAGAATCTAAAGCCAGTGAGAGGATTAGAGTGACATGAGAGAGAAGGGAGGAGTCCCCCTTATCCTTTGCCACCCAAACACATCTCTAAACCCAAAACCAGAACAGATAATTTACAGCACCTTCCTGCATATTAAACCAAAAACCTTGGAATAGGAAATTATCTTTCTGTTCTCAAAGTCAAAATGCAAGCAGCTCCCTTTGCTGTGGGAGGGGATGGATTCTCTGTGGTTTGTCCACACATTAACCTGACCCTGAACATGTCCATTGAAGTTTGTATTCAGATCTTACTTTAGTTCTGAATTTCTACATATCTATTTCTACATATCCTACCTTGACTCTGAAAAATTCAGTTTCCTTCACAGACCAGATGTAATAACTATAAGCTATTCATTTTCATACTCTCTTCTAATAAGGACTTGAGTGCAATAGCCACATATAAAAAGGTTTAAATAGGAGAAACACCAGACAACTTTGGATGTCAAGTCAAATCTAAGAAAATACCCAGAGATGTGAGGGGTCACCTTCACTACACTATTAGTATTGAAAACACTGCTTCCTTCTCTTGAAAAGATGTTATTTACATATGTAAACATCTGGTGGGTATTCAAAGTCCACATACTAAAGTTTTGCCTCTGCCCAAACTAAGAAGAGAAATAATTTGTGACTTTGCTTTTATGGCACTAAATAATCTGGTTTTACACTGTTAGGTTTCAAGATAAAATAGGACTGTGACCTTCAATTGTGAAACACCTATTTTACATTTTCAGTTTTCTCTGTGTGTGAACATGTCTTTTATCTTTAATATCACACAAAGCTGGAAGCCATCACAGAATATATTTGCTGATAATTGACCTGGTAAGAATGCTCTGCAGTTCAGTAGCAGGTCATGTTTGAATTGGTGAGGTTGTGCATAAATAATCAGCTCAATTAGAGCAGAACAACAGGTTCTTTGTCAGCTGATTTTCCCCCAACTGTGAAATCAGTACAGTGGCAGATTGGTAAATAAAGTTCTTTATTTCTGTCATTATTCCCATTTCTAGAGCCTAAATTTGCATGTTAATTCAAATTCCATTCCAAATTAACATTTTCAGGCTAATGTCCATGTCAACATTATTTGCTTGTTAAGATAAACAGGGACTGGTCAGCCTTCTTCCTTGCGGAAGTTATGTATCCACACAAGCACTAGCTGCTAGAAATACAGCAGAATAATGAACATAATATTTTAAATTAATGTGAGTTCATTTTCTGCAGCTGCATAATTACTGCAATCCACAATAGACTGCTCTGATAATGAGTTACACCCTTTCTCTTGGAGAAGATTCCTGAATCTGGTCCTTT
Source organism: Emberiza elegans (assembly GCA_024865655.1). Lineage (NCBI taxonomy): Eukaryota > Metazoa > Chordata > Aves > Passeriformes > Fringillidae > Emberiza > Emberiza elegans. The sequence continues at coordinate 10,923,594 of JALJVW010000398.1, forward strand.
TTGTGCTGATTTTTTTCCCATGGTATCACTAGGCAGAGATTCTGATTTTTGCTCTTGCTGGTCTGTGTTGGTGCTGACACAGGAAGATTCTAGGGATTTTTACAAGGAACACTAGTATAACCCCAAGGTTTCTAAAAGATTCCAGAACTTAGCATGATTGCCTTAATATAATAAAGGATGTGCTTCTGCAGCTTGGCTCCAACCAGTGATGGCAATTTTATCAGTTATCAATTGAGAAAACAACTTTTCATCCTAGAGGATGTAACTATATAGCTGGCCTGGCCAGTCAGCTGATTTAGCATTAATGCTAAATAAGACCATAAAAATCTCTTAGTGAAATAAATGTATGTATTGTAATTATTTGCATTGTGAGTTGAACTGTTTCCAGTTTTTCACCACCTTGAGATCTGTAGAGGTACTTTGCATGCATGATGGCTTTTTTAGGATCTTTAAAGCTTGATATTTTTGTTGCTGAATTTGACTTCAGAGCTTCAATGATTTCAACAATGATGGCTTGTGTCCAAGAATGCCCAATTATATGTGGCCTTGTGGCGTGACAAAGGTTCTGTTTGGGCTCTTTTCTCTGAAGGAAAAGTTGGTTCCTGTTCCTCCGACTTGAGTCAGAAGGGAATGTTTTGCCATTGACTTTAGCTGGAGACAAGGAGCTTACTCACCAGGACAATTTTGCAATGTACTCCTCAGTTATTTACAAGGATTCAATCTTCACCATGTTTGTCAGAGCATTAAAATGCTTACTTGCCATGATAATGGTTCACTGCACTGGATAAAGGTAACATGTTTTAATTTGATTTTCCTCTGTAGATATTGATGAGTGTGAAGACAATCCCAACATCTGTGATGGAGGCCAGTGTACAAACATCCCAGGAGAGTACAGGTGTCTTTGCTATGATGGATTCATGGCATCTGAAGACATGAAGACTTGCATAGGTAAGTGAAAGTACATATATTCCAATCTGCATTAAACACTGAAAAAATATGTATTAAGACACTCTTTCTAAGTAGACAGACAATATTTGAAGAGTATTGCTCTTATTTCCTTGTTTTGGTCACCTGACCACAGAACCTATTGCACAAGTACAAATGTAATCTTCTGTATATCCCTGGAGATTGGGGTGCAAACATGATCTGTAGCTTTGCATCTTTGGGTCCTCTTCCAGTGAAGTTTTTAAGCAACTTAGATAAAAGAGTGCTTGCAGAAAAGAAGTACGTGATGCTGTGGAAAATTTTTAGCAAGATAAATCACCAGTCCTGATTTAAACTTGTCTCAGACAAAATTTTGTGGAAGTGTTGTACCTTGGTACAACAGAGTTGTGAAACAGCATATCTCCAAAACCACATTTTCACATTTTAATTTAAAATCTTGAGTGTATTTCAAGAGAAATGTCTGACAAAATTAGACAATGCATGCATGCATATATATATATATATATATATATATATATATATAGACACATATATGTAGGAATTGTCAATAATCACAGTCATTCTTTGGATATTGTACTGCACCTTAGTGTCTATTTTTACAAAAAGCCGGCATTAAAGGTATGTTAATGAAGATATGGTAATTAACACTGTTACCCCAGATGTCAAAATGTATGTGTGTATGCTAGGTAAGGAATAACTACTATAAGCAGCTTTTTCTTTGCATATCTAGACCTGTGTTTGTATCAGAATCAATATCTAAAGAGATTTTTCCAGTTACTTTCTAAGACTTGTGTTTAATAAATCTTAATTCTTGGGGTTTTTTTAGATGTTAATGAGTGTGATCTGCATCCAAACATCTGTCTGAGTGGAACCTGTGAGAATACAAAAGGCTCATTTATCTGTCACTGTGATATGGGATATTCAGGCAAGAAAGGCACAACTGGTTGCACAGGTAAGTTTTAAAGCTTAGTTATTAATTTTTACTTAAACTCATGAGTCTGCTTTTCTGGTGTTTAGAACCTCCTCTCACTGTGCTTCTTTTCACTTACTTGTGCTCTTATTTTACCTCTCATCTGAATTTGCTGAGCTTCTGTTCTGCTAAACTTCTGTGGTACAGCATTCAGCCTGATGCTGCTTCTGCTGAAATGAGTGGATTTGGATTTGGATCAAAACTGGGTGTGATACTGCACAGCTCTTGATCTGAGAACAGCAAATGCCATTCTCTGTAACTTGACAAACTCCTGAGGACCTCAGTGCATTTGGATTAGTTAATTGTATACTATGCAAGCAAATAACATGTATCTGTTCAAAGGATTATTTGGCAAACACAGATGGCTTGAAATATATGCTAAAATATATTTTCAGTTTTTGCAAAGTGTCGACAATACAGTTACACAACTACATTCTATCAGCTGAATCAGAATTTGCTTTATTTCATGTATTGCCAGCAAACAGAAATGAGATTCAAATATACAGGCTCTGAGGGCATGATATTAATAATCCAAATGCTGGTGTCTCAAGCCAAGGTGTTGAGAGTCTTAGACTTTGCCCAAATATGAATGCAAACATATGTTTAATATAATTTTTAATGTAGACTTAGGGTAAACACATTTCTGGCAATGTCTTTGAGACACACTTTTATTCTTAGTCTGCCCTTATTGTACAGATTTAATAATATATGTTTTAAGTGCCCCAAATATATGAAGCTGGTTTTTTACAGCTCTCACAGAAAAGTATGAGAGCTGGAGTTGTATTTTGCATATTGGGCTATGGATGAATAATTGTGCATTAGTAACAGCTGCCTTTGACTTACATATGAACTGATCTAAATCCAAGAAATCCCTAATTGTACTCTTTAGACCAACATTTCAGTGTTCTTTGTTTCTGTGCTAAATTATATGAAGATTTTCAGAACTCTGGACCTGAACACCCTCACACTGATCAGTCACACATGGTGCAGCTGTCAGTCCCAGCCTAAGGAGCAGGCTGGGAACATGAAGCAGTGAGTTGAAGGCAAAAGACAGAGAAAGGTCGTGGAGGCAGGGGAGGAATCTGAGCTATGGCTTTTGGAGAAGTGCCTAGAAATAGCCACCATTCTGGCATCATGTGATTCAAGGTAGTGGCAAATGTCCCAAGCAATATTTTTTTGTTTAAGGAGACGCCAGGAAATCCCTCTGTCCTGGTCCCAGCCAAGCCCTGAGCTGTGGATGGACACTGTCTGTCATGAGGGCTCTTCCCACCTCCTTACACATTTTTAAACTTTCCTGCTGCTTTTGTCTGCATGCCAGTATTTCAGAGAGTTTGGCACTCACAAGGAAAAACAACAGAACACCCTAATTCCAACAGATACTATAGAAGGGCTCAGTAATTTGAAAGATCCCCATGGTCTAAGTTGAAAAAGTGAAGTATCAGTTATGCTGATACAGCTGAGATGGGATCATACTCAAATAATGAATTTTTAAAAATTATTTAATTAAGAAAGCAGGAAGCAGAGTGGAAAATTTCTAGATTGGTTTTCTAATGAAAAAGCTGTGGATACAGATCCCATAGTGATTACATTGTGCAAGTTCTCACCTTCTGTTTTTTTAAATGTCTGATTTGCTGCTGGAGAACTTTGAATTCCCCATTTCTTGTTTGCACAGTATTAGAGCAGAGTTGAAGTTCCCAGGCTCAGGTAGGTAGTGCAGACCATGAGAGCCTCCTTCAATATTTCCTTGGGAAGGACCTTGCCAAAAGCATGTTGACTCCAGAATTCAGTTCTTGTCTTACAGACAGATCAAAAGCATCCGCAGTTTTTAGGAATTCCCATGGAAAAAAAAGTTACAGAAACATGTACAGCAATTTGAATGGGAAATCCTCTGTTTCTGAGAACAACTAAATCATGTCCTTTGGGTTCCATTCCAGTTTTGTCTAAATATTTCAGCTCCCTTGTCATTACGGAGTGATTTCATTTTAACAAATAAACTTGTTTTTTCCCCCCCAATCATTTAACAGTATTCAGAATCCACCCACTGACTTACATTCCCATCCCACACAGATGTTGGTTGCCCTAGTTCTCCCCTCTCCTTGGTTCTCAGTAAGAATGTGGACAGAGTTTAGTAACAAAAATACGATTTTTAAAATGCTATGCAAAAGTACAGGTTGTAGATGCAGCTTTCCAACATCAAGTGCTGTGAATGGTTTAATTTCCATTCACAAGGCAAACTGTGATAATACAGACTTAGGACAGTTCATTTTAGATTTTCCTGGGCAGGAAATGGTATGCAGCCACTAGAAAGAAGATTGCTGTGTTTTCCCCTATCCCAGTTCCAGATCACCCAGCTTTATGACAAATATCTTGTCTCTACTTTTTCTGTCAATAAAGTATACATGTACTTGCAGAAACAAAGTCCTGCTTTGGAACTTGGGTTTGTATTTTGTGATTCATCACCACTCTGAATTACTGCCTGTAGATCTGCAGTATTTCACTGTTGATGTCGAGACTTAAACTTGCTCTGATATTTTCACAGAGAAACAAATTCCCCTCTGATTCTCTCCCATCCGTCCTTGCAGTTATGGCTGTGTGCACAGCTCCCAGGTCGTTCCTGGTGGAGGGGGGCTTGGACAAGCTTAAGGTGCTCTTCACAGAGTCAGACTGAAAGAGGTGAACTTGGGCAGTAATTTCCCAACATAGCCAACAGATCAAAAAGAAATATGTTACAAGTCTGCTGGATTTCTCCACAGAAGGCTCAGGGAGTTGGAAGGCTGAGACCAGGCTCTGATTCTGCAAGGGCCATGCTGTTGCCATGTGGAGGAAAGCTAGTAGAAGTTACTCAGCTGCAGCCTTGGTGTGGGCTGTGAGCTTGGAGAGTTTGGTGTGGAACATCTTGCAGTGATGACAGTGTTAGTGGGTACAGGATGAGTGAGTGTGCCTGCATACCTGCATGGCTGGCAGGAACTTGGTTCTAGAGAGGTCAGACATCTGAGACAGGGAAAGGAAGAGGTGAGCCTGTCATTTGCCCTCAGAAATGGAGCCATAATATTTTGTGACTTGTATAATGTACTCTCCTCTCCATTATTAGTGGCTTCTGGCCATTAATAATACATTGTGTTTCAGGCTTGATGGCACAAGAGAGTTCTGGTACCAGTGAAGCATATGTTTGCCATCATGAATCTGGGAGCTGGCTGTGTCAGGCCAAATACCAGAGGATGATAATGAAATCCTGCCCACCAAAGGGGGGTATTACAGGAGGAGTGTACTGGCAGTAGGCATCTGTCCAGCAATAACACGCTGTGCCTCAGTGTGCTGATGATGTAAGGATGGATAGCAGGCAAGAGCTGAGCTGTCCCATGTGAAACTCCAAGAGTACAGTATGCTGAATGAAATCTGAGAGCCATTCCAAAAGAGAAAACAATTTTACATATAGGAAGATCAGAATAGGGGAATTTTTCTATGTATTTTTCAACTAGTATGAGCGCCAAGTTGAAATTCACAGTCTTTTCCCTCTAAAAAGCCCTCGTTTTTCCTACCTGATTACATGGGCAGCAACCCAGGAGGAGGAAATGCCTTGTGACTTCCACCAGACAACTGGCCCTGGGGGAACTGGGCCCAGGCTCGAAATGCCAGTGAAACGTCAGTGCAGTAACATGCACAGATATGCAGAGACTGCCAAAAAATGTAAAAGTCAGAAAATGCTTAAGGGATTTGCATAATTCCTGACAAACAGTACTGATTTATAGGTGGAGTCTGAATTAAAGTTTTACAGTTTGCTAAGGATTCTTATAGACCATTGAAGCGCAATGAAACCTAATAGAAAACAGTACACAGAGTACCTAGAGGATTTAATGCCCAGTGATGAACATGTGAATTTTTTTCAGTTAATGTACACCCTCATTCTGTTCAAATGCAAAGGAATGTTTCTAGAGTATAGGTGAGGAAACAGTGACTTATTCCCATGCTCCTCTCTGGCCAGCTTCAATGATCCACTTTCAGAGTGGGTAAGGGTGTGTCGTGCAGATATTGGCTAGCAGTTTTCTTTCCTTTGGTTGCCACATTTTGCAAGCATAGTGCAAAGGGGGACAGGGCATATGTGATGTGTATTTTTGCTGCACACACATTGAGAGCCCTAAAAATTTGTGCCACTGTGGTTAATGGGAGAGACACTTTATTAATTGCCAAAGGCTCGAGAGAAGAAATATTTGTCCAAAGAAGAGAACTGAAGGAGCCAACAAAACAGGGTGACTGACAGGTTTTTTTCCCCAGAGTGCTTGGGATTGTTATGATGTCAGACCTGCATATTATTTATTGTGCGTATTCTCATCTGTTGTAGGCAGACAACTCTCTTAGTAGAAATGGGAGTTGTGCAATTGCAAAGCTGAGAACATGTGTGCAGCAGCACTGGGGCACAGTGGGACCGGCTGAGGATGCAGTGTCAGTCTCCGACTGGAATGTCTTTATTTTCCTTGGCTTGTCACGGACTCAAGCTGGAGGCAGAAGGAGAAGGTTGATATAAATCAGTGACTCACTCCTTTACTCTGTAGTGAAAATCCCCATGAAGTCAGTGGGAATAGGCCATCATTGTGTGAAACCCTGACTTCAGCAGTGTCCTCGTGGGTGCTCTTTGGGTCATGATACCTTTGCTCAGACCAAGTAATGCCTTTGTCTTCAGACAATTAAATGGGACAAGCTGGAGTATTTGAAGAGTATAGTACTGTTTGTACTGCCATGCAGACAGAACAGGCTGGACTCGTGCTTTTATTAAAGATATTGAGTTAATTTTTCCCTTACAGAGCTCAACTTCTCCTTTCTGTTTCATTCTGTGAAGCCATAATTCAATACTTATGGCAACATAAATCCATATTAAGCTCCAGTAGAAGAAGGCATAAATTCCACTGATTTCAGTGCACTGTTTACACAGAACCATGTTTGGTCTGAGATCTCTTTTGCCTTGGAAATGATGGCAGTGTAATAAACTTAGACTTACAACTCAGCTGTGCAATGAAAGGAAAGAATTGGGATTATAGCAAAACAACATCTCAGTTAAACACAGGGGGAAAGAAGTAAAATCTGGGATGAAGCCAGTGATGGTATTTTATATGCCTCAATCAGCTTTCATTTAAGTATCTGAAAAAACTTTCCATACATCATGGATATAAGTCCTGCAATGTGCCTTTAAAGGTAGATGGTATTAGAGAATACAATTTGCATTCCCTATTTGATCTTTACCTGGGCAAAAAAGTATGGAAATCTATTGAAAATTTTTACTGGAGAAAAGCTTTTTTTTTTTATTCAAAGCAAGTGGAATGACATTTCAGTGGCTGACGCCTGAGAAAGTTGATCCCATTGTAAATACCCGTATTTGGGTATAGATTTATACTTGCAGCTTTCATTCCAAGGAAGATTCTAAGCTTTCTAGAGTGTGTGTCAAACAGCTGATGGGGAACAAGCGTCCACAGCCCCAGTGCTGTGGCACTGCTGTTGTGCTGGGAGGCGTTGGGGGGGTTCTCCAGTACAATGTGTCAGTGGGTCAGTGCTTGGTGGGATGGAGCCCACAGTCACTTCATGGAGAGTGGAAAATTTGGCTTGACTTTTCTTAAATCTGAGCCTGAGCATGACTTCATTGTGGTGTAGCTGTTGCATGCAAGTTTCTGTTTGTGTTTACTGGTGGTTTAAAAAAATTCTTGGCAGAAACCTCTCTACTGGTGATGGGGTTTTTTTGTGTTTTGTTGTGCTCTGCAGGGTATAAGGAAGCTTGTGATTGTATGTTTCAAAGCACCAAATAATCAAATACAGTGGAGACTTAATGTGAGCAGTGGTTTAACAGTTTGAAGTTTAAAATCATGTAAAGGTTAAAATATAGAGTGTTTGCCTCAGCTTTTTTATGTCAGTGTATACTGTAGCTGACCTCTCTAAATTCCTTCCAGTCTTTCCCAAGCCAAAATGAGTTGCATTTTTTTCAGGCCACCCTTAAGATTTTTTGACAGACGCAAGTTTCCTGTTTAGTGTGATGTTATCTTCGTGAGTTTCTGCACATGCTAAAGGCAAAACTGCTCTGAGATTATTTGCTCCTGATCTTTTTTTTAAGCTTTAAGAAGCAAGTGTCCATTTGCATGTTTTCAGGCCTGGGGTTAATGGTAGATTCCAGCTGCCAGATTTAGATTCATATCTAGATGTCAGCATTCAGATTATGGGAATGCTCATGTCTGGGGTTTTGAGTCAAAGCAATGCCTTGCTTAGAAAGAGACTCAGAAAAGTAAGATTGGATTAAATTCCACTTCAGCAGACTAAAAAAGCTCCAAAACATTAAAAGCCAACCCACCAAAAAAAACCAATACAAAACAAAACCAACCCCAAACAAACAAAACAAAACAAAAAAACCCATCAAGCACAAAGCTCACCAGACAAACACCCTGTCCCTCCCAGCCAGCAGTCATTTTGGGTGTTTTCTGGCCTTGAGTATTTAATTTTAGGATAATAAGCACATGTTGTCTGTTTTTAAAGTCATGTGTTGCCTCTGTGAAAAGGCAAAATATGTGTATAAGGCATAGTGAAAGGAATACAATTTGCATTCCCTATTTGATCTTTACCTGGGCAAAAAAGTATGGAAATCTATTGAAATTTTTTACTGGAGAAAAGCTTTTTTTTTTTATTCAAAGCAAGTGGAATGACATTTCAGTGGCTGACGCCTGAGAAAGTTGATCCCATTGTAAATACCCGTATTTGGGTATAGATTTATACTTGCAGCTTTCATTCCAAGGAAGATTCTAAGCTTTCTAGAGTGTGTGTCAAACAGCTGATGGGGAACAAGCGTCCACAGCCCCAGTGCTGTGGCACTGCTGTTGTGCTGGGAGGTGTTGGGGGGGTTCTCCGGTACAATGTGTCAGTGGGTCAGTGCTTGGTGGGATGGAGCCCACAGTCACTTCATGGAGAGTGGAAAATTTGGCTTGACTTTTCTTAAATCTGAGCCTGAGCATGACTTCATTGTGGTGTAGCTGTTGCATGCAAGTTTCTGTTTGTGTTTACTGGTGGTTTAAAAAAATTCTTGGCAGAAACCTCTCTACTGGTGATGGGGTTTTTTGTGTTTTGTTGTGCTCTGTAGGGTATAAGGAAGCTTGTGATTGTATGTTTCAAAGCACCAAATAATCAAATACAGTGGAGTCTTAATGTGAGCAGTGGTTTAACAGTTTGGAGTTTAAAATCATGTAAAGGTTAAAATATAGAGTGTTTGCCTCAGCTTTTTTATGTCAGTGTATACTGTAGCTGACCTCTCTAAATTCCTTCCAGTCTTTCCCCAAGCCAAAATGAGTTGCATTTTTTTCAGGCCACCCTTAAGATTTTTTGACAGACGCAAGTTTCCTGTTTAGTGTGATGTTATCTTCGTGAGTTTCTGCACATGCTAAAGGCAAAACTGCTCTGAGATTATTTGCTCCTGATCTTTTTTTTAAGCTTTAAGAAGCAAGTGTCCATTTGCATGTTTTCAGGCCTGGGGTTAATGGTAGATTCCAGCTGCCAGATTTAGATTCATATCTAGATGTCAGCATTCAGATTATGGGAATGCTCATGTCTGGGGTTTTGAGTCAAAGCAATGCCTTGCTTAGAAAGAGACTCAGAAAAGTAAGATTGGATTAAATTCCACTTCAGCAGACTAAAAAAGCTCCAAAACAGCCCAAAAAAAAAACAAAACAAAACCAACCCCAAACAAACAAAACAAAACAAAAAACCCAAAAACCAAATCACAAAAAACCTCCAAAATCTCAACAACAAAAAATCCCATCAAGCACAAAGCTCACCAGACAAACACCCTGTCCCTCCCAGCCAGCAGTCATTTTGGGTGTTTTCTGGCCTTGATTATTTAATTTTAGGATAATAAGCACATGTTGTCTGTTTTTAAAGTCATGTGTTGCCTCTGTGAAAAGGCAAAATATGTGTATAAGGCATAGTGAAAGGACACAGCCTTTTGCCTAGAGAAGTATGGACAGAAAAACATAAGAAAGTGTTGTAAAGGAAATAATTAAGGTGATACCTGGACACTTTCTGTATTAGCTCCACAACCTTGCCCTCTTTAAAGAGCTAAATGTTTGTAGGTAAAATCATGGGGAAATTCAAGTCTGAACTGGGCTTTTGTCTGTGGAATCATACAGAGTTATGAGCTTGTTTTCCCTTTCCATCAGCTGTTTTACAGAGGGAGATGATTTGGCTTACAGCAACATCAAAGACACCTGGGAGGGCTGAAAAATGGGTTTCAGTTTTAAGTGGTTTGATGTGGACCCTAGGTAATTACATCCTGCATGGAGGTAATGTGCTGTTCAATAGCACAGTTACAGAAAATACTGTAAAATCCAAAGCTCAGATAATCAAGAAAATTCCTGCCAGTTTTGTTTCAGTTACCAGTAGTAATTTCTGAAAGTTTATTTTTTAGTTTATACATTCTCCAACTACTTATATGGAGCATTAATAATGTTTAATGAGAAGAGCAGGAAGAATGGAGTTTAGTTTGGGTTTTGCAGTCTATACATTTTGACATTGCCAGAGAATGCCCAAAAATGAAAATAAGGTGAAAATAGCAAGTACTGAAATAGAATGTGCTGGCATGACCATGTATGTTGAAGATTGGATGACTTGCTGCCTGCTGTCTCCAAGGATGCTGACTTCTTCCCACTGAGTTCCTAATCAAATGCCTGCCTGATGAGCTCCTCAGCTGTCTTGGTAAATACACTGGTACAGCCTGTCCCCAACCTTGCACACAGCCTCTGGCCAAGCAGAACCTGTTTCATTCCCTGCCTGGGGACAGTCCTAGGGGCAGCTAGCTGGTGGTGCCTGGCTGGAGTTCATCAGCATCTGTGCAGATACCTGGGGGCTGCGGGAGTGCTGCATTCCAGGAGTCCCTGGGCAGCAGTTTCCTTTGGCACTTTTTAGCAAACTCTGCAATGTGGAGCCACCAGTGTAGTCCCTCTCTGCAGACTCTGCCCATCTCTGCAGCATGGGCACTCTGGGAAGGCTGTCTTCTGAGGTATGCCTTCCTTCTCAAATATACTCTGGAGTGAGCTGCAGCAGCACTGCTTTATGTGCCTATCAGGGGAACAGGTAGTTGGGACAGCATGTTTGAAATGTGCTACCTGCTTCTTTGCTTTCCTTTGCTTTCCTTTGTTGTGATTTCATCTTCAGCTTCCTTTTTAAATGTCATGTTGTAAAAAATGCAGGCTTGCTTTCACGTTCACATTGCCTTTCTTGAGAAATTCTAGTGTTGGTTATCTGGAGATGAGAAAGTGTGTTCCATGAGCTGCTCAAACATCTCTGTTTACAGATGTCAATGAGTGTGAAATTGGAGCCCATAACTGCGACAGACACGCCATATGTACAAACACAGCAGGAAGCTTCAAATGTAGCTGCAGCCCTGGCTGGATTGGAGATGGTATCAAGTGCACAGGTGAGAGTCTTATGCATTTGTATTTATTTGCAAGGCCAGACCACAATGGGGTTCTAGCAATTCTGAAAAAAAGTAATACTACACCTATAAAATGAGAATGCAAATGGTTATTGAACTTGTTAGGTTGATTTGACATGATCTGTTGGAGGACAAGTCCTCCACCATGGTATCTGTGAAATCAGCCTTATCTCAGGTTTGGTTTGTGAAATGATGAGAACAGACTGAACCATGGAGAGAGATGCTTTTGCTTTGGGCAGCTGATGGGAGGCAGTGAGGGGCCTTCAGGTCTCCCTTGAAAACAAGATACAGGCCTTAGTACTGAGTGCCCTGGAGCTTCCTCAGTCACAGTTACCTTGTCAGGCTTCTTTGATGGGCTGCAAATAAGCTGTTCCCCACTTTTTCAGTCAGATGGCCACACATATGTATGGGTTTTATTATGAAAGATTATTTAAAGTAGAGCTTCTGTGTGCCATACTGTATTTAAACTTTGTATTCATGTATAGGTTTTTAACTATTTTTTTTTCTTTTTTATTATTTTAAAGATCTGGATGAGTGCTCCAATGGAACCCACATGTGCAGCCCACATGCTGACTGCAAGAACACGATGGGCTCTTACCGCTGCCTGTGTAAAGAGGGTTACACTGGGGATGGCTTCACTTGTACAGGTGAGCTGGCTGAGGAGAGCAAAGGATGAGCTCCATGCAGCCTAAGTTAGTCTGTGATCCAATACACAAAACCAGCTTTTAACCATTTGAAATTTTCATTAATATGTCATCATTAATTGTCTTCTCCTCACCTAGGTTGCCACAGCTTAAAAGAAATACTATGTATTATACATAGTCTAACTCAATCACTTTTTTTCCCTTGATAAAATGCAATTTTTCATTTTGCTTTTCTTGTTAGTTTAAATGTGTGGCAAAATTATTAAAACAATGCTTGATTATGTAATTTGGCTAGTTAGTAAACTATTCCATTGGCTACTCACCTTAACACTTAAATAATAGGGCATATGCATCAAAATTACTTCACAAAATTGCCTAAAAATGTTTGTCCTTTCCTCAAGTGAGTGTGTGATGTCTGTCTGCTTTACTCCATCATCCTGAGAGCTGCTGTCAGGATGCAGTGCTGGCATGCAGAATGAAGGAAGTAGCTGCTTCTGAAACCTCATTTTATAAACTGTAAATGAGATTATAAAATTTTGCTAGAGAGATGTTTCCCACCCACACTTCAGTCTTCTGCTTTGAAGAGCAGATTAGCTCATGTGTGCTTAGTCATGAGGAGCCCTGCTCTTGCACTGAGGACTGCAGTGTGGCTGGGGATGTTGCTGCTTGGAGCAGAGCCATGTGGCAGAGCTGGTGGGCCAGCTTTTCAGCTGGTGCAAATCAGCAGCACTCTATCAGCTGCAGCAGGTTTTTAGAGCATCTGAGAATCTGGATTATCAGGTTTAAGGCTGGGTTTGTATAATTCCAAATTCTAAGCAGACCTTGGAATTCTGTTTATTCTCTCAGTGTAATTTCATCTTGAATCTGATTCAGCTTCCTCAGTGGCCTTCCTAACCCAGTGCTCTTTGTTAATTTCCTGTATGATGGTTTCCAGGAGTCTGTAAGCTACACCCTTCAGATGGAGTGCTTACAGAACTTCTGCATTCAGTAGAACTTTTTTTCTGTTTGGATACTTCATTGTTTGTGAACTCAAGAGGTGTCTGGGACTAGAGCTAGAGCACTCACATGCTCTGTAAGCCCTCTGCCAAAGTGGGCAGTGTGCAGCATTCTCCCTGGTAGGTGATTTTTGATTTACCAGCCACGGACTTTTCAAAACTCATGCTGCCAGCCAGACTCTGTTGCAATAAGGAGGTGTTTTGGTGATGTGTAACATTTCAGCTCGAGAGTAAGGGCCATGATCTATCCAAAGGTGAGTGGAGTCCAGTAGGAAGGCTGTTTCTCTCATCAGCTCTTAACCTGCAGTTTTAGTTTTGATGAAGTTCTTTTCATGCCACTTCTTGTCAGTGTTTTGATGTTTGGCATAGAGAACTGCCTATTACCCCATGTTTGCTCACTGCATAGTAAACCTCTTTTTTTTTCCCAGTTACTGCCTCTAGGCTTTGCTGTAATAGAAACAATAACTATAATAAATTTCATGTGCTCGTTCTGAGTCTAAATTTGACCCTGTGACTGCCTCCAATTGTTATTAACTGGAGCTACTATAAGAGTCTCCTAAAGGTTTTCTTTTTGATTAGAAGCTGTATTTGCAACATGTCAGGAATATACAGAGCTGTTACATGTGCACATAACTAGATTGCAGTTTCTTCTGCATGTGTTCAGATAGAATAATTAAAATGCTTGGAACACTGAATGCTTCAGCTCAAATGTTGGTGAGAAAAGCATCTTTACTGCGAACTTGCAATATCCCTTCCTTTTACAGACCTCGATGAATGCTCAGAAAACTTGAATCTCTGTGAAAATGGGCAGTGCCTCAATACCCCTGGAGGGTATCGCTGTGAATGTGAGATGGGATTTTTGCCAAGTGTAGATGGGAAAGCATGTGAAGGTAATTTTTTGTAAGCTTTAAACAACACTCAACAGATTCTGCCTTAATACTGTTTAATGTTCCAGTTTTTTACAATTGTTGCTGTTGTGGTTGTATTGAGAACTGCATGAATTTTTTAAATAATATTTGCTTTTTTGCACTTCATACATTTATTATGGGCCTCTAGATGTTCATCTACCTGCTGAAGTAAAGAGAACAGCTTTTCAAAGCCTGTTTATGATATATTATTTTGGGGTCCAATTGGTGATCCAAGTGGCACTGATAGCTGCCATTTCTTCTTGATCATTGATGTCCAGTTCTTAATTTTATTCAAAACAATTAAACAGAAAAAGTTAGTTCTCAGTGGTATGTGTGAAGGTGAAAAGCAGTGATTTGGTAACCAATGTAATGCATATGCTTTGAGGGCTTCTGTGAGGTGCAGGATCAGAGTGTGAAGCCTTGCAGAAAGTCTGTATGACTACACCAAAAAAAAAATCCTGTATGACTATTTGTTCAATTTCAAAAGTGAGATGTTAGTTAACAGTTTACAGCTCATTCATAAAAGCTTTTCATATGCAAAGACTCAAAACAATCAAATAATAAACATGTTACCAATGTGATTAAGGTCATATATTTGATTTGAACATTTGAAATCCTCATTTGTTAAAACACTAATGAGTTAAGTCAGTCAAGAAGACGCAGCCCTATCAGCTGACATAGTAATAACTCATGACAACTGGTATTTAATGGAGTACATAAGTACTTCACTTTAAAAAGGATTTTTTTCCCCTTGAAAAGTGTTCTGTGTATTTTTTAGAAATCTACTGAGTCAAATAATTTGAGAGTGGGTTTTTCTTTAAACGAAACCAATATTAGGTTTCATAATGTTTCATGAAACAATTTACTTTCAAACCTTTTGGCTAAGTTTAAATAGCTTTTTTAGAGGCTAGCTCCTGTTGCTAAAACAGACTTGCCTTCATGTCTTAGTTGTGTACACTAAGTGCAGTGTTTTAAGGTCCTTTGTAAACACACACTTTTTTATTGTATCAAATTAGTTGTTCTTTGTGCAGTGCATGTAGCATTCAGTAAATACTAGTTCAGACTCAGTGATTTGAAGACAAGACACAAAAGTGTCTGCTTGCCAAACTTTGAAGTTAACCTTTGGGCACAGGCTTTTCTCTTGCTGGTGTCCAGCCTTCTGCAGATGACTGCTGATTTATAATAAACTTCATTTTATTAAGGCATGTCTTCTGCTATGTTTAATATTGCTACTTGTCAGATTAGACCACTAATAAGCTAGGATAGTTTCTGGCATAGCTTCCAGAGATATGGAAGGAACCTTTTTCTCAAAAAAAATCATTTTGGATTAGATTCCTTAGGCTCCAACATAAATCTTCCATGTTACTTTTTCTTGTCTTACACGATGTGCAGAAGCTGCTGTCTTCCAGATCCACGCTGCTGAAAATGTTTGCAGTTCTTTATGGCTCAAAAAGATCAGGAAACCTCATATTTTTCTCTTCCTGTTCTTTAATCAGATATTGATGAGTGCTCACTTCCTAACATCTGTGTCTATGGTACTTGTCAAAACCTCCCTGGACTCTTCCGATGCGAGTGTGAAGTGGGCTACGAATTGGACAGAAGTGGTGGCAACTGCACAGGTAAAACTCTGAACAGCGTGCCTTTTAATCTGCTGTCAGTGCCATAGTCAGCTCCTTAGGAGATTCTTTTAAGAAGCTGTACAAATCAAACTGGTTATAGGAAAATACAGACTTTCCTACTGTATAACACAGGATTCACCATATCTTTTTTATGCTCCTCTTTACTGTTCTTTGTCCACCTCTGATAATCCCTTAAGAAGGGGAAAAACAGATCAGAGAATCCCTCTGGCACAGATGTATTGTGCCTTGTACAGTACTGGATGTAAGCTATGGCCTTGTCTTGTATTTTTCCCTTAAGTTCTTTTTTAGTATTTTATGATTTTATTGATTTCAAAAATCAATCTATGGATTGATGCTAAGGAAAAATGTTTTTTTTCTTTTTCCTATGAAATGATGAATTCATCTCAGACTACTGTTCTTCTAAGCGCCTGTTTATTTTTTAGAGCTTTCTGGAGACCAGTATCTCCTAACTAATGGATTTGTGATGGTCAGCATATGGTACCTGATGTATTAACAGGTTTAAGTATCCTTGAATATTTGCTTAGCACGTGCTGTGTTTTTCTTGCAGATGTTAATGAATGTGCAGACCCCACAACCTGCATTAGTGGCACGTGTATCAACACTGCTGGTAGCTACACCTGTGAGTGCCCTCCTGATTTTGAGCTGAATCCCACCCGCGTTGGATGCGTTGGTAAGGGACCATTCCCTGTGCTGTTTAATGGGAAGTTCCACAGAGGGGCTCCAAGCTGGCTGCTTAGGAATAAAGCCCTGGGTTGTGGAAAAGGGCTTGATCAGGCTCTTCAATTCCCATCTCACTGCCCCTGGCTTAGAAGCTGGAATAGGGCAGCAGGAGCATGTCCAGGGTTGATGCAGCCTGCCAGCGGTGCCCTGCTGCCAGAAGCAACCCCTTGGGACTTGTTAGAGCTGTCCACAATTTACAGCAAGCAGGAGACAATTTTAAAATTCAACAAACTTTAGTCCACATCCAGCTGGCCCCAAGATGGCAGGCAAATGAGGCTGTGGCATGAAGCCACCCATGCTCTTGGAGCACTGAGTGCACTTGGCTAGTTGCGGCTTCATGACCAATGGAAATGCTCTTGTATTAGGCTCCAACTGCTTAGTAATCCTAATATTTCCTTGGTTTTGTTTGTTTAAGAGGGTGTAGGGATGCTTCTCGAATTTTAATGTGTTTGAAATTCCTAGCATTTAGTAGATGCTTTCCTGCTTGTAAACCTTAAGTAGAGGAGAGAGTAGTGGATATCTGGAACTGGAAAGATGTACAAATGTGAGGGAAAATGTGAGTGAAAATGAGAAAAAGCCTGGCTGACATGCCCTTGGACTCGATAAGTAAATTTCCTACGTTGTGAAAAATCCAAAAAAGCCAAGTGGGGCAGCAGCAACCTGCCTTAGTGGAAATGCTGGGGCCCCCTGGGCAGCACTACTTATTTGCTTTTGTGTTCTGCAAGAAATGGGAGCCATCTGTAGGTGTCCCTCACCCTGGGGGGGATGTGCTGTGTTTTGTTCTCTCCTAAGATGTGTTTGCCATTGTGTGCATTGTGAATAGATACACGATCCGGCAACTGTTACCTGGACATCAAAACTCGGGGAGATAACGGCGGCACCTTCTGCAGCAATGAGATTGGAGTGGGTGTCTCCAAGGCCTCCTGCTGCTGCTCCCTGGGCAAAGCCTGGGGCGTTCCCTGCGAGCACTGCCCACTGGTGAACACGAGTAAGTCTGCATTGCCTGGCTTGAGCACAGCGATGTGTTTGGTGGGTTTTTTCCTAATTTAGCCAGGTAGCTCAAATACTGGTGTGCATTTATTGTGGACTGGCTTCCGCTGGTCTTCACGAAAAACTTCACTAGTCTTTTGGAAAGATTATTTAGTCAGAATATTATTATCTCTTCTGAGAAAGTTTGCTATTACACTGAAAACTACTGAAGTATTTATGAAATGGAATAACAGATAATGTTACAGAGTAAAATCTAGTGTCTCTAGCTGGTTAGTTTGTAAATTTACATTTAAATTATCTGTAATAATCTGATCTGTTTTCAAAAACAATTGTGCTGAAAATATTTCTACTATATATGCTCATAAATCTGTTTTGTTTTCAGCTGAATATAAGGTTCTCTGCCCTGGAGGGGAAGGATTCAGACCAAACCCTATCACTGTTATATTAGAAGGTAATGTTTGCAATTTCCTATATTTACATGTCTGAAATTGTAAAACTCTGTAGTGAGGGTCTTTTTTTTTTCTCATTGTAAACATTAATGAAATGTTTATGTGTTTGTTTGGACAGATATTGATGAATGTCAAGAACTGCCTGGACTTTGCCAAGGAGGAAAATGTATTAATACATTTGGGAGCTTCCAGTGTCAGTGTCCATCAGGGTACTACTTAAATGAAGAGACAAGAGTGTGTGATGGTATGGAGCTTCCACTTAACTAGCCTTCTGCTTTATTCTTTGAAAGTAATGACAGATCAATATGCAGAGAATTAATCTTCCCTTGAAAAGGAGCACAACCAGACTAAGCAGTGTAAAGTTATATGGTGGGAAAATTGAACAAGTTGAAGTATTGCATTAAGAGTGTGAAAATTCCTTCTTGATCATGGTTGGAATGGATGCAAGTATTTTTTTTTATTATCATATTTTAATCAAAACCTGAAAACCTAGCAGTTTTTTTCTACAAGTAAGACATAATTTGGTAACTGGCTATAAAAAATAGCTTCTTGGTAATGGGCAATGAATAAGCAGTCAGATAAAAGAACAGATTTTCCCCACGAATCTGGTGGATTGGTGTGTCCATGTATTTTTCCACTGCTTTTTTCACTCCTGCTGATCCAGTCATCGAGTGAAAATATTGGCTGTACTGCAAAACATTTTCCTTTCCACAGCACAGTCAGAAGTGTGTGTCACATTATGTGCCACGCTCAAGGTGTACTGGATATAAAATCTTAAGCAACCCATCAAGTTCTAAAATTTCCTGTTGTCCATGCTGTCTTTGGTCTTCCAGATTGTTAATAATGTTAATTTGGTGCCTATGAGGTGCAAACCACTGCAGAAATACAAAACATTCTGGCCCTAAATTAAGGCTGAACCAAAGTGCTTCATCCACATTATGCTTATGTAGCCTGACAGATACTGAGTGGTGTGTCAAAGAT
Organism: Emberiza elegans; assembly: GCA_024865655.1. Taxonomy (NCBI): domain Eukaryota; kingdom Metazoa; phylum Chordata; class Aves; order Passeriformes; family Fringillidae; genus Emberiza; species Emberiza elegans. The sequence goes on from JALJVW010000398.1 coordinate 10,942,290, forward strand.
ACTCTAAAATTTTAAGGCTGGGAAAATATTTTTGACCTTTTGGGAGCTGAGGTGTTTTGGAGATGGTGTTGGGTTTGATTTTGGTTAGATTTTTTTAAACAAGATTTAGATTTTTTTAGTCTCTTGATGAAGTAAATGTGACATCCTGTGTTGGGAAAGTGGCTCACTTTCCCCAGTCGGGCAATGCTCAGTAGGAACTCCACAGGGAGCCACCTGGTTCTTCTCTAGATCTTAGAGTCCAGAATGGAGAAGATTCTCAAATTCTCTTTTTGTGCAATAGATGCATAAGTCAAATTGCTGTTTCTGAGCTTTCCACACATATCAGAGTTCCCATCTTTGCATCACAGCTGGGCTTCCCTGGCACCTGTGCCACCACTTCCTTTTCTGTGTGGCTTCACTCCACCATGACATTCCTCAGAGCCCCTTCAGGTCTTCTCCACCAGTTCCTTCCTACCTCAGGCATTACTGAGACATTTTTGTTCTCAAAAGCACAAGAAAGCTTCTGTGGCCACTCACTTGCTGCCTGTTTGTTCTCTTGTAGATGTGAATGAGTGTGAGACACCTGGCATCTGTGGGCCTGGCACGTGTTACAATACTGTTGGGAACTACACCTGCATCTGCCCTCCTGATTACATGCAAGTCAATGGAGGAAACAACTGCATGGGTACGTGCTGGGGTTTCTCTAAAGCTTTATCTCAGTGCATTGGGCCGGGGAGATCATCTCCCCAAGAGTTGCCTACTGCATGGGCCTGAGTTTTCTTAATTTTTACAGATATGAGAAGAAGTCTGTGTTATAGAAATTACTATGCTGACAATCAAACCTGTGATGGTGAGCTGCTCTTCAATATGACCAAGAAAATGTGCTGCTGTTCCTACAACATTGGGCGTGCCTGGAATAAGCCTTGTGAGCAGTGTCCTATCCCAAGCACAGGTACATTTTTGCATTGCAAAGCTATCTGAAGGCCTTGGTAACATCACAATTACTCTTAGTGAGTGTAACACCATTCGAGATGCTATGTCTTTTTTTTGCTCTTATGTGTCTAAAATGAAGGGATTAGTTTCCTCTTTGTCCTGGAGATGACCAGTCCTAGTCACAATGAAGGCATATGTGGAGTGGTTTGTGTCCATGCTGCTGGGTTGTGCCTTCCTTGTGCCAGTTTCACTGTCTCAGAGGCTTCATTCTCTATATTGATGAATCCATCTCTTTGCAAGTTGATACAGTGTTGAGGCAGTGACCAAGACTTTATTGTTGCTGCTCTGACAAATACAGGGTCTGGTCTGCTCTGCCTCAATTGCTGTTTGCCATGAAGGGCCTTTGTGCAGGCTAGGGGCTGGCGGAGATACCTTGGTGTGCTCTGAGAGAGATCTGTGTTGAGCAGCCAAATGTAAGATGTAGGAGTGTCTCTGCTAATTGCACAGGAATACAGGACTCTTCCACACTGGGTGAGACTGCAGGACATCCCACTCTGGCTTGAGGTGGTTTGCTTCAAGAGCAACTTCCTAGACACTTGATTCTTCCAACTTTTAGTTCAGGTTTTTATGAGTCAGATCTGAAATTGTGTGCAAACACTGTAATGCACAGGAATAGGCATAAGCAGAGCAAAATCAGCATGTGATCCCAGCTGAATGAGAACCCAAGGGAACTGACATGGTGAGTTAGGGAAAGGGGCTGCCTACCTCTGCATGCTCTGCAGGTTCTGAAAGAGTAGAAGAACTTTCTTGGCCAGAGTATATGATGACTTTTTCACTGTTGATTAATTCCAAATGCTTTAATCACTGCTTTTCTTTCCTGTTGCAGATGAATTCTCCACACTCTGTGGAAGTCAAAGGCCTGGCTTCTTCATTGACATTTATACAGGATTACCAGTTGGTGAGCTGTAATTTATGTTTTGAACTAAATTCCATGCTACCTCTGCCCAGGGAAGAGGGGAGGTTTGTTTTCCCAGTTTTGTTTGTTTTTTTCATGTGAGGAATAACAATTAAACAGTGTAATGGAGTTCAACCCTCTGTTTAAGTCAAACTTAAGTGCAAACTGGCTACTTCTTGCTGGCAGCAGTGATAGTTGCTGCTTGTAATCAAGGCAGCACAGAGCTCCAAAGAAACTGTAATCAGGGCTTCATGAGCAGGGCACAGATACTGGGAATGAGAGGTCTGGGAGTAAGGCCAACCAGCATTTGGTCTGAGGGGAACTGGGAGTCTTTCCTTCAAACTAAAGCAAGATTTAGTCTGACATTTCACATCAGTCCCCCTGGGTATTAGTTTGACACAAAAATCCTTTTTTCTGCTCAGCTGGAATATTTCTCACATATGTTATTGTGTGTTACATTTGAATCGTGAGTAGCAAATTGCAAAACAAAAAGAGAGAGAGAGGAGGAATTTTAGGACAAGGAATTGAGTAAATCCCTAATGGGACTCCCTTTTGTTTTCATTTACACTAAATGCAAATGAAAAGCAGATAATGTACCCTGTAACAAACAGAGATGGCATATAGGCAGTAATCAGATGCTTTAGCACGAAGCTGTTCTGTGGTGCAGTGTTTAGCTAGTTCGATGAAAATATTTCTAGTAAAGAGGGGAATGTAATTTATAAAGAGGTTACAGAAATGCACAATATTTATTATTTTACAAGGTCATTGCTTGGAAGCAAAGTTTCCCCTTGTAGCTATTAGCTTTAGTCCAGATTGTTGCAGAGTCTGCTCAGCTAATTGGGCCCTTCATCAGCACCAGCAGGGAACCCTTGGATGTTGCTAGCATTGCAGGTAGAAGCTGCAGCTGCAGTGTTTGGCATGTGTGCAGGGGTGCTGCAGGCTGCTCTGTGCTGCCACAGCACGGAGCTGTGCAGTGCAGGAGCCAATGGAAGCAGCAGGGCTGTCCCACAGAGCCCCCCAGCACTGCCAGTGCCTGCAGGCTGTGCTGAGGCTGGTGCACCACAGCTTCCCACAGCTGTGCAAATCACAGCTCTCCCTCTGCTTTGGGATCCCAGCTGTGGCACTCAGCCTGCTGCTTTGCACAGGGCTTACTCATGTCCCACACACCTGCAGGCACAGGATCAAGGGAGAGCCCTCTGCAGGGGCACGGCTCTGTGTACCCTCTAATGTTTGCTTACAGTCCAATGATGTTACTGTCTGGTTCGATTAAAGTTTTATATAGTTACTCCAGGTGTTTGTTTCAGAAACAGAAATTGTTCTGGTTTTATTCACCCTGTATATGAGAGGACTCAAAATGACAGAATCGAATGTAGAAAATTAGGGGTTGGATCCAGCAGAAAAAGAAAACAAACAAACAAAACCCACAAAAACCAAAACAAACAAAACCACATTATCTGATGGAAACTGCTGTTAGCTCACAATTTCCCTCCATATTCTATGACTGTGTACCTCAGTGCATATGTCAATGTTTACTGAAGGCAGAGGCTTTGGAGAAGTCTCTGAACTCTCTCATGTCAGAATATTAAGATGTGTAAGGACCCAATAGGCAAGCCATATAATTGTAATAGCAGCTGGTTTTTTTCCTGCCAAAATCAGTTACTTAACTGGGGTGTATATAAAGCATTGGCAAACCCTGGCTGCCTGGCTTAATCAATCTAATTAATAGCATGTTGGCAGCACTTCAGATGTTACCTGTCATTGGCACTTTCAAACTGTTACATAAGACCCTGAAAGTCTTTTCAGATTAACTAGGGTAAAACCATGCAAAACTAATTCTGGTGGATATTTTCATTCAATCATGCTCTCCTGTGTTAAACCAAAGACAGTTCCATTGTCTCTCTGTTTGACTCTTCCCAGCAACTCCACTGTGGCACTTGGGCAGGTGATGAGGTTCATCAGGGCTGTGGGTGGGAGACATGAGGAAGGACATGTCTTCCTCTGTATTCCTCTGTAGCAGAATATACCTTCAGTACAGAGAAGAGTCAGAACCTGAGAAAACAGGAAATACCTAAATTTCCAGTTTGGAGTGACTTGCTCAACTGTTCAGTTGGGAACATTCTGATGCTTGCATTATGTTTGATAATTATATTAAAGGTAAATACATAAGGACATACTCTGTAGCAGAAGATTCCATGAAGTTCTCAGTACAAGCATTAAAAAAATTATTCTTGCAGATATTGATGAATGCAGAGAGATTCCTGGAGTGTGTGAAAATGGGATCTGTATAAACATGGTTGGCAGCTTCCGGTGCGAGTGTCCTGTGGGCTTCTTCTACAACGACAAGCTCCTGATCTGTGAAGGTAGAGTGCTCCTCTCATTCAGAGGAATGGTGTTTCACCAGTGGCAACTCAGACACTGCCTAATCAGAGCCTGGAAGGCATCCTTAATGAGGGGAAACTGCTGCTTTGAGTGTAATGAGTCTGTGTTAATTCAGACATTTTGAATTCTTTTGCATAGCAAATACCATATTTTCTGTCAGACATCTAAGGCCTTGAAGGCACATGAGTCAGCAGTACTGGGAAGTAATGTTTTTTTTTCACATTTGACAGTAAAGCCAAGAAAAAAATAGTAGTATTGAGTCAGATCATGAGCACAATTTTTTTTTAATTCCAAAATACTTTTTTCTAATGGAACAAATATTTTTGTAAAAACTAGAAACAGATGGTTGTTTATTTCTAGTTTAAGCATTCCCTAACATTGTATTAGTCAGTTTAATGAAGAAACTGAAGGTAGCATGAGTTGCTGTCATTCTCTGCTGTGTGTTATTACTGCTGGCAACAATGGGTGCTGTAGGCAAGGCATTGAGAGCTTTGAGTAAGAGCTTCTTCTGCGTGCTGCTTCTAAGTGAAAAACGATTACATTTCTAGGGAGACAAAGTTCTCCTTTTGCAGCACCTGAAGTAAAGAAAATTGATCAAAATTTTTTTTTGCCTAAAGCTTTGTGATGGTGTTTACATTGAAAGCTACTAATACCTAAAAAAATATGCTTTTGACATCTTTCCACTGCCAACTTACTATAAAACTCAACTTCCTCTTTGTCTGGACAGATATTGATGAGTGCCAGAACGGACCAGTCTGCCAGCAGAACGCAGAGTGTGTGAACACAGCCGGGAGCTACCGCTGCGACTGCAAACCGGGCTACAGGTTCACATCCACGGGGCGCTGCACTGGTGAGCGCTGGCAGGGCTGCAGGCACCAGGGGCTTCTAAAGGGCTGGAAAACCTCTCTCCTCTCCAGAAAGTTGGTATTTCAGGAGATGAGCTGAGCTTCAAGAGCTCTTTTAAAATCTTTTAGGGCATCCCATAAACATTGAGGTAATTCCAGGCCTATCCCATGGATGTGTAAGTGGGAGTTAAAAACCTAAGTAGGTGTTTGTCTTTCATTTTCTTTAGCTCTTGTCACGTCGAGGAAGGGAAGACCATTTGGTGCACTTCCTTTCTGTATTTTCTGATTTTCATTATGATTTTCTATATGTGTTTTACCAATTTATTTTCCACTTGTATTTTTACAAATAATTCCCTGCTTGCTGCTGGAGCCTCTGTTGATAAGGTAGACTTATCTTCTTGCCTATATGCAATAAATAACTTGAAAAGCTTATTGTTGAATTTCCTAACTTTGATACAGATTTAAACAGGGCCCATAACATTATTTTTAAATACTCACTGAGTGGGACTGAACTTGTCTAATCTATTTGCTTTTTCTTACAATATCTTATTCCAGAGAGGCATTCAAGTTATCTTACTTGAAGAATTGCTGAGATTTTAAAGACTGCAGTGGGGCAAGCTGCTGTAAATATTATGTACTATGTACATTTCTGAACAAAATAAGAATTACAACGGAAGCTAGTTATATTATCCTTGGGTTTTTGCTTCTCAGTACTTGAGTTTTAGGAAGTGCACTTTTCCCTGCAGTGCAGTTTTTCATTGTTTCATGTGACCCTTGTGGGAAAAGGGTGTAGTGGAAATCAGAACACTACTATGAGAACTAAAACTTTGCTTTGTTAAGCTATGCAGTGGCACATGTAAATATTCAATATGTTCCTAATGTAATTGTTGTTGTTAAGGGTTCATTGCAGGAGTACAGGAAGAGCAAGGGAAGGTTCTGATATGGGTTACAATTCCAAAGATGAATTGGCACAAATAGTAATACTTCCCTGTATTTAGCTCTTATTTTATATGTGGTGAAAATAAAGTTACACAATTAGAGTAAAAATACAAGTGGTTGATAAAGTACGTGATCCAGCAAAGGAAGGAAATTCCCAACCACTCTGCTGGGAGCAGAGAGGGGTGAGCACCTTGCAGTATTGGATCAGCCATGCTACTGCATGGAAAACTATCACACCCCTGTAGTTTATGTGCTATTGAGTCAAACCCAGTATATCACAGCCACTAGCACTAGGAGTCCTGCATTTATCTTACCTTCAAGATAGCATTCTTCTGGTGCTCTCTATTGTGGTAAACTAAATAGTTTTTCTCATAAATTAGATTTTCACATGACTATTCATTTGTCCACAAAGCACTAGAGAGTCATAGATTTTCTTTTGTCTCTGCTCTCCTGAGCTGAAGATTAGGAGTTCTTAAGACAGCACTGGCTTTCCTTCTGCCTCCTTTAAACTGTAATTAGCAGTGCTCTCATCAATAACATGGGGAGAGCTTGGTCCTCAGTGCACCCCCATCCAGAGTTACTCACAGCCCCATGGGATGTACAGAGGTCCTGGGGATGGGGCTGTCAGGATCATCCATGATTGTCTGGGATTTACTTGCTAATGTTTTTGTCATTAATAAATTAAAAATACTATTTTAAGTTAGGCCATGCACTGGGTACTGTCTTGGTTGCTGCTAACGCATCTTCCCAGCCTTGTGGTTTAGAAGCCTTAACTTTCACTGCTCCTCTTTGTTTTCAGATCGGAATGAATGTCAAGAAATTCCCAATATCTGCAGCCATGGGCAGTGTATTGACACTGTTGGAAGCTTCTATTGCATTTGTCACAATGGATTCAAAACCAATGATGACAGGACAATGTGTATAGGCAAGTATATCAAATTAAACTGAGCTTAGGCTCCCATTAAAATAGTTACTAAGCCTGTCCTCTCTGTAATAAGGAGTTGCATTACAGTATCTGAGATTGTGAGCCATTTACCACCAGACAAAGGTGCAAAAGTGGCCATTAGAGATGATAAAAAGCTGATACTGAATGAAAACCGTCTCATTAAAATAGAGTGAACCTTTAAAATTACATATCCTGTCTAATGAACTGCTAATGTTTTCATTTTTGAAGAAAATATTAATCTTGGAATTTTCTGGAGCATCTTATCTCATTTATTCCTTTAGGCAAGAAATATAATAGATTAATATTGCAATGCAGCAGTTATATACAGCTTACTTGTTAACAGAGTGAATGAAGGGTAGATTTCTTGACAGAAAAAACCTTTTTCAGAAACAGTCATCTTCATTAACAAGGAGATTTTGATTTAACCCATTCACAGCTGTCAGCTGTGAACAAATTGAGATTTCAGAATGCTTACAATTAAAGATAGCTTACACTTACTTTGGGAAGGGTGATATAGGAGCCAAAGTAAAGTAAATGTTTGTTGGACCCTTCATTATTTTTATATATGTTAATACCAAGTGTGTAAATGTATGTAAAATATTCTTTTTGGGAGCTGTGACAATCCTTTTCCCTTCAGTTCAGTGTGGTGGCAGTGGGTTATTTCTCTGCTGTTCCTTTGTAGATATTAACGAGTGTGAGAGAGACGCCTGCGGCAACGGAACCTGCAGGAACACCATTGGCTCCTTCAACTGCCGCTGCAACCTGGGCTTCATCCTCTCACACAACAATGACTGCATAGGTGAGGAGTGCTGAGCACAGACACGTGCTCTGAGGCTTTCTCCTTCTAATAAAAGTGCCATAAGTACCATTAGGTAACCCTATTGTGTCAGTCTCAAAAGGCCTCTTTGATTGTGCGCTGCTCGCTTTTCTAGAGCCACTTGAATGTTGGCCCAAGACACAGAAACATTTGGGTTCCACTCCTGCTCTGACAATTTTATAATTTAGTAATTTCTTCTCACTTGCTTTTGAAACGAGATGGTGTTATCAGTTACTTTGTTGATATGGTGCAAACAGAAATCTCACTTACCCAGTTTGCATTGTTGCTGATGTTTGACATCTTTCAATGTTTTTGTCCTAGACGTGGATGAGTGTGCAAGTGGAAATGGAATGCTCTGCAGAAATGGTCAGTGTGTGAACACCATTGGGTCCTTCCAGTGTCTCTGCAATGATGGCTATGAGGTGGCTCTGGATGGAAGGACTTGTGTTGGTGAGTGCTTTCTTTAGGGTTGAAAAAAATGTGGCAAACTTAGAGCAGATATGTTTAGTGAAACAGTAGGGTCAGAGAGAGCTGCCACACTGCCATCATTGTACCTAGCAGAAGGAAAGAATGACAAGAGGACAAGATGACTCCTCCCACTCCTGAAAAGTTCCACTTTCACTTTGATGGAATCAAAATTAAAGTGGCCACGGTCAGAGATTTATTGAGATAACAGCAATGGCCTCCAATAAATTGTCTTTCTTTTCTTCTAGATATCAATGAGTGTGCACTGGAGCCTGGAAAATGCTCACCAGGCACATGCCAGAACTTGGATGGCTCATTCAGATGTATCTGTCCTCCTGGATACATCCTGCAGAATGACAAATGTGAAGGTGTGTACAGAACAATCCTTTTGCTGTCTATTTCTTAGCTGCTCACAGTTGTTACCTATTCCCTTTGCATTTAAATGTGAGTAATGTTTAGTCCTTTCTGGCAGTGTACAGTGCTGAACTGTAGCCACTAGTAAGTCTCTCACTTCCTAGAAAAGGTCTCTCCAACATTTGTTTGAACCAGAACTACTTGATCTGAACCCTAGAAGAATATAATCCCAGGCTATTTCCTTGGTGGTACATTGCTGAAGTTTGCCCACTGCCTGAGGATTTGAAAACTAACTGGATTTTGCACTTGGGTTACTGTTTCCTCTTTCTTTCTTTTTTTGGGCTTTTTTGTTTGTCAAATATGATAGATATCAGTGATGATGTAAGATAGCCCTTTATGTAGTACAGCTGCCAGTGTAAATATTATTGTTTCTCATCTCTAATTACTTTTCTTACAGACATTGATGAGTGTGTGGAACAGCCAGAAATTTGTGCCCTGGGCACATGCAGCAACACTCCAGGCAGTTTCAAATGTCTGTGTCCAGAAGGCTTTGTATTGTCTTCCACAGGAAGGCGATGCCAAGGTAAGTTCATTCCTATTTTCTGGCATTTCAAAATTTGTTTGCTGTTTCATAAAAGCCTTTTTAGTGAGCTGTTTCTAATACAGCAAGAAAGCTCTGGACTCAAACAGTGTTTTTCATAGGGAAAACATGATAATTCTGTAGCTGGGGCCAGGTTCTGTCTTGCCCTAACATCTGTTTGTCATTAAACAGAACACTGCAATAAAAGGGGTGAAGTTAATGTTAAATGCACCAGGTTAAGCAAAGAAATTATGTGGTCCTGAAATCCTTTCTTGCACCCCTGGAAGAAATGTTGGGGCTACCCGGACTCTTCTTGGTTGACAGCAACAAGACACAGAGATGGAGCATGAATACAGGCAGGAGACTCAAGACAGCATTTCTGGTTTTAACTCTCCTTGGCACTCACCATATTCACCATAACACTTGTTATATGCTGATGCTCTCTGCAAACGTGGGTGGAAAAAAAGATTATTAGAAAAAATTTGCAAACAATGTTGTGTGGACAATAAGTACCCATCTGCTTAAGGAAATCTGAAGTGTCATTTGGCTTCCAGATTACTGCATACACAGTTCAGAGCCTAAACATGGGCACTAACAGATGAGATGCTAAAAGCTGAATATCTAGTAATTAAAAGCCACAGGTTAGTTTATTTTGTGTATAAAAAAAAAGCACAACAAATTAGGGAGTGAGTTACTTTAAAAGCTTTGGAAATGATTAAATAGATACAGCATTAAATGTCTTATACACTGTGCACAGTGGGAAGCACTGATGAGTAAGACCTTTATAAGGACCTCTGCAGTTTTGTTTGGCACAGAGCAGTGATGCTTGTTGACACCATAGCGAGTTCTTCCCTTCACAGTGGGCTAAATGAAATTGTGGTTTTGGTAAAAATGAATCCAACCTGCAGTAAACATTCATCCAAGTCTTCAAACCACCGTGCAGTTTGGCACAGTTACTTCACTCAACATCAAGAAAGCATGTTTTTGCTGTGTTTATGTAGCTTGTATAAATGAAGTTTCTTCAGTTTGAGGGTTTTCTTTTCTTCAGGTAAGAAGAAAAATATCACAAAAACCCACTGAGAAACAAAATCCTAAAAAAGAATGCGACCCAGTCTTCTGCTTTTTTAACATAGGCCACTGTTCCGCACAAAGTCAGAGGAAAGTGCATGCTTGTGTATGAATTTCAAAAGAGCTTCTTTCTGTGCCCTGAAGAGGACTGTTCTTTTTTTCAAATATCTCAGGCCAAGCAAAGTTTTGTTTAAAACTTCCCATTACCTAGGACTTTGTTAAAACCTGGACATTGCCCAGCATTGATGCTGCAGCCGGAAACCTGGATGAGCAGCTGCTTCCAGAGCTGCCCTGCTGCTGTCCCCTGCCAGCACAGAGAGCTGCCAGCTCCCTTCCTGCTGGATGCTTGTGGTCTGTGATCTCAGTTCTGTCCAGCATCCTGGTTACCCAGCTTCAGGGAATAAAATGTGGTGCCACAGGGAGAGTTTGCTTTGTTTGTGTGTACCTCCGGAAGAATGAGGAAGGAAAGGGCTGTTGAAAATTGCCTCTCATTTTAGCACTACACAATATTGTCATTGCAAGCTGATGAAAATCTCTTGACTTGAGCGATTCTTACTAGTAATAGAATATAAATTCATGAGGCAATATTCCATTTTTTCAAAGAGGAGTGAGGATAAGAGGACAGTACAGCCCTTCCATTTCTGCTGAACTAAAGAGAAAGCCCTTTCCTTTTCCATACTGAAGTAGGAAACTGTTCCATAGCTTTTCTTTGCTCAGGCAGGGAGCTTCCCTCCTTATTCAAATCTTCCACAGTCAGAGACAATGATGGTCCCTATTAACAGAGCTAGATGGAAGTTGGGTGTTTTGGTGGTGTGTATCTTGTATTTTTGCAGTTAACAACTTCAAGTGAAAATTGTGCCAAGGATACTTAACTGCTTGTAACAATTTTTTTTTCTCTATGTAGATCTGAGAGTGAGCTACTGCTTTACCAAGTTTGAAGATGGGAAGTGTTCTGTGCCAAAGTCTCGAAATCACTCCAAACAAGAGTGTTGCTGTGCCCTGAAAGGGCAGGGATGGGGAGATCCCTGTGAGCTCTGCCCAGAGGAAGCAGATGGTGGGTTATTGACTAGCTTACCATGTGGCCTCTCTGAGCAGAAAAGAGATTGGGATTCTTATTAGAAGGAATTTTGAAAAATAGTTTTCTAAAAGTGTTTAACCCTAGTAATTGTCATAGGTCCCTGTAAAGCAGATGTCATTGCAGTTTAAAAACCACATCCCTTGGATAGTCAGATATCAAACATGTTCCTTCTTTGCTTATAGATTTGTTACAGTGTTTAGGTGCTGGGTATTTTGCTATGGAGGTATCACATACAGGAAGTGGAAAGCAGCAAGTAGGTCCTTGATAGGCTCTGAGTAGCAATACCTGCAAGACAAAAATGGAATTCTTCTAATTGTAAATAGGTATAGGAAAAGATGCCATAAACATGAAATCTAATTTTAAAAAGCCCCAAACAGTTAAACTGGATCTGCATCTGGATTTTGTTATTAAGAAAAAGTAAATTTACAGTCTTATCAATGTGAATGACTTGCAAAAACAGCAGGGCATAACAAAATACAGGCCTTGTGGAAGGAAAGCCTGCCTGCTAAAGAAACACTTTCCTTTGTTAGTATCCTTTTTAAGCCTGAGTAACTCAACGTCAAGCAACTCGACAGGACTCTGTAGCATGGTGGTGCAATTTGCTGAACAGACTGTAATTTGTGCTGACAAATGCGGTTAACAGCGTCACTGGTTTCAGCAATACATGATTGCAGCTCATTTCATTCATTAGTCATGTAGATTTTTTGCAGAAAATCCTCACAAAAGCTGAGGTTAGAAAAGAGAATTAGAAGTGCCAGTTGCAATATTCCTCCTAGGCCTGTTGCCTGTGCATGTTTCATTCCATTGACATGGACCATGTGAACCAAAGGCAGTTGAAAAGCACAGCTTATGTTGCAGCATTTCCTTGAAGTGTCAGCATATGTATTTTTCACAGTCCAAACTCTCCCAAAGGGTATCAAAGCCCCTTTTATCATCTTTTAAAAAAGAAATAGCTTTAAGATAGTCATGTCTGGATTAAATTATGACTTTTTCAGAAAAGATAGCAAATTTTACTTTTACAACAGAAAAAGTAGCAGTCACTACTACTGATACTTCTAAAATAAAAATGCATTAGTTTGTTTCTTAAGGAAGTTAAATACTGCTAATTATTCACAGGATTTTGTACTTATGCATACAGGAGATCAAATGAAACGTAGAGCAAACATAGAGTTTTTGCATGAATATAAGATGATAAGTTTATATATTAACATACTTTTTTCTGGACCTGAACATGAGGAGGATGAACTGATAGCAGGAGTTCCAGGTAGTTTGTGCAGAATGCTGATTGCTAAGATAGAATTTAACATATGGTTTGATTTTTATGGGGTTTTTTTTCAGAGGCATTCAGACAGATTTGTCCATTTGGAATTGGCATCCTTGTTGGACCTGGTGATGCAAGGCTGGGTAAGTGCCTGAGCTGCACACTGCCACTTTTACATCAGTGTCCCTTTTCCACACATAAGCCATTCTCCATTTCAATTGAGAACAACACCTCTGCAACTATTTCCCAAAGCCATGAATTCTGGAAACTTCTATACCTTTTATCTTCCCTGATTTTTCATACTGATTTCAAATTCCAGCTTGAATATCTCAAATATCAGAAATTAAACTTCTTTTAGAGCTAGGAAACTTATGTAGGATCTAGAGAATGGCTCTAATGTCATGTAGCAAACTTGTCTTTTCTTATACAATATGTGTAGCCTGTTTACAGTAAATGGTTTTAATCCTCCAGAAGTGCAAGCCACGGTTTCCCAGATCCCTTCAGTACATTCTGTTCTCTCCCAAGACAAACAGCACTTCAGCCTTATTGGCAAAAGTTTGCATTTAAGGAGCACTGGATGACTACTGCTTTTCATATCTGCTGCTTTCCCTATAGCCCCAGAGGTTTATATCTGACATTTAGAATCAGTTTCTTTTCTGCATTCTGAAAGCTGGCCTGCAAAACAAATTCTGTGCCCTAATCCTAATATGTCAGAATTTAAATATTAGTATTTTTTGTGATCTCAGAAATATTTCTTGCCAGAACACTTGTTTTTTGAGAGAAGTCTGAAAGCACATGAAGCCAGTTGCACTTACTGTGTTGTTTGTATTTTTGGTTAAGATGTGGATGAGTGCCTTGATCCTGATAACTGTAAATTTGGGCAGTGTATCAACACAGATGGGTCTTTCCGCTGTGAATGTCCATATGGTTACATCCTACAAGGAGCAGAATGTGTGGGTAAGTACAGCTCATCCAGCTTCCATTTTAAAGATTCTCCTGAGTTGCTAACTATGGCATTAAGGAGCAGTGGGGTTGTTTTATTCTAACATTTGGGGTCTTCATCCCTGCTAGTGCTTAAAACCTGCCAGGGCAGGGCCTGAGCAATCTGCTCCAAGTTGGCCCTGCTCTGGCCTCTAGCAATCCCAAACTATTTTAGGAGTCTGTGGTTTCTAATTCAGTACTTTAAGCGAGTTCTTGCATTTTCTATTTTTCTGGTTGTACATCAACAACATGGATTTTTTATCATTTTGGTTGTGTATAACCATGTATTCTTGCCTTGGTCTAACTACTTGCAGATACTGATGAATGTGCTGTTGGAAACCCATGTGGAAATGGAACTTGCAGGAATGTGATAGGAGGCTTTGAATGCACCTGTGTGGAAGGATTTGAGCCTGGGCCAATGATGACCTGTGAAGGTGAGACTCCTGTGTGCCAAGGGCTGTTGTAATTGTGTTCCCTGATTTTGAAAACAGCTGAGGGGAGTAAAGCAGCTTTAAAAATAAAATATGGACACTTGGAACAATACCTCTTTATCTGAAATGGGAAAATGGGCTCCTCCTTCCTGTATCCACCTTGAACTGTAGTATGTTTTTCTGACTGGAGCTGGGGTGGACAGACTTTCAGGTGGTATCTACTAAGGGACTGCCCCGAGAGGAGCATGTTGGGGTGCAGACTCTTCAGAACAGTTCCCAGAAGTGCTGCTTATTGTGTGTATGGTTTTTGCCTACCTCCTTGAGTGAAGAGACTCACTGCATGATGAAGATAGGAAATGGGCTGCTTGAGTGAGTTAGGGAAGAAACAGGAAAAATACAAATACAGTACTCAACAATTACCATGGTACCCCTAGGTTGAATATTTTTCCTGCTTTGGTGTCTCATTGCAAAAATTAAAATTTGAAAATGCATGAAGAGAACTAAGGAAGATCAGAGGTATAGAAGAAAAATAAATAAGAATTTTTCAGTGTGGAAAATGTGGTTGAAGAGATACATGATTTTATAAAGCCACAAGTGGTAAAGGTACCAAAAATAGAGGGACTATGTTAGACAAACCAAAGCAAATATTTTTATATGCATGGTACTTATTTAAGTTGTGGAACCCTTTGTTGCAGAAATTAGCAAGACCACAAGTATAAATTGACCCAGAAAGAGATTTTACAAATTTGTGGGGGAATCCATCAGTGGAAATTAAGCTTGATAGTTTGGTTGTGGCTTTTGGCTGTGGAAGTCCTTAAACTGAGAGGCTGTATCAGGGGAAAGATCTCTGCATACATGGGATGAAGTTTTTAATATTCATCTCCTTCTGTTACAACCAGGGAGAGGAGAATGTCCTGGGACATTCTGACACTGTCCTCTGACTTGACACAGCTGTTCCTAAATTATCTGCCACAATCTATTTGTTGCAAACCCATGCAAAAGAATGCCTCTATTTTTGCATCAGATTGCAAATGCAAACTGTTTTTTTAATACAGTTAGAGCTTCATTCGCTTTTCTGTGGAATTTGGGTAAAAGCTCAAATTGCAGAGGAGGAGCTAGCTGAGTGCATAAACGTCACTATATAGCAGTAATTACTGAAGTAGTCCAGGCATTTTGTATGTAAATGTACTTCAAAATAATGTTTCAAGTAAGGATATTGTTTTATGGAATTCATTTTATGAAGAATCTGAATTAGTGCATATAGAATTGAAATAACCAATCAAAAAAAAAACAAACCTAGGTGTGGAAAAGATACAGTTTTAACTGAGCAAGTATTTTGGCAGCATGGATCTGGAAATTATTTCCATTGGCTGTCTGCTGTTGAACTTACTGAAACTTCAGGTAGCTGTGCAAACATCCTGGTGTGTCTGGTGCCTGCTTCTCTGCAGAAATCCATGAGGAGTAGAACCAAGGGTCCCCAGCTATTAAAATCTAGTCCTCAGTAAACTGGGATCTGTGGTCTTGCCTGTACCTAAAGCCTGTGCACTCAAGATTGCTGGGTTTTACACGAGTGTTTCCCTCTCCCCATGGTCTTTGTCACCCCAAACCCAGATGTGAATGAGTGCATCCAGAACCCTCTGCTCTGCGCCTTCCGCTGCGTGAACACTTTTGGATCCTACGAGTGCAAGTGCCCTGGGGGGTACGTTCTGCGCGAGGACCGGAGAATGTGCAGAGGTAAAGCTCCTACCAGACTCTCACAGTGCTGAGATAATGATTTCAGTTCCTGCAGGGGCAGGGCTCTGACTCACTGCACTATTGGGCCAGAGTTTTAATCCCAGGAAGTAACTGAGTCAGAAAGAATTTGGGATGAAATTCTATGGTTTGCATTATGCACTTGATTGTACTAGGCCTGTCCTGCCAGTAAATTTACACATCTGTCTAAAGTGAGGTCATATCAGATGATACAGTTTTGTCTTGCCCTAAAAATGGGCATTTGGGAGAAATCAATTTGCTCAAGGCTAGTATATTTTATGGTTGGTTGAGAACAATAAATATATGTGTAGGATTTGATTATGATAGTGATTCCAAAGTCAGAATTTACTGTTGTGAATTTCCAGGATCATGTCTCTATATAATAAAGTCCAAACCCTTGTGTTTTAGATCAGAATGAGTGTGAAGAAGGAATTCATGACTGTGACTCAAAACAGATGGAATGCAAAAACCTAATTGGCACCTATATGTGTATCTGTGGGCCTGGTTATCAGCGCAGACCAGACGGGGAAGGCTGTATAGGTAAGTGACACTGAAGTGTTGAAGCTCTTGAAATACACAGTTCCTCAGCAGGACTAAAAGTTTTGCATTTAATGAAGTGTTAAGAAACTCAGGGGCAGAATTACACAACTCCTTGTGTAATGGATGTATTGGTGCTGTACACACTTGGTTTTGCTGTTCAGGTGTACACATCTGCAGGTAGTAAGTAGAAAATCTGGGTGTGGGTGTCAGTTTGTACTGCTGCTGCTGAATGCTCTGAGGGAAGAAGGTGAGGATTTAGGTTGGTTGCTGTAGGCTTGTTTGTCTCTGCTAGCAGGAATGAGAGTAGATCTGAATTTTTTTTAAACCTTGCAAGGCATTCAGAACTGCAGCTGTAACTATGAAAGATTTTGAAAACCAGTGAGGAATGCAGATATAAAATATATATTATGGTGCAGATATTATATATATAACAGTTGTGAGCTAGATGGCCATCTTTCCTCTGAAAATTGAATAAAAGAAACTTTGAAATATAAGAAAAAGAAAAAAATTGAAGTTTAATCAGAATGCAGAATGCACAGCATAAAAGTTCAATACCAATCTCTTACCTACATTAAGCTAAAGGACTTTATTTTTGTCATAAAATTTCAAAAATGCAGATGAGAATGAATGTCAGACCAAACCTGGACTCTGTGAGAACGGCCGTTGTGTGAACACAGTGGGGAGTTACAGGTGTGAGTGCAACGAGGGATTCACGGTCAGCGACAGCCAGGACGAGTGCCTTGGTAAGTCCCAACCTCCACCTGGATGAGCTGTCACTTGAACAGCTGCAATGAGGGCTGAAATTAAACTTACAAATGTATGGTGAGAAAACACAATCTTGAATTTACATGCCTTTAGAAAGGGGCCCTCATATGTAAGTGTCGTCCTGCAAGTTCCTTCTTCCCATGCTCCCCATATCCTTGCCTCAGTCAGTCCAGCTGGGGTGACTTGCTGTGAAAGCTCACTGTTCCATGGTTTCAGTCAGCCAGGAATGGCTCTGGCATTTCTTTGGCCTTGATTTTCAGCCAGTCCTTTTTTCTCTAGGTTCAAACAGAAACATACATTTTATTGAACATATTGTAACTTCTTGCTTTTCCACCTTTCGCTAAATTTCTTGTCTTTGTTTCCCTTAGATGTCATTCTCTCGTTCTTACTGCTGGTAGTCTGTCACTCTCAGTTCCACAGTCTCAGGGTGAAGTATGCCCTTTCTCTTACATTTCTGACTAAATTCCCAACATCTCTTCACCCTCTGGAATTCACCATTAGGATTCTCTGTGATGCACAATTTGTTTTCCAGACAACAGGGAGGGCTACTGCTTCACAGAAGTCTTGCAAAGCATGTGCCAAATCGGATCGAGCAACAGGAACGCTGTCACCAAGTCGGAGTGCTGCTGTGACGGTGGCCGAGGCTGGGGGCAGAACTGTGAGGTCTGTCCCTTCCCAGGCACCGTGGCCTTCAAGAAGCTTTGCCCTCATGGCCGAGGATACACATCCAGTGGAGCAGGTACTTTTCATTAAATGATCTCTTAGACAATGCCAAATTAGGTGATAAATTATAAGGTCTCTTTTTGCATATTTGAACACTGTAATGTCCTAAATGTTCTGGATATCAGCTGAAATTTTCTGAGTTTTTTCATGTTGACTGAGTATAGTCCTTTGGGAGGATGATGCACAGCCAAAGGCCCTGGATGATGAGGCATCCATCCCATCTTGGCAGTTACTTGCTTTATGTCCTAGTTGACTGACATGCGCTCAAATGCAAAGTTGTGTCTCACATTTGAGTGTGCCTGCGCACAAGTTGAGAGCTGTTTGTGTACATGAAGGCAAGGGGATGTTTGATTTGTGAAGGCTGATACATGATCAGCTTCAGTTGTTCCTTTCCACTTACAGTTTGTTCACTGTGTAAGAAGGATTAATGCTCCATTCCGTATTTTTCCACTTATTATTTCTCCTTAAATCTGTGCAATATTTCATTATTTTATGTATGGTGTGGGTTTCTCTGTGTCAAGTCATAAGAATCTGTTGAAGCTGTACAAAATCAGTTTTGTTCCATTGAGAACTAACCCTTGTTTAATTGCAGATATTGATGAGTGCAAGGTTATTCACGATGTCTGCCGCAATGGGGAGTGCATCAATGAGAGAGGAACTTACCATTGTCTGTGCAATCTGGGCTATACTACAGATGTCACTGGCACTCTTTGCATTGGTAGGTTTTATATTGTGCTGTTTGTATATAAATTTTATTACCTAGAGAGGTCTTGAAGAAAGAAATAGAAAGATTTTGAAAAATGAGAAAGTAAAATGTCACTTGTTAATGCTTTGGGGATTTGGATTTCCTTCTGATCTATCTTGAACATTTTGTAAAACATTATCAGAAATCTTGATTACCAGCACTGATGTATCTGGTTTTGCTTCTTGTAGATCTGAATGAATGCAATGAATCTCCAAAACCTTGCAATTTCATCTGCAAAAACACTGAGGGGAGCTACCAGTGTTCATGTCCAAAAGGATACATCCTGCAAGAAGATGGGAGAAGCTGCAAAGGTAAAAATCAAGAAAAGAATTTACTGCAGAAACTGTGTTTCTCAGGCAAAAATAATGGCGAGGACATTTAAATTATGCAAATCTGTCTCCTTGATTCATGTGAGTATTTCCACTAAAGACAGTGGAAGTGGCCTACACAGGATGGAGCTGGTATTTCAGCTAACTCCTTGTTAATTTGGATGAACAACAGATGGATAGGAATTTTTGCAGGTTGATGGCAGCTGATCTTCAGAAGATTTTGTAATTAATAATATATAGGATTGTTCTCTTGTTGGTAAGCTTGTTGGTTTAAGCCATATCATTCAATGATAAATGAATCTTATTGGATGCAAAGGTGGTTTGCAGTGCATTGCCCAGCATCAACAGAATTTTTACCTACTACTTTTGCAGCATGCTGGATAAGGCACAGCAGTGCAGGAGAAATTTTGGAATATTCTTTAGAATTCCATACATTTATATGTCTTGGTAACTAAGATTTGATTAAAACCACACAAATTCAGAGCAATTCAAGTTTGGCATGCAGAATGACAGTGTACTTTGTTGTTAGCATTTCAATATTTCTTTTGGAGTAATAGTGTGCTTCAGTGCAAGGCCATTTTCCAGTCTGCCAGATCTCATGAAGATGGTAACTTCCCATTTATTGGCTGAGCAGACATTTATTACATCACAGAAACTTTCAGACAAATGGGAGTGGTGTCTGCAGTTCAGTGTTAGCATGGACACTGTGTAGCTCCAAAGTCCCATTCCTTAAATGTGGGGCTTCATATAATGAGGAACTGGAAACCAGTGTGATTTATTTGTAATCACTTGTTTCTGAGTCCAGGGAATATAGTTGAAAGATGTTTTCTTGGTTTTTTTTTTAGATCTTGATGAATGTGCAACAAAGCAGCACAACTGCCAGTTCCTTTGTGTCAACACTATTGGGGGATTCACTTGCAAATGTCCTCCTGGATTCACTCAGCACCATACAGCCTGCATTGGTAGGTGGTGTAGGAAGGTAGGCATAGATTTGGGATTTATTAATGACCCTTACTCCAGAAGCAAAGTAGCAAGGAGTTAAAATCATCTTCCTGAGGAATCAAATGGAAACATAAGCCAGATTCTGATCCTAATCCCACCAGAGATGCAAAGAGGCCCCTTCCTCCTACCTTCCCTTGCTTTCATAATCTGTCTTTGAATTTGGCACTTGCAAGAACCAGCCAGTACAAACACCACTTTTTAATTCTCACCTTACCCTTTCTTAGGCATTGAGCAAAATTAGTCGTATTTTTCTTTTTGTAGCTCATTGAAATCATGTCAAGGCTTCTTGAAACAGCTATGAAATGCACATTTCTGCAGTTGTCCTCTGATCATATACCCATTGGATACCTGGAAATGTTAAACTAAACTCCTTCCTCCTGCAAAACGCACTTTCTGATCTGCAAGCTGGATCCTGTTTCTGTGTCAGTTTGGTGATCTTGTGGTATTGGTGTGAATTTGCAGGTGTTTGGAGACCAAAACATCAAACTTCATATTTTGGTGAAGAAAAGAAAGTTTCCCTTCCAATTACTTTTGTGTTTCCGAATTCAAAAGAAGGCAGTGTAAGCTGTCCTGTAATGCAAAGTGAGAACCTGGGAGGGCAGTGGGACACCTGTGTTACTGATGTGCCTTCACCTCCTGCCACAACCCCTCCATCATTAGCATGGCCAAAACATCAGCTTTGAAATGACAACTACAAACTAACACTGAGCTTTGCTTTCCCCCAGACAACAACGAGTGTGCTACTGAGATCAATCTTTGTGGGGCAAAGGGCATTTGCCAGAATACACCAGGAAGTTTTGTTTGTGAGTGTCAACGTGGCTTCTCACTTGATCAAACTGGGCAGAGCTGTGAAGGTGGGTACAACACAGTGCATTTAACTTGCCCTTCTCTTGCTTTCTTAATCTTCTTTCAGCCATAATGTCACCCAAGGAGTAAGCACGAAAATTTGCAGAAGCAAGCATGTGTAGGTTGAAGTGAGGGGGGGAGTACAGAAATTTAGCAACAAGGCAATATTTCTCTTCATGGGCCAGAAAAAAATGGATATATTGTGTGATTCTTAAGAGCTGGACAGATATTTTCTGAGGAGATGTAGCCTGGAATGTTTTAGTTTAAGTGTCATAAGTTCAGTGAACCTCTTTTGAATCCTGCATGGGTTTCTGAGGGATTCAAGGACAGGAAGTCTTGCATCTCCAAGAGAGAGTTCAAGGGCTGTAGACTTATTCCTCTGGGTCCTTAGAGCCTTCTCCTGGGACAGAGTTTGGGCTGTTTTGAAAAGAGGTATCCTGGGATTTTTGGGTTGGATGCCTGGGTAAAAGCAAGGGGCTGTCTGACGTGGAGCTGGGACCCTTAGGAAGGCATTAGGGGTCCCATATACAAATGGCTTTTTCCTGTCTTTTCCACAGCAGAATGCAAAAACTGAACATTTTTGCTGAATGTGAGAGCTTTCCATGGTTTTCAGCCCTGTATTACTTGCCGTGTAGCCACAAATCCAAACCTGAAAGAGGCCCATAGTGGTCAGGTTTTTGGAAGATCATGAAATATATGATATATATTTATATATGATAAATGAATACATATTATTATTTGTAACATGTTTTCCAAATACAGCATAATCTGAGCTTCTCTCCCAAAACTCAAGAGTGTGTTTCACCCTTTTAGATGTTGATGAATGTGATGGTAACCACCGGTGTCAGCATGGCTGCCAAAATATAATTGGAGGATACAGGTGCAGCTGCCCACAAGGATATCTCCAGCATTACCAGTGGAACCAATGTGTTGGCAAGTCACTTTTGTAAATTCATACATTAAAATGCATGTTACTTTTGTTAGCAGCAAGAAGTGAAGGGCAATGGTGCAGTTGGCCATACTTTCTTTTCTGATTATAATTTGCTAAGTTCAGCAGAGTTTAATTACAAGTGTGGTCTCCTGTGAAGGCAGAGTGGATGTGAAGCACACAGTAACCCATGTCCTGGTTCAACAAGTGTTGCACAAAGCTCTCCTTGAGGGTGCTAGAGGCTGTATTGACTTTGAGGAAAGTTGTGTTGTTTATGTATTTTGTGGTCTGGAAAAGGGAGATCTTACTCAGCTCTGCAATAGTTTTTGCTTGGACAAAGGTCCTGTCTAAGAGTGGATGGTGGATTGAGCCTGGGACTCTCAGAACTGCAACTTTGGATTGTTAAATCACAAACTTCAGCTTCTGGCTCCAAGAATCTCAAATTCCATTAAAACCCTACTTGATCTGTGCTTTTGTCATTCTTACATTTAATGGGCTTCATGCAAGTTAGCCTTGTGTGGATACCCAGAATTGTGTTCTCTTGAGAACAAAGAGCTTTATAACTTTTTGTTTGGTCTTCTTTGCTCTCAGAAAGATAGAAATGCTTTGCCTTATTATCACTGTGGTGCTCCAGGGAGGTTTCTGCTTTTAATTGTGCTTTTCAAACCTCCTGACATTATATGCAGGCCTTACTGTGACATTTGCTTTGCTCTAGCACTCTATGTCTGTAACATACAAGGAACACAAATGTGGGGGTTTTGAATGTTAATTCAATTAGCAGAATTTAGGGTTAAATTAGAATTTAATCTGCAGTAGGATAAAAAGCCCCCAAGAAACCAGCACTGTCATGTCTAGCTGCTGGAGGACACTGTAGAATCTGAAAAAGTGCAGTGCTGAGCTTTGTGAAACATCTTGGCTGTTTCCAGGTCTTCCTGGGTGAAAACATTTAACTAAGTGTATTTCCAAACCAGGTGTACACTGATATTCCAGCTTTTGAGGCCATTGACTACTGTTTAGATTTATACAGGGAATACCAGTTTAAAAACGCACAAGCACTGAGTATTTGCCCCACTGAAAGAAAGGTGCCAGCCTTGGCACCAAAAATACTGGTCCACCAGAAAATTCACCAGGGAAAATTCTTGAGGGCCACACGTGGTGCGAGCCTCAGCCAACACTTCCACCTTCTTGGATGTGGGGCAGTCCAGGCAGAAATCCAAGGCTGCAGGAAAGAAGGTTTGGGTCCCTGTGTCCTCGTGGCATTTCTCCTTCCTGCTGAAACTGAGCACAACAGAGCTGTGTGTTACAGAGCACAGGAGAGCAAGGCTGGTGCCTGACAGCACAGCTTGTGCAGTCTGAGGGTCCCAAAACTTTTTTTTTTTTTTTTTCATATTTTTTTCTTCCGACACTCACCCAAATATGGGAATTAATCTCACTAGTGCCCCTTTCTTGCTACTGTGGAGCATGGTGACGTGAGCATATCTGCTCTTAGTGCAGTAACTTCCTGTGGCCCAAACAAGCATTTATGATGTTGGTATAGTTGCTCTGAGGTGTGAGAAACACTGAAACATCTCTCTGAATTAATGGCAAACCCTTACAGGCTTTGGAAACACAGGATTCAGCCCCAGGTTTTAATACCTTGTGGTCTCCCCATGTTCACATTGTATTGCCTGTAACTGTATATTCTTAAGATATTTATCTGGATCTCCTGGGCGTACCACAGGGGAAGAATCCATGTGCTAGGTTTTTCCGTGACAATTCCTTCATATTCCTTGGCAATCCCAACTCTGCAAACACTTTGTGTCTTTTTTAGCCTATTTAATGAATCGTTCAGGGATTTTTTTATGTTGCTGCAACACATTTAGATAATCACTGAAGAATGCTTTGGTTCCTCCCATGTCTTGTGCTGTCTGTGACTGCATCCCCTGCCCAGGCACTTCCACAGTACACCACATTATGAATCAGGCTGCAAGAAGCAAAGACATTGCTTTTAAACAAAGAACAAAGAGCCACATTGTTTGGAAAACGACAATTATGCTCTGACTTATTACTTATTCTCCTGTAACCTGGATGTTGAGGTCAGAGATGCTGCTCTGTACTTCCCAAATGGAGTTTCTTCTGTGTGCACACCCCCACAATGTACATATACATTTATCACAGAAAATGGAGAACAACAATATTCAGAACTTTTTGAAGCAATTTGCCTCATCAGACATAAAAAATCAGACCAGCTTCATTTCAAAAAGTAGCCATTTTCAGTAAATAAGCCTGAAGTGACCTGAAATTCCTACACTGCCACCCTTAGGAAGTTTGGAAAAGGACTGGTTCAGAATATAACAGGGTTTTGTATCTATAGCTGCTTTTGTTTTTACTTTACTACTTCCCATATCTTACCAATGTCTAGTATTTAAATGTAAGTGTGTAGGGAGGTATTTTCAATCCCTGGAAAAAGTGTCAGAGCTTGATTCCTTACTCTTCTTTTAATGTTGAATAGCACTATGAGCAAGGGATTACTTGACCAGATTTTTAGCTGTACAAATTTTTATCCTTCTCAGTTATTTCTGGAAAAAAAAAAAGTTATCTTCTCTGTTTCGCTGCTCTCCAGAGCATGACCTGACATGGCCTGAAATATCTTCTGTAGAGCAGAAGTTGCTCCAGTGTTGCTGTTGTGTGCTTGTAGTCATCTCCCAGGGACCACTGCCCCAGCCAAGAGGAAGGACAAGCCCAGTTTCTGTGTCCAGCTGAGGTGGCAGCACATTCAGCCAAGCAGGACCTGTACAAGGGGTAGGCTGGACTGCACCTGGGTAAAAGTTAACATGGCATATTCTGCTTCTTTTCCAGATGAAAACGAATGTCTCAGTGCGCACATTTGTGGAGGAGCATCCTGCCACAATACTTTGGGAAGCTATAAATGTATGTGCCCTACTGGATTTCAGTATGAGCAGTTTAGTGGAGGTTGCCAAGATATCAATGAATGCGGTTCTGCACAAGCCCCATGCAGTTATGGCTGTTCAAACACTGAAGGTGGCTACGTCTGTGGGTGTCCACCTGGTTACTTCAGAATAGGACAAGGGTAAAGGGATTCTCATTTTCAACTAACAGATAACAAGGGGATATGGTCCCCTCCTTTCTTAGCAGTGTGGAGCAGCACAACCAGGGGGATTGTCAGCAGTTAACGAGGGATAGGATTGGGAAGGTGCTCAAGAGCTGGATGCACCTACTGATTTTGGAGATTGGAGAGGGGAGGGGAGGGTGGGGAAAGGTAACCATGGAAAGGGAGGGGTTTCATGCTGGAAATTGCAATTTGGTCAGGGCTACCAGGTTTAATCCTCCATTTTAAACTACTGCTTTCACCTCTCCTGCACACCCCAGCAGTCTGCCAAGTCCTCTGAGCTTGGCACTTGGGAGCTTGTACTCCTTGTTGTGATTCACTTGTCTCCTTAAAGAAGAACAAAATAAACATTAATAATAACACCCCCTACCAGCTGCAAAAAGAAATTACATTATACAAGAGGTTTCACCTGCTGGTTGGAATAACAGCTCTGCATGCTCTTAGGTTCTTGTATGTTCCATATTCTTCTGTGTTTCAAATTAATATTTTTTAATAAATGTCTGCTTTATCAATAAAACAAATTTCCCCTTGCCCCAGTGGGCATGTTAGGGCCGTACATCGTATAGGACCAAGCAACCCAAATGGAAAGCAGAAAGATTGTGGTTTAAAGTTTGTAAGTGACTAAAAGCTTTGGGATGCATTATGAAAGACTTCACTCTCCAGACTTTTGAGCAGTTGTTGAAAATTGGTCTCTTTAAATGTGTTCCAGGCTGGATAACAGAAATTGCTAACAACAACTCAGCTTAAGCCTGTGTTTTTAAGACTGTTAAATATTGGCAGGTCTCTCTTGGGCAAAAACACATGAAGGCAGATTCTTGAAATAAAGAGTGGCCTCATTGTGATTCAGTGAGAATTTTGTCTGTTGACTTTAGCAGAAATTTTTCCTAGGAAATGAATGCAACATGATTGCTTAATTATTTGTACTTAAAGTCACCCAAATGCAGCTTTTGATAAGATCTGTGTCTCGCTGGAGTTAATTTTGAATTTCTTCCTTCCTCAGACACTGTGTTTCTGGAGTGGGGCTAGGCAGAGGTCAAGGACAAGAGCTTTCACTCAGTGGAGAAGTAGATGACAACTCCCTCTCTCCAGAAGCTTGTTATGAATGTAAAATCAATGGCTATCCCAAGAGAGGAAGGAAGCGCAGGAGCACTAATGAAACTGCAAGTGAAGCAGAGGTAATTGACCCTTTCTGGGGGGAAAGAGTTTGTGGCTGTCTTGTGAGAGCTGAACTCAGAAGGATGTGTGCCAAGAGACAATCCCTCAGGGAAAATCTACACCCTAAAGTAGACCAAAGCTGGTTTTGGATATCAGGTAGTGTTTTTGTCTCAGAAGTGATATAGAGCTTCCCTTGCTTTCCAAATGAAAATGTTACAGCTTGTGCTGCTGTCTGAAATGTTACCACCCAGTCAGAGGTGAAGGGTGAGGCTGTTTTTCCAGCACTCTGCTGCACCTGCAGGCTGCCCTGGCTCCACACTTAACTCAGATGATGCTTGCAAAGCAGAAAATCCCCATGGAAGTGTTGTGGCTCCCTCACAGATCCTGCTGTCCTTCAAAGCTGTTCTCTCAGCCTGTGGCTCCCCTGGCAGAGGAGGAGGAGAGTGCCTTGTTTGTTCTCTTTGCAGGAGTCTGGTCACAAGCTCCCAGCATGGAGGGGCTTCACCTGTCAGGCAGCAGGGCATGTGCACAGAAACTTCAGCCTGTGTCTCAGGCTCCTCTCACCCACACAGCAGTGGTGACGAGCTCTGTACTTCATTCTGAGGAGTCCTAGGCCCATAAGAGTGGATTTGACAGAGGATGTTACAGAACCTCCTTCTAAAAATTGTCTAACTAGTAATGAATGACCTGGGCAAGAAATACACACAGGCATGTGTGAAATGCTCTCTGACAAAGCCAACTGACATCCTTTGTTCTTGTGCAGGATCAGCAAGAGCTGGAGCCACCAATCAGTCTTGCCAGCTGGGACATTGAGAAAGCAGCAATCTTCTCCATCAACATCTCGGATCTGAGTAACAAAGATCGCATCCTGGAGCTGCTCCCTGCCCTCACAACACTGACAAACCATAACCGATACTTAATTGACTCCGGAAATGAAGATGGTTTCTTTAGAATCAATAAGAAGGACGGGATAAGTTACCTTCATTTCACAAAGAAGAAGCCAGTGCCTGGAAATTATTCATTACAAATCAGTAGTATTCCACTCTATAAAAAGAAGGAACTTAACCAGCTTGAAGCGAAACATGACAAAGACTACCTCAGTGGTGAGCTGGGAGATAACCTGAAAATGAAAATTCAGATATTGCTTCATTAATTCATCAACCAAAGACCAAATACTTAAACCAAAGATAGATAGGTAGGACTGAATATTCCTCCCAATCAGATTCTCCATATCATAGGTACAATCTTACATGAGTACATTTGTATGAACAAGCACTATTGTATTATTACATAAACAAGGTACAGGATGAATACATGAGCTCAAAACTACCACTTTCTCAGGCTTTTACGTGTAGCTGAGCTACCTTGATATGTTGAATCTTGAAAACTGGGACTTTTATCATTGGAAGTTGGCCACTGATGCTGAGACACGTCATCATTTCAGCAGAGGTACAAGAATGTGCTTTCAACTGATGGACAGCTCTATTTTTGTAATTCTTAAACTTCGCTTCTCCAACTACAACTTACTAGGTCAGCCATTTATGATATCCATTTGGTGCTAGTAAATTTTCAACCTAGATTTATAAATGCACTGTAATATTTACACAACTTAGAAGCCAAAATTGCCATTATTCAGTCTAAATACTTCAATCAACCAAAGTTAGCTCAGTAGTTTATCTCAGTTATGCCTATAATACATTACATGTAAATTAAGTGTGTGTATACTGTAATCATGCTATTTTTATCAATGAAGCATTTGTAAACTAGATTAATAATACCCTTAATGTGAGGGTTTGTAATGGTGCTTATAAGACCAACTACTTGTTAACTGTATACACAAACCTGATGATAAAGTTTCTGTGACTTGCCAAAATGCACTGAGGTCAGTAGGGACCATTAAACATTCTCAAAAGTCAGATGACAATCAGTGCCATCCTACACCATGACATATTGTAACATGTCAAGAGTACCCATAGCCATTCATATCAACAAGGGTTCAATGTCATAAATGTCACAATAAAACAGTTTTTTTTTTTTAGTTTATTCTGTGGCCTTGTGTTTTTGCTAAAAGTATGATAAGCTGCATTCTTACACTTCAGGCATTGTCTGTAGGGTTGTCTTTGTATCTGTCTGTGGTGTCCAGGTGATTCCTCCTTGAGGGAGCTGCTGCTGTTCATTCTTCATGCAGAGAAAGAAAAAGAAGTACAGAAACCTTCACAAATCTAAACAGCAGTGCACTTCTCTCAAGTTACTGTGTGGTTCCAGAAAGGAAGCGAGAACATTTCCAATTACTTGACCTGAGTAGTCGGGTCAAAAAGTAATCTGATAGCCAAAACATGCAGAAGTGGATGTTAAATCGTTATACAGAAAACACAGTTAAGTGTGAAAAAACCCACTATTGTTTGCTAAGACTGCCTTAAGATATTCCTTCTTTTACCCCCACTTCAACAATTACTGTCATGCAACCCAAGATTGATACCAGAGGAATAATCCAATGCCAGAAACCACCCCAAGCTTTAGATGGGTTTTAATATCAAGTGAATTATTCAGTGATGTGGGTGTACTTGTATATGCAAATGCCATGGTGTATCTTTTAGCAGCAGGGGCAGAACATTGTACTGGGGTGTGATGCTATAAAATCTGGAAGAAAGAAGCGCTGAAACTGCTGCTGGGACAGCACTGTAGTTGATAGAGGGAACATATATTGGGCTATAATAGCTTTGGAAGGAAAATGTACTTCTACAATTCATCCCAAATTGTATTATTGCTCTCTGTGATTTCTTCTGCATAACAAATATAACTATATAAAAAGTAAGCTTGTGCACAGGATTCCTTTGATATTTTTAATAGACCATGTCTGGATTTTATTTATTAGTATGCCAAAATGTTGAACACTGTAATTTTTCCATATGTTGCATAACTATGGCGAGATATAATCAGAACTTTACAGTTGTAAATGGCACTCCTATATCAGCAGGTTGGGAATGATTTTTAGTGCCAGTGTGCATGATTGTATAGTTTATAGGTAAGTGTACCATTTAATTATTTTTTTCTTGGCCCCTAAACACTGAGAGGAACTGAGAAGGATGATTTCAGAAAGACCTGTCCAGTAGACTTGGTTTACATTTAAGCTCGATGTAACACCTTATGATGCCAAAGGTTCTTTGACTGTGTTCCAGCAGCCCCAGTGTTACCCACACCATTCTGCAAATTGCCTTTGCTATGCTTCAGAAACAAGAAATCTTGACAGTAGCTCTTTTAGTAATTTTAAAATGGAAAACCCAGACATGCTGTACCAATCTGCACATAAAAATCCACTTTTTTTTGTACATTATTCATCTGTCTCTTTGCAGCAATGTCCTTTAACTGATATATAATTTTTGTTTCTTGGTTTTAGTTGCTGTATGTGTATGATCATTTCCATTGGTTTGAATATTTGCAGCTTCCTTGGCGTCTCAGTGAAGCACAAAGGTTGCACAGTAACATTGCATGCAACCTGCAATTAAAAGGTGGTTTGTAACTTGCAGTGTGATTTTGAAATAATATGCTGTATTTCATTTGATAGTGGGACCCCAGAATGACTCTAAGCACTAGACAGACTGAAGTAGAGGTCTTTCTAAATGTGTATCCTTTTGCAATTAAAGGATATTTTTCAAATCCAAGGAAATAACAAAATGCTTAATTGTTTGAAATAAGTGTGGCTGCCCTCCACTGCGATTGTGCGTATGACTCTGCATAGATGATTGCATGGATAATAAATGTAATTTTTGGTTAACAGATTTTAACTAAGATGGCTTGTTACTGTACACAGCAAATCATTCTCTTATTGTGTGTTGTAATAGTATCTTGTAAACTTGACAGCCCACGTGTATTTTGGCAGAACACCACTGTTTCCACAGTCTCTTTAAAGCTGACTTTCAAAGAACCCCAAGTATTTGCTTTCTTATGGCAGGTCTTGAAGGGTCATACTCAGGTTTTCTCTAAGATAAATATTCTGTGCTGTGATTCAAGTTCAGCTTTGTGCTTTGAAAGAGCTAACCAGGTCAAGACTCCTCAGCACAGACAGGCCTGAGCTGTTTGGAGCAGGATGCCACAGTTCATGTCCAGCAGCTGCCTGTGCCTTCCTGGGCCCAAGCTGGGCACTGCCAGTCCCTGCCAGCAGCACCACAACAGGTAAGTGCATCACAAGGCACCAAACCTGCTGCTCTAGGCCGAGCTGGAGATGGTGGTGCTGGCATTGCAAAAGCTTTCTCACAGCTTGTAAAAATTGATGTTGGCTGTGAAGGAATGGCCACTTGAGCCATTAAAACCTCACAGTACTCTTGTGGACCTGATGGTCTCTGCCCAAATTAGCAAGGTTAACAGCTTACTTTGTGCTGCTACTTTCTGAGTAGGCACCAGATGAAGAGGAGAGAGCTTCTCACTTCACTGTGATGAGAAAATCTTGTCTTTTCAGTTACAGAAGGGAAGCCAGAGTTCAGCATTGCATGAGACTGGAGCTGCAGGAGCTGTGCACCCCTCTCAGTGCCCCCCAGCTGCACTGTGCCAGGTAGGACAGGAGCTTATGGGACACACCAGCCTCAAAAAACTGGGACATCTGAACCCAGGATCTTGTCTACTTCAGTCTCTCCCCAGAGTAAATCTTGCTGCTTTCTGCTTGCAGGAGTGGCCAGGAGCTAAGGCCAAGATATGATGTACACCAGATTAATCCAGTAAATCCAGGTTGGCAGTGTCCTACCAGAGTAGTTGCCCAGAGTAAGCCCTCATGTTATCACAATCTTGGCAGACTAGCACTTGGCTAAAACCCTTGTGTTCAGAAAATCCCAGAGCTTCTAGTTGTTGCCTGTGGCCTGAGCATGTTGGAAGCCTGCAGAGACCTGTGCAGCTCCTGTGGTTACACAGAGCTGCCTGGAGGGCTCTGTGTGCAAACCCCATCGGCAACTCGGGTCTGGGATGCACATCAACCTGCAGGATCATGCTGGTTCGGGATGCTGTGAAAACTTAGGGCAAGCAGACAGGCGTGATTTGGGGCAAAATATGCCATCATTTACACCATTGAAAATGCAAATGATTGTAGAGGTTGCAGTAGGAACAAGAGGGAAAGAAATAGGGAGAGGGTAGAACGCTGCAGTAATTCAGTGGCCCAAAGCGCTCCACTGCATGTTCTGTTTCACTCACATGTGCTGGTCCTGCACAAGCCCTGGTGCTTTGTGCTTCTGAGTTGTCCCTTGCAGGTCCCCAGGCAGGTGCTGCAGGGACCGGCAGCTGTCACCACAGAGCAGGACATGCCCAGGCTGCTCTTGGAGCAGGCAGAGGCACTGCTGGTGCGTGGCTGGTGGAGGTGGTCCCCATTCACCAAGGCTGGTGCTGCTCCTGGAGACTTTGAAATCCGATCCCTCAGGAGCAGGCCGTGTGCTCTGGTTTGCCTGAAGATGAGACCCTCTTTCTGTGCAGCAAAAATGCTGAACATGTTGATGACTTCAGCTCTGACAAATTCCAACAATCTTATTCTGTTGTCCTTAAAACTTGCCAAATATTTCACACCCTCATAACAAATGCTTTTGAGGAATATCATGCCCAAGCCAATTTCTCAGTTATGAGCTTCCCATTGAGTTCAGGAGAGGAACCTTGGGGCCAGAGAGGTCAACAAAGTGTTTATTTTTGTATTTTGGGCTCTCCTTTCTATTTCTACTGTGCCATGTGACAGGAAGTGTCTGTGGAGGCCCAGGCTGCCTGACCAGTGGGAGTGTGCTGGCAAAGCTGGGCTGCAGCCCTGTGCTGGTGCCAGCCAGCCCAGTGTGTGCCATGGCTGCTTGTTGGTGTGCAGCCGAGTCCTCAGCCTGCTTAGGCATGTGCCCATATGTGCACACAGAAATGTAGGTGGTTTTGTCTAAAGAGTCTAGACAGATACTGTATAACAGGCCAAAGTGACACTGTGGTAAGTTTTTGTTAAGTATGAGGAAGGGCTTTCCCCTTTCTTGGGCTGGACCTTTCCCTTGCACGTGGCAGCAGTGCTGGCCTAGCCTCTCCCTGGCTTGGCTCTCACATCTGCAGGTTTGTTTGTTTATGAGCTTCTCTATGGCTCCCAGGGCTGTAGGATGTTCCTCGCTACACCCTTGTGAGGTTGGGATGTGTTTGTCATCCTTGTTTTACAGGACAAGAACTGAGAACCAGATGTTTTGGTCTGGGAGAGCTCACAGGCAATGGCCATTCTGCCAGGACTAACTCCAAAATACTGAGGTGTCCCTGGAGAGGAGGACAAGAAGCCACAGGGGCTCATCAGCCATGACAGCCCTAGCTGGCATAAAGCCATGGGAGCTGCCCCTCTTCACTGAAATGCATCTCAGATGGAGCCTGCTGGAGCTCTGGCCTTCCCCCACTCTTCAGAAAGCCAGGAGCATGACCCCATGCCCCAGCACAGAGCCCCTGGAGAGTCTCTTCCCATAGGTGCCCCACCCAGAATTTTGCCACTGCAGGTGCAGCTGCATCAGCTTAAAAAAAACTAAGCAAAACCAGTGTCGGTTTTTGACAATTTACTGCAAAAAAAGATTTTGGGTGGGGCCAGCAGGCTGCATAGAGATAATCAAAAGTGACACTGCTGGTGAGCAGGACCTGGGCTCTGCCAGCCTGCCTGGCTTATCTCTCTGGCTGCTGGATGAACCAGCCAGAACACAGGGCTACTGCTTAATTTTCTTTGGAGATCGATTCTTTATCCCTGTAAGTTCTGTGTGAAGTGCTTCAGGGTGATTTTGTTTTGGGCTTTGACAACCCAGGAGAAATTATTTTTTTAAATCAGCTCGTCTGGGGCTGAGTTTGAGTGTAGCTCCAGTCTAACACATGATTGAGCTGGTGAGCTTGGACAGATAGGAAAGCTGTCTGGACTTCTCTGTGTGTGCTTGTAGCTCTTTAGAAATGTGTTGTTATTATAATCATAATAAATACTAGAGCCGTGAGAAATGTCTATAATCCAACCCAAATCAGGTGAAACTCCCCTGGTTTTGGGTTTCATTACAAACTCGAGACTTGGGCCAGGTTTGTGGAGGTTCATGAACCTCTCTGAAGCTGGGCTCAGTTTCAAGCAATAATAGGCCAAGTTTCAGGCAAATCTAGGCCAAGTTTTGAGTAAATTTGGAATGAACTTAAGGTGAATAAAAAATGATTTATGGTTTTAGGTTGAAACCATATCAACGATGGACTTTTTGCTTGGTTTCAACCTGTAACCAGGAAATCTTGGCACTTTGGCTAAGTTTCACTTTGGTTTTGATTTTGGACCATAAAAACAAAACAACCAGAGCAAAGAGGTGAGTCTCAAGACAAATCATGCAGAAACTGGTTTACAGTATGGGAGCCCAAAGCCCTGCATTGCACTGAGCACCAGCAGTGAGATCTGTTCCCCACTGCAGGTGGAGTTGCAGGCCATGGGAGCTGCTGTATGCCATGGAAAAGTTTCAGTGAAGGATGGCTGGAGGTCCTGAAGAGACCTGGTCTTTATCTTTAAACCATGTACCTTCTGT
Organism: Emberiza elegans; assembly: GCA_024865655.1. Lineage (NCBI taxonomy): Eukaryota > Metazoa > Chordata > Aves > Passeriformes > Fringillidae > Emberiza > Emberiza elegans. The sequence goes on from JALJVW010000398.1 coordinate 10,975,709, forward strand.
GTGTTTCATGGCTTAAGACTGAAAGCAGCAACCAGAAATGGAAGGGAGAAAAAAAGGCTGAGAAAATCTACTACACATGTGCTCAGAGCAAGGGTAAGGAACCAGGAAGCAGAACTGTAATTTGAAAGTTCACTCTTTAATAAAGCCAGCTCTGTGTGAATTTGTCTGTTATACATTTGCCCTATAATATGATCATGTCATATTTACTGAATTTACTACAAATTGTGTTGTGACCCATACACAGGCAAACTCCACACTCCTATATCCCAAAATATCCTGGGAACAAAAGTGTTTTCTGCAGCACAGATAAAACCATGGGAGGAAATTGTGGGTCCCAAAGTGGCTGCCAGGCATGGGTTGAAGGCCAAGTCCACCAGAGTTGCACAACCCTCTGGTCAAAAAGACCAATTATTTGTGTTGGGCTCATTTGTGCTAACAAACAGCACAGTCTTGAGTTCCCCACAGACCAGCCTGGAATTTATTTAAAAAATAGAGAATTGGTGAAGGATTTATGCAGGGGCACCTCCCTGTCAACCCTCTAAGCATTAAATATCTCATGTCCTGCACGGTGTCTAACAAAGAGCAGTCCTACAAGAGAATCAGCTGAACATTGTCTTGGAGCACCAGCTGGGAAGGTGGGGTAAAAAATAAGAAAATAATCAGCTGAACCCCCACCCTGCAAAACCTGCAATTAACCAAACATCATTTGCTGCCAGTCTCAGCAGCGCCACCAGCCCATCCCCACCAGACACACTCTTCAAATCTACAGCAATAATCCAGCCCTGAATGATAAATCCACTTATTCTGCCACACCTGAGCTGCTGTGATCTGTGCTCAAGCTGCCTCTTTATAGCATGTGCTGGTTCAGCACAGTCACATGCCAATGGTACCTGTCTCTCCTTGAGCAGCAGGAGCCAAGTGGCCCAAGACTGTCACAGAGCTGCCTGGAGACAGCTCCCATGCAGAGACATCAGCCATGGGCCTGCAACCACTCAGGTCATTAATGCAGAAAAGGCATTTTCAAGGCAGTAGTGCAAAGGCAAGTGAAGGACCTCCAAGTGCCAGAAAGAAAATACAAATTGCATGGAATTATGTTCTATGTGCAGAAGAATCTTGACACTAGCTTTTGTCCCTTTTTTTTAACTTAGAAATGAGAACAAAAGTCAAATCCGGGCATTATTTTGTGTCCCATTACTCTAGATTTGTTCAGATCTGCCCTTCTTGGGTAGATACCTTTATCAGAAAGTAGGTTTGGTGCAGGATCACTCTGCTTATGCTTCACGGCTCCAGAAATATGTCAGCAAACTGATCTCTCGTGACCCAGGGTCCTGCTCAGAATAGCTGAATTATGTTTATAAAGTCAAACAAGAAAGATGATGTTGATCAAAGTAATATAAACTATGGCATGGAAAATGAATTTTGAATGAAATGCACAGATAAATCATTTATCCTCAGCAATACCCTCTCTATGTTTCTTATCCCAGTAATTGGGACCATGTGTTGTGCTGCAAACAATAACTATGGGAAATTATTCACAATTCTTCCTTCATAAACATGGGAAATGAAAGTGATGGGAAGTATGATCATCTTAATTTTTTTAATGTTAACAGCTCTAAATTATTAGGGTGGGAAGAAAATGTCAATAGAACATAAAAGTGCTTTGTATAATGTTCACATTTGCTCATACTTTCAAATCCACTGTGGCTTATTAGTTCATGGGAAAAATGACAAAAAGGAATAAAACCCAGAAAATGAATCCAGTATCAACATCTTGCTTCTATAGTAACAGAAATTGTAACTTCTGGGTAAAAAGTGACAATATTAGGAAATGTTTGTTGGGCAATTATGGTAATTAACCCCATCCTTTCCTTAGTACATCCAGCCTCCCTTCAGTCTGACACATCCCTACACATTGAGTACCCATTGCTCTGTGCTGCTTCTTGTATTAAAAGCCTGGAGCTAGTGAGGGCCTTAACCTCTGTTTCAAGAGTTTATTGCTCAGCTGTAAAAATTCTCCCAGGGCTGAAACTTGACAGAAAAATGTCTCTGCCTGGGAGGAGTTTCTGTTTGGAGTTTGGTTTGAATTAGTTCAGCCCTTTTCCACTTGCAGTAGGACAATGGAGCAGGATTCCCTCTCTCTTTTTCTTTTTTAAAACAGTGACCATTGTGCCAGGGCAGTACAAATGGCAGGCAGCACTCAGACCACAGTTTTCTCTGCAGCTTAGCACAGGGTCGCTGCTAGCTACTGCAGCAGGGGTCTGGCCCTATAATGAGCCAGGCTCCATCCCTTTGCTTGTGCAGCTGCTGGCTTGGATGGCGCTTCAGCCAGCTTTGTGCTGAGGCTGCTGAGGCCAGCTTGGCCATGGTGCCAACTGGCAAAGTCCACCCTTGCTGCTGTTGCTTGAGGGCCCAGCCCACTGTGAGGCAGAACCACCTGGGCTACACCTCTATGGGACTTTTGGCTTTTCCCAAAGCTGGGCAGCACGTATGGTTATACTCCTGGGGTGGAGGCACAAGTCAGTCCCACTAAGCTGCAAACTTAGAGTGCAATACTGGCTTGGTAGGTTTCCCAGATGAAGGGCTTGGCACAGGGAAGCTGCTCTCTGCAGACCTTGGCCTGAGCCAGGGGATTCATTTCTAGAAGCAAGAGTGCAAGATCTATTACACTTCTGCATGGGCTGCCTGCAGGGCTGGTAAATCTATTAAAACAGTCAACACTTTATGAATGAAGTCCGGCCCCACCAAAGTCAATGGCAAAACTCACATTGATTTCTCTGGAACAAGATTTACCCTGAATCCTCAAAGTGCCCCTGGGATCTCACCCATGTTCAACACAGCCATCCTCAGCTCCAGCAGAGGAAAGGAAAACAAAGAGCAGAGAAGAGCCCTGGTGCTTCCTTAGCTGAGCCTGTGTCCTGCTCAGATGGCTGTGCTCTGAGAGATATGAGAATATCACTTTGGCAGTACTGACAGGCCTGGGTGTGAGATAGGTGCTGTGCAAATACTTTGGCTCACAAGCAGAATTGCATAGGTCACTGGAATTTTGCTCTGAGCTCCCAGAGGGTCAGAGCATAAGTAACACACAAAAATTTTTATGTATGGAGATGGAGAGGTGTCCCACCCCCCCAGTAATGCCTTGACCTGGTGCCAGTAATCCAGCCTCCAGAGTCACTTCTTAGTGTGCATTTAATTGACTGAACAGCCACTTGCTATCATCCAGAAGTGCTTACATAATTGAATGCTATTAATCATAAGGGCAGACAAGTTTGCTGATGCTTATTTCAATAATTATGGTGTTCTTGCCACTCCATAGGTCTGACCTGTCACTTGAGAACTCAAATGACCCATAACTTAATATATTTTATCCAGCTATAAATTCAGGAAGTTTGCTTAGCTGGACTTAGAACTGTGTCATATTTTGCCCACCCCTTTTACAACCATTTAACTGCTTACACTTTCCTATCACCCCTGCACACAACCTCTAGTGACAACTATTTGCCATCTACCCAAGTAAATTAACAAGATCAACTAAAGACATTAATTGCTGTTATGCAAGAACTATTCCACTAGTTTCTGGTTTTGCCAACTCTTCCATACCTTATTATTTGTGACTGAAAGGTTTTCCCCATTTTTTTTATTTAAACAATATTCTTTTCTTTGACAGCTACTTTAGAGTTGCCTTCCCACTGATCACAGGTGAGGTCATCTCTAAACTCAGAACTGCTGTGCAATTTCTGATATATGGAGCTCTTTCAACACTAATAATTGGGGTGGCATTTCAAATCTGAAATAAGAGCAGTCTGGCACCCCAAAGGCAAGACTTTTATGTCAATGAAGAACCAAGATTCAGTCAGGTCTAGTCCCCACAAAGAAATTCAGTAGCAGCCCCTTCCTATTTGCTACAGTCTAATACAGATGAAGCTCATCCTGCTTGTTTTCATTTGGGTGGCAATTAATCCAACCTCTCCTTCTCTGCCTGCTTTCCTGAAAGGCATTTATGAGCTCAGCAGCTGGTTGACATTTAGCTCTTGTGTTAGTGTGGCTGAGGCTGACCAGTGGCTTTGGGCTTTGCACTTTTACTAGAAGATGTTTAAGTACATATAGAGAGAAAGCAACAGTGAGTATTAAGGTTAGCTCATGGCTTATAGTCACTGTGGAAAAAATTCCACTGAAGAGGACTTGACATAATTTCACTCTTAATACTATACAAGAGGTTCCTTTCCATTCCTCTTTTTCATTATAGAAGCTAATTAGAAAAATTGTTTCTTATTTATTTTCCTCCTCTAAAGTGCTGTAAATGTCCCTTTAAAAAGAAATCCTTCAACCACTTCGTGGTGTGATACCATAGAGGTTTTTACTTAGAGGCAAATACATACAAGTTAGATTCTGAAAATCAGTCCATTATTTTTATTTCCCCTTTTGCTCTTTTGACTGTACAGTGTTTCCTTCTGATTTTTGCAGTCATTTCAGTGATTGCTGACAGTCCATGGCTTAAGAATCAGAGCTCTAAATAATGAAACAGTGCCCAAAACTATGCCAATCAGCTTATAATGTGAATTCCTTCACACTTTTCCCCAGGACCTGGTCCCTTCAGGTCAGAAGAAGCAGGTGGCATGAAGACAAATTTCTTTTCAAGAATTATAAGAATGTAAACTGATCTATTAATTCTGTACTGCGTGTTCAGGTATAAACACAAAATGAACAGCACTTGCTTATTCTCTTTTGCAGAGCTGGCAGCAGGAGACTGTGGGTCTACAATCTATTCTAGGACTTGGTTTCACTTTTTTGTCTCAACTTATCTTCAAGACATTAAGACACAACAGTTAACATCGGTGGATAACATGGTTAACCCAGTGAACACGGGTGGGAAAAGGTGATTTGTGCTCATGGGGGTTTGAGGAGCTCAAATAACGAAATGGTTTATAAACATGCACATGAAATGTGTCTTGGTGGTAGCTCAGAAGAGGTAATGGCAAACTGTAATACAGTGAAGGAATAAAAAGAAAGAAACATACTTGATGAAGTCCGCAGTAAGTACATGAAACCTTTGTAGTCCTGTTGTCTCTGCCTGATTTGGGAAGCTTAATGTGCTTATTTTCTCACCTCAAGCAATAAAAACCTCTTTGTCCCAGACAGTGGCAGTCCAATGGTGTTAAACAATTGCCTCTTCCAAAATTAATTTTTTATATGTAACACTGATGAGTTTTGGTTGCAGACTCAATAAATTCATTCTAGATGAAATCATAAGCATTTTCATATGAAAAAGATAAAATTATGTAATGAATGCAACAGCTAGCTGGAGGAAAAAAAAAGTTCTAGGACTACATTCCTCACTGATTACTATGCAAATCAAATAATATGAACGATTGCTGGTATTGGGATATCCAGAGAAGGATGATCTATTGTAAAATAACTTTCTAACTTAGATATTATGGTTTAGCATTTAGAAAACTCTTTTCAGAAAACAGATTACTACAGAGTAGATTAGCAGCTCTAGTAGAGCACAGACAAACTTTGAATGAACTCTCCCTACTAGTTCCTTGTCACTGAATTCAGACTGTCTTTTATTCTGCAGTCATTTGCAGATCATCACCAGATACTCATGCTGGTGTATGTACCACTGCCCAGAGGAGTTTTGGATGGGGCACTGAACAGCCTGGTCTAGTGGAAGGTGTCTTTGCCCATGGTAGGGAGTTTGAACTAGGTAATATTTAGGTTCTTTCTAGCCCAAAGCATTCTGTGATTCTGTGACACTGGTAATTAAAGGCAGGAGACTGGCTGGTGCAAACAGCTGCAGGCAATAATTACAGACTCTTCTCTTTGCCCTGCTTCCTGAGTGTTTGTAGCATTGCTGGGTTGGTGAAGAGAACATGATCAGTGTGTTCAGGATTTAAACTACTGAAGTAGTAAGTTCTGGTTTTTTCTAATTTAATCTGTTGTTATTATGGAGCACAGTCTTTCTTTGTGGGTTATGGGCTGGTTTGGTTGCTAAAAGACTATGAGAAATAACCAAAGAGTCATGTGAAGCTTAAGTTTAAGGAGCAACTCAGAAGATCCTTCTAGCTGAGAAAACTGCCAATTTTTTTTTTTGAAAAAGTTACAAAAACTAAGTCAGACCAGTGTTGCTGTTAAAGTGCTACCTGTTTGTTATGATAATTACGAGTCGTTGTCGTTAATGATTCTTTTTGTATCGGTGAAGGCCGTGGCTGGGGCTGAGTTAATAGCACTTCTGTCCAGACAGTAAAGGGTGTGGACCTCCCCAGACAGTGGGGAGAAAAGACGAAACGTGGGAGGGGGACATGCAGATTAAACTTCACGACCAGCATGCCATGAGAAGCTACTACTCCAAACTTACGGAAAAGAACCCCAAAACAACGAGCCAATATCAAGTTGAGAAATTGGCGGGATGTCTGAGCATGAGGAGCGGAGTGCTGAGCCTGAGAGATGCTGAAAAAACCTTCGTAGTCCCTCACCCTGACTGCGGAGTCATCCTGAGGCTGCTAGGTTGGGGTCCCGGCAGGAGGGGTGGGTATCATTAGCTGGGTCCACTGTATCCAAATCAGCTCCCACGAGGAGTGGACCCCGTCTCTGCCCTTAGAGGACAAAGCCGTGCATTTCCTCCTTGTGTGAGCCACCTGGGGAGATGTGACAGTGACTGCAGACCTGTCTGCAGACCCGTCGAGCTGCCCAATCTCTGAGCTGATCACTTTTAATAGAGGCATTAAAAGGAGAAAAAGTGTCCTGCCCTGTTTATTTTTAAAAAGACTAATTTGATTTGTTAAGATTAAAAGGATTTTTTCAGGGAAGTTTTATTTTATCAGTGATGTGGGGGAAAAGAAATTGCTCTTGACTGCTGTTGCTGTTTAGTTTGTATGCTGAAAACACTAAGGGAGAGGGAGTGATATCCATTGTGAGAATGATATTCCTCAGTCACAGTAAGGCAAGCAAAGCTCTCCAGTGGCAAGGCCCAGGTGCTCTCCCCACAGCTGGAGATTTTGAAAGGCCCTGCCTAGGGTACATCACTGCAAATTAAAGGCTGTATGTAAATTCCCTTTTCTTTTTGTACTGTTCATGGCTGACAGATGGAGAATTTTCCTCCTTTGTGTGTTGATAAAGTGTTTGTTATACTAAAGGACAAATCACCCTGCCCTGAAATTTAAGCCCTCATGCTCCAACCTCCTGATCCTTGATGAGTATTGCATTAGTCAATTTGTGGCTAGCCCAGTAACTCGATAGCAGTGAATTATGTAGTTATGTGGGAACTCTGGGTTTTGGAAGAGGCAGATGTTCCCAAACTCAGGCCCAGCTAGGGTGTGTCATCTGTGTGAGACATTTAGCGGAAAGGGAGAGCTGCGAAGCCACAGTCTCTGGTGCTTTCTGGAGCACAACATATAGCAGCAATATTACAGTAGGGTAAGAATAGGAACAAACAAAACTGTTTCAGCACCAAGAACTTTTCTCTGTAGTGGGTGACTGATTGGTAATAGAATGCTGCTGCATTCAGACTTCAAATTTACTCTGGAGAGTAAACCAGATTGTGATAGATCCAAGAAATAAACTGCTAAATTCATAAGAAACATTAAAAAACATACCAACATGGCCTTTAAAAAGAGCAACTTCTAAGTGTCAGACTGTTCTGCCTTCCATATGTGTGCAGCATGATTCACTGAATACCAGGGATACTGGCCTGTGGAGGACCTTACAGTCAGCTTTCAGTTCTGGAAGAGGTTTTTCCACAGGGCCATTCTGCAGCACATGGAAAGGTCTGGATTTTAAGATATTCTCCTAAGTCACACAGCAGGGGTATGTTTGTCTGTGTAGGTGCCCCTGAACTCCAAGAGATATAATAGTGTTGAGGTGTTCTATTTTATACAATAGCAAAAATGTTGGCTTTCATTTTGTGCTTATTGATGTAAGTAAACACATGTGCTTTGTAAGAAGTGCTTGAATTATTGTATAGTTGTGTCCAAGGCTACCATATCAAACATGTCTGTCAGAGCCAAGATTCTTGTCCAAGAACCCACCCATAACTTTACTGTTGAGGTATGAAGCAATAATGGAACCCACTGATTCATCTTTTGATGAAACCAGGAGTGCCCAGTATTGCCCAACAGAAGGTTACATAGGGCTCTAATGAAGTGTTTCTCTTGCATAAAAGAGAACAGATGTGGCCAATCTCATGAGAAACTGAGCTGTGACCTGCTGTGAGTTCCCACTGGGCAAAGTTTCCTTCACATCTGAGAAGTTGCTCCAGCTGAGTCAGAATATTCCTCCGGTTCCACCAGTCCTCCAAAGGCCAGATTTCTAGATTCAGATCTGGGTTGCTGTAGGCTACATGTTACCATATTTCATCTAGTTAAGGTATTGACAAAATATCTTTGCAAACCATTGGAAATATGACTGCTGGCTGAGGAATTCAGCTCCAGGGGCTGACAGAAACGGCTCACAAACTGGTTCTGCCTTAGGGGTTTCTGGTGTATCTGCTGTGGAGAAGCAAGTGACCAAGTTTTGGGTGACAAGAGAGATTGTTAATCTTCCTGCTGTACTCTGAGGTAGAACTGGAACTGTGTTTGCTCCTTAAGTAATTCCAGTGGCAACAGGGTGAAGTAGAAAGTCTGGTCTTCAGACTGATTGATAAACCTGATAAAGAGGCTTTTGTGAGCTTGTACCAACTTTACAAGTGGATGTGCTATAGAGAAGAGGCTTCTGGTAGGCACAGACTAGGCGAAGAGTAGAGAAGAAATACTGACATGTTTGTTGCTGAGTGAGGATATCTAGATTAGTTTCTGCAGAAATGAACCAAAGTCTTGGGACCAGGTCAAACATGTGAGCTTATAAATCCAAACACTATCTCAGGTAAACAGTACAATAACTGGGTATACATCAGGGTTTTTCTGCACTGAAGTAAGCAGCATGCTGATAACCATTGCAATTAGAATGCATTGATGCAGGTGTTTCAGGGGATCCTGGTGTTAAAAGCCAGAATAAACCCAACTAGCATGATGGGGTATGTTCCCACTGGCATTCTTTTTGCCTCTCACACCACACTAGAATAATATGCTCAGTGGTATTAGTTGTATTTCTGAATTCCAAACCAGATCTTTATTAAGGCTTTCAGGAAAGCAAGAGCACTGTGGATGTCCACAGGGCCTTCAGTATCAAAGCCACAGAAGAAAATTATAGATGGAAAAGATCTGTCAGGTCATCTACTCAACCTACAAGCCAATGTTGGGCTGTTCTTGATGCTATGCTTTTTCCTTTCTTTGTCTGCATCAAGCCAGAGGGGTTTCCACAGCATCCCTAGGGAGAGTATGACATAGCTGACTAGTTATTGCCCTTAGGAATAACTTTGAGCCTCTGGAATAACAGAAGCATTCTGTGTTTCATTTTGATGGAGAAAAGGAACTCTGAGAGAAGGTCCCTCAGTCTTATGACTATACTGTATCTCAGATGTAATTCTATATTAATGACTTCATATATGCAGATCATATGAGGCCAATGCTGTGTCCCACCCTACAGTTGTCTCTTTTGGTAATTATTCCTTAGACAGATTTTTGTCATCTCTCAGTAGTAAATAGTGCAGAGACCCTGATTAATTGCATTTCACTTGGCAAACATTCAAAATTTGCCCTTACTAGTGTTTGAAGTGTCTGTCTGACTCTCACTCATTTTAATTGTGCCAAAGTTCTTTGGCAATTTGTGAGCTCATGTCCCAGAAACATAAAAACCCATAATTCCAACATATTTTCCTTAGGTAAATTAAAACCACTCAACACATGTTTACTAAAACCAACTGCATTTATAGATAGAGGAATCTTGACAGCTATTGATTTAATTCTTCCAAATGTTTTCAATCAAATCCCTTGGGCACCTACTGTTGATCAAGTACAACCTTCTGGCATCTTGATCTCATGCAAAGCAATGCTTCTGGCCAAATATATGAATGTTCTTTTTGACCTTGAGTACTGGGCATTAATAAACATGAACCCAAATATTTTTTTCAGAGGGAATAAAATACTTCCATAGCTATTAAAACATGCAATCCTCTGACTTTTCATGAAGACATCTGTGCATAGAAACTGTTTGAGTATGGAGATAGTTTTAAAGCAATGCCAATATCCTCAGCATTCTGATGAGGGCTGTATCAGTTTCACAGTTCTCAGCTGCTGAAAATTGTATTTACCGTGCAGGATAACTTTAAAAATGCTAGTTATAGAGCTATGGAAGGCCATGATTAATACCATTTGATGATTGTTTGAATTGTGCTTCACACAATGAGCAAGGGTTCAGAGGAAGCCTTTGTCTGACGGCTACTTTGACTGTGGGAAAGGGTAAGTCTTTGTTAGCAGTTGGATGTCATTTTCTTTTGTTTAGCATTTGCACAGTGCTCTATGTAATGTAGGATTATAATAAAGCTTTGCCAGCAACAGCACCAGACTTCGGGAATATGCACAGACCAGTGAGACCATGGAATGCACTTTTATCAGCAGAAGAGGCAACTTTTAATGGACCTATGATGGAGTTTAGGAAAGGGTTTTCCCTGGACTATTGGCATGTACTTTAGAGTTCTAAACCAGGAGCTTTGCTCTTACGTGTAATTTTTGATTCTAATGCCTACCTTATAAGCACTTTTCTTTTGTACCAGTTAAATACAGCTCAAATTATTTCTCTATTGTTCATGAGAAATGAGTAAGTTTCACATTAATTTTTCAACCTCCTATTTAATCACTCCTACCATTGCCTGCTAGCTGACAACACACCTGGAAATGAATGTTTGGTGGTCCAGATGGTAGAGATCAATGAGCAGTGACATGAGGAGAAAAGGATTTATGCAGGGAGATCCTAAGGCATAATAAAATATGACTTCAGCCTTAGCTTTCTCCACATCTACTCTGTTTGTGCAGTCACAGTATTTGTAATGAACTCCACTTACATAATTTCTAACCTGGGTTAGCATCAACAACACTGTCTTGATTAACAAACCTGTCACAGTTCTGATTTTGATGCAGTGTTGTTTTTGCTGATCTGTGCCTCTAGAGGCACTTGGTGTTCTCCAATGGAGACTGGAGGAGTAAGTAATTTTCTGGGCAGATGTTGTTAGTGTGTAACAATGCACGATGTTGTGCACCAGTTCCACGGTGGGATAAAGCTGAGTCTTCCAGACACCCATGGCTGTGACTTTGCATGAGTTTCTTTAGCCTGAGTGCCAGCTTAAACTGATCCCATCCCTCTGCTCATCCAGCTGTTTTATTATTTTGGCAGCTACTCAAGATTTCCTGGAATAATTGCAAATGAGTAATAATTTCTTATTTAGCTTGTATGCAGCTCTGGAATCAGTGATCATTTGCATGCTGTAATAAATATCCAGCCATGCTTTGGACATTAGTTCTGTACATTTGAATAGAAAACTTCAGGAGGAGAGGGACAGAGGTAGAGTCCCATTTGTTATTATTATTAGTTTAGGTTCTTATAGTTTTAAAATCAACTTTATTAGCAGAAAATAATGATGCAAAAAAAAATAGGCAGGTTCTGTTGGCAAGCAGGTGGCCAGGAGCAGGCAGAATTGAAAAATTAAAAATCCTGTTGTAAGATCCAAACTACCTGGAAGTGCCTGAGTGTTTTTCTGCTCAGTCCAGGCTGTCCCATAAATGCTAAGCATCTCAAAGGTCATCCAAATAAAAAGTAAATGCAAACAGAGGTTTCTTTCTCCCACACAGCAGACCTCCAGCCTGCTCAAGATACAATAGTGAAAGCTTGCCTGTTTTGACTATTAGTCAGTCTTACTCAACTGCCATTTGGGAAGTTATGAACAGCAGTCTGGGGGCTCTTTGCAGGTGACCTAGGGTGGGACACAACATCTGTCAGGCTTCCAGAAACATGAGGCCTTCTTTAAAGCCACTTTTAAAGCCTTTCTTGGCTAGAAACTGATATCAAAGTGTACAATGAGAAATTATTTTTGACAAAAAACCCAGTACCTTGCTGCCTCCCTGGTGCAGCAGTTTGGCTTTACATCTGGTGGCAGTCTTCCAGGCAGTGAGTTCTATCCAGTTTTTCCTGGAGAACTTTTAGTAGCTTAATTGATATGATTAGTACTAAAACCCAAGTAACCAGACAAAAAATCCCATCCCAAACAAAATAATCCTCACCAAGATGAGTGGAGCTCTCAGTCACCTCCTCTTCATGTCTAGGGAGAGCAATGAGTTCTCTGTTGCTGAATCCACAATTTTCTGTCGTTGTCACAGCTCCTTTTTCAGTTTTGTCACCTTACTAATGACTTAAATTCAAGTTGAGAAGAAAGGTAAGAACAGGACTGAAATATACTTTCTCCCCTAACAAAACACCTCCTTTTCTTTGACTTCTCTAGCCTATACATATTGCTAAGATACAGCATCATACACAGGATGAAGAAAAATACTCTTGCAGAATTTAAATGGCTTGAATTACCTGTAATGCTGATCAGCTTGGCTTGCTGCCAGCAGTAACTCCTATGTGGAATAGTGAGACTGGTGTTTTTGTGTTTGCTGCTGTGAAAACCTAACAAGTGGGATTCCTTGATGCTCTCCTGCACCCTAAGGAAGGGACCCTGGAATTTGGCAGTGAACAGAGTGTAAGCTAAGCAGGTGGGAAGGCTGTCATCAGGATTGAGGTGTATTAGCAGACAGCACTGGATAACTACAGTGCTTGCCAGACATGGCACAGTTTAGCTGCAAAGAAAAGATGTTTCCTTCCAATGAGGACACATAGTTATTTTGTCTTGGACACCTGGAGACAACCTTTCACTAGGAATCCATAAACAAAAATACTCATGCTAAAAGAATCTGGCCAAGAATGCTACATTCATGTCTGTTTGTTTTTCCTTTTTCTTTTTACAAAATGAAAGCAAATTAATTCCTTTGCTACAATCAATAGTAGACAAAGGATAACTTTCTTCAGTGCAAGGCTATGAGCAGTATTGATACAAAACTCTTGTCACAAATTATACTACACAAATGTTCTCTAAAATGCAGAATGTTAATATAAAATTTTTGTGACAATAAAAAAACCCTCATCCAATTCTAAGGGGAAACAAGTAGGTATACACAGCTCACATGTGTTTGTTTAAAAATACTTTACATGTTAAAATACAGTAGTTACTTTCTGGATGAGAGCTCTCAAATTATAAAATTAATCTGTCAAGTTTTCAGACTTGGCAGGGTAAAAGGCTTTCTTGCTGTGTTCTGAGTAGGGGAAAAGCATCATTAAGTGGTAAAGAGGTAAATAACCACACAGTTAATGGAGGGCAAAGTTTAGGAAAATAATTACGTAAATTCACTTCAGACCCGATCCTGCAACCTCTAACCATGCAATGACATTCTCTGCCCAGCAGCAGACCCGAATTTACACTTTGCAGAATCACATCCTTACTGAGGTAGGGACTGCCAAATAGCTGTTAGTGAGGGAAGTGCCATGTGTGCCAATTCCAGAAACCAGTAAGCAGTACAGTCTGCCCTATATTTTCAGGCTTTCAGTAACTTACATAACTAGGTGCAAAATACTTATTTTTATTTCTGGTTCTTTTCTTTGGAAGTGCAGTCATGTGCAATCAGGTGGAATAAGTGTGCTGATAGTTTTCCTTCAGAAATTGTAATGGTTAGCCATGTGGACACTTTTCTTTTTAGGCAAAAACCATGAGGTACTGAAGCAAGCATTCACTTTTCTTGCACTTGAGGTCACAAATTTATGCAAGTCAAAAATGTTGTGCCTGCCAAAAACATCATTCTACACTCCACCAAATAAAAGGACACTGTTATTCTTACAAGGAAAGGTTTGACAGGACAGGAAATAGGGAGGGTCATAGAAGTTTACTTAACACTGAAACTTACTTAACCATCTTTAAGCCAAAATATAATGATAGTTATTTAACAAAAAAAAAGAAAAAAAAAGACAAAAAAAGAAAAAAAAAAAAGAAAAATTAGAAGGTTAGGAGGAAGACAAATACAAGAGCTCCAAACTGTGTTATTACAGGAGCAGCAAGCAATACAGAAACTAGGGAACCTTAATTTAAATAACTCAGGTTACTATATATCACCCACCCTTAGTGAGTTAACATGTATTAAGTAAGTTTTAATTTATATCCTGAACTTGCAGCCAGAGGCATCTGATTTGGAAAATCCAATGCAGTTGACCAAGCTATACATTACTTTCATTACAATGCAATCCTTAAGTAGTCTGCGTTCCACTTAAAGGAATGGAGGAAAAGAGAGTAAGAGCACAGTGAATACGAAAGATAGGAAAAATGTTGCTGTTCATTACAATTTTCCATTTTTGTTGAAACGCAGCAGGAGGGAAAAGCCACAGGCTTCTCTACTGCTCTTGCATGCCAGGAGGGATTATGCAAACACTGCAACCACCCAAATCTTATTTAAATTATTGTCATTGTTCCCCCTTTAATGGTCATACTTTTGCCTGCTTTCACTCAAATATTGCTGCATCTTTCTTTCCACCAACATAGTCCCAGTGGGAGTCATCAACTCTTAATTATAGATGAACAGATCTTTGAAAAATACCTCCTAAAAAGAAAGCAAACTTTAAGTGCCATCTAGTGGCTGATGTAGAAAACATTAAATAGATAAAAAAATTCCTACCATGCCATAGAGCAATGTAACAGCTGAGCTGAGGAAGCTGTCCCTAAATCCTCAACTACTAAACACCAGGTCAACACTCTGGGGGAAAGAAAGAACTAAGGATCAATGGTAGCAGTGGTATTACTGCCATAATTTTTGTTTTAAGATTTTTGTCCAAAAGTGGGAGTTCAAATGGTAGGAATTGTATAGGAATCCCATGTTCCTTCAAAACCCTCATCAGCTTATGATCCTCTGCCTTTTTAAGGACATAGAGGTTATTGTAAATATTGCAGATGAAATAAAAAAATAGAACCCTCCCAGGTCTCATAATAGAACTGAAACCATGGAGGTGAATCTGGGGCTAAGCATCTCAACTTTCTTCCTAATTCACCTGGGGTGAAAGGCCAGATTTTCTCTATCCCTGTAACAAGTCAAATCCATTTCTAAAAGGAAGTAGATTGTTAGTCAGTGTTGTCCGTCCTTTCATTGCAGGAAAATGTTCTTTTCTGCTGTAGATAAGAACTCCCATCAAATTACTTTTAATTTATAAGGACTTTGTGTTTTATTGGCACAGAGGATGTTCCACAATAGTGTTCTTCAAGCTTTAGGTAACTCCTCTCACAGATGTGAGTAATTGAATTAAAGAGTAGCTTTGCCTGGATCTGGTCAGTGATAGTGGAGAACAGCCCAATGTATTTTTTACTTGAAGTGATTTTCATTTTGTTTCTTTGGAAACAGCTTTACATCTCTTCAGTTTTATACCTGCAGTGAGCCCTGGGGATCACACCCCAGTGGTGGGATCTGGAGACGTGAATCTGTCTACACAGCAGTGAGCCCTGTGCACACTGCTGGGTAACTTCTGAAGTTTCTTGCCTGAGCTGAAGCATGTGCACTCAATGACACTTAGGCAGTTTGTCACTGAATTATAAAACTAATTTACAACTAGGTAATGGAGGTAGGATAGGTCTCAGATAAAGTAATGAAAGAGATTGTTTCCCAGTCCCTTCCCTCTTGCCAGATACCAAAATAACATACTTTTGTAATGTAGATATTATAGGAAAAAGGGAACATGAAAATAATTGGATGGGCAGATGTAGATAGCTTGGTTTGAACCACAGAGTAGCAAATGCTGTTTTAAGAAGCCTCTTCTCAGGTCCGGTACAAAGTTTCTACAAGTTTCAAATGCAGGCCTTGATCTGCAGTAGCAGTATCAACTTTAGAACTACTTTCAGTACATTGGTAACTCTTGTTGTCTGGATAGAAATATTTGTCTTTCAAAAATTTGCTACTTCTATTGAAGAAAATAGCAAATCCTAACAACTTAACAGGAATTACCAGAATTCCTTACCCACCTGCAATGGCTTGGTGCACATGGAAGAGCTCAGTGTAGAGGTAAGCTTGAAAGCATTTCTCATTTCAGATAAACATTCCCAAGGTCCTTACTGGGAAGGGCCTTGCAGCAATCTAAAACTCGTGACACTCTTCTCTAAAGTACTGAGAAACAATGGAAAGGAACTCCACCATACCGATTTTCAAAACAAGTGAACCTTTCCTGGTAATGACAGATAATGGTTTTAATGTTGACAAGTTACTGCAGGCATGCATATGTAAATTTGTTTTTTTTCTCATATGTCTGAGATAGCTTCTGAGATTGTGCTTTTTTTAGCAAATACTTATGTCAGAATTTGTATTAGCATTATTTTCAAAAATGGAAATTAGATCAGTTTCCATCAGGTACAACAAAAAATGAGTATCACCTGAACTCCAAATTCTTCCTTGTAGGTTGCTGTTCCAAGTGAGGCCTCTTGTAGCATCTTTTTTTATAAAAGGATTTGCATCAGTGGAACCCCTACTGGGTGTTTGCTTTGGGAGGTGGAAACTAAAAATTGCAGCAAAAACTTTCTCTTGACTTACAGTCCAGAAAAGGAAACAGCTTTTCACAAAAGGATCATAGCTTTTTAGGCCTTTAAATGGCCTTTAAGCTCCTTTTTGGCAGGGTGTAGAACTGAATAAAATTAGTGTCAAGTTCAGCTTTCCCAGTTCCTTTAGGCTGCATTGGTATGATGAGCTCTTGCTTACAGAGGCCTTTTGCAGGGTGTGCCTGCTCCTGATGGTCTGTCTGGGTGTACAGATCCAAGCACAGGGTTTTCTTTTGAAACAGCTTTACATCTCTTCAGTTTTATACCTGCAGTGAGCCCTGGGGATCACACCCCAGTGGTGGGATCTGGAGACGTGAATCTGTCTACACAGCAGTGAGCCCTGTGCACACTGCTGGGTAACTTCTGAAGTTTCTTGCCTGAGCTGAAGCATGTGCACTCAATGACACTTAGGCAGTTTGTCACTGAATTATAAAACTAATTTACAACTAGGTAATGGAGGTAGGATAGGTCTCAGATAAAGTAATGAAAGAGATTGTTTCCCAGTCCCTTCTCTCTTGCCAGATACCAAAATAACATACTTTTGTAATTTAGATATTATAGGAAAAAGGGAACATGAAAATAATTGGATGGGCAGATGTAGATAGCTTGGTTTGAACCACAGAGTAGCAAATGCTGTTTTAAGAAGCCTCTACTCAGGTCCAGTACAAAGTTTCTAAAAGTTTCAAATGCAGGCCTTGATCTGCAGTAGCAGTATCAACTTCAGAACTACTTTCAGTACATTGGTAACTCTTGTTGTCTGGATAGAAATATTTGTCTTTCAAAAATTTGCTACTTCTATTGAAGAAAATAGCAAATCCTAACACCCTAACAGGAATTACCAGAATTCCTTACCCACCTGCAATGGCTTGGTGCACATGGAAGAGCTCAGTGTAGAGGTAAGCTTGAAAGCATTTCTCATTTCAGATAAACATTCCCAAGGTCCTTACTGGGAAGGGCCTTGCAGCAATCTAAAACTCATGACACTCTTCTCTAGAGAAGTACTGAGAAACAATGGAAAGGAACTCCACCATACCGATTTTCAAAACAAGTGAACCTTTCCTGGTAATGACAGATAATGGTTTTAATGTTGACAAGTTACTGCAGGCATGCATATGTAAATTTGTTTTTTTCTCGTATGTCTGAGATAGCTCCTGAGATTGTGCTTTGTTTAGCTAATACTTCTGTCAGAATTTGTATTAGCATTATTTTCAAAAATGGAAATTAGATCAGTTTCCATCAGGTACAACAAAAAATGAGTATCACCTGAACTCCAAATTCTTCCTTGTAGGTTGCTGTTCCAAGTGAGGCCTCTTGTAGCATCTTTTTTAAAAAAGGACTTGCATCAGTGGAACCCCTACTGGATGTTTGCTTTGGGAGGTGGAAACTAAAAATTGCAGCAAAAACTTTCTCTTGACTTACAGTCCAGAAGAGGAAACAGCTTTTCACAAAAGGATAATAGCTTTTTAGGCCTTTAAATAGCCTTTAAGCTCCTTTTTGGCAGGGTGTAGAACTGAATAAAATTAGTGTCAAGCTCAGCTTTCCCAGTTCCTTTAGGCTGCATTGGTATGATGAGCTCTTGCTTACAGAGGCCTTTTGCAGGGTGTGCCTGCTCCTGATGGTCTGTCTGGGTGTACAGATCCAAGCACAGGGGTAAGGACCAACAGTGAAACCACTGATCAGCGTATCATATCACTTAGAGGAAAAGGCTTCTATCCTAGACAAAGACGAATCTACTTCTTGTTTCAGCACTGCCAAGCCAGTGCAATGCCTATCCCATGGCTGAAGGGATCTGAATGCTGTCACACTGCTCTTTATTTTCCAGCTCCTTGCAGGGGCAGGCAGGGTAAAATGTATAAAATGTGCAGTATTTTGGGCCTACTTCACTAAAAAATAGTCCTAGACAAGAACATGAAACTAATACCAACAGGATTATCCTGAGCTGAAACTACCCAGAAGAGCACATGAACATCAGCCTACAAAGGTGTCCTTCCCACTGCTAAAACTTAAGGCACAGTATTTCCTACCTGTGATCTTCCAGATAAGAAAATCTTAAAAGTACAGACAGCTGCAGGAACAAAGTCTTTGACAGCTTCAGAGCCTTTTCTAATTCTTTTACATAAAGTGGGAAAATAGTCACTTTTCTTTCCTTTTTTGTTTCTTCTCTTCTCTGCATGTTCTTTCACCTAAAAGTCAGAGAGTCTATTTAAGAAATTCCACACACTTATTGGATCAAGTTTAGGACAGATTCAAAAAACATTCTCTGTTAACTGGACAAAAGTGAACTTAAAAAACCAAACTGTGCACTGCTTCAATAATTCAGAATTTTTCTTCCACATAGAAACATACTGATAAATTTGTAACAAATATTCCAAAAGTGTAATTCATAGCTCTTATTTACTACATAGAAGTTATTTCCAGGTGAGTTATTTAACTCAAACTGTATTGCTTTTTCTTTTAATATAAGGGAACTGAAAAACTGGCCACTTGAAGATCAGCTAAGTATCAAAGTCAGAACTTTAGCTTTGAACAGAAACACAAGTATTTGGACAGGTTGTAGAGGATGCAATATTGAGTATCTTTGTCTTATTCTGATTTTGGTGTCAGAGTGGGAAGTCCTATTGATACTGTCACTAATGCTATAGGAAATAGGGTCTCAGTATGAAATCCTGAGCCATGGGGAAGATAGCTTTCAGAAGTCTAACAAAAACTGGCAAGGGAACAATTGGCTGTTGTAGTTTAGGTGAGTAAAATAAAATATATCATTAAGTTATTTTTTCATTTATTACAGTATAATTGTCACATAAACAATATGTTCTTTTTGCTGAGGACCAAACTTCTTGAAAGAGAAAATAATACATTAACTAGTAAGTCTAGCCAGTCATGCACATTTCCTCATTATGCAGACAAATTCTGTGGAGGATAGGTACAGAGAAGTCTCAATAAAACTTGAAATATTCTTATGTACTCCAGAAATCCTACTTCTAATTCAGATGAAAATTTAGAAATAGTATAACAAAAAACAAAAATAGAAAGCATATTCAAGTCATTTTCAGTTCTTTCCAGTAGAGCCAAAGCCACCTTCACCACGTTCTGTATCATCCAGAGTCTGAAAGACATCAATTATGATAAGCTGGTTTAGTGCTTTAACTTTTTTTTTTTTGTTTCTATACAAGAGATATTGTCTATCATATACTTGTAACAAGGGATATAATTAAGAAACAAAAAAATGTATGCAAGACACTTTAGAGTATCTTCTGTACAAGATTAAACAAATGCTTGTGAGACAACCATTTCTAGTATATACTGAGCTGTTCCTCAAAAACTCTGAAAACTTACCAAAAAAAGAAAAAAAATAAAATCTATGCAAGTATGTACAAAGAATCAAGACTTTCATTCAGGTAGTACTGCTGCTATAGAGTTTTACCACTGAAATCAATTTTAGCCAAGTATTTATATAATAAATTTCCTCTTATATACAAGTATCTTAAACTAATAATCATTGAAAAAGCAGAAATATTTTCTTTTGTCAACTTACTTCAACTTCTTCTAGCTCAGGATAATAAATGCGTTCACAGATGAGCTGGGCAATTCTGTCCCCTTTTTTAACTGCAGAGAAGTTAAAATATTATTAGTTCCTTCAAAAAAGTGAACAATGAATATGGACTTTAGACAATCTCCTTTCAAGAATATCAGCATATACTGAAATCAAAACCACTTATTTGAAACTTATCTAAACAGAGATTAACAGACCCAGAAAAATACAGGTTAAGGTAAACTTTTGTTTGGTCCTTCTATGGTGAATGTCAGCGGCTGTACCAGCTCAAGGCATTTCCATTCATTCCTGCTGCCATACTCTGGCATCCCAAGTTCATTATGTACAAGTACCGCAGAGATGGAGAGACAGCTGTATGGATAACATAGCTCTTTTTATGAACTAGACCCGGGAATTTGGGGAGAAAAAGGCAAAACTGATAAAAGGAAAACTGAGTTTCTCACTAAAAACCAATCTGGCTTACAGAACTTCCCTAAGCAGCTTGTGATGTGAAGATGCTGGAGAGACCACAAAAGCACTTCTTACAACTGGGCACTGAAACTTAAAACTGTCTTTTTGCAGAAAGACAGTGTAATAAAGGGAAAATCCTGTCTTTGCTACTCATGTTTCCCAGGACTCTGGAGATTGTTTTTCTCAAATACTGCTCAGTTAATTTTGTTTTTCAGAGAAAGGTAGTAACTTAATAAAAGTTGCATTTCAGTACAGCTTGTGAATCTAAAGCTTAGCTAAGTAGGGATGTTTTGGTTTGTTTTTGTGGTGGTGTGGTGGTTTTGGGGGCAGTTTTTTTGCATGATGCTTAATTTGCTATGAGTAGAATCTTTACATGTTCCCTTGACAGGACATTATTAAGAATATATGTTTTTGTTAACTGAGAGAAGAAAAATGTTCCCAGCTAGTTCTACCTCTGCATAAACTTTTAAAGAAAAAAGTTTCTTGTTCCAGTCAGATGGCTGAAAATAGGCTGTGCCAGGTTTAACACTTACCTTCAAATGTCTCCTTGCCAAAGTTGAACAGTACCACACCAACATTTCCCCTGTAATCCTCATCAATAACACCAGCTGTCAGGAGAAATTTTGAGAGGTACCCAGTTAGTAAATGTTAGTATGAGATAACTAGATTAGATTAAGGTTTAGATTAATAAATGATCACAGTATCTCATAATGACATCCTTTATGCTTCTGATGTACAACTAAAAATATATATGCAAATACTGAAATCTAAAAATGCTAATCAGTCTTGCAAAAGGAACTGAAAAACACCATCACAAGTCAAGAAGTGCTTTACCACTGTACTACTAATTTTAGAAGTAATACCCTATGTGAAATCAAGACAGCTGGACTAAATTCAGGCCCCATTTGCTCTGCTAATTTCAGTTCGTTCAGTGTCAAGCAGAAATCTGTTCTTAACTCTAACATTTCATTTGAGAGCTGTGGATTTGCACAGATCCAAACCCTGTACCCCTGGCAAGGTAACAGAATCAGATTGTGAGGAAGTGACTGTCATACAGCTGTATTCTAGTACCAAGACTATAAAACTAGCTTACTCAGTAATCTTTTTTATAATTAGGAAAGTGTTAACAAAATTATGATGACCTGTCTCTCTCAGGTGTTACCCAGGTATCTCCTTTTGCCAGACTCCTCAGGAAGCCAACATTTATTTGCACATTACAGTGTGAAACTAAGGCACTTCTGTGATCAGTACTTTCCAAGTCTTAATAAAAAGAACAAAAACCTTACCTCCAACATCTATGAAGTGCTTTGCAGCTAAACCAGAACGTGGTGCTAGAAAAGAATTTTTATTAAGTATTACAATTTATTTCTTTAAAAAGACAGTATTTATAGGTTATATAGTGTGTTTGCACAGAGTCTTGGGAATGACAATTGTTTCCATTTTTTAAAAAATAAACATATTACAGTAATTATGTTAAGAGTTTACATATATATTAAACAGAATAACAGCTGCAACAGGCAACAAAAAAATTTGCAATTTTTAAGTAATGGAAATGTATCTTTATTTGACCTGCAATTGCAGAGTAGGTTTCTGCAAGGAAGGCAACTGGAGCAGACACACTGTCTAATCTTGGTTTATTTTTGGTGACTACCACTGGTTCAGCATCATCTCAGAAGAATATTAGGTCTATCCATTTAAGTTATGAAGGAAAACAATACCTGGCAAGGAATTTCCTAAGCAGTGTTATACACAGATAAATTATGTGTGGGGATTTGGGTTTTTACTTACCTTAACCTACTGGGATGTGGAACTACAAATTATATGATCTTTAAAAGTTTTTTTGGGATAAGAGAAATGCATGTGTTCTTTTACATAAAAGGACATGGCAAACTCTGATCATGTTCTTCCACTGGAGTGGTTATTGCTTTTTTACATGAAGAATTTCTACATAATTCAGATAAAGATTGCACAAAATAAACAGAATATCTTGTACAGGTCCTCTCAACTATTCTATCACAATATGTCATCAAATTCTACTACACTGGTACTCTGGGGTTAATTTTTAAACAGCCAGGGATACATTTTCTGTATGTCCATTACCTATTAGTCTTTGTGATTTGAATTCTGAAACTGCACACAAATAATGAATTACTGTGGGGCCTATAAAGTTAAGCTGTATGTAGAGTACAGGCATTTCTACTGATCATCTTTTGGCCACCTGACATACACCAAACCTCAAATGTATCTGACAACAGGTAAAAGGAAAATACTATGAGATTTAGTAAATCACACAGCCACGTGGCATCTCTTTTTTGTGCTGGCTAATTCTGAAAGCTTTAGGCAGAATCTAAATGTGAAGATGCTGTCAAACCTGTTCTAGAATGACTCTGCAGCCTTTGACAGCTGTGTACTCACCTACTCGGCCATAGCACCCAGAAGGAAGTGCTATTTGAATGTCTGTTTTCACCACAGCCTTTTCCATGGGTGGGATCACACAGTCATAGGCACTACATTAAAGAAAGAAACACTGCTTTATATAGAATATTTTTTAAAGTTTCTTTACTGTAACTTAAGGTACAAAATTACCCAGGATTAATCTGCCAAGGAATTTACACCATGAAATTTAAACAATAAATATTTACAGATTTGCAAAATTGAATGCAGATCCTAAACCACAAGATATTGCCATTCTGATGGTGCTAGTTTAAGATTCCAGAAGTGTCATTTGAACAGTATATACTCCTGCCAGTTTCAAATGTTTTTTAATTAGTAAGATATTTTTTAAAAATACAAGTTCAAAATAACCCATTAGGTGAACGTGGTTGTGCATTTTTTGTGCAATAGCAAAAACTTTATGAATAGTACAGTCTGATTAGGCTTTGTACAGCAGATGAACTAGCTGTAATCAAAACTAACAATCTATTAAGTTAACTTTTAGGCAACAATTTTTTTTTTTTCTGAGCAGTCTGACAGTTCATGATTCACACAATTCTCCTGGAAACTCTCAACTACAGAGATTTTAAGAACTGGCTGAAGCTACCCAACTGGAGGCCTAATGAAAAGCCGTGGTGACAATACTTGTCATGTCTTGACCTTGACAAAGAGCTGGTTTTAAAATGCTGGGAAGCACTGAAAGGTTTTCTATAAAACAGACTTTTTCCAGGTCTACGGTGCAACATTGGAACAAGAACAAAACAAAAACTGGTGAAAGGGATAAAAAGAAAAAAGGGTAAGGTGCAGTGCAGTAAATCTTCAGGAAAGAAGTCAGAGAGGTGAAGGAAGAAAAAGGCTGGTTATTCTACGTAATACTAAAAAATGTAAGTTAGAAGTGGCAGCAGCAAAGTTCACTCGTTCAAAAACTAGTTGATCGCAGAAGCCCTATGCAAACAACCATAAGTCTAGCTACGGGTGTTCCTGAACATAGTGAAAGACAATGAATAAGGGCCATTATTAATTCAAACAAACCAAAACCTAAGTCTGTACGTGAACCCACGTGGTTTCCAGCCAGCAGCATTATCAAACTGCTCCAAGGCCCTTTGGCAGGCAGCAACCCCGGAGCCAAGAGGAAAGCAGAAAAGCACAAGTGCTGGCAAGTAGGGCCCACGTGCGCTACCGCATTTTCCTTTCAAGAGGAACGCAACCTGGTCAATGTGAGCACCAACAGCAATTCTGGATGCTCTGTCAAGCCTGACCTTCAGCCAACGACTGCATCTGTGGCTGATGAAATCTATGCTGTAACATAGCTGGACCACAGATAACGGAAAATGGTGAGGGATGGGGGAGCGGGGGAGCAGACGAGCTAGGACTAGATCAGTTCTGGCGTCCTCTCCTGCACGGCCAGCGACACCGTCCGGGGACTCAGCTCGGCAAGAGGCCACGAGGGCCCTCCCAGCTGCCGGAGCCCCGTGCCAAGGGCTCGCCGAGCGGGGCGGAGCTCCCGCCGCGGGCGCGGTACCCGCACCCTCCCTCACCTGTACAGATCGTAGCCCGCAGCCCGCGCGGATCCCCTGGACGGGGCGAAGGCGTTCTCGGACAGCTTGGTGAAGCGCAGCCGTGCGGAGGCTTCTCCAGGCCCCGACCCCTTCTGCCTCTTGCTGGGGGACGGCTGTGGCACGGCTTCGGAGGCGGGCATGGCTGAGGGAGCAGCAGAGACGCTGTGAGGGACGGCCACCCGCGCGGCAAAAGCCCGCCAAAACCCGGCCCGGCCCATGGGGGCGGGAGCAGGGGGGGAAACCGACCCATCCGCGGCCTCTCCGCGCGTGGCGCAACCCCATTCCCCCCTCGGTAAGAATGGCCTCGCCCAGCTCCTCCCGGGCACCCCGCGCCGGCACCGAGGGTCCCGCCCCGTGTGTCAGGCGGGCTCGCCCATCGCCCCAAACCGCGGCTATCGCCTCAGGTCCGGGCGGCCCCCGAGGGACACCGAGCGGGCCCGCGGTGCGGCTGGGGAGGGTGTATCCCCCAAAGCCCTCGAGGGCTGCGGGCAGGGGAGTGTATGCTGCCCTGCAACTCCCCCACCCCTCCTTACAGCGCCCGCGGGGGTGCCGGAGCCACCGGAGGCACCGGGCTAACATAGCGCCGCCGCCGCCGTGTGGGAAGCGCGCCATGGACCGCTCGCCAGGCGCTCCCCGCCGCGGTCCGCACGGCTCATGGGGCGGGGGCAGAGGTGCCGGCGCCCCGTTCTGCACCTGCCCGGGCTCTACCTGCCGTCGCAGCCCCTCGGGCAGCAGCCCGGCCCGCGGCGCCCCTCGAAAGGCGGCGGCGGCGCTGCCGCAGGCTGGCGGGCGGACCCCGCGGGCCGCGCGGCGTTGCCGGGGGACGCGATTGCGGCTGCACGGGCGGGCGGGGCCGGGGCCGGGGCAGGGGCGGGCGGTGGCGGAGCCCTCCGAGGAGCCCTGGGCCTGTCCCCGCCCCGCACAGCCGGGCGCGCTGAGCACAGAGGGCTGCCCCGCCGCCGGCAAACACAGCCGCTGTCCTCCACAGTCGTGGGGTGCTTGGGGCTGAGAGGGACCTCTGGAGAGCATCCAGTGTAATCCTGCCGTTAGAACAGATCTTCTTAGAGCACGTTGCGCAGAGCAGAGGCAGAAAGAGACTCCTTCAGAAATGGTCAGACCACAGCAGAAGCGTTTGCCTTACGAGAGCAGAACAGTTCTTGACGATGAGGTGGATGGGAAAACCTGTCAATGCTAGCCTGCCCTGTTCTTCTGTCTTGGAGCAGAAGACTTATTTCATAGTCTTTAATACACTCTGCCATCTTGGCATTCGATTTATGATGTAATTTCCCCCTGTTTTTCCTGTATTTATGTTTTTATGTCTACATATAGATATATTCTACAGGACATATGTATATCCCTAGGAGTAGGGAGTTTCCTGAATTCCCCCACGGCTCTCTGCTATGGGCTGAAAAGACTGTCCATTGGATTCACAGTTTCAAAATTTTCCCATGTGAGGCTAATGGGGATATTTGGCTCTGCACAATAACTACAGACTTTTGGATTCTTTTTGCTGGTCTAGATTTTGCCACACAACTAGTCTCTGTGATTTTTGTTTTAAACTCCTAAGTGTACGTGATGGTCTCCTTGCTATGTTATGTTTTCTAAATGCAGCCAGATGGCAGTGAAACCTTTACTAAACATTGCAGTTCAGTTGCGAAAGGTATTTTTAAGAATGTCCCAATTTGGGCTTTCTTTTATTCGTGATCAGTATTTTCATTCTAAATAGTATGCACTGCTTGGAGGAGAATATATATGTAACACAGACCCATATGAAAAAACTACTTAAAATATTTTATGGCTTCTGATGGAAGCTATCCAAAAATTGAAGTTTATAGGCTTAGTATCAGATTAGTATCTAATTGTAAATGTTTATTTATACAAGCAGGACTTTATGGAGTTTATGACTGCACCCTGCATTATAGTGTAGAAAAGGACCAATTTTGTGAATGGCCAGACTTGGGGAAGCAGGCTGGATTCTAAACTCTGCTTGAGGTAGCCTGGAAGCCCATGAATAATAGAGAGGAGGACTCATCCAAAGATATTACTAAGGAGAAAGGACTCAGCTGAGTGACACTTGTTTTTTTCAGATCTTTACAAGGGGAACTCCCCCCCAGCCTTATGCTGGAGGTCTAAAACCAAGTTTACCTTGGTTCTGGGAATGTGTTGCTTGCTCTGTAGAGTCAGTAAACCTTCCTGCATTCCTGAAGGCTGATTAGTGCTGCTCTCCATTGGGCATTTCCTCCTGACTTTGGAAAACAATACTGAGATAAACTGAAATCATCTGCCTTTTTGCCTGGACTGAGAGCAGGAGTGGAGGCTGCTTTGTTGTACACAGAAAGAATCAGAGCCTCTTTTGGGGTAATAGCCACAAAATTCTCCCCATTGAAGTTTTGGTGTTAAAATGAAGATTTTTGTTAGAAGAAAACCCTGGCTTTAAAACAGTGACTTCCCACCCCATTCTTACTTAGCACAGCTGTCTCTTTCCCAATGATGAAGGTTTGTAATTTAAAAAGGCTGTTATGATGTTGTCTGTTTGTAATGAAATTCTATTTTTGATTGCATGTTTGCAGCACAGCATGGGGGTTGTGGAATTTTGCCATTGCTTTCTACTCTGTTCCAGACAACCTTAGTGTGTTTGATTTTGTTTGAAACTTAATTTCCTCTGATGAAATTCCAGCCAATGGCATGATTGGGGGTTATTGCACTTGTTTGTGGAGAATGTGGGCTGCAACTCACTGTATTTGTTTGTTGCCATTTTTCCTTGCAGAGTCAAGGCCAGTGTGAGGTGTTCCCTCAGCAGTGCTGGCCTGCACGGCTGCCAGGGGGCTGTGCCCTGGGTACCAGCATGAAGCGATGTTTGAACAGTGGCCTGACCTCTGCTGAAGCACAACACTTGCAAACCTTGACCTTCCTCATCTGTAACTCGAGTGATGAGTCGCTCATTTAGCAAAGAGCTGCAGCACTGAAGGGTTTTGTTCTGCTGCCAGGAGTTGGAGAGGTTACAAGGGAGACAGAGCAGGATCTTGGAGTGATCCACACTCACTTCCTTGAAGTCCAGTGACACCAAACCACCAGGGGAGGAAGTTTAAGGGAGACCCCTGAAATTCAAGACCCTGAAAATCCTGAGGGTTACACACAGCTGTCCCCACAGCTTTGCTGACCTCTGCCTGAGGGAACGTGACAAACAGCTAAGGGGAGTTAGATGAGTCAGTAGTAGCTAAGACTGCTTGTAGCTGTTTGCCCTGTATGTACAACTGCAGTGCAGATTCCTGTTACCTGCTGATGTCTCTGGCTTGTAAACTACTGATCAGGTGCTGAAACTGCTTTTGCCCAAAAGATCTTGAAATCCCACATGGAATTAGAGAAAGAGAGAAAAAATGAGAAATGTCTAAGTTTTCTGAGGATTAGTATTGCTCAGTCAGAAAAGCTTTTGATAGGACTTTTCAAAGATGTAATGAAAATTGCTGAGGTTTAGGACTGATGAAGTTTCCTAGCCGGTGGCTGGAGCTTTGTACTTTGTGATGGTGAAGATTGAGTGGAAACTCCTTCGAGTGTGAAGTAGGATAACAACATGCTTTTTGCAGTGTAGTTACAGTTGTTAATCCTCCCAATTCAGTGCCTTTTTGGTTAGGTAGCTTTTCTACTTGCATTCTTGGATAGCTGATTTAAAAATAAAATAAAGAAACAATCCCTTCAAAGAGAATCTCTGTTGTGATCTAGTGAAAAAACATTGGAAGAATACTGTTCTGGACAGCATAATCTGGGCTGTGCTTCAGGGATATGTGATCAAGATGGGCAGCTTGCCAGTGGTTGTAAAAAGATTTAGGGAAAGTGTAGTCTCTGAACTATGATGAAATGCCTTCTGTGATACCTGTTGGAGCTCCACTAACATTAGGAGGGAAAGGTAAGATTCACTGATGAGAGGAACAATAGTGGATCATTTTAACAGGCCCTTAGGCACAAGC
Source organism: Emberiza elegans (assembly GCA_024865655.1). Lineage (NCBI taxonomy): Eukaryota > Metazoa > Chordata > Aves > Passeriformes > Fringillidae > Emberiza > Emberiza elegans. The sequence goes on from JALJVW010000398.1 coordinate 11,004,191, forward strand.
TTAGCTGTGCAGATTGCCTAGGCTTTTGAACAAAATTCAAAATATTCTTTGTCCTTGCTTCATAGCAATGGTATTTTCAGACTTGGTGTCTGAAAATACACCTGGTCACTACCCATGCTTGCTTTTGTCATGACTGACCAAATCCAGCCTAAATTATATAAACTTATGGAATTAGTAGTGTGATATAAGCTAAAAATGTGCTAGACAGCATTAGAGCTGTATTTTTTCCTAGAGATGTCAAACATGTAATTCCTTTAGTTGCTAGCTTGATGATTAAAATTCAGCAGTTGTTTTATGGATAACTTAGATAAAGAACTGTGTAGGCACACAGTTTGTGGTGACTGGGAGTGGGGCTGGCCCAGCCCCATCCCCAGCGGGCACAGCTGTGAGCAGCACTGACAGCAATGAGCCATGGAGTGCCCAGGGGCACTGACCAGCCACACAGGGGACAGAGGGCACACAGGGGCAGTGCATCAACAGGAGGGGATAAAAGGCTGGGCTAAAGAACAAGAAGGGCAGGGCTTGAAGCCCTCTGAAATTGGATGGTGTAATTCTGTGTGTTGTGGCTGTCTCAACTGAAGAGAACTGTCTTATGGAGTTGGAAATGAGGTAGGTGGACTAACAAAATTTTGCCATCTAAGTTGCAATTTAAGATAGATCATAATTAGTACACTCTCTGGATTGGTCCACAAGCATTCAGAAATCATGGTGAAGAACAGAGAGTAGAAACTGCTTGGAAAATACTTTGTTTAAATTACTTGTGAATTTGTGGAAATAACACTTTCAGGTAGTTAAGTGCTGTGGCATCCTGAGTTTATCTCAGTACACTGTTGTGTGGGTACATCTAATTAGTCACTGTAGTGCAAGCAAGAAATTTTACAGAAATGTGTATATCAGTACTTAGTGTTTGATGACTCTTTATTTAGAAAGGTATCTCTTGGGATTTATTTTTGCAATGCCCACAGCAGTGTGTTTGTGAGAGAAAAGTGTGAGTAGTATTGAAAATGCCATTGCTGGTTTTGTTTTGTGCTCATTCTCTTTTTGGACCTGCGTAGGATCCTCCAGAACAGTTTGGGTCAATGTTCCCTACAGGTTGAGAGTTACAGTACTTGGGAATATTTGAGAAACAATCCCCAGTCATGTGCATCATTAAAGGGCTTAACAGAGGTGTAGAATTCCTCCAGGTCCTTGTGTAGGTTGTGATAAGAAGCCCACAAAGCCTAAGTGGAACCTCCCTAAAAGCTTGGCTTTGGCTGGGTGCCATTCAGATTGTATCTGTGTGAGGTGGAGAGGATGGTGACCATGACAATTCCACAAGGAGCTGCAAGGACCTGGCAGCATGCAGCAAGCTCCAGTATCACTGCTGATAGCACTGTGAAGGATGGGAATAACCTCCTTGTTTTACAGGTGCAGAATGTGAGCTTTGGTTTGTTCTGAGTTGTACTGGAAGTCTGGTATATGGAGGAAACTTCTGTGTAATGCAGTTAGGTTGTAAAATGAGCCTTCAGCCTGATTGTAAATGTGTGAGAAGCAAAGGAAGAACATTATGAGAAAATATCAATATTTAATATCCTGCCTTTACTAGATAGAGAAAATAAAGCATGGATTACTGGGCTACATTACCATGTTCTGCTGAATTGCTGCTGTTGCACTCAGAAAAAATATAAATATTAAATATTTGTGATTTTTGGAGATGGAGTGCTAAATCTACTACAAGTTAAATTCTAATAATTCAAGCAAGATGGAATCTGAGGCCTGGTTTAAAATATACAATTAGTGAAATTCAGGGTTCCCTGGCTTTCATGAGGCTTTCATGTTGGTTGATCTCTGTAAAGGAGTTGCAGGACTACAGAAAATAAATAAATGTTCCTTGATGATCTTTGATTTAAATAGTGCTTACACAAAGGATATAGCTTTACCCATTAAAAAGAGAAGCTGCTTTTCTTGACAGCTGAAATTAAAAAGTACCATAAACATTGCAGAGTAGAAAATAGAAAAATTACACAACTTAATTCATTACCTTTATTTGAAGTTAGTGTATAATTAATATTATTTAGACAGTCAAAAAAGAGAGAAATCTTTTATATAAATCAATAGTAAGGCATTCAACTCAGCTAATGAGTTTTTGTTTTCTAATCACATAAATCACTGTACATATTATCCCAATGTATAATATCAGATTGTATTAACCCTAACATTCATAGCAAAAATTGTCAGAATATTTAGTGTTTTACTAATTTTTTTGTGAAATTTACTTAAAATATTTAATTATTTCAATCACATACTCTATTGCAGGTCAGAGCTTGAAAATGCATTATCAAGTCTTGTAATAAAGTCCATATTTTTATACATCTAATTTTTGTGACTAAATTAGAAGTGTTTGAATTCATTTAAATTAGCACAACATTTTAGGTAAAAGCATCTGCTGTAGGCATAGGTCCTAATTTGGCAAAATCACAATCAAAAATCATTGCATGTGTTCTACTTGCATTCTATCAGTTCATGACTTACACCTGATGGATGCCATACGGGCTTTTGTCCCACAAGTTGGTGCATTTCATTTGAATCCTACTGTGTGCCCATTAGCAACTATGGTAGTGCAGTTTGGAAAAAAATTAGAGATTTAATCCTTTCTATTTTATCACAGTTAATTTTTGCTTTCTATGATAAATATCAAAAACTTTTTCAATACTTCATAAAATCAGAAGAATTTCTTCTTTGTGTGCTCAAAATATTTGCTGTCTCATATGACATATAGGTAGATTTTCCTTCTTTTGCCTTGGATTTATGAAAAAAAACCTGTCAATTATGAAAATTTTAGATTTCTATTAAATGAGTGTCTCTTTGATGAACCATTGCCATTAAAAATGTAGCTGTTGGAATCAAGCAAGGCATGTTCCAGGCACTGATGTTTTTCTAAGAATAGAAAGTCAGTACATTTTTGTGGTTGCCTCTGACCATTAAGACTGGAGGAAGGTTCTTGGAGAGAATTTCTAGCCAAGCCATGTACAGGTAATCAGACACTGCTCCTTTTCTTGCCACAGGGAGGCTCCTGTTTGGGCAGAGGGAAAAATAAAATTATCATTATGAAGGCAGGGATAGGCCAGGCTTCTCAATAAATACTAAGCAGAAAACATCACTGTTCATATACAACTCTGATATAATTACTCTAAAAAATTGCAAATTAAGGCCTTATGATATGAAAGCAAACCCTTGCTCACCTGATTGTACTGGATATTAACTGCTTTTGATTGTAGCCTAAACTGGTAAAGACTATTTTTGGGGTTATAAAACTCACACATAGTATGATTTTTTAAAAAGGATACAAATGCAACACATGCACAGTTTTGCAGTCCATCAGTCTATTTGTTGATCTGCAGTTACTGTGAGATTTAAAGTTTTAAAATATGGTCAGTTTGTGGTAAGCACTATATGACCACCCCATTTTTGAGACTGAATTGATAGAACTGTAGAGGTTTATCTGTGCATCACAAGTGCAAGCTAATTTATTGAAGCTGTGCACAAAACATGTGTCTGTAAAAAAAAATCGATTCTGGAAAGGGCCTTTTTGGGTAATTTTATTGGTGGCCTCCTTTCCTTTATACAATTGCTTCATCACCAGGAAATATTCATATTCAGTGCAGTCCCAGAGTAGCATCCATCCAGATGCAAGCCCTCCAGAAGGTACTTAAAAGATTAGTTCTGTGCTCAGTGAATAAACACAAGGGTTTCTGTAGCTCCAGTCCAGAATCCCATTCCACTTTATTCTTAGAATCAAAAATGTTGCAACTCACAGGACAATGAGGTTGGCTGCTCTCGAGTGCTCCTGTAAGAGTTCATTCAGACGGACTTGGCGGTAACTCTGATTAAACACAACAGGAAAAGAAAAATATCAGTCAGGTCAGTGATCCTCAGCTCTGGTGGCTTAGGGACTTCTACACTCCCCCTTGCCTGCAAGATTTTGTGCTGCTGCTTTGGCAGCACTGGAAGCCAGGTCTTTTCTGGGGTCCAGAGTCTCAGCCATGGCAAAATATGAGGCTAAGCCACACTTTTGGATTGGTGTGGTTATATTAGGGCCACTCTAAAGTTCACCCCTGTGTTAAGGTTTCCTGGGGATAGGGATTATTTTTGTACTGAACTTACTTTATGAGCTCAAGCCATCAATATTTTTATGGCTTAACCACAAGTCACAGGGAACAAGAGACCAGGGCAGGTTTATGTAAGATAGATGTATCTCAACTGATTTTGTAAATTATTTTCTCTTTCCCTAGAGAAAGCAAAAAGCCACTCTTCTTGTACGCACTGTATAGGTAAGAACCCTCATAATGTAGCCAGCTGTTACCTCATAAGAATCATCCTATAACATCACCCTTTATCTGCGCTGCCAGGTTGAATTGTAAATGTGTTCTAATGTCCTCTGTAAAATTCCCAGAACTGCCCTACTTCTGAAGAGGCATGTCTTTCCAGATGTGTAAGCTAAACTTTTTGTTGCTGTTCTTGTTTTACAGAGTAATTTGGCATTTTCATATTGCTGACTCTCTTCAACTTTTGAGCAATTTTTCTGGTTCCTTAGTTAGTGACCTAGACAGGACCAAGCTTAATCACATATTTTTTTTCTGTTGTATCCTCAGTAGTTCTGCATGTGTCTGTGATTATATTCCTGTTATCTTTTATACTGAGGTGTTTTAAGGGCTCTGACTCTCACTTTTTGATAATTTAAGGTGAGAATAATTCTAAAGTTTTCTGCCCATAGCTGAATATATAACCTTATGCTGATTATCATCTCCATGACGAGGGTAGCACAGTGAGCAGTCAGTCTGCTTCCCAGCTGCTGCAGTCAGTAGTGTAGTGTGTTATCTTAAATCATCATTGATTTCTGCTTATGTTAATATGCCAGACTGTGACTTCTGGCAGCTCTGAGCTCAGAGTTGCAATCCTTGCTCTGTTGAGGAAGTTACCAGCACCATAAAGTGGAGACAACCTGAGTATATTGGGAGTTTAGTTAATTCCACAGGAACCATAATAAAATTGCTAGATTAATTCTCTGTGATTTACAGGAGAACTTGTCTCTTAAGGGTGAAAGAGTTTGCATCTTTTTGTCACTGGCCTGATGAATCCTGGTGGTTCATTGGTAAAAAGGGTTTTTTTTTTCCAAGAAATGTAAAGAGCAGACTGGGCTGTAATTCACCCAGTGGATCAGCCAGCATCAGCCTTGAAGTTCCTCTGAGCTGCAGGAGAGCTTCTGCATGGTAGACTGGTTTAGACTTCACTCTGCCATTGAGGTAAGAATTCATGCTCAACCCTGCCTTTGGAGAAATTTCTAGCTTAGTTGAAGTGTCTGGATTCAGTTCCAAATTGCCCAAAGTGGTGAATGTTTGGAACTGCACCCTTTAAGAGATTCAAGCTCCAAAACAGTGGAGCCATTTAACAAACCTCAGCAGACCCAATTAGCTCAGGCTCAGTGCAGTAACTCTGTGGCTTCTGGTTCAGAGGTGGTTTTCATCTGGCTGGCTTTGATGTGGGCAGAGCTTCTCATCAGCCTGGAAAATACTGTGTAAACATGCCAAGGTCTGAGAGAGCTCAATAATGCAATCACAACACACCTCTGCAGTGTTTACAATATAAATCCAATCTGCAAATATCAAATACAGGTTTGTACATGTCGTGTTTTTAATGCCATATCTGCTGTTTCACTTTTTCTTACTAATCGCTTCAAACATCTGGAGGGTAAGAAAAGGTGGATATGTAAAAAAGTAGGTGAGGCTTTACCTTCTCCTTGAATGCTTCCAGCTCTGCATCCGTAATTTTCCATGGAGTCTCTCGCTTTAATTTCTCAGCAGTTGTCATATCTTTGCAGCTTTCATGGAGGCGATATGGTTCAATCATCTCTTCAAAGAATTTCCAGCTGAAACAGGAATTACAAAGGAGGCCTTGCTGCAGGGTATGAACTCGCTAACTTATTTCACAGTCACTGTGTATGACGGGCCTCACTGATAATAATTATAGCTGAAAAACATGCAAAATCTTTAACTATTCTTTGCTACATTGTGCCCCGAGTTATAGCTGTGCCACTTCTGTATGTTTGGGTTATTTGAGAATAATTAAAAGGTTATTTGAGGATAATTAAACACTGCATTTAGCAGAGAATTTTCTGCATTGTCCTGGTTCTAGCAAAAATACTGAAATGAGTTTTACAGTAACTGCAAACTCCAGTATGATGGTTACTAATATTAACATTGTACAGTGTTATTACCGTGTTATTTTGTGTTGTGCTTTGGTTTGTTTTTTTTTTTTCTTTTAATTTTCAACTTAAAAGAAATAAGCTCTAGATAAAGGCTGGCTGCTAAATAGTGGATTTGATAATGCTTCTTACCTCTCTTTGTGGGGCTTTATATTGATATCACAAATGATATTAATATCAGCAAATTTTATTCTGAATTTGCTTAGGAGTGAAGCCATCCTGAAAACAAAAGAGAATGTTTTATCACTGTACTTTGGAGTGCCTTATATCAAAGAACACTTGTAAATGAGTTAGACAACTGCATTTTATATCTTTGACTATATGACAAATTACTTTAAATGCTTTAGTGTTTCAATTTCTAATTGCAGAACTGGATTAATGGGATTGCTGTAGCATAATTCATTTAACTGATGATTGATGAAAATCACAAAATAAAAAGAAATAGGAGACAGAGGGCAGGGTGTTTACATTTTGGGAAAACAGTGGTACTTTAAGTATTCCCAAAGGCTTGCGTTAGAAAGGAAGAATATTCAATATACAATAGGTCAGAATTCTCCAGTACTTACGGAAGGCTTCTGTTACTCTGTTACTGTCAGAATGCTGTGGATGGGGTTTTACAACACTGGTAGTGCATGTGTTGGTAAAAATTTGGTCCAGAAGGTCCAATATTTAAAGAATCATCTTTTTTCATTTATGAATTTATATTGATCCACTTGCATGTTGTCTTTATACATGTTCATTAAAAAATAATTTGCTTTTCTGCCTTTCCTTGGCAGAGGGAATAGTTTATAGGTTTTTGTGTGTTTGTGTTGAGGATAGAGAGGTTTAATTAGGTCAGTTTTGCCCTTGTTTGAACCATGGTTGGGATCTTGTGGCTCTCCCTCACGCCTCCTTCTCTCACCTCCTTTTTTGTTTCTATTTTTGGTACAATAGCTAGCTTTGGATTTTGAAAAGGTCAGAGAGTTCCTAGGAGCAAACCACGGTAGAAATACATATTTATGACCTGAGAGTTTACTCTTTCCTTTAACGTATTTATATAAAAAGAACATACATCTTGTATAAATCTTGGTGTCCCTGGTAGCAATCCCTGTTTTGAACACGATAAAGAGCAAAATCTCAACTTCTGTGAAAAGGCTTTAATATTTGGGGAATTTACATGCTAGTAAAATTCCAGTTAAATTTGACTTCTGAATTCAAAATACATGGCTGAAAAATACTAATACTAAATAATCCATTGTACTTGGATGATTTAGTATTAGATCTACCTAGGGAAGGAAGGAATCACCCAGCCCAGATTTGTCTCTTTGAAGGCTTTTGCATGTTGCGGGTAGGCCATGTTCTGAGGAATGCTGGTGTTTAGGTAGCAATACAGACACATAATGTTCTCTTGGGGACAACCTGGGTCTTTGTCAGCTGTCCTGATTGTGCTGTTTACTCTGGCCTTTGTGGGACAAGCAGGGTATGCAGGTGTCAGAGCTGCCTCTGTGGAAACTGTCATGTTTTGACAAACCCCATTTGGTGTCAAAACTTTCTAGTTCCAGCAAAATCAGGTGACATGAGGGTTCAGGAGCCTGCTTGCAGTCCTGAGCAGCCAAGACTGGGCAGACTCTGGACAGGGGGCAGAGAACACTTCCTTGAGCAGCTCTAGGGCTTTTTAAACCCAATTATAAGGATGGTTTGTACAAACACTTGTGAATCTGTTCTGCAGGGGTACATTAACTTTAGGGTACTGTTTAAAACCAAGGGAACCACAGTGGAGTAAAGGTTGTTCTATGTGTTCCCTTTTGCTTTAAGGGAACATCCTGTGGCAGCTGCCTTTCCAAGGCACTGTGTTGTAATCCTAGTGAAGCTGGTGATTTTAACTGCTCTTCTTGCACCCCTCTCATTTGTTTGCCACTGGAGTTTTGGCTGGAGATGTTGTTTTTAGCTCTCTACATGGTGCTTTTGCTCTTTGTTAAGCAGTCACTGACTTTCATCCCAAACTGAGCTGCTTCCACTGGTGCTGAAATGGCTGTGCTGTAATGTGTGAAGTGCTTAGGAAGGAAAGGTCCTACATGCAGTGGTGATAAAAATAAGTTTGTATTAGTACCTTTCATTTGCTCAAAGGCAAATGATTATGAAATGATGATTATGAAATCTAGACTTTCTTTAAAACACTGAGTCAAATCAACTTGGCCTTAAAGTTGATTAACTTGCTCTTTAACTTATTTATATTTTACCACAGTAAATCACATTTATGTGAGTTATCTGTCTATGCTATTTTCATGTGAGAGCTTCATGTGCAATTGCACTTCCTGTTACCTGGACAATCTCATGTAAATCCCATAAAAGTAATTATATTCTCATTACAGAGTGCAGACTGCTCTTCTCAGAGAAGGGAATATGAGCTATTAATGGGAAAAAGTGCTGGATGTGAGTTTCCTTTGGTAATCACCATTTGCAGAGCCTTAAGGGCTATGCCATAAGCTTAACACCTTTCAATCAAGTACATTTTTTTTCATGCTGCCCACAGTACAACAAATCAGTTGTGCTGAAAATTTCCCACCTTCCTGCTGTATATGCATTAGATTCAGCATCAATTCTAATTCTTTAAACAAGTGAGACAAATAAAGTTATATTTACACCAGTTTTTCTTCTTCAATCCTATTGACTTTTCCTCCAGTGAAGATCCTTAATTTACAATTCTTCCACTTCTTCCTGATAGTTAGAATGTAAGGAATTAGGATTGTTAGACCTGGAAGAACACAGAAAATTGGAGGAATGTCAAATGAGTGCATTGTATGGTAAAATTTCCATCTTTCACTTAAGCAGTGTTAGATGTAAGTTAATTTTAAAACATTTAATCCTGTCAGAAAATTGATTATGTAAGCTTAATAAAAAGCAGTTTTATGCAACTTCCCAAGTCTGTTTTTTATATTTGGTAACAGAGGAATCTCTCTCCCTGTGATTCTTACTCAAATTCCTTACCTCCATCATCGAACAGCCACCAAATGTCAATTGTACCTTTTCCTTGCTTCTTTTTAAATTGAGTGCTGGCTTCTAGCAGCCTCTGATTGAATTCACCCACATGCATTGACTGTATGGTGTTAATGGTGCTCTCTGTAATGAGAAAGAAAAAAATGTGGAAGGATGTCTGATAAGTGAGGCAATAAGTAGCTTTAGGGAGCCAAATGGAGGGAAAGCTTCAGGAAAATGAACTGTTTCTGACATAATTTCTATCCTTTAAATCTGGAAAAAAAGGTACAGAGTAATGCTTTGGACTTTTAATTTTCTCATACACACAGAAACCAAAGCTTGTGTAACACATTGTCACTAGATGATAATATTTGAAAAAGGTTACCTGATCATTTGTTCTCTGTCTCTTTTTAGTTAACGTAAAATTCACTGGGGCCTTAAAAAGCAACTGGGAAATATCTGATAGATTTTAGAAGTAAATGTGTAATTTTGCATCATTTCCAAGCTCAGCTGTCTTGTAAAATACAGCGCTCCCTGAAAGGTGCAGTCAGAGTGGATGCAATGAGCTGATGGGGTGCAGGGGTAGTATAGGTGAACCTGGAAGTTAGAGAGCACAAGCACATATGGCTGCTTCCTATGCTGACATGGTCACTGGTAATTGGAAACAAATTTTGGTTCTTGCTGTTTGCTTGGCTGGCTTGAAGAGATGCAGTCTTGACTCTGTACTAACAATACCTTCTCTCATTCCACCTTTTGAGGCCTCTGGCTTTATTACTGCTTCTCTTTCAATGATTTCAAAGAGATGGTGTCAGAGCAGTATTCTAAGTGGAACAAACAGGCTTCTTTAGAGGTTTTACTCTGATCTGCAAGGTTCTGAAAATGCTTTGTTTGCTTTTCCTGTGTTTCTGGAGTGTGTACTGGATATTTCCAAACCAGATTTTGGCTTTCCTCTATAGTTCTAGCATCTCTAGAGATGGAACACCTCTGGGGAGTATGAACATCAAAACAAAACAGGAGGTGGGGCTGTTTATTAACATAATCTATCTAATACAGAGATACAAAATGTATAATACATATTTACTTTATGCATTTCTCAATGAAATCAAAAAGGGAAGTTGAAACAGGGGTATGCAGTCTTGGAATTGTCATAAAAGTATGTTCTACTGAAACAAAATCAAATGAAGCCTGCCAGCTGAAGAATAATGGCATTTTATGTTCCCAGTCTGTAGCTCTTCTTGGCACCTGTGGGAGTTGCATGCACAGCCAGATGTAATTGTCTCTGCAGGTGCAAACTCTCAAAATACATGTCTGTGTACAAGCATGGCTTCAGGTGGGTCATTATCATTGCAGCCTAGCAGTTGTGAAATGAGACCTTAAATTGGGTCTGTATCATTTCACTATATCTGAAATGTAATATTGACTTCATCACCTACACATCAACGTGTTAGTTATTTGACAGTATGCTGTGCATGTACTTTTAGTACTTTTTACCACCTTCACTTGTGCATTCTTATGAAATTATGCTTAGACTCTAGAGCAGTGCTATTTTTACCTGTTTTTCAGCTGTGTACTGAGTTTGTGTGTGTGTATATTAAGTAAAGTAAGAATGCTTGTTCCCTACCTATTGTGCATATGTTTCTATTTTTTTAGAGAGGAGGGAAAAAAGCTTAAAAGCTTTTTTTCTGTTTAAAAGCTTAAAATACCCTATGAAAGAGACAAAAACAACCCCCAAACCCCCTCAACCAACTTGTTCTGAATTCCTCAAACTTTAATAACATGTTCTGTTTTTGTTGAGTAGCAGTGGATAAGCTGAGCTGAGAAGTTTATCTAGCAAGTGAGGGGGAATGGTTGTGCCGCAGACAGTGTGTCCTGGGAGCAGAGGATGTTCCTGTGCTGCATTACAGTTTGGCCACCACGGTTTGCACAAGGGAGGTTCTGTTCCAGGGGCTTCTGTGTGGCTCAGGAGTTTTGGGCTTGGAATATATTCCAGTTTTCAAGTTGGTAAAAGTGTGATGCATTGAAGGGTTGGGGATAAGTTGCCATTTTGGAACTTACCCTTTGTTTCGTGTTTTGAAATATTCAGTGTGCTGGCTTTTTTGAAGAATCCACAGATACCCCTTTTTCCTTCTTCAAAATCATTTTCTTTAATGGTGGCTTCGAGTGCCAATCTCTCCTGCTCCAGCTTCTCTAATTCCTCTGTATATTAGAAAAAGTAAGAGAACTGGTAAGACATTGCTGTTTTTTAAAATTTTTTATCATCACCTTACTGAGCTAATGGCGATGATGTAATTGGTGTTGTGGTACTTTGTAGACAATGTAAAGCTCATGGTATGAAAATTCCTTTTAAGATGCTTTTTCTTTGCAAACAAGTAGGGAGAAGTAAGCAAAATTCACCACTGGAAGCCCTAGCTTGGGATGCCTGTGCCTACAACACTGTGGTGTGCCAGGTGCTCTCAGGCTGTCCCTTCCAAATTCAATTCAGTATTATGACATTTTAGAGTTGCATGAGATATTATTTATTGAGTTACGTTTGTGGATGTTTAGTTGGTTTCTTTAGCCAAGAATTTGAAAATACATAAGGAAAGCTGTTTTCTTACACTGAGGAAGCTAAGGTATTTAGTTCTAGCCTCTGGGTCTCTTTTCTTAGAAAAAGTCTCATGGTTTGTACTTTGAGATTCTCAGAAATACATAAGGATCCTGAAAATACAATTATTCTCCATGCAGAAATATTTTTCATGTTTTTTTTTAAGCATTAGTTGCAAAGATGTACAATTTAGCCAATCAATCCTGTAAACTTATTAATATAAAAGAACAATTCAATCTTAGCATTATTATGCTTTTTCTGAGAAAAAGGTACCATGTATTATTGTGGAATATATTATGGTGAGGCACTAATTAATATGATTCAGGCATTTGCCTGCAGAAAACTTTTTTCACAAGAAATCTTATATTTGAGTAATAAATTAACTAAATATGAGGCAAGTTCATTTAAGACATTGTGTTAAAAAAGTAGAATAAACCCTCACTGGCCAGACATTATTAGCTCTGTTAGCACTCAGCTCCTAACAGAAAGATTATACTTTCTTTTAGTTTTTAATCAATGACAGTCTCATGCTTCTGATTATTAGACATGGTGACAGCTACAGGCTTACTGGTTACTCAAAACTAAAATTTCAGTTTTTCTATTGAACAGAGTGCTGTACCAAGTATAAGAGAACATAATGATCATTCTTTTCCACTACAATGACTCTGTACCTGCTTCAAAACATTTCTTTGTATTTGAGGCTCCCCCTTAATTCTTTCTGACTCCTTGTGTCACAACACTTGGAGAACGTTTGCTCATTTGTAAGATTGCAGAGTTGTTTTCACTGTGTTTTTACAGGTGTTCCAATGACTGTATATTTTGAGCGCTGAGTTTCTGACTCGCATCAGGCAGAGATAGGCAGATAGCTCTCAGAAATCACGGGGGGTGAAGAAAAGGTTGATTATTTTGGAATGTTTTCTGAGTCCCTGTAGTTTTGCCCCGTGGGTCTCCAAGCACATCGAGCTGCCGGTGTGAGGGAGTGTTCATCTCCCCTTGTCCCTTAAAGGAGTCTCCGGCGCTTTTCCCTCTGCGGCCGATTTGCTCCGGGGGTTCGCGCCTTCCCCTGATGCCGCGATGGCGGCGGGCGGGCAGCAGGCGGCAGCAGAGAGCCGCGGGCCCGGCTCCGCCGCTGCGGAGCGCCCGGCCCGGCCCGGCTCGGCCTGGCCCGGCCCGGCGAGGCTGGTCCGGGCAAACAGGGCCGGGGGAGAGCTGCCCTGCCAGAAACCTGGGGAACCGTTCCGCCTTTGCCACACAAAGGCGTGTCTCCCGAAATGGGGGTGGTATGGCGGAAGGGTTGCCCTTTCCCCCTGGGATATTCCCTGCTAGCCTAAGGAAGAATGAACGGAAAGGGGGAGAGAGAGCTGATGTTTCCTGCGGATTTCAGATTTTTGTAGGGGTGGGAGCTCTGTGGGACTCAGAGTTGCACAGAGATGGTACCAAAAGTGCAGCTTCCCATTTCCTGTCTGTCCCAGAGGTATCAGGTAGGCAGAGAGAGGAGTTTTGCCATGAGCAGGAAGGAAATCTGCAGCAGGGTAACTGGTTGCTGTGGCACAACAGGATTTTATTGCTTTAGTCTGTGTCTGTGCTGGAACTGCTTTGGGAGTTGAGTTCTCTGGTGTGCAGAGCCCCTTAATGTGCGAGGCTTGGACTCCTTCTGTCACTGCCAGTGATCAGCAGGGATTTCAGGCAGGATTTAAACTGCACAAGCAAGGACGAACTGTGGAAGTTGTGAGTGTAGGAACTATTCTAGAAAGCAGATGGTGACTCTTCTGAGTGTCAGAGTCCTCCTTATGCTGTGCACCTAACCAGCAGAGATATTCAGCTGTCGAGTCACTACATACCTTGAACCTGAAGGACCTGCGATATATCAAATCCTTGGCTAATTCTGATGATAATTACACCGAGCTCAAAATCAAAGGCATCACTGGAAAGAAAGAGAAGGAAGAGTAAACATGGTTTTACATCATGCATGTTGATGAGGAAAGCTATTTTGAAAAGATTAGTGGAAGTGTTCACAGAGAGGACAGACTAGGTAAAATTGCAGAAGGAATTGTCCCAGATAAATTTATAGTAGTCCTTTTCCCTCATTTAAAAAAAGGTTTGATTGGGCATGGGCAAACATCAGCTATTCCTGAAATGGGTCTTTCAGACTGCACTTTTTTAGGAACTAGGTTGCTATAGGGTAATTTTTTTCTGCCTTCTCTGAGGAAATAACAAAGCTGAGGTAGGTTTTGTTACTCTGTAACTTGCTTCAGCTTTACAAGTGAATTTTGAGCAAGCATCTATGAGAAGCCTGTTCTAAAATGACTGTTTCCTAACTAAATCCCAACCCACAGAGCTGCTGAGCCTTAGGCACACATGAGATTTGAAGAAAAGCTCTTCCTCTGTCTCTTAGGCTTAAAAGAAGAATTCCATGATGTTCTCTTATTCCCTTAGTATGTACATTAGCATTGTTTTTCTTTGAGCTCCTGGCCACTAAAAATGGGAAAATACAGTTCTGCAAAAGCACTGCTGACAGCAGTGCAGCTTCTTTAGCATTGTCAAGCCACATCAGTTCTGATGGTGCCAGGTGTTTGCTAAGCAGATCCTACAAGGTGTGGGAAGCCCATGAATCTTTTTTATGGGCAATAACTTCAGCCACAGAGCTAGGATGTGTGAGCCCAGGTTTGTACCTATGTCCTTGCATTGTTTCTCCACGTGAAATTCTCTATGGAAATGCTACATTAATCTGGTCTAAGAGGAGTGAAAAAGGAGGTACTGAGCTGACTTACTGTATAATGCCCACATAGTTCTCAACTTGAGTGGCAGGTGCACTTCTCCAGTCCTTCTTAAATCCAATCACCAGGGTGTTGGGTTTCATTCTACCCAAGCCTGAGGCCTGCCAATATGAAAACACTGCTTGAGAGAGGTACACATGCATGCTTTTACTGTAAATGAAAAGTAATGGCAAAAGATAACTGAAGGAATGTTCTGGAGACACAACTAGATTGCATTTCATAAATGCCCTTCATGCTCATACCCATGCAGAAAGCAGAAAGATTAGCTTTAAATCATTCCAACTATAAATTATTTTAGATGACAGAAGTGTAGTTTTGCTAAATTAGCATTCATTTGCATTTCTTCTGACATGCTCTCATTAAAATGGTTCAATAACTTGGAATCAAGAGGGAGTTCAAGAACTGTTTGTATGTTCATTCTGATATAATGTCACAAAGCTTTAATCAGTTTTGGAATACTCAGTAGATGAAGTGGGTCTGTAGTCTCTTAAAACATCTCAGATACACAGAGAAGGCATAGGCTCCTAAGAACAGGGGGGTTTTTGCCTTGAATTTGGAAACTGTTGCTGTTTCATTGGATGTGTTCTTTTCAAAAGATGATCCAAAATCAACTGAGCATGCTTTGTAGATAAAATTATGGTTTATAAACAGGGAAAATAAATGGTTTGGCAAGATATCAGTTTGCCTTCAAAAGTGGTGCTGAGTGCTAAAACCTGGACAAGTAAGGAAAGTCAGATACAGATTCAGCTAACCTAGAGTTTATAGAAATCTAAATATTCAGTGTATTTGGAACCTTTAGGTGAAGACACACAAAACACCAGCTTGTAAAGTTGTTACACTTGCCAACACTTTACTACTAGCAAACAGAAAAAAGAGGTAAAAACTCTTGGAACCTTGGTGGGTTTTTTGAGTAGCACTGTTTATATTGAAATCAGCAATTGTTGCTGGTGTCTTTAGGTTGCAATAATGGTGATATGGTTATCCTTCTGTTTGCTGGGAGAGAATTATTTGGGGTCCAGTAGTTGACTTTATCAATAGTGCTTATGTAGTAATGGAAAGGAAGAGATCATCACACTGTAGCAATTCTCAAAAACATCACAAAGATCTCCTACTGAGACAGTGTGTAAGCCCAAGATGAAGTGTTTTTGTGAGGCTTTTACAGAACAAAGGGATCTTTATTAATAGCATTTCATCTCGCTCAATTGTCCTGTCCATTCAGCAAGTGTACAAAGAGCCCTGGTAGGACACCAGTGGGTGACTTACCCAGAGTATTTTAGTTGGCTCCCTACTGTCTCAGTTGGCACTGTTGTTTTTTCACCAGTGTATTTTGCGAAAATGATATGAATTTTCTCTATATTTTGCCTCAATACCTATATGTTTAAATATTCATATATATGAGAGGGAAAAGGAGATGGGAAAAATGAAAACAGAGTGTCTGTGCCTTCATTATGGCCATTTTAAATGGACTGTTGGAAATTATCTCCTGCATTCTTAGGGTAATAGAAAAATATTGCAGACTTTTATTTAAATGACCTTCTCGCTATTTGCAGAAAATGTATATTACACATTTTCAGTTTTCATTTATTCCAAAACATTCTCAGATATTTAATATACTATGTAATACCAAACAATAGAATTGATTTGAAGTGTATCAAGTGTCAGCTGCATAGACATTGATATGTTGCCCTGTAGAGGCTTCTCTTTTTTCATAATAGTGTCTCATTCATTTAGGAGAGAAATGTATGCCTTGTCTCATAATTCCATAGCCCAGAACTAGATCTTTATGAAATAATCTGTAATGTAGTATACATGTAGCCTCTTTCTGTCTATAACATTACCCATATATATGTAAAGCTTCTTCAGAAGCGAATAGTAATGTCTCACATAAAGGGATGCTTTGATGTACACTCTCCTGTGTGTTCTGTAAACAAAAAGCTTACTTGAAGTAGACTTTTGACTCCATCTCTGAAGCTGTCAGCTGCCACTGCTGCATAAAAGGCTTTCCTTTTGTTCTTTGTGAGCCAGGCCTGCTTTTTTTCCATGCCACTGTTCATCTCCTTAACACACAGCTTGCGTGGGCCCTGCATGATACAGTAAAATATTATTATGAAGGCTTTGTATTGTAGATCACACAGTGATTTTGAAGGAGTTACCTAGTCTGCTGTGGGAGCAAATGGAGAGAGTCAGAAAAATACCTTTCCAAAAAGGGTCCACAGAGATTCAGCCCTTTGAAAGTATCTGTGCTGCAAACATTATTCACATTCTGTTTGAGAGGGCTGAGGCTGTTAATGCTACTTAAATGCAGTGATTCTGACACAAGGAAAGAGTACTATGGATTGTAACATCTTAAAAAAACATCTAAGGTATGATAAAGCAGCTCATAGTGAATAAAGTCTCTCCCTGGCTTGACTATCTAAAAGAGTCTCAGCAGATCTAAATATACATGGTTAAGTTCCTGTCTACTGACATAAAAGAGTTGATGCAATGCAATTAAAGATGCAAATGACTTTGTTGCTAGTTTTCTTTCTGTGGTCATCTGGTATTTTAATGGGGAAAAAATCCATGTGCATATCCAAGTCACAAAACATCGATATAACTTAAGAAGGATTTGATCCTGGATGTATTAAGAGCTGGGAGTAATAATTTGAACAATAATCTTGACGTTTCATTGTGAGCAAGGAGGGGAAACAAACAAGTTTTGCCCTTCTTCCCTGTCTCTCAAAGGAAAGCACCTGAAGGTGGTTTTGTAACTGGCTTGCACAGTGTGTTTCTGCTGGCCCAGGGGCCAGACCCACCCTCTCCCAGGTGCCTGTCTGTGTCCTCCCCTGCTCCTCCTTTGCACCTGTGGAATGTTTGTGCAATTGTACACGGAGTCCAGTGAATTTGCAGACTGAGGACTAACCCTGAAAAAGTATTTTGCATGAAGGCAGGGAGTAAAACCAGAAAGAGTCCTTTTTACTAAAGCTCAGACTATTCAGGCCAGTATGCAGCCATAACCTCAGAGACAAGTAATCTTGAAATAATCTTTAGGTTCTGTTGTGATCTTTATTTTGTCCATTTCTGAGCTATGTATCACCATGTTCCTGCAAAGTTTCTTGCTGCCTTTTGGAAGAAAAGAATGGAAAATGTTCTCTCTGGCATGGTGTTTCAAAACTTTATGCATTGCTAACAGCATGTCAGCTTTTGAGGCAGAATGTGCTGGGTGTTACATTTATGGCTGAATAGTCTTGCTGCATTTGTTGTGATATTTATTGCAGGCTGCTCTTCGATGTGATTGTGAATTTTATCATCTGGTTTTTACCACAATTTTGCAATTCATAGAGGTTCATTTTGTTACACTTTTATTACAAAGGAAATTAAATTTCACTTAAGTTGCTGAAGAAATAATTAGAAAGCCTTCCTAAACAATTACAAAGCTTATACTAATGAAATGGTTCTTGAGCTTTTTTGTATCGATCGGAATGAAATCTCAGTTCTCCATAGAAAGCACTAATACCAGAGAAACATGCCTAAGAATTCAGAAAACTTGCTGAAACTTAACTTTAGGAAGCTGCATAGTCTCAGTCTCAGGATCTTGTTGGGGTTGGTTCTATGCTTAGTGAATTCAGTGGGAAATCGAACAATAATTCATTCTTTATAGATTCATTTGATTTGGGAAGAATGACATGTGGATCTTCCTTACTCTGTTTCTGCAGTGGGGCACCATCAAATGAATTATTCCTTTGCTGTTATAGAGGAATACATTATCTTGGCTGGATTGATTCTATTATCTAAATTCTGCAGCCCTGTTTAGTGCCATGAGCTGTTCTGTTTTTTGTTCCTCTCTCTCAAAATCAAAAGGGCACTGTAATATTTAAAATACATTTTCTCCCTGCGCTACAAATCTATCAATTTTTGTTCTGTCCTAACGAGAGACTAGATCTTCATCCTCTAAGATGCATCATTTGCTGTGTATTTATATCTAGAAATACACATTGCTCCTCTCTTTAGATCTCAGAAGAGCATGTTTATCGTCAAAATTAGCATTGTAACAGTTTTGGAGGAACCACTGCAAAGAGAGCTGAATTACTTGCTAATCTCCACCTCTGCAAATCAGTGACAAAGCTGAAAATAGAACCTGGATAATTTGACTCTTACACAATAACCCTTCATATTTTGTGTTTTGTGTGGTTTGGGGGTTTTCTGTTTTCTAAGCCCAAAATCTTTCCTTGTAATGTTTTTTTTTTCTCCAAACCAATTTTTGGTTCACCTACTGTGAACTTTAAAATGCATCTCAGTGAGGCATTTACCAGCAGGCTTTGTATCAGCCGATGGCTTTCATGTCACGAATTATGACAAAATGCATTCTCAGTGCAAATCTCTTTGGTGCTGTGCACAGCTGCCAGTCAGCCCCAGTGGGAGCACTGTGTGCTGGGGGAGAGTGGGATGTGGAACAGAGCCCTGCAGCCCCACTGGTGCTGCGTGTGCAGATGGGGGGAGTTCCCTTACCGTGTACACCTCACAGCAGATACACAGCCCGTTGTTCTTCGTGAAGGCGTGGGTGATGTCCAGCAGAGCAGGCCTGACCATAGGAGCTCCTGTTAATGCTAGGCACTGGGGTCTGGTGGGGAAAAAAGAGAGGTTGTATATAATTGGCTGATGTGCAGATTCAGGACAAGCCATTCTGCTGTTCACTAGAAATCTTACCTGAAGTTTTTGACGTGGTCCTCCACTGTAGTTAAAGCCAGAGCGCTGTCTAAGGCATTAACAAAGTACAGAGCCTGGGTAGAGGAGCCCCAGTTTACTTCTGCATATGATAAAGATAAATAATGCATATTAAACCACAGGCTTCTCCTTACATTCTGTTGCAAAAATGAACAATGGATATTCTCTATGAAGAGCAGAGTATATTCTCTTGTACTTCATAGATACAGATCTGTTCTTTGTGCTTCATGATAGAAGGAATTGGTCTTGGTTGTGTGATGCAGAAAACCCCATGCAAATAAATAGTTTCATTCTTTATTTAAATCTTGTAGGGAATGTTCTTCCCCTGCTTTGAAACTGTTTTCCTATTTGTTACGTTAACTTTGTGTCCTTCTCCCATTAGAAAATGGACAGCCCCGAGTCATGTATGTGGTGGGGAATTCCAGGAGGTGCAAAGGAAACCAGTAGGAAGGAACATTGCTGGTGCCAGTTTGCTCTGTTCTACTGTATAGGCCAAAAATTGGTCTCCAAACCCTGTTTTGGCATATACATCTTTTCTCATTATTGTGCAGCTGTTTGGTCAGTGCAGACATATAAGAAATGTCTTTCTATGCTTTGAGATCTACATGAATGCAGATCAAGTCCTGTTATGCCAAGGTACAAAGCAATATTAAGTGTAACTAAGTGGAGGTTTGTGTAAAGTCACCTTTTCTGAGGAATATTAGTTTTTTCTGAACCCTCCAGTTGCTGGTAAATTACTGCTGAACAAAAGTCACTCTCTTAGCAGGAGGCAGGGCTTTTGTACAGCAGCTTCAGTGAATTTAACCAAGCTTTAATGTGCTACTTTGCATTAGGGAGCCTGGCAATATCCAAGAAAAGGGTAGAAATCCTGAAATGTTTTTGACAACTGACTGGAGATGGGTGTGCTTTCCTGCAGCTGATGATACATTTACAGGGAGAGAAGCACAGACCATCCCGGTGGGTGTGAGAGGGCACAGATAGGGAGGACAGGCAACAGCAACAGAAACAATAACACGGTCTCAGACCAGGTGTTGCTGTCCCAAGATAACTCCAATAGAAGTACATCTGTTGCTGGGAACTGTGCCTCTTTTATTTATTGGTTTTGTTTTATGTTTTCTGCTGCAGAAGTAATTCAGGTGGTTAGCACCTAAATCTGGACCTGGGTTGGTTTTGTCCTGGATATGAACTGCCAGACTGTTTGGCTTGAACAGGACACAGGTTTTTGAGGACAGCTTTTGTGATTTGCTGAGCTACTAAGTAGTTTTTTCCAGCAGTAAAGTGGGCCCATTTGTCTTGATTTATGGGGGAATTGTAGGGAGGTGCTGGAGAATGATCAGTTCATAAGTAATTCAGCTTGCATTTTTGTTGTATAATGGGCAGCAGGTTTACATTTTGAGTGAGGACCCCGCATGAGTCAGCGTAAGAGCACTGCAAAATTCAGGTAAGGTTTTGTGTGTGGGTGGAAAAAAATTATGAGTGCTACTCAAGTAAAAGCCGAAATGTCATAAAGATGTGGTGGGAATAAACCAGTCTGCTGGAATGTTTACAGAAAACCCTGAACCACGCTTGAGCTGCTTGTTAAACAGGCAGTCACCAGACTATCAACTTAATCTGTATTACATGGAGTATAACAGGATGCTTCAGACTTCCCTCTAAATAAAGAGAGCACAGAAAAATAATTTCTAGTTCTGATAGCAGAATTAATTCCTTTAAAATTCAGTCTAACAGCACAACATGTACATGTAATAATAGTGGGGTTTGGCCTTACCTGGCTTCTTATATGTTACGTAAATATATAGGAAGAGCTCAATGGCATAAGTGATGAGAGCTGCCCACCAGTTGATGACAAACATCACCCCACAGCACAGCAGGGCTCCAAAAAGGGACACCCACATGTTATAATATCTGAATGCAGGTCTCCAACCTGTTTAAAGAGAATTGAGGAAATTGGAAGAGCATAAAATATATTGATAAAATGATGATCCATGATTTTTGTGGATAAAATCCCATGTACATTTTGTTTCAGGCTCTGTCAGAAGTAGCTCTTCTGTTTATATGTATTTGTAAAATTAAAGTTTATTGGTTCAGAATATTTCAGGACATCAGAAGATTACCTGTAACTCCAGGTAATTGATGATTGTATACTTTTGATGCATACACAGAACTTATTATCAGTAGCTAAACACTTGCTGAGAGGAGTGTTTATCCCAATACTGTAAATGCACCTGTCTTAAACTTGGAAATTGCCTGGCCTTGTGGCAGAAAAATAAAATCATCTGCAATTGACTTTAAAAAGATATTATTCCTGCTGCTTTTCAGCTGCAGTACTGATTCCATCCCCTGCTACCAATTAAAATCATGAGGCAAGCACTGAGCCTTCATAGTTTGCAGGTCTCTGCCAGGTGTTCCACAGAGCAGACTTTGGAGAGGGAAAAAACACGGAAGATACAAGAGGCTGAGCAGCCCCATCTTGGATCATTTTTATAATGAGGGGATAGGAAGGACCTGCTGGGAAGAAATTTTCTGTCCTGCAGCCTTGCAATTATTGTAATCTATCATTGTGAATTGGCAGAAATTAACTGGAGGAAATGAGAAAAGAAAATGGCTGCAGTTCTGTGTGAAATGTTAAGTAGTGGCAGAGCAGAGTCAGATGTAGGCAGATGAAATCTGTAGAGGTAATTGTCACTCAGCACCAAGGCCACATGGAGCAGATCTGCATTTGTTCAGCTGTGCAGGTAATTAGCAGAAGTGCTCATCTTTTCTGCCCTCTAAACAAATGGCACTGTGCAGATCTATAGGAAGGAAGTTGATGGAGGCATTTATGTCACTACTGCAGTTTCTTCACACTGGAAAGCAAAAATGTATTCCTTGCTCCTTGAGTTGAATAACTAATTCATAAAGCAGGAAATTGTCTTTCCTGTGTGCCAAACCAGTGTTGCTCAGCTGATTGACTTTATTCCTGAAGGTGTCACCCCTTCCTTCATGAGATGGTGGGAATCATTCTGCTGTGGCAATGCACAAGTCTGACAGCCAGAATGTTCCTTTGCTGCAAATGTAGAGGGAGGATCTCAAGTTACCCCTGAGCAGGACCTCATTGTGCTTCACAATTGTGCTTTACAATTCTGCTTCTAGGCACTGCAGAGCTGTGCTGGTGCTGTTTGATGGACCTGCTCTTGCTCTGCATGTTCCCCTCCAGGCAGCATCACTTGTAGCACTGTTACTGTGCTTAGGAATCCCCCTGAACATTTTGCTGTAGGTTTGGAGAAGGGAGTGATGATTCCCCACTGTACCTTGCAGCTTCATTGGCCAGAGTTGGCATAAGCTTTTACCCACACATTTTTTAATAGTAAGGGGAAAAAAAAATCACTCTGAGCAGAAATTTTTTTCTTCAGTGGGATGCACCTTTCTCATCCTGTATGACTGTAGGCGTTGTAAGGACTTAGAGCCATTATTTTTATATTTTGGAGATAAATAAAATATCATATTCAGTAAGGCATCAGATCACATAACTTAGATACTTTACACATACTGCAATTTTCTCTGACATACAGCCTAAACCTTATAGAAATCAGACTATAAAGCCCATATTTAAATCACTGCTGAATACAGACTCACCTGGAGACTTTGCATATGAGGCATGAAAGCAGGAGAAATTAATCAAAGCATATGAAGCCAGGAAGAAATTGGAGATGATGGGAGCAATGGTATTCAGTTCAGCTGCAAGACACAAACACAAGTCAGACAGAGGCATCAGTTTCCTGGGCTGTTGGCTAGCTGTTTCCTAATGATGCATTAAATCTGAACATTGTCTGCATTTATCATCCAGGGAGAGCTTGGGTATTTTCGTGTATTACTAATTTAAGGCCACCTTTATCTACCTTCATTCATATGAATTATGTCTGCTAATCCTGATTTTAATAACATTATGTACTATGCAGTGTTATACTTGATACTGTGATTCAGCATACTGTCTCTTAATGATGTGGATCTGATGTAAAGTTCAGAATTTTAAATACATAATTGACAGGATGGATGCATTTAAAGAAATACTTGTAATTACAAATTTAGAGGGAATCTGAATTCTTTGCTAGACATCCTATTTACTTAGCATAAGACAGTTTGAATTTCAAATCTTAGAAAAACTGATAACAATCCCTGCACCCCTAAATGTGGTAGCTGGGATTTTCTTTCATCAGTCCTGGTAAACTGGAATTTGCTTTGGAGCTGACTGTGGGAAAGGCTTGGGCAGAATAGGCTTCCTAAGTATTACCTCAGAGCTATGTGCAATATATACTGAAAAACCATTTTCAAAGGTTGTGACTTTGCCATTTCTGATAGAGTTCTGAGCACTGCCCTCTTCCAGCAGAGTGAACAGGAATTGCAGCTACTCCACACTTGGAGAATGAGGCTGTGGTGGTGGTGGTAAGTCACTGGAATCCCTGCTGCTTTCTTTTTGCCTTCACTAGGAACAGTGGAACTGCTACCAGGACTTGGAGTGTGCTTATGTCAGAGCTTACCCGACTGGAAATTTTCCAAACTGCAGCTACTGATTGTATTATAGTGTGAGTTTGTGTCATTTCAGAAGATGACACGATAGCAGCTGTGTAACATGATACAAACCAATCAGAATGAAGGCCATGGCAATTGCAAAGGTGAGGACGTATCCCCTGATAGGCTCGTTGTTTTTTCCATATCCTTTGGCAAAGAATTCTAGCCCTTTGTAGACGTTGTCCTTGCAAAGAGCCTGGTAAGAAAATCAGCACATAACTCTATTAAGCAGCACTTTCTTGCACCAGAAGTCACTGTCTGTGAGTGGCAGCTTTCCAGGCTTTTGCTAAACAAAAGTTAAATCTCAGTGCTTCAAGTACATTAACTGCTGTGGCATATGAACATTTAAATAAGGTGATAAGACAATGTGCTGCTATGTTATTATATCATGGGAAATAGAATCACAGGCATTTAATGCTTATTCAGTACTTTAAATGAAAAGGTAATTAAATAGCTAAATAGAGTCTAAATTGGGAGAAGTTGAAGCATAGATCAGTGGCTTGATGCAATTTGTACAGCTTATCTCTCCCATGCCCTCTGCTCCCGGTCTGTCCACGTTGCTGCTGCCCAGTCAGCTTCTGGACAGCCTGTGAAGAGCACACCTGACAGCACCTGAATCTTATGGACCTGAGGGCTCCTGCTGCTCCTGTGCTTACAGGGTCACTTTTTGTAAGAAGACAGAAGTGGTCCTGAAAGTACCCTTGAAGCTATTTATGACAGGCACATGAGTATCCCCTGCTCCTGCAGCAGAGCTGAGCTCTGACCAAAGGAACATTGTCTCCCGTGTACAAAGATAAGACATGTCTTTTTCTGAAAAACATTCTACGTATTGTTTTCCCAGCCTCTTCCTGCCACATGTGTCAGTGTTGCTTAAATATACATTACATTTGGCACACAGAGTTCAACTTTGTCTCTGAAGTAAAACCAAGTATAAGGAAATGGATGGTTTAAGTTTACCTGGAAAACTTTGGGTGCGCTGACAAGAGATGCTAGAGCTGATGACAGAGTAGCTGAGAAGATGCCAGCTGTGATGAGAGGACCAAAGCCAGACACCATGCTCATCACCTGTAGGAAAAAAACGGAGGTAAAAAGAATAGGCTTGCATTAGGATGCACTTCTTAATGACAAACCCATTCAAGTGCTCTATGTGTCTCTGCTTTTCATGGTTCTAAATTTAATCTGCTACAAACTGTATTGTTATTTTGGGTTTAGTTAAAAGTTAAATGGAGGCAAAGCCAAGTTCTTATTCAAATATGCAGCTGTATGCTGGGGCAGAGGGCAGATGAGTACTCTGAGATTTCCTCACTGCCTTTACTAACTGATTGCTGTAAGTAACAGCCTCTACTTGGTGAGTAAATAGTCAGCTTGTAGCAGACAAGAAAATGGAAATGACAGGAAAAAGCCCTAGTATGTGAAATGTGCTTGGAGGTACTTTATTTTATTTGTTTTTTTTTTTTTCCCCTTGATTACTTAGTATGGCTAAAAATGAGAGAAAATGCCTGATGGTGCCGATGTAACTGCAGTGCTGCACACAGTAATGATGGTCACTGTCAGG
Organism: Emberiza elegans; assembly: GCA_024865655.1. NCBI lineage: Eukaryota > Metazoa > Chordata > Aves > Passeriformes > Fringillidae > Emberiza > Emberiza elegans. The sequence continues at coordinate 11,029,555 of JALJVW010000398.1, forward strand.
CCTCCCTCAGCCCTCCCAGGAGTGCTGGGCTGGCCTGCTGAAGGGAAAAGGTTGTTGAGAAGCACCAGACAAGGAAAGTAAAAGATGGATGGATGTGATTGGTGGTGCGTGGGCAGTACTTCAGCAAAGAAACCAGTGCATCCTGAAGATTTGTCAGATGCAGTCATACCATTTTATGGCTCTAGTCTGGCAGGCGTAAATGCAAGAAGTAAAAATTTGTCTGGCTGTAGGGAGGTCACTGATTTTAAGGGGTGCCCTGAGTGTGGGCAGCTGAACTGAGGTGGGAGTAAGGATGGTAAATGATCAAGGAAGGAAGGGAAAGTAGTCTATGAAAGGGACAGCATATCCCTTTCAAGGTGGTTCCCCAGCCCTGTCATTTGGCAGAGCCAGCTGGGAAAAAAGCGAGTGACTTTAAAAGCTACAAATGACTCGTTGAAAAGCCTGTGCAGGTGGGTGGTGAATTCCTCTCACTGGCCATGAAGCACAGGGGCTGAACAGAGATCTGGGACCTGTGGTTGTCAGGCTGCAGAACTGTTTTACTTTGATGCTTAGCCTAAGCTTTATTTTGAAGAATAAAAATGGCAGACAGTCTCTGGCCTAGGAGAAAGACTCCATTACTTCTCACTTGATTTTTTGCTCTATTTTTGGATACTTTTTTTAAAGAAGTCAGAACTCTGTTTTTTTTACTGTGACACAACCCTTTAACTGTGACCACAGCACCCCTGAGGTAAAATCACATCCATATGTCAAGAGCAGTGAGGTGAATTCCTTGTCTAACAGGAGTTCCTGAGGTCTCTGTTAAGTCTGGGCTTTCAGTTCATCTACTGCTGCATGGTACTTGTTAAAAGAGGAGATAAAGGCCTTACCAGAGAGTTAGGAAGGCTAGTGATGGGCAGTGTGAAGGTAAACATGCAATGCAGGGGATTTTTGTCTTTCATCATTCCTATAGTTTACTTTTTTAGATAAAAGTGGTTGTCCTGTTATAGCTGTCAACAACATTTTGCATGTTTGCACTTATGTATTCATGTATTGCTTATTATGCTAATATATGCTTATATGCTAATACGTATTATCACTAAAACCTGAAAATTATTCATCAGCCCATAATCACATGGCTGACTTGCACATCTGGAAAAATCATAGCCTAGGCCACAGGCAGATGATCCATTGCAGCTCATTCCAGGTACAATTGTATCATTGACGTTCCCAGTAGCATCTCTTACAACACAGGAGGCTGTGGAAAAAATGATATATTGTTATTTTACTTCATTGTGACATTGAAAGAATGTTCTTGCCACACTTTGACTCCTAAACTGCACGCTTGTTGTACAGCTGCTGCCTTACATTCATCCCAAAGAGCAACATTTTGTGTTGGACAGGGATTTTTTGTATGCTTGTAAAGAGAATTTAACTGCATAATCCTCCAACACATTTTATAGCTTTCAGTACAGGCCTCCTTTTCACTCATGCCCATTTTGTTACCTCACAGCCCACTACTGTAGAACATGTAGTTGTGTAGTTCCTTTGAGACTGGCAACTGATTTCTGTCTTTGACATATAATGTACAAAAGGTGTGTGTTACCCTATTCCTGTGATTATCATGAGTGTTCAGTAAGAAGACAAGCAGAAACCATGTTACATTTCAGTGTGAACCAGGAGCAAAGGATCAGCAGATTGATCAGAGGTTCCTTTAATCTTTATTATGCTCATGGATACTATATGCTGGTGGTCTTTGTCACTTATGCAAAAATAACCATACAAGTTACCTGAAGGTCCAGCTGCCAGATGGGGACTTTTGTTTCCACTGATTGCTGCCTTTTTTTAAACCATTGTTTTGATATACAGTAAAATCAAAACTACTGTCTCTCTAAAAAATAAATCCATGGCATGAAAAAGCAGTGAGGCTAATCATTCACTTGCATGCCAAGCTCTCAAACTTAACTGTACAAGTAAAGCAGAGGTTCTGTGCTTACCTGCACATATTGCAACAGCAATGTAAGCAATTGTGGTGATCAGAATGGCCAGCATTGTTCCCTGGGGTATGGCGCTTTGTGGGTCCTTAAACAAAGCAGGGACACGAGAAACACTGTGAGTTGTGTGCTGCAGCCTGATTGCATTTGCATGCTGGCAGTTCTGCCACACTGTGGTTTAAGATACCCCAGAGAGCAGATTTTTATCACTCTGACCTGAGCCAACATTTCTGGTCGCAGCACTCCTGCCCTGCACACAGGAAGAATATTCTGCAGGAGCAGAGCTCACAGTTATAGCAACAGAAGTGTCCTGAGGTCTGCATTTCTTGAACTCCAAACTCTTTACATTGCAATTGGCTTTATCTTAATGTTTGGTGATGTAATGGGTAAATAGTTACTGAACCATCAGACCCTTGTGGATGACAAGATGGGACCATTTTTGGTTAATTGGTAAGATAGATGAAGTCACCCTGTACAGAATACAGTATTCTGGGATTTGTAACCAGCAAGTTGTTAGCTGGATCTTCAAAACAGCTACTTTCTTTCACTGTATTGACTTAATTTAGATAATTTAATGAGGCTGGGTTATAATGCTTACAGTCTGGCTCACAACAGCATCAGCTTTGATAATGCAACTGTAAGTAAGAGTCCAAAGATCTGCACTGTACGTTTTAAAGGGATTTTTAATGCTAGATAACCTTACAATTTAGGGTGTGTTTGTTTATGCTAGGAAGAATTTTTAATGAATTTTTTCCTTAAGTTGGTCTAGCATGGTGTTTTTAAATCAAATATTTGTTGAATGCATTTGAAATCACAGGCTCTTTTAACTATGCTTGCTGCAGGGTAAAAAACCAAAATACAGATTTGGAGTTTATTGTGAGGCATGCATGAATTGCCTAACTATTAGTAATTAGGGTTAGTAATTAATATAATTTTTAAACGAGGTAAGGATTTATTGAGCTGGAAAATAATTGTGGAGTCACTTCTGCTGCATAAGAGGCTTTGCACTCAGAGCATGGTGACTTTATGCAGTTTTGATGTGCATGTTTTACGTAATTGTTTTTGTGGAATCTTGTGGTTATCTTAAACTCTGTAACATTGCATCTTAAGGTTAAAGCTCCTTAAAACTTAAAACTTTTAAGTTTTTGAAATTTAAACCCATATTTACTATGCTGTTAGAACTTTAGGGGCTAAGCCCCACTGAAGTCAGTAGGAAGTCACTAGGAAGCTATCCCTGTGAGCAGGCTCTGGAGTAGGACACAACTTGAGTGTGTAGTGGCTGCAGTGTTTGCAGTTTCATTGGTAAATTTTACACTTTTTAACCACTCCTTAGCTTGTATTTTAGATTCTGGAGAGGCTGGCTAATTTAATTAGACTTGTCTAATGCTTCTAAACGTGCTTAGTGGGGAATCTGCTGCCTGGAGGACTTGGTTACACAAGTCTACTTACTGTGAGACTGAAACAACTGCAGAGATCCAGTGGGAGAACTGCTTCCCTAGGTCTGCTCAGACTCTTTCAAACAGCTGATGAAAGAAGTGCTGCTGCTTTGGGAGTCTGCCATGCAGACAGAGCACCATATATGGCAAAAGAATTATTTTTGTTTGATAAAAGGATGGAGATTGTGTGAGGCTGGTGCAGTCTCACTGGGCAGAAGTACAATGGTTTTTGCTTTTTTAATTAAAAATGGAATCTCATTGATGCTATCAGTGGCTCAGGTTCTATGTATTTTCTCTGTGCTTGGCTTGAAAAGCAGCCCTCTGAAAACAAAGGAACTGAGGCATGCAGCTCAGGGTGAGGAAGGGAAGGAGAATTGGCTCTCAGGGCTGGTAGGATTGAGAGAATTTGTGACTGCTGTACCAGTACAGAAATAGAAGACCTTTGGTTGAATCCTTTAAGGTCTGCAAGGCAATGGATTTATAGGATAAGGCTAAATAACTTCATTTGACATGCTGGGGTTATCAAGCTGTGAGCCATGTCTTGTTGGTGAGGTTTTTTTTTTTTAAATTTATTTTGGTTGTTTTTTGAGTGTTTTTGTCATGAAAACTAGAGAGCACTCAAAACTAAATTCCTGTCTCTAATTTATCTGTATGTTTAGATACTAGAAATTCCATCTCCTATAACTGGTAAACTGCAAGAGGAGAATGGGGAGCTGACAGATTTGCCACAGCAAGACAGCTGGGCACCCTTGGACCTCCTTTACCTTTCTCTTCAGACTCTGTTTTTGGTCACAGCTGCAAGCTTGCAGCTTTTCCTTTGTCCCAATCCCAAGTCAGTCTTACTGCTCATTTCTTTGAATGCTCTGTTTGCTCTGCCCTTGCTATGACCCTGAATATGAAAAGCTGGTCTCCACTGATTCTTGTGAGTACAAACATGAGCTTTCCAGGGATGCTTTTTGGGATGATGTTTGGACTGATGTTTACAGAAGATGAGCTCCAAGAGATACACATGTAATTTATAGCATGTGCCGCTAATGGACCATTAATGATATATTATTACAGGTTATTGAAACATGTTTTTAAATTATATAGCAACCCAAATCTAGCTACAGTAATTTCTGTAAATACCCATAATGCATTATGAGAGAATTTGTGAATTGATGTTTTTAAATAATAAAGCAGGTACTTAAAAGAGAGAGCTTTGCTTCCCAAATTAAGACATGATTTAAAACTGAATAGAGTGTTGATTCATGATTGGTTTTCTTGTTATTTTTCCAAGCTATGGCTAGTATTATCAAGTTCATGGAATACATACTTTCAGATCTCCTGAGATATTGGCTCCTGCAAGAATGCCAGTGGCAGCTGGGAAAAATATGGCAAACACCGAAAAAAATCCTTCTCCACTTCTGAAGTCTGGTCCAAAGTTTTCTGCAAATATTGATGCTGCAAATATAGTGAGAATGAAATATAACAACAGGATTTGATTACAAAGTCACTTAATGAAGGAGGTGAGTAAGCCAGTCTTTAACATCTGGGCAACTGGGTTTGAATCTGTCTCACATCACAAACAAAGTGAATTTGATTTCCTTAGTCTGCTCCCCAGAAGGATGTGCTTGTCTGCATCTCAAAGCTACAGATCCATGCTGAAGTGACACAAGTGTCACTGCAGCACTTGCTCTTAGCTCTCTGTTAAAGTTTGTCTGTGCTCTACTGCTGTACAAATGACTCAAGCTGCATCTTACTGTGCTGTCAGCTGCAGCAGCAGAGACAGACTCAAAATTAGAGATTGAATCCATTTGCTTTGTTTGCAAGCTCACTTAAACTTGGGCAGAATATTCTGATCTTGTGACATTTTTCAGTGGAATCCTTAGCTTACTATTAAGTGAAAAGAATGCAAACATAATTTTATGATAGAAAGGTTGCTTACCTTGGTAATTAAAAAAGCCTCTTGCCTTCTTTTCAGTGTTGGTAGGAATGACTGTGCCAATAAAGAAATTTACAATGGCAACAAGGAGAACAATTAGAAGAATAACTTGAGCCTATTAATAGAAACAAAGAGATTCTCCTGTAGTTTTTAACTTTGTTGCTGTGGAGATGACTATACAGTAAGTTATCTGTATCTGTTCCCTATAACAGGTTATTAATTTCTATAGTTTTTGAAAATACCAGGAGTCAAGATAGCTGAATCAGCTAATGACAACAGCAGATGCTTTTTACTAAGGGGGTAATGAAATACAGAGTTATAATTTAATTTTAGGTTAGCTTCCTTACAAGAAAAGATGAAATGGAACAGCTAATGCATTAGTATCAAGTATAAGACATTTTTATATTGTTATAATTTTTTCTTAGTTGCAGGGGGTTGTCACTTCAAAGCTTATAATATCAATTTGTTTTCTGGTCTCTTTTACAAGTTGTTCTAGTCTCCATCACAGCAAAAACAAGGGTACTGTTGAACCTGATTTCTGGACCTGATTTCTATAGCTGTATTCCACTCTCAAGTATTTCCATTTGAATTTGCATTCTGACCTTTTTCACAGGTGAAGGAATAGCAGAAACCATTAGAGATAAAAGAATTGGTAACAAATAGAGCTCTTCTGCTGAGTAGGCTTGAGAGAGTACAGTGATAAAACCATATATTGGTTTTGCTACTGTTTATTCTATCAAGCTGCATCAAAAATAAGGACAAAAGGGGCAGGTAGCCAAGGCTCTAAATGATGCCATGAATTATAAAAATGAATATAACCAAGTTGTCTGCAAAACCCAAACTTCCTCTTTGCTTTTAAATGTATGTTCAAGGAAGAGTAATTGTACTTTCATTGAATGTAATGATTAAACTGCTATTGCTTTTAGAAAGATTAAGCATAAACTGAAACTGAGTGCTTTTGAAAATTCCATCTGTTGAATAGCATTCCTCACACACTAATGCTGTACAGCAGGTTAATATACTGCTTGCTTTTATATTCTTTTAAAGGTTTACCTTTGCTTCCCATTCCATGCCCGCAACAGAGATGCCAAGAAGACACACCACAGTGATGGTCCCTATGATTCTGATGTCGTTGGACTCATCTACCATCAGTGTATCACTCTCCTGAAAGTGGTTAGAAATGTTATGAGAAGCAGTGTTTCTCTGCCCAGCTGGTGGGATCAAGTAACAAGGTGAAACACAAAGCAGTGTGGGGTCAAAGTTTCAGAGCTTTGTGAGACCAAGTGTTGGTACGTCAGGTTCCCGCTGGCTTTTTGCACTTGGGGTTATTTGGCTAATGGGATGTCTGTTCCTATTCTGATTTTGAGATTTTTGTCAAGAAATGTATGAAATACATTCAAAAGGTAGAAATAATGAAGAAGCACTCTGTGGCATATTTAGACAGACCAGCTTCTTCCCTGCTAAAGATGCCCCTCAAGTCTTAACTAAAACATATCGCTACTTATGCAAATACATTATGTAAAACAAACACCACCATCACCACCCCCCCCCAAAAAAAGAAAAGCCACACAAAACAAAACTGAGCCAATTTTATCATATACATGAAACATCTGTATTTACCTTAAGAAGTTCTACAACAGTTTCAGCAAATCCAACTACATACATGGCGACTGCCACTGCATTTGCAAATGCAAAGATGAGTCCTATAGATCCACCAAACTCTGGGCCCAGACTTCTTGAGATAAGATAGTATGCTCCACCTGCAGACAGAAATGATTATTACATCAGCACAACTAAACACTCAGCTTTTGTGCTTTTTTTGCCCTCACATAACTGTTACTGGAGAAATCTGTGCTTTTTATCTCACAAATGTAATCAATCTTTGCCCTATGTTAATAGGGGACACTGCAGAAAAGCAGTGTGCTTTATACTGGTTCTGCCTTTAGACATTTCGGTATGTCTTTCTATTCCAAAAATCTTTTTAGTGCGTATTAGCATGCAAAACTGGACCTTGTTATAATTTTTCATGATGCATTATATAGTAACATAAAGGAGAAAGAACTTCACTTCTAAAAAGTGAAGTTAACTAATTTTTAAGTAAGTTCTAACTGACATGGGTCTATCCCAGTGTTAACATGGAAGGTCACATTCTGTGGTACATTGTTTAAGTTCCTGCATCATAGTGATGCAGCGAATCTTTAATGTTTTTTGCATTAAGTCCATACACATTTCCATTTGCTGTTGATCCCTGGGAGAAATCACTGCAAATATACATATTTTTTCTTTGCTTATAACACAGTTATCTCAATTCCATTTATTTTTCTAATTCAAATCTGCAGAGATCATATTCATGAGATCATATTCACTTACCTCCTCTTACTACTCCATTAGTGCAAATGGCAGACATGGAGATACCTGTCAATGTTGTTACTACTACACTCAGAGCAATAACTATGATTCCAAGACCTGAAAGATCCGAAAAAGAAAGTATATGCAAGTGTCTTCCAGTACCTGTTCTCCTTTAGGGACGTAGTAAGAACTTTCCATTTTCCACAGGGCTTAGACCAGACCAGTTAAAACTTAAAGGCTCTGAAATGCACCAAAACTTTGTTTCACAAAATACCTGACATGGACTTTTACAGCTGAATTATTTACCCGTCTTCCAAGGAGGGGCTGAAATGTAAGCAGTGTTATAAAGAAGGCATTAAACTGAAGATATCCACTGATCTGCATTGGTCTTCAAAATGACAGGAAGAGATGTCTCATGCTCAGTTTGTTGAAGAATGTCCAACCTGGAATGCTCTGAATAGGAAGGACCAGCTGAAAGGTGAAAGAACTCCATGAAAAGCCAGAACCATCCCTTGCTCAGCAGCTGGCAGGAACATCTGAAATGTACTTGTCAGACTGAACTGAAAGCCGTGCTTTATTAGAAGTGACAGCTCAAACATGCCTGAAATTGTGATGAGAAGTGCTAGAATTGTTACCTTGCAGTTCCACTAGCTGTGCCCTTTGGTTTATGGTCCCTCTGGTTTGTCTCACAGGAAACTAATACATAAATACCTTCTGGGGCTTGAAAGCATTAGTAACCCTAAGATTTTTACCTCCACGGACAAACCCATTAGTTGCTATTGCAGAAGTTGACAACCCAGTAATTGAGGTTACCATCGTGGCGAGAAGAATTATGATTACTCCAAGACCTGTCAGTAATAAGAAGATAAAATATTTTACTCATGTTCCATGTTTCCTACAAATCATTCTTTCTTTAAATTGAATTTTCAGGCCAGAATCACAGCAGTAAACTGAAAAAGATGGTTTGTGGACCACTTGCAGCTTGCAGAACATTTTCATGAAGTCTGTGTCACCATAGTAAATTATTCTCATCACTCTTCAAGCAATGATTCTTTCTGATAGGAGTACCCTCTCCAGGAATTCTTATGATTTCCAAAGGAGGGAGGAAACAAACAAACAGGCATCCCTTGACATGGACGCTTATATCTACCTTTAACACACATGCTGGCTGTTTAAAATTAAGAGAGGCACATGAACCAGAGCTCTTGTGACAATGCTGTTGCCTTTCATCAGTTAATGAAATGTTGAGTCTGAGGAAGGCTGCCTGTGTAGATTCACAGTGCATGAGGACAAGGAGTCTGTCAGGCAGAGGACAAGACAAGAGTGGGAGCCTTCTGCATCCTCACTTGCTAAGGTATCAGATGCTGGGCTTTCCCACTCTCTGCTCTCTGCCTCTTTCCCTGCAAAAAGTAGTTTTACTTTAACATGAAACAAACACTTGAAAATGGAAATACTGCTTTTTACATGCCATTTACTTTAACAGGTGACCTGTAATGTATAATCATAAAGAACTTAGAATATTTTTTTTTATCTGATAACACAATGATAATCAAATGTCAAAATATCAGTGATAGGTGATTAGTTATAGGTAACTGGGTTTCAGTGTAAGACTGAAATCTGATAATGTTTCTGGTCTTTGCCTATATGGCTGGGTTTCTTTAAACTTTGTAAAACTGCTAGAAGCCATATGAGCAAAGGATCCTCTTTGGATTACATGTTCTGGGGCCAGACTGCCTGCCCAATAAAATGTGTACAAACTGCACCTCCCAAGGTACAATTGCAGCCATTGCTGTTACATTTCTGGCACTACCTAGAGAAGTTTGTCTCTGTAGTTCCAGATCTCCTTTTTGTTTCAGTTCAGGTGAAGAAATAATATAATGTTTTTCTCTCAACTTTATTGCTTTTATTCTCACTTCTGCCTATGAGAAGGGAGGGAGAAAACCAGGAGAAAAAAGTAAATAATTACAGTTTGGTGCCAAGCGTAGAAACAGTTCCTAGTTTTATCTGAACTTGCTAAGGCTTATGCAATATCTGTCTTGTTTCCATAGGGTACATGGGCATTCAGTGTGGAACTGGAATATGCATTGCTTGTAGATGTATTTATTGGCCAGAGCTCATCCAAATTGAAACTTAGATCCCACAACTGACACTGAGCTAGGAGTGCTACAAACTTATTGATTTATCTGCTGTATTTCTACCATGACTTACAGATCAGATTCCTGAGTTCTGTTCATACTGGATGGTTTTAGACATCCAGTCCCTGAATTAATGTTCTTTGCTGCTTAAATTACAGCCATGTTATCACAATCCTTTAAGATAAAGCAATGTAATGTGTGAGCTATAAATGATATAGTGTAGTATATTTAAAGTGATTTGAGCCTCTAATAAATCATGTTTATCTTACTGATTTCTGAACTCTTACTATAGCTAGTCATGAAAGTGTTTTATGTGCAGGTCTATATAAAAAATTCCAAATGGTCATTCCTTTTGGTCAGCTACCATTGAGCAGGATGTACTATGAAGGATATTGTTCAACCATGCAAATTTTGTGTGTGAGAAGGGGACTGACTTTAAGAGCTGTTAACTCTTAAATTGAGTAAGTTAGACACATAATTCTCAAAGCAGTTTTAAAATTATTTGCTGTGTGCATCCTAAGGATACTTTTCAAGGATGTTCTATTGCATTTCACAATTCATATTTTTAACATGTATGTGATATTGTAGGGTCAGATATTTTGGTAATCTGATAGTAACATCTTCTTGGGGAAGCTTTAATGATAATTTTTTAAAAAGTATTTTAGCATTTAAGAAGAAAAGTGCATAAAATGAAGTGACTCAACCAAAACATCATTGCAATATAATGTAATGTAACATAATTCTAATATTTGGTGCCAGATTTGCAGGTAGCATCAACTTGGTTTTCCCTGCCTTTGTCTAACCATTCCATGTACAGGTACAAATACCGATTTCAGAGAGTCCTCAGATATTAGGTGGAAATAGCAGACTAGTTTTGGATGTGGAATCTTGTCAGAACTATTCTGTCCCTTTTTTTTTTTTTTCCTAGCTGATGATAGCCAGAGAACCTTGCAGAATGCTATTTTTTTCCCCTGTAAGAGCTTTCACCCAAGACAGCCTATCAGGGTATGGAAATAATTGGGTTGTCTCTCTTTGGCCCTCTAATGATGGGGATGTAAATGGTGCCCAGATGGTGCTTTAACTGTCTCATTTAATTTCCATGTTAGTAGCAGTACCCGGTGAAATCCCTGAGCCTTGGTGATGATGAGCTTCCATCACTGTTCTCCTTAAGCAGCTTGGCTGGGGACTTAAAGCTTATTGCTTCTAAGGCATTCCAAAAATGCATTGAGAAATTATTCAAATGGAATTTGACATCTCATTTTCAAAAGTAAAAGTAACCCCCTTGCATAACACATGCAATTTAAAAAAGCAACAGCAGAGCAATCAACTGTAAGAAAGAAGAGCCTGCTTATCAATGAGTTAAAGTGGTAAAATTAAAAATGAAAGCAGGAAAGTTGTAACTGATGTTGGTGCAAATTAATGTTAAAATCTGATTAAAGTTTAGATTGAAAACCAGGCATATGGCTCCTAAGTAAGTTGTTCCAAAATGAATTACTCTTGCCCATGGCTATTCTCACACCTCAAAACAAAGTAATACTTCTTGATGATCTCAATAAGTTACTAAACTGCCCTTAAAAACTAATTTTGCATGAAACCCTAGAGCAAAGTCTTGGCAATATTAAGATGCAGAATTTTCATGGCGAGGCATATAGTTATGAGTGCCCTGGGCTGTATGTGCTCATTTGGTATGCATCATAAAATCAGAAAGCACCCTTTTGTCAGGCACAGTGCTGGAGCCATGCATGGAGCACGGCAGAAGTAGTAAAGTTCTTCCGCTTAATTCTGGATCTTTTATTGCTGGGTTGTTTTTTCTTTTCCTATTTGTGTCTCTGTAAGTTTGTGATTTTTTTCTTAGTAAGTGTTTCATTGTTATTTTTTTATTAAAAGCTCAGTCTTGCTTAAGTGAAACTTCTATGAAGTTACTGCTTTTTATTGGAAATGAGACTTCAACCATGCAAAATTTTGGAGATGTTTCATTTGACTTCCATTGACAAGGACATAAATGATAGTATAGTCAATCTGATTTTGAGCAGTGACTTTTATCCAAGTCCAGCAGAGCTGACACCCCTTAGTATAACTGAATATTTCCATTCTGTGATTATCCAAACTGGACTATTTGCTGTCCTGCCTTTGCTGTTTTTTAAAATATCTGGGTGCCAGTCAAAGATAAGTGTCCCATTGCTCTTGTTGTATGATCAGGGATCACAGAGGGACACTGCCATAGCAGCTCAGGTTTCTGTGCTTCCCCAGAGCAGTAGCTCTGAAAAGGGGGTTGTAGCACCCAGCTGTGGGACATTGCAGAGCTGCTCTTGCAGTGCTGGGAGCTCTTCCCTCTCTCGCTGGTTTCACTGAACGCTCTGCAATATGCTGGATGGAGGCCTTGGGGCCCAGTCTCCCAGGGATCTGAAATTTGGATTAATTTAATTCCACAATCAAGAAGCAAAGATACAGCACACAATGAAATGTACTTATTTCATTTATATGAAAGCTGTAGCAGAGTTTTTAAAACTCAGTCTTTCATAGTACACTAGTATCAAGTGCTGTTCTGTAGTTAAAAATAACAAAATCCTCATGAGATGATACCTCCTTCCATTTCTGTTTTCATCTTGGCAGAGAAGTGTGAAGAAGTGTTGTTTATAATATGTAGATGACAAGGTTTGGGTTTCACAGATAAGCAAAGTGTGAACTTTTAAAGGTTAACTCTGTACGCACATATTAGAAATTGGCCCGAGTCATAAAGTTTACATCTGTTACAGGATCTAAATACAAATTTCACCAAAGCTCAGAAATATTCAAATGTGATGATCATATGCATAGTTAACAGATCTATGCCTCTAAGCAGTAATTTGGCTGTGAGTCTGGAAAATTCCAATAGTTTGGAGGATTAATGTCTTTTACCCTGGCAAGCATTTGAAAACATTATTTAGTTCAACATGCAAATGCACATCTCAGATTATATATTAATCATGATCATGTACAGTTTATCCTCTTTATCCCTTTCACTGCTGAAAATGATATTAAATAAGATACATACCAATTCCTGCTTGACCTACAATCCAGGAAAGTCGAATAAAGAGCATCACACCCCAAATATTAAGCATGCATCTTACCTAGGTTTTAAAGAAAAATTACTGCATTAGTTCAAGGTTGAAAGTATAGTTTAAAACCAGAAGGGTGGTAAAGTGCATTTCACCCCAAACATCCCTGTAGTCTGCCTCCCTTTCTTAATTCTTCAAAGGCTTAGGTCTAACAGAATTGATTTTGTTTTCTGTAAATTGTTTTTTTTAGAAACGCAGGTAAGTTTCTCACCAGCACACCCTTCACCCAGCCGAACTTGACAAATCCTGTTTTGTTTTCTTCTTCCTTGCTGGCTGCTGTCTCATCTCCAGCGCTGCTTTCTCCATTCGCCACTCTCTCCACGGAGCCGGTGCTCACAGCAATGTTCTGGAGGATCACACAGAAAACAAATACATCCTTTGGGCCAGGCAGAGGACACCTGGCTGCATAAGGGAGACATGATAGAAATGAACTCTAAAGATCACATTTTACAGCCACTGGAGCAGAGAACAATATTCTGCTCACACCAGGCATCAGCAGGTGGGCTTGTTGACAAGGGGAGGAGATGAAGGAATCATTTAAGCAGAGTAAACACATTATTAACTGATCTGCTACTAACCTGTTTTTATTGTAAGCTATTCCACATATATGTTGAGTTGGCATGTTTGTAGTGTCTAACATAATGAGGGTCTTGTGGTTGGCCTCTGCATGCTCTTGCACCAAGTGATGAATAACGCTAAGTGTAGAAAGGGGGATAATTGCAAACAGTGAAAAGAGACCTAACTGAGTGCAGCTTGGCTAAGTTCTGCAATGAAATCTAGTGTTTCCTATTGAATGAAGCACAAACATAACTGCTGCAGCCCATGGGTAACATATTCCTGAAAACAGTTAGAGAAATGCCAGTGAAATGTAAAAGCTGAATAATCTTTTCTGTGGCTTAGCCACAACTGGTGTTACCATAGTAGATAGGATTAGGAATTGCCATATTTATGGTGCAACCAGAGTGAGGAGCCCAGAATTTTAGATTGTTTGCATCAGTTACAGACGTAAATGTGTATTTTATCTCTTCAGCTCTCTTGCCCCAGAATCTTTGATATGTTATATGATAGGTTTCTTGTGGTTTGAATAGGAATTAGTCATGGTGCTGAGATTTGTACTTATTGTAATTGTCTTTTAATTTAATTTGATTTTTTTATTCAGTGCTCCCACGGTTTCTGTGAGGAACTAGCATTAGGTTAGCTATTGCCTGATTTTTCTAGGTCCTCCTCAAAGGCCTTCAGGAAGGACCCTGCATATTGCCATAGTCTGGCAGAGAGTCAGGAGTGGGTACCACTCTTGGAGAAGAATCAAGATGCTTTTAGGTTTTGGAGGGTGATGAAGAGATTTTCAGATTAACTTAGCAGGTCAGGGAGGAAAGACATCTGGGATTCTGTGAAACATGAGATTTTAAATCTTGGTGAACTTCAGGATTGTTTCTGTATTTTGTCCATAAATTTAAAAATAGCCAACACACAAACCCAAAACAGACATAAAGACCAGCTGTATATGCCTCCTATACTAATGTTTGAAGTTGCCTCTCAAGGATGGGGGCTCTAGCCAAAATGATGTAAGGTTTTAGAATGCCTTTGACACAGTAAATCCCAGACTGTGCTCACAAATGAAAAAGAAGTGACTGGATAATATGTTTTGACATGGGCTAAGCTTGCTGCCTATTGCCCTGCTGGCCCAAAGAAAAGTGGGAATAAAAGATCTGTTGAAAGCCTGTGACTTTGAGCTCCTTTGAGATACTTAGATAATTTTGACAATTCTTACCCTGAAATAATAATGTCTGTGTTTGCTCAAAATACAGTAAATGATTGAAGTCAATGAAGGAAGATTAACAGAATAATATGACAGGCTTTTGCTACAGTGCTTAGAATTTCAAAGACAAAAAAATTAAAAGGGCTTGGTCTTTGTACTTGAAACAAGTTGTTTCCTCTGTAGTTTGAATTAATTTGTGCTCTCTATGCCATTATCATAAATTATGGCCTTAAACCTTCCATAAATGCATTTTAAATGGGTGTGCTTTAGTGAATGATTGGTTATTTACCAAGCAGCTGTACCTGTGCTATTCATGCATTAAGGATGTGGAATAAAAGTGACAGAACATTTTGAAAAGCTACTAAAATAAAAAGGTTGCTGCTTTAAAAAACCCAAAAAACCCTAACCCAAACATTTTCTTTTCCTTGTTTCAGAATGGCTTAGTCTTCATCTCTCCTGGGGCTAAAGATGATGAGCTCATCAAATCTCCATAACAAGTGTGGAGAATAGCCAAGAGGAAGAAAGGTTAGATTATTTTTTATGTAGGGTAAATATTAAGCCCAAGTAATTATCACCAGCCATCAGCTGTGAAATAGCACTTAGGCTATTTTTTAGGGATTTAATTGGCTTAATGTGTGCAAAAACTGACACATCTTGCTAAAAGATGACACTCATTTGACTCCAGCAGTGTAGAAACTAGATATTTGAAGTTCCTTTCAGCCTGCCTTACATTCTGACATTTGAAAAATTACATATTAAAAAATGTATTAAATATTAATATTTATCTTCTGATGTTAAGCCCAGCATCAAAGCACAATGGGAATGCTTATGTGATGTTTAGCAATCTGAAGTCAAACATATGCCACTTCTTATCAGAATCTTGCAACA
Organism: Emberiza elegans; assembly: GCA_024865655.1. NCBI lineage: Eukaryota > Metazoa > Chordata > Aves > Passeriformes > Fringillidae > Emberiza > Emberiza elegans. The sequence goes on from JALJVW010000398.1 coordinate 11,045,114, forward strand.
GGCTCTGACAGAACAGTTGTCTTCAAAAACTTGAGTTTCAGATCGGGGGCAAGGGGGGTGGGATTGCCTTGGGGTATGGTGTGGTAAACCCAGATTTGAGTGGTGGAGTAAAAAGGGGATAAAGCATCTGCTTCAGGAGTGCACCTTGGGCTATTACTGTAACTCCTGTCCACGCTCAGTGTGGCACCTCCTCCCTCCCTGCCGGGGGCTGGAGCCCCATCCAGAGCATGCACAGCCTGTGCCTCCTGAGAGGAGCTCTGCCTTCTCAGACATCTCAATTCCCCTTCCTACTAAGCTCCTATTTGGTGACCTCGTGCTTGTTTATTCCTCAGCAAAAGCTCAGCAGACAGAAGTGACTTGTCCAAGGTCACCAAGTGAGATCATGGGACAGGCAGGAATGGGCTCCAGCCATGCTAATGGGGCATCGTTTGTTCCAGAGCCGTGCTTGTGCTCCCAGACCTGGGCCACAACCCACAAAAGGGCACAGCAGGTTGCCAGTGTAACAAAAATCCCATTACCTATGACATTCACCTTCCTGTTTTGAAAGGCATAAGATTATCTTTCTGTAAGATGGATACTGGAAAAAGTCTGGAAATCTCTAAGTTAGATTATGCTTTTTTCTTTTTTTTCTAACAGTCCCAACATGTGAAGCAATTTTTCTCTTCATTTTGCTCTGTTATGTAATCTGCCTTCTTTTGAATCATCTTTAAGAGTAAGCCTTAAAAAAAAACCCTAAAAATTTTTTCTTTTGTTTAAAATATACAAACCATTGAGAGATACAACAGTAAAAACCCCAGAACTTTCTGATTACTATCAAAACTGAAAATCCTTTAATGTGCTGATGTTCAGTACATGTTCATTCAGCATTATTTTCAAAGCCTATATACAGTTTTACTCCTATCTGGCCATTACTGAAGTAAATTATTTCTATAACAGGATATTCCTTCTGAGCATGGAAATGTGTTTAGTCCTTTCAGTAGCAGTTTGTACATCTGCAAATGAGTAGGGATACTAAATTAGTATGTTTCCCTTTTATATCTGCTTTGTTATCCTCTTTGGAAATATTTGGCCTTTAAAGCCATTTTACACAGGTCTATGGACAGCTTAATTTGAGTAAGTCAGGCCAAAACTAGGAAACTGCCCTAATAAGATTTTAAAGAATCAGGTCCTAGTTTACTAATGGCTGTATTTTTTCTTGATTTCGTTACTTTATATTAACCTACATAGGAAAGAGGAATCGCCAGAGAACAGAAGTCTGAACAAGATCTGGACAAGCATTCAAAAACCAGAAGCTTGCCCAAATGATTCAGCCCTCAGAAGTAAGAAGAACTGAGCAGAATGGGGCTGAGAGCTTGTTTTTGCTCAAGTTTTCTCATTTCACAATTGTCCAACTCAAAAAAAACCCAGGAGGTTTTGCTGCATATTGACACTTTTAGTCTCAGTTTAACTCTAGCAATGATGTTTCTCTTTCCAGCCCTGCTCTGATAAGTGCATATTAACCTCAAACACTGAATCAGCACCTGAGAAGTGTTGTCTGCTATTCCTCAACACCCTTGTTCTTGATTCCTTCTTGTTGTTTGTGTTTGTCTCAGCAACAGACAGGTAGTGCTCTGGATGTCTGATTGACTGAAATTGCATTTGTTTCACATATATTTTTTAATAATGCTTATATTGGTTAATGAGTAAAAATGGAGGAATCTGTCAAAATTAGTATGCATTGATGTAAAATTCAAGTTTAGAATAAGTGTGAATTGTGTAGCTTGGTTAAAGTATGAATTGACATTCACCATCTGCCATCCTAACTCTTATGTGAAAGAGAAGAGATTTGGTAGATCCATACTTTTAGACAAGATTAAGCTATGTGTTTCTGCTTATCAAGTACATTATAAATACCTTTTAATAAAAATCTTTTCTTTGAGCAGGGTGCAGAGCAGAGAACAAACTGCAGCTAGCAAAGGAAATATGGTAAGTGGTTACTTGTGCTTCTCTTGGGCAAGGTCCATGAATTTAAGGACTTTCTCTTATTAATAAACAGAATTAACAGTCTGGAAATGGAATAAAGAAAAATTATATCTTTCCTTTTCACTTACCTTTGCCAGTTGTTCATGAATTTCTAATAAGCTTGGTCTGTTGAGCTTATTCCCACTGACGCTGCCAGTGTTTCTATAATAATCAATTTTGGGAACTGGGTCCATTGTGTTATGGCCAAAAGTTTGTAGATAATACATTTTACTGTGAGTATCATGGGGGTGTAAGCTAGCTTCTGTTTTCTCCCCATTTTGACGGAAATTGTCATATAATTCTCTTTTTCCTGGTCTGTAACTGATTCTTAGTCTGTTGTGTGTTTCATCAGTAAAAGATGTTTCTTCATAATGGGGTGGGTCAGAGCCCACATCCTCTTGGGTTGTTTCATTGTTGTCGTGGTCTTCATTAATGATGTTAACTTGAAACCGATTTGCGTTTGGATCCAAGAATACGTTTGGTGCATTGTTCATTGACATCTTCAGGGGTGCCACAGACTTAGATCCCTGCACTCTTCTGTGCCTGCAGCCACACAGTTGCAGATACAGCAAAGGGTTTAGTGCTGTTGCATATCAGACCTTTGCTTCTCAAATAATGAAGGGTGAGAATTTTCTCTTGAATCTCTAAACAGTCTTCCTGATGTTGGCTGCAGGTTTACTGCTATAAAAGATACAAATAAACTATTTATATTATCTTGCATGGTTAGATAAGTTCTCCTACAAGATCTCCCCTCTCCCCTGCCTCGCCATGTATCCATGAGATTGTCATCCTATGACTTGTTGAGTAAAAACATAGTTGAAGCCAAGACAGAGCTTGTAGAGATGTTTCATCTGTGATGGATGCAGTTGACCCTCTAACCAAACCAGCAGTATTTTGGTACAAGCTCCAGAGGAGGTAAAGGCCCGAGCTGTAAATGGGCCAAGAACACCACTAGTTTCAATCTGTTTTATGAAAACCCACAAAAGAGCAGGGAGACATGGTGAGCATCCATGTACACAAGCTTGGAACATGATCACGCTATTAACACATGGGTAGCATGGGGCTCACTCCTCTGTAGCCTGCTCCCCCAGTCCCTTCCAGGAGAGTTGCTCCCTGTATGGTGCAGATGTTAAAATCTGTTTGAGGTACAGGATTTGCATTTGTCCTTGTTGAAGGTCATGAGATTCCTGCTGGCCCATTCCTCTGGCCTGTCTAGGTCCCCCTGAGTGGCAGCCCATGGAGAGGTGAACACACAGCTGTTTAATCTGCTTCTCACCTCCCCTTTCCCACACGGTCCTCAATGAAAACACATAAGCAAACAAAATCTCCAAGAGAAGAGGGGGTATGTATATTTAAGGCCTTTAGTGGGTTAAGTATCTTTGCAGCAATTTAAAGTATGGATTAGAAAGCTCTGAAATGAGCTATTGAAATGATGGCAATCATTTGTCTTGAAACATATGTCTAAGGAGATTAGGGAGTGTGGTTGTATAGACTTGTACAATTCAGGAGGAGCCCAGCTTTTTCAAAACCAGAGCATGCTTAGACATTGAAACTTTGAAAGCATTTGTAAAAGCAGAAAGTTTTAGAAACAAAATGTATCTTATAAACAAATATATGAACTGAAAATCTGGATAAATAAGCCCATTACAGACATTTTTTAAAAGTTCCATATTTTTGCAAGAGGTTGGACTAGATGAACCCCTAAGAATTTTTCAATTTAAATTTCTCAGTGATTTGGCCCTTTGGCACGGAAAGATAAAATACTACATCAATATTTATAGCTCAACACTGTAAATTTTCTCTAAAATCACATATCCAAATTATAATTTGAAGAGCTGATAATCAGATATCTTCCATTTTCAGTATGAGTTACAGCTAAAGCATATTTTCTTATTTCTCCCATCAGCTATAGGTAATATTCTGCTGTCACCTCTCTGCTAAGACACCACTTTGTCACTCCTCATATTTATGTTAGTTTTCCTGCTTAATGTTGTGTTAGCCTCACAGCAACATATTACATTTATTTAGTTTATTTTACTTCTACTGGCTCTGTATTATTATTATTATTGTTATTACTATTATTACACATTTATGATCATAGTATTCTGCTTCCTTCAACCTTTTAAAGTTGCAAGGAAGTTTTTCATCTTCAGGCATGAAGGAGCAAAGACAAATTCTCTGTCATTGAGGTCAGTGAAAATGTTTGTTTCCATCTTCATGACTGAATGAAATCCTGATTCTTTGATGACAATGAAACGTTTGCTACCAAGTAAAATGATTGTCATTTCACTGTCTTATTTCCATATTATTGTTTTGCTAGAAAAAGTAAAATCTCTTACCTTTCTGCTGTTCTTGAAAATAATACTTGGGTTTTCACAATGTATTTCCAGAGAGCTCTGAGCCGTTATTTGCCATTAACTTTGTGTTTAGTTTTCCAGCATTATGCATGTATAATCAAGTCTACCTTATTCAGGGTAATTGAACTTACCATTCAAGCCAGTGTTTTTAGGGAAGGACAATCTGCCTCTTTTATTCATGCATATAGTGTGACCCTCTCTTTGAGGCATTACAGACTATGCCTTATTGGCCAGATTTTTCTCCTGTTTAATATACTGAGTAGACCATCCAATCCCTCTCTTTCAAAACATTTCTAGATGGTGATTTAGAAAGGCATTCTAGCTTGTTAACTTTTAACCAGCAAATGCACCTATCCATTACAATTACTGGGTTTATGGCATTGCGAAATTTCTGAGGGGGCCTGAAAATACTTCTGTTATCTCCATTTCCCTCCCTGCTATGCCTGATTCTGCACAGATCATACTCTGTCTTTCAGTTCTGCATATATAGTCATGCAGATAACAAGAGTTCAGGACAGGATCTGTTCAGTGCATTTTATGCAGAAGATTCAGTGAAGTCAGTGGGATCATTCTTTGGGGGTCCTCTTGTCCTACACGCAGTTTTAAACCATTTACTCCTGACCCTATTTAAAGTTTTACTCTGTATGTTTAACAAGCCTTTGAAAAATTATGTTCTCTGCATTGTTTCTGGGAAGGCTGACTTCCTAGTCTTTTTGTGATGAAGAAAAGAGCAAGCAGGAAATTATGAAGCTTTGTGATTAGAAGGGAATTAGATAATTTGCTTCCAGCAATAGATTGGGTCAGGAACAAAAATAAAAAGACAGTATTGGGGTTCTCTGGATATGTTTGCAGTTTTTGCTGTGTGTTTTAGAGATAACTGAACTATATTTAACCCAGATAGCTTAAGTACCTTCAGCACTCTAACCTGACAGCCCAGAGCTCAGCTGTGCTGATTAGATGTACATAAAAAGAATGGCAGTGTCAGGTCTCTGCAGTGGATGATCCTATCCAGCAATAACAGATCACATGAATCATTGTACTGATATCTACCTTGGATTTTATGGCTAAATTAACTAGGATAAATGCAATATACTGAACCTCTGAGAGTCTGGAATTTTTTTTTGTGTATAATCTGAAGCAGTTGAAAGCTCTTACATTCAAAAATTGTTTATGTTTTATAATTTAAATGGACCAGTGTAGATTAATATTGGCTGTTCATCTCTTGTATTTTTCAGACAGGAGATTAATGTCCTCTGTACAATCAAGTATTTTATGTTCCAAATGGCACTTGAGCTCTGCTGTTCCACTGTCTGCCTCTGCCTAGTATATAGGGCAAAAGGAATAACATGTATTTTTCAGAATACAGGAAAAAGAAAACAACTGCTGTAACTGATCTCATTGTTTTAGCTCCTCATTGCAAACAGATCTGTTTAGCAAAAGTGACAGTGCCTAAAATTCTAATGCCAGCCTTCTTAAAAACGGAATTGAATTTCTGTCAAGTACTGTCACACTTGCTAAACAGCTGTGTGTATGAGGGTGACCTTGAATATCCAGATTTGAATCTCTGCTTTTGCTCTTCCACTTCTGCTTTGATAGGATCTCCCATGACCAGTTCATCAGTGACAGTCCAGATCATACACTGTGCACAACTGCTGGAGCACAAACAGAACCACCAGCTGTGGGGAGTGCTGGAGTGTACAGAGCTCTGGACCCCATCCCTCCTTGAGGGCTGGGTGAAAATGGGTAAGCAGCATGATTGTGTCTGCTTTGGCCTTGCCAGGATGGTGTAATTACTGCTGGGAGCTGTTAACCAGACAGTTTAAATTCTACTTTAAAGTGAATCATATTCTGTAACCAAGTGGAATAAAAACATGGACAGGCACCTCCTCTAAGCCACAACCATTTGTTGTCCTCCACATTTTGTATCCTCAGTGTTTACAAGTACAGACACTGAGTTTCAGAAAATTGTGTTGGATGAGGAGGGCAGGGGGCTACCACTGAAAACATTTGCCATTCATGAGCCTGTCTTTTTCTTCCGCCTGTCATGAGACACAGTAGACATGAGATCCTCCTCTGAAGAGCTAGATATCATCTGATCCTTAAAATACTGGCCATGGTAACTTTCTAGTGATTTTTTTTTTGTATTTGTTTGCTGTTAGCCATTTCTTACCTACCATTCCACTGTTCATCAAATAAAAGCAACATGAAGTACCTTTTGAGTTTGCAACAAATATTTATTTAATAAAATGGATGCCACCAACATATCTCCAAAATGCAGGTATGTATAACAAATGTAACAACAGTTGGTTTCCAAAATGAAATCAACATCAAATTTAAGGCAGGATATTCTGTGAGTTTTCATGCAAGAGCATATTCAAATGTTCCTTTATCCAACCCCTCAACTTCATCTTCCCACGTGGAAGAAGGCATACTGCTGTAGGGGTCTAGCAAGATTTTGAAGCATCTGATAATTAGAAGTCCCAAGAAAACACACAAAATCCCCACAAAGGCAAAGCCAGTTTTTTGTTCTAAAGTCAGAGGGAAGGCAGACATTTCGTTGACACTCATGCTGGCTGAAGTGTTGCTGCAGTAATTACTGCTCATCCTTGGGCATCACATCCTGGTGGCTCTGTGGGATTTTCACCTCTATTGCTTCTTTGCCTGCATAGAAATGTCAAATCAGTGTGGTTAGCTCTAGATGGGGTGCATATATCTGAGCTGTAACATATGAACATTTGAAAATGAAAGCCAGCTTGGATTTTAGAAGTGTCCTGTTGTTTTTTTACGTTCAAATTAATGTGATAAAATTGCAACTATTAGCCTGTACACATCATTCACTTACTGGCCTCTGTTTTGAGACAGCAGACTCACAATTTCCTGCTTTCTCTCTCCTCAAAACAGAAATTTCAGTTGTTGCAAACAGCATTTTATCAGACTAGGCACAAGTCTACAAACTGTGATTTGGCAATACTCTCTAAGGTCTCCACATGCAGAAACCTGGTATGTTTCCTGAAATGGCTTTACATCTCTGTGCTTAAACTAGTTAAACTTGCATTGACCTCAAAGGCAATTTCAGCTAAATAATGTGAATTTTACTCATTTGATTTAGCTCAGAGTCTACGTAAATAGATCCAACTTGTGAAATAAAAGACTGTGTGTGCAATTTTACTGAAGTCTTGGGCTCCAGTTTCAGAAAAAAATGCTGGGTGTATTTTGAGCTTGTAAGAAAGTGAGCAGATTGCTAAAATCCCTTCACCTTTCTCTATCCACTCTTGTGTATGAGCAAAGACTGGTGGAAGAAGAGATAAAAGAATTATATTTCCTACCCCTAAATCTTGCTCTCATTTGTTTCTTCTCCTTGGTCTTCCCCATACATACCCTGCCATTTTCACAGGCACAGTAAACAGGAGATGTGCCCGTGCTGCTGACCCTGACCTGTGTCCTAGGGAAGCAGGATGCTCAGGCAACTCCACCCCACTGCTGCCACCAGGAGAGCTCTGCATGTTTCCAGAAAGGAGAAACTTACTGTATTTGTCTTTTTGTCTTTACCTATAGATTTTAGTTGGGGGTGGGGATCATTTGCTTTATTTCAGGTTTTCCATCAGATATTGCCAACACATCTTTCTTTTGTATCTATAGACAGTGGGAGAATTGGAAGGCTGGGACAACAAAAGTGCCAAAGGACAAAGACATTTTTATTGTAAGGTTAGAACTTGAGGTTTTCTGGCTCTTGCTAACACCTGTTTAACGAATGTGCCTCAGGGGAAACTCTTTTTATTAACAATTCAACCTCTTTTTCCCCAGGGAATTGCCAGTATCCATTTATTTCTTGGCAGAGTAATTAGGCCACTCAGAGCTCTGTGCTGCCATGGCTACACTGCTTCAGGTACCTGCACTGCTCAGCCAGGTTAAAGGGAGTTCCAGTATCTGTGCTCTGTACTGCAGCCATGGCTGAGAGGAACCATACTCTGAGTCAGCCTACAAGTAAAAACAACAGAAAAAGTAAAAATAACTTTTGGTATTCCTGAGCAGATAGAAATGGACAGAACTTTTATCTTTTTTGGTTTCTCTCCTTTTTCACTTCAAAATTTGTGGGTTTTTGACTCTTATCCTAAAGAAAAAAAAATTTAGAACAAAGAGCAAAAGGGCAAAACACAAGTATGTCTTTTTTTTCCAATAAAGCTCAGTATAGTAGATATTAAATGTTTCCTGTTAGTCTTTACACATTTACCAGAGCATAACAACCAATGTTCTGTTTATTCTGTAGACATTTGTATGAGATCCTTCCTTGTTTTGAATTATATTCTGCTCCTTGGGTCATGCTGTTTTAATTCCTGTTAAGCTGGAAGAAAGATCCAGATATAGCCTATAGGAATTAGAAATAATGTCAACAACCAGTACTTATTTTCTGAAAATACATCATTAGGAAAAGCCCACCTGCTATATGGATTTTCATTGGGCATACTTCCATTTTTTCTATTAAGTTTGACCTTCTGCAGGAAAAAAAAATACAGAAAGTTCAATATCACAAATTTATGTTAAAAGTCAGTTAATTTGAGCAAAAGCCAGTCAAGGAAAAAAATACTTTCCAAAAGTCCTAGGGTAATGGGTTATAAAAATTAAAAACAAGGCTTATACAGGAAAATTATACATAGTCACTAGCTGGAAAAGCCAGACCCAAAAATCCCAGTTGCTCTCTTAAAAAGATGTTGAGAAGAACATTAGGAGTAGGCTGGCCATGGAGAACCCTGAATTTGAGCTGAGTCCAGACAAATAGGTTTGTTTTTGACATAACATCTCTTCACCACAAAGTAATTTTCCAAGGATATGACTTCCAGTCCTAGTAATTTTGCAGCTTACACACTGGAATTAGATGAGATTTGTTTGTACATTATGTGCTTGTCAGGAGACATTATGGGACAAATCTCTGTGCAAAGCTTGATTGATGCTGAAATGTGGAGAAATTGATATCTTAGTCTTATTTAACAATAGTTTCCCTGAAAAAGCTGCATGACAAAACTGTGTATTTTGCCTGGGGGGGGATTGGTTCTGGGAAACTCTAATGTGTAGCTTTGTGTTCTTCGGTTCCTTGTCCTGAATTTCAGAAGCTGTAATTGAAGCCTTAAAGTTCACAGGAAATTTTTTTCAAATTATTTATCCCCAAACCCATGGTACTTTGAGAACCTTTTATTGCTTTCACATTTCAGTGCTGCACACAGGTTAGATGTCCTCTCTCAGTTAGTCAGATACCTTTTCATTTGCTGCAGTGTATCTGTCAAAGTCCTGAGTCAGAAGACTCTGAATGCTAACTAACCTGGCCTGGATCCCAAAATCCTCAAAGATAGCCTTTAGGACAGCATCATGGGGACAGGCATTGTGTCATTTATAATCTGCAGAGCCATTTTTTGGGGGCTAGCCCTAGACAGAACTTGATCTTTTTTTTTACAGGTCAGGATTCTTCTTTTCCTTTGATTTGTTACCCATATAGACACTGGCAAAAAGAAAGGCTCCTTAACATCCTGCTGTGAAATAAAAGGCCACTTGAGTCCTTCTGAGGCCAGAAGAAAAAACCAGAATCCTCACGAAAATATGAATGAGGAAAACATCTTAATACTGAGCTACAAAACCAGAGGTATGAGCTGAGGGTGCTGGCTGCACCTATGGGGGGATGAAGGGGAACACCATGGGCACTAGGTATTGTGAGTCAGCTGGAAAGAAGGTGTTGAAATTCTTATTCTCAAGCAGAATCACCAGCCCAACTCTGCCAGTGTTTGGTGTGAAGATCCCAGCCTCAGCTATTTGAGGTTTGGGGTGACAGGGTGTAATTTTTTTCGGACCTAGCCTTTACTCTCAGGTTTACAGAGAGACTTAAGAAGATCAAGAAAATAACCAGGATAATCTTCCTGGGGTTCTGAGTTTCAGTCCTTCTCTCACAGAACCCCCTACAGGATTTTTTTCTAGTGGCTCAGTGCTCAGGAAACTAGTATGTTTACACCATCTCAAGCTGGGAGCATTCATCCTCTTGGCATGACTAAGCCTCAGGTACCCAAAAACTCACTTCCTAAATGACAGCTTGGAACAAAATTGACCACATTAGTGGCCATCTGTTCTCTTCTTGGATGTCTACAGCCCAACTGCTGGTTCATGGATGTGGTTATTTTGAAAGTACTTTGAATAGCTTCAGTCCTGAGCTTGTGCTTGAATAAGAGCAAACCTAACTTGGAAAGGGACATATAAACAAGCATTCTCTGGGAGCTTTGGAAGCACCTCATTTGCTCTTAACTATCTGTACAGGGAAACAAACTGTATTCCAGAAATGCTTTTACAGAAATTTGTCATAGAAGGTGGTAAGAAGAAAAGATTAACAATGGAGAAGTCCTATAAAATAGACTAGAAATAGAAATCAGCATGAATATGGAATTCTCTGAAGAGTCTGAGCTACCTGAGTTAATACATGTCCAGAAATGCTGCAAAAGGAGCACTGTGACCACACAGCTGACTTGTCATATTCATGTGCTCACTGCATGCCTGTATTCTCTAAATTGCTGGGGAGAGCACTGTATCTTCAGGGTATGGGTTCTAAGCCATTCAGGGAGGTGAAGGAAGGAAGGCCAGGGCATGGATGCTCAGCAAAGGAAGGCATGGCTTACAGCTCTGCAAAGACAGCCCCACACGGTGTTTTTGCAGCATGGTAACTCAGGGTGCAGGCAACACTTTTCCATATAAACAGCATTCCTCTGCAAAGAAGCAGCAGCCGAGCTGTGACACTTCCAGCCTTCCAACAGGAATGAATTGCCAAAATGAGATTTTATCTGTAGCAAATACGTGAGCCTGAAGTCTTCATTGGATGAGAAGCTTCTGTGCTGTGAATTCATATACGTGGTCTAGATTTGAGCAACACAGAGATGCAGGAAAATGAAACGTTTACTAGCATCATCCTTAACTTGGGAATGTGGAAAAGTGTTGCCTGCTTCCCAGGGGATGGAGGCTGAGAGAGACCGAGCACCTGCAAAGCAATTGTTGCTGTAGGATGGTGCGCCCAGCCTTCGCATTCACCGGCCCTGCTACCCCGGGGAAGGCAGATTTCGGCGTTTACCCTGCCCTGCTCCCCCCGCCGCCCCGGCTGCCTCCCTCCGTCCCTCCCTGCCCCGCCGGAGTGCTGCCGGGCCGGGCCGGGCCGGGCCGGGCGGCCCCGCAAGGTCAGCCCCGCGCCCCGCCCGCCGGCCCCGCCGCGCCGCCCGCGCTACGAACCCTTGTCCTGCGCGCCCGCGCTGCCCATGGTGGCGGAGCGCGGAGCTGTCCGCGCCTCCGGCCCGCCGCGCCGGCTGTCCAGAGTCCAGGCTGGAGTCCCGACGGCTCGGGGCAAGGGGTGGTCCCGGGTGCCCCGCTCCCGGGCGGCGGGGGCAGCTCGCCCGGGCTCCCCTCGCCGCCCGGCGATGCGACCCCTCCGGGAGATGCTCAAACCGCCCTAATTAAAAAATTAAACACGGCCGCTGCTGCTACCGCCTCCTCCTCCACCTCTTCGCCCGCCCCTTTCCATCGCTATTCAGCCGCGCTCCTCTCCGGCCCCGCTTTTCACGGATTAAACCCAGGAGCGTGGAAACTTCCTGCAAAACACTACGTGCGGTGCATCGGTAAGGGCCGGGCCGGGGCCGCTGCGGAGCGCGGCGGGAGCAGCCCTCCCTCCTCCGCTCCGCTACCGCCGCCCAGGCCGGGCACCGACCGGGGCCTCGAGGGCCGGGTGGTCTCTGCAGTGTTGGAGCACGGGGCTGCGGTACCTGCAGGAGGGGCTGCATCCCTCCCGAGCCCCGGTACCGCCGGCGCAGCCCCGCCGCCGGCGCCGAGCGGGACCTGTGGAGCCGCGCTGGGTGCGGCGGGGCCGCTGCTCGCCGTGGCAGGGTTTCACACGCTCGGCTGAGTGCGGCGTGCTGAGCCGAAAGCCTCTTAGGCTGTGCCCGCAGTGTGGCCTCGGGTCCTTCCAGCAGCTCTAATAGTAATAGCGATTAAAGCATAGACCTCGCTTTGTATCATTAGCCCCGTTTAACTGATGCTGGTTGTATATTAGAGAGGTTTCTATTTACCACAACAGCAGGTGTTTAAGTTGGATTAGGAAAGAAGATTCATTTTCCCAAAGCTGCATCTGTATATATTGCATTAATAAATCACAAATCTGTTTCAAATGATAGTGATTCCATATGTGTAAATCACCAGGGTGAATACGCCCCTGCAGGGATGCACGTGGGTCAGTGGAACAGGACTGTATCACACTATCATGCATCATAAGACTTATGAAACTGCTGTAGACCTACTAACAGATTTTGTTCTGTGGAAAATAATTTTTAAATTCCTTATGTTTCTTGCTACATGCAATAACACTATGATAGGTTAAGCCTTCTTGAAATGATCTGGGGAAAAAAGGGATTTTGCCTTGCCTGCCATTTTAATGCCTGATTCCTCTGCTGTGACTGCAGTGAACTTTCAAGCACTGAGTCAAAATACAGCTTTCTCCTGCTGTTAAAATGAATGGTTAAACTGATGGTTAACTATATACCTGCTAATGGTTATTGGTTTGATTTTCTAATGCTGCATGATTAGTCATGTGATAAACAATGTCTGTAAATCAAACTAATTTTTGAAGTGCCTCTCATATTTAAAGATCCATGAAGACTTTATAAATAGATAGTTTTAAATAGTATAAGACTGTGCTTTCAGAATATGTATATAGAGCCCCTACTGTTCCTAAGGAGCTCTAGTTTTCTTTTTTAGCCCTGTCCCTGATTTGCCTGGGGGCCCCATGAAGGTCTCTCACTAGACTGAAAGCTGTAGTTTGAAATTTTGGGAGGAGCAAATAGAAGATCTCAGAATTTCAGAGTGCCTCCTCAACCTAGCATAATTGTTAAGGAAGAGTGACAGAAATCCAGGGATTCCTGATAATTGCTTAGCTTTGCTACACTTGGAGAACCTTGCTGGAGATGTGACTTGGGGAGTAGCCAGGACCACTCTGACTATTGTGGCTGGGAATGAGGGACAGCATTGACAATAGCAACACATTCTGAGGGGGTGCTTCTTGCCCCTTCTGCCAGAATTTAGGCATGGATGCTGGGCCTTTCACTACCATTTTCCTGGAAAAGGTTTACTTGTGGGATATCACTCCTTATAGATACATCATTATCCTTTTGTCTTGTTATTCTTAGAGGATTGAACCTGAAGATTTTTTTTAATACTGAAATAATTGTCCCTCTTGTACTCTGGCTTGGCAGAAGTTGCTGAAATTGTGTGTTTATTTCTAGGAATCTGCCACTCATGTTCTATTCTGAAGACTTCTGACTTTGTATATTGAAGATCCACTCTGGAATTGAAACTGGAAAAGAAACTGGCACCAGCAATAGGGAATGAGTCTCCTTCTTCATCTACCAGTTGTCAGCAGACAAGTAGCACTGTTTTTCTGTTCAAGATGGTATATTTTAAAATGGAAAAGTGATGGAATAGCAATCTTTTTCTACATTTTGTTTCTTTTTCACTTGAAATTCACAAGTTTTTCTTTTGCATGGGAGAAGTGATTTTTTGGTAAGGCAAATGGGTAGCTGTGTATGTGAATCATTCTGGATATATGGAGAAAGGGAGCGTTCACTACTCTTTGCTTTCAATTTCTTTATCAGGATCCATCTTTTGTGTTCAATTGACAGTTACTATCACTTTCATCTGACTTCAATCATATTTGCTGTTGATTTGATCCTTATTTAGGGAGTGCTGTGTTTCCTTAAAGGAGAGCCCTTGATCACAAATAATGATTTTAAAATGATCTAGTAATTTGTTACGTTGAGTTGGCAAATTCAACTGGTCTAATTTAAGGTTAGGCAAGACACTTAAAGCCAAGTGGGTGCCAGTGAGTGAAAGGCAATGTGGAAGTCTTAGAGCTATTAGTTTAAGGATCACTTGAGAGGTGTAGGTGTCAAGAAAATGTAACTGTTTTGATTGATAACTAACTCCCTTGTAACTTGCTTTTCAGCTTAGCTTTAAACAGCTCTATGCGTGTTCCTTTTCAAGCAAACTCGCCCTTCAATTGCTAGAAATTTTAAATGGGCTGAAGTGGGTAGAATCAGGGAAGACTATTGTGCACGGAAGAAACAGATGAAGTTGAAACTCCCCTCCCAAGCGAATTTAAGCAAGTTTTTTGAGAATATGCATAATCAGGAAGCAGTAGTATACAGGGGAGATAAAAGCAGTAATAGAGGAGCACAGCAAAAGCAGGTGGATTGTATATTCATTTATGTATTGATCACAGTTGCAACTTGGAATTATTTAATGTAATTTAATTCAATCCAAGGTATTTAGCATTTTTAAAAGAATAAACATCTCTATCCTATCATGTTTTTTTACATGGTCTTAAAAGATCTGAATCTCTATTTGTACTTGTTCAAAGGCTGTGCTTTTACTAGACTGACTTTATCAGCAACATAGTCTACAGCCCTTTGGGTCTGTAGGGCACTGCTTTGGTGACTGCTGAGAATGGGGCTGAAAAACAAGTCCTACAAAGCAGTCTTCCCATGTTAAATGTCTGACTAGGTCCACTCTTCAATTAGGAAAAGTGTAGGGATTCAGAAGAAGGTTGAAAAATCACCCCATTTGAGTCCAATCAGTGCTAGTGTTGGGGAGGGTGGAAGAGTGCATGAATACAGTGAAAACCAACAGTGCCACCTTGTGTGGGTGGGACGGGAGAGTTCGTCCATGAGGAGGTGAATGGCCCTGGTGCTTCTCCAGCTCTTCCACCCCAGCACTGGGGCGAGCCCCCGGCCAGCTGGGACAGGGCAAAGGAAGGATGAGTTCCCTTCAGACCTGCAGCAGGGAGGTGTTTGCTGCCTCACTTGAAAGGCAGAGGTGGTGGGTATGTTAGGGGCACTCAGCCTGACAGTGGAAGAAGGACCAACAAAAAAGCAGGTTGCTCAGTTTTTTCTTTCATAATTCAGCAGCTAGAGTAATGTCTCTGGGGAGGGGGGTAATGTGAATTGTTTCCAGGTAGGAACAGTAAAATTGCTACCAAAATCTGGTCTTATGCCTTTTAGGGGTAAAAAATAGGTGATTAAGATTGAGACTCAATCTGTGGTCAAGGGTTGCACAACACTGAAAAAAAATTTAATAAGACTTAGGGAGATGTAAGCCTGCCGTGGGGGACAAAGACCAAGAGGTTAGGTCCCTGCAGATCAAGTAGAGCAGGTCTCCTGTGTGACTGATACCATGCTGTTTCTCAGCCCAGAAAGATAATGCTTAAATGCAAAGAGAGCCTTTGGGGAAAATAGTATTTGTTTTACTAGAGGTCCACTATAAGTATGCAGAAGAGGGTGCCAGTTGCAGAGTAGGTTTAATTTTATTTTTTCTAGCACAAAGTAAAGCAGTGTAGGTTGGGTGCAGCCTTAGGCAGTGCAGACTGGTCTGGAAATACTTGTGTCTGTGCAAAAAGGAATCTTTAGATAAGGTATGAAAGTAAAAAATATTTACAAAGCAAATATATTGCTAAAGGAACCCTTCTCCAGCTGTACTTGGGGCTTCCTGGAGAAGGGACAGGGTCTAAAAAATGCTAGGCACATTTAGGTACCATGGCAAACAAATGAAGAAAAATTATGTGTGACATATCCACCATGCAGGTTGCTCTGCTCTCTCATATAGGTGAGAACTGAAAACAGTAATTTACAAGAAAAAAGTCAAATGGATTTGAAAGCTATGAGACTCAGTGTTCCCATTCCATGAAGTGCTGTACAAACTGACTTTCAGGAACATAGAGTTTTTTCACCAGTTCCACCTGATAGAAGTATTGATGAACTGCTTTTGATCATGATTTATCCAAAAAACAAAATTAAAAAAAAATGAGATAAACAAAATATGAATTAAAGTGGTCCTTTCTAAAAGGATGATGATACATATTTGTTCATTAGTATATTGGATGCCATGCCTTGTGTGTCACTGAGGACTTGAGACTTGAATTTACTGGAGAGTTACTGTTTTGAAAAGAATGCTGATACTTAAAATACACATAATTATTTTACCTCAGTAGCTACTTGTACAAGACACTTTCAATAGTATTTCCTTTACAGTTGCTTATATTTACATATATATGCAAGAACATTAATAATATTCTATTATCCTCAACTTTGTGTGTAAATTAGTGCTGTCAACTCTGGGCTTGCCAAGACTGTACAGCCATTATGCCATGCACCCTACCTATAACTGTGAAACACTATTTATGTTAGGGAATGATAAGAGGAATTTGTTAGGACAGGAGATCAAGAACACTTGTAACAGTGTTGTACTAAATGAAGGATCCCCTTTTAATAGGAACATTTCTCAGAAATCTTGTCTGTCTTCTGTAAGAACATGAACAGAGGCAGAAGAGATGTTGGAAGCCGATATAACAAATGATAATTTAAAATATTCTCAGAGGGCCCAGTAGTGTGTAACAAAGGAGACTTTCTCAGCACAGGAAATGGCATGGAAAGACAATGGTTCCTTTTTCTCACTTAACTGTGGTAAGTAGATTAAAAAAAAATAATATTTCAATCATTTTATACTCAAGAGTTTTCCTAGGGAAAAACTTAAATATTTTTCAACACAGTTTTGTAGACCAAAGAATTCTACTTTTTAATTCCAGTTCACACCTGTCAGGTCCCTAACAGCTCTTTGTGGCATTACTCTCCCATTTTTATGATTGTTCTTTGAAGACAGAAATACAGAGTGATTGTGTGTGAGACTTGTAGAATAGGAGGCAAGACTCCCATAAAAATCCTGACACAGGCAACTGAGCTGAACAGAATGCTCTAAATTGGAGTTGTGGTGTGAGTGAGACAGGGCAAAGCCGCCATAACTCCTCCAGGCTTTTAGCCACACTTTGCCCCAGTGCAGCCTTAATACAGAGCACCTCTTCATCTTTGGATGTGTATGGACTGTGCAGTTCTGAGTATTTACTGCAAAACCCATTGTGTGTCAGCAGTTTACTGGTACAAAACTGTGCACTCTGGGCTGTGCTGGGTCAATCTTGGATAGCCAACAGTTGCCCACCAAGTTGCTCTGGCACTCTTCAGCAGGATGGGGTGGGAGAAAACAAGATGGAAAAAACTCATAGATCAACATAAAGGCAGTTGAATAAAGCAAAGACTGCGTATGGAAGCCAAGGAAAACAGATTTACTCTCTGTTTCCCATCAGCAGGCAACATCCAGCCACCTCCTGGGAAGCAGTACACACAGCAGTTGCTCTGCAAGACAAATGTCATAACAAATGCCCTCTGTCCCCACCATTTAATCTCCTTTTTCTTGGCTTTTGTTGCTGTGCAGATGTCATATGGTGTGGAATATCCCTTTGGATAGTTTGGGTCAGCTGTCCTGGCTATGTCCTGTCCCAAGGTCTTGCCCACCCTCAGCCCACTGGTGAGAGGGGAATGTTGGAGACACAGCTGTGATGCTGCCCCAGCAAACACCAACGTGTTACCAACTCCTTTCCAGCTGCCAGTGCAGAGCACAGCACTTGAGGGCTGCTCGGGGGAAAACTGACTTCACCTCAGCCAGACCCACGGGCCCAAAAGGCATACAAACGTGGGGAGGCAGCAATTGAAACAGCCAGTAGATTATTCAGAACAAGTGGGAAAACTGTGTGTAAGAAAGTCAGCAACTCCTGTTGCATCCACAGGCCCTTCAGCACAGGAATTCAGTGTCAGCTGCTTGGTGCCATAATGCTGCTTTGGGGAGTGGAGGATTCCAGCACCTGAGATGATCTGTGCAAAGCACAGTCAAACACAGGGTCTGGTAACCTGAACATGGGAATTACTCCCCTTCATCCCAAAGAAGTGAGTGCAGTAAAATGTAATGACAGCAATATCAAGTAAACATTAACTATTCCAGCAGTGATCATTATCACAAATACCAAGATATTTATCTAATTATGGTTAATATGTGAACGGAATTACATCTCTTATCAGACCTCTGGACATGCCTTTCTACCTTCATCTGGAATGGAGGTTACTGGGGTGTTTTGCAGTAGCTTTGGGTGCTTTCTCCAAAATCTCACATGTTACCAACAGCTGCTATGACTGTCATGAGGACAGACTAAAGAGAGTCCCAGCAGCTCATAAGGAGTTTACTTCCAAAAGCCACATTCATACAGGTCTGTGGGTTAGCAATCAGAAGCTACCAGTCTAAATTCATTGCAGAGGACTGAATGGCTTTCCTCATATAATAGATATTTATATAATATTTGGTTACCCCTTTAGAAATGCTTTTGTGGTTAGTAAAATGATTAAACTTCATCCAAATGATAAATGCTTTTTTTCTTCTTTTAAAAATATTGCTTTTGTGTCCAAAGGAGGCAGCAAAGATGGTGGAGTGTCTGGAGGCCTTATGAGGAGTGACTGAGGTCACTTGGTCATCCTGGAGGAGACAGAGCGGAGACCTCACTGGGATCTTCGACATTGTCACAAGGGGAAGTGGAAGGGCAGGTACTGATCTCTCGGGTGAGCAGTGACAGGACCTGAGGAAACAACACAAAGCTGAGTCAGAAGAGGTTTAGTTTAGATCAGGAGAAGGTTTTTCACCCCGAGGCTGGTTGAGCACTGGAAGAGCCTCCCTGGTGAAGTGGTCACAGCACCAAGCCTGAGAGAGTTCCAGAGGTGTTTGGACAATGCTCTTGGGCACATGGTGTGACTCTTGGGGTGTTTTCTGCAGGGCCAAGAGTTGGACTGGATGATCCTGATGAGTCCCTTCTCTCTCAGCGTATTCTATGATTCTATATTTGGTCTGAGCTGTCTCAACACAGGTTAAGGGTTGATTTTGTGTCCAAATCCTTCAGAATTTGGGAGCCTTCAGTTCACGATGAATGTGGGGATCTTATTAATGTAGAAGGGTACCTAAATGTTTGGGAAAAGACCATACAAGATTTTTTTAATCAGAAATGGTGTGGCCAGCAGGACTAGAGCAGTGATCATCCCCCTCTACTCACACTGGTGAGGTTGCACAATGAATCCTGTGTTCAGTTTTGGGCCCTTCACAGCAAGAAGGAGATTGAGGTACAGAAGTGTATCCAGAGAAGGGTAGCTGATCAAGGGCCTGGAGTATCATAGCATGGGTCCCCGCCAGGTAATAATTATCATTGACTCCATGATTCCAGAAGGCTGATCAATTGCTTTGTTATACTATACTATACCTTTTAAGAAACTCATCCCCTTACAGGCAGTCTGATACAGACAGGCCAGACTGGTCAATTGGATCCAAACACCATCACCACTGGCCAATTAAGAAATCATCCTCTGGTAAACAAATCTCCATAACACATTCCACAAGTGAACATAAGAATTGTTTCTCATTCTTTTCTCTGATTATCTCAGAGCCTTCTTTAGGACAATGCCTGGGAAAGTCGTGCTCGCTGTGGAGAGAGCTGTGGCCACATTTGGAGCCTAAGTCTAGTAAGGAGCATCTGAGGGAGTTCAGCCTGGAGAAAAGGAGGCTCTGGAGGGACAATATGGCTTCTGACCGCCTGAAAGGAGGATGTAGCCAGGTGGGATTTGGTTTCTTCTTCCATGAAACAAGTGATAGGGTGATAGGAAATGGCCTGAACTTGCACCAGAGGAGGTTTAGGTTGGCTATTAAGAAAAATTTCTTCACGGAATGGGTTATCAATCACTGCCACAGGCTGCACGGGGAAGTGGTGGAGTCACCATTGCAGGAGGGATTTAAAAGACGTTAAGATGTGGCACTTGGGAACACGGCTTAGTGGCGTACTTAGCAGTGCTAGATTAAAGGGTGCACTTGAAGAACCCAGGCAGGGTCTTTCCCCCCCGAGTTGTTTCTGTATTGGGTGATTCAGTGCCTCAGTGAGGGCGGCTGTCGTGAGGGGCAGGGCCGGCCATGCCCAACCCCCCGTCGCCATGGCAACGCACAAAGCCTCGGCGCGCGTGCCCTCCCCCGGCCGCGAACGGCGCTCTCGCGAGACTTGGCGCGGCGCGGCGAGGCCGAGGCGCTCGGGGCCCGTTTCAAACCGGCGGTCGCTGGGCCGCGGCCCGGCACGACATGGCGGAGAGCGACAGGGCGGAGGCGGCCGCGCCTCGCCGAGCCGAGGAGGCGGCCGGCCAGGCGCCACAGCCGCCGCCGCAGCAGCAGCCGGCACCGCAACAACAGACGCCGCAACAGCCGCCGCAGGATGAGGAGGCGGCGGCGGCCGCGGCAGCCGGTAGCGGCGCGGGCAGCGCAAATGGCGTCAAAATGTGTGTGAGAGCAGGGCCGGGAGGGCGGCGGGGACAGCGCGGCCGGGGGGCGGCGGGAGGAGGTGGCCGGACCCCCCCCCCGCCCCCATGGCTCCTCCTCCGCGGGGCCGGGGCCTGGGGGAGCCCTCCCGGGCCGGGAGCTCGGGGAGGCCGCGGCCTGGGCACGGGGCAGGGGGCGGCTCTGGGGCAGCGGCCGCTGAGGGCTGAGCGTGCGAGGCCGCCCCGCAGGGCAGGGCTGGGCTGGGCTGGGCCGGGCTGGGTTCCGAGCCCCGGGCTCTGGTACCTGGCGCGCCGGTTCCCATGGGATGCCCGTCCAGGAGTGTTCCGCATCGCTGCTGGTGCCGGTTGCGTTTCCACTTCTTACCGAAACGATTTTACTTAAAGCCATTGAACTAGTCTTTGTTGACTGAGAATGATAAAACAGCCCTATAGTAATTTACTTTCTAAAAACAAACCCCGCACATGCATACATGAAGTTTTCTTGGAAACTATAACATTTCCATACACAGAGTATGTAAAATTGTGCCTTGTGTAGTAGGTCTAAAAGGAACTTAGAATAAGGGAGCTGGAAATACCGGCTCTGTGGAACAATACCATGAATAACTTTGTGTGCGTGGTTGTTCTTGATGTCAGGCTTGGAGGGTTGTCACGCTGTACATGAGCTAGATTTTGGCCTCAGATCGTTGGAATTTCAGTATCTCTTCCAATCTCATTCAGATCTTGGAGGGAAAATGCATTTACAGTAGACTTACTGTTACAGTACATCAAAGCTGCTGACGTCTGTAAAGTTTTGACATGTTCTAAGCAGCCCTGCTCCGATACTGTTGTGTTTAAAAAAATGCGTATGGGATCATCTTCAATATAAAGCTGGAGGAATAAATATGTACTTCATGCCTTTACTTGACTCCCTGTAAAATTTAGTTTAGTTTACAAGCTATAAATTCCACTTTACTGTAAAATGGAATTTGTGGATTTGTTTTCTTTTTCCCTAGTCTGGCCCTCAGCTTTCAAACTGCACAGGTTAGAATTGAATTTCATAGGATGATTGTCGCCCTTTTTAGGCCTATAAATTTTATTGTCTTTTGTGATTGCTACTGTTGAAATGAGGTATTTTCTCTGTATCCCTCCTGTCAACAGTATCTTCTTTTGCCTCCAAAGCCTCACAAGCAAATGAAAAATCCCAGTCATTCTGCCTGGTAGAAGTCACAACTTGAAGTTTGAAAGTAATGGTTGGGTTCTTGGTAACAGAGATTCAGATCTTATTCTTTCACATAGAGTTTCTAATCTTCCCCCAGATGGGTGTACAAAGGATAAAGCTGCCAGTCTGTGGGTGAAAATGTATTACTTAAAAAAAAAAAAGATTTTATTAACCTGCTTTGCTTAGCATTCAGTAAACTGGAGAAGAATCCTGACTCAGTTTGCACAGTTCTTTAAGTTTTTTGTATTGGGCAGTGGAACCATTCAGCACAGCAAAGCTAAAATGATCCATGTGCTTTGAAATCACATGTTATGAACTTCTTCCATTTCTGTCTGCTTATCTTATTTTGGACACTTGGAGGAGGAGTAGAAGTTTTTTTAAAAAATTCAAGTTTTAGGGCTTTCATGTTGATGTATCTTGTGCTTATTATTTATAGGCTTCTAGTTTTGCATGTGAAAAGCTCATCTTTTGTCTTCAAAACTTCATGGAAAGTTCAAAAGCTTTTTTTTCCAAAAGGTATAATTGGTCTTTCAAATCAATGAGCATATGCACTTTTTATGCACTTTTTATGCACTTTTTTTTGAGAACTACTTGTAAACATCTTTTTTTCCAGTCCTAAGAACAGTGGTGGTCTGTGGTTTCACAGGCAAATATTAATTTATTGTATGAAATGTGTAGCTCATACAAAAAGTAAAGATTAGAAGTTATTATTGTTTTCTCCCATGAAAATGTCAGTTTAGAATTTCTGAGTCTGTCTTTTCTGTGGTCTGTAGGTGAGTAATGTGACATTGCTTTGAACGTATTTATGGTTGAAATTATTGTTAATATTCAAGGAGGAGGGTAGGAGTTGTAAAGGGATTTCTGCCTCCAGCCTGGCCTGTGTTGGTTTTGGCAGATGAGTTTTGCAAGAAGGATTGTTTCTTTAATTAATCCTCTATTTTCAGCAGCCTGGTGGTGATTCCCAGACCAAGTGCAGGGTTGCTTTGTTTCCCAGATTCGGGAGTTTATGCCAGGCTTGTATCTTCTGTGCTCTCTACTGATTTGTACAGCCAGGTCCTGCAGAGCCTCTGGATTCCCTGTTTGGAGACCTGTCTCATCCTGTGCACTGCATTGAGCACCAAGGGGCTGTTTCATAATCCTCTAAGCAGGAAAGAGCTTAAAAGGCTGAAGAGAATCCATTGCTCTAATCCTAAAACTTAAGGAAGATCTCAGGTTTTTACTAGGAGTCTTGTTGGGCAGGAGTTATGCATTTGCAAATGGGGTTGGGTTGAAAGGAACTGATCTGACTGAAGACTTGATACTCTGCTCTTTGCCTCCTCCCCTGAATCCCTCCAGTTCCTGCATTGTTCCCTTCATTTCACTTCACTGCACAGCCACACAAGAATTGTGTTGTCACACAGGATGGTGTGGAGGAGGGATGATGCAGAAGGACTTGGAGAAAGCTTGAACCAGATAACATGTTGTTGACTCGAGATGTTTTAAATTTTACAAATACTTGCCCCAGGGGAGTATCCATGCATTTCCCAGTTGCTAATCCACTCTTAATCCACATATAAACACAAGGACTGTGAAGTTAATACCATGTGACTATTTCAAAATTGGAGAAAAAGTCAAGGGAGAAATATGGATGTGTTTGAATATACTCCTCCCTGAAAAATGCCCAGGCTTGAGTAGATAATACGTTTAGCTTCATGAAAACCTCCTTGCATGTGCTTTTGAGTGCAGGACTGCTGCGTACTCACTGTTCTGTTAACTATGCAGAGAGCTGAAAACTTGTCAGTTAATCAGAATCACTGGTTTTGCCATATGTTGTGGTTGTAAAACTGAAATGCCTGAAACTCAATGAGATAGAAACTAAGCCTTCTGAAATGTGGGAAACATAGTAAAGATAGTGATGTCATTTAAGAAGGAGGGTTCACAATCATTCACTTCTGTCTGTCCTGTAGGACATCACCTCCTAATTGTTCTAAATCAAGATGCTAGTTCTGGCTTTTTAAAATCCATGTTTCTGTAAAAGTACTTTTAAAGTTTCTCTTTAAATAGACAGTGATGTGTAGTTAAAGATGCCAAGTAGCATTTGTTTAATGGATCACATTTGTGTGGCTTTATTCAGTGGATTCTTTCAGTTCAGCAGTTCTCCTTTTTAAAAGTAACAAGTCAGGCTCCTTGAGCCTTTGTTGGCATTCTAAATGACCTTGTGATAATAGCAATATCAGGAATGCTGAAGAGTTACAGATACTTCTAATTCTGTTGAAAATGTATGGTCTTACTGAAGTTGGCTGCTGTAAAAGAAAAGCAGCCAATTTTCTTGTATTTTCATCTAAAAAATAAAAATATTTTAAAAGGAGGATTTCAGTGCTGCTGGTGAAGTTTTGAAAGACTGAGGGCCAGGTGTCTGCTTTGTTGTTTTTAGTGGATAATACCTAGTTACTTAATTAGTCTTAGATTCATATCATGGCTTAATACAGCTGTTTCCTATGCATTTAACAAGTTTTGAAATTCTAGTAGTGTTAGGCAGTGAAACTGAAAAAATGTTTTTCTTAGTTGGATTTTAATTTCTAACAATAGTCTGTCACAAAGTGTGAATAAAAATAATTTATGGGGTAGATAAAACCCATATATAATTTGATATCAAACCTATTGGAGTTGGTTTTGATATATTACTATTACATTGAATTAAGCATCCCGAGCTGTTTCAAATCTCAAGCTTAGACTGTTTCTACTCCCACCCTTCTGTGGTGAATATCACGTAACTTGTCCAAGTGAGATGTGAAAATTACCAAGCACCAAGGCATGGGTATTTTAGGTCATTTTTCACTCTGTTTTGGTCTTTGTAGTAGTTTCACAGTTCCATCTTTCTGAGTCTTGACAGACAGGATGTGCTGGCACAGGTTGTTCAGAGTTGTGGATGCCCCAACCCTGGAAGTGTTAAAAGTTGGATGGAACCCTGAGTAAGGTGATGTAGTGAAAGGTGTCCCTGCCCATGGCAGGGGGCTTGGAATTAAATGGTCTTTAAGGTCCCTTCCAACTCAAACCATTCTAGGATTCTATGATTGTGTGAAATGGAATGAAAGTTAATTAGTAAGATGTACTTTCTTTACTTAGCATTGGAACATTTTTTTTGTTCTTGATAAAGCAGTGTATTTTGGAATTACTCTGATAGCATGAATTTATTTTTCCTAATTTGAAAATCAGCATTTGACATCCTGGGAATTCCAATAGCATAGGAAATACTCAGTTATATAAGTAGGAAGTGGGATAGTCTGATGGTCCAACGCAAGACTAACAGGTTTTTGTTTGGATTTTTGTTTTTTAATGTAGGGATAATGATGAGACAGCAAAAGAAGGGAAAGCACCTGTGAAAGAAAAGTTTGTTGCAAAAGCAAAGGCAATCCCTTCTCTTGGAAACAAGAATAAATTCCACCCCTATGCAAAGGAGAAGAATGCAGGCTCTGCAGACAAGAAGGCTGTTAATCGCAATAGAGTTTTTATTAGCAACATCCCGTATGACATGAAATGGCAAGCTATTAAAGACCTGATGAGAGAGAAAGGTAACTTACTCCTTGTAATACACTTCACACAGAAACCAGTGGGGCTTAAATGCAACCCATGTGTCCTTTGAGCCACACAGATTTGATTTGACTTTTTTTGTTTTGGGCTGTACTTGGTACATCTATCTCCCTTCCCCCTCTTTCATCCGAGACAATTGCATTGCAGGGTAGGCTGGGTAAATGAAGCGCTCACAATCTTCTGCCATTCTGGTGTGATAGTAGAGAGTATATGCATGACCTCATGAGTTCTTAAAGAGATTGTGTTTTGTCTAGTTGTAGTTCTTGTAGATTTTTTTTGCTCTAAGGGCTTTTGTATTTAAGCAACACATGAAGTGTGTTAACCTGAATAATAAGGGATGTCTTTCAAAAGTTGTTTTGTATTTCTTTGGTGGAATCTGGCTGTGGCATTAACTTTGTCTGCATTGTCACTACTGCCATGACTGTTTTGTCTGGAGCTTTGTATTAAAAGCTTGTTCCTATTGTTGCAGTTCTGATAGAGAAACCTGACTACCCCAAAAATTTTATTTTGAATTTGGGGTAAAATAATGATAACATACGGATTTTGTAAAAAGTTAGTTCTGTGTTTTCCTTGAAAAATTGATTCTTCAAAAGTAATGCAAAGCACACTTGGCTTTTAGGCTGTGAAAAATGCCAGACCCCCCTTCTGTAACTTCTGGCGTATCTGTTGTAAGGTGACGTGACTATTTGATTGGTTTATTTACTTAAACTTCCTACTTTAGAAAGTGAGTCGCTTGCTGTGAAATATTTGATGTGTAAATTTGGTTATTATTGAAGGCAAACTTTTGTTTGAAGATATTCAGGTAGAAAGTCACCTTAAAACAGGTGTTGTGAGTAGGATGATAAATGTAACACTTTTCAGTGAACGTTGACGTTTCATTTGTTAGGTTAAGGGACTGTGTATATCTGAATTTGTTCACCAACTATATCATACTGGCCAAAATATGATCTGTAGTATGAATTAGGTTAAATATAGTTGTTTGTTTTTAGCTTTTGAGAATGTGGCTGCTGCATATTTCTGAAAATAGCTAAATTATATAGCCATTGACAGGAGGTATGGTTGGTCTGGTTTTGATTGTTGGTGAATAATAGGTGATTCTCTGTAGACTTGTGCACAGGGGCACAGTAAAGAAAGATACTGGTGTTTAAATGCATTGTCTCTTGGTATTTTCCCTTTGTATGTCTTATGTAGTTGGTGAGGTTACATACGTGGAGCTGTTTAAGGATGCTGAAGGAAAATCAAGGGTAAGTGCCGTGGGCAACAATCTGCTAGAGGTTTAAAAGTTCCTCAGCAGTTTTATTTTTGTATAATACCTGTACCAGTTATTGGAAAGTAAGTTTCATTTTTACACTGATTTTCATTAAGGTAGCCTTGAGGATTCTGTATTAGAAGTAGTCTGACACCTTCATGCAACTCACACTGGTTGGTTGTAAGGGACAAAGTATTTCTGTAAATGTTAACAAATGGCTTTTACTTAATCCTTCTTTTTAGCCAACACCTTTGTCTTGGTACAAATCTGTTTCATATAAAGGATGTTCAATAAACCAATAGTTTTATTTAAATTTTGTTAGCATAGTGTGCTCTTCTTGGGGCCAATAAGTATAAAATGTTAGCTAAGAATATACTGGGTGAAGTGCCTGATTTCACAGCTTTGCAGGATTGTTACTATTAAACACTGGCTTAATGTATTTACTTTCTTAAAACTAAATGGATGGAGATGGTTGGTAGCCAACAGAGTGCCAGCAATGAGGCACTAATAGTGAAGATTGTTAAAGTTCCTTTGTCTTCTTAATAATAGTCAAAAGTTTGGCCAATAGCAGCTCCAAACCTGCAGTGAAGAACATGAGAAATGCAGGTTTGAGTTTTAACTGAGGTTGGATCAATTGTTGTAAATTACTTTCTTTAATACTTGTTAAAACTAAAACATGCTGTCAGCTTTGCTATGCTTTAAGAAATCCTCAGCTCTTTGCTTGATTAGAAGAGTGCTGGTGCAGTCAATAAGGTTATTTTCTTATAAGGTAATTTCTCAATTATGTTGTAGTACTGAAGAGGTATGCAGACTGCTTTTTCATTGTAGTGGTGTACTGGATGTACGTAGATTCTAATTTTGTAGTTAGTGGGCAGCTTTTAATGACGTGATGAGTGTATTGATTGGTTTTTGGTTGTTTTGGGGTTATTTTCTTTCCACCCTTTCCCTCCCACCTCCTCTTCCCAGTTGTCCTTACATGGATCTGTGTGGCATTTCTCCAATTCTGGTTTGACTCAAAGAGCATAAGAGACAATGTATTCTCTTGCAATTGAATGGTATGTATGCTGAGAAAGTAGGAGAAATTCAGATTGGCTACCACTAAAGAGCATATATTATGGATTTTGAAGCTGAAAATAACTTGTATAGTTACTTAACAGTGAGCTGGGATCTTTAACTGGAATCTTCATTGCTCTGTCATATGTGCTGACTGACTTCTTTTTTTTCTTGCTTGTTTTCTCTTTACATATGATGACAAATCTCGTGGATATAGGGTTGTGGGTAAGTTTCTTTTTTTAATGTGTGTAGAAGCACACTGCTATCCTAACATTCTATTAGATTTGGCATGTTCAACTTTATTTTAATACTCTAAATGTTTTGATTTCTTTCTAAGTGTGGTTGAATTCAAAGATGAAGAATTTGTTAAGAAGGCATTAGACACTATGAACAAATATGATCTTAGTGGAAGACCCCTGAATATTAAAGAGGTATGTTTATTGCTGCTGTTTTGAATTTGAAATGGTGAAGATACTAAAGCTACTGAGATGACCATACAGGGTTTTGAGAATCTTAGATGTGCAATTTCCAGTTTCATTTTTTGTAAATTTTTATTAATGGGCTGAACTGCCTGTTGGCTTGCAGAAGGTTGGATACTATGCTGAGTAAACTGACAAAAAGCATGTCCTAAAGTCAAAATAATCTAATGCTGTTTTTTCTTAAAACAGCTTTACTTCATATTCTTACCTTTGGGTTTTTCCAACTTAGGTAATCTATGTTTACATTGCTTACCTGCTTCAAAATATGACACAGAATGAGCTAATTATTAGACCACAACCTATGTGCAAAAATGGGGCTGGAAATAGAGAAGTTGTGCTGTCTGGAAAGTGAAATAATGTCAACATTTCTATTGTAGTGCTGTAATATGATGGTATCTGATGCAGTTCTTCCTGTCCTGTTACAATTTTAATAATGGTATTAATAAATAATACAAACCCACCACCTAATTAAATTAATTCAGTTCTTGGAAGAAAGTGCTAGACTGACAGTCCTTTAGCTTGAAATCTTTTCTACTTGTCCATAGGCTAGGTACAGCATGTGAAGTGGCAGTGCACGCTTCCTCAACAAGTGCTTTGCCAATATGCCTCAACCCTCATCTGAAAGGACCCACCTCTAGAGGTGAGGGGATTAGGGCTCCATGCTAATTCAGTTCATGATCCCTCTGACATGGACAAGTGTATTTATTAGTTGATAATTTTGATGGGTTTATGCAGAGTTTCAAATAGTATCATTTTGTTTGTTGCCAGTCCAGTTGTTGATGGTTGATGGCTTTGTTTGTGTCCATATTTCAGGATCCTGAAGGGGAACATGCTCGTAGGGCACTGCAGCGGGGAGGAGGGCAGTTTCCCGGAGGACATGGACCTGATGCAGCACCTGGAATGATGAATTTACCACCTTCTATTCTCAATAATCCAAACATTCCTCCTGAGGTTATCAGTAATTTGCAAGCAGGCAGGCTTGGATCCACGATTTTTGTTGCCAATGTAAGCTTAAAACTGTATTTTATAACTTTAATGTTTGATCTTTGTAAGACATCCTACACCTGTGTAGTTCAGATTTAATATAAAGAGGAGATTGAAAAGAGTTCAGTTAGTGTATTGAATTGAAAATGTTGGGTACATATTCAGATTTTGGACATGGAAAGTTACATTAAACTCTTGAGACTGACATGCACTTCTAGTTATTGCAGTCATCTGTTGATTCAAAAATATTTTATACATCTTTTCACTATTTACAATTGCATTTCTTTTTTCTTAAATATATATGTCAGCTTACTTAAGTTTATCTTGCTAGTTACTTTAGACTAACACAATAAAGTTCCAACAAATGCAGTGGTTCAAGTTCTTTATTAGCACAAAAAACTACTGTATTTATATGAGGTTTTGTGGAATTACAGCTGCTCTTCTCAAGAACCAATCCAATGGTAGTATGTTAATTAAAGTAAAATACATATTGTACATACATTGTACATACATGTACAATTGGTGATTTTTTGGACTTTGACACAGTGTGTGTATTACAAAATCTCAACTATTTACAATTTTCAACCATTTTGTCAATGAAGAGTAAACAGCAATGCAGAAAATCTCTTCCAAAGGTAATAGCAGAACAGAGATGTGCACTGAAATCACTGATGTATTTCTGTGTTTAAGCTTGACTTCAAAGTTGGCTGGAAGAAACTGAAGGAGGTATTCAGCATTGCTGGAACTGTGAAGCGTGCAGACATCAAAGAAGATAAAGATGGCAAGAGTCGAGGAATGGGGACAGTTACCTTTGAACAAGCAATTGAAGCTGTTCAAGCAATATGTATCCTTGGGTTTGGAAAATAATTGATCATATATTGATTAGTCTTTAGTGGTTCTGACAGTGTAGTTTTGCAAATGGTGCTTATTTGCCTGGTAGCTATGATATGGGGACTAGAGTGTAATACTGTGCAGATTGCATTTGTAATGCCTGAATTTACTACTAAATTCTAAAAGTTCCTTATGATGTTGAACAAAAATACCTGGCAGTGTGACAATTATGAAACTAACTTCAGTGTACCTAACAGCTTGTATTGCATCTTCTGGCCCTTGAATTTGGTTTCTAAAGCTAAGATAGGGAAAGATAAGACTCATAGTAATTGTACAGAAATATAATAATTTACTACATTGATTCTTCAGAAACAGTTAAATTGCCTTCTTACTTGCCAAGACTCCTTGACTTGCATTTCTTCAGCTATGTTCAATGGACAATTCCTGTTTGATAGACCCATGCATGTAAAAATGGTAAGTTGCTTTCATTTCTTTCTACTTTATATGTCTCTGCCAAAACATTGAAAGGATCACAGTGTAACATGCTTGTTTTTTGTCAGGATGACAAATCAGTTCCTCATGAAGACTTCCGTGTTGTGGACAGCAAAAGCTCACAATTACCTCGTGAGTGCCTGCTCTGTTTTCTACCCCTTGCACTTAGTATATGGTGATCTGTGTTTTCACAGTTTAGTAACACTTTTACTTACTGTGGTCTCTGTGATACCGAGGAAGGTCTCTCTTCTGATCATACTTTTTTTTTTTTTTTTAGGTGGTCTTGGTGGCATTGGTATGGGACTTGGACCAGGTGGACAGCCCATCAGTGCAACACAGCTGAGCATGGGTGGTGGAATGGGGAGCATGGGTCCGGGAGGTAAATCCATATTCTTCATTTTTAAGTTTACAGAGCTAGTTTAAAAATTTTAAAGTTTAAAATTGTTATTTCTGTGTTGCAAAAATGACAGACGTTTGACAAAGCAAGCCTTGTCTAGTATGCTTTTGAGATTTTAACTCTGTCTGACTTTTTAAAAATCCATTAGGGTGTACTAAGTGTTGTTTATCTTTTTGGTTTAAAGGTATGGGAATAGACGGCCCAGGATTTGGTGGAATGAGTAGAATGGGAGGCGGTACGTGCAATGAAGTTTTTTGCATTAAATATTTCTTTAATACTGTATAGAAAACACTTTTCCTTATTTTGCAGGACTTCCTGGATTTCGTGGGATGGAAGGAATGCCTAACATGGGAGGATTTGGAGTCAACCGAATGGGAGGTAGTTGAACACCGTTCCTGTACACCTACTAGTTTGCTAATATTTATTTATTAAAAACTCTCTATTTAGGGGTGGGTAATATAGATCAGTTCAAAGTAGTTGAACATGAGTGGAGGCCTAGGAACTGGCAGGGGAGTTGAGTGTGTAATAGGTGCCTCTGACTTGTGCATTAGACTCCTCTTCAATTTAAACAAGCAGCTGTGAAACAAGTGTTGTAGGAGCATCAACTCAGATGTGAATAACAGAATATTCCTGATTTTTGCTTTGTTCTTTCCAGAAATGTTCCGTGGTGGAATGGGAGCAAACATGGAAAGAGAATTTGGTCGTGGTGACATGGCGTTGAACCGTGGTTTTGGAGAGTCTTTTGGAAGGATGGGTATGGTAACTGTTAAATTTTCTGTGACATAGTGTTGGAAGAATTTTGCTAGAAGGAGACCTGGTTTCATTTGGTCATCTTCTGTCTCTTCTCCCCCAGTCATTACTGTAAGGATGGAATCTAAATGTTCATTACAGTCACCACTTAAGACAGGGGTTCACGTGTGGAGGGTTTTTTCCCTCTGTAAACTATAAATGGAATAGGTCTTTGAGGAAGGCATTTGCTGTCGTACTGTATATTTTGTGGGGTATTAAATCGGTGGGGTGTTGATGTATATGCCACTGATAATGCTGAACACGGTGTCCATGTACAGCCTTTGTACCTTCCATGAGCCTGTTTTGCAAATGCATGATGTAGTACTGTTTTTACTGCAGATCAGGTAGCATTGGGCAGGAGTGTTGGATTTTGGTGCCCTCAGTTTTTGTTCTGCCTTCTGAGCTAGCTCAGAATGGTATTTATTGGCCTCTTCTGTAACTGAGCCAGGATTATTTTGTTTATAGATGATGTCTTGTTGGCAGTGGGGTTCCCTCAAATGAGTTACTCTTCCATCTTCAGAGGCATGGAAGAGTTCAACAGCAGAGCCTTCTTGCCCTTTGTTACTATGCTGTTACCTGGATGAATCACAGAATCCCTTAGGCTGGAAACAATCATTGAGTCCAGCCTTTAACCCAACACTGCCAAGTCCACCACTAAACCAGGTTACCAAGAGCCACCCATGTGTACACGTCTTTTAAATCCCTTCAGGGATGGTGATGCTGCCACTTCATTGGTCAGCTGGTTCCTATGATTGACATCTCTTCCTGTGAAGCATTTTTTCTGATATCCAGTCTGAACCCCCCTGGTTTAACTTGAGGCTGCTTCATCTTGTTCTATTGCTTGTTACTTGGTAGAAGAGACTGACCCCATGTCTCCCCAGCCTCCTTTCAGATCGTTACAGAGAGCAGAAAGGTCCTCCCCGAGTCTCTTCCTCTCCAGGCTGAGCATCCCAGCTGCCTCAGCCATTCTTCACAAGGCTTGTGCTCCAGAGCCTTGAGCAGCTGTGTTGCCCTTTTCTGGACACACTCCAGCACCTCCATGTCTTTCTTCTTGTAAGAGGCCTGAAACTGAACACAAAATGCATTATAGGAGACAGCTGTTCTTCCTCTTCCCTGTTTCTTGTACTTTTCCATTCCCTTAATTCACCACCTTGAAAGAGAAGAAGACTAACTAAGAACTAAGAGCATAAAGTTCATCTGGTCTAAAAGTTGATT
Organism: Emberiza elegans; assembly: GCA_024865655.1. Classification (NCBI taxonomy): domain Eukaryota; kingdom Metazoa; phylum Chordata; class Aves; order Passeriformes; family Fringillidae; genus Emberiza; species Emberiza elegans. The sequence goes on from JALJVW010000398.1 coordinate 11,077,970, forward strand.
TTTTTTTTTCTAATTTTATTAGTTGAGGCAAGTCATAGAAAAGGGTAACTGTAGTGTGCTTCTCTTCAATACTGATAACTGTGTAGAAGTGGTAAGAACATAATAAGCTTGTCCTTTAAGCTAGTCTTAATGCCTTGGAATGAATGTCTTAGAAATCAAGTGTATGCTTTCACTCTGGCTACTTGCATAAGCATCTGTTTCCTGAGTGAAAATGCAAGGCCACTTAAGTTATAAATGTTTCTGCAAGTAGTAGGCTTCTGAGTCTTCAGGTAACATGTTGGTTTAAAAATTCATGAACATAGCCACTGTGAGAAACTGATGGGGGTGTCTTTCATTCAGTTTTCCAGCAAGATTCAGTTTACAAACTATCAGTGATCTGCCCATTTGAATAGTGTCCTGAGAACCAAGATTAGAGATTCCCAGCTTCAACTTAAATAATGGAAGGAAATTGTAGGGACTTTTAATAGATACTGTGTTTGATCAGGGAAGGCCCTGATGTACTCCTGTTACAGTATTTAGGTTAATGGTACCATAGAAAGAAATACTGTGAAGGCATTTGGTTTTAGTAACCTTGAAATAAAGGAAGGTGTCCTTGATTGGGCTATAGTATCAGAATGGAATTGAGGATGTCTGATTTGCAACAGAATTGTTGACTTTTTATGCTATCAAGTTCATAAAGGATGAAGCCTTGAATTTTGAAGTTGTTTTTCCCAATGTGGGAAATGGCCCATGTAGTTTTACCATGTTTGTGCTGCTGGCAGGCTGTTAGAGGGGAGAAAAGCTAGAAAGAAATCAGAGTAGCTTAAATCCTGTAATAGAAAAGGAGAAACTAACTTTACTTACAAGGTGTTCCTATTTAGTTTGTATAGTAAAGGCACACACTCAAGCGCCCTTACAGAAAAATTTTGCCAGGTAACATTGAGAACAGTGCACTTCATTAGCGTGTGCTTTGTTTTTTTCACTAACTGGTGGTTTCAGTGTATGTCACTTCATTATTTTTCTCTGTTTAGGTGGTGCAATGATTGGTGTTTTTGCAGGAGGAATGGGAGCACCTAGCATGGGCCCAGTAAGATCTGGAATGAGTAGGTTAACTTGTTTCAATAGAACCTAAATGCATAGGCAATGTAACAATACCGTGTACACCTGCTTGTATCAGAGGAACTTGTAGTGTAGTGTCTTGCTGTTGAGGGAAGTGGGAACTCTGCCGCATGTGACAAGTCTAACAGTTCTCAAAGCTGTTTTGTTGAGGTAAAAGTTCAGAGGAAAACTAGCTAATACAATCTTTCCCTAAATCTTAGATTTGGAATGGTTTCAACTTCTAGTTTGGAGGGAGAAGTGATTAAAGTAAACTTGTGTTTCAGAAAAAAAGATAGGCAGAGTTATTTGAGTAAACTTCATGAAAGCTGAACTTCAGTAATGTCATAATTGAAATAAAAAATCAGCCTTGAATTTCAGATTATCCCCCAGTTTAATTCTGTGTAAAGCTCCAATACTGAGTTTGTATTGCAGCAACTCAGAGTTCCTCAGGCTAGAGCAGATGAGAAACTAAAATCTTGCTAGTGCCAATCTTAGAAGGCATAAGGCTTAAAGAGAGGGTCCCTCATGAATGATCTTGATAGTTTTACTGACGTTAATTTGTAATTATGAATCCAGAAATATTAAGGTATTTGAATGCTATTGCTCTTAGTTACTTATATAAATTAATACATTTTATTCCATGTGTGTACATTTATCGGGGTTTAAACTGTGACACATAGGAAAGTTCATGCTGTTTAGAGTACTTGCAGTAACTTCTGTTCTTGGCAAAAAAAAGCCTTCTCTAGAAGATTCTGCAATTAGGTGTGGGTACATCTGCATTAAGTTAAGCTGGATATAAATGAAGGAAGCCAAATAAACAATTGTATATCTGGTTCAATTATCTGTATCTATGTATTGCCACAGTTATTTATTTGATCTTTTTGGTAAAGGTATCATATTTTTTTACTTAAACATGACAGACTTTGAATTCTTGTGTTCAACATTTTGCTACATTAGATGGTATGACTAATAGCTTGATGCAGTTTGGTTTTACTATTTTAGAACTGACACTGTGTATCTTGTATACTACTTTGTCTTAAAATACTAGTCATGCTCCTCGATAAATCACTGTGCATGTATAAAAGTTATGGTTTCTATTACAGCACTTTATTAAAAGTTATTCTTCTCCTGACACAAGAACTTTATTTTGTCCCAAATACTTGTGTGTTTATTACTAAAAGGAGATTTTTTTATCCTCCATTTCTCTCTCTGTGTAGGTGGTGGCATGGGTGGTATGAACAATATGGCTGGAGGAATGGGAATGGATCGGATGGGCTCCGGTTTTGATCGGATGGGACCTGCCATGGGTGGAGGCCTGGACAGGAGCATGGACATCGATCGAGGATTTGTGCCTGGCCCGATGGGAGGTGGCATGAGAGAGAGATTAGGCTCTAAAGGCAACCAGATATTTGTGAGAAATGTAAGCAATGAAATACATAGGAACCACAAGCCTATTTTATGGGTATGTTTAATTACATGCTCTTATTCTCATTGTAATATTTTGTTACCAATAATACTTTTTTATTTTAGCTTCCTTTTGACTTGACCTGGCAGAAGCTAAAGGAAAAATTCAGTCAATGTGGTATGTATATGAACCTTACCCCTGTTCATCTCTATGGACCTCATGTGTTACGTGGTGTTTATTAGGTAACAACAGGAAGACTGTTGTCTGACTCTGAAGAAGGGTATGGCTAGCTTAGTTTTTCTTGTTTCACCCAGCTTTCTTGAGTTATATAAATAATCTTTAGGCATGACAGAGCACAAGACCATAGTACAGTATGTGCTATGTTGGTTCTGAGTGCTCACTTTCTATAAACTTTAACCTGTTTCTTTAATAAAATTACTCTTTGTTTTTTTTTTCTTGACGAATTCCCTGGCCAGTAAAAGTATATAATGTACTGTTTCCTATGAGTTAAATATGTGCAGGAACCTGGATCTGTCCAGATCATGCATTACTTTAGAAATGGTGCTGCATCAAATCAGTTAGTAATTTTGCCAGTGTAGCATTCCCCGTTTTATACATATGGATGATCCTGATTAGCATATTTGCAGGCTATATATTCCCCTTTATCTTAAGAAATAAAGGTTTGCTACAGTGGTTTTATCTAATTCAGAAAAGTTGGTCTTTTCACAGAAATAAGTGAAAAATAAAGCTTGAGTGTCAGAATACATTACATGCTTTGAAAACACATTTTCAGAACGGAGAGCTTTAACTGAATTACTGGGTGACTTCTTATTTTGGATAGACAGAAAAGATAAAACATACTACTAAAACATACCTAAAACATACTACTGATGCCTAAGACAGTCATCATACAGCTGTTAAGAGATTTGCTATAAATTAGACCTTGCAGTTCAATTATGAAAAATTACAAGGTGGTGATGTTTTCTTTGTAGATGGAGGATATAGCACAACAGGTTCTTTTTCTTTTTTTTTTTAAGTCTTAACCTCCTGGGCAACTTTCAGATAGTTCAGAATTTTTTTTTTCAGTATCTCTGTCAGCTAATAGATGTAGTAATTATGTTCAGTTGCTTTTCAGAATTATAAGCAACAGATTGTGTTTGTGTCAGTATCGTAAAAAATACAAAGACTGTTTCCCAGTGTACCATTTCTTTCAGTGAAAGGACAGTCTTACATGATATTTAAAAAGAAAAGGCTTTGTATTTCAGGGAAAAGTTTTTTCTTCCTAGTGACATTCAGGGGCTCAGGAGGGGTGTGCTACAACATACCATAACCAAAAACTCGTTAGCTCCAGGGAACTGAATATTCTCAGAGGTACATCTTTATAAAAATATTTCCTTGTGAGTTGAGTGTCCAACCTCAAGGAAGCTCAGCAGGAATTGGATAGTGCATGTTACTTTCCCACCACTCCCAGCCTGGTAACTTTATTGTTTTAAAGGCTTTAATTTTGCTCTGCAGCTTCTTACCAAAATTGCTTGGTTGTGACTATTGCTTTGGCATGTTTTCATCATGAACAGGGTGGACTGGATTAAGCTACAGTTCAGTTAATGCCTGTCAATACTCACACTTTTGTCAGTATGAAACACAAACCTTTCCCTGAGTCTTACAGGGCACTTTGTTTCAAACTTGAGGTCAAATACAGGCACACTTCAGGAAAGATTCGAGATAGCAGATCTGGATCTGGATTTGGATTATTTCCTGCTGTTTTGTCTCATGTCACCTTGCCTGAATGAGTGAATGTACCATCAGTCTGAAAGTGCCAATTTCATATGTTCTCCTAGGTTATACTTAAATATTTTTTTTATTACTTCTGAGTTAAGTTGTTAATACACTGAGGACTTGAAATAACTACTGTTTAACTTATTTATTCAGGTCATGTAATGTTTGCAGAAATAAAAATGGAGAATGGAAAATCAAAGGGCTGTGGAACAGTCAGATTTGACTCACCAGAATCTGCTGAAAAGGCCTGTAGGATAATGAACGGCATAAAAATCAGTGGCAGAGAAATTGATGTCCGCTTGGATCGCAATGCATAATTTAAAACTGTGTGTTCAGGAACATTCCTATGTCTGTTTAGCTTCTCTGTCTTAGTAAGTCATTTTTAGTAACATTGTATGCTTACAAAAGCTGTAAAAAGGAACTTTTAAATCCCACCAGCCTTTAACAGTATAGTGTTTAATATACTGTGATACTTGTTAACTGAATCTTACTATGTTTGGTTTTTAAAGACAATTCGCCTGATTTTTGTTGTTTTTTTAGAGGCACTGAGCACCTGCAGGTCCCTATAGACCGGGGATGCTTTGGATGCTCAGTGCCTTTGGAAAATTAGGCCAAGTGTCTCTAGTCATTCAGTTTAAATGAATGGTTATACTGTTTTTAATAAAATAAGCCATTTTCTCTGTTAATCTCCAGATTGCATAATGGGATTTATTTAGTGTTTTCTGATTTTTTTTCCCCGCCAAATGTGTGTATCAACATTGTAATGTAAGAAGTAGATGTCTTTTTCAGAATTTTGGTTTTATATGTGTGTTGTAGTCATACTGTAATTCTTGACTCTAAAAGAAAGGGCTCCAATTAGGCTGTGATGTTTTTGTTCTACTTAATATTACTTTAATGACATGACTTAGTTCTGTATATAAGATTTAGAGCCCAATGGGAGTTTGGAGTTGTTTTTTTAAATTTTATTTTGACTAAATGAAGAAACTGATCTTTTTCTCTTGCTTTTATTTTTTTCATCAGCATAATCACTGATTAAAACTAGTTACCACAGACCCTTGTAGGATTGTTTCCTATGATGCCAAGTTCATATAAAATTGATAATACAGTAAATACTAAGTAGAGGACAAGACAAATTGTCCCCAGTTTTTTATCTATTTTCCAGCCATTCAGGTGAACTGCCAGAAAAATGAAACCAACAGAACAGATAAGAGAAATGGCTGTGTATGTCAGACCACTGCTGTTCACTTCTATGGGTCCTGATGTATTTATGAAGGCAGTTTTTATAAACCAGGGTATTCCCAAACAGAGCATATCAAATACATTGGATCCTACGATGTTAGACATAGCCATATCTCCATTTCCTGTAAAAGAAGAAATACAAATAAGTTGGCTTAATTGTATTGCATGAAATTGCCAAACTGTTTTGGAGGAACAGACTGCCAGCCCTCAGTTTCTCACAGAGCACCCTTTTCAGATTTTGCATTGGAAGAACTATAGTCAGGATTCTACAGAACATGGGTACCACAACCATAAAAAGTCTCCCTAAATCACCAGCATCTGCACAGCTGCACTTAAAATTAAGCTAGACAGGCTATTATAAAATCCATTTATGCTTAAAATACTGAGCCCTACAGTTGTGTTCTGCAGTAAAACTGTAATATGTAATCAACAACAAATAAACCAATCTAGAATACTTCTCTGAGATACTCTGAGAAGTTTTTAAATGTCTGAGCCACAGCTTTTTCAGGTAAGCTATTTATTTATTTTTTGTAAACTTAAGCTCTAGAATCTGAAGGTTGGATTTTGAGGTTACTCCTTGAATTTATCAAAATGTTGACTAGAATTCTTTCTTTTTGTAGTACCTTTTTAAACACATCCATTGGCATGAGCCTAAATACTAAAATCTTTACCTTTTCGAGCCACCAGCACACTCGCAACTGTATCTGGTACACTGGTTCCTGCTGCCAGTAATGTGAGACCCATGACTGACTCTGGGATTCCCAGCGTTTCACCTGCAGTTGAGAAATAAGGGTAGAAAATGCAAATATGGTTTTACTTAGGGCTCATCCACTGAAAGTGCTTTGGACTTTGTTTGCTGGAGAAAGAATCAATAATCATACAGTAATTTCATATGGAATGTTATCAGCTAACTTAACTACATGTGAGGTGACTGAACCACAAAGCAGTTAAAACAAAAAGTAACAACAAATATCCTTTCCTTGTTCTTCAAGTCTGCAGTGGTCAAGACAGTAGCAATTATGAATTTTTTCTTGCAGATAAAGTAGAAGTTTAAATACCTTAACAAATTACTATTCCTTTTTTTTCCCCTCAACTTCTAGAAAATACTATAGTCTCTTACAGTTTTGGGCATCTCCTTGTTAGTGTTCAAAAGTCTCATGAAGCAATAACTCTAATAATGATTCTTTTTAATCCCCTCAGGGGGAGGGGAATAAGCACATGAATTATCTTGGGGAGGACAGTCATTAAGATAGATATTATGAGAATACTGTCTCAACTACATGCCTTTACCATTTCATTCTAATTAGAAAGTGATTTGGAAGAATCAGAGTGCAGAATTTTTATGTGACTTGTAAGTACAAGTAACCCCTTAGAAGTGTGAATTCCTTTAGGGAAATACTCGTTTAAATTTAAAGAAAAGTTTTAAACTGTTATTAGAAGGGTGGCTTATTTTTCCCTAATCTCTATTTTTCTTAGCACCAAATGTCCTGTAAACATGTTAATTTCTAACTTAAAATACAGGGATTCTTCAAAACTGTTTCAGCAGTTGTACCATTCAGATGCATCAATATGCTAAAGTATTTGATACCTCTAGTCATGCTACAAAGTAATTTTTCTTAAACATTTTTGTTCATAAAAAGTATTTTAATATTTTTTATTGTTGAAATCTGAGTTCTTACACAAAATATTTTGACATATTTAATAAGAGCAGTTTTATTTAAATAAGAGGCAGTACACTGAGCTAGGTCAGCAGTGCTTGTCTATTACTTACCAGCTTAGTCTAGAGCATCCCAGCAAATTTATATTTGAAACTGTTTGTTGATTTCAGAGGTACTAACATCATCCTGTTGCAGAATTTGTACTCTTTTTATCCTTCCATCACTTCTAATAGATTTGTAGGGTGAGGGACCAACAAATCAGCTTTTATAAATCATCCAGGCTGGAAAATAGTGGTTCAAACCAAGGTGAAATACGAATGAACCAGCCTTATGTACCCAACGTTAGTTTCTAGCCCTCTGAAGGTTATAAGACAGAATATAAACTCAGGAGAAGTTAATTTTTTATTTTATTAGATAGATTTATCTTCTATTTAATGTGTAGTGGTTTATTTTCTTGCAACTGACCATTAAGACAGAAAAGTCTTATTTTTCTAGGCTTTTGTTAATTTTGTGTATAAGTAGCAATGTGTTGCTATAAGTAGTCGAATTTTCTTTGCCAGCAACAGAAAGATGTACTAAATTAGGTTTGTTTTTGACCATCCCAGTTTAGTGCCCAGCTATGATACTTTTGTGACATTCTGATAGACTGATTATGCAATGGTAGAACCTTTGAGTTCTCAACCTTCATGAGAGCCTGGACTTGAATATATTGTGTGTTTAACTTGTAGTGTTTTAACATGTAAATAGAATATAATTTACCTAGAAGTAGTGGGCCAAAGACCCCAGTACTACCTGTGATGACTCTGGAAAGTGAACTAATACACTCTCTGAATCTCCACCATACCTACTTTCATTTGAATTAATGCTTTGTCTTGTAGAACAGCAATAATGTTGACTTGAATCCTGTTTCAAAGGCTTTTAGCATCCAGACAGTGAACCCTTGCTCTTTGGGTACAAGTGGAAAATTATTTAACCAAGGAGTTAACATGGTGGGTATAATATCCAGTGATCTACTAGTAATTTCTCAAAGGTTTACTGAATGTGTAGGTCTGCTTCTGCACTGAGCAAGGAGTTATTCATATCTGAACTAGTAGAAAGCTTGAGTAGGGTTAGTGAGCTATAATGTGAAAATGGCAAGCTTTGAAAAATTTCTGTGGAGTTTCAGTTTCATTTTCTGCTTGTTCTTAAATATAAAAACTGGATGTCTTTCAAGCTAACTGGAGAAACAATGAAATGAGGAGACCTTTAATACCTCAAAGTACTTTTAGGAGATGGTTTTTACATCCAAGTCCATATCCCTTCTTTCACTTAAATGCAATCCTTTTACTGCTCCACTTTATGATGCAGATTTGTAAGAGGTCCACATATACACACCCCGAGGATGTTTATAAACACATTTGAGAAGTTTTTTGGCAGTGAATTTAATGCCAGATCTTACTGTAACGTTTGTGAAAGACACAGGTATATAAATTACGGATTTTTTAAAAAAACTTGACCTCTAATTCCAGTCTTGGGGGATTTCATGTTTGTCATCCTTCAGCATGACAAGTTTATTGCTGTGTGTCTAATTGCTTTGCTTAATGAAGCAGTTTAGTGAAACTGTTTTTAAAAATAGATCGGGTTTTTTGTAGCTACATCAAGTTCTCCTTCATGTGATGGTAAGCAGTGTGAAGCAGCTAAACTCTATAAAAGTGTTCCATCATTGGAAAGAAGAGGGTGGCAAACTAAACAGTCAAACATAAGTTTTTGTTGTTTTTCTTTGTTGTGTTTTTTTACAGCACAGTCTGAGTTGCTAAACTTGACTTTTAAAGGGAAACCTCACAGGGAAACCACACAACTTTTTCAGTGATTCTTGACTGGTACAGCAACACCACTTTAGGCACCTACCTGCTATTGTTACCATCCATACAAGAACATAAGTTATTGCAGAAATCCATGCGGCTGAAATTAAAAATGTCACCATGAACCAGTTCCTCCAAAACTGTCTTCTGCAATCTGGTATAGTTAAATAGAGTAGTGTGATAATAGGAAGGGATAACACCCACAAAATTCTCTTCATATCTGCTTCAGGCATGGTAAAGACATTTGGATGATCTGTTAAGGAAAAAGTAACTTTTAAATTGTAGCATTAAGTTTGAATCCATAGCATACAGTATGTTACTGTCCTCTACTTGTGAGAATACTGAAAAAAGGTGAAAAATACTTCTTCCTCAAGTTTCAGCTGTAGTATTACCCAGTACCTACATCTGTCTGGACAAAATTCTGAAATCAAGTTACTTCTGGGGAGATTCTGCTTGCACACAAGAAAAACATTTTTTCACAATGAGAATAATCACCAGTAAAATAATTTCCCAGGACGTGGTGATTCCCCGGTGTTGGACAATTCTAAGATTCAGCTGAACAGGTGCTGGCCCATCTGGGACCATGCTTTTGCCAGGAAAGTTTGGACCAGATGATCCTTAAGATCTCTTTCCAGCCTAATATTCTATGATTAAAATGTTTTTTATTACATCACCAGGGATCAACAAAGGTGGATGAAAAATTAATTTATTTATAAGGGTTTGCCCATAGCATTTACCAAGAGTAAGTACCAACTGCTCTTTTTTGCCTAAGTGGAAACATGACCTGTGGCCACATAACAGTTATCCCTTTACTTTTGATAGTATGCATGTTTTGGGCTACCAACCTGCCACTGTCATAAGGAAACAGTGTATATTGCTACAGTACCTGTGTGGCTTTCAGCTGAAAGTGCATTTTACAAGCAGTGTTGCTGAGAAGTTTCAAATACACACAACAAAGACAGAGGTTCTACTAAAACACAAATGAGCAACTATCCTTGCATTCCTCTAGCAATTGACTTCATATGAAAACCATCACTCTGATTTTGCTCAATGTTATATTCCAAGTTAGAATAATGACCTACTTAAACACTAGGCTGGAGTTCTTTTGTGAGCAAAATCTTAATACTGTCTGAGAATCAGAATTGATGCAGACAGGCATGCAGAGTGCTAGAGACAGCTGTAACAAACCTGTACCTTCAGAGATTTCATCGAGCCCGTGTAAGCTTGTTGAAAGTTGAGAGTAGTCCAGCTCATCTTGAAAAATTCCACTGTCTGTTCTTGACTGTTGACGAATTAGAGGTCCACTCTCGTCCCTCCATCCAACCAGCGGCTGCTGCTCCGCGCTCTCTTCCATGGCTTTTGTAAAACACGTGCAGCAGGGACTGAACTTTTTCATGAGGTATTGGTTGATTTTAATGTCAAAACATAGTACCAGAATGTAACACCCATATATCAATAATAGGGATGCACTTTCATACCTAGAATGAAAAACAAGTTTTATATAACATGTAGTATAAAAGAACCCAATTTTTGGCATAAGAAGAGAGAAGATTTGCATGAATAGCAGAAGGAGAACACACAAAAGCATCTATTTGCAACTGTATGGCTAACGTCATGGAAGTTTGTGAGTGTCCTCATGTCTTTCAGCAGTTTGATTAACTCCCCTCCTCTGCAGAATCTTGTTTGTGTATTGTATAGCTGCATGTTTTTTCAGGGGATCTTACTGATGGAACATTTTCCTGATATTTGCAAAATTGAGTCTTCATGTGATGCTTAAATTATAAACTTCAAGAGACTTATTGCTGGACCTGACTGTCTTGTTGAGGTAACAGGAGTTTCAGTGTTGATGGAGGAGTTAAACATCAGAAACTCATGATCTCCTTCTGGCAGACAAATGTTTTTCTGAACAATGCTGGTATGAAAGGAAAGGCTTAAAAGGAGTAAATGCTGAACACTAATTGCCATGTCAGAACAGTTGTGATAGAAATGTGAAGTCTGTACAGACAAACCTATGCAGGTCAAACTTAAAATATGCAGAGTTTGAATGTTTAGGTAATAATCTTTACAAGCATTGTGACTTTTTTTTAAAGCCAACAGGATGTTTATTTCTGTTAGTGAACGGCAGTTCAGGCTACTTGAAGTTTGGGGCTTGGGGATTTTCATTTGTTTTTCAAAACACTGTCTCACAAATCTCCAGTCAACAGGAATTCAACACTACTTGTGCTCTTACCAGTAAATTCTGCTGTCAGATATCATCGCAAGGACGGCCGCTGCACTGATGGTATATGCCAGGCAGTCTCTGAACAGTGGCCAACAGGACAGCCTCGAAACCTGCAGATCAGTCATGTACTTTTCTTAAACCTCTCTGTAATACTTTCACTAAGTGCTGTAAATGCTGCATCAATATGTTGTTTCTATATTATGTAAAAATTAAAGATTCTTAGGAATGACTTAGGTATGATATTTAACAAGTTAGTGTTTTTAAAAACTTTCATAGCAAGTTATCTTAAAACTGATTACATGCTGGTTTTGCTACTAAATAATAAACTTGGCAGTTGTCATAGTAAGTCTCTCTTGGCTTTTGTTGGCAAATGAGACAGGATAACTATTTGGCCCTTAGGAGCAGAATTATCAAAGTTATACATACCACACTGGAAAACAGCCCACAAGCTGCAGAAATACCAAGAAGATTATATATTGCTGATCCAAGGATGGTGCTGACGCCAATATCTCCCTTTGTCACAAAAGCTCCTGTAAGGAAAATGACTTTCTGGTGTGTTTCAGTTTGGCATGCAAGGAAAAGAGTTCTCAGTTATAAGGAATCAAAACACATCTCTTACCTAGAAAAGCAGTGACAAGCTCAGGAGCAGAGCTTCCAGCAGCCATGAAAGTGGCTCCAGCTACATCCTGTGAGAGGCCAAGGCCTGAGGACAGAACAAAAATAATTGCTTAAAAAAAATTGATAGTGCAGTAGCCTGTACCCTTTACTATCACTAGTACATAATGTTAGCTAATACTACAGTTTAGTAGATTAAAGTTTATTTTAATACAGTCAATGCATTAATATGAGATTCATAAAGTAATATATTGAAAATTAGCCTAATCTATTGGGCTAGTTTATGTCTAACTTCATTACAGAAATTGGTTAAAATCTCTTGTAAAATCAGCATTTGTATGCAGCAGGATTTAACTGTATTTCCTATTGGTAATAATTATGGGGAAATTCCATGGACTGTAGTGTGATATTGCTGTATGATCCATATAAATTCTATCTATCTTCCAGGGAAATCTGTATAACTGTGTCTTCACATACCAGAAATATGAGTTAAACTCAATCCACTGCTGTGATCTTAAAATCAAATATTCATTTTGTATGGACAGTATAAGAGCCTGTGTGTTGCTTAAGAAAAACAAATTTTTGTTCTGGCAAATTGACTTTCTGGAATGTAACTCACTCTGTGGATCAAGTCCTGCACACCAAGTACAGGGACGTATGGCTGACCATGGCAAAAGTCTGGCAAGTGCTTATTTATCATCAATAAACAAAACACCAGCTCTTATGGCAGTGTATAAGCTTACATTTGCTGTAAGTGTTCTGATTTGGAGGAGGTTTTCCAGTTCAGGGATGAGTTTCCCTAGGGAATTTTGTTAATTCCTGGCAGTGAAAATCTGAACTCCCTACCAAGACCATCTCTTCAGTGGTCTGCTGAAGCCAGGGGAATTGTTGCAGGTTGATTAGATTTTCTTAGAACTGTGGTAACCATAGAATTCCTGTCCCTCCTGTGTCATACCTTTAATAAGTTAGCAGTAGCTCATGACTACTTACAAAGAAAAACAAACACTAGAAAGAGTTTTGGTTTCACCGATCACCATCCCTCCTAATTTTTTTCTTTTACTAGTAATTACCTGGACATAGTACTGTGCAAATCAAAGTGAAATTGTCAGTTTAGTTAATACTGAGGAATCTTAAGATTTTCCTCCAGGCAGAAAGAAAGCAAATATTAAATGAATAAATGTGCAGTGTTTTTTTAAAATAAAATATTGATCCTGTGTATCAAATTAAATATTCTATGGACACATCTGTGCATGGAAAGTGAAACTTGTTCAATTTTTTTTCAGAGCACTCTAACTTTGAAGCTTTTTAAAAGAGAAAGTTTTATGCCAAGCTTCTCAGTTTTACAGGAAAACAGTCAGATGTCACTTACATTCACTGATGATCTCTAGGGAAGGTAGGAAGTAATCATCGCACACAATGGACACGGCCAAAAACATGTACAGTATAATTATGAAGTAGATAACGATTCCTCCATCCTTCCTCTCCTGCGGTGTGAAAAATCCTTCAGGAAACTCCGATGAAGACGAGAGGATGCAACGCGTCCCGTTTTCTGAAAATTGAGCGCAAAAGTGTTACACGTCCTGTATGGAACCTTCCCATTCCTCAGGCCCCGGGACGTCTGAGGATTCGAGCGAGCTCCGGTGGAGCACAGCAAGGAGCGCTGCAGCGATGCCGCCAGAGCGCCGCACACCTGCGGCGGGGCAGAGGCGCCCGCGGGACGAGCTCTGCAGCGCTCGAGCGGACCCCGGTGCCCTCCCGGTGTTCCCGGTGCCCTCCCGGTGTTCCCGGTCCCGCCGTACCCGCGGGGTCCCCGGGGCGCTGGGCCCGCGCGCCCCAGGCCGCGAGCGCCGCCAGCAGCACCAGCGCAGCGCGCCGCCGCGCGCCCGCCCGCATCGCCCGGACTGCGCGCGCGGCGAGGGCGCGAGCGGCAGCAGCGCGAGCGGCAACAGCGCGAGCCCCGGCCCGGGCGCCAGCGTCACGTGCGGCCGCGCAGGGACTCGCCCCCCCCGCCCCTCAGGGACTCGCCCCATCCCGCAGGGGTCCCGCCGCCTCCCCAGATTCCACCGCCCCTCAGGGACTCGCCCCATCCCGCAGGGGTCCCGCCGCCTCCCCAGATTCCACCGCCCCTCAGGGACTCGCCCCATCCCGCAGGGGTCCTGTCGTCCCTCTCGGCGTTCCGCCGCTCGCCGCCGGCAGCGAGAGGCCCGGGGGTGTGCGGCAGCGCCTCCGAGCCGCGTCCCACCGGGTGCCGCGCTCTGGCCCTCGCTCCGTCCTGCCTCGTGTTTGGGGGAGAGCGAATGTTTTGCCATGGCGTGTTCGGCCTTGGTGCAAGGTGATGACCGCGATACCCAGGTGCTGTGTAATGTCTCGGGATGCAGAAAGTGAATTTAAGCTTACTCCTCAATACCTTTTTTCTGCTGTGACAATTTCTGCTTATTCCCACCGATTCCCAGGATTTCTGTGCCGGGCTGTGTGAGTACCGGGCTCACCCCTCACTGGGCAGATGGCCATGCACGTTACGTGAATGGTTTGCAAGAGCAAAGCTGAGACCCACTCAGAGTCCCTCCCTTCAGACCCAGTTCACTGAACTCCTTTGTCTGGTGACCTTCTCACAATGAAGTCATGTGTATAACAGAAGATTAAGGAGTAAAATGCAGTCTTTAAGCTTTGTAAAGTCATCACCCCTGCCCCTTCCACAGTCACTGGTTTCTCAGGAAGGGAGTTGTTTCCCTTGTATCACTTGCAGACATGTCTCCAGAAACATTTGCAACCCCGTGATGCCAAATGGAGTTTTAGGGTGTCTGTTTTATTACTTGTTTGTGAGGTGCAGGGCTGATGTTCACATATGTGAGCAAGAAGTGCAAACAGGAACAGATCGTTTTGCTTCATTGCGTCTAATCCCTCTAAACTTCTCAGGTTCCTTGCGTCCATGGTGTTTGACTAATATGTGATCAACTCCACTCTACAATACAGGAAATAAAGTGACAATGTAGGTATTTTCCTTTTATATTGAATCAGACATACATACAGCCACTATTTTAGTATGAGCAATGAAAAAAATTGCCTGGAACAACAAACTCTGCAGGAATTGCTGTTGCGCATTTCTGATCCCTCTGTGGTCCAGAATGCTTTTTACTAGAGCAAGAATGATTTTAATAGTCAAGATTTTTAGGGGTGTCAACTAACTTTCACAAATGCTTCTGTGCACTCTCTGAAAATCTGACTGCTGCAGAGAAGATGCTGCTTCTCCTGCTTTACGGAAAAAAAAATAGATCATTTTGGTCTGGAAAGATTTAAGGATTTTCTTCTGAATCCCACTTTCCACCAGAGAAAACAGTACAAAATTCCCTGTCTAAATTACTGGTGGCTCTTTCTTTACACGAGCCTTGCTATCAAGGTAAGTGGCTTCCTTGCCATTGCTTGTCTTCCTTGAAACATATCATTGGCTTACTCTTAAAACTCCAGCACAGTTTTTAATATCAGCTGCCTCATTTCAAAGTAGTTGTTTTTGCTGGTGTGATTTTTCTTTAATTGCTTTAAAGTACTCACAAGCCTGCCCTTCTAATGGGAATGAGCTCTCTGGTACAGCAACATGTTCACTGCACGGTTAGGAAAGCTCAGTCATGTGATTTCAGGATTTCAAGGTTTTGCTCTGCCCTGCTTTTACTCTGTGTTCAAGCTCTAATTCCTTTCTATAGGCACCCCCTCTCCATGCATAGTTGAAGCAAAGCCAGAGCTTTGATTTTACTGAAGGCTTAAGTCACTTAGCTGAGAAGTTATTGAGTGAGGGTGCTGCACTCGCACCCTCCTTGCCAAGAACACCCCTGGAGAGAGCAACAAACAGAAACCCCCCCCCTCAGTGTCCCAGCATGAGGAACCACGTGCTGCCTGTTCTGTGTGCTTGAGCCAGCACAGAAACACGGCAGCCAGAGCAGGCTTTGGCCTCAGCATTGCTGGCTGCCAGGTCTGGGCTACTGCACTGTGAGAAAGCATTCTGTGAAGCTGAGGTGAGGCAAACATCAGTGGACATTTGATGCGTGCTTCTGCATCTTTTGGCTGTGTTAAGGAAAATTTCTACACTCTGGTAGTACAAATAATGAATAAATAAATTTTTCGGAGCTTCTGAAGGAGAGAGATGGGCAACTGTTGCTGGTCAGATTGCTAACACTGATGCTCCACCAGGGATGTGCTGAAGGCTGCTATGGCTGCCTGAGCAGCATAGGCCTCAGAAAGGGTAAGGGAGCATCAAACTACAGCAGTTGCAGCTCCTTTCCAGTGATCATAATCTGGTGTGAACTGGCTACAATGCATCTGAATGTCCCACACAGCTCAGGACAGGGAGTTGGTTTGCTGCCCAACTAAGCAAAAGGAGCTTGAGGTCCAGCTGAGTCATAAATGTTATACTTATGGTGCAATTTAGGGCACAGGTGGGAGAGAAAATGTTAATTGGAATCAGCTGTTGTATCTGCACAGAACAAGTACTCATTTTCTTGTGAGGAGAGTGGGACTTCTGTACAAGACTAAGGAGTTTTTCTATAAGCAGGGAGTTTGCTTAGGATTGTTTGAAAGTTTTTTTTCTTCTACTTTTTTCACAATTTGAGCAGACAGACCATGGACAGTGAGGGGAAAAAGCAGGTGAGTTTATCAGAACTTAAGTGAAGCATTAGTGCTTGTTGGTAGGATCAGTCCTTAGATAAAAGAGATATGGGGATGGCATGGTGAATTCATGACTAGCTTAAAATAACAACAAAAAATATTATTGTGTGGTATGGGGTGCAGTTTTTTGGGGAAAAGGAAAGGGTGGTATAGATCCTTGTAAGGAATCTGTGGTTAACTTTGGTATAGATGATCACACCTGTGTAGGAATCCCGAGTTTCTCTGCCTTCCTTATTTATAAACACACTTCCAATCTTTCTACTAACTCAAGCTGCAACCTTCTGTTTTAATCATAGTGATTAAAACAGATCAGTGTCTGCATCATCCTTGCCTTGTGGTTTTGGGGATTTGTTTGAGGTTTTGTTTTTGGTAGAGGTCTGTATAAAAATATTGTGGTCTGAGTTTAGATGAAGGTACTTAGCCCCAGGGCTGATATCAGTGTGGCTTGGTGTTAGCTGTCCCTCAGTGTTCTGGATGTAGAGCCTGTGCACAGCTGTGCTTTTCTTGTGTAACAGCCTGTGCATGTACACACCACTTATGCTTCCAGTCACAAGGCCTAATGTGCTGGGAAATAAAATAAGTGAAGATGTTTTCATCCTCCAAACATACCCCAAACCTCAGTGTTGTTGTGAGAACCTGGTGGTATCCCTGTTTGGCAGGAAAGAAGTTGAGGATGAGCAGGGCACTGACTACCTGGCCTACTGCTGCACTAGGGCTGTTCAGAAGGTCAGTTTCCTTTCTTCTCTTTGTGTAGCTCCTGTGGCATCTCTGGAGTGTAAAATGGTAGCCTTTAAAAGAGCTGATAGAACAAATTCTCTTACCCTGAGGTGCTGATACCACCCTAAGGTGATGAGATAAATGCTGTTGCAAAGTTAAAATGAGTCTCTCCAGTGTAACTCCATTATTCTTCATTTAAAAGATAAATATACCGTCATTGTCAGATCAGATATTCCCCTTTGTCAGCATTTCATGGCTCACTTCCTGGGTCTAGATAGATTGATGATAGCTGTTTAATATTCTTTCCTTCATAACCACCAATTTGAGAGTTGCCAACTCTCATGATATCTGCTGTTTTTCTTAAAGCATCAGCTTGATGTACATTAGCCACACAAGAATCAGAGCTTGCTTTCTCTTTTTTCAAATACATAGTTGTAAAGAAAGCTTGAAAAGCGGAATCTGAACATCTAACTCTGGAGGCAAATAAGCACATGACAATACTATTTTCAAGCTAATCTCATGACTTAAGAAAGGGGTGATAGGTTCATTCATGGTTTTAGAACAATGTCAAAGGGAAGGATTTGATTTCTGACCCTTAGCTCCAAGATCCAAATGCTCCTGCTAGGAATATCTCTGAAGACATACGTGGAAGATGCAACTCAGCTGCAATCCCTGGTGACAGCCAGGAAAGCTGCTGAGCTAAGGAATGTTTTGTGGTAGCTGGTGCAGGCTGATGTGAGTCAAAATTATTCTAGGTCTCCTTGCCTTTGTGTTCTGACCTTACACATGTGACAAATAGTTTTTGTTGACTCTAAGCTGTGAAGTTGTGAACACTGTATGTTTTTAGGTGGTCCATAATTAGACTACTGTGTTAATTAAATGTGAGCTAAATGCAGGGAGCTTCCAGCTTTTCAGCAGTGTTGTCTGCCTGCTTTTAGAAGAATGTGAGCAACATGGATATTTTTGGCACATGGAAGCATGGAAGCATTCAGATGGCATAATCAAGGGGAGGTGGGTGAGGGTGGGGAGCTGTTGAGATGCTCTTCTGTGGGGATTGCAGTTGTGGAATATTTTTTGTGTGTGCTGTGGAGTACAGGCACCTCCTGGGACAGTGGGGCTCATAGCCAGATAAAGGTGTATCTTATGGGTACCCACAATGCCAAAAAAGCTAAAAACTCCTTAGCAGAATGGTTTTGCTTGGTGGTTCTCAAGTGAATTCAAGTTCAAGGGAATGCCTGCTTAAAGGAGGGTGTACTATTTTTAGTTGAAGAAAATTGAATCTGTTCATTTTGGTGCCTGGGGATATCTATTTTCCCAGCAACTCAAGCGTACAAAATCACACCTTCCATCTTGAGGCCTAAAGACCTCCATCACTTCATCCACTGCCTATGTGGTAAAGTCCTACAGCAGTTCTCATGGTCTTAGCTTGCTCACCAGGTGGTTTGTTCATCCATTTAGGACATGGAAGGAATCTCTCAAACTGAAAATGTCTCAGATTCAATGTTTTTGAGATTTAAGACAGAACTTCTCCAGTATTATTTGAGTGCTCCTCCATGTTAACTGCTTTCCTTTGGTTACGAGTTCTCATTAAGATAATTGAAATCTATTGTGAATGTCAGTGTTTGTGGTATCATGAAACAGAATGGTTTCATCATGAAACTGATGATGGTTAACTAGCTTAATCACAACAGAAAATCCTGCCACAAAGGCTACACTTACATATAAATGCCTACATGTACCAAGAGAGTAGGGCTATTGCTAGCCAGTAATAATGCTGTAGAGAAGCTTCTTTATATAGCTTTTGTTTTGTGTCTCAATAGGGCCTTTAGAACATCTTAAGGCTGTGAAGCTCAGAAGATTACACACAGTTTAAAAAGATTTCAAATAGAGCCAGCCTGCTTCAAGCACCTAAGTCAGGTGTTCAAATGCAGGATGGCCAAAGAACAGAGCAAAATCATGATGCTTGTGAGGGCCATCCTATGAATAACAGTAATATTGCACCATGATCACTTCAGCTTGCTCTGTTCCATCCCTCGGGGGTTTAGGGACAGCCCAAATACACATTCACTTCTATTTCTACGCTGTTATGCCAGGGGGTCAGGTAAATACACCACAAGGCATAAATGGGAGTAGATACTGGCAATGAGTGAGTCATGGACTTCTTTGCTAACACCCTGGGTGGGTTTTTTCTTGATTGGTGTTTTGCTTTCCTCCTCTCCCTCAACTATTCAAAGTCTTGTTTCTGTGGACTAAAGAGAAACAGAGCAGAAAACTCCTTCCTTGCCTGCAATTTCTAAGCTTCTGTTTTCTGCCAGTTTTGTGCACCAAGGAGTTCTGATTTCTCAGTGACTTTTGCTTCTACTTGCTTTCCTCTTCCTGTTGACACAAACACTTCGATTGTTATGCTTATACATACACTGGAGTATAAGTTTGTTTTTTCCTCTTTGAAGCCTATGTTTGCTCTGAAATTTTTTTACTTCAGTTCTTGCTCTGGCTTGGCTTCATCTGCTACCTGCTGTCCTTTCAGTATAAATCTCTGGAAGCATTTTGGAGAGCAAGATGGGTGTTGAAGGCTGTGTCTCACAGCCTCTGTGGTCTCAGTGCATCTGCTGGGTTTGTTGAAGTTTTGCTGATTTTCATTGCATTTCTAATGAAACAATCCAGCTGCTCTGGCAACTTTCAGCTGACCCTGAATTTGCAAGTACTTAGGAATTTATATTCTACATATATAAAATGGAAATTATTATTCTTATGATTAAAAATATTATTCTTATGGTTATTGCCTGCAAGTTCTGTAATCTCAGTGATATCTCAGGAGATAAAATAAACTCTCAGTACATAATTGTCTGTATAAACAACATCAAATCATGTTTTCTGCAACACAATTGCTTCTTTTCATGTATTCCTATAACTGAACAAGCATTAGAAAAATAATTATTATTGACATACTAGGAAAAGAACACATTCAATTCTATCTTACAGGCTACCAAGTTATTTCACCAGGTAACATCAGCATGTACTAACATTATTTACAATGTAATAGATGTTGATGATTTGAGGATGTTTCTCTGTTTCAGAAATGGATTGCTACACAGGCAGTGTGTTGCAAAATTCTACTTGCCTGTGTTGGGTTATGTTACTGCGCATCAGTCTAGAGGAGAGTTCTTTGATTTTAAAGCACCTTCGGTTTTTGGTGCAGTAACTGTGGTGCTAAACCTTTGTTACTTTGTGCATGTTGTGAGATGTTTGTGTAAATTCTCTCTTCCTCCCTTCACTCCTGTGTAGCCTTAGCAGCAAGGCTGATAGGGAAAAAAATTGGTTCGTTAGATTTTTGGATGTGCTTTTGCTGAGGAGGAGAAAATAAGAGTGCAGAGTTTTCTCAGGGCATAGGCCTTTGTTGCAACCTGGCTGGACAGTGGAGCATAAGCCTGTTCTGCCATGAAGGGGAGATGTTTGGGGCATCAAACTGACGAGAACAACCTTCTGGTAAAGCATAAATGAACAGCTGTATGCCAAAAAGGTGGTCTAGATAGCTCTGTGAACCTGGAGTTTAGGAAAACTGTTGTTAGATTTCTAGAGTCCCATATCTTCTCTCAGTGGTTTCTTAGGCCGCAGATCTTCACAGCACAGACTCCTTCTTCAGCATGTTGTTCCTCCTTAATCAGGACTCCTTCAAGGCTCTCCCTGACTGGCCAAGCCCACCCCTTTTATCCCAGTTATCTTTACTAGCTGCAGCCCATCAAGAACAACCGGGACCTACCGGGCAAGGCCTATACACAGATATTCAATTACAATACAGATATTTTACTGGGACTCAAAGACCACTTATACAATACATATATTCTCAAGGGCTACCTATAGAAAACTGGCTGAAATTCAGCTGGAACTTCTTGGTAAATAAGTTCTCTCAGTTTATATTTTGGGTAGAGTTCATGCAAATTATATTCTGGCTAATATACAAGTTCTGCATATGTGCAGATGCCTGCCTTTCCTCTGGAAATAATGTAATCTTTACATGAGGACAAAGGAACAAAATCAATTCTGTGCCTCTGCAGAGGAGGTGACAGAGCTATTACTGCTCAAACTGAGCAGTGCAGAGAACTAAAAGATAGAATTATTGCAGTCTTTGAGAGTGTGTCTCTTTAGAGAGCTTTGGTGCAACCCCCCTCTGCTTCCTCATGAGACATCACCAGAAATGCAGTTTGGGTTTTGTCAAAGGACTGAGTGCCTCCAAAGCTGACATAAACTTCTGTGGAGTTACTACTGATTCCTTCACAATGCTAGCTTTAAAAAGCTCCACTGTGAAATGGAGAATATTTAAAACCTCATGCATGTAATAGTAATTCTGTCATTGCTGTATATGCTGGAACATAATGTTTTCAATATTGTAAGGCAACTTTTAAGTTTCTATCAGACCTTAAAAAATGAACATATTGATGCCTTAATTGCTAGCACAGAATATATAGATAATACTGTATCTTTCACAAGAATCATGTTCTGCTGACAGAAGAACTGATGTGATAGAGCTGAAACTTTTTCCCTCAGGATACAAAAATTATTATATCCTTCTGTTGCTAAAGCGGAAATCTCATATTCTCACATATCATGAAATCTAAAAGCTTCTAGCTTATGCATCTGTTCCCTGGCCACTAGAAATATCATTTCATTGTAGTGATTTGTCACTGATAAACATAATCAACGACCATGGAAACAATGTGCACAGTATATGCAAGTTTATATAACTCTTTCATGGGCCATTTTTCTTGTAAGCAGGGGATGGAAATGGCAGCCAGGTCTCCTGCTGGTGTTCTCTTTCTGCTATCCAAGAAAGCTGTTTCAGTACTGACTAGTTTACTCATAGTAAATTTTTACAAACAACTATGACTTACCTTTTCCTGGATGACTTTTGGATGTTCCCATCCATTGCCAAAGATTTCTCAGCTAGAGTTTGCCTGAATGAATAGCTGATTCAGCATAACAGGCTGAAAGCCACCAGCTGAGATTAAAAAATAGTGGGGATATAAGCAAATCAGCTAGAAACTGAATACTCTGTTGTTACTCTGTTAGTAACAACTGCAGAATGGTGAATCCAGTGGACCTACTTTCAGATGCTTTGACTCTTATCCATTATGCCCACTTTTGACCCTCTTCACTCTCAATTTGAATGAGAACAGCTGGCTCAGAGGTTTTTAAATGTTGAGCGGTGATTTTGCTTTCTTAAGGCTGTTGCTGCTGGATTTCACCTGCCACGCTGAGAAATATGTAGTTAAATGGACAGGTTTTTCTCCACCATTTTCCCCCATTTTTTTCCCTTTCTTTGAAGAGGAGCAATCATGAGAGCTTCAGCTTTGTGAACTGTCTCCACACTTTTGGCTGGAAATACATCTTGATTTTTTTTAGTGTTGACCAACTTGGGCTGGGTTAAGACTGTGTGAAGCCTCTCATTGTACTTTCCTGGAGTTTATGCCCACTGAAGCCAAGTCAAAATCACTTGAGACAAGGAATGGCTTTAGATGGGTTCTTGGATTTTCCTGTGAACTGCTCTTGGAACCAGAACTGGTCATTTTCTAGTTAGCGGAAACTGAATTTTCTTTCTTTTTTTTTTTTTTTTTTTAATTCTGTATGATGCTTATTTTGATTCTCTGGCACAGGGGTGTATTTATGTCCTGTCTAATGAGTTGATGCTCTTAGTAAGATACCTAGCACAATCTGTAAACTTTAAGACAGGACAAGCAATTGGCAATAGAGGACTTTTAAAATCTTTTACGAGCTTTTAAAATCTCTTACTGAAAACAGTTTTTTCCAAGTGCTTTCTAATTTAAATATTCTTTCAATGTTGAAGCGATAAAGTAAATGATGCAAACATAAACAGACTTCAAAAATATTCAATTTATTAATCCCTGAGATATTGAATACCAAATCTGCTTAATGGGATTTTCTGCTGTCCAAGAATTTAAAAATGTTATAAATGCCAGTCTGGTTCCATAATTTTAAGTATTTGACCTTTAGATGCTCAAGAGTATCCTCAGCTTTCCCCCTGCTGCTCTGAAATAGGTCCTGCTATGGCTGCTAGCCTCACAGAGTGTCTTGGTTACTCTAAGGTTCCAGTTCTGATGAAGATAATTAATGTTTCAGCAACTGAGTTGAGCATTTAAGTTATTCTCATTATTTGAGGTGGTTTGCTGTTTTTTTAAATAATCTGTTTCTACTCTCAACCCTGTTTGGAGCAAAACAACACTATGGATAGGACCTTGTTTGCAGCAGAAAATTGTTCCTGTGAGCTGTTAGCATCTGTTAGAGCCATGAGGCCATTTCTGTGCAAATCAGCTTACTGCTGTGAAGTTGTGCCAATTCTGACCAAACCACAAAGGGATTATTAAATATTCTAAAAGGTTTCAGTGAATTCCTACATGCCTCTTTACCATGCTCCCTGCTTCCCAGGTTCTAAATGTTAAAAGCCAGCCACAGGTCAGATCCAGTAGCTCTAAAGTACTTTGGCAGTCCTCTTGCAGCAGATGTAGAGCTTAGGGAAGAGAGTACAGTTGTGAACTTGCACAAACAAAAATGTTCTTGCATTTGTCTTCCAACAAAACTTAGAACACTTCCCCCTCTCTCCCTGCTCCCACATCCCCCACTTTGTCTGCATTTGGGAGTACTACAGATTTTTCTGTCTGAACTAAAAAAATAGAAATCTGTCTGTGCCTACACCCAGATCTGGGACCAAGCAGACTGTGAGTCTTGGCTGATGGAAATACAAATCCCAGTGTCTGGAAAATCCAGATCTGAACACAGCCCTAAAGACCTGTCAGTGCAGGATCCATGGTATTGGAGTGCTATGAGGGGAGGGAGCAAAAATGTCATTCCATAGCTGTTAAAAACGAATGGAAAGTGCTGTAGAAGGAATATAAAAACCTCAGACAATACTCTTACAAAGGTATTTCCTGAACCTACACTGAAACAAAATAGTTTAAAGCTTAGTCTGTCAGCCTTCTTGTGCTGGCAGGACTGTGAAGAGAGCAAAGTAAATCCATATGCTTAGAATCTGTAAGGAGCAAGCAGAGCTACAAGAAACCATGTTGTGTCCACTTTTACTCATCCACTCACTGACTTGGTATCTTTCTGGTGTTTGACTTTTGATTTTGGTAAGAGAATTGGGCCTCTTACTGTCTCTGATACACAACAAGAGGATCCATTGGTTTAGATTTGCATAGCCCATTGTGGCAAGCCAGCCCCCTCTGCCTGCAGGTTTATCTCTGGTTAGTGCTGGTCTTAGACCCTGTAAATGCCTCTCTTGGGCTGCAGTTCCATGGTTATGGCGTGTTTTGCTTGGGCAGTATATTTAGCAAATTGTGTAGTCAAATGATTATGTTAGACTGAGTGGTTGACATCTAGTACACAAATAATTATGACACTAAACTTACTATGTATGAGCTGGAGCCATAGCTGATTCCAGTGACAGATGGAAAACTCCACTGAACCTTTTATTGGCCATATGCCATTTCTGAGTGTTGGCCAACAACAAGATTTGTTGCTAATATATAATGATTTAAACAGTAAAAAGAGCAGCTGCACTTTGATTTTTGGTGCCTTTACTACAGGTTTTCCTGGAGCTTTTGAATATCTACTGCTGCTTTCTAATGCAAAGCTGTCACTTCTAGTCTGTGAGAAGAGACTTTATCTTCCCAGCACTATCTGTGGCAGAATTTTATATTTTGAAACTTATAACTAAAGCTCTCCTCTGCCTTTTATTGCATTATTAAGTTGACAGCATAAAAATCTCCTGCAACACGGAACTGGAAATGGCTTGTAAGAAATTGGCTCTGTTGTGTAGTACTGCAACAGAGCTTCTTCCAGGCTGTCAGTAAGTCTTTAGTTTTATGGCCTGTTTGAGGACTGGGAGAGCAACATTCCTCCAGCTGTTCAGAGAAGACAACTTTCAAAGTGTGGTTCACTGAGAGGAACTGCATGTCCTGTTCATTGTATTACTGGGACAGCACTTGCAAATGCCTGTGTGAATATAAACTGCAATTGTTACCCATGCAGAACATGTTATAGCCTTCCTACTACTGCTGGTGGAGCAAGAAACCTGCTGCCGTGCCATGTTTTGACCTTTGTTTCTCCTAGAGAGGTTATAACTGCATTGTCCTTTGTCAATCTGCTCATTCCAGTCTTCATCCAGAAAAAAACAAGATTGGAATCTGGAAAACAGAACTGTTCTGGCATTTGGCAGAGTAGCAAAAAGCATGGTAAGTGAAGCACATGGCAAGAAAGTGTATTCCAATAGAATTTTATATATATACACTGGGAAAAAAGAACACTTTATTTTACAAAATTTGTATTATGAAAGCTTGAATGCAAATAAAATTGGCTAAATATTTGACCATTCTGAGCATCATCAACCTGCACTGCACTGAGAAGAACTCTAGGGGTTTCTAGGATGTGTTTGATCCTGTGGGTAAGGTAGAAATCATCATGTTGCTTCTGTGCCGAGGGAGGCATGAAGCAGTCATTACATTAAGTGAATTTCATTGTTTAAGGCAAGCAGGTAGGGAAGGGAGTAGTTTACACCTGAACGCTTCTTTCACCTCCTCGGAAATCAGTGAGAAATGAGATTAATGTTTCTGATGGGCCATATGGGGAGAGTCACACAGCTGCGTGCCTCTGACCCTGGTTTGTTTCCTGACCAGCTCAAGAGATGTACTGTGGCTTGGGCTGGCAGGAGGACAATATTTCACATGGGCTGGCTGTACCTGAGCTCTGCCCTGCATGGCTGGGCTGCCTCTGGCTCTCAGGCCTGGTTGCTGATGTTCTGTTATGATGCTGCCTGTAGTGCTGATATGCTCTTGCATGTGTCAGACTCTCTCTCTCTCATCTACCTAGGTGCTTTTCCTTTTGTGGCTGCAGCAGTTTTGCCCAGTAGGATGTATGTATGCAAAGCCTATATTGTTAATGTATTGCTTTGCCCAATAGTAAAAAAGAGGGGCCTTTCTGCATTTACTGCTGCTTTGACCATTTTTATGGTGTTTCTTTCCAGCTGACTCCAGGTCAGACAGGTTGGATTGGTTGCTGACAGCTGCATCCTCTGAAAGTGTCAATGTATTAGCCCTGCTCCTCCCTTTCTTCAATGGACCAATGTGTTTGTTTACTTATTTATCTTGTATCTCTTCCCTTAG
Organism: Emberiza elegans; assembly: GCA_024865655.1. Classification (NCBI taxonomy): domain Eukaryota; kingdom Metazoa; phylum Chordata; class Aves; order Passeriformes; family Fringillidae; genus Emberiza; species Emberiza elegans. The sequence continues at coordinate 11,104,348 of JALJVW010000398.1, forward strand.
CCCTGGGAAAAGCATGTAACTGCTGGCTGCAGGCAGATTGTCTCTTCACAGCTAATAGCTTCTCTCTTGTGGTTTGAACGTTTGCTGGGTTGCTCCTTCTCTAGCTCACAGTTTTTCTTTCCTGTCAGATTCCTCCTACAACCCTCTTTGAACTTGCCTACAGAAATCTATCTGTCTCAAACAGTCAAGCTGAGCTATGCAAAATGTTCATAAAGTGATTCAGCCATTTCCCACTTTGTCATGTCATTTGAAGCATTGGACCCATGTGAAACACACAGCAGCCATAGGGATAGAAAACTGTAATTTTTATTTGTATTGGAATTGAGAAACAATAGAGAGATGTAATTCTGAAAGAGGTTTGTAGTGGCTGTGTTATCAATCTGAAATGGTACCTACTGGGGAATAATTTTTGAGTGATGTGGTTGCCCTTGTGTATCATCTCTGAGCTGTTAGAATCAGTGTCCCACACATGTTTTTACCTTGCATAGCTAGTGCCTGGCACCCCGAGGATCTGTGCTACAGAGGCCAAACCCTCTTTCATTTCTGTGTTTTCTACAATTTTTTTGATGCTACCTTATTTGCTTCTTTTGGACTGGGATTTTTGTGTTTGTTTGTTTGTTTTTTTTCCCCAGAGTTAAAAGAATCTCTTATCCAGGTATTTGTGGTTGGGTGCAAACTGTTGAAAATAAAACACTTTTGCATTCCTTATGTTGTGCAGTTCTCTAACACCCATTAATGTCACCAGCTACATCACCTGCCCTCTTCATAATATTTGTTGGCTTCAATATGTGCTAGTTTAAAAACAAGTTAAATGAGGTAAGTATCATTTGCTATAAGGAAATATGTACCAGCTTATACCTTGGGAGTTTAAAGGCTACAGCTATTTTTCAGATAACTTATGTCCACATATATTATCCAAAGCTGAGGGAGAAGAGGGTAATTGTAAAAGCTGTTGGGAAGATTGGTGAAGGTTGTTTCTCCCCTCCCCAAGTTGTCGTTTTGTACTTCCCATTGATGTTTATAGGCAGTTGTGTGTGCAGTCAGTCAGGAAAGAATCAGATAACAGAAAATGATTATGGTAGCAATAAAGCTCTACAGTTTACTTTTTCCCCCTCAATAAATTGGTTCTTACTTCATATAAAAAATGAAATTATTTTTCTGTCTGACAGGTGTACTGTGGGTAGTGTTTAGCCATGGTTAGCAACATTTCCTTCTGATGTTATTTCATAGCAAGACCAGTGATTTACAAGTTCAAGATAAGAGTCCTTGGCACCATCACTACAGTATTTGAAGCAATTAAAATTGTGATGATTCTTGAGGTGACACGTGCAAAAGTGAAAACTCTTCACTAGAAAGCAGGACTTGCTGGTGTCAACTAGTGATTAGTATTTGTTGTCTTAAAAGCCCAAGGTTATTGCAATCTTGTCTGGTTTAACGTAGCAAGCTCTGTGTGATGGGCACGACGTGCTTGGCTGAGTTCTGTGGCTGCAATTTCTGTTCAGCTGGTACTCACACAGAATGAGCCTGTTAAGATCTTCAGGCAGATCTGGTTGAGCAGTCATGCCAAGCATGTCTTTAAAATCCAGGGGTGGGAGTAGAGACTTCCAACAGCTAAGGCACCAGTGTATGGTGACTGTTTCTGTAACTGTTATTAATGTATTTGGATTTTTGTAAGATGGGAATAGTTTCCTGTAGTTGAAGATCTGTGATAATTTGGAGGGGGATGAAAACTAATTCCTACTGCTCTTTGTGACTGATCTACATCCACTGTGATTTCTAGGGTTTGTGCTATTAGTGGCTTTCACTTGGCAGTTGAATGGTACGAAGGGGGTCTCTGAAGCAGTGCTGTGTGGGAGCCACTTAGGGGTTTGCTCCAGGCACACGTGTATTATCGTGTTTACTCCTGACCAGTTTGGTTTCTCCCTTGCCTTTCAGTAGCTCACCACCATTTCCTTGTGTGCTTTCCTTGTGTTCCACAAGTGCTGCAAGGGATCCATGCTGTCTGTCTGCAGGTGAATACTTCACAGCTGTTTGGAAACAGTGACCCTACAAAGCACAGAGGGCAGCATGAGAAACAAATGCACATTGCTGCCTCTGCTAGTGCTGGCAGGATGAGTTTAGCAAGTTCCTCCCATATCTACAGTCTTTAAAACAAGGACAGTGTCAATGTTGTGTGTAGGAGTAAAAAAATCATAATGTTCTAAAGATTAGTGTTACTTGAGAAGTCATTTTCTTGATTATGCTGGCAAACAAAACCGGAGCAAATGATCAAGTGTTTTCTAATGCCTGAGACAGGAGATGGCATCTGTTGCAGTCCATGTGGATTTATTAATGGAGTGACCCTGTCTCCCTAGAGCTTGCTTCTGTCACATGCTGCCTCATTCTGTGTTCCCTATTGGAGTGCATGGAAATATGGTGTGCAAATGGTACTTAATTATTGTTAACATTTTAAAGGAAAAACTTCTGTTCTTAGTTCCATACCAGTGTTGATAATAGCTGTATCCATATAGATACAGGCAAAAAAAAAAATCAGATCATTCATGCCCTTGAGTACCGTACCTCGATTTTTCTCTTGTTGCATTGAATATGAAATATAATTATAATATTGAATGAGAGAAAATTTTACGGGCCAAATCCTGGTGACCTCCTGGTTCCTAATCTCAAAAGCTGTCAAGAAAAATCCAGATGCTTTGGAGTCATATCCAAATGCAGACGAATCTCAGGATGCAAGAGGAGTGGCTATTATTCAGCAGCAGTGCTTATCAATGTTTGTAATTATTCTGCCTCTAACTGAAGTGATAGGTCCTGTGTGTTTGCAGCTGATTTTGTATCAAGTTCCAAAGGAACATAATCTACTTTAGTAATAAAATACTTAAGTTGCTAGGTCATTGTGGATCTAATAATTTACCTCTGTGTGTAAATGATACTTACTACCATAATACCTTGTTTGAGACAGAAACAGTCATGGCTAGATAACGCTTAAATATTTTGTTCTTAGGAAATTAGCTTGGTTGAGTAGACTGTAAGGTTGTGATGTTTTTCTGAGGTTTCTGTCTGCTTTAGGTATATCTCTACCATTACATACCCAAATATGCAGTGAGGACATTTGGTAAATTTAAGAGCTCTCAGAAAGCAAATGTTCCATCACAGCTAATGTTCTCCTCCTGCTGGTTACAATACCTCAGGATATCAAAATGAATGGCAAAAATGAAGGCAAAACAGCATTTATTTGACCACTAGTGTGAAGCATCAATGTGAAATAAATTAGAACTTGTGCCTGCTTAAGACTTTTCTTTATATTTTTGATTTGTCAATTTTATGATCTCTTTCCTCTGTTGACCTTGAAAGCACTGGTTATTTATTAGCATAATATGATTACATTCCTTTCTGCAGGGTTTAAGATGAAAATTGAAACCTTGCATAATTTGACTAAAAGCTGCTAGAGCATTCAGCCAGCTGTCGAAATTTTAAGAGAAACCATATTAAGCAAAACCAAGCTGTAGCTGTCGAACTGATACCTAAACACAGTCAGCATAGCTACCTGGGCAGGAGGCACTTTGGCTGCCTTAATTTGCTGGCTACAGATATGAAATATTAGCAAAATGCAATTTGGCGACAGCTTACACACCGTGGGCCATGGACTCTTCTCAGTCCACATGTGCAGCTTGTATTTTAGCCAAATTAGATGCATTTATAATTAATTCTCTCCCTCCCTCTCTCTCACACACATTCTGTTCTGTACAATCTGTATTTGTGACTTAGATGGACCAGGGCTTTGTTAATTATGTGTCCAGGAAAGCATTGCTTGCTATCATCTTATTGATTCCTCAGTGATATAAGGGGCTAAGAACTGATTAAAAACTTGCAGCAGAAATAGCAGCAGCAGTAATCTTACCTAAAATGTGACCTAAAATAGTTTGTTTACATGGTGGGTTTTACCTTTAAAAAAAAAATTTTTACTTTGGATGTGGATGACTAAGTGTTGCTAATTCCCATTTGACCAATGCAGTGGATACATGCCAGAACTTGCTTAATACCCTTTCTTGGTCCTAAAGGTAATTAATTTGTTAATGCAGAAGCAGTCATTAGCATTGGTAAGTAACTGTTTTTCTTTCTTTTGCTTTGTCTTCTCTTGCAATAGAAGTTGTAATGGCTGTTGATATCTTTAAATCTACCAAATCCATAATATTCTCAGAATCTGGCTTTGAAAGTATGTGCAGCCTTGGTGAGTTGCATATTACAGAATTATCTTGTTTGGTTTCTGTTGCCTGTGGAATGTGAATTAATATTTGCAGTAGAAAAAGGACAAGTTTCTTCTTTTGTAAGGTTGGACAAAAGGCCAAAGTGGTACCAGTGCACTTGGTTACCTACATGGTAGTTGTGGATGTTTGAAGAAATGGTCTCTGTTACAAGGTTTCACCTGAGTCTTAAAGCCTTGAACTGCTCTGTGGTCAGAGAAACTTGGATATCCAAGCAGGGGAAAACAGCTTTAAAGCTTTTGTGTTGTCTGTGGTGGGGTTTGTTTGTTTTAAATGGAAGCTGTTTGGTATTGAGCTTAGTAACTGTAAATGCCACTCTGTTTTCTCTTTGGTGTTTCAAATATTCCCTCTGAAATTCTACATACTGAGTACTATAGAGAAATGATATTTTACTTAGAAACACTTACTGGTTTTGTTTCAAAACACTAGCTGAATCTGCAACACTTCATAAATGTATGTGTTATCTTCTCAAATACTCTCTAATACTGTATCAAATATTTTAATATTTGAAAAGTAATTCTGAACTGGACAGAAACTCTTGTAATAGAGATTCTGTCCATTTCAGAATAGACAGTAAATGCCATTTTTTTACTGTACAACATTTCTTTTTAAGTTCTTGATATGCTACTATTTTACAGTGGTGTAAGAGAAAACAGCACTGAGGTCTGTTAAATCATTTAATGTGAATTCTCTGAATCCAGATTTAAGAGAATGAGGGGGAGAAAGGACAGTAAACAAGAGTTTAGCTATCAGTGGCTAAACAGTTCAGAGAACTAGTTGTTCTCCTGCTGGTATCCATTTCTGAAACCAGCTTAGATGGCTCAGGGGTGATAGATACCACAATTTCACTTCATTCCACCATTATTTTGTAGTGATATGTAACTAAGCCATGCCTTTTTTCTGCCAAAAAAGTACTTGTGTTATTCAAACATTAATTTGGTTTTTATCTTGGTTTTTGTTAAGATTGTGCTACAGGCTGTTTTGTTAAGAGAATTTTAAATGGGCCTTAATCCTGCAATATGATGCAGGAGCGTTGGTGATTGAGCTCATTCAGGCTTTGTGAGGAATTCTGAAGCTGTGTGTTGTACAGCCAGGTCCACATTTAGTCATGTTAAGGTGTATTTTCTATTAGAATTTGTTGCATATGCCTATCTTATTTCTAAATTATCCCACATAAAAGAGAGAGATTTGCCTAAATATAGGTGTAATAGACAGAATTATAAAGAAATTTGATGGTAACTGGTGAATATAAACATTGACTATGTTCTTAAAAGAGTGTTTAAAAACAACAAATCATGTAATCCCAAAACTTTAGCTTATTTCAAACTGTTGTACTTAGTTGAGCATTTAATTAGTTTCTTCATCTTTTCTCGTATTTTCACTGCTTCTGGGTCTTTCACTCAAGATCAGTGGACTCCTTGTGTGGTGGGTTGGTGCCAAATGCTTCAGTTATTATTAGTGTGTAGTATTGATAACAGTCATGCCTAACTTTTGTCAGGGTTGAAGTTGGGCTTCTTCGCGCTTAGCTTGGCCTCTCTTGTGGTGATTGGCTTGTGGCTTGGCCTAGTGATTTTTGGCTGGTTTAGTTTTGTTTTATTCCCATTATTCCAGAAAGGATATGTATTTTTGAGTCTTTTGCTAAACTTTTGTCAACATTGACTCAAGTTTTGAGATAGAGGGCTATTTTAACTCAAGCCTTGACAGCTGACAGTCACTATGATGGCTGTTTATTGATGACTGTCCTTGATGACTTGACTTTCATTGCCCCATCAGGAAGACAGTAGGGAATTTTACTGCATTTGCAATTTGATTAAACAGGACTTCTTGGGAGGATGTTTCTGGCATGGGAAAATTTTTGTACTTAGAAGACAACTTGTTTTTCCTAGGATGGACCACCTTTTATTGTAGGTAGCCAAAAGATGAGTACTGCCTTTCTTGTATATCATGTTTATTCTTTCTTCCACCCACCTTTAAGCCTTCTTTCTGGCAGAGAATTTTGCTCAACCTTTAACAAGATAGTCTTAATTGAGTTGCCTGCAATTTCACTAGCAGTGATAAAAGTATAATTTTATTATTTTAAAGCATTGATTTAAAGTTTTATTCATTGGGTTGCTGCAAACAATGTCTTACTGAGATAACTATTTTCTGAATTTATTTGGCTAGTGTACCATCAGTTGCTGAGGTGCTATGTAATTAGCAAGGACTGAAGTAAGCATATCAAGCTTATGCCAAGCTGTCAAGTACTTTGTGAAAATGAATTCAGATAGACAAAGGAAAACTTTCCTAAAAGGTGCAGAAAATAACCATGGGAAGTGGTCTGTATGTCTCCAGCAGCAGTCCTCTTCTGTGTCTAGGAAGACAACCTTGGAAGCTGTTTAGTGCTTTTACCAATGGTAGACTTGCAGGTTACTGCCTTCAAGTAAACCTCCTCCTCTCATCCAAGCTGCTTCTCAAACCCAAAATTTCTGATTTTGTTTAATATTTCTCTTTCTTGGGGTGGTTCGATTCAATCTTCCTCTGTGGTCTGAAGTGCCCATTACTAGGTCTCATCAAATTGCTGCTGTTTGCTGAAACAAGGCTGTCTGCCTTGGCTTCTGTGTGCCCAAACAAACAAACAGCTGCAGCAGTTTCCATGTCACCGCCCTGCAGTAATTTGTTCTTGTCCCTCTGCTAGAGGTTGCCCTCCTGCAAGAGAATTGGGGTAGGGGAACGCAGCCACTCCATTTCACAGTCTGGCACCTTAGAACAATTCCCTTTTAGTTCACACTAATCCACACCCATGTGTTTCACACAGCACTGTGTGTGGTGTTTTGTGAACTCTAGAGTTAGAGCAAAGGGTTGGAACAGTGAGGTCCACCTTAAAGCATCTTTAGTTCCTGCCCATGTGCTGTGCAGTTGTGGAAAAACAATCACTGTCATGGTAAGTCACTTGGGAGGTGCTGTGCTGCTTCAGATATTTGCTAGGTTATTTAGGACTTTGGGTACCCAAAAGAAGCACAGCTTTTGCCTTGTAAAGAAATTACAGTCCTTTCTGCTCAATACTTAAAGAATGCTTCCAGAAATGAACACTGAACTATGTCACTGACAAAATTATGCCTACCCAGAACCTTGTTGATTTAACAGTAACCTCAGTCACCATCCAGTGTGCATTGGAGAATCCCTTGGATTCTCCTACCTGGCAGGATTTGAGATTCATAAGAATTCCTCCAGCTCTGGACCTTTTGAAAGCAGGATTCTGGCTGATTTCTATACTTCAGTCATTCACAAAAAGTGGACCTTGCAGGGAAATTGGAAGGATGGTGATAAATGCGTGTATTTGTCTGTGATTTAAACAGTATCCATATTCTGGAGTCCCCTAACTAGAAGGCTAGGATTAGGTGAGTTTTGTAATTCCCCCCCTACAGCTGTGCATTTGCTCTCCAACAGCTGTCTGCTAACAGGGTGCAATAGGCTGCATCCTAAACTAGTACAACTGAAAGCATAGCAGCTGAATGAAGGGAAGCTTGTGCAGCATTATTTTTCAAGTCTGGCACCTTTGACAAGAGAGAGAGTTTCATAATTCAACTTTGTTTTTCAAGGCAAAGGCTTCTTACCCATGGGCTGTGTGTGGTCTACCAGGGTAATTAATCTGGCCAGCTTCCTGGGATAACTTGGAAGAGGCTTGTAGGCAAAAGAAGTGGCTCTTTTAGCTGGGGTAGCCTGCTCCTAAGTACCTCTGTTCTGCTGTCTTTCCCCTTGTCAGGGTATTGTGTGTGAGCAGGGGATGTTTGTGATGGGGCCCTGCATGGCATGAGTGCCATGTTATAGCTGTGCAAAGCTGCATGCATTAGTGGGGAGCCTTCTGACCACTTGCGAGCAATGGGCTTAAACAGGATGTGCATCAGTTTTCCAAAATTGCAAGAAAATAGTGAAAATATAACTGAGGTAAATATATTTTGTCTACCAAAGAGGAGCAGGAAATTTATTCAGATGAGTGCAATTACCTGTAAGGGATGTGTGTTTTCTCTAACAGCAGCACATCTGCTCAGACATGCAGAAACACCTTCCAGGTATAGGCAGAATGCAAGCCTAACCCAGTGCTGTCTTCCCACGGTAACTCTGTTGGTATTTCCCTAGGTATGTCAGTTCTCAAAGAATAGTTTTACTTTACTTATTTACTTTATTTATCCCCTTCATTTTCTAGACTTTGTAGATAAGGAATGCTGTTCCCTGGGAAGGGTGTTAAGCTGCTCTGCTTTCAGAAGCTAGGATGGAGCACTGGGGTGGAAGCAGTGTAAACTATGTATTCTTGTTGCAGCAGTGGGAGTCAAAGGAAAGTGTCTTCTCTCTTTTTCTTTACTTTTGATTGAGAGTGTTTGCAGAGTGGATCTCTTTAATGATTTCATTTTGAAAGGTAATTCAGATTAATATTCTTCAGCATGTGTTGTTCCTTCCTTCCTGCCCTGTATTCCTTGCTCAGGACTTTAAATCTTGCAGTATGGGAAAAGCCTGAAACCATGAACCACCGCTTGGGATAGCAAAAGCAAAAAAGGCTTAAGAGAGTAGTAGAAAATGGTTTTGCTAACCCCACATTCACCTCCCAATATTGGATGAATTGCACGTCTGTAGACCCATCTGGCACTGCAGGGGAGTAATATCCTTTATGACAAAGACATTTTACTTAAGCTTTTCTTCCAGCTCTGGTCCAGAAGGGGGAAATTGATTTAGCCTGTGATGTTAGAAACCAAAATCAAGAAGTGTTGAGACAGAGGGCAAGCTGCACTGTGACACCTTCTGTGCATTCAGACTAGAAACTGGATCCTTTCCCTATTGCAGTGATCTCTCCTTCTCATCTGTTGTTCCCTTCTTATCCAGACACATGCGAAGTCACATGTACTGTGCTGACAGCACTGCAACTGTTCTCCCAGAATCAAAGGGCTCCTCACATGAGCTTTTCTGCTCTTGCTGTAAATGCCAGCCTGCAGAGGACAAAGCCTTGGACTTTTTCATCCCAAAAGGCCTTTAGAAGAAAAAGATTTTTTCTGGGAGTGTTTGGGAACAATATCCCAAGGGGAAATGTTTTTTCTTCTGTTGATGCCAGTCTGACTTACTTTTGCAGCTGGAAACAGTCTATGAAGCTGTTATTTGTGAATGAAAGGGCAAGGATTTTTGTGACGTTTATTTTAGTCCCTTTGGCTCACATGGGGAAGTGGGACAGTAAATAGATTGTGTGTATGTCTGATGTATAAAATGATAACAAGTTTCGTAAAGTACCAGAGGCTCTAGTCCATTCCTAAGTAGAAGATTAGCATTTAAAATACTAGGTTTTTGAGGTTCTATTCAATGGTTCTTTCTTTGAGAGACACCCTTGTGTTACTGCATCTGTGAACATTGTATAGCTCCCCGTCCAACAACTCCTCTTTTCCTCTGGTGCAGTGGCTGTAAGCTCCCTGGGTGGCAGGAGGGCTGCACAGTCAATACTCATGTCTGGACCATACTTTTAGATGAAGGGTCTTGTTTCAATTTCATTTTAATCACTAGGGTTTATGTAGCTCAAGTAATCTCTTCGGTAACCAACAGCCTCAGTGTTCATGAGTGTAGTGCATCAGCCCTTCTTTCTGGGGAGCAGCAAGCCTGCCAATGCTAGTCCCAGCTCAGAGAGAAGCATGTTTTTTGGGAGCAAGTACTTTGTATGAACCAGAACATCTTGCCAAATTAGGTTGATTAGGGATGATGGTTTTGGAAAAAAAAAAAAAAAAAAAAAAAAAGAACTTCTGGTGAGGTCACTCCTGTGAGGAAGCAAGAGTCAGTGCTCTGAGGAGCTGCCTGTGAGAAACACCAGAACGTATGGAACTTTTGTGATAAGGAGACAACAGTGTGGAACCCCTGTGATAAATGACAACACACTCCCATTTTACTGTTTTGGAATAGGTAGAAAGTTACTTTTAAAATTTTTCCCTCTCCATTTAAAATTTTTTTCTTCTTCTAAATTGAAAACAGCTTTTCATTTTAAAGCTCTTTTTGTGTAAGTACAGCATTATAGCCAAAGTGAAACACAGACATTTAGATTGAGTTGGAATAATTTTATGGGAAGTTGTCTCATAAATTTCCATTCAGACTTGGCAGAAAGCTGAAGAGTTGAAAGCTCAAAAGCTTTAATGAAACCAAACCTGTGTACTTCACACACCTTTTGTGCCTGTCCCTGCAGTGGTTTCCTAGATGATTTAACAGACCTCAGTGCTGTTTTCTCCTACACCACTGTAAAATAGTACACTGTAGTGGGGATACATGCACAGAGCAGCAAAGGCTTCAACATGGTGTGGCGTGTCTGGTCCTCTCCATGTGAGCACCTGTATTTTCATTGCTGTAATGCTGAAATTTGGCAGTGATAATTAGCTGACAATATGATTCTGTTACTTGTTGATGACTGTCAAATTTTGTGGCTTTCATGCTCAGAATGTGAAGCATTCAGTGATTATTTTAAACACTTGTATGAAATGAAGTTTGAGACATCCCTAACTGTTATTATATAGGCTCATTCAAATCATCTGTCAGAGCAGTGTTCCAAATGTACCACAGGAGAACTCACCTAAAAGAGGAACTGAACTTGATGTTCCATACTATTAAAGTTTGAAATTGTCTCTCTTAAGCTTGGACTTAGCTTGTGAAAGGTGTTTCACATTGTATGCAGGTGGAACTCATTTCATGACTATTAGGGTAACTGTGCTGGTGGGTAACTCTTAATACTTGTATTTATATTTTTTTAATCTGAAAATGAAATCTGATGGGTTTTTCTTTGTTGTTGTAGCTTCTCCCAAAATTGTGGGGGAACAAAATATACACAAAACCAAATGTGCTCCTTCATGCCAGCTGTCACAAATAGCCCCTTGAAAAATCATAATGAGAAGGATGAAGATTGGTGCCTTTGTTAGGAGAATCAGTTTGCTAGCAGGACAACATGATGTGGAATCTCCTTCTTGTCAAGGCTGGTAGTTCACCTGCAATAGCACAGTTATACACTCTGAGGGATAAAGAGGAAGACTCCTGAAAGGCCAAGATGCTCATTATGAAGCTATCAGGTGGGAAAGCTGCTCTTAGATTAATATGAGCCTGGTCAATTAATGTTTTCAACCATCTATTAAGTAATCCTTAGAGATACAAAAGATGTACTGGAGCAGAATTTGTACATCATTTAATTCAGAATGTTTTCAGGACTTGTAGAAATGATTAGGACTGGTTCTCAGACATTTTTCACTTCCTTCCTTTCTCCTTGCCCTAACTTATTTGCGTCTTGTAAACACAGTGGGAGGTGCCCTATCATCACACTGTTGCAGAACCCCTAGGAGAGGGTGACAGGACAGAGATTGCTGTGGTCAATAGGACTGGCTGGGAGAGAAGGTGCCCTGCAGCAGAATGTTTTACACACTTCTGATTCCCTGTTTCTGAGACCTGAGTCTCTCAATCAATTCCTTCATTTTCCAGTTTTTCTTCAACCTAGGGCTGAGGAGCAGGGCCAGCTGGTGGGGCAGGCAGCATTCCATCACGTGAGATCAGTAGGAACTGGAGTGCCACCAAGCCGGAGCTACAAGCGTGGACAAAGCAGTGAAGGGGCTTGGGATGGTGCCTTCCCCTCTCGATGCTCCCTGTATTTCCTGCTGCCCTTTGCATTTGTGGCTTGGCCCTGCTGCCTCCCTGCAGGCACAGCCCGGGCCTGCAGCTCCTGCAGCTCCTGCAGCTCCAGCGCGGTGATTTGTGCGGAGCGCCTGAACTGCGCTGAGCGGGGCTGGAGGCGTGGGCTGGCCTCCCACTGCACCTTCCACTGCAGAGCACAATGCAATGGAAAATAACCCAAGCGGTGTCAAATGATGTCTGGTGCAAAACAGGCTTTGCTTTAACGATTACCCTTATTTTAGCATTACTGGATTAGGAAAAAAACTGTCACAGTATTGGAATAGGATGTTAAAGACCTGAAAAGTGGAAAATGATGCTTCAGGTGACTCTGACAAAGGGCATTCAGAGCCTTAACGCAACTTTAAGACTGGTTGCCGAGTTGCTTCATTCTTTGTGTTCTTTTTGTCTTGTAAAAGTGCTACAGAGATTAAACGGTATCACACTTTTTTCTCACACTGTTCACCATTTAATGTAAACACTGTACAGATGAACCAGGAGCGTTACTTTGCCTAAGAAAATTGGCAACATGCAAAGTTTTCATGAAATTTTCCCTTACATGTTTAGAATAGCAATAAGCAGCAGAATTCCATCCTGTTTTAATGATTTGGATGTGTCTGCCTGGAAATTTAAACCCCTGGGAAAATCTTGCTCTGCTAAATGTGTTTTCATTTGGTGTCAGACCCCTCTTCTCTCCAACCCTCTCCCCCATCTATAAGGTTTTCACTGAACGGAAAGTAATTTTTGAGGTGTTCAGTATTTTCATTTTATGAATGTAAAATCATAAATATAATCTTAACAGTTTGGTACAACTGAAAATCTTATCACTGGGGAAAAAAACCATAAAAATTTATTGCTTCAGTACTGATCAAGGAGTTAAGTTATTGAACTATTATTGCAAAATATTTAGACTTCTGATAAAACTACATTTTCTACAGAGAATGTAGTTTTGGCTTACTTTGGTTTTCTAAGATTAGTGCTAGCCAGCAGCAATCCTATTAACTTTCCTTAAGATCTGGGGTTGAGTTTAAAGCAAAAGCTTCAGTGTATTTTCATGTTGTGCATTTCTGAGAATGCTATTTTGTGCAACTTCAGGGACCTTATCAGCAAGAAAGAATAGAGAAACTGAAGCAAACTTGGGCTGCTGACTATAGGGATATATAAAACAGTGACAAGAACAAAATTGCAAATTGATAGTATTGGCAAGTGGGATTTTTAATTGTTGTAGTAGCCAAAATTAATGGTTTTATCCATCATGATAATAACCAGTTATTAATTTGGCACTCAAAGCGATAAGGAGAAAGAAAATTGATCTGTAGTAGCAAAAAACCCAGTCTTGGATGTCAGCTGGTGGTAGTATTTTTTTTAATCCCTCGTGTAGGTCACAGATTTTGTTCCATTAACTTTGTAAGCTTAATTTCTTATTGCTAGCATATTTTTATGCCTTCATTTTCTTTTAATTCAAAGACTTAGAACAATATTTTGCTGTCTATAAATGAGTGTTTGTTTCAAATATGCCTTGATGTAAAATGCTGAGAGGGTTAGCTTTGGCTTTTTTCTTTACCTACTGTATACTTTTTCTGACATGTTAGATTAACTTTCAGCCGCAGGCCAATCTGTCAAAGAAACAGGGAATGTCTCCTGCTATGACAGATTTGCCAGAGGCTGAGGTTTGAAACAAGCTGGGTATTGCTTCTTACACAAAAGTAATTTCTCCCTACTGAAGAGAGCTATCACTGAATCAGCTGAACAGAGCCTCTGACTTGCATTACTAGGTTCTGATCAAAAAATCTGCAACAGGCATTTTTTCTAATAAACTTATATACCACAAAGGAGCTCTGTCAGTATGACTGCGGGAGAACTTTCAGCAATATAAGGTCAAAATAATTTCCTCAAGGATATCAGGAATCCAATATATATTTTAAAAACTTTGCCCGGTTGACTCCAGTATTGTTATCATGTTGGATGAATATAGTGCTGCAGAGACAGACCCACAGGTCAGGCTTTAGCATAGAGACAGGACCTGCACTATCATCCTGGCATCTGCTCCAAAAATAACCATCTCACTCCTTAAACCTGACTCAATTTTCTGTATGAGCTGAGCAAAACTGAGCTCTCTGCACCCCGCTTGTCCTGCCTTGCCTGTGGTGCTGAGGCGCTCAAAGCTTCTGTACAGCCTGAATGTGCCCCTGCAGCACAGCTTCTTCCAAGGTGGTGCTGACAGCCAGCTCCCAAAGCAAGTCCAGGTGTGCAGCAAAGCCTGGGATTTTTGCACAAGTGGCTAAACAGGAGCGTCTGTCACAGGTGGTTCCTGAGAAGGGATCTGGGCAATCACAGCCAGGCAGCTCGTGGGCTGCAAGGAACTCATGCTTCATTCTGTACAGGCTCCTTTTGGGACAGACTGCCTTCTTTTTGCAGGACTGACTGCAGGAGGTGTGTGAATAACACGTGGAGCATGATGACAGAAAAGAGAACATTTGCTTGGGATTCCTTGCTGCTTCTTTTGCTTTCTGTGATATGAGCATTCAGTGCTGTGAGCAGTGTACTCTGCAAACTGGGGAAGTGGCATAAGTCCTTTGTTTTACCAGACTGCAGTACCCCTTACATGCAAGTCAGACTCTAGGATAAGATTAGGGCTTAATGAAGGAATTAATACATATCCTCCTCAGGCAGGTGTCATAAAAAAGAACTGACTTAACCTGTATAATGGACCCCTTATGGCGCTGGAATAGCTGAAGCTATGCCCATTTCCATAGACTAATTTAGGTAATTACAGCAGTATTACCTTATGCCGGCCAAGGATTTGACCCAATTAAATTGGAATAACAAACCATGTTAATTTTAAGACTTTCTTCAGGAATGCATGTCTGCCTTATTGCTTATTACTGATTGCAAGGTTCATGAGCTGCTGGTTATAATTTAATTTCCCCCTTATGAAGTGGAATCCCTGTTTGGATTTACTTAAATATTTATTTATATATTTTAAATGTGGACAGTAAATAGATGTGATATCAATTTATATTATCATAGTTCGCAGAGGCTGTAGTTTCCCCTTACAGCTGCATGAAAACACAATATAGTTCTGAGGGCTGTGGCAAGGTGGGAAGTCTAGCACAGTACTGTTTCTTTACTGAAGTCCAGGTAGAGTTTCTGAGTGCATTTTAAGAAGAAAACCCTGTTCATCTGTTGAAATGTTGTGGCCTTCTGAGGAATAAGAAAGCCCAGAAGCTTGAAGGTTTAAGGGTTCAAGAAATTTTAAAAAAAATACGGTTTTCATGTGTACTTGAAGTTGCAGAAAATGAACTGTCATGAAGGCTGGGGATCTCCTGCTGGATCTGAGGTAGGTCCTCTTTGATTTGAGGCAGTATGGCTGTGCCTTAAGGCAGCTAAAACTTTAGCCCAATGTGGGTACATACACGCCTGCAATCAGAGCTGAGCAGTACAAGTCCTTTTGCTGACACACACATCAACCTGGAAATTGTACCCTATGTCAGACCTTCTTACTATAAAAAATTCAGCGGACAAGGGGCAAAAAAAATAAGAATAAAAATACCTGAATTAAATGTACAGATTAAATCCTTGAAGAAATATCCATACTGTGAAACTGTCTCCAGTCTTGCAAAACTTTAAACTTGATAGTTCTCACAACCCCCCTTGAGGCATTGCCCCAGCTCTCTGCAGTTTAATGACTGCAGGCAGAAGTGTTTCTAGTTACCTCTATATTTATGCTGCCATCAGATCAGGAGAGGTGAAGCTAAACCATTAATACTGTGACTCTACCCTGCTCGTTCTGCATCAGAGTGTGCAACCAGCCTTTTGACAGTCACCATCAGAATTAAGCCACAGATATATTGACATAGTTTAGTCTAAACTCTTTGTGGTTACTTCTTTATAAATAACTATTTTTTGTGACAAATACTGATTGTTGGTTGAACAGGCCACTTGATAGCTTCTTGTTGACTGGAAGGCACCTTTAATCATCTTTAGACATTTAGTGTAGCTGCAACACATGTGCAGATTCCAGCACACAGTAGTGGTGCCACAGTGATTTTTGTTCTTCTGAATTGTGTCTAGGAGCAAAGTCTTAGCTCTTCAAACAGGCTGAGAGGACAGGATTGAAAAACCTAATAAACAGACACGATGGTGGGAGCTTTTATGCTTTTTCTGGCCACTACTCTCAGTGGTATGCTGTGGAATGTTAGGAGACTAAATTGCACTTTGGAAAAACAAATGAACAAAGTAAATGATGTGCTGTGATACCCTTGACTGGGCTTTTTAATAAGGTTTGTTTGCTTACTTGCTAATTTGCAAGGTCTGGTAATTTGCAATTGGCCTCCCAGTCCTTAGCACTTGAAATTAGTGCAGTCCTGCTGTATCAGAGGGACAAGCAAATCAAAAAGAGAAGCATCCCATGTTGAGGAAGCTACAGGAAAATGGCTTGAATTTCTGGCAATTTTTAGTGTGGAACTTATAGCTATTTCATTTTTGTTTACTTCTTAGTTTTGTTTAGTTTACATTCCCTTGCATGTAAATAACTGTCTAAAAATGAAAAGTCTCTTCTAGTCTTTAGTGAAGGTGATCTCTTGTTATTGTTACTTTGAATGCCTCCGTTGTGGGCCTTTTATCATTTTTATGATAGTGTAAGTAATGAGTCATCTATGTAGCATCTGCACAAGGTTTGCTGGAAATTAAGCTGGTTTAGAGGGTTATATTTCAAGTCTGTCATAGCAATTTCAGTGGTGATGTTCTTTTATTTTAAACAAATTATTTTTGAGTTCTTATGTGTTCAGTTGTTTGGTTGTTGGTTTTTTTTTGTTTTGTTTTTTTGAGGGAGAGAAGAGATGGGGAACAACATTCAATTTGAAACTCAGTAAAATCATTATCATATGAAACCTATCTAGATTTTAAAAATGCGTTAGTGGATAACACATCAAATGTCCTGTCATCAAGCCATTCCTACCTGATGCTTTGCATGAAAGGATGATCTTTTGTTATAAACAGTGATAAGAGCTCTCAGAAATTTCCAGCACTTCCCAGTTTTCCATGGACTTTCTGAAAAGTTGTCATAACATTAAATATTATGAAAGTTTTGTTTTAAAGCCAGACATTAAGTAAACATTCTTAATGATATTTTACTGCTTTATAAAATAAAGATCTCCAAAGTGTCAATTCATAGATGCATACTGAATAAACTAGATACACCCATGTATGTAAGAAATCAGGCCTCTACTGGCTCAAAGTCAAGGGAGTATTTGCTGGTTTTTTTTCTGAAGAACAGGAGTAATTTATTAAGTGATTCTCTGGACTGTGTTTAATTGCTAAGAAAAAGAAAGAATAATGCTTCTGAGAAAGCAAATCAGCAAAATCAGATGTTGTCCTTGTATTGAAATTATTGCTACCAATAATATTCTGTTTATTAGTGCACTAATTTTTTTTGCCATCCAGAATCCTCTAATTATTGCAGGTTTTGCTTCTGGGTCTGGTGACCGACAAGGTTATTCAGTGTTTGGAGCTGATTCCTCTTTCCATCTGTTACATAGATGTCCTCTGTTCCTACAGATGTCAGAGGAATATTTCTTCTTTATTTTCTGGTTCCTTTTATTCTGTAATATGTCAATGCATAGTTTCATATTTAAAATTCCTACTATGATATAAACTAGCTTGAATATAGAAAGCATTTTATTCAGGAATACTTTATTTTCTTTTATTCTTCAGCTAAGAAAGAAGGGATTAAGGTGAATTCCTCCTTCACATATTAAGATTAGCTGGAAAAGGTGCCAGATTCTTTCCCTTCTAGTTTAGGGTTGGTTATGGGCTGATTTAATCAAGTTTTCCTAGTCTGATTTTTGGTTTTATTGTTTAAGATTTCCCTTTATTCATGCTTCATGGGCAGAAGTAGAGTAAGTTATACTGATATAGGTGATATTGTACGAGTTTAAAACTGCAAACACCTGGGAATGGAAGGGGATGAGTTGTACTCATTGTACCACAAAATGTATTGGTTTTAGTGGGAGTTATCTAATATACCTAACTGAGAGCTTTTTCTGTTTGTGAATGAGGTAGGCAATTTCATTACTGCTCTATGTCTTAGCCTCTTCTTATCTTTAGCTTTTTTATACAGCCCCCATTATCACAGAACCTAAACGATCCATACTTACTAATGGATTGTTTATACCTTTTGTCTGGAAGACCACTATAAAGATGGAAAACAGGATCACTTGACTGATTAAAGGCCAAGTTTGGACCACCTAATAGCTGCGCCTAGTTTATGTATACTGAATTTAAATGCAGGAAATCAGTTGGTGATTAAAACTTTGTGCTGAGGCTCTTCTCATGGTGCTCCAGAACTGCAGGCTGATCTATTGAGATGACAAAGATTTTTCAATTCTATTAATTTATTGTAGGGAAAAAAAAAAATCAATGTGGGCTATGCTATTCAGAGGAGATGCTTCACAGGAGCCTGCCAGAAATGATCTGGCTTTCATGAAGCTTGGGGGGAAACTGGACTGGATTACAGTGGATGCTGCAAAGCTTTAGTTTCCTCACTGCAGAGGTAATCAAGGCAGCCCAGGGCATCAAGGAACAGAGATTTTTAGTTGTATGCAGATTGGTGAATTAAGCTGTTTTACATATCACAGAATCACAGAATGAGTCACTCTGAAAGGAACCACTGTGGGTCACCTGGTCCAACCTCTCTGATCAAGCAGGGTTGTTCTGAAGCACATGGCACAGGATTGTATCCAGACACTTCTACAGTACCTCCACTGAGGGAGAATCCACAATCTTCCTGAGCAATCTGTTCCAGTGTATGGTCACTGCACAGTAAAGAAATTCCTCTTTGTATTCAGGTGGAACTTACTGTCCATCAGTTTCTGTCCACTGCCTCTTGTCCTGTTGCTTGGCAGCACCAAAGAAGAGCCTGACTCCATCTCTTGGCACCCTCCCTTCAGGTACTGGTATGGGTTGATGAGGTCCCATCTCAGTCATCTCTTCTCAAGGCTGAACAGACCTGACTCAAGTTGTTCCAGTGAGAGACATACTTCAGTCCTTTAATTATCTTTGTTGCCCTCTGCTGGACCTGCTTCAGGAGTTCCATGTCTCTCCTATATTGATGAGTGCAGAACTGGAGCAAGTACTCCAGACCTGGCCTCACTACAGCTGAGTTGAGATCACAGAATATTCTGAGTTGAAAGGGACTTATAAGGATCATCAAGTCTAGCTCTGAAGTGAATGGCCTCTAAGGGGGTTGAATCCACAACCTTGGTGTAATTAGCACCCTGCTCTAATCAATTGAGCTAATCTAGAGGGGTAGAATCATGTTGCTGGCAATGCGTGTCAGAATACCATGGGCCTTCATGGTCACAAGGACACACTGCTGGCTCAGGAACACTTGTCCACCAGGACTCCCAGCTCCTTCTCTGCAGAGCTGTTTTCCAGCACACTGGCCCCCAGCCTGTACTGGTGCATGGGGTTATTCTTTCCCCTTTGAGACAGGAATCCTGTTTGTCGCCAGCAGGTTTGGTGTTGTATAACCAGAATCATGATCAACTCCCCCCTCAAAATTCTGCTGGTAGCTGCAGTCTTGAAGCCAGGTGTTCATCTGCATGATTTTGTTTCTTGCCCCATTGTACCCTTCAACTGGCAGCACAGTAGGGAACACAACTTGTGCTCCTGAAGTCCCTCTTGACTATCTGCAGACTTCTTGCTGGGACATCATTGCTGCCTGAAAAACCAGTAGTCAATGGGCCATAACTGGCTGGGTAGTTTCTTTGTGATGTCCCTTTCCTGGACACCAGGGAGGCAAAATACTCCTGTCTATGCATTAGGTATGACTATCAGGCCTTCCATTCCTATCAAAAGGGAGTGGCCAGTGACTACCACTCTTTTTTCCCCTAATTGAAGAGGTTGTGATATTCTTGGCATATGCCTTTGGGAAGAAGATGGGTGAAAATTCACCTTTTTAAGCTGATGTAGCTCAAGGCATATGGAATTGCTGGCCTACTTTTTTTGTTGGCAACATGGCTTTGGGGATTTATCTTTTCATGCACTTCTTTTGGGGTGGGGGGAAGAGGTGAGAAGCACTGCCAAATTCTGTCACCCCTTAACCTAACTAAAATGGACACGTATATATGCGTGTGCTTCTGTATATATCAAATATACGTGTGCATAAAATTATTGTTCCACTTCCATTTGTAGACATTATTGCACTTCCACCACCTCAATATAACTACTGTGGTGTTTACCCACGTACATATATATTACTGGGTTTATTCTTCTCCTTGTCTGACTTTCTGTAAGCCTTGTTTCCTGCATGTCTGTTTCTTTGTTCCACCAGTCTACACCCACCCTGGCACTATCTTTGTCTTTTTAAAAATATATTAGATGTCATAACATTAAACTGTAATCCTTTCCAGTCTGTAAGTGTTCTTTATGTTCTTCTAATGTGCTGGTATCTCACAGGTTGGTCTGAACAGACTTTGTAGACAGCACATCTGCTGCTGTTCAGAGCACGGTGCTCCTTCGATTGCAGCACAGCCAGGTTTGGAATAATTTTCTCTCTTCAAACCAAATATATTAACATTTGAAATGATATTATGCTGTATGACTCACTTAAAAAGATGAGAGGAAAAAACCATAATTAGCTAAATAGTATGAAACTTGTGTGCAACATCTGTGCCAGTTTTTGTGTTCTTAGTTTAACCTTGGCTTGCCAGCCACTGTAGGCATATTCTTTGGCTAATGCCTGATGGTGTGGAGTGGCTAGGGAAATATTTGCCTCCCTGCTCTGTGTCTAGAGAGATTCAGTTCTGTGGATTCTTAAGGAAACATTTGTGCTAGCAAAGATACTTTGTGGTTTTGTGGGTTTTGGTGTTTGTTTTTTTTTGTTATTTGGTTGTTAATTTGAAGGTGAACCTCAGTGATGGCCTTGGCAGGGAAATGGTTTCTCTTGTTTTTTCAGATATATACCTATGCCTCATCTCAAACTCCACATTATCCCAGGCAGTTTTGTTGAGGGAAATTTAAACTATTTAAAAGCTGTTTTTACTGTTCAAGGATTGTGATACTGACTCATGTGATATTTTATGCCAGTCATGTCATCTGTAGTCACTAAATTTAATGCACTTCCCAAAATTGTCTGGTGGTGACCTTGTTCCTGAGGTTGTTGCAAATTCTAGCTAAAATTTGCAGAATATTTCCAGATTCTGAATTCCAGGGTGGTGATGAACCATATCAGAGAGATTTGAGAAGAATCTGCATTTCTACAGAGCTTGTGAATCCCAAGATGTATTAAACAATACAGAGTGAGAAAGATGAGAAGGAACCAAACAAAACCTTTGTTCCCCAGCCAAGGGCAGTTTAACATTTGTATTAGCGTGTTTTAGACAATGGATAGTTTGATGTCTGAGGTCATGAATTTTTTAAAGCAGCCATAACATGTCACATTTCTTTTTGATCTCCACTTAAATTTTCATTTACTTCTATATGTTGCTGGCTGAGGGCCACTAGCTTCTATCACAAAAAATGGGTGCTGAATTAGATTTGCTTTTTTTACCCAGCTCTGAAAAGATGTACATTATCAAAGCAGTTGTTTGGCTCAGAATAAGAAAAGAGATAGTTCTATAGGGAATATGCTTAGCAAAGCAATGCCATAAATAGGTCTTGTGTCAGTGTTTGCTGTAATGTCTTGATATGTGTCATCATGAATTATATATTATTTCAGATTTATCCCTTTTTCCACTGATAAGGGACATAGCTTCTTTGAGTGAGTTTTCTTCATGGCTTAAAAGATTTACTGATACATTGAAATTCCCTGTATTGGAGATTCAGATGAACTTTGGAAACTTGAGATAAGAACTATAAATCTGCTATGAACTAGGATACCATTTCTCAAAGTGTATATTTATTGACAGAGCTTGTACTAACTTATTCTTCTGCTTCTCATTTGGGTGCATCAGAAGAGATTTTTTTTCAACAGTATGAACCAAAAATAAAAAATTAAATGTGGCTCATATAGTGTATGTGTGTGTATGTATTCTGGGGTAGAGAGCTTCATTTAATTTAAGCTCTTTATGCAAAGTTGTCTTCACTTGAACACGTCTGAAGATAAGGTTGCTTGGTGGATGGCATAAGGGCAGCAGGAAGGGAAGCCACTATAAAGCTTTTATCAAAAAAACCCAACTCTACTTTTTACATGAAAGGAGACCTAGTATATAGTTGATTTAGAAATTCCACCTGCTGAAACCTAACCTGCAAGACTTAGCTTGCATGGGAGAATAAATGGGACATTATTAGTCCATGTCACCTGCCACTGGATCCCCAACAGGACATTGTACCCGAGGGGATGCCCATATATGTGAGGCCTTTGAACAGGTTTGTGCAAGGAGATTCTGACAACAGTGTAAAACTATTTTTCTTTCCCAGTATTAGCGGGAATGTAATCAGTATAAAGCTACTGATAATGAGATACCTGAACTTTATTTTTGATACCCTAAACTTATAAAAAAGTCTTTATTGAAGGTGGGGCTTTAGAAAGGAATGAGTGAAGAGTACCTTATTTCAGTAGCTGTTTTTCTCTGATCCCAATTGAGTTACATTTTTTTGCCTCTTTCTAGCTCCTTTTATTTTGTAAAATATTGACACAGAAATTGCTATTGAAATTTCATAGTAGAATTTCATAACAAGCAGCTTAGTTACAGAATCTGTCTTCTGTTCAGGTCTGCTTTCATCCCATTTTATGGTTCAGCTGAGTTAAAGATAAGACTCATATAATTTCCCCTTGGGATCTATTATATCTAGCAGGAGATTTCTTGGTATCACTTCCCTGCCTTTTACCCAAGGGCAGATTAGGGGCTTTTTACCCCATTTTACTGCCATGAAGTGAATAATAGTTCCACTTGCAGCACTGCGGAGGTGCTTTGTATTGCTGTGATTTCATCTGCTCTGTTACTTCTGACCACTGAAAAATGTGGCAAAATCAGGTTTTTACTTGGTTCATATTGCCAAATATAAGACAATCTAAGCCTTAAGACATGATCCCAGTATTAAAGCAGTAAGTCTCAGTCTTTTTGCCACTCCCTCTTTCCCAGGCACTGAATCATTTATCAGCTGAAATGGGCATTATGGACAAATCTATTGAAACTTAGAGTCATATTGCAAAATGCATATACAGAGCAGAGAGATTTTCAATTACAATTGTGGGATAATTCAGATAAGTCATCTTTGATCCCATTATACAGTGGGGAGGGATGAGCAGAGATCTGTTGCAAGTGAGTGACAAGGAATTCTCCAATTTAGCAGCTGATAGTATGGTGTGGAGAAAAAGAATGTACGAATGCGTCACCCACCCCCAGCTTCATCCACAGCTTCAAACTCTAAGTGTTCAGTTTCTGGCTATTTATCTATGAGACTCATAAGGACAATCAGTACTGATTAAATATTGAAGCAATCTAAATCAGGACAGCATTGCTTCTTTTGCTTTCTAGTTACTCAAGACCTGACTCTTCAGCAGCAGTAGCAGATCCATTGGCATTTGTGCAAACTGTCCAAGGCAAGCACCAGTAGCTCTAAGCTGCTGCTGTTTAGCTTGGGTGCAGGTCTCTGAATGCATCTTGGTAAATGTCAGAGGAGCTGACACCTGCTCATTCAGTTTGGCATGTGAGCACCTGGGCTTCTCCCCAGAGATGTGAGGCTGGTGCTATGCCTTGGTTTGGGTTCTAGGCTGCTGCAGTGCTTGTAAAGTCCAGGGCTGGCTCTTTGTGCAGATCTTCCACAATTTGAGAGGCCTCTGATGCCATAAAGTTTAGTGTCAGATGGGTTTTGCTTCTCAACATGACTTTGCTGTTTGCTGAGGCTTTCTAACTGCCAAGACTTGGATGAATGGAGGTGTTCTGATTTCATACTTCAGAAGATGCCAATCTGGAAGGAAGAGACTGAATCTTGGACAGCCATGATCAAACGCCCTGTTTGCTGCATAGTTGGGGATGAGTGGTAAGCTTAGAATGATGGGTCATGCTGATGCCATCTTTTAGTACAATAACAGCACTTGGATGGTCTCAGGCTATTAAATGGTAATAAGTGATAGACACAATAAAGAAGTTGTGATATTTTAGTCTCTCACTGATCTGACAAAGAAGGAATGGCTAAGCTTGTGTGAGCTTTAGATGAGTCACTGACTGGCTACTGGTTCAAGAGGAATTGATTTCTGGCTGCAGCAGGTGCCATAATAGGCAAGTGAAGATGTTTTCTTTCTACAATTTGCCATAAAGGATGAAAGCACTCAGTGATGTACAGCAATTAATTAGAACAGTGATGAACTATCTGTCTGAATATGTGGTGTGTGTTGACTCTCTCCCCACCCCCCTTTCTTTGAGGTAGTGGGGAGGGGCTGTGCTTTTTTTGTGGAGGGGATTGTTTAGATCTGCTGCAGATCTAAATTTAGGTGAATATACAGGGATGTATTTTGAGATGAACTTGTCCCAGCCATTCCAGCTCAGACTGAGAATAAGTCAAAGCTGGTTTTACTCTTTTTGACAGACTTTTCCACTGTGATTTTTGGTAGGAGACTCATGCAAATGCAGTGGTCTGTCTGCATAGAGCTGCAAACAATATCAGGACCTGTATGTTTTTAATTTTTTTCTTCCAATAATTGGAAAGAAAGCCTCCAGATTGAAAACAGAATGCATATAGGGGAAAGTAGTAGTAATTATGTAACAATGTAATACTGTTGTATTTTTATATTTGCTGAGATGAATTGATTCACTTTTTTGCTTTACATTTGCAGAGCCCCTTTCCAGCTCTGCTCAGCTGGACAAGATCAAGAGAATGGCATCTAAGTAGCAGTGTTCTTCCCTAAATCTGTAAGCTCTTTTCAGCATTCCTGTTGTGCAGACTGCTGTTTTGTTCCAACACAGTATAGGTGAGTTTAAATTAAGAAAGCTATCAATAAAATTTAAAAGGCAGAATTTGTTATCCTAAATTTTAGTGTTTTGCTTTTCTATGCATCAAGGCTGATTTGTCTTTGACTTCATGGTAGTATTACTGTTGGCTTTACTTAATCCAGATTACCTGCCAGTAATCAGTTTGGTGAGAATCAGCAGTGTCTGTTTTTACCCTACTGCAATGCATACATTCACATTTCTAATGTACTAATAGCAGTTATGCATTTGTCTGAATCTGGCTATATGCAGAGAGATAAAGGTGTTGTTTATGGGTGTAAAACACCCACAACTGTTCTAGGCTTCATCTTGTTGCCCAGCAAGGTGTAACCTGCATATGTAGCCCAGTGGTATGAGTATGTTTTAGGTAGTTTTCTGTGTCTGACACAGAAGGTATGAATTATTATAGCCACTAGGAATGAGCATTGGTGCTTTATTCAGGCTGGTGCATGACACGCTTTTAGCTACGGAAATCCCTAGTGGGTGGGATTGCATGTGGGTGGCAGTTGTCTATTAGCGTCAGATGTTTTCATAAGCAGAGTACAAAAAATGTATTTTATTGAATGGTACTGCAGCTTTTGCAGTCGTGAACTGAAACATGTGAACACAAAGGTAACATGTTGCAATCTGATACACAAGTGATGTCCTGGCATTTGTGCAGACTGCGCAGGGAGTGCCTCTGAAGGATGCTGTAATGCAGAATTTGAGGTAGAGCTGGCTGCCCCTCGCCCAGCTCAGCAAGCAGGCAAACAAGGTGCTCCACACATCCAGCTCTCTGCAGGAATGCTGTTAATAATGCTATTAGTTTCTGGAGTGCTTGTAAAGTTCAGTGTGCCTTTGCAGGTAGGTCTCATTCAACTTTAGGAGTCTCTTTGTCTCTGTAAAATTTAGGACTAGGGCTAAGTTTGTTGCCTTCTTAACGTGAGGACTTGGAATGCCAGATTTGGCTGTTGAAGCAGACGAGGTTCCGGTGGCTGTCCCAGCTCCATAGCTATTTACACAGGAGGGAATAATCTGCTATGTTAGTTTGCAACAGGCAATGTGGGAAGAAGGTGCCCCTGCATTTGTAGATTACTTGTTTTATTTTCTTTCCCTGTGGTGATGGTTGCTAGTGTTATGTAAAATACCAGTTAATCAGTCACAACCCACAGGAGCCAGGGCAGTTCAAAGCACAGCTACTTTCAAGAGACTCCCTAATGCCTTAAGGGAGTAAACTTTGGCAGACTTTGTAGGTTTACTGTGTCCCTAGTCAAAAAGTTGTGCTGTTTGGTATGCTGATGGGAGTATTATTGAATAAACATAATACAATATTTACACTCTAATTAAAAAAAAAAGCAGCCAAATACACTGTTCAGAGAAAAAGACTCTGATAAAAGGAACTGGTTTTGGTTTTTTTTTTCCTAAGACTTCTTGTTTTGTTATCGGGTTTTTTTTACTACTAGTGTTGCATGGTAATAGGAATATAAAGTTGGAAACTATTGGACTCAAAAGGTGAGACTTTCCATTTTTTACTGAGTGCTCTGTAAAATAGAGGCCTTCTAAATATGCTCTTTGAATATGGAAGTTATATGCCAAACTCCAAATTCTGTGTGAACCATCTTTATATAGACTACTTTCTTCCTCTACAGTGCCAATTTTTGTCTTCTTTTAAGTCTCTTCTTAAATAATTTCTCTGTTTACTCTTTCTTGAGCTCTTCTTATAAAGAACTATGCTTATAGACCCACCTTAGGCCTAAGAATAAGGATCATAAAGCTAAAATGTGCAAATTTCCATACCTTGCAAGCTAAAAGTACAGCCATGAGAGGTGTTTGGATCTCTATGAATGTTGATGACCTTAGATGAGAATTCATGGACTTATTTACAAGGACAACTTACTCTCATCTTTGCATCACAGGGGTGGAAGTGCCATGTGGTGAGGATTTGAAAGAGGTCTCATATTTCCTGCAGTGGATCTTTGCTCTCTAAAGACTACAAAGCAAAAACTCTTATTTTGTGCGGAAGGTGCTGATTTATGTGTCTGTATTGCTCTCTGAACACGAGACTAAGAAACAGGATGGCGCATCTCTCTGGCAGACACCACGGAGCTGTGGGTCTATGGCAGCCGCGGGGTCCATGCCCCTGGTGGGATCCCAGGGCTGTGATTTGGGGCTTCCGGGGACTCCCACCTGCAGGTGGCAGCATCTTCCTGTTTTATGGGATGTGAAGCCTGTGCCCGGCATCCCAGCGTCGTTGGGAAATTGAAAATTAAAACCAAGAGCTCCCACCCCCTTTTTAAGGTCAACATTCTGCTTTTCCACGAGTAAATGTGAGGCAGTACTTTTCTGGCATCTCTGTCAGACTCGCTTGTTCTTCGTCCATTTGCTTTAAACATGGCTTTTTCCTTTGGTTTTGGGTCAATTTTTCTCCATGTGTTTTAATCCACCTTGTTGTCAGACTTCCAGTCTGTTTGAAGGTAGAAGCAGGGACTAGGAGAAAGGCTCACTGAAATGTCATACTGGCAAGTTGGCAAGAAAGAGCAATTAATGTGTATTGAGAAAACTGTGCATCATTTCTACTCCTGTTCAAATACATGTAATGTTTTTGGACCTGAAAAAGCTCCAAGATAGCTGGAAACAAAACAAGTAATGTTTTGACTTTAAACAATGTCATTCTGATTTCCTTAGGATCTTCATTCTCTGGATTTAGGCTGTTAGAAGACAGACATTGTTATCAACTTGAATAATAAATGTGTTGCATTATTATATGAATATTAATAAGAGCAATTAAATAAAAAGTCTTAAATTTGTTCCAGCAAGATAAAAAAGCCAACAGAGCAATAGTAAAACAGTGGGATAAATCAGGATGGTGAGAGAATTAGTTCTAGAAAATAGAGAGGACTGAGGATTTAAAAAAAAATCTTACTACATTAACTATAAATAAATAATAAAATTTGACTGGTTTTTCACTAAAATATCAAATATGTAGCTTGTCTCAAGGAAGAGTATACATAACACTTGTGCCATTGGGACACACTCTCATAAGGATCATCCTCTAGTAAAGACACAGGGTAATGGCTTCTGCACCCCATTCCTTGCTGTTTAAATTGAAGTCTGGAAGAGGACTGAGTGTCGGCAGTGGTCAGATACAGAGGGAGTGGAAAGATGCTCACATGACTACCCACAATAAGGCAAATCAACCAAGACAGGGATGGAAGCAGGTGTCCAATGTCTTTTGTATTGGCTCCCTGTGCCCAGGGTTTCCCTTTCATGGAGGATTTACAGCTACACAATTAGAGCAGCCTTGCAGTGCATGAAGCACCTAGAGAGGTATTCAATCTACTGTGTTTCTCTACTGGTGGTAGGTAAAGTTACTGTTCCAGAATGACACTGGCAATATTGCTTTGGATAACACTGTGGCTTTATCTGCTGGCTGCTGCCCAGTAACTGCTGCTTATCTCGGCAGCACCATCAGACTGCTTCTTTAGGTTTGTCCATTGCACTGGAAAATGAGGCCCATGTGTGTTCTCTATGCCTCTATCAGGGTTTGTATCCTACACACTAAATCTTTTCTCTAAAGGAATGGGAACAGTACCCTTTTATTGTGCAAAGGATCCATGATACTCTACAGCTTTTCTTAAGTAAGGTAAAACTAAGAAATGCCACAATTTTGGATGCTCATTCATCTTCATAGTAACATATGAGATGAAAATACATTGTTCATGGTATGAGGAAGTAGCAGTACATTTGTGACAATGGCAGATTCAGCCAGCAAAATTCAAGTGCCATGCCTTTTGGGAAGCTGAGTGGCGTGCAACAAAACACTGGTTGTGCATAGAAGGCTTTTTTGTCTAATGCAATTCAGTCTAGGCTGTAACAGATTTGGAATTTGGCTTCAGACATGGACTGTAGTATCCTTTGGAGGGTGATTAAAATAGGAGCTCACTCATCATCCATGTGTTTAAAGCCTCTTATTCTAACATCTTCAAACACACTACAAAAATGTTTTGCTGTAGTCTTCATGTTCAATTACCATCATCTGCCCTGTTCCACACCTCTTGTGCATATAACTTTGATGTGAATTACTGGAATTATCCTGCACGTGCATGCCTCCTTGTTAAAATATGTGGGTCAGTGCTGCTGTCTTCTCTGCTAAACAGCCCTGATTCTCATCTATATCAGCAGCCCTTTCTAGAAATTGAAATAATATCCCTGGCCAGTTTTAGTGTTATGCCTAGAAAGTACATTATGCATGGGGATGTGTCCTGCCACAAAGAATTGTCATGGATGTTAACACGATACTATATACAGGTTCTGAGGGCTTATTTAATTTTGTGTTCACAAGGCATTTTTCTTTTCTACATAGATTGACTATTGGTATCTCTTCTAGAACAGAAAATAAACTAAGAGGTACTCATTTCCCTCTTTGGTGGTGAGGTGAGTGCAAAGGTGCTTGACAAGATGAAACTCTCCTGTTGTGTTAGCACAGCTGTAAAATGCTGACTCCTCTAGGCACCTTAATGACTCCCTATTGAAAACAGAGCTGCAGACCCTGGTCTCCGATGCAATTGTTCACCAGGAAGATGCCCAATTGTGGGACTCCATGGGGTTAGCTACAGCTTGTCATGATCTGATTCAGGCTAGAAAGCAGTAACAAACAATACCATTCATTAATTCCAAGTTATCTTTAACAGGGAGAATCATTATTTTTCTACTAAAATTAGCAAATTTGCTAGGCTTATCTTCAGCTTCTCTATCTTGACTCTTCAAAGATCCCAGTACCCTCCAGGAGCAGCAATATGTGTGCACGCAGATAATCCTTGAGAATGAATGTAGTTATTAGCTGTGGTTATTTGAACATCACTATTCATGTCTAGTTCCTGTATGTATCACACATATAATAGAGCAGAAGATGCAATGCTGTGGTGATCAAAAGAATAAAAGTTTGGGGAGAATAACACTTCAGTTTCCTGCAGTCTTCCTCTCCCAGCCCTTTTCAATCTCCATCCATAATTTTTTATCTATTCAGTATCAGTGTTTTATCAGAACGATGTAAAGTAGGAACTACACCAGACTCCTTGAGGCAATCTAGTCCTTTGCTGCCCTGTGCCACTCTATCATGTAATTCTACTAATGAAGCTATCAAATTCTGTCTTTCCCATCTTGTCAGCTTTAACTTTTCTGCATCTCTTTGAATGTCTAGAATTCAGCTAAGCTTCTTTTGCTACTTAGGCATAGAAACATCTCTGCACATGAAAACAAAGAATACACAAACCACATGTTTTAGTGTGAGAGTGCTCAATTTTGATAAGGTCTGTCTTCTGCAAAGTCAAGGGAAAGGGGGAAAGAGCTATTCTTGCTATGCTTTTTGAGATGTGAGAATGAGCCACACCCTTAGATGAAGCTGAGAGGACCACACTTTTGCTGTGTTTTGGTCGCAAAGTTGCTACTGCAAAATTGGTGAATGAAATAGAAACATCAAGGGAAAAATCTCACATTATTTTCTTCTGTGCTAATTATACTTGATGTTTTTTAACATAGTGTGATACAATATTTAGTAATTTAATTTCTAAGTGCCATGTGAATTAATTTTGAAATATGACTTTTTGATAAAATACAGGTGAAGATGTGATTTCTTTTCCACTTACACTTAGATATACCATAACACTAATTTCTCTATCCAGCTACAGAACTGGTATAATGAAAATCTCCTTTGATCCCTCTCCAGTTTGCTGCAGAGGGCAGAATTTGGATGTGGTTATCCATTTCCCGTGAATTGTTTTCTTCCAGAAGGTCAAATCTCAAAATGATCTTAACTGGAGGGCTTTTCCCTGGAAAATCCCAACTCAGCAATGATACTGTAGACCCATGATGGTTCTATCAGTGTTTGACAGGAAGTCCTGTTTTGTTGATATGAAAAGATTTATGTCTTGTACAATTTGGAGTGTAGTTACTATGAAACCTGTGCTGCAATATTTTTGGGATAACTTCCAGGTTGTGACCCCTGGGAGTCAGAAGCTGGAATTGTCAGATTTTTTGTCAACAACTTTTCCTTAGATGACTTTGCTGAAATGTGAAGCGGAGCCAAGCTGGTACTTAATTAATTCTGCAGAGACTATTCTACTGTAGAATTCTTTTTTCCAGGTTGTATACAGTTGTATGCCACATAAATATTAATTTGGAAGTGAGTCCAAAATGATGCTAACCATATTTTTTGCTTGTTTTTTTCTGGCTTCTGTGATTAGTGAAGTTAACACAGCATCTCTTGGGCTTAGATCCTTCAGATTTCTGAGAGATTCAAAAATATTTTTCATAAAATGCTTTCCCCAATGTTCTCTTTTACTTGTGACTTTAGTCATGAAAGCTGAGGTTTTTCAAAAAACCACA
Organism: Emberiza elegans; assembly: GCA_024865655.1. Classification (NCBI taxonomy): domain Eukaryota; kingdom Metazoa; phylum Chordata; class Aves; order Passeriformes; family Fringillidae; genus Emberiza; species Emberiza elegans. Next base: position 11,135,552 of record JALJVW010000398.1, read on the forward strand.
AAACTCTCTGAAACAAAATAAAAACGACTTCCCAGATTTTTCAGCCCCACTGGCCTTTCATGGAAAGCAGGAACTGGGAAGTGTTTCAGTAGATAATGGCCTATATTGCAGTCTGTGATATGTACATGGTGAATACATACCTTGTTATTTTCCTATGGGGAGCTGTTGTGATTTCAAGAAGTTGATGCCTTACCTAAATGATAGGATCACACAATCAAGGCTGCATGAGAAAATAGTGAGCAGTGACAGGTGTCTTTATTTTTTCATTCAGCTGACTTTTCTACCATGATCAAAATTGCAATAAATTGAAATATTGCTGTTAAGTCAGAGCAGAGTCAAAAGAGAGTGTCACTTTGATTATTCAGAGGCCTGCTTTTTTAACAACATTCTATGATGGTAAAAGAATTTGCAGGATCTAAATATTTAAACAGCATTTCACCAAACAAAAGCAGAGGAAGTTACAGTAATAGTTTCTGCATTTTTCATTGCTGTTCTTTTTAGATTGAAAGAGCGGGTCACTTTATGGTGTAATGTAAAAGCAAACACGCTCTTTCCTCAATAATAAAATGGGGATAATATTGCAAAGGGCTGTTGTGGTGATTCCCCTTTATCAAGTTCTACAGAAATGGTAGATGTGATTAGCATCCCATGTGATTACAGTGACAGGATGATATGGTAGTTTGTCTGAATTGGTATTAAGTGGTACTGGAAGGCTCTCAAAAAACCTGTTCCTTCTGTTTTTTTCAGACATTAGAGATTTAGAACTGTTTGGATAAACATCTGGAGTGAACTGAGCTCTATCTTTTTTTAAAGGTTACCTTAAAGGACAGATGAAGGAACCTTATATTGTGGTAACCTTCTGCCTGAAGGCTCTCCAAGTGCTACAGGAATCAATATGCAAACTATATATAGATTATAGCAGCTCTGTAAAGGTAGAGCACTGTTTGACAAAGCAGTGAAACAAAACAAAATGTGCTTTCCCATTTAGATTTTTATAACAATCTTAAAATACTGGAAGAATGTAGTCAGAGAGAAAATAATCATCAGCTGTGTCCTGGGAGGAGATTGGGTGGTGTAGGTTCTTTTCCCACATGATGTACCATGAGAATTGGGGTCTGAACTCAAAGGCTCAGAAATGCCTTTATGGCTCATGTGAAAAACTGCAGCTCCAGGGACAGGCAATTTGCTGGGATGCAGGTTAAATAATGTTTCATATAGAAGAATTGCAACTGCCTGTTTGTCAGCAATAACATTACAAACCCCATGCATTTTAAGCTGTTACACTGTTGACAAAAAAGTGCTGCTTATCAGACTGTGTGAAGCTCTTCCAGCAGCAATGTCTTTGGAAGAGGCTCCTTTCTTTAACCTTACTCAGCTTGGCTGAGCTGAGATTGCAGTTGCTGGCTGGTATCACTTACATATAAAGAAACAAAAATAGATGTTTTACAAAGACGCTTAATAAAAAAAAATAGAGAGATGACTTTTAAGAAGCTGCTTTTATTACTTTTGACCTTGTGCATTTACCTGCTTTTGGCTCTTTATGCTCTATGCATCAGGGAATTGGTGCAGCTCATCTGAACCAGCAAAACCTACTTCTCATCCTGGCTTCATGCTCTGATAAAGACACTGGTAGGAGCAGTCTTAACCACACTATTGCTCCTAATTTTCTTGTCTTCTAGCAAACAATGAAGCTTGAGAAATTATGCTCTCTGCTTTTCAACCATAGAAACCTATTAGTGCTCAACAATATGGTGAATGACTTGCTGTAAATCTTAACTAAAATAAATGTCCAGGGTTTAATATTTTATAAACAGGGGGACTGCTCAGAGAGATGGACATGATAGAAATTCTGTGTCTGTTTGCATGATTTCTATCTAGTTATCATAGCCAGGCTGTCACCAGGTTGTTTGTATCTTAGTTCTGCCTGTGCCTGGGGCACATGACTGACTAGTGAGTTACACTGTGCTATGCTGAAATTCCTGCAAATGGCAATTTAGCAATAGCAATTTTGAAGCAGTGAAAGCTAATTGTGCTGAATCAGTCAAAATGTTATACTGTTTTGCATTTAATGTATTTGCTGAGATTAATTATTTAAATGTCCAATGATTCTCTTTCCAGCTTCAGAATAATCTGTTTTCAAGTGATCCTAAACGACCGTAACACATGTTTTCCTCCCGCTACCTTTTAAATATTTCACCAAGTTTTCCTACCACTGTGATAATTAAAGAAATTGATAATGTGTCTTTAGAGGAAGGCCAAAGGGCCCTAAAGGGTATTTTCTTTTCTTTTCAATCGCTGTGTAACGTTTGCCGATAAATAAAGAACTGCTTCTTAAAGTCAGGAAAAGGTTTAATCTAAACGAGCCAGTCATTGTGCAAGTGCCTATTATCTGGCCCAGGATTGTGCTTAGCCCTTCTTAAGGCTGTGGCCCACTTCCAAAGTTGGGAGTTGTTATTGGTTCCTAAAAGCTTTAATTTAAGATTTTGTTAGTGAGTAGAAAGGCATCATCAGAAGAGTGGTTAATGAAATTAGGTGGTTAAAGAATGCTCAATAGTCTTAAGTTTGTAAATGTGTTAATTCAAATACAGAAACAGTTCTAGAACTCCAAAGGCAATTCTTAAACCTGCAGTGCTCAATGGAGTGAACCTGGGATGATATTCCTATAACTAGCAACCTGAATCTGCATGCCTGATCCATGTTTGTGTATGCTTCCTCCAGAGCAGAGATCAGGGATGTTATATACACCTTGTCTGATAGTTTGAGAAGAAACTTCTGGTCTAACAGGGCTATTCTTGTTTCATTGGTGTCAGGGTCAAGCATGAGCCTCAAAGAAGACTGAATGGTGCTTTTTTGGGAGAGAACCAATCTCAACCAAAGAGACAGGTTGATTTCATACAACCTAAAAAGTACAACTCTAAGCATGCCTGCTGCTGGTGCTGATGGCTCTGGATCTGATGGTTTGAAGACAGCTGGGTGCCATTGACATAAGAACTGTAATTGATTATAAATCATCTTACATTAGATGAACAAAAAAACAATTTGCAGACTCACAAGTTAGAGTGTGCTCAAACATAACCTCAAAACAATATTCTGTATGTTAGGTTTCTCTAGGGGTATTACAAAAGGAATAAGCTTCACAGAGTTCTATGCTTGAAGAGTGCGGCCCTGATCTAAAGTATTTGTATTCAGCCAATCCAAAAGGAGACAAGCACAGCCTCATAATCCTGTTTGTATAAAGGTAGTACAAACAAGTACATTTGCTAAAAAAACCAAATTGTGTATTTTTTTTGGCAAAAATTCCTTTATAGTGATGTTTCTTACCATAGGTTGTAGTCCTTGTGTCCCCTTCTTTCACTTCCATATATTTCTTTAACTCAAAGCATGCAGTACTATGCTTTCTTCCAAAAAAAATCAAGATTTTGGGGTGTTTTTCCCCTTCCACACTTGCAGAAAATAAAGCTTGAAGAGGAAGAGACTACTTGACCAATTTGTTATGCTTTTTTGTAAGGGTTTGAGACTCAAATGTTTGCTGCACCACTGTGCTACATCCTTCTTAATTGCATTCAGGTGGTCCCCATGTGCCCAGTCTAATTTCATATAAGTGTTGACAGGACTCTTCCAATTATCTGTTTGCATCTGCAGGTTGTGAAATTTGAGTGAATAAACTCAGAGTCAGCTGAGGTGAGGTGTAAATCTGAATATATGTGGAATTCCAGTTGCTGGGCCTCACAACAACTGAAGCTGTTGATATGTTAAGTAAATCTTTAGAATTACATGCTAAACAGAGTTTTGAAGGAACACAGGTAAAAATGGTTTTTTGTGAGTTCATGTATTCGTCTCAAGCAAGCAAGCTTGACTTCCTCTCAGTAACACCATCCTTAACTTTAAAGACTTTCCTAAGGACCAGAGGGTCACTCCTGAGCTGGATTTGCCAGCCCATCACTTGAGTTCTCATTTTTCAGGCTCCAGATGGTGGCAAGCTGCAAATGGATACTCCGCAGCTGAAACATCTATCCCTTCAGCAGACTCGAGAGACACTGGTTCTGGCAGATTTAGACTTGTCTCTGGCTATTTAGCACAGTTGTACAGTTAATGGGCTGTTGGACAATTTTGTCAAACTTGCTATTTTCTGGTGACTTGTTTATAATTCTGGGAAAGGAGTGCACGGTTAGTCATTTGTGAATAATTGGAAATCCTCTTGAGATCTCAAGAAAAACACTTTCATTGTTAAATAGGGTTGATTTGCCTGTTTATTTAGGTAGCCTAGATAGAATCTCCATATCGACCCTTGAATGCTCTATATATTTCTCCAAATTGGATTTTGCCCTTGTGTGTGTGTCTGATGTGTTTTAAGAGGCCAAGGCCTTAATTACTGTTATTATGCCTAGTTTCCCATATGATTACAGTTGATATTAATTAAAAAGGAAACTTTGCAAATGTAAAAGACAGATCTACAGGGTCTAGGGCTTGCAGGTACATTTCTGTGTGTATCTACAGGTCTAAAGATGTGAATCTTTGTTGTTAGCTGCTTTTAAGTTTTACTTCTGACCAGTTTACTGATTGGCTAATGGATTTCCTGGACATCAAAGTTCTTGACCAGCCTCAAACCAAAGTAAAATCTAACTTATCCTCCAATTACTACCCTAAATAAAAAAATCATTCATGAGAAAACTATTTCCAGTAACTGTTAGGCTTGTTGATGGGAGCAATGTCAGTGTAAAGTGATTTGCTCTAGCTTTTCACAGACCTCACTTTTTTTTTTCCCCCACTGCAATACCCTGCTACAATTGGAATAATTTTGTATGGACTCTTTGAAGTTGTTTTGGACAGTTCTGCCATGAATTAAAAAAAGTGAAAACTTTCAGCTTCCTCCAATACTTGCAGTATGATTGCCTGGCATAAAAAATAGAAATGTGTACAAATAGCATTGATAACATTTTCAAGACACGTGGCCAATGCTCAGTGCACCAGGATGTAACATTTAGGATGTGTGTTATCTCTGGATGAAGATGACATGAATGACCTGGTTCTTTTCCTAAGCCTGTATAATGGGGGTCTGACAATACAGATAACCTCATGCAAGGAGACACATTTAATGCATATCCACATAGAAAAACATGTGCTTGAGAGACATTGTTCAGTGGTTGGAAAAAGACAATTTGTATTTTCCAACAGAATTGCTTTAAAATTCTAGATGATCCTGGGATTGGTGTTCTGTGCAGCACACTGGAATTTTGTTGTATTTTTCCTCTTTCAATATAGTTTAATCTGTATTAAAGCACTGTTCTGTCACAACTTTCATAAATTATTACACAGCCAGCCAATAGAAATTACATAAATACTGCAAATATAATCATCTGTTCTTAGCAGAGAGTCTTAAAGGACTTTTAAACTAGTTACAACAGCAAGTGGTAATCCTTCTATTAAAACTTTCTTACCATGTTATAAGTTTGCTGTTATGCAACATTTTTCACTTTGTCAGCTGAAAACTGTTTTTCTGAAAGTAATCTAGACCTTGCTTTGCTGAGATGGAAATAAAGGGAAGTTTGTCTTGACTAAGTGCTCTGTTTTCCTATGACTCTGAGCAAGTAGTAGTTAGAATGAAACATTGGAAACAACAGTAATTTACTAATCAGGAGAAAAATGGTTGTTATTGGAACAAACCCCATGTTTACTGCAAAATTGATTTAAAGCGCATTTTAAAATAACAGCTCAAGAAAAATAGGCTCACAGTGGGCTCCAAATTCTAAATGCAACATTTACATATATATGATTAAGTGCTGCAGAATGGACTTTGCTCACTGTGGTCTCTTAAGGGCAGAGAAGATAGTAAGGAATGTGTTGTTGAATTAAACTGCCTTTGGAAGTCTGAGGAGCACTGAGCTTCTGATCAGGCTTTTCATTGCCCTTATGGAAAGCACTGAAGCACAAAAAATGCAGGGAATAAACCTAAATTCTATGGTACCTTCAGCGAAGCCCTAGACTGCTTTTACTGGATTTTTGATGACCACAGTGCAAAAATGTAATTATCTTTAATTACCACTTGTACCCTTGCAAAATAAAGATGACAAGGGGAGAATTATCCAGTGCTTTTCTTTTATCAGAATGGATTAATCATGGCTGTTAATCAGAAGTAAACTGAGGAACATAGTCCACTATCCAGGTGGATAAATAGCTGAAAAAATGAGATTGCGCTAAAAACTAAGCAAAGAGGAATAATTCAGTATAAGGTCCTTTGCAAAGCTTGCAAAAGGAAGGGGGCAGGGGCACCTTGAAAGAACATTGGTGGAGTGGAGCCTGAAGCAGTGTGCCATGCTGGGGCCTTGGGGAGGAGACAAGAACAGAGCCTGCTGAATTTTTAGCGTGAATTATCCACCCGGACATGAGCAATCATTGGCAAAAATTGAGCAAGGAGTAACAGAAAGAGGAGATACATTGAGTTAAATGTGTCAGCTGTAAAATAAATTATTTATATTGGGTTGAGCTTCACCCTGGTAGATCTGGTGATAGAGAAAAAAGAACTGAAAGTTGTTACCAGCAGCCAGTTTTGAAAGAAAATTAATATCAAACACTTGTGTGGCAAAGAGCAAAATTTATCAGGAGTAGTCTTCTCCCCTTTTGCATTTGTGTACATACTGCTTTTACAGCTCTGTGTACTTCATGTGGTAATAAATATTCAAAGATTGCTTTACAGTGGTTGCAGCCAAGTTGATGCTGGTTATTCCAGATGGAAAGATCATTGCTTCTCAAGGTACTGTAACAAAAGACTTGGCAGTTCATAAGTAAGAGTTCCTGCTGGGAGCAGGTGTCTTCAGTTTGACAAGATTGCACTTTATCCATGAGTACTTGAAATGCACTATAGCTGGTAGCAGGTCAAACAGGTCTGAATTTTTAAAGAGAGTGTTGTAAGACTTCAGTAATGAGCTTGAGGTGGTGAACAATGACATGCAAAGCTAATTACCTGTTTACTAACGTCACAATAATTCAGCCGTTTGTCTTGACTGGAGCCATGCTGAGTCTTGGCTCCTCCTGCCAAGCCCACTTTCCAGTCTTTGAGTGATTGTATGTGAACTGTTTTGCTAGGAAGTGCCAAAAAAAAAAAAAAAAATTGAGGGAAGAAGTAATTCATTTAACTGCTACAAACCTAGATTTTAATTGACTGACCACATAAGAGATTTAGGGATTAGATTTGCTCACATGCAAGGCATGTCTCTGTGGGAGCAGTGTTTTGAGTGAAGAGCATAAACTGGACACCTAGCAGAAGAGTTAATTATCTGAGTGCTAATGTTCTCAGACAAATATGTAATGCATCATAAGCACTAGCAATGAAGTGCTGGTGGCAGCATAAAATCAAATTACCCCTACAATTTTTATTGTGGAAATATGATTGCTACACTGCAAAGATGCAAGTTACAGACACCCAAGAGCAGGGGTCCTGTGAAGCTGGGCTGAATTATGCACTAACAGCTTGCAGCTTGAAGAAATATCTTTGTGGCTGTGGGCTGCAGTATGTGGGGTTAAATTGGCGACTTCATTTGGTTCTCTGACCTGCTAAACTCAATAGTTACCGCACTTTAAATCAGCAAAAGTAATTTTGAAAAAGTTAAAAGAGAATGTAAAAGGGTGGCATTTTAGTCTTCAATCAGGAAACTCTTTGTCCACACCAGTTTATAGGTCATAAATCAGAACCTGGGTGATTTTGTTGATCTGGATATGCTGCCTTTCTTTGATTGTGTCAACAATTTAAACTTCTATAATTCAGTATAAAATTAACCCTTGAAGTAAATTATATGCATTTCAAGCTGCTAGGATTTAGTCAACAAATAGCTGCACACAACTTTGCAATCTGCTTGTTTCCCCACCCAGTGAAATCAGAGAATTTCTTCATTGTGTGTTCAGTGGGCATTACGTCAGATGTGAATTTTACTGAGTGAAAATGCTCTGTTACAACTGATGGAAGTGAGATGAGGGACTTTATTTATGGCTAGCAACTGGGCAAAAATTGCCTACTAAAATCAAGGGAAATGGTTCATAGGTAGGAAAATGTGCATTTGTTTGTCTAATGGCGTACTATGGGGGGGTGTGTGTGTGTGTCCAAGGGATGTGTTCTGAAAGATCAGTACTTGTCTTAGAAATTAAAATCCTTGCATAGTAATAACTAAAAGCACTTGAGGCTCAATAGCAGAACTAGGCTATACTCTGAAGTGTTTTCCAGAAATTCTACTTCCAGCCTTTTGTAAAGCCTTCATCTTTTACAAATCAATCTCCTGAATTATTTAGTATCTATTGTATGCAAATAGCTTGAGAATACTGAAAAAGGAGGCATTTCTCTTAATTTACTCAAATGAGGCAGATAAGGTGTGCAGTTTGGAACTAGACTTCATAACACAAGATGTGCCTGAAATTGGATTTAAATTAAAGAAATTCTGATCTAGCTCAGTTACTACCTGGCCCTAGAGTTGCCTCAGTTTCATGAATATGTTTGTAGTGATAACATTTCTGAGCTGCTTGAAATGTGCTGTGAACACCTAGAAAGCTCCAAATCAGAGCAGTCCATTGCCCAGGCTGTATCCAAACATGATCAGAAGTGGACAATGGGATTCCTCCGTCTGTCTCCCCTGAGAAGCCTGCTGTGGCTGATGGTTGTACCATGTGCAGTGGGAGTCCTGGGCTCTGGGCTGTCTGTGCACTAGGGAAGACAGTAGAGTTCCTGATCAGGGTAAGAGAGCTGGCTGTGTGAATATTTTCTAATTTGTCTCAGGCATCACCTGTGCTGTAAGCTACACCAAAGTGGTGATGGTGAGGAGGGCAGTAACCTCTCCTAGGAGGAGCTAGATCCAGAAAAAATGTCTGTGTATGGTCTAATTTGTTAGGCAAAATAAGACTATGCAGGAATGGATACTGTGTTTGTATTAGGATTTAGGGAAACTTGAGTTGTTGTTGTTACTACTTGGGGATTTTATGTAATGATCTGTTTCCATATTGGCAGTATATTTTTTTTTCTTTTTAGGTAGGTTTTGTTGAGATGGAAGATGACATTCTGGTGTTGCAACACCATTCTAAGCTGTGGATCATAATCAGACAGATATTTGACTTTGGTTTCAGTTCTGAGGAAATGTTTCCTGGATATCAGGTGCCTTCCTGTCGTCTTACTTTCTATTTTTGCTACACAGTTTTTCATTGAGTATGCTGAGGTGCTTCCTTTTTATTGTGGTGGTTCTTCTGAGACCCTTGTTCGTCCCCCTACACATTCTCAGTAGATTTGCTTCCCTCCTCAAACAGCAGCTAATTAGGTTAATAGTGTTGCTAAAGAAATGTTTGTGGAATCACAGACTTGGGCCCAAGCAGAACGCCCAGTTTTTGTTATACCCACAAACACCTGGGTCTTGAACCCAAGAAAATAAGGGCAGGAGAAACAGTACAGGTTTTTCATCCTCTAATTTTCTTAAATTCCAAGCAAGCTATCTGCAGCCCTCTGTAAAACTTAAATTCACTCTTTTAGATTAAGTTTTGAGTATGACTGTGCTACCCAGTCTGGAAATGAAGTTTCCTCATCCAAGTGGGGTTTGAGAAAGGAGACTATTAAGAGCAGCTTTCAGGAAGTGATCACTGTTGCTCTTAGAGATATCATAGGTATTGTGTCCCCAGTTTGGAGAAATTTACTTGTATGTATTGAGTTAAAAGAATTTTCCTGGAAATGAACCAACAACAGAATTTCTCGTGAGATTTCTCTTATATCCTGGCCAGCTTCTTTCCTGGAGTGTGTTTACAGGCCCCACAGGAAGAAGCAGTAGGAAAATCTCAGGAAAAATAGACATGTAAACTCTGAGATGAAGTCTGAGGAAGATGTGGGTTGAGGTTAGTTTTTTAAACCCAATTCAGTCATTCATAGATTTATAGTTCTATATAGAAAGGGGTAAAATAGGACTTGGTTATCTGAAGCTGCAGAGGGTATTCTGTGTGGGTTCAATGGACTTTAGATCTGTATTAGTCTACTGAATCACAGCTTAGCTGATAAGATTTTTGCAAATTCCAAATGGTTTGCCTGTACCAGCTGTCCTTCTCATCTTGGGCTTTGCAAAGACATTTGAAATTTTCCATGTGCTGCAAATCTAGCAAAAAATAGTTTCTAATGTTTCTGATTTGAGTGGGAGACAGGAATTGAATGATACTCTAAAACACAATACATAATTTTCATCAGAGAAAAGCAGTGTGTCGTTCAGTTCTAGTGGATCGTTAATAAGAGACTTAAGGAAGTAAGGTATATGGATTGCTGGAATGGAAGACTAAATAAATATTCATAGCAATATAATGAGAAACACATGCATGATTCTGTGCCTACAGACATGCAAAGCGCGAATTTCCTTTTGTTCTGAACCAAAATGTTTCAAAGGAAACAAAACTATAGGAAGTAAGGGCTAACATTTAAAAAAAGACAGGACAGAGAGGTAAATGAGCAGCAGAAAGGTGGTCCTAAGATGAGTGGCTGTTTGAAAAAAAAGAGTTGGGGAGGAGACAGCAAAAAATGTAACATCAATTATGGTATTTTTGCTTTAGTTCCTGTGGAAGATACCCCAAGCACAACAATGCAGAGGTTGAGATTCGGCAGTTAGCATTCAGCACATTGACAAGGAGGTGAGCACCGACTGGGATCAGCCCCACAGAGGCCTGTGCCATACTGACCAGGTAGGGAAAAGCACCCAGGCTGGAGTCACCTGTAAATCTAAACTGAAAGAGCACATGTGAGAGCACAGTGAATGGCTCAGCCCTATGAGGAAAACACTGAGAAACTGCAGAGTGACTGCAGGGGTACTGCAGGTCCTGTGATCAGGTACAGTGAGGGAGCTATGGAAATCCAGCATGGATTCTAAATGATGGATGTGGTTTAGTAGCACTTGGGAGCTGCAGAATGTCATGCTGAGAGACAGAAATGTGATTATCCGATGATAATCTGAGCCTATGAGAACAGCAGCTGCAGAACACCTACAAAAAGGGTAAGGGAATAAGGGCTTATCTGAAATGATTGAATCTTGGTGAGGTTGATTCTTATGAGCAATGCAGAGTTAGAAGGGTAAAATATTCTCAAAAAGGACCTTATGGAGTGGTGTTCTCACGACTTGGGAGTATTTTTGTGCTTTGGCAGTGCAGTCCAGAGGTGAGGTGTGTGATGGATTGTACCACAGGAATGGCTGTTTTTATAGCGAAACCAAATCAACCTGAAGAAAGGTTCAGGTCTGAGGTGTGTGCTGCAGTTAAGCTGGATGTCTTCAGGCAGTAATGCCACGTCTGCTTCACTGTTGTTGAACATCAGGTTCCCAGTTTGTGTGGAGAATTCTTTCCTGAAACTTCCTCTTAGGTCATCTGCAGCAAGGTTCAGGTATGACATAGAAGAAACATACTAGATCCTGATACTGATTTGGAACCAAATCAAGTGAAAATTGCATGTCTTTGCATTGTTATATTTCTGGGTTTGGCTCAGACCCAAATGTAAGGAAATTGAGGGCATGAAATAAAGCCAGCATGATAATTTGGCTCCCTTCTGTAGGTTGCTACAAGTTGAAGAAAATTCAGTTCAGCTGAAGATGTTTGTAACTTGACCCTGAAGGATACCTGTGAAAATGGTCTTTTTTTTTCCCTCGAGTGAAAACCAACCCCTTAACTTTGGAATGTTTGAAACACGGAATAAAATCATGTTGAGTGTAGCCCCATCAACAACACTTGACATTACAGGAGTTTTCACTAATTTGTGTAGTTCAGTATTAGATACTCTCTACATGTGCCCACTGTTTACAGGGCGTTTGGTTGGTGGGATGTAGGTATGGAATTGATTTGGGTTTGGTGGAAGAATCTTATCACCATCTCTTGTGTACCAAAGGGAGCACTACAAAGCAATAGACAAATCATTTTTAGCTGCTTCAGTTTCTTTTTTTTTCTGGTCTTATTCCTAATGTATATTAAAATTATATCAGATCTGAAGAATGGAAATAGTTGAGTATGATTTGAATGTTAATAGAATTTTCATTTTCTCTGCACTTTTCTTGCATAACTGGTCTTTGCAAGGATGGCAGATGAGGGAAAGTGTGACCCTGCCATTTGTTGTGCATGTGTATTTTAGGACTTCTAACACATAACAAAACAAAAGAAGGTAGGTGTGAACATAAAATGTATTTACTAAATATTCTGAAGATGCAAGTTCAAACAGGAGAAAAAGGCGTAAGGACACCAGAGAGGTTCTGATCAAGAAAGATAGTCTTAAGCAGAGATTTACCCTTGTACTCAGAGAACAGTGAGAAAGCAGTCTTGATTTTTCTTACCATCACAATATGTCAAGGGCAGCGAGCACATTTTACCTCTTGATTTTTACAGGCAATGCTGACATGAGCAGAATATTATTAGAGAGAACTGGAATATTATTAGCATATACAGATATCTTTTTCCCTCAAACCTTCTGTTTGATTTCTGTTTGGAAATCCAGTGCAGAATGCTATGTGTTTTTTAGCAGCACAGGCTAATTGGGAGCCACAATGCAGTGGACAGATCCAGCTTCTCAGAGGTTTTGTGCACTAGAGGCAGAGACAGTCTTTCACAAGTGAGGAAAGATGATGCAAAGCTGTCAGCTGTACATAAAAATTACCCCAAAATTGCAGAGAGCAGATGGCTGTTAATGGCAAGTGTTTTTAACATAGCTTTATTGTCCCATATTGGGACATTAACTTGTCCCCCTGTTTGTTTTTTTTTAAAGTCACTTTGTAAAAATGACACCTTGGCATGACTTGTGTTTTCCTTTTTGGTTTCCATATCATGGTTGCCCAATTTTCTGCAGTCAGTGTGCTCAACAAGCTATTAGAGTATATTTCTGTTTCATACATGCTCAGTGATTACTATGAAAAAACCCCAGTTTTTTATTAAGGAATACAATGAAGGTTTTTTGTTTTTTTTTCTTTAATTGCTCTGATTCTTACTGCAAAATAAGAATAAATGTTCTTGTTTCCACATGCTAAGCTGATATTTACAGGCCTAAATACACAACATCAAACTTGCTTGGACTAGCAAATGTGATAACAGAAGAAATAGAAAGAAAAATGCACGGAACACCCTTAGCTTTTCTGTTTTCTTAACTGCAGGTTGAAAGCTAGCTTTTGGGTGATTAAACTTTTCATTTGGTTATTAAGTGATAGACATCTTGCTGAACCCAAGCATGCTGCAACAAGCACAGGAAGAGTGTTTATTTAAAGCAGACACAAAGATTGCACAAAGAGACCCTTAAACAAAACACAAATGTCAGCAAAACTAAACAAAGTAATAATGTACATTTAAGACTGATAGAGGCAGGCAGTAAATTGGTGACAGTTCCTGAATAATCCTTTAGAAAAGAGTTTCCCTGGTTTTTCAGTTTTTTATTAAGGAATACAATGAAGGTTTTTTTGTTTTTTTTTTTTCTTTAATTGCTCTGATTCTTACTGCAAAATAAGAATAAATGTTCTTGTTTCCACATGCTAAGCTGATATTTACAGGCCTAAATACACAACATCAAACTTGCTTGGACTAGCAAATGTGATAACAGAAGAAATAGAAAGAAAAAATGCATACGGAACACCCTTAGCTTTTCTGTTTTCTTAACTGCAGGTTGAAAGCTAGCTTTTGGGTGATTAAACTTTTCATTTGGTTATTAAGTGATAGACATCTTGCTGAACCCAAGCATGCTGCAACAAGCACAGGAAGAGTGTTTATTTAAAGCAGACACAAAAGATTGCACAAAGAGACCCTTAAACAAAACACAAATGTCAGCAAAACTAAACAAAGTAATAATGTACATTTAAGACTGATAGAGGCAGGCAGTAAATTGGTGACAGTTCCTGAATAATCCTTTAGAAAAGAGTTTCCCTGGTGAGTTGGGAAATCTGTTTGTTTGTTGCAGTTTCTTATCTTTTTCCTACAGGATATGTAGGAAACTTCCACATTAAAGCCAGTGCATTCACCAGGATTGGTCTGAAATTGGTAGGCTGACGTGTGGGCAGCAGTGTCACCCAACAGCACAGGTCTCAGGTGTGTGTTCCTGGAGATTTCAGACCAAAGAGGCGCAGCCCAGCTGGAGGGCTGGCATCATGCAGTGAGCAGCCTGGCTGCCTTTGCCTTCTTCCCTGCTGGTTTGTGCTGCCGCTGCTTGAGCTGGCTCGGCGTTTCAGGGCTGTGTTACAGGCTGCCTGTCAGGAAGGGCTGCCGGGCCACTGAGAAGTGGGGTGATGGCTGAGACACTCAGCTTGTGCTGGAGCTTTGTGCTACCCCACTTATGCTGCAGACATCTTTGTTCTGGGCTGTCATGAACAGAGGAGAATTGTAGGGACCTTGTGGTGTCACTGCATGAGTGGGAACCAGATCTTAGCCAGGACTCTGCCCTTCCCTTACTGTATAGGAAAATCGTCCAACCTTGCTGTGACTTGTGACTTGGGCTTTGTCCTGGGTAAGGGGTGATGACATTCTTTATGAGATCTGTGGATTAGAAACACTATGCAAGTATCCTTTTTTTTGGGGGGGGTGGGGGAGGGGGGTTGGACCTGGGAAAAGCCACATAGCTGTTGATTACTCTGAAATCAATTCTTCTCTCTTCTGAACAAAACAGTACTCAGCCTCTTGAATATTATCCAGCTTCCCTCTTCCTGCCAGTCTCAGCGTCTGTTCTTCTCTCCAGAGCCCTTGGCACAGCATTTAACCACATCAGAGTTTCACCAGTTGCAACATGCAGCTCCTCTTGAGTTGGAGCAAGAGAGGCTTCAAGGATGTGGCAGGGAGGGAGGGAGCAATCACTGCAGAGGACAGAAAACTAGTAATAAAACAATGCACAAAACATCTTTATTTTTTTAAGTAAAAAAATGGAGGAAAATAGATGGAAGGAGGTGAAGGTATGCAAGAGTGAGAGAGATACTTGGAGCAGTTGTTCCAAGAACTGATGTAGAACAATTAATGAGAAATAGGAAAGAGGCTTCAAAGACTATTTTTGGTCAAATAGTCTTTGAAGGGTCATCACCACTAATCAGCTGGGAATCAGAAAATTGATTGGAACATTAAGATCACTGAGAAATCTGCTGGGCTGTCATCACATCAGCCTCATTTCTAGAAAAACAGCTCATCTTGAGTTCTTTCGGTCTGGATGGAAAAAAATAAGTATTTCAGATGATTATCAAGACTTTTTCTTGTGTGTTAACCTAAGGCCTATCTTCTGTGTTTTCATTGCCAAATTGCAGTTCCAGAAAGCAGCTGACATGGAAGAATAGCAGCTATATTGCATTGTACTGACGCTGAATTTCATAAAGCAAGATGATGGCAATAATCGGTGTGTTTTCTTGTTCTGCCCTAGAAATAATTGTACAGCTGTCAAATTCTCAGCCAGGAAAACAGATCCAGGACACTGCAGCAGTGAGCATGTATTGGCCAGTACAAGAGCTGTCAAATTCACAGAAAACAAACACACAGTGCAGCAGTGGATCTCAGTAGACTAAGATAACTCAATTTCCATGTGCACCTTTTTATTTTCTGCTGCCTTCAAAACATCTGCTCCTGTTTCATCAATCTGTAAAAGTGGCTGATTAGTGTTTTTCATGTATAGGCATCAAGTTGCTCCATGTAACCTGCTTAACAGCAGGAAAGTGTCCGTAATGGCACAAATGACCCATATAATCTAACTTTCAATGGACCGTTCTGGTACTCTTTTAAAATTGGCATTTTTAATTAAATTTCTTCTTTTTACAAGTCAGTGACTAAATTGCAATTGTGAAGTGGATACTGTTGGAACAAGTGCTGAAAACTGATCAAAACAAAAGATTGGAAATAGTTGCACACGCAAATGCTTTGTTTCTCGAGCTTTAAATCAAATTAAATGAAGGATCAAATGTTTCAGTCACTAAATTCAGTGAAAAGCTCTGAGCGACCTGTGCTGCTGTTATAGATTTCAGAATCATTGAGAACTCTAATTCTTCTAACACAGTATCTTGCTTTCCTTATGCAGTCCAACAGCTAGCAGCATTTTTCTTGACTTGACCTACAGTGACTGGAGTTTTATTTATTGTTCTTATAACATTGTCGCTCCATATTTTGTCTTACTCTTTGGAATAGTTAGTCAGTTTGAGTATTTGAAAATTATGACTTTGAGGCAGTGAAGTGTTTACTTGCATTATGACTATGATCCTTATGTACTTTACAAACTTTGTTTTGATATAGCTCAGAAAAAGGTACGGTTTCTTTTTATGGCTAAGCTTGAAGGTTCCCCTTATATGTAGCAATCAAAGTATTCCAAGTTACATACCACATGGGATTTTGTGGTTTGTAAAGAGTAGCCAACTCAGTGTTTCATCAAACTGCTTCCTAAGAAAATTTTGCATTTGACAAAAATTTTGCCAAGGAGTTTAAAATGAAAATAGAAACAAACTGTAAATTCATTTCCCTATAAAGAAGCTCGTGCATCAATATGATATTATGCAGTTAATTTTTTTGGAGGCTAGTGGTATCAAAGAGTTGGTTGACTAGAGGCCTCAGTGTCAGGTGGTGTAGAAGCAAGGATGTGACAAGAGGCAGGCAAAAGCTACAGGGAATGGAAGGACTTGGGAAAACTGTGTCAGGCTATGCAGCAGGGAGTGATGGCAGCTTGTCAGCTGTTTAACCATGGTTAAAATTGCACATCTTTCAATACTAAGACGGTAAGGATGGGAGCTAGTTAGTTAAATATATAGGTAGTGATAGACTTTTGTGTGTAATATATGGGTATTACTAATCTTTCAAATGTACTTAAATCAGGGATTGAAATATGAAGTAGAAACAAAATTCATTAACAGACTAGAAGACAAAAAATAGAGATGGGAGGTTTCTGCAGATGCCAATTGCCAGTCATTTAGGATGAACCCTGAACCAGCTTTTGCTGTATGTGGTAAAGTCGCAGTGCATGCAATTTAATGAACATCTGTTAGTGTGCTGTCAGTTCTTTATAGTAAATGATAGAGAGCCTATTCTGAACTGCAAAACAAGGAACAACACTTGTAGGTGTATGGCAGGCTAGGAGTTTCTGTCAGATGGTGGCAAGAATGTGGCTTTTCAGGTCTTGCTGGAGACTTAGCTAAATTCAGGCTGTGGAGTATCTGAAACTGTTGGGATCCTGTTATTCCAGACCCAGTGAGGTTCCCTTTATGGACTGAAAGTCTCAATGGGTTGAAAAAGATTTTCATCAAAATAAACCTTGTGAAAATATGCAGCTGCTAATGAGAAATTTAAAAAGCATAGGAAGCTATGATGCTGTGATCACTATATTTACTAGGTCATTTACTGAGTCCTCACCTGAAATTCTGAGAGTCAAATGAACTTTTTGTAACTCACTTCAGTGGATTTTAGCTCAGGCTCTGCAGTAGGTTTCAAACTCTGCTTTTATTAGGTTAGGTTCTTCCTGCTTATGAAGTATTTGAAAGAGGTTACTGAGGCTATAAAATACTTACTAATCTATCTTTTTGAACTATGAATATTTTAGCATAACAAATTATGCTTTCCAGTTCAATTTAGAGGAATGTTGGAATCAGAAGTCAAATTTCAGGTAATATGCATGAACAAGTTGCATCAAAAGAAATATACATGGACTTGAATTGATGGCAAATATTTGTTGTGTGCAATTTAGGTGAAGCATGACAAGGTTTTCTGAAATTCTAAAATAAAATGATAATAAAATTCTAAAAATGAAGTTGCTCTATTTTAAAATTCTAAGCATTTAAAAAATGTGGGCAAAATTAATTTTGCTGCAGTAGGTATTGCATGTTGGATCACTTGAGACGAAAGTGATACTGGTTAGTGCAGCTCTTTTGTCAAAGGAAGAATTGCCCAACTCTTTTATTGAGTTGTAATACCTGAGTATGCTTGATCCTGCCTAATTATCTCTTCAGACAAATTAAAAGCTTTACAGCTGGTAGCTTGGGCTTGTGATGTAAGTTTTGCAGTAATATCCTGTGATGTTACTTAATGCATTAGATGTTTTTTTATATGGAAAAATCAGGGCTTAGAATATTTTGTAAGATTTTAATATGAACAAAAGGATAATTTCTTTCCCTATTTGTTCTGAAACGTTTTAGGGGGGAGTTTTCCTACCTGGTGGGGATTCAAGGTCTGTGCCGTTTATTGAAAAGATGCAAAATCTAGTCAGTGGCAGTTCAACAGTGAGAGCAAGAAGCCATCAATTTCATGTTTAATAAGCAACACCTTATTTTAGGGAGAAATATTATATTAGTGAAATTTGTTTTGTATACTTTCACTCTGTTCCATGAGTGCTTTAAAAGAGCCCAGATCCTTACATAAGAGAATTTTCTGTGTGGACCTTAAAAGAGAGTATTTTCTATGTAAAATGGTCTTAAATTTATTGGCAGTATTATGCTCCTGCAACTGATCGGTTCTGAAGGACAAAGTCACTCTGGAAATGTATTGCTAAGGTCATCCTTCTGAAACAGAAAATGCCAGGGTTGTTACTGATATGAACTTGTTGCTTACATGATAGCACATGCTGCTTATCAGGAAAAGGGTCCTGCCTCAAAGAACTTGTAGTTGGGACAAAGAAAAGGAAAATGTTAGAGGGGTAAGGGCTTGCAGATAAAACACAAATGTGATCATGGATAAGGAAATGCAGGTCCAGTCTGCTACCTCATTTACAAGCAAATAGTGTCTTTGGGTGTTTCATCAGAAGTTTGATATTTGTGAACAAGTGTAAGTTAATGCTCTAAATAATTTTAGACAAGAACTTGGGGCTTCAGTGGAGCATTTCCTCTGATTTTTTAACTTGCCTAGGGGACAGTCTGGAGCTAGCTGGAAACTTTCTGCCAAAACAATTTTCCATCAGAAAAGGCAGATTCATTGATATCAAAATATTTTGCAGAAACATCATTTTTTAGTGACTTTCTACAAAGACATGGGATGGGTTCTGACAGGCTGCATGCCTGACTTCATGGCTCCTGGCAAGCTGTGAGGTCTGTGTCTCTGGGATAGCCTTGACATTCTGGCTGCCTCTGGAGATCCCCAAAGACCTGGCATATACCATGGGTACTTTGAGGGCTTCTGGGCAGCATGCCACACAACTGGAAGTGTTGGAGCCATGATTCCCAAGCTCTGTGATTTCCTGCTCTCTTATGGCTCACAGGGCTTTGAACCCCTTGTCGGTTCATTTGGGCTGATGGGGCAGGGGGAACCCAGGAGCACTTGGTGACATTGCTGAGCCAGGACTCTTGGAGCTGGGAAATTGTGCTTTCAGGCTTAACTGTGCTCTGAAATTATGTAAATGAAGTGCTGATTATTTCTAACAAATTGCTTAAAAAGTTTTTTTCTGTGGGAGATGTCAATATCTGTACTTCACAGGGGAGTGTACTGCCTGTCTTCCCTGCCACCTGCTTGGGGAATTACCTGGGGACAGGATTGCAACCACCCTGTGACTTCCAGAGCTTAGGTGGTGTTAGGGCTCTACTGCAGGTCCTTGGGGCAAAAGCTGCTCAGGGCAACTGCAGGTAGTGCCTTGGACTAGAGTTGGTGTATTACATATCGCTCCACTGACAGTAAAATGGCAATTATAATATTTTGGTTTCACAAGGAAGTCTTTATGTGGGAGTAGAGTGCAAATATTACCTGTGTGTGTACAAACAAGCAAAAGTTAGACATATATTTATCTATATAAATATCACTTTCGGAGCAACATAGGGTCTGCAGATCCTTCAGGCAGATGTCAACATCAGACGAGTTGTGATGGTTTCTTTGTTATGTATTGCAAGTATTCGTGATACACTCCTATTGTCAAGAGGAATGGTAATGATGTGGATTCTGATGTGGTCTTTCTAAAAACCTCAGTATGTGCAGGGACATAAACAGTTGTGTTGTCTTAGATGCTGTGGAATGCTGTAAAGCCATAGGCTCAGCACACTGAAGGACAGGGGTTAATTTCAGTAGTTGAAGGCCCTTGAGACTCCTGGAGGGCAAAACAAGCATTTGATCTGTGTTGTGAGTCTGTGTGTGTGTCTTTGTATGGGGTGTGTGCTTTAGAATGGCATTTGGTTTTACAATGCACTATCGTAGACACATGTAAGTGGCCATAGGGAGAGACTTCCAAAAATAAAAATGCCAGCAAAGTTATCCCATGCTTGCTGATTTCTGGATCATGGTTCATCAGTGAAAGTTAAATTTCTAGCTGCCATATGGTGCCTTTGGCAGTCTCCCTATGTATTTCTAGCAGTTCACGTTTTGATGTTTGCTGAAAGTGCTCAAGGGTTTGCTTATTTCTCTTGATGTGAAATCACTGAAGTTGGAGATGCAGAGGAAATAGGAAAAGAGTCAAATGAATGTTGATTGCTTCTGAGAATTAATTCCACACTGCCTTTCTGAAGGTTCAGTGTGTATTAAATGCAGTGCAGTGGCATGACGGACTGGTAAATATCACTTACTAAGCCCATCATTCATTGCAGAAGAGGACCTGGACCATGCAAATTGGATGATGTTGTGTTTGAGAACCAGACAGCCCATAATTTTTATCTGTTAAAAAGGATTATGAATGACATCGATGAAATACAGTGTCAATTCTTTGCAAATGCTTTTTCTCTGCAACAGCATCTGGAAGCACAGCCCAGCAGCAGCACTGAACTGAACACCCACTCAGAGGCTTTTGCCAACTTTGATCTCCTTTCAAGACTAAGCTTAAAAAAAGTTCCATTGGAAACCAAAGAGGTAGAACTACTTTGCCACGCAGAGAATTGAACCTTCCCACACATGTGTTTATTAATGTGAACAAGATAATGCAGCTGTATTAAAATAATAATGTTCAGCAGCCTTTAAACTGCCAACAAACTTGTTTGAAGATAGTCCAGTGCTCTCTGGACACACTTGACTTGCTGTTCCTTTTTGTAGCAAAGTCACAGTTACGATGTTAGAGGAGTAGTTTCTACTTTAATTGATAGATTTTTTTATAATCAACAAATGTTTTCTTTATAAACTGGTAGGGAGAAAATTCTATTGAAAGTCACCAGTTTCTCCTGACCAAAGAGTCCACTGCTCAGGAATATGGAAGGATCACTCAGTTTTTCCGATAAGCAGTTTTGATAAAATACCAAGCTGTGCAGTGTTAGATTTGCTTCCTTTTGGAAAGAGCCAAAGCTCAGTTGTGCATGCATGTGACTAGATTAACTAAAATCTGCAGAATTTGAGGAAACAGTTGAAGCATAAATATAGAGTGCATCTAGCAGTGATGCTCCTTCCTCAGTTTCTTGTTATCTGTACCTTTAAAAATATTGGATAGTTGCATTTGAAGTTAGATTTAAAAAAAAACAACAAAAAAACCCAACAAAAATACTTGAATAAGAAGCAGAGTCCCAGTTCCCTAGTTTCTCCTTAATATTTCTTCTATTCCCTAGACTGTACTCTGGGCTTGTAGGCTCACAATCTGAAAGTGGAGTGTTTCTAATGCCAGCAGTACCCAAGCCAGTGTCATAGAAATTGATGTGAGCTCTGTATCATTGTGATACTCTCCTGTCCCTTGCAGGGGTTTGGGGATAGACAGTTATTAAGTGTGACTAGGAATTGAAATTTAAGGAGTGATCAGTTCAATGGCTACTTCTTGCTCAAGGCATGGTATGTAGTCGGTTGACCTAGGCAAAGAAAAAGCAAAAAAACCACCCTGACAGCATGTGATATATCAAAGTACAGGATTTCTATGATTACTATAGCCTATCCAAAAGCTCTTTGAAAACTATATGCTTCCATTGTGAATCTATTGTATTAATAAACCTAACCATAAATATGCCTTTTCAAATTAATTTAATTAGCTATGAATGTTGTGACTGCTCCATCACCATTCAAGATCCTTTCTTGCAAATCCTAACTCATGTACATATGTTGTTCCAATCCGTGTGACCACTGAACATGAGTAAGCCTTATGTGCATAAGGAAGATTTTTCTGGGTGAGACCTGTAGCTGTGTCTAACTGGGAGGTACTGACAAGACTTCAGCATGGGGAATACTAGTAGGACACCAAATGCACACAGAAAACTTGTTTCCAAAAATAACTGTTGTGGGTGTTTAAATTGAAGGGAGCACTAGTAAATATGACCTCAGGGAACTGGTATCTATTTTTACAGGGATTGCTGTAGCAGAAATCAAGCACTTATTATATGACGCATAGGAACATCTACAGCTACCTGTTTGTTTGATACATAATTTTCCATTCATGTGTAGATATGAGCTTTTAATGCTTTTTTTACAATTGCATGATTTCCACCTGTTTTTGTAATTTCTGGATCATGTTACTTTAACCACACTTAGACTGAGAGATCCTTATGCAGCCTCTTCCAGCTGACAGTCCTGAGGCTGGGATGTGGCACACTTAACAAGTCCAGTGGACCTTCTCTGAAGGTGCTTCAGACCTAAATTGACAAGGCATAGTAATGGAGTGAGATCTGTTCATATGACTGGGTTTTGTGGAATAGAGGAACAGCTACCTTGTGCAATATTTAGGAAGACTGGTTAGCCATGCCCAGGCAGGAGCACCATGTTAACATGACTGTTGTTTTTAGGATCTAAGATAGCTGTGAATGAGTTATATAGAGACTGAGTCATATTTCTCTGCTTGGCCCCACCTTGTGCTGTGCAGACAGGCCTGGCAGAGGAAGGGCTGCCTACCCCACGTCACACAGCATGCTGTACTTGTAGCAGCACCTGCCTGTCCTGCTCAGCCAGGTGCTGCACTTGCTCAACCTCATCTCCATCAGGACCTCACTGCACAACCAAGATGGGGCAAGCCCTCCACCAAACTTCTTGCCTTCTGTCAGAACCTAGAATGGTGTTTAAATATGTGAATATTTTTGTGTGCAAGATAAGTTGTTGAAACAACTTGTGAAGGGGGCTATCCAGGTTGCTCTTGTTTCTCTGGTGTACCTTGCTGTGCTCTTTGTGGTGGCTCTGTTTTCAATATTATTGCGTGACCTCGAAGATCAATGAGAAAAAAACCCAGCAAAATGCATCTTCAAACACAAGCTGCATTATTTCTGGATTTGGCAAATCAGAGTCTTATCCTGCAATCAGTTGGTAAAGCTAAGTGACCATATAGATTTAAGAGCAAAGAACAAATAGCATTGTGGCAAACATCCCAGTGAGAGGCATAGAAGTTCAAGTATTATCAGCGCTGCCTTATCTGCAGCATGGTGTGCCAGCAACCCAATTGCTAGGTTATTTCTGATGGACATGTGTCATGTATTGCATCATTTTCATTGCTCATACTCAGGTGTCTGTACTTGCTTTCCAAGAGGCCATCACCAGAGCCAGCTCTGGGCCTTGGAAGAACAGGCCACTGCCTAATTCATCAGCCTGTAGCTGCCTGTCAAGTCTGCCTGGGGATGGGGAGGCGATGGTTGGCTGTTTTGGCTTGTGCAGCCCTTCCTGCTTTTGTGGGGAGGGGATGGAAGGAGTGGTGAGGTGAGGAGCAGTTTACCACACCAAGAACTGCTCCTCTGTGTAGAAGTTACAATCACCTTGCACCTCTGCTTCCCTTCAGGGCTGTTCTGCAGCCCCTGGTCCTTCCTCTTCCACTTTTCTGCCATGGAAGGGGAGGGGCCTCATTGCCTCCTCTCACACCCAGTGGGATGCGTGACCCAAAGGAGGTGGGGGTGGTGTGAAAGTCTTGCCTGTTTGAGAACACTTATCAAGACAGAGTGTCTTCTGAACAAAACCATTTTTCACAGTTTTGCTGTTCCTTTAGAAGGTGTTTTCTTCTGGCTTGTCTCTAGCAGTTGACTTTGACTTGTAATTGCAAATGAATGTGCAGTGTCCAAGTCACTCTGAGTGAAATTGCTTACTAGGACAGTCTTCTGTCATTAGACCAGGACTGAGACTATATTTTAAACAACTAGGCATGCTGGTGAAAAAGCACACTACTGGCAATTAGCGATTAGAATAAGAGGCATTGACTTCATTTTAGGAGCCTTAATAACAAAGCAAGGGGATTTTATTGCATCTGTATCTTCTCACAAATTTTAGTTGAATTCTCTGCTTCAATAGTTCATTTTGCTTTCATTCTTCTGGATATTTTACATGTAGCAAGAACTGTACAGTGGTAGGGAAGTCATGTTTGCTGTAACGCCACTGACAAAATTGGGGTTTCCAGGAATAAAAGCTTAGAATTAATTTTATTTCTGAGTGGGGATAATGACACTCTCACATTTTGCTCTCAGCATTATATTAACTATCTCCCTGGGAATTACTAAACATGGTGTGATGGGTTAACATGTCCCCCACACCCCCACTTACCTCCACAATAATAAGATGTAAAACCTTATTGTGGTGAGATAAACCCAGGAGAGTCAATTCCAGTTACCCTCACAGGCAGAATATGCTTGACTTGGGGAAAATTTATTTCATCTGTCCAATTAAAACAGAGTTGGTTGGTGGGAAACTAACACCGATGGGCTGCAGTCTCTCAGGGTCCCCCTGCTCCTCAGGGCCACAGGGGAATCCCTGCTCCTGTACCTAGAGGGTCTCCTGCCCTGTTTCTCCTTGGCCCCAGAGTGGGCAGGGCTGTTCCTCACACCCACTGCCTGTGGGGCTCTGCCTGCTCTTAAACATGTTCCACAGAGGCTGCAGCAGCAGCTCTGGGGACTTGGCTGTACCCCACAGTGGGGGCACAGCCAGGGCAGCCCCACCCTTCTGTGATAGGGGTCCCTGCAGTCCCCCTCCTGTTGGAACTGGGAGAAGGATGCCCAAAACCCAAAAGTTCTGGAGAAATGTGGCCAGAATTGCTGAATGCCAAACTCTAGAGAGGTACAAGATTGTTAACTAGGTTTGGTCTGGGGACTCCTGCTCACATCTGGTCCTCATGGCACTGGTAGCCAGCTGAATGCTGTACTGGGAGCTAAGGGAAGGATGGGCTGACCAAAGGGTTGTAGGGCAGCTGCAGAGACTCCTGGTGTGACATGCCCAGCCTCTGGGGGAATATCCTTTTGGCAGAGAGATTCTGACTGAGCAGGCTTTTAGCAAGTCTCCCTTGTCTCTGTGAGTGTGAACACTGATGTGAGAATATATGACCCAGCTTTTTTGTCTTACTAAAGGCTCTTAAACTTGCTCTGCAGAAAATAAGGTGGCACAATGTCAGTGACCTTCATGCTAAAAGACAGGATTTCCAGATTTTGAGGTAATTACCCTGTTCTGGAATCTCCTGAGGGGTTTATGGGTGTTCAGAGAGGTTCTGCACAGGCACTGCAGTTAATTTCTATAAGATTTGAAGCAATACCTGGAGTGATCTGCACATACCTTTCCTTTACCATATAGGTTCTTTCAAATACATCTTATTCCAGACTGTTCAGCCTTAGGTCCTACTCCTGGGCACTCTTTTACAGATTTCAACCCCACTGCTGAGGGCAGGGCAGCTGTGATACCAGATTCTATACTTCCTTCCGCAGTTTGTGAACCCCTTCTTGCTATACATCCATCCATCCCACCACTGGGAAACCAGAGGCTCTGAGGAAACACGCCAAAGAGGGCTTTGGGAATTTCTGCCTTTTTAATAAAAACTTCCAGGTTGGGATGCAGCAAAATCTTCAGTCAGAAGCAAAGGGTTGGAGTGTGCAGCAGATCAGCAGGCAGCTTTCTGTCAAATGTGGGACAGTAGTCCAGCAATCAGATGTCACCACTGACACTGGTGAAACAGCCCTCTTGGCAGCAAGTCCAGCTTGGCTTTGTTGAGCTTGTGAATGGGGGCTCAAACCCCTGCCAAAGTCAGCAATAAATGTGTCAGTAGGCATACAGCTTGCTCTGGGTGGACTGATGGTCACTCCCTGGCTGGAGGTGAGGCACGCTGACGTGTACTCATTGCCCAATATTGCTTGGAGAAAACAGCTACAAAGCAGCACAGTTATGAATGCTGCAAGGTGGTTATAAACTTCCTGCATGTGATGACAGTGAAGAATGTCTTAGCTTGCTGGTTTCTGCTCTGGTGGTGTTTCTGAAACACCGGCTAAGCAACCCACAGGGTACTGAGGGTATAATGCAGTCATTGCCCTCCTGTTTCTGTGCCTGATTCTTTGA
The DNA here is from genome assembly GCA_024865655.1 of Emberiza elegans. NCBI lineage: Eukaryota > Metazoa > Chordata > Aves > Passeriformes > Fringillidae > Emberiza > Emberiza elegans. The sequence goes on from JALJVW010000398.1 coordinate 11,161,619, forward strand.
TTTTTTGCTGCATTGTGTTTATCAAAAGCCTTGTTTTGTCAAGTGCAGCAGAAGTACACACCTTTATTTCAACAGTGGAGTTCAGTAGGAAAGGGTACCACAGATCAGGGACCCTGCTTTATAGCAGCAGAACATGCAAAACATGTGACGTAGAGAATATTTGAATAATGAAGTAGCTGACAAAGATGCTTTCCTCATCAGGATATTTACTTATGCTTTCTTTTCCCTCCCTGTCTTATCAGAATTATATCCTGCTTGCTCAGGTTTAATTCTATTGTGTCATTTTCTTACAATCTCCTATCTCTCCTTTTCCTGCTTCACGTATTTTGTTTTTGTGAACTAAAGTGTTTCCCTCACCTGAATATGCATGCCCTTGCTTGATATTTTTGAACTTGGAAAAGGAACCTGTATCCTGCTAAGGTAAAATACTGGGATGATGCAGATTGTTATTGCTGTTTCTACCTTACTTGAATTGTAAGCTGAATTTTAAAGGTAATACTTTCACTGCTGTGGATGCATGGCCTGTTCTCAGTTCTGACACAGACATTCATGAGAACAAGTCATTCATGGTCACATTCTTGAAAGAGCTCTCTGCTTTTCTCTAGCCACTTAAATGTGCTAGCTTTCTGTATCCAACAACCACAATAGAAGCTTTAAATCCTTTGAAAATTTTCCTTTTAGTACTTCCCTTTTTCATGGGGGCATTTTGAGGCATCTGGAAGTGACTGCTACAATAATTATGAACTAATATAAATAATGGCATCTTCAAGCCCTGAAATAAATTTATGCAGTTTAGCAAGGTTCCTTCTCACAGCCATTCATTGTGAGAGTATTAAAACTTAAATGACTTAAGATGTTACAAAGGCAGAGCAAAAAGCAGCATTTTTCAAAACAGGAAGCAGAGCAGAACAATTACTATTTAATGATCCTGGAATTGGAAAACATATGATGAAGCAGGAGTGTCAAGTTTGCTGTACAGATTGCTACTAGGGCATGATGCTTTTTGGCAGAGTTTACCCTATTTCTGTTTTTCTGCTTATATATCTATCCGAGTGATATGAAAGGATTCCAGTAAAAGCTAATCCAATTCTTGGAATCCCCCATCTCTCCCCCCTTCACCAAGCTTCAGCTTTTCTGCTTCAAGGCCAGCAGGATGGTTCTCCCAGCGGATCAGAGCGCTGCAACATTCTGTGCTGTGGGACGGTCCTCGTTAGGTGAAATAACCCAGAGGTTGTTGCTGCCTTGCAGCATCCTCTGACAACACATCCTTTGCTTAAGTAGACTTGATTAAGAATGGGTTTACTGCTTTGAAGATCATTATACCAAATATCAGTCAAACCAATATCAAAATTTCTTAGTACAATTTTCAACTGGAAAGACAGTACAGGACCCCAACTTCCCCAAGACTAAAATATCTTTAGGTATTCGTCAATAACCTCATCCAAGTTGACATCAAGAGTAGCTCCATCTGAATAATGCACAATCTCTTTTTCTTGTATTTTCTCTCCCTGTAGCCTAAAAAACCAAATTTAAATTTTGCCAGCAATGAGGTATATTATACCAAGCATTTTATTTAGAGGTTGCTCATTTCCATAGCAGTTTTGAACTCCCAAACCTATTTTAAAATCCTTCTGCATATACTAGCTTCTATGATCTGTGTTTCTCTATGCTTACTGTCCATGTGCTTGGGGCATTTACATGGAGAGAAATTTTCAGTTCCTTAACTGCATTTATATCATCTTCCAGTCTCTTACCTAAAGTTGTAATCCCTTGCATATGACATTGCAGCTGGGTGTGCAGATGACATCTCCAGCAGAGGCCTGGCTTCAATTGGGGAATCAATGCCATGAGCAGATGAGGTCTTAGAAGACAGTTATTCAGCTTGAATGGGAATTTTTATAATGAAGATTGACAGATGAGAAAATACAGAGATTTAGGGTATGTGGTATAAGAGCCAAAAATTCTCTATTTACAGGTGAAGTGTACCATGGTTACTCATTCCGTCTTGAAACGTACTGTAGGTTAAAAAATGCTCTTAATTCAAACTGAAATGGATTTTGAATATTTTAAGCATGATAAGTTGTTCAGGTAGACACTTAACAGTAATGTTCCTGTACTGACAACTGCCCTACCTAATTAACAGTGCAAGTAATAGGACCACTGTGCTTTCTCCCTGTTGGATGGTCAGTGGTTTTGGCTCTTTTACCTCTTTGTTGCAGTTTTCCTTTATTGGATTTTCTCCCATTTTTATTTTAATCTGAGTTCTTGTAGCTCTCTGGTTTTTCTGAATAGTAATTTTTAGTCCAGATTTTTACAAAAATTATTCTAGAGGTTCAGAATCTTTAAAAATCACAGCCTGCTTAGGTCTGGTGGAAGCCTTGGGGGGAAAAAAGTGTTGGTCGGTTTTATTTTCAGGAGAGCAAAGACTTGCTGTGAATATTATTGTGGGGATTGAAATATAAATGTCCATTTCTTCTCTATAATCCCTTGCAAGAAATTGAACTGTCCTTTATGTTAACTTTTGCCTGGGTATATGCTTGGGAATTTATCAGCTTTCAGGACAGGATTTCCTTTAGCTTCAATCAGAATATCTCACTGATACTGGATCTTCCATAATTCTGCCAGTGAAATACACACACCCACCTCCACAAAGAAGCAGATTTTTCTTTATTGTCACCAAGCTCAGTGACTGTCTCTTGTTTACTGAGGAGAGAAGCCAGACTTGCTAAAAATGTTGTGATATTTAGCAACATTAGTTATAGTCACTACATCACCCTGCTGCTTTGCTTTCTGCCTTTGCTCACTGACAAATGACAGAGTAGTACAAGCAGTATGTAACTTGGCTCCATTTGTTTTGATAAGGGTGTGATTTTTATTTTTATTTCAGTCCAATGCATACAAAAAGAGGGTGAGTGCAATCAGGTAATCTGCTACAAGCTCACCTGCTTGTTTCTGAATCAGAGTTCAGTTTCATGTGATGCAACCTTGTTTTAAAGATCAAGTAGAGATGATTTGTCACTTCAGTAGTGACACCTGCCATCCTGGCTTATGCTGCTCTTCTGTTCCCATTTCAGGAGCTTGTGCTATTTGTGAAAATGAACTGAGTCACCATTGTCAGGGCATGATCCGGTTTTTATTTACTTATTTTCTGTAGAGCTGCATGCAATAGTATGTTCTAAATGTAAGCTCTGTTTTGAATATCAGAAATACAGGCAATAAAACAGAGCTCCAAGACACTGTAAGACCCAAGAGGCATCTTCACATTCCTCATCAAGCCTTAATTCACAACAATAACAAGCCATATTAAGCTTAGTCAAAACATTGGGCAGTTCTTCATAAGATTGTTAGTTGAGAAAAAATGTAGACATTTTTATCTTTACTGGACTGTGTAAAGAGCCCTTCAGAGAGAGCTTTTGTAGAAGGAGGTGATGTGCTGGAAGCGAAAGTGTTGGTATGGCTGCTACTGTCTTTTGTGAAAGCAATGGGTCTGACACCCATATGAGGAGTTCTGCTGAGGCTTAGGGTCAGGGTGGCAGAGATCATGTTATCTATCAAGGCACAGGTCACAGAATTCAGCAAAACTTATATTAGTAGAAGCCAATGTCTCCTCTTGACTATTGCATGGTCAATCTCACTTCTAAATTAAAAATTTTGGGGTTTTTTTTGGTGTTTATATTGGGGGCTTAGATTTTGAAAGGGTCAAGAATCCAGCTTATTTCTTGCAGTGCTAGAAGAGCCTGTTGTCAGTAGGGCTCTAAACCTGCTATCTGTTTTCTGTATTAGTACCTTGTTTTGAAAGGTTTGGAAGCATCAAGGTTTGGAACCGTGGTGTTGAAGGTGTCTCAAAACAACGAACAGTGCCTTATGTTTTACTCCAAGGATTAATTTTTCTAGCCTGAATTAATATTTTCATTGATTTGGGGTCAATTTTTTACCCAAATTGACTCAGTCTTGGAAAAATGTGGTTCAAGATTTCATGGTGATGGTTCAAGGTTCGAGATTTTTAAATCTTGGTACAAAAATTTTGAAGATTAAGGTTCAAGATTTTTTTTCCTGGATTCTGGAGATGACACAGAAATGGGAGTCTACTGGTGCAGGTAAGTGCTGATGAGTTTGGGGACCTGTTCCCTGGATATATCTGAGGAGTTGTCTATTTTTTTTTTTTTTTTTTTTTTTCCACTGAGATGGCTGACTAGGTAAAAATATCAGCTTCTCTGTATCCAATCTAAGGACTCTACTCTGCTTATTCCTATCTGATCAGATGATCTCTAGCCTCAGGAAAGAGCGAGGGACCAAATGACAGCTGCAGCTTTTCAAAGTCATAAAAGAGGGAAATATGTATGTATGTACTTATTTATTTATTTTCTCTTCTTATTCTGTATTTTATGCTGAGGCTATGAAGACTATTGAACTTTTTTTTGAGCCCTTAAGGTATATCCAATGTCACTCAGACATCAAAGCTCCAGAGCTGAAATGGAAAGAGCAACCAAATTGCATTTAAAGGTTAATAAAATAATGCTTGTGTTTTCTGTTGTCACAGAATACTAAAAAGAAAAACATTACCTCTGTGTTTACAAAGGTGAACAAAAACAGAGAAATGTGAAGTCAGCTGTGATTAGCTTAGCCTTTGTTCTAAAAATGATACATCCTTGTGTTGTATCAGAGACAGGATGGGCTCTTGAAGCTCTGCTTTTTTGTTTTTCCAGATATGAAATTATCTCAGTGGCCATTGATAACTCTATTGTAGTTTTTGCAAGTTTATTATGTCTAATTGAAAACTAAAGGTTTACCCTAACATGAGAATTCCCTGTCTTTAGTCTCTTGCAAGACTTTTGCATGTATAAAGCTGAAAATTACGGTTCTTACACTGCACATATTGGCTGTGCTTATAATGGGTGCAGGAATAAAATCAGGGAGGTTATTGCCATGTAGCAGAATTGAATCTAAGCAGCCCTTTGACTCATATGGCTGAGTTTAACTTTGGTGTCTCTCGGTCTTTGAAGTACAGATGCAGTTTTGTGGGTGTAACAGGGGAGGGAGCAGAGATTGTGACTTGGAAGCTCCACAGTGTGTGAAAACAAGTTAAAACTCCAGAAGACTTAGCAGTTCTTTTAAAAGTTTCCCCTTTTTGGATACAGTTAAACATTTCCTTCCTACAGCTTGTCACCCTGCAGGCCAAAACCCCACGTTGCTCAGTGGAATCAGAATCCTCTGGGACTTGCAGCACTACCACTCACATTATTCATGAAACAGAGGTCACTGAAGTCTACGAGAGCAGAAAGTATTAGCAGAGTGATCAGAGCTTATGAAGTTCACTGAATTATTTGAAATTCTTCCTGTGGTGAGGTCCAAGTGTCAGTCTGATTGACTCGACAAGCCTCATGTCTTACTTTAAAAAGAAAGAAAAAAAGAAGAGAAAAGAAAGAGACATATCATGGTAGTTTGGAGGTTCAGATGAATCCAAGAGGGAGGATACTGGCAAAATTTGCAATGCATCAAATGATTCTTTTTTCCCAGGAGTATTATAAAGTGATCTGTTATGTGCATCTGCTCCTTCTATTTCTGATCCTTAGCCTGAGATTCCTCACTCAGGAGGCAATAACCCTGCACCATGTTAGATTGTATCATGTCACACTGAATGTTGACCTTGGCTGACATAACGTGACATGCTACAGTAGAAGTAATGTAATGTGAGCCAATGTATCATGTGCTTAATGTTAATCTAAAGTTATTATCAGTGAACACAGCAAAAGCTTTGGATCCTGTGTTGCGTGGAACTGCCTGAGCTTCCTCAGGCGGTCTGAGCTGTGAGTGTTCAAGCTAACAATCAAAGCCAGCAGAGAGAAAGAAGAGGGGCACAAACAGGGCCAGTGTCTCTGTGAAAGTCAGCAATGATGAATGCCAACCAGTTTAGCATGGGTCTGCAGCAATCTACTGAAAGGCATTGCAGCCCCCTTGGCCCTCAGAAACCACAGAAGTGTGACCATGCAATGTGAGCACTGGCTGTCAGTGATTCACCCACGGGAGCTTGTGTGTAGAGAGCTGTTCATACACATTTCAGAGCTGATTTGTTGCTGAAGGTATTGCTCGATATACTTATTGATATAACTTTTGGCAAAGCAGTTCATGTAGATGTTTGGCCTTATGAAGTCAATCAATTTTATAACATTTCATTTGTTCATCTTCTTGCTTGATCTTTTGACCCACTGCAAAGCTGTGCCCAAAACTATGTGAGTTATCTCTGCTGTTTTCCTAGGAAGACTAAGAAAACTCTTCTTGTTGTCTTGGGAGATATTTTGTAAATTACATGTCATATTACAACATGCCTCAAAATTAATTGCTTAAATTTAAATACCAAAAAAAATATTCAGAGCTAGAATTGTCTTGTTCCTTCAATGGTTTAGCAGTGCTCAGAGCCTGCTTTCTGTTTCTCTTGTCATGTGCTCCTATAACAGGATCATGTTCTTTAATGTGATCACAGGCTGACTTCTTAGTGCCACCTTCATTCTTAATCAGCCAGCTCTAACTGACAGAGGTTATTGTTCTTGACTTTTTGTTAGACCAATATTTTCAATCCTTGGTGCTTAAAAATTAGCCTTATAAAGCTGTAATTGTGTATCTGCTTTGGTGAAAACCCCAGGCAGCCCAAGCTGGAAACATTTTAAAAATGAGCTAGCAGTATACCTAGTGGCGTAATTTGATGAATGTTGACATTGTGGATTTGCTGCAGATTATAATCAAACAGTTTTATTTCAAAGATGGGCAAAAAATACTCAGATTAAGAAAATCAGAAGGTACCTGGCTACACAGAATTTTCGAGTGCTGTAAATTTTGTGTGCCATAAATCAGGCTTTGGAGCACCTTAGAGCACCTAGTAAGAAAAATGGAAGGTATATCTTCCTCCTTTACAGGATGTGTCTTTCCTTACTCTGAATTGCCCTTCTGATCATAGATCAGTGCTGCATTCTTGGCTTTACCGAGTTTGATTGTGTTTACATTGAAGATAACTAAAAACTCCCATTCTCTCCAGGAGCACAGGTCTAGGCTATAGTTAGTCGAGTAGTAGTGTTTGTGGGTAAAACTTTATTTTCTATAATCTGCAAATCCTCAAGACCTTAGTAATTAAAATTATTTCATTAAAACTACTTTGTCTTTTATGTCCATTTGGTTTTATATATTGCTGTTAAATTAAAACTGTGGGCTGCTGATGGAAGTATTTGCAAAAATTTATAGCAGAAAGAGTAGCATTGCCATTACCTAATAAGATGAAGTAAAGGATGATAATTTGTCCTAGTCACTGCCAATATTCTAAAGAAGTAACTAAAAAGAAAGAAAATTCCATGTATTTTCTCTGATGCTAGACTAGACTCAGCTGTGGTGCAGACTTTCCCCCAGGTTTAACTAGCAAGAAGTGGATGTCAGCAATAATCTGATCTGGGTCACTGTGGATCATTGTGGGGCAGATCTAAAAACAGAAAAAGAGATAAAGCAGCATAGCAACAGATTTGCAAAGAAAGTAAAGGCTTTTTTGATGCAGTTTTCCTGCTTTCTGTTTAAAACATTATCAGGAACATGGGAAAATGCATTTATTTTGTGGAATTCAGGAGGTTTTGAGATTGTCAGTGGCCAGGCTTAAGAGGGTCATCAAAACGCACAACTCAGAAAGCTCAATGTAAAACCTTAATGGTATTTAATGTAGCTCAAAAGTGGGAAACCATGGAGTAGCCAGGTAATTCTGAACACTAATTTATGGAGAACAGCATCAACCCAGACCTGAATGCAGTCAGGAATAAAAAGACATTTTTTTCAAATGTCAAGATGAAGCAAGGCACTGGCTGCATTGCAAGGACAGAACTATTATAAATTAATTTTCAATTCTTTAGCACATAAATCAGCAGTTTAATTAAATATATACAGAGAAAAGGGCTCTAGCTCTTTCTAGGCAGTGTAGCTCAGCAAAAGGGCTCTCAGTTGAATAAAATACTGGAGGAAAGGCCACAAAATGGCATACAGCAGATTGTTGATGACACCTGGAGTTGCCAAAGAAGGCTAGAGCAAGTATGAGGGAAGGAATTGCATTTCTGTGTACAGTAACCTCTGACCAGGCAGATAAATCACAGCTACCTGGAAGTTATTCCAAGGCCAGAAGCTCTAGGGCAACACGCAAGGCAGAGCCACTTGAGCTGCTCTGAGATGCTTTCCATTTGGGGAAAATGGTACAAACAGGCAAAAAAATTCCTGAAAGAAATGAGATGTTTCGGTTAAGAGAGGCAAAATAAAAACTTGTGGGGGAGTGAACGGGGAAATATTTCTTACAGTTTTTCCCTCATTACTTTAGTCCCTCCTTTTTGAAGTTACTGATACCATGTTCTCCAAGACTGAGGACAGGAAGTATCGAGAGTTCAAGAAACTGTCCCTCTACAAAGCAGTGTTAAAGGTTCTAAAGAAATTAATGTCTCTGCAGTTGTGAATTCTTTGTGGAACAGAATGATGGATTTAGAAATTACTATAATAGAGTGTCAGTAGAGCAAATAATTCACTAGAACATTTGTGCCACAGCAAATTCTAATAGCATGTCTCCCCCACTTTTGTAATGTCCCACTGAAGTCAGCACAACTTGGCAGACATGTGTCATATGTGTCACAAATATTTCCAGAAAAATGTTCCAGGAATAACATGGGATTACATATGGAAGAGGCATAGAGAATGAGGATTTTCCTTGCACTTCCAAATAGGGTTAGACTTGTTCCCTCTCCTTTCTCCAAAACATCAAATTCTCAAAACACTCATTAAAAACCCTCTTCCCAAATAACTGTTCATATTTTCATACTTCCCTTCCTTTATTTGCCATTTAAAATGCCTAATATCCATAGGCTGCCCAGAAGTTCTTGCCTCTTCACCCTGTAGCTTGTATAGTTTAATGCCTCCTCACACTGAAAAGGCATCAAACTATACTAGTTCCTTTTTCTTGTGCCTCTTGTGCCTCAAGTACTTTCCAGCCAAAAGATGAAGCTTAAACTCACCCTTCCTGCCCAGGCCATGTCTTTTACTGTGGTAGGAGGCAGTACAGTGGGCTGAGGAGCAGCTGTGACATGCTGTGCTTCAAAAATGGATATTGCCCTGCCTTAGAGATAAGAGAGATTTTCTGTCAGTTTTGTGTTTGTGTGTGCATTGTGCAAATGATAAATGTCCATTTGCAGAGCATTTCCTCTGCTGAAGGATCCCAAAGATCTTGACAAAATTGTTCACATGTAGGACTGCCGAAATTCAGTTAAACTGTTCTTCAGGAGCTCTGAAGTTGTTCTCTTAAAACCCACATAAAAGCAAGTTTTCAGTTTTTCAGGTGTGGCTTGAAGACAAAGTTGGAATTACAAATCTGCAGGCACTAGATTCCCTCTCAAGGAGGAAAAAACAGATGGAGTTGCTTTTTGCATGTGCTTAAAAACAACAAAATCTTGTCGATATTTTTCATTTAAATTTTCCTTAATGCCTGATGCCAAGGAGAAAAGTGCGGAGGGTGCAATGTTGGGGCAGGAAAACGTTGTGACTTTTACTGGCAGAGAACTATTTGAATGGTATTGACAAAGAACACAGTGCAAAAAATGTGCTTGAGCTAAGCAGAGTGAAAATGTTTGACATATTGGCAATGCAGCACAGGGTCGGGGGGGGTGACAGATTAATGTTGTGTTTCACAGTCCGAGCTAATACTCTGTGCATGCCTCCATATGCTCTTTGTTATTCCACACTTTTGGAAAGACAAACCAGCTCTGGGTTAGTTAAACATAATCACTGATTTTAGCACAAAAATGGCTTATTTTTGATTTAATTGGTTAGGCACTAGTGGAGTTAGTCTAAGTGAACTTAAATCTAAGTAAACCTCTTAGACTAAATTGAGAGCATTATGAAGGAATTTGCATTATTTTAATTAAAATAAATTAATTTTTTTAACTGAATCAGGGCAGCATTGAGTGCAGGAAGGAGGGAGTCGTTCCCAGCTCAGTGATTCACAGCAGCCTGTGATCATGACCGTGTGGCCTAACCTTGAGAGCATGTCATGGCCAGGCCTAGTGGCTCTGGGTATGCTTGGAAAATCTCAAGGCAGAAGGCAGAAACTACAAGAAGTTAAAAAACAACCCATGAACCCCTTAAAACTCCACCTCTTGGCTTGATGCTCTCCTTGGCTGTAGGTTTCTGGCCTGCTCCCTGGAACAAGTAACAAAAATGACTCTGCTTCCAGCAGCAGAGACTAGGAAGCCAGCAGATACTTTTCAACCCTCCAGATATGTTAAAAGAATGGGAGGTAGAGGGCTGAAATGGAAAACAGATGATAGACAGAGGCTGGCGAGAACAGGAGGAATGCAGTGCAGGCAGCCCGTTTGTCTCAGAGTAGCTGGTGTGCCTGCCCATGGAACTGGCCAAGTCTGTCAGCACTGCCATCAAATGATGGAATAGTAATGCACCTTCTGGAAAGTGCTGAGCACTTTGGCTTCATGGCATCACTTCGTGGCATCAAAATGTGGTCCATTGTGGAAGTTTTTTGGGAGGAACCTGCAGAATGCAGAATTTCATCCAGTCCCTGCAATGCTTGGTGGGATGGGTGCATGTGTGAGAACCAGCTTTGAAGGTTTGTGGAGGCAGAATGCTGCCAAGAAGGCTCCATGAGTTCTGATCTACAGACCCCCCCCCCCCCCCAGTCCATGGTTGATGGTTAGTTCTAAGCGGATTTCATCTGTGTTGAAAAATATGCACAGATTTGTGCATGTTTCTATGTTTTATATCCAGAGCTGTTTGTTGTTTCTAAGACAAAGAGCTCTTCTCCAGAATAGTTCCCTATGTTGTGCTTATTTCATACATGAAGAGCTGACAATAGCAGATTAATGATGAGATGTTTTCTTCTGCTGGCCCGAGACCATGTTCCTTAACAGGCACTGGAACTACATGTTAAATGGCAGCAAAGGGAGAGCCCTCTGTGGGAATAGCCATGGAATTCAGATATCAACACTTTCACTAGCATGTTGGAAGTGATGTGACGCCTCTGACAGAAATATCATGGGAGGTATGGATCTGCTCTTTGAGGTCCAGGCAAGTGCAAGCGTGAAGAGAACACAGTAAAGAGTTTATCTGAGCTCCTTTTAAATGCAAAGCAAAATGAGCAGTGTTTGATTACAGCCATCTGAGAGTGTGGGATGGATGGCTGACTGAGTTCGGAAGGCTTTGCTTTGGAAAGACACCACCTGGTTCTTCAGCAAGAATAGCTGGAGCATATTGCAGTAACTACATAGCTGTAAGCGTGTGAAGAGGCTTGTAACCCCTTAATAACACTGTGTGTTTGTGTAGTGATCCCACCCTTAAGGAGCTCATGTGAGGAGAATAAGCTGTGATGACGCTTTAAGGCCATTTTTTCTGTCAGTATAGTGCTGTTTCTGTACTGGGAGACTTCGTGGTGCTGCTCCAGACTGCATCCCTAGCTGCAATAGCAGTGCTGGTAGAGAAGCAGTCTGCAGTCCAAGCAAACAGCTGGCATGAAAAATGGGTCTGCACTGCTGCAAGGGTGAGCATCAGTCACTGGGGTGGGCTGCCACTTCTCAGGGATCTCTATCCTGCTTCATTCCAATGCTGTAATTGTAGTTTCAATTTTTGTGGAAAAATACACATCTCTATCCATTCCCACTCCTCAAAATCTCTTGGAGAAGCTTGAATTCCTTTCTTGTGCTTGCTCGACTCAGAAACCATAATGTACATTATCACATATTATACCTTGTTTGAATGGAGACAATTAAAAAAATTTTAAACATAATTTTTATTAAAAGAAAACCAATGGAATTGGGCAAGGAAATTTTCTGTTTACTTTCAGGCTTGAGAGTAGTTGTTGACAGACAACACGATTTAAAAGGAGAAATGAGCTTCTTCCCAGGACCTTTTATAAAGAGGCCTTGTCCAGCTCAGAATTTGGGAAATGTAGTCTATTTTCTGCGCCTTGCAGTTGAGGTCAGTCAGTCTGCGATTGTGAGTATCTCTAGACTTTGGCACTGTGCTGATTTAAGCCCTAGGGCATGCATTTAAATTGTCACATATAGTGTGTCTCATACTGACATCTTCTTCTGTAGAAGTGAAGGATAATACAGCACTTGTGCTGCAGAATAAGACAGTGCTCTCTCCTCAAGCATGAAAATTGTCTGCAAATTTCAGACATGTTTTCCTTGATTGTGGCGGCTAATCAAGGCAAAACCCAAAGTTCATTCTACTAGGGGATGAACAATGCTTGGCAGTGTAGTGAATGTTAATGCAGTTAATTATTCCTTATGCTGTGTCTGTCCTCTGAAGAGTTCAATATCTCTAGACAAGGCTTTAATGATCCACAGCCACCCTGTAGTTTCACCCAGTGAATATTGCCTCTTCAGACCAGTTTGTAATCTGCTGTCCCTCAGTCTGTGCTCTCCCCTTGCTTTGTGGCATGTCACATCTGTTATGGTGAGGTTGGGTGGCTGGTTTTTAACAGGCTTTGTTTTCTTACAGAACTGTTATATTGTGCTTTCTATTGTCTCTCTTTTCTTCACTCTGCGTATAAGCTTTTGATATTGTTGATTTTGGGGAACGTTAAAAAAAAACCAAACCCAAACATTTACCTACGTGGGGAATGGAAATAGTGTTTGAGGTCACATGGTGCTCAGTGTTGGTGGAATCCCTAGGACATGAGATAGGAAAGCAATCCTTTACAGACTTGTACACTGATGGGGATAAACTATCTTCAATAACACCTGTTTGCTGATACAATTCTACTGTAATTTAATCATTGTGATATCTTCCTCTAAGTTGGGAATTTTATTAGATCAGCTTAGTCTAGAACTTTGTGTTAGGGAAATCTTCATTTTAAAGTCATATGTACATACTTCTCTGATACTTAAAACAATTGCTGTGAATAGTATTTTTTAAAGATTTCTCAAATCAGCTGCCTAACTATATTTATTTACTTGAAAACTCTTTGAATTTTCACACTTTTGGGATAGGTCCAAAATTTGTTTTAGCCTGAGTATACTATCTTTGGTACAAAATTATTGGCAGACCGTATTTCTCTACCTGAGAGCCTACAGGGCCACATCCTGTAATCCTTTTTGTGTTGTAGATTTACAGCTGTGTTTATTGTTATTTTTGTCTTGAAAAAGCCAGTGATTGGAATTGCCTTAATTTGGGAAGTTGGCCCCCTCAATGACTGTGTGGTTTGTTGACAGCTGAGTGTAGTTCTGCCTTCAAGAGCTTCATGCTCATGGAATATCTCAGTTTTTATGTTTTCTGTTAAAAAGTACTACTTAAAAAAGAAAATAAATCTACAAATGTCTCAGGCATCCTAGAGGAGTTTTTATTGAAAGCTCTCATGCAAAACTTGGAAGTAAAAAATGTTTTCTTTATCAAGAAGCCATAGTTAAAAATTGGCTTCAAGGAATAGAGAATGATTAATGAAGCTCCTCTTCTTTAGTGCACTAATCCTTCTTGAGATTTAAATGTCTGCTATGGAAAATGTCCACAATTTGGAGTGAATGATTTATAAAAGAAATTAGGCAACAAACAGGGCTTGAGGTTTCTGTTCAGAGCAGAAGATAAAAGGCTTCTATAATTAAAAAATATTATTATTTTATTTCTAAGTATTTTTCTTACTGATTTCTTGACATATGTACTGTTAATTAGGCAGTAATGATTTTCTTTCATTTGCACTGCAAATTACACCAATAATTATGCTTTTATTCACAGAATATATTTTGTTAACTGACCTTGGGTTTAGAGTGGAATACAAAATAAGAAAGAATTGTTGCGTTCAGTTGATGCTTTGAGATTCCTAGGGAGTTCTGCTTTTGCTAACTTTGAATTTTAATTTTGGAGACACCAACAAAGATATACAACAGAAAGGTTTTAACGAAGTATATTACTTTGACAGAAGTCACTGGGTTCTACAATTAATTCTCACCAGTAGATCAATGCACTTCATAAGTTGCAAGTCATTCTGACAAGATGAAACAAATGCAATCGTTAGTGAAATCCTGATAATATGGAACACCGGGCTGTGAAACTAGGTCATTTCATGTCTTCTTTGAAATTTTTCCCTCCATAGTATTTCATACTTGGCTTCTGTTGATAATGCACTTGACGTCTTTGGTGAGTGATCATATGCTAATTTAAAGTCGTATTGCATACACGAATTCAGAGCAAAATTAAAAGATGTTTCAGCAGGATGGCAAAATACTTAAACCAGTAAATGTGACTTCAGTATTTTTCTGTTAAAACATATGGTTTTTTCTATTCTGAAGAACATAAGGGAAATCTTATTTTTGTCATTTGAAGATAGGTATTTTAATAACTTATTTTTTTCTCCTGTCCTATGAAACGCTGTTTTGAAACTTTTAGGGCATGTTCTTTGGAAGAATAAGGTCTTCTTTTAGAGTGCTCATCCAGACCACTACAGCCAAGTGCTAGGACTGCTTCCCTCAGGAGCATTCATGGTAATTTATTGGCCCCAGTCTTCCTGGTGATGTCAATGGTAAAAGTATTGTTAACTTCAGTAAGAAAGTTCCATTATCTTTAGATGTTGCTGTCTTGATTTTGTGATATTTCTTGGAGCATATATGCAACTTCGGGTTTTGCTACTCAATTCTGTAGCATGCTTTCCTTAGGAGAGCACATAAAACAGCCATGGTCGTCTTCATAGATTGTTTATCGTTTTCCATCCTTGCCATTTCTCTATCAGAGCTTTCTTGCGGACTTTCAGAGGTGAAGAAAATGCTTATAAAGGTTTATTGCACAGGAAGGTTTCTAATAATTGCTAGTGTGTTGTAAACTGTTTCAGAAAGTAAGAAATCCCTTTTTTGTTTCCTGTAAAAAAAGTTCGACTCAAGGTTAGATAGCTGTTTTTCTGACTTACTGATGTATTCCATCTGTCTGCGTCTCTCCTCTCTCTCTGTCTCTCTTTTGTTTTTTTTAAAGGTGTGAATTCAGTGAATATTTGCTGAGCTGGCTGCTGGTGAATAATAATAATAATAAGAGTGCCTGGGGTATACTATATATTTAATTAGACAATATAAAAATATAATATTTTGAACGTTTTAGACATCTCTTTCTGTCTTATGTTTGCCTCTGATTTGCACTAGTTATTAATTTTTACTTACAACTTCGGGGGAATAAAAAAAAGGTTTAGATTAAAAGTACTGCTGACTTAAGAAAAAGATAAAGATGTAGCTGACAACAATGAAGAGACTTATTGGCACTTGTCTTTGCTAATAAGCCTAAAGTATTAAACCTGTAGGACACGACCTAGCTTCTTAACTTAGCTTTTCAGAGGTGCTGAACAGTGAGGTCTCTCTTAGCCCCATAGATGAATCTGCAGAACACTTGGCTGCTTATGTTAAAAAAACCCCAAACACACAAACACCTCATAGGGAGTAAAGTCAAATTAAAATCCACAGACGAGGTGTTTTATGTCACCTTCTTTTTCCATTCTTTTTCTCAACTAGTGTTGTTCTGTGTAGCATAAAATGGCACCTAAGAGACACAATGAGGATAAATCTCAGGCCATGTAACAATATTTATTGTCCTTTGTAACACAACAGGAAGAGTTGGCAGCTGCTCAGTGACAGCTTTCCAGATCACACTGTTTCTGGTAGACTTAAAGCCCAGGGAGACCAGAAGCAACCTGGCTCAGTAGGTTGTGGCCTTTCCAGCATAATTTCACCAGGCAGAGATTGAATGGTGCAATGTCAGCAGTCATGGATGCTCTTGGGAGTACCTTGTTTAGTACAAGGTACTGTTAGCAGATTATCAGATTTGGAAAGAATAGTAAATAACATAGTCACTTGTAATTTTGTAGTGTTGTGATAATATAGTAGCAACCTGATCATGTCCCCTTTCACAGATTTGCTCACTTCCATAGCTGAATTTTTGGTGAGTCTCATGGGACTCTGGTTACAAATCCTCTTGCTTGTCACCTGCATGGAAGTCTGATTCTCTACTCAATTACAACTTCCAAATAGCAACTGTCTCTGACTTGGGATACTGGCATGCTGGTAATAACAGACTACCATTAAAATTCCAAGAAACCAAGAGAAAAGCACTTGCTTCCATTGCTAGAAGATGTTTAGGGTTTTATTTGCTGTTTATTTTGGGGTATTTGTGGTAGTTTTTGTGTATGTTTTTTGTTTTCTTTTGGGTTTTTGTTTGTGGCTTTGGTTGGTTGGTTTTAATTTTTGTTTCGTTTTCTTTTTTAAAGAAAAACAGACACTTAGCTAAGCAGATATTTTAAACCTTCCAAATTGTCCTGATAAATTATTACCTTCTCTCAGTACTCCTTGCCCTTCAGGATTTTCCACTGTAGTGTGTTGTCCCATATATTCACTGAACATTTGTGTTTCAGCCAAAGATATGTGTGTGCACTGAGGGAAGTGCTGAAGTGTTGTGAGCCATTGTTTGGCACAAAGAGAAAAATCCAAGTGCTGTGCTGTACTTTCAGATATAGCCCAAGCAACGCAAACTCGTGTGAAAATGAAAGTCTTTGAAATGTGAATGGGTTTCTTTGGGTATCATTGTCCTGTCTGCAACTGAACTTCATCGGGGCACAGATGTGTGGGGTGGGGGGGCTGCACTGTGACGACTTCTCGTGAGGGTTTCTTTTGGCAGGCTAGGAAAAATTGCGATGTGAATAAAGGGAACTTGTTTAGTTCGGATGAAGACTCTATTAATGAGACCCATTATTCCTATTTTTGGAGAGTGTTAGGTTTTTTTTAAGATAGATACAATGCTGTATTATTTTTGACTACAACAGCATTCACTGGTCACTTTTATCTTAGTGTGTGAATTTCTAATTATACATGTTAGATGAGTGATCTTTACTGTAAATAGTAATGTGGTTTTCTTTCACTTGATCTCTCTGTACTGGATTCTGTTTCATTGTTCACTTTCTTCATCACAGTATCTTGCTTATTTTATCTTTCAACAGACATTTCTTTACATCCTCTCGCATGGCCCTCCCCTCCCCCTTGTAACTTTTTGAAAAGGGCTTTATCTGAGCAGGCAGTTTCATTTGTCTTTTGATCTATTTTTTGATGGATGTGCATTCACTTCTGGTAGTAAGCCCAGTACTGAAGTCTTTATTCAAGGCTAAAGTGTGGGGGCTTGATAGTGGTTTCTGGTTAAGGTTCTTACCTACAATTTCCTAGAGCTAATGGGTAACTTGGAGAGCAGAGGTGTTGGCTGCTTAACTACAAGACTTTCAAAGGTTTTTCAGGGTGGATATTGGCAATTTCCAAAGTTTGAAGTGATTTCGCTTGACACCTGAATACACAGCATTTGTAGCTACTTGCCATTTCTAGAAACCTGGTTTCACCCCTTGTGGGCCCTGGCAGATGGAGCATTTGCCTTGCTCCACTGCTGGATCTGTCTGCCCATGCAGCTGCACAGTGAGAGTAAAGGGCAACTGATGGTCCCATGGTACTTCATCATAATTGAGTTCATCTTTCCATGTCTTTGCTGAGGTCTTCTGAAGAGCCAAAAGCATGAATAAAGAGTGTAGAAGCTGGGGCAGAAAAGTGAATTGAAAGGTTTGTAAACCCAAGTGGTATGAACACCAGCTTTAGGAGAAGGAATTGAAGTTCTGGAAGCAAACAGAAGAATCACTCATCACCTGGGGATGATAAATAGGAAAACCAGCAGTCATTCAGCCTAAGCTCCTCCATGCATCTCTAAACCAAAATAATTTGCAGAATGACCAATGACTGGAAATTCAGGCATTTGTTTTGTTCTATTTTTCAGATGCAAAATCAAAGTAAAATCCAGTTCTCCTACACAAATGCTGTACAAATGTGAATGACTTAAACCCAGCATTTGTATATTAAACAACTTGTTTAATATAGCATTAACATTTGGAGAGCTACAATGAAGCTTTGAGGTTAATATCCCACTAAGATGAATGGGAGATGTTCATACCTCAGGCTGCAGATTCAACAAGACAGCACAGCACTGATTTACATAGTGAAGGCTGTATCTTGGCAAACAAGAAGGGCTGCAGACATCGTTTTTCTAAAGGGAAGCTTCAGTTCAAGGAACACCTTACAGACTGCAAAAGGCCCCAAATCAGGAAGCCACTGGAGCTGGATAGCTGCTGGCTGTAACTTTAAACTGAACAACATCAAATGGGCCTTGCACTATAAAAGTTGAGATCTCAGCCAGGTCCTTCCCACTCCTGTCTCGAGACTTTCTTTGCTTCTTCTTGCCACCTTTCCCCAGAACTAATGTTCAGATAGGAAATGTAGGTTAAGGATCTGGTGACCTTTATTGACATTAATGGTATGCCCATTTTTGTTTCCTTTTTTAACTACTATGTCTCCTTATTTGTGCTTAATCTTTAAGATTCTCCCATTCTTCCATATGTTTTTTTATTTTCTCTTATCTTGATGTATTGTAACATTAATTATCTTTTCCTTCCGTAGTGCCACATTTGTCCCCACAGGACCTCTTCCATTTGCCAGTTTTCCTGTTTTTTGTCCTTGCTGTCTGGCATGCTGTAATTTTTTATTATGCACTGTCATCCTAAGGAGCTCCTCTTTGCACAGCCCTGTGTATAGATGTGGATTTTATTTAGATCTCCCCCACATAAGCTCCCCTGCTGCAGAGGAAGACTCTCCTGTAAACCCAGGATGCTTCTGCCTTTATCACACAGAGGAGCAAGACAGCCTGAATTTTGCAGTAAGGTCAAATTGCAGGCATTGTGCCTGTGTGTTTTGTAGCTGAAAGCCTTCATATTCTTTCTAGCATACACTGGCTTGATTTGGGCACCAGTCTGGAGTGCAAATGAATGTGGCTGCATTTTAGTTCCAGCTGGTTACATCACAAACTCAAAGCATCACGGGTTGGCCTGCCTGGGGATTCAACAGTGACTGGGAAGGGAATAGCAGGGGCACTAATGCTGAGGTGCATTTGATGAGGTTTCCCCAGCAGCACCTGCTTGTACTATGCTGTATATATTGTTTATGTCTTTGGTCACTGAAGTCAATCAGTTCTTCTGAGTAGTTAATACAATTATCAGCTCATAGAAAGAGAGGCTAAACTGATTATTTTTTTAAAGGACTTCTGCTGGCAAATTTTGCTTTGCAGGGCAATGTATTCATTTTTTACCAGTCCAGCTTGTGTAATTAATTACTTGGTCACAGATGAGACATAGAACTTGAAGATTTTGTTTTTCTGACATATATTACTACATACCTTGATTTCTCTTTGTAGTACCTCAGTAGATCTGGAATGAGGGTCACACACTCTATTATTGACTCCCTGTTGCATTGCTTTCAGCAGTTCAACCATCACTGTATGTCACACAGCCATGCATTTGAAACTCAATATACTGACTGTCTAATAAGCTTCATTTTCTGTGCCACTAGCTTGTGTTCTATAGTGTTGGTTTCCCAAGCATGGTACTAAGCAATTTTAGGAAATGCTGGTACAACTGTAGCAATTTTCCTCAATTTGTTCCTGACAAAGAACTCGCTTCAAAATTGAGTTGGCTTCCTTTTTGTTCGAAACACTGGTAGACACAATTAGCCTCATTAACCCTGGTTTCTGTTTCATAACAGAAAATTAGCCTACAATCACTGGTTTGCTGGAAAACACTGTTGTAATTAGTCCTCAACAGTCTGATATGAAAATCCATTGCATTTTTAATTTCTCTGACATAGACAGAAAATCTGCCTGATTTCTCACTTATCTTGGGGATTGAGATAAAGTTAAGGACCAAATCCTTGGCAAGTTTAGACCACTGTTGAACAGATTGGACAAACATCTGTCTAGAGAGTCAGAGGTGCACTGGTCCCATCATGCAGGAGGGCAGGAGGTGGTTTCTGGAGGTCCTCTGCAATTCTGACCCTTCAAAGAGCATGAGACCCAAATAAGGACCACTTAAATCCTGGCCCCACTGACTGGATATTTTTCCTTGCCAGTCCTCCTAAAATGCTGTATTATTCCAGATTTGTTGCAGAGCAGAATTCAGCTTTGTTCCACCTCTGGGATTGTAGTGGCACTGAAGCCAATTTTTAAAATCAGCTTAGAGACGAAGCAACTTAAAGGTTAATCAGACTAATTATTCTTAAACCTCTGTAGATAATCTGAAATTGGTTGATCGAAGAGATTTATTATCACCTTTAGGACCTGTAAATATGTCAATGAGTATGATTGTGTTCTCCTGAAATAATTAATTATTTCAAGACTGTTATTCCAATCAGAGAAGAATGCAAGAGTTCATATTGGTTGCTAAGCCATTAGCGGGGATATCTCTCAGAAGTTCACAGAACTAGTGCTGTGGTAGGGTGAAGTGTACTAGATCAAACCACTGTGAACTGGTGTTCAAATTGTGTCATGTTCTTACCCAGACACTGTGGAGCAGAAATAGAGGTCTGTGTACACGTGTGTGCAGAAATGTACCCAAGGATTCTCCTGGAAATTTGGGTACCTCAGGCTAAATTACTTCCCCCTGTGAAATGGCAAAGGTTTGTGTGAATCCAGACACCTTCACTTGCCTTAAAAGTGAGAAGACAACCTTTCTTATTTTGAATTCAGCATGAAAACTTGAGGAGTAATTCCTAATCTAGGTCTGTCCTTTCCATGCCTCTTGTCATCCAGGAAAGAGAGACAGTGAGTGCCAACCTCTGAATGTGTCACGAGTGAGTTTAGTGAAGGATTTTGGATAAATGCTTAGCAATATTCTAGTGAAAGACAAGAGAAATTATTTATATAATTAACAGCATATTAATTCTAGCATGCAGGAGCAGGTTTGCAAAAGCTTCTAGGGCTGCTTGTACAGTGTGGAGCTGAAGACTGAACTGCGTCATTTGTGGAGGAAAGGGATTATCCCACAAGTCTCTAGTGCCTAGTGAAATTTTTGCCTAAGGGACATTTTTCTCCTGGATTAAAGGTTCCTCTTATTTCTCAATTCTCTCTAAAGGCATGTGACACCCTGGAGGTGTCTCCATTTGAATGATCTCAATTGCTTCTGTGTCCACTTGGACAGACTAGGGGACTGTGAAGAGAAGCTGAGCTATTCTATCTTCATAGATGAACTGGAAATGAGGAATTCTGTAATTCAAGTTCAGGTCACTACATATGTATAAGTTCTTAAATAACCAAGCAGTAACTAAATAAACAGTATTTTAATTTATTAGATGCCTTGAGCATTTCTAGAAAAATGTTAGGGAAATTAATACGAACTTGCTTATTCCACAAAGAAACATACAAGCAACTGACAAAAAGCACAGCCTTCAAATGCCATGTTCAGTTCATTCATGCATGAGGCACCCTGTGTGCAAAGTGGAAGTGTTTGGAATGTCAGCCAATCAAGTGGTCTAATTGGCTGAACTACTTAAGTGCCTCTTCATATAGAACTAGGTTTTAACATTTTTGTGTCACATTTTAGCTCCTCCTGTATGCCTGAGCTTTACTGTGCTTCCAGCCTACTGAAGAGTTTTCTAAGGCCTCTGCCTGGAGATCTGCATATGTCGAGCTGTTACCTAACACTTCATCTAGCTGAGAGCCCCAAGGCACACAACTCCCTCAGAACCTGATCTTTGGGGAGCTCTGGAAGTAGTCCATGCATAAGACATGGTAATAGCTCCTGTTTCTCCTATTTCAGTGAGGTATGGTTGTGCCCAACTGGACTTCAGGGTACCTGCAATTTCACATCTTCCTGCAAGAATGGATTTGGAACCCCATTTTTGCTTGTGCCAGCACAGCTATACTGCCACAGCATATGTGAAACAGCCTCATCACATTAACAGTAGGTGAGAAGTTAAGTACCAGAGGTCAGCTGAATGTGTCCCAAATTACAGGTAGCAGGGTGAGTGTGTAGGGCTTCAGTTCCTGCTAGCAAAAATACATCAATGTGTACTCCAAATGTTCAGGTAGGGGCGTGCTCCTGTGAAGGAAGCACATCCTTGCCAAGTGCTCATTGGGGAATTCACACTGTGCAGTGTTGTCAGTCTGCAAGGCTGAAGAGCACAGAGCAAAGATGATAATTAGAGCCTCATGAGCAGTGATTTCCATGTTGTGCTCCCAGCTTCTTCACTGATTTTTTTTTGTGATGAAGGAGGATAAATCATCCAGACCATGTAAATCAATTCACTCTTCTGTAAAATGATTATTCTTGGTAGTTTCTGATTGCCACACTGTGCTGCATGTGACTGTTTGAAAGATGCCTTGAGATGCTTGCATGAACATTTCTATATAAAGGCAAAGCACTATTAAGTGTCTGTTTCAGAACAGATTCAAACTGCAGGGGAGCAGTTTCCTGTGCATGCGCACATACACTTATCTCTTGGCCTGTATTTGTCAAATTGTGTTTGTCCATCCTCCCTTCTCTTGTCTACTCATTTGGTTATTTCACACTATATTCACCCTAACCTGAAAATGAAGATATTAGGTTAGATTATTTCAATGATCTGCAAATGTAGTAGAATGCACAAGGGGCATTTTTGCCATTATTGTTCTGTGCATTTTGTTCAGATAATGAAGCATGGAAAGGTCACCTTGTGTTCTAACAGAAAGCATAGAGATATGGCAGAGAAAAAAGCCAAGTTTGAGCAAAAACACTTTAAGGAGAAAGGATCAGCATCTGACAATATTTATTACTTCTTTAGTATTCCCTAAAATGCTATAATACAGCAACCCTATGCCTATACACTTAGTTTTCAAAAGCTAAATATAAAGTATGAAATTGAATACAAGTTAAGGGCTAGGCAGCTCAGAGAGTGCACACTGGTGACAGCCATTTGGCAGTTTTATCCTTTGGGACACACATCCAGATGAGGTTTGTTCACAGCACATCGGCCATGGCACTTTGGAACTCTCAAGAAGAAGCCACATGAGGAGGTCCTTCTTTTGCCATGTGCTTATGTGCCTTGTCAATATCATGTCCTTAAATAAATTTTTACAAAATAATAATTCAAACCCCCAAGCAAACAACTTTTTTTTTTCTTTAAAGGAATCAGAACAGTGGAGAGAGTTGGACTATGAAGTCCCAGCAACTTTTTTCCTGAAGCCTTTCTCATCTCAGAGATGCTACTCTGTTTTCACTTTGTATTTGTGGTTTTCTGTATGCAGCTTAACCCTGTTCATTATTCATCTGGTAAATGCTTCCAGTGCAAGCCATTGACTGGACTTATAGGTAAGCTTGGTCCACCTTGCAACATCCAGAAATCCCTTCCTGAGTTATGAACATGGAAGAGGGATTCAGAGGGTTGTTGTTCCCCCAGCAGCTTTGGGGTATGAAGTAGGACCAGATGTGAGCTGTTGTGTGCACACAGAAAACCAGTTTTTCCCTGTCTGACCCTTGCAGCATCAGAGGGACTAAAATAGCATAACTATAGTTTCTTGAGGGTGATCTGTGCTCTCAAAGTACCTAAGATTGGAAGGTTGTATAGATTTCTGTTTCATGTTGGACAAATGAGTGCAATGGATGAATATAATAGGAATCCATTTTTCTTCTGTTCTTGGCTCTCACAGAAGATATTTAAAATTCACTCTTAGGAGACCTTCTTGCCTCATCTATGATTGGCAGGGGGACTGTCTGTTCTATGCAGAGCTGTAATTTATTTATTCCTTCTATTTGTGACCTGGAGTTCTTTGAGCATTTTCATGGAAAATGCTCTCATGGAAAAAGTAATTCTCTCTCCTACTTCAGCCCTACATCCTTTCTTACGAACACTTGGTAAAGATTTCATTTTTCTGCAATCTTTTTCATCTCTTACTAAATAACCCTAGCACTCTCTTAGAGCCCTGCTGACATTTTGCTCCTTATATACTTGAAAAATTCTTATTTGTCTTTATTCCTTGAAAATATTTTCTACTCTTCCTTTCAGCCTTTCCTAGCCAGATTGTATTCTTTTAGTTTCATTACAGCACTTGCTCACTTACCGATATCACATCCCTTGTCTCATACACTTTTCGTGTCTTTTAGTTACACATGCATTCATTTTTCTTTTTGTGTCTATTTTTACTGTATTTTACTTCACTGGATGGCCTTTATTCTTCTAAATCTGCTGAATCACACAATGCTCCAGTCCATTTTTGGCTTTTCCAAGTCCAGGGAAAAAACCTATGAGAAAGGAAATAGTGAAGGCTTGAAGTGCATCGTGTATCTAAAAGGAAGAACTTCAGCGGGGTTGGCTGACTTGCAGCAAGCAGTAGACCCTTGGTGGTTCTTTTCCTCAGTAAAACTTTGATCGTGTTTAAAGCTCAATTCC
This sequence comes from Emberiza elegans, assembly GCA_024865655.1. Classification (NCBI taxonomy): domain Eukaryota; kingdom Metazoa; phylum Chordata; class Aves; order Passeriformes; family Fringillidae; genus Emberiza; species Emberiza elegans. The sequence continues at coordinate 11,185,879 of JALJVW010000398.1, forward strand.
AGCACTTGCTTTTGGGGTAAATGTTCCGAGAGGTTGGCTTCCCTATGAAACAGGAGCAATATAAGTAGCTGGGTTACTCCCCCAGATTCCTTCATGGCAAACTCACAGTTTGCTTGTAGATTTTTTTTTTTCCCTCAAAAAAGCCTGCTTGTTCTCCTTCTCCCTCTCTTTCCTAAGATGCTCTGCTTGAGTGCCCCTATTGACTCTGGTAAGACAGAGCTTCCACTTGGCCTTATTTCACTCTGTTTCAGCCTTAACCCCATCCCTGATTTCTGGGTCAGCTTCTGCTTGGTATGTGTGCAGTGTCTTGCCTGAAGTTTTTGTGTCTCTCCTGATCAGCCCTCTGTATGTGTTTGCAGAACTCAATCACAAAACCAGAAATTCTTGAGTTAAAAATGCCAATATGGCTTCTTTTTGTGGCTCTGTTCTCTTCAACCCTGCCACAGTGGGCCACAAGCAGACTTTCCAACAATGCAGCTAATTGAGCAGGTTTTGAGGACTTTGAAAGTTCTCCTGCTTACCAGATAGGGAAGATTAAAGGAGGATGATGGTACTTCCACAAACCTTCTGAAAGTCATTACATGGTCTCAGGTGGGACTATCCCCTCTCCTGGTTTTCAATTTAACTTTTGGTTAAACAGCTGTACTCTTGGAAGAGGACAGGATGAAGCTACAGGGAAGCAGAAGCCACCTCCAGTGAGATGCAGTCCTCACTGAAAAATCTTTTACATCTCAGCCTCTGATGCTGCAAATTCAGAGCCAGAGAGGAGAAGAGGCAGAAAGCCAATGGTTCAGGCTGATAGAATTTAGTCTTGCAGGAGAGGAAAAATCCCATTGTCTGCAACCACATAATCATCTTGCACGGTGTGTAATGTTTATAAAGAACAGGGGGTCACATATGGCTGGCTGTCAGCAAGAAACAGCAAGCTTAAATTAACATTAAAAGAGCTGAGTACTTAAGAAATAATATAAGTACATGTAACAAAAATAAATGGTTTCAGCTGTGATAAAAGAACAGTCTTTCCTTCCTTCAGACTTGGCTCTGTGTTTCCTTCCTTAATTTCTTCTGTCATGTTAAATTATTTACAAAATGCTTCCTGGTATTGAAAGGGTAGGACCTAAAGCAGCCAGATTCTTTACTAGCCCTGTGGTAACATTAAAAAAATCAACATAGACCTACAAAAGAAAAAAAATTCTACATGCCTTTTTAAGTACTGCCACATCTAAAGAGAGGTTCAGGTTTGGAATACAGAGTACTGTTGTACAAACGACTCATTTTGGGACAATTTCAGAAGCTCGTGTTATTCCCTTACTGGCCTAAGCAGCCCCCATGGTCCAGTTGTATGATATTAGGGATGGGAACAAGAGCTGGATATAGATAACTAGGGCTGCCCTTAACTGTGTGGGGTAGTTGTAGGCAGGAAAGAAAGAACCAGTTCTCAAGGAAAGAAAATAAGGCCAGGAAGAGCTGCAGGCTTCCCTCTTCATCTTCTGGTGCTTCCTGGGGCTTAGGGGTGTCAATGTACAATGCTGTATTCTAACACTGACTGCTGATTATTCAAGTGACTATCAAAAAATTACACTGCTGAAAAGAATATACTGAAGATATAGTGCCCAGAAAATGCCATGCACTTCAATGGGCAGTTTTTGCCAGAGGACAAAAGGCCTGGGGCCTGCAAGAAAAGACAGAAGGAAGTATGGAGCCTAGGCTTCCCTGGGCAAAAAAAAACCAAAACCAACCAAACAACAACAAACCCCCAAAAACCACAAAAACCCAAAACAAACCATTAATTTATATTGATTATGTCTCTAAAGCATTATAATTTTTTTTCTGTGTTGTTCAGATCTTGCTCTTTCTAAGCTATGAAGAAGAGGGGAAAAATGATGAAGAGCAAGGCAATGGCAGCTTTACAAGGAACAGAGAAGATGAACTATGGAGCTTGTCCATCTCTTCCATTCTCTACCCTGCCTCCCACTTACCTTGTCACTACCCTTGCAGCCCAAGCTGCAAGCCCAACAACAGAGGCTGGCCCAAGCTGAGGATGGCAAAGGGAACTGAAGGATGGAGAGGGATGGCTGGTGACCAAGGGGTTGCTTTCTGATAGCTGCGACTGGGCTCCTAAACAGTTTGCCAATGATGATCAGAGCCTACTCAGAGCATAAACCAGCTTTCTCTTCTTTTCTCTGCTGTATTTTTTTTTAATCATTCATCATTAATTTTATTGATTCAAATAAACTGTAATTATAGGGAAAGTAATGAAAATAACGTTCTGTTAAGATAGCAGCTAGAGAAAGCAACAAAAAAAGGGACTTGCAAGAGCCCAGTCTGAAAACTGGACTGTGGAGGTGGCTCCCACATTCATGGGTCACACAGAAAAAAAGCTGTTCCACATCACTGTTCACAAAGCTCTCATAGTTATTTGCTACCCATTCTGTGTCCATATCCTTACCCCTGCTGCTCTTTCCCAGAGTCTCTGAGCCTGGAATGAGTTGGGTTTCTGCTGATCCATTGGATCAGGGTGAATTCTGGCAGTCCTGGCAGGAAGAATTCTTACAGCTTGTACTTTCTTCTAGTTTACTTCATGGCCTTTTCTTCCTAGCAGGGCAGAAAGGTGAGGAAGAAGTACAGGGAGAAGGAGGCACCTGCAGCGTGCCTGGGGCAGTGTGATTGCAGCTGTCCCTTGCCATATCAGAATGGGCAAGTAGGTGACAGGCCTGATCTGCTCTGTTAGCACTGCTTGGCAGAGTGGAATTACGCTGTCTTGAGCAAGGCAATAACCCTTTTTGTGTAATTCTAGCATTTTGAAAGTGCTCCCTATCCATGTTGCAGATTTGCAGGGAGCTACTGTCTGCCTCCTCCACAAACATGATGATCAGGACACATTATTTGAATGTGATGTGATGGCAGATGCAGCAGATGCTACATTACTCTCTTATAGAAAATTTTTTTTTGTGATAGGGAGAAAAACTTCATTCAAAACACAATTCACCAGAACGTGAAATAGACAGTATTTTAATCCTACCTTATGTTATCATTGTGGTGACTTTAGTTACACACTTCACTGGAGAAGTAAAACTTTTCCCATCTATTAGTGTACTGGCTGACCAAGGTTCTTCCAGTCCTGGCTCTTCCCCCTGGAGACAGTCTGCAATAGCTTTGTTATGTGTGTCATCCTTCCTCCTCCTTCTCCCCAGTTTTGTTCCTGGTTTCCGGCAGAGCTCTGCCAGCCCAGCAGTTAGCCTGCCCCACACTGCATCCCCAGCTGCTCTGCTCCCCTCTGTCCACATTTGGTTCACTCTGTTGAGACCAGGACCTTGGCATGTGTTTTACCCTGGGATCTGTACTTTTCTCCATGGTACTATTTATAACATATTCTTTCTTTCCCAGTTCGTTATTTATTCAAGCATACAATTCACATCCTCCCACAGTGGGGATTAGTGAAGGGTCCTGCTTGGTAAATGGGAGGGTTTTTTACCCATTTGCTTTGTATCTGTGGTGGTTCTTTCATTGCTGAAGTCACTGTTTCTGGCACTCCTGCGATATCCATGCTGTGATCCCATTCAAATGAGCTCCTTCACATTCTTGTGCCTCTTCTCCAAATGATAGGCGTTGTCTGTAGCTTCATGTCTTGTTTTTTCACTCAGCTCCAGCTATGGGTTCCTTTCCACTTCCAGTCTCATTCTTCATGGTAGTTTGCATTCTCTTTCCTGCCTGTAACAGAAGAGGACTGTCCTCTCCCCATCAGTTCTGGTCTGGACTGACTAACTTCCTCTTCTTGGCAAGTTCAAGAGGATTTCTCAGAAGCACCCCTTCCTGGTGCTGTTATTGGATTGGTCCAAAATTTCTCTCTGTTGCCAGAAGCCTCTTTTGCAGACTGTTTCTAAACACAACTCTGAAATGTTTTAATCTTCCACGGTTGCAGCTCTGCTCCTGTCTCTGTCACCTCTCCCCACTCAGCCTTCTTTGCCCAGATTAAATGAGAGCTGTGAAAAATGTCATCTTCTTTATGACTAGCCCTGACCCAAAAAAGTTCCCTGCTCTGACAGCTGCTTTCTTTTTGGCAGCCACATTACTGTCTGCAGCACTTTTAAACCTTCTCCAGTTGTATCACACATTCCCAGAGAAATTCCAGCTCTGACGGCACTTCTAATTGGTTTGTTTTTTCACTGTGTGTCTTATCTTGTTTTACTCCAAGTACTTTGTGTTGTCCTGAAGTTACCCTGAGCCAAAGAGGGTGGCAGGGATTTGCCTCATTCAGTTCAGTGTCCAAGCTCCAGTACCCTGGCATGGTGTAACATGAGAATTGGCATAAATGGAAAATCAGTTTCAAATGGCTCATGCCAGTGCCTGTAGGAATGTGTTGACTGCAGACAGTGTGTTGTGTGGATTGCACACATAAGCATGTTCTCTGCTATACCATCATTCAGTGCACAACCTGCCATGAATGTATGTATCTGCTCCTGTACAGATGGACTAGTTCTTAATGCAGTTCTGTTTTCTGTAATGATTTCTAATGTGTTCACTGTCTTTTTGATTTGGTCTTTTGCAGCTAATTCTGTCTCAAATATACCATGTGCCATAGGTATGTAGGAAAGTCAGATGGCTCTGTAAGGGCTCCTCACCAATTAAAAAATATCCCCTGTGGATCAATACAGTCAAGTGCTGTACTTTGATCCACCAATACATTTATTTCCTGCAGCACAGCCACTTATTAAAGTTGCTGACCATAAGAGTGGAAGGATTCTCTTTAGGAATTAAGCTACCACCAAAAAGCCCTTTGGTGGGGGACATTCACCTCTCTCCACAAACAGCCCAAGTGACTGAGGAGGGCTGGAACTCACCTGCAGAAATGAAGAGCAGGTTCTCTATAAGTTGTTAAGTTCCAATTTAGAGACTGAAAAAATGGCCTCTGGCTTCTGCCCTATATGGAAGGATAACGTGGGACCAATGGATTTGCGTAGACATGGAGCCAGCATGGAGGAATAGAGAAGCATTTGTTAAGTACCTCCTTTTCTTGCCTGGAGCTTGAGAGGCTGTACCTGTTGATCACCACAGCCTGTACTGTCAGAAACCCCCAAGGTGGCTCTGGGGAGGCTTGAACGTGCGCATTGTGAAACTGCCCCAGATCTGGAGTCAGTTCAGAGCTGGCTAAGCTGGGAGGCTCCTCAGCACCCTGCCTTGCAGGGAGGACAAGCCTGCTGTGTTCCATGTGCTCTGTGCATCCCCAGGTGCTCCTAAAGTGTAAGCAAATGTCACTGCATGGCAGCACCACAGCAGCACTGGCGAACAAGTCAAATGTCACTGAACTAGCAGTGATACACATGATCTTCTGCTGGTCCAGAGTGGTTCACAATGGGAGCTATTCTCCCTTGACAGCCCTGAAAAGAGGACTAATGCCTAATGCTGATTGCCAGGGTTTTCTGACAGCAAAGCAAAGCACTTTTTAAAGACAATGACTTGTTTACTTTTCACTGAAACTTGAATTGAAGATATTTCATAATAGAATTTGAGCAAATTTACCAGATGTTTCATCCTACTGTGCTTTTCTGGCAGGTGTACAAGACAAAATGCTGACTAGGGCTAATAAATCAGGCTGCCTATGAAAGTCTTGGGGAAGGAATACAATACATATGCCTGAAACCACTGGAAGATCTTACCCCATTGATCCTTGGGAATTCCTGATGTTTCCTGTGCTTTTCTTAGACACTGATCTCAGATACAGGAGGGGAAGGGGGTCCTGTTCTGTACTTGTAGCCTATGGTGAGACATAGCTTTGTCTAACGGTACTCCTTGTGCTGGCATTGGAGATCACAGACATAAAAATGATTAATATATTTCTAGAGTCAGGCAATTATCTCTCCAGCTGTGAGAGAATGGGAAATAGGAGTTTAAGGTACATTCAGACTGGCTGTGACCCAGCAAAGTACTGTATTGCTCTACAAAATAATATTCCTTTCCTCATTTGTATCTTTCTCTTCCACCGCCTCATTCCCTGTCCTTTTGCTTTGTTCAGTTTCTACTAATCTCTTTGCTTCCTTGCTGCCCTATCCTGCTGAGCTCTGCTGGTTCCCTTGGAATCAGGAAATAAAGCCACCCATAGAAGATTTTCTTCTTTTGGGGACTTGCATTACATGTGCTTAACACACAAAGCTGTTTTAACTCCCCTTCTCTCACAGAACTTGATTCAGTTTACTGACCACTGTCTCTGCAAGTTTGGGGCATTCAGTCTACTCTTGCTTTCTTTTCTCTAGGCTTGCTTTTATTTCCTCTTACTGCACTTCTGCCAGCTCTCTAGATATTCACCTCCTTGTCTCTCTCCCTACATATCCAGAAAAAGCAGATTAGGTTTCCACACGATCTTCCAAGCAGAGGAATAATACAGGAAATTATGTTTGTGTTTGTCTGACTGCAGTAGGAAAACATATATCAAACTCTTCACTGAAGCCCACACAAGCAACACTTGTGCTGGTGATGCCTGGTTCACTGGGGTGTAAGAGGCTTTGGGTGACAGCACAGCATTGTGTCATTCTGTCCTTGCTTGGAGTGATTTAATTAACATGCCCCTCAAATCCATCTGCTGCTCAAGGTTGTGCTAGCTGGAGTCTTGCAGTGCTGCTCTTCCTGCATGGCCATTTTTGAGGATACTCCCTCACACTAGGGTGAGAGTGGTACCAGGCAACCCCTCTTTTAACACGGGAAATGGGAAATCATGATACTCAAACACAGCAAAGTATTCTTTAAATAAAATCATGCTCAGATATGAACCCGCAATAAACAGATTGCCTTTGAGTTAAGTTTGTCCATCTGAGTAGCAGTGTCAGGGGAAAAGAAGCTGCATTTTTAAATGAAAATAATATAATTTAAAATGTTCTGTTTTTCTGTGTGTTGCTTTTATCTGAAAATTGCAGGCATTTGTGATTATCTGTCATTTTATGTTCATGCAGCTGTTTTAATTCTGATAGGTCACAGAAATTTGCCACATGGCAGTAATGGCAGCCATCTCATCCAGCATGTTACAGAAGAATGGTGAAACTGGAAGTGCTATGGCAAATTAACACACTTAGAAAAATGCTCTAAAGCCATTCCAGCCTGTTTTAATGCTGTGTCACGACAGCCTATGCTCAATGAATTGTAGGATTTTCAAGTTATCTGTCTGTGCAAGATGAAGGGCTGAACTGGCTGTGCAAGGATTAAACCTGTGCCTCTTTTGGCAGTAGGTATTCCTTGGCCTCTGCAGCAGCTTGAGGGTTAAGGGGCTGGAAAAGGCAACACTGACTATCTTCCAGCTCCTCAGGTCTTAAAACCATCAATACCCGAAGTTATTGTCATGTTCAGCCTGTGTCTGCTGAGTGAGTCTGCACAGTTTGGGCACCACTCCAGCTGCAGCTGCTCTTTAAAGTTAAAAAAAAATGCTTGGAAGTGCTTGTTTTTTGTTTTGTTTTTTAAAAAATTATTATTTTCTCAACTTTGAGCATAGTTTGGTGTTGTGTCTCTTCCCCCTACCCCTTCCTTCAACAGCAGTTTCAGTTTAGCTTGTGTCCCACCGCTCATACTCTCACTGCAGCCTTAAAGGAGCACAGACCAAACCTCAGCAATTTTCAGCAAGGCCACAGAGTCGTTGGAAAGGTTCCCACTGCCTTCTTCAGTGAGCTCTAAAAGGCAGACTCCAGCACTTCCAGTGCTGCTGTAAATAATGTCTAGAAGGGGCCGGGTAAGGAATAGGGGGTACACACAAGCCTCGCTTCCAGCTCGGCTTTCATTTCCTTTGTCTCTTTTAAGAGAAACAAGGGAGCTAATTTCATGTAACTTGGCACATCATCTGATTGCTGGGCCTTTAGGGGTATGTTTGGGGCTGTCTCTCCCACCCACAGGATTTCCAGGCTCCAGGTTTTACTTGGAGGAGCCAGAGAGGCCTCTCGAGTGCCTGGCAGGGAGAGCGCAAAGTGTTAACTGCAGAAGCAGCACTGGAAACAAGGGCAATTTTCTGGCTTTGATCTGTCACTTGGCGGTTCCAGGAGACAGGCTTGTCTGGGGCTATCTCTGCAGCAGAGTTTGGAGGTGGCTGAGAAGGCACTGCTCAGCCTGGGGGATCAAAGTGCACCAGAGAGCAAGGGAGCACAGTATTCTCTGAAGCAGGAGCTGCAGAATATAAATGCATTGTTGCTCTCCTCTGGGAAGCCAACAGGGAGGATGAGCTTCCCTGTTGTCCCTCTTTCTGCGGATTTTTCAACAGGTTAAATTGCATTTGGTTGTTAAGGATTGTGAGTATTGAGAGACAAATGCTGCATCTCCAGCTCGAAGGAAGGGAGTGTTGTTAGGGTGGGGCTAGTAGCCAAATGAAGTGGAAGATGTTAAGTTATTGATAACTTAATGTATCATTCCTTTAATTCAACAGAAGGTGACAAGGAGATGAATTAAATATAGAAAACAGACATGAAAGAACTCAAAGAATGTCTGTGTTCTAGTTCAATACTAAGGTACAGAATGCATGATTTCATGCAAATCAGACTTCATTTATTTTCTCTTTTGCTTCTTCGGTTAAATATGAAATGAGAGCAAGAGCTTTTTTTCCAGCATCCCATACCTAGTAAATTCATTCTGGGAATGGAGGAAATAGAGTGAATATGATTCTGGACAATGACATCGTCAATGATCCAAAAATATTTGCACTGGGTGACCTGCATAGTCTCTTGAATATAAATGAGCCACAAGGGAAAATTTCTATTAAGAGCAAATGCAGTAGCTAAAAGGGTGATATAACTGAATTGGAAATATGCAGAAGGATTAAAGCTTGCTGAGTTGTACACAGGATTAGGTGAATTGACACACATGGAGAAAATAATTTCAATAATTAACAGGTTTTTGTTCTTCAGGATTTTTTTTGGGAATCACAGTCATAATTGTCTTACTATACACAGTAAGTTACTACTGTAGTATAGAAAGTTGGAATATATCCATGTGGTAAAGGGGTGACCCGTAATCATATTGCTATGCTAGACAGTAAAAAACATAGACATGTGAAACAAAATTAAACTTAGCATGTTAAAATGGGTATGTTACCATGTGTAACATACAATCTGTGGGACACCTTCAAAATGACAGACTGCTCACTGGGTTATCACACAGCACTTTGTCCTTCAGGTTGGCCCTTGTTTACCAGTAAGGGACTGAAACACATGCAGGGCAGGCAATGTTGCTGAGGTCATGCAGAAAGGACCTGAATTTCTTGGTTATCTTTCCTTTGCTAACCCTCTATGCTATTCCTTTACACAATAAACCTGATGAAACTGGGCCAAGCAAAAGCAGTAGCTGGTAATGTGTTGGGACCTAGGTGGTTGAGACCATTACTACTCTTCACCTGCAATCTAATATCTGCCTAAGCCACAAGCAGTCCTCTCAAAGTCAGTCAACCTGGGCCATCACAAAGGTTTGCAGGGGTGGAGTTTAAAAGCCAGGAAGCTGGACCAGGCAGATTGGTAAGGGCTTGTTTGTCTTCTCACAGTTTCAGGCTTCTTGTATTGTTAGTGCTTGGTACTTACTGTCAGGTTAAGTCGAACTGGTTAGGATTAATGTGCACTGAAGGTTACACCTCTGTTTTTGTAGCCTTACAGCTTTCCAAGGCACCTCTCTGCCACTGAATGTTTTCATGCATGGTCTACAGCAAGTGTCACTCACCTGTTCATTGGCCCCTTTGAGTTCTTCATTGAAGCCAAGTGATTGAATCTTTCTAACTTACTGGGACAAGGAGTAGATCTTATTTCCCTTTGTACCATGACACAGTGTTTGCTTTCAGTAAATAATAATAGTGACAACTTGATCATTAATGGGTTGTTAGGTGTGCCTTATAAGACCAAAGCTGTACAAATTATGTTTAGTACATATGCTTAATCTTCCTATGTGGCACTTGAAGTTTGTTAACCAACATGTAATCTCTGGTGTTGCAGCACCTGTGAGGAAGACAGTTTCTTGCTGAGCATTTTAAACAGCAAGAGTTCCAATACCAACAATTCAGGTAAAGCATCCTTTCCAACAGCAGTAAGTATAAAAGATTGCCCAGAAACTGTTGTGACCTGCTTGTTTTGCATGGCTTGAAGGATTAGCAAAGTCTTTATTTGAATTGATAGTGATTTAAAAATTCTCCTTGACAAAACAACTGTTATTCACATGATTAAGAAAACCACTAACTGGGAGGGGGTGGTGAACAGCAGCCAAACAAAAGCTGTTTGACTCCTGCCCTGCAGTTAGTGCCAAAACATTGATGGGCAATATACAACTTTTAGTCACTGCATACAGGACTGTGGAAGAATGAAGGAAGGCTCTCATCCAGCATTGCCCAATGCCTTCTTTGAGGCCATTGCAGTGGTGTGCAGAGAGGGTGGTTTGCTGGTTGGGGTGTCCTTGGTAGTACAGGGCTTCTTCCTTTCTGGTGGAAGAAAATGTGTGTACCTGGAAATGTTTATGATAGTGAGTAAGGACTTGATGTGGGCTTAGTTTTACAGGTCTGTTTGCTTTAGTAAAACCTGAGGAATTGATCCTAAAAGCACTAAAGGACAAAGGTAGAATGTTGTGCTAATGATTTTGTAGGATATGGCAGCAGTGCTCTGCTGTATAATTTTTTTCCTTCCTCCATGTACCTCCAAATAGAACCTGAAATAATTGTCTGTTGTGAATAGTTGATTGTATCATCTATTGCCTCCCAACAATAGTCACTTGGGCTACAGGGGGATGTTTAGGGTGTTTAAAGTAGGGAGTTGGGTTTTTTGTTGATTTGTCATCTATGCTGGGATTTGAATTTAATGCTAGAAATGTGTTTAGCACAAACAGCGGGGCTGTAAGGCACTGTGCCTCTGGGGAGTTCTTTGCACAGTTTTGTCCTGGGTAGTATCCCACAGAGATGAGTTTTACTGTCATAGCCAAAGGAAAGTGTGAACCTGCTGAAGGAGCACAGTTGGAGATTCAGTTCTCAAATTGCAGTGAGGATGTTCTTGAGCAGTTCTGTTGCTGTGTTGGAGAGCATCAGGAATGGTCAACAAATGGCCTTGACCTATGGTGCCAATGCCTGCTGTATGTCAGCCTTGAATAATGGTAACTGAAACTCAAATGACTTGAGTTATAAATTAATTATAAACTATACTGCTGGAAGCAGAGTCGCAAACACTTTTTTTTACGTGAAAGGTGAATCAAATGCTGGTTGGTTGCAGCATAGCAGGAGCCCAGGTGAGTGCCTGAAAGCTCAAAAACCTATACAGAAGATGGCTGTGTCATGCTGAGTGTTGAAGCCCTGCTGAAGATTCATGCAGCTTTGCCCAAGATTTATGCTCCAATAAGGGATGGAGCTTCAAACGTGCATATCTGTGCTCTGCCAGTTTGGTGTATGGGGCTTTGGATCCCCTTCTGACATGTGCAGCCCTTTTTTGAATTTTGAGTACTGTGCCTAGATGGGCTTCTTGGGATGACACAGATGCAATTTATGAATAATTAATGGAATTTCAAAAATTCTGATTGTGCTGTCTGGGGAAATGGACTAACTACAGTTTGCTCCATTTAAAAACAGAAAGATGTTTTTATGGTAAAACCCCAAACCGTATTTGCATATTCCTGTGCTCTGCTATCTCACATCTCTTGCTCCCTGTCAATAAACAAGATCTTTCAGTAGGTTGCTCAGTAAGAAAGTGTTCCACATTATTTCCTGCAGAGGTTTCTGTTGAAGTGGGCTGGCTGTAAAGAAGCAGCAACTCCTTTACATTCAGCAACCATACCATTTTCTCTATCAGCATGGAGCATTTGACTCATGTGCCCTAGAAAATAACTCCTCACTCCCACTATGTGCTCATATACTGAGGTGAGATCTAAACCTGACCTTCAGTTCTGGGATGCAAACTCATGATCAAAGTCCCTGGATGCAGGAGGTCAGTGTTCCAGCATCCTTACTCCCTGGGGTGAGAGTCCACTATTTAAGGAGTAGTGTTGTGAATTCAAAACAGGTTAATGCTTTCTAAGGTCTAGTGAAGTTACAAAAACACGGTACAAAAGAGCCTGTCTGCCTTAAATAAAAGCTTATTATAGAGCTCAATCTTGTTTCTATTAAGGTCAATAAGGGGATTGTGCTTCTAAATTTCACCCAGTCCAAGTCGGAGGCTTTTATAAGGGAGGGAAAAAAACTTCATGTGAAAAATTGAGATGCTTGTTTTCCAGCAAAAGCTGTAATACCATTTGTGCAGTAATGTGATGCAAGGATACTCTTCAGGGAGCCTTTTTCATAAAAATACAGAAATAGTGTTTCTGTCTACATCCTTCTCTCCCACACAGCACCTTGAACTGTGCTGAGTACTGGGCCTTATGAAGCAGAAGGTGAACCTTCCACAGGACTTTACATTCCCCATGGCTGAGGGACTGGATTTTCATTATAGTTAACAGCAGAGGGGGTGACTAATAGATTAAGTCAAATCTGGGGCTGTGAATGTGTAGCAAAGTTTTGCGTGATTTAATTTTCTTAATTTGGTACTCTCAGAATGTGCACAATCCAGAGGTGATTTGGTTGTGAAGCTTGCAAATAGGCTCACCTCCTCCTGTAATTATCAGACAGTCTTCTGATCTGTCAGCATGCATAAACTGGGTATTTGTATGTACACAGGCATCCACCAAGCTGAAAACTTTTGAAAAATTTGGCTCAATTTATTAGTAACTTTTTGTTTCATGATTCTTGCTCTGAATTTCTTGTTTATTATTCCCTATTTTCCATACTGGAAACAGCTGCTGAATTTACCTAGTAAAGGAGAAGTGTCTCCTAGCAGTTGCTCTTCAGGGGAAGATTGTGATGAGGAGGCTGGGATTTCAGATTTCTGCAGAAATCTACCTCTGAAACCCACTTCTGACAGTGTCTCACTGTCACATGGCAGCACCCTTGGCTACAGTGAGCTCCACTCATCCAGAGTGCCCTGACTTATGAGTAATTTTTGTGTTCTCCTTAGCTACCTAGGATTTGTTCAGTGCTGAGGAGCATATATTGTAACAGCATATACTGTTAGCCATATGGCTTCTCCACTGATTTTTATGGTGGCCCTCTGTTAGATCTCTGTATGTTGCTGTGGAAAAACTCAGTGCCCTCTGAGTTTAATTCAGGGATCATAAAGACCTAATGTCAATTTCCATAAAGGACAGAGCAGCAAGTGATTCCTGGCTACATTTTGCCTTTCTTTTGCAGTGTATGAAGATGGGGAAGTTTATAAGCTTATTGTTATTTCAAATTACTTGGTTCGTTCTGCATAACATTGTTTATGGGTATTTCACAATGGTTTTGGACATTCTCAGAGACAGAAATTAATATCAAGGTATGACCAAGTAAAGAAAGTGCTTGTTCCCAAGTTGCTTTCTATAGAAATTAATGAAGTATTTTTTGGGAATGAATTCTGAATGTGTTAATTTGCTGATTACCACCAGAGATTAACAGGGAGGTGTCAAGTGCAGTAATCCCAAGACAACAAGGAGAGATGGAGAACTCAGCCAGTGCTGTTTTTCTCAGCTGTCTTCAGGCATTGACTTTACTTGTCTGATCAGTAGTCCTAGTAAATCCAGAGGGACTGTGTACTCATGTCCCACGGTTCCTCTGCGCACACATGCACAGCAATATTCCTGTCCTAGGTGCCTCTTAAAATGTTAGGTGTTACCTTCAGAAGATTGTTTTCCTCCCACATAGTCTCAGCTTTACCAGGGTTGGATCTCCTTCAAAGAGAGCAGCCTTCACAGTCCTAACAGGCTTTCATCCATGTGGCTTCTTGCTTTCCCCCTCCTCCCTCTGCTTTAGCTTTCTCTTGTTCACCTCTCTGCTCTGCAGCTTGCTTGGATGTCTTGCTGCCTTGGGAGCTCAAGACCAAGGACTCTTTCAAGCTTTCTGTCCTAGCATGTAGCTGAATGCATTCAAAGACTCCCAAATGTGACTGGCTGTGAATGCATTGCATGAGATGGGCTGAGGGCTGTACCTAAGTCACTTTCAACTCTCTCATAGTTTTTCCCATCCCTACTGGCCAAGGAAACCATACATCCTTTTCCTGGTAAGTAAGAAAAGAGCTCAAAGACTTGCCCTGTGGTTTCCTTCCTACTATTAAATAGATCCATCTCTATACATCTAATATAATTTTCTTTTGCAGCTAGTCAACTCTCCTGATTGTGCTCTTTGCTGATCTGGTGGTTATTTTTGTTGCCTCTGTGGAGAGCTGCTCTCAGCACACCCAGAGCCAACGTTCCTGACAGGCAGCACAATCCTGCAGTGCCTTGGCAGGCTGCCTGCGTCTGTCCTGCAGGCCCTGGGGGGACTCTCACACATTTTGCCGCTTACTTTCCTCTTTCCTAGAGATCTAACACAATTTTGCAAGTAGTCACTTGGAGCCATATTTCCCTTTGCCCTGGAATATTTTTTTATTTATTTTTAGTAAACGATTGTCAGTATTTCTAACATTGTGCCTCCAGCAACGTGGCCTGGACTGAAGCCACGCAGCAGTCTGACAACCTGTTAGGCGAGTCTCCTATCAATTAGGCTGCAGCTGTCATTGGATCTATTCTCAGCCTCCTTGGTACGTGTTTGCAAATAACAGGGGCTGCTGTTTTGCAGCTCTTGATGTTTTTTTTTTCTCCACAGCCAGTCAAGAACATTTTGTCCCTAGAATTCCTCCTGTCTCCTTTGTTTTTGCTTTCTAATCATCCTTGTTTTATTCTCCTAAGAATATATGCTTATCAAGGATATTATTATTATAAGTAAAGTGTCCTCACTCTCTTTTATGTAATGCACAAACCAAGGAAAACGTCCCCCAAAGATACAAAAAAAGGAGTATCTTACTCAAGGCTATACCTTAATCCTTTAAACATTTTCAGACTTTCTCCAAACCATCCAGACTTCTTCTCGCCTGTGGGGATCTGCCATTTTGAAAGCCCATCTTGCATGGAAGCTCTCCATGGGGGTTGCCTTGTTTCTGCTGATGTCTGAACTTTGAGGTGATAGTGTGCTTTATTATCAGGTTTTCCACAGCTGGAAATAGAGTCCCTGACAATGTACAATCTGTTAGAATTTCTTCTTATACCTTCTGCAATTTACAGGTTTCTCTTCTCTTCTAAAATATAATGAAGATGGCTCTATAATTTTTTCCAGATGTTACATACTGCATGCTGGTATTGATGCTAATTTTTCATCCAGCAATCTGTAAGTACAGCCCACTTTGTATTAGATAGAGGAGCCAGGCTTAGGCATATAATTTCTTTTGTTTTGCTTTCATGGGAAATGGGGAATCAGAATTAGGTTGTTCAAGCAAGGCAAATGCACTCAGGGCATTTTATCCTTGGGTTAATTGAAAGACAAATTTTGATGTAATTTCTTTCATAAGACCAGCTCCATTTTTGCACAAACCCAGTAGAAACTGATCCTCCTTCCTCCCAATCCATAGGTCCTGACAACACGTCTCTGGCCGGCTTGCAGCTCTGGAGGCAGAACCAGTCCATCATAGGCAGACTGAAACAGTTGAGTTTAGATCAGCTCATGCTGAGTTGGTGAAGCCCCTGTGCCTGCCTGGTGGGAAGCTAAGGACAGATGGGTTTTTTCCTATTCCTGCAAAATAGCACACAATAATGCAAGAACTTTTCCTGCCATCACTCGACACTTGCTCTGCAAGAATATCCACGAGGAGCCCACTCAGTGCTGTGGCTCTCCATTCAGAGCCATCTTGAAGCTTTTGTGTATAAAATTATTCCATGCTACCTGGGTGGCCCTGTGAAGCTCATAGGGACTGCAGGTGTTTACACAACCCTGCCTGGCAATGCTGCACCCAGGACAGGAAGGCTTCATCAGGATCTCAGCTGCTTTGGTGTTAGTGCCTCAAGGCATGGGGCAGCTGGCTCCTTGAAGGGAGCCTGCAGAGCTCTGAGCAGCCACTCTGTACACGAGGAAGAGGGGCTTCTCTGGGAAAAATTAGGGAAGTCAGAACACACAGAAGGCCTAGGCAGGGCACTGCTGGATTGTCTAGTAGTGCATTGGCACCTCAGAAAGACCTGAGAGCTTTTATGATCCTCTTCCTAGGAAGGGTGGCTCTAAATCCTTTAGGAAGCCTCTATTTAGACTAGGATCTAGGCTCCAAATTCAGGTGTTTCGTGAAATACTTGTTGGAGATAGATCCTGATGAGCAGTACAGACCTTTGGGCAATCTCCAGCTGAGATATTTAAGGTTTCTCAAGTACTTATTAATGAAGAATGCATTTCACATGTATATAGCATTCTACATTGTTCTTGCTCAGCCACTGAGCTTTCAACTCTTTGAAAGTGTAAGCATAGTTAGAACAAAATGCCATCCTGCAGACAAAGCTTAGTTGGCAAGAAGGTTAGTTTATGCAATATTTATGTTCTCCTGGTAAACAAAGACAAGTAAAATGCTTTACTTGTTAACACCAACTCAAAGGGAAAGCAAATGATGGCACTTGCTGTAATCATGTTCAATGTTCTGAAGGTGTTTGTGTTTTTCACCTTTATTCTAAGCTCTTGTTTATAATTTGCTTCTTCTGTTTTAATAGTGTGTGACTGCTTCTGAGAATGCAGCCTACGACTTTGTTTCCAGACTATATGTAAGGAGAAGGGTTCTCTCTGGATTTTACAGTGATAATATTAAGAGCAGCAGGAACATTGGTTAAATAAGCAGGAGAGGCCAGAGCTGACTACTTTGGTGTTCATTTCATTGTCAGCTGCCATTGGAATAGTGTTCAGATTAACGTGATTACTCTTTGCAGCGGCTGCAAGTTCACAGACCAACTGTGCACTTGTATCAAAGTCATTAGGATGATTTTAGTCCAGGTTTCCTACCAGAATTATTTATATAAAATGCAGTTGTAATTCTATACTGGCCATTTACACGTGAGGATTTCTATTTCAGGAAGCTTTGGAAATAGCCAGGATCTTCAACTGCACCCTTTCCAAAAGATACAAGATCCTTTTAACATTTAATGATGACTGAGAAGGTGCTTAAAAATAACTTAGAAGCACAAAGCACATTAGTGTGGTCCCACCAGTTATAGGACCGGACTAACAGTTAAATTTTGGATTCTGTTTGCTTTTTTTGTCCTTTCTTACTTCATGACCTGAGGTGAATTGCCTAGTTTCCCTTGATAAATGAGCTTAATACTTATCTATTGTCTATATTTACGTTATTACATTTAGGAGGTGATAGGATCTGAATTCATCTTCCCTAAGGAAAGAACTGGAAAACTCTGTGGTTTTCAGGTAGTATAAAATATATCCTTCTACTTGACTGCACATGGTATTATCTGCTGTATAATTTGCTGGGTATCAAGTCCATTTCACATGCACAAGGTCCCTGGTTAATGATGGTATAAGTTCTTTAGGGAGGGATTATGCTTACATATAGATTTGTAAAATAGTGAATATAATGGCAAGCTAATCTTGACTGTATCATTTATGCTTTGCTAAAATTTATACAATATAGGTAATCAATTAGTCCCATTCTCCTGCGTGCTGCTAAATGGAACATGAACAGCTCATAATGGGCATCAGTAAATAGACATTTGTATGTACACAGGTACCCTGTGCAGTGAAAGGGGCATGCAGGAGACAAGGTACTGAACAAAACAGCCTGCATAAAACTAGGCTTTCATTTAAAGGAAGAAAAATGTTGCTGAAAGCTGCAAGATTATTAGCATTACTATGCATGAGCAGCAGTCAAAAAAGGTGTTACTAGAGGAAGAGAGACATTATTCAAGTGTCTAAGAAGATGGACCATCATCAGCAGTGGAGAGAGAAAAGCTTCCAAAGGAATAGCATAGCATTTCAAACATTAAATTATAAGGGGACTGAGGCTTTAAAAGGTATGTTGGAGTTTCTGCATTATTTATAATTTGAGATTGCCTTTCCCCCTAGATGCTTAAGTTTTGTTCCATTCATACAGAACAGAAAAGTCCTTCTCATACTTCTCAGCTTCTGGACACTGAAGCAGCTCTAAGTTTTAGGATATAATTTACTCTAAGAAGGCATTGATTACCTGCAGTGCTGCACTGGGCTGAAGCTGCTTCTTGGGAAGGTTGGGAAATGAGGAAAATTTGGCTGCCATTACTCTGAAGTTTGGCAATGGAGGGCTTGAAATTCTGTATTATTTTGTATTTTTATTATATCCATGCCTATGAGCTCCAGGGAAAGCCAGGATTTCACAGTGCTGGGTCCTGTCCTTTCCCCAACACAATTTAAGGTCTTGTGGACACCTTTTTTGAACCTAGTGCACAGCTGCACTGACAGTGCAATCACTCAGAGTGCAGAAGCTTACACTAGAAGAAAAACCAAAAAACTGCAAAAATATGCCTTGTATCAGTTGCCTGAGCAAAAGAAGCTGTATTGGCAAAAATAAAGTTTTTTCCCCCTTTTGCTCATATTATATCTGTGTCTACATTAGGGCTTTTGCTGGCATAGCTGAAAAAAAAAAAACGCAGCTAGCTGACAGGGATATGCTGACAATTTTTTTAAATAGATGATAGATCAGTGTGTGTTTCTGTATGTGGGGAAGAGGGAGGGGTGAACCCAATTTAAAATAGAAGTTTCTAAAATTGGTTTGCATAGATACCCTTTAAATGGCAAGTACTACTACCCTTGCCAATAACTTCCTGCTTCCTGGCCCTCCTGTCCTCCCCAGCTCAGGCTCCAGCCCTGTATTCCCGTTCCCTTGCACCTTGTCTGCTCCACACCCTGGTGTGCCCAGCTGGGGACTCTTGCCTGCTGTCCTCAGCTCTCCTGCCCTGGCACCCTCCCACCTCCTCTGGTGCCTCTGCCTCCACCTTCACTGCAGGCAAACACCTGCACTGGGGCTCCAACACCTCTGCCACCACCAGCTGCCCTTGCTCCCTGAAGTGGGAGTTTCTTGCCTTCCTCCCAAGGCCTCTGTTGTGTTTGAGGGCTCAGGCTTTGCATACAAACAGAAGTGCTCCATACCCACTGTGCCATTGCAAAATGCTTCATTTACTTCAGCCAAGCTGCATATTAAGTCAGAGAGAGGAGAGATTTCAGTTTCTAACAAGAAGACAAAGAATTTCCAGAACATCTGGAGAATATCTTTAGGAAAAGATGGAGCTGTGGTAAGCTCCCAGGACTAGAGGCATGAATGTTCTGTTGCTGCTTCTCCTGACCAGACAATTCCTATGTTTATGTTAATCCCTCACTCAGGTTGGTTGGTCCAAATGATATAGAAAGGTGTTTTATCTACTAGCTCCTGGGGAAGGAATTGATCCCATGAGGTCTTTCCATGTCATCTCTGGACAAAAGTTGATGCTTTGGTGCCTCAGATGTAATAAAATGCCTCTATGTAATAAAATGAGACTTCACAGTCATGGAGTATGAACCCTAATTTGATCAAACTAGAGCGAGGTCCTGTGATGGTTGAGTCTGAAAGTGCAGGGAGCAGGAATTAGCTCTTTTAGATGATTAATACTTCTTTGGAAACACAATTTTGTGAAAATAGGTTGCTAAATAGGCTTCAGATGGTGTAAGAGAGTGAGGGGTGAAAGGCAAGCATGCTCCTGAGGAGACAGGAGCCTGGGAAAACAGGTCCTTGAACCACTCACATATCAGGATGTATAGCCAGCACCCCCAGAATCCTTACTGATGGTTATTGAAGGTAATTCATAGGTTATGCCCCTGGAAATGAAGCATATGTAATAAGTTTTTTTAAAGAGCAGTGATAGGACTTGTTTTAATTTTCTTTTTAGAATATGAAACTTTAAGCATTTAAATAGCTTTTAAGTAAGTACCCAAGCCCATTGGTATAAATTTTTTGTTCAGAGTTTAAACTGACATTTCATAAGTATGTTAATTGATACCCCACTAACTTGCTATGGGTATCTTCCTAAGTGCCAATTATCTGCCTCAACATTCCCCACAATTTAAGTTTGTTAGTAAGAAGCTAATTATACTAGTTTATTGCTGATGGAATTACATGAAGAGTAGATTTCACTCTTACATACTTATTAGACCTCAGTAAGTGATCCTTAGCAGTCTGTTGCTATTCAATTAGCAAGTAATAACTTACTTAATGAATCTAATTGAAATGCTTCTTTCAGTCAGGCACCTCATATAAAGCGCTTTACTTTGAGCACTTTCCTGAGTGCTAGTTGTGTTTACTTAACAAGAACTAAATGGGGCCACTGAGGAGAACTCAAGACTGTGATGAGAACTGAACCAGTGTTAGTAAATTCCTGCCAAACATGACTAGAAGCATCTGCCAGGTGATTTCTGTTTTACTGAAGTATCAGGAATAAACCAAGACTTCGGTGTCTCTGTGGATTTAAATCCACGCAGAGGATTCTGCGGCATGAAATTCTGGGAACGCATCCTCCTGCAGTGGATGTAAACACGCTGGTTGCTCTGCTGGGAGCTGCACAGCTCAGCTCTGCTGCTCTGCGTGGATGCTGTCTTTGAGTCCTTGTTCCAGTTCAACTCTCTTAAAAACTCACTCCTTCTCCCTGGGAGCCTGCACGTTTGGCTTGAGATCAATAGAATATGATGATGGGTACATTTAATGATCTAAAGGTATTGGTATAATTACAGCTCAAAAGGGGATACAACTGAAGGGTTTTGTACTGTTTCATGTCCTTCAGTGGGACTGACACTAAATCATGGTGAATTTAATCTTAGCTCACAAGCATGACCTGCGCTGAACTGTTGGGAGTGACCACTCCTGGGGTGAGCAATACCCAGCTCCTGTGTAGAGACAGGTCCCTAACAGCAGTGTGGGGGGGTGTGTGCAGGGTGTTGGGCTGCACACACCGTGCCTGGTGAGCTGTTAGGTGGGAGTCTGCTTCATGGGAAGGGCAGAATTCAACTGGGATTTTACAGTCTAGGAAAGGATAACCTGCTGTGCTCATTTATGGCATGGGAAGAGCCAACAATGGTTGGCTTCTGAAGCTGTTTTTTGCTTTAAGATTAAAAGTGTGCTTTCTTCTGTAATGAGGATTTAACAGACAAGACTTGTGTTTGTGGATAAATGCCAGGATATCTTCCCAAGCACTGCTAACAAATTATGCCATTTGGCAATATTAGTGTATGGGCAGTAACCTTTTCTCAAGAATTTTTAGCAGATAGATTTAGTGTCAAAAAAGCCCATAAAAGCTGAAATATCTTCTCCAGTATATCAGGTTTGTTACCAACCTTTTAATGTATGCCTTCTACTCATTGAATTGAAAGACCTTATTGATCTCTTTGCAGCTGAACTGATTATTGGGGTAAGAGAGAGACTTTCTGAAAGAAGGCAAGAGAAATTATTCATTTAACATATTCTCATTTTAGTAAACTTCCATTTAACCTCCAGGGTTAATTAAAAAAATTGCTGGTTGGCTGGCATAAATTTATTAAATCAGACAGAAACTGAGTTCAGGCTAGTACATTTAATGTCAACGTTTGTAATAATCTTAGGGGGAAAAGAATTCACATAGACTTATTAGTATTCCAGAACTGCTTTATTTTAAAACAACAGCCATAACAGCAGAAAAACCCAGCAAGAAAAGTAACCCCCCAAATGGAAACAGATTCTGTAACCTTGGATAGTAGAGAAATTCTTAAAAAGGTATTAGGGACTTTGTAAGTCTGTGTTTATTGGTTGAAATTCTCTTGTCATCAGGAGGCATTAGCTAGCTGGTGTCTGTAGGGCTGGGATTAGGGGATTTGGTGTGTTGTGCAGTGATGCCATGGGTCTTCCCCATGTCTACAGGGTGAATGTTACGCATCAGAGCTGGTGTCTTTGGTAATGTCTGAGCAGAGAGCAAGGATTAAATAGGCCTAACAGCTGAGGGGATTTTCAAAGGCATGAGTGGCATTTAGACATGGATCCTCTGCTGGTTTCTGTCGGTTTTCCAAACTTGCTTTCAGACCCCGGGTTTGGGTCTGTTGTCCCACTGCTCTCCCTGACTCTGTTACAGACAAGCTACTTATAGGTGTTTGATGGAGTTCTGGGGAAATTTTCATAGAGACAAATGTCAATACCTGAGTTACACTGATTAGATGGAGAAGCCCATGCTTGATAGGAAGGACTTAATAGGGAACCATCCCGGAGAAGGTTCTGCCTTGTCATTCATGCTGTGACAAGCTTGGGAGTGAGACTGGGACATAACAAAGGCGCAGTCTGCCATTGTGAAGCTGAGCTCCTCTGATCCTGACTTCACTTTGCTTCTGAAGCAGAGGGGAGTGGAGCTGGAGTATCCTACAAAGCAGCAGTTCAGGAGAGAAGCCTTCATTGGAAGGACTTTGTGAAAAAACAAACAACAACTAAAATAGTAAAATGCAGCTTCATGACAGGTTAGTTATTGTTCTGTGCAAAGCAAGTTAGACTATTTTCAGAGAACACAAGGAGGAGTGTAAAAGCTCCAGTACTGGGTTTACATAGAAACTGCTGACATTGTTAGCTGGGTGGCATTTGTGCAAGATTGTATTAGAAGCCAACATCATAAAGCTGTCCATTCTGTCAACCAGTTTCAGGGCAAACATTTTCTCCTCCCTCCTACCATCAAGTTGAGATGACATGTTTCTAAATGGTTTTCATATGAAATGTGACAAAAAGTATATTTTTGACAAGTGATCTTGCTTTGTGTCCTATGTGATATTTTGTTCCTCCAGTTCTAGAATACCTTTTGTAGTTGGAGCCTTTTGAGATGTATTCCCTCTCTCAGAGTATGGGGAGCAATTCTACCTGGAGTTTGGTTCCTGTGGAAGAGCAGATCCAGCCTTTTACCCAGTACTGCAGTTTAACTGAAGCAGCAGGGACTAGCAAGGAATGCTTGTAATATGGAACATATCATGTATAGTAAAATGTCATTTTCAAGTACTTTCTGAACTGTCGTCCCAGTAATGAAGCAGCTCTGAAATATCACATGACTTTCTCAGTGTGTTGCACTCTGTGTAACCTTGCCTTTGATCGTGATGTCATTTCAGATGAAAGGCTTGCACGGAGAACCGAACGCTGTGCATTAGGAGCAGCAGAGATCCTCTGGGATCTGAACAGAGAAGGACTGTTTGAGATGTGCACTCTACGCTTGTCAAAGAGAAGTAAGGGCTGCAATAAAAAGAGTAGTTGGATATCTAAACTCCCCTCAGTCTGGGTAGAAGGAAGACTTCACCTGTCTGCTAGAAGACCTGCCTAATCTGAAAGTTCTTTTAGGAAGGGTTTTAAGGATGAATAATCATTTTTACTGTCACTCAGTCCAGGGTCCTAGCTTGGGTCAGTGATTTCCTGAATGCTTGAGTGGCTCCAGGTGGCCCTGTTTAAGCAGGGGGGCTTGAAACAGATGATCTTAGGTCCAATCCAACCTCAATCATTCTGTGATTTTGTGATTTTGATATTTAGATGTGCCTGACTTACCAGTAGAAGTGAAACAAACTCAAGACACCTTCTTCTTCTTGTGTTAGCAGCAGGAGTGCCCTCCTAGTAGTCTCAGTGAGGTCTCTGGTACTTTTACCTGGCTTTTCTCTTGTGCCTGGGAGCTCAGCATTTGGCACTTTATGTCCAAGTTGAGTCCAATATTTGATGGGATTTGCTAGCGGATTTAAAAGCAGAGTTGCAGCCATGCACACTGAGGTCCAGGGATGGCAAGAGGACTCCACACACAAAATGTCAGCTGACCCAAGCAAGCCTGTTCAGTTCCCATGACAGCACCTGCTGGAAAACCCTCCAATGACCAGAAAAAGCAGGTGATTCCTACAGAGACCATTTTCTTACCCTGAGGCCTTGATCCCTATCAAACAAACACTTGTGGCCAGAGATGATGTTGGGGGCTGCAAATGCTTTCCTGCAGATGTGCATCCCATTTTCCTTTGGCCTTGCTCACACCTCCTTAACATTTGCTGAGTGAGTGAGGGGGAAGGCCTGGCCCATGCAGCTCTGCCATCTCCCTGGATGGAGGCAGGATTTCACCCCAGCAGCAGTGACAGACACTGAATGTCAGAGCTGCATGCACAAGCTTTCACAGAAATCAATTCTCACACACCACATTAATATTGGAAGTGCTTCTCTCTCATCTAATTGTTGGCCAGGCACGATAACCTGTGACTAATGGCCATTCATAGTTATACAGCATGGCCTGATCATAAAAATTTGCCATTACTCTGTAACAAAAAAAAAACCATCTCAGGCTGGTAATTGACCAACATGTATTCCTGAGGAAATCAGAATAATCACATGGATATTCAGTGCACAGAAAAGGGAGGTGCAGCTAGCTTATGCATTGCTTTTATGATTCATCTGCTCTGATCTGCTTCTGATTATTTTTTCCTCATGTGAGGCCAGTATTGTAAATCAAAGATTTTAGAAATAACCCTGTGCTTGAAGTGACCCAAATTAAAAGCTAGTTGCCACCTTTCTTCTTGTACTAGGCAGCTGTCCATTTCTGTGCAGGAACAGACATATGTTAGAGGCTGTCAATACTGCTGCAGAAGCAAACCACTGAGCTCATGGACTGCCTCTGCCAGTGGCTAAGGTCAGCTACTGGAAAAAGTTACAAACCAGCTACTACAGCCAGGTATGATCCTGCACAAGGGCCTCCACTGAGAACTAGTATTCTTTGCTCATTTTTGTGCAGTTCAGTGAGTCTCTGCCCTGGAAAACAGCTTCTCATTCTCAAAACGACAGCAAGATGTGTGCAGGTCAGTTTGGAGGTTGGGATTTATTTTTTGGCCATTAAGTTTTTCTGTCATTAAATTCCTTTTATGTTGACAAATGGGGATCATTCCTGAAAACGGTCAGGACAGCTTGTCTATGTGGTAGATTTTCTTCTCCTCCCCTACCCTTAAAGCATTACAGGAGCTTAAACAACACTTCTGGCTGACATGAAGGGCAGAGGCCCTCTGGTAGGGAGGATGCAGTGCCACCATTGCAGCCCAAGGAATTCTCAATCCTTACCTAAACATGGGGACCCTTTGACACCTCTGCTCTGGTCAGCAGCCTTCTCTGTAGGACACAGGCTGGGATCTAGTTAAAATTTTAATGAGAAGAGCTCAGAAAAGTTATTAGTGACTGTAGGAGAAAAGTAAGTGAGGAGACCATAAATCAGGCCCTCAGATGAATTCAGAATGCACTAATAAAATCAGAACTTCCAATAAATTTTGTTTCAGGCAGAGTAGAAACAGTTTCTCAGTTGAGAGTTTGGGACAGATTATAATTTCAGATGTGTGTCAGGCCAATGCAATATGCCAGTGAAAATGTTTGCAAGCGGGCAGCAATGGCTGGACCAGAGTCAGGCCCTTACACCAGCTGAACTTTAGCAGGGTTGAATAAAAAGGTGAGAATCTCTACTTCTCTAAGCAAAGCTGAATCTAATTAAATATTTGATGTGGTTTTTTTCCCTCTCAAATCCTTTGCTTTCTTGCTCTTTCATACTGTGATGTGATGACATTTGAACAACAAATGCAGTCTTGGTATGTTGGTCTCCTGGTAGTACTTTTTATATGAAAAGCTTGCACATCCCAGCTGAAGTCCAGATGCTGCATTTATGAGGTATTTTGTTGTGATCAATTTTTAAAAAACATTTTTCCATGCCATGAAATTAATAGGCACCTGGGGAAATACCAACCAACTCTTCCCTACTCCTGCTAATACTAACCTTTCCCAGATGGGAAGGTATTTCTCTTTCCCTTTATTTACCTGAAAGATGTCCTTGCTAGTGCTCAGAATCACAGAGGGAGAAGGAAGCATTAAGAAGAAAACAGTACAGAACACACCAACTGCACTAAACCCACTTCATTCTGAGGAGCCATTTACTGCATAAACCCTGCATAATCTTCCCAGGGTCACAGAGTGAGTCATTAGCAACACAGCACTAAGACAGAGGCATCCTGATTTCTCTAACTACTGTGATTACTTTAAGACCCCAATTTAAAAGGCCATAGGTTTGTTCTTGCAGTGCAGTCATAGAGATAACTACTCACAGCTTTACAAATTGGTTTTCTTGCAATCATCTCACTAGCACAGGCCTGCAGCCCTTTGGTGTTTTGTCTTGTGTCATGTTCAAAACTATTTTTTTCTGCAAAACCCAAGGCAAGCCAGAGCTGAGCAGGAGCCTGTCCTCTTCCCTCCTGTGTCCACAGCTGCCCTGCCCCACATCCCCCAGTGCTGGGACCTCCCCTTGCTGGGGTGACCCAGGCACATCAAGCACCCTTCATGTGTTCCTTTATCACCTGTGCCTTCAGATTGTTCTTCAAGAGAGACCTGAGGATGCTTAAAACCAACTGGCTGACACAGGAAAGCATTGGAGGAGAAAAACTCTGTTTTCTTGCTAAGCTTTTCCTTATGGCTGAAGTTCCTGATTTCAGAATGGGGCTGCTGTAAGTGGCTGCTTTGGCATTATCATTGGATACAAGCCATCTCTGTTAGTAAAGGGAGAGTTTTCTTGTACTTATTTTTCTAACAAAATCTAAATATTTATTTTCAGGTATTTAAAAATAAAAATAAATAAACAAAACGTGGTGTTTGCATGCACCATGTAGCCCAACAGAGCATGCTGGGAAATGATGGTCTGGCTACATCCATCCAGCCAGCACATCACTGGTTAAGGGAAGGCTGGTTCAATACAGACCAAACCATGGAACCCCAGAAAATGGTCACTTGACATATTTTAGATAAAATAGAGGCATTTTCTGAACAAAAATCATCTCAGGATTTGTGCTGCAGATGGACTAAGACAGCTATTTGTAATTTTCTCATGATGACCTTTAATGCCTGGCTGAAGATGACTCAGGCAGGTACAGCCCCTCCATAGGGAAAGCCTTTAGCCATACTGGCTGACACTGGTGCCAAAGGCATGGCTAATTTTAAAGTGGGAAAGCGGCATGTTGTGAGAGCTGTGTGTGTTTGATGCTTCATTTCATATATGAAGACATCCAATGAAGAAAATCCCATACTAATTAAAAAAAATAGAAATTTCTCTTTGACACTAGAAAATAAATACTGAGCCATTATAGCTTTGGAACTTTTTAAGCACCATATTTCTTTTTCCTTCTGATTTTTTTTGTAAGATACAACTAGGTGCTGTTATAGTGTTATACCATGCACAGCAATTTCAAATGATTAATACCTTGACAGCATAATCTTGTAAAAAATTGTTTTTATCCACTATCTAAAATTAACTTTTAATTAAAAGAATGTTATATTTGTTTTCTGATACTAAATTACCTTGATTATTTTAAAATTGTGTGGGATGCTGGCACATACTAAATATACAGCATCCTTTTTTTTTGATGGGCTTTAACTGTCTGCCTGAAATGTGAGGTTCAATTATTAAGCATTAATAAGTATTTAGGAATGTCCTATGTGAGTTGGCAATTAATTTGGCCAGGAATTAGCTCTGTCTTTTGGAATCTATGTTGTAGAAGGAAGACACTACCTCCTTTCAGAACTGTATTGTATTTGCACAAAATTGGTAGTTTTTTGACCTTAATAAGAAAGGTTTGCAGGAACTAGAGCCCAGCTGGAACCTGGATGGAGCCCCAGGGATCAACTTCAGTGCATGGTGTTGGTGTTGTGTGGGCAGCCCTGACTCTGTACTGAGCTCTGCCACCACATGCTGGCTACTCTGATTCTTGTATTTACCTCAGGAGGCCAAAAGTCACTGACAGACCCTGACTCTGCCCCAGGGACACAGAGCTCAGAGTGGCTGAAGAGGACACACAGGACCCTGGTGTGTCACCCCACCCTCTGCAAGTCCTGCAGGGCTCCACGCCCTCCTCGCAGAGCTGCTGCAGGCAAACACAGATTTCCCCCACAGTAATCCCACAGCAACACCAATAATGAATTACACACTCAGTACATGGGAATATTTTATTTGACTTTACATGCGGTGTTAAAAACCCAAAGAACGTATTATTTACACATCCACAATACAAGTTTACAAGATATCTATACATGTTAAAGTACTCTATAGTAATAGAGCAGCTTCATTTAAGGGTTACTTTTTTTATGCCGTACCATTAAAAAAGATACAATCTGCGTTTACCTTTGCACAAATGGATAAAGCATCTTTTATTATTAAATTAACAGAATAAGGACTAGGTTGAATGTTAGAAATTTCAACATAAATACTGAGAGAACTCACATTACCATCTACAAGGCAGCACAATGTTACAGGAGGTTATCAGGGTTCACATACATTTATCTTCCAGGTCACACAAATCTGTATTAATATTTGTAAAGTGAATTCGGATCAGTTTGTGTCTTCTGACAACGGAGTACATTTTAATAGTTATTAATCTGTAGTGTTTTAGTTGCAAGACAGAAGTGTTTAGGAAGAAAGATCATTGATTTTTGGATCCAGAGGTCTCAGGAAATAAATGTCCCTTACAGCCTTACAAGAAAAAAATGACTACTTCTATCCTTTATTCTTTGTTCTGTAACAGAGATCCAGTTTTTAGTGACTAACCTTTTCTCCCCTTTGAACACATAATATAAATCTCCACCGTCTCTGAAACCCGTTGCAGTTATTTGTCCCACTAATTCATGAATATTCCTCTGCCATGGTTATTTCTATAGTTATGTTCAATAAACAATGTGGTAGTGTGTAGTTTGCAAGCTAAAATAGCCATCTGTGTTGAACATCAGCTGCAAGTGGATACTGTAAACCCTACTAAATAGCTTACACAACTTTAGCAGGTGTTCCATTACCCTAGAAACCTCATTTGATTTCACATTATAACTGTTTGATCCTTCAGAGAGCTGGAGTGGAATGTTTATCATGGTAAGGTGATTTAATGCTGCTGTCTTCTTGGATTGTAGGCTGCCTTTAGTTACCATTAATTATTCTTGTGTTTTATCTTTTTTTTTTTTGGGTGCTGTTGAGAGGTTTTACAACTGGCACTCGGGAGATATGTGCTATAGTGAGAACACTTGACAGATTTAATTTTTTTTAGTACTTTTATCATTTGCATGAATAAGGCACAAAATGCACAGATTCAGGTAAACTCACACATAATATTTACAGAATATTGTCATTACCTGCATGACTTTGGAAAAAAACAAACCTTACTTTACACAACAAAAACAAATTGATTGCACTACTGTTGAGTTTTCACAGACTGCTTCTGCCAGGCCAATTAATGTTTCTCCTTTTTTATTGACAAGAGTCTATCAGCGTGTAGGGCGTTATTAAATGCAACAAAAACGTGACCTTCTCCAGTTACACCGGCGTTTGCCAAGTGAACTGACAATTAGCTGCCCTCAGTGAGAAGTACAGGGGCTCGAGTTCACAGTGGCCAGGTATTGGATGGAGGCACTGTGGAAACACAGCAAAACTCCCCCATTCCAGCCCAAAACACTAGATTTGAAATGCACAGCTCTGAATCAATAGCAGCATAACAGTTATGAAGAATTAACCATATCTGCACTCTTTGACCGGGTGGCTCTTTCATCCAGGCGTTCCCCTCGGAAGGCTGTCAGAGATGCGCAGTTCATCCATAGCTGGCTCCAGCTGAGCCCAGCGGGCTGCAGAAGGCAGAGTCATCTGTTTGTTCAGTCATGCTCAATGTAAACAATTCCATAGCATAAAAGATGCAATGGGAATCTAAGTATATCCTAGTGTGTACAGTACACACACACATCCACACACACGCACAGCTTTATCTGTGGCAAAAACAAAATGCCACACACATGGAGAGAAAAAAATAATGCTACAGTTGGGCCAGAGACTTAATTCCAGCAAATTATTAACCCAGCTATTCATTGAGACATTACCATTTTCTGACATTTGTGCAAGAGGCAAGGTGAATGCATACATAGTAAAATGTTCACATTTAATGGGAATGACCACACTTAATGGCAGTCTAAAATGGAACCCATTTTTCAAGTATTTGCTTACTGATTTTTTCCCAACAACTGTTGTTTAGCTATTTAGAACAGTAACGTAGCCCCCACCCCATTGTGCTACATGTCTCCTTAGCTCCAAACAAAAGAAATGTAATGACCAGCACTTTCCTTTGTTTTTTTTTTTTTTGTGTTTGCTTGTAGCAAGTACACGAAGTCTTGCTACAGCTACATGTGGCAAGACACAGATGTTGCTCAAGTAAAGACAGTTTCTTTGGCCACTTTGTTCTCCTTAGTAACAAGCAAGTCTCTGCCTTATGTGTCTACCACAACATCATTTCAGAACCTGTACAGGTCAGTGCCACACTCATTTCAGCACAGACATGTCCTAGTAGCTGTATTTGTTCAGTGGTCTGACTGGTGTTGTCTGAGGGACGAACGAGGGTTTTGGTGGCACATCGGGTTTTAGGGAGGGTGTCCTCTTTATTCCTGTGCGAGGCAGGGTGCCATTGCTCGTGTAGCTGCTTTGCCTGGACAAGGAAGGCTGGAGGTGAACGCTGACAGGTGTCCCTTGCATGTAGTCCATCTTAGTGCCTGCCGTGGGAGCCATGTAGCCCCCACGATTAATACTTGGCTGTCTGGATAACAAAACACCATTTGGTGAGTTCAAGTTTTTAGGAAGGGCAGATATTGAGTGCCTCTGTGAAGAATTTTTATGATAACCCCTCTGCCTTTCCAAAGAGGTCATTGGTACTCCAGGAGTGGTGGGAACATCCACTCGTTTTGTGGGACTGTTTCTCGGCAGAGTTGATGGAGGAGAGTATAAAGATGCCTCCCTGTTGGGAACCTTAGGTGGGATCTCAGACATATTGCCCATTGGATCCAGCATTAAAGTCTGGTGGGCCACTTGAATATCTCCCATAATTGCTTTGGGATTATTAGTAGTTTCATTTAAGTGTTTCAGAAAATCATTCAGGGTGTTCCTGGAATCAACAGATCTCCTGTGGTCTCTTTTGCTGGATGATTTTGTAAGTGGATGATCAATATGCTGCATCTTTTTGTCCGCCTTGTGTGCATTAGAATTTGAGAAAGATGTGTTGTAGTCATGGGTAGCATTGGGAAGAACAATAGCACTGGGAATATGTCCATGACTTAGAGGAGAATGGGGTGGAGGACTAGAAGGAAAAAACTGAGGGCTTTTTAGCGGGGTTTCCTTTCGTGAAGCATTGAGGTTACCGTGCGCTTTGTCCGACTGACTCTTCATAGCCTGCAGAGTCTTTTGTTGGAGAACTGGAGTAGATTCAGGAGTTGGAAGTGCAGCTAATTCTGGAGGCTGTCCCCTGTGGTCCATCATCATGGACTTGGTATCGCCGTTTGGAGGCAACTCCTTCCGGCTGGTCAGCAGGTTTGTGTACAGTTTGGGTGAATCAATGTTCTGCTGATACTCCTTGACAGGGCTGTCAAACAGCCCATTCAGTTTGGCAAAGCTCCCGCTGGAGTCAGTGCAGGACTGAGCCGATTCCGCATCTTTGTGTATTTTCCTGGATTTCCGTACAAATAGATCCCGGTAACAGTAAACGGCCACTCCCGCAATAAAGGCTCCCAGAACAAACGCAGCAAAGACACAAGTGATTAGGACATTCATATGCACCATTTGGTTGGACTCTCCTGATTGTACTTCCCACCTCACACCTGCAAAAGACAGGCAGGATATCATAAATCCACAGGTATTTCATACTGACACATTTCAGAAGAAGGCACCCTTCCTCATGGAAGTGTCTATTAAGTGTTTTTAAGTGCTCTGGATGTGGTGTTGGTGTAACTCAGTAGGATCCTGCAATCTACTCCACTGGTGAATGCAAATAATTTTATAAAAATTTTAAAACGAGTGTGTGTGCACTGACAAGGCTAAATGAAGACTGTCCATTTTCTCTGATAATAAGGAATGCTTGTCGCAGCTTCTCTCCTTATATTATGTTTTGTTTAGCCTGTCCCCAAACTTTCTTTAAGGCTCACAAATAGGGGCCTTATGTTATTAACATTAATGATTTCTGCTGGAAAATTGAGGTTAGAAGGTCCTACTGGGCCAGACAGCAATTAATAACTCATGGATGGATTTCTCTCTCACTTTCCTGCCCAACTCATAAATCAGTATCAAAGGAGAGACAGGATTATGCAAATGTTGTGTAAAAATGTATAACATATATACTGCATTGTTACAGCCACGCTAACCAAATACAGTAGAGAACTTGTAAACTATTCCACTCCCAGGATGCTAGTCCTGGAATGGCACACCTGCACGCATTATACATGTTCAAGTTTGAAGATAACGTGATTCTGTTTTAGAGCACTGATTTTTATTTTTTTACCAATAACGAACATAATACTTGCATAACATTATAAAAACAACTTAGGTTAAATTATTAGAGAATGTTAAAACTTTTAGCTTAGACCAAGAAGTTGAATATTTGATTAATTTTTTTATTTGGGTATTAAAAGCTCCCTTTGATTTTTTTTTTTTAAGATTTTTTAAAGCAACCACAGACATCTTGCAGCTAAGACAATGTTAGTTTTTAATGAAAGTAATTCTGTTGCTATCCCAAGAGATGTTAAAATGAAAGAGCAAGAGGGAAGGAACAGAGTCACTTTTTGTTAGAGGCAAGGCCTTTGAATATTGTTAATGTTCAGGGTTACAGGTTTTAATGGCACTGTGCAGAAGCAGAAGGAAAACATGAGTAAAGTTCACTAATAGCTATGACACAAAATGTGATTCAGAACCAAGAGCAGATGATAATAAAAACTTAAAGCAAAACAGAAAATAACTGCAACAAATTAAAATGACAAATGCACGGCCATAATGGCTGATAGGAAACCTGATATGTTTTGTGAATGGTAATAAAACAGAAATGGTTTCTGGCTGGTGAGATTTTTTCAGTAAGT
Source organism: Emberiza elegans (assembly GCA_024865655.1). Classification (NCBI taxonomy): domain Eukaryota; kingdom Metazoa; phylum Chordata; class Aves; order Passeriformes; family Fringillidae; genus Emberiza; species Emberiza elegans. The sequence goes on from JALJVW010000398.1 coordinate 11,218,623, forward strand.
ACAGAATTGTGCAAACATGTCTGTCACCTTGCTGTGCTATGCACTGAGAGAGACTTGTGTTAAATTTTGGTTAGGGGCTTGGAAGCTACTCAATCCTGTGGTTGACTGCAGTAGTCCTATTGAATTAAAGTCTCAGTTGCCATAAGAACCTAATCAAAGGCTCACTTGGCTGACAGAATGGCTAGAGAAAGATGAACTACAGGCAGATTAGGTTTCTTGTGTTCAGCTTAAAACCTCTGGATGTCTCAGTATGTACTGAGATCATCTCTAAACTGATGCAATGTTAGTTTTTAATGAAAGTAATTCTGTTGCTATCCCAAGAGATGTTAAAATGAAAGAGCAAGAGGGAAGGAACAGAGTCACTTTTTTGTTAGAGGCAAGGCCTTTGAATATTGTTAATGTTCAGGGTTACAGGTTTTAATGGCACTGTGCAGAAGAGAAGGAAAACATGAGTAAAGTTCACTAATAGCTATGACACAAAATGTGATTCAGAACCAAGAGCAGATGATAATAAAACTTAAAGCAAAACAGAAAATAACTGCAACAAATTAAAATGACAAATGCACGGCCATAATGGCTGATAGGAAACCTGATATGTTTTGTGAATGGTAATAAAACAGAAATGGTTTCTGGCTGGTGAGATTTTTTTCAGTAAGTACAGAATTGTGCAAACATGTCTGTCACCTTGCTGTGCTATGCACTGAGAGAGACTTGTGTTAAATTTTGGTTAGGGGCTTGGAAGCTACTCAATCCTGTGGTTGACTGCAGTAGTCCTATTGAATTAAAGTCTCAGTTGCCATAAGAACCAAATCAAAGGCTCACTTGGCTGACAGAATGGCTAGAGAAAGATGAACTACAGGCAGATTAGGTTTCTTGTGTTCAGCTTAAAACCTCTGGATGTCTCAGTATGTACTGAGATCATCTCTAAACTGATGCTCAAATCCAGAGGATAAAAATTCAGCACTTTCTTACTCTGACTCTTGTTCAGGACCATGTTCCAGGCAAGCAGAGGTTGGGATATGCTCCATTTAGTACACAGATGTCTCATGGAGCTCTGCTTTGTGTTCTGCCACCAGCCCCAACCCAAATGAAAAAAACCCAAAACATAAGCAACCATTCATGAGGACTAACAGTCTAAACCAGTGTTTAAGTTACTGCTTAAACAGTTTAAGATTGAAAACAATAAATGGAGGTGCAGAAGGTAATTTTTTAATGTATCCAGAACTGCCATTGGTTTCAAAGGTAGTTTTGGACCACTCTAGGATTATAAAGCTGAGCTTAGAATCTGTGTTTCCCATTATAAGCTCTAAGCAGCACTTTGTCCATGGGATAAGTAGGTATGAAAAACATGATTGCACTGTCTGCATATTCACAGGAAATGGGTGTAAAATAGAGCCCAACAATCATAGCTGTTACATTTAACTTAAGCCTTAGACAATGTTGAGACTATCAGGTTTCCATTCAGCTGCAATGTATTCCCTGGTAAGGCCTTACCCTTTGGGACACCTGATAATGGATCAGAATAATCAGAAGTGTTTGGGTCATCTTGAACTACAAATTTCCGAGAGCCAGTCACTTTAGGTTTCCAGGAACCAATCACTTTAGGTGATATAACTGGGATACTTGCCATTGTGGTAATGGAAGCTGAGGAGAACTCCATGTCTGTGGTGGCAAACAGATTTTTATTAATGTGTTTCATGGCACATCTAAACTATAGCTGGACACAGTATTTTATGGGAGTTACATGTCAGAGCAAAATGTGACCCCCCCCTACACTCTGCAGAAGTACAGATGGCTGATTAAAATCAATTACTTCAAAACTGGAAGTATGAAAATAGTACATTTACACTTCAACAGCTGCTAGCCAAAAAGCCAGAGAAGTCAACTGTGAAAGCAGTGCAAAAGTTAAAGCAAGCAACGGTGGGGGTGAAAAGCACAACTTAGTCTACTTAATTGCTATATTCTTCACTGGAGACAACATACTTGGCTGCCTTTTAAACATCAAAAAAAAAAGAAGTTACTTGGAACGATGCACACTCATGACAGGTTATGCCTGAGAAACCAGATCAGCTCCATTACTGCTATTATGGTATACCAGGAACTGCTGAATGAGCCATTTTGCAGGTGGGGATAAAAGGAATGTTTTTAACCCTTATTTTGTAATGGCTCCTAAGGAACAATCCTGCAGAGATTCTGGCTCCTCTGTAATATGTTTGCTGAACAGACCCACCACAGCCTACGTGAAAATGCACAGAATAGGAAACTCATAAAATTGGGTTTACAGTCCAGTCTCATTTGCACCCTTGAGTATTTTGTGTTCACTGTCCCAGTAGGTTTAGGCAGGAAAGTCTATGGCTCAAGATCAGACTTGAGAAATGTACTTCAAAAGCACATTCATTCAGGACTTCAAAATACTGTTCAATTGTATCTGTGTCATAAAATACCACTTTGAAAATTCAGTTGATAAGCATTCATAAAGCCAAGCAGCATTTCTGTGTGACAGTTTCGTTTTGTTTTGTTTCCTTAAGTGAGTCTCTAACTTGCATTGTGGGTAAATAGATCTGGAAAATATTTGTCTCAAATGTTGCTTCTTGTCAAGTTACAGAAGTGAAAATGTCAGAAATCAAACCACCAATAATGTTCTTGTGGCACTCTTACAAATTTAACATACAAATAGATTATTGTCCTGTTTGTCAGTCAGAAATGTGCCCTTGGTTTGAAAGCAAAGACCCAAGTTCCAAAAGCAAAGACTGGAAAGTAAGGCCTGAGTCTTGCTCCTGTTGAAGTCAACACAGGTTCTGTTCTTGAGTTCAACAGAGGAGCACTGGGTGTCCCTGAACACCAGGACCTGGCGGTGAACACCTTATTAGAAAAATCACTGGAGGAGAAAAGGATGCAAAAGTCCATCTGACAACAATGCACAACATTTTTTTGAAGCCACTTTTGTCTACACAATTTCTCATTCAGCTACACAGTTCGTGATGTTAAATTTTTTTCCATTAGCATAACTACTTAAAGCATTTCAAAAATAAAGAAATACACATTTTAGAAAATGTGTATTTTTGCAAAAAGCTTGCTGGGAAAGAAGGAAAAGAGAAAAGGAGAGGTAAGGAGGAAGATGATGAAGTTCTGCCATTCATCTACTAGAGATGATCAAGAGGGGCATTCACAAACACATGGCTGGGGATCAAGAGTAAAGCTTAGTGGACTTCGTGCAGTGAAGATGTCATCTATGTTAATCAGGCTCTTTAATAAAAGATGTCTCAATAAATAATGAGCTGTTAACATGCGGCTACACAGGGTGAAGTGCTGAGTGAGAAGAGTCTGACTATCTTTACCATCAGTGGGAACATGAGTAAAAGCACAAAAATGGAGGATTGCCAACTGTGCAAAAGGAAGGAAAAAAGGGCTGAAAATGCTGAACTGAAGGAAAGTAAAGGTCATTAATTCAAAAAAATTAAAAAAAACTAACCAGATGTTGGGTCGCCAAATATTTTGTAATCTGGTGTAGCTGTAGTAGGCAAAATTTCTAAAAGAATTAAAGGAACAAGTAATCAGTAAAAAGTAACAAAAAGAAAGCAAAAGATCTCAAACCTGAGTAATGGAAAATAAAAACTAAAATATCACTGGTTACAAAAAATAAATTCTTCAATACTTTGCTGTAGACCCCAAATAGCTGTAAACTGGTGAAGGAAAGAGAAAAACTCTGCCACCCAGGACCAAAAAGCTCAGCTTTGTGAACATTCACAGTAACACCAGGTGATGTGTTCATCATGTTACTGAAAAGCTCATCAGAAATTTAACATCCACAGTGAGGTGTGGCCACAGACTATGGTGAGACATTCCAAAGGAGCAGCAGTGACTGTGCCTTACCATGGCAGTCCCCAAGCTGCGCCGTGTTGCCGTATTCGACGTCTTGGACGTATCCTCCAGTGCTGTGGTTGTATGAAACAAACAAAGAGAACCTGCAATTAACAGTATTAGTAAGGATACAAATGGAGATTTTTTTTTCCTGGAAGCAGCAGATGGAAACATACACAACAGCCAGTGTATGGCCCAAAGGATTGTACAAAATGTACAGGATAGTCCGGCTTTAAAACTATCTCTGTGTGCTTATGCCAGGAAATAGAAGAAAAACAATCCCATTTTTTAACAACTACATCATGTCTTCTCCATTGGGCATGCTCTTGGGTTTAGATACAACCATCCAATTATACCAGTGAAAATTTGCACTGGCTTTCTACAAAGGCCTCTTTTTAAGATACAGCTGCTAGTGCACCATATATTACAGACTTGATTTGTGCAAAATGCCTTTGGTATGCATATATAACACCCCAGTTCCACTGTGGAGGCCCAACCTTGCTCTTCCCACTGTGAATCCTGTGCTTTCATATTTGCAATTGTTGTGCCCTGACCATGAGCATGCCTGGGAGGGGATACTGTGTCCTGTCCTCTTGGAGCTGCTCAGGTTTGTATACTGCAATTTCTTGCCTTCCTGCTTCCAACTGCTCTTCCTACAGGTCTGCCTGTCCTCCTACACATCTAAAACTCCCACTGAATGCAAGTCTTCACCCAGAAGTTCCAGAATTAGGCCAGACTTAGCATGCAGTTCTCTTACAGATACAGTCCACTGGGAAAAAATCTTTAAAAAACCAGAGATTTAGTGACTGTGTGCAAGGGGAAGAGCACAGAGCATGAGCTTGTGTAAAGCATATTTAGAGATGTTGGGCTAACTTGAAAATGAGTACTTACAGCATGCCTGGTGTCACTCTTCCACATGCCTCATGGTCTAACCAGCCACAGTACGGGTCCCGTGAAGCAATACATGCCCTTGCAAGAGAAAAACCCCAAAAAATCATGCATTTTTTACTTCCTTCCACAGAAATGTTGGTGCCGTTGCTTTGGGGGGGGTCAGGAAGGGAGCCGTACTTTTTACATGACCCGTGACGCTCACACCGACTCAGGGGAATTCTAACGACGCAGCTGGAGAATGCCACAAACAGAGCATGGTGGTCTCTGTCCAGCTGGAGGGAAATGATTCTTCTGTCCTCCTCACTTTCTGCATTACACCTGGTCAGCAAAAACAAGAGCAGGCCACTGCTTTAGTGACTAGTACTTTGTGCAGTAAACATTTTATTTATTGTCTGTGTAGCTACTGAACAGAAACTTATCACATACATAAATGTAACCTATGACTCTGTGCTGAGACATTGCTAAACAAACCTCTGAGTTATCAAATGCTGCCTTCTGGCTCCTGCTAACAGCTAGGTGAGAAGTTTGCTGAACTATGTAGGAAAAAAAAATCCAAATCCATTTTCTTTGTTCTCTCAGTCAGCATAAGTATCATAAAAGAGCAGAAGAGGAGTCCGATATTGGATGGCTGTAGAGTTTTAATTGGAATGCTTCCACTCCCAAATTCTTTGTGCCAAAAAATAAACAACTTTAAAATGATCAGATATAGGTTATACACTATCAGCCACTCTTGAGCAACCCTCAAGATAAGCACAGATCATTTCTTTTTAGTACCACCAAAGACTTCTGACGTTTCAGAAGTATTTGCGGGAGAATTAGACCATGTCACTGACGTCACTGGAGTGGAATTAGGTTGTTCATTCAACCCATGCAAAATGGCAAGTGACCAAATACTTTCAGGTTATTCAACATGAGGAACATGATGAAATGACAAACAAGTGGTGATGTTGGTGATAATGAGCTAGTTTACCATAATCTTTTTTAGCTAGGTTCCAAGGACTAGATGAAGAGCTTAGAAGTTCTGGTAATACTTACTTTGCATGATTATATGCTTCAATCTCTTCCAGTAATATGCTGTCATTCAAAGAAAAAGGCCTGGTCTTTGCCAAGATTTTAAGTACTACTCCTGCTTCAGAGCCAACAAATATGACTGTGTAGTTCTGGTAGGGTCCAGCACCGTGGTCTACAGCAATTGCTGTCAATCTGTATCTAGCGAGACCAGAAGGCACACCATTAACAGCAAGTTGTCTTGTTTTCCTCACAGGTGTTACTTTTGAACTGTCATACCTGACACGTGTTTTGGTAAACCAGGGCTCCTCAGTGACTGAGGGAACAGCTGAGTCCATCAATGGATGAGATTTGATGAAGGAGAGCGTTTCATCTGGGAAATCAATGGAGGTTTTGTAAGCCTCTGCTAGGCCATGTTTTGCACAGCAGCCAGGTCTGAAATGAGAACAATATTGTTTTCCTCTTGATATTTTAGTTAATGAGAGAAGGCAGCCGGTTAATGAGCATCCTTATGGCTCAAGCATCAAGCTCTGCTTTGGGTTTTACCCAGCAAGGCACTCAGAGTGCAGCTGATTTAAGGTAGCTCTTTACAGGGACAATGTTATGACATTGTGAGTAAGAACCTTTTACCTTGGCTTTGGTACTTTGTCTTCAGGTACAGCTGTCCAAACAGAGTCAGGAGTCTTTTGTTCTTTAAATCTCCCTTTGAAGACTTTCTCAATGTCATCCATGCTGAAAGCACACACTGCTGAACCAGGGATGCTGTAAAATTCAAAAAATAGTTTCAAGAACTCAGATTACAATGGCACCAGTCTCAGTGTAAGAGAGAACCTGAGATCTGCCTTTGCTGAAAGGTTGCTCATCTCTTACCTGTTGAGCTGTGTGGTGAATACACCCACAACAGTAGGCACTCCATTGATTTCTATGATGTCTGTGATAGACTGCAGAACATCAAAGTAGAAGAATGAATCCCCAGGAACTGAGCAGTTGAGCCGAGCTTTCAGAAAGGATGTCCAGTGCTTCTCCAGGACCCTCTGGGAGCCCCCCATGTCATTTTTGCAGATGCGTGCCACACGGGAATACACAGCCTGTGAAAGGAAAAAAAGATGGAAAAGGGGAGAGAGGCTTGAGAGATGCAAAGGAAACAGTGCTTGTTTCTGAGCTCTTAATAAAACACCAAGATAATGATGTTAACAGGAAGCTGCCATTTATGTGCACAGAGATGAAAGCAAATGGTGTTCAGCTTGTAGTGCACAGGCATCCTAATGTATCACCAAGCAAATGCATCTCCACAGTTTGCTCCCACCCTTTTCACCTTCAAAATCATATTGTTAGTGAGATTTAAAGACTTTAATTAACCATGTGTAAGAGATTTAATAATTTATTGTAGAATATCCTTCCATGGTGAGGCATGAGTATTATACTCTGTACTGGCATGACTGAATTATTCAATATCCAGGGACATTAGAGAAACTTCTTTGAAGCTCTCCTTTTGTGTTGTTTTCTTTTGTTTCTTTAATAAGCATGAAAACACCCTCAGCTTTTCCAGTACTTGGCACAAGAGTTAAGGCAACAGCAGCACTAAGCAACAGCACATTGAAAGACACCTGTAGCGAGCTCACTAACAGCGAGAACAGAAACAGCTTTTTGGTTGAAGAATGCACTGCTCTAGTTCTTTTTTTCTCCCCTCCCTGTAAATTATAACTGTGGTAAAACTGTGCAAGCTTTGTCCTAGTTCCTTCTTCATATTATGAACTGTGCTGGTTACTGTTTTAGGATGTCCTTCTGCTGTGACTCAACGCTCACGGTGCCGATACTGACCTTGCCTAAAGTGTTGTGCTCTACAGCAATTTCTCGGAAGAAGAAATAAACATAGTTCCCATATTCTATGGCATGGAGGAAGTGAGGTTCTGTAAGAAAGAGCAAGGAGAAGTTACTTGAAAGAACTGCTCAATGGGCACACGACAGTGACACTGTGAGACTTGGCAGCTCCTGCCCAGGTCCACACCAGCCAAGGTGAGCTCCAGTCTTCCAGGTACTTCAGGATGTCCAAATACAGGTGCACTGGAGTTAAAATGAACTCGAAGTCTTTAGCATTGGCTAATGGACTGTAACAAGACCCCAAGAAATTGTATTACAACTAAGGTATTTTGTTACTGCAAATTCATTTGTTGAAGGATTTAACAAAAATTTTGTCTGGTTTTTTTTTTTCATTATGCAGCTTTTTAGTATTCTGAAAGCCTCATACGTGCTGACGTTGTAGCATATGTGTAAACCAGGCTGACTGTGAATAACCTGACCTTCTGTGCCACTGAAATTACATTTGCCATGTATATGGGAAAATACTCCCCAAATTACCTTTTATCCATTTGGAGTCATACTTTATTGTTCTTAAGGCAGATCCATCCCCCATGCTGCGATAAATAACAGCATCACTTGCCAGGAAATCTGCTACTGTTGCCGAATACAATTTTCCATCTAAAATGGAAGTTGAAAACATGGTATTAAGAGGCCTTTAATAATCTAGAGAATTCTGACTAGCCTGTATTTTTCCCCATTTCTTTACTGTCACACTTCCCCAGACTGCTGTAACCTATTTATTAACAGGTCAGCTTCTAATCCTTTGGAGGCCCTTTAAAAAATTTAAGAGCAGGGGCACCATGACACCTTTAGCTTTCCTGTGCTTGCTTTAAAAGCTCTCTGTCTCCTTCGGGGTCATTAATCATTTAGACTCATTACAAGTAAAAGTTCTTACCAGCAAAGAGGGCGACATTGGTTTGTCTGGCATCAAATGGGCATCTTGCCAAACCACTAATTTCCTCCCCATCATACTCTAATGTATTCAACTAGAGAAGAAAAATAAATGGGTGATAGTGTCATTTCTATTTTGTGCACTGGCACAAAAGCAAAACATTGTCTTTCCACAAAACTTAATTCAGCACATTGGCTTCTGTCTGTTTTTATTTCACCTTGAAGCACTCTCCAAGCACACTGGATGTATTGGCTATGGCATAACCAGTGCAAGCAAAACCAGTAACAGATTAATGACATCTTCAGTACTCTTACCCGATAGTATCTGCACATAGGGTTAAACGCATTTGTTCCACAGACAAACACCATCTCATCATTTCTTGGAACAAAGACTTTAATGAAGTTATGGCATTCATCCTGAAAAGAGAGTAAGATGTATTAATCACAAACTCCATGTATATAATAAATACTAGTGTCATTTTTCTATAAAGTGCTAAACTTACTTTGTGTTTGCCTTTCATAGCACAGTTCTCTCTGTCCTGCTGCTTTGATCTCCATGTTAATTTCTGTTAAAGCAGACCAGAAAGAAACATTTGAATTCCTTGCCACAGCAAATTCTTAAAACAACCCATTAAAATGAAAGAAAACACCTCTCCCTTTCCAGCAGGCATCTCCTCACCTTGCTTGGGATAACTTCTGATTTCGGAACTTCATTTAAATTTACAGTGTAAACCTGGTCCCTGTTTGCAGAGTAAAAAGACAGCAGTAAATTCATTAATTCTGTGCCTCTTTATTTGATAAGCTAAATCTATTTTCAGAATGTTATGTTAGACCAGCAACTTCTATGAAATGCTTATGGATTTTCTGTGTTTAATGTAAATGGAAGAAGGTTGTTCATGTGTAACATGGGGTGGCTTTGATTTTTATTGCTGTGGTCCTGAGATAGCACCTGCAGTGTCCAGCTGTCCATCCCTGTCTGCTCATTCTGCTGAGGACTAACCTGGGCTGTAAACATGTAAGTGTGTTATCCTCGCTTCCTACAGCCCTGACGTGTCAGTCCAAGTTTAAAATGATCAGGAGAGGTTTTTATCAGGCAGGGCAGTAATATAAAAGAGGGAAAAGAGCATTTGATCATTGGTTTAAGCTTAACTACAGTAACTGCAGCCTTCAAATCCAATTTTCATGCACTGGCCATAGATATGGTATATTTCTCTGGGAAATTCTGCCCCAATTCTAATTTTTATCATATTCTGCACATTTTCCTAAATGAATTTTACACATAAATGCAATACCAGAAAAGAAAAGAAACAAATTTTAATCTAATGAACTGAGTGAAGGAAAATTACCTGCCAGTGATATAAAGTGTGTCTCGAATTTTCAACATTAGTTGGAAGTCCAGTCTGTGCTGAGATTCATTGCCTGAAGGGCGTCCTCTAAATACTGGATATTGCCTCGAATCTGCAAGTAAAAATGGGCTACACCATCACTCAGGATTATAGAGCTAAAGAATCAATATATGGCATTGATTAGCTGTATATACTAGGTGTAGAAGGGTTTAAACTAAATTCCTTGAGTAATGTCTTGAATATAAATGAGGAAAAGATGGCTAATGTCAGCAAATGTTCTTTTTCCTGAACTTATTGCTGTATTTCTGATTGCTTTTTTAAGAAAATGATTAAGTGTTCTATTAAAGATACAAAGCCAGTAAACACATTTCAATTTGAAAGGAATCAGATTTTTTTTAAATTTCCCATGGTGGGGGCCAAGGGGAAAAAAAAAAAATCAACGCTAGAACTTTTTCCCTGGTGTTTATCAGCACTTTATGCAGATTACTTACAGTGGTAGTCCACGACATTGATGGGGTCCTCATCTTCGGGGAAGCTGACGGCCTGGCAGGGGGACAGGCTCAGCAGTGTCACCAAGGCACAGAGCACGGGGAGCCTCATGGCTGGGGACAGGTGACAGCACTGCTCAACTACCTGCAGACAGGACAGGGACACAGCGGTGAGGCTGTGCAGCATGGGACACTGATGGGAAACTGCTGCGTGACACAGCCCTGCTTGAAACTGCCCTGAACCATTGATGGTTGCTAATTCTTAGCTGGATTTACAGGCATTTCCAAAGAAATGACGACTGTCAGCCCATTTAATTCACAGAATCACAAATAGAACATACAGGCTGCTGACCTGGCAAGAAATATTGTCAAACTTGGGATTAGAATTTTAATTAAACTGCAATCTCCTTCCATCCCCTCAATCACCAAATGTCATCCAACACACACCCTTTTCCCATAAATCTCATCCACAAAACACCATGACACACACAGTGTGTCTGAACATCCCTGCTGTATTTAGCATCATAGCTTGTTTCCAGGCTGTGCCATCTCAGTGCTCAGTCCAACGTGCCCATTGTCACAGACCTGATGCCCAGGAGCAGGCACCTGATGCTCTGCCTTGTGCAGTGACTTCCACACGTGCAAAGTAAATGCAAAATGCTGCCCCTGCAGTGTAACACTGTTGTCACACATTTCACAAGGGTGGCAAGAGACTCAAATGGGGATGCAGCGCTGAACCACCTTCCCAAGATGCCACTTTCCCCTTCCTTCTATCTCCTACTGTCAAAAGCTTCAGAGGCTTTCACTTGGGGGTTGTGTTTGTGTGCTCTGCAGATCAGACAGCACAGATCATGACAGCACCACAACATTAGACAACAAAGCTTTTAAGAGGGGAAGGGAAACATAACTTCTTCAATTAAACCACAGAGATATTTCAGTGAGCAGAATGTAACTACTCAAGTTGCAATTTGGGTAGGATGCAAGAAAACACATCTCAAAGTGAAATGTGATCCTTAATGACTGCAAGTGGACTGGGCAGGGGTCATATTTCTCATTAGAAACTTGGCAAATGTAGTATTATTCCCTCCTCCAACCTTTTGGAGGCATTCATTCAGCCCCGACTCACAGGTCAGAGCTCTGAGTCATCAGCTCAGTGCCCTGCAGTTGCTGAAATTGGTTATTAAATGCTTTGTCTAAACAGAAAAAAGAGAAACCTTTCCATTTTAATGTTTCAAGACTTTCAGTAAGAAGAATGTTGCCAACACGAAGTGCCAGACCTGATCCAGCAAATCACAAAAGTGTTAATCATTTAATAATTTGAAAAGCAATTAAAAACCCCCTTCATAACAACACTTAACCTTTCAGTAACGCTTATGGGGGACGAAAATGCTGTATTTGTTAATTGATACTATGGCTGGCTAGGGGCAGGGCTTCCTCCTTCCAGAGGCTGCTGAGCTGTCAGTTTGGTCTGCACTGTGAGGAGAGCAGCTGAACGGCTGGGAACATTTGGGGATGGGGTGGGGGTGTTGTCTGGATGCCTGCCCATTACAGACTGACCTGGAAAGAAGCATTTTCACTGTTAATGATATTTCTGTATCTCAGTCCACCAGTCCAGAACGAATGGGCTGTGCTCTTAGTCAAGATTGATGAGTGCAGTGGTTAATAAACACTAATGATTCCTGGCACTTTCCCTCTGCTCTTCCTTGTCCTGACATGGCCTCTTCAGCTGAAGCATCTTGCGTTAAATTACTAATGAGCAAACTTAAAACAAACTGGAATTAATAAAGTTAGTCAAATTAGTTCTTTCTTGTGAAAGCACCATTAGAGCAAAGTCCTGCAGCACTGTGGCTCCCAGACACAATAACAAATCATTAATGCTTACACAATCTTCTTTTTTTTTTGGGCTTTTTGTAAGGAAAAGCAGGCTCCAAAGATCCAGCCCACTCCTTTTCCAGTGAAAGAGAAAGGGGAGACACATAAACTGCATGTTGAGTTGGTGCACAGTAACATCTATAAGGTGCTTAGTAAAAGTCTTCCCTGAAGCCTTGTTTTCTTGGAGAACAAATGAATACAAATTGCCAAAGAGCAAGAAGCTCTCCCAGACATGTAGGCTGCAGTCAGCATAGAAGATGAGGCTGCTTGTGGCCCACATCATGACTCAAAGAGACCCTGGCCCAGCTTCAAACTGCACACAACTTGCAAACTGTCAAAGTTCCACCTGTACCAAGCAGGGGCATGTAACAGGAAGCTTCTTTTCCCTTCCAGTGTTCCATCTGGGAAGAACAGACTGGGGTGACAATTACAAATCTTCCATGTAACCTGCCTTACAGAGGCACATACTGACTTCTGGACTTCAGGAAATAGTTGCAGAAAAAAGGGCAATTTATATTTGTTTTTAGGTCACGATTGTCAAAGGGCAACTTCTTTTTAGGTCATGATTATCATGGCCAATATGCAGCAAGCTGTCACAAAAGCAAACAGGAAACAACTGAAATGCCAGGTAAACAAAGTATCAGTTCTCTCAAACATATTCAAATTTCAGGCAGGGTATCAAGCTCCCTAAAAGAATGCAAAGTTTTGTAAATGTAAATCCAGAGGATCTGTTTCCCCACAGGCTGCATCCAGAGCAGAAACAAACTCACATTCCCCAAAAAACTCTCAAACATCTCAGGATACTCCAGAGATGAACCCTGAGAACATACAGGGCAGGAATAGTTATGCTTAGCAATCTTTTCCAACTAAACATCATCTGTTGCAAATCTCTATCAAAGAAAATACTGACATGAAGCACCGACCTTGGTCACAACAAGACAGAAAAGCAGACAAGAGAGCTGCACTGGATCAGCAAACCACAGGTAATCACTTCTCACCAGCCAGGCAACAAGCACAGATTTCTTTATTATTTTGCTTGTAAAATTACTAAAAGAATATTAACAGTAGCTTTGCTTTCCAGCTACATATGAAAAGAAAATTCACCTGCTTCAAGAGGCTCTTAAATGCAGCTTTTAATCTGGTTGGACACAGGCTCGAGATCAGAACCACTGCAGAGAGAATAAACTGGGAAGAACAGCTGTTTCCTGGATAATCGGAAAAATGGGCTCCATCTAGCCCTTGGAGCAGGGGTTTATGACAGCCAGGTGTAGCCTTCTGGTAGACACAGATAGACTGGTGTGAAAGACGTAATTCCTGCCACATTCAAACCTTTTAGTGGAGGCCACTACTGGGGACTACAAATAACAATGCTGAAATATCTGTTAGGCCTGAAAGAGCTGATTACGAAACGCTGGCACAATGTCTACCTTCAAGAAAATGCAAAAAACATTCATACTCTGGGTTTGATTATTTTCCCCTGCCAGGATTCAGCCCAGTCTTTGATTAATTTCTCTTATAAATTGCATTCCTAGCATTTCTGCTAGAAAACAATCCATGGCAAGTGCAATGTTTGGAAATTACCATATTGCTATCCTTGTTTTGCAGCTGGGGAATTGAGGCACAGTTCAAGGCTGACTTTGTGGCCCAGGCCAAGCACCACAAAAGCTTTTTCAAAGGTTCTGAGCTGCTTGGGGTCAGATGTGCTCCTTCCCTGCAGCACGGGCACACTGAGCAGTGTCCCTCAGGTGAAAATGGGGTTACAGATCAGAGCTCCTCTGGCCACGTGGCCTGTGCCATAATGAGTTGTGTCTGCAAGGAGAAAGAACTAGAGGTGTAAATGTTAACTGGTGGCAAAAATCCACCTTGTTAAGGAGGCGAGCAACCTGCCTGAGACAGGCCTCAGGGAGATGCTGTTGGTCAGATGGGAGGCAGGCAGTTGTCCCAAGTAATAAACTGGCTCTTTGTGGCTGCCACCTTTCAATCTCAGATAGAAATCCCATCCTTCAATTCCTGATTGGGGGAATCCAGAGAAGCAGAATATAATTCCTTTTAAAATATGAGCCTGCCTTCAAACAATCACACACGAAGGGGAACAGGCTGGTGTTTCTTGCCCATTAATCTATTCCAGCCTTTGACAACGTGCTGGTGACGCTCCATCAATCATCTTTCCGTGCACTGCCACGTAAAAGAGAAGGGGGAAGGGAAAGGGCATTCAGCCAGCCGGGGAGAAGCAAAATATAAAATGGCTCCAAACCAGACTGATGCAATATTTTCTACTTACTGGAAAAAAAAAATCTTAAAAATCTTCTTAACACAATAAATGCTTCCCCAAATGCTAAGCACAGACAGGAGTGCAGTACAGCAAACCCAGGCTCAAGTTTAAGATAGGTCAGAACAAAAGATACATCCTAAAAGTGTGGAGAGTTTGGCAAGGAATGGAGGAAAGGGTTGCAATAATAAAAGCTGACTAAATGGCTACATCACCTTCCTGCTCCACCAGACCCAGGCTGTTAGGAGAGACCAAGGATCCCCTCTGTGCTTGGAAGTACAAGTTGGCCATAATGTTGAGGGGGGACAGGCAGAATTGATTAGTAATATGCTGAGTCTAGTCAATTTATGTTGATGTGGTTTCCCACAGTCCCAGCTGACTGGACATGGACAAATCAGGAAATCCCTGCTGTCCTCTGTTTCTTCCTGAATGCAAATGGCTCCCTGAGGGCACTAATTAGTGCAAAAGCACTGACTAGTGTCTTTCTCAGATGATACATTCTGAAATTTTGAGCATGAAACCACTCTAATAATAAAGGTTAAGCCAAAATAATTTTTTTTTTACTGCTGCTTGTTCACAGATGTTCAACAAGTTTTCAGGGCCTACAGCTGAGACTTCAGTCCCTGATGCAGAGTGAAGCTAACCTGTGCAAAAGCCAGCAACTTCCACTGAAACAAACCCTGCTGAGGAGCTCAGGGCACCCTTTTGGACAGTGGCTTCAGGCACTGAGCCCTTGGCCAAAGCAGTGCCTTGAAGCTCTTCAACCAGAAAAACACTCAAGCAACAAAGATCTATTGGCCAGGCTAGAGCAAGTCACAGATTCCACCTGCACCCAAATAAAGACTGAATGGAAACTCACTTGTGTTTAGCAGCTCTCCCCTTTATTTTGGATGCAAAGGACTAGTGCAGAAAGGATAAAAATCTTGTTTACTGCAGCCTCAGGGATTATCAGGGATTATCTTTTGATGTACAAATCACTTATGGTCTACAGCAGTTAAAAAACACTACCTGAAAAGGGGATGGTTCAAGTTCTGGGCTCCATGAAGGTAAAAGCCTGCTGGCAGTGACTCTGCTTAAGGGGGCTAAGGATTTGCACCTCAGTTTACTTGCCTATGGTAACTGCTGCCAGGTGGGAGAAGTTCAACTTCTTGAGCCAGCTGCAGAGAGAACACAGCTCACCAGTGAGTGCAGAGTACAGAAAGGGAGTGCTGCTCAATTTCAGTTTGTCAACCAGGTCAATCCTTTCAGAAGACAAAATGTTCAGAAGAAAATACATGAAGGTGGTACAGGCTGCCTTCAGGGCCACCCTAGACTTGTAGAAATGTACACACTGGCAACCACAGATGCATCAGAATATCCACCCAGAATAGTGCCTCATGCCTGCTGTGACTGGAATAAAATAACTCCAGAGCAGAGCCACACACTGGGGGAACCAGGCAAAAGTGTGGTTTAGTAATCAAAATAGGAAAATGGTGCCTTTTTGTACCATCTGAGTCAAAATATAAGACCAGCATGGCCCAGGGTCTGGTGTTTCAAACTCTAGAGGGGGGGAGCCAACAATTCTTTTCCCTATCTCTATTTTTTGGTTTTGGTCTTTTTTATCCATGTCCTACTATGTGAAATGTGTATGATGAGTCATTTGCTTACAAGCCAGAAAGTATTCCACATAGAATGCAACATTTGCCTTAAAAATCTGTATCAGTATTTCTGATAGGAAAGGCAGGGGATTAGATTCCCATTTTAGGTCATATCTATACATAGGTTTTCCAATGATGCAATTGCATTATAGCGTGGTAAGTCCTCCCAAAACAGGGATACAATAGCCAGCATCAATGCAAGTGTGATTTTCTTTATAATTCTTTTTAATGTCATTCCAGTATGTGTTTCTCCTAATGAAGGCTGACTTCAATAAAGTTCCTGAAGGCAATACCTGACACAGAGGTTTACAGTACATTCAAATCTCAGAGATTCTCTATGATGTGATAAATCCATGTTGTAGAATTTGGTGACAGATTATTTCAGCTAATTATCAAATAACACAGGAAAATATTTGTGGCTATAATGAAAGAAAGGTACTTAATTCTTGCAGTCCCTTTCAGGAACATCAGGCATGATTTTGTATGAATGAATGGGAAGTAAGAACTCTTCCTGTCTCATAAACATACACCCAAATGTAAACTTGCAGTATGCAGCCATCCTTACTTTTTATAACAACTTTAAAGTCTGCAGCTCTGAGGAAAAAAATTAGGATATTTAGAGCTGAGATATTAATTGAGCATGAAAGTGCAAATAACAGGTCTGTTATTTTAAGATAATACTTGACTTCTTTTAAGGATTCTGCATTAACACCTCTTGATCTATGCCTAAGTAAAAAAAGATAGTTTAATATTAAAGTGATGAAACCCTACCAGTGAGTATCACAGCTTTCATCTTAATTGGCTTATGGCACTGCCAGCTACACTTCAGTTGTTTGCAGGCTTTGAACATTGCAGCAAGCGCACCCCTCTTGCTCTAGAACGAGTTGACAGAACTTGCAAAATGGCTGGGGTGACTTTTAATGATGCAAGTGTTTAGTGGTTGATTAGAAGCACTTTGAGGGCTAAATTCTCCTGTGATCAGAAATTTACTTGAACACCAGATAGTTTCAGCAGGAAAGGATATAAAATGCTAAGCAAACTGTAAGTGATTGCCTCAATTATGGTTATTTTGAGTTAATTTTTGAGACTGAATCTTAACTACCTTCTGTTACAGTCCTGCACCTGAAACCAACCTTGGATTTCAGTTCACATCCATGGTCAAATCTGTTCTGTTATGCAAAGCTCCTGCAGGACATGCTTTCCTTGCAAGCTTGCCAGGGCTGGGCTATCAGTGATGGAGTGCAAGGTGCTTTAACTTCAGCAGTGCTCTGGATCCACCATTTTAGCAGACCTGCATTTCATTAATTCAAACTGTTCATGCCCAGCTGGGACTGCCCTAGGATATACTAAATTTATTTGAGGAGGTGTCCACAGACTGGTGCAGAGAATGTCAGTACAGTGACCTTCGTTCCATACTCTGGGCACTGATCCTCCATTAATTCCTGGCCATGGGCAGCAGGAACTCCTACCCCTGCCCTGACCCCAACCCCAGAAAAGCAAAGCCACCCTGCTGGGGAGAGCAGCTGTGGCTCATCAGGGTGAAGTCCTGAGCACCTCCAGCTCTCAATTGTGTCAGAGGTGTCTGATGCTTTTGATTAATGTGTTTTAGACCAAAAGACTTTTATCCTGAAAACTAGGGAGAACCCTTAAACCATAATGGCAAAACCCTAATTATCTCCCAAACTACACACAGGCTTGGATGTAGGTTCAGTAACACCCAAACTACTTCCCTTGGCCTGAAACAAAAGCCTAAAACCTGACCAAAGTATCACTTTTCCTCCCTCTAGGAGGGTTGGCTGCAAGTGTGGGTCAGTGCTGTAAGTGAAGGAAGTCAGTGTTCTTCCTGGAAGCCTGGAGATCATGATTTACATAGCAAAACTGCCACTCATTTCAGCATGATTAGGCATCATCTGATAAGGTAACTCTGAGTCAGGAATAAACCAGTACTTGCAGGTGAGGACATAACAAAGGTCTCAGGCACAACTTGCAAAGTCCAGCTGACGCCACAGCCAAGGGAGTTGCTGGCAGCACCCCGGGCCTGCTGTGCCCCAGCCCTGCAGAAAGCAGTCAAAGCAGCCTGAGCAGCTTCCCCCCGAGCAGGGCTGCAGCCTGATCCTGAGATAGCTGCTGCCCATTTGAGTCCTGGCTGGAGCCCAGGAGATCAGGGTTTGCCTACTGCATGAAGTGAATGGGATGTTTTGAAATGGAAGGGAGGTTTGGGGGAAGGAATATGCACCAACAAGCAGGGCAGATGGAGAAAATGGGATTTGCACTGTGGAAAGGGCACATCTGCTGTTCAACAGGCTGTGCCTCAGACAATGTTGCTGTCAACCTCACTCCAGAAAGCATCACTTCTTTCCACCCACCCCTCTCCCCCGCTACAAACATCCCTCCAGCATCCCATCACTGAGCATTGCTGGAGCATTGCTGGCTTGAGTTGCCGCTGCTGGGGAAAAGGCTGCTGCATGTCACTGCTCTCACTCCAGAGAGAAGGTAAATGGCTGCGGGAAACGCAAAGGGAGAGACAGGAGAGGACTCCACTGGCAAGAGGCACATGAGAGATCTTAAACACTGTGCTGGTATTCTCTGTATGCCATTCTCAGGGCTGGAACAGTTAGCTAGCCTAGCCTGCAGGAATACTGCCTACAGAGACTGGGGAACAACGTGCTTTTAACTAGCCTTGCCTTTTCTGCATGGACAAATCTGGTAGCTGGCCACCCAGTTACCTATTTGTATATGCAAAGCATGTGCTCTGCCCCTTTCCTGGGCACCATCAATTACACACACAAAACACAGGCATGAAAACCTGGAGGAACCTTGAGCTCAAAGTTAACAATTACTATTATCTTGTTAGGATTAAAGATTAACTATGCCAGTAAAAGGATGTGTCATGAAATGTCTCTCCCAGGCTTACAGTAAATAGAGAGTTTTGTTTTCTTGGTTTTTTTTTTTCTTTATCTCAAAGTCTTCTCAGGATTTAGAGTAATTATTAAAAACGGCTGCTTTTATTTACCATAATACCAAAATGTTGTCACTTGCCACGTGACTGCTCATACTTTCATTTGAGATGTCGTGCAGAAACACATGGAAATCTGGTGAAGGCAAACCAATTTTAGAACATGTTCCGAGCAATTGTTTTGCAGCACTGCCCTACAGTATGAAGTCTCTTCCATTTCTTAAATTGCCTAATCAAATGCAGACTCTGTTCCAGTCACGCTAAATTTTCACATAATGGCAGAAAAATACTTCTTTCTAGCCTAGCACTGAACAGTTGGATCACATTATCACATTTGCTGCCTTTGTAGTCTCCAAGTGTGCATTTGTATGTGTATGTATATACATATTCACCGGGGAGGGGGGAACACCGTGCTCATGTGTGAGACCCTGGGGATGGATGGGCAGAGGGACAGGGACACACCTTGAGAGGTGCCTGCACTGCGGGTCTCTGGGGGCTTACCAGAAACACAGAGTAGTGGTGAAAAACTTATTTTTATGTATTTAGAAATCAGATGTATTAGTGCAGCATTTGATCTGGCTGATTCCTGGCCCTGCATTCTGCCGAAGTTATTACACTGATACAAATGCAGTAAGGTAAACTACACCTATTTGTTGTCCTGGAGACAGGACTGGTGAAATGTGTGCCATGGCTCTCCCTGCTCTGGGTCCCAAGCTTGGGCACATCCCTGTGTTGATTTGGGGAACTCTGCACCACAGAACTGCCCACTTTGCACAGAGCAAACACAACCTGCAGAGCCCATTCATGGCACTGTTTGCAACTGGATGCAGCCGTGCTGGGCTCAGCTCTCCCTCCTCTCTGCTCTACTTGGGCTCCATCACCTCATGATAACATTCACTCTGCAAGACAGGGAAATATTTGCATCACAATACTTTGGCATTTTGACTTGTGAGCCACAGAGAAGTCACAGATCAGACCTTTCAGAGTAAAATGTTAAAAAAAAATATATTCAAATCAGTAACACATGGACTGCAAGCGCTTGAATCAAGGTCAGAAGGAAATCTCCGCCAAATCAGGGAATGAGACTTAAGGCTTTAAAGCTTTCTATTACAGCCTGTTCCATTCTCTCCCACATTGGCCTCCCCAGATCCCCAATACAATTACAATGTTTCCTTAAATCCTTGGGTTGTCACAAGGAATATTAGCCAGTGTAACAACATGACAAGATAATCATACCTATCCCCCTCTATTTACGTCGGCAGGTCTATTTTTCTCACCCATTTGCACCAAATATTTAGGTTTGTGCTGGCAGACCTTGCTGCTGAAGACCACTGTTCAGCCATGAGCACGTGTTATATTTTTGGTGAGGATGAAAACCTGATGCTTTAGGGGGAGGAAAAGCCATAATCCACTCTCACGGTAAAACCTGTATAGCGGTATGCAAGACAAAAAAAAAATTCTATCCATACCCTTGCAGGAAATCAGATTAATCCCCAAAGCATGAGATTTGATTATTTTTGTCTGAGGTTATCATCAAGGAAAAAAAATACATAATGCTAAAAATACCTACACAGCTTTTACTTTATGAAGAAAATATGATTTACGGAGCAAAAACAAATTACTGGCTTTTCGGTGTTAATCTTCGATAAACACGTGCTGGGTTAAAGAAACTGTCACAGAGAGAAGTTTGCAAATTGAAGGAAACCATTCAACTCCGCAAGATTATTTCCCCCCGCCCTTATTACTCCTTTCATGAGACACCTGGGGACATTGTTCACACACTGTTGACAGCTTTCCCACTACTGCTCTTCCTCTGTTATCTGCTCCCTTCTCTTCAGCACTCGTCCCCAGGTGGCAATACACAAAAGAGCTATATTTGCAAGGGGTGCCAAAGCTGGCTCCTGGACAGCTGTTGAAGAGCCAGAGGGGCCTCTCCTGCCTTCCAGGTTGGCTGCTTCAAGTTGTTTCCCCAGGGCCCTGACCCACCAGGCAGTGCTCTGGTATTTCACTCCTGGGAGCTGCACGGCTCAGGGCACCCACACTGCCTGCTCAGCCCCTTCTGGCTTCGGCTGCCATCGCACCAACAGGCAGAGCCACGCTCCCTCACGCTGGGCTACATGCAGGTGCCATCTAAAATTTCAATACTTAGCCTTAACTATACATGGAGGTTTTTTAAAATTTAAATACACATTTTTCTTCTCTGTGGTCTCCCAATACACAATGGTTACACGGCCCGATGGGACACGAAGGAGTTCACACAACACGGGAAGGGGGTACCTAAATGGAGGCACAGCACAAACAAGGGCTTGACATACAAGCACGAAGATTTTCTTTCAACCCCAAAGTGCATCTGTCATGACAGACAGACACAGAAATAGCAGCAACACTTTGTGCTGGTGCTGCAGTCCCTGCCCACCCCCAGCACCCGGGGAGCGAGGCAGCAGCACTGGAGGGAAATACCTTTTGTTTCACACCACAATCAAGCTCTGAGGAGGGCCCTACCCAACATAGGTGTGAGCTGGTTCTTTGCCACTGCTTGAGAAAGCAGAGTCCCAGCTGCCATGACCATTTGGTAAAATAAAGATGAACTATGTAGCTCACAATAAGAAAAGCCTATTGTTGCAGTAATAGCTGAGCTGAGTGACCGGCTGATGAGCTCTCATCTCTTCTGAGGTTTCACTCCCACCGCTGGTGGGCAGCCATTCTGTGATGCTGCTCCCCACCACTCGCTCGTTACCCTTCTGTGTTTGCCTCCCTGCTGTCCCTCACACACTTGAAGAGCCCCCTAGCAGGCATCTGCCAATTAACTCCTCGTTCTCATCCCAGGCCCTCTTCAAAGCTCCCCTTTGCCTCTGATGCCAGAGCCCGTGTGCCCCCTGGTGCCCCTGTCCCCGACACACGCAGCTCGGCTGTGTTTAGGTGGCTCTGCCCCAGCACAGCCGCTGATTATGCAGGTCAGCACGGCTCTCCTGCTTCTAGAGGCCACTGCCCGACTGTACCCATCTGCCATCTCTTCCTTTAAACCATCCACTGTGGGAACAGGATCCATCTCTTTCATTCTGTGTTTTCCCAGTGCCTGTCCAATTAAAAACTGGGCTGCAATTTGGCTCTTGGATGTAACGGTTAATAAAAAAAAAAGTAACGGCAACAACAAACCTTTTTGCAGGGAGAGTCTCTGTGTGTAAATACGACCTCTGTTATGTTACCAAGGTCAGGCAGACCAAGGCCAATCTGCTGTGTGAGAATATAAATCAAAGCTGTCCAGGGACTGATTTCGTTTACAAGGTTTGTAACCATTCTGGACAGAACAAATGTTACTTGCTTGCCTGAGCTCCTTGCTCCTCCTCTTCCACCACCACCTCTCTGGTCCTCCACTCCCACCAAGCCCCTCCCTTCCCACTAATACCTCTTGACCTCCTTTGCTCTTGAAAGCAAAAGTTCTCTTCTAGCAAGAAAGCAGCGGCTCACACATGATAGACAGCCATGCTAGGCCAATTTATTTAAATTATGCAAAAATCTCAACAAGTAAAATTAGCATAGAGTCACAAGTACATTCACCTGCTGGTTACCTGCCATTCAAAGCACAAGTCAGAATTAAAACAACAAAAGCCGTAACAACTTCTTTCCTATTGCATTCATAGATCTGCAAAACAAACCAAGGAAAGCATCTGTAGCAAGTATTAGAGTCTGGGCACAGATCCTGTGAAATCACATGGTTTCCGTTGTGGAACTAAAAAGGCTTCTACAAGAATGTGTGAAATACACAGCCGAAATTCTCCATTTCTTTCTGTGCTCCTTGGCAGTTTGTGTGGCTAAGTTAAAGTGGCAAGTTCTGTTTCTGTAGCTGGCACTTCCCAAGCTCACCCCAGCCTGCACACTGAGCACACACAGGATGCAGCCAGCAAGCTCCCTCTCGAGTATGGACAGAGTTAATGTCATCCCATTCCAAACAACAGGTTGCTGTCTCCAAACTGGAGCCTTGAAAGGCAGGAGTCCAGCGGTTGCCTCACTCCTCCCAGCTATTCTGCAGCCCTTCCTTCTGCAGGTGTGCACACCGAGCTGCAGTGGGGCTGGGCAGGGGCACCAGAATGAAAGAAACTTCACGTTCTGGATGTTAACTTTAGTTACCATAGCCAGACAATGCTGCCAGTGGCGTGGAAGAAAAAATTGCTGTAGCCAGCTGTGCTGTTCACAGTCGGGTGGTTTCTATGTAGCTCCAAATGGTTATGGAGCCAGTAGCCTGTTGTGGCCAAGGACAGGATGATGGATGGACTACACACACTGTCCAAGCAGGGAGAATGGCAGAAGTTCACTTCAGGGTTGTTAAAATGCTAATCTGGGTTACTTAACAAAAGCCGAATGGAAAAGAAAAGTTAGGGAAATCAATACTACTCATATGCTGTATATATGCACTGCAGATTTGATCTCTGTGGTTAACACAAACATTTGACTTTGGAAGTGGGACAATTCAACAGTCATCCCGTCTGAATAAACTGAACCAACTTCTGATATTAGCTGTACTGTAATTACTGTCAAGCCACGACGAAGGAAAGCAGGCTATGGCAGACAACACACAGAGCTCCACAAACAGCATGGAAAGGGCAGTAACACTGTTCTCACTGCACACCTCTTCCATGTGACACAGGAACAAATCAGAACCCACTTTCTTTTGAACTCAAGGCTGGCAGCTATTCACAGAACAAATAACAGCTTAATAAAATGGCTTAGATGGATTTTAACAGTAACTGCAGTAGCTTATCGGATGCATAAGAAGGGATCATCTGTTCGAGCAGCAGTTTTGACGAAAGCAACATTTGAACTGTTTTAATTACATACAGAGTTGCTAAGACTGAAAATAACTTGTGCTACCCAATGCCAGTACTATGCCTTATTCCATCTTTTCTTAATTACTTGTGGAGCAAATTGTTACTTTATCAAGTCGAAAGGTATCTGATTTTATCAATCTGGAATTAGAGGTATGTTTAACATATGAGTATGTAATCAACCATCATCTCCTCTGTTCAGTTAGCAAACACACAAGTCTAAGCCTTGAAAAATATCAGAGACTGCAACATAAGTAGGCTCCACATAAGCTTATACAGGCACAGAAGCTGTTGAAGTACCTGTTTCCTTTGTCTTACCAAAAAAGACTAGAACTGAAACAGTCTCAGTCATACCACTTTTCCACACCTGACGAAAACTGACCATATTCACCTCTGATCTCCACTTGACTTCAGATTTCAAACTGCTTTTTATTTTTCAGAAGGACAAACAAGCATAGCATTTCAACATTTCCATACAGGTTCTGTCCATCTAACTGGCTACACCTGACTTCAGGGGACACTGAGTCCTGTGTTAAGTGCACTAATGTTTTGAAAGAATTAAAAACCCATAAAAATTCAGAACTGAAATCTGAATGCGATCAACTGTAGTAAGACCAGAAGATATATTATTACAAATGCCTAACATACACATTGAACTGAACTTCCAGGGTGGACTTTTCCTTCACACACCTCTCATGACAGGACTGACTGGATCAAAGATCAACCTGGAGTGAAGTGCGTCTACAATAAGCATTCCATCTAAATGTGCTCTTCATAAATAGACAGCAAAGTTATGGCGGCTCCAGGGGCTGAAATATCTGCTCGAGCAGTCAGCTCAGCTCAGCCATTCCCAGAAACGTTCAGATAGTCCAGCTCAAAGGGCGCGGGAGGCTGGGGGGAAAACCCGCAGCCACACAGCTGGTTTGTGGAGCTCTGACAGGGCCATCACTGTATTCCTGGCACACACTCCTGCATCACACAAAGCACATTTAGAAAATGATGTTATCTCTGTTGCATCTCACCATAAAGGAGAGCAGGTAGTGACAGACTGCAGGATATGGGGGAGGAAGGTTCACTGTAACTAAAGGTGCAGATGAAAGTGAGAAGCTGGTTAAATAAACCAATGTAGAGCCTCTGGGTTATACTTTTTTGGCTGCCTTTCTGAAAACAAATCTGAGCTACATAATTCAGAATCCTAATAAATTCTTACTACAAACTTTTCCTTCCCGATTTAAAAAAAACCCCGAGCTTTATATTAGTTAACACAAAAACTGCTGAAGTTCATAATTATATAGAGAAGAAATCAGAGCACTAAGCTGGCAATTTGTTTTTATCTAAGCCAGAGTAAATGTTTATACAATATCTGCCAACGTAACAAAATATGCCCGTCACTTACAACATAAAACATGATTCCATACAGCTTAATTTACTGAAAGGAACTGAAGTAGACTTCAGAGGTGCACAGAATTTTATAGTGTGAATAAAGCAGGAAAAAACGTCTATTCTCTTTTGCCACAAAAGTAATTGCAAAGCTTTACAATGAACTTCCTGTTGGACTTGGGAAAAGGAGAGAACCTCAGAAAATTCTCTGTGAAAGTATTTGTATGTGAGAGCAACAGACCAGCAGTAAACGCCTCTTAGACACTAGGAAGCTGTTTCTTCAAATAATATTTAGGGAACATTGCTAAGACCAACAACGTGAAGCACAAAGGTATCCCAGTAAAGATGCATGCTTTTTTTTCCCCCAAAGGAAATAACCAGGGGAAAAAAAATGCCACACATTTACAGAGCACTGAACAGTATTCTGGAGGAAGTTTGCTGTAATTCCTGCACATTATGTGTGAAGCGTGTGTGTGTGTGTGTGTACATGGATAAGCTACAATACCATCTGTACAGCAAGTGCCACATATGTGAGCATTATGAACCATCATTGCTGCTGCTATGCTCAAAAGTAAATGTATTCTAAGCCACACACAAATACAAACACAAATGACTTTACACACTGAGGGCTGAATTTTGCTCAAATTACTCACAGGCTAATGCCTGTGCTACAGACATAATCTTGACCAGAAGTAAGAAACAACCGAGAGATTGGCAGAAGCCCACTAATTTAAGACCAGCTATATTCATGCTAACAAGTGGGATTTCCACCGGAACTACAATTTTTTCAACACAACAGCCTAAAGCAGTTAATCCAATTTTTCAACTCATAAAATAAAACACAACAGCCATAAAAAAAAAAAACCCTCCACAACCACCCCACAGCCCTTTAAAATACAGGCGTAATAGCCACCTGGATATATCTGTGTGACCTTTCATTTTCATTCATCCTTATAAATAATAAAGAAGGCTTTAAACCCTTTCTAATTACTCCTTGAAAGCTGCTGTATCGGTTTCTGCAGTGATGAAACGCCCCCACCCCCCCTCAGAAAAAAAAAGTTTCCCCGCTCTGCACCTGAGCATTGTTTTCGACAGGAGGGCGGGCGCGGAGCTGCCCCTGCCGCGGCACGGGGATAATTCAGAACTGACTCCAGTATTTGTTTCCATCCATTATTGATGTGGAGCTGGAAACGCGGCTCCCTCTGCCTCCCAGCGCCCGGCTGCTGCCGGGGAGCCCGTAAATCACGGCTCTCCAGGCTCCGCGCCCCGCCGGCAGCGCCGAGCCCCGGCCCGGCCCGGCTCAGCCCCCGACGCGGCGCCAGCCCCGACTCACCCCAAGCGCCCCGGGGCGACTTCGCCGGGGACAAACCCGACAGCTCCGCTTCGGCTGCCCCGTCTGCGGCCGGCGCCGGCTCCCGCCCGCTCCGCTCGGCAGCGCCGCCGCGCTCCCGCCGCTCTCCCCGGTACCTGCAGCCGCCGCGCCGCTGCCCGCGGCCGCCGCCCGCCGGCGGGGCCCGCTCCGCCCGCCGTCCCCGCCGGGCGCCCCATCCCGGCGCTGCGCTGCGCTGGGAGCCCGGGCGGCGGGGAGGCGCGCCCGGCAGAGCCCACCCCGCCTGCACCTCCCGCCAATGGATCGATTCTCGCCCGCGCCTCGCCGCGGCGGCCCCGGCCCGCGCCCCGCCAGCACCGCGCGCAACTTTTCGGTCTCACCGCAGCGGGAGCGCGGCCCGCGGCCGCCGGCGGAGCTCGGCGAGTCGCGCCATGGCGGGGCGGGGGCGGACCGGCACCGCCCCGGCCGCTGCCCCCCCGCCTCCGCCTCCCCCGCCGCGGGCAGCGCCGGGCGCCGCCCCGACACCGACACCGGCCCCGCGGAGCTCCGGCAAACTTCGGCCGTAGTCTCACCCCTCCCAGCCCACCTGGGCACGCCTGCCCCCGCCCCGAGGCCGCCGAGGTAAACAGCTGGAGCGAAGCCATCGAGAATTTGTTTTGTTCATCGTCGTCGCCACCTTCGCTTCTTAAAACAGAAATTTTCATTTCTGTTTGGGAAGAAAAAGTCATTGCGAGTAATGCAATTTTGCGGGCTAATGACACTCGATTTTGCAGGCGAGTACTTTGCGTGTGGTGCTGGGGGGATGTCCTTGAAATGACATCTTTTTAAATGCCTGTCCAAAATCCCCTCAGATATTCCAGAAACAAAGGGTTTAATCCCAGAAATGAAGTCCAGGAAATAGCTGTCACTAATTCATTTTTCTTCACATGAAAGATAAATTAATTAAGGCTTAAAGTACCATGGAGTATTTTGGATGCCCCTGCAAGGGGAAAAAAAAAAAAAAGGATTACTTGCCAAACTGTTTCATCTGAGTTTTTTTAATGGAAAATAAGAAAAAATCCAAGTAAAAGTAATTCAGAGATTTTTGCTGGGGAATATATCCTTCATTCATGTGCAGTTCCCAAATTCCTGTCCCTTAGCTGAGCACTGGCTCCACAGCAAAGCCTGGGGCTGGTTGCTTCCCGCAGCTCTCCTACCCTCTGGAAGACAAGCACTGGTACTCCCAAGCAGCATTTTGGGCTGATCTGGCAGGTTTTTATGCACGCACCACTCACAGCGGGAGCGTTGCCTCTTGAGAACTGATTCATCTAAGTAAGGGCGCCAGGATTTGGCCCATAGTAAATTCTCTTTAGAGATGGTGCCAACAAAATCTCCCAGCCATGGGAATAGGACGTTTTTGGCAACTCAGTCCCCCTTGGCTGTCTCTCTCTGATGTTTCCTAGTGGTGACAGGCTAAAGGCAAGATCATTATGGGCTTCCTCACAGCGAACACAGCACAGCTATGTGGCACCCCAGGAGCTGCTGCCTGGTTAAAGGTGCAAGGACATTATTTTCTCTTTCTCATGAACAGCCCTAATCTGAAAAGCATCAAAATTTGCACAGTGCCTGAAAATGCCGCGATAGAGACCACTCGCTTGGTTAAGAATTGAATCACAACCTCAGGAGAACAAAGCTGAAAGTGCTTCCAGAAGAAGGATTTGTTTCACAGAATAGCTCTGTGGCCTTTGCACTGGAAGTGAGACAGCCAGAGCAGACCCACTGTAGTGGGGATTTGTGGGTATGGATGGGTGCCTAGGTACAGGCTACCCACACCAGGGCATTAAAAATGTGGGATTTGCTCCTTGGCTTTTGAAACTCCTGATGATAGTGCCAGCCAGGAAAACTGCAGTACTGGAAGAGCCACTCATATTTTCATTCAATGCACCCCTTTTGTGACTGCCATGTAGAAATTACTTCTCGATGTTGTTCTGCTGTCCCTGCTGGGGGTGTGTGTTGGATACCCAGCCCTTGGCACTGCTGGGGCTGTGGCTGTGCGCTCCCCTCTGCTCTGAGAAGGGCAGCCTGTGGGAAGGGACCTTTCTTCCCTGCCATACCTCCGAGCCACAGCCTGACTCAAGGTTTCCATATATCAGGATGAAAGATTAATATGGTTTAAATCTCCTTCTGCTTCAATTAGGCAGGTGACACAATGTTGAGAATGAGATCGCATTCCCGTAGGGCGAAGGGTTTCAGCTAGAAGTACAGCATTTTAGAGGATTTTGGTACAGCCAAGACTAATACCTTGTGTCTACACTTAAATATGGTAGTTTATTATAATTTCAAAATTTGCTGCATGGCTAGGAATCACTTTATGTAAGGATTTAAAGTCTGTGCATTTACAATATGTGTGCAGTCAGGGAATTACACAGCCACAGGTTTTTAAACACAAATATATGCAGGCTCCTATTGATATGATAAACTATCAGTAACATGTGCTGCAAAGCTTCTTAAATCCTCATTGACACAACAGACCACTATTGTGTCAATAGTGTGCAGATTAATGGGGTATTGTCAGGCTATTTTAGGCCTTAACTTTCATTTATCCTAAAACTTGTTCTTCATTGTAACTCTTAACCTTTGGATTCTGCCAACACATTTCTTGTCACAAATATACTAATGGAATTAGAGGAAACCTGGCTTTTAAATGTTAATTACCCCTAGAATGATTGATTTGCAAAAGAAACACATCAGCAGAATCTGAAAGTACAGAGGCAGGATAAAATGGATTGAGTGTCAGCCCAAGAGCCTGGAATGCCTGAGGACCACCTTTGGCTTCAATGAGACTGTCCCTGTGTCCCAGGTGGTAACAGAGCACTTACCCACCTGGTCTCATGGGTAGGGTGTACAGGTGATTGCTACTGTCCAAAGGACTTTTCACCCTCTAAGTGCTTTACAGACTTGAGCAACTCTTGTTCATGAATTTGAAAATATAAGCAAAGTGTTAAAAATTTACCGACTGGTAACAGATGCACCCTCTGTTAGAACAACATACTGATTTTTTTATTTATTAAAATGTGGATAATATTAAACTGGTTTTACATCAGACATTTAATTTTGTTTGAATTCCTCCACTGGGTTTATAACCAAAGCTGAACTGATTGCAGCAAGCAGGTGTGTTGATTGATACCACCACTTCAGCCACATGGTGATTTAGTGAAGAAGTGCCAGTGCACAGTGCAGGACAGTTTGCAAGTTTGGGAAACCACCTTCAGATCATGGAAAAGTTAGCTCAAATGGCACAGCCCTAGGAAATACCAAGTACTGAGGGAAACGGAATGGACAATTTACCCCTGGCTGAGCCAGAGCTCCATCAGTGACTCAGCATGCAAATGCACGGACGCAATGGTTTCTGAATGAAATATCAAACTTATATTTTGAGGACACGTTCATTTAAGCTGTGTCATTTCCAATAAAAACAGCAAATGTCATTTACAGGAGATGGTCAAATCACAGCAGTGCCAAGAAGTGATGATGTTATACCCTAAGAGTAATTTTGTTTTAGCTAAATATTTTCTTCCTCCCTTCTTTTTGCCAGTGCATACAGACATCTGCCTACTGCAAGGCATTGCATAGAGGAACTGGGAGGTAATTTAATATGGATCGATACATAATTCCTGATGAAGTAGACATGCAGTTTTTATATTCACTATCCTTAAATCTAAATTGCAAAGTGTGATGTTATGACTTACCTTTACTGTAATTAAGTTTGATAGTAAAAGAGAATAGAATTTATTTATTATGAGCGAATAAAATTAGTTGGACAATTTAAGGTGCTATTCAATGAGTAATGCTCCCATAGAAAGAGTAAACATTTGTCTGCCTGATAATAGTTGCTCGTATTAACAGCCTAGAAAAGTTATTTTCATGCAGCTCTGGTTTTATGTGTCTTCTTGTCTTCTCAATATCCTGGGAGCCATTGCACAGGGCAGGGCAGGCATGTATAATACGTGAATAAATGTAGGACAATTTCCAAGGAAAACAGGCTTTTTGTCTCTATTGATTGGTGGAGAATTCTCTCCTTTGGACTTTTAAGAACATAAATGAAGAAAATAGGAAGATCAAGCTGTAATGCCTCACAGCTCATGACCAGAACAGGGTTAAAGCCACATAAGCTGAAACTGATAGCTCGTTATGGTGTCAGCCTGCACAATGCAAATTCCATGTTTCCTACTGCTCACCTCGGTGAGAGGGATGCTGACCATTCCTGGCTTTAGCACCCCATCTCCATGAGCCCTTTCGGTAGGTGTTGCCCTTCTTTAGCCACTCATTCCCATGGTTTAGATCCTGAGAAGAAGGGTCTTTAATCTGCCTCGAGTGCATTTAAATCATATCCCTGTTCAATCACCCTAAACCTTGTTGCCAGGGGGGATATTGGTGAAAATCCCAGTGTTTGGCTGGCAAAGCAATAAAGTTGAGCCAACCATTTTCCTTCTTTAAGTCCTAGCTTGTAGCAGTATCAATGCAAGTCAGAAGTGAGACATTTCAGAACATTGTTGCTCATGATTTACACCAAGTGGCTAAAAATAGCAAATTGTGAATATAAAAAGCCTGTGCTGTGTTGATACAGACAAATAATTGTTCATAAGTCAAGTTTTATTTAAAGAGGGGTAAGTTTAAGAAAAGATGTAATAAATTTATCCGTGTAAATAGTATCCAAGGTATCACATGAGGGTAGTTCTTTATAATGCTTAAAAGAGAGAAGATAATTTTCTCATATTTTCCAAATGATGGGAGACCCCTCTTTTCACCCTTGACAGCTGTCAGAAAATTATAGGAGGTGCTTTTAAGCAATTACCATTTTGTAAAATATAGGGAGGAGAGAAAACAATTCCAGCACTTTTTTATAGCATCTTCTTGGGTGCTGTATTGAGAGTCGTGTTTAAAGCATTTCTGACTGTCAAGAATTCACTTTAACATAGAATCATTTAGGTTAGAAAAGACCTTTAAGATCATTGAGTCCAACCATTAGCAACATCATTGTTCCCTTTTTAATATTTTTCTAATCTTCCTCCTCATTTAGAGGGATGTGCAGAAATCTCAGGCTGTATGCCTGTCACTTGAAGGTGTAGTGATAATTTTTTTGCCAAAACCGATGCTGGGCTGTGCACCCCAATTTGGCAACTTTGTCATGTCTTTGTAAAGGACCAACATGTGCATGTGCTTTCATTCCTGTGATTTAGCTTCCTGGCTGGTGGAAGAAATGGGCTCACACTGTTATTCATGACCACCCACCATCATCTGACATCAATTTGCCTTGAGAAGCCCACAGAACTACCTCTATATTGAGTATTTAAGTGATAAATCTAATAGCTGCTCTCAGGCATAGGTCCACCCCAAATTCAATGTGTTGGCTCTCCAATTCTCCCATCTGTACTCCGGGGAGGCAGGGGAGATGTGCCAGTAATGAATAAAAATAATTGGAAAACAAATAATTTTTTTAAAGCTTTGTCAGTAGGCTGCATGGGTCAGCCAGCAGGGATCCTGCGGGATCCTGTCCAGATGAACCTGAGACAGTGGAAAGCCAGAAATTCCTCCTCTGCTGAGGCTGTGGAGAGAACCCCATGTCAGCAAAGACAGAAGAGACACAGACACAATGTTTGCAATGTGTTATCCTGAGTATTTTACAACTTGAAATGTGCATAGAGTGAAATCTGGATGAAATGAGCTTGGAGTGAAATCTGGATGACTATGTCAAAGGCAATAAAAGGGATTCAAGCAATAAACACAACTGGGCACAGTCCTGTAAAACTGGTCTTTCCTGCCTGTAAGCTCCCCATCAGGCTTAACTTTGAAAAACCAACTCTTTCAGGCCAGTGGTTCTTGCAAGGATCACTGCAATAGTAAAACATGATTAATTCCTGGTCCTTGCAAAAGAATCATTTTGTAAAATAATCCCAGTGAGGGGCAGCTGTACAGGGCAGAGAGCTGCCAACACCAAAGCCAAGCTGAAGGCATTGCCATGGTGCCCTTTGGGTCCCGGTACAGAACTGTGGTATTGCTCACTCCACCTCAGCACTTTAAATGTCTGCAGGAATGATTGAAAGCAAAACAAACTCCATTTTCTGCACAATTATTAGCTTTTCAGTTTGGTGTATTACAGCACCCATCTCTTGATGGGGAATTAATTCAAAACATCTAAGGTAATATCATCAAAATACTGTAATTAGATTTAATGGCACACTTCCAAGATTAATAGGTGATCTTCCTCGCAGCCTACAATTTTAATTTCCAAAATTTCATTTGTCGTACTGCTACTCAGTACAGATTCACCATCACAGTGTTTACCTACACTTTTCCTCACTAGTAGTAAAATGAGCTGCCTTTTCCAGCCATAGACAGATGAAAAGATGTATTAGTAACAAATCTGTGTTCATGGCATATAATCACAAGATGACAAGACACTTAATGTTATCTATTTATATATTATGTATAGCAACTTCTGTTACACAAAATCACTCTTCAGTCCCATTTTAGGGGATTACCTAATCCTGTAATTGATTCTGTGTGATGAGTCCCTCTTGTCCTGTGGAGACCCATTGACCTTCAGAACAGGAACAGGCCTGAAAACATTCCATTATTTCACTGTTTTTTAATGTGTAAATTACAAGATAATGTAGGATGAGAATAGATGATTTTATCTGTTTATTTATTTCACTGGGCTCAGAATTCTAAGTGTTTTATGACTTGACCAAGAAGAAGAAGAAGAATTACTCCATATCAGTAAGAATGACCAAAGTCATGACTGATGTTTCTTTAAGGTAAATCAAATATTCCCATAGAAATGTAGCCAATCATACACATTCTCAAACAGTTCAGAGCTACAGTAAAGCTACTTTCTACTGTAACTGTCACATCTCAAAACTTGCAAAGGGATGAAGCAATTGCTCACTGGTTATAAATACCAGCAGATTAGTTTATCTATAGATCTGTATCATGTTACTCATTCCAGAGTCCATAAAATCCAACATGAATCAGCTTGACTTCGTACGCAAACAATCACATCCTACACAAAGGTGAGTCCACAGGTAGCAGCTCATGACATTTTATAGTCATGGAGGTTTTAGTATTACAGAAAACAAGTAATTGGACATGTGTGCATGTGCAGACAGACACACACAGACACACATAAACCTTTCTCCTTCTCTGTCCCACCAAATATAACTCCACGGATTAAGGCCTTAAATAAGTCTCTAAGAATGTAATTTAGTACAGTCTGAATCCCCCTTGGGCAAGCCTGAGGGAGCTCCTTGGGCTGTCACAGCTCAGCAGCTGTCCAGCCTAACTCTGACTCAGGAGCCAAAACCCTGCCTCATTTGGGTGACAGTGAAACAGTTGTAAAGGATCAGACAGACATTATCCTTGGATGAGGTAGGGAGGGTGCTTAGAAAATAGTTAATACCAGTAATTACTAAGAATAGAAAGGTAAACAAACTGCTTGCAAATTTGTATCTGAATGAATTCTGAAATAAAGCCTTGCCACATGGCATTCCTATCCAGCAAGAAGGTAGACTCTTATCCTAGGTTAGAAAAAAGATGATCAAACTCTTTACTTTTACCTCTGTGACACACAATAAAGTCCATGGCCCACACACATTCAGTAATGACAGGAGCTGCTGCCTTTGGCATATTACTCTGAGCTTCTGCTTAGTGTGTGCCCCTTGACATCTCAGTATCTGACTTCAGCTTAGGATATTTTGTTCTTGAGACATAGGTGATTACCTTTAATTAGTCTTTTGACACTTACAGCCTGGTCTAACATTACTGTTTGTTTGAAAAAAATGACTTCTAGCTTTGATGTACCTCAGTGTTCCTTCTTGTGTGCTGGCTGTGGGCTGCAAAATCCTTTCTGTTGAGTAGCTGTAACAGAGCCATCCATGAAACCTTTCCTTTCTTCTGTTCTGTTCTTTGCACGTTTGTGCAGAAGAAAAATTTCCACTTACGGAAGGTGAGCACACACTGTTACTATTCTCTGTATATTATATATTCTCTCTATATGTTCTCTGTGCTGCTATTCTCTATAGTAAGAGGCAGAAGTGAGTACAGATTGTCTGATCCTTTAGCGTTGCTCCTTCCCCCCATCAACATTTGAAATGTGCACGGTGCCTAGAAGTCACTGATCCTACTGCTTTCCTTTGGAGAATGCAAGATGACACATTTTCACCTTTGAGGTGACAACGGGTGACAATGAGATAGGTGGCCCATTTCAGCCCCACAGTGTCTCACTGATCACAGTATGCCAGCTGCTTGTATGACTGTGCATGTCAGCCCACTAATCTTGAGTGATGCAAAGCTCCACAGAGTCTGGGGAAATACCATTGTCTGTGACAACTCATGCAGGAAACAGTCATGCAAAGGAGCTGTCAAGGGAGGAGGCTTGGTCTGGGAGAGGGGGGTGTGTGGGGTCAAAAGTGTAGAAAGCACTTTGGATCCAAGGCAATATAAATTAGCCATGGCACCTATTCTATCCTACAAAATTTCCTATTTGCATCACATGCCGGAAGAATTAACATTGCAAAACCATACAACAAAGCAACAGCCAGTAATAATCAAGTTATAACTAAATACTCTGGATGGTGCTTGACTTGGAAAAACAGGCTCAGGTAGGAATGCCAACGCTATTATCTGACATAGCTGGAAAAAAGAGTAAGCTGTGACATCTCCATTCTTGGCAAATCACAGGGACTGCTGCAGGCACTCTGTTCCCTCTGCTGCTTGGAGTGATGCAGTTGTAGCTGCTGTAGCTGTTAGCTACAGATCTCCTCTCTTCTGTGTCTTTGTGGGGAAGAGGAGGACATGAAAAGTGGTTCACTACTTGGGAAGCAATGGAAGAAACAGTATTTGTGGTTCCAGTCAAAGTTTTCCAGCTCCTTTTATAGATGTGACTTTTTTTTTTTTAATTAGTTGCATAACAGGGTGTCAGGATTTAGCAGCCATGTTACAGCAAATAAATAATTTTATAATAAAGTCTCTACTGTCCAATGGCCAATGATAACTACAGGTTATTCTCAGCTTTCTTATCAAAAGCTGTTTCAGACTTGGATATTTTATCTGAGTACTTCAGATGCTGCCTGAACAGCTTCCCACATTCAGGAGAATGTCAGTGATTGTTTATTCTGTGCATAGGTACTTTGCATGCTGGCAGAGAACGCCTAGCTGGTAATTTCTCTCCCTGCCATTATTACCCATGTACGTGCACCAGGCCAAGAGCTCAGCACCACACCAGAGAGGCATGGAAAGGTCTCCCCCTGAGGTGTAGCCACACCATGCAGAAACACTCTCCATATGTGAGACCAGCTGCATGAGGCACAGGCTTAGCAGGCTCCCTGCCACCTGGCCAGCCCCTGCTCTGCCCCAGGCCAGGCAGTGCCAGGGCAGGAAGGGAGTGGAGAGCGAGGGGACACAGGAAAGGGGGAGAAAGCAGGCTGTCCATGCTCAGCCAGCTGACTGGGGATTTGGAGAGCAGATCAGGGCCATGGCCAGCCTTGGACTCCCATCACATCACACTGCCAGGACTCAGGCTCAGATGAGTTTTGGACATGTCAGAAGAGGCCATATGACTTCTTATTACAGACCCAAGCGAGGAGCTCTCTGCAAGGTGCATCATCTATCAGTCCTGCCCATCAGTAATGTCATGGCACTGATGTCAGGCTGACAATTTAGATTCCAAATCCTTCCTAGAAGGATCAGGATAGCACATGTGCATGTGTTCCTGGGGTTGCTGGCCATCTGGGCTGCTCTTAAAGCCATGTGGTTTTACACCCTGCCCACGTTTCAGGCGTCCTGTATCCAGAATGGCACTCGGGAGAGCTGCATGTGTTAACTTGCTCTCTGATCTACACCCCTTCATGAACTTTTGACAGTGACTAAGTCTGTGTTTTCCCTAGGATCTTCAAAAACCTTTCAAACAGACCTGATGACAGAAAGCCTCTTGATTTTTTTGTTGGGACTGAGTGAAGATCCCTCTGTTCTCTCAGATGCCAAAAGAAAAAAAATATGAACTGTACTTTTCAAATGTCATCCTGGGGAGCCAACCCTCAAACTCTTCCTCACATATAAAATGTCCTGGCAGGATTACCATATAATATCCATTGCAGCAGTGGAAAATATCAAAGGATCATGGCTTAAAATTAAACAAAGCAGCACCCTTTCTTGTCTCAAAAGCAATACTATTCCTCTTTTTCCCTTCTCACCTGCAATTGCCATGCAGTTTGATAAAGTGGGATTAGGTATCCACAATAAACACTCCCATGTGAGGCCAGCAAGAGCAAATGGAAGCAATCCCTTTACTTTTTAGCTCAAACCTTCTGTTACTGTAGCAAATGAGATTTTTTTTTTTTGCAGCTGACTAGCAGAAACTGATTTAGGCCCTTTGCACTTGCTGCCAGCAAGTGTTCCCACTCCAAAAATAGCCTGCTGAAGAAAGAAGTGTCAGTTGCTGTCTTCAACAGGCTGCTTTCTAAACCCATTGTTAGAAGACACCTACTTCAGATGAAACCTGGCATGTCACCACGCTGTGGGCAAAGTGCCATTCCAGCAGATGGGCAGGGGTAGGCAGTGCCAGCAATCCAGTCTGGATATCAACCTTGAGTAACAAGGTTGTATTCCCATCTGAGGATGTCAAAGCCTGGAGCTGTGCTCTACCTTAACCTGTGTCCTTACACACCTTGCTGCTCACACACATCTATGCAGTATTTGAAAGGTTTCTGTTTGATTTGCAGCCCATCCTGCTCTGTTCCACTGGCACCAGGTTTACGTTTGGGACAGGTGAGCCTGGCCTGCCATGCTCTGCAATGAAGGTGTGGGCAGGACCACATGAGCAGTGCTTGGCTTTCAGTGCATTTCTCCCCACAGTGGCATTTAGTAGCAAATACATGGGAGAACACCTCAGGGTGCTGTAGTCAAGGCAAAACTTCCAGAAAAACCTCAGCAGTTGTGGAACAGTGAAAAACCACAATGTAGGTACCTCTGAGTGGAGCTGCAGGAGTCCAGCAGAGGTTAATCACAGTGCTCCAGTGCCCCTACATTTAGAGTAAACAGGTGCCCATGTGCCAGATGGAGAGAGCAGTCCTGCAGTCTCACTCTGTTTCAGCCTCAGAAATCCCCACACTCTCAAGTGCCTCACAAGAGCATCAGGCCTCAATGAACTGGGATTCATATGCCACAGCCTTGTGAGACTGATATGACAATGAAGTCTCTACCTTTCAATGTGTCTTTTACAGAAAAAAAGCCTCTTCTCTCTAGTGAAATGCCAGCCTGTGTGTGGAGACTTCATCTAGGTTCTTCTCTGGTACCTGTTTGTGTTACATGTCTAACAGAGTCTCAAATTAAAGCATGTAAACTCTTATCTGCATCTTTTTAAAATCTCGTCTTATATGTCCCATGAAACTATTAGTTTAGCTATCACTAGGTATTAAAATTTAAAAGGGTCACTAAATGCATACTGCTAGAAGGGAACAACATTAGTTACACATTACCAGAACAAAACTAAATTAAGAAACAGCTCATTTCCTTTGTACCATCAATATTTTACTCAGCCGTAGCCTGGATGCTTGTACTCACAAAAAGGAATTAATCATTCATGTGCTAATGTACATCCATTTTTTAAAAATCATCACTTAAGTAATCATTTTTGTGTGTGCTCAGATGTGTGATGCCTGCTTATGAAAGTGCAGGAAAAATCAATACAAATTAAATAAAATTTAAAAGGTGGATATCAGTGAAACAGATGCAAAAGAGTTCTCCATGCAGTAAAATTGTAATCAAATTGCTGTAAAATTCTGTTAGTGAGTCATAATTTGAAAAAGATACCGGTCTAATGCTAAACTTATTTATATGCCTCGCTATCCTTTTTATTTTGGTGCAAGCATACACAATGCAGTTCATCACAGATTTTGTCTTAAAACATGCATAAAACTGAAACAACAAAATCTTTACTGCCATCTAATTGGGTACTGCCATTTCCCAGGAGTTTGTTTACCGAGAACCACAGTGATTGTATCCTAACATCATCTGTGTCTGCACATCTGGGGGTTCCCAAAGCCCTCCCCAAAGTGAGCTGCAGGAATTCTTGTGGAAAGGCTCCCACCCAGGGCAGGGCAGCACAGGGATCCCTGCCTGGTGTCCCTTGTCACACACCAGCTGTGGGAAATGAGGCACCAAATGGCTCAGCAAAACCAAACTTCTCCTCTCCTGCAAAGT
The DNA here is from genome assembly GCA_024865655.1 of Emberiza elegans. NCBI lineage: Eukaryota > Metazoa > Chordata > Aves > Passeriformes > Fringillidae > Emberiza > Emberiza elegans. The sequence continues at coordinate 11,257,472 of JALJVW010000398.1, forward strand.
GTCACACAGCCTGCAACATCTACCCAGCACAGATCCCAGTAATCAAGGTTTCATTTCCCCAGCTCCCTGGAAAGGACTAACTGTATCTCCTGGGCTGGATTTGCTGCTGCCTTGGGCTTGTCATTTACACCCATGGAAAGTGCTCCAAATCAAGAGGCCTGCTTTGCTCAGATATAAATTACAGGCACTTTACTCAGCCAGAAATGTCTGTCTAAGGTGAAAAGTAGCAAAGAACAGCAGTTAGTGCTGGCTGCACTAAAAAGAGTTAAGATGGTCCTAGGAGATTGGAGCCCATGGTCCCATGGAAATTAAATCAACTTTTACTAAAGGTGTGATTGCTTCTTTTGGACTACCTACATCAGTGAAAGAATATGGAAAAGCTGTTAGATCCCTGCAAGAACACTGAATTTCACAGAAGAGCAGCACAATACTTAAAGTAGAATTTGGGGTAGCAGTACTGTAGGTTTTTTCTTCTATTGCTTCAATAATTTTATGGTGATGTATTTTGATGAATATATTTTAAAGAAGAATACAATTACAGTTAGAATACAATTTAAAGAATCTCTGTGTTTATGAGGCAATAACACAACCTGCAAAATAAATTCCAAGACCAAGTTGTCTATTAATATATGGTATGGCTTCTTGTGAATGACTAGAGATGAGCTGGAATAATGCTCAGGAAAAAGCAAGAGAAATGTTCACCTTGACTCCAAGATTTGTGCTCCTTTTTCAGCTAAGACCTGACATCCTGACTGTGAAATGGAGAAAATGATCCAGCGGCAATACTTCTATTTTGCAGAAACGTCTGAGAAACTAAGTAGTGGGCTCCCACTCATCTCTTCACCAAAAGCCATGCTTTTGGATATTTAATTTTGAATAAAGGACTTTTTTTTTTTTTTTTTCTTTCCCTTCTTACTAGTCCAATTTTTTCCAAATGAAACTTTTGAGATAACCACTGTGGCCCTCTGAACTGTTTCTCCCTCACCAAGACATTACACTTGCAGCCATCTCATCTGCAAATGTCAGTGAGTACATGGCAGAAAAAGAGCACAGCAGTATGATGAGCTTACTCAAAGTGGAAAACAGGAGCAGCATGAGCTGACCATGATTTGGAGATGTACCATGAATGGTTATATTTTAGCAAGGAACTGAGAATTCTTCTCTTCTTTTGGAGAGGTACCTGGTGAAGCTGGGTTTGGCCACAGCTGAGGAGCTCCCTGAGAAGCCAGCAGGAGCTCAGTGCACACTGCTCAGGCAGCAAACCAAGCACACTGTGTACATCCCCTGGCAGTGCAAAGCAACCTGGTACTACAGTCAGGACACAGCTAGGAGTCCATAACCTTGGAAAATTGGATTGGTTCTGCTCATTTTATTTCAACCCCATTAAGGGACAATGCATCCTGAGCAGTGTACGAGGCAAAAAAGAGTTGCCAGATGAAGCATCCACCAGGTCTAAAAGCCACAGCCAGTTAAACATGCAGGACAAGAACTTTTGCAATTACACAAACAGTTAAATAAATGTGGATTTTAAATTTGTCATTTTTTATCAAATTCAGCTGTTGACAAGACCTCAGCCAGAGGGATGAAGGGGAGTGAGAGGGCAATGAGCTGCTCAACCTCAAGGTGTGCCACCTGGATGGGAGCAGGAAGGGCCCTTTCCTAGAGAGGACATCCATTGGGTTATACTGGAGGTGACACAGAATCTTTGCATGAGCTGTCTGCATGGAGCTGCCTGACTCTTGAGACTGAAGTTGCTGACAAGAATGTCAAGTTTGACCTATTTTTTCTGGGTGTTTAATGGACTGAGTTTTTTTCCCAGTTCAGAAGTTGCAGGTGGGCTGGGGATCATTTGAGAGAGATTCAGCTGTGGACCTCCACCACTCCCTGTGCAGATGAGAGTCCCTTCAGAGAAACCCAGTGGCAGTTTGCACAGGTGTAGAGAATTGCCCCAAATCTTTGTGTGTGCCTCCACTATCTCAAAACACATACTCATGTGCCTTCTTTTGCCTTAGCTTAAATTTAGTAAAGTGTCCTGAAATGCACTTAATATGACTGAAAGATAAAAATGTCTCTGTCCTACTTGTGCCAGTTTATTGCTAATGTGGGCAGGTGATTCATCAATGGATGAAATGAGATTTTCAAGTTGTTTTAAAATGATGAGGTAGTTTTCAGAGCTCATGCAGTTTGTTACTAGATACATGATTTATTAATATATTTGTCAAATAATGCATTTGACAAGTTTTGAAAAACATTTCTGGATAATTGCTTTTATAACTCATCAATCTTAAAAGGGGAGTAGCAAGATAAGATTGTATTTTACAATCTGTATTTTTCTAGTCTCTCCCTTATCATAGCCCAGTGCAAGGGATGGAAATGTAAACACTGGATACATGATTCCCCAAGATTTTTCTTTGTTTTACTTTTGATTGCCATTGTTCAGGACAGACTCAACCTTGCAAGTTAAACTAGCCAAGGAGATTGGCCAGTTTCAAACTTCATAATTGATTGGTGTAACTGTGATTGCTTTCAGCACCATGGGAGCTGTTAACAGCACTTGGAATATTTTGGTTTGATCTCACTCTAAACCATATCTAAATGTCCATCTATTCCTTACTGGATCCTATTCAGAAATATAATTTTCAGGATTACATTTGCCTATTAAAGACTTGATTGAAAGATGGATTCAGGGTTCAGACACATGCTCACTTAACAGAACAGATGCAGCTTTCCTCAAGCTGTTTGTTACCACCTGCTTGTCAGACACTGTGTCCCACCAAGGGGTGGATGGAGCAGGGTGTGTGAGCTCTTGAGAGCTGCTTCAGGGTGATGTCCTGTGGCTTAGCTGAATTCCCTGGATGCTCCCTTCCATCTGCAGGTGGCTGAGCCATGAACATGCGCTCAAGGACCACTGACACAGAGTGAGCAGTGTTCCTGACTGAGACCAGAGCATCTGTGATGAGATGAGCCAGAAGACTTCCCAAAGTGTGCTGGGCAGCGCTGAGGTTCTGCTGGGTCAGAGGAGTCTGGCAGCACCAGGGCAGACCCAGGTGCTCAGGCTGAGTGCACACATTCCCTCCCACGTGCTGATGCTCATTTCCAGGCCCAGCTGCTTTTTACTGCCCCTCTGCCAAGCAATTGCTCCCCATATCTGCTGGCAGAGCACAGCATGTGCCTCTTCCCTGTGCTCTCTGGGCAAAATCAGGCAGGCAGCTTAACCACCTGCTAAACTATTTAAACCTCATGTAGTTTCAAAGCTATAACAGCCTAGCAGAAAAACAGGGATGACCTGGGAGACCATTCTGCTGAATAAATGTGGGAGCATTTCTGACACTCGATTGCTAGCTGGGAAAAGTGAAGCAGTGGTGCCTTAACCACAGTAAGGGTTTGTTACTGATATTGTGGGTTCACAACCACTTTTCTGAGACTACTGGGCAAGGGCTGGGGGAGAGAGAGATGGGTTACACTCAGATGTAAATCTCTGCAAGATCAGCATGTACACACCCTTCACAAACCTGCTCATGCAGCTTGTGTATAAGCCTACAAGGAGTTGCTGATTCGGGGTTTTCTTAATAACAAAACCATAGTTTTTGGAATTTAAGTTTTGGAAGATGCAGCCTTCTAAACTCTCTTTTATTAAAAAATAAACTACAACAATATTGAAAGCATAGCACCAGCCAGTGCTGAGAAGGCAGACTATTATATTGAGAGCAAGAGCATATACACTGAATAAACTCCATTGCTGAGATGTGCCATACTCAGACCTGCAAACACAACTCCCACCAGGTTTACTGGCACGGGACAAAGATCCTGCCTGATCCGGTCCCTACAGATAAGGTCCTTCCATCTGCAAGAAATGTTTTCCTATCACTTTTTCTTAGTATTTCTCAGTATTATTCACCAGTCAGTTTGATTTGTGACAGTATGTTTTTATACTTTTATATACATTTTAAAGTTATCTTTGTCTTTTGCTGTGGTATTGTCATCCAAACAGCTCAGAAACACCAGCTACAGCAGGAAGGGTGAATAGAGGCACTTCAGGAACTAATCAGAGTGGGGAGATCTGCATATTCAGAGCAGGAGCAGCACACACAAACTGAGCCACCACCACCAATGGGTGATCTGATTGCTGTTTATTTGAGGGGAGAGAAATGAGTTCTAACTGGCTAAGACACTTTTGTTTTCATGAAATGCATATTTGGCTACAGCAAATGGCTTCAAATCAGAAAAGTGACATTTTTGTGCTGGCTGTTTATAAACAGGATGTAGTTAGTGCAAGGAACCCACAGCTGCAGTAACTGCAGATTTTCAAGGCCAGACTGAAATGTATCATACTTTATCATTATTTTTCTCATATTTGCTATACTCAAGGCCCTGCAGTTTTATAGGAAGCCAAGAAAATAACTTGTCTGGTTGGTTGGCACTTAATATTGTATGGCAGTTCATTGTTTTCAGGAGCGTTTGTATTTTCACTTGAAACTTTAATCACAGCATCACAGACCCAGCCCTGGTTTTGATAGTCAATGTCAATGTCATGAGCTTTAGTAAGTTCACAACTGAACTCAACAAAACTGAAAATATTAAGAGTGAGTTCAGTATTAAGAGTGAGTTTAGCTGAGATGAGAGTCAGAAATTCAAAGCCTGCTGCTGACTGGCTGAGCCCAGTGGGGTGGCAGGTGGGAATGGGCAAGGAGAGGAGTAGCAATAAGGCAATGGGGCAGCATCATAGGTACAGCTGTCTGGAAAGACAGATGCAGCCTCAATTCAGATGTCTTCCTAAAACTCATGATAAAGTTGGTGGGAGTGGTTTGAGGAAAACGCTTTTTTTTTTTATCCCTTGCATAAGTGTGTAACAGTAATTCTTGTTTCCTACAAGAAAAACATTGTGGAGACTAGTGGCTTTCTACAGGAAAAAAAACCCCAAAGATGTGGGACTACAGTATTGAGATCTGTAAGCAGTTGCTAGAAATTGTTTTCCAAACTGGTATAGACAGAGTTTGCTTTTGACTCCAGTAATAACTAAAGCAACTTATCTCCTGCCAGAAAAACACATTTCTTTCCAACAGAAAACTGCAGAGAGTGTGCTGTGGTCTTCATCATTCTCCAACTTCCCCTCTGTGGACAACATTGAAAAGGCCAGCTTTTCTCAGTTGTTTTGGTTCCTTTTTCTTCCCTGTATCTGTCACTGACAGTACTAATAAGTTTTGAAACAAAAGGACAATTTGTTACTTTAGAATTAGCACCATGACTGCTCTTTGTATGGAAATAAGGTTATTCTGCTCTAATGAAATTGCTGAGCTGAATGCTCAGTTTGAAGTTCACGACCCAGTGAAATTATGATTTATGGAACCTTCTTGCAAATTACCTGTGTTAACATCATATGTATTGTATTTCTATCACCAGACCTTTGGAAAGAGTTTTCTTTTGCAAGATTCTTCTTGTTTGTTGGGAATACTTTAGTTCCCTCAATACTGTCCCATAGGAGGGTTTAAAATTCTACAGTGCACTAGAGACCTCTGAAGTTTCTGCTTTCAGATAAAAGCTTGGCAGTGTCTATGCTCAGTACACTTGTATGGGTGCTACAGTGGAAAGCCTTTTTTCTGTGCTATCACCAAATTTACACTTGGTCTCTGCTCTGGAAAGACAGCTCATGTTGTCAAGATCTGCACCAAGCAAGATGTGACACAGAAAGAGGTAAGAAAAAAGTCTGCAAGAGTTACCACAACAACTCCCCTTGTCTTCTAGACTGTGCCAAATGTTAAACCTGTTACATGAGAAGACAAGGAAAATCAATGTGGGATCAAAGAATTAGGGGGGGAGATCATGGTGTATCAAGAAGCGTTTCGTTTTGGAGGATTAAAATATGAAAGGCCAAAATAAATATGTGGAATGAAAAATGCTGGGGAATGAGGAGAGTGTGGTGTGGAATTCCCTCTTTGTCATTTTCACTGAATTTCGTTCATTGAAAGTGCTCAATTTATGGCAAATATTTGAAAGACCAGTGCCAGAGCAGTATTTTGTATATTCTGTAGATGGAAGTGTACTGGGAATCTGGTCAGCAGTGTAATTGTTTATATTCATTATAAACAATCTGTGTTATTTGGCAACAAAACCTGCCTTTCTGAGTTGACTCTCATTGCTGCTGAGATAGTTCTATCAGCTGGTTGTAATTTTACTTTGGGGGCATGCAAAATACATTGTATTTCTTCCAAATTATCTGTGGGAAAAACATGAACAATACACCGAAGGCCCCTCAGTCTTGTGGGACCTCTCTTGGCCCTTTTTCAGCAGTCTTTAAGGGCCATAAGAGGATGCAGATTAGGTTTAGTTTGCATGTGTCTTGTACCACTGTTACATACATCTGCATCTTCTTCCCTGGCTTTAATACCAACTACTCTCATCTTGAACAATGACAGCAGATAAAATAATGAAGAAAACTGCTACTGAAGGTACAATGGGACATGGAATAGGGTGAAAAGATCTTACTGTGAAAAGGTAACACCCTACTTGGCTTAAAAGATGAAACAAATACTATAGAAGCCATTTTTGAGCTTTCACACAAGGCTGAGCGCCTCACAGATGTGTAAATGTGGTTTCTGCAAGATGGGACCTTGTGTTTGCCCAAGCTACCCTGCACCTGAAGGATCTCCTTGTACCTCATATAAATATGAATTTGTGCTCTTACCTAGAGCAAGGGGAACATAAAAGGTTTTCTGTCAGGTATTTGGGAGGGAGATTCCCAATTATTCTCTACTACATGAGGAGGAACTACATCTTCTCTCAATTTTAGAAGAGTAGAGAGAAGGCCTGACAATGAGTTACCCAATAAGTTCATGGTTAGGATCTTTCACCTCATGGTCTCAAATCTGCTCAGGATGGGTCAAAACAAAGACTCAAACCATGAACTTTTACGTCCCACATACCTGTTCTAACTACTGAGAACTGGTCACTTGAAAGGAGATTTTGCTGTCACTCTTGAGCTGTTCCAATTTGTAGGAATAATTAAATATTATCCAGTTTAATGAGAGATGGATTCTACAATCCAGCAAGTTTGAACATTCACCTTTGGTGTCGATGATGCAGGTTTGAGTCTCTGCTCCAGTGACTCATCAGAGTGAACAGGCACAGCTGAACTGCTGGATGGGGATTGCTTTTGCTTGATTGACGTTTTTCTATGAAAAAAAGAAACCCTAAACACAACTGTTTGTTGAAAGAGGGCAGATGAGCTCTGAATGAGCCCCTGCCACATCCCCACTGCCTCTCTGGTCACAGACCTGATCATACTCATGCACAAATATTATGAGAGCACGTCCCAGGCATGTGTTTTCAAAGAGCATTTCAGCAGCAGGAGCAGCTTTAGCTGCTCTCCCGTGCTGGCAGCCTCCACTGTGGGGGAATGTGTTTGTGCTCACACCTGTGCCTGGAGATCACAACTGCACACCAACATGAAAGAATTTTTCTACGTACATTAGGTGCTTTAAAGAAATTCCTATAATCTTCTGTTTTCCAGTCTTTCTCCCCTTGTCTACTTTTGCTAAGCCTGTGCTTGTCATGCCTGCAGGCTTCAAACTGAGGAAGACTTTTATTCTGAAAGCAGCTGTTTCTACTACAGGAGTGCCTTCACTTTGGCTGTGATCTTCCTTTAGGAAGGTGAGGCTCTGCTCTCAGCTTACACCCAGGCTATCCCAGCTCCACTGAGTTAACCCAAGGACACAATTTAGCTCTGTGGGCCAGAGGCTGAGTTTTTGCTCTCTTTTAGCAAGTCTGACTCTCTTGTCATCCCTCCTGCTTTTGGAACATACAGCAGGAGCTTCTCTAAATTTTAATCAGGCAATTTCATTTGTTCAGTACTTGAAAAGCAGGATTTATTTACCGAGGATTTAAATTTCTCCAAAGTAGAGAGAAACTAAATAGCGCTGCTCTTTAAGCATGTCTCCACATTTAGAAAGCATTGGGTTACACTTTCCATTTGAAGCTTTTCTTCTTAAAAAATAATTCAGCCACCCCTCCTGAGACTTTCCTGGCACTGCCCCCCCGTAACCCAATCCTCCCCCATCAGGGAGCACAGCCCGCTGCCTGCCAGGTGTGCAGGCAAGTTTGTCACATGAAAGACTTGAGGCATAACAGCTGGCAACATGAGCTCTGAAAAGGGATTCAAAGAGGGCTTTATATATATTTAAGTGTAAGAGATGGGCTATTTTGCTAATGGGATTCAGTACCTATATTTTACTGTAAATGCACCTTTTTCTCTACAAGCTATGAATAAGAAATTAATTTTATTGACTTTATGGATGGCTTTGGGTTGTAGATAGATCTCCTCCCACATGCATCCTTTGACATCTTTACCTGACAGCTATCAGATCTAGAAGGAGAAAACCACCATTTCTATTTGAATGAATTCTCTTGTTATTATAGTGTCAGGCACTCAGCATTGTCTGACCCTGCAATCTAGAGGCCCAGAGTGTCTCCAGTCCTGGGGAATACTTCTGAAAAATAGTGATAACTAAGATAATAATAATTCTCAGCACTCCTGTAAAGCTTTTAATCCACTGATCTCAACCAGATACTGGCATTTACTCCTAGAGGAAAGTTAAATTTGTGGCATGAGGGATCCTATCATTTGAAAGAGGAAGCCTGCAGAACAACGTGGACTGGGCTGTTAGAAAGGACAATGGTCAATTGTTTTGGGTAACATGCTGATCTCACTGCACTTAATGGCAAAATTACTTCAGTGGAGCCATAAACACAAAAAAGCTTTGGCAAAAATATTGTCATGGTCTCTGTATTCAAAATATGCCTTTTGTAACAAAGCACTGCACACTGTAATGCAGATGTTTGTTATTTGATGCTTATTTTGTATGTCAGAGTAATTATTTTTGACTATTTGGCTTCTTTGTCTAGTTTCTTTCAAATTTGAATATAGAGAGATACAACTTTGTAAAGAAAGTGAAATATTGTAGAAGTACTTTGCAAATATTGACATTATGTCAAATTGATTTACTCGTACATCAGATTTTTTGTTTACATTTTACAGAAATTCAAGAAATGTCACTTTTTTGGCACCAGCATTCATGGCAAATAGCCTTCAAAGTGTCATTGTTGAGACTGTGATGAAGAAAAAATGTACATTTGCATGTGCACACGCTGGTATTTGCTCTAGAGAAGTAGGCAAACACATCCGAGTAGGAGGGAGACAGCTAATCATGTACTTTTCTGACAAACTAGTTAATCAATGCTATATGACTAGCAAGTACCTTACAGCCTCACCAAAAAATTACAATCAATCCAAACAGCTAAGAATTGGAGAAAAAACAATCTTTTTTTAAAAAAATAAGTTTGCATAGCAAACACTTCTTAAGCAGTTGTGATTTATTTATGGATTTTCTACAAACAGAAGGAAAAACTAGATTTCCTTGATAAATGACTTATTGTTAATTATTCACTGAGTCCCATTCTCCCATTTACTTTAATGAACTCTAACATAGTGAATCTTAACACCCAATATAATGAAAGTAAATTTTCACCCTTAATGCAGTGTGAATGGCACAATTGCTTTATCCTTTTATTCACAAAGTGTCAGTCATTCATTTCAGCTCTGCATCATTCAACAGAACTAAGATGTGCAGTGAATGTGATTCCAGTCATGTCATCCTGTTAGTGCAAAGTGATTCTCAATAGCACTTGACAGCACACTGCTGGATTGGCTCAGTGCATTAAAACAAACCAAATTATTCTGGTTTTATGTACATATTGCTACTTGTTGACATACCAGTAAATTGTTTTAATAGCCTCTACTTATGAAGGTGTATATCTTTGTAGTTAAATTCCAATACATTGTAAAGTATACTTTTCATAGAAAATATTACTCTCTCAAGGAAAACTGTAAGCACAAAGTTCAGACTCAAAAAATGCACTGATGGTAACTGCTTTATGTGCTCTTTGAGCAGCCATCATGAGCTAAATGTGTGTGACAGAATCGGGAGCAAGTGGCCCAAGACAGCTTTGGAGCAAGGGGAGTGTAACGTGCTGCCAGCTACAGCCCAATTAAAGGGTCTTCTGCTAAGCTATTTGTGGCCAGAACTGCAGCCTTGATGAAAACCAAACCAATATGTTTTTTTACACAATCCTCAAAAATAATTTCCTTTAAGCATCTTTAGATCAGATTTGTATCTTACGTCAAACAAAGGAGATCATGAATACATGCCTCAGTTAATACCACCTTCAAGTGAAAGGTGTGCACATTTGTGCCTAGCAAAAATATAAATAAATCCACAGTGATGAATACTGACACTCTTTACTCCTTTTTTCCTGCCTCTGCTTTCAGCTCCATGCTGCCATGCCAGCTTAGACCTACAGAAAATATCATGTGTCCTGTTTAGGAAGATTGACCAGTTTCCCCTACTTCATGGTGGTCCTTAAGGAGGAAATAATTAATCTCACTAACCTTTATGGACTTCAGTGCACAGATGACTTGCTGATGTTTTTAATTGGCTCAACAGTACGAGTTTGATGTGGTTTGCTACACTTGCTGCTTTTGTTATGAAGTATCAAAACACCCAGGACGTCTTACACTGATGCACATCCGACCTCTCATCTACCCACACAGCTGTTACTGGCTTGTGGTTTTCAAAATTTGATCAGAGGGTTCTTTTAGTTACCAGATGAATTAAGATTCATTCATTGAGTCCAGATACTGAGGGGCAAAACATGTTGCTGATGCCAGACAGAAATTTTGGCACTGGTGGATCTCACTGAGGTACCTATTCTTTGCTTGATTGTGTTCATATTCACCTCCCTGTAGGACTTGGTGTCATCTCCCAAACCAGCTGAACCTTTGCCACTTAAGCAAGTGATCTGACTCCTTTCAGAGCAGAGTAATCCTAAAAGCCCTAGAAAACTGCTGCCATAATTTTGAATATATTCAGCATTAGAAATAGATGAACTACCTCTAGTTTGGGAGGGATAGAAAGGAATAGGGTGATGGTGCATTCCCAGAGTGGAATGGGTCACTTAGGGTCCTTTTATTTTAATATTGTATAGCTTTTAGCTGGAGAACCAAAGTCATGATACAAACCTGCCTGTTAGATCTGCAAATCTTACAGAAACAATCTGCAGGGTGAAGCAACTCTCAAAATTACTAATTTTAGCTGCCAGCCCATTGGTATGTTTTATTCTACAGCATTGATTGGGAATCACTATGGTCAGGGAAGGGCTATAGAGCTACAATGGTTTGTATTTCACAAGCACTGATCAAATCTGGTCTCAATAAACAATTCAGATATCTAAATAGCACAGTTGTCCACTTTGCCCTTCTCACCTGAATGTTTATTTCCTTAGCAAAACTTCAGACAACTGGAGAATTCTTAGTAAATGCATGCCTTCACTTGATTACATCTGAACACTGAACTTTTTCTGTTATTTGAGAATGTATGAAGAGAATATCAAATCATAGAACTGTAAAAGTGATTGTGTTACTGTTTTATTTTATTTTTAATAAAGTAATACTACAAGTACTCTGGAATTGCCACAAAACTGAAATCTGAGGATTTGAGGAGGTTTGCAAAACAGCCAGAAATGAAACCTGATTGGTTACAGTCCCTCATGTGATGGGCTCTCTCCTTCAGACCTCGTGGTCTTATAAAATACCCTCAAATGGCTAATGGTACATGCACAAAGTGCAAGACTTCACCCTCTGCACAGAAACTATTCATTGTCTTCTAAAGCCCAGACAGGCTGCAAAGATGCACTATAACCATTACCAGCACAAAGGGAAAATGGAATTTGTTTACATTTCAATCACTGATTAAACAATACTATCTAAGAGAACAATCTTATCTGGACTAGGGAAAGGGTAGAGGGTACAGAATGCAGAAATCAGAGGCCCTTTTGCTTGCATTTTTTATGATGGGAATTAGATAGACAAATAAGAGTGACAGTGGCAGAAGTGCAGTGGAGATTCACTTCTGCAAGAAAGAAGCCAGACCACACCCAGCTTCTCTCATGCTAAAAGCCCAGATTATTAGGCATATGCAATTCTTGTATGTGTGAAACAAAATGGCTACATGAGCCAATGCAAATATTGTATTTGCATTAGTATATTACACTTACTATAGACCAGTTGTGGCAGGAATATCATTATTTTTTTCCTTTACATTAACTGCTATAACATTCTTTGAAGAATACCTAACTGATTTGGCTTTGTCCTTATTTCTGATTTTCAAAGTTGAAACTTGTTCCCACTAAAATCAGTACATTTTAATTTTGGTTTCAGTGGTATCATTGTGCAGACCCAGCACACTCTGCTTGCAGAATACTGTATTTATCTAGTTTTTGCAGACTAGTAAATAATATTGATCTCCTCTGCATAAAACATGTGGCCAGCTAAAGGGTGCTCATCTTCATTTAGAAATGAGCATACTTATTGGCTGAACTATTTAAAGGGTAATATATTCAAATATGTCAAGCATGTATTTAGCAGCATCAGAGATTTTACAAATTTCTTAGTTTCTCATTTTTTAAAATGAAAGCACACATATACTGTAACAGCAGCAATGCCAACATCAACTGCTGCATAGCAAGCTGCTCGTGTTGAATAAACCCATGGAAGGGGAGACTGAGGGAAAAGGGACTAACAGGGTTAGGCACGGGGGGAATCACACATCCTCAGCATGCTTCTGGGCTGGTCACTTAGACATGGATAAGCTTCCACTCCTGCTTCCAGAGGTAATGGCTTACTCTGATCAACCAGCTAAGCTTCTTCCACAGTCAACTCACACCTCTAACCCCCAAGTTTGCACATTCTGCACAGCAAGGATTTGCTTTGCCTGAGAGGAAGGAGGGAGGCACTGTCACAGCAGCTCCACGGGCACACTGGAGCATTTCTTGCAGTTGGGTTGGAACAGAAGGCTGGAGTCTATAGAGAATGTGAGCCCAGAACTGTGACTTTTTAAAAATCAGGATGGAAAAAACTAACCAAATGCAAAAAACTTCTTTTCTTCTCCAGATTTTCACATGAAAATCCAGTCCAAAGTTCATTAAAGTAAATAGCTTCAATAATCGTTGACTCAGGCAGTCTTTATATCCAGAGCTGAATTACAATTCACTATTAAAAACTTCTGGAGTGGAACCAACCCCAAATCTCTGACCCACTGCTAATTGCCTGCCCGAAAATATTATTCCATCCTACTGCTCCACACAGATCATACAACAGGGAAGCTGTTCACGTGAAAACAGAGCCTCAGAGCAACCTCCTGCTTGCATCCCTTTGTATTGTTTGCTTTTAGTGTTGGCTTATTTTGCTTGCTCTATTGTTCACTAAAGCTGTGACAAATTACTTGCATCTTAAACTTCTCTTGGCTCCCGAGTGTGGTTAGGAGAAATTAGTCACTCTTCCCATGAGTGATGAAGACAAAAGGTGTGACTCAGGTACCTAACTCCAGCCACAGGCATTGGACTGGTAGATGCAGCTGAAGGGATTTTACAGAAACACAGAGCCCAGTCCTGGTGGAAGAGATGGGTGCCCTCAGCACAAATCACAAAGGTCACTCCTTTCCCCTCCTGGAGCCTCCTTCAGGTCAGCCAGCTCAGCTGTGCCTGGGAGCTCCCCAGATTTATGCCAATCAAAGTGAACCAGCTTAGCTGGGAAAGGTTCATTTGAGAAGGTGCCTCTTTCTCCTGCAGATGGAGGAGTGCTACAAAAGTAAAGGTACACAAGAAACTGAAGTATTACAGCTGATATTGAAATATGGCATCACTCTTGCTAAATTATGAAAAAAACCTCACTGATGATTTAAATTTCCTTAACATCACTGTGAACTGAAGAAAGCATAAATGCTGGTTTTCCTTTTTTTCTTTTTTCATTTTCCTAACCAGTGTATTTTCACAATCTGTTAATTCCAACTCATGAATTATTAATTTTAACTCCACAAAACCAGCAATAGTTGCTTTCTATTACAATCACTACAAAATGGTGGCTGGAGAATTTGATGAAGATGAAAAGCATGTGAAAAAAAGTAGTTTCTCACTTATTCCAGCTTGATCCCTTCCCAGGCAGGAAATGGAGATCTGGGCACTTTCTGTGGACAGCTTTAATTGCATGACAAGAGCAATGTGGTCAGTCTCTGCTGAGACTGATGCATTGTTACTACGAAAATTTGCAACATCCACTGTTGCAAAAATGTAGGGATTATTTAAACATAATTATCAATCATCACAAATATTTAGATATCAGTTTCATAAATCAAAATGAAATGTGTCTATGTGGATCTACTGCTTCCAATAGCTTTAGTAGCTTTTCAGAGAAAGATGATAAGGACACACATGACTGTAAGACAACTCCAAGCACAAAAATTACAAAATGCCTCCCAACTCAGCTGTGACCAGAAGAATGGGATGTTTCTGGGAGATCTTCATCCATGGCCAGATGTTTTCACCCCCATTACTGAGCAGCTTTGCAGCTTTCAGATGGCCTCAGCAAATCCCTAGGTCGCCCTCAGACTACTGGAGGATGACTTTAATTTGCATGTTAAAAGATGGGCAGGCTTGCTTTATAGGTTGTTTTTCTGCAGTCCCTCACAGATTGTCCCAGAGATAAGATCTTCCCTGCAGATGGCAAGATAGAAGGAATGGGAATTTCTTCTTTGCAACAGCCTCTGTTTGTTCACCACACAATCTTCCAAGTGCCCAGTAATTCTCTTGGCAAGTAGATAGACACATATATACACAGGTAAGTGCATATATATATATATATATATATATATATATATATATATATATGTACACACATACACACACATAAATACATTCATGGGGAGTTTTTTTTTCATTCAGTTGCTGATCAGACCTCCAGGGGAGCCTGACCTCAGAACCTTTTCTTTTCAATGAGCAGGAGAATGTCTCAGGGCTATAAACATGCATTGTATAACTGCATAATATTAGCTCAAGGGCCTGCATATTGCAGTAGGAGTTGAAGGAGCACCTAAACGTGTCTGCTTTTGGCAGCAAAAAGAGCAATTAGAGAGGTTACTGGGCAGGACATGTCAGGCAAAACAACATCCCCCAGAGAGAGGGTCCCCTTAAAAGGACAAACCCGGCTGAGGCAAAGGCTGAGTCAATCACACAACATTCATCTAACTGGATTCATCTGCTAATAGGACATTTACATTAATTAAACAGTTTGAAAATCATTTGTGAAGTTTGGTTATTGACAAAGTGAAAAAACAGAACCTACTCTGTATGCCTTATATCTTCCTAAATTAGCAACTAATGAAAACAAATTGTATTTAAAGGATTTTAATATTAATTAAGTTAATGATGACATATTCCAAGTAGTACACTTAGAATCAGTCTGTAATAGCAATCTAACAGATGTTGGCATTTTTATTATTAATTATACATTTCATTATCATGCAATGATTGTCAAACAACATTTGACAGCAAAAAATGTATAAATGATTCACACGTTTTATATTGTAAAGATGATACTGTGCTTGATTTTATAACATGCTGGCTTTAATATGCCAGATGATACAAAATATTCTTTGTTTTAGAAGCCTGGAATACAGACAGCTTCTGCAGAACACCAAAGGCTGACTAATCTAATATGGGTTGAAGCTCTCAAAGAAAAACAAAATGAAACAGCTGTCACATTTGAAAGTGAAGCATGTATTTTAAGATTACCTCAAGTAGCAAAAGAAGGTAAAAAATATCAGTGTGTATATTTAACAAGCATCACTTGCCTCTGTCATTCATATGGTTATGAAACAAATATGTTGAGAAATATTGGTGCTAACAAGTTGCCATTCAGTCAAGATAAAATTGGGGAATGATTTATGCAATATTTGCAGTGTGAGTGCGTTTTACTTAGAATTTGTTTAAAATTCACAAAGTTTCATCTTTAAAATGAAGCACTGGAGTTATCTTATTGATTTCAAATCACATTACATGGATCCTCCAGAATTTGATTTCGGCAAAGTCAGCTGTAGGTACAGTAAATATCTCCAAAAGAACACTTGGGGAGGCACAGTAAATCTCCACTGCATGTCTGAGCAGACACATCAGAGCTCTCCAAATCAAATACCGGCACACTTATCTTTATAATCACCCAGGATTTTTTTGTTTTTGTTTTTTCTTACTGTTTTCTAGCTCAGCATAATCTTTGTTCATTGAATAAATGTTAAATACTGTAAATGACAGCTCTCTGAGGGCCATGCAAGTCTCAAGACATCATTCAATCTAATACAATCAACCACTAGTAGCATCTAAGATGTTACTGAGTCACAGTCAGGTTGATTTTTTAACAGAAAGGCTCATTTAGTAATTGTTAAACAAGTCATAAACACCCTTGCCAAACTCCATCACTTCAAAATGCATGATTGGTAAATGAAAATGGATCCAAATTACCCTCTCTGCTTCTGCAGGGCACGAAGAGCTCGGACACAGTAATAATTCTGTCTTCCCGTGTTCCTCACGCACACTCACCATTTCAGAATAAAGTTTTTGCAATGATCTCTTTTCCTCCTTTGTTCAAATTTCACAGTTAGGCTATCCTTCACATTCTGTATTAGCACAGTTCACAAGAAGGCTATTTCAACTTCGTTTTTTAACACTTATCTGCTTAAAGTGCACATAATGTATGTCTGAAATATAGCCATTATCCAGAGCTCTGATTGTGGCAGATTACTCTTCGCTGACTCACTGAAAATTGTTTAACCCTAAAAACCTGGGGTTTAGTCACAGAAGTGTTTCTAAAGTTTTATCAGATTAAAATGTATCAGATTGATAGAATAAACTTAATTTATTTTCAATAACCAAGAGACATTGTCTCATTGAAAATATTGGATTTTTAAGGGCATGGCAACAACAGAGGTTGCTCCTCAGCAAGTGGCAACTAAACACACCAGAAGGACAGAGGCTGCCTCAGCTGGTCATCTGTGTTCACACCCTTTTCAATTATTACTGTGCACAGATGTTAAATACTGAATTTTCTTTCTCACTGCTATGAATATGCTCTCTTCATGTCTCTTGCATAGACAATGGAAAGTGAACAATCTTTTCCACACAGTATTTTCTATGCAGTAGCATGATACTGAACCACTGGGCTTGCAAGTGCCCCTGAGGCAATTTGATTTGTGGCCCCCACTCTTTTAGCAGAAGAATTGATTAAGGCTGAGGAAAAGAAGAAAAGAATATTTATACTGATAATTTCTAAGTTCTACCATTGCCTGAATGTTCTGTTTTTGGAGGATTACTCCTAGAGGATCTATTTAGGGTTTGCTCTGCTTTGGTATTTTTATGTTTTATTTACCCTGTGCCTGTTTATTATTTGCAAAACACACAGAGCATGGAATCTCCAAGGGTCACTTTCCATTGCTGCCCTCTGCTTCATTAGCAGCAATCTGTTCTCCAGCACGTGCAGAAGCTGGGCGTGATTCAAGGGCATAAAGAGAAATTTCTCAACAGCTGGTGGCCATAGCTTTCTCAGGCCATGAGGGCCTGTAATAATCCTCTTGTAACGTCCTAGGCCATTCCTTGTTTCTGTTTGCTGTGTGGGTATCACTGTTCTTTCCTGGACATTGGTGTTTGGCACAGGGCACCACCCCAGGCCCTACTGGTGGCACACATCCAGTGACATGTTCTGACCTGACCGCCCACAAGCAGCACTGAAATTCACTGGGGAGCACATCAACATCTACTTTCAGTTCATTTGACTTTCCATCATGAGCAGCACTGAGAACCTCTTATCATAAGCAGTAACAAGAGTTCTTCTTGCATTACTGAGCCTCAGCTGTACCTGTTAGATTTCCAGCATAACCTATAAACTGGCTGAAGCTGAGTAAGCAAATTATAGTGAATTTATAGCGCACAAATTTAGCTTCTCGTTCTGTTTGTGATCTGTCAGTGAATATTTTACAGCTTGTTTTGCTTCATTCAGAAACTTTTGGCAAGTAATTCCATACTTGTATGTGATGAGTTTTTAGCAGGTCTTTGGGATATTCCAGTCTCAAGGTGTTGACAAATTTTCATGAAGGCTTTCATCCCTTTCTTTTCACTAGGTGTCAGTTAGTATTAAGCTTGCTCATATTCAGCATTACACAGTACTTTCTGCCTGCCTTTTTCGTGGATAATGAGAAATGTTTTCTTAAAACATCATGAAGACACAAACATACATTACAAAAGGAGATGTCAAAGGAAAAAAAAAGCCCAACAAAGCCAGTGGCTATTGCAGTAAGATTTAACTGCAAAATTGAGTCAGAAGCAGGCTTGTAGCCTTAAGGTCTTTCCTAGAGTGAGGTTTAGCCTGTTGTGAAACCTATTTGACTAAACCTTAACAGAAGAAAGTGCTTAGATATTCAGTGTAAGCCTGAGTATAGTAAAAAAAACTCTTATTTTTTCCTTTCCAAGCTAAAATCATATTCCTTACTGTGTAAACCTAAATCCCTAAGTCCTACCAGACAAAAGGTAGGACTGAAAATCCTATTGACAACAGCTTGGACTGAGTAGTACATTTCAGTGCAAAAGTTACATTCCCTAATGACAGATGTGGCTTTGCTGCACAAGGCAGGGTGATGCCAGTCCCCAGTGAGCATGGCAAACCCAGAACCAGAATCCACCACTGACTCTCCTTTATGCTGGAGCTGTTGGAAATCAGATCTAATGCAAGAACTACCTCAGCTCTTCCCAGGCTCCTTTATCATAGTCTCCTTTAGCAGAAGCTAAAACATGAACACTTAGAAACAATAGAAAAACAACTAAAACCACACAGCTTGCTGTTTGCTCTTGGTTGTACAATGCAGAAATTTTCTTAACATTAATACCCTAAATGCATCCTTACAAATAGGCACAGAGCCTTAAATGTTCCTGGATTGCTGCTATATCCTTCATGTAAAGAGTCTGTCATTGGTCACAATGACTACCTCAAGTTTCTCCATTTACCAGTGAACCAGGGAATAATCTGCTTTCTGCTCTGCTCTGCGTGAATTCTTAAACATCAAACTGGATAAAATACAGGTCAGTGTAGAATCACAGAAAATACTGAGTTGCAAGGGAACCATGAACTCCTGCCAACTATGAAGGACAGCCCCAAAGTCACATCATGTGCCCAAGAGTGTTGTCCAAATGCTTTTTAAACCTGGCTGTTCCAGGGCTCAGCCACCCTCTGGGTGAAAAACCTTCTCCTGATCTAACCTAAACCTCTCCTGACTCAGCTTTGTGTTGTTTCCTCAGGTCCTAACACTGGTCATGAGAGAGAAGATATTGGTACCTGCCCTTCCACTTCCCTTGTGAGGATGTTCATCTCAAAGCCTGCACATCTCTGAAGCTGCATTTAGATGTCACTTCAGGCCTATTTCGAAGACAAACACAATACTTAAATGATGCAGACTTTGTGATGGTCCTCTATGCGGGATAAATCTATCTTAGATAATTTGCTGTATCTTGAGCAAAGTGATTTATGTGGGTATCTGTGTAAAGAAAGACAGAAGACACTGGAACATTTTCAAAGAGAAATCCTTTTAAAAAAAGCTGATGCAGGCTAATGCAAGTATTAAAAGCAATCATCCAAATGTTTCTGTATTTGCTCAGCTGTAAACTTAGCAGAAAGATTGGTATAAAACCCAAGTAAAGCTTTAGATGTATGTTTTAATGACATATAAACCATGAAATTTTCAAATGATCACAATCCAGATGGTGCAATGCTTTGGAACATGGTGGTAGTAGTCTATCACAAGACACTACCATCCATCCTGGCTCTGTACCATCTGCATTCAGGAAACTCCACCAGACCTCTCATCCTGACTCCCTAACCTGCTGCCAGGCGTCCATGCCTACAGCAAGACGTATAAATCTATTAAATGCAGTTTTTGCTTCTCAAAAAATTCTGCAAATACTATTATGCCTACAGTGGATTAAGAGGAAAATGTCACACTCTCCATGTCTGAGATGGTTGGGAATTCTAGAGGATCTTGAGTTACAGCCAAACTTGATTAAAGCTCTCATTAAGCTCGTGGCAACTCCGGGTCCAGTTCTTGCTCCAGATACATATAATTAAATGGTTTCATACATTTCCCTCTCTCTCTCACACACACATGCAACTGGCAGAATCAGCTGATCGCTGTTTGGAGACTTGGGAACTGAACATTTGCTGCTGATATACATTTCAGAGCTGGAGGACAGAGACTAAATGAACTGATTAGCTTTTTAGATGTGCCTTGGAAATGGACTCTGACCTGAATTCACTTTTGGCTTGAGATTATTTTACTTATCTCCCTAGCCTACCATGAACAATGAGTAAATACAGTATTTCAAACACCCTTCCCTTGCAAGGCAGATTTACAGAAAAATATAAATTTTAAACAGAAAATAAATACTTCAACAATATTGAAAAAATAGCATTTGAGTAAGAATTGAAAGAAATTGATACTATCCACAAGACTTTTTAAAGTTGGAATCTAAATTCACAGACTGAATATTTCCTTAAAAGAGCCCTTTTGCTGTGTTAACATTTTTCCTTCTGTGCTGTTGCAACCACTCTCCCACTCCTTTATCTGACTGATATGGTAATAACAGGTCCTAGGGCCATATGTTCAAATACATTAGAATTCATGATGGCTTTGTTCTAGTTGCTTAGTTCTTATTAAGACTGACAATCTTCAAGGAAAATGGGCTTTACCAGCACAGCTTCCTTAGCACTGTAAGAGATGAACATACACAAATGCAGAGCGCAGGTGTTTGTGCATGGCTTGTAGGCCTGCTCCTGCCCACACCCACTCCTGGTCACACTGGGAACAGCTGCTTTGCCTTCAGAGGAATCTCCTGGCAATGAAATGTACTGGCATGAGCAAGAACTTCCAGGATAAGGCCCTAGATATGTGTAGATACGAGGGAAAGCAAAACCTTGTGGGGAGATAAGAGGATCAGCGTTGCAGAGCAAGCTGGCACATGAATTCTGAGAGCAAGAGACCCTACCCTGGCCTGATCCTGCCTGGCTGCAGACAAACTGTCCCAGGGATTGCCCTTGGTCACAGCCCTGTGGGCAGCCTGGGGCAGCCCTCATCCCCTAAGGATGTGCCTTTGCAGAGGGATACTGAAGCTAATACAGATCTTAGCAATACCTGCTATGTTAAGTAGAGGGGGTTGAAAATATTTTCAGGGTACATAAAATTTACAGATACACAGTCTCAGAGGGAATGAAACTCTTCAGAAAGTCAGATCATGTTGTAAAACAGTTTGGCCAAAAGAGTAAATTCAGAGAAGTATAAATGTTATTCATTGACATTTTCTAGGTGAAATATTTTGACTTTTTGTTCCAAAATAACATTGCATTTTGAAACTGACAGACCCATTTGGGTTTTGGGATGAAAAAAACATAAACAACTCTCTTAGAAAATAAAGTTCTTTCTCTTAGGTCAGGCAAAATGTTCTGTGTCAGCTGAGACTGACATTTAAATATATTCTTTCCAGGCTAGACACAAGCAAAAAAAATCCAGCTCTAATTCTGACACATCCTGATAAATGTATAAAACTGAACAATTGTTTCCAAATATGTACACTATTGGGAAAAGCAGCAGTTTTTGCTTCAGCTTTCAAGCAAGGATGTAGTTATTGAATTGGGTTACTTAAAAAGCACCCACCATTCAGTTTCATTAAAAGCTCTTTCCAATTAACAAAACAGATGTGTTTAGGATTACAAAAAACCAACCACAGACTACCTTAGGGGTTGTCTAGTCATAAATATGCCATTAGACAAGCAAAGATTTTCACTTCTCCTCATAGAAGACATTCCAAGGTTCTCCTGGCCAGCCTTCAGGACTCAGGATCCCATTTTATGAAGTTAAACTACTTTAGTCTGTGACCTTTAACTGTTTGGGGATTTTCTTCTCACACATATTTTAATCTGTTATCCAATTCGTGCAATTGTTTTAGAGCAACTGTGCTTGTGAAATGCACTTTGTAGAGCTTGAAAAAAGAAATAAGTGCTAAGGCTTCTTATTTATACACCAAGGCTGTGTATTACATTTGCATAATATGATATCAGAAGAAATAAATGGCACCAGAAATAAGTGTATGGAGGGAAGTGCTAATGAGCTGTGCAGAACAGGGAAAGACAGTATTTTTTTACAGAGTATATGGATCTGCATTTTGGGAGAAAGGAAAGTCACAGAATTTTTCTCAAATGAAAACCTCAACTAAGAGATACTGGACCACATTTCCCCCCCTCCCTTCCAGAATTTGTTAAGATGTTTACAGATCTCATTCTGAATATCAATAAAACATGCACACTAAGCTGTACAGCCAGAAAACATGCCCAGTGGAGCATGGCATTGCAGAGGCAGTTTCATGTGGTAGCTGTGCTCCACTAACATTATGCAGAGCACTGAATGTACCTGAAAAAGTCCAAGACACAGGTGCATTTTTAAACACTCAAGCACAAGACAAATGTATCACTTAACAGGGCTAGCCCAGTTTAAAGAAAGAGAATCTAAAGCAGAGGAAATAAAGCCATCTAGAATTGTCCTGTGCTGGGGACCTCCAAGAGATGGTGGTTAAATACAACACTAGCACAGGCTCAGCCCTGGGTTGTCACATCCTTCACATGTGATTTTTTGACCAAATCTATCACTGTGCTGTATGCAGATATTTAAGAAAGGGAGCAAGTTCATGCATTTGCTTTCTTCTCTTTGGAAGAAGATATTCTCTCCTGATAAGCATGCCTCCACTTCTACTGAAGTCAATGGGAGTTCTACTGTTGACATGCATAGAAGCAGAACTAGCTCTTAGCAGCTGCCATCCTCCTCTGGCAAAATTAATCAGTGTTCCCCAAAGACTTCAAACCCTCTGATTGATGCTGCAGCAGTACAACAGAGGGTCAAACAGGGCAAGGAAAGGCTGCACAGTTTACAGCAATCACACCTCTGAGGTGTCCTTATTACAAGTCTTCTGTATACAAATGTAGAAAACAAAAAAGATCTGAACGGATGTCAAAACACCTCTTTATTAAACCCAGCTGCTCATTGTGCTGCTCATTGAAAACCCAGGAAACATTTCTTAAAATACAACTACCACCACAGCACTGATTCACTGCAAGGCTTTTCTTGGACAAACACATTCACTGAAGAAACAAAACAAAACCAAAGCCCAAACCAACAAGCTGTTCTCTCAATTTACAGCCCTTTTACAATACCTTGTATTATTGATGGGACATGGCTTCACAATTCTTTTTTTTATAATTTTTTTTTTTGTATTACACAGAGATGACTGCATAGTGCACAGCCAGTCACTGCATCTGGTGGATAATTTTATATCCTGCTCAGATGCTGGAGTATATATGGTCCCACGGTGAATACATCCAATAGACTTTTTTCTTCAATGGGGCTATAAATACAAGTAAAGGCAAAGTACTGCACATAAGGTGCCTATATATTGCTTTAGTGAGGAGTGAAAGATGCTGGGGATTTTGGTTGTGTGGATTCATTCTGTCCTACAGCATACCCAATAAATTGATATCTTTGTTCATGGAAAGGTAAATTTCTCCATAGCCAATGTGTTCCAAATTTTTTTTTCTGAGGCATTCTCTAAGGCAGACATCTACGTACAGTATTTTTTGTCTTGCTATCACTACATTCGGGGATGCAGTTAAGACAAATTTTGGATCTGCCACTTTCTTCTGTTTTCTTCGGGTGACATTTTGGAAAGAAACTTCCTGGTATGTGTTAAGCCTGATGATGAACTATTTTGTAACTTTCTGGCTTCAGAGTTTACAGCTGTCACTCTCATTGCTAACACTGGTATAACGCCCATTCTGCATATATTAGAGTGGTGCTAGGTTTGGTAAGATCTAGATAAATCTGTGTATGGAGGGAAAGATTAAATTGTTCCAAACCTCTCTCAAGATGTAGTTTTGGAAACTAGGAAAAATTCTGAAAAGAGAGCCTCCTCAAACCCTGTACTTTTTCCTAAAAAGCCAGAGAGACAGAAACACAAAACTGCAGCCTTTAGCCTACCATAGCAATACTTTGGAGTCTTCTGAAAAGCAAGTATCAAATATTTTTGCTCACTTACATCTTCCTGACTTGTTTTTACACCAAGTCAGGCAGCCTAAGTACATTATATTCTAACAGTCCAAGTTGGGATTGGAAAAGTGCCTAATAAAAGAATGCAAAATTCTTCTCTGTTATGAAAAATTTAGTCTAAACCCACCAAAGAGTGCTTTATTCCTCAAGTGAAATTACTATGGGTCCCTGTGATGGAACTGTTACCCAGTTACATAAAACTGTCATCCTAAATCTGGAGCACAACAGCCAATATGGTGGCAAGGCAACAGTTTGGAACACAGTGGGATCTGTACCTGCCTATAGGGAAGTTTTCAGCTGCCTTTGAGTTATAGCACAGAAAGGAAACAATTGTACTGCAGTATAGTGGAGGAAGTTGTACTCTTGTTATTAAACTTCTGAAAAATATTAATATCCTTTTGAAGAGGCATCTATTTCCTTTCCTGGTCATAACTGAAAAGCCTTCTGGGTTTTATTTTCCACCAAGCTTAAAACTTACACTTTAGGACTCTGACTTACAGACTGAGATTTGTCTTTTTCTTTAAACAATTTAGACTGTGGTGTACTGATGAGTACTTAAAATCAACTTTAAGAAATCAGTCTGCAGAGAGTGAAAAGAGAGGTAATATCTGCACTGCAGCTGCACGGGGAAAAACCTTAGCTGCAAGGGACCCCAGGGTGCAGGTCTGACAGGCTTGGGGCTCCCTGCACCCCCTCTCCTCACCCTGCAGATGTTCCCTCTGGCAGGCAGTGCCTCCTTCTCTGCCCTTGTGGGGAGCAGGCACAGCCCTGAGCTGTACAGCAGGAAGCAGTCCTGCCCCTTGCTGTTGCTTCACCCAGCCCATTTATGTAAGGGGTTGCCTTCATTTTCATTGTTTGCCTTGCAAGGTGAGAATCCCCAATCCTGAGGATGAAGTGAAATCGGATTGTGCTTTCTGTTTTCTAATCCATAATCCACAATATTTTTTATCTACTTTTTCAAGCACCAGTGTTTTGACAATCAGAATTTCTCAAAAACCACAAAAACCCCTCTTAAACAGCAATCTGGGTTTAGGCAGAAAGCTCTGTCAGCTCTGGCTCAGCAGTTTGTTATCCTGGTTAACTGGATCAATGGTGACAGCTGTAATTAGTAGAGATGAGATTGCCTGCACTGTAATTACACCTCAATCTTCAGTGTGAGATGGACTGTAGGACACACACTGCAGATTCTCCCAATTACAAACAGGTTATAGAGAGCATGGTACTTCTGTGCTAATCATGTTTTCTGTTATATGGAATAAAAAAAATATGGCACCAGCTAAAAGAATTGTTAATCTGAAGCAGTTTTGCTGATTCAAAGGCATTAATCCACAAATCTTTACAGCTACGTGGGTTTTCAAGATAGCCACACTACAGAAACACATGGTTTTTTTAACCTAAGTAGTTACTAACTATACAGCACATTACATCTGCCAGTATTTGCTCCAATATTCACGTGCAGAACATTAATAATGTATCGGTGTTTACTACAAAAAGGTCCTCCTTTCAAAACCATGCATTAAATGTAGGAATAATTCTTTAATTTTTCAAAATCCAATGTAATACAGAAACACATGCTGTGTCTGTAAAAACTTGGTCAAAGAGCAAGGACTGAGAATAAGGACATTGTATGCATTTGACCTTTGATTTAGGTTTGAATACATCAACAATGAATGTAACTTAAGGAAAAAAGGGTGTCTGAAGGTAAGAGGATACTGAAACACTTATTTTCAGTTCCAGTGAAACTATTAAAGACAATATTCTGTTCTGCTTCTCTGAATACTCAGCCTTCTCTGGTTGTGGACTCTTGTTTTTGCTTTCATTGAGGAAGGATTATATATTTCTTTAATTAGGTTTAAAAATGTTATTGCTGATTTCAAACCACATCTACATACCCATATTAACAACTTCTCTCTCCCAGGAAGGCCACTTTACCTTGTTTTTATGCAGCTCTTATTCTAATCTTGTTTATTTTCCAGTGCATAGAAACATCTATGATTCATGTCTGGGGGAGAGGGGACTGAGGGGAATGAACTAATAGAACTTTTTCTCTTATTTTCTTTCCTCCTTTTCCCTTTTTTTTAAACTCCTGAGGCTCAACTATGTCTGATATATTAAAGACCACGTAGGTTTAATGAAATCCATTTATGATTTTATGAGTAAAATCTGTCCCTCAGCACCACTTAAGCTCACACACAGGCCACCGCAACAGAACTGAAGTGGCTCTTTCGTGGGGGAGAGGTCCTGCTCCTGCTCTTTGCAGAGAGCTGGGCTGGAGCTCCTAGCACTGAAATCCAGGTTTCCATCACACTCCTCTGCAGTGCCAAGGGATGGCACTGCAGGAGAGAGCACCATCTGTCCCCACGGGATGCTCTGCACTGGAAGGGAGGCTGGTCCTGCAGGAGGCTGCTGCTCCTGCTGCTGCTCTGTGCTGGCCCGGAGCAGCGCTCGGGATCACAGGGGGGCTCCAGCAAGGAGCACTGCGGAGGGGCAGCTGTGCCAGGGAAAGGGCACAGGGCGGGGGCACAGCACAGCACCTCAGCCGAGGGGTGAGAGCTGATTGCCTGCATCATCACACACCCCTGCATCCAGTGTGCTGCCTCTTGGGGCTGGTGGCAAGTGCACACACTGTCCCCAGGTTTTGGGGGAAATCATCTGTGACTATTTCACAATTATTTTCCAAATAATGTAGCAAACTGGGAGGGGAACAGGGAGAGGTAAGTTTTATAGTTCAGTTAAAACCTAGTCTGAATCTACTTAAACCATCACTCAGTTGCTAGTATAATAACAATCCTCAGTAGCATTTTACTGTTCCAAATAGATATTAAAAGTAAATGTTTGGATATCATATATTCTGGATAAAAATTATTTCTAATCATGACCATTTTCTTTCACTCTTGTTTTTTGTGTATGACTTGCAATTACCTTTTTAACAGTTTGACTGAAACTACAAAACACAGTGGAAGATTTTTGAATTAAACTTACATTATCTTATCAGGCACTGTTACTGAGCCTTGATACAAAGGCTCACAAACAATGATACAAACTATTGGGAATATTTAATTTATTTAAGCTATGATTTCCCAAATACAAATAGGTTAATTCACTGCTGTCTATTTTGAAAAGTTTGTTATTTCAAAATGAATCTATGAAATTCTGATTAAAAGAAAATACTTAAACATACATTCAACCTTAAGCATGTAATTCCATTGAAATAAATGGGTCTACTTGTGTTTTCAAAGGTAAGCATGTGCTTACTGCTTTGTTGAGTTGGGGCCTCAGACATTTCCAGAGATTTTAATATCACATTTGCAAACCAGATGGTAGTGCCTTAGTTTAGCAACAATGGAGCAAAGTGTCCTTCGTTTATACTTTAATCTCAGAAAATGAGATCAAGACATTTTCAGCAACTAGTTGATTGATACTATGTGAAAGCTGAACAACCTTGTTAATTAGGCAGTCCTGCTGGAGTGTCTGAAGCCATGGCAAACCATAATTAAAACACAGCACCACAGTGATCTGTGGAGGGAGCCTGCCTGAACCCTCCTGGAAGAACTGGCTTTCCTGAAGGGGCACTGCGGCACTAGAGGGGCCGAGAAAAGAGCGCTGCCATGTGATCCAGCCACAGAGGTTAGCAGCTTTCAGTTTTATAAAAGGATTATTCAGACTGGAAAACTAAAGACAAAAACTGGCTTTCTCCAGCTAAAGATCTGAGTATTCAGCAGCCACATTCCGTTTTATTTGTTTGGATCCCCCAGCACAAACACAAACAAATGGAGTAACTTTGTGGACTCCAGAAGCCTCCCACTGAGGCCTGGTGAAGAGATCCCTTCTGGCACAGCAGAAAGACAGGGATGGCTGAGGAAAGTTTCCCATCTGCACTGGCCCAAGGCACTGAATATTCAAGAGCTGCTCACCTTACCCAGGGAAAGAAATCCTCAGGGAAATTGGAAGCGGAAAAGGAGAGGCAAGAGGGTCAAGTTCATATAATCACTTGTCTTGTACACAGTGAATTTGTTGAGACTGCCCTGGAATAGTTTCATTTGGCTACAGTCAGAGCTGCAACGGGAAACTTCAGCAAACCAACTTTATCTTTAGATAAGTTTTCCACAGCTACTTAATAACTTGCTTGGTTTGCAGATCACATTCTGTATTTTCAACTCGCTCAGCAAGCTTAGAACAAAACTCACAGATGGATGCACTATTTTGATGCAATTAACAGTATATTTAGATATACTTCTGAAGTCCGTATAGAAATGTTTAGTTTAAAATAACACTGAAACAATTGATATTTCCATAGTTTTAATTACTGTCAAATTTTGTATCCACTTTCTGAGATCTGGAGGCTGATTTTGGCTTGGAAATTTGTTTTGTCTTTATTCAAAGACACTTTGTGCAATTGAAAATATCCTTTCCAGAGATGGCAAAATAGGATGCAAAAAACCCATCTCAGTCAAAACTCTGACTACTAGAGAAACTATAAAGTGTTAAAATAGCTGGGACTATACAGAATCAACCCCCTATATGTTCTAAATTTAAATGAGAAAATCTTTCTCTACAGCAATATCAGTCTCCTGTAGATAATATTGTTTCTAATTCATCACATACCAGCAGCATTCAAAACACAGTCTATTTCAAGAACTGCAAAAGCAAAACAATGGAAGCATGTTAAAACCCTATTATTTATTTAAAAGTGGTAAAGAATGTGTCTTAAGTTATACAAAATTACCATATTTTTATTGGTTTTAAGCTCTGGGAGGAAATGTGTATGCAATTATAGTATGTCTTCTACATCTGTCTGCTGAGTTTATAGTAAGAATAAATTGTGGTTAATCATGTACAGTCTTGTATTTGCTCATAACCACAACAGTGATATGTATGCAGGGAGCATCCTGCTGTTTGTTATTGGATTTTTCCTAATTCATATAGTATTTCATGTTTTGCTACTGACACCATAAAGCTTTCATTCTTGCATATATTAAATAAAATCACATTATTAAAGTGACCAGAGTTCCCAAACCTTACTGATTATTACAATGTACATACAGGTCAATTTGCACAGCTTTGGAGTGGGGGTGTGTGTGTGTTTGCATATTACATAAGTAGTAATGAATATTAGGCGTGCCTTCTGATAAAGTAGCCCAAAATAGGAAAGAATATTCTTATTTACAGGTTGACATTTGTGGGTTTGTCTCTCAATTTCCGTGCCTAGATTTTTAGAACTAACCTTGCACTCAGTGAGGAAAATTCCCCTAGGCACTATCTGTTCTGAGGCTGACTCCCCTTTGTGGGAGTTAATTTGTGGGGTTAATTTTTTCCCCCCATGCTCATGTCTTTTGAACATCTTTGATAGTTTTAGTGAACAGTTGAGAAGTTTGTCTTCTTAAAAATAAAATACTAAAAGGAAAAAAAAAATTAAATGCTCATAAAATTATTTCAGTACTAAAACATCACAGCCATGGTGCTCTTTGAATCTGGATCATGTGAAGGGCCCACCAGGTCAGAGCTCCTCTAGCTCATGGGTAGGTAGTGGGAAGGACTACCTTGGCTGCTTTTCCATGAGCTGTGACATGAGGAGGTCCTGGTTTCATTATTCATCACCTGGATATGTCCTGGGACAGTAGTACTTGTGAGTGCAACCTGTCACAAAGTGTGGTGCCACTACACATGTTCTACTAGGTTCAGAAGACTTGTGATGTGCCACGTGGTTATGGCCAATAATAATAAGATCTGACTCAATTCACATTTTGATTTTCTTGCTTGGGGTTGGTATACACAGAATAAAAACATTTGGGGGTCTAAGCCAAATGTCCCTTATGTCCCTCTAGACACTGGAGGGAGGCATGAGATCCACTCACTTTCAGAGACACCTTCCTGTGTCTATGGATATACTTGAAATACAAACACCCTCATTGCACAGAAATGCCAGATGCAGAGAAAACAGTTTTCTACTGACTGAGTTTGCACTTCTCCAATTCCTTTTTTTTAAAGGATATATTTAGATAAAGAATTAATATTCCAATTGGTTGATTTGCAGGGAGTTCTGCATGGTATTTAGATGCTAATTACTGCACAATTAGAGGGCTAAGGTCAGGCACATCTTCCAGTACTGGAGCACAGAAATTTACAGTGTTAAAATACCAAAATTATCCACAAATACAGATACAAGAAGACTTTTAAAAAGACTACTGCACATGGGTTTCTGCAGTTCAGAGGGCAAACCTTGCCCTTGTTAATCATCCTTAAGTCAAAGGGAGCAGGATGTGACGGTGCTGCCTGCAGAGCAGAGCAGGGCAGGTTACATGCTCCTCACACTGAGAGCCAGCAGGCACACATTTGGGGCTTGGCACTCACGCTCCCTCTCGCTCTCTTCTCTGGCCAAGCACCACATGTCCCCATTCAAAATTTTTCACTAACTACCACATGACAGACCTGCATGTTTCTTACTCAGATGTTCAAGGGGAAATTACTGTATAAATAGTTAATAGCGTATCTATCATGTCTTACATCCTGCTCTGAAATCTGGATGGAGGAGAAGAATTTCTGCATTAAGGAATGCTGGCATCAGAATGCAAAACAATCATTAAGCATTTGAGATTTGGGTGCACGGGCAGGGCACAATCTGTTTTATTGCCACCACACTGTATGATCAGAACCTTTGCAAAAGCAGGCTACTGGAAATGCACAGATTTTTATTCTTCAATGTGTTACAAAGATGTAACTCAAGTTCTTTTCTCGTTTGAAACATCTAAAATCTGTCCTACATTAGGAACAGGGGTTTTGTTTTCTTCCCACTAACAGGCTAGTCTAAAGGTGCTACTATTTTGCATTCAATGCTGCTGAAATTGTACCTGAACTGGACAGTCAATGAAATTATATCAGAAGAAATACTTTTTTTTTTTTTAATGCCTGAATGGAAGATAACTTATAAGACCTGCAGAAGGGAAGGTGGTCTCATGCCCCTTGCTTCTCACTGAATCACTTATGGGCAAAGGCAGCAGCACCTGGCACAGGTCAGGTGCCAGGGCTGCTGCTGCTGCTCCAGTTCTGTATGTGTGGGAGAGGAACCAAGGTCTGGGGAATCTTCCTTCAGCCCAAGTGATG
This sequence comes from Emberiza elegans, assembly GCA_024865655.1. NCBI lineage: Eukaryota > Metazoa > Chordata > Aves > Passeriformes > Fringillidae > Emberiza > Emberiza elegans. The sequence goes on from JALJVW010000398.1 coordinate 11,288,638, forward strand.
AAGGAGCCTTGTCCTGAATAAGAGGATTAGCTTCGCTACCCAAATGAATGGTGTGTGCTCTATTCAGCTGTGACCACAGCAACATTCATCAGCAAGTGCAAAACACCTTCTTTGTCCTTCTAGGGAAGGAAACGGTCAGACTAAGTGGAACTTTTCCTTGGTAACTAAGGCCATGCACAACTTGGGAAATCAAAGGAAAGTTACACTACTTTTTGTTCTCCAGTATCCCCTTGTGCAGGGGAATGAGAGCATTTCCATTTCCATAAATCTTATCCAAAAAAATATCAGCTGGAAAGTAATTTTTTCTTTTCCTTTAAAAAACCGCAATAATGTAAAAGCTCCTTGTCTGACTGAGTGGGATTGGTGTTCAGTAGAGACTGGAAAAGAGGCAGCATCTATAACATGAAAAGACAGCCTAAAGTTTTCCAAAATTCATGACTCCCTGAAAGTTTTGAAAGCACATGATCAGCCCATGCCTGTGAGCAGCAATATTTCTTTTCATTCACTCCAACTCACCAGGAACCAGCCTGTTTCTCTAAGAACCCTTTTCTTCTGAACAGATACTATGCAAAATTAATTCAGGAGAACCTTTGAATACTCATGGGAACAACTAAAAGACACTTAACAACTGCTGATATATTCACCTAGATCTGATGGCAAAAACAAACACATTTGCTCAGCTCCAGCAGTACTGACCTCTTGGTGCAGGCATCACTGGCTGTGATGTTTCCTATTGCTTTTGTTAGACAAGATGACATCTTATCCAGCAGCCCCTGGATGTCACACTCTCCAGGACAGACAAGCCAAATGAAATTGCAGCCAACACACATCCTCACTCTGCACCTGCCCCTTTCCTGTCTTTCCTGCAGCCTCCCTCTTTCAGGTCTCCAGTGTCACACTTTGTTGGGTGCCATCTCCCAACACATGGCCATCATATTCACCCACTGTGGGAGCCAAGGCTTAAAGGCATCTTGCAATATCTGAGCTAACCTCTGTTCCCTGGATCCTTCCCAGCTTTTGGTATCCAGATCTCTTCACCTGGGCCTTGCTCCTGCAAGTAGAGGGTGAATTTTCACACTCTGCCTGTGAGCTCTGCCACAGGAGGTCCCTGTGTTGTGTGGCTCCTGCTCTGCAATTTTGGCCCTTCACTGACCATGTCCATATGAGATTACCAGGCTGTTTTTTCCATTTTTCTGTGGAACACCACTCTGCTCAGCCTAGCACTCTCCACACTGCAGGCTGGCTGCACTCAGGCCATCTCTGCTCTCGAGGCTTCACACCAATGTTAGCACAAAGTTGAGGTAGCAGTACCAGCCTCAGAATAAAGCTAATTTCTCTGGGCTTAGAGCACTGCTTTGACCTTTCAGAGTGGAGCTGGGCTGCAGCTGGCCAGCATGGGCAGTGCTTGTGGCATACCCCCAGGCTCACAGCTCCTTGTGGAGGAGTTTTATCAAATAGCACAGCACTGCCTGCGCTGGTCCCATCACTCTCACTTGTTTCAGCTTTAAAAAAGAAGACTGATGTCTTGGTTCTGGGGAATGATAGAAATGAAAATCCAGCAAACTTTCAATGCCTGCCAAGAATAAATGTTTCACTAACAGAAATATTTTTCCCTCTTGATCTTCCATAACATGGCTGCTCTGTGGCAGTCAGGAGTATGATGAGCTCAGGGCATAAGAGTCCTCTTAAAATCAACACTTATCCACCAAAACTGGGGCTGCTAGGAATTATATTGGACACAGGAGCCATTTTTAATATGTAGTCCACGACAAACCTGATTTACAGATTAAAATAACAATATTATGGCATTTATAGGATATATAAATTTAAAGCTGAACTGTACTAGCCATAAAATCTTGGATGCTTTTGTTACAGCTGCAACTAGCAGCAAAATAATACACCAGCAAAGCTTTGCAATTAATAATCTCCAAGTTTAACACATTAAAAAAGTCAGGGTCTCTTTCAGAGTGTATTATCAGGTGACATGAACAGGTGTCATGTCACATCAGGCTTTCTTCAGGCAATAGCTCAGAGCTGACATAAACAGATGCAAAAGACTAAGATGAGAAAATTTAGTACTATGGATTCAAAGAATGGCCATGTGACCTTATTATTCAGGTTTAATTATTGTTCTTTATTGTATATTTATCACAAGGCTTCCACCTTCCTTTAGCCTGATGCACAGGAAAAAATGGTTCCTCAGAACTCTCAGTCCTTAAGGGAGTGTGTAATTTAACATTTGCACCTTGTTTTGGATCAGGACTCGTCCTGTGCTCGTGCACTTTGGTGCTCAGCCAGTTACAAAGCCCTAATTTCTAGCATGGCCTGCTCTGCCCTGGGCCTGCAGGCAGATACTCCAGGCAGTGCCCTGTGCTCCAGCAGCCAGTCCTGCTCCTAAGGAACCAGCGAGGGCTGCACTGCTCCCTGCCTGCCTGCACAAGGGGGCAGGGAAGGCTCTTTACCCCCTGATGGAGAAATGAGAGCTACATCTTTTTGTATTACAAGAAAAGTGACAGTCAACACTACAAATACATAGTTTACAAGACATATTTTAAAATATATGCCTTTTTTATGAAATACTTTTTCCAGGCAGGCAAACAAGAACATTTTGGTATGCCAGTTCTCTCTCTAGCATGACTGAAGGTTCTCAATTCACTTCCAATAATGGGCATTATCTCATTCTGGTTTGAATAAATTCACACTGGAAAACCCAACACTTGAAAAATGCAAGGGGTCAGCAGAGGAAGCAGACCCATGGTGCAGGATCTCAGCCAGGGATAGGTTTTAGTTCCCACTGGCTGCTTCCCTATTTAGAGACCAGTAATTCTGTGTGCACTCTGGTCCATGCCAGGTTTGTGAAATTAATGATAAAGCTGGGTGCTGCTGAAAATAAAAATTCCCAGAAGAAATTCTCAGAAAACCATGCAAATTGATTTCAGTTAATTGTGGCTACTATGATGACTGTAATTTGCAGCTTCTTTTGATTGTATATGGTGAGGGGTAGCCTTAGAATTAGCAAGTCAGAGAATTTGTCAATTCAACTGTTGTCAATCTGGCATTTCACACTGAGTAATTAAGATCCTGCTCACCTTGTTCACCTGAGCAGTAACCACTGGCTTGGATTCAAAAATCACCCATTGCTCCTAAACCCTCTTCAGCACAAGGCACAGATCACCATCCCCATTTTGCAATTAGGGAACCTGAAGCCCAGGTTTAAACATTGCTGAAATAGCAGAGATGAGAATAATTACTATCATGGTCTTACACAATTTCCACCCAAGTCAGAAGAGTGAGAGCTCTGTAGTGAAGTTCCTGCCCCGCAAAAATCAATAGCTAAACTCCCTCCTTGCCCCTGTTCCTATTCACTGAACCATAATAATGACAAGAGAGCTATTTGCATGTTTAAAGAAGCAGAACTGAATGCATATAGACTCCTTATAATTAGTTTCACAGCAGCTGACTGCAAAAACACGTAATTTAGGTTCAAATAATATATACTTTTTAAAAACCCTGAAATGCACCTTGGTCTGTTTACTGGTTCTGAAGCCATAAAACCCAGCACGGTGTGACTGAAAAGTGTTCCACGCAAAAAGGTAGAATGCTGGGCTTTGGATGAACATATTGTGAGTCTGAAAGCTGGATAATCAATTAGCATCCTACTGGAAGCCTGACAGCCTGTCGTGACCCATTAGGAGGTATTCGGTGCTCTCAATAGCTGTGGCTATAGGGACCATTTACACAGATACCAGGTAAACCCCTACAAAGCTGAATATGGTAAGGTCAGCTCTTTGTTTTACTTCTAAGTGCTTTTCCAAGATGATTTTCTCTCGGGTGGAATGAACACTGCACTTCTGCTAAAAATGGCAACACTGTATTTCAGGTAAGCGGGTTGAAAAGTCATTCTCACTGGGAAATGAACTCATGACCTTTTCAACGAAAGGTAAAGCTCAAGTTGTAAAAGTTTGCATGTAAAATGCACTAAATATATGGTTGAGTAATAGCTCAAGAGGGCAGTAACAACATAGCCTGCCTAACAGCTCATGCTAATGCAAACATAATGTGCCATGTAAAAAGAGATTAATCAAGTTTTCCTACAGGAAAACTGACAGCCTGTCATGACCCATCAGGAGGTATCCTGTGCTCTCAATATCTGTGGCTACAGGGACTATCTATGAACTGACAAATTTGGGTGACTGATAATACCACACCAGGACAAAAAAAAAAAAAAAAGAGATGGGTGCCACGTTTCTGGTCCTTACCAGCACTTGGCTTATAGACATTTCCTTTTCTTTCATACTCTTCAATGTATGTGCATGGTGTGCACACGTACACGTGCCTTGTGTTAGCTAAACATAGTGAGTAACTGTGCAGTTAAAGCAGAAACCTTTCCTAGTTCCCAGAGCCACTGATTTTGGTTTATGATCAGAGGCTCATGGGCTCAATTTTCAGCAAGGAAGCACAATTAAAACTGGTAAGGATGTTCAAACCATATCTGATTCCCTTCACAAAAAACAGAGAAAAAACATTGTTCAGATTATAATTTAATGTCAGAGATGAGTAAATACGATTTAACAACAATATCAGCACTCTTTGATGAGGGCAACCTCAAGTCTCTGGCTCATCTCTTCTATAAATTGGAATGCACTGTGATTAGGCTCCATTTGGCATTCTGCTGTGCATTAGTCAGTGAATGTAGAGCTTATCCCAGCTATATTTAATGAGGCAGCAGGCGTGCCTTTCTTTGCAAGAAAGAGCTTATCTACATGTCTATAACTGATTTTGTAAGTGAGGCAGCAGATCCTCAGGCCCTGTTTGCTTTCATCTGGATGTTTGAAAACATTGTGTCCTGCAGTGGAAGGTAAAATATTGCTTCATAAAAGGCTGCCACACGTGCTGTTTTAAAAAACCCACAACAACACAAATCCCCACTCCCCTCCTGCCTTGCACTGAATAATAGTTTTAGAGTAATAGTTTCAGATGCCTTGGTTCTTTGCTGTGTTTATGATTGCAGTGTTTTATCTCCTTGTGCATATCACATTGTGATTACTTTATTAGGGATTTACTGGATGAAGTAGCTAAGTGAACACTAAAAAATTTGAAGCAATAGTTTCACCTAGCTATATTCTAACATAAAGGATGTTTCAATGAATTAGAATCTCTTGAGCTAATTTATTTAATGGCTCTATTTAACTCCATCAAAAAACACAGGGACTCTACCTCATAACCCCTGCCACTGCAGTTATTTACCCTATTGCAAGGCCAGTGTCAAATGCTGCCAGATCAGAATGAGAGCCCTTCATGTTTATTTCTGCAGGATGACAAGATATACTGGTAAGATGAGTTGGGATCTGTAAGTCAATCTATGAGGGCCATCAAGCCTTAATTACCCTTTTTATCCCAAAGACTCCACAAATCGTATTTTGATTAAAGCCAACATCACCCACTCAATTAGAAATGTTGGCAATGTAGAGGAACTACCATTGGATATTTATCTTGATTTTTTCCCTGACAGAAATTGTATAAACTTGTCTTAAATGTAACAGAGCACGTATGAGATGACTTAGGGTACAGGCATCTCCGACAGTAGTGCTGTGGCAGCTTAGGGGGGTATTTAGCAGTGGAACAAATTCCTGGCTGAGTTTGGAGCCTCTTTTGGGTTTGCATCTATAGGTATACAGCTATGGGGTCACTTTGTACCTTAGCTGAATTGAACCACAGAAAATAAAAAATGAGGTTAGAAGGGGCCACTGAAGATCATAATCAAGTCCAAACTCTTGTTCAAAGCAAGTCTAACTTCAAAGTTATATCGTGTTTCTCAAGGATTTGCCCAGCTGTGTTTTAAAAACCTCCAAACAAGAGATCCTGCAGCCTCTCTGGGCAGCCTGCTCCCTGCTCTCGCAGTGACAATTATTTCCTTATGCCAAACTAAAATTCCTCTTGCTGCAACTTGTGTTTACAGCTTCTTGTCTTTCCACTGTGCACTTTGAGTGGGATCTGGCTCCATCTGTTCTGTAGCCCTTTCTTTAGGCAGTGTAACACTGATTACACCCCCTCCTCAGCCTTCTCCAGGTCAAACAAACCAAGCTCCCCCGTACATTGTATGCTCCAGCCCCTGACTGTCGTATCCTGGCTCCCCACTGGGCTCTTGCTGTCCTCAGGCACCCAAACCAGCTGCAATGTTCCAGATGCAGTCTCAGAAATGCCAAACAGAAGGGAAAGATCAGTTCTCTTGTCCTACTTGCTCTCCAGCCAGATGTCCTGCTCTCACAGGGCAAGAGCATTACATCACAACCTTGAGCCTACATTAGCAATATTTTTTGGGCAGTGTGTTGTTTATATGGAAACCAAGAATCTTCTGTAATCATATATATTTCATCCATTAGTATATCTTATTTTTTTTCCCAGTAAACTCTGACTGTTGTGACATTTTTGCAGGAGTATTTTGTGGGCAATTCTTTCCCAATTCAAAGCAATGTGATGAGAAGCAGAAGAGATTGCAATATGCTAACATTTTAAATGTGCTTTTGAAGAGGCCTTTGGGCACAGATGTTCCATAAAACTGTATTTATTATTATAATAATCTGCTGAAGAATTCTGCTGTTTTTTCAGGGTTCTGAATATTGAAGACTCCCTAAATCTAATGATTCCGAGTCTGCCCCACTTACTTCACTTTCAACAGTAATAAATACAAATTTGAAAAATCTGTATATACCAATGCATTTTTGAGCACCACAGAATAAACACTGACTTACAGTATAGATGCTGCTAGAAGAAATCTTTCAGATGGAATCCCTTCAAGCTGCAAGTGATGTCAAAAAAGCTTCTAAGTAAAATACTCAAATACAGCACAGAGGTACAAGTTGAATGCAATGCCTAACCTACAGAAGTATATTAACAGTAGATGCCTGTGAGTAGCTGACTTGTAACAGTGCCAAAACAGATGAAAGACTGGTCATCAGCTTTCCTTGAGACACTGTGGAGATGCAATTTTAACTCCATGTGACTTTTTCAACAATGTTATTTCCTGGTACTAGTTTGGAGAGGGGAACAATAATGGAAACAATAATTCAAACATCATAATGTGAAAAAAATCCATGACAAAAGTAAAAATATCACATTTTTTTTCTTAGATGATTTGGTAACTCCTTGCTCAAACACCTCCAGAACTGGATTTCTTACCACATCTGGGATGCAGTGATTGAACATTTTTCTTTCAGTCAAGGCAGATACGAGAAATAGCAGAAGAATTAGAAAAAGTTAGTTTTAAGATGTAAACTATTCTGATCTGGACCCACCAATATTTTGCCTGACTGTAATTATCCATTCTGATTTTGTCCCCTGGAAAGCTGAATGAAACCCAGACCCTTCCTGTCTTTGCAATGTGAATGCCTCAGTGAGAGCTTCCTTGGGAAGCTTTTCCTTCCCGCTCGGCTCTTCCCCAGCAATGAGCACTGGAGGTCTCTGAGCACCTGGCTCTTGAAACAGATGTTTGGCACAGGAGGCTGGGGGTTGCTTGCTGCAGATAAGCCTGAAAAACCCAAATCACAATAATTATTTACCTTTATTAGCCTCAACAGGGTTCAAACTGGCATCTATTTAATCACATCGTATTTACTATTGTCAGGAGCAAGCTCTGAGGAGTCTCCAGAGGAAACAGCCTGTAGCTCTACAAACCTCCTTGTGAGCCTGTTCTTTTTATACTGTCACATTCTCAGCCCTTTCTGAAAAATTCTGATTCTCTGTATCCAAACAGTAATGAAAATGTGTTATTCTTAGAGATATTAAATTCATATGCTATTGTAATTCCAAAAACATTGTATTCCACTGTGGAAAAGCATTATTTGTTCATCTGTTCATGAACTCTGCAATCTGTAGGTTCACTGGGAGACTAAAATACTGCTGGAATCCTTTGCCTTTTCCTCCTCATTTTTGCAGAGAAATATAATGGAAAACTGTTATTTTTTCATCTCACTATTTTGATTCTTAAATGCTCTAATTACAAAGAATGCATAAAGAAATATTAAAATTATTTGCCTGCAGATGATTATGACAGAGGAAGACACTATTCCAAATGGGAAAGGGTTCATGTCAGATTGTACTAAGACCTAACAATTCCCACACTTTGTGTTTCCAGGGTCCTGGATCTACTGTAGCAAGATTCTCTGTGGAGTGCCTGGGCTCCTCCCTGGTTTGGTCTGGAGGAGGTTTCTGGGGGGTGTGCTCAGAGTCCCTGTCCCAGCCAGGCTCTGAGGTGCTGCCCCAGGAGGCTGATCCGTGTCCCAGGCAGAGGAAAACCCCTCAGAGGATCAGCGAGGCTCTGGCATGCCTCCATCACCAGCTGGGACAGACAGCAGGACTAACAACCAAGTGTTCCTCACACGTACAGCTGTCCTCACTGCCATGTGTGCACATTCCCCAGGATATTCATACACTTCAAGGAGGAAGAGGCCAGAAAAATAAATGAAGTTAGTCCAGGCAGAGGTGTTTCTGGCTACAGTATGTATTCTGTGCTAATAAAAGATCCAGAAACCAGCAGTCCTCTCAGCAGAGCACCAGCTGTCTCCACATGCTGCAATAATAAGCTCTGCTCTAAAAACCTGGCCTTCCATATTCTGTGTGTCAAATATAAAATCAGTAATGGTCTACAAACTGCCTACAACTAGAGTTGTGCTTCTGAGTTACCACACAATTGATACAGAATAAAACAGAACTTTTAAGTTCTGTCTGTTACAGAGTACAGTGGTGGCTCAAATCTCAAGAAGCTTTGACTTGACAATATTTTATGCCCCTTAGTGAGGGAAACATGCCAGGCGTGGCTGGGTAGTATAAAATCATACTTAGCATAAGGTCTGACTCCACAGTAGATTAAGAGAGGGAGAGCTGAATAAGCAGTAAAAGTGAGTGCAATGACATGCATCTCTACTTCTTCTGGTACATAAATTTATCATACTTTCCCTAGGCCATGAATGGATTTGTTTTTCACTGGCCACAGAGCCCATTTGCTTTGGGAACATCAGCAGAGAGAGAAGGCTTCTGCTAAAGGACTTCCAAGTGTGAGTGAGCAATGGTTTCCAAGTGCTCAGCAAAGCAAAATAAACTTTTATCAGAACAGTTGAAGGTACCTCTTCCCCCAGACACCTGCCAAATTTAAGCTTCCTAGCCCTACTGCTGTGGCTTTTGTATTGTTCATTAACAGTCCCATGCAATTTTTATAATGGGGAAAGTGTCCTTTATGCTTCATCTGATTCTCAAAAACAATAAACTTTTTTTCCCCTGAAACTTTATTGTAATCAATTTTTAAATGTAACTAAAAAAGAGTGACTAAAGACGGGAAATTTTTGCTTGAAAAGCAAAAGCAAGAGATCCAAAAGATATAAACAGCTGCTCAAATAACCCCTGAGTGGAAATGGTCTTGGTCTCAGAAGGTTGGTATTTAAACTGGCATGTGATTTTAAGCACTTGAGTAATCCCTAAGAAACACAAAAAAATTGAAAATCATGTGCTGCAAGTTACATGTAAGTACAAAATCTTGCTAACCTGGGACTGTGGACTGTAAGCACAAGCCAAAACCAAGTAACATCAATATTAATGCTGAAAGTTACCCTCATTCACGAGCTTGGAGTAGACAGAATCTAATGCTGTTCTCAAATTGCTACAGTATTTCTGAGTGCTCTGGTAATATATTCTGCTGTATACAGTGTGATGTTAATTTTTATGCCTTGCAGTAGAATGTGCAGTGAAGTTGAATTACAATTGCTCTGGGAATCATAACACTGGAAAACATGTCTAAATCTCAGCTTTAAGGCCGTGCTAATGTATCTTTTACATTTAATTTCCTTTAGGAAAGAAAAAAAAAAAGGTAAAGGCTGTTGTTGACTTTGCCAGTAAAAGGAACCAAGATATTTCAGTGTGGGTTATCTGGGGATCTCTGTCTCTGGCTTGTTGTTAGCAAATGCTGCTGTTGCAGACACCCCAATGAAGTGTGCTCTCTGACACCTTCCTAAGGCTTTATGGAAAGGGGGAACAAGGATGGGATAAATCTTTTAATCTTCACACATAGCCTCAAGGTTTTCTGGATTCACAGTCCAGAAAAGAAATGATGTGAAGCAAAGTTATATCTCTCAGTAATCAGAGACAACTCAAGGCCCCTCCATGGAAGAATCAGCAGAGATACACTTAAAACAAGGTGAAAAAAGGAGAGAGAGAAGCAAACCTGACATTCCCACTGAAAGGAGCCTTTATAATTCCTCATGTGATATAGGAGCAAGGTGCAATAAAGGCTTTTTACAGCCAAAATGTCATTTTGTTGACTACTGACCTCCTGTCTTCTTTGAACTTTGGAAGTGATTTCAACTGACTTTTGGATGCTCTCCTTTAGCTGCCGCCTTTTTTTCTCTTAGACTTAACAAGTGGCCTTGTTAAACCTGTCCTTTTCTTGGATTCCTGGGTGTTTTAACAGAGTATTACCAGGATCAGAACCCCTCTGAGAGTTTTTTAACTATAACTGTTTCTATAATTTCTGTATATAACTTGTAGAATAGTTTGGTGCCTCTTTCCTTCATAGGAATGAATTTCCATAAAAGAAGGAGAGCGCCAAGGTTGAAATGGGAAAATCATTGGTTTAGAAAAGGAAGGTGATATTGTGCTCTTAGTAGCTAAAACCAGCATTCCCAATTCAGTTTGGTGCCATGAAAGATAGTGCTAAGAAGAGTCAGAAGGAGAGTGGGACAGGCCATCAAATTTTCTTAATTTTGACTCATCTCTCTGAACCCTTTCATGACATTGTATTAGAGCAGTACAAAATGGGAAGAGGTGAGCAGGTCTGCATTTATTTGTCTGAAACACCAAGAGGATTATACAACTCCTGTGGTTTTCACCTGATGTCTCCTCACGGGAATCTCACCAGTACCATCAAGCAGTTGTGCCTGCATCTACATGAACATGCACAGGTGCTGTGCATGTCTACTTTCCAAAAAACCATCTGTGAATATCTCACAGCTCCTAAAAATACAGGCATGTTTTTGGAACTTGGTATTTTTACAGTGTTTGCCATCTTTCATTTAAGAGTTTCTTCCTTTTCCAAAAAATGTAAGTAGTTTTGAAAAGAAAGCATGAGTATTGAGGGTGGTCTCCCTCATAAAGAGCCACAGGGCTTGGGGCCAGCAAGCTCTTTTCAATTATCAGGCCCAGGTGGGAAGAGATCAGGTGGTTCCTACAAAAGCTGAAGGACTGCATGTGGAGTGGGAGGTTTCTGTGAAGTCTGTTTTGGCTGAGGGGAAAAGAAATTATATTTTACTAAGTTTGAAAATAATTTGACTCCTGAAGGTGTGGTGTTCAATGTTGTTGGGCTGGGGGCTCTTAACTATAGGGTCCTATGTGTACCTTCAACAAGTCCATTAGACTTGTTTGCATTATTTTACAGAATCACAGAATGTGCTGAGATGGAAGGGACCTACAAGGATCCTCCTCAGTAGAAAAATAGCAAAACTCCCCTTTCTCCCCCAAAAACCCACCTCAAACTAAGCAAAAGCAACCACTCAACTCCAAAGAACACACCACATACATATTAAAAATTCTGGCTAATGTACACAGAGCAGAAAAATAAGTAAGTAATCATCCAAAATGACTTTTGCGTTATAGACTGCTCTTGAATGAGGCCTAATGGTGGGAGCATCATTGCAAACTGTTTTCCATTGTCAGCATGCATTTATGAGAACCATTTTGTCCAATTTCCGATTCTTTTGCTGGCAGAAAGGGACAGAGTCCCTCTCCCTTACACCAAGGTTTCTCCACGCTGCCTGGGCTGCACTGCACATGTGCTCAGTCCCTTCCTGGGCAGTTGAGGAGATGGAATGATGATTGTCACACAATAACTATTTCTCCTTTCTTTTTCGTGGTGGGGGGAAAAAAGTACAAAACTACAGGGCACATCTGCAGTGCACCAATTAGAGATAGAGAGGACAGGTATTCAGTCCCCATGGATGGTTCAAGGTTAGAGAAAATTACCCACTTTTAGCAGATAACAGAATCCTAACTATCTGCCTTAAACTGGGATTGACTGTGCGCTATCTGAGCTGATAGAAGGTACAATATTTCATCCAAAGACAGGCCTATTTGCCTTCTGGTTTTACCACTATGTAACACTATTTTGTTGACCTTCAGCCACACTGGCACAGGAATTGATGTAACGTGAAGGGGTATGACAGAAGGCAATCAACAACATAACAAGATATGAAAAGCCTAAAGAAGAACTTATGTCCTCAAAAACAGGACACTGACTACCCAGTCACATACAGAGTTTTGAGTGGCGAATAGCTTACATAAGATACAATGTAAATCAATATATGTCCCCTTTATTCACAAAAATGATGGATAATGTAGCAAGCCAGGTTGATTTACCTTAATTTGCAAATCAATTTCCTACACATTTTTTTCCCTTTAAATCTCACTAATCAATTTCAGATCAAAACAGGCTGATGCACAGGGGGAACTGCCAGAACCTTACAGTTCTGTGGGAGCTGTCCTGGGCACAGCCAGGAGGGCCCGGGAGCAGTGCCATGCTGTGCCACTCCAGGCAGCCTGCAGGTGGGACGTGCATCCCTGCACACACAGCTTCATCCCATGCCTGAGCTCCTGAGACCCAGCACCAGCTGTGCACTGGGTTTGTCCCTGGGGAGAAGGGAGAGAAGCCCAAAGACAGCATGGCACCAGCCATGTCAGCAATGTGTTAGTGCTTAAATGATTGCTGTGTGCAAATTCACCTTTGGGAAGCCATGGATGCTGACTGGCACTGGCTGAGAGTATTTATGGATGAGCTGGAATTGCAACATGTGAACTTCTCTTTATCGCTCAAAGAAATGACTGCAATGCAGGCAGATCTGAACAGGAGCCAGCCCTCAGGCTGCCCTCATTCCTCCCACCCAAGCACACAAACCATCCCGCTGCCTTTAGGTTCCCACAGCAGTGTGTGGTGACCTCGTGTGCAGAATGTCACGTCTGGCCTGTGACACTGCACAGAGCAGCAGGGCTCGTGTGGCACACAAGCTCTTGGCAAAGGGCAGCAGGCCAGGACTGTCACACTCCTCCTGGGCTAGGATAGCCAGAGGGAACTATCTGGCTCCCCAGCACGCTGAGTTTGCTCCGCCATTTCTATGGCTGGGTCTGCAGCCGAGGCTGTTCTTGCTACCCTACCCTGTGTTTTTATTTTTACAAGGGGCAGGGGAGTGCAGGCTGAGGATAGTCCTCTTCTGCATGGTGCAGGCCAGCTGATCTATGTCAATTAATTTTTTTGGTCAAAGCTATTTTAGGAAACAAAATTACAAGACTTGTTACATAGAGCTCTGTGGGATTTTACACTTGGAAAACAATCTTGGAAATGTCCTCGAATATGAACAGTACCTTTCTGTGGTGAATCTGTATGGGAGCTGCACCTAGTCTCACCTATCAGAGTATTGTAGCAACAAAAGTAGTTACTGCATAGTCTTTTAACCAAAAAAGCCCTTAAAGGGCTTGTGAAGGTGCAGAAAGAAACAGATTTCAACAGACATGGAAAGTATTTCTTATGTGAGGATTTTAAAGGGAAAGCAGCTGTAAGAGTGAAGATATTCAGGAAGAATATCAGATCTGTTAAAATACTCAGATACCCTTCCATGTCTATACTCAAAGCAGCACTTTGCAGAATACATGCAAGCCTAACTCCATTCATTTGTCTCATTTCACACTTGGCTCCTCTTCTGGGGGACGAGGAGAATACAGCTGCAGAGTAAAACACTTTAAAGCCTGAGCTCTTGAAACAGACGTGGGTAATACTTCTCCATTTTAAAATACAGACAGATTATTTCCACAGATGATTTGCAGATGTAACATTTAGCTATTTAAAGACTAGGGATTTTTTCCAACACTTTTGGAAGAGCAGTAGAAAATCATGTTTGTGGCAGGACTTAAACTGAAATTGTAGAGCTGTTCCAGTAGTACTCATAGCACCCATCACATTTTTGTTCTTTGTTTTGGTCAAAGGTTTTCCTTTTTCTGTCTTTGCCTTTTCTGTACCCCACACTTGGCTCTTTTCTGCCTGTGTCCAGTGCAGCACCCTCTGGAGGACTGCAATGATTCCGAGATGGATTTGTGCCAGGGAAGGAACAGGATCAGTGAGCAACAAGCAACGCAGTTCAAGGTCATTCTGGGCTTTTCCCCTCCAGCACCCAACCCTTCTAAGAGGCAGTACCTGACTGTTCTTTCAGTCCTGATAATCTGGGTGAAGTGGGGCCCATCCTGCTTTTTGTTTTATCTATTGTGCCAGTAAAATCCAGCTACCCAATCAAAGTTTACTGCAACATGTGCTAACAGGTACAGCACTCAATGCCCAACATCTGAGTTGCCTTCACACGCTTCTAGGAGCATTTAAAAAAGAATGAAAATGTTTGCTATTGTATAGAGCAGAGAAGGTGCATTGAAAGCATTTATATTTCTTACTATTTTTGTGTCTTAGGGAAGATATAATGTGCAGGCAGTTGCTGCTTATTAGGAGATTTAATCCTACTTTAAGACTCACAAAGAGACCACGGTGTAGATAAATATGTAGAGAAAAAATACAAAGAAAATATGATGTATTTCTAGCTATTTGTGGACTCCATATGTGATGACATAAAAATATTTAAACACTGCTAGGTCAAAGCTTTAAAGAACCTGGGATCATTAGAATAAGATTGTCCGTGTGGCTGAGTTGAAGATTTAATATATCCACATTATAATAATTTTGTATATAAGCAAAAAAATACTTGGGAAAGTGGGTGGGGTAGATGAGTGGTGAATGGATGTTGGTCATCCTTGGAAGACAACAGGCACAGAGGCAAGGGCACTAAATCAAAGACAAAAGCAAAGTTAATACAAAGGGAACTAGTGGGACATGCCAGAAGCAGTATGCATAAAGAATGTCTTAGTTAGATGTAAGTACTAAAACATTTGGGGGTGTGTGAGGTTTGAAAAATATCAGGACAAAAGGGATGAAGTGTGCTGTCACCCCAAGGAGTGGAACAGAGCCAAAGAAAGGATCATCTGAGGTGAAACAGCAAGTAAAGCTCACTGACTGTGCCATTTATTTGCTTCACATACTCACTTCTAGTTACAGACATCCATTCATAGTTGGCATGGGTCCAAAGAAAAATTTGTGAATCTCACAGATTAATAATTAAACCTTTTCTTATTCAATCAATGCAGCATAATTGCCAATAACAGTCCACCAAAAATATCAAAAGAACCACTGCCTTAACCTACTACATAAAAAAAAAAAATCTAAACAAAAACCCAACTCCAACCCTTCAAAAATATCACAATGCTCAGAAAAAGAAATCTTGACTATGACACATCCCTTACAGGCCTACTAATTGGATGTTTCTCAAATGGCATGAAGCAAATACTCTGAGACAAATGGAGTTTAGCAAAACCATTTCAAATATGGTTTTTTACTACTGCAAAATCTCCTCTGTTGAACTGTGACAATTACTTCTGAATTTCAAAAATTATCTCAACTGTCTTGAAATGTCAAGGAGAGAAAAGGAAATGTATCTTGGGTAGCTGGAGCTTGGATTGATGGAAAACTTAAACAGGGACACAGAGGGGTGGTTGAAGTAAGGACCACATGAAGTGGGTGTGTGATGCTTTCCCTGAAATATTCAGTTTAATATACAAAGCAGTGAGCAGGGAGGGGGGAAGCAGTTGTACATACCAGGAATTATGTTTCTTTACGTATTTATAGATGGAAAATTGGAA
Organism: Emberiza elegans; assembly: GCA_024865655.1. NCBI lineage: Eukaryota > Metazoa > Chordata > Aves > Passeriformes > Fringillidae > Emberiza > Emberiza elegans. The sequence goes on from JALJVW010000398.1 coordinate 11,304,406, forward strand.
TCTACAGACATTAAAGGCTAAACCTGATAATCCCACAGCTCAGACTTGGAACATTTTCAAGGTTATCAGAGTTAACCACCAGCCAGTTTATCAACCACAGACTCAGCTCACTTCTTGCTTAGTCTCAAACCATTATTGTAGCCACTGCCTGTGTAGTGCTGTAAAAGCAACAGCAAGTTTGCTTTCAACTGCTAGAAACTCTGACAGTTCTGCAGGAAATGAGTAGCCCTTTAAAAAAAAAGAATGGTATGAATAAATTTGCAACTAAGCTATGCTATCACAGAAACCAAACTTAAAATGATGTGACCAAAGGCTGAAAATAATGGCTGAGAAAAAAATTGTGAAGTTGCTATGGTAACTATTAACAATTCAGACAGGCTGTTGATATGAGATCGTATTAAATATGTCAAACCAAACATTTTATTTATAATTTAAAACTCCAACATTGACACTTTACAGTTAACAGAAATTAAAAAGAAATTCAAGATGTAACTTAATAAAGGCTTGAAAGTTACAACTGAGGCAACACTTTCATTCTACCTTGTCACTTCACACATTCTAAAAGACCTTCAAAAGTCCTTTTATGCTAATATTTTCTATGCTTGGCCATAGCCTGGAGAAAGGCAGAAGCAAAACCATTTGCCTTCTTTTGAATTATCTGCTTTGGAAGGGTGAGAGATTGGAACATCTTGATTTTTAGTCCTGACTTAATTGCTCTGGTGTTTAAAGTTCACATTGTGACTGTGCACTATAAACTGCTGCCCTTACCTGGGGTAAGTTACACTTGCTCCACTCTTCTTGCCTCACTGAGTCTAGTAGCTAACTTCACAGAAAAAACAGCAGAAACTTTCCCAGAAAGCCAAACTTTTTCAAGCCTCCTGTTCTGCAAAGCACTGATACCTTCACCAGCATTACTCATGTGCTTGAAATTAGGTGTGAGATTAGTTCAAAGCCTGTAACATGGTGTGGACCTACAGCCAACCAGCTGGGTGATACCTAAATATCAAGATGTATCAGCTGTTTTTACCTTACAGTGCAAATAAATGATCTGTAATTTTACTGGGTTTATCTATGTGAACTGTATGCTTTTGAGCAAGATGCATTACTAGAGAGTTTGCATTTCTGTTTAGTGGAATGTGCATTTTTCAAATGTCAAACTGCATTTTGCTTGATCCTCAGAGTGGGCCCTATGTGACAGCGTTTCCACAGGCAAGGCTAGCTTCAGAGATTTCCAACTCCCCCTCTCCTGAACCACCATGCAGTCACGACCTTGGTACTGTAATTTCCACACCTTCAGAAATTCTACAGATACATCTGCTTGTGGTGTCACCCACTAGCTCAAGCTTTAAATAAAAATGCACTGGAAAACCTCTCATGTGGAGACCTCTTCTAACCATCATGAACTTCAGCTTTCCCCCCACAATAAAGTAAATAAACACTGGGTCCCAAAACCAATCTGTTTTCCTTGATGACCATTTTAAATATAGCCATTAATTCCTTATTGATTTAAAACTCAGCAACTGTAAATTTCTGCAAAGGTTCTGGTTACTGTTTACTGTACACATATGGCAGGCCAACGCGTGCCTCTCTTCACACAATTATTTGCAGGTGCTGTTAAATCCCTAGCAATGAAATAGCCTACATCTAACATTTCTAATTAGCTTATTTAGTAATCATGAAGGAAACACAGGAAACATTTAGTGGTGTCCTCTCAGATATCCTCAAAAATGAGGAATGTCACTAGGGGCATGTCCTGATGTGGGTGTTTTTTCAGCCCAGTCAGTATGCATCATTTTAATGTGACTGTGATCATAGCCCCATTGTGCCTGCCAATCCCAATTAACAGAATCAGCCATCCTAGGGCACAATTTATTGCTGCATGTGCAGCTTACTGGGACATGGAGCAGCAGCCTTGCAGTCTCCAGGCCTCTGCAAGGAGCCCTGCCTCTGGGAACAGTGCTCAGCTTTTCCCAGCTGTGAAATCTCTCTGTTGCAAGATATGTTCCTGTCAAATACTTTTCCTTTTGGCAGGCTGAATATTTCCCTTTTTTGATGACTCTAATATCATCAGTGATATCTAGATAAACAGGAATATATTCAGGAGATAGCCCTGCTGTTAATCCTGAAGTTACCATTCAGCCTTGAAAACTAGGGCGGGTTGGCTTATCACTGAAGACATTTGGTTTGTACCAGCACAATGAGTTATTACATCTGAAAATAAAATGGCAACAGGTTTTTTTCACTCCAAACTGATGTGTATGCCATGTTCCATTTGTCAGCACACAACTGAGACATCCATGTTGTGTCACATAGGTACAATGTAATTCATCTGTGCAGCTTTTCTGCCACTGTCAAGCAACCTTACTTTTGGTGAATAGAGCAAATAAGTCACTTTTATCATATGAGACCTTTTTGGCAAAAAGATAGCACCAAGAATTTCAGCAGCAACTGTGCATAGCGCAAAAGATATTTCATATCTTTTTGTATCCCCAGGGACTTTCCCTAGATTCTGTGGCAGACAGAGTGCAAAGACATTGCTCACAGTTCTTTTGTTCTTTCATCTCTTCTCACCAATTTTCATTTAAAATCAAACACTTTTGCTGGAGACAAAAGGTATATTTTCTGGCTTCATGTCCTAGAATTTCTGTAAATTGTTCTTGCACATGTCTGCAGCTGACATACAAAATATGCAAACTCTTCTCCTGATTTATGCTTTATGCTCTGCATGGAGCCTGTATAATTGTGGAAAAAAAAAAAGACCAAAAAGTAGTTTTCCTTGAATTTCAGAAAGTAATGTACACTGTTTGAAAAAGAATCCATAGCTTCTTACTGCTACCCTCACTAGAACACTTCATTTCCACTGTATATCTTGTAAAAAAAAAACCCTGAAAGAAACCCCAGAACTATTTTCAACAGACCTAGTTATGAATTTTAACATTAGAGAAGGCTTCCTGTTCCTACCACTGCATTTGGTAACAGAGAAAAATCGGAATTAAGTTTAGGAAATTCATTAAAAGCCACTTTTCTAAATGGATTTTCAACCAATCTTTTAACTACAAAACTCTGGTCCAAATTATCAAAAGAGCTCACCTCCCATTTGGCACAAGATTAAGGACAGACTTTCAAAGCATTTAACCACTTGAAGTTCTCAGTGTGACACCACTGGCCAGATTTCCAAAATTTCCACTCACTTAAGGACCTAGAAATGAGCTGAACTCCTTTGAAAACAGTTATTGGTTTTGGACATTTCAAACCTATATTGTATTGAATGCAATCCAGAGGCTACACTACTTGAAGTATTCATAATTACTTGATAAAACACAAATGTTTCCTTCAATTTTTTCATACATAGTTTTTCTGCATTCCTCAGAAAACTTATGGATCTACAAGCAGAAAGTTTCCTTTCTCTTCAGAGCTCTTATTCAAGCTCAGATAAAAGGGCCCTTGCTGGTTTACTGATAACTCAGTAACTTCCACCCTTTCTCTTCCAGATTCATAACGACCCCACAATTAGTTCTCTTCCAAAAGAGTAAATTCCTTAATTCCCTTATAAAGACTTTGAAACAACACTTCTGCAAGGAACCATTTTTATCACTAAAATTACACTCATTAGAAGTTAAAGATACTGAATGAAATAGAGCAATCTCAGATCAAAGTACCCTGCTCTTAACTACATAAAAACAAATTAGAGCAACTAATGAGAAACAGGCTAAACACATCAAGGACCAAAATTATTAACTTACATTTAGCAATTATTTTGACAACTTACTAAAGCAGGACTGAATAATACTGACCAGCTTTTTCTAAATTAAAGCTTATTATATTCACATGAAGGAAGAAATAGTGGTTTGGTTATTTAGCAAGATCCTCCTTAGCAGCAAAGAAAAAGGAGAATTCTTATCAGAAATAAACTGACCATGAAAAAACATGACTCTTTGAATTATGCTTTCTGCATATCAGTATGGTGATACTATTGATCACACTGCAGTGTGATCACAAACTCAAATGTTTAGGGTTTGACTGCATGCAGTATTAATTCATTTAAAATTAGCAAGACTACACTAAGCTTTCTATTTCACCATGATTTATCTCTACTATCAGGATGATTTTAGAGGTAAGCTTCTTTTATCTGCAAGTTTAATTTTTTTTTACTTTTTTCCCCTCCTGATATGGTTTCAGTTATTAAAAAGGCAATGGAAGATGAAGGGAAAGTCTGAAAGTACAGCAATACAAGACCAGAATGAATTTCAAACAACAAGAAATTAGGATTGAGACACAATAAGAGAGTTAAGGAATCATGGAATTATACAGGTTGGAAAAAACCTTTAAGGTCACAGAGTCCAACTGTTAACCTAGCAATGCCAAATCCACCACTAAACTAATCCCCAAGTGCCCCATCCACAGGTCCTTTGTACACAGTGAACAGTACATCATCCAAGCCACAAGCAGACAATTTCTCCAAAAGAATGTTCATTCTTCATTTTTGGCAGGAGAGATTAGGGTTAGCATGTTAATGCTATACAGAATATAAAAATCTAAAGCCTCCAGACAATTCTATATGTCCAAAGACAGACCTGCAAGTATATTTAATGAAACCAAATATAACATTTAAACACATTAGTGAGCCCCACACTAGCTCTACTCTGTATTTTTAACAATACAGTTTGATAGATATGACAGTGCTGAACAAACAATTCATACTTATCACTTGCTGCAGTATGAAGATTATTTGTATTCAGACTCAATTCTGTCTAGGACTTAACACACTCATGGACCAAATAAAGATATCTTCTGAGTTATCTCATAATATGCAGCAAGAGGGAGGTAATATGTATCTGCTGTTGAATGTCCACAGGCTGCCTAGGATGGCTGTGGGTCCTGTGCAGTCTCTATCAATATATAATACAAAGCTCTTTAATCTTGATATAAGAAATGAATTTTTTTTACAGTGAGAGCAATCATTCATGGCAGCAACCTCCTCAGGACAGGCAGAGCTCCTGTCACTGGAGAATTTTAAGATGTGATTGGACAGGGTGCCAGAAAACCTTATTTAGGTTCCCTTTGCCACAAAAGGGTGGTCCAGATGACCTCTCAAGGTTCCCTCCAACGTGAGCTGCTCTGTGGCTCTCAGTGATAATGTTCTGCAGGTGTCCACAGAGGCTGCTGTCACAGAGCAGTGTCCCCACTCATGCTCGTCTTCCTCATCACCCTTCTGAACCCCTGTGCTATCACAACAATGCTCACTATCCCCTTACACATACAGATAAATTTAGTGTTTCAAAGATTTCTTTTTACATTGTAGAAGCTGAAGGTTTAGAGTTACAGAAAACCCTTAGGTTCTGGAACACAGTTACAGGGCAAATTGGAAAAAAAATCCAACACCCTAGCAGTTATGTGGTAGTTGGTATAGCAAATTACCATAATCATCCTAGAAATGCTTGCAAATACATCACTGCTTCTTTTCTTCTAGGTGTGCAAAACTATTCTGAGCCTTATAATTCTGGGATACTGATGAAACCTTTCAAAGAGTAACTAGAGCCTCAGAAAATACTTGAAGACAGACATGTTCAATTACCCTCCAAGCAGAGAGTGGAGTGCACCCTGAACTTAATAGTGAAGTTGAGAACTGAAAAAATCCAGAGGGTATCTCAAAAGGCTGGATGATTTGACTGATCAGTGAGGTATAGCTCCAGCCTGTGGCCATGTCCTAGTGGATATTCATTTTACAGATCAGCTACCACTAAGAAATACCTAAGGCTGATGAAGGGGGCTGTGTGTGATAGCACAGACAGAATTAACTGCATGAACTCTTCCATGGAGGTGAAGGTTGTGCTCACCTTTTTCCCTGCTCCCTGCTCTGTTACTGGGTGCCTAGGGACAGTGGCTCGGGGCACTTTGTAGATTAATTCAGTGGATGCTTTAAAAAAATGCCAGTAGCTGTCAGCAGCTCACTGGTCTGGCCAGGGCTGGGGCTGGTACAGGGACCTTGGACAAGCTTTGGGAGCTTGTCCCTGCTGGAAGGGCTCCCTCCCTGCCGCCTGTGACAGTGTGCCCCACAGCACAGCAATTTCCCACTGGCAGGATGTTCCTCCTGCTGTCTCACGAGCTGCTGCACAGACATGAGGATGTTAGCCCAGTGCTGACGTGGAAGCCACACATCCCCTTCCTGCAGCCAGCATCTGGGGGATGCTCTACCTTAAGAGAGCTGATGTCTGGATACATCATTTTCTATTTCCTCTGGTTTGTATTGTATTTTTGGGCCCCTGGCCCAGACTGTGTCTTGAGGAGACCTCAGGCCAAATTCAGTTTTCAGCTACAATGCAGCTGTTCTGAAGGAATTGCTTTGACTTTCACTGCTGTGTTCTGGATTAACACTGTAGTAATAAAGGCTAGAATTTGGATCATTGCATTCTTTCCCTGCCATCCACAGAAAAAGCAGGTTAACAGATTTGCATCACAGTGCATCAGATGAGGAATTCTGAAGAAACACAGAGCCCTAACAGATAAAAAAAGAATGCCCAAACCCAGGTTGCTCAATTCAAATGACAAAATCTGCTTTCCTGACTTTTCCTGGTTTCATCTGTCAACAAAATTTAACTGTACATATATTTTAAAAATAACAACCTTGAAGAATGCAAACATTTTTAAGCAATCTGGGGGAACTTTAATCACATTCAACTAAAATGCTCACTCAATTCTCAGATCTAGTTTGCACTCTTATTTTTGCTCTTCTGCAAGATTTATGTGAAAAGCAACTATAGCCTGGGGTTTTGAAGTTGAAAGATTATAATTTGGCCTTCTGGCATGTATCTTTGTTAGTTTTTTAATCTCTATATGCCGTCTTTCAGCTTTAGAGAGAGACCAGTTGATGTTCCCTGAAGCATGTATATTCTTTCAACACCATAAAAGAAGTCAGCCATTATCATTTTCCATCTAAAAACTTTATTCTCTTTATTTTCAAATTAATTTGGCTTACTAGTTCAATTGGCCATGTCAGATTCAAAAAACAAGAATTAATGTAATCTGATTGCTATGGCTATCTATAGGCTGTTTGTCATACAGCCTGATATCTGAATGTGATACAAATATACTCAGCAAAACCAGACACCTCAAATGGCTTAAGAGATAAAACCCTTTAAATAAGCTTGAGACAGATCTGAATTTATTTAAATGTCTGATTCTAAATGTACTTATGCCTGGTAGTAATGTTTACCATCTGCCTGATTCTGTCTGATGAGGTAATTGTAAATCTATAAATAGCTTAACATATGTTGCACATATTCTGGCCTTATATATAACAGCCTTTGTGTAAAACAACTGGAAATAATAAGAAGGGATATTAGCTCAGGCATTATTCAGGGTAAGACAAGAAAGAAGTATAAAGTGTTTTCACTTTGTATTATTTGTATCTTCTCCTGCAAAGGCCTGGTAAACCCAAACCATTGTTTATAGGCCCAGTTCTAACGAGCTGTCAGTCCTTCCTGTGATTCACACCTACCAAAACAGGCATTTGAAATGCAGTAAATCAGTTACAGCCAGAATACTGTATACTGTAAACCAACATGAGAACTACATTCGTTTAAGATGAACAAATAGTTTTGATTTTCTTTCCCATGGCAGAAGACAGGAAAATGATGTACAGGCATGGTGAGCATTAAAGCTTATCTTGAAAGAATTGCTTTACAGCCAGATTAGGGGATTCTTGACACTACTGCACCTACAGCCATTGTACAAGCAGTCAAAGTGCTGCTTCATAATTACAACTAAGAATACCATTAAAGCCAATTATCTACTGAAAGAATTGTAATTGCTCATGTGCACTCACCTAGAATGAAACCACAGGAAAGGAACAAAGCACTCTAAAATCACACAGCTTTTGAAACCACGGTTACTGGCTCAGCTTTTTGCCTACATGGTGGTGAGACCATGAGATGTAACCACAGAAGGCCCATGGTTGGGTAACTGGGTAATGCTCTCTTCTGGATCACTTAGAAAAATAATTTCTTAGTTCTTAGAATCATTTAGTTAAGAGAGATCATATTTTCTCTTGCATGATTCGTGCTCCAGAATTAAGACTGCACTGCAGATTTCAATGAATTAGCCTGGGAAATCTGACATTATCCTGCTTATTCAAGCAATCATTTCAGCTGCTTACAATGGCACCCTAGTGCAGGTGGGGGGAAAATGATACACTACCAAATTAGAAATAAAACAGTGAGTCACTCTGCAAACCTCCTTCAAGTGGCATGGTCAGTCTCTATCTTGTCTGTAGTGTTGATACAAAGCTAAAAAAAGGGCATAAATATGCATATGGATTCAGCTGCCCACTCCAAACAAAATCCTTAATGTGGAAAGCTAACAGCAGGGCTATTCTAAGGCTTCTTACTGAACACTGGGTTCATTGAACAGGATGTTGGCTGTTGTGCTCTGAACTGTGTGTCACATGTGTAAAGAGGCAGTTATTGTATATGTTGCACCATTAATTTGTCCCGGATGCTTCTATGGGCTTTTGATTTAATTCACTGAAAAGTTCTGCTCTGTTTGTATTTAATGAGGGTTCTTCCCGAGTATCTGCTTCTTGACCTTCAAAGCCCTCACCTGGCCCAGGATTCTCCCTAGGTTATTCTGTATCAGCATGAAACTTTTGGAAAGTAGGTGAGAAAAAAATGAACCAATTTCCAGCTGTGTGCAACTATTCCTGGCCAGACATCTTCATACCATATGAGTGGCTGGACTTCAACCAGGCAGGACTGAGAAGCTGAACGGAAAAAGGAATTCTCTGAGAGAGGTGATCTCCCCTGGAACTATCATTATTTTGAGAGTGCTTGCACATATTATGTAAATCTTTACTCTGCTTTCCAACGCCCTGAGTCTGGACACCAGGTAACCTTGGATCAAAAGGTGCCCAGATCTGCCTGTGACATCACACAGCTCATCCCAGCCCTCCCAAGGAGCTCCCTGTCCATCTGCACACCCACACTGCCAGAACACAGCAGCTCGGAGCACCTGAGGCAGCCCCACAGAGGAGCCACCACAGTGAACAGCACAAACAATGACAACAGCAGCAAGAAGGCAGAGAGAGCACTGCAGATGCGGAGAAAATTAATGACAAATGAGCAGCAAAGGGGATTTTAATGCGAGCGCAAAGCAAAACATGCAGTGAACCAAAGGAGAACTTCAAAGCACTACTTATTATTTTTTAAAATACTTAAATTCAAAGCACTATCACAATACCAAGTAGCGCACTAAATTATTGGTTCTGCAATCATAAGATACACAGATTAAAAAGTAGCAGATACAAAATGATTTCCGAAATTCACTAAGGGTATTCCTTGCATCTTCTGTATCTCCATTTAGGTGGAGGTGTGAGCTATGCATTGTCTGCCTCGGCAAGTGGGCGGGGGTGGTGGAGGTGAAATAAGGAGGCAGGGTCAGGTGCTCCTTCAGCAGTAAAGGAATAATTCAGTTTATACATCACAGAATCCATGTCAATTGAGCTCAGATTGTCATTCTGTTTCCAATAAAATAGATTTTATGCAACTTTTTTTTTTCTTGACTCTTACAGGTAAAAGGCAGCCATCTAAGTATGTGAACCTCCTCATCACTTCCTGTAATTTTTTTACTACTTCACAATAGGGTCAAAGACACTTTTCTTTTATATGAAAAATTTCAGTGATTTTATTTAATCTGAAACTGTGAACAGATTATGGCCTTCATTTCTTTTGTATCCATTGTTATGTAGCAATTTCTAAAATAAAGGCAGAATGGAGCTCATATCAAAGCAGACTGTGCTTCCTGTCCCTCTAAAACAGTAACATACGCTAGAATGAAAGTGATGAGGTCCAAGAAAATGAACAGACAGAACATGTGGAAAGCAAAATACCAAACAGTCCTAATTCAGTTGTGTATCTCTACTGGCTTCTTTGTGATCTACCCATATCCTCAAGAAAACAAAGAGTACTAATTTCTTACATAGCTGGAGTGTCAGGAGAAACCCACTTTGGAGTAGGATGCTTTACAGAAACATAATTAAAAGCCTTTATGATCTTTATGCTATGCTCAGATTGGGGAGTCACCACCCAAGACACAGTCCCAAAGAAGTCATGATAAAGTTCAAGTGGTATCTTTCTCTCATTGCCTCACTTTAATCTCGCAGTAAAGTCAAAATTTGCTGTGTTAGAGAGTGCTAATGGATGCAACATCCAGGCAGATCTAAAGGATATTTTGCCACATTGCCAACCCCTGATGTGAAGAAAACCTCCTGGAAGATCCGTTCAGTTTAAATCACTGTTGGTCCGGTGAAATCAAGGGATTATCTCAAAACTGAGCCAGTGTAAACAGAACATGAACTCTGGCTAGAAATGCCAGATTGTCTTGACTGTGTATTCCTAATGAGTAGAACTGATCCACTATGGTGAGGGAAAAGGTGGAGGATGGATTTGCAGTGTTCACAGTAATTCCTGAGGCCAGTGCCATTAAAACAAAATATTACTTTATTTTATCATAACTTACCATTGCCTAAACGCCTACATAGCAAACATTTGCTTGTGTCCTTAGTTTATCTGTCCCCGGGTAATTATTAAGATAGCTGTGGTTACTGTGCTGATCTAAGGTACTGGGCAAACATTTTGAAACATTTAGAATGGCTTCATTTATGGCAGAAGGCAAGCCAAAATGACTTCTTTCCTTGTTCTCCACTATCAGTGTAATGATACATGCTGGAACAGCCTGGGGCCAGAATATTAGATAACTACTCTAACAGAACAATGACTTAAGTGTCAAAGCCAAAAGTGGGGGCTGCTATACCTTCCGTTTTTTGTAATGGTATTTAAAACAAGACCATAAAGAATGAAAAATATTTGTCATTCTGTATTTTACACACATTCCCACTTCACCTTTCCTTGCACAGTGACTCCACTTCTCCTTCAATTATCTTTTGAAGGCTTCTTCTCTAACCCTTCTCTGATACAGATAACTTTCAGTCCATCTTTAGGGCAATGTGAGCTTGTTGACAAAAACTAGGGTTTTTGCAGAGTCCTCAGGGCTACCTCCTGAACTTCCTTACACTAGTAAAGGGTTGCAAGAGTACAAGAATCCATCCTTGAGGGAGGCACAAGAGGAAGCAGAAAGTGTTATGTGCAGTGATGCAAGGAAGCAGAAAAGTGTTACATTTCTGTATCAGTAGCTAAATCACACTGTACCATGGATCAGCTGTTGCCACTTATAGCACTCTATTTCAGCAACAGAGATAAGGATTTCAAATAACTATTACCAAAACCAGATTGTTCATAATAACTGGGACACAAAAGATGAAATTAAATCAAGAATTTGTCATTGAGTTTAGAAGGAATAATCTAGCACATGCGCTATCTTGCGTCTGCAATAGTTTGGGTGGAATTTAATAGAAAATTGTAGATTTCCCCCTTGCCATTTACCTGAATCTACCCTGAGAGCTGCTTAAGGTCAATTGAAAAATTTGACTATAATAAATATTAAGAAGATCATTACATTTAATTAACTTCTAAAGTACTTCAGTCAGGCTGAACTGAACAACACTTTTCTTTTGAAGGAATATGGGAAACATTACCAGAGCTGAGTTTTGTTGTACAGTTAAATTAAGGATCCCATAATTCTAACATATTTCATAGAAACACCACCATGGCCTTTTAGTTGATACCCAAGGATGAACAAAAGATCAAGTACAGACTATGGGCTCTGGAAATAAGAGATGTATGGGTCATGGAGAAACTCAGATACAAACCAGCAAGACAGACACTGTACTTGGAGAGGGCAGGAACAGACCTGAATTAAGAATTTCAGCAGCTAGAGGGGCTGGACAAACTAAAATGTCCTTCCTTAGAATAGCATATGCATCAGCTGTTGGCATAATCAATACCCAGCCAGGGCAGAAATTTCCCTGCACACAGGCTGCCATAAGAATGGTAAATGACATTTGGTAGTCACATAAACCAATTGCTGCTGCAAGAACAGTTTCAAGTTATGCCATTTTGTGTTGGGTACATTCTTTATAATGAGCAGGTGGATTCAAAGTTTTAATCCTGCTAGCAGGTGACCTTTTCAAAATTCTGTATTTTTACTGCCTATCAATTTTGTTTCTTTCTTCCAGGCTCCTGAGATTGTAATCAAAGATGAATAGGAATTGCCAGAGAATTACTGAATACTGAAAAAGCCAAAGCCTTAAAGATGGCATTCACACAGCGAATGCCCTAATGCAGCCATGATATCTGATTTTTAATAGATTAGGTGCAACTATGCACATTAGCAAACTAAACAATGCAGTAATATCCACAGAGAACAGGTTTCATCGATTAAATCATAAATATAGTATCTTATTATGCTTTTGGGGAAGCAGAAATATGAAAAGCAATGCATGCATTTTTGAATTATAAGAGGAGAGAATATTGGCAAATCTTTCAACAGCTGTTTATCATGAAAAAGAAGTTACAGTTACCATTCCCCAGCCATGCACTCTGAAAAACTAAAAACTGTACATTAATAAATTATAAAAATGATGCATGAAGCTAATATAAAACTTTTGAAGGCGGTTTCTTAGTCCAGAGGGAGTTGTCAAATTTGCTATTTGTGACTTTAATGTTACTTGAAATTTCTTCTAGGGCATTTAAAACTCCTTTTGTGACTCTTCATCAGCAGTTTCAGAGACAGCAAAGGCCTTGACAATATACATTTTCACTTTCTGCATGGCTGACGGACTTCATATGCTATATCCAATTTAAGGGTAGAGCAGTAGATTACACTGCTAGAATATAGAGAGCCATTGCCATTGAGACTGAATCATTGCTGTTTATAGTAATTCTTACTATTTGGTTTCTGACAGCCCTTTGTGACCGGAATAAAAGATGATGCTGAGATTATTGTCAAGCTACTGTAATAGCTAGCAGTGCATGAAGTCTGCAGCAGATGGACTTGAACTTATGAGCTCTCAGATTCTCAATAGCCTTTCAAATGAGCACTGTTCTCCTTGGCCACGTGTAATGCGACTGGCTTTGACAAACCCTTATTTCAGAAGATGAAATACTATTTCAGCCAGCTTGCTTTGTTCTATTTGAAATGTTTTATAGAGCTTAATTTGAGAGGCAGCTTAGAATTGAAGAGAACAAATTGATTTTCAGTTGCATGAGGTAAACTATGTTACAGGTACATCCAAGCTGAACAACAACAAAGTGACTTGACATAGTCTGAATGCTTCCACAAGTGCCCCCCAACCATTTCCATTACAACACACAATTGCTAGATATCTTCCCTTGGCTAAAGTTGTAATTTTTCTCATGAATCCCACTAATTCACAGACCTTTAATCTGACAAATAGGAGGCAATAGTAAAAATTTGTTTGGCATATGCTACCCCAGAAGAATTCTCTTGAAACACAAACAACTGCTATTGACTTGGATGCTGTTTTAGCTGCTGTCAAGAGCATGGATAGACAGCAACCAGCTTGTATTGCTTTAGGAATGTCTTACAGTAAAGACTCCGCAGAAAAGCACATTTTTCTCAGGTCACCAGTTTACCGATTCCTTCTGCAGTGCAAACTGAGTGTCCTTCATGCACAGCCAGCTGTTCATGCCAAAATGGGGCAAGACAAACCCACCAGTGTGAGCTGAGCTTCAGCCGTTCTCCGGACCCAAACAATGCAGACCAACAGCCCCAAAGTCAAATGAGAAATGTTCCAAAGGCTGGTTTAAAACTTTTTCAGATTATTTCTTCCATCAATATTTAGTATCTTTGTACTAGGATCCATTATTACTGTAAATCTTTTGCTCTGTTTTGCATATCATGATTCTTTCTTTATAATCTAGCATCACAGTTTGATCTTTTATTACATTGCTGCTGTTCAAGATTCTATAGTTAAAGTTGTGTCAGCACTTTTACTACAAAACCCATTTATGAGGGGTTTATAACACAGCTATAAAGATGTAGTATAGAATTGAAAGGTGGTGTACAAAGTCTCAGCATGGGGCATTGTCTTTTTTTTATCACTTTTTAATAAACAAATTAGACTTGCTATTTTAAGCCTTTATGAGTGTAAAGCAATTCCAGTTTATAGGTTATTGCCTATATAACATGGCAATCAACTGTTATTAAAAAAAAGTAAAATGAAAGAACTTATAAGTACTATGATTAAAAGTGATTATGGAAAAAGTGGAACTTTGCAACAGTAAAGGCAAATATACGTTTACTTCTGTGAGTGAGTTGTATTCTGAGAATGTGCTGAGCTTTACAAACCCACTTTCCCCAAGGCAGTGGGGGAGTCCAGCCTGGGATGAAAAGTGTGAACTTGGAATCAATTCCCCTGGAATTTCTTGTGCTGTGTTTGTGTTGTGAGGACACTGGTTCCCAGTGAGAGAGCACATGGTAAAGTATTCTTCTCTCTCCAAATGTCATTGGAGAGACCTTCCTGAAAAAGGAAGGTCACCTTCCTGAAAAAAGGTTTTCAAGTGCTTTCAAAGGGCAGTTTGCTCATGCTTATCATGGATGTTGTGTGTTTCAATAAAATTATATTGATGAGGGTCAATGAAGGTTTGAGAGTGCATGTTTTGGACTGTAGTTTACTCTCATTACTTGCCTTTCTACACATAACTCAGTTGTGAGAACATTACCTATCTGTTCCGTTTAGTCACATCCAGCACTGTGTTTTGAGGCTCTCTGCAATACTCCTCCATAGCTCAGAAGGTGCTACTTGGTTGAGCAGCTTTCCTTGATCAGCTGCTTCAAGACCCTGGGGTTTGATGAACAGCCTCAGCTTCTCACCAGCGACTCATCCCCAGAATGAGGACCCAGTAGCCAACTCAGGACCCACAGGCCTAGAATAACATGGAATAATGAGTCCAGAGGGACTGATAGAGAAAGCTGGTCATACTGCTCGCAGTACTTGAACCAGCGTGGATTCCATCTTTCTGAAATTCTGTGTTGCACCTTGGAGACATGCTTAGATACACACATTTCCCTAGACAGACTTGGTGATAGACTAGGAGTGCCCACTAAGTCACTACATCTGTGAGTACATTCATGGCCCTGGACTTGGCTGGGGTGTGATGAGGCTGGGAGACTGGTTTCAAAGCATGCTGACTAAAAGGGCATTCAAATAAAAAAAGAGTACTGGCTATGTATGTGGGTGGGTGTTATCTGCAAAAAATTGACAGTAAAACTCTAAAGCATCTCATGGTGTCTCTACACTGGGACCAGATGTAAATGTAAAGCTGCACCTGTGAATGTCCTGGATGAAACACAGTGGCCAGTTCAGATACCAAGAGGGAATTGCACCAGCACAAACTTCAGCCCAGGCTGCTCATACCTTCCAAAGACTTTGGGAGCTTCTCAGATGAAGTATGTGCTGCCAGAGTCTTGGCTATTAGTACTGTTACAAGTGAGGCAACAGATGTGCTACTGCCTGCAGTGCAGGGAGCCCTAAAGTCCAGGTTCTGCTGGCTTTTACTGAATCATGGATCTGAAGTCATTTTAAAATGTTAATATCTTGCACTCAGTGAAATTGGGGCTGTCTTGGATTCTGATCATGCAGGCGCTACACAGATAACTTTACACATGGGACCTTCTCAGAGCTGCCTAAATTACAGTGTGTTATTACAAACTCCAGTGAAGGCTGGCACAGAAATCAGGAATGATTTTTAAAAAACAGACCACAAATTCCAAAGGAATAACTAAAGGCAATGAAGGGAAAAAATTAAAAATCAGGTTTTACAATGGCGCTAGCCACACATTAAAAGAAGATCTCTTGTTGTCCCTCTCATAATTGCTGTGTATTAAAAAGAATTCATATAATACAAATATGCCTTCAGAGGAGATGAAACTTCAATTGTCTGTGATGTATTTAAATCACCTTTTAACACATGAACTACTAAATATATTTTCTAATATACCTGGGAAGGAATCACTAAATTAGTGATCTTTTCCTAAATATTTAAAACACCACTGCTTAGGCTAACAATGTATTTCTACCAATTTAAATGGTTCTGTAATAATTTAAAACAAGCTTAAGTACCAAACGTAGAACTGCACAATCACCTCCCAGTGACCCTGGATTTTTCCTCTCTTTTGCAAGGAAGGTTGCTGGCAGCAAGGTTGTTACACGAACTGACAAAAGCAAGTGGAGACAGCGAGCTGTGCTTATTTAAGTCTCTATTCTTCCATGCCACTCAGCTTCAATCCTGTGCCTGGCAAAACATCATCAGTATTCTCTGCCTCTTTTAACTAAAGGAAGCAAATCAAGAACCAGACAGGCTAATGGGAACTGAACCTCATTTCTTGGCCTCTGGCTCAACCTGGGCAGCCAAACGGAAAGCAGGCACTTCTGCAGGCCCCGCGCTCCCCTTGCCAGCTGGGCAGCGAGCAGCTCCCTCCCTGCTCGCGGCTCCGCGGCCGGCAGCACGCAGAGCGCTCTCCCGGCTGCGCGGCCGCCGCCAGCTGGGAACCTGACTGCTTCTCCAGGTCTGCTGTGCACTTGCCAAACGGAATCTGCAGGGCTCCTTTTCCACTCGCCCCAGCCAGTTAGGAGGTGATCTATAGTGCTATTATCACAGTGAGTGAAACAGGCCAAAAATCTCCACACAAAAATGAAACTTTGGTAAGGTTCCACAAGGAGGGGGACCAAAAGAGGAATTTAATAAGGAAAGGGCATCCTCTGCACCCTTTTTGAGTTCCCTGTGAGTTGAGCCATATTTAGGGGCTGTATTTTCAACCCTTTTCCTGTAAACATTTAATCTGAGGAATATTCAACTAGAAATACTAGAGACAAGTTAGAGGGAGGAACCTGAAAAAGCAACAGCTACTGACCAGAGCTGGTCGAAACGTTTTCAACAAAACCTGAAACCCACCTCGTTTCATATTTCACTGCAACTTGAAACTCAAACCAGATTTGTTGAAAGGTTCTCTGAGGATTGTGGTTCCAGTCACAACTGGCCAATCCATTTATAGAACACAACTTTGCTAGACAAACCAAGCGCCAGTACAGCTGGGCTCTGTTTCACAATTTGGAAACCTAAGGGAGAAGGGCAGCTTGTCCTGCACACTGTCCTGTGTGGCCTTGCCAGACTGAGCACAGGGAACAGCCCCACCTCCCTCACTCAGACATGCAATGACAAGACAGAACACAGCCCCTCTTTTCCATTTCCTTATGGGATAACCAGACAGTCAAAAGACCCTCAGAGATTAGGAGCCAGGGAATGCACAGATGCAAGGAAAGTAGCATCCTTCCTCCCCATCAGGAGAGGACAGATTGCTCCGGCCATACACAGGCCATGGCAGCCTGGTCTTCAGCCCATTTCTCTTGCAGTTTGTCCAAGATTAGGTTACTGTATTCACCTGAATTAGCTGCTGCATTGAGTGACTTGACAGATGCAAGCACATAAATTCTGCCTCTGAACTTTTACAGACAGTTCTCTGTTGTCACTCATGCTCTGTGTCTGCACAGCTTCAGACAGTACAAATCAGACCATTTCTGGTCAGTGAGTCACTGGTCATAATTTTTACTGTTTTGTGTTGCCACTGCTCATACACATAGATGCTAGTAAACAAAAAAAACCCACCCATCCAACCTCAACCACACCCACAAACTTCAGCTGCCCCAAACGACCACAAAGAGCAAATACACAATCATCCTGTCTACACAGATCATTTCACCAGCTTTAGTGGTGTGGATATTTAAAACTACCTTTTCCATTTCCCTTCTTTCTTCTATCCCTCTGTGCTTTTCCAGGTCCAGTTTGAGTTTTGTTGTGAAGCACTGGATTCATTCATACATCAAAGGGAAATTGAAGGCATCAGAGCCCACATAGACAAAAAACAAAGGCACAGTTTACAAGGCAGAAACTTGCTGAGAAAAACAGCTGAGTTTTTCAAGGCTCACCCGCTGACTACCCATTTTGGAGGTACATCAAACACCATTACTTGCTCCATACAGTCAAACATTTTTCTTTCAAAGACTCCATATAATGGATTATTTGTATTACTGTAGTAATGAAAAGTCCCAGTGCCCTGTATGGAACACATTCCCCTTTACTGAGTTTGGCTGGATGAGAAATAGTCCAGCTCTATGGGCACAGAGGTCCCTGTGGGCTAACCTAAATGAAATTAGGCTGGAAGGAGCTGCTTCCTACCACAGCATCTCAAAACTAGGCACCCATGTTAAGGATTAGCCACCCCTTTTCCAGGGTCTGTACCAAGTCCAGAAAACAAACAAAAAGGATATTTTTTATGCTGATGAGTTCCTGTCACACTCATTATATACTTAGACTAACATATATTTGGCCATATTTTTGAGGTCCTATCTTCTATTTCTCATTTTTAATAAATGTTTTCCTTTTGAGCAGGGTCAAAAGAGACTCTGGCATAGGCAAGCTGGCTGTTTCACACACAGAATTGCACTTTCCAAGCCAAGTGTGGAAAGCCATGGCATATTCAAAACCCATCTTCTCTCCATCTGGCAGAGCAGGAGCTCAGTATCCTTCTTATCTTGTAGTTTCACCAGACACCAGCCTTTGTCCTTTAGCATAGAATTATTAATTATTGTTAGAATTTTTATTTTGTTTTTGCAATGTTTTTCCTTGTATGCCAGGCTGCAGACAATGTACCCAGTATTCTGGAAATACAGCTGAGTCTACCAGCCTTGCACTTCCCTTTGCTACACTAACCCTGACATAGCTGACATAGAAAAGAGGGGATAAATATCTAAAATTGCACTCATCTCAGTTTCCATACAGTATGAATATTTTTCCTTCATTCTGGATAAATGTTTTAGCAATTAAGTGAAAAAACACATAAAATCCTAACCTTGTTACTCCACAACTACAGAGTGCCTTGGACTGCAGAAGTAAGTGGACTTCCAGCCCTTCAGTCCTCTGCAAAACTTGGAACAGCTCCCTGACAGCCAGAAACTTTAGTTGGTAAGGTCAGGTTAGTATCAATAATAACAAAAAGGCCAGCTCTGATCACAACTCTGAGGAAGCAGACTCGAAGAACTGTAAGGATTTTTTTGGTACTATCAGTGCCATAAATGAGAACAAAATGGAGGGCACAGAGCTGCTAGTTCTGGAGAGCCTTTAGAAATTTGTTGCTAGTGTTTATTATACCAGACAGATAATGATGGGCTTTCCTATTAGACTTCATTTTCTCCACTTTTGAAACAAAACCCAGTGTGTTTAAACTCAAATAAACAGCTCCCTTTAAAAATGTTGATACATGAATTTGGTTTTAATTGCTTTATTCTAAGAAATGCAGAATAAAGTCTAGTTCACAGAATGTGATTCCTAAGAAATGTTGGATGACAGCACAAACCACACCAGTGCCTGGTGACTGTTCACACTGAGAAGGGCATTGCTTACCTTGCTTATGTTTTCTTTGGGAGAGCTGATTACTGTTTGCAGGGCTGGGATGTTGTGCTGGCTTTACTGTGCTAGGTCAGTGAGCAAGAAGATTTGAGGCTTATTCAGAGTTTGCACTTTCATCAGAAGCAACATGCAACAAATAGCTATGAGGAGCAAATACAAGGAATGATGAAGAGGAATAAATGTTATATATAGAAAAAAATGCAAGTTAACAAAATAGCTGTTTCACAGTTTAATGATTCTAAAATAATCTGAAAGGTTTTAACAAAAATCTTCATCTTTGATTTTGGCTATCACAGAACCCCTGCTGTCCCTGTGTGTGACTACTCATGTATCACAGCAGACATTTCTTGAAGGAGAAGAGCTTATCATATGTTCATTAAACTAAGACACTTTACTAGAAAAGCTGTAGAGTGAAAATACTGATCATGTGAGGATAAAGAACCCTGTGCTAGAACAGCTGGTGTAAGGAGAAGAGCAAGGGGGCAACACAGCATTTTGAACTATTTTGCTCTGTGAATTAGGTCCTGTGGCTGGGGGGGAGAACCCAGCAGAGTTCACTGACTCTCACTAAGAGACTGCTGCTGGACACAAAGGAAAACAGCAGGAAGCTGGAGCGGTGGCACACTGGGCCAGCACTTCACAACTGGATGTGCAGCTCCACTTCAGAGATAGACACACTCAGAGAAAGCAAAAAGAGGAAACTGGTTTTTGTTTCATCAGGAAAAAGTAATTGGTCTCATGGAATTGTTAAGGGAAAGCTGAAAAAATCAAATCCCATCAGATCAATATTTCTGTGGATGTCTAAAAATACAGGTGTTGCAGCTTGCAAAAGCTTCAAGCCTACTTCAGTCAATTCAGTGTTACAATGCCAAGACTCTGACAATTAAGAACCATCTTTTCATTCCTTACCAATAGAACTGTTCCTGGGCAGAGAGCTATGGGAAGGACAGGAACAGAGGTGGGGGTCTATTGAACCTTTGCCCCTCTATGGCAGAGGACTGTGTAGGGGCCCATGATCCCTCTTCTATCCAAAACATGGACTCGAACTCTCATTCTCGCTTTTCAACTATACACCCAAATCTTGCTCCATATGCATATCTAAAACTACATAGGTAATCTTGGATAGGTATTTGTTCTATTTTACTAACCAGGGATGGATATTCAAAATTCTCATTGCATCAGGAGTTCTACTTCCTGCAATAATTTCTTCTATGATCTTTTACAAATTTGTACACTAAAGCCCATGCTTTCTGTATCACCTGAAATAAAAACCTGTGTGAATCTGTTTTTCTTAAGGAAAAATTACTGTTTTCTATTATGGAAAAAAAATAAAAAGATACCACACTGTTTGAATATCCACAGTGAATACAGCATATACTGAGCAAATATGAAGTTAAACATTGACTCTCCCCTGAAATTCTATTACTTGGCTAAAAACATCTGGCCATAAATATCTTAGTTATTCAAGATATATATATATATATATATATAGAAAATATATATATGTGTGTATAGATGTATAATCCATGTTTAACAAAGTTGCATTTATAACACTTATGATGGCTATTAAACATTTTAATTATTGATTTCAGCTGAAAAATTCCTGAGGCTGAGCATAAACAAAAGTAGTAAGTATCTGCCTGATGGTTAATATTTTCATCCAAGTGTAGAGGTGAAGCTATAGATCCAGGAGATGGAAAAAGCAATTTGCTATTCTCACTCATATTTAGAACCCTGTTAGTGGATTTGTGGAAAAAAATGTCATATACTTCAAAAAAACTAGCCATGAATTAATGTTTATAGATTTTATTGCTTTTTCTAGCTCTCTGTATTTTTATTCTTTATTCTTTTTAATAGTCTTTAAAAACCCTATAATTTTCTCCCTACGGATGCTGTCGATATTAAACAAATATCGATCCCTTGCTTTTTTCCTTTTTTGTTCCCCCTTCTGCTTTTGTTTCAAATGGATGTAAAATTATCTCAGATATTTTTGTGCTTCACATCAACAACTTCATTTCACGTGGGTATGATATGGAGTCCATAATCATCATACTATGAAAGACTTATTTTTTTCATTGCATAAGACATCCTTTCCTATTGGTTTTGGGCCACACTTGAAAAGCACTGCCTGCTGTCCATCATGGGCAGCCCTGCAGGGAGCTGCAGCCTGCTCACTGGGAAGTATCAGGGTGGAGGCAGAGCTGCTGATCTGCTCACAGGCCTCTGCCCAGCACAGATGACCTTTCCCTGTGTGCAGGGCTGTTGTGAGCTACGAACATCAGCAGAGAGCAGACAAACAGGTATTGATGGCTCTGAAAGCCTGCCCAAAGGTGCTGTCCCCAGCAGACAGGGGCACATCAAACTTCCAGCTGTTCTGCTCCTGGAGAGTTTGTGGCATGTCGCATTCATACAACACAGTTCACTTCATTAGTCATCCTTTTTGGGTTTTGCATTTGGCAAAGAGCTTGCTCTGAAACTCAGTAAGGACAGCAAGGGTATGACTCTTCTCCAATGCACCAACATCAACACTGTGTGGGCCATATCTACTCAGAATAGCAACCAACAGAAAACCTGATGGGGGTTGCCCCAGATACCCATACTCTAACAGTTTAGGTTGTATTGAAACATCTTTTCTTAAATGAGAATCAGATCAGGGCAACTGAGCCTTCCTATGAAACAAATGAATCATGTTCCTAGGCTTTTGTTATTTTATATGATAATAAGGGAGGTATGATGATCTCCATGAACAGAGAACGTACAGGTTGCTGAAAGCCTCGTCAGACAAAAATTCCAGGACTATCACCATCCTGTAAAAGTTCTCTTACTCTTTTAATTGTATTTTCACTAGAGAATTTTCTACTCAATTGAAATCATTTGCATTACACCTTTCCTAATCAGACAGGACAAGTTTAGCTCACAAATGTGCTGGTGTAACAGGATGGAATAACTGGAGAATCACACCTCACAATGTTTCTCTTCCACTCCTTTTTCTGCAGCATTATTTTGAACTTATTTTGTGACAAGACAAAGACAACAATGCCCCTGGATTCACACTGATAAAACTCCCCTGACTTCAGCAGTTAATGCTCGTTTAGTTGTTATTAAGTGCCCCGAGGGTGATATAAAGTCCACACCTAACATCTGAAACACATTCCAAGATCAACAACAGCAGCCACCAGACAATTTTCTTCTCTACTGAAGGTCGCTCTAAACTTTAAATGCTTCTCTTCACCTCATGTTATACACATTACAAATGACTGTTCAGTTGCTCTTATAAGCTTAAATCCATACACTCCAACTTTGTACCCAGAAGGCAATTTACAGATTATAAAAGGCAGATACCTCTTTTGCAGCACACCTGCTCATTTTACCATTCAGTCTGAGAGAAGGAGAAACAACTGGGAGTTAGAAGATCTTGATACCAAGGATATGCTGGTAATCAGTGAGAGGAAAAGGTGGATCTTAAAAAAATTCCTTTTAAAAACAACTGAAGGCAAACTGACAGGAACACCAGATCATGGTGGTCACTCCAATGGCTTGGGAGAGACACAGCCCCACTGCCCAGGTAGCACAGAGCAGCACATCTCCTGCTCTTACTCACCAGGTGAGCAAACCAGGAGTTTCAATAAGTGCTGAGCTGCTGTGCACGCAGCCACAACAAACAATTGAGTTTCCCCAGCAGTTACCCTGGGTGCTTCCTGCACTTGTTTGTTGATGCATCCCTCCCACAGGGCTGTCCCAAGAGCAGCAGGTCACGCTTTGGGGCAGGGGTGGCTTTTGCAACGCACAGGCACCACCCAGCTCCTGCTCAGAATCCTGAGCCCTGCAGAGCACACGAGCCCCACGCGCACCCAGCTCTGCTGGGCTGCCTCTGCATTGGCTCCAACAGGGAGTAAAATGTTGAACTACAGCATCCGAATCATAAGCAGTGACACAGTGTCATGAGTTTTGAAAATAAAAGTACATTGAGAACTTCTGGGCATGTGAGACAATAATCACTTACCTACATCCCTTGCCTAAAAGAAATATGTTCATGTGTTTTCTCTAGTGAAATATTTATCATTCCATAATCTCATTTCATACATGCTCATAGTAATTAGGTCAGACTATGAGCATGAGACTATAAGGGACTAGACAATCTTTTTTTGTTGTTGAAGCAAATCAGAAACTATTCTTAATTCTGTTAGTTTTTTTCTTCCCTTTTAATAGTTGAAGACATTTATTATTCAACTTCCTGCTTTGACAGAACTTTATTAAAAGAAATTGATTTTACTAGCTCAGACTATTATATTCTGCTGAAGGACAAAGCATCATACCTAATTTTTGCTCCAGATTTTTGTTAAGAATATTTTTCAAAGTTCAATAAGCCATTAACTGAATATCCAGTGTCACAAGTGCTATTGCTTTAAAAGACTAATAATCTTTCTTGTAATCAGATTTCAATATACTAGAAATTCTATTTTAAAAAAAACCATCAAAACTTACTTTAAAAATATTCTTTCAGGAAAATTACATTTTAACAACTAAACACAACAATATGTTCGATTACATTTTGAGCAGAATGTTTACCTTTCACTGAATTTCTCTGCCAGCTGTGTCAGCATTGGCTGTATAAAAAAAAATTAAAGGAGCTGTTTATTTTTTTTAATTGCCATGATCATGCCAAAAAACACAATGTGTGGGCTGCAGACAGAGTGCTGGGAGCAATATTATTCATGTTAAAAACAGTTGCCTGATTTGCTTTCTTTGAAAATTAGGATAGTATAAATAGCAGCCCAGTGGGATTTGTCGATTGCAAGTTATGTTTTAAAAGCTGCTAGGATGAAACTTTTGAAAGACTTACAAAAGATAAAACAATTATTGCTTGTCATTTATGTTTGGCCTGCATTAGACCTGTGTTTTTGGAGAGTTATGTATTTAATATGGATGTACGACCTGTTTCTGTGCATATGTCAAAATACAAGATTTTTAAAAGAAAAATTCTATATTTACTGTCTATATGTCTTTCTATAAACCAAGTACCTTAACTCACTGTTCTGTTAATCGTCATTAAAATGTATTGCCAAACTTGTATTAATTCTTTGTTGCTAGGTTTGTGAAAATCCTTCCTCACAAATCAACTTTGAACACTTGGAAATTATGATACAATAATCTATCACATAAAGTTCTGTTAAGCCTCTGTCCCACAACAGTTCCACAGCTGTCTTTCCCTTTATTTATTCATACTTGAGCACCGTGGTGCCTCTCCTTTTCTGTTTGCTTCACAGATGACCAAAGGCAAGCTTCCATTACAAAAACTCAATCCACCAAACAAACACTACCAAAAACCCAAGGAACCAACAAAGTCCGAGAACATATAAAGCCCTAATATGAATAACAAAAAACAAGAAGAAACAATTGCAGAGATTTTATCAAGCACTTTCTTTTCTATGAGAAATTATACATGACATTCACTGTTAGAAAGATGGCATTTTGACCTGCATTTGGAATGGGAAGCAATGGGAGCTATTGGGATATGCCAACTTTTTAACAGCAAATACAAGGAAAGAAATAAAGGGTAAGCTGCTAATTTGATTCTGAGCAGAGGGCCAACAAAGCAATGACACATTGTAAGACCTACTTAAATACCTAGCTTTGCCCACTGAATTCTGTTGAGTAAAAAGAAACAATTTTTTCCAAACATTCAGTGTTTCTCTAAGAGAAAGAATTTTTACACAAGCATTTTCACACTGCACTGCTTACAATAAACCATCCATCTCTGAAAGTGGTGTGGGATTTTGGAGTGCATCCCAAAACATGAAGCAAATGGCCCGATGTCCATTTTCCTGAAGGCACAACCTTTCACCAGGACCCTGTTCAGAGGAGTTTTGCTGCAGCCCTTGGCAGTGCTCAGAAGCTGGCAAGCCAGGCTCAACGCCTGTCTGCAGGTCCTTCTGCAACTCCTCTGTTCTCTGACTGTGCCTGACCTTTGGGTTTACTCAGCTCCACAGCTCAAACTTGGTTCAGCCTGACATCTCGACTGCAGCAATCAAACTAAAAGAACAGAACAGCAGAAAATGGGAAAAGTGGGGAAGGTGGGAAAGAGGGATGTGGTAACAAAGAGAGGAACACAGCTCAACACTGTTCCAGCAAACTTTTAACTAGTGCCATATTTCCCATTGGAAGCTAAGTGCTTTGTGATGTGTCTCACACTGCCATCCCTATCTAAAGCTGTTCTTAGTAGAATTGTACTTGACTAAGAAACAAAGAGCTCAATCTGACTTAAAAAAAATATTTAGCATTAAGAGTGATAATTATCTTCTGTCCACCATAAAAATTCAATCAAAGTATGAAAGCCTGGGTTTATCCTATACAAACCATGGAGAAACAATTAAGAGTGTGACAAAAAGCCATTGTATTTCTCAGGAGAGTTGACCCTGTTCCAAGGATAAAATGATAACTAGTGTCCTGAGTCCAGCTCAGTGACCTTCTGGAGCTGGAACTTTCAATTATGTCAAATTAGCTGTGTCACATGAGCTGGCTTTGTGAGTGAGGCTAGATCAATGCAGTGCATCTCACTGATGATGACGATGATCTAAATCAATCTCAGTCACTCAATGGACAGCAATGAGGTTGTGAAGTAAGCACAAAAAAAACCAATGCTGGGATCTGTCATTGCCAGGGTTACCTAGAGGCTCCCCATTTGTGCTTTTCCTTTAAATGCTAATTTTAAACGATGAAAAAATAACACTAAGTAGCAATTTCCTAGAAGGGGTTTTGTCACATCTATTCAGACTTACATTCTGCTTGCCAAATTGCAACCTGATGTTCAATAATGCTGTTTTTGACACTTCTGTGTAATAAAAGTGAAGATCCTTCTTTGCTCAAGGATGTCTATGACACTTTTGACACTTCTCTCCCAGAATTGCAGGCAGCCCAGATGTTCTTTGCATTAAGAAGAGCGTCACTACAGCTGCCATGGAATGTCAGAAGATATTGGGCTCTAGGCAAAAGCAGCAAAGGGCATCCTTCCTCTTTTTAAGTGAGGAGTAATTTTTGGAGAGTAAAACCTTTTGATTGAAACTTAAAGCCTCAGAGGGACTTTGTAGGCAAGAGACACATTGCATTTTCTCTGCTCATGTTTCAAGGTAACTCAGAACTATTACAGAGCAGCTGTTTCCACTTCTGTTCAGAAAAAGATTCCTTACCTATCAATGCCAGCACAGCACTACTGTATCTGCTGGACATCTGGATGTTATGATACAGGCAAAAATGAAAATAACAGTAAGAGCTCCTCGTGATAGACTCAAGCATTGATTTCTGGGAACTCATGAGGGTGCAAGACCCAGTCACTCCTGGATTATTTAGGCTTCTCAAGACTTGAATCTAGGGATTTACATTCACAAGTGTCTCCTTCCCCATGGGTGACAGGTGAAGAAGCCTTGGCTACATGAAGTCTCTGTACCCCAGGATTCTCTGCAGCTGGACTAAAGCAAGTGTTTGAAGACCATGTCATGTTCCTGGAAAGGAAGTGTCCCTGGGTAAAACTGACCATATTTTCAGCAACATCCTCCTTATGTCTGTCCTTGTACTGTCCCCAAAAGAGCTGCTATTTGGACTGGGTAATAACTGGACTATGTTTCTCCTTTATTTTAAAAATACACAGGTTCTGCTCTTTACCATGGGCCACGCAGGCAGTGGTTCTGTGCACAACAAAGCGATCTAGGATGCGGGGTTCCACGGGTAGCTCCCTCAGAAGAAACAGTTTAAATTTAAACTAAAGCCCCAGGGCTCACGCAAGGCACCGCTCCTGTCTGTGGGTGGGCTGATGAGTCACGGTGCTTTCCTTCATCCTGCTGCTCTTCAGCTCCATCTCCTGGAGTCACCCACTGCATTGGAAGAGCCACCAGCCCACACCCTGCCTGCTCTCACAGGTTAGAGTCTAATTATTAAGTTTCCTCTGAGAGAAAAAAAAAGTGTGATGGAAATAAAATTTCTAATTTGGAAATTTCAGTGCACGGATCTATTTTCGAGTACTTGCAACAGAAGTTTCTCAGCTGGAAGGATTTTTTTTTGTTTGTTTGTTACAGAAATCTGTGTGATTAATACAAATTTTAAAAGGCTTAAAACAGATCAGAGAGATGTTATTTATACTCTTTTATAGACACTCCAAAAGTTTAAGGTAGTCTCATCATCTATCTTCCTTAAAATAACATGAAATGGAATTGTATCTTTTTTTGCAAGAGTCACTGTTAAGCCTTTTCTGTCATACCCAGGGAGCTGCACAAGTGGCACAGAAATTTCTTAAACAATGTTTTACTGGGATTACTCCTTGCCTGGCCTTCCTCTGTGCTGCACGGTGAGCTGGCAGGTGCAGGCTTTGTCAGGCTTTGGTGCTGGTTATAGTCACAGCAGGAACAGCAGCAGCCAAAGCCAGTACTGGGGAAAATAAATATTTTTGGGTGCTGCCAGATTAGGGTTCCTGTAAAACTCTTACACAGCATCCAAAGAGCAGTTCCTGTAAGACCTGTGGCATCCATACTGTGATTTTTGAGCTGTGCTGCGAGGCCAATTGTATCAAGGAGCCATCAGGCCACCCAAAGAAAGGCAATGAACAGCAGCAAGAGCTGCTGTACCCTACCACCAGGTCCTACAGGATACCTGAGATCCAGCTGGCACTCCTGATCAGACAGGTGTGAAGGAAGACAGGACCACTACCTAACACCTGATTCCAAACCCACAGCAGCAGTGGCCTGGTGAGCTGCAGGGCCTGAGCAGGCTGAATTTTTGGTCCATGCTGCATGTTTGGGGTAGAGTGCTAGAGACCCACCAGGGATGATGCTACTTTAGCAACAGTTGCCATGTTGTCTGCTCCTTTCCCAGACATATTCCCTGGTGTGGGTGTCACTTTCACAGTCAAATGCCACTGGACACAGACTTATGGCAGTGATTACTATGGAAAATAAGAAACACAAGGACAAATCATTTTAACTGAAGTGTCAGCAATGGAAAATGGCAGTCATCCTTAAATGTCATAGTGCCTCCCAGTTGGGCCTGGGCTCTGTGAAATGGGGAAAGGACTCCAGAATTGCATAGATCCATTATCCTCAATGGTTCAGGAGGACAAGCTCATTAGGAACTGCAGCTTCATTAGGTAGCAAGAGCTGCCCTCCTGTCAGGCTATGATCTATTTCTTATCTTGGATTGGGCCACAGATTTTCTCTCCCACATCCCAACCACAATTGACTACCACACCTCACTGCTTTTGGTGATGGAGCGTAGATCTTGCTTTAAGAATTATAAGCTAGAGTTTCAGTAATACCACAGGAAAATCTGCTAAACATTACTCAGTACAACCCATGTGCAGCTTTGCCCTTACTTCTCCTCTCTATGGGATCACTTGCCAAATGGCTGCAACTACCAGGAGCTCCCATTACAAGGCTAATCTGTGCTCAGGCATTACACATACCTGAGTGCACAGTAATAACAAAAACACTGAACCACACCTCTGCAATATATATTTATCTTTGAAGAGATCCAATATATATATTTACCATTTAAGAGATGCCCACATTTACAATGCAAATCAAATAGTAAAATGAAACCACGAACACCAATTAAAAATACTATTTTAAAAAGTCACTGTTTTGGACATGCTGGAGGCTACAGGGAAAAAGGCAGGACACTACTATTTTCTACGGTAATCCTTTTTCCTTTTAAAATTTGTTTTGCAAAGGCTACATGAATTAAAATTTAATCTCTCATTATAATGTTATATAGTATTTACAAAGAATTGAAAGAGTCAGAAAACAAAAATATTTTAGAAATTTCTATGCTATTTCTTAGGCTTCCGAAAGAAGTGCTCAGATATAATTGCTTAAAGCAAACTTCAAAAGACTCAATACACCAGCAGCTGCAGCAAATACGTGGCTTTTTCTATTTTAATTATCTGTTTCTTCTAATAGGTTTTATGAGACATATATGAATAGAGATCAGAGGGAGAGACAGATTTGATATTTTACCTACACTATTCTGAAAATGGGGTAATAATCATAGAAATGGCTAAAGCATGCATGGTGGTTTGTTTGTACAAGAGAACCCCCCCAGTGTTTCTCTTCTCTGATTTCAGTGATTAACTCCACTTAAAACCCAATCCTCGTGTGTCTGTTGACAAAAATCTCTGCAATATAAAAGATTTAATAGCAATACTTGGCATAAAATATTTTGGCAAAATGAATCGAACATCACATCAAACACAACTGAAAGGCAAACCTCCCAGCCAACACAATAGTTCTATCAAACTTCAGATTCCAGTGTCCTTTTATTCTGGCAAAATCAAAATTACTTCTATCTTATAGAATTTCTGTAATCAAGGTGAAAGTGCTTTAGATATTGATATTTGTCTTCTTTGCAGAGATATTGTACATATTCTAATATGGCAAGACTCTCCTTCCTTGCTCAAAACTGTAAAATATATTGCTGTCCTGTTTCACAAAATGTAAAGCTGTTCTGATGAATACACAACTTTCATTTGGAGTTTTAAAAAAACCCCCTTTCACACCTCATTTATTTAGAAGCTCTTTGCCTTATCACTGTTCTAGCTATTTAAAGCACTGTTTTTCTGTTTATCAAAGCCAACTTTCTTCTTTCTCCTTTACATTTTTAAAGAAGAAAAAATTAAAAAGCAACCTTTCCACAGGCATTATTCTCATAACACATACCAAATTGATTTGAAAACATTAGATTTGCCAAATTTCTCCTACATGTTGAACTGGAATCTAAATATTGCTCCTTTATTCATGTAAGTAGAAGATTATTTATTCAAGAAACAGTTTTGGGGGGGATTTTTGTAATGAGTATAGTGAGAGCAAAATTTGAGCTAGTTTTTTGGTGTGTTTTTTTGTTTTGGTTTTTTTTTGGAACATCGATTTTCAGGCAATTTTTGGGCATATAATTGAACATGAAGTCAATTATCGGTTTACAAGGACTCCTTTGATGTGTAGCTCTTATTGCAGAGGCTGTAATGTGTGCCCAGCATCCCTCCTGGGTGGGAGAGGGGAGAGAATGACCATCCTCCATTGGCCATCCTTCATCCTGGCAGTGGGCAGAGCTCTGGGCCTTTTCATGGAGGCTCCTCCATGCATGACTACCAACATGGCCAGAGGAAATCTGCAGAAATGGGGAATTCCCTCACTCAGAGGAAGCTTTTCCCTGTTTGTTATAAGAGGTGGAAGTCCAGTCAGAAATGCATCCCATAAACTGGAAATATGATCTCAGCAAAAATCCCCATTTTCACTCATTTTTAAATTCTCAAAACCTGCAGCTTTTGTGCTGGGCTGTTCCATGATTGAGCAGGTATTTCTAAAGTTTGAAGGAAAATCCCTCTGGAATTTTTTTTTGTTGTGATGAAAATGGCTCAGCCTCTCATCTGCCTGGTTATTTACCCCATGCCAAAACTCCAAGACTGTTGTGCCTGAGCCCTCCTGCAGCGAGGGAAGAGTCCCAAAGCGCTGTGATCACACACCAGGACTGCTGAACAGTCCCCACTCAAGTAAAATTGAACCAGAGGTAACAGAAATTTTTAGGACTCCATGGATCCTACAGAGAGCCCTGCATGAAGTCAAAGGTCTGTCTGTTTGGAGTCAATTTTAAAAGTCCATTTTTTTAGCTGAGCTAACACCACAGAGGTAATGAATTCCACCAGTAAACAATCCGAGCACCAAAAGCATTGCACACCTCCCCTGAAATGTTCCCTTGTCAATCAGCTGGAACTACATCTGATCACTGCTCCCCTCCTTTCACACTCATTTCAGTCCTGTGCTCCTGTCACTCCACTGACTACAGGCAAAAATATCAGGTAATTCCTAACAAATTTCCTTTGTGCACATACGAGCCAATCATCTCTTCCAGCCACGGGGTATCATGTACATATTGCCTCTTGTTCATTCCACCACGATTCACACAATTCTCTAGCTTAAAATTATTCCTAATTAGTACACACTAATACAAAAATAAAAAATAAATTAAAAGAAAATGATGAGCATGCAATTAAACTTAGAAAACAGGCCAGAGGGTAAATGCTTAATCCTTTATAGACATAGTGGTGCAAATATGGAGCTGACTTCTGACATGGGTGGAATACCTCCAAGTTTATACTGGCAGAAAGAAGACAATCTAGCCAGCAGTTCCTAAAATAAATAACTGAAATAATGGCTCATGAAAAAGATTATTTGTAACATAGATAAAAATATCAACATGTTGCAAGATCTCCAGACAAACCAGGCAGGATTATACTGCAGTTAGAAGTGATATTCTAATGAAAATATAGACATGAGTTTAGTTTAAGTGAGAAATAAGTCTCTCAAATATCAAACATTCTTTTCTCTGCATGAAATACCTCTGTATTTTCAGTACTTGCACTGGTCTAGGCAATGTGACATCTATTTTTTGTACAGATGTGAAAAACTGGGATGATAGAATTGGTTTTGAAATTATTTCCTACCAGCTGTATCCTATTCCACTAAAAAGGATTCTGTTTCTACTTGAATTCTGTTTTAGGCTAATTCTTGTTTAATTTTATCGTTTATGTTAAGTTGCAGACTTGCACTAATATCAGCTGTTATTTTCACAAGAGCTGTAATATTCTGACCTCTAGTTATCATAAAATCCTGCATTCTGCACATGTCCTCAGTTAATGTGAATTATTTGTTAGCTGTTAGGTGGATTTATGCTTTTCATCTTAGCCTGAACTTCCCTCACGAGCATTCAGATAAATTATTTTGAAGGCATTCAGGAGCTAAGCATCCAATTGTATTATGTTAATATTACACAATATCTCTACACATGCATCAAAGGACTGTGCCATTGTTTACTCAATATTTTACTTTATTATGTAAATATGAGTCTTAATGCCAATGCATAAGTTCCTTTTTCTCCATAGTGTTTAAGATTTTTCTCAAGTCCTGTTGATGCCATAATTGAGGTTGAGCATGTGCTTAAGTGCTGCCTGAGATGGGTCCCTATTCCCCAACGTGCTGTTTGTCTCTGGTATCTGATGGAAGACTGCCTTACTCTTTGCTCATTAATATAAATAGATCTCATCCTCTCTTTGCATGAGCTGTGTGCCACAAAATCAGGTTTATGATTCTGTTATTTTCAATCACACACAGTTTAGGAATATTCCATGCATCTATTTGTGGAATTACACCTAAAAATTTAGTAATTCACATTTCAAATATCTGGGGGGAAATAGAGACATCCAACTTTAAAGTGCATATCAGTGCACACAACAGGGGTAAATTAAGATTAAGCACTGAACTTCAACTCTGTGTTTCCTGTATTTGAGCTTCATTGTGCCACCTTAATATTGGGTTAACACAGTACGTACATAGAATATTTGTTACAAGATTTGTGAATAAGTGATTCTCATCTCCTCTGTAAGGAAAATTGACTCCATTACAGGAGAGGAGAGACATCAAGCTAACATTACATGAAGTCATAATCCTCTATTGAGACACTGCACAATGACATTGTTAACATTAGTATGCAATATTTATTATAAATAAAAGAGGCTATTGAGGCTTTCAACCCATAATCAGCTCTGTGTGGATGACTTCACTGTAGGAACACAGTGGAGTTATAATGAGGATAAAAGATTTATTTATACCTAAACATGTTCTCATTAGTAATTCTGCACTAGCATGTAACAGATACAATTGAAGGACCAATAGGGTTTTTGTGGGGGCTTTTTTTTTTTTGTTTCTTTGGGGTTTTTTGTTTGTTTGTTTAAAATTACTACTTATTGTTTGCACTTTGACTATGAACATTTAGTAAGAAAATAAAGGAACTTATTAACGATTTGATTGTACTGTGTACTATTAATTCTCATGAATGAAGAATGATTCCAGTTTTATGGAATACAGTATCATCCCATCACACCATAACATGGAAATCCAATGAGCCATTAGCTCAGACCTTGGTAAAAAGGGGGAATTGTTTCTGAAGTGATCCTACCTGCACATGTAACATACAGTCACAAAGCACCAGTGTCATGTAAGATCCTTAGTGACCTGCCTTTATATTGTACTCTTTTCCAAACATGCTATTTCATATTCTTTTAACAGGAAAGGACAAACCCTCACTTCATGGAAGGCACCCAAGCAGTTACCTACAGACCCTTCCAAGATCTCTCCTGGAGTTTGGGCTGTCATCTCACAGTCTATTTGGAGGAAATGGAACTCAGATTAATGCCAAATCCTCTGCACTACCTCACTTTGTCTTACTGCCATAAATCTCTCCCTCCTCCCTGGGGCCTGGGTTTACTTTCAGACTACAGTTTTACATTCACCTTTACCAGGTGAAAACTAGGAAAAATAAGGCAATGGTTCAAATATATATTCCAAAACCACTGATTTGTTCAAAACCAAATCTTCTTTTCTGGCTGGTCTAATTTGTCACCTTTAATTACATTTTGATGTTCTCAAACAGTTCTGTTGATAAAACCTCTGTTAGAAAAATCTTTACAATATTTGGGGATATTTCACTACTAATGGACTTACAAGAATGTCAGTATGTTTATTTATAATTTGGTGAACATGTAACAAGAACCCACACCATAACCTACTTAACAGAACCACACCATAACACTACTTAACAGAATCACCAGGAATAACTGTTAAAGTAATGAATTGTATTTTATCTTGGAAGAATAAAGTTCATCAGGTATTCATTCCTCATCCTGGGAAATACACTGACATGGTTCATCTCATTCTAAAACTGTGTTTAAGTTGATTGTATGTAAGCTAACTGATAAGAAAATCTTATTTATATTGAAAAACAAATAATTTAATTTAGAACCACTCAGCTCAGGAGGGAAAGCTCTTAACAACAATTACTGAGACATCTGAAGAATTCTACTCCACCTTCAAATGTAGATTAAAAAAACATTTACTTTTTCTGCTGTTCATTTTCAGCAATAAAATATCAAACATCTTTCTCTCAAAAAAGATCAACTCCTTGAGAAATACCCTTTCCTTAGCAATCTGTGGTCTTAGTCTACCCCTTTTATTCAGTCTCTTTTTGCATAAAATTTTATTTCTTCTACTGAAAATGGGATTAAAAAAAAAAGCTTGAATTTTGAAAACCAAGACATTATTCCTAGCCAGACCTGTTTAAAGGAAGTAGCTGCAAAAAATTAACACAGCTGACATAAGTCTCCTTCATTTCATATGCTCTTTCTGTCACCATACTTATAAACCCACAGGCTCCATTTAAGCAGATACAATGCTGAGAGCAATTAACTTCCTGTTACAATATAATGGAACAAAAAATACAGATTTTGCATGAGTTTCATATTGTAAATACAATGTCCTGTTTAGAGCTCACTACCCTAGGGGTTTTTACCTCAGTTGTGACAAAGTGCCTGAAGTGAACAGAAATATGAGTTTCAAAATTCAGATGAAATTCTTCCCACTAAAAAAATTAAATATTTGCATATATGTAATATTATACAAGTGCACAGTGTAGATTTTTGACTATCCATTTGGGATACAGATTATGACCTTCAGCGCATTAAGTGAAATTTTTAAAGAAGTATTTTTATATTTATAATTTCAATTATTTTGTGCTAATGATGCACAACACAACCAGGCTTGGAAGGTCTCTACTAACTCTGTTTGGAAGGTCTCTACAAACTCTGTTATCAATCCAGCTCTTAACTCTTTAACCTCCAAGTGCCCAGGCCAGGTCCTACTAAATGCAGTGGAAACATTCTCCCTGACTTCACTACAAACCAGATCCACAAAGACCTTAAATTCAACTGTTGAAGTAACATTATTTTCTTCTGATTCACGCATTTTTCAGGCATAAAAATAACCTAGTTTTGTTTCTTTAATGGGTTTTTCACAGTAATCTGGGTGGCTGATGCATCTGCAATCTGACAGAACAGATATCTCTTTTTGCAGAGTGTATATAAGTTCCTCCATCTATCTCAGAAAAAGTCTTACAAAGCTATTCAGAACTCAGTACACGTTCTTTCCTCTTCACAACTCATTTTCCTTTTTTTTTTTGTGACAACCTAGGCAATAATTCACAGCTCACTGGGTCTCCTAAATAACCCCCTTTATATTTACATGGTAGGCATTCCCCCCATTACCCTGCGGGATTCAGCCGCATTGGCAGGCAGTCATTAAGAATTCTTAAGACCATGGAGGTTTAACATCCCCTTCTGTAGTGTCTCTGCAAACACCCTGTATGGTTACAATCTCTGCAACTCTACACAAAATCTCAACAATTTAACAATAACATAAAATGTGTCATTTGGTAATTTCTAAGTGGTTCCTTCTTTGGGTCCCATCCAGACTCACATATGAAGCCTTTCAAGCTCAGAAGCATTTCACCCAGTGGAGGATTGTTATGTTTCTTTCTTCTGCTAGAAAAACGAGCAAATCACACCTGCTATTGATGAATGGAGAAAAGTCCTTTTAGAAAACACAGATGAATTAATATAAAGGTAATAAAACGCATTATGGAAAGATGCTGAAATCTAACACTCACAGAAGTGAGATTTTCACTAGAAGGTCATTTTTTCACCAGAAAGACATGATCTAAGTACAAAAGAAGAGCCAAATTTCCACGGCTAATGGTCTTGCTCTGACTGAGAAGCTCCCTGCAACTGACTTCCCCCACTCCTATGGAAAATCATTAGAGACACAGCTCTACAGACTTGCCACTGACATCTCCCAGCTGGTCACTCACCCCTTCCCTTCCCTAACACAGCAATAACAACACCTCCTCAAATCCTGTAGTGGGTGCCAAGTACTGTTATGGAGGCTTGGAGGAATATGAAAGGAGAAACTAGAGAAGTTGATTCCTATTAGCATTGCTGCTGCTTGGTTCTGGGAACTCCACTGTTCTGAAGAAGTCTCCAAACAAACCTGGAGCAGCACATTGCCAATCACAGCCCCAGCAGTTTGCATCCCATGAGCCTTGAACTGACACAGATGTTCAGAACTGGATTTATTGACTGCATGGATAAATAGCTCAAATTAATATATCAGAAAAAAATCTCAAGGAAATAAATTCAATTTGAAGAAAAAAAAAAGATGACAACCACCCTTTTGTTTACAATTGGACTATTCTCTTTTTAGTATTATCTGAAAGTTTAATTGGGGTATTTGTTTCTTTGATGAGAAGCAGAGCCTTCATGATACAATGCCTCGTATGTGTCACATACAAAGTCATTAGATATGTCCAGATTTAAGGAGCAGATTCTGGGGAATTCTTAAAATTAGAGCCATTCACACTGATCCAGAAGCTGTGACAGAATATGAAAAGTATGCAGTGACAGTTAAATCTGCAATGCCTTTGCTCTTGTTAGTGAAAAGAGTAAATCTTAAAAAAAAATTAAAAAGTAAATCTTAAATATTTAAGACCAATAGGCACTTCAGTATATGTTTCTCATGCTTACAAAGTCCAAATAACATGCTCCAAACAATTTACCACTACAGTTGCAATGAGAGAAAAGGGTCCAAACCTACCTTCCCAGATTATTTGGAATTTCCTTTAATCAAAGTGAGTCATTCTTACATTTTTTCTTATGGAATTCTGTAGCTTCTGAAGACTAGTCTTTCACTTTTGAAATACTTGTAGAATTTAATATCCATTTATAATTTAAAATTCATTCATAACACTTTTTAAAAAGCTGATTTTTTGTTTAAAATTCAAGTAATAAAAGTAATGCTCTATTGAAAGAAGGCCTAGGTGCAGAGTGGTATTTTTGGATGCTAATTGGTCATGTGTACCAGCCAATCATGAAACACATGCTAAAAACACTCAGAAGTGTTCAGAAATGCCTCTCTAAGTCATAAATCTTTTACAGGCAAAATTATGTGAGAGAAGGAATAGAAAAATCACATTCAACATCTGGAGTCAGATGAGTTTACTGAAGTAAAATTGCAAAATTAAATTTAGATGAACTTAATTAAAAAAGGGATCCAATTTAATATGGACATTCATCAACTTCTGATTGAAAATCTTTCTTGCCTCAAGAAAATATAATAAACTATGAACACAAAACCCATATAAAGGCTGAAATGAAGTGTGAAGGGATGGTCAAATAAAGAAAGGCAGGAAG
Source organism: Emberiza elegans (assembly GCA_024865655.1). Taxonomy (NCBI): domain Eukaryota; kingdom Metazoa; phylum Chordata; class Aves; order Passeriformes; family Fringillidae; genus Emberiza; species Emberiza elegans. Next base: position 11,341,897 of record JALJVW010000398.1, read on the forward strand.
AAGAAACACTATTTTTTTCTCATTAAACAGACATCCATATACACACTTTCCTTTAATTGCACAGAGTATTGAACTATTTTTAAACTCCATGAGAGTTCAACAAGCGAGCTGGTCATCTGTATGCCCTGAAGGTCATTCCTCCTTCTGAGGCACATGCTATGTATTTACTGATAACATGAATATGCAAGTTCCTCTTTCTCTCTGCCTCTATGTCCTTCTAGTCTGGCAAATTTTTCTCCTAGATCCTAAAGGACTTTATCTAACCCAGTAATGGTCCTTAAATGCCCATTACCCGAGTGGCTCTTGCTGAAGTGAATAGGAGTTTTGTCACAGGGCTGAGATTCAGATGACTTCTAATGGATTTTCATTTGCCTCAGCTAAGAGACAACAAATGCAGCTCTCTTATTTTCCTTTGCTAGGTCATTACTGTCTTGCTTTTTCTCAGGGGAAAAAGATCCAGTAGTTTAGTCCAGTCACTTCTGGCTTTCATGAATTCTGTCTGTCAGAACAGCATTGACTTTCAACTCTGTGAGTCACAGCACTTATAGATTTTAGTAATGGCAAATAGCAATTTGAAAAGTTAAGAATAGTGTTCTTAGGATCATATTGTTTCCTTAGAAAACTGCCTTGATAATTTGTTGTTCTGCACACTGGTTATGTGATCAAGAAACATGATATGAATGCTGTATTCTTTTATTTCTAATAAAGAACATTGCTAGAACAGATTGCACTGAGGGAGATACTGTCCTTTATTAGAATCACATTCCCACATTATAAAAGTCACCCAGCAATAATGAAATGTAATCTGTCTTGAGGATTCATGATAACACAGCATTATGCTCATTTTTATATGAATAGAGCATGACTGAATAGGAATACTATTGTTGTTGAATTCATCTTTAAACTGAAGCAGTGATTTTATTGAAGTATTTGGTTAATGATAATGCTAGAGGAATGTTTCCATGTCAGAAAAGTTCTTGCTTTTGCAGTGCAATCTAATTCAAAAAAATATATACTTCAATAGCCTGTAACTGTAAGGACTTGGAAGTGCTGGTACTTGACATCTGTATTACAGTGACCTAAAAGCAGCACGAGCACGACTGGCCAAGCTGAGGCCAAGGGCTGGCCAGGCCCTGCCTCCAGCAGTGGCCCTGAGTGGCTGCTGTGTGCAGGGTGTCACATGGACTGGGGTGACTTCCCACGCCTCCTACCTTGCCAGGGCCCAAAACGAGGTATATGGCATAACAGGGAGAATCATTTGGACCAACAATATAATCACAAATAATACAATCTAAAATTAGGCATTTCTTCCTGAAAAAGCTGAGCACTTAGGCACCAACAGGAGTTCCTGTTAAAAAGTTATTCCACTCTACCCAGCTACTGTAGAAGGTCTATTCTAAATGACACAAAAGTACAGCAGGATGCAGCTACCCTCTCTTCCCTTTCTATTACAAAGCCTGGGAAATCATCTCTGCAGCAGGATTTCTGTGCTTCAAGAAGCAGATAGATTATGTCTCCCTACAAATTTCTCCACAGCAGTATTTGAAAATCTGACTCAAGGTTTGATGAATCAGAATAATTATAACAGAGAGTGCATTAGAAGAGAAAAATAATTTGCAATTTTACAACTTATTGCTTTGTTTTCAGCAAGAAGCAGCTACTGCATTTCCTTTTTGTGCACTTTACTTTCTCTTTGGAATCCGCCCAGTGGTTACATTCTCCGAAATACAATGTCAAACCTTCTGAGAGCAGTTACACTAGCAGAGAGGACAATAAAAAAGCCCTTTTGATTTTAGTCTGAGGAAAATTGCTCAGAACTTGTGTTCTGAGCTCCTGAGCTCAATCTCTCACAGATCAATATATGTTCTTATTATCTCTCTATTGTTGTATTGGTCAAGAGGAAGTGCTTCATTTTCCACACAGATTCAATTGTAATATAACCTGACAGACACCAGTAATATTCTAACATGGAATAGAATATTCCATAGGAATAAAATTCTAAGATGAAATTCTATGGCATCTTTAGAACTTACCACTGAGACCAAATGTGAAGATCCTTAAATTGCTGGCATCAGTGTTCCTGTAAACTCTGGCACAATTTCAGATGGGTTATCCTGCCAAAAGTCAGAGGAAAATATTCATCAGACAGATGATTATTTTTAATCACACTTAGCCAGTACCCATGAAAGCCTTATTTTATAAATGCCTACTGCAGGTTTAATGATAAGACCACTACAATAGCTCTGAATGCAACACACCTGCACATTGGCTTTTCAATGTGAACCTGAATACTGATTCTCAGAGGGTACTTTCTGTAGAAAAACTGTCCTTCTATGAAATCAATCCAACATATTTTACCAGAAAAAAATAATATTGTATTGCAGTATTACTTTTAATAAACCTCAATAGAAGGACGCCTCCTGGAAAAAAAGCAAACAAACAAAAATGCACAAAATCAGCCAACCCTAAATTAACGGAGCATACAACTCATATGCAGTTCATTTTCCTTTCAGATCAAAGGGGTTTTGAAGTTCAAATAAATTTGCCTCCTAATAGTTTTAGTACAGGACTATCTCTCTTAACATCGGAAAAATAACATTCAGAGTTGGCATTTAACAGCTTATTTGTATTGCAGCACTTCAGGAACAAGAAAACTTGTAATTTCTACCATATGTGGAAGGTTTCTTTAATTAAAGTATTTCTGTTTCTCCCCATCTATTTTTTTGTCAAAAAACTCCAGCAAAAGGATTATTTAAAAAATACATGTGTAACATAATTATTTTTGCATAAATTTGCATATGTTACTGTAAATACAGATATGTACATGTATACATTTGTTTCATTAATGTTTGTATGGTTATGTTATACATGGTTTAAATGACTTCTCTTTAGGGGAACATGAAAACTATCTTGAAGTGAGAGCAAAGAAGAAATGGGATTGATAACAAGAAATTGGCAGGTTGTGCAATGCTCTTGGGTCAGACCAGTTTTATGATCTTGTAACACTCAAATCCAAGTTGTCTCTATAATGACAGAGCAAATCCAAAACAATAAAAAACTGTAAGGAGCTGACACCAAGCCCTAGATGAATACAGAGGATCTCCACATCTCTCCTTTCCTCTTTGACTCAAGCTCCCAATGAAAATATTGCCATATTCACTATGTAACAACAAATTCCTTAGAGTGAGCTTTTCAAAGACATGTAGGGAACTGGGTGTCTAATTCCCCCAGGCAGTTTTGAAAAGTGTATAAATATACTATATAGCTCCTTATAACATCAAACAATGTCCCAGTGCACTTCACATTAATCTTTAATCTAGACACTTTAATCTTCAAATCTTCATACAATAATCTTCAATGAAATATTCTTTCAGGGAGTTTACAGTATATTTAACACAATTTAAAAGCTAGAAGTGCATTGCCCTAGCTTTTGATATTCAGAAAATGTTTTATAAATTAGATTGACCACAACCTGGCCAAGGTTTCTGTATTTTTAATATCTTTGGAGGGAGATTACAACAAAATGGTGCTGGAGGGAATGACTTAGCTGGTTAAGCACCCCAGAACCATAGCTGCTGATCCCAGAGTTAATTCAGCATTTCACTTCTTTCAAGGTAAGGACTTGCATCTCTTCATACATATGAAAATAGCACAAGTTACATGCATATTACTCTGTTTTGGCAGCTCTCTGTATGCACATCTGGACACGGACAAAGTTTCCATATATATTTTTTGCCAAAAATATTAACTGTTAGAATAGTGTGCCAGGCCCATTCTACAGGGATATAGCCATGACTTCAACAGCTCCTGGCCTTTACTGCTCCCTCCACAGCACCTCGAGCTCTACCCGTGGAGCAGGACTCCACAGCATCAGCCCTCGCTAAATGCACAGAGGAAATACTCCTCAGAATTTGTACAGTGGACTGAGGACAAAAGGCAATAGGTCAGTATGAAGTAAGAAGGGGAAAAAAGATTATAGCAGCCATTATGACAGGCAGGACTTTCTTTGGGGAACCTGGTAAAGGTACATTTTGAGGAGAAATTTGAAGAACCAGCTTTGCAGAAGCATCTGAAGTGTTCCAGAGAAAGCACAAAGGTGCTGCCTTGAAAACAAGAGTTGAGGAGGAAATCGACCCCGAGTGGAGAAAGGACAAATGAGCTGCTGAAAAAAAGGGAGAGTCACCTGAGAATAATGCTCAGTAAACAGTACAGCCAAAAAAAGAGAAGAAACTAAGAAAATGACTTTTCTAACATCATTATTTGAGTTGTGTAAGGTAATCTTTGGCTTCCCTGTAACCTCCACAACTGGAGATGTGAGAAGGCAAATTCACCAAGGAGTACATGGAGGAGAGAGGAGTGCTATGGAAGCCAAAAGAGGAGAGCATTGCAGTATGATTATTGAAGTTAAAACAGCTGATTGATTCACAGGGTCAGAGGTGAAGTACCCACTCTGATTAGACTGGAGAAAGTTACTACAGACTGGTTTGAGCACTTCCCATTGACTACAAAGAGTGGGAATTAGATGGAAATGATTGTAGCATCCTCCATGCATTCAGGGATGAGAGCCTCTCAGAAGAACAGGTTGGGTAAACACTGGGATATTTTGAATAAGGGAAAGGCTAAGGCAAGCTTGAAAATTTTTAACAAAAGGGAAAGAAATGAGTGACAGATTGAAGGATAAAAGGGATCAGACGGGGAAAAGCATAAAGAGGGTGAGCAGAGGACAGCAGTTAGAAAACTCTATAACTTGTGACAGGCCAGAGGACTGTTTCAGAAACAGAGCAGCCAGTGAAGGGAGCAGTTATGAAGATCATTTGTTTATCAGTTCTCACAGGGAAAAAATTGTCAAGATCCTTCTCAGAAAAAGAAATTGTAGTGGGAGAAGAGGCTTTGAAGAATGACTCAAAGGTGCTGAAGAGGAGATTAGGGCTGTGGTGAAGATTTCAATTAAAGTAGGTAGGCAACTGAAAGAACTGAGAAAAAAGAGTATCTCTGCCATGGAGGGAGCTGGCTTGGTCACAAAGTTTCTCTGCTGTAAATATCTATAGGAACAGTGGTCTGGGTGGCTTTGAGAGATTCAGAGAGAAGGCAGAAGTTAAACTCAATCAGTTCAAGAACATCACTTTCTTTTGGGCAAGGAGACTAAGGGAGGAGAGACAATAAGTTGCTGGTCATGTTCCACCCTTGCTAGACCAAGTAGTAAGTGGGTCTTTATTTAAAACTCTCATGCGTCTGTCACAGATGAATAGAACTTGATAAGAACTTGACAAGTGGATGAATTTGATATACCATGAAGATCCAGCACTTCAAAAAAGACTTCAAAAAGGTCTCTGAATACCTGGTTTATATTCAGACATGACACCTGAAATGGCTGAAAGATACAGGCATATTTGTTCCACTATACTTTTTATCTCGGAAAAATACCATGATTTGTAGTTTGAGGAAAAACATATGAAATATTTAATATTCATGGGACATATTTCAGTGTGAGGACATGAAGAGTTGGTGATCTGGGTTCAAATTTCCATTCTTTTCATGGTCAAGCCCATTCTAAGCTAGAAAGATGCATATCACATTTCTGGCAATGCAGATGGTTTTCAGCACAGAGTTTTGAGCAGAGGCAGCAGTGAGCCCCTCAAAATATTGTCAGACAAATGGCTGGTACAATGTCTGAGAAAGCTAATGCTATGATTTCTATGAGGCAAATTTATAGTCCTGGGAAGCAAAGAGAACTTGGGGATAATAGTGGTACTAATGGTCCAGAAAGCTTAGTGAAAGTAAACTACTCTAAGTCCTTGAGAATAGATATTTTTTAAAATGAAGATATTTTCAAATTAAGGATTCAGATGAAATTTTACACTGTTTTGGCAAAGTCAGGAGTTGAGACTAAAGGAGTGACAATGAAAAAACAGGTCAAAAAATTTAAGTGAAAAAGCTTTAAGAAAGACATCCTCAAGTGACATTCAAATGCATGTTTGGGAAGCAATCAGCTGAGAGGACATAATTGATGATTCCCTAAAAATGAAATCTATATTGTAAATCAGAAGGATCTGCGATGGTAGTCATGACTCCAGCTTGCTGACAGGGTGTCACAGATGGTATCCAGTACAACAAAAAGAAAGACCTTAGCAAGAGGACCATGATTCTCAAGCAAACATTGACACTTTCAAAAATTTAGAGACAAGAAAGAGAAACTAATGCCTGAACTGCTAATGCCCTAAAAATTCTGCAGGAACCCAATGCTTAATTTTACCCTTTAACTTGACTGAAAAGATTATCATAAAATACTCATTAATTTACACATCATTAGTCTGTGCAAATTATTTTCACGACACAGCAGAAGAAATCCAGTAGCACCAAATGTAACAATTTAGAATGAGATTTCTCACCATTTTTCCTCTCCTTTTTGAACCTACTCTTTATCTATTTCCATGTAAACACATTGAATTTAACAGAATTTTCCAAAATAGTAATAATAAATTTTTATTTCTTTAGATGCATATGCATATATCAAAAAGCTGCATCTATCCACCTTGAAATGATGTTCATGCTTCACTAAGAAGAAATGCAGCTCAGTGTAGCAACATCTGCTAGTGCATCTAACAGTGGAATGAAACACTGGAAAACCACTCCTGGTGTTATTGCCTCAAAATAATGTCAGTCCAATATCAAACTGGTTATGTAACTCAGCTGTCACAAGGTTTCATACAGTATAGAAAAGCTGCATTTTAATGTTTTATGAGGGAAGGTGTGAGGAGATGTGAGTTCTGTTTAACACTAAACTGCTTTAATGTTGTGAAATATGTGGAAGCAAGGTTAATTGAAAACCTGAAGTAGTATAAAAATAGGTTCAGACTTTAACAGAAGTACATATGGTATATAAAGCTCCATTGAGCCCAGGTGGATAAATGAACATTTTTAATGCACATTAGTTGGAGAAATGAAGAAGTAGAAGCAGATAATAACTATTACTGAACTAATACTCTGAAGGTCTGGAACAGAGATAGAAAACCACTGTCATGGAAACATTTTATAGATTATTTTCCCTCCCACCCAAAGAGTACTAAGTGCCTCATTTCCCTGTAGTTGCTGGCTGTGGTTATCATTGCCCCAAGGAAAAGGGAGTGGCTTTCAGAGACAGACTTTAAGCAGGAATATCTGGACTCCCCCATAAAGACAGAACAGCTCTTTTCTGCCTCAGCACTCCTACACCCTGCAGGAGAGAAGCCCAGGACCACAGAACAGAGGAACATGCAGGTCTGCCTCTGTCCTGCAAGGATAGTTCTTTCTCCTTAGGCATGCTTTTATTAGGCTGGAGTTATTCATGATCCCCAAGAAAGTGTAGGAATCCTGGTCTAAATATGCATCATAGCACAATGTGCCCCACATAATTCTTAAAAAACATTTAATTATAAGCATATCTATCTCTCTTATCTCCATAAAGACATATATAAATGTTTATTCATTGCCACATAAATTGATTCCTGCATTTGGTTCATCTACTACTGATGCATGTGGTAAATGCCCATTTCTCTGTTACATTGTCTCAGTCAGCATCAAACAGCTGACACCCCAGGTCAGACACACCTGGACCTATTGGAAGCTGTATTCCTTCCAGTTAAATATTAGTAGTCTTTTCCAAAATGTAACTGTCCCCAGTTCTACAAAAATCGTCCCTTTCTACCATGATGCAGCTTGTTTCACTGCTATTGCTACCTAGCCTCTGTTCCAAAAGGATGCAAACTTCACACCTTCTCACCACCATGCATGAATTTAATGTGACTCCCAGGCCAATCAGTCAGAATGATGGAAATACACTAAAATATCAAGGCAGAGAAACCCTTTACAAAGAAAAAATTCCTGAAAAGGTACATTTTGTCAAAAGCACAAACCCTCCAAAATAATGACACATGACGGATTAATGAATGACTATTACTTACTTATTTTGTAACAGTGATATGCTACAATTTATCATTTAAAATAATAGCTAATCAAAAGCTTTTCTTTTATTACATCTGATTTTAGATGCCTTGATCTTATGGCAATATCATGCTTTCAAATGTCTGAGACTAACAGACAACAACATCACTCCCATATTTGAAGACCATGCCTTAAGCACAATAATATATTAAAATCTAAATGCTCATCAGGATATGTGAAAAGCTGCTTGTATTTCATTAGCTGCACCCCAACCAACTTAATTGCATGTGTAGAACATACTCATTTAAATGCAATTGCATGTGTGACATAGCTTTGGAAACTTTGGCTTAAATTTTTATTAATTTTTTGTACTTTCATTTTTCCTGACACTGAATTACAAATTAGTGGCAATCTTGCCACTTGATTTGTCAATTTACAAAGGGTGATCTTGCCCTTTGATGCATATATCAAAAGCTGCATCTATCCACCTTGAAATGATGTTCATGCTTCACTAAGAAGAAATGCAGCTCAGTGTAGCAACATCTGCTAGTGCATCTAACAGTGGAATGAAACACTGGAAAACCACTCCTGGTGTTATTGCCTCAAAATAATGTCAGTCCAATATCAAACTGGTTATGTAACTCAGCTGTCACAAGGTTTCATACAGTATAGAAAAGCTGCATTTTAATGTTTTATGAGGGAAGGTGTGAGGAGATGTGAGTTCTGTTTAACACTAAACTGCTTTAATGTTGTGAAATATGTGGAAGCAAGGTTAATTGAAAACCTGAAGTAGTATAAAAATAGGTTCAGACTTTAACAGAAGTACATATGGTATATAAAGCTCCATTGAGCCCAGGTGGATAAATGAACATTTTTAATGCACATTAGTTGGAGAAATGAAGAAGTAGAAGCAGATAATAACTATTACTGAACTAATACTCTGAAGGTCTGGAACAGAGATAGAAAACCACTGTCATGGAAACATTTTATAGATTATTTTCCCTCCCACCCAAAGAGTACTAAGTGCCTCATTTCCCTGTAGTTGCTGGCTGTGGTTATCATTGCCCCAAGGAAAAGGGAGTGGCTTTCAGAGACAGACTTTAAGCAGGAATATCTGGACTCCCCCATAAAGACAGAACAGCTCTTTTCTGTCTCAGCACTCCTACACCCTGCAGGAGAGAAGCCCAGGACCACAGAACAGAGGAATATGCAGGTCTGCCTCTGTCCTGCAAGGATAGTTCTTTCTCCTTAGGCATGCTTTTATTAGGCTGCAGCTATTCATGATCCCCAAGAAAGTGTAGGAATCCTGGTCTAAATATGCATCATAGCACAATGTGCCCCACATAATTCTTAAAAAACATTTAATTATAAGCATATCTATCTCTCTTATCTCCATAAAGACATATATAAATGTTTATTCATTGCCACATAAATTGATTCCTGCATTTGGTTCATCTACTACTGATGCATGTGGTAAATGCCCATGTTCTCTGCTACATTGTCTCAGTCAGCATCAAGCAGCTGACACCCCAGGTCAGACACACCTGGACCTATTGGAAGCTGTATTCCCTTCCAGTTAAATATTAGTAGTCTTTTCCAAAATGTAACTGTCCCCAGTTCTACAAAAATCGTCCCTTTCTACCATGATGCAGCTTGTTTCACTGCTATTGCTACCTAGCCTCTGTTCCAAAAGGATGCAAACTTCACACCTTCTCACCACCATGCATGAATTTAATGTGACTCCCAGGCCAATCAGTCAGAATGATGGAAATACACTAAAATATCAAGGCAGAGAAACCCCTTTACAAAGAAAAATTCCTGAAAAGGTACATTTTGTCAAAAAGCACAAACCCTCCAAAATAATGACACATGACGGATTAATGAATGACTATTACTTACTTATTTTGTAACAGTGATATGCTACAATTTATCATTTAAAATAATAGCTAATCAAAAAGCTTTTCTTTTATTACATCTGATTTTAGATGCCTTGATCTTATGGCAATATCATGCTTTCAAATGTCTGAGACTAACAGACAATAACATCACTCCCATATTTGAAGACCATGCCTTAAGCACAATAATATATTAAAATCTAAATGCTCATCAGGATATGTGAAAAGCACTGCTTGTATTTCATTAGCTGCACCCCAACCAACTTAATTGCATGTGTAGAACATACTCATTTAAATGCAATTGCATGTGTGACATAGCTTTGGAAACTTTGGCTTAAATTTTTATTAATTTTTTGTACTTTCATTTTTCCTGACACTGAATTACAAATTAGTGGCAATCTTGCCACTTGATTTGTCAATTTACAAAGGGTGATCTTGCCCTTTGATTTCATAGTCTAATAGCAGCATGCTTTGCTGTTAATAGGATCTGAAATAGGCAAAGATTCAGCATCTTCCATACCCCATTTTGTGAACTAGAATACTTCTAAACTGAAACCATTTCTCCCTCTTTACAAGGCAGTCAGATCACATAACCACTTGTTGATAAACACATTGAATTATAACTAGAACTTATTAGGTTAACAGTTAGAGAAGAAACACCCACCATCAAAGCAGCAAATTTAAACTTATTTTTATCTAGTGATTTGCTACAGAAGGACACACTACCTACTTTTACCACTTGGTGTTGCAGACCTGCCTGTAGCTCATATTGATGCAGCTTTTTGCTTTTTTAAGACATTTGCCCAAACCAGTGAAGCCAACGGAGAGGGGTATTTGCTCCAAGAAGGATAGGCCCACATCTCCATGTACCTTCCACAGCAACACTCAGTCCCACAGCCTCAGCACAGCAGTTCTTTGCTATAGACCCAACTTTTTCTCCAAATCTATCTTTCCAAACCTGGCTCTAGGCATAAAGACTTGTGCTGTGGGCACAAAGACACATTGGTATAAGTATTTAACACATCACTTTCGTTCTTAATAAAATTAGGACTGTACAGCTTGAAACAGTATGTCAACAAACACTTATTTCTCATCTTACATCTGCATATGTAGTTACTTCAAAGGCATATTTAGGTACTTTGTCAGTTTCAGAAGATTCCCATTGAAAATGCATTTAATGAACGTTACCCTTTCCTACATAGATTTAGTTAAACATTTTTGTTACAGCAATTTTGTTTAGCATGGTAATGCAATCAGTGTCCCAGGAGGCTCATCCTTCAGAAGATGCCTGCCTGCAGCTCTACCTGCAAAGTTTTATTATGGCAGTCTTCACAGATAACAAAACACATAAACTGTAATGCATAAAGCAGCACAATTGTCTGTCAGAGGCTGTCTAGAAAAACCCAAGCAAAAATCCCCCCTCCCAATTTTCAACAGAAATATTCATGCTATGACAGTGCTTCATTTCAGGAACCAGTGGGCATAAGCTGTATTGCTCATTCACTTAAAACAAATAGTGAGGAGACTCCATGAACAATTTCTGTTTCCTGGACAAAGCAGAGAGCATTACTGCTTTTCAGAGGAAAGGTGAAACAGCAGTGATCAAGCTGTGAACTGAATAAATATAAAGACTATGAAGTGATTTACTATTCTTACTGCGACCAGCTAGCAACAAAGTCAATCTCTTTTGCTGAGGCAGTGATTAGTGAGTGCAGTTGACCTGCGATATCCACTGCTTTTAATCCAATGGCTTGCACATTATGTTAAAGGTTGAACTCACAGAACAATATTTATTCCTTTTGAAACCATTCCATTTTTTTTCCAAGATCTTATTTTTACAAAGTGCTTAAGTAAAGGACTACATATAATTAAATAACTGAAAAAAATTACCAGCAAAATCATAATATAGTTCATATTTGCATGTGTTTACATACATATGCTACTGATAAAGAACCATGAGTCTAAATTAGAGTCTAGCTAAAATAGACTTGTAAACATGTTTTAATCTTTTTTATTTCATATCTTTCAAATAATTTGGAAGATAGGCACCTATTCTTTTAAATAGCCAGGCATTTATTTCCATTTTGCAGCTATCACATGAAGCTCTTTTTATGTTCTCTTTACAGTCCAGCTCTTCTATTTAAAGATCACTGACAGATTTCAGAGGAAGTGGGAATCTAGAGGCTTCACATTTACTATCACATCAGTTCAGTTCTGGGACTGATTATCATCATTATGTTACACCTTGTAGTGTCCCACATGTGACAGGTGCCTTCTGAGCACCATTAAAGGGTTCATCTCTTAAATTAACTGTGTCAGATAAAAATAACAGCAGATAGATACTGGAAAGGCAGGAGGAAAATGGACATGTGCCATCATCAGATTAGCAGTGGAGATCTCCCCCAGTAAGAAAACTTTAATGGCAGTGATATTGTATTTTTACATGTATAGTTTCTAGAATATTTTTCCCCATGTACAAGTATGAAGATGTATTTACACTGCCAAATAAAACCACAGCAGGTTTTGAGTAAGAATCAAGTGTCTTTAATAATCCCTTTATGAAAATAAACTATTGGAGGAGCCTGGGATATCTCACAATTTACTGCTCACAGCACACCTTGGCTCTTCACCCTTTTTGCACATGAATGAAGGCACTGCATTGTGGTTCAAACTCCTTCAGAAGAAGCTCATACTAAAAACAAGGGCCCAAAACTTCAACACACAGAGTTAACCTGTCAGCATAATCATCTCAGTATGAAGATGTTGTACTGAAATCATTAATAAAATTTTCAGTCTCTTAAATCTTTATTCACAGTAGGCAGTCAAATATAATTTTTAGTTGAACAATTTCAAACATGTTTGTACATTGTTGTGGCTTCAAGAGTGCTGAAAGCTATTTGCTTATGTAAATCTTGAGATTTGCTACACAAGGCAACAGATGCATGTGACATTTGCAAGGCAGTGAAAATGAAGTGTCACACGTTGGACTAGGAAACAAAGCTAGAGGGGAAAAAAAAGGTGTGCCCTATTTCACCCAGCCTTCATCCCTGAAGGGCTGAAGGATGAACTGAAAAGGAAATCTTGGCAACTACTGCAAATCATAAAGTGAGAGCAGCAGTATGGTTTTGGACAAACCTCACAACTATATTTGTCATCAGAGTACCTTCTGCACAGGGGAACTCACATCTATTAAAGAATTAGTTTTTTTTTTCCCTTTAAGATGAGAAATCAATAAATTGTTAAGAAATCCTAACTTATCAAGAATCACAAAAGAAAACAAGAGAAATGTTTTGAGGACTAGAGAGGTTTTTAGGCCTCCACCATTCCAAGAGCTTCATCTGTTAACTGCATGCAAAAGAAGATTGGTGACCATAACTGAGAAAATACTCATTACAAAGAGGTGCTTTAATACCAAGAAGAAAAGGATAATAAGATCTAGTTGCTAGAAGCTGAAACAAAGCAAATTAGAGTTACAAATACAACTCCCTTTTTCTTAAATTAACCATTAGAAACTCTAAGGAGGAGCGGTGCATTCAGTAGTAAATTGGATTGGGTATGGCTTAGCAACTTGTTTTAGTTGGAGAAACCTATTAAAACTCATGTTGCTGTAACCAAGTGGAAGGCCATGATTTATGATATACAAGGAGATCTGATCCAGCTTTTAATGAAACTGGTACAAGCTGTAGGCTACGGATGCCATGGGTCTGAGGATTTTGCCTTTACTACATGACAAATGCACGTGAACCTGTTAATGCTGGAAGTGGTATTGCCTGGTACATTTTCCACATACATTTAATAAAAACATCTGTGAAGGAAATGCTTCCCAAAGGACACACTCAGACCTTGTTTCAGGGGGCATCAGCTCTTACTCAGGCTTTGACCATTAATATATATGATTCCATTATCCTTTCTCATTAGGTAGTACTAGAAGCTCTCTTTGCTAATGCAAATAATACACGGCAGACGGGACAACCCTGTCAGGTCCTTTTGGGAGGAGAGAAGCTCTTTCCTGATTAGATTAAGTGTCCTTTGAGAGACATTAGTAATCCAATTCAACCATTTCCAATGGAGGAACAGGAAAAGGCTTGCATTACCAAAATAAAAGGTACTTCTAGCATCTAACAACTTCTAACACCATGTATCTTACTACTCACTTCTTTTTTGAAAATTAACATTATTTTAAAAGAGTAACATATTCAAAGGTAAGTGATAATATTTTCTGAAATTAATTTCAGTAAAATTTCTAAAGACATAATAAATCAACTTTTTTTATATTACTCAAAGTTCTATACTCAAAATTTTAATGAAGTTTCTCTAACAAGAAAAAAAATTAGGACATTTGAGATGCCTGTCTGAATGGCACATGCAAGTATTTCTGCAAGATTTCTCTCCGTTACAATTTTTCCATGCAAATCAACAGGAAGCACAGGCAGACTAGGCATTCACCCCTTACATGGATCAAAATTAATATTTAATATCTACAACACAGAAGCTCTAATACCAATGTGAAATTGGGGCCTAATTGAGGAAGATCTGCTGATCTAACTAGCTGTCCTATCCCTAGGGAGTTGTTAGAAGCCTGTAAGTGACAATATCGTAATAATCTTCAAAATATTTATTAATTAGCTATGGGGATACGTTATTGAGTCATCAGGAATTTGTATTTCATGTAAATATTAACAACAACAGCAACACTATTAAGTACTTTCTTATGCAATAGCCATGCCCATAGGTTGCTGCTTTCATTCCTCCATCTCTAACCATGTCACTTCCCGAGAAAAACTGTGCTCTGAAAAAAATCAAAGAAGTTTGGCATCATCTGTGAAGTTGTTATTCCTCCAGGGTTAGGTTCAGCTCTGTGAAGAAAGGTCTCAAATTCCACTTGGTGTTGCACAAGGGTGAATTTCACCCTTGTGATTAAAACAAGGTATTGACTGGAGGGGGACCAATGCACTCAGTTGGACCAAGAAGGGAAAAGGGTTGGAGGAAACCATTATCACATCTCACAAGCCTCCCTCAGCACCAATTCACAAATATGTTGTTAGTGCATCTAAGTGTGGCTTGTCAGATGCAAAAGCTTTTGCTTTTATCTCTGGGAGTCCCTGACTCCATTTCAAACCACCAAAGGCAAGCTCTGCCTTTAACGCTTGTCTGATGGTTCTGCTCCCACACACTCTGTGCTTCGAGCCCTCAGAGCAGCCCCAGCCCCAGCCATTCCCCCATGCCTGTGACAGATCCTGCTCCATGCTCTCTGCTCCAGCCTGGTGACAGCCCCTGTGTGCCCCCTCAGCAAGGGCTGCTCTGTAGCACAAGGCCTGCTCAGCTGCACTCATTTTCCACTTGTGCTACTTTGAATGAAATCATAAACCCCAAACACTCTCTGCGCTGCGAGCAGAAGCCATGGATGTATTTTGATGCAACACCAAAACGTTTGAGAGCCCTGTGTCAAGGTGGCTGTGGTGAGTGACCCAGCTGGCCACCAGTCACCCAATGCCACCCCCTCACTCCTCCCTCAACAGGGCAGGGGGGAAACGAGACTGCAAAGCTCATGGTGTGAGGCAAAGCCAGGGAAATCGCTCACCAATTGCCATCAAAGGCACAGCAGACTTGACACGGGGAAAATTACTTTATTGCTAATTAGAAGGGTTTGACAGTGAGAAACAAAGCCTAAAATACTTTTCCCACACCTGTTTCTCTCTGTTGGGTGCTGCCAGGGCTGTTCCTCACACATTTTCCCTCACACCCACCACCTGTGGGGCTCCGTTTCCTCTTCCACACACGGCTCAGAGGCTGCAGCAGCCTCTCTGAGGGGCTGGGCCGTGCCCCATGGCAGGAACTGGGGCAGCCCCACACTCCCCTCACGGGGTCCCTGCACCCCACTCTGCCTCTCAGCCCCTGCAGGGGCAAAATTACAATTCCTGCAGGGACCAAATGAAGGCAGATCTGTGCCTCAGCTAGCACAGATGCTGCTGCACAAGAACCACTTCCCCAGACCACTGTGTTCTTTTCCCTGCTCAAAGAACAAAGCTTTACCATGACAAGCCCTCAAGCTACATCCATGTGGTCAATACCGCCTGCAGAAATTACAAGTTATTTTGCATAAACTGGGCCCTAATTCTGGAGTAAGTATTCACATACATGTTCTAGTGCTGTTATTTTGAAATGTATAAAGGTAAAAAGGTTAATTTGAAAGGAGCACCTCTCCACCAAACCTAACAACAGCTTTAGAGGCTTCACCATCTCTCAAGCCCTTGCAGGTGAGACAGCCTTGCCATGCTGGAGGCACTGAGGTGAACAAGCTCCTGGCGAGTGATGCTGCTGCCTCTTGTTCTGCACGCTATGGTTCTGTAGCAAATACAGAAACCGTACCCATTTAAAGAAGGAAAAAATGTAGAGCTACATTATAGTACTCTCCATCTTTTTTTTTTGTTGTTAATGACAGTTGTCAAAACCAGTTCACTTGTAAGTACACAGGAAGATTGCTGCACTTGGTGTACTGGATGTCCCCAAAACAGCTGTGACAGTCATGAGACAGGGAGGATGCACGATTCTGTGGAAGCATCACTGGTTTCTGGGTCAGTATATGAACTTGTTGGCATGGGACTTGTACCCCTGGCACCAGAGGCACAGCTAAGCCAGAAGAGCAGACTGAAATCAGGTTTTTGAGGAGGAAATATATTTATCAACATCTGATTTCTGCAGGATAACATGAGGAATACGATTATGGTGATAAATTAACTTTGTAAGAGTCTATGATATCTCTAGAATTTGTGCCAGCACTGCTTCAGAGCAGGAGCTACAGCAACAGTTCCTAACACTGTAGCACACATTCCCAGGAATTATTTGGGATGGAGACATGGGAGTACAATCAGAGGGTGAGGAAAGGAATCATGCCTTGGAAGATAACGGAAGGGTCTGACTCTGAAAATCATCTGTTCTTCCCTCCTCTGATGGAGATTTCTGAGCTGTACTGATGCACAGCATGCTAGACCAGATGCAGGTTTTTTATAACAAGCCTGTGCTGGTACCTTTGACTCCTGAGAAAGCAGTGGTGGAGTTGTAATAGTTTGTCTGATGCCTCCTAGGTAGCAGATAGATGTGCCAGTCAGGGACACATGAGGGTTTCTCCCAAGAACCAGAGATACGTACATCATCTGCTTTGAATTTGTACAGATGTTTTGAAAGGACAAGGCTCGTGGCCTTGATAATACTTTCACAGATCTAATGAGATTTACAAAGGGAAAAATGATGCATTATATTAAATATATGAAATTAATGGTGATTAAGAGAGAGAATTTCCACAGTAGAGCAGTGAACCTTTTGGAGTCCTGACACAGGCAGTAAAAAGCCTGGATAAGGAGAGAGGTGAGAGCTGCCAACACACAGGAGGCATCCTTGGTTTTCCACATTTCCTGCATGATTCCCCTCAGAGATATCGCTGGCAACTACACAAGAAAAAAACCATCTGAAATATGCCCTAGTAGAGGTACAGGAATATAAAAACTGCTTGAAGCAGCAACACGGTGCTAAACTGATGTCTCATAAGTCTTTATTTTCTATGTTTGCTAATACATTAGCTTCATAATAAATATCCAAATCCTATGCAGTCTTTGGCAATGAAAGCGCTGACCTTTTATGATAATTTTGTGTTGTTTCTAATAATATTTACTAGCTAATTTGAAAATCTTTCAGTCATCAGTACAAATTAACAAAACTCTTGTGTGGGCATTAGGGTTTAAAATTTGTAATTAGCTCTTACCTACCTTCAGCTTGAAATAAATTCTGACATTAATGTAAATAAAAATCATCATCTGCTCTGTATTAGCAGAAAAATCAGTTTTCTAGAAATAAATGTGGACTACAAAAGGTTTTGGTATTTCCTCTTCCTACAAACTTCAAAACCAATCTTTTATCACAAAATTCTAAGTATAATCAGAAAATAATTACATTCTAGCTGAGTTGTAAATTAAATCAGAATTGCTAAACACAAGTTCTTATCTCAGACTGGATCATTACTGTACTAAAGAAAATTAAGATGCACAGGCCCCCTCCTGAGCTGAGCATTTTCATGCAGAACCCTATGTGTTCTGCCAGTTACAAAAGGAAATATGGACATTTTGTTGGATGCAAGAGCTTTGTAACCTTCTCAATAAAAGCCTCCACATGCAACAGCTTTTTCAAACCCTCAGAAAAATGGGTGGGCTCACATTAACCTGTGAATGAGTCACAAGTGTCCAATATTTTCTGTACCACCACTCCATCTCCTTCTGTCCTCACCCCACAAAACCCCAACCAGCCACAAAGCCCCACCTGTTTCTGGAGTCAGTATTTCTTTATTTTTTGTGGTGTCAAAATTACAATTTGCTTTTCCATCTCCCAGGGTTAGCACTGTTATTGTTTTGGTATACCTGCTGCTCTGTTGTTTATTTTTTTAGGTGTTTCCCAAATTCCTCTGTTTATCGAGCAGCCTTTACACTCCCTCATGCTCTGAGTACAACACTGCAGAGGGCTATGCATTCCTCAGGACACCATTCTCTCCATCCACCCTTCCTTCCAAAATACAAGCTCCCAAGGAGAAGGAAAAAAACAAACTAAACCAAACCCTCCTCCCCTACCCATCCCAGACTTTTTCCCATGTCTTTGTAAATACAATTTCCCAGACCCTTAGTCCATATTTTCATTTTATTTTGTGGGTTAAGCATGAAATCATTGAGCTCAATGGGATGGAGAGTATCTCTGCCACTTTGCCAGAAGAACTCGAATCCAGTCAGAGACTCCTTTTTGTTTCTAAACCTTTTAGTACAAATGCCTTGAAAAATTTAATTTGGATTAAAAAAAAAAAACCACAACCCAAAACAAAACCCTGCAAAAATATATTTGTATATATTGATTTGTAACAAATAATCATCACTTCGGATCATTTCATGTGTTTCAACAAAAAAATTAGTTTAAGTTGCGCAATATCAAGTCTTTTCCTGTGATCTGCTGCAGAAACCACCAGAATACTGGAGAGACAGAGCATATCTAAATAGAAAAGCCATGCATGGTTATACACAGTGGTAAACAAGAGTTATTTGGAACACAGCTGTATTTCTGTGGTTTCCCCATTTTCTCATTGCTGGGTGCACAGCACAAGAGTGTTGGATGATCTGAGCTGCTGACAGCAGTAAAAAGCCCGATTACTACTGCTCTAGATATGTCAATACTTACCCTTGGGAAGATGGGCAGATCTGCTTGTTTGAATGAAACAAGGCAGAGGAAAAGGAGACTATTGCAAATCTGGCTCTGCAGAGTCTAAGGAATGAAGCAGGACGTGGCATAATCAGAACAACTGTAAAGGAATGTCACATACTGAGCACAACTAGTCAGCACACGAGGAGCAACTTGACCTAATCTTTCCATACAGTTTAGGGGGAAAAAAAAGAAACAACGATCAGCAGTGCAAGCTGGTCTCTATGTTAAAGCTAACCTGGACCAGTGAATAAGAGAGGAGAGAAGCAGCATGATCAGAGCAATGTGCATGAGGGAAGGCAGAGCAATGTAAAAAATTCATGGCTAGGACAACCACAGGAAATGATGTGTTGCTGGCAGATGTTTGTTTTAAAGTTTTCCACAACTCTGACTATGCAAAGAGCAGCAGTGCTCTCAGTGTGCTTGGAGCTGCAGCCAGAGGAGAGTAGGACAGCCCTGAGGAACAGCCACTGAGAGAAAAGCTTCTGAAGAACCCCTCAAAAAGCCAGCTGCTTACTGTCCTTGCAGTGACAGCTGGGCATGGCCCCTTGGCTGCCATCCCCTGGCCCCTGTGCCAGCCTCACCTGCTGCCTCCCTTCAGCAGAGAAACATCTTGGCTTTTGCCCACTGTTTTTCAGGGATCAAAACAGATTTTCAACTTCCTTTCCCCCTCTCCAAGATTAATAAATTGGTATGTTTTAAGTCAGAGGCATTTATAAGACCTTCTATACAACAGGTCATTAGCCGCTCCAGTATTGAGCTTAAAATCTTGTGTATGACTTGCCAAAAAGGCACCTACTCCTGACCAGAGCTGCCAAGAACTGGAAAAGCTCTGCACTCACTTAGGTTTGTTCAAGGTCAATCAACACCACTGTTCACCTTCCATTTGATTTCTCATTTGAATTTATTGTTTCAGTTTCCAACTGATGATTCTTATTACGATTTTACTTCCTGGATGAGATAACTGCATGGAATAAAGAGTCTTTCTTGTGGAGAGGAAACACTACAACCATCTTATCACTCTTTTCAGTGCCTTTCTTGATTTGTCACAGCACATAAATTTGGGCTTCTGAACTAGACAGAGCATTCAAATAGCAGAACCATGGATGTTATATAAATTATTTAGACCTAAATGATGGTTAATATTTTCATTGGTTACTAAATTACTTCAAACTATTTGTTTTCTTATTGTAATGAGTACATTGTCCTGCATCCTTCCAAAGACAGAAAATAAATAGCAAAAGTACATTGCATTCTTAATGCTTTATTGGTGATCTTGCAACTCCTGTTGACCAACAGGCAAAACTACAGCTAGGATGTAACCTGTTCCTAATTGACCCATTCTTGTAGCCATGTCAACTATATCTTTTCTCCTGATAACTCTACCTTTCCATTTCAATTTTCTCTTTCATGAATTCTTTATATGGATTGCTATAATTTTTTTCCATTATTACAAGGCTTGTTATTAATTTCTTATCAGTTCCAGCTGTCAGTTCAGACCTGAGTTAGAGCAGCCTTTAAGCCAAATCTTTGCTCATTCTTGAAAGAACACTTGGAACTTTCTGGACACTAAATGCATTCTTCCTGAGCAAATCCAGATTTAAACTTCTGTTTTTGTCCTGTGTCATTCCACCACCCCCACACCCTCTAAAATTTCACATTGACAAATTCTTAGCAAAACAGCCTTTTGGAAAGACATTTTCCTATGACCAAGGCTGCCTCCTTTAGTGATGTGGTATCACAAACTGCCAAGATTTGAAATTAATATTTCTAATATAAAATAGCAGTTTGACATTTTGGATACACAGCAATATGTCTCAATTAAAGGATCATAAATATAGAGGGAATCGCATTACACAAATGAGTACATTTGCTTCTGGAATTCTCCTGCCATTTTTTGCTGAATAGCACATACAAAGGGTAAAGTTAAAAAATTACCTTCCTGTATAAGCAGTACAAAAATGTGTATCTGACACTTGCATATAAAACCCACAAGTGCATTGTCCATGGGGCTTTTGAAAACTCTGATTGTATTTCCATGCACAAGCACACACATTATTGCACACATGCTCCTGTACAAATGCGCTTTGAGGTTGAAAGGCTTTCAGACAAGGGATATAAATATAATAAAGTATGATCTTTAATTCTTTGCACACATTATAGCAATATGTTCTATTACTTCATGCCTAAATTGTAGAGCCATTGCATTTGTTCAAACTTTAAGTGATAGTGGCCAATACTATATTGAATTCAGCTTTTGTGTTTCACATTGAACACATGCTACGTTCTAATTCAGTGTTTTGAAATAAATCTTTTCACTTTCTAACTTTTCTTCCTTCTATCATCAGAGTAATTTAACACATGTCGTTTCCTGCAATGCTATCCAATTCACACATCAGCAGGTGGTATACAATTTTTCTTTATTTTCCCTCTTTTTTTTACTGTATAGTTTTTTTGTGTTTAGATAGGACCCATCTTATTTAAAAAGCAGAGTGGCACTGTAGAACAATGACAGTTTCTACAACATGCATCTCAGAGTTTTTAATTACTCCTGTCACTGTACCATTTAGTAATTGTTTTACTTAGAGATTATGATTTTCAGCTAGTGGTAGATTTAGCATATGGCCCATATTAATACATTCAAAGAGCAATTACCAATATCAATCAAGCTAATGCTATATGGACTAATTCATGTCAATTTGCTTAATGCAAATAACAACAAAAAAACCCCAAATTCATCACTTGCATGATCTCATGTGCCAGACACAAGTATGTACTTCTGCACATTCTTCCACTGCCCTTTAGAGAGACCTTTTATAGCTGTTCCTGGCTACTTTGCCTGGCAAATCATTACTTTTGTCAATTTGTGAGGATTTTTCTCAGATTAATTTTTTTCCATTTCTTCTGAACTAATCTTGTCCACATTTTTAAACAACAGGAAATACAATGGAAAAAAATGCATGTAGACACAATGATAGAAGGTTTTTGAGTAGGACCAACAGTTAAGAGAAGACACTCACAAAATACCAAGATCAGTACATGGACTACTTCTTTCAACCCCCATTAAAATGCTAAAAACCAGAAAGGTCCTAAAAGAAGTCAAGTAAACCAGAGCCATATTGTCAACCATCACTGAAGTTGAAGAAAAAAAATAAATCTGTGGTGAGTCAATCTCGTATTTCTGTATTCTTTAAGCATGTAAGTTTTACAGTCCTTTAGAAAACTACACATAAAGCAGAATAATAGTTCTGCACAGCTTAAATGAAGAGTTTGGTTTTTCAGATGAACATTTTTGTTTCCTACAGTAGCAATTATAGGAGACACTAGGAGTTGGCTAGGAGGCTCAGTACAATCTATAAACACTTATTCATAGAACCACTGGGTGGACACTGTATTGGAGCCAAGTCTTACATTCAACATTCCCGTTGTGAAACAAGTCTGACATTTCTGTCTGTCTCCCTTTTTTAAAGGACAAATCAATTTGTAACAGAGAGACAGCAGTTTGCAACCAACTGTGCTCAAGATCAAAATGAATTAATGATATTGAAATAAAGGTAACAGTGCAGTAACGAGCAAAAAATTGGAAATAAAGAGTAATATAAAATGGAGATCTGAATTAGAAAGGCACACAAAAATAACATGGATTAGCCAACAAAGCTCCTCTACTTTTCCTAATTTCCTCCTACTAATCTTTGTATTGTAGCAAATTGATCAGCTGTTAAACATATGGTCACCTCTTTTAAAAAAGATTGCTATCATTTGTGTTTGGCTTGAAGCTAATGTTATCTAGTCTTTTAGAAAATGTTACTGGATATCCCTTTCAAACAACGTCAAATCTTTATCTCTGCTGCACTTTGTTGTTATCCTGCTCAGATGTATCTCACATTTCTTGCGGGCAGACATTATCTAGGGATCTGGCATCACTTCTGAAACAACAGGATTTGTGCATCTCTCACCTCCTCAGAATGAAAAAAAAGTTTGCTTGCAACCTAAACACGTTCATTTGAGGGCTTTACCAGCTTACATTTCTACATTAGCAACTTACAGTTATGTTCATGAATTAAACCAAAATATCCATAATAAATATTGGCAACATTAGTAACAATAAATATTTGCAACAAGGAGAGACACCGGCTGACTTTCAACATGAATACTCATGTGCCCCTTCTAAACAGAGCGCTGCCCTGCAGCTGGGCTGGGCAGGCACAGCAGAAGGTCAGCACAGCCCCGAGCTGTGATCATGCCATCAGCTCTCAGGGTCCCACAGGCAGCCAGCAGGCCTGACCGTCTGCACTTTGAGGAGCAAAAGCAAGCTTGGAGCAACGATGCAGCCTGCAGAGTCTTTCATTTGTACTGGGACTGTCCCAGGACAGGTCAGTCCAGAGAACTGAACACACAGCTCTGGCAATGGTGCAAAATGGCTTTGCACTGCTTACATGGGGCAGAGTGGGACTTCTCAAGCCAGCTTTTTTAGCCTCCCATGACAGCTGAGGTGCCTTTCGTAAGACTGGATCCATTATTTTTCTGAGCTGGTGCTCACATCAATCATGCTTGATGGAGAAAACCCATCTGAAAAATCCCTTCTTTCCGAACTTGGGACAGATCTAGAGACAAGCTGAAACATCATGTTAGGATAATACAGAAAAATGAACTTTTCCCCTTCCAGCTGTTCTCTGAAAGGCACTTGTTTTTTGTACAAAACACTTAAACAGTCATAGAATTAGCTGCTGGAGTCCTGATGTTCTGAAAAATTTCTGTCTTCTAAACGACAAGGCTACCCTTTTTCTTCTGCAGAGAATAAAAGATGGCACCACTGTCTCCTCCTCTTCCCTAAACAATACCTATAGCCTAATACTACTCTTTCAGAGATGTCCTAAGTTAACCAAAATGTTTAGATTGCAATCAGCACTCAGAAATTGTTGTTATTGAGTAACTCCCTGCAGAGCCAAAGCCTCAAGACAGACAGACGCAAATACCACAAAACACTTCTAAATATAGCAGATCTAAGTTGGGTAGAAACAGAGGGATCACAAAAATCCTTTCTTAGCAGCAACTTATTTACTCTCAAAATTTTTTACTCAGGTCCATGTGAGATGAAAATCTGTAACCATAAAGAGGCTGCAGGAAAGATTGGATCTTCTTTTTAGGCACTTCGAGAATGCCTGTTAATGATACTTAACTGAACTAGAAACAGCAGCCTGTGTAATTATGGATGGCCACAGATATAACAGCAGAGTGCCTCTACAGGAGACAAAAGAGAAGGCTGAAGTAATATATCCATAAATTGATCCTGACCTGGCTGTGGAAGACACACACACCATGATGTGATGCCCATTCCAGCCAGGCTGGAAATGCTGCACTGCTATGACTACAAAAAGTTTTGATTAAGAGATTAGAAAGAACACTACAAGGGACTGACATATCTACCTGATATATAAAGAGATCTTTCCCCAATACTTAGCAAACTTGTGGTATCAGTACTGCAACAAATATTTTTGCAGCAGGTTCTTTCTAGCATTCTGTATCCCCCAGCATTGTGCAATTTCTTTGATGTAAAACACAATTTTTAAGTTTAAAACCCATAAAATCAGAGTTATATAAAAACCATGGCACAGAGTGGATGCTCTGGAAATTTTACAGCATCCTATGTCTAGCTGAGCTTACTCAATTGCCAAGGAAAAAAGTCCTTTTAAGTACAGGATTAGCACACAGCCCTTGAACAGTAATGTCTGTTCTCTTTAGAATTTAATTGCAAATAGCAGAGGATAAAAATAAATAATTTGAACACAATTATATGATGATGAAGCCTTTCCTGAAAAATACTTAAAACAGAAATGGTGGAGGTATTAATGATAATTTAGATTGTTGTCTGGAAGAAGCTTCTCTAGAGTCCATGCTTTTATCACCTGCTTAGTCATATATATTTTCCCTATTAATACTCTGTTAGTGAGCAAAATAGTTCTTTGGGATATTCACTTAACTAGATTAATACAGAAACTGGAAAAAATGAATGCAGGAACACAAGTTGGGCATTAAGAGACTCCTTGGTTATTTTACAGAGCAGTTCCAATTTATAGGTCTCTAAACTATGTGACAGATACTTTCCTGGAAAATGTTCATTTGACTCTAGTGCACTTCAGCATGGTAGTGAGATTTTGTCCCAGCACAGAATTAAGCAATGTTTAATATATCCTCATCACTGGAATCTTTTCCCTCTGTAGGAACATGAAACAGTGGCTCTGTTCTAGAAGGCTATATATTCTTTAAAACAGGGGCTGCAGAATAGATAACTTTGGGTGCATTACCTGGCTTTTGAGTAATTTTTTAAGCTAAGTCCATATGCCCTTTTTCTCTTTGTTGCATGCTACATGGTTCCATGTTTCTCGGAGTTCTCATGAACTACACAGGATAAAACTTCCACTTCTCCTTAAATGCAACATTATGATACAACTTGTGTCCTGGTCACTTTTCCAGGAAAAGGGAGAGTTGGACCTGCATCATCTGAAATAAATATTTGCCCAGGTTCCTTTCAGCTACTATATAAGGTTCTGGCTGAAATAGCAAGTCCCTAATACACACATACAGTTTGCTTTAAAATGAAGAGAAGTTTTGAGCATTTTAGCTAGGGCAATCTGGTTTTCTGCAGATTTGTGTCTTCAGCTTTTAGCTGCCTGGTAAGGTGCAACTGCTTGTTGATCCCTCCCATAAGTCAGGGCACAGAGTGTCTCTTTTACCCATCTGAAGAACTAATTTATCCCAAAGTGCTACACTTTTGCTTCTTGTCCCACAATTGGCCCATTGGTTCATAGGTCATGAGGGTAGAAGGAGAGACAGAAATGCAGACAAATACTTTCACAAGGCTGTGGAAAGAACTGTGGGCACACAACACAGGCCAAGGCTGTGTTGTCTGTATTGAGTGCAAAGAGCAGCCTGCCCACAGCAATGCATTCCTGTATTACAGGAACCCAAAATCCTTTTACTGGACACTTCATATACTTCCAATATACCTGTGAACAACTCATATGGTGTCTTTGTGTCCTGCCTATATTTACAAATAAATTACCTTCCATAGGGTTATGAGTAAGGGTTGTATTTTATTACAATCTTACACAGTTATCTGGGTAATTGGATACTTCTGTGAGCTGCTGTAATATAAATAGTTAAAAACAGTCCTAAGCATGGCTTTAATAAGTAGCTAATAGCTAATGGGTAATGAATAATTTTTTCATGCACTGTAAATTACCAATCTGGATGGATGACAATCCCTGTGTACAGTAAATCCCCTTGACACACAGCAGCTCAGCAGGTACAAGAGCATTCAGCTGGGAAATGGCTGTGCCATCACCTATTCCACAGAGCCCTCCCTAGCAGACAAGTCCTTGGTATTAGAACAGGTAAGACTATAATGATATTCAATGTAGAAAACAAATACTCCAGTATTTTAGTTTCATCACTGTATTATGTATCACAAACCCTTCTGGTGTGGTATGTATCTCACACATATCCAGGTCGATGTGTACAATTTAAGACTTCTACTGCCTCTAATAAGAGAAAACTTAAAAACGTAAACTGCATATCTTACAAAAACCAAAAGATTTAGTATGTTTAAGACATAAGTGAAAAAAAAAGTTCTAATATGCTTACTTTATGCTCACATTAAAATGCAGTGTGATCTCTTGTAATCATCAGCAAGATGCAGTCTGAACCTCATTTCAAGATAATTGCCATCTTTTAGTATTAAAGAAAAATCTACCTTTCCAACTGCAATTGAAAAGAATTTAAAACCACAACAGCAGTTTTTGATTTGTTCTTTAAGTAGTGTGGGTGAACCATCATGGAAAATTAAAACATAAGGCAAAGAAATTTGCTAAGAAGGTATTACACCTATTGCAAATTATTGTCTTTTCCTAGCAAATCTTTAAGATATTGGAAAGATATCAAATAATTTGAAAGAAATTATATTAAATTCTTTATAATTTCAGAATATCCCATCTACACTAGGAATAATGGTGGCTTGCTTAAAACAATCAAGGCATTTTGCTTATGTCTTCATACCACTGTAGAATCACTGCAAAGAGGAACACAGGTTCTGCTGAGATTCTCTGCCATTACACTGAATGATGCCTAAGCAGTGGGCAGCAAACACAGTAGTGCAGGAAAGCTGGATATCAAGCTTCCCAAGATTCCTGGAAGTAATAGGTCCCATTTTGTTAAATGGAAGTGGTAATGAGCCAGAAGTTTGTCACTGGCCATAAGACAAAGGCACAGGACTGCTTTCACTTATTTAATGGAAATGTTTCATGTATATTAGTGCTGTCAACACAAAACTGGGAAACACATTCCTCCTCCCCTGAAAACAGTGAAACACTAACATGGAAAAGTGACAGATCCCATTTACAGAAGGGAAGGCACTGAAGTACACTGTGCAAATGCCAGCTGAGAGCTTCTAGTCTCCTTTCACCCAAGCACACAATCATTGAAGCAGCCAGCACTGCACAGGCACAAATGCAGAGAGGACCTGATTCCGGAGGAATCTACTTTAAAAACAGAAGTAATAATTGATCACAGCTTCTGGAGCCCTAGCAAACTCAAAGCAAATGCTTATCTAATACTGCACTTTTGCCATGCCTTAACATGGAAAATGCTGACTTCCACAAGAAGAGGATCTGCCTTGTGTTATCAGAGTGAGTTACAGCATTCCACTCTCTTTGCTACACAAGCAGCAAAAGTGGCTTGAAAATCAACAGTGGAAATAGCACAACCAGTGGCCTGCATGCAAGCAAAGCAAAGAATGGGAATTTAAACACATGTACCAGTTAAACCTGGTGAATGTCATCCCAAAAGGCAAGAAAAACGTGCCAAGGAGCCAATGCCTGCATTGCTCTCAAGCCAACACCTTTTTAGCCTGGGCTGTGGAGCTCAGCTTTGTAGAGATATGAGTACAAAGGGTATTTGAAGGTTTGGGGGTTTTGTTGGTTGCTCGAGGTTAGTTTGTTTTGACTTTTTTTTTCCTTAACTGAATTGCCCCTTTTTTACAAAAAATCAATTATTTAAATCATGGCACACTTAATGGATTTATTATATTCTTAGGCTATATTATCTTAACTATATCTCATTCGCAAGTTTTTTTTCTTGATTAGATACAAGGAAATGCAACTCTGAGGTACAAAATGTTTTTTAATTATAAAATATATTATCTAGATAAGTTTTTGTATAACTAATCTACCTAGCTATTGCTTTTTATCTTGGGATGAAGAAATTATTTTTAAAATTACTTTCATGGCCCCATTGCCACATAATTAATATTTAAGTAATATCCCAAACAACTGCTATTATTTTATGCAAGCAACAACTGTCACAACAAGTTACTCTTATATTGACATGATGTTAATGAAAATACAGCAAACCTCAGATTTTTTGCGGTATCCTTATGATTACAAAAAGACAGAAATAAGAGAGTAAAAACATTTGTTCAGCCTCAGGATATGCTCCCTTTGGGTTTTTAACTGAGACACAAAAATTTTACTTAAGATGTGAACAAATGATCCCTGAAAGTCAGGCTTTTTGTTTTGCACACATGTTATATATATATATATATAAAACACACAGATATTATATAATATAATTTAATTTTAAAACCCATCCATTCATAGAAATCACAGACTTGAAAAATCCATTCTCCATGTATTATTTCATAACACCTTTTATATTTTTAATTTTCTGCTCTGAAGTATATCATCATCAAGTAAGGGTGTGGAATGTTCACTTTCTGTGAATCTGAACTGAGGGCCTGACTTGGAGAAGCTACCAAGCTCCCTATTTATTTCAGGCTTTGAAACAGCAGTGTTTTTCATTGCTACTCATGGCTGTCAAAACTGCCAAAGTATTAATGATATGATGTGGCTCTTTAATTCTCTCCATTTTTCTTTCGTTGTCTCTTTGCCTTCCATCTGTAAGAGGCTAGCGTTTGATGGATACAAGAAACATAAAGAAAAGGTTAATTTCTTGCCAGGAATGTTTCTCTCTTTATCTTTCGTAGTTTTATTTTTTGTACTTCAGAGTGAAATATTCCTACTGTGCAGCCAGATGTTCTATAATCCTATTTTTATAAAGCCCAAAGGACTCAAATCCTAGGTAAAGTCTCTTCCATGATGACTTGAATGATGGGTAAATTTAGGCTTTAAAGTCAGATAAGAGTTTAAGGCAAAACTGAAGTGTGGTTTTGCTAAAACAAAACCACTCCATCTAATACCACACATTTATAAATATACTAATATTCCTTTGCTAGGAAACCATGGCATATGTTTGTTACCACACTGCTATGAAGAAGAAATGACATCTGTTAAATGTTCTGCCACAATACAAAAAGGCAAAATATTAAGAAGTTGTAAGTTTGTATATAGGTAATTTCCAATAAATAAGAACAAAACCAAGAGCAACCTAATTCTGTGGAAGGCCAGAAAAGTGCAGCTATACCATAATCAGAGAATTTAGTAGCCTAAGAATTTCAGGACCTCCTTGTCCCGAATCTGACTTGTGGGGTCGAATTATTCATGCAACGATACTAAGATACAAAGAACAGGTTCAGCATTACACATCAGAAGTTTGCATCCTAAGTAAGAGTAAAGATGAACAGGTGCCTTTGTCCAGACACACAGGGTCGTAACCAAGGTCTGTTTGCCAGGAGCAGGGTGCCACCTGCCCCAGAGACAGCTCCACCCAGTGCCTGCCTGCTCTGCAGGTCACACAGTGAATGCAGAGCACACAGACACACTTGCAAAGCCATTGGGTTTGGTGGCCCTGATGTCTGCACAAAACAGCTCCCCAAAACTCCATCAATAAAACTAGCAGGAGGCCAGCCATAACATATGCTGCCCTTTCTAGTGTTGAAAAAGTTGTTGTTTCACTCTGTAAACAGCTGATTCCACTATTTACTCTTGAATGATGGGGTTAAATTTCCCACAAGGAAAATCAATATAAAGACCCATAAGGCAGCAGTACTATTGCAGTTAAAACACTAAAGAGCTGCTATATGGCAGTTGGGTTTCTAATGACTAGAGAGATGTGTTTTTAGTACAAATCTCTTCCTACCACGGCACAGACTGAAAGGAAAACTAGGTATCACAAGTCAGTGAGGAGAGTGGATAATTACATGCTTTCAAACAAGCAAGAAAAAGAGATGAACATAAGAGAAGTAGATCACAAAGATTCAGGCACCCGAACTGTGCTGGCTCTGTTCAGCTCCAGCTTTTACCACCTCCAATTTTCACCCCTTCCTGAAATGGAAAGTGGACATCAATTATCCAAACAGTGCCAATGAGCAGCCACTCAGTGCCAGTGGATGACACAGTTCAACTGCACACACCTGAATCAGCTACAGTTCAAGAACTTCATGCTCAAAGGAATATACACCCCACTTTTGATCTAGTACTACTGCCTCATACCACATTACATTAGGGCATCCCCAGAATGATCATGCTTCATCCTGTTCCAGAATACTTCTTCACGGATTTTGGGATAACTGGATCTCAAACTGTTAAATTCTAGTTTCTGACTGCCTAATCTAAGTACTTAGTTCTTTCCTGAAAAAGCAATATCCTGGCAGCAACTGACTAAATGAGAACTTCTGCTTTCTTAAAAATAAAATCCTAAACTGCTCAAGAAAAAATCCAAGCATGGAACTATGAGCTCTTGTAGTTTTGATGCAAGAGCTTAAAAACAGAGTATACCCTAAAAGCTCAAATGCTGGAATGCAAACAATTCCTATCTTGAGGTGAAGAACAGAAAAATTCTGATAAGTTGGGGAATATTATATATTAGAATTGCAAGAAAATAAGCCTTTTCCAATCTTCTCTCTGGAAATACTGCAGAACACTAACCTCTAGTCACGGCTGGGTTATCCCACACACTCTGGTGACCCTCCCTTGCAAAAATTTAAAATGCTTACAACTACAAATATTCTTATCCTACTTTCCCTTTTATATCCATTTTTGTCTACCTATAAATTGCTCTTAGTCTTCATCACATGGTAAAATCTTTCAAATGCAGAGTGTCTTATGTTACAGTTGTCACAGTGCCTGACACAGTAAGACTTGGAGCTGTATGGAGAACATAAGAGCTGCTCCTATAACCAGCCAGCCCCCATGAAAGCCCTGGAAATTGCTCTTATGCCTCTTCAATTATTCAAGATCAGTATTTCTGGGCAGAAAGCAATGATATCTGCATCTCAGCTTAAAATTAAAATAAATTAAATCAGTTTCAGATTAAAATAACACCAGTTTAAACTATTTAAATATCAACAGACTTTTAATGGGAGAGATAGAGAGGGTATAGATATCTGAAGATACCTCTAAAATTTTTAGTTTATCTAAGACAATCTCACTTTTTCCAAGTTTGTTTTAAATTGTTCTTCCTCTGCCTTTTTGTGCACTTTTTTTCAGCCATCAAAGGCAAGTTTCCTTTGCTGGCTGAAGATCCACTCAGACCTACAAGACTTGGGGGAAAAAAAAGCCACTGTCACAAGTGTTGACCACACTGGTGTGTTCTGAGGTTTAACAGAGTAGAAGCAGTTGAAAACTGTCACCTGCACTATCTGTGCCATTTTCTCAACTCTTTTGGTTCGTCTCCATGCAAACTCCCTTTGAACAGCAAAATTAGCACTTGTTTTTTGTAAGTTTGGAATTTTTTTAAAATATATAATCAAAATAATTGAACAGAGGTGAGACATTTAAACCCTCTTGTACAGCATGACTTCACTTCTAGGCAGGCTTAATCTTAAAGTGCTGCCCCATGTCAAGTTAGCAGCTGGCACCTCTCATCAGAAACAACATTTTAATGAATCTTATTTCACATACTCAAGATTGCACTTCTCATGTTTTATAAACAAATTAACTTTTCCTTACAAAATAAAGATTGGTTGAGCCGCTTGACTTCATGATAAATGGATGTCTAATCAGCTACAAAAGCCCCATTTCTCTATGCCCTTCCTCAAGTTCTTCTCTCAACATTACATGGGATATCCATTATCACCATTCCCACTGATCTAAAGCGCACAGTTCTGTAATTTCCACTTTGTTTCAGCCTAAAGATGCAAGAGCAACAACAAAGTGGCACATACAAATGGTGTGCAAATGCGTTCAGCAAGTGTGGGCAAACAGGTAAATTACATCTGTGTATTGCAATCGCTCATCTGCTGGCACAGATCTATTTTTACATTTATGTCCTGTTGAAAATCTGCATCATGCTGCTCACTCACCTTCTGGGTTACATTTCCATCAATGATTATCTAAAATACAGTCATATCAAATGGGTAACCAAGCAACCAAATATGCCCCCATTATGAAAGCCAGGGACCTGCCTAAATCAGAGCAATTCATTCAAATCACTGTCTTCCTAGTAAGACTCAGATAGTTAAAGGAAACCTATACAAGTCCCAGTCTTCCTTTAATTGTGAGACCAATCAGTATGAAACTACAGTATCTGAGAATCATTTACCTTGGCATGTAACTGGATGGATTGTTATGAAAGGTCCAGCAAAACTGTTTATTATGACTAAATTGAATTTCCATCCAAACCAAATTTCTTCTCATAAAAGCTCTTTCTGCTTTTTAATTTCTGTAGAGAGAGCTGTAGAGAAACACAAAACTT
This sequence comes from Emberiza elegans, assembly GCA_024865655.1. Classification (NCBI taxonomy): domain Eukaryota; kingdom Metazoa; phylum Chordata; class Aves; order Passeriformes; family Fringillidae; genus Emberiza; species Emberiza elegans. Next base: position 11,374,590 of record JALJVW010000398.1, read on the forward strand.
CAAGTATTCAATTCATGGACAGGACCATGGGGATTTTTTCCTTTTTCCATTATGGCCTTCCTGGGAGGCTGCGTGCTCCAAGGAAGAGATAAGCCTGGAACAAACCTGGAGGGCACCTGGAGACATGGAGGTGCAATCAGAGAAAGTACAGTTTAACCATGGAAACTGGAGCTGTAGGCACTCAAGTCTGGGGTGAGAACCAAATACCTACAAATAATCTATTTCGTGTTGCTTCACTCGAGCCGTCCTAGCCCGGTGCCCTGGACCACAGAGCAATCAGCAGCTGGAAGGCACAAGGTCTCCACCTGCAGTGCATCCTCTGAGTGGCTGCAGGCAAAAGGTGCTCAGCCTCCACTTGACAGCTGCTCTGTCAGCAATCAAAGCACACGGAGAAGGGCTGGCAGAGCCACTTCCAAAGCGTGCTCTGGGCTGGAATGCTAATGTAGGGCATCCTGAGATACCAAACTGCTACACAAATTCACCACCAGAACTTACAGGTCAAAAATAATTTACCAGAAATAAATGTCAGCATTTAGTCAAATAGTGCCCTGTGACATGAGCAATTTTTTAAGCTTATGACTTTTATTCTTCATTCTCAAATAATATTGCAATGTCTAGACATTTCAACAGCAGGCATACTTCAGGTCATTGTTTTTTTAGTCTATGCAACAAAAACCTTTGGATCATTTCTTACAGTGGCCTGCATTTACAGCCTAGCAATGATCAGCCTAAGCTTTGACTTCCCATTGATTACTTCCATTTCCACAGTTTCCCTGCTTGCAGAAATGGGATTAATTTTTGCAAGCACAGTCATACAGTGAATTTGTTGCTCATGCACTGGGCTGCCTATGATCAATGGACCAGCGATTAAGTCATACTTCTTTAACTGATTAGAATAAGTATAAAAATAGATTTTTTTTTTCCAGGCTTGCTCACACTGCATATTTTTCAGCCTAGATTCTCATTTCAATATGACAATTTCACAGACTGAGATACTGTTCAATGTGGGAAAACAATTGCTGAGAAAAACATTATTTTCTGTTTGCTCCAGAATAACTAGGAAAGGAAAAAGAGTGTAGTAAATCTTAAAATTAATAGATACTGTAAAGGAGACTTAATTCTTTACTCATATTAATACTAGAAATCTTGAGATTTTCTTCTCTCCAAATGTCTGCCTTATCACAAACTCACTCTTTATCACATCTTACACATATTTGAGATTATTTCTGCATGAAAGAAGAGTACTCAGGTACTCTACATGGGAAAATCTAAACCTTTGCCATCTTTAATCAGTTCAAACTTTGCTTTCATTCCTGCTATTTCTTAGCTTAAATAGGTTTTCAGGGATGTGCAGAATCTTGATGATAAACTGGGAATGAATTCAGAACCTGCTTTCTGAGCCTTTTCATTCCAAGGGGATGGACAATTGGACACACATATTTTAGGCAGATTAAACTCTTAAATAAACCTTCTTGGTTTCTCTTTCCTACACTGTTGCCAGCCTTAGAGGTTTGTTCAATGTGGATTTTAAGCCCTTTAGAAAAATAACACAAGTTCTTCTTTTAAGCAGAATGGCAGGCAGCCATTTCTAACTATAACTGCTATCTGCCTTTATATCAGATGACAACCATACAAGATATCTCCTGGGTAAACAACATTATGCTAACAGTCAACACTTAGGAAAAAAAAAACATATTTGGGGTAAATCTTTCTGTGCCCTTTTGGTAAAAGTTAAGAAAAAATGCAGGGGACATCTTTAGAAAGCATAATTTTTAAATGTGTGTTCTTTTGCATATTCTATGTTCAAGGTATAACTGCATATTAGATATCTTCTTTACATTAAAAAGATTGTATAAGAGGAGAAAAAAAATCACTTCAGAGAGATCATAGAATGCTATGAATCAATTTTTTACATACTGTTGGACTAAACCTATAATTTTCCTCAAATGTAACTTTCCTATTCAGATGGTTACAAAACTACAGAAATACCACAGACATCCAGAACAAATTCCTCTTGCAGAAATGAGCTCCCAGGCTCAGATATATTTCCCAAAAAAATCCCCTTTCTGTCATTTTTCTATATATCCATTTGGGTTCTAGCTTTGCTAACATTACTAATGATGCGCACTGATGTCTGTTTTAGACAAAACAAACCCCACAGTTATTTACCTCCTTTAAGATTTCAGTGTCATGTGAAAGATGAGCAGTAGAGCAGATAATATTTTTTTACAAGTGTGATGAACCACAAGAGTGAATATTGGCAAGTGCTCCACCACTATTTAGTTCTGCTGTACAATCTCATTTCCTGCTTCACACCAATCACCGTACTGTCATTGTACAGAGTACTGTTTCAGGCTTTCAATAATCTACTCAACAATTTGTGCAAAATTGTTTGTGCAAAACAAAGGTTATGCAATAGCCATCAATTTTTTTTTAAGCAATTGAAAATAATCAGGATTGATTTTTTTTAAGGTCAGAAATCACTGTATGCTGAGAGATAGAAATTTCCCTGCAGGGAACTGCAGGGGAAATGGGACAGGACTTATTTAAAAATACAAGCACAGTAGACTGTGGAAGAACTCCAAGAGAGTGAAAACTGTCTTAGAAACTGTAAACAAAGAATGGTTATCAGTGGGAAATACTTCAAGAATCCCATGGAAACAGACCAAATAATATTTTATGAATTGGCTCTTTTAAGGCACATTTTGTTGACTTTCAAATAGCCTTTGGAACACATGTCCTTGAGACCTGCTATTCATAATAGTCGGCTTAACCTTTCTCACTGTGCTAATGGCCTAAATTAATGGAAGTAAATCTGAGTACAATGGTCTAGAGATGAAATTAGTGTCACACATCACCTGCATGTGTTTGGTTTCACAGGTCTTACAGTCACTAACCCAAGGATCCAATTTATTTGCTTTCCCCAGTTTCCAAACATCGCAGAAGTTCATAGAACTGCACAGACACTTCCTCCCTCACATCCTAGAGATATTGAAGGATTTTTTTTTTTGTGAATAGAAGCACAACAGCACTGGGTCACTCATCCTGTGGTGGCTGCAGGGTGGGCACTTGCAGCCAAGGAGGGCCTTCCTGGCTCTTGTGAAATGCTCAGCTTTCATCCAAACATAGGGCTACTGTGAAAAACAAGCATAACTTGGCTTTTTGGACTAGATTTTGTACTGTAACACATCATTACACACAAATGTTTTCTAGTATCACATATCGCTCATAGGAATGAGGGAGCTTGACTTCACTGGAGGAGAATCTCAAGACATGCATATTTTAAAATATGATGGTGGCCTTCACTGAAGGCTTCCTCTACAAGAGCCAGCAGGTAAGGACACAATAATAGAGCATAGCTGAAAAGAAGTAATACTTTTAAAAGGTCATGTGGTTTCTAGAAATTCAGGAAATTTACTTGCCTTTGGGGTTTGATAAAGGCAACATGCCAAGTGCATGCAGCCCAAGCTACCAAGCTGTGAACTGAATGGGAAACCTTCAGCTGCCTTGAATGTTTTTTTTTTCTGACTGCATCTTTAGTTTTAGAATGGTTTGAGCTGCCTCCTTTGAATAACTAAATTTTCTAAAAGTAAGATCCTAGGCAAGACCGAGCCAAGAACAGCTCCTGTCCTGGCTGCTTGGGCACTTGGATTTGCAGAGGAGGATTCTGGCCTGAAACATTGAAGGAAAAACCTGCCATATTTTTCACTTTACTGATTTTCTCTGCGGTCTGAAACTCTCTTTAAATATGAAACTTTGCTTCATGTATTTTTGACTGCAATGCGTGTGTATGTCCTTATCAATTACTGTTTTTATACCTTTTTAATCCCCTGTTCTTCACAGGAGAGCCGCTGTGTGCACAGTCAAGTAGACTGCTCAGAAGAGCAGCTACCAACATCATCTCTTCAACTGTGGTGCTGTCACAGAAGCCTCTTTAAGAAAATCCCTGTCCCTCAAACTAAACATAGCAGTCCAAACGAAGTTTTTTAACGATACTGTTTTAGGGACACTTGCTTATTTCAGTAGAATAATGTTTATTTAAGAAACAACAGGGAGACGAACTGGAATGGGTTCCATTGTTTTCAAAACCAACTGCCAGGAAACAAGAACAGAAGCATTTATGTTTTTTTTTCCTACCATGCTGCTTCTGAGGAACAGAAAGTTTGTTTTGGTAGCCAGTGAATTCATGGAGTTGTAACTTAATTTCTAGAGTTACAGCAGAAATACATTTTACCAAAACCTGAAATTTGATGAAATTCAAGTCCAGATGTAAAAAGAGTCCTTTTTTCCTAACTTTTCAATCTGATGAGTCACAGAGGCAGTCAGTGTTGCCCACTCCCTGCCCACAGCCCCAGAGCAAACCATACCTGCACAGGTATGCCTGCAGCCAGCATTATGAGAATTTAAACAAGCATACTGCTTAAATAAAGACTTATTTTCTAAATATATAACAACCAAAAGTAATAATATGCTACTATTTATGTCACTCTAATGACAGCTACAGCACCATTTCACCATTTTAATAAAAATCAAACCTTATAAAAATTCTGTGTTCATAAAAACACTTGTCAGAAATATGTCGTGGTAAATTCCAAGGTTGAAAATTAAATTCCTCCTCCCCATGATGCTGTACCTTTGCTTTGACTGGGCACAAACTGGGTTTGGTGTTAGAAAAAGGGAGGAACTGAACACTCCAACAATGCATCAGACTTTTCATCTCTTCTTTCTTAGCAAAAACCACCCAACACAACATTTGAGTTGTGTAAAGTCTCTTAAGCACATCCGTGTACCTTGTGTGTTAATACCACATTTTAATGAAACATATAATTGTCTTAACAGACTATCAATTACCAAATAAGGTCCAGTAAATAAAATGCATTCTTAAACTCATTTGCAATGACACACTCACATGAATTGCCTAAATAACCATGTTAAGTACAAAATGAAAGTGTGATACAGTACACGAACACTGATAGAGAAAATGGAACCTTTTCTCCAGCAAAGCTCTGCAGCTATCAGGAGTGATTTTCAAGCAGAGCTTCTCAGTTAAAGCTCTTAAAGGAAGTCGTTTTAGAGCAAAACTGCTCTCTCAGTTATTACAAATAACAATAGATAGGCACAGACTGCAGTGAATTTATAGCTGTGTCTCACTCTTGGGACTCTGCTCCTGTTCATAAACAACTCAGATACACTCTCATGGTTTGTGCTGTTAGCAGAGCCCCTAGAGGGACTTAAAACTTTGTATTCATGCAGCAACTATCCATTATGCTATATATTTTAGATGATGAAATTAACACCCAGGAGATACATTCATGAAACATTACATGGGGCTTTAGCTTCCTGACTCCCTTGATTTGAATGGCATGTGTGGTTAAACCCTTTGCAAACCTTTGAGAATTTAGCCTAAGATACTTATCTCAGTGGCAATAACACAAATATTAAGGTAGGTCTAATGCTCCTCCCTGAAGCAGCATTGCTTAATCCTTATTCTTGATGCTGCCATCTTAGTCCTTCTGAAGAAAGCTCTTGTTGATCACACTATTCAAATAAAAGCAATAGGACTCCATGCATAAAATGCCAGTGTTCAGCAGAAGAATAGTGCCAGCATTAGCACACGCATTCATACAGCCACCAGGATTGTCTTGTGGAAGATTATCAGCTGCAGTCCTTAACACAGGATGTGCCAATTCTACAGAAGATGTGTTTTGATTTAAATTATGCATCTCAGTCTGCAAAGGGCTATTATTTGCCAGCTCATGGAAATTATGGGACTGAAACCCATATTCAACCATGGCATATTGTTCCATTTTTCTGGGAGCAGCCCTAAGCCAAGAAAACAATGTCTATAAAGCAGAGATCTCGAGACCAGTGTTAGAATAACAGCAAAGACCAAGGTGATGGACTTCTTTAATCTCATGACACCATGGTACAACAAATGCAGGGGCAAGAGAAATGTCACAAGACCAAAACAAAAAGACATTGCCCTTTCAGATAAATACAAACCCAGTTTCAATTCTGCTATTCCCAATGAAAAAGGCCAGTGCTAGCTAGAAAAGAGCCCCCACCTATCACTAAAGAAAAAAGTCATAAAGCATGAAATAATTATAGGAATTCTGGGAAATAAAGACAGCATTCTCTTTTGTCAGTGCTTAGCTATAGTAAGAAAACAATCCTCCCTTACTAGAAAGTTGATTACCTGTTTCCTTCTTTCTAATCACTCATTTTGTTAATGAACTGCAATCTTTACTGCATTCTGACCCAGTGCAAAGCACTGTGACACCTACCAATGCACAGAGCTGCTCTGACTTCTGCTGGCCAGGGCCAGTAAATCCCCTTCTGACTCCCCAGGGTTCAGGGTGAAAGGAGGGGAAAGACAGAGAGAGAGATTACCATTGACAGAAAAGATGGCTGCAAGCAACATCAACTCTATTCTCAGCTTTAAACCAACTTTGGAGTGAATCTGGCCCTCTATGTATTCTGTTATCCCCTGTTCTTGCACCACAGCCATGCCCTTGGTGGCAACATGGCCCTGAACCCCCTCTCTCACAGCTAATGCTGTCTAAAGAGAGTTAAATAAAAACCAACCCTGGAAGAGGATGCACCAAAGACTCAATGCAATTTCCATAGGAAGCCACTCCTGAGTTCAGCAACAGCACTTCTCAACTCTTCCAGCTATCTTCCACACAAGTCTTTTGGCCCATTGGACAAGACACTTCCCCTCTTGTCTCTTATCACGCACCTATGAGAGGATGCAAAGTGAAAAGCCTACCCAGCCAAGAACAAGGGTGTTCCAACAATATCCATTTAAAATCAGGTAGAATGGACTTTGGCAAAGTCAGGGCATACACTCCAAAATTAAAAGAAACCAAAGCCCAACAACCAATAAACCAAACTAACCGACCAATTAACACCCCCCAACAAAAACAAAAACAAAAAAAATCAAAACCCACCAACAAACAAAAAAAATACACCCCAAACCAACCAGGCAACCAAGCAAAAAACCCACCAGAAAACACCCCAAAACCCAACCAACATTAAGAGTTTGGTTTAGATATCTCAGTCAACATAAGAAGAGTCTGAGATTTAGAGAGGTCACCATTGTCATGCTCTTGCAGGGGTTCCACACTGTTGTCTCCTTAATCACAAAAGTTCCACACCTTCTTGGTGTTTCTCATGGGCAGCTCCTCAGAGCACTGCCTCTTTCTCCCTCACAAAGCAGCCACTGACCCCAACTCCCTCTCCCCCAGCCACCCCACTCTCTTATAGCATCTTCATCTCATTGCTTACAGCTGGGGCCTGGTAAAGTCAGGCCTGCTCCTAATCTTTGATAATTGTCCCAGCTGCAGCTCCTTAGGGGTGAGATTACTTTCTACACTGTCTTTATTTTCTTATATTCTATCCCCCAACAGGTCACCAGCAAAACCATTTCAAAATTAGAGAAACACAGCAAACCTTCGTAAGCCAGTAGCTAAACAGCACTTCTTTCCTCTTCACAGAATGCTGTGAAATGCACAGCATTCCTTATTAATTCAAGTACATTTTCTTCGGTCAAAAATCAAAACAGAATCTACTATTCTCTCAAGGAATAAGATCACAGTGCCTGCTGACTTCAAAATTTAAGTATGATTGCATAGAAATTTAGTTCCAGTGATTTTTCTGCCCACTAGCTAAGAAATTAGTAGCAATTTTATTTCAAAGTCTGTTCCCCTTAATGTTTTTCACGATGCAGTGCCTCTCTGATGCTATACAGCTTATAGAGGCTTTTTGTAATGGCAAATGGTCAGCTGCACTTGCTTGTACCCCTAATGTTCAAAGTAATTTAATGCCAGCTACAATTTCTGAAAACCTTCAAAATTTCCTGCAAATCCAATTCAATTATACTGGTAGAGACTAATCAGAGACTATGTGAGTACTCTCTTGGTATCTGGGACACCATTTAATGCCACAAATGTAGCACTTCTGAGTCTTTTTCTTCAGCAGGGATGCTAAACAAAGTAGAAGAATCACAGATAAACTTCCTCAGTGTAATTCTGCCCTCCTCTACATTTACTTTACCATCCACAGACACTGAACAAAAGGCCGACAAAGCACAGGCTGAAACCCAGAAAGGAGAAGAAATGCAAAGGCAACTTTGGATCCTGAGGGGACATCAGGACTCTACAAAGGCCCAGGGTTCATGACTTGGATATCAGGGATGGGAAGTGAAAGTAAAGGAAATGGAGCCTGTGTTGCAGCAGAAGGGCAACACCAAGATACCTGTGTAACAAGCAAGCAAAAGGAAAGAAATGGGAAAAAAACCCCAAACTATTGGCTTCTGCAAAGTAACGGTTTGGGGGAAAACCATGGCCGTATTAGCCACAAGCACATGTTCATTTGTACCTTCAGCTGCAGTGTGCCTCCAGCTCCTGTCCTTCCTTCCCTGGTGGTTTGCAGCTCTGTGGATGTGCTGGTGCACTCACCCATCCATCAAGCCCCTGTACTGCTGTCCTATGGAGGATAATGAATTTAGAGCAGCCTAACAAAGAATATTGCATTATCCAAACCAGTAAGGTAACTGGAGGCAGGAGACGACCGTCAGGCATGGTCTGGCATTTGTCACTGTCTACAATCATCAGTGACACAGGATTATCAGAGAGAATTATTGGAAGACATTAGGGTTTTAGTCAAACATCTGAGAATTATATTAAAGTCATATTTGCAGCAACACACTTACAGAAAATTAATGTTCTCTCTGTCACTGCAGGGAAAGGATAGGAGAGGCTGTAGGCACTTCAGACAGAATCATCTATCACTCAGTATCAGGACCTGGTTTGGAGGCTAATTCTGGGCTCCCTCAGTTCCCAATAAAAAGCCAAGGGTCCTTATCCATTTAAGGCCAAATCTATCACAAAGCTGGCAGCAGCTCTTCTTTACCCAAGGAGTGAGAAACCATCCTGATTTTTCCACAAAAAACCCAAAGCACCCATTATTCTTCTCCAAGGAAGCAGAAAGAGATGATTGATCTATGGAAAGAGTGAGTCTCCCTGTGCAAGAGTAAGCAATGCAGTCATTACATATAAACTTCTTTAAAAAATAAATCTTGTTCACTCTAACAATTTTACAAGATTTAATTGAACACTTTTTTAATAGCCTGGACTTCCAGCAATTGCAACTTATCTGATATTGCAAATTTAAACCTGGAAAAAGCATTAGCTTTGTAAGAAGGGCAGAAAATGAAAGCCTCAGATGTTTATTCATCAAGAGACCCTCCTTGTTCCCTCTGATTTCATAGGCAGGTAATACACCATTATTAATTTAATTCTGAAATCTAATACACTGCTAATTTTCCAAACTCTCATTAATTACACCTTGAATGAATAGCAGGTGGGGTTGTGGCCTGTGGATTTGCATTGTCTGGAGTTCTGCTACACGGTGCTTGACAAATGAGCATTTTAAACCCCAGGGATTCCCAGCACCACAGACACCAGGCCCCTCCTCAGTCAGGTACAGGTGTGCTGAGCACAGGTATGTTCCACAGAACTGACCCTCCTGCCTATCAATGGCTCTACTTAGTAGAAGCTTCAGATGTCCAAATACAACCTTCAAAAAAGCCCTCACCATACAATTTCACAAGCCTCAAAGAGCCCAGCATCTTTATTTCTAAAATATATCACTTCAGCATGATGCTGAGAGAAAACACACTGCATTAAACTGTTGAAGAAACACCAATGTAATTAATATACATTATATATGCAGCTGGGCTGGGGCAGTCCCAAGCCCAGATACAGTCTGGGGGGAGAATGGATTGAGGGCAGCCCTCAGGAGAAGGACATGGGGTGGATGAGAAGCTCAACATGACCTGGCAAGGTGCACCCACAGGCCAGAGAGCCAAACGTGTCCTGGACTGCATCCCAAGGAGAGTGGCCAGCAAGCTGGGGGACTTCAAACTGACAGAGGGCAGGTTTAGATTAGATATTAGGGATTCCAATTTACTGGGAGGGTGGTAAGGCACTGGAACAAATTGCCCAGAGGAATTGTGGCTGTCCCAGCCCTGGAAACGCTGAAGACCAGGTGGGATGGGGTTTTGAGGAACCTGTTCCAGTGAAAGGTATCTCTGCCTATGGCAGGGGGTTGAACTAGGCACTCTGTAAGGTCTCTTCCAACCCAAACTATTCTGTCACTATGACAAGTTCTTGGCTTACTTATTCCCAAGAAATTCAGTCTTGTCAGCTCCAGCTGCCCAGCTCATGAAACCAAACCCTTCTGGTTTCTGACAACAGAGAAATTGTGGAAAAGGCTTGATCTCTTACTGTGTCTGTGGCCTTTGCCTGCTGCAAACTCTGATAACTACACTTCTGCCTTCCTCTGAGAGGTTTCAGCACCAACCTGGGTTTGCCACAAGGAGGGCCTGGCACAGACATGATCTCCCTTCCACCCTGGGAATTCTTGGTTTGGGCTCCCTTCAGCTGCTTTCTTGATTGGAGACCCTTGCCAACACTGAGCAACACTTCAAACCCTGAGCAGCAATGGCACAGAGACAAAATATAAGAGAAAACATTTTAAGTGTGGGTTTAGTCTGAGAGTAATTTGAGGGCAACACAAAAACATGTGGATGGGGTTTTAAAGGTAAAGAGGTAAAGGTAGTTGGCACAAAGCACTAAGAAATTTGTATAATCAGGATCTTACCGGTCTCTTTAAAAGAAGATAAGCATGGCTACAATACTGAATAATTTAGATGCAATTTTCTAGCAGGGCTCCATACAGCTGTCCTTATTTAATATCACATTGAGCATAATCTCGGTCTTAAGGGATTAAAAATGTGCAATTATGCACAGGTCAACGAGTTCTCCAACAGTGTGAGTTTTTAGATTGTACAAGGACAAATGGCCAGTTTTATTTACTTGCTTGGTTTTTTGTTAATTACTATTATTATTAATGTAAAATTGGTATTAGATTGAGAAGTTTTCTCTGTGTTATGCTCTATATTTAGAAGCAATTCCTGGGAACTGGATATTGGAAATACAGGAATGTCTGTGTAGCAGTTGAAGCTGCCTCTTTTCCCATAGCTTGTATATTTGCATGTAATAAAGCAAGTTACAAAAATTCTGCATCATTGATTTCTGGTAGGGCATCAACCTGTGATGTTACCAGGAAGCTGACAGACTTCCAGAAAAATGACAACATTGTTAATAGAAAAAAGCAGCAACATAAATCCATAACAGTTTCTACAGGAAATGGGAAACTTCAGCTTTTGACTCAATAAGACTTGTACAAGGTAAGAGTAAATTGAAGAGAAAAAAATTAAATTTACTCTCTCCATTCCAATCTTATTTCTCTTATGCTTTCAAGCATTACCATCCTTGGTGTTCACACTTCAGGTTCCCAAACCCAGCAAAAGAATTTTCCTGAAATGTTCTTATTGAGCTGTTTTTTGGGTTTTTTTTGGTTGTTGTTTTTTTAAGTGATTCCTACAGGCTTTAATTCCATGTGTTGCTTAATCAGCACTCTTGGAAACACCTCCTGCCAGGTGATTGACAGGGAATATTACTTATTGTTTCCAGGAAAGCTAATTCAGCAAAACCAGGGTTTCACTGAATTAGAATGAGTATGATGAACAAAACCACTATAAAATATGATTTAGGCAATCACACTCCCTTCCTATGTAATGCTAAGTGATAAAATCTTTAATACAGGTAGTTTGTCACAGAAAGAAAACAGGAAAAGTGCAAGCAAATAAAGTACCTTTACTCTCTCTTGGAGGCTCAGGTATTAATGAGTGCACACACTCTTGAGCAGAAATAGTCTGTTCACTGGTGCCATTTTTTTTCCTACCTTTAGTAGCCATATGCAGCTAAAGTTTTGCTGCTGAACTAAAAATCCCACATATTGTATAAATATAAACACTTAAATCTAACAAAAATAAAAATAGAGGCAAAATATAGAACAAGGGGAGAGATCTTCTGGAAAACTTTACAGAAATGAAAGATACAATTAAAAAAAAAATCTCACTAGGATCTTCGTGATTTCATGTTGACACTATTTTTTGTTGAATTTTGTTTGCTGAAGTTTATATCAAGCTATAGTGCTAGTAACACTGATACCCTCAGCAAGAGACCTCAAAACCCACTAGGAAATCTGAGTTCCTTCATAAATTCTTTGGATTGGGTTGATAGTATCTTCCAGGAAGAATTCAAGCTTCCATTTGGCTGTTTTTAAAATGTAAACGTGTAACACCTGCAGTCAGGGTAGTGTGATTTTGTCACAATGAATTCTGTCACACATGTACATCTCTCATACACAGAGAGAGCCACAGAGCCCCTGTGCTATGGTAAACACCACTTATATTTTGTGTACAATGCTGCTTCCCAGCACTGCAGCTCTGGCAAATGCAAGGGAAACTCTCCTAATAGAAATTGCTTTCTGCTTACTTCCAGTCACTGTCTGACTTTTCAGCCCTTCAGCTTCAGGGCATATTTGCAACAAATTTTTACCCTATTTTTCATAAACATGGAAATGTTTTTAGAGGAAATGTTTAATCCTTTCTTGAATCCTGCTAAGCTTTTTGATACAATGATATGCTACAGCAGTGAATACCAATCCACCAATCCTTATCTTCTTTGCAATATCATTTTTAGAATAAGTCATCAGAACTGAATACAAGATTTAAAACTGTGGTAGACAATTGATTCCAAATACAGAACTGCAGTATTTTCAGATTTATTTTCCAAACCCCCATTCTCTAGGTTTATCCAATGTTATGAACTTTCCTGACCACCATGTGCTGCTGCAAAGATACATCTATTTAACCTTTCCATGAGGCTTTTTTTCCCCTCTGAGTGATTACAGGTAATTACATGCCTGTAATCTCTATGAGCAGTTGAAACTACTTTAATGTGCAGAACTTTGCCTTGGTCAATATCACATTTCACTCTCTATTATGCTGACCACTAGCTGAGCTTTAAGCCATGCAATCTCCTTCAGTCTTCACATTCCCAAATAAAAGCACAATCTGAAAATTAATTACTTTTTGCCCATTTTCCCCACAATACAAGAAACTTTGACCCTCCTAGGAAAATTTTATTCATGAATATCAAAGCAGGCTAAAGAGCAAGGAATTGGAAAATAATTTGGTTGCTAAGCTTCTGAGGTCATATTTGACTTGAACAACATTGCACAATAATCAGAAGACCTAATTCTTTCCCAAAACAATTTAGTGTTTATTAGTATGCATATAGACAGGAGTCCTCCTTTTACATTTTGCCTCTCAAAACATGAGATGTGAGTCCAAATGAGGTCCAGATCCATGAAATCAGTATGGTCATTTACATCACAATTACTTTGCAGACTTTTAATAAAAGGCAGTAATCTAATTAGAGAAGTACTAATATAATCCTTGCCTGGTGTAGGAATATCCAGCAGTAGAATTCACTCAATACCCCAATTTTACCCCACTGAGGTTTCTGAAGCATCCCTCTCCCATAACTTAAGGTCATTGAAATAATGGGATCTGAACCAACACTGAAGCACAGGTGAACCTTTCCAGCTGCTTGGTCAGCAGCTGAAGCATTTTTGTAGTTTCAAAAATTTACTTGAAATGTCTGTTAAAAAAACTTGCCCTGCAAGAAAGTTTTAATATTTGATGTTATATTTTAAGAAAACAGTCAGTCAATAATTTATTTCTTTTCATAAGTCATTCCCCATGCTAGCAGTACATACTTTGAGCAGGGAATCTCACCTAATAAAGAGTTTGGCATAGCCTGTCTCATCCCAAGAAAAAACTTAAATGTTGTCTAGGACAAGACTTCATCAGCATAACCTCAACATTTTGAAAGTAGAATATGTTATGGTAGATGACTCAATCACTTTTCATTACAAGCACTTCTGCTATAACAGTTTCACCCCAAGAAGCCACCAGATTTTCTGTACTGAACCACATTCCCATTACTATTTTAGAGGCAGATGCAAAAGCTACACGAAGCAAAGCTCCTGGATGATTCTATAATCAATTTTAAATGTATATTAAACTCCTCTATGTTGATACTTCATGCTTTTAGTAGTGTATATAGAGATGTAGTAAGCCAAATGGGATTGGAATAAATTCTCAATTTTCCTGTGAGAATTCTGAAGAGTGAAGAAAAACCAGCTTTTGAAGATTGTGTTTTTAGACTGCACTGCAAGCAAGCACTCCACCTCAGAAATGTTCTAGGGATTATAGTTTGGAAGCTTAGAAAATTACTTAGAACACATTTTCCACTGAAAGCATTCTGTGATGGGAGTCTTTTGAACCAGGCTGCTAATTTAAACCATCAGCCATATTGTCATGCTCCTGGGGGCTTCTCAGGATGGATTCAAGCTCACTGAGTCATGACTCTCATTGCTGTGTTATCTTTCAATATCAGTTCACTGTGCACGTTGTCTTGTGTCAATGGCCAAATTTCCAAAATAACAATGCAGAACAAAGTTGAGATTAATCTTGGGTAGGACTGCGAAACTCCAAATGGACATAATCAAATTACTGCCATATCCTGCCCCACCACTCATTTTCAGCTGATCTGATGACTGTATCTGATAAATAAATAGAAGATTCAAATGCTGTCATAGGGTCCTCATAAAAAAAAAATCCATTGTTGTCCATTGTTGTTTACCCTACCATGAGGATCACATTTATGTCCCAAGCTTCAGCTGTGAGATATCAAAAGCAGAGGCAAAAAAACTTTCAGTGTTTTTGCAGATTATCTTGTGTTCATATTTTCTCTAAATTTTCCACTTAGAACAAGAATCACGTGTTGGTTCACACGAGTGTATAAATCTGCCTGTTGTTCTTGACACTATTTTTAGCTTCCACTCAGTCTTTGCTCATTTTTACCTTCCCAGCTAGTGGAAACTGTTGTACACACTGGTGGAAACTGCGATCTCAAATAGTCACAACACCTTAGAGCAAGTCACAGTAATGCAGCATTGCTTTACTACTTCAGCTGTTCAGAGAGTAAAAAGTACAATTTTGAAAGCATCTTCAGGCACAAACTCATGCAGAAACTCATTAGAACTTCTCTACTCATCATAAGAATTCTGATTAAGCTGGAAAACATAAAACGCTTCAGGCCAAACAAGCAAGTGTGTCATTGTATATAGATCTCTTATGTAATTCTTGTAAATCATCTTCCAGAGGATGGCTTTAAATGCTGAAGCGTAATTAGGATAATTACTGCTTTGCAAGTAGAAGGAAGTTGTATCCAAAAGGGACAAATGAGCCAGTTTGAAGAGATGGAGGAGGAATATGAAAGAAAACACATCATCCCAAATTCTGGTGTTGAAAAGATTCAGAATTAATTTCAGACTATTTAAAGAGTTTGCTTCATGTTGGAAATATTTCATTTCAGTGACAATATTCCCTACAGGGCTAAGAGATCCTTTCAAAAATATGCTTGGGTCCCTGAGAGTCCTGTTAGATATCCTAAAACTTGAAGCATTCAGTACAGAAATGAAATGGGGTAAAAAGCTGCAATTCAGTGTGACCCTCTGAGAAGAGCAGGGTTGAAGAAAATGACTGGAAATGGGACATTATCACAACATAATTAAAAGGACTGATTTACAGCAAGTACCAGGTGATGTGAAGGTATAATATAGACACCCTGACATGATATACAGTGAGATTGCTGCACCCTTCCAGAAAGTGCCAACTTCAGAAAGTTTAAAAACCCAAATGTGACCCCAAAACAACAAAACCCCAAAAACCAAGGACACTCCCCAACCCCCACCCCAAGCACTGTGCTAAAAAAGCAAATATGGAAATGAAAACACTTAGAAGCCAAAGACTCACTCAGCAACTTGCCTCCTTTCTCAGGTTTGATCCTAACAGATGCATCAGCTGGAAGCAGGTCCCCTACAGCTTTATAAATTATTCTGTGAATTTGAAGATTAGTACAAAGTAATAAACAGGGGGAAGGAGCATAGGGACTGCACCCCAGGGGAAAAGAAGTATTTTTGAACTCAGCTAGCCTGGGGGTTTTGACAAAGCTCAGATGTATTCTGCAGCGCAATTTATGTACCAGGATATCACAATCTTTCGAGATTCTTTAATAGCTGCATCAGTGCTAATTTTATGCTAATCTCTTTCTGTGCACATCCATGATCATTAAGACTTCTGGAGATTGGATATTACACACAGTAGCTGATAATTTGTTAAATACAGAGTTAATGGAAAATATCTGATAAATTTAAACATTAACTTTGTATTTGTTTCCTGTACAGCTGTACACAATAAGAAATTATCTGGCTGCATTAATGTACTCTGTTTTTGCATGATTGCTTTTGTTAACTAATACATGGCAATATAAAAGCAGAGCTTTTTCAGAGAATACACAGTTATTCAGATGAAGAGTCCTGCTTCTTTCCAGTTCTGTATTACAAGAACAAAACTGCAATATAATCTGTGACAATAAAATACTTTTGCCTCTTTGGTTTACCTGAATCTTATGAAATCACAGTTTAACTGTGCCATTACTCCAGATTAGTCCCACCTCCTGGAATTATTTTTAAATCTGTTGCTCATAACAAAGCTTTCATGGTGATCAAACTGAAAAACCTGTTGTTTCTTGGCTTTGCCGATCAAATTTACTCCTGTTGCCAAAGATAAATGACCCAAAGCAATCCAAACCGCATTAAATAAAATTATGGATGTGCATAATTTGTTCTTTAATCAAAGTAAATGCAGCCTTCAAAGATTACGTACTCATGTGGTAGTTAGTTTTATAGAAGTAGCTTTTATGTTTCCACAACACCAGTATATGTCTGCCTTTCTTGGAAGTTAAAATACAGCTCTGCTTCCACAGCAAGAATTTTTTTTTTGTTCTAAATTCATTTCTGCTTAGAAATCTGTGCTCTGGAAGTAAATAAAATAATTACATTGAAAAATATTGTTTTGTTACTTCTGTAATTCCATTCACATGCTGGGGACCTGAGGGATTGCTCTGATTTAGTTTTATCCCTCATGGTTCAAGGCACAGGACTCTCTTTTCACTGTTCACTGCTCAACCAATTCTGCCCCTGAACCAATTCCAACAGTATTTATCAACATTATTTAGCTGAAAATCTCAATGCAGGATACATTGCAGTGAATCTCTCAGGACAAACACGAGGGCATGAACTAGCACAAGTTTTCAACTGCAGCAAAGTTTGATTGTATGGTTACACACCACAGAGCTGGTCTGGGGAGTTTGGAGCCTGTACCACACAGTGTCCCCACGTGGAACCCAGCCTGAGCCCTGTCCCTGTCCCCACAGAGCACCTGGATGGGCAGGATGCCACCGAGTGTCCCCTGCAGGTCTCTCTGAGCTCTGGAAGGGTTTTGGCACCTTGGGAAGGAGCTCCTGTTGCACAGACTCCTCACTGGTCCCACCTCACCCCGTGCATGCTCACTGGTGTTGGTGAGAGCAGCTGCCACAAGCCTAGAGGGTGCAGTGTCCCCATCCCCTCATGCTCCCACACAGACATACAGGGTGACAAGCAGCAGTGCCCCAGAATGTTAAAAACCACCCTAAAAATTGTGCAGAGTGAGACCTTGGAGAACTCACAAGAAAAAAAAAAGGTTTCCATCAATGTGTTTGAGATGTTTGCTCATGACTTGTGAACCTTGATTATGCAAATACAGTGTCTTCCATTTCTTACTATTTACAAGATTTCTCATTACTACCTAGGGAAAAAAAAACCCCATGTTTTAGTATTTTCAGTTTCCTCTCCTTTTCTCATCATTCATCCTGCTTTATCATTTACTTATGTTCATGTCTGTTAATAGAAAAATGAAGGTGCTAAAAAACCCCTGTAAGGATAATTGTCTATTCCAGGTTTATAGGTTGTACATCATGACAGTTTGTGTCAGTATTTACTCATCTTTTAAACAAAAGGGACTGTTTCCTTTCAGAAGTCTTGCATTTTGATAATATAATACCACAGCAATATATTATTCTGTTCTAAAAGAACATTATCACTAAAATGTTGCATACAGCTGTGGATTTCACATGTTGCTGTAAACTATAGAGACACATAAATGGTTTTATACTTAAATTTTTTTTCTCAGCTTACTTTTTATTCACAATCTCAAGTTCCAATTAATTACACTTAATTATTACGTGGTTATGCAGCTATTGGGCTTTCTGTGTTATAAAACCAGCCCTGCCTGGTTTCATGTGTCCTGTCCCTTGGAAATATAAATATTATATATACAATATAACCAGATAACAAGGTGATCTCCCCCTGCCCATAACTATGCTCCCACCTCCCTCCCCCATCCACTCATTGCTAGATCTGGAAATGAAACGAAACCAGGGAAATCAAATTAGTCTCATCCACTCTCATCAGATTTTGCAGACCCACAGGGCCCTCAGTTATTAGAGCTGCTGCTTCACCACCAGTGATGCAACTGGACCCCGTTTATCTTCAATGCCAATAGAGGCATGAACTGAGATGAAAGAGCTTTACAGGTGATTCTGAGAGGCAAAGCAGCTGCCAACAGCTGCTCAGAGAGAGACAGTGAGCTCTGAGTCTGTGGTACATGCCCGGGACCACCTGGCACAATGGCAGCTGTACACAACAGCCCCCCTCTGCCCAACCCATGAACAGAGGAGTGAGAAATACACCTGTGGGAGGGGAGACTTGTTGAACAGGAACCTGTTTGCACACATTCCTTCCTCAGTGTAAAACCTTTTTACTCTACATTGGCATTACTGTACCAACCAACACTGTGAACACAATTTTGAGGCTTTTGCATTTAGAGTACCAAGAGAGTCAACCAACAATATTGCCCTGAGTTAATTTCATCCTTTAAAACTTTAAAACTCCAGAGGCCAGAAGTGACTGGCATGTTTGCAAGGACAGTGCTTTTCTACACAGTTTTAGATAAATGTGTCAGTTTTTCTGAACACTGTAGTGCCAGGCCCATAACATTTTTTGTTGGTTGTGTCCTTGCTGCTCAGCTGGACACAGCCAGCTGATAAATGGGTGAGGAGAAAAAGCCCATTTGTGAGCATTCTGGACTATGTATCTTTGTTGGAACTAAAGTTCATCTCTTTCCCTGCATAAGGGACCTACATAGAGAGAAAAACAAATCTTGATTACTTTGAAAAAAAAAAACCAACCCCAAACAAACGTTGTTTTTTAATCTCCCTTAGATCAAGCAATTTCCACATGATGGTTTCTTCACTGCCTGAATTTCGAGATGGATTTCTGCTGGGCATTCTCTAAACTCTCTCACTTTTAATAGGTCATCCATAATTTTTCCTATGACAGCTGCATACATATAGATGCATTATGGCACTAAGGTATGCTACAGCTCTATCTTCAACTGTTTTGGTAGAATTTAGTACTTCATCACTCTCCCAGCTGCTCAGTGGCACACTCAGGGTTTTTTCCTGCCTCCCTTTCATGACATCTGTTTCTTCCTTGCAGGTAGCCTTGCTGAATTATAGGCTATTTGAAGTGTTCACTCAGTCCTAAAACCCTTTCTTGTTTTAGTTAGTCTTCACAATTGCTTCCTTCAGGAGCAGGAGGTGATTATTCAGTGAGCCTGCCTTTATATTTGCCCCTTGCTTTTTAAGCATCTAGAACAAAATAGCCAAGTGTACAAAAAAATCAAGTTACAAAGTTTTGAGCTTGTTCTGTGATAAATCTCTCCCAGGGTGAGGGATGCTCACACATAGCTGGAAAACATTAGCCCTTAAAAATTCAAGAATCTAAAGCAATTAGTGCTTGTTAGGATAGGTCACATACTACATTATATTGAATGAATAGAGAAATAAAATTCTTAAATAAAGATAAGATCTGCACAATGATTCTATAAAGCGTTTTTTTAAGATCCAAGAATCTTTTCTCGATAATATATATACAAATGGGAACACTTACTCAAATAAACAGTTATTCATAGGCACAAATATTTAAAGGTTCAGGCCATAATGAATAGAACATCACAGAATCAACATGATTTTATTTAACTGTTGTAGCAATGTAAGCCTCTGTTAGCTTCAATTTTATCTCTTTTCATCTTGCAGGCAACTTTTCAATTTGCCCAAGTACCGTGTTTTAGAATTTCTAATACATAAGCAACAAACTGTTGTTTTTAAGCACAGACCTAATCAACTTTCACAAAAATCTCCTCGAGTCACCACCAGTATTTATGTCTCAAGTGTTCAGTGTACTTTCCTCTCTTCTGTAAACAAATTGAAAGCTGTATTTCAATTTGAAGATGAATAGATTTCCCTGGAAAAGTTCAACATAACATACTTATTAGGAGTAAAGCAATTTACAGCAATAACAGAAACTTTTCAAAAGAGAACATGAAAATAATGATAAAATGAACAGCAAAGTAAAATAGCCTGCCCTTAGTGCATTTGGGAAAAGACTCAGGAACAATCCAGGGAAAGTCAGTAACTGCACACATCATCTTTATGATCACAAGGAATTTGCTTAGTTCCAGCTGAACAATGACCTCTCCACTTGAAGCACTTCTCCAGAAGTTTCACATTTTAACATCAAAGAAGTTACAAGGCTGCATTTAAAGAAAGCATTCCCTTAACAAGTCAGATCTGAAGTGCAGTCCACTACTGCAGTCTACAGCCTTCAGCCAACACAGGCAGCACTGGTACTAAAATCTGAGTCTTTCATAAAAGAGGGGCAAAAACCCACCACGAAACAACAAAAAACCCAGATGAAATATTTCTTTTCAGTCAGAAGGTAAAGATGGCAAATGAAGCAGAACATGTAACTTATGTGAGGTTTAAGCTAAGACTCCAGCAAAAGGAAAGAAATTGAAATTTTCAGTAGAATCTCATAGGTATACAAAATTAAACTATGCTCAAATAGTCCAAGTTAGAAATAAAAAAGAAGTCAAGCTCTAGAATAAAATTTACTGAGGATGGAAAATACTTCAATATTCAAAATTCAATAAGGAATCCAAAACTGTACAAAAAGGACGGTTTTACATAAAGATAGCAACACTGAAAAGTACCCACCAAGCCCCTTTTATTAGGTAATTTCTCTTAAGCCTACTACCTTTGTTCCTATGAAAACACTGGTCTGTATTTGTAAGGACTATATTTATTTACTTCATTTTTCCAATGTTACCATCGAGAATGGCAGGTCGGCATACAAATCCTTTTATTGACAATCCTATACCTACTGAAGAGGGTAGCATAATATTTTGAAGACTACATCTAGAAAATTGTTTTGCCAGTCCTTGCAAATGAATGAAACCTGTTTAAATCTAAATTACTTCATTAAAGTAATGGGTGGAAATGACTAATTATTCCTAAAAAAATAGTTCAGGGAAAAAACTTTTGACCTGTCAATGCAGCCATTTATATTTAAAACCCCTGAAGAGTGACATTTCAAAAAACTATTATTTTCTATTATTTTCGTTTGTGAGGCTCAACAGCAATAATTCAGTCAGCACAGTTCCTTTCTCATTAACACTCCTCAGTGCAGCACAGTGCCCATGTCACAGGATGAAAGAGAACTGTGCCACCTCTCAGGGCCCTAATTACCCCAGCTAACCCAGCCAGCAGAGCTCCTTCACTGAACCGACCCTGAATTAGGTCACAAACTGGGCTCCAGGACACTTCCCCCTACAATTCATGATAGCTAAATATGATCAAAAGTTTCCAAATATGTTAAATGTAATCACTGGTTTTGGGTCTAATCTGCTTAAAATAAAAACTGGAAAACTGCCAAAGGCTGAAAGGAAAGAAAAAAAAAAGAAAAACTCAAACAAGCACAGCTTATTTCATTTTTACCTTACTGCACAGCTGCCAAGTAAATTTAATAAGTCTTTGTTTTATGAAGAATCCTAAAACCAGTCCAAAACCAATTTTATATAGCCAAAAGGTACTAAATAAATATACTTTCACTATAATACACAACTCCCTTTTTTTTTTTGGTCCCATAAAAGCAGCTCCAATTTTACATTTCTTTTTTTTGGTGTGTGTTAACACATAACTTGTCCCCAAATTGGAAGGACTCGGACAATATACCCACAATTTTCTTAATATTCAAAATGCTTCCCAGTTGCCCCTCTTTCATACTCATCTGTGTGACTACTTCCAGCTTATGCACAATGCTGACTTCTCTTCTGTTCCAAATATTCCCTTTCCTATTTTTCTTCAGGTCTATTTCTGTGAACTTCTGGTTTTCTCCAGGCTCTGCTCCTAACCACAGCTCTCTCTTAATTCCCTACAGAAGGAAGGCCTGGTTTGCCAACCTACAGGCACAGTTCCTCCACAACATTTGCTTTCTCTACAATTCTGTCCTGCTGTGGGCATTCCTGGCAGGAGAGAACTGACCAACTTGACATCTTTTACTATAAATGTTTTTATCCTTCAGCTCTGACATCTTTCTAGTTAAAATAGTCTTGTTTTCTGCCCTGGCGGAATTGTATGCTTGTAATCCTAGACTTCTTTATGCTAGTTCTTTTTGGTTTTAACCATTTCCTCCTTTTTTTTGGTAACATATTCTCATTTTTTTCTCCTGTGTGTCTAATGATTTCTTCAGACAATATACACCTAGAAGCTGACTTTCCTTATGTCATTCCTTGTTGCCTTGCATCTCTTCAGCATCAACTTACATCAAAATCTATGTTTTCATCATTTTTCATACTTTATCCCCTGTTTGCTCCAGTAACTCTTTCTCCTCAATGTCACTGCCATCCCCATGCTATTTTCCCCACCATGTCACATCTGTCCTGCTCTTTTGCCTTCTAACACATGCAGCTCTTCCTGGAAGGATAACCTAATTCCTAGAAAAAGCTTAGCAACAGTCAATATTCCAGCTTCTCTTTCACCCTCAGATCCAGCTTAAAAGCACTGATCAGACCCTGCTCCCTCAGCCTTGCTTTCTCCTGATTCTCTCTACCTCTCAAACTCTCCTCAGGATGCCCTTCACAAGAACCCCATGGTTCAGCCTTTGGACCTCTTTCTTCTTCTGTACCTTGTCTCTGAGTAGTCACATCTGCACTTGGGGCTGAGGTTACCATATCAGACCCAAGGGGTCACAAATAAACTACCCAGCTCTAGATCCATTCATCTAAAAAAAGGAAAAACCTATCCTCCTTATCCCCAAATGACAAAATCTAACCAATACCATCAGCCAAAAACTTTCCAAACCAAGTCACATACAAGTTTAATGCAACATCTACCACGTGCTGTTTCTCATTCACTAATTAAAAGTTTGGGCTTGGACTTCCACATTACATCATTTCTCTTCCTGGTGGGTTTATGCCCTTTCTGAGCTTATTCATTAATAACTCTGCAGCAAAAATAACTTTTCTTGCTTTTTGCCTTGGTCATGCTACTCTATTCTTTGATTTGGTACCCACATTTTCTTTCATGGTCACATCCAACTCCCCTATTCCACACGAATGCACCCTTTGGAGGAATGGGTACAGTTTGCAGGAGTTAGAGGCATTTCTGTGAGGTATCTGAGGCAATTTCAGCTTTATGGTTTATTCATTTCAGTGTGCACATGTAATTCTGATTAATGTTAACAGGAATTGAACATGCATACACCCCACGTCTGTTCAGCTGTCATATGCTGTGGGACAAGTCTCCTTTTCCTTGCAAAATGTAATTGAGGAAGGCATTACAGTATCCAAAAGGCATGTCCCAGACTTAGCTCAGAGTGCTAAGCAAAGTCCTCTAAATTAGCATTCTCTTCCATCTCACTACAAGTTAGTGTAATTCTTTAACATTTTGAAACAAAAAAGGAAGCATCAGTAAGACCAATAATGAAGTAATGTAATGAAAGCAAGTAATGAAAAGTTCATGTTTAGAACCATCCAGAGCTACACATATTATACATTTCAAAAATCTAATATACGACAGTCAAAAAACCCCAAAAAATGCCTTGGGGCTCCACCTCTAAAAATTCAAATCAGGCAACATCATTCTCATGTTATATAAAAGTACAGCTGTGGTGTACCTACTCAACAGTTTAAATGAAAGTTGATTTTATTTATTAGTAAATAACAGGGCAAAATAGTAAGAATTATAGAGACAATTGTACTTCCTACTTACTTATAAATAAAATCATTCTAATAATATCAGTTTACCTGTGGTAGCTATAAAGAACCTCTCACTTAGACCTTGCTTCAGACAGCAATTAAGGGTTCAGTGTGTGACTAAGGCAGCCCTAATTAAAGTCAATGGGAGCTTTTCCACATATTAATGTCTGTTGGTTGAGGCCCAAAAGTAATCATGTAAAGAGCATAGCACATTACTTAACAAGGCTTTGGAAGGAATATCAGACGTGCATTGCAAGGTTCCCACTCCAGAGCCACGTGCTGAAATCAGGTGCCCAAATGGCTGCCCGAGCCTTTGGATAAATTGTGAAATGAGTCTGCACAAATCCTGCTCTCCCTGAAGGTGATGCTGAAGCTCCCACAGGGCCCAATGTCCACCTCCCAGGCACCACCCAGAGCACACACACAGCACTGAGAAATACACTGCATCATACATTACTGCACAATCTTTCCACAACAGCAGATCTCAACATCTCTGTAAAGACCCTGCCCAGCACCACAGCCAGTCACTCACATAAGCAGTTTTTAGGATCTAACTTTTCTCAAAATGTCACTTACAGCTGCTCTCAACTTCTCCCCATAGGTCAAATCAATGAAGAGGCAGTATCTCACCTGGATATTAAAAAAAAGGAAAGAAAAAACTAGGTTTGAAATGAAAATTTTGGTTTTCTTAGAGAAATGCGTTTCCCACACAACCCTGATCACTTTATGTCTTCTCCACAGTGGCTGATTTTTTTCCATCTTTGCCTCTGGGATGATCTGTTTCAACTTCCCAGTCACTTCTAGTTGCAGTAAGAGTTCTCGGCTGCTACAAACTTGTTTCTCAATTGCTCAATAAGGCCAAGAGAACATTAAATAGTTTAAAATTCTACTTACATCTTCCTAGATTTTAGGATTTTCCTACTCTTTTTTTTTTGTTTAAGAGAGGTACTGCTACTACCATCATTACTTAGAAGAGTTTACTGCTACTACCATTTACTCATCTTAGAAGAGTTTTAAGTCAGAAAGGCCATTAGCTATTTAAATCTGACCTTCATTTAATTCAATTACGAGTCTAATAACCAAAGTATCTGCTTTCCAATTAAACTATATTGAGCCTCATATTGAGTAACACAATGGTTCCTCTGCTGTGACCTACGAGGCCATGAAAAGATCCTTGGGTAGTGTACAAAGCCTAGGATTTTCTTTTCAATTGCAGTCTCTTTTCAGCATTTTCAATTACTTTCTCAAGCACAGGCTTCCAAACCAACATCACCACAACCTACAAAATTCACTGCATCTACCAACATATCATTTTAATTGTTAATCAGACCTACAATATAAAAACAAGAAACCCATCACAATAACCAAAAAGCCCCCTTTCAGATGTGAACTTTTTTTTCCTCCCTTTTCAAATTAAGGTACCCTTTCTATATATTGTTTTTTGTCTGCCTACAAAAAATTTAGGCATGTTAAACTATCTTCTAATAAACTTGTGATTAAATGTGCTGGCTTGGCTTATCAAATGTACACTGCAAGTATTTTACCCACTCCTCAAATAGTTCTATGCACCACTGAACTTTTTACAACATTCATTTTTGAAAAAAAAAAACAACAAACATAAATAAACACACAATAACTGCTTGTTTAGGGTAAAGAACCCCCATTTAAAAATTATGACGTATTAAAAACTGGTGAAAATTGAGGGGGTTGTTTGTGTTGTTTTGGGTTTGTTGGAATATTTTTTCAGTGGTGTTTCACTTTTGTTAAAAAAACCCAAAACCCAACACACCCAGCCAAGCACTGTAAAGGCACAACTCATGGAGCAGCTGAATTCTACACTGGGAGACAGGAAATGTGCTTTCTCCTGGAAAAAACCAGTGCACAAAACTGTGCCAAATGTTACACCTTGCTGATTTAGCTGGGGAAGTTCAGCGCTGTTCCACTGTGGCCCTGAATCTGGGGCTGGCTCACATGGGAAGGAGCTGGGACAGAGGAACCTCCAGGCTGCCCTCCAGCCCCCTGCATGCCCTGTCACACAGAGGGGTCTCACTGCTCTTGTGAGTCTTAGGTTTTTAAGTGACAGACAAATAATTAAGAATAGTTAACATCTCTCTAAGGGTTACACTGGCCACTCGTCACAGCTCTGTCCCCTAGGGCAAACTAAAAACCTCTGTAGCTAGCAGCAAGTTACCAGGCTTTTAATTCAGGTAAAAACAGCACCAAAACCAGAGAGAAATCCCACTAAGTGTGGACACCATGCACCTGCCACTGAAACCCCATTTCAATGGCTTCACCCAGCCCAGGCCTCTGCAGGCAGTTCACAGGGCTGGTACATGGCTCCTCCTGCCAACCAAACTCACTTCTTTACTCCTTAGAGGGTTTAATAACATTAAGGCACAGGAGACAGTGGGACACATGCACCACCTCCTTCTAATGTAAGCACAGCCAGGGTAGAATTTTTGACCCAGAGTATTGCCCCAGTCACTTCCCCATACAAACCTTGCACCCAGTCTAGCAAGGAGTGTAAAACACTCATCAGCATGGGAAGAATACAGAGCTGCACAGCAGCCCTGGCTGCATGAGGCTCTGTCATTCCAGCATGCAAGCCCCAGGGCTGTTTCTCCCTCTCCAAATCCAGCTTGTGGCACTTGCTAAAATGGGCACATACCATGCAGGGACTGAAAGGCACAGCATAAAATAATGCAACATTATGCAGACAGCACGAAAAAAAATTATCATTTTTGTCTGTTGGTTCTGAATCAATGCTATCTGTGTGACATTTTGGACAAGATTGTAGGGGTAACTTTAGTTTAATGACTAATTAGCAAACTTCTGCAGGAATAACATGGCAATGTACTAGACAAAGTGTCACATCATAGCCATGCCAGGCTTCTCCTGACACTTCCATTGCACTCACTGTCTCTTTTTGGGCTGGCAGAGCAGGGAGGTTGCTTATGCTACAAAAACTCATTATGTTTCAAAACAACAAACAAAATACAAGAGCCATAAATATTTACAGCACATAACATAAAACATGAAAGGCACAGTCAGTGGAATAATCAATCCCCTTAGAGTCAGAAGTAATTTCTGCTCCATCTTCATATCTGAGTCTCTTAGAAACATTGGTTCCTTCCTCCAAGTGACCTTCCTGACAGGCTTTCTCCCACAGTTTAATGGACTGGTTCAGAATGAGAACACCACAGCTATCACATGGAACTTCTCTTTTGCTGTAAAAGCAGTGGGTAAATTATATTAACTGCTTTGGCATCTATAGAAAAATAAAGACACGCATCCTGCAGATAATTTGATAGACAGAGATAATACTCTCTTTGCAGCCGAAGCTGGAATCAAGGTACTTCACTTTAACAAAAGTTGTTTGCTATATGGGGTTATTAATTGTATTCTGTTTATTGCAAGTAAACAATGAAAGTGGCCTAGAAGAGGCTGTAGTCCACTGTTAGCATATCTGTTTGATCAGACAAGAAATTAGCACTTTTACCATTACAAACATTATGCTTTGCCAGGCAAAAATTTCTGGGACATGACTGAAGGACTAGCAATACAGCCACATGGAAAAGCAGCAGTTTATCCCTTTCTTGGGAGTTTTTCTGATGGTTCAGACACTGTAACAGTGAACTTAACTGATTTTAATTTTAATTTTTTAACAATAAGCTAGATACTAACTATTTCCACCAGTGAGTACCCAAACACTAGTTTGGGTACTCAGTAGTTTGAGAAAATGGTGACAGGGTAACACTATCAACACCCTTCCCCAAATAAATAATTCACATGCACAGCTCTCAGCCACCTGGGACTCACCTCTGTGGCTGCATGTGCTTTGCTAGGTGTGATGTTTGTTTATTTAGTACACATTGCCACAGCCTGAGGAAGAAGTGTTCAAAAATAAAGTCAATAGACAAAGGATCTTACTTAAGAGTCACCTACCTAACCTTGCTGTTCTTCCTGAGGGCAAAAAAAAATATGAATTCATTCAGGGCTGCTCTATTATATATGCAGGGAAGCATTTATCAAACTCAGAATGAGGAGGAGTTGCTCCCTACACAAGGTCTGAAGGATCATGTCTAATAACTAAAGTTTAATTTCAAGATTTCAGAAATTCTCATTTAAAATTACCTGAAGCAAAGTCTAAGCAGGCAATGATAAGAGAAGTAATGGGTGTACCAGTTTGGGTAGTGTGTCCTTTTTCTGATAGGAAGCACAATACATCTTGTATTAAAGATTAGGACAACAAGTGTGAGCCACCCCAGTAACAAAGCAGTACAACAGCCAGTAGAGATAGTGTTAGCATTAACTCTCAATTTCCTGATTGCTGTCAGCCATTTTCACAGCATGTCTTTTTGATGTATTCTCTAATTTCCTTGAATTTAAAAGGAATTCTTTTAAATGCAGAGGTTCGGAAGTTATTAGTTCAAGAGACTCAAATAACCATTCTCTTTCAATTTGTCTTTTTTCTTGCCTTCCTTCATTTTACAGGTTTCAGGGTAGAACTCTTCATACAGCTTTTTAAAAATCATATCTCTTCCCATTATCACCTTCTCTTTCCCTCCTCAATTGTAACCTTTTTATTCTTTTCCTTACGTCTTCTTTGCTCTCCTATTCCTCATTTCTCCCCTTGAAATAGTCCTTCTTGTTCTCTATTTTCTGTCACCATGTCTCCTCATCACACCAAAGATATTCACATCCACCAAATATTCAGGCAAGTTCCTCTATCAAATATTTCAGCACTGGTGGCAGAGGATCTCAAGGGAAGAATTCTCATTCATTTGTAAAACTGCTGTGACCACCAGTAAGACCTGTACCAGACTTTTGCCCTTTCTTACACAGAGAAAATAGCTGGGAAATAGAACAGCAACACAAACCTCAATCATGCAGAGTCATTTAGTGATAGTCATAAATTCTTGGTTCAGTTAAAGCAGGTCAGAGATGGACAGTGAAAGGTTAGGAAACACTTACAGGACCTGTTATCTAACCCTACTCTTTCTTTGCAAATCCAGTCAGAACACTTCATCAGCTCTTTTTAAAGCAAGATTCATCCTTTCAGGTCTACTGACTAATGACAGAACTTCTGCACATAGATTTTTAAAAAAAAAAAAAATGTTGCAAATCAACATATCACAGCAGCACCACTCAAGTAAATATTTATATAAGCATGCAACACTAGCTGGTCCCACAGCAGGACAAAAGCTACAATGTTTCAGTAGTTTATTTCTCTTTCCCTGTTGCACATCATAAATCAGCAAGATGGTGTGTTTACCATAATTCATAAATTTTTTACTTTGATTTGCTAAACTTTGAGCATGATGCAACTGAAACATGACCAGCGAGGGAAGTTCTGTAAGCAAAGCATCCTCCACAAGAATCCATGCTTTTTTTTATGATGAGCAAAATAGCGTATTGCCAGTCTGCATGACTTTTTATAGGCAACCACATATGCACTGTGATATCCTGCATATAACACATCTTCCTTTGCTCCACTAAAGCGCTGCTATTAAAGAGCTGCATATTTTCACTTTGATTGCCTGGAATAAGAATGGAAATGTGTAAGGAATTAATGGGTTTATTCAGTCACAGGCATATGTTCGGACCTTTTCAAAGCCTTGTTCTGCTTGTGCAGTCATGCTTTTAAATTACCTTTCATTATTAATATAGCTCCTATTAGTAGCTCTGCTTAGCAAAATACCTCTTTTAATTTGCACCTAATTTGAGAAATTGACAAATGTTTTGATGATATTAACCAGTTCATTTTGTCTCTTGAATGTAGGAATTCACTTCCACAAGAGCAGAGTAAAGATCACGCCTGTGGTGACTGACAGTGGGAGCACAAGGACAACTGCCAGATAAGGGACATGCAAAAGATAAATTTAACTCTTGATAAAAGAAAAAAATTTTCTATTCTGATAACTTAAGATCTGAGAAGTTGTATTTTAACCCTAATTTTAATTAATAAACCAATGTACAAGTTACATGATTCCATCACACTACACTCAATGCACTGACACAGCCAAAGGCAAGTAATAAAAAGGAAAAGAACCTTCTAAAAACACAAGAAAATGTATCAAAGAATTTTATCAATTGTTAGAACACTAAGACTGGGTCACCATCAGCTTCAAATTCGGTACTTCATTCAGATAAGAGATTTTTTCCCCTAGAAACTATTTTTCCCCCCTTTCTAGCACCCTAGTGATTCCATGTGAAAAATGACCCAATTGAAGTCAGCTTGTCATTCTCCTTAAAAGTAAACTCTCAACTCAGATTTTTTAATTGTATGCTATTTCTATAGCATACAATTATTAAGCAAATACAGTTGAAGTGATTTATGACATGTGAAGCCTTTTTTCAATGAAGACCAAATTTCCTGAAATTCATATTTAGTGAACATTTCCTTAGAATAGAACTCATTTAATGAAAAATTTCTGACAATATTTGAATGTTTCCAAGTTACTCTGAGAACACAGAGGAGACACAAACACTGAGATTAGCCAGTGCCTCTCCTTTCTTCTTAAGTGGATGGGCAAATTCCTTAAAATGGCAGCACTGGCATGCTCCTTTCTTCCCCCCCTTCCCAGGTGTTCTGTGACTTCGTAAGGTTGCGTTAGATACAGGCAATCTTTTCTGAGACAAAAGGCTGATTTCTCACAGTCACAGAGATATAATTAGGTTTACCAGGGATAGATTCTGCTACCTTATTCCACATACACGAGAAGTCAGTAAGTAGATGAGACCTCAAAATGATTTATCACCTGAAAGAGAGCTGATGGTGGAGCACTGCAGTACGTGAGGCTGGGAAGAAAGAAGCAATGTGTACATGGAGCTCTTCCAGTATGAGCAGTTTTCACTTGTCAAAAATCAATTTCATGTGCCGCCCTGCTTTCTGCTCATCTGGCTTTGCTAGCTCCTTTCAGAGTTAACACCAAGCCTCAAAACTACAGCTCACAATGGATGTGTCTGTGGGATTGTATCTGCCTATGTCAATAACAACTTTGATCTGCCATCTTTATATTGCCTTAAAGTTTACTGTATAATTCCTTCTTAAAGGAGGACCTGAAGTGTGCCATAGTCTGGATGCCATGCAGTGCTCTTCACAGATAACCACTGACCTTAAAAAATACACCTGTACACCTCTCTGTGTTCAGCTCCCTTCCCCTGGGCAAGTAATAAAAAGGAAAAGAACCTTCTAAAAACACAAGAAAATGTATCAAAAGAATTTATCAATTGTTAGAACACTAAGACTGGGTCACCATCAGCTTCAAATTCAGTACTTCATTCAGATAGGAGCTTTTTTCCCCTAGAAACTATTTTTCCCCCCTTTCTAGCACCCTAGTGATTCCATGTGAAAAATGACCCAATTGAAGTCAGCTTGTCATTCTCCTTAAAAGCAAACTCTCAACTCAGATTTTTTAATTGTATGCTATTTCTATAGCATACAATTATTAAGCAAATACAGTTGAAGTGATTTATGACATGTGAAGCCTTTTTTCAGTGAAGACCAAATTTCCTGAAATTCATATTTAGTGAACATTTCCTTAGAATAGAACACATTTAATGAAAAATTTCTGACAATATTTGAATGTTTCCAAGTTACTCTGAGAACACAGAGGAGACACAAACACTCAGATTAGCCAGTGCCTCTCCTTTCTTCTTAAGTGGATGGGCAAATTCCTTAAAATGGCAGCACTGGCATGCTCCTTTCTTCCCCCCCTTCCCAGGTGTTCTGTGACTTCGTAAGGTTGCGTTAGATACAGGCAATCTTTTCTGAGACAAAAGGCTGATTTCTCACAGTCACAGAGATATAATTAGGTTTACCAGGGATAGATTCTGCTACCTTATTCCACATACACGAGAAGTCAGTAAGTAGATGAGACCTCAAAATGATTTATCACCTGAAAGAGAGCTGATGGTGGAGCACTGCAGTACGTGAGGCTGGGAAGAAAGAAGCAATGTGTACATGGAGCTCTTCCAGTATGAGCAGTTTTTCACTTGTCAAAAATCAATTTCATGTGCCGCCCTGCTTTCTGCTCATCTGGCTTTGCTAGCTCCTTTCAGAGTTAACACCAAGCCTCAAAACTACAGCTCACAATGGATGTGTCTGTGGGATTGTATCTGCCTATGTCAATAACAACTTTGATCTGCCATCTTTACATATTGCCTTAAAGTTTACTGTATAATTCCTTCTTAAAGGAGGACCTGAAGTGTGCCATAGTCTGGATGCCATGCAGTGCTCTTCACAGATAACCACTGACCTTAAAATACACCTGTGTACACCTCTCTGTGTTCAGCTCCCTTCCCCTGGGAATGTGCTTCCTTACTTTCACTGAATGTAATCTCTAAGCAGCAGTTAGAGCTGCACACTTGCTTTCAGCAACAGAGCAAGTGTTGAAAGGCACTTACTGATTGCATGCAAAGTGTGCGAGTACAATTTCCATATTTTAGTCTAGGATCTAAACTCTTTTTATTAATTCTTTTGCAGACCACTAAGTACTATTGAAGTCTGAGAAAAATTCAACACCTGCACATACAAAAATTATTACCTTTTTAGTCAGTCCATGGTGTTACCCATTGACCATTGAATTTTCCCCCTCATTTAGCAGTGTATGTGTTACAGGGGCCCTGTGGACCACACAAGCAATTTCTGCAGAGAGTCAAGTAGTTACGAGAAAGGTCGCTTCTGTGCACTAAGTTAGAAGAATAGAATATTTATTCCTCTGCTTCAAATATGGCTTCCCCCCCCCCAAATATCCATTCCTGCCACATGGAAGAAATTGGAATTTCTTCTGTGCTTACAGTATGACCCTACCCTTTTCTCCATGAGATGGGTGCTATGTGTACATGCATGTACAAAATAAAACACAGTCCAGACAGACTTGCTCACCATACATGAGATTCATACCCAAAGGCTGAAAGAGCTTTTTTGTCTTCTACTTCAATAAATATTGCAATGAAAAACTCAGAAGAAGGTCACTAGCATATGGATTCACAATTCTGATTCAGATTTTTCTGGTTTGTATACACATTTACACGCATAATAAATGAAACTGTTGAATAGCAGTATGTCTGACAAAATAGGAAAATCCAACCGGTAATAATAATTTTATATTTACAGCAGGAATAATGCATAGTCTCTTGTACCCTAAAATCATTTATAGAATATGCCATGAGAAGAATTATTTCATATACACTCATATGTCTTGAGAAGCATGCCAAGTTATTCATTCGACAGCTTTACGTCAGAATACTACAGGATGGATTGTGTAGGATGCCTGTGTCTATATTTGTAAAGATCAGGAGTTTCTTTCTGCTCTTACATTTCCTCTTTTAAATGTTTCAAAACCTCTCACCACTCAAGCACTTAGTGATGCATAAGCCCCTCCTAAGTTCCTTCAGCACCTGCAGCATCATCAGGTGTGGGGGAAATGAATTAGAGCTTGCTGAAGAACAGCAAAGAGCCAGCACTACAAGCTGCAGCTAATTACACTCAATAAATTTCAGGCCTTGGTTTTTCTTCCCTGAGAGAAATATCCAATTCAGAAAGCAAAGAACAATTTTAATAGCCCTCAAACAGTTTAAAGGATTAATTTGACATGCATCAGTATATATGCTACAGTGGCCTCTTTATTTTGGTAATTATTTTGATTTCACTTTACACACAACAGTTACAAAAAAGCATTTACTGAAATATGGGGTATAAGGTCCCTATAAAACTGTTTTGACTGCTTAGCCTCACAATGGGTTTCTGCAGACAAAGATTTGGCAGGCTTTAATCAGGTCTCTGGTAGAGTCTATAATAAAACTCTGCCACCTATCTTGTTTCTCTCATCCTGAAAGACAAAGCATTTTAAGTTTTGTAAGTGTTAATTCTGGTACTTGTGCAGCTCAGAGAGGATTTGAAAGGTTTAAAGTTCACTGAAGAAGCAGGACCAACTGAGTTTTCTTGTTCTGGAAAGAGTGAAAGAAAAACAAAACAAAACTTGAAAAACCCACCAGTGAATTGAATTAGCAAATGCAACATGCAGTTCTGAACCTAACTAGTTTTCTGGTTTATTATCCAGACCCTCAGCAAATGTGCCATGAGGTCTTTCCCTTCCTAAGTATCCCAGTGTGGTTACCAAGGCACAAAGAGATGAAGGCAGAGTGACATAATGAATTGCCCTGTCTCTGTAGAAGACATGGTAAATTGTAAAACAAACTTGTATAGCAAATTAATAAGCTCAAGCACAAGGCAGGGCACTTCAGAGGGAACAATGTGGACTGCTCTCTGGCTGCAGCTGGACAAAACCAGCCGGCTTTAACAACTGCCTGTTATCAGGGAGCTTATTCAGCCCTCCCCTAGCATGACCTCTGCAGTTAAGCCAGTTCAGAGATACGAAAAAGGAAAAAGAAAATATTTTGCACATGCCAGTTTTCCACACTTTAAAGTCCTTGATGTAGCTCACAATGGGTTGGAAGCAGGAGGAAGCAGAGAATCCAGGCCAGGAAAATTCCTCAAGAGCTCCTAGGCAGCACACCAGCTGGAGCTGCCAAACTGCTCTGAGGTGGACTTGGAATTGCCAGTGACACCCCCAGGGTCCAGCAGCCAGGAATCAAGAATTAGCTGCCTCCTCCTGCACTGGAGGTGGTTTTGGGTCCTGGTTGAAGGCAGAAGGAAGACAGAGCAAGGAAGGTGTGAAAGGCAGCAGAGGTTGCTGCAGATGGTTTTTACCCCATGTTTTAAAGGAGGTTCAGTGCCATTTGCTAGAACTATCCCCTGCACGCTCCTGCTTACACATTAGCTTCAATCTGAACTGCAAACACACAGGGGAAAAGTATTAGCACATGGAGAAGCACAATAAACACTGAAAATACAATAATGCAATTACACGAGTCAACACCAGAAAACATTGAGGAGGTCTAGGGATGGGCCATGAAATGATTAGAGGCAAGGAAGAAGGCTTAAAAGGCCAGGAATATTGAGTTTCCATAGGGGTTGAACATACAAGGCCTGGTATACTAAAGCTATGGACTAAGAATCAGAAAACTAAATAAATAAATAGTAAGACAGCATTGTCTGTTTAGCTGAACATCAGAAATTTACAGATTATATATAAATACCCAAACTTCAGATATATAAATTATAAATCAGAATATATATCAGGAAAGGATAAGGAATAAATTTGGTTCTATTTTAGATTAGCCCTTCATTATGAGATATTGCAAATCTTTAGACAAACACTTCTGTTTGCCGTTTCATTTAATGTGAAAATTCCTATCTTTCCTTCTTCGCCCTTATGATTGTCACAGTACTGCTGGCTGCTTTGTTTTTATTTTTTAACACATTTATTAGATGCTGCAGCACTAGAGCACAAAAGCAGGAAGAGAAATGACAGTGGCTTCACAGAATCACATGCAACTTGTAAGAGACACTACAACCCAGTTCCACAAGGGGATCCCCTTCCCCAGCCTCCTTTGCGACCGCAAAATACAGAGATAAGAGAAAAATAAGATTTTTAGCATTAAAATCCCAAATGTCAGAAAAAAACCCCACTATATAAAGTAAACCAAAGGCTTTTTCTGTATTTCATATTCATATGCAAATAGCCAATTAAAAGAAATATTTTAAATAGCTCTAGGAAATAGATCATATACCACAATAAAGACAAGAATAATTTCCAGTGGCCCTAACAGAAAAGGCCCTTCTCAACTCCATACCTGGCAAGACATTGCTTCACAAGGAAACAAAATCCATACATTCTTGCCTGCTTCTTAATTGTGCCATCTCTTAACGCAACATTATCTTTCCATGTTGATTTTGCAGTCATGTCTTCCAGCCTATGAAATGCTCTATGGCACTGTCCTCTGTCTGATCACCACAGAGAGAGCAACCAAAACACGGTGGGATGTGGATGAATTTGTTTGTTTTCCTTCTCAAACAAAAATCAAGTTAAAAACAATTTCTGCACAGAAACAGTCATAACTAATGGCTACAATGGTTCTCCCCATCTGTCCACATTCCAGGGCAAGATTAGCTTTTATCCAGCAAAGATGAAAAACAGTGAACCTGCATAGATTTCCTTTAAGACAAAGTACAATTATAAAGTCATTAAAGTCAAGGGAAGGAGTAAGTCACTAATATTTCTTTAGAGGTAACATTCTGTATGCCCTGAAAAAATAAGCTTTCTCACTAAAAATTTTAATAAGCCTTTGGGTTTTCTCTGAAACATTTAAGAATAGCTGGTAAGAAAACAATTAGAAATGAACAGATGTTAAAACCTATGAATATATACACTTCCATATTTTAAAATAAAAACATCTTGTACTAACTGTGGTTGTACAAAAACAAAAAAACCCCAAGAAACAAGTCTGCTCCTATTTTTTTTTGCTCCTCCTGTACTTTGCAATAATGCACTGTTAGGTAGATGTTCTGCACTGAAAAGTGTCAAGCGCTATTAAAAAGAAGAAAACGACTTGCACTGCATTATGGTTTTCACCACTCAAGATGTTTTTAAAGCACAAATCATTTCTGGCTTTGCTTTGAATAAATTATGGATAGCACATATTGGAGAAGTTACTTGGACCACTGAGTGCAGCTGTGTGTGTGCTTTGCAGCTTTGATAGCTCTGGTAGCTGGCACCATGGCACACTGGTCTGGACATGAATGAAGCAAAAACTCACGTGGAAACAGAATGCAGCAGCAGGGAGGCCAAACTTCAGTCAAAATCCTCTATAAACTGCAGAGCAACTCCTCAAGGATTTCATCTATTTATTTAAATTTCCATTTCGTAGCAGCAATGCGATGCCACCAGAAATGAATTCATGAAATTATTGCACCACTGAGGCAGTTCCACTACCACACTCTTCAGCACATTCCCAGGGACACCTCTGACATCATGACAGGAGTATATTTAAAAGGTATTAATGCCTGTTGTGCCTTATTGTTTAACCACACATTGACTACAGAGAACATTAACACACAATATAATACCAAAACATGCCTTTTGATCACAGAGCTCGATGGGTAACTACTGCTTCCAGAACATGCCATTTAGAATTTATTGAATTTATTTAACTATCTGCATTACCCAGCTACCAAACTCCTCAAAATAAAAGAGATGCTCTGTAAACTTCTGAAGTAACAGCACTTCCAGGGCATGGGCTGTGAGGTGAGGGTTTCTCAGTGCCCCTCTGCTGCAGAGAGAATTTCAGTCTGAGCTCTGCCTGTCCCTGCCTGTGCCAAGGGGAGGGCACAGCAGGGCAGGCGCAGCCCAGGTGTGTGAGGGCACTGCACAAATGCCACTGCTGTGGCACAGCTTCACCTCAGCACAGCCTGGTCAAAGGCTCTGCCTGCTCCCAGCCCTGCACTGCACAAACCACAGCCTCTCCTCCACAATGGCCCCAGCTGGATGGGAACAGTCATTTTCTGTTCAAACTGCTGGAAACCTGCCTGATCCAGTGATGGAGTTTGACACTCCTTAGCTTACAAGCTGCAACCTCTGTAGTTCAAAACACAACAAGCTTAATAGGAGGGATTACCTAGAGCTTTGTAATTGATCATTTAAAAAACAAAGCCCCTGCCTCACTTGTTGTACAACTGCAAATTTGCATAGAGGTTGTACTACAAGCAAGTTTTAAAGGAATTTAAATTGATACAAAAGAAAATTTAGATAGATCTCACTTTTATCACTAACTTTCACTTACCAATTACCCAGGTTAACCACATACAAATATGCCTACACAATTGTTTAAAGCATTTTTACGTGATCTACTTCATTTTACAGCAGAGCATTCAGGAGCCACGCAGGTACCTAAAGAAAGACATTTGGTGCTATTTTAGATGCCTGAGGGCATCCCACCCTGGCTCTCAACCGCTGCTAAAAAAGGCATTAAGTCATCTGTCACACCTGCTAGCCCTGACAGATGTCTCAGGTACCCAAAGCATTTAAAATGGCATTAGATATCTATGTTTAGGCTTCTGAATCTTTTCCTTGGTGTCTAGAGAAAGTGCAAACGAGGGGGAGAATTGGTGTCCTGGAGTCTGTCATTTATCTCAAACACAAGCAGTACAGAAGCAGCAGGAGTGTGAAATCTTTACATTGTCTCACTAATGTATGTTTCCACTCTGCTCCCCCAGATCAATCTGTGCCAAAAGGATACAGTATGTTGTGCATTATTATAAGCAAAAGCTATTGCAATGAGAAAAGCTAGAACAGATTTTGGAGGGTAATAGCATTTCCAAAAAAATCAAACTGGATTTGCATGACAGAGAAGGATGAAATGCCCTTCTTCAACCACAATTCAAGTGGAATCAGTTTCTTGCTTATTTCTCTCACAATTTATTTGTGGCACAGTACAGTGAAAAATAAAGATTTTTTTTTCTCCTATATTTTTACACAGTGATGCTCTCTGCAATAAAGCACTATGTTGACACCTCTATCTGGACAATCCATAAAGAATCAAAAACAAGATAATGACAAAGAGTCTAAAAATCTACCATCTCAAATGTACTTTCATTTCATCCAGGTGAAATGAAAAAATGAGCTCAGAATATTATAGTAAATAATATTTTTCCATATCTAGAGTCTTCAGGCATACAAAAGGGTTCCTTATAACATAATATAAATTCTTCCTGGGCTTCTACTTTGAAATTTACTTATGTGGAGTTTAATATTCAGACTTGAATAGTCTTCTAAAGGTTGTCCCAAACAAAGCCACAAAATGTGCCTATTTTACAGCACCTCTTGCCTCCAATTTCTTTTGAGTTGTAAGTCAAGGGATTTCCATGTAATTTTTTAAGCTAGTTTTAAAATATTATAAAAAACAAACCAAAACAAAACCAAAAACAAAATCATCAAACAGCAGCAACAACAACAAAAACCTCAAACAATCAAACACAAAAAACCCCAAAACCCAAAGTAAACAACCACCCCCAAAATAAACTCCAAATAAAAACAAAAAAAGGCATTCTGAATTCCTCCCAATAAACCAAAATTTCTGCGGCTTTATTTCAGAGTCTTAAAACTGTGCCTCTTTTATGTATTTATTTTAATACATTTTGACATAAATGTTCTTAATAGAAATACTTTTTGTCAAAATTAAAGTTATCATGGTTTTATACCAATCATAGAAAGCACCTAATGGAATGCCATAGAAAAGAAAATATTTCTAAATCACAACAGAAACAATTACCTCAGACAATTTCTTGGTCACATGAATTTTCTCCAAGACAGTACAATAAATTGTACTCCAAACTGCTAGTGAACAATTGACATTAACCTACCAAGTTTGGCAAGCAGTTAATTAAGCCCTGTAATGAATTGCTTAAGAATAACTCATTCAGTCTCAGAATCCACACAAGTAATTGCACAGCTCCATATCCTTTTCCTAGTTTTACAGTTATTTCTAGGTATAAAAATATTTGCTATACCCCTTTACCTTGGCACTTACATTTACATATACAAAGCAAGGAGTTTATTTCCAAGATAAGCTAATTTAGACATTAGCAACTTGAGGAGAACAGAATGTGTCTGTTTTGGAAGCAGAAATCCCAAGCTCCTGGGAAAGGTGCAGTGGTTAGGAGTTATTTTGGAGCTAACCTCAGCCTCCCTCCCAAGATGTTCCAGATGAGATAACCCTGAGCCCCCCTGGGCTGCGGGGCAGGCAGCTGGCCCAGAGCCACAGCTCAGCTCTCCTGGAAGCTGCTCCCATGGCTTTCCACACCACACACAGAAAGAGTCTCTTCACTTGCAAAGGTACTACATTTCCAAAGCAGGAAGAGAAAAATCAATATTGTGTACAGCAAAGGGAAAAATCCCACAGAACAAAAGTAGGAATTTGTTTTTATTACCAAAAGTTGAATGAGTACAAGGTCATCAGCTGGCTAGGAAGGGAAATCCACTTACCATCTTGCCATGATGGTGAGTGGATTTTTACCACTTTAAAAGGCAGATAAGAAAATGGAAGTTCTTCATGTCCATGCCATGCTATGATGTCACAAAATCAGTGTTAAAAGAATACCCAGAAAACCAAAACAACCCTGGCTTCCTAGAACATAAGACTTGAAAATGGCCCTAAGCAATTTCTTTCGTTTTCTACGTAATCACATGTTCCACTGTTGACAATGGAGGGAAAATGAACTTTTCCCTTTAGACCAGCTGTCTGAACTTAACTAAGCTGATTATTGTTACTGTGCTTATATTGCAGCAGCACCTAGCTGAGGGATGTATATAATCCTGTAAGGCTCCTAATCTAACAGTCATTCCATGGCTTGTTTGAAACAAGCTGACGTTAGCACAACAAATGAAATCCCCTGAACACCCCGTCTAAACAACAGCAAAGACTGAAAAACCTGCAGGCTAATTTAGGATGTTTTTCCTTGCACCTGCTCCTCTCTCCAAGAGCAGATGTCCAAGGTGGACATACCCAGAATGCAGCTTGTGAATCCCAAAAATATCCCCATAACTAGAGGAAAACGTAGAAGATGCTCAGTCTGAAGTTCACTAATGGTGTTCTCACAAGTAACTTCTTCAGGTGAAAGTTTTTACAAATATTTTGTTTGTTGAAGGCAGTACTGATTTTCATGTAGCCTGGGCCTGAGATCAAGATGGACCATTAACCTTCTTCAGCTTATTTTAGCCATATACAACTCCCTCATCTGAAAACTCAAAAATGCAGAACAATAAATTAAGCTGTATTTCCTTTCATTAAACATATAATATTACTATTATAGCTTTGCTTTTCTTCCCTTCTCTATTCCCAACAAAGTTTTGGAACTCTTCAGCAAAACGACTTTTTCCTACTCTACTTACACAAATTTAGGTTTTTACAACACAATTATCATCATAAAGAAAAAAGGAAATGAAGGAGCCCAAGCTTTTCTAAACTGAAAACTGAGAGGTTTTTTGGGGTGTTTTTAGTCTGGGTCATTTTTTGGAGGTTTTTTTGTTTGTTTTTGGGGTGTTTATTTCAAAAACAAACACAAAAATGCCAATCAATGTTTGCTATTGAAAAGCAATTCAAACTTTGAGCCCACCAGCCCTGCTGCCATCATGGCACTGTTAAAGCTCAGGATTTCCACCATGACAGAAATCCAGATTCAGACTCCCCCTGCTTCCCAACAGCCCCTGCACAAATGCAGGAGCGTTTCCCCAGCAGCCCATCCCTCAGGAGGGGGACACAGCCCAGTAATTTGGGCAGTCCAACAATGACTTGAGAAAGCTGCCAACACATCCTGATCTCCATCAGCTCAAGGCTGCCAAATCCA
Source organism: Emberiza elegans (assembly GCA_024865655.1). NCBI lineage: Eukaryota > Metazoa > Chordata > Aves > Passeriformes > Fringillidae > Emberiza > Emberiza elegans. The sequence continues at coordinate 11,415,863 of JALJVW010000398.1, forward strand.
GACCAGCACACAGAGTGTCAGAATGAAACCTGGAAGCACCATGAGAAGATTGAGAAGTGACAGAGGTGCAAAACATCCAGCTCACAACATTTTCCAAGTTTTCCACCCATGGTCTCACTTTCTTTGCCCATCTCTCACGGGTGGAGGCTTCCAGGACAGCCCCACTGAAGAGCACTCCATGGCCAGACTTTAGCAGCAGCTCCACGTAAATATGAGTGAGGTTAAAGCTTTTGGTAAAAGCAAAGGTTCCATGTTTCCCCAAGATCTACCAGCATGACCTCCAACACATGTAAATGAAACATCATTCTCATTCAACAGACTGAGCTAGATCTGAGTATTCATTAATATGAATAATTCATCGTAAAAGACAGAGGGATTTTGAAAATCTTATTTCCATGTAATGATTTAAATTCTATACTAGACACCAAGTTTACATAAAAATGTGTTGTTTAGTAAGTTACTGGTAACACTAGCATTGCATATTTTTGTGGCTTTCTGGATTTTACCAAGGTAAGAAACAGCTGATCAGCTTTGCCACTACATGTTATAATTTTTGTAAACATAAACTCAGGAAACAGGGCACCTATCTCTATGTTAATTATAATTCTCACAACAACAATCTGGTCTTTTAAAATATTTTGCTATAAAAAACACCTATAACTTTAGTTTTTGTTGTTGAGTTTGTCCTGGAGGTTTTTTTGGTTTTCTGCATCAAGAGGATAATATTAAATAGGAAAACTGTAATGAATTACAGACCAGACAGATGAAGAAAGTTAAGTGAACCATTACAGAGTTTATGCTGCTCTGTCAAACTTTTTTCTTTTATTTTAGGGGATATAAAATTCCCAACAGCTGTTTTATGCAGCACAGGAAGCTGTTTTCAAACAGTATATTTTGTTGCCTAACCAACTCTTCCACCTTTCAGACTAATCCTTCACATCACCAAAACCAGAAAATTTACAATAATAAAGTGACAGTAGAGGAGTTTGTATCAGCAGCCAGAGGTGAACATTTCAAGCAGTACAGATACAGTTAAGAGGAAGGCTTCGTTGTAAAGAAAAATAATGTGCATAATTCAGCAGCTATGCCATTCCACACACATATAATTAACAAGTCTTCAGCTCATTAGCAGGCTGTATAAAATACATATAATATGCTGTGCAAAACTGATTGTGAATAAAAAGCTCCTCATGCATTAAAATAAATTATTTAAATTGTTTTGAAAGATTGCTATCAGTAGCATTCAAGGATATGATTCCCAAAACTACTCATGGCTCCAGCTTCTTGAGCCAGGGATTTTCACCAGATATCTTGCCATGCTCATTCCAGCATGACACATTTGATCAGTGACTGCTGAGGCTCTGCTCCAACCCTGAGAGCTGAACGGGACCAGGGCAGCACAAACAGCTGCCCCAGGCAGCCCCATGCACACACAAATTCCCAAAGGCAGGAGGCCCCAGCACCTCAGCACTGCATATTCACTAGGGATGCACAAAGGGCCTTTTTGGGGAGCAACACACTTAGTACACATTGGCACCTTCTCTTCACTTGTGTATATCGATTAATAATCTGCACAGTTTCAGGGCTGCTCCTCCAGCCACGCAATAAAGGGCCAGGCCTTGCTGCACCCCACGACACCAGCACTCAGAGGAGACCCCAACACCACAGAAACGGGTCTCAAGGGATGAAATAGTTACTCCTGAGCTGCAGTGACACCTCCTGGCAACAGATCGAGAAGGTCTTTTCCTACATAGTGTGCTTTCTCCAGAAAACTCTCGAGTTTCAGCCAAAAGGCAACAATCGTGGTGCTCCCTCCAGCCTGGCTCCAAAGGCACGCTGCCCAGAATACCAAGCAGAACCTCCTGATTTACAAGGACTGCTGACATTTAAGAAAGAGAGAGGCTAAGACACAGGAATATCAGCTCTCAGATCTCTGGATTTATTGTACCACACACTGGCCTTTCTTGAGTGGCTGGAAAAATTGCTGGAAAAGCTAATCAACTAGCAGCTTAATTCATACCATGAATCTTGCAGAATGTTTTCTCACTTCACTATGAAGCCCTGTCTGTTTGCTAAGAGTTTATACCTCTGCCCTCCACGGATTCCTGACAAATACTGTAAGCATGATTTTGGTAAAAAAAATGTAAGTTAACAAAGTATTTTAAAAATAGCTTAAGATCACCTATAACCTAAACATCATAATATGCAGAAAAAACATTTCTCCCTTCTTCAGTGTAGACAACAAACAGTGTAAGTTATAAATTTTGCAGAAAGACAGGGATGACAATTCCTTACAAGCATTCTAAAATACACTTAATACCACAGTAGTGGAAGTGAAATTGATTATAACAGTTTTGAACAGTGGACTTGGAGGCAGAAGGATACCCCTGAACCTCAGCAAGATCTCCCACATGGAAGAGTCCTGCAGAACTAACAACTCAAATATTTATATTCAAATGAAAGTCAGACAGTAAATGCATTTGAGTGTCTAAGTTTAGTTTGTTCAATGTTTTACACAGCAATCTGTGTTCCCCCCAGCCCTGACCATCACTGTACAGAATTCTGAAGGATTTGATTGCTGTCATTATTTTACTCCTGTTGTATTTTTTGTGCTGCTTTTATACAGCACAATTTTCTTTATACTTACATAATAATAGAAAGCTGGATTTTTGCTTGTTTTCTTTTGTGTTGTTCTCTTCCCCCACCCCAGCTCTTCAGAGGCAATTACAACAATTTTAAGTACTTTGCATATGCTGCAAGGCAATCAAGAAAATTCATTTGACAAACTGGATTACAACTGTCTGCCAGAAAACAAAGTGGTGAAAACATTTCCAACAATTTCTCAATGACTATGTCTGGTAGATGCTCAGAGCACACTGAAATAATGCACAAGGAAGAAGAGTTCTACATTTACAGTTTCAGTAAAGCAAAAAGCTCCATGAAAATTATGTATTTCCTCTCATCACATCCCAAGTTAAACTACAAAACTCTTTTAAACAACTGAAAGCCTAACAAGGTAAATCCCCTCTAACACATTATTTCCATCTTCAAAAATTCCGTACTCACAGATAATGAGCTGAACCACATTTCTACAAGGTGGTTGCAGAGCAGTGTTACTTCTCAGACTGCAGTGCTCTCTCCAGGTTATTTTCAAGCCAGTAAATACTTACACACATACCAATCCTTTCCACTCTGCACCCATCCATCACCATTGTGAGTAATGCAGTGGTCCTAGGCTGGATTGCTATGGAAATCTCTGCTGCCATCTTCATCAGGTGGTTTCTCCCCCTCACCCATGCCCTTTTAGCCATGCCAGCTCTATGCCCACAGTGAAATGGCTTCTCAGTGTACAGCTCCATCCCAAAGACAGAGTCACTCACAGGGACACTGTGTACAGAAGTATAAGGTGGGAAATCTCAAACTGTGCAGGAGTCCTCGCAGCAGTGGAGTGCTCCAGTTGTGCTAATTCACACTGCTTTTCTTACTGAACTGGCTTTCAAGCACAGACACATCCCTGCAGGCCTGGGGATCTGCACATAGAATATTCCAGACTACCCATGGTGTGCCCAAGACAGGACAGGAGCTGTGCGCCTGCCCAAAGTTGCCCAACATTTCCTGTTACAAATGTCATTACATGGACATTTTACATAAAGGCTTTTTCCTTCCCTTTTTTTTCCTTCTAAAATAAATTATTCATCAGTGATGTATGATAAAGCAAGGGCATTACTTTGCTGCATGCGATTTGTTAAGACAAAACGGGAATGCTTTAACAGGGACAAGTAATGTTTTCCTGGGAAAGGCTTTCCTGTATTGGTAACAAGACTTGATATTTGATCAAAACAAAACAATTTTTAATGTGTCCTCATGACAGAGGCTAATGATTCACATGGAAGAAGAAAAACTTGCTATTTTATAAGTGTGGGAAATTCTCCATTGAGTTTAGAGTTAAACAGCTGTTTTCTCTGGAAATTCAGCATGTGTTCAACACATTTTATCTTACATATTCAGGGACATGGAAAAACCCTCACCAGATTTATTTAGTTGTTTGGGGTTTTTTAAATTTGGTGGAGCTATCCAGTCAATGCACAGGAAAAGCTTCTCTCCTCAAGCAATTTGGAGAAAGAGTGGAGTTTTGTCTATTTTCAAATAGGAGAAAGATTTGACTCACTGCCAGAACAGGAGTGAGAGATCTAAGGAGACTGTCTAGAAAACATTAACTTTTAATATAGAAAAAAAAATGGATTTGGATTCTTGACTTTTTGACTACCACTTATATGCTGTGATTTTTCACTTTTTATGTTATTTTCTGAAACAAAAAGACACTTATTACTGCATTAGAATTTGCACTATAAAAACACATTTTCATGCTAATAATGTTTATGTAATTTCTCATTTATAGCTGAAAAGTCTCATCTTGATCTTTTGCTTTATGAAATAAATGGTTGGTTTCTAATCCTTCTGAAGGCAATTTGTCTTTTTAATTTTACAGCCTCAGACAGGTTCATTCACCTGCTCTTTGATTATGGGAAAGTGAAAACAGTAATACTTACTTGAAATGACAAAGTGGGCCTCCCTCACCTTAACCCTAATTCAAAGATGCTGAACATTTGATTTGCTAAACATTGATCTGACATTTTCAGATTGGCTATGTCTGATTCTCTACTGTGCATTTTCATTATATGTGAAGAACTCACTCTTTTCCTTAGCACACACCAACAAACAAATGAGGTTAAAGTATTTTTTAAAGCAGATTTTAAAACTCTGGTCAGTATTGGAATTGCAATAGTATTTCCAATTATAAACAAGCAGGACACTACTAGTCAGGAAGAAATACAGGACTACTCTTTTTAGAGCAACTACAAAAAAAGCTAAAATCTTGGCTTTGGGAAGGCTTTGACCTCTCCCAGAGAGACTTGTAACACATTGTAGACCAAAACTAAGCTTTGTAGAAAGGAATAGATATCAAAGTTTTGAGCCTTGGAAGAGTAGCAAGGAAAAGGGGCAAGGCTGTTGACTCAAGAAGATGGCTCTTTTTGGTTTAGAAGCAAACAGAATTCATGAGCAGTTTGTCAGTTACCTTTTAACAAAGAAAATTAGGATCACATGTCTCAGCCATTCTGTGCAATGGCTCTGCTCTCACCCTCAGGATGCAATTCTGCTGATTTCAAGAACACGGATGTATCATCTACCTTCACAGTAACACTACTGTCAGGGTGAACACTCTTCACAGAGAAAACTTCATGGGCAGTGTTAGTGGCATGAAAACTCAAGTTCAGAAACATAATACCAGTTACAGATACATGCTACAGCTGGATACAGAAAATATGTCACATTGTCATGACTAGCTTTGAAGTGGGAGAAAAAGTTGTAGGTGTAAAGAGATCTTAGAGCTAGTGAGCAAACCAAACAGTTGGAGTACAAGGAATTGGGGTCTTTGGATAGACTAAAAGAGATAGAAGTGGTGTATCAGCAGGAAACATAAGGATTAAGGAATACAAAATATTTCTGAGAACTGAAGGAAAATGATCAAAACCAGAAGTCATAAAAATAAAGGTAAAAGTGGACTTTGTAAAGGGAATTACAACCTAGCAGAACAGGCAGGGTGGATTCAGCAGAAGCTAAGCTAACCTCCCTGAAAAAGGTCAGAGATACTGAAAGGGGAGCTCCCGCTAATGAAACAAAGTTAAGAATATGTAATTGAAGCTGCTTAAAAGTACTACTGCAAAACTGATACGAACTCCTCCTGCTCTGGAAGAAAGGACTCAAAAGCTTCTCTTCCAAGTGGAGATCTTCCCTACTTAAGCTAAAGAAGCAGACCCTTGGCTAACAGCAGCGTAAGCACTTGCTGCGTTTGCAGGCCTGCCACAGGAGGAGAGCACACTGAGAAACACAATGATTCTTGCTCGCCAAAGGAGGCTGGTCTCAAAGGTCTGAATTGTATGATAAAGTCAAGTGATCTTCAGCTTACAAGGGAAGAAATAGTTGTTTTATACCATCAAAAAAACCTTCCCCAAACCCCCTCCTTCATTCTCTCATTGAATAACATTCATTTCTAACTGTGAGACACTGCCCAGTATCAGCCTTCAAAAATACTTCATCTTTCTTTTCCCTTCTCTTAATTTGATTAATAATTATGTTGAAGATTTATCTGATTATCTGGACACCGTTTACATTAATTCACAATTAATGTATCCACAATATCACCATAATTTGAGACACAGACTTTTCCCCCTTAAAACTTCCTGTACTGCCATGCTTACCGACTGATTCCTTGTCTGGAAAAGAGATGAGCATTAAGCACTTCCTTGAGGGACCAACAATACTTGATTGCTTCAGATCAAACCCAGGACTGGCTTTATGACCCAGAGTTCCTGCAGATGTGCACTTTTGCAATTTTCTGTTTCACCACAATGCATTCAAGGAGAATCACCTGGAGTATCAGGAATAATCAATGTAGCTGTAGTATGGCACAGAAAACCAACAGATAAATTGGTATGTATTCTCCAGCCTGTGTTTCATCATCTGTCATTAAAACTGTCGTTTATAAAAGGGTCTCCTGCAGTTTGAATCCACCTGGGTTTGAGTTAATTTAAAAATACAGTGCCAAGGCAGGAATTAATTCCCAAGATAAAAGTTTAAGAGAGAGTATTTAAAAATAAATTAAAACCAGCTCTAAAGAGCAGCAGAATTCAATAATAAATTTTCAGTACCTCTCCTTGTGAACAGCAGAGGATGTGATCCTCCCACTCCATCCACATCCCCAGAGGAACCACCCAGTGTTGTCTCAACCCTCAGCACGCCAGCCGCAGCGCTGGAGCAGAAGGGGACACGTGGGGGGCTCCCCTCCCTCTGTCCCTGGCTGTGACCACCACCTCTGCTGGGCTCTCATGGCACCCAGGAGGACGTGGGATGAAACTGAACTCCAAAGATCCACATGTTTTACAGAAATCCATTTTTGGAAAGTGACAGTGTACAGTGCCAAGTATAGCCATGAACTGAGGCATTCAAAAGCTGTAAATTGCTTTGGGCCTATAAATACAGACCCTTTCCAGTGGCTCATTCTTGAGTCCACACAGAAGGAAGCAGTATTAAAAAAACAGTAACTGTGTTACAAATACCATGCTTAAGAAAGACTAAGTTGTTAAACTTAGATGAAAACACAGACCAAGAAATGGGCTTTTTTTTCACATTTTAACATGTTAAGAACAGTAATATTTATGCAAGATATCCATTAAAATTATCACATTGCTCTTTTTGACATTTGAAAATTTCAGCTACCTTCTTTCTCAGACATTTAGCAAACCTGACCTTCTGCTGCAGATTATATGCCCTTAACTCTTCCAGGATCCAACAAAGAATGCTCTCAGACCCCTCCTGTAGCCTTCCCACACTTCCCAACAGAAAGTTCCATAACCTGAACACACTGAGGTATTTAAACATGAATTTCCAAGACAGAGGAAGACCAACCAAAGATCTGCAGCTAGGAGAAAACTCATTTCAGAACAATAGTGTTTTTTTTTATTTATTTCTATTTTTACAATGACACCATAATCAGAAAACATGCAAATATGAGCATATAAATAAATCTCTATTTTGGGGTGCTGAGAAGTTTCAGCAATTGCTTGTAGCATAATGAATGTTTGTAATTCATTGGATTCTATTTAGAAATGCAAAGCACACCACAACAGCAGTGATGTTCATCTTTACAAAAAGACTACTACACTTAATGTTCTTCTGACAGAGCTAGCATGTTTTAAAATATGTAATTCTTTTCTACAATAGAATGTTTTCAATGGTGTGTTCCTATTTGAATTAAATTTACTGTAGTAATGTCATATTTCAGGCAAGCTTCTGCTAATTATCCCAAAGAGCTTCAAAATCTTTACAGTATATTCACTGCATTTACATCTTCTCCACAAACTTACTGGTCTTGTTTATATAATTTTGCAAATGACAAGATGTGTAGGATAACGATCTAAATGAACTAAAAATTGTGTCATGGGCAGATCCTTCATAGATTTGCAATTTGTAGCTGTCAATCTTCCTACAGCTGCTAGATAACAAAACAACAGTTCTTTTCTTCATGCAGACGAGCAAACTCAATGAAGATTGGTAAAGGCTCTTTTCCATAAGAAATCTCTGGTTCTCCACTGTCTATTAAACCTTTCCTTATACACATCCTAATTTCTTTCTTGTTTTTCTTAGGGAAAGAAAAACACCATAGCAATTCTGTGTATTTTAGCACCATATTTAACCAAATTTGACTTGTGTGAAAAATGGGCTTGCTGGTGGCTAAATATTTTTGTGAAAAGGAAAAATACAAGGGGAGAAGAGATCTAGAGACTTACAGCTCATGTCACACTGTAACTGGAGAATACACAATGGCAGTAATCAAAATGATCATTAAAGGGAGCCAGTTTTTATATCATGAAAGGAAGACCAACCAAAGATCTGCAGCTAGGAGAAAACTCATTTCAGAACAATAGTGTTTTTTTTATTTATTTCTATTTTACAATGACACCATAATCAGAAAACATGCAAATATGAAATAAATAAATCTCTATTTTGGGGTGCTGAGAAGTTTCAGCAATTGCTTGTAGCATAATGAATGTTTGTAATTCATTGGATTCTATTTAGAAATGGCACACCACAACAGCAGTGATGTTCATCTTTACAAAAAAGATACTACACTTAATGTTCTTCTGACAGAGCTAGCATGTTTTAAAATATGTAACAATAGTTCAATGGTGTGTTCCTATTTGAAACTGTAGTAATGTCAAACAACCTAATTATAGCTTCAAAATCTTTGTGCATTTACATTTTGGTCTTGTTTATATAAAATAACGATCTAAATGAACTAAAAATTGTGTCAAGATCCTTCATGACAATTTAGCTGTCAATCTTCCTACAGCTGCTAGATAACAAAACAAAGTTCTTTTCTTCATGCAGACGAGCAAACTCAATGAAGATTGGTAAAGGCTCTTTCCATAAGAAATCTCTGGTTCTCCAATTAAACCTTTCCTTATACACATTGAATTTCTTTCTTTTTTTTCTTAGGGAAAGAAAAACACCAAAATTCTGTGGAAAACCAAATTTGACTTGTGTGAAAAATGGGCTTGCTGGTGGCTAAATATTTTTGTGAAAAGGAAAAATACAAGGGGAGAAGAGATCTAGAGACTTACAGCTCATGTCACACTGTAACTGGAGAATACACACAATGGCAGTAATCAAAATGATCATTAAAGGGAGCCAGTGTGTTTTTATATCACCTGCTCAATCAAGACCTGCCTGAAACGAGCAAAGTTATATTAACATTTGAAAGAGTACACAAACAAACAATAAAGGGAAAAGAAAGTCTTACGGATTCAAAGTTGTGAAATGAATAGGGGTGCTGCCTATAAGATTGAGGTTTTTTTTCCTTGAGATGAAGGCATAAATTGAACTGCAGTTAGAAATGCTGTTAAGAATTGGATCAGAGACCAACATCCACAGTGCCAGGAAAGAAAAGGGATTGAATCAAGAGGAAATCATTACAGAAAGAGAAAAAAAAAAACCAAAATTAAAACAAATTGCTACTGTTGTAGGGAGGGACTAAATGGCTATATTGAGGGATAATGCAAGCATTTTATTGCTGTAAAAACCTTGTATTTCATTTTTAAAACCGCTATAAGGTCTCCTGTTTCTTTAAGGAAAATCTATCGTAAGTTTCCATAATCACAATGCCAGTTCCACATCATGGGCTTCCCTTTGAAATCAAACTCTACATTAGACAGAGGTGTTCACAGGATGTGTTGCTCCCGAGGGCAAGAAAACTCTAAGCCTCAACAGACTAATGCACTTAGCAAGTCCACCAAGGATCATCAAACAAAAAGCGTTCAAGGCAGGGACACACATTTGGTCGGTCAACTGATATTAGCACCCAGCACCACCTGATGCACACAAGCAGTTGGGTGTCACGAGTTGTACCACTTCTTACATGAGATATTTTGAATCAGTGCTGCCTTGCACAGCTGAAGAAATACACCTTTGTGGGCGCAGCAAACAAAGTGATCAGGACACAGACTTGTAAGAGGAGAGGATGCTCGCAGGTGCCGGTGCTCGGCGTCCCTGTGAGAGAATATTCATTCTCCTCATACATCTCACTGATTACTCGAGATGCACATGTCTTATGATGGCAAAGGGGATTCATGAATGCTGCGGAGAGAGACCTGTTCCAGCACGGCCGCTTCTGCTCCAAGACAACCGAGAAGAGGTACATAATTTAAAACAAATAAACCTTTCCTCACTCAACGAGTAAAAACGTCTGAGGCTCTCCAGCCTGGGAGCAAAACTGGAAAGAAGAAACACCTGAGAAGAATTAACGGGAACGGCAGCTCCGGCAGTGCCGAGCTCGCAATCGCCCCAAGTGCCGGGCGGACAGACACACGTACCGCCGGCGGCAGTCCCTCGGCTCGGGGCTCGCGAAAGCCCCGGGGAATCAGCCCGGCAGAGGCTCCGAGCCGCCCCCCGTCAGCCCCGGCCCAGCTCGGCCCCACCTCGCCCCCAGGCTCGGGGCGCCGCAGACAATGGGCGGGCGGCGAGACCCGCCCGGCGCAGCCCCGCGCAGCGCCCGCATCCCCCGGCACCGCCGCTCCGCGCCGGGCAGCGGCACCGCGGGCGGGCACGGCCGGAGCCGCGGCCGCGGCGCTGGGGGGGGGGAGGAGGGAGGGAGGGAGGGAGGGAGGGACGGACTTACGCGGGTGCGGCGGCGGCCGGCGGGCAGTGCGCGGCCCGGGCGCGGCTGGCGGCGCGGCGGACTCGGCGGCGCGGCTGGAGCCCGGCCCGCCCCGCCCCGCCCGCGCCCCGGCCCGCCCCGCCGCCCCGCCCCGCACCTGCGCCCGCCCCCGCCCATTGTCCGCGGCCCCGCCCGCCCCGCGCACCTGCCCGCGGCCCTGCCGCGCCTGCCCGCGCTGTCCCCGCGGCCGTGAGGCGGCCCCGCTGCCCCGGGCTGCTCTCCCGTATCCCTGGAGGGTGCGCGGCCGCGTCTGAGCAACCCCGCGGCTGCCCCAGCCACCTCCCGGCCGGCCCCAGCCGCGCTGCGAGCGCTCCTCAGCGATCAATGCAGAAGGCACTTGACTCAGCTGCGGGGAAAGGTGGCAGGCAGAGACCGTCCTCTGCACAGTAACTCTTCCACTTTTCCTGCTCTGCCCCGGGGAACTTTCCCGTGGCACGCGGGCTGACTCCCTGGGCTCACCTGGCTCCTGGGGACTGCCAGGTCCCGTCCGGCCGAGGCCCCGCCGCTCGGAGAGCGCCTCCGTTCCTCGTTAACACCTGCAGCACAGTTAGAACAGACAGCTCAGGGTCACTCCCGACGGGCTCCAACTTCTCCAACAAAAGCCCCAGTTTTTGACTTTAGTATGAAACGGAAATCTTTCTTTTCGGTTTGGGTTTGTGTCGTTACAGATTTTGAATCACTAACTTCTCAGAACACCTTCAGCCAACACCAAAGATAGCCGGCTTTGAATTAAAAAAAAAAAAAAAAGCTCATTTCTTTGCAGCTTCTGAGTTTTAGTTTTTGTTTTGGTTTGGCTTGGGGTTTTTCTGCCATTGTTTATTGAAGACCAACATTCGTGGAGTTGCAACCTAATGTCTAATCTGAATGCTTCACTCTTATTTTTACTGAAAAATAAAAATAATTTAGTTAGTCCTGAGTTCAGAAAACATATATTCTCTTTGGAAAATAGTGGAAACTAAAGCATATACTATTTTGCAGTTTATCTTCATGCATAATCTATTAAGGAAAACATCACACCCTTCTCCAGGTACAGGTTCCTCTACAAATAAGTAGTAGGTTTGCTACAGAAGAAAGTGATACTTGTGTGGGGATGAGGACTATTATATACTGGGGTTTTTTTTGTTTGGTTTTTTTTTTTTGTTTGTTTGTTTGTTGGGGGTGTTTTTTGTTTTGTTTTGTTGGGCTTTTTTTCTCACAGTCCTGTGGTGCAAATTTTGTTTTTCAGGTTCTGCAACAGGAGCTTGGCTTACAGCCATAAGCAAGGGAGCTGGCTTTGATATCTTCTCTGAAACCCTCTTTCCTTCCTTTTCTATCAGTGGCAGGTGCAGGTCCAGTGCCACAGCCTTCGTCACTTGTTCTTCTGCCGAGCCCTCCCCGTCCGGAGCCCACCTGAGGGACAGCCCGTCCCGCTGCCCTTCTCAGCCTGAAAACCCGTGCTGGATCAGTCTGACACTGAGGGATTACTTGTGCGGGGGATTTGCCCTCAGTACTTTTGCTGCTTTAATTCTTGGTGGCATTTTTCGGGTTTCCAAACCCCATTTCTTCCTACTTTTCCGAGGGAGGTGAAGAACTCAGGTCCCTGTTCTGTCTTGGCTTTTGGGAGTGGACTTACTGTCGGCCATTGTTTTGCAAACCTAATTTCATTGTCCCTGTGACCACGAACCAGACCCAGCCAGGAGGACTGACCTGGTGGCTGCCGAGTGGGAAGGAGCCCGGCTCCCCCACGCATCGTGGCACCTCTCGGCCCTGCCCCGGCTGTGCTCCCCTTGTCCCGGGTGTCCCGGCTGCACTCGGCCAGCCCCGGCTGGAGCCCAGCGGTCCCCCAGGGCAGGGCTGAGCCCCTCACGGAAGCTCGGGGCACGGGAGGCAGAAGGATCAGGGCGAGGCAGTGAAGGTTCCGCCGAGGGGAAAGGTGGTGGTGGCGGGGGACGGAGTGTTTTTAACTTTGTTCCGCTCTATTTGAAATTGGTAATAAATGAAATAAATTTATCCCGAATCACGTTTTGCCTATGGCAGCAACTGGTCAGTGATTTTCTTGGTTTTATCTCGATCCATGACGTTTTCCCCTCACTGTGTCCCCTGCCCTGTGGAGGAGGACAGTGCTGGAATGGCCGGGTGGGCTGGCGGGGCCGTCAGGCGCTGGAGAGGAGACAGACAACCCTGTTCGGAGCACAGCAGCTCCGGCTGCTACAGACCTCTGTGTGCTGTGACGGCCCAACGCTGCCACAGGGATCCTTTTCTGTCCCTCCTGCCATCACCACCCAGCTCTTGGCTGCCTTTCCCACTGACTCCGCAGAAGGCATTGAGGGTGCCGCGGTCAAGTTTCTTGTGCTGAAATGCCCGTTTGGCAGGAAATCATCCCATCCCACTGCAGTGCAACACTGTCTGAACAGGGCACTTTGGCAGACAGTAGCACCTTTCAGTTTTCTGATTACAATACTTTGTGAATGTCCTGGAGCCAGGTCAGCCTGTGTATTTGTATCGTGCAGTCTCCTTTGTACAATTACACTGTGACCACATGGGGCAGAAATCTCTATTCACTGTCAATCACTGTACTCTTTGCACTTCCCTTTCTGTCCCACACATGATCTCAGTTGAACATTCTTTACTGGAAAAGAGAATGCTCCCCATCTCTTGCTTCTTCTTGACAATGTCTGCTTCAAGTTGTGAGCATTTGTCTGTCTTATAAAATCAGTTATTAAATTGCCTGGAATTTATGCTTAGTTCCCTTTAAACAAAATTGTAGATAAATGGTGGGTGATTTTTTTTCCTATGCACTAAATTCAACAAAGATGCAGTTTCACTTAGTCCCCTCAAATACTTAACAGATTTGGATTATCTTTGCTGAATAGTTTTTTGGTGTCTTTTAAGGAAAAGATTCACAAATGGGTAATTTTCATCAATCTTCCCTTTTCTAGTATCTTAAAGGCTAGGTACATTTTGAAGCATGGAGGAGATTCAGATCTCTTTCTGTTCTCTGCCTGAGTGAATTTCAACTCTCATTGTCATCTACTATGTTGTTAAGTTATTTGGGGGTGCAAGGAAAGAGAAAAGAAGATTATTTTTCTGCCAATAATTTTTCAATATGTACAAATAACATTAACTAAAGGAAGAATTAGATCAGATCTCCTCTCAGGTAAGAGCCAGGAGAATAAAGTCCTGCTCATACTTCTCAGCCAATATTTATTTCCACATGGAGCTCAACAGTGCTCCAGCCAGCGAGGCAGGAGGAACCCTGCTTTGCAGCCTGGTGAGAACACTGGTCCCAGATATGGGGATGTGGGTGTGAATCACTAACAAGAAAGGGAACTAATCCCAGAGGGTTAAGGTGGCTTTGATTCTTGCGATGATAACTTCTCCTGGTAGCTTTCTTAAGGTTTGGATGCACAAAGAAATTGTGCAAAGTAGGGGAGTTTATTACCAGCTTTTCTCCACTCAGCCTTGTGTTCTCCCTTTTCTTAGTCAGCAGTCACTGTAATTTGATGCCATAGCAGTGCATTACTTTTTCCTTGCCCTTTCAATTTCCTAAAATAAAAGCTACTGTCTGCTCTGATCTTAATGTCTTGTTCAGTTTACACCAAGTTTGCTGTAAACTAGAATGCTTCCTGGAAGCATCCATAGTTACTTGGCTTTGGAGTTGCTTACCACAAGATGAAGAAGACTTTGCCAGATGACAGGAGACCCTGTAAAATTTACCACAATACAGTCACTCCTGAATGTTGGCAAAGCTGGCAAGAACCCTCAGAGGTTGTTTGTGAGAAATGTTGTTCTTCACCATTAAGAGTTTCTGAGCCATTGCCCACGTCTAGTTTACCAAAAGACTTTGTCAGATGTCTGACATGTACCAACCCCTTTGGAGATATGCATGTTTCTTCTTCCATTGTTTTCCTAGGGCTGCTGGAAGAGGAGGAGATGTCTATCAATGCTGCTGTCCTCGATATTTCAGTTTGAAGTACTTTTGATGGCCCTTGTTGGGCAAATTGCTCTTCATGCTACACTGTTGCTCAGTAAGGTATTTCTGCCTGTCAGCTGTTAGAGATGCTGAGAGATAATGTTGCTTGTTTCACAGATTTCTTATTAACAACTAATTTTTGCTTACAGGACTCACACTACATATACTGTGTATCACCAGCTCTCAGCTACATTTCTCCAGTGTAATATTTGTAATATTATCAATATTTCTGAGGTTCATATTGCATCTGGTCCCATGATTCAGCTGAAATTGAATTGGTTTGCAATCTAATAGCTCAATTGCAAATATAGCAGCCTTTTTTTCCTGCAGAGCATTTAAATCAAGAGCTTGTGAAGCAATTCAAGTCTTTTTTTTTTTTTATGGCAGATATCCTAGTTTTTATTTCTTGGAATTCTCTTGAGAATGGACTGAATTTGTCTTTTTTTTTTTTTTTTTTTTTTTTTTTGAGGAGATGGACTGGATTTGTCTTTTTTGTGGTACCTGGACTTCTTTTTGGTGGTTCTGTATCCATTTTACACTGTGTGGGTTTTTATGATGCAAAATTTAGCTGACCTTGTTTTTGCACTGCCTATATTTTTGACTTTATAGTAGTACAAACCAAACAAAACCCTCCTCTATTCAGGAAACAGATTGTCAATCTAATTTTCTTAGGATTTCCTACTTTTAAGTGGAATGGGATTTCTTAGGCCTGTAATTTTGCCTTCCCCTCATTACTTCTTATTGGCATCAGGAAATAGACACATTCACTTGAACTTTCTATCTCCCAGTGTCTCCTCCTCATGTCCTAGCTACCAAATTCATCTATTATATCCCCAGCTTCTTCTCTTCTGAGTTGTTCTACATTTAAATATCCTATTACATACACTGATAGTTTCCTATCAACATTATATCCCTTTTTTCAATCAGATTTTGATCATACAAATTATTTGATGTTTCAGTTGTGCCTCCTTGCCTCCTTTGTTTCAGAATCTACACAAAGAACACATTCTGTTATACTTACCTGACATTTTGTCTTTATAGTCAAAATAACAAAACACAGTGAGTTATTATTATTATTAATGGTTCATGAAAGTGTATATCCTGTAGAGTAAGACAGAAATAGGGAGAGGCTATATTATATAGTGTTTGATATACAAAGAGGTAAAAATACCCCTGTATAGTAGGAATTTGAGTCAATTTTCAGTACAGCTCATGCACCCATGAAAACTTCCCACTGGCAGAAATAGTAATATTTTTTCAGAATCTTTCAAAATATGTCACAGTTCAACTACGGTAAAGGTAACAGATACTTTCAAAAGTGCATCCAAGGTTGTTTTTCAGAAAGGGAATGATTCAATTGCTGGATGCATTTTTTCCTAGAGCAAAGAATACTATTCAGTTAAAGGGAGGAAACGAAGCTGTAGATTGGAGACAGGTCAAATGATCCAAAAGGAACCTTCACGCAAAAGAATGCCATGTGCATCCTGTTACATGGCATCTATTCTGTCAGAGAAATGCATGTGTACCATAGCAACAAGCACATTTCATAAATTATATGTGTTAAACTTTCTAAAGATCACTTACTTGCCTGATTTGGCAAGCAGCACTTTTGTTGTCAGTTAATAAAATATCATTCTTAAATGGTTTCATGAAGGCTTGAACTTTTACCATATTCATCTAATTAGAAAGATTTCTTTAAAGTAAATACTGCTCTTAGAACATGTTTTAATGTGGTTTTTGCACACAAAAAACACAAAGACAAATGCAATTATGTCAAGAATTTGATTGCATAGCATAACTTATATTCCTACACCTTTTAATTTGAAATATGTTAGATAAATTATTGTTGGAAACAATTCCTTAAATGTCATTTTCAAATTATGAAAGAATACTGTTTATTTTTTATGCCATCATTCTTTAATGAAACAAAGTGACCAGTAAAGAGAGTTTGATTAAATTGCAGATTTTTTGATTAAGTTCCATTAAAACATTTCTTTTTTCCTGCCCTGTAAATTATTTGAAGTAATTCAAATTGTCAGCACACCCTAGGGAATTCAACTTCACAAACCTCAACCTTTGTGAATATACAGGTATTCAGTATGACAGGAGGGACAAGAATCCATGGTTTGCTGCACAAATTCTACCATCTATCTTCAACTTACACAGTGACCATCTGCAGAAAGCCCCATTTAAAAACAATCATAGTCAAAACAATCATGAGTAAACCACAGAAGGTTTCAGCTGTAATGGTGAAGAGTTATTACCCAGCCATCCCTTGAGTTATTGGGATCCCATTGTTCTGCTTGACACTGTCCCACGGGGAGAAAAGCCCCAGTGGTGAGTATGCAGAATCCTGTAGTGAAACTGTATGTCCTGTAGACTAAGACAGAAATTAGGGACAGGCTATATTATATAGTGTTTGATATACAAAGAGGTAAAAATACCCTGTATAGTAGGAATTTGAGCTCAATTTTCAGTACAGCTCATGCACCCATGAAACACTTCCCACTGGTAGAAATAGTAATATTTTTTCAGAATCTTTCAAAATATGTCACAGTTCAACTAGGGAGGAAACGAAGCCTGTAGAAGAAAAAAGTCAGACAGAGTCAAAATGATCCAAAAAGGAACGAAATTCTTCACGCAAAAGAATGCCATGTGCATCCTGTTACATGTGCATCTATTCTGTCAGAGAAATGCATGTGTACCATAGCAACAAGCACATTTCATAAAGCTTATATGTGTTAAATCATTAAACTAAAAGATCACTTACTTTCTCTGAATTGGCAAGCAGCACTTTTTGTTGTTCTTTTTCAAGTAACAGTTAATAAAATATTCATAAACTACTCATAAATGGTTAAACATGCTGAAGGCTTGAACTTTTACATAGTTTCTTTCATGTTTCCTAATGCACGCCACAGAAAGATTTCTTTAAAGTAAATACTGCTCTTAGAACATGTTTTAATGTGGTTTTTGTGCACAAAAACACAAAGACAAATGCAATTATGTCAAGAATTTGATTGCATAGCATAACTTATATTCCCACTTCCTCACCTTTAACCCTTCTGAGTGTACAATGGGGTTTCTTTTCTTGTTAGATAAATTATTGTCTGTAGAAACAATTCCTTAAATCTCTGGACAATTATATTCGATTACCTGCAATGTTATATTTTTCAAATTATGAAAGAATACTGTGGCTTCCTATTTTTTTCGTGCCATCATTCTTTTTTAATGAAACCAAAGTGACCAGTAAGAGAGTTTGAATAAAATGCAGATTTTCAAAAGATGGGATTAAGTTCCATTAAAACATTTCTTTTCCTGCCCTGTAAATGCAAATGCATCATGTTTTTGAAGTAATGAGCATCAAATTAAAAATCTCAACACCCTCTAGGAATTCAACTCTTCGACAAACCTCAACTCAAGTAAAAGCTTGAGTGAATATACAGGTATTCAGTATGACAGGAGGGACAAGAATCCATGGTTTGCTGCAGTTTCAAACTTCCTTCCTTACCATCTATATCTTCAACCAAAGATGCAGTCACACAGTGACCATCTGCAGAAAACCCCATTTAATGTGATTTACCAGAGTGAATAAAAAGAGGGAAGCAATGCATGATGTTGCAGACTGAAGCTGAACAATCATGAGTAAAACAAGAGTTAACAGAAGGTCCTAAATCAGCAGCTGTAATGGTGAAGAGGTAGTTCGGGATAGTGTACTCAGCCATCCCTGTGAGTGCTCTACTCACATGGATCCCATTGACTCCTGCTTGGACACTGTCCCACAGGACAAAAAAGAGCCCCAGTGGTGAGATAGTGCAGAATCACAGGAGTTTAATGGTTTCGTGAAACTGTATGTCCTGTAGACTAAGACAAGACAGAGTCAAAATGATCCAAAAAGGAACGAAATTCTTCACGCAAAAAGAATGCCATGTGCATCCTGTTACATGTGCATCTATTCTGTCAGAGAAATGCATGTACCATAGCAACAAGCACATTTCATAAAGCATATGTGTTAAATCATTAAACTAAAAGATCACTTACTTTCTCTGAATTGGCAAGCAGCACTTTTGTTGTTCTTTTCAAGTAACAGTTAATAAAATATTCATAAACTACTCATAAAATGGTTAAACATGCTGAAGGCTTGAACTTTTACATAGTTTCTTTCATGTTTCCTAATGCTAATGCACAGAAAGATTTCTTTAAAGTAAATACTGCTCTTAGAACATGTTTTAATGTGGTTTTGTGCACAAAAACACAAAGACAAATGCAATTATGTCAAAATTTGATTGCATAGCATAACTTATATTCCCACTTCCTCACCTTTAACCCTTCTGAGTGTACAATGGGTTTTCTTTCTTGTTAGATAAATTATGGTATATGAAGTCCTTTGCCTCATGACTCATCACCGATATGCATTTCTATTTTCTTTCTCTTGAGTGGAGATGGACTGAATTTGTCTTTGTGTCTCTGTCCCAGTCCTCCTACCTGGACTTCTTTTGGTGGTTCTGTATCCATTTTACACTGTGTGGGTTTTTTGACATGATCTTTTTCCTGCAAAATTTAGCTGACCTTGTTTTTGCACTGCCTATATTTTTGTCTTTATAGTAGTACAAACCAAACAAAACCTCCTCTGCTTTAACCAGGAAACAGATTGTCCCATAGGCAATCTAATCTCTAAGCAGAAACTCTTAGGATCTCCATACTTTTAAGTGGGAATGGCAGATTTCTTAGGCCTGTAATTTAAATACGCCTTCCCTCATTACTTCTTATTGGCATCAGGAAACAGACACATTCACTTGAACTTTCTATCTACACTTGCCATTTCAGTGTCTCAAATATCATTCTTCATAATTTCATGTCCTAGCTACCAAATTCATCTATTATATCCCCAGCTTCTTCTCTTCTGAGTTGTCTCTACATTTAAATATCCTATTACATGTCATCCTCTCTGATAGTTTCCTATCAACATTATATCCCTTTGATTTCAATCAGATTTTGATCATACAAATTATTTGATGTTTCAGTTGTGCCTCCTTTACTGCCTCCTTTGTTTCAGAATCTACACAAAGAACACATTCTGTTATACTTACCTGACATTTTAAAACAATCATAGTCAAAATAACAACCACTATTTCACAGTGAGTTATTATTATTATTAATGGTTCATGAAAGTGTATATCCTGTAGAGTAAGACAGAAATTAGGGAGAGGCTATATTATATAGTGTTTGATATACAAAGAGGTAAAAATACCCTGTATAGTAGGAATTTGAGCTCAATTTTCAGTACAGCTCATGCACCCATGAAACACTTCCCACTGGCAGAAATAGTAATATTTTTTCAGAATCTTTCAAAATATGTCACAGTTCAACTACGGTAAAGGCAACAGATACTTTCAAAAAGTGCATCACAAGGTTGTTCACTTTCAGAAAGGGAATGATTCAATTGCTGGATGCATTTTTTCCTAGAGCAAAGAATACTATTCAGTAAAAAAGAGTAAAGGGAGGAAACGAAGCCTGTAGAAGAAAAAAGTCAGATGGAGTCAAAATGATCCAAAAGGAACGAAATTCTTCACGCAAAAGAATGCCATGTGCATCCTGTTACATGTGCATCTATTCTGTCAGAGAAATGCATGTGTACCATAGCAACAAGCACATTTCATAAAGCTTATATGTGTTAAATCATTAAACTAAAGATCACTTACTTTCTCTGAATTGGCAAGCAGCACTTTTGTTGTTCTTTCAAGTAACAGTTAATAAAATATTCATAAACTACTCATAAATGGTTAAACATGCTGAAGGCTTGAACTTTTACATAGTTTCTTTCATGTTTCCTAATGCACGTACAGAAAGATTTCTTTAAAGTAAATACTGCTCTTAGAACATGTTTTAATGTGGTTTTTGCACAAAACACAAAGACAAATGCAATTATGTCAAGAATTTGATTGCATAGCATAACTTATATTCCCACTTCCTCACCTTTAACCCTTCTGAGTGTACAATGGGGTTTTCTTTCTTGTTAGATAAATTATTGTCTGTGGAAACAATTCCTTAAATCTCTGGACAATTATATTCGATTACCTGCAATGTTATATTTTCAAATTATGAAAGAATACTGTGGCTTCCTATTTTTTCATGCCATCATTCTTTAATGAAATCCAAAGTGACCAGTAAGAGAGTTTTAATAAATTGCAGATTTTCAAAAGATGGGATTAAGTTCCATTAAAACATTTCTTTTCCTGCCCTGTAAATGCAAATGCATCATGTTTCTTGAAGTAATGAGCATCAAATTAAAAATCTCAGCACACCCTCTAGGGAATTCAACTCTTCACAAACCTCAACTCAAGTAAAAGCTTGAGTGAATATACAGGTATTCAGTATGACAGGAGGGACAAGAATCCATGGTTTGCTGCAGTTTCAAACTTCCTTCCTTACCATCTATCTTCAACCAAAGATGCAGTCACACAGTGACCATCTGCAGAAAGCCCCATTTAATGTGATTTACCAGAGTGAATAAAAAGAGGGAAGCAATGCATGATGTTGCAGACTGAAGCTGAACAATCATGAGTAAACAAGAGTTAACAGAAGGTCCTAAATCAGCTGTAATGGTGAAGAGGTGGTTCGGGATAGTGTGTACCCAGCCATCCCTGTGAGTGCTCTACTCACATGGATCCCATTGACTCCTGCTTGGACACTGTCCCACGGGAAAAGAGCCCCAGTGGTGAGACAGTGCAGAATCCACAGGAGTTTTAATGGTTTCGTGAAACTGTATGTCCTGTAGACTAAGACAGAAATTAGGGAGAGGTTATATTGTATAGTATTTGATTGCTAGGAATGGATGTGGAAAGTGATTTTGAAGGAGTGTTATACTTTTTTGTCAAACAAAGGTTAAGGCACAGGGAATTTAATAATATTTTCTGAACTGATAGATCACAGAGGTGGAATATAAAATTATTATATCTACAGGAACACATTATATTTATGTATATTTATAACATCAGCAAAGAATTTGTGACCAATGAGTAGGCTCAGTTTTTTCCCTTCACAATAATTGATAAAGAATGTGATGGCAGAGAGGATCTCACAATTAGTTCAAGCAATTACAAACTAAGTTTTATAAATATAATTTATTCTGCAACTTCTTTCCCAAGCTACTCATAGGATTAATAGTAGCTTAGAAAGTATTTAGTACAAACAAATACCATAGACTGAACAGCTCAGCTTCAGCTAAAATCTGCACTTTGATAAGTGTATAACACGATAAAACTATATGTTTTATTTTTTATTATTATTGTTGTTGTTATTGTCTAAACAACTATAATTTATTGCTTTGGAATGTGTTGTACTAAGTAACCAACTTTCCGTGGGGATAATATCTATACCATGAGGTGGTATTTATGTGCAGAAAGTGATTTCACATAAAAATGCCATGTAAGATGAGCTGAAATTCACCTGCTCTAGTGAGTTTCCATTGATAAAGGTAACAGCAACAGTAACTTGAGCTTGGACAACTAATTTGCGTGGTCATTCTAGCCTGCAAAAGGGCTGAGACCTGCAAATCAAGGATGGATATTTAAAGTCTTCTCTTTGTCCCCAGGAGAGCTGTAGCTGCACCTGAGATCTTGAGGTCCTGCCCTCAGTTAGCTTGCCTGAGAAATTATCCTTGGATTACCTTGGATCATTGATTCCACTAATGTATGGACAGTAGACATTATGTGCTGCCAGATTTAAGATTTAACTGAACAGTTACAAGCAAGTATGAGTCTTGCAAATGGCCATACAACATTCTTTAATGAGCAGCTAATATTTCTGTTGAGCAGAAAATGTAGATTACTCTTCTCAAACAGAAACTGTTTATAACTTTACCTTTTCTGCTAAGCCTTTCTTCTAAAGCAGATGTTTTCAAGCTTAAGATTAGTAGTAAAATGCTGGATAAAAAATAGTACCCTTAGAAGATCTGTTTCTCCTTAACAGCTCTTTTTAAACCTAGTATTGGCTGTATTAATCTGCACAAAAGATTTAAAAACAGCCTACTGCAAGCTCTGCTTTTGTGTGCCTGGCAGAATGAATTATGAATGATTGCATCATTTACATTCTAAGTTTAGTTTTCAAGTATGGTTGATTTTGCTTAAATGAGAATCCTGTAGCTATTTAGTAATTAGGACTGATAGTTCTATGAAGTTCTTAATTGGTCCCCAAACAGGTGTTTCCTTTCTTATAAAAAAAATTAGGTATATTTTTGCCCTGCTGCATGTAAGCTCATGGAAATTTCCTGAATATAAAAGCATACAGTATTTATAGCAACTTTTTATTCTAAAATAAAAATTATCCTTTGGTTTATGCACCCACTCTGCTAATGCACTGAATTTGAAGTTCAGTCAGACATTATTTCGTAACAGTGCTCTGCCCCCTTGACCATGAACACAGTCACCAACAACTGCAATTGCTCACTGCAGATGGTCTGATAGTATTTTATGGCAGTCTCTAAAATGAGCATTCTAAATAATAATTATGGTCAAGTTAGATATATAATGCTATTTTTAAATACAGATAGTGTCTACTAAATATAGAGAGAAGGTTTTGGGTGTATTGAAAATAAGCCTGTTACTGCCTATAAAAATCAGGTATCATTTACATTGACTGAGTGTCAGGGATGACACAATACTTGAAGGGTTGCTCCTTTGAAGTTCCTGTGAATTGTTTTAGTTGTATTATCTCAGCTCTTTGTCTCTACTTTGAAAATGGCAGCAGCTGGCAATCATTTATCATATTTGATTGTTCTCCAATGATTTGAGCTCAGACAAGTTACCTTATCATCAGTGCAGGCAATTTTTATGTAAAGTACCAGTATTGACTACAAGAGATCTGATGGCAGTTTTAAAACATTTCTGCATTAACAGCCTTCTCACTGCATTTAAGCATCCTGTCTCTTAGATGCTGTGATGAATGTGACACTGCTACTATATGCTCTAAGCACCCACTTTTAATGGTGACAACATCTATTCTTCAAAATGGTGATTGCCTAGTGCTAACTATCTTTGCAACTTATGACCACCTTGGAAAAATACTCCTCTAAAATTGCACAAGTGTTTGGTTAGAAATACATAATTAACCAGTTACCTTGTTGGAAATAATTTAGGGTGGAATCATAGAATCAGAGTTGGTTATGTTGGAAAAGACCTCTGAGGTCATTGAGTCCCTCCACTAACTCAGCACTGCCAAGTCCACAACTGAACCATGTCCCTAAGTGCCACATACGTGACATTTTTATACCTTCAGGGATGGTGACTCTACCACTTGCCTGGACAACCTGTTCAAATGCTTGACAACCCTTTCAGTGAAGAATCTTTTCCCTAATGTCCCATCTGAACCTCTCCTGGTGCAACTTGAGGTCATTTCCTCTCATCCTATGACTTGTAACTTGGGAAAAGAGACCGACCCCCGCCTCTCAGGTGGTGCAGAGCGTGAAAAGGTCTCCCCTGAGCCCCCCCAGCTCCCTCAGCCACTCCTCATTCACTGCAGGGAATATTGAGACATGGGAACTCACAGAGGGGGAGTGAGTAGGGGCTGAACTCAGAGAATTAGCCACTGGAGCTGAAATAGCTAAAAACCACCGGTCCTTTTATCCCTAAGAAGGAGAAAGAATTGATGAAATCTAGTCACTTGACATGAACCAAACTTATCTTTCTTTGTAAAGTGTTTTTTTGAAGAGGTTTGAGGGTCACACCTGGTCAGCACAATGCTGCACCACCTCAGAATTTAAATGCACAAGAGAATTTGGCTTAACTTAGATTATGTCTCATCGTTGACAATCTTTTTAATTGGAGACTAATAGTTTCAGAAAAAAACATGTAGGAAGCAAATACTTTCTATGAAAAAACCAGAGTTTTCTGTCCTAAAAATGACAGTTCCTTTTCCACTTGTTTTATTTGAAATTTGAGTGCTTTGGATTAAAAAATAGATTTAAAAATCAAATTTTGCTACAGATAATTTTGATTTGTTGAAGCCAATTTAACAGTCACATATGGCCTTCTCTAAAATCCTTCACAGTCCCCAGAGAGGCTCCAGAGATGATTAAACTCCATCTATCTGTGCTCGGCCTTGAGTGCCATACTGCCTTCCTCCCTTTTTTTTTTTTTTTTCCTGTGTTTGTGACTGATTGTTAACTAAATTGTTGATACCTACTCAATCAAGGCAGAATGGTGTTTGAGGCACAAATGTCTTACAGATCTTGATATGACAAATTCTTTGCTGAAACAGTATAGAAGGAGTTTGCAATATTTTGATGGAGCAGAAGGTAGCAACGTTTTTTAAACATGATTTGTGCATTGAGATAGATAGAGAGTGAAAGAGTGAAGAGTGAAAACTCCAGATTTCAAAATTTGTCAACAAGCTTTTAAACCTTCTACAGCAGATCCAACTGATTTTGCAGGGCTGGAGGTGGAGTACACCCTCTTAAGTCTCTACAGGGCAATGTGTGTCAAACTCCAAATCCTCTGGGAGAAATACATGCATAAATGCTGGAAGCAATAGTGCCCAACCCATCTGCAAGAGAACAACTCCATGGTGCCAACACTAAAGTTGTAAGATTTGAGAAGAGTTGACCCGAGAGGGTGTGCACAGTGAGACAAAGGAGGTGTCACTCCAAAACTGAGTGTCAATGATTTGCAGGATTTCTTGACTTTAGTATCACAGTGTGTCACTGTACACCCCCTTCCTTTCCAAATCATGAAAATACTATTAAACACACACAAAGTCTTAATGGGTTACTGAGGATTTTGGTTAAGATTTCAGTGTAAGGATTTATTATGTAAATGAGTGTATACAAGCAAAATTAATTAGATGTTCCATGCATTTTATAAAAAACAAGAAACTGTTTTTTCATTTTCAGAAGAAAACCGGTGGTAGCTGGTTTACAACACAAGTCTCTCCACATGTAATAGCAACAGAAGAACCTATATCATCCCAGACAGTCATTCTCTATTTCCTTATAGTATTTGTGAAGGAAAAACAATGTGCCAGGCAAGGCTGCAAGCAGAGGAATTGCCCACAAGATGTTTTACCAATTGAAGTAGAAAAAGCTTTTGAAAGGGAAGCAAAATACAGGAGAGAAAAACAATTAGATATGCAGCACACTGAATTCAGAAGTGCCAGCAGGTGATGTGCAGTTCTGCAGAGTTATGTAAAAACACATTTGTCAGGTTTATTTATTTATTTACTTCACAGGTTATTTTTTTCCAAAGCCGAATTGCATAGCAAAGCTTTTAAAAGCAACTGAGCCTTTCACTACTAGCTTTATGTGCATCTAATGAAGAAAATGAAAATATGTTGGATGACAGAGATGAAGGGCACTCAGATTCAAAGGAAGTGCTCTCTTTTGTGATTACAGCCTCTGTGCTCTCTCTGTAACCTGGGGCCAGGGGTCCAAACTGTTGCAAGTGTATAACATCCATCCTGTTGAAGCCAATGATCTTCCTCTACATCACCCTCTTGCTACAGCTTCCCCTACAGCTCCTCTCATCTCTCCAACTTTCAAAACAGTGAAAGGGGAAGGAAATATTTTGCATTTTTCATATAGAGTGCATTTGGTGTCTCAAAGCCATGATGAAAAATGCACTTCAAAATATTTGTAGCAAGTAAACTGGGACACACTGAGCCCTCAGCCCTTCCCTGCCAGCCTCCTGTGTACAATTAAAGTATTCATGTTTCTGACAAATTCTGTTCTCTGTCAAAAATAATATTACAAATGATGCAGATGTTATCAGGTAGATTTGATCAGCTGCAAGTGCCAGAGACTTCAAAGTTTTAGGAGAAGATTATGCTCACTTGAGTTCATCAAGGAATCAGCTATTTTGACCTAAGGATGTGGTGGTCCCTTCTAATGATTGTTCCCTTTGCCTCAGTAACTGCTTGCCAATGTAAGTGAATGGGGCAGAAAACAGTCTTTTCTCCTCCTGCCATTTGCTGCTGTGTCCAAGTGCCCTGACAGAGCTGTGACTGCCTTGCTAATGCCTCCTGCTTGCTAATGGCTTTTCCAAGGGCTTTCTCGCACAGCCTCTTTTCCTGACACCAGTCAGTCTATATCAGCTCTGGGTGAGTGTTTGTGTCCTGGCATCTGACGTACACTGCATCTACCAAGTGTGCTCTTCATACTGATGGAGACAGGCTGCTGCCTGGTGATTTTGATTTCTCATCTCTTCATGTTGATTAAAGGTGTATTTATCCAGAATCAGAATCTCTTCTAGACATTTAGTCTCTAGGGTGTCTGATTTTACATTTTGAGCAGCTCCAGCTCTCCAGCCATATGTTAGCAGCAAGACTGCACAGGAGTTTAAAACACTCACTCTTGTTATACTGCTGTATGACTTTCACTTTTTCATATTTTGCTACCTTTCTATTTTCTGCTACAAATATATTTCCTATTTTTAATATGATTCTTCTTGAATTCTTTGTTACTAGTATGACTGCTAAGGCATGTTGCCTTCCAATGTGACTATTTTGCTCAACATCTGAGTTTGAAGGATTTTGGTTTGGCATCAGTGATTTCAAGTTGCTTGGCTGCCCTTTTTGACTGATTTTGGGTGTCTCCCCTAACAAACTGACCTAAAGGTTGATGGTGGTTTAATGCCTATGACTTTCCTACCAACAGAGAAAAGAACCATCATCAGTCAGTCTCTTATAAAAGCTTGGGCCTACAATTGCTCTGGGCAAGAGAAAGATCGGGTTTTCTTTAATCTGATGAAAATCTGAGGTGTAACAGAATTTAGGACTTGAGGATCTGCACTCAGGCTGAGCACACACTGCAGAGAGTCCCTGAAGAGACTGTTAAGGATATGCAGTTCCTGGACCTCCTTCCTTTCTGAGCTTTCAGACCTCACTCCTAGACACCTGTCTCTTCTGGGAAGAAATGTCAAAACTGCTGAGAAACTGTTGAGCCCTGCATATAGCCATGGACTCTGTCCATGAATTCAAGCACTTTTTAGCATTCTCCCATTTGGGAGATAGGTACACTGGTCAGAAAAACCATTTAAACAACAATTGACTGTATCCATTAGCAGTGGAAATACAGTGTATATTCCCAGGTTGCCAGGACTGATGAGCATTTCTTGTGCTCATCCCATGTACTTACACCCCACCAGCTTCATGCCAACATAGGCAAGGGTCCCTTCTTCATGAGCAAACCTCATGTTTTAGTTTGGTTCCCTGATAGGCATTTTTTCTGGAAGAAGTCAATCTCCTCCAGCCACAGTCAAGTCCTTTGTTAGTCTGTCATGGGATTTTCCATTAACACAAAGCAATTTTTGTAGGTTCCCAACCACAGCAATAGCAAAAAATAGCAAAATGTATAGCTTTGGTATTAACCTTTAACTCAGCTTTGCAAAGAGATGGCAATCATGAATTATTCTTTTCTTTCAGATGCAGACATCTCACTACTAAGCTAACTGTACTCTGCACGCAGTCAACATGCCCAGTCTCCAATTCTTACAGGATGACTCCACATTTGCTGAAATATTTTCACAATACACAACATGTCCTTCCTCAGCTCATGTCTGGACAAGTCTGTAATGTGTCCTTATATTTTTCCTTTACAAATATAAGGACACACCACAGTTTTTTACTTTCCATTGTCTGCTTAGGGAGTCCTAGCACTGATCTTGACACCAGAGGATGCAGATGGGGCCTGGACCAGCCTCTGGCAGAAGAAGGCTCCTTGCCTGCTGTCCTGCTCATGCATAGCAAACTGACCTGGGGCACTGCATGTCCTACATGTTCCTGTGGCTTCAGTTTCAGCTATAATTTCAATATAGGACTCGACACCGTTGTACATTTAAAAAAGTGATGGTGAAAAACCAGCCAAATATTATAAAACAGAAGGAGGAAAAAAAAAAAGAGCTTGAATACTTGACTCGTAACTAATAGGATTCTTCACCCATTGTATTTAGAGTAATTATCTTTGAAATGCCTGGGGAATTGAAGGAAGACTTTTTTCACCTGATATGACAGATGATGTGGTAGGTGCTATAATACTTTTTCTATAAGCTACACATTTCTGAGGTCTCCCACAGATATTCTACCAATCATTCCTCAGTCTATTTAACCTTCATTAGTGCAGTCATGACCCCTCCAGAAAGTAGAAGAGATTCAAGAAAATTGTTCAATCTCAATTTTATGAATGAATTTAGTTGTGAAATCTTTTATCAGACAAGAATACTTTTTTGTGAAGAGCACTCCTAGGTAGTGCAGGCACCAGAAAAGAATACTGTGCTGTATTTTCAATTTTATTAATGATTCTCTGTGAATCAGTACTTAAAACTGGAAAATTAGTTAAAAAACCTTTGAAAAGTAATAACATTAGCATCTCTTGGTGAATAACATATAGAATTTTTGGGTTTTTAATAACTTGTAAAAAGAAGGTTTAGAACTTCATAGCAAGATCAGTGTCTGCTGCATTAATCAAACTTAGTCAAAATACAAATCTAGAATTCTGCTATGATTGCCATAAATTACCTCAGATGTATACAGATGTAAATCAGAACAGAATCATCTTATTATATATTATTCCTTCTTTGTTACATAATTTTCAAGCCTTTTTCAAGCTCTTCTTTATAAATCTTTATAGATCCGTGGTACCTGTCAGCTCCTGACTGTAGTGTGTCCCTTGGGTATCTAAATACAACAAATGATATCCCAATTTCTAGTAGGTAGAAGTCTGTACAACATTTTGTCTGGCTACATACATACATACAGAAAGCTCTTCTGTATTCCAGATGTTTGAGCACATGGGAAAAAAGACTTGGTGAATTGGAATCTTTTAATGCAATTTTTCTGTGACAAGCTCTCCAGCTGTCTACCTCACTGAGGATTTTGACAATTCTCGAATTGTCGTTCACAGACCTGCCTACAGCAGCAAAGCCAGTGCCGAACATGATATTTCTGATACTGGGTAGGAACAGTCTGGGAAATGAGCTGTGTGCTTGTGCTGCATCTTACCCTGCTGATGGGCAGCCAACAAGTGTAGGGAGCTCCCATTCAGAGAACAGAGCAAAGAGACAACTGCCTGTGCTCAATTTTTGCAGTAATATCATGTTTTTAAATTTAAAGTCTTCATTTGATTAATGACCTTTTTCTGATGTGCTAGAAAATGTTGGGTAAAAGGTTGTTCTTAGTAGTATAACTTTTATGTCTAGCTTCATCAATATTAATTCAGATCAATACCTGATTTTCTGGTAATTATTATTTTCCATAGTAATAATATTATTACCAATATTAATAATAACACTAACAATTCAGCAGGACTCCTACAAACATGGCTCTCCATTTTATCAAGATAGCTAAAACTTTTCTTTAGAAAATTTAAAAAATTATGTTAGAATTTTTCTTTTGTGCTTCCTAGATAAATCTGCTCTAGTTTTTCTCTTGAACATTTCTGTTCTGGACCCTCATATATTTCATGAGATTTTAGATGTCCTTGAGAGCTATGTTATCAAAACTGATACAGACAGCTTTCATAAGTTGAGTCTTTTTAGAGAAAGTTTTTTGAGAAAACTTGAGTTCTTCCATCTCTGCATTTTCCTCTTCATTACTGAATCCTTTCTTTTACTCTGCCTAGAGTGAGATTATAGCTGAAAATGGTGTTTTGAAATACAGGCTGTCTCGCTCTTTCTTTTGAATACAATACTACTGGGTTTCATATTTGAAAAAAAGAACCCATGCCAAACTTGCTAAGACTCGTGTGATAATGCCACCTTCCTCAGAATTAACAGAAACCCAAGCCATTGATTCATTCAGGGTATCCTGGCCTAGCAGGCAATGCACAAAACTGGCTCCGCTCTTTGTCCTTCCAAACGAGACTGTTCTGGGCAGGTTCCTCTCTCCCTTTCTGAAATGAAGTTTTTCCTTGTGAATGGTGCCTGACTGACAGCCCCAAAAGCTCCATTTTTCTGTACACAGACACCAAACTTGCAGTCAAAGTTTGCAGCGTGAGAGTTCCATTAGGGACCCACGATCTGAGCCCACACTGGGTCAGGAGCACTCTCCAGTCTGGACCAAGCACTGCTTCAGTTTCCAAATCACTGTTTCCCTGGTGAATCTGACAGCTGAAATGCAGCTAGTATAAACTCCATTAATTTTTTTGATATGACAAGAGTATCCCAGGAACTATGTTGAAACTACCAGTTTATTCATAGAGAGATGGGGATAGCTTCTCTGTTATGCTTAAAATCCTTTTAATCTAAGCCCAATCTTTGGCATATTATTTCTATGTGAGTAATCCCCCTGGAACATAAGAAACACCATTTACCATCTCTGTTCTAGGCAAACAAAAAATACATTTTTACTCTATTTTGATGATTATGATACAGAATTGTATCTCAAATTAGGGCATTTATGCACCTGCAGCAATTCTGGGCTCATATGGACTCATTTTCTTGTCTCTCCTCAAAGGCTGTTTACAGCCAGAAGCTCATTTTAGACCCCTGGTAGAACAGAGTTCATCGAACCAAGTGTCACATCCCCTTTAAAACTGGTGGTTTTCAGGTGCCTCTGGGTGCCCCAGGTTTAATTCATCTCTTTGGAGACCTACACAACCAGTCCTTACCTGACAAGTACTTTTCTTTCACAAAAAGTGAAAGCACCTGTGAGATTTAGTGAAAATAAATGAAAAACAGACATCCAAATCTGACCTCAGTAGTGAGGCAAAGCAGAAAAGCTTAGCCAAAAAAACCCAAAAACAAACAAACAAAAAACCCCCCACCACCACAAACAAAAACAACCCAAAAAGAGGAGCTGAAAACAAGAAGAGCTGTGCTAAAACTTCCCTTCTCCAGGTCACAGGAAAAGGCATTATGAACTTTTATTGTCCTGTTAGTGATGAACTAAACCTGTGACTGTTTCCTACCTGCTCCCGCAGTCTCCCTGCTGGAAGGGATGGCCAGGATCCATGAGCTCCTGGCCAGCTCCTGTGGTACCTGTGGCCTGGATCACAGCCTCTGTCTGCAGACAGTAAAAAATTGTATGCTGTCACGGTCAATTTACAAATTTACCAAATCCTTAAGTAAAAATCTATACAACAGAAGTAGATCTATTATTAAATATAATGAATGGCATTATCTCATAAACTGCACAAGGAAGAATTTAAATCTAATTTTTCTGTATCCAGCTCTTCATCACCATTTTGGGAAGAGTTAAAAGCTGCAAGTCTCCTGCTGCCTGTTGTCTTTTAATCCTCTTATTCCCAAGTCACTCACTATACTATACCATAAACCTAATGCTGTTTTATGTCCTTGCAGTAACAAATCCTAAAAGCAGGAGGCACACTTGTTGCTCACACATCCCCCCTAAGCTTTTTTGCAAGCCTGTTCCCCTATTCCTAAATTCACACCAGCTCTCTTCATCTTCCCACTGCTAAACTCAGCACAAGGTGGGGCAGATGGCTGCATAATTCAACTATATTAAAAAGCAAATATGTCTATTGTAGCCACAGAGAGAGGGAAAAGCAATGTTAAAACTATCAGTTTCATTTATTCATTCAGTTTTGGTTCAAGATGGGGTTTATGAACTGAGTAGCTCAAATTAGGCTCCTGAGACAATTCAAACAGCATGGAGACTTTAAGGTGCTATGGGCAGGCAGGGTTGTTTGAATCCCTTGGATTGAGAACAATCACTGCAGAATGCTATTTATTTTGTACTGTGCTTTGTGCTGAACTGTAGATGTCATTCAAAAAAGAACTTGAGATACAAGAGCTTTCTCTTTTTTGGGGTGCACAATGCAAGGCAAAGCAGCTCCCCTGGGATGCCAGCATAACTGGGGTGTCCTTTAAAACAACTGATTGCAACTGCTCCATACAAAGGCCTGCAAATGTATCCCCTCAAATTTACTCACTTGTTCTTCCTTCTCCTGCTGTAACCACCCCCCAGCATCCACATCTCTGTAAACAGAAAATGGAGCAGGTCAGAAAAAGTTGTACAGTGAAACATTTCCCAGAACACCAGGCTCAGTGCACAGCTTTGCACTGATTGGCAAACAAGTCACTGGAGGCAATGTAAGAAGAGAGCTCTGTGCTTCCTTCATAGTTAAACATTGCATGAAGATGTAACAAACCAGTCTCAGGTAACTTCTCCCTTAAAACAAGCCCAAAGGATAAAAGCAGAGAGTACAATATTTATCAGTGTACCTGGACGTGGTGGGGGAGGAGGGAGCTGCAGTCATCAAAATTCTGTTATTCAGCAGGAATCAAGATGGGATCCAGGCTGTGAGACATGATGGTCAGAAAGCAGAAATTGCTACCAGATCCTTCAGAAGGTATTTGGGAAACAAGTACCTTTAAAGTTATCCTCAAGGATTATTAGCCTAGATGGGGAATACCAACTTTTAAAGAAACATCAACTTTTGAGGGAGAAATAGATACCTTGTGAGAAATGAAGACAGATTCTACTATGGTCCTTTCTCTAACACTGTTTTCACTCTGACTCCCCACTATTCTGCCTCCCTACAGCAATCCTGAACGGTCACCTGGGCATTTTCTGTCCCAAGTGAATGTGAAGTGTTGCTGTCTGGCATCACTTTAATTTCAAAATCAGTTGCATTTTTATACCAAGGAAACAAAGAGCATCACCTTAGGTTAATTTTTTTTCACCTGATATCTACAGATATGATATGATTATTATTATCTTTGAATACCCTGCATTTTAATAATTTTCCTAAATGTGAATTTATTCTAAATTAAAAAAAGACACTTAATTTATAATGCATAAAGAATCTTTTACTCGTCACTCCTGAGCATATTTTAATAAGCTAATTTAGTCACTAGGCAGTATTGTGATTATATTTCAGAGGCAATTACTAATTTACTGACCTTTTCTGTTATTAGAAAATCTTCAGATTGCTCATGATTTCCATTAATTTTTTCCATTATCTTTACTCAAAAAAAAATCTTCTGTAACTTACAAAGAGCACTCTATGTCCATATGACAAATTTCCTCAAGAATATTTAAGATTCCATATCCAAAACAGGTTGGGTGAAGCATCATTGCTGCTCTGAATGAATTACTTTAAATCAGGAAGATGGGTTAAAGAAGTGACAGGGTGGTTTCTGTTTGAAATAAATTAAAATAAGCAAATTTAAAAAACAACAGATGACATTTAAATTTTTTCTTTTTGAGTTGCAGAAACCTCATCCTTAGTCCTAAGGGGAAAAACAGGATACTGCAAAGTTTATTGGCTTGCTGAAGATTTTAAAGTTATTTCATCTTATGATAGTCACAAAACATAACTCCAAATGGGGTAAAAAAGGTAAATAATGTTTGGATTTAAATCTTTCTCTGTTTTCTTTGCCTTTATGGGTTGCCTTTAGAGCACCTGGATTGGCAACTCTATCTCCCTTTGCTGATGTTTCTAGTTCTAATTTCTAGTTCAAATATCCAAACATCTGAGCCAGACACTGAGTTCTCAGACTGATTGTGGGAGTTGAACTCAGAAGTATTTGGTGAAATCAAGTGCAAACATATGTTAAAGCAACAACATAAAACTCAGAAAATATTTGATATTATTTACCTAGCTCTCTGTTCCAAATGGAACAGAGCAAAATTATAAGCTGATACCTTCAGAATATTAGAAAAGTGTTGAATTCTTGAGTTCCCAGTGTAGGTTGTTGTTAATTTTTTAACTTGCACTCTATACATTCTCATTCCTCAGGCAAGGAAAGAATGACGCAGACAGAATTAGAACAAAAATTCCCAAACATCTGTTGATCATAAAAACTAAACAAAAAAAATCTCTTCAATCAGATTCATAATACTGCAACACAGCTTCCTGCCCCTTTTGGAAGTTTCTTTAATTCATAAATATCCATCCTTTTTTTTAAAGGAAAAATAAGCAGATAGACACCCCAGGCAGAAGCAGCATAGTGTACAAATCTACTCTTTTACCTCTGTGCTCTTTGCCACGTGTTTGATCGCTATTATTTTTTTACTGCCTGCTATAAATAGTGTATTAAATAATTAGCTAGGAAAAACAATCACTCTTTTTTTCTCCTTGCATGTTTTAAGCTCCTAATAAAAATCTTACAGAAGGTAGAACAAGGTATAACAATTGCATGTTCATATCTTTTCTGTAACAGACATCCCATTCTTCTCTTGCATCCCACTATGAGCAGTTCATCTGAGCATAAAGGAATGGCATACATTTCTCTGTTTGTCAAAGGAACTCCATTTACATTTCCATGGTGACATACACAGCTCTGTTCTTTGTTACTCAGGAGTAAAATGTGCAGGATCTCTGCCACATACTAGAAATGCCAGTACATGCAATTTTAATTGCAAGAAGTCCTTCTCTCCTTTAATTCTATTATTTTGGTTCTGCTCACTTGCCAACTGTCTTGGCATTACTGACTGCTTCACAGCACCCAACTTCTAACTGAGAGGGCAGGAAGCACAGCCTTTTCCTAGGCATTTGGTACAGGTCCAAATCCTGCCATTCTCTCTTTTTACTAAATTCTTGTTCTCACACAATTCCCATTAACTGATGTGAGAATTTTGACCGCATAAACACGGAGCCGGGTTGTTCAGCCCCAGCCCAGCATCTGTAAAGTGCAGAGCTCCAGTTCTCATCAATAGGTCTGTGTAAGAGAGCAGGAGCCCCTGCACCTGAGCACTGCCTGCAGCATCAGCCTTCAGCAGCTCAATCACTGCCTTCC
The DNA here is from genome assembly GCA_024865655.1 of Emberiza elegans. Classification (NCBI taxonomy): domain Eukaryota; kingdom Metazoa; phylum Chordata; class Aves; order Passeriformes; family Fringillidae; genus Emberiza; species Emberiza elegans. The sequence goes on from JALJVW010000398.1 coordinate 11,451,276, forward strand.
CCAGAAAGAAAATTTTCCATCCTTTGACCTGACATGTTCGATTATGCAGAACTGTGGAGTGGAAATAGGAGAGACATTGCAAATACAGAATCTATTTCAGCTTCTCAATAAGAAATCATCATATTTCTCCACCGGGCGGTAAGATCTATGGACAATAAAAATGTTGTTGGCTTTACTTCTCATGCCTCTCTCAAGTTACAGATGACAGAAAAATTCTTGGGCCAGATTCTCACCTTGCAGAGCCAGCACATCCAAAAAAGAATTCAGCCTACTTTTTTCATGTTTCATCATGATAATTCTTTTCAGTACAGCTTTTCTTCTTCCTTACAAGGCAAATGCAATAGTCCCTTTCTCTAATAAGGCCATATCACTTTTCTGCAGTTTCAGAGGAAGTGAAACCTGGTTCCTGTTGCCTGTCTCAAAAACCAAATCAATCATGTGCACATTTTAAAATGAGTTTTGAAGAAATACCCCAGGGCAAAAGCAGAAAGAATGTAAAATACCATAAAATAAATATTTAAAAAGCTAAATAAGACAAATGGATTTTTCATTTTGACCTAAAAATAGAAAATGTAAAAAGAATCACGTTTCACAGCTGTGGAGACCAATGAATAAATGGGTAGGGTCCATTAGGTACTGTCCATACATGTGGATGAGCTAAAAGGCTTTTAGAAACTGAAAAATGTCTCTTGTTTAAGTGTTCAAAAGGCAGAACCAAGAGATGCAAACCCTTGTAAGCTGGGATCAAACTTTAAAGTCAAATCTTTTATTATAGCAGGTCAATTAGGTTCTTTTCAAACCAGGCTAATACAATAGAAAAAAAATTCATCTGTGAAGCTATTTTCAGGACCTGATAAGGCTCTGCTCAAAGGTAACATCAAAGGCTGGATGTTGGAATATTCACAAATAAAAGAAACCCAGACACAATCAAATCAAGATAAAAGTTTCAGTGACTACTTTGAAAAAAAGTCATCTGCTTTTCAAAAACTGAAATACAGCAATACAGTTAAAAAAAAAAATCCACAGCCACTGTATAACTGTAATCCTCTCCCCACTGTCCCTGAAGAATCAGTTCTTATCCCACAGTCTCTCTCAGAATGGGGTTCTGTCTCCCTTTTCAAACTTTTAAGCTTTATTTTACCCAAGTTATGTTAAACTTCTGGTCTCCTGGCTATGTTGCTGGAAGTGTCTTTTTTTGGTCAGTAAACAGTAAAATAAAACCAGTATGAATATCCCAGCTAATGCAGATATATCCTGGGTTACAAAGTTACAATTAAAATGTGCTGTAATCCCTCTCTCTGGAGCTCTGTGAGCAGTGTGAAGAGATCAGAAACATTCTTAAAGCACAGTTTATTTAGCAATAGTACACAAACACAAGGAGTTTCTAATAATGGCTGCCTTTTCCTGGGCTTGTTTAAAACACCTGAATCTACCCAAGAGGCAAAACCCATCAAAATGAATATTCTTGAGGTTATTCTTTACTGTTTTGCAAGTAACTGTAAAGATGCAGTTATTTTGAGCTATTCATTTTGTTGTTGTTTTCTTTTTTCTACAAAGAAAAGCAAAACTTCTAGCAGATTCACTACACACAGCTGTATGGGGTTTAAAATGAGAGTGGGGGTTTTTGTGCTCGTACCTTACAGGACATTTATTTTTTAACAATTTCTATTTGCTATTTTCTATTTAAATGTATTTCCATTCTTACTGGATAAGGAGCCTGTTCCTTTCTTTTCAGACATCAAAGCTGTTACCACTCCTGTCTGTTCAGCCTATGCCTCCTGGTTCCTGCTTTTGCCTCTGGCTCAGTCCTGTGATTCCTGTGTCCAACATTATATCAATCCTTAGAGCTGCTAAATCTCTACAGAAAGTGCCAGGTCCCCAAGCAGGCCCTCTCATACAAATCACAAACTGTGCTGAACAGCTTCATTCTTTCTGTGATATCTCTGCCACAATTTTCACTGTCATCCAAAATGTGTTAACAAAGTTCTTCACCAGAGAATTTCAACCGTACAATTCCTAAAAAGGATATGTCAACATTATGAAATTTCCTTTCTTCCTGAATCTGAAAAAGGTAAAAATTTTTGAACTTCCCATGAATTAAAGAAATCTACAAGAATATTTTAGAGAAATGACAAATTATTTTGTAGAAACAGAAAAAATTAAATTAATGTTGTTTTTAAAGCTAATTTTTTCTATTATGAAATTGCAACTACTGATAAAGCAAATAGATTACTCTGAAATGCCCCAATAAACTTAAATCAAAAAAAATGTTGCAGTGCAAAAATGCTGCATCACAATTTTCCTTTTTTCACCCAGTTTTAATCTTGATCAGGGGTAGTACTGGGCTAGAATTGAGAGATATCTGATGGATGTTCTCAATTATATCCAATACCTGTGGCTACAACGGACCACACTGACAGTCAGGAATAATCAGCATTTAAAGATGCCTGGCTGTAGGAAAGAAATGCATTACACCTTCTGAAAGCAGTGACACGATGGATGATCCTTCTTGTACTTATTGCAGGGATCCTCAAGCATCTGCTTAAACAGGAGTCATGCAATGCCACCTTTATTTTGGGTATTGCAAATATAAGCTCTCTATATGGACATGAACAGACTAAATATTGCAGTGCCTTAGATTTTATGACTTGGCAAGAAGCTAAATAGAGTGGAAAGCTGTAAAAACAAAAACTTTCAGCTCCACTAAGCTGAAAACTGGTATCTAAGATATCAGAATATAGCTGCTGGTTCACATAACTAAAAAACCCACCCTCCCAAAGGGTTCTTCCACCTCTCCCCACCCTGACTTGACTAAAGCTGATATGATGCCAAGTGAAGTGACTGTTAGGAATGTGTGCTATCAGTCCTCTGAAGTGACTCAGCTCTACATCTTTTAAGCAAACCTCGAATTTTTTCAATTTCTAATTTCTTCCAGAAAAGCCTCTGAACAGAAGGTCACAGCCTCAGGCCTATTGAAGGTAGGATAGAAATAATGACTGTAGGAAATGCACTTCTGTAGGGATTTATCAAGGGTTGCAATTACTCTCATCATGCGAGACATGCCCGTTTGCAAGGGTAGAATGGTTCCTGAATATTCAGGCACTGTTGTGGCTGAAGGTTAAACCTGGTCAAGGATATTTGCTAGGTTATACTTTCACTAGAACAATTTCTGAAGTTTGGTGTGGAATGTGTGCCCTGGAAAAAATAGCAGGAAAACCCTAAGTAGTAAATAGCTGTCTGGCTGAGGCACCTAGATGAGACCCAGACCATTCCTCTGCTTTGGATTACATAGAGCAGGAATAATATTCCAGGTAAGTACCCTAACCAGCCACATGGGACAGCTGCCAATCTTTTACTCTATAAATATTTATTAGTTCAGAGAAAGAAGGATGGACACAATAGGTGGTGGTTAGAGCAGAAGTAAGTCTGGGAATCAAATAAAACCCCTGGTCTCAGTATGTTTCTCTCCAGTCAGAACTAAATGTGAACTGTGATCACCCCAGCCAAAGAATGACCAGAACTGGAGCAAAAACTAAAACCTGTAGAGGTCTGACAATGCAGGAAATATATAGAATGGACATAACACCTGGTCTTGGTTGAGTCCCATATGCACTGCAACACAGAGACAGCCAGAAAACCCAGCAGAGACAAAGGCAGGACAGTTGGATTGCCCATCTGCAAACAGATGTGCACTGGGAATGACAGAGGCCAGCAGGGGCAGGGCCTGAGAGGCCTCCACACTGCCCACTGCTCTGTCCTGAGCAGGCTGCTGAGTGCTCTGGCCTGCAGAGAACCTGGGATGTGAGGAGTTGTTACACTGCATTACAATCTCCTTTGCTACTCTACCTGCCAAGCCAAGTGGAGTTTAATAAATACAAATAACTAGCCCAACAAGTTTAAGTGTCCTGTGTGAAAACTGGATTTAAAAAAGAAAAAAGAAAAGGTATTTGACTACTGAGTAAAGCAAGTTCCATATAATCTACAAAGTTTTAAATAGAGAGGAAAAATATTTCAAGGCCATTTTTTGGTTATCAGAAAATTAGAAAATGTGAGGCCACCTACAGAAAACCTATAACAGCAGTTATCAGAACAGTTTATTGTGCACAACAATTTTAAAAGAGTCTCTAACATTATTTAAGCTATAAAGGAAAGAGAGCTTCTAACATCAGATAGTTGATGGCAGTAGAAGTAATAAAAAGCAGAGTCAGAAGATCATTACTGATATAAAGAAAGGTACTTTTCAAGCCTGATTCTATAGCTTTTTGATTCTCTTTTTTTTATGAACATTTAAGATAGGCTAACTCCAGCTGTATAATGAATATATCCTTCCAATTGAAAAGTCAATATTTAACATCCATTATGTTCTGCTTTTTAGGACATGCTCCACTCTGATACCACTGTTTTAAATCAAATTAGCCCCAGAACTGTATGGAAGAAACCCTGTGTCATGAATCTAAAGCCCATATTTTACAACACTAGAGTTATAACAACACTCACATTTGCAGGTGTCAGATCAGTTTATTTTCTCACTGGGTCTATCTTAAAAAGAGTGACATAAGTTCCTTTGCAACAACCCAGAAAAAAATTTGCTTTTCTATCTCACAAATATTTTGAAGACTGCAATTTAATAGTTCCAGGCTACTTAACACTTTGTCAGTATGACAAACTTTGCATTTGTTAGTTGATAATAATTTAGCAACTGTTTAATCTCACATTTCTCCCATTGTCCCTTCTCAAATTATGGACAACAGTGGCTCCATATTTTTATTTTGTAAATTTAACACCCTAATTGAAATTAACTATAATTTGAGTTATGATTATTAGGCCTCTAATAATACCTTAGAGTCTAATTCTGCTGTTGCCCATGTGTAGCTTTTACAGTGGATTTAGATGAACAGGACAAAACATTTTATTGCTGAGACAATGAAAGCATGTTAACTGAGTTCTGTAACACCATATTGAGGAAGAAAATATCCTTATTCCTGTTTGCACATGAGCAAACAGACATGGACAGACAAAGACCTTCCTTGAGTTGGTCTCAGTTCTGTTCAAGCTGCTTAAAAATCAAAAAAAGTTATCATGAGGTTCTTCCAGACAACATATTCAATATGGACATTTATTACTGATTTTATGCAATTAGCCTGCAACTCCCATTTTGCTTGTTGATATGCTGTATTAAAGCACAGACATATTTGATCAGCATATACCATGCCAAATGTTTATCTGATTTTTTTTCTAAATAAAATTTCATCTTTAAAATTACTAGAAGATCCTTTTTCCTCTGTACTTAAATGTTGTTTTTAATAGAAACATGGAGAGCTTTGACCTCGTTGAACAGGGGAGGAAAGAGACAAGGCAGTGGTAAGGTACAGAACTGAAGTTTTAGTTAATGCTTTTGAGGGTCACAGCACAACACCATGTGTGTAAAATAAGAGTTAGAAATATATCCTTGTTTGGTGGGCTGACCTTGGCTGGATGCCAGATACCCACCAGGCCACTCTATCACTCCCCTCCTCAGCAGTACTGGGGGGAGAAAATAATATGGAAAAAAACCCCTTGTGAGTCAAGATAAAGGCAGTTTAATAAAGCAAAAGCAAAGGTCATGTGTGGAAGCAAATGAAAACAAAAGATTTATTCTCTACTTCTCATCAGCAGGCAATGTCCAGCCACTTCCCAGGAAGCAGGGCTTCAGTATACACTAAATCCAAGTGATCATGAACAGACTACAGAAATTAGAGGGTGTAAAAGAATATGAAGCCATCTATCTGTAAGTATCTATCAGATAATTACACAAAGCATCAATTATTTTTCAAGATTGTGAAGCCTGGAAAGTGTATTTATGTCTTTTCTGCATGCCAGTGACACCACAGATGATGTATATGATTAATGTTACTATGCTATTTTGACCACAAATGGCATTCAGCAGTTGCAGTAATAATTTCTCAGAGAAATGGCATGAGGTAAATATTAACAGAAGACAGAAAATCAAAATTTGAGAAACCAGTCCAAATCCCAAGTGAGGCGGAAAAGGCCACAGATACCTGAATCATGAAAAAAGAAGTTTGATAAATGGAAAACAGAGACATCAGGTAGAGCAACTGTTTGCCTGCCCACTACCAGCTACTCTGAGATTTGGTGCAAAATTAGACAATCATAAAATTTTACCCAGCCTGCACCAGATTGACTCAATTGAACCCTCATGAATTCAAGGCAATCAAATTAAATAACCAGGCACATGAAGCCCTCCCATGTGTATAAGTTTTTTGCCCAAACAACCCCTGCTTTTCAGTATATTTGTATTGCAAGAGTGAGAGCTGATTCCATCAAGCCAGGAGACAGTCCTGCCTGGCAGCAGGTGAAATAAACAGCACATCCATGCTGCAGGTGTGAGATGTGATTCCATCAGCCTGGGAGACAATCCCCACCTGTCATCAGCTGATGTATATGGCTCCCTCTGTACTTCCTCCAGTAAATCTCTTGGTGCCCATGACATTGCCAGACAATGGCTGCATTCTGGTTATTTTCCACTGCAGCTGAGCTTCTGACACCCTGCAGAAAGCCAGATAACCTTTAAAGTAGCATTATCTGCACCAGACCCCCAGTGCCAAGCTGAACTTACTTATGACACAGGGATAAATTAAACTCACTAGATTTAGAGAATTACTTCTGAGCTTTTCCAATGAGCAATCAGATGTGGGAACTAAGACTTACTGATAAAATCAAATATATGAAGTTGCTGCAAAAGCTATTTCACTACCACCTTCTCAACTGCCAGTGAAATAAAAGGAATGGTATAGATTGGATTAAGAATCACTGCATTTAACCAGACTAGCCAAGCTCTCTTAATTCCAAAAGTAATTGCACTTATGTTCTAGCAAGCTGGGAACTGACCTTGAGTGCAAAGAAATATTCAGCAGAGGTTGATAGCCTCAGGAATGGATACAGTGCACTGAAAACAAGGCAAATCACCAAAAGACAGCAAAGTAGTTTAACCTTTTTTATTTCAAGAAACACTAAGAAGTAAATCTTAATTTTGTTGGGGGAGGGGGAAAAAAGCAATAAATATCAATATAAGCACTGCGTGCCTGGCAGTATATTGAACCAAATGAATTGAGGGAAAGGAAATTTGAGCAGGAATCCCATACTGCTGAGGGAAGGAGGAGACATAGAGGAGACAACCAGAGGAGAGAAAGAAGGGCGTGAGAGGGGGCTTTGCCTGGCTCTGAAAGCTGTCTTCATGCAGGGTCATTGATTTAAACTTACCACTGAGCCCTGGGCAGCTGGTAAATACCAGAGGTCAAATAAAGAAAGGGAGAGAAATCTTCAGTTTCACAATGAGGAAACAAATATGAAGGAAAAAAGAATAGTATATTACTGTGATGAAGATTAAGTAACCTACTCAATTCTAATGTATGGCCCATTCTGCAAGAAGGAAAATTAACATAATGTGATAAACTGAGGAGATTCAACAAATCATTAAACCTTTGTAAGAGTGGATGTTTCAAAGTATCAGAATAAATTTCAAAATCACCCATAATGAAAAGTATTAATGAGCAAAGAATCAAATCAGGAATCAGCTTAGGTCATTCAGTAACAAATCAAAACGAATAGCTGGTTGTGATAGAAAACCCAAAGGGCAGGAGCTGAAAAGTATGCCAAAGGAATAACAGTTTAAAATCAAAAGCATGAAAAAAGCAGTAGCCAGAGCAGCTCAGACAAACAGAGGAGGAGCGTTAAATTTGAGCAGACAGATCTCCACAGAGAGCACGCAGTACGAGGAGTGTCTCTTTTAGCTGGAACATACAGTGCTAATTTCTTTGGACTTGGAACGGGGATAGAAAATTCAATTAAACTGGCTGAAAATTGGATGTGTCTTTAGTAGTGCTTCCAGGATGTTCCTGTTATTTCATGTACTTCAGTGGCAACATTGCAGGTGTCGGACACTAGGGGAACGCTCCAAGGAAATTACTTTTTGGTTTGAATTATGGTAAAAAACAATCCTGAAGATTAAGTTATCCCCTTTATCATTGGGATTTTATCAAAATACAGTTTGTCCAGGACCCATGGCCACTTCCAACAGCAGAGGGCTCTGTGGCAGTCCCAGTCTGGCTGGGACTGGTGCCCTTGAGCACCAGCAACCAGCACTGCTAGTGATGGTGGACCCCAAAGTAAGCTGATAATCACAAATATCTCTGAGATGGATGAAACATTGTACAGATCTGACATTTTTCACACTCCACAGAAAATGCCCTCTGAGCGATTAAGGACCAAATTTGCCATCTTCTTCCTAGAAGGAATATCAATCTACTGTGCTCTATCCACACCATGGGATGAATCCCCTTCCAACAGACACAATTACACTTCCACATCCACGGAGCTGCATTTGCCTCAGGCACTGCACTAAGAAAGTACAGCCATAAGATTGTTTCAAAAGTGCATGTATTTTGAAAAAGAAAAAGTAAATATTTTGGTCAAGGAATTCTCCAAAATATCAAATTTCTTTAATTTTGATATACTTAGAGATAAAGAAGGAGCTCTTAAAAAGCTAAAGTAAAAGTTAAAGAAAAAAGTTAAAAAGCTAAAGTAAGTAAAAAGTAAGAATTTTTCTTTAATCACCACGAAAATTAAAGCCTGTAGCAGCAACTTCAGGTGCATAATTTTACTTGATAATTTTATTCATAAATAGTTGGCTGATTCAGGTTCATACAATGGAGAAATGTGTTCATAGTTGATGTAGTGAGGCTGCAGGTATCTTAACCAGTGTCTACAGAGTTTTTGATTAACAATACTGGCAGATTTTGATAAGTAATCGGACAGTTTTGCCCATATTTGAGAAGGTACATTTGGAACCGCTAATAAAAGTAGTAAAAACATCTCTGCTAAATATTGTTTCCATTTTTAGCTTGATCTGCTGTGAAAAAATAGATTATTCTAATACAATTCAACCCTATACAATTGAGTCTACAGAAAAATAGAGTACTGGATGGGAGAAGAGAAATACTATAGATCTGTTTCAAAGCAGCATTTTAAAAGCCATTTTAAAATTATATTTTTGTAGTAAGTGTTGGTATTTGGTAACAAAGCCTTGCTCCAAATGATAAAAGGTTCCCTAAGAGTACTTTAATTGAAACTTTTTATCAGAATGTTGCCTGAACCTTTGCTAAATGCTACTTTCTTGCTTCAATTCAAATTTTCTTAATCTTCATTTTAACGTTGAATATTGGTACACTGTCTGCCTCATTATGCTAAAGAAAGATGAAGTGAGCTATTAACATTCTGAACAGCCTACGAGATGTTATGATATAGAATGTCATTCATTTTTATGAGTTGGCTGTCAGTGTGTGCTGCAATAAAGTTATAATTTCTCACTGACAATATGTGATGTCTGGAGTCGCTGCACAATCCTTATTAAAATTTCAATAATTGTAAATCAAAGGAAAGCAAATATGACTTTTATGAAATGGTCGCTTCTGAAAGTCAAGGAGTGCAAAGTGGGGGAATACAAACCCAGAAGATTATTTCTGTGCTGTTCCAAGCCACCACCATCATTGCACAAGGCAGGGTGTGCTGAGCACCACAGGTAACATTCTCAGAGGTGGCACAGGCTGGGTCACAGTGATGGTGAGGCACTGCTTGTTTGTTGCTCTTAATTGAGTCTACCTTTATGTGGCTCCGAGTGTCATCATGTTTATTGGAACAATTTATTACTATAGCTCTTCATCAGGAAAGTCAGGTGTCTCTGGAAGCAGTTACAAGTTATAATTGCCTGACAGTGAGGAAAGCCAGGAGAGATTTATGTGCATACATGGGTGAGCAAAGGTTTCAAAGCCTGTTTTCTCATAACTTTAAACTGTTGTGGAAAATATCAGGGATAGATTTATGGTATGGTCTTTTAAATGCCAAACTGTCTAGGACAATACAGACAGAAAAATGAATCCTGAATTCAAAAGAAATGTTTTTTATATATATATATATATAGATGTGTAATGACTTTATCTTTATTTCTACTGCTGTTAGTGTTGTTTCAAATCAGAAATGTAAGAACTTTCTATCACTGTTCAAAACCTGCTGATCTTTCATTTTGAGCTTGACATAAGCTGGATGATCAGAAGTTAAAATTGAAAAAAAATGCCCCTCAGAATAATAGCTTTTTGAAGTTATTAGATACAGACCAAAGTATTCTAGTCACTGAACCAATAAGGTCCTAATATTGTTGGGCAATTGGACCTATTCTAGCACTTTCCCCTGGTATTTTCAGTTCCTTTCAAAGTCATTATTACTTGCAAATCAATACACAACATCCTGAATAAATGCATTCATTTAATGTATGTAATCACTGTACATGGGATAGATAATTTTATGGGTAGGTTTTGAAATTTTCTTCAGACGTTTTAAGTACTGAGAATCAGTCAGACTCCTGGGGCTAGATATAGTTATGCTACAAAGGTTGTGTGCCCAGGAATGTTTGCACAATGCAGTGATTATGCCAATAGGCAAAACATGCTTAAATACTCCAATACATCATTCTATTTCTGTTATTTGGACTATTTTTCATTATTCAAAAGTTAAGTCAGACATATTAATTTCATGATTGCATCTGGCATATTTAGTAAATTTTGACTAATAACTTTATTTCTAACTCCATTCCTCTTCTAAACTGACTGAACTTCTAAACTCTGCTAAAATTTACAGCATAACAGCAACACTCACATGTCACATATGATGGACATCCTTCAGTGTCAGATTTCCAGTGTAGCAACATCTCAGATGTACCTCCTCAACACAGAGCAGTCAGTAAGTGTTCATGCACAAACAAAAGCAAAGCTCTGCTTAAACATGAAGCTCAGTCTTTGTTCCTGCACAGAAATACCTGTGCACAGTCCCAGCCATGGTATTTGAAAAGGTGTCCCTTCATGTCAGTAGCATACAAACACCCCAAATCATGCATGTCCGTTCTCCTAAACTTGATTTATCACCACAAGTGTCATCCCTTTGCTAGAAATGCTTTATAGCTGGTAGCCTAAGTCAAAACCCAGCTGTCCACATCCATCAGAAAGCTCCCTGCTGGAAAAAAATAATGACTGATCAACTGAGCCATGGGAAATAGCTTCTAAAAGTATTTATTATTGTTATGCCTCCTCATACACACAGACCAGCACCCAGTGGCATTCTGGCTCACAAACCAAGACAAAGTGAGAAAGAGAGATACAGAATTTTATAGTGGGACCAGACTTTCACCTAAAGAGATGAGGTACATGACTCAGGATGACTCAGTAGCAGTGAGAAATATTCTATTTTAAAGAGGTCAGCTGAAGACAACTGGTTTAAAGAAGGATAAGGCAACTCCAGCCTGCAGAAATACTTCAGCTGATACAGTAATGTTTGCAGATGTCTTTAGAAGGACAAGTTTCAGTGGAAGTCAGAGGATCAAACATCAACCAAAAACAGCTGGGAAGCTTAACATATGCTCTGATGTCTGATATATCTAGTAAATCATCATGTGAAGCAATAGGCCTGAAAGCCCACTCTAATTACCAGTGATCCAGTGAATGAACAGACAATCTCTAATGCAGAATGATGCACTGGTGATTGTACTGACTAATATTTTGATATCTAGCTACACAGAGACTGCATAAGTTGTCCAAAACATCTGATACAGAAAGTAAATAGTCTTAGGATTTCTGTTTATGCTGGTTCTTGAAAAATGTTTTCAGACAATATTGTAGAAACTTTATTGCTGTCATAGTACTGTTTGTCACAGCACTTTTCAAATAGATTTGCTTATTTACTGTGCAAAAATGTCAGCAATAACAATTTTTTAAACCATAAAAAAAAAACCTAAAATATTTTTCCTGTTTATTAGCATGCAATTATTTTAGGGTCTAATATTTTGTTAATAGCCAAGATTAGAAACACATGCTTCTACATGGTGCATACTTTAAAACATGTAACTGGAAATCCTGTAATTCCAGCTGTGTTATGAAATATAGGAAGTGTGTCAAACCCAGGTGTTAGTCAGGATATTCAATTTAGGATCTGTCACAGTTCTGGAAAAGGGAAAGATATGTCTGTCTTAGAAGTGTGGCATGCATAATTTGGTGGTAAAATTATGTATTTTCATGTCACAGTAGGTACTGTTTCACAATTATATCATTTGTTTGGAAGTCTGAAATATTAGACGTGGAAGCAGATAAGTCATAGGGCTTAAGGAGAAAGATTTTGTTCCAGGTCTCTATACATTATGTCATGGCTATTTGAATTAAGGCAATTATACCTGAGAAACGTATATGTATCATATATATGCATTTATTTATTAATTTAACCAAAAGACTTCCTGTCTGCCTTCAAAATCGATCACAACTTTACAATGGAATTCATTTGGTGTAGGATGACTTATTTAACAGCAAAGTTACTTACACTTTACATTCACTTTGGGACAAGCCATCAGTTTGTACAGGTGCACGAAGTTGCAACACCAAAACAGAGAGGAAGTTTTTGCTTTGTAATTCTGCAGTTCTCTCAGTCCCTCCCCTGTGCCTCTCTGCTCCCTGCACAAGCTATCTGCCAGCCAAAGCTTGGACAGATCTCAGTGAACACCTCAGCAAACACTACAGGACTAGCAAGCGACACCAAGAACATGGCACTGCGTAATTTTTCTTTGTTCCTCAACCTATTTTGCCATAATTGATTTGATCATCAATTTGTAAATGTTTGCATATCAAGGTTTAACTTTTGAACAAAGCATGTGATGATGAGAATAAAAGCAGATCTAATATATTGGACTGACAGGGATATGTACATCTTGTGACTGCTCAGTTCAGTAATAAAAGAGTATTTGCCAAGATATATCAGCATTTTTAGTTTTGTCTCTTAACAGAGCACACTATATCCTTGTGTAGTCCTTAGTATTTAAGCTATTCAGAAGAAACAGCATAAACAGCAGCCAAATCTTTTAAGACTGAAGTACTTAGTATCCTTCCATTTAGCAGCAAGTTATGAAGTCTCATTTTAAAAGGCTAATTCTACCAATTAGCTCATCCTGTTCAAATACACATATACTGTTGGGAAATATAAAAATGGTTTATTAAATCAAAAGATATGACTGTACTTCAACTAGCACATGGGCATGAGAGATCAAGTATTCCCTACAGATTAATCCCCATGGCATCAGAGGCTGATTTTGCTTGCCAGTATTACATTAGTAAACCATCTAATCCAATTTAGAGCAGACAGGAATGTTCCATCCATTATGGTATTTCTAGTATCATTAGAAGCAGACTGATTGAATAAGCATCCTAAATCAGCCTGCAGCATGCAAGTAAATCACTGCGACTTGTACTGAAAAATCTTTTTTTAATAAAATTAAGGGAAAAGAAAGAAAGAAAAAGCTCCATGTAATAAGATGGAAGCTCTCTGTGTGACTGTGATTTCTGAACTCTTGCGGACAGTGAAATTTCTTTGTCCTTCTTTTGTAAGATTCTTCTCTCTGTAAGGTAGCAGTACAAAACACTGTGGATTTGCAGATGTGAGAAGCTCCTTATTTGTGCCAAGCTTGTCTTCAAGGAAAGCAGTGGAACATCTTCCCCTCCCTCTCCCCAGTAAGCAATAACAAACAAAGTAGGCTGAATGAGGGCAGAGTGGGATGCTACTCTCACAAATAAAATTTGCTGTGTAAAATTGGAGTAACCATAGTAATAAAATCTATCAATCAAATATATTACAGAGATTGCAATAGAAAGGATGAAAAGAGAGTCCAAACTTTGTATTTGCCCAAAATGAAAAATGCGCAAGAAATTACAAAAATAGTATTTTCATTCTAAACAGGCACACCTAAAAGAAAAACAATTCTTCAATAAGGAAGTAACTATATGAATAAAAATGTTGGTGACAGTTCTTTGAGATGACACAGCTCTCAGAAAGATTTCAGCAAAGGGCTAGGCTGCAGCTTTGAAAAGCTGGGAATCAAATGGAATAAAACCATCAAAATGGCACATAACCTTTGCTGCCCTTTGAGACCTATCACGTTGCACCAGCGGGGCCATGCAGGTCTCAGCTACACTATTTAAGCAATCAGCCATAAAAAGGAAACTGCACCAGTGCACAAGGCCCTGTGGCTGCTCCTCCTCGGTGGGAGAAGGGTGCTCATGTTTGGGAAGGATTCACATTTGTTTAATGGCAAAGTTGCTCTGCTGTCAAACAGCTTCTAATCTTGTCCAGACTCTGTCCAATAACTGAGTTAGAAAGGAAGTTATTGATTCTTTGTGTCCCAACTGCTGAAAAAGTGAACAGCAACTCACAAGTGCAGATATGGACCTGGCAGGAATTGTTTTCACTGCAGAGAGGAATATATCTGAACCAAAGACAGTTTTGCAATAGAGGAAAACATGCAGAGATATCAGAGGTTTCTGGAAATTCCTTTCATGGATCTTCCTCTCTACCTCCCTGAAAATACTGTAAGTTTGAACAACAAAATTTTGATTATTAGAGTGGGGGATCTTTGCTTTTGAAGAAAAACAAACAATATCTAAAGAAAAAAAAAAACCAACAACAATGCCAAAACAACCACAACCTTAACAAATGTTTAATTTACTTCAAGAAAACATTGAAGAGAAAACTTTCAACACAATTTATTCAGAATCCTACCCAAATTTAACTTCAAAAATGAAGTGTTTTCATAGCACTATTCTGAAAAGCTCCATCTTAAATTAAATCCATCTGAGAGAAATTAAATGGAAGAAATCATGTCAAACCCCACCATTCATTCTTAAACAAAATGACAAACTTGCACAAGACTCTGCTCTTGCTTTTCCACTTCCTTTTGATCCCAACAGGCCTGTTTCTGGCAAATTCTTCTCATCAGGACATGGAAAACCGCGCTGAGCCAGCTGGAGCTTGGGAAATCTGTTCTATCCTTTGCTTAAACTGGTTATACTGGTGCCAAACATGATTATTGTTATTAATAGCACAAACCCAGACTGCAGCAGTAAATCACACTCCTCCCAGAGCAGATTACTTGTTAAATGTTTGTTGTCAATATAAATGACAAATGTACCTGATCAGCAAAATCCAAAAGCTTGTTCTGAGGTTAAAAGGACTCAGAGTTGCAATTTTTCGAAATGAACTTCCCTTCTGGTCCACAGTAGAACCCATCAGATCTACCAAATCCTATTTCTGAATGAAAGCTCAAATGCTTTGTAGAGCTAATGAGGGAGAACTAGTTTGAATTATGGACACTTGTTGCTTCTCTATGAAACAGCAGGTTGAAGAATTATACTTTCCTCTTCCCTTTTGCAAGCACAGAATATTTTATTCTTTAATTTCCCCTCTGGTTTGGCTCAGCTGGGTTGGAAAGACATTAGGTGTGAACATTGAGGAGAAGGACACAATCCTTTCTTGTTCTTCTTTGCTGAAGAGGCAAGACTCACTGTTCCCCATCCACAAGAGACAGTTGAATCTATGTTCCTCCCTGTGTTTCTTTGCCACAAATCTGGTTCCCCTGACACACTGTGAGTGTGGAGTCTTCTCATTAGTGTTAGGCCCTAGCCTGAACTGCCAGCATGGAGAAGGACAGAGAATGGGGGAGAGAGGTCCTTGTGACTGACAATCCTGCCCGCCAAACTAACCTTCCCTACAGCTGTGACTTGCTGAAAAACCAACTTGATAGCTCAAGTAAATGCCCAGAGTGTTGTGGGAGCCCAGATCCAAATGTTCAGCCCTTAATCATCAAACGAATGGGGGAACAGCCTGTGGTTTGGAGTCTTGGCATTGTCAGAACACAATGGAAGCTCCATTTCTGAGTGCCTACCTGTCAGATGGGTTCTCTCTGCCAAGTCCATCCAGCTGTCAGTGAAGTTCACAGGAGTGTCCTGGCCCTCAGCATCTTCAAAATTCAGTTGCAAAGTGGCACAAGGTAAATATCTGCCAAAGGAAAAGCACAGATCCACTGATCAGCTTTGTGAAGAAGGAAAGTTATTTCCGGCACAGAAACAAGTAACTCTTAGCCAACTTTACGTAGTGGCCACAGTTCTAGTAAAAAAAAAAAAAAGACAAGAGAGATAAAATTAAATTTTCTTCTGATATGACTTCAACTAAGCAAAAGAGATAATAACAGGAAAGGATTTGACCTCATGTCTATAGTACCAAGAAAATTTTCACTCACTGGCAGATTTTATACACAGCAGGATGAAACGAAAACTAAATGTTACCATGACTGAGCTTGCATTTCCTGATATCTCAAAAGGCATTTGTTTCCCAAAGGAGAGCATTAAACAAAGAGGCAAAGGTTATGTTCCTACACAAATCCTAAGTGCTGAATCTTAGTTGTGATGGAGAATATTTTTGCTTACTACAGATGCAGCATTTCTAATGAGTCAAGGTGCACCAGTGGAGCTTTTTGCTATCTCCTGAATATTGAAACTAGGGGTTGTCCTGAAGAGACTAAGCTACATATGTGCAAGGGAGGCACACACAGACACTTTTTGATCAGCAAGGCAATTTCCCAGGGCAATGTGCTGATCAACACACTGAGCTGAAACATCTGCAGGATAAAGGATTGTGTCTGAAAACCCTGTGTTTGATGCCCATAATTGTGACAGAGTCATTGCATATTCTGCTCAATGCTTTTTCTGTTTCAGCACTTTCTCACTGTACAAAGAAGCTCCAGCAGCCTCTTAAATGTGGTTGGTAACTCAAAGTACATTTGGGAAATCAGCCAGAGAGAAAGGCTTTTCTTCTGTATGTTTTGCTGCTTTTCTATGAAGTGACAGAAAAGATACACATTTGCCATGTTTACAGGGTTTCCCCTTACAAAAAAGAAGGAAAAAAAAAGGAAAGAACTTGAAATAACAATTTTTTAGTATTAGTATTGTTTACTTTAGAAGCTTAAAGCTGTTAAAATCTGTCATGTTCCTATCTAGGTAGGCAGGTTTTAAACTCTATGCTATTAACTTTTAAACTGCAGGGATGTAAAAGTCTATTGTATCTCAAGACTGAGTTTGCAGAGCTGTCAAAGATGCTTTTCCTCGCAGCTAAACATGATTTGAGAAACGTTGCAAGCAAGAGCATTTGCTGTTACTCACAAAGCACTGTTTGCCAGAGACCACACAGGCGAGTGAGGCCCAGAGGCAGCCAACCCTGGCAGCAGAATTCCCTCATCATGCTGCGAAGGGAATTCCCTGGAGACAGGAAAGTGAGGCTCAAGACACCTAAGGGAGGGAATAGGGTTTGCTAAATGGAGAATTGTTTCTAAAGCCTTGCTTTTCTCTATGAATATCTATTCCATGGTAGGAGAAAGGGCCACCCAAGCCCACCTGCAATAAAGTGCTCTGCTGAGAAGCATCATTGCCATGCTGCTTTTGGTACCCTGAGCTGCTCGCAGCAGGGTGAGTGCTCTGCTCACATACACCACGTTATTTACCTCTGATTATTCTGGGCCTGATCTTATGAACGGCCCTAAGATCTTACCTAAGGGGTGAAGGGCACCTTAACTTTGGGCAGAGCCCAGGTGTGGATGCTGAGAGTTTTCTTTAGCAATGTGGCTTTGATCTCCCTCAGCTTTAAAGGAGCACAGGGAACAGTCACACACTTTCTAGAGCAATCCCTGACACAAGGATTGGGAGCAGCCAGACCAATACCAGAGCACACCAGTGGACTGATCACACCTGAGTTTGGTATTGTCAGTGTGTGCTGGTGTGTTCTGCACATGTCTTCATTTTGGACACCTTGTGTGTTTTTCCAGACTGGCTGCAAGGGGAAGCAAGTGCTCAGCTCAACCCAAATGGGCAGATTGCCTTTCAAAAGGGGCCAGAGCTCCCTAGCCACTGAAGAGGCTGAGCAGGGATTTTTTTTGGTGATTCAGTCACTTGTGTTTCCATGTCCTAGTATAGAATTCTTTTTGATGGACTTCAAACACTTCCAGAAGGAATGAGCTAACTTTCCAGGTAACCTGCCAGGCATTTTTCCTGGCAGCACAATCCCTCTTAGCTTTGCAGACAATGTGCAGCATCCAGGATGGTTCTCCATTGCTTTTGCAAACTGGGTCACAACACATTTACATTTGGAAGCTGTGGTGAGTAAAAGGCCTTGATTTTTCATCCTGCTTACACCTCTCAGGTATCAGAGTAGAGTCTGCTTCTCCTCTGAATATAAGGGCAGGTGGTTGCCAGTACTCTCAGTAAATGGAGAGTAAAAGCCACTTATGCACAGAGGTGAAAATACCTGCCAAAGGACCACAGACTGCTTAGCCTTCAAGCAGTCTGCCTTGCAAGATTTCATTTTGAAAATAGTAATTTAAAACACTTGTGAGACCCAAACAATCTCTAAACCCTTAATTACAGTGATCATGTAAGCTTTGGTTTATTGGTAATTTTTTTTAATAGTAGAACATATTTAGTGATGCAGCTGGAGCCACACCACCATAGGAAAAAAAAAATAAAAACAGGATAAAATTTTAAAATATGATCCAGAGCCTCTGGAAATTATTGGAAAGCATTTCACTGACTTCAGCACACTTTTCTATCAGAAACTGTTGCCCAGAGCATACTTTATAGCTGAATTAGAAAGCTCTGAATCACAGTCTTGTAATACAGAGTTCAAAAGATATTTTATTATAGCGAAAAAGATGTTGTTACAAACCTATTGATCTTTTTACCTTTCTGATCAAGAGGTATCAATGGGAGAAAAAATTGCTAGGGATACTCTATCAGTGAAAGGGAGACCCAGAGCTCCCTTATGGAAGGCCACATGTACTAATCCCGTTTGTCTCGGTTGCAAAAGAATTCTTCAAAGTTAAAGCACCCTAAGGATTTATCAAGCACTTTTCAGCCTTCAGCTGGATTTAGCAAGGGAAGCAGTTCCAAAGCCTGTAGATTAGTACTGCACAATCAGGCTCGTGTAAACAGCACGACAAGGCTCAGCTTGATGTGTCAGGCAGTGACACTTGACACGTTTCTGGAGACAATGGTGCCATTCCACTTGCAAACCAAAGATGACACTTGGCTGAATTGCTGAGGAGGGTTTGCCCTGTTGCCTGTTGTCAGATGACTCCTGCTGCACAAGTGTTCCTCACAATGGTGTTAACAGGATTGGCAATGCTTACCAGACTCTCCACACCTTGGATAATGAATTGTTGAATAGTCAGCTTTTGAAAGTTTGAAAAGAAAACCTGCACGTATACAGCGTTGGGGCATAGTTATCATAAAAATAGATTGGTAAACTCTGCTACCAGTAAGGGCAGCTGAGTTTCCTGGAGCCTTCAGTGGGGCTAGGACTTCACAGTGGGATCTGTGATTACCAGAGATTTTCTCTTAGCAGGAGAAGCTGAAAGAAGCTCCTGAAGCCCAGGTAACCAATGCTATCATTTGTGGTCTCTATTAAATCTTGTGTTCTCATGCCTTGGGCAGAGTAACTGAAACCACAATAGAATGGAAGAAAATGAAATTTTGGATTTTTTTTTTCCTTTAAACTTTCAATTTTGGCAAACAAAAGCATCATAATTAATCAAAGAGGGCAGGGGAGAAGCACTGACAATAAAAATTGACAATTTTCTTCAGTTTGATTATTTTTTCCTATATTTTCCTACATTCATGGAAAGAAGTTCAACCAGCTCTGCTTGTTACCTGACATAAGAATATTAAAATCCTGCAGCTAATTGAGTCAAGTGGACCTTGAGCTATGTCAGTAGCAACTTGCCTTCAGTGAATACAATCTCAAAGAACACCAGGGGAGAAGCACTGAGCCCCTCAGCAATACAGGAAGAAGAACATTAATGCCTATTTCAATAAATATTTCTTTAAGGCAGCAATGAACCCACTGGTTTCAGTGGGACACTGAAGTGTGATATTGCTGAGTATTCCCAATATTATTTACCACATTCATGGCACTGCAGCCAAACTGTCCATGAGTCTGTGGGCCTGAGTGCAGCCCTGTTGTTCAGCACATACAAGAGAGATAAAATGGTTCATCCCTCACTGGTGTGGTGTTTACATCCATCCAGTCACCTTACCATTTATGCTTCTAAAAATTAACATGTTGCTAATGTGAATTGTACATGTTTTGTCTTGGCTTTTCTACAGCTCTTGAGGTTCAAAATTTCTCTTTCATCAGAAAGAAACAACACAGTGAAAATACTATTTGATAGATGGAAATGATCCTACTCCAGTATTATAACACAGTGTAGCTTAACTACAATAGTTCACTGATTAGCAATCAGTTTCTTTTTTACAGGACATTTTTATGAGTCTATAAGCACACTTGACCCATGGTTTAAGCTGATAGTTTACAGGAACAATGATGTGGAAGAAGCCAAGTTACTAAAGGTGGGGAGGTTTCTGATGCCATGAGGAATCTTTCAGTTCTTTCAAAAGTAAAGACTGGTCAAATTTCCAGTTAAGTAGAAAGAACTGGGCTTTGTGGGTTAGTTCATTTTTGGGAAGGCAGTTAGCTGAAACACATGCTGAAACATTAAATTATTTCTATCCTTGGATATCTTATAAATAAAGTAGTTTGGGATTATGAAGTCAGGCTGACAGAAATACCAGTATGAGTGAAGCTTTTTTCTTTGGTTACACTCTGCAATCAGCTCGATGCCAGTAGAAGTGCAGGAGTATAATGTGAATTTTCATGGTCACTCAGATCTTAGAGTGTTTGAACAAAAGCAGCCATTGATACCTTACCAACCAACTTTGTATTTGCTCACAGTGTTACTCTGAGTCTTTGAAGAACTCAGCTGACTGGCCTGTCTTAGCTGGAGATTGACATTGCAACCACATTAGAAGTAAATACGATAAAAAATATGCCATCAACTTATTTTTAAAACTACTGGGTGCATTTTGTATATCATTCTGAGCGGAAGGCATGAGAAAATATCACTTTTGCCAAAAACTTCAAATAAAGGCTCTAGTTTTAGGTAATGTTATAAACTTACAGTGAACTAGGACAATGTAATAATATGGCATGTCAAATTTATTTCTAGCTGTAGGCAAAGAAAAACAAAGAAACAAGGATAGTTTCAACATGGTATTACAGCATAATAAAAATCTGCTCATTAAGTTTCATAAAATCCATTACAAAGTTTAATGCATGTGTTTACATCACTAACACAGACTGAAGCCTATGCCATGAGGCTTTCAGCTGGAAATTGCTTTACTTCACAAATTTTCATCTAAAGCCATTTTAAACAATTATGTCAAAATAAAGGCACTAAGTATAAGCACTCACAACATTTTCCCAGCTTCCTCAGCATATCCTTATTATTGGTAGTATGGTTTGTAAAACATCAAAATGAGATTGTCACACAGAGATTAAGGCTGGGGTTTTCAGCAAGACCTAAGGGAGTTAGGCACTCAGCTCCTGGTGAATTTCAATGAGTCAGGAGCATACATTTCCCTTAGGCTCCTTTGAAACTCTCAGCATAAATATTAATAACTAACTTTTAACATGTATTTGGTCATTGATTTCAATTATCTCAAATATGCCAATGGCTATGTCCTTTTCCCCACAAAGATCTTATTCCATGTGCAAGTTTTTGGGGACGCTCTTATATGCACAGTATTACAAAAAGGATCTTACAAGTTTCTCCTGCTATGGAGGCCCAGCAGAGGTAACATGTGATAGTTATTGCTGAGATCTTTTGTGCCACATTTTGCATGTGTCTGAGATGCTATGTACTAACAGCAACCTCTGATCACATCTTGTAGTCTGATTGATATTACTCAGAGAAAAAGAAACAACAGGAAAGAAAACTCAGTATTTTAGTATACTGAGAAGTATAGATATTCTATTCACTCCATAAAGACATATATCTTGCAAAAAATCAAATGCTGACACTTGACAAAGGTATTTAAGTAAACTCCAGTTTTCTTCTAATTATATCAAGAACTATTTTTTATGCCTTTCATGTTTAATTCCAACATTACTGCTAAGCCTTAACATGCTGGAATGTGTGTGACTTCACACAGCACTTGATGCAGAGAGTTATGGAATTCTATTCAAAGCCACCTCAGGGGCTGTGCCTAGGCAGGACCTGACAAGGTGCTCTGCACAGGTGTTCAGAGCTACATCCAGCTTGTCATGCAGTTAGGAAAAGTCAAATATAATAAAAGTAAACTTTCATAGATATTATGCAAACACAAAATATGCATCCATTCTGCCTTTTGGGAGAGAAGGAACTTACTCTCATAGTGAATTTAGCCTTAATACAGAATTCATGCCAGGTGAAATGCAACAGCTTTGCAAATCTGCTACTGATGGAGCCTGTTCCACCATCATCTCCTTTGTTATCTGTCCCTCCCTCTTTCCTTCTCAGAGGCACAGTTTCTGCAAGGCATTGATACCACTGAGAGTGCTCAGATTTATAACTGTGGGAAGATGAAACCATATGCAAATATCAGCTCCCTTGGCTGAGCCCTCTAGCCTCAGGTTTTACCCTTTGCTGGGTGAAGGATGAGTATCTGATCTTTGATAAAAAACATGTTGATCCTGCCTTCTGCTGAATTATGCTCTTCACTATTATTCTTCCTGTCACTCCACCAATGTATAAATTTTGAGATGTAATTGTTTATCCCAATATTTCCATCTTTTGGTTGACCTTGTGGGTTGCAGTCACAGCTTGAAGCTTGCACATGTGTCTTATTAAACATGAAACTGTTTATCTACCCCACATTCTGGAGAATCCTGAAATGCTGATGCTCTACATGTTTGCTTGATTAATCTTGCAAACAGAAATCTGGTACCTCTTATTAATCTAACAGCCCCAGTTAATGTTTTATTATGACAACATTAACATAGAACCACATATATGTGTCCTTAAATATGCTCTATATTTTCCCTGAATATTACTGCATTACTGCTGCACATGCAGAACCAAAACTACAGTGAAAAGCCTGCTCAGACTCATGATAACTCTGCATATCCCCATTAATTCCAAAGAATTGTGTCTGCTCACACTGGGGAATAATTTTGTATTCTGGAAATTACACAGAAATCAAACATTTGCTTTGATATTCAATTCTTCCATAGGTTCTGTTTTTATCCTGTTTAAACTTGTACCTGTGACAATATCAAAACGTAATAAAAAATAAAGTGTAGCATTATGGAGGATTGTGCAGTGAAAAGTGAGAAAAGCTGATCAAACATATTTTAGGTTAATAACAGAATCAATAGATGATTTCACATTCTGTCAGCTCCAAAATTGAACAAGCTATTCTCTGTCCCCAACATGTTTAAAACACATTTCAAGGGAAATGGTGTAAATATTGAAGAACACCTTGCCTGGACATGAGACAGCAATCTGCCACTACATTCACAATTTCCACAGAGGGAAAGACAATAAACTTCTCAGCTTTTCCACTAGGACGGGACAGGACAGAAAATAAACAGCTTACAATGCAACAAGAATTATTTAGAGCACACAAGCAAAACCTTCCCAGCTACCAGGACACTGAAAGAACTACTTAGGAGGGTCGCAGAATTTTTAAGAACAGGTAAGGCAAAATTCAGTCAGAAGCACTTCAATTTTTACTTCTGTCCCTGCACAGGGGTTTGGTTAGGATGCTCTCCATGTCCCCACTAGCCATGGTTCTATGACCAATACACAGATCACAACCTAACAAGGTGTGTTATAGGAAGAAACTGCAATAATGCAACATAACTAAGTTAAAAATTCTGCTTTCATACTGAAGCATGTGGAAGTCCCTTGAAGAAAACAGAACTGCCAGGCCTGCACTGCCTGTAGAGACAGAGCCACCCTTCAGGGAAGGCTTGTCCCCAGAGCTGTCCCTGAGCTGTGGTGGCACCAGTGTGTGGGCTGAGCCTGCCCCTCCGGGCCTGGCAGATCCCCAGAGCTGCCCTGCAGCTCTCAGAGTCCTCAGAGTGCCAGGGTGGGGCACAGGAAACTTCTGCTGCAGAATCCTTAGAACCTCCCCAGCTCTGCTCTACCAAAACTGCATGAGGGAAATACTCAGGGACCTGGCAGAGGAGTCTGCACCTCCTGAACCGACAGGGTGAATCAACCACGAGTAGAAGTCAGGTGTCATAAATGCCAAAAAAGGACAAGATCTCAGAGAAAAAGGAAGACTTAAAAGGTTAGAGAATATTTAGATAACTAGGATGATTCAAACAGTCTAGACTTGATGATTTTCATCATAAAATATTCAGAGAACAAGCTGAAAAAATCTCAGAAGTGATTATGGGAACTTGGAGAGAGAAAGGTTTACTAGAATGATAAATCCAACCCTAATACAGAAATGGATAAAAAGAGTAGCTTGAAAATTTTATTGGATAGATAGATAGCTTAACTCCAGCTCCTGGGGGAATAAAAAAAAAGAGTGAATAAAATTATTTGCAAGCACCTGAAAGACAACAATAAGGTAGGTAACAGATGACATGGATTTTGCAAGAATAAATTGTTTCAAAAATTTGTCTATTTCCTTCACTGACAGGAAGAAGGGAAGAAGCTGAGCTTGAGCTCTATCATGGTCTAGCTCTATTCAAGGATTTTTCAGGGAGAAATGCTTTCTGATGCAGATGACTCCTAAGCAGAAAGGCCTGCAGGTATGCTAGAGAACAGGAATGGAAATCAAAATTATTTTGCCTAACTGAAGCACTGGTGTGGAAAAAAAAAAGATAAAACTAATTAAGGCAAAGATAAGGACTTGTTCTTGCTTATGGAGAAATAGAGGGAGAAATGCAGGTCTGAGGAGAGCAGAAAAATGAGATAACAGATTACAAACTGAGCATGAGTGAACTGTATCATGCAGCAAAAAATAAAATTCAGCTGCTACCTGGATTACACCAGAAATCCACACAGGGAACATAACCTAAAGCAGGGAGTTTGGGAGAGCAAGCCCACAGACAGAAATGATGAGGGGAGAGGGTGTTTGACACTGAGAACAGTCTTGAACACAAATGACAGTTGCCAGGGAGAACACAAAACAAAGTCTGGGTCCAGATAAACAGGGTGTGTAATTTTGGGTAAGTATAGGAAGGAGGAGTTTTTTTTCTTGGCATGAAAGATAATAAAGCTTGGAAATAGCTGTCTGAGGGGACCACAAGGGCCTTACTTTTGGAAATCCAGAGCATGAAGTTAGATAGATAAATGTCTGCCAGGACTGGCAGAAGTATCCTGCACGACCTGCTTTGAAGCACAAAGATGAACTAAGAGATGTATTGAGGTAGTTTTTAGCCTTATTTTTCTGTAATTGAAGAAACTCTTTTGATGGATACAAGTGTTCCTAAACCTATAAATTTGTTCTCCTGTAGTTCAACATTTGTGAATTGCCTCCTTTTCCCCTCTTTATAGCTTAAATTTATTTCAAATCTAGAGGAAAAAGTATCTGTTTCTTCCTTCTGAATGAGCTGTGGTCTCTACAATTGAAATCTGACAGAATTTTTGTGATTGTATTAACATAAAACATTTCAAGCTGTTCACAGATTGAATTTAATCCTCCTTTCAATAATCCAAGTTTAAATCCTCATTTCAATTATCTCTACATTTTGTAGAATCCCTCAAATGATTCAGCACTAAAGTATTGCATGTGTTAGAATTTAAAAGCCAAAAGTTATGAATGGAAGCAGATTATATCTTATTAAAATGTTAATTCCAAGTCCTTTGAGATAATTGTGACTAAAAGCATTGGTTAATGTGTCAGAAACAAACACTGTCAAAAATAATTGAACAAAAAGAAGCATATGGTCATCACTCACTTCAGAAGAATGACAGGGAGGCAGAATTATAGGATGATTTTTGGAAGTGTGGGTACAGGGAAGGATCTAATATAAGTTCCAGTAATCAATCCTTTTACATCCTTCTTTATATATGCACTTTTAAAACTCCTAGCTTAATTTTCCTTCTCTATTGAACAACAAAACATGAATAATGCTGATGTAGAAATGCCATTTCTGAGTTACTTTGCTGTGATGGTACAACTGGCACAGCAAAGGAAGAATCTAGAGCTGGAATAACTCCCAAGTAACTGCTTGCCCAGCCCTGTTCTGAGCAAATGATAACCAGAATAGAACATTTGGTAAAGGATTTGAGCCTGTCCAGGATTATCTCCCTACAAGTAAATTTGAAAACTATTTGTAAAAGAGCTCAAATTTACTCTTAATGGTATTCTAGTCAAACAAAATAAGAAAGAAAACTATGCTGAGATATGCAAGAGAGAAGGTGTATTTCTCTGAAGTTATAGTATTCTTCAGCACCTACAATCAGACTTAGTGGAGCTATTTCCATTCAACAAGGCATCAAACCAGGATCTCCTTTTTCTCCTGAGCAGATGCAGTGCCATCAATTACATTACTCATGTGAGTAAGCAGAGGAGAAGCTGACCTTTAGAGAGATAACAATAGATATTTCCCAATTAATGTGAAAGTAGGAGTATATAAATCAATCCTAAAAAGCACTTAGGATAATATAAAATTAACTCTTCACTATACAAATCAAATCAAATGGCAACCCTTATAGAGGGGTCTGAGGTACCGCACCATTAGTGATCAAAAATCTGCTCACCCCCTCCTGGGATTTGTTCAGCTGCCTGTCTTCTATCAACAAACAAGTCAATGAGTCAATAGCTAAAGCAAAATGCAAGGGTGAAAATACATTATTGTGATGCATGCCAGCATGTGAGCAGGAGCACTGAAAAGTCAACCAGAATATAAAACCCTCTCTTCTCCAGTATTAAAGTTCACTATTTAGAAATCCACACAGTGCTATTCCTCCTCAACCCTTGTTTTATTTTAGCATATATTTCTCCTCAAAACCTACAGTTATAAAAACAGACACACACACTGTTGTGCCTTTTCTCACTAGAAAGATAACCTTCAGGATGTAAATCAATGCACTCTTGCCCTGGTAATTCAGTCTTGCAGAAAGCTGTCTCCAGCTAAACAATATCAGCAGAAAAAGGCACAGAAGCATTCACTCTTCCCCACTGTATTCACCCCAGTGAAGTGTTTACTTCAAATCCAAACTGCAATAATTTTAAATTTTAAATGCTGCTGCTCAGGGCTGTGGTTTAGCCCCACATGGCAATGCAGTACCACAGCCACTGTCTGACTCCCCCCTGCAGTGGGGTGGGGGAGAGAATCAGAGGAGCTAAAAAAAGAACTCAAGGGTTGAGGTAAGAATAGTTTAATAATTGAAACAAATTAAAATACAATAATCCTAAAAATTTTTTGGTAGTTAGCTTAAGAAATGGTCACTGAGTTACCACCTTGATTAAAACCATATCTTTAAAGTTACATTTTAGAAAGCATATGTAATGAACTCTTATGTCAACAGTGAGGATTAGATGTCCTAATAAGCATCCTGAGAGGATGTGGTTCTGAAAAAGAATAAGGGGCTCACGTACTTTCAAGGTCAATTGAATTCTTGATTCCCATCCCAAGCAGAGGATTTGCCACTTTTCCTACCCCATTCTGTCTCCTGAAATTCCAAAGCTTATTCTCTTCCACCTATAGGATACTGTGACAGCCTCGAGGATTTAATAATTGATTGCTTTGTGCTTACTGTGATCAAATCTGTCTTATACCTGATTTCATTTATGTTACAGGGTTTGAAATGGCAGTCAGTCAACCCCTCATGCTCTACAGTCCCATAAGCATGAAGCAGTGATGACTCCATCTGCCTTGAAAGAAAACTCAGTCCTCATTTTTAAAACTTCATATAAAGCATGTGAACTTTTCAAAATGACATTATTCTAAGAGAGCAGTGAATCCTAATACATGGAGACAAGGATTCCTGAGGTCAGAAACATCAGTTTTACAAAAATGTCCTGAGGGATGCCTGAATGTATTATCTTGAGACCTTTAACCTCTCACTTAGGCCTTACTGCCCATCACTCCACTTCCAATCCATTTCTAACATTTTACTTGTCTATGAACTTCTTGGAATGACAAGAGGATGATTCATAATATATAGTAAGGCTTCCAGGAAGCTTTTCCACTCAAAGCTACAGGGTAAGTGAATCAGCCTTTTGCTTTCTCCCAGGAACTACTTATCTTCAATCTTTCAATTAAAGGTCAAAAAATGAAAGAAGGCAGCCCAGTCATCTATTATGTTTTTTCCCCCTTTCCTATTGTAAGAGGCTTTGCTCTCCACACAGTTGTGTCTCAACCAGTTTGATATTGTTTTCATTGGCAGAAATTTGAAAAACAATTTTTCAAATTTAAAGAACAAAAGGAAAACTGCAGACGATGACAGCAATTTCTCTAGTGTATCTTTGGTCATTAGTAATTTAGATCCTCTTGAAAGAGCCAAACCCACAGCTTTCATCATAAGTTAGTAAACAGCATTTTAAGTGTCAAACTGAGAACAAGTTTAAAGGCAAATTTATCTCCTATTCTTGCTTTGTTAGGAAGGAAAACACAAAAACAGACCCCTACAAGAGCAGCATAGCTGTTTTGATTGAATTTCAGGGTAGAAAAAAGCTGTGTTTGGATTTTATCTGCAATGCACATGGTGAAAGGTGGCAGAAGATGTGGATTAGCATCCTATGCTTATTTCACTGTTGCCCTAAGGCCCTGTTGTAGCAGCTCAGTCAGAGCACAGATGGGTCACCGGGCAGACATAAGTCTCATTAAAGGATACCCATGGCACCAAAAGTCTCTGTGCAGGTCAGAGAACCAGCTCTGCTTGCTCTGTGCCAACTCTGGGCAAAAACCTAATACAAACATGGAGAGCATTTAAGGAAAGAGTCACTAAAGAGGAAAGCACATGAACAAAAAACAAAGATAAGAGAAAGGAAATGCTGAGAAAATGTGATCAGTTAAAACAATTTCAGATTTGATTTTAGGCCAAGTTTTCTATGAAAAAATATAAGACTCCAGGTAAATATAAAAAAACCCACCATTTTGTTTGAGGTAGAAAAATAATATTTCAGTTAACCCAGCCAGTTTACTTACTCTTTTGTTAACAAAGGTTTGTGTGATTGTAAAAAGTGCTCCATAAACAAAGAAAGGTGAAAAGGTGTTCTTGGGGAAAAAAAGGTGACTTTTAAAAAAATTACTCATCTTGTCCCCAGTTTTACTTCTAGACATCAGAAATTCTGTTTACTGCTAAAACAAGAAAATCCACACTGCTGTAATGTTATACCCCCTCAGTCAGCCCCTTCCAAGAGGGCAAAAGTTGGTAGAGCCCTCCAGGCTGGAGGCCTTGCTGCTCACAGCAGGTGAAGCTGGCTTGGATTTCCACACCAGACTTGCTTCACCCTGGCAAGTTCCCTGGCAGCCCCAGCCACGTGTGGAGAGAAACGTGTCCTGTGCCAGTGCTGTTGTGCATGGACAAAACCTGTCCTGTGCCAGTGCTGCTGTGCATGGACAGCAATGTGTGTCCTGTGCCAGTGCTGCTGTGCAT
The DNA here is from genome assembly GCA_024865655.1 of Emberiza elegans. Taxonomy (NCBI): domain Eukaryota; kingdom Metazoa; phylum Chordata; class Aves; order Passeriformes; family Fringillidae; genus Emberiza; species Emberiza elegans. The sequence goes on from JALJVW010000398.1 coordinate 11,480,626, forward strand.
GGACAGCAATGTGTGTCCTGTGCCAGTGCTGCTGTGCATGGACAGCAATGTGTGTCCTGTGCCAGTGCTGCTGTGCATGTGAGGTCAGGGTCAGCGATAAATCAACCCCTGTGGTTGCTGCCTGCACTAATGGAGACTCTACCCCTGCTTTTCTTCATGACCATGTTACCTGTCCTGCCCTGACAGAACCACCTGTGGGCCTGTGCCTGGATGGGGAGGCCTCTGCCTGGTGCTAGTGCCTCTCCCAGGGAGCAGTGGCTAGGAAAAGGCTGTAAGATATATCCTGTTTGGTACAGGCTCAGGGAGCTGTATTTTTCTGGTTCTATCAGCCTGCTGGACAGAGCTCAGCCTGACTGAGGGAATGGCTGCCTCAGGGCCCACACAGCCACTGCCAGCGCTCGCTCTGCCCACAGGCCCGGCCCAGCGCCTGCAGCCACATTCGCTGCACAGCAATATCTGTGCAGGAAAAAATCGTTAATGGAGAAGTCTGAATCAAATTGCAAACGTGAGATTAAATTTCCTTCCTGAATGACACTGTGAGTTAGCGTTAGTAGCTGTGCCACAAAGCAGCTCCCGTTCTCCTGCTCATCCCAAGCTGATAACGGCACCAATGGAGCATGTGCAGCAAACATTTGCTCTCTGCAGCTCCAACACGGGCTCAGCTCCACATGTGCCTTTATCAACAGGGGTGCTCAGGCACAGGCTGCCTGTTTGTCACCTGGCTGCCCCTGCACACACCACACTCAGAGAGATGAAACAGAGCCGCTGTTTGCTCCCCTTTCAAAGAGGGAAATGTTCTTCTAAGTTAGCAACTGATCCTTGGCATGGTGAAAGGAAAAGGTCTTTACAAAGAAAATCAGTCCTCTCCTCACCTGAAAAGAACCTCTTTCCTCTAGTCTAGCTCCTCTTGCTCCCCAGAACTACACCTTCAGTGCAGAAGGTGCCCAAGTGAAGAGCAGGGCCCTGGTAAACTTTCAGCACCCACAGCAGATCCACCCACCACCTTTCTAATGCTTTAAGTTTAATTTTCACAGTTAGCCTCAGCCAGTCCCTCAAACCTATGTGCTTATGGTTTTCATACATTTCACCGTGAGTTTTGCATGTTGCTATGGAATTTTAGGGGATAAATTGATTCATATAATTTCTTGATTATTTCCCATCAGATTTGTTGATGCAACACAAACCTGTTGGGTTCTCCTGAAATCAGTCGAACAGCAGATTTACATCACATACGCCTCTGGTTCCTTGACAAAAAGCGTTGCCTTCTCTGAGTTCTACAACCAGCAAAAGTTCAGACTACTGAGCTTTTCACAGCTCATAACAACACTTGAGTGATACTCACATTTCATGGAAGGGGAATCAGAAACAATGTTTTGGTCCAGGGTTCTTTTTCTTCTGCACATTATAGGAATAAACCACCAAGCTCCTATTTGCTGCAACAGTGCTGGACTGATCCCCTGCAATTTTTTTGGTGTTTTCCAAATGTGACTTGACCTCATACTCAGTGGAGCCACTACTTCCAGCACTCCACATGTGCAGGGCTGCAATGCTGCAATTTTTACAGTGGCCCATGATCTGAAACACATCTCCCTGCACGTCATTCTGCAAAACCAAAGCATGAATGTTTTTTGCCTACAAATCCCTGCTCCCAAAACTGGAGAAATTGGCTAAGAACTTGTGTGTGCAAGAGCTTCTAAGGACCAAAAAGAGTTGGGAGGGAGGAGAAGCAAGATTCATACCAGCCTTTCTAAAATGCTCAAAATCTGAAAGCACAAGAATGGTAAAGGGAGACCTGTTCATCGTTTCTTGTTCCCAGCTGGTAGCCTGGGCTCATCTTGACAATATTCTAAAAGTAACATCTTCATGAAACAAAAGGAGTTTTAAAAGCCATGACTCATATTTCCCTAAGAGACACACTAAAGAGAACAGAGCCAGCCCTTTCTCTGGTGAGACCCTGTGGATGTCAAAGAAATGAATGCAATAAAATCATTCCTAAGTACAAATTATTTTGACATTTCAAAGGAAATACTGCCTTGAATGAGTAAAAAAGCTCAAAGATGCACAAATATCTCAGAGAATTCATAACAGATTTGCCACAATTAGGTCCAGTTACAACAATACAATAGACTTAACTGAATTCAGAACCAATAAAAAGATAAAGGAGAGACAAGGACTATGTCAGGAAAAAATATGAACAGTCTTTCTGTCTTTCTGGAGTCCCATTTTCAGTAACTTGCTTTTTTATATATACTGGATATACTGGCAAACAGCCACACACTTTACATATATCATCCACTGAAGAGCTTACCAGTCTATCATTCTCAGCAGGCATTGAAAATCAGTAAACGCCCCCCATTGTTGTGTCCTGAAACTCTTCCAGGTCCAGGCTATCACTTAAGCCAAAGTTTATATGATGGTTGAGGAATGGAACATTTCCAAAACAAACACTGAGAAAAATGTGCAGTCTGCAGATGCATTATCAGCTCTAACAATGCGGAGAGGATCTGGGGAGGAGAACGGGGTGACATTCTATTGCAGGATATTATTGACATTTTAATATGAGCAAAAAAATGACCATGGGTCAGACACACCACTGTCTGGAGCTGTGTGTAATTACACCAGCAATTATGTTCTTCCTAATGTAGTCTAAATCCAGACTCAGCAATTGTTGCAGTTTTCTCTATGGCATTAATTTATCACATTTTGCTAAAACATTTTATTCTTTTTGATAATGAACACCAACAATAAATACAGAAGTTCCTAAGTGCACTGTGAGGCCTTTATACTAATAGCTCACACAGATCCTTCAGGCTTCTTTTCAACTTTAAGAGCCTTAAATCTAGAGAAAGGCAAGGCTGCTCCAAGAGTGAGCCTCTATTCACAGGGAAGGAACCAGCAGCATGTTTTAAGAAAGGTTTGTCTTTGTGGAAAGAACTTCCCATTCACTTGCAACTGAAAAGTTGGCTCTGTAGCACTTCAATGCTCTGCAGATGACAATCACTGAGCCTTCCTCCAAGTGCACATTTGTATGGCAGGTGGCACTGGGAGGAAACAAGAACCACAGCAGTGTGGAGTGACTCACTTTCCCAAATACGAAGTGGAAAACTCTTTGATCAGGCATTTCCTGCTTTGCCATTCCATTCTGAGAACACAGCAATAACTACTCATAGCAGCATGAGCAAGCAAGGCTTTCATTGAGTTTTAATGAAATAGCGTCTTTTGCTGAACAGCTTTGTGTCTTGTTCCTGGCTCTAGTGTAAGATATGAATGGCAGGGACAGGGACAGCTTAGTATACACTTCCCCAGATCCTGAACAGGAATGTATTTGAGGGGACAGCAAAAATTATTTGTAGAACACACAAGATCCCAGGGCTGGATTTTCACCTGAGTTTGTGTCTTTCCTTAAACATAAAAAGGGTAGATGAAGATCTTTAGTTACACTTGTACCAGCAAGTACAAACCAGCCTGGCAACTGCCCTAAGATGGTTAGCTGACATTTCCTGTGTGTAAGAGTCTGCTTGGGAAGTATAACCTGAGCCAGCTGTGCATCATCTGCTCCCTACCAGCCCGAGCTGGGGGACCCACTGGTACTGAGGGGGCACGTGGTGCTCCAGCCAGCCCCACAGTGCCAGGGGAGTCCCTGCAGGGCTCATTAGCTGGCAACGTTTCCAGCAGCTCTTCCAATGCCTTCTCCCCATGGTGATGTTGGGAGCCTGGAAGCACATGCAAGCTGAAACTCCCTCTCCATCTCTGTGAGCTGCCCTGAGATTCTGACTCACCTAGCTGTATTTTTAAAACATCAGTGACCTCTTTTCTCCTTTTCCCTCTTTCCGTGAGGGAGTTGCATAATGGGTGTGAGAGGAATGCTGTGCCCTGGCAGCTGTGAAGGGCCATTTCCAGGTTTTGTGTTTCAGCACATATTTGTCATCATACACGAAAATTTCAGTGCAGCTTTCCTGCTTTCCACTTTAATTAACTTCTGCTACTAACACTTCATATACTGCTCTGAGTTTGAGGGTATGATAGGCAAACATTACAACTGTTAAGCAGGTGAAAAATATCAACAATAAGCAGGAGATTTATTGTAATCAGTCAATATGCTCAGCTTTGCAACTGCTCAGTACTTTATGCTCTATAATTATATGGTTGCCACAGTGTAGCCATTCAACAGTGTTATAATTAGTGGGTAATTAACTGAAGCATTTGATGACATGCTGCAGAGCACAAAGCATGTGTGCTGTTGATAGCAAAAGGATACATAAAGTGTCTTTATGACAATTTTCTGAAACCATCACATCCTCAATTGTTTCTTGCTTGTGGTGGTTTTCACAACTTTTCAGGTGCTGCACAAGATCACAAGCGTTTACAGCTGATTTTGATGCTACCACAGCTTTTAGACACTGGGCTTCCATTGAATTCTTTGATATTTAGTTGCCTTTATGGATCTCAGCCTTACACAAACACACCTCCTGGGCTGCCTCGATACATACATACAATCAGAGCTATGTATCTCCCTCTATTGGTATATTAAAAAAAGAAAGAAAAAAAGTAGAAATGTTGCTTATTCCTGTAGGGTAAAGATTAAATTCATGCTAATACAACTGAGCCCCCTCTAAGTAGTGTATTAAAATAGCTATTCTGTTAGAAAACACAGCCCTAATTAAGAGACAATTAGAATGGTTTAATATTGTTCAGATCAACTTTGGGTAGGTCCTGTTTTTTTTAAAAAAAAAAGTACACATTATCGATATTTGTCAACATATCTAATGAAGATACAGAGATGGAAATTCAGTGCAGCACTGAGTGGGAAAGGTGTATGTTTAGGAATGGGGAGGTGTGCCTGGTGCCTGTAAGGAAATGAAGGATGTACAGATGTGGGGGCACAGCAGACAGCATCTGTAATTTTTATACCAGATAAGGAAAACAATCTGCATGAGAAAATTTGAGTGCCACCCTGAAAGCTGCTTTGCGCTCCTTGCATCAAATCTTGGCCTCTCCACAGGACCAGTGACGTGCTTCACTCTGATATTTTCAATCCATTGTTTTGTTTTTTTTAAATTGTTTGGGTTTGTTTGTTTGTTTGCTGCTTTTCAGCTTTTTAGCTTATCCAAGTATTGCAGGCTATTTAAAGGCCCTTTCTTTTCTCTTTGTTAGAACAGCAGCACTGCTAGCTGTGCATGTCCATACATAATCTCCAGTAACTTCTGCCAGCACAGAGCTGGAACACCTTCCAGATTTGTTGTCTTTTAAGTGAATTATTTTACATTTTCTGGTTGTGGTGGCTAAAAAATTTAGTCATAAATATATAGGAAATATGGATGTTTCTTACAGAGTGACTGTATCAGCTTGAATTTGATAGAACAAACCAATGTAAGCTATTTGCTCTCCTGAACCAAAAAAAAAAAAATCCTTAGTAAGCTCTGAAACATTGCACAGCATCTACACAGCTAAACATAACAGTCTGTAATTTCCCAGTGAATGCTGGCTGCTGAACAGTGGAGGCAGTGCTAAAATCTACCTGTGCTTTTGTAATGAAGCCCATGGTACTGTAGTCTTAAGTTTGGATCAGCAAAAAGTTTCTGAAATGTACAGTCACATGAAGGGAATGTGGTCAGTAGTGATAAGTTCCCTGACTGCACATGCTGTGCACTTAAACCAGAGCTGCATCTGCCTCTGCTGTGGGCAGGCAACTTCAACTTGTAGGAGAAATGACTTTGAGTACTCTTGTAGCACAGGTGGGAATATGTGAGAGAACAATGAAATCAACAGAATTTCTTACACTTAAACAGCAAGTGACCCTGGTATTTGTGAGGGGTAGCAGTGGGACACTGTGAGAAGTAGATGTCACTGTTTATTTGCAAAGTAGAATCTGCAGTAAGCCAGGCTGCCCTCCTGCTGCCTAGTAATGTGCCTTAGCTTCACCTTCACGATAACCCAGCACAGAAAGAAATTTAACCTTCATGCTCATTTACTCCTTTTCAATCTCTGCTTCTATGCACTGACTTCTAGAGGAAAACCAGCCTGGTAGCAGTTAGCAGGATTCCTTTGTCCATTAGATACCAGAATAAGACCAAAACCTGCTGGAAAGCTGTTGCACAGCAATGACTTGTCTGTTCTGAAGGACCTGAATCATATTTTCACCAGTGACCCAGCACCAGAACTCCCCTCAGCCCTGCAGTTCCTCATCTGCCCTTTACAGAAGGCTGAGAGATATTCAGCAGTTGTTTTCAGTGGTCACCCAACAGCTTTCAGCAACTTCAGGGAGAGAAAGGCCAAGTGCTTTTGAGGCCCCTGCTTGAAATGCACACACAGATTGAAACACAGTCCCCTCAAGCAATACAAGATTTATCACAGCTTCTCCACAAAGCTACTGCCCTGTGCTACCTGGCTCATTAGCCAGTTATGCAGATGACCCTAATTTTTACAGATACTCCCAAATTAAGGGTAAAAAATTCAGCTTAGACTATTCTATCAGCAAGGTAATCAAACAAGAGCAGACTCTAATCACACTGGTGTTCAGTAAGGAGGAACAGCCTGCCACTCCTAATGTTTCATTTTTGGGGACATGGTATATAAATACCATAGTATATCAATACCAGGTAAATCAATTGATACAGAATTAGATGTCATGTACAGCAACTCGGCTGTTATTGCTTTTCCAATATAGCTCATCTTATGCTCTCTTCATTTCCATTAAATAATACTTGGGAAGTAGAGCTCTTTTACAGTTTCTCTATTTAAAATGTGCACTTTTATTGTACAGGGTTTTTTTGTTGTTGTTCTTTACAAGAGAGTCCAGAACATCCATCTGTGTTTATTACTTTGGGTAGTAAAACATTTAGGGAAACAAATGCAGGAGGTGCTGCTTTAATAAAATCTGATCACACTGAAATCCTGAGACAACTCCAGTAGGATGCTGATAAAGTTCTTTTGAAGCTTTTGGCAGCTCTGCCACATTCAGACCAAGTGCAATGACTACAGATAGCAAAGAGGCACTTCTGAAAGGCTGCTGGCATGGAACTGGCAATGCTTCAGTGTTTCATTTCTGCAGAGATAACTCATCCCCTGGTGTGAAATGTAGCATGTGTGTGTGTGTATTGTGGGACAAGGGCTGCCTTTCCACTGCTTTCAGATAGACAGGGAATTGTGCCCTGTTCTTCTAAATGTGGGAAAGAGTTGTAATGAGCTTGGCCACTGGGCCCTGTTCTGTCCTGTAGATGTCCTATAGGTGCAGGTTATCTGTCCTATGCACACCATTTTATCCTGTAGTTGATGCTGACCTCTCTAGTACAGGGTAGACCTAGACAGTTCAACTATGTCAGACATGCACCATAGTGGCTGCTTTTCCCTCAAAAGCTCACCTGAGCAAATATGTCACTTCACATCTGAGTCAGCCATGTCCCTTGTCTCTGTGATGGCATTCATGTAAATCAACACACAATTTCTGCACTGTGTCCCCAAAACAGGCAGTACGATAGCCCTCAGAGTTTAGGAAAGCCTTGAAAAGAGGTTCAAAGCAGCATTACTGGGAGCAAAAGGGCAGTGTCCCTGGGGACACGTGGGCCGTGAGCTGTGGTGCAGTGAGGGAGCAAAGGGAAAAGGGTTTGACCCACACAGAGCACTGAAGTGACATGCTGTTCTCAGCTGATGTGACTCTGGGGAAGAAGGCTGACTTACACCTTCATTCCTGAGGGGATCTGGGCATCTCAGAGAAGCATCCAGTGCATCAGTTCCTATGCCATGTGTTTTTGTTTGACAGCTAAAGACTTTTTGTCATAAGGGACCTTTTCTCTGCTTCTAAAAGAAGCAGCAGAACAAGCCAAACACTGGGTGTGCTGTCTCCACACATTTCTGTTCTCACCCACACCCAGTTAAGTGAGGTCAAAATAGTTCAGCAACATTATCAGCCCCTATAGTTTGGTCTGTGGACTGCTTAGACTTTTCCTTACCAAAAGAAAAAATAAAAGAAATGGTGTTAGTAACTCCTGTTAAGTAACTCAAATAATTAATTTTTTGCACAGAGATATTCTAGTTAAATAAAACTAGAGATTCCACAATCCTCTACAAATTTTCTTTCCCAGTCTGGAAGAATTTGAGTACAAATAACCACCAGACATCAGCTGAAACCCATTACACTCTCAAGATGTTTTCTATGGTTTCACAGGGATATGGTGCCCAATCCTAATTAAAAATACTATGGCAATTATTGAACCAAAGCTCACAGCATACCCATGGAGGGCCCTGACTCTAGTCCAGCTATGTCCTGGAACACTGCAACTCTGTGCATCTTTGTAATCCCATTATGGAAATGACAAAGGGGGAAAAATCATCCCTTTGCTGAAGTCAATGACGATCTCTAGTGACAGCTTTTCAGCAGAGCCACCTTGTCTAGGCCTGGCAAGCAGAGAAGAATTACAGGACAAGGACATGTCCTCCAAGAAAGGAGACTACTCAGACAAACAGAATGACTGCACTCATTTTGCTACTTTAAGAGAAATCTGATCTGTAACCAAAGGATTTTCAAGGACTAAAAATACATAAAGAAACACAGCTGAAAGTTTCTATATATGAGGTAACCTGTGAAACTTACTGAAATGCAACTCATGCTACTTGAATAGGATCTAATAATTCCATCTTTTCATATGGATTTGTCCTATGGCTAATCCAACTACAAGCCAAATAAAGAACAGGGCAATATGCTGTTAGTGCAGACCAGAAAGACCTGGACGAGATTGCATTTAGATGTGCTGGATCTCATCTGAAACCTCTTGAATACTTAACACATGCTTGAACCCATCTGTGAAACAATTAATTTCTCCATACTTTTCAGTGAAATATTTATGAGCATGACTAAAGACAGGGGTACCTGTGGATTCTCTTCTCAGACCTGTAGACTGGAAACATTTTTTTTCTTTTTAAACTATCTCCTTCAAAAGAAATATAGCAGCAAAAAAGAAACTAAATATCTGCTGAAAATACCATGAGCCATCTGTCCTGGTTCTTTTGACTAACTTGCATGCAACAAAGTAAATCAGATGGATGTCCCACCCAAGACAACCAAAAAGGGCATTTTTTGAACTATATGAACAGTTCAAATGAGTTTCAAAATGGTGAGGGAGAGGTGTAAAATGCTATTAGAAAATAATGGGGTTTCTGTGCCTACCATCCCTCAGAATAAGGAAGGTCCTGTACTTCATGTCTTTGCCATTCATTTTATCTTAAGCAATCCCTGAACCCTTTCCAATGTTCTGTTAGGTGGGAGCTGATCTCATTTAGTCATATTAGCTGTCAGAACCCCGGCAGTGGTGGAGCTCCAACTCTGTGCACTCCCTCTGCATACTTAGTCCAGGACAGTTGTAAAGATAATTTATTTCAGCTCTAACTCATTATTTCCTTTCTCTTAGAAAGTGATGCAACCTAGTGAGACTCTTTCCTCCCTCTCTACATCCTCAAAAGGTCACTGCTCATTTGTTTTTATCTGATCTGGAAGCAAATCTACAGGTTCACATAAGCAAATTGCACTTTCAGCACCAGCTATACATGCATACTATGTTTAATATCTTAGCTGTGAGTCCTACATGCTCTATATGATGACATATTCAAGAACACACAACTTTGTAACTCACCAGAAAGTGGCACAGATTGCAGTTAGGATCACTGTAATACTCCATGGCCTGCCTGGTGTCTGATCCAAGGATGCTGTCTGCCCTCAGACTGCTGACTCATCACAGCAGTTCTTCCAAGAATGCTGATCTGAGATCAGCAAGCAATTGTATTTTGTTATCTCTGTACCAATTGCAAAAGCACTGCCTTTGAAATGAGAACAGTGAGAGGTAACTGTAGGACTGCTCTGCAAGATCCAAGGGCAATGGTACATGGTGGTGCACACATTACTCTGAGATGGCAGCTGGCCGCAGGCAACTCTTGCAGGCAGATCTGGCATAGACACTACTTAACAGAGCTAAGAGAAATTGCATTTTTTCATTGCTTATGGCACTGCTCTGCCGGTCAGCATGAGTGCTGTAGAGATGCTTGTACACACAGTATGCATTAAAGACACATGGCAACCGTCAGAAACTTGCCCAGAGCAGAAAAGGAAACAATCTTGCTTGTAACAAATGCAATTTCACCACAGATCATTTCTCATAGACACCCAATTTCTCTAGCTTCAACATTTGAAAACGTTAGGATCAACAATGTCTATCACCTGTGGCAAGACACTTGTATGCAGATGCCAGCCAGTAATGACACAGCTGGGTGTGACACCTACTGGCACTTGCAACACAGAAACAAAACCACCACAGGGGATTATCACTAACCTGGGAACAGCTCCATGCTTCCAATCGTGATACCAAGGTCATTTGTAATACAGGAAAAGCACATCCCTGGGTTCTCCTGACAAAGGTCCCTATACACACATGCCTGGGCTGACAAGGTGTGTCCTGTCAAGGAGCAGACAGGAACACAGAATTCCCCTTCTCCACTGCCTGTCACACATCCCATGTGCCACCCAATGCAGACTTCACATGTGTATCAACAGGACAGCCTGGTCTGAGGCTTACCTCTGATCTCTTTGTTCACAAAGGAGTTTGTCACTGTGCAATGCAAATTCTGCTAAAAAGATTGGTTGGGACAAAAAGCCCAAACTACTTACTGCTCCCTGATCTAGTCTGGGTCAAGAGAAGCTGCCTGGAGGAAGGGATGACAGAAAACTTTACCAAAGAGAAGTTAGGAGAATGTGTCTTTGGAGATCCTTCTGGAGTACAGGGCAGGCTAGGCTGTGAAAGGAAAAGAACCAATATACAAGAAAATTTGAGCACAAGAAAGACTAAGACTGCTCCTAGGAAACTCAGACAGGAGTGCTAGACACAGTCCCAGAAGTGGCTGGAAAAGTCACTGATAGTCAGAAACTTCCTGAGGCATCCAAAGGTCTACAAAGGTCTCTCCAAAGAGATATCAGAATTTTTGCAATCCAGAAAAAAAAAAAAGGAATTCAGAGACAAAAAAACAAAGCTAGAGGAGAGGGCTCACTCTTTTGTCCTCAGCAAAGTCAAACAGGCTCAGGGTAAGCTTTGCCTGAAAGCTTTTCATTCAATCTCTCACCAGGCACATCTGAGTTTTCTCTGCTGAAAGTGTTTCCCCGTTGCCATGTATCACTTTGGTTTTCTAATAATTTTCAGCTTTAAAGCCTAAGAATCCTTTTGGACATTCTCAGCTCCAAGAAACAGTTGGGTAGGACCACCTCTGTGCTCTGTCCATGCTGGGTCCTGTCAGAACTGGCAGGGTTTGTTCTGAACTCTGAGCAAGCTGAGATGAACTGAAGGAGACTGACCAAGATCACGTGGCTGTGGCTGTGCTTTGGTTCAGTCCAAAACACTCATTTTGAACACTGCAGCTCCCATACCCTGCTACTAATGGAAATTTGCTTGATTAACACTGTGTTGCTTCAACCCTTTTGAGGCCTAATCCAGTGCCCACTGAGATGAGATAATGCCCACTGATTTCAATGGGCTGTGAATTAAATCCTTTATTTCTGACTTAAGAACTCTTTAAATGTTCTTCCCTCTCTATGTTGCAAGGTTTCATTCTGCATTTTGCCCTCCCCCTCCAAATTACAAATTCTGCAGCCAGTGCATATCCCTCAGTTGGATTCCTGCTCTGAGGAGCAGCACCCACAGCAGCCATGCTGGACACCCACCCAGCCAGTCTTCATCACTCCTCCTGCACTCTCTCTTTCAGTAATAAAAACTGGCATTTCACATTTCAGTTGTAACATACCTAACCAGCTACTTATTACACATACAGAATAGCAAATGTGGCAACCTCTGACTCCTGCTCCACAGCGTGGGCTTTCCTGACAATAAGACATTTTGTTATTCTTTCCCAACATGAGTGTGCTGAACCTATTTCCCATCCTCTTGAGCATGCTAATTCCAAGTGGGCTTTATTAGTATGCAGAAGTGAAATCTCAGGAAACATCAGCAGATGACATGATCAGTAATGTGTGATCAATGCTTCACCTTTTGCCCTGAATTTGATTAAGTACTATATAGATCAACCAAAAAAAGCAGTTTATTAAAAAAAAAAAAAAAAAAAGTTCAAGAGTACATGTAACAATACTGTAGTGATTTTCTTTTCCAGGGCATGTTTGTTAGTTCTGATGTTCTGCATTCCAAAAATCCATGTTGCCACAATTACCAGGTTTCTGGGAACACCTGCTCAGATCCAGCAAAAAAATACAACTACATGCTCAGACTTCTGTTATAGTAATAAAATATGTAGAATAAAAAGTCTGAAAAAGACATATCAAAGCCCCAAAAACTGACCTGACAGGCAATGAAATCTGACTCATGACAATTCTGTGCCCATCCTGGGTCCTGCTCAGCCTCCCAGGGCTGAATCAGTGGGTGCTCCCTGGACCCTGACTGGGGCTGCCTAAGGATGAATGGGATGGAGGTCTGTGACATTCCCTTACAGTTTCCCCACCGGTGCTGACAGTAGCAGAAGCACTGGAGGCACGTCCCAGGTGGGACAGCTTGGGCAGGGCTAATGTGACCATTGCCCAGAAAGAAATCTGGCTGCCAGCACCAGAGAGCAAAACTCCCGCAGGCCCAAATGCTTCAGCCACAGAAATGGGCTGGGGAAAAGGAGGAATTATATTAGGCCATGCTCTTGCCTTCAGCCAAAGACAGTTTTTTAAAGACAGGTCTGTGTGGCCTCACAATGGGAGGTTTGTCTCCCTGTGTCTATCTTCTGATCGCCAGGGTTACTGCACAATAAAACCCAAAGTTTGGCTTAGTTTCAACCCAAACCAAAGACCTTGCCAGGCTTCCAGGTCCACCAAACCAATAAATTAACTCAGGTTCAACTGAAATTTGACTGAGCACTTTGTTTTTTGGTGGTTTATTTTCTTTTTTTTTCTCTTGTGGGGGAGCGCTGTGTGGCAGTGTTTGCGTTTTTTCTCTCTCTTTAAACATAGTCACTGTACTGATCCAGGTGTTAGAGTCCCCAGTTGCAATGAGCTTAATCACTTCAAGCCACTCTACTGGCCTGAGCTGCCAAAGAAAACCCTTTCTGAAAACCCCTCTTGTCTTGCAGCAGCTAGCAGTATGCACTGGCAAAATCCCAGAGCCCCTAAAGCACATGATATTGTAAAACACCAAAAATGTTTGCAAAGCTGCACAGACAAAAGAAAAATACTTTTAAAAAAAGGATGTGGGACCCCAAGTGGATTCAATGTCATTTAAAAAAAAAGAAAAGAAAAGAAATTTCTACTTCTATTTTTCAGATGTAATAAAAAGAACCAGAATTATTACAAGACTCTCACCCTGGGGCTCTGCAGCACTGCATGGGCTCCTGGGTGTCCCAGGGGAGTCACCCAGACCTCACTGTGGGTCTGTACTCCCCTCAGCAAAGCATGAGTGCAGACATGGCCACATTTCCTTGCTTTCTGCCTTCAGACTGATGGGAGCCTCTCTCTGCTGCCTTTCAAGGGCCATCATCTGAGTGCACTGAATCAATTTCAACCAGCAAACTGCACTCTGTGTTCGGACCCAGCCACACTCAGGTTTTGTTTTCTGCATTCTTTTAAGTCCATACACTGTATTTAAGCAATGAACTACATCAGGCAGTGGTGAGTGATTGCTATACTCCTCAGGTGTCATTATGCCATGGGAATTTGGAAACAACAGCACTCTACCACCTGAGATGTGCAGTAATCCTGTAGAAATGCACAGAGTGGGAAATCCTCTTCTAAAACAGTATTTATGGTCATAGTTAAAAGAAGTAGAGAACATTTGATATGGGTAGAATGTCACTGTCAGTCAGGCAGAATTGCTACTTTTAAGTACTTCCCACAACATAAAAGTAGGTCCAAATAATGATGAGATTATTGTGCAAATTTTGTCAGTGGAGCTCAAACTAGTTTATTAATAAAGCAGCCACACAGTGGAGCACTGACGGAAAGACCATTTAACCACCATGAAGCTGGAGAAAACAGTCCAGAGTGGTGGCAGGGGCTCGGGGGAGAGAAGACTCTCCATGCTTCTGCATCAAATCACTAACCACCAGGAGCAGATAGTTAAGCTCCTGTCCTTCTCCTTTGCCCATTACAATCCTGTAAGAACAATAGATATGCAAAGACACCAGGAGTTTTCAGCCAGGACCCAGCTTGGCTTGGCACCAAATGTGACAGTGTGGCTGCTGCTGTCAGAGGAACCCCAGCCCCTCAGCACAGGCCCTTTGGCAGGCAGCTGCTGGAAACAGCATTGGTGGCTTCTGCATCATATGCAGCAAATTAAACAACACAGTTCTTCCCATTTTGTCTTTAAATTCTAAAGATAATTCCTTGTGCAACTTCTTTTATCAATGATCAAAATAATAAGCATTCATTTTCCAGTGTTGGCTAAGACTGTGAGTCAGTCTAGCACTGTGAATTACACTGTATAGACTTCAATATCTTTCATTATCTCAAGTACCTTCTAATCAATAGTATTCAGAGAAAGAATGACTAACTTAGTTGATTATCTAAATCCTTGTGTTTCCAGCTTTTACTACCGACAGTCCAATTCCAGTGTGAGAACTAGATGCATCTGAAAATTTGCATTTGAGATCTAATTGAAAATGCAGCCCCAACCTACAAGAATCTTTTGAATCCAGGAGGCACTTGTGAAAACAGGGCCTTAGGTCTATCTGATTTAGAGCTGTGTCCAAAAGATGTTCTTGCTTGTTTTGGCAGCTCAGGGCAGAGGGAGTCTGTTTAATTTAATGGAGTACCTTGACAATGCTGCTACACAACAGAGAGGGGCCTTTACCCCAGTAAACAGTTTTCAAAGCTGAGAGGCATGGTTTGTCATTTTAACATCACATCTTTTAACAGTCTCCTTGTCCTTACTGAAAGTCAGAGAGGTAGAATCTCTAATGCTCAGCTACCACTGTTTCTGAGCTCAGTTTTAGTTCCTGCCAATACGTATAGGTTGAACAGATGCTGATTTTCCTAAGTCCAAATTAGTACAGACAGTAACACAAGCACCATGTCCTCATTCCCCTTTTCCCCCAAGATTACTAATAAAGAGTCTATTGCTTGGCTACTGATTGTACCACGTGCTCTAATTACTTGTTTCAATGATGGCAAACACATTAAACAAGTATTAAAGAGCATTTAAATCAGTGCTCTTTGAAGAGGGAAAGACAAGCAATGGAGGCATTTATTAATCACTAAATTAGTATCCAAATTAGCATGACTTTAGAGAATTTTCATTTTGCAAAAATGTCCTCCTGGGTTAAAATAAAACCTCAGAACAGCTTTTAGAGCATTGAGCTCCAAACAGGTCTGTTTACATCCCCTAGAGCCCAGGGGACTTTTAAGGGGAAAGCTAATGTGAGAAGCATTGACTGTAATGACCCAAGAAAAACATAGATCTTCCTGCCCCGTGGGCTGACACATAAGCACACATAGAAGCATCCAATGTAAACTGCTTTGTTTTTTTTTCAAATGCCACCGTGAAACACTCGGGTGTCATACAGCATGACTACATCAAACATATAAAAGTCACAGGATTAAAGCCTTGTCCCAAAGAGCCAAGAAACCAGAAGCACAGCGTTTGCATGACCTGCCCCATGTGCCTGCCCTACTTTCCCTCTGCGAGACAGCTCCCTCCACAGAGCAGCACAGGCAGCTTTTTATCTTGTCCTGCTAATAGAGATGATAACCTGTGACTCACTCCTGACAATGCACCAGTGGGAATAGCAGTGAAATGAAATGCCTCCCGTTTGCACAGGGCGCACAGACGATCACTGCCACTGCTGTGCCCTAGGACACAGGCACAGCCAGCTCCCCGTGAGCACCCCACAAAGAGCGGTGCTAACGGGATCATGCCACCCGCACTCCCATGTGGACCGAGGAGTCTGCCTAAAGGATTTTATATTTCATTTAATGCCATATCCAAATCAAAGAATGAGTGATCTGTAACCCCTTGAGACCCGCCACCTTTGCTCTAAAAATCATCGGCTTCAGGAGAATCCAACATGTACAATAGCACACTTGTAATCTCGTTACCAAATCCTGACACAGCACAGCACGCACACAATGGGGTGTGCTAGAAACGTGGCAGCGTGCCTGCTAATTAGTAAACAGTGTCAGTCATTTGTCAATTAACGGGTTTTATTTTCTTGTGGGAAGGAAATTTCTAGAATACCGTGAAGCACACACACTCCCTCCATTGTTCTCAGCTGATAGAGGTAGATTTGGATGATTGCTTTTTTCCTGTTGCCTCTTAACATTGCAAATCAAACTGCAATCAGAATAATGAGGTGTCACTGGTTGAAACCAGAGCTGGTACTACATATTGTCAAAGACTGTTCACACTAATCAACTAATAATGACATCGCTTCCTCCACCATGCTAAATAAAATTCCCCTGGTTTTGCAACACAATTACTACTAATAACCATAGAAACCTTAGTGTGTTTAAGGAGACTGTTTCAGAGATTATCTGGAGACTTATTTTAAAATGAACTGGGAAGACAGATCTTCCAGGTGGAGTTTATTCTTTGGTAATTAAGTAAATCTAGATCCTGTGGGTGTATAGCATTTTCCAGTAGAATGAAGCATTTTTTATGCTAATGATGCACATGAATTAAAATAGTAGTTATTATGCTGATGAAGAATGTATTAAATATTTAAACATTTTAATAAATACATTACAGTAATAGCTATGCTTTAGTCTCAGAAAGAAAACCATAGGAAATGATAATCAATAAACAATTTTTTAAAAAGATTAACTACTACAGAAGGGACAATGAATACATATTTATTTTTAAAAAAATGCATTGATTCCTCAAAAGAGAAATATATCCTGATCATCATAGTTTTACAAACTATAGTGGCACAAATGCTGGAAATACTTTGTGTTCTCTAAGTCACTAACTAAGTCCCTTTGAAGGCTTAAGAAATTATTTGCTTATTGAGCTAAATTTCATCCAGATGTACCAACATTTCTGAACCGAGATGACAAGTAAGAAGACATAATTGTTGTGACACAAATGTTGGCTGACTTTGTTTAGAAAACATTAATCAGAAGGGAAAAAGGAAAGAGAGCAAGATCTGAAAGAGCAAGTTGAAGTCTTAAGGTTAAATAAAGATACCCAACATTAAAAACATCGGAAAAATTCAGTGCTTAGTTGCAGCCAAAAAACATCTCAGTGATGTGACTGGCAGTTTTATTCCTGAGTTTATAAATGTAGGATACCTAGGGGCACAACTTTATCACCTTGTCAAGTATATTAGAACCACTGTTACCATTGGATTTCTTCAAAAAGACTGAGAACAATGAAGAACAGAGCATATCTCAGTAGCACCTTGACTCACTGCACCAAAACTGCACCATGAAGAAAGCAGATTTGAGAGGAGATTGAAAAATACTTCAATAAAAATAAGAGCCATACTGAAAGAAAACACTGGCCCAGATTCTTCAATCCAAAGATATTTGAGAGGTCCCTTACAACAATACAGAGCATCATCATTGTACAAGTTGCTTTCAAAATTCAATCCAGAATGCAATTTATTTTTTCATAAAAACCCACAAAACCCCGAACAAAAGTAATGTATTTTATGTAACTACATTTCTTTCCTGATATAGATGAGGGGAAATTGTGTTGCATATTCAGATTGAATTACATAGCAACCTGGGCATTTGTGGAAAAACCTCATAAGCACCTGATTAAGCCTCTTTCTTTTTGGCAAAACAAATAAAATTGTGCTTAATTTGAAATATTTTGCTGAATACAGTGTTTTGCTGAATCAGAGCTTTCCCAAATGCAAACTTTTTAACAGCATCAACTGCACGCCTCCAGACTTTTGCAGGCTTATCTGAAGTGAAACCCAGCTGAAAGCCTTCCAAGTTTTGCCCATTTCCTAATGCTTTGTGAGTTGTGCCAGTGACTCCTGGGAACCAGATTTGGAATGCATTTTGAATATTTTAAATCACAAACTTCCCCTTAAAGAAAACAGATGTATGCACATATTCACTTGAGTTCTTTATAATTTGAAACAGTATCATTTTCAACCAATCTTATTAGATACAGATGAACAAGTTTGTTTTTATCCTGGCAAAATGCTGTTTCTATTATTCTAGAAATCTTTTGCATAGCATTTTTTTTTTGCAGTGAATTATTACTCTTCATCTGCCATCTTGAGACAGACCCAGAAATCAGGCCCATTACTGCATCTAAATGAACCTTTTAAATATAAGGTACACACTGTAAACAATAGACTCCTGAAGGCTGGCACTCATTTACATGTTTTCTTTTAGATGTGACTACAGGTATCTAATTCCATTATCCTCAGTATTTCAATTTCAGAATTGTCTTTTTTTTTTCTTTATTCACTGCCTCCATTAACCAAACTTGGGATGAATAATCTTCATGAAATGTAAGATAGCTTGAGGTGCTTTGCGCAGCATGAAAACAGGCCATTTTAATAGTAATTTATTCCCACATCTGGAGGACTGCTTGGAAGCACTTTCAGATGCTGATGTGCTCCCCTTGCATTATCAGGAATTGAGTAAAACATTGGACCAGAATCGATGATCACCACTGATGCACAGATGAATGCCCACAGCAAACTAAGCCTTCAAATTATCAGCTTGCAGAGCACTTCTTGTTCATTTTCTTCAGTGTCTGTCTGCAGTTAACATCTGTTTCCAGTTATGGCACTACCAAAGGCTCTCCTCTGACTGTTATAAACACACAGGCTCATGGTGCACTGGGGTGTGCTTCTGTGCAATAGCTGGAAAGGGATGGCTGAAAGGGCTGTCACAGGAAAGGCAGTTTAAGTTGAATCTGCCTATTTACCCAGTTGAATTTACCTTCTTACAGCTTCAGTCTGATTGAATTGAAAGCACAGGCACTTTTGTAGAAAACTTTAAGAACAGAAATATCCCACAAAAAAAAAAAAAAATATTATCCTGAGAAACCCCTATACCCCCTCCCCAATGCTGAAAGAATTCACTGTAGAATTAAGAGTTTGGGTATTGAAACTCCTGATTCCCAAGGATGTCTACAGTTTCCAAATGCCTAGAGGCTTGTAAAATCTGTGTCCCAGTACAGTCTTAACATCACTGGTCAGAGCTTGTCTTTCTCTTGATTTCTAACCACTCAGATCTGTTTTAACTTTTTTTTATTATCCACTTTCCTAAAATGCCTGTCATGATTCTGGGATCTTAAATACTGGGGCAAGAGCCAACTCCTTTCATGTCCAATAACAATTAATGCAACTAGGGATTTATCCCAACAGAGACAGGATAACAACAGCAGAGAAGAACAACTCTACTCAGCACCCAGGAATCCTGTGCTTCTTTCAGATGTGCTGCAAATAATGCACCACTCATCTACTGGAAGGGAATATGACAGAAGAGAAAATGGACAAGGGAAGTTCTGTTCTCATGGGACATGTTCACAACCACACAGCTGCCTGCTCATTCCCAGAACTGCTACATGTGTCCTGTGGGATTGTGACTCCATTCCTACCAGTTACAGCAGCATTTGGTATGCCCCTATTTCCAACATATCTGCGCAAGAGCAAACATCTCAGAGATCCCCTCTGACATGAAGAAAGCTGAGCAGATGAAGCCCATACCACTTTTTCCCCTCATCTTTTTATCCTTTTTCTTAGATTGATTCAGTAATTTGTCCATGACACAATAATGCAGGTTTATCAACCACATCGGCTGAATGACTCTTGTTCTTTGGTTTCCAACATCATTGCAATGCTGGAAAAAATGAATTCTAATGAGGTGTCTCAATGACAGGACATTAATGGCAGTCTACACTGAGTTAGAAAGTGGAGAACCATCACCAACTGCATGCCCAAACATTTGGAATGAAACAAGTGAACCAAGAGTTTTATTTTCATTCCCAAGAGAACACATTTATTGGACAGCAGATGACAGTGGTGAGGAAAGATAAAATAAGCACACCTATATGTCCATGGCTGCATTTTGAGATAATTTTGATGAAAGCATGGCACAGACTTGTATTTTTGTCTGGCAGAAAGACCGAGGACAGAGACTTATTCTGGGCAGTAGTAGTAGAGTTAACAATGCACAACAAGGCATCTGAGTGGAAGAAGATGCTATTTCCACACAAGGGAATAAAGAGGATGAGAAGAATGGGAAGTGGAAATAGGGTGGCATTAAACAGAATCTGTGTAATTAAAAATGCTAATAGCCTCTTGGAGACTGTTTCCAAAACAAGCTATTTCCTTTAGACAATCAAAACATCATCAAGTTAACTATGTGCAGAGCCTGATTTCTCCTTATTGCAGACAATGGACTAGAACGCTCCTGCCTCGGGGTGGATGGCAGACAAAACAAGGAATTTGTTGTTCCTCTCCAATTCTGGTATCAGTGTCAATGATGAAGAATTTAGAATTTGACATCCTATCAAAAAATACATCCCCAGGTTCTTCCTTATTCAGTTTGATCCTGTGACAATTTTAGCAAAGACCCAACATTAACTTGCATAAATGAGTCTATCACTCTTATGTACTGGGACCTGGTTCTGACCCCTCTTACACCAATATAAAATTGATGCCACATTTCACAGACTTAAGGTCAACATAAACTTTTGCTGCTGAGTGGATCAGCTTTTTTTTTTTTTAATCATCCCATTTTACATAGGTTTTTTTTTGTTGTTGTTGTTTTTCCCTCACAATCCTGGAGAGATGTACAAGTGAATTTTAATTTCAAGTAGTCTTTCAGATCCATGAGTCTCTACCATGAATATGACACTCTGTGCATGCATCAGCTGCAGGTTCAATAAAAAACACATGGTAGGATGGATCCTTCTATTAGATTAGACATCAGTGAAAATGCCACATCAACAGCAGTGTAACCTCAAGGACCTGCTCCAAATGAGATGATGTACTGAGAAGGTGGCAGCATCATCTCTAAATCATATTGCTTCACTTGAATGGATGGCAATGGTGTCTGGAAGTAGAGAGTGGAACTGGATGATTTTGAACTTTAGCATTAAATCAAAGTGCTTGATTTATTTCAGTGACAGCTCTTAGGATTATTCTATAGGTAAGTGTTATGTGTGCTAGGAAAGAAAAAATTACAAAAATAATTTTGGCTGCTATACAAATGCTAAACAAAACTGCATTGTATTTTTGGAAGATTTGGGTAAGCTGATACAAGCACATCACACCCAACTCAGCAGAGGTCTGTGTTCCAATAAAAACTGTAACTTTTCTATTTTGCCATCTAGGAAAAAAGGTGTAATTATTTCTACAATTTCATTCTTCTTCCCTGATTTGTGTAACTCAGATCCTTGTCTCATTCTGCCCAAGGTTTTGCCCAGGCTACCCCTCATAACTCTCTGGGTTCCTCAGACACATGAATAATGCCTTCCCTCAGAGAAGCCTGGCTTCATTTTCTTTCCCCTTCAAGCTGTTTCCTTCTCAAACACTTTCCAGCCCTGGCTATATGTAATTTTCAAATGACAACAAATTAAAAATCTCTGTTTTTTTTCACTCCCCCAAAAAATTTTATATTTTGGCACCATTCTTTATGCTGCCTAGAAAAACAGAAGGACAATATGTAGTCTCTAATACCTCACTGTTATAATCAAAGTAGGATAATTGGATGAGCTTCTTTACATATTTGTTGGCATAACACCAATATGGATGGTCTGGTTTAAATACAATTGCTTCTAAAATGTGATTAAAGGAAGTATCTGGTCTGAAGAAAAGAGACTAATATATTTAACTGTGAAAAGCACCCATGTATTTCCATGAATGAACTTTAAAAAATAATCATTAATTTCATCAAAGCAGAAAATAGTCTAACAGAAATAATGGCACTACAAGAACTCATGAGTCAGTGAGTTCTATCAAGCTATCAAAATTTAAGCTGCCCTTTTTGTTAAACTCATGAAAACTTGTAGTCATTCATTATGAAATAAACAGTATCATTGAATTTCAGACTCTTGTCCATCACCAGGAATATTTAAACATCCTCACTCAGATTGTTCCGCACAGATATCATTTAAACTGACTGAGCTTTTGAACCAGTTTTTATTGGGAATACCTACTCTTGCCACACTTGCTCTCCTCCAGATTCATGTACATCTCGATAAAACATTCTGAGGGGAAAACAGAGGCTGGTGACTTTCTTGTAGAAAAAGGGAGAAACATTTTGAATAACATAGACATGAAATGGATTTATTTCAAAATTTGTTTCAAAGGAAACCTGGCTTTTGCCCTGATTCAAAATTCAGCACATTTGGAGCATCCAACAGCCTTAATGCAGCCTAGAAGATATGTTCTTTTTTCCTCTGAGTCATTTCTCCTTAGGCAATTAGCAGTCATTAGGCAGACTGTGAGCAACTTTGGGCCCACATTTGTGCACAGAGAGCTCCAGCGGCAGGTTCTGCACAAACAGGCCACAAGGCAATTTCCTGTCACATCTACTTTGCAGAACAATCACCTGCAGCGTTTGTTCTGACTCTGAGGGCAATACTTCACCTGGCAAATCTGCTTCCAGGAGTGGGTGATGCGGACAGTGCTGGTGTTACCCTGAAGAGAGAAGCACAAGGCAGCCCTGGCTCTGGAGTGCACAAACTAAAACTGAAATTGGTAACAAGCTTACTCTAATAGAGCCATAGTAAAACAATAAGCTCACCAAATACAGGATTAAAACTGCTAGTAAGAAAGATTTTCATCTTTGTTTGATCTTGTTGGCTCTAATTCAAATAAGGAGCAATTTCATGGATGTCAATGGAGTTACTCAGGTATAAATCTGGATTGAGAGCACAGTCTGGTTTATCATTCAAGCATATTTAACAGAGATAGAGGGAAAGTTGTAAAATGCTGTTCATAATGTTCTTTTAATTGAATGAATACTGTATTTCACCTTGCTCAAAATGAAGAGTCTCTTCATATTTTGATACTGAACTTAAGCCCCACATACTACCAATGCTTATCTATCTTGTTACAGAGAAAAAACCTGCAATTGACTTTTCTAGCTGCAAAGATTCTCTTTACTATACTTGAGTCTTTACTATACTTAAGTCTTTACTATACTTGAGCTTTACTCCTGTGACAAAATGTGTTTATAAGAACTCAATCAAAGTCCCCTCCATTAGAAACCTTTTAAAAGAAGCTTAAAAAACACTTTTCATACACCTCTTTGTTTCCTTTCACCTGCATTTTTTACTCTATTGTCAATTGCACTAATGCAAATCCAAACTCACTGAGCAGAATGCACAGAATAACCTGAGATTTAAAAGAGGAACTGGGACCATTTTTATCTGTCTGAATTTATGTTCTACTCCAAAGTTTAGGAAATGGGCCATGTATGACTTTTATATCTTCCTTGTCCTCAGCAGAACTTTGAACATCATTAAATCATCTTGACTATTTTTATGGGAAAAGGGGACCACAATACTTATTGTCAGAGATGCTGACTCTATGGTATTAATGCCTTGGAAATATGCCAGGAAATAGTATTCTATAGAGTCTCAGTAGTGCTCAGGAGTGTAAATGGCTGGTGGAATTTTAATGCCCATATATCACTCTGTGAAGGCCATAATCCTGGCATGAATAAGCTCTGTGAGGACATCTCATTAAAGATCAGTCCCTGCTCTCAAAGGTGGAATTTTGATTTTCATGTCTAGGGGTGGCTTGCTGTGGCATCTTCTCCTCCTCTGATACATATTTATTAATATTGACATATGGTTGTTAAGACAAAGCAACTTCATTTGCTCTGCATGAGAAGATCGGGAAGAACTGCAGGGATTTCAAAAAGGGCATTTGCAGATTTCATTGAGCTAAAGCTCCCTCTGAAGTCAGACTGACCCTCAGAGGAAGAACAGTGGCATGAAAAGGGCAAAAGCAGCTTACTCTGGGTAAATAAAACTAACCACAATGAAGAGAGTGCAAATGGACCCTCCTAAAGGGTTACCTGGGTATTCTGTGCACATACTGTACTCCGATTGTAGAAAACTGTTGAATGAGTCTGATATGGAAATCAACTCCTTCAACCAAAGCCTCATTTCCCCAGCTTTTGGGCTTTCTGTGAAATTCTTTTAGCTGGTATTCCAGTATCTACCCAAGGCTCCATAAACCAAGAGTCAAATACGATGAAAACAGTGAATATCCTGGAAATTGTGTATCCCATCATGAACGCTCAGTTTTAAATGTTCTTTCCTGCATTTTCATGTAGTATCCTCTCTGGCCTGTTATTCTTTCCTCTCTGGAGCCCATCCAAAGACATGACATTTATAGCCAAAGAATATATTTCTCCAGCTTAGCATGATAGTTGTGCACTTCCATGATCTTTCAGTCTTTTCTGATAAATCCACTTAGTTACTTGCTAAAGTTTTTTGCCTGACCAGGGGGAAAACTCAGGAAGAGTTGAATTGGAGGGGTTTGCAGTACTCCATGCCCTTTTGTGTTCCTTGGTGACTCCACACACTTCTAGCTGATGTAAGCTGCAAAGAAGCTTATCATTTACAATATGGGTTTCTAGAATATTTAGGTTTTACTGGTTTACTGTCATGTCGTCCATTGGGAGTTCCTTCTATCAGCAAAAAGCAGTTTTCCAAGGTAAAAATAAGTAAATATAATACTAAAATAAGTAAAAAGAATACTATAAATACATGACAAGGGAGTCAATATAGTGTCATTGATGTGAAATATACAGTCACATTGTGTGGTAGAATTCCATGACCTTTGCCTAAGGGACAAAATGCTGGTTGTCTTGTTGAGGGGAAAAAGAAGAAATATCATTCTAGGTAAAATTATAATTTGAGCAAATGTGGATATTTTCATAGTCCAAAACCACATTAGACAAGCAGAGATACTGAAGGGTAACTTCCATGTAATTCAGATGTGTTCTTGCATACTAATGTTCACTGAACTTTTGCACTGAATAAACTTATATAGCTTTTTCCCAGAAGACAAAACCTAAAAATGTCTGTGATATTACACAAACAACAAGTCAAAACATCAAATGAGAATTCCGTGTCCCCAATTCAAACATCTCTCTTCAAGGTCCTGTTATTTTCCATAGAGAGATGATGAACTATGGGAAAAAATATCTTTATACAAGATGTGAACTTGATTATTATTAAGTGCTTTTAAGCTAGAGTTATGGAGTACTCATGTTTTGATCTCTGCCTTAGTTAAAATTCAGAGACGCTAAATGAAAAACAAAAAACAACATTTGCAGTTGTCAACTTATAAATAAAAGATGCCTTTTGTGTAAAAGACTTTGTACATGTTGCTTATCTTCCCAAAGTTGCTAAGGGTCAGATTGTCCACCATGATGTTCATATCCTTTGTAAAGTGACCCAAAAGGGAAAGCAGTTCTCAGATGCAGTTTTTCTAATGTATTTTGGGCTACTCCTCCTGCATCTCACTCAGGGTGGCATCACTGAAGCAAATGGAATTTTTACATAAGCTTTTATACAGTTACAGCAGTAATGAAACAATTTGGAGAAAATTACAAATGTTACAGTAAAGTTAATGTCTGTAGTTCCTGAAGAAACTGGAAAGATTTTACAAGGATTATTAGAAGACAGGAGTAAATCTGAGGTTAACAGGGAGATTTAATAGAATGGAATAGAACTTAATAATTATTAAGATGCTTGGATTTTAACTTCTGTTTCTCCTCCCATTCTCTGACATATGTCACCTGTAGATGATATACATCCCTCTAATAATGGCAGATGTTTATGAGCGATCCAGGTACTGCATGTTCTATGTGAATGACCAAGAGAAGATATTCAATCCCATATTACTATTTATTAGTAATATAAAATCATCAAAGCACTTCCAGCAGGGAACTAAGCTCCTGTGCTAGACAATCCATATATAACACAGGCATTTATGCTTTGAGGACTACCCAGAAACCAGTGCCAAACTGCCTTAGGTGCTTTATAAGAATGTATTTAACAGGGTACCCTCCCCAAAAGAGGACACTCATCCCACAGATGGGTGGGAAGAGTAAGGACACATTGCTAGAAATAATTTGGTACATAAGAATAAAGTGATCCTGACTAATGCTGTAACAAGTAGACAGCATTAACAAATACACTTCATAGCTTCGTAACACCAATCAAACACATGGTGGTCACAGTTCACCAATTCTGTTTAACTTAGGTTGCTTTTCTACAAAGCTGCAGATGCATAGAGGATGATGAATTTGGTTTTTTGGTTTTTTTCTGGGACAAATTTTTAAAACGCTTTTAGCTACAAACAAAATCTGAGAAAATTTAAACAGATGTCAAAATAAATTTCCACCTGAATTCCCTATCCAAGCATGATTTGCATACAGCTTAATTTGAACAGCACCTGGGTTGCTGGGGAAATTTTTAGCTTTTAAGGGAAAAAACCAAAACAAATACAGATAATATATTAGTGAAAAACCAGCCATATTCAAAGAATCTGTTTGCATTCTGTTCCAGAGGAGCAGAAAAGAGGGCACAAAGACATGGTATCTTAGCAATGCAACCCAAGCAAATACTTGAAAAAAAGGCAAGTACAATTGGACCACATTAAGCTTGATCAACGCCAAAAAACTCCAGTTTGTTTCAGGAGACTTATGAATGGCATGTATCCCAGCAACTACAGAACGTGTAATAGGAAAACCAGGTAGTGGTTGTTAAGAGATAGAGCTGTAGGAAGAAAGTGAAATGACTCGGAGGACAAAAGCTTATTCATTTACATGATACTGTAACTTATATCCAATTTCAGTGCAGTAGGAAGGAAAGGATTAAGCCCTAAATCACCAGATTTTTTTTAATAACCATGCTGAACCAAGTAAGTTGGGCTCTGCTGTCAGGCTGCAAAGAGGTGCTTTCTTGGTTTGTACTTTCTGCTGCTAGGACAGGAGCTGGGAGAAATACAAAGAACACTTTACATCGCTTCTCTTAGGACTGTATGATGCCCAGAGGTGAAAAAGATACAAACTGTTCCTTGCCTCTGCCACAGAGGAGGAAATGCCCACCCCTGGAAAGATCATGAAAGGCTGTAGCAGAGAGTATTCCAGCTACAACACATGTGAGCCATGGAAGAAGGAGATGCAGATTGCTCTGTATTACTGATGGAGAATGTTTTCCAGCTTGACAATCATCCTGAACATTCATTGTGAGAGCAGTTTGTTGCAGGATGCTGGGGAGTGCTTTATACAGCAAGCAGGGACTCTGGTAATCTAGGAGTCTTCTGCAATATTACTTATGATTATAGGAAATTAGACTTGATGACTACATTGAACCTTCCAACCTTATGTCTGGGAAGTCTGTGCTTTTCTTTTTCTATTGTGCTGCCAAACAGGAAACTGAGCAAGTAAGAAGGATGGAGTGATTTGGCCCTGATGGATGAATACTGGCTGTTCTCTTCTACAATGAAAAGGAAAAATATTTGAAGGATCTATTACAGTCTGATCAATGGGTTTATCCAGGCTGTGTGCGTGAAATAATATGTGTTTCATAAATTCCCAAGCACCTTGGGGATACAAATGCTAGAACCAAATCTAATTTTAATGTAAATATTCATAAGCATAGTCAAATAATATCTGCATGCCAGTATGATATTTATTTGTATAAGTTTTTTTCCCTGCACCAAAAAGAGGCTCCACTTGTTGGCTAAATTCACAAGCAGTGGAAATAAAAGCATCAAAGCATCCTTCCTCCTCAAGAAACAACAGGATTTTTTTCTTGTAACAGACCAATCTATTCATGTACCACATCTCCATATGGGAAACATATCACAATATATTAAAAATATGTGTGGCAACCTTTGTGCATGTTTAGGCCTCATGAGCCATATTTAAGGCTCAAAGCACATTTTGTTCATTACCTCACTGCAAAAGACTGGAATTCCAGCAAAACACAGGGATTATTCATGCCCATCACCAAGCTCAGAGGCAGACACCTTCACACTTGCATCCCATCCTGTTGCAGGCCGGTTATCATGCAGATTGCATGTAATTAATTTTAGCTTCCCTAATTGAGATGTAGCACAATGTGCTATTGTATGATCTCAAGAACTTTTTATCAGATGGAAATGGAACTAAAACTCATATTAGTTATTTAGGGAAAGCAAACACCTGATTCTATACATATGTAGTTTTTATCATTTCTATTTACTTAAAAAATAGAATTAAATGTTATTTTTATAAAAGAAAATAAGTTAGCACACTGAGGACTTAATTATCCTTTCTTTTCCAATGGGAATCAATGCTATTGGCAGCTTGCAGGCCTGTTCTCTTGACAAATCAAGTTGTTGTCTGAGGCGTGAAGTGTTAAGATTATGATCGACTCAGCGTGACATTGTGATTCATGGCTACTATATTACAGAGGGAAAAAGGGGATTTATGCTTCATATCCACTTTGAATTCATAGTGAAACAAGTGAATCATTCTATTCAACCTCAGGAGTTCATGTTCTACACCCGGGGGGTTGAGCAATATAACAGGCTTGAACATTTTAGGGAACAAGTGCAATAAAATATCACTGTGAAATATTCTCTCTTTCCCCTCATGCTATAAGTTTAAAGAATCACCTGGAGTAAAGATTTAATAAATACATTTCATTAAAAGAAGAAAGAAGAGGGATGGATATGAAAGGGGCATATTGGTCAACTGGAAAAAAGACACTTCCAGACAGATAAATGTAACTAAAGGAAATTATAATTATGCAGAGTCTCTGTAATGCCTAAATTCTAACTAGTAGGTCTAAATGATGTACACCATCTTTCTTTTTTCCCCTCCAATAAAGCCATTGATGAGAAAATTCTGTTGCACTACCATGTTTAAAACAAAGGTATAACATTAAGTATGTTGGTTTTATTTCCTATATTCTGAGATCACCATCTGGAAACAACCATAGACAGCTGGGGTCACTGTAGCTGCTATAATGAAGGAGGGCATCAGCACAATTCTCCAGAGAAATGTGGCAAAATATGCATTTCACTGGACACCATTAATAGGGTCTACAGTGCCATCCGCTCCCCCTGGAAGCACCACCCACCTCACAATTCATGTGTGACAATTTAACCATGTGCAAAATCTGCAGTCACAGCATCAAAAGCAGGAGGAAAATCTAGCCAATCCCTGTAGCACTCCATTTCAATTAAGTTCAAGATCCCCTATTTTAAAAAATATAGAATTCATGCTACTTTTCCTATAGTGTTAGAAAATGCATGGCAAATTGAATTTCACCCTTGCAAAGACAGCTTGACTGCAAAAACAGAACCAAAGTCCGACTGCAAAATGTCAGCACTGAACTCCTCTTCCAGCCTTATCTGTATAATGAGCAGAACCAAGGCATGGAGAGAGGCACAATGAAATTAAAGAAAACCAAGACTCCTGGTCCTTTTTGGGGAAAAAGTATTCCCTCTTTTCTAATTAAATAAAAGTGTCCTTCCAGCTTTTATGCAAAACCCTTTTGGTTATTGTTTTTGCAAAGAGGGACTAATCATTTAAAGGACTTGGAAAAAGTCCAGCAAAGATAAGGCTGAAAAGTCTCTCTCCAGTTTAGAGGAAATGGTTTTCTTTGTGTATTTATGATTTTCAAGAGACAAGGGTTTGTTTTTTTATTCTGATATTGCTACATAGTTAATAACAATTAGCTCTTCTCATTGCTATTTCTATTATTTGTTCAGCACACTGAGTGACCAACATACTTTGTGGACAAGTCTTTGTTAAATGATGTCCAGCATTTAATGAATTTTCATGCAAACAGAGGCCTCTCTGATCTTTTGTCTGACTTTGCTGAGGAAAAAGGGATGCCTTACTGACCTCATATTGTCTCCAGTCTGGACTGGTGTTTTATTGGTGGCTCCTCTCAAGAGATATTCTTCTACCTGTAGGCAGCCCTGTGACTTCTGTTCCCAAGTCTACTATTGATGTACAGCATCGAGGATCCTACCCAGGTTATGGTTTTCTTCTGTGGCATTCCCATAAGATGGCCTCTGGCTCCTAGCCTGACACAGGGATGCTAGTAAGTTATACACCATCCATAAATATGGAATCATCTGCTTTTGTGAGAATCGGATTTAATAATAAAACATCTTTCTACAGTACAAAATACAAGGTCTCATAGACTCTAGACAAAGAGGAACACCATGGGCTGAGTTGTTCATAAACCACCATAAATTTGACAAAACCATTTAAGTATTGCTCTGATGATGCCTGAACTTCCAAAGTTACTTTATAAAATCATCAGCACCTTTGTGGCCTAACTGCTGTAAAATATAATTACTTGGAAAATTTTTCCGATGACAACATGTCAAAACTATGTCAGAAAACGCATTGAGGCTAGAACTTGAACTAATGTGCATCAGCTTAGACAGGCCATTGATTTTAAAGCAGCTGCAGAGATTGCTATCAATTTAGAATCCTCCTTTCCTATATCTAAGCTGCGCTGCTGAACATGTAAGAGACTCCCATGCTGTCTCTGGCTAGCAGGTAAACTGTAGTGTAAAATGCTCTTCAGCAAGGAGAATAAGATCTGAAAATTGCATAGATGCACTAGTTGCCAAATGGGAGTATAGAATAATGTGTTTGTAACTGGTAAAGCTATCCGCAGTAGTTAACCTCATAAACCAGCTGAGATACCATTCTCTGTCCTGTTACAGATGTAGAGATTTCATAGCCACTCAGGTATCTCCTAAATTTCTATACTGATGAAAAAAGAGAAAATACCATTTTGACTATCTTATATCATCTGAAGATTAATAACTGATCCTGGAAATCTCCAGAAGAAAGGTGCATGAATACACAGTCATCTCATTATCTACCTCTGAGCTAATAACCACAGGTAAAAATGTAAGCCCAAAGCATCCACCTCTATTTACACTGCACTTCTGGATGTGCTTGAATCCCACTGCTGTCACTTCAGAACTGGAATCTCTGTGAACTTTCAGCTGGCTGCACTAACAGATAGGCTGTTTATATTAGATCTCTGGCATAATGAAGTGTATCTTCAGCTCTGTAAAATATCAGGCCAACTTGATTAACAGTGCAGTCACTGTTGTGTTATTTTTAGAACAATTCCCAAAAGCTACAATCTACAAAAGTCTTAATATTACTTTTCTTCCATTAAGTATATTATTGAGTAAAATTATGCATCCTACTATAGCAGCCAGTGACCTCAAATTGTATCTCTTCCTGCAGAGTTCTGTACGTTATGTACCCAGAGACCATCCCTATTCCATAGAACTTAAACCACAGCAACCAGGAAAGCCATCAAATAAAGATATTTAGCCCTATTTCCTGATATGAAACCAAGGCAAACAGAAATGAGACACTTCTGAAGGTCACAGGCTTTTCTGCAGAAACAGCAAGATTTGAAACACAACTTCTGGGGACTCACCTGTGCTGTGTAACTCGGCACAGAGCACAGGTACCTCCAGCTGCAAATGGACAGATGCAGGAACACTTCTGATGCACCCCAATCACACCCAGGCGCCCAGCTCTGTGGCACCCCAGCAGGTGTGATGCTCCTCAATTCATAATTCAAGGCAAGAAGTGTGGCTCAGACAGCTGCCCAAGTCAGAGCTGGCTTCCTGAGCTACATCATGAGAGGAGCAGGGCTCTGCTTTGGGCACTAGCTAGCACCCTTACTCAGCTTCCTTACGCATTCCTTGAGATAATGGGAGTTTTACCAACTTCTATCAGTTCTAAGACAGAGTAAAAGGCGTGTTTCACATAGGACAGTGGGCAGAACAAAACATTGCTGGGAGAAAACCCACTGCTGGAACAGGCAAGCTATATAGATCTAGAGATCCTATAGATCTGATCCCAGCCACAAAAGAGTACACCATAACATACAAATAAATCATTAGATATTGCTATTAATTTCTCCATTTTGTCTTTTGCAGCACTAAAGTACATTAAGGAATTTTTGATAAATTTTCCAATTATATTTGTTCAGAAGCATTGGCAAAACAATCTGTGCTATTAATGAGATGTTTAGTGCAAATTAATCATTAAACTGGACGGTCTATGCCCTGAAAAGTGATTTGTTTTGCAGGGTGTTTTTACTAGCACAGTCACTCTTTGGAAATTAACATGTTTCTTGAAAGATCTTCATCATTACTTTGATTTTAATTTGTTAGAAAGGTAGTAATCCAAAAAGTCCCCAATAGGACTGCAGTCTGTCAACCTGCCCTTGCACATCCCAAGGATACCCAGAGAAGGGATGTGTAGTGTGACACAAATGGCACAAAGCCCCACTGAACTGGGGGTGCCCTGTGATCCTGAGGAAGGAAGTGGGAGAGACACTGGAGACAGACATTGTATTGTAAGTGAGGGGAACTCTGGGGTCATTGCAAGTCTGCTGGAAATGAGTTCTTCCTAAAATGTTCCCAGGTTACCTAGGGAGTTACCCAGTTTTCTCTCCTGCATTCAGCATAACATGGGTGGGGCAGAGAATTTGCAGGGGCTTTTAACCTCAGTTAAATAAGCTGCAATAAAGAAGTCCAGTGCAGCAATGAATGCATTGGAGGAGCAGCAATTGTGAGTACATTCTGCAATGAGAATTTTACATGCACACAGGTTCTACCCAACAGTAGCACATGGATGAAGGTTGGGGTTTTATTAAACAGCACAAACACACATTATTGCTACTTCCAGTACTGCACATATGGCAATGTCTCCTAGCAGGAAGAGCAGCTCTTGCTTTACAGAAATACAGTTAATCTAAATACACAAACTGCAAGACAATTATGAAATCAGAAGCAGCCATCAGATCCTCTTAGCATCACTGCATTGTCTGGAGCTAATTGCTACATCCCACAACTCTGTTGCTTACCTAGTCATCTGCCTATTTCTTGCAATGACTATTCATATGATTGCCTTATTTTTAATGCAGCATGGCTGCACTATGCACAGACACACTGTACTAGCATTCCTTTAGGATTTGACCCTTTCTTGCCTTTAGTTCATGCCTCTTGTTCTTGTGTTTGACATAAATTCAAATCATCTTGTAGCATCTATCCTTTCGAATCCCTTTGGAGTTCTATATACTTCTCAAAGGTCATCACCTTCTCTCTACTCTTGCATTTTAACCTTAAAGTTTGAGAGGTTGGTGGGGTTTTTTTGTTGGTACTTTTTTTTTTCCCCTTGGTAGAGAAGCCTTATTATTAAAAAAGCCCCTAATATTTAGTAACATTATGGCTGCCATCCACTTTGTATATTTTCCTGGTAGCCTTCAGCAAACTGACCTATAATTACTGCCTTTTATATGTTTCCTCTTAAGTTCCTTGTACTGTCAAGTCTCCTACTCAGCAAATACAGATATAATAACTTGTGTTCCTTTAAAAAAAGAGTTTGATTCCTTTTTAACAGCTATTGTGTTCAATGTGACAGAGTGTTTACATTGGCCTTGTATTTAAGACAAAGTCCTGATAGAGATGGTGGATTTCAGCTGAGATAAAGCCCTTCAGGAAGCTAAAATCACCTTATCTCATCAGTCAGCTTGAGCACTACAGGGCAGATTTGCCCTCAGCAGCAAATGTAACAGACCTTTGGTTATTCTTGTCATGAGCCTCTCCCTGTGGGATCTCGTGAGCTCTCTTTTCCCCCCACCTATGTTTAAAGAACTAATGGTATTTATTAAACATAAACTGCCATATAGAAAATTTTTACTGGAATTCCCTGCAAGCTTTGTCTTCTGTTTTCTGTCATTTGGAGAAAAGGAAGCTGCAGAGTGACCTCGCTGTTCTCTGCATCTGTCTGAGGAGCAGAAGGGAGAAAGAGGTGCTGAGCTCTCCTCCCTGGTGAGACAAAGGAATGGTTCAAAGCTGCATCAGGGGAGGTTTAGACTGGACATTAGGAAACATTACTTTACTAAGAGGGTGCTCAAACACAGCAACAGGCTTCCTAGGGAGGTTATCCATTCCCAAGCCTGTCAGTGTTCAAGAGGCATTTGAACAATGCACTAAATAATACACTTTAACTTTGGGTCAGTCAAGGAGTGCTCAGCAAGTTGGACTAAATGACTGCTCTAGATCACTTGAATTGTTTTAAGTACAATCCTGTATTAAAATATTTTTAGGAGTCAGACCATGAAAAGGCCTCTAGTTCTTCTGCTTCTCTACAAATTAATTTCTCTGCAGATATATCTAGTATTGAGGTGGCTATATTCACATGTTTATATTTTATAAATATTTTCACGTGACCATACATTTTACAAAAAAAGACCCCAAAACCCTCAAACCTCTAAATTGTGAGAAGCATATACTTTTGTAAAGTCCACTGTAAATTCAAGGCTATGCTGCAAAAATGTAGGCTTGTTAAAATTACATGAATCTTTAGTAGCAATTTATGTCTGAATTCAAAGAAGAATGAAGTTATGGTTGCAATCCTTACAATGAAACAAGAATGAATGTGGGAGGGGGTAGACAATGTAGATATTTTCTTTGGTCAGCACATTGTGTGTGTTTTATTTTGACCCAAACTGTGACTGTTCAAGACACTAGAAGCTTTGACAGAGCTATGCTGACTTATTAACTCTGCTTTGCACACATATAAGGGACAGAAGGATCTTCATTGTGGGACACAATGGGTGACTTCAACTCCTTCAACATGTGGCTGCAATTACCATTTTGTAAACATTTTCATTGAGTCTAGGTCCACAAAATTTTGTAGCTTTTTTTTGGCCAAGAGTAATAGCTCTGGGAATGAGAGTCTCATCTTCAATATGTGTGCAACATAAAAAAAAGAAGAAAATAATCACTCTAGAAATCTCTTAACATGAACAGCCTAAGACACCCTCCTGTAAAACTTGTGAAAGTCATATCAGCACTTCAGTACTAAGTTTACTGCCCCTCCTTCCCGGCTCTCAGCCTAACAAACCTAGAACTGGACCAGACTGTGCTGTCCTCTAGTGATTACCAGATGGGGCAATGGCTTTCAGAGCCATTAATAAACAGGCATGTGAAAAACAATACATCAGGAAGTCAGAGGGATGTCCATTGATCTTTTCCAGCTCTCCTTTCTCCCCCTTTCCAAATGTTCTAAGCAAGTTAGAAATTAATAAATAGCAGGTGTTTAGGTTTCATAGAATAATAGATTACTCAGGTAATCTTCCGTCTTTGATGTTATTTAGGCTGTAGCAGAGTTTCCCAACTGATCACCTTTATCTATATTCCCCTATCAGTACATGAGAGTCTTGGCAGATGCTATAAGATTGCAATTCTCTAGATCAGGATAAATATATTGGGAAAAACACCACACAAATGGCTGACAACCAGTCTTTGGAGGAGTCATGACTGCGCACAACAGAATATAGAGCAGCTTGTAATAAGAATGAAGACAATTTTACACCATCTGTAAAATCCTCAGGACAAAAAGCCCTTAGCAATGGAGCTCTGATCTTCACAGGGGTCTCTGGACAGTGTTTTTATAATGATCATTAATCAATAGTGATGCTAATCCTGGCCACAGGGAAAAGGGGCAAAAGAGAATCAATTCTTCACTCAGTGAAGAGTCTGGTCGAGGCTGTGCAACACTGATAGAGTCTTCTTGGATTAGCATAAGGTCACATTGCCTCTTATGGCATCCACCTCCATGAAAATATTACAATGGGATTTTATTGTCTCCTCTTTCTAGCAGAGAGAGCCTGTGATAAATGGTGTATGGGATTCTCAGTGTGCTACATACCAGCTCCTGAAGGAACAATATTTTGCATTCTGCACTTGCTCAGGAAATACTTCCCTGATCCTTCTTTTTCTGTGCTGCAAAGCACCCGTTGGAGGGAGCAGATTGCTGTGTCATCCCCACTGCACAGCCCTTCTGTAGCCATATTGGTCCTCACCATGAGCATATGGGAGCATTTTTCAAATGCCACAAAACC
Source organism: Emberiza elegans (assembly GCA_024865655.1). Classification (NCBI taxonomy): domain Eukaryota; kingdom Metazoa; phylum Chordata; class Aves; order Passeriformes; family Fringillidae; genus Emberiza; species Emberiza elegans. The sequence goes on from JALJVW010000398.1 coordinate 11,516,490, forward strand.
TCATCGTCTTAGGGATTAATATTAAACACCTTTTACCATACGGAGGCACACAACACAGTCCTTGCAGATTTTAGCTCTGTCCTGCATGATTTGCTGGAGTCAGCTGTAAGCATCTTTAGTGACTGCAGATAATAGATATTCATGTGGTTAAAACCAATATCTCTCACCACAAACCCAGCTTAATTAGGTTTGCTGCAATTTTCTATGATAATTTAGTTCTGCCTTTGCCTTTTGGCTGGCAGATTGTCCCTGGAAACCTCTTACAGAAATTCCCATTGACTGCAATGATTCTCAGTTAGGGCAAAACTGATCACTGCTGCCTTCCCTGCTGTTGAACTCAATCAACAAGCCATACATAACTCTCTAAAAATAAAAAAATATATCAGTAAGGTCAGAAAATCTGAACACTGGCTGTTTGACACCAGAAAGATAATGATAATGTAACTAGTTCTGCCAGGACTTGCATCAGAGCATAACAGATGAATCTGTCTCCATCCACTGAGTCACCTTGCCAACTTTTTTTCAATTAAATTCTTCTTATAAATCAACAGTGAAAGATTACTTTTCAGCTAGAAGGTATTCAGTCAAACAGCAATATACCATCAGCAGCCGTGAGGCAAAACTATAAGGAAAATGAGAAAACTAACACTTTTTTTTTTCCTTACTGCTCACCAGATATGAAACTTCTATTCTCCAAGTCCCAAGTCTAAGTTTCATTTTAGTAATGGCTCCTCCTCCCTGCCCTTCCTACTTCATGATGATCACTGCTCTACAGGGGGTTGAAATACATATCTCTTCAACTTTAATTTAGCTGTGTTTGTGAAATTACATGATCTCTCCCCTCTGTTTTTTAGATCAGTCTCAAATTAATACCTTATAAAGAATGCTCTTATTCCTCAGTCAGCAGGGCTGAGTTTTGATTCAGCCACCTCTCTTTCCAGTTACAAAGACAACTATTGTTGCACTACTCCTTACATGTAATCCTTTCATGTTTAACTGGAACTCCAGGAGGATTTAACCTGTGTGAAACTCCTTGTGACACTCCCAGGTTGCTCATGTGCAGTGTGCAGCCCTACACTCACAGCTTTGCTGCTGTTCAAGCTTGGCCAGGATTTTTGCCCATGCTTAATGTGCATCCTGTACAATCAAACAAATAAGCATCAGTAGTGGCATTCCCACTTTCCCTGTGGAATTGTATCTCACACTCCTCTTCCCCTGCAGCTTCCCACTGTGCTGTGCACAGCATCTGCCCTGCCAAGGGACCTTGGGCTTGTTCTGGCAGCGCAGGACGCCGGGCGGTGGCGGCTGCACCTTTGGAGGGAACCTCCACTGGCACGTCCCTCTTCTGTTCTGCTGCTGCTTTCCAGGACCTCTGTAAGAACCTAATGGCCTCTGAGACTTTGGCTCTTCCTCCAGCATTGGTCAAAACTGGCCAACAAATTCACAAGTTATCAGGCACAGATGAGCGGCTTGCACACAAAAATCTCATTCCCCTCCAGACTACACGGAGCCTCAAGCCAGATTTGTTTGAACAATTTATGCACAGTTAGTTTTGCTGTTTGGCTGCTGCAGCTCACATTAACCTGTGCTGGTGCTGCATCAACATGCATTTACCTCAACTCACTGAATGCCATTCTCCTGTAGTTTGCAGGAAGAGGTTATACAGTCTGTCTTATTAAAGCAGAGTTCTTTGGCACAAACAAAGTGACACCTCTATTTTCAAGTGAATGCATATTTTTGGTATCAAAACAATGACAGATGAAAAATAATTACCTTCTATAATCACAAATTTGAACTGCCTTAGCTTATATTTGAAGAAAACAGTGAGATGTCACAGATCAGTAAATCCTCTAAATAAAGAGAGCCAAATACAACTTAGAGACCAGCAAATGCCCAATAATGGTATGGAAAATGCAGCTATTGAAGAGACATTGTATATCATATTTGAGCATCTTAAGCTGCATAATGTCAAAGAGAAAAAAGGTGTGCTAATTATTTTTTCACTCGACCTACTCGAGTTCTATATAACATTCTCATAACAATTGCCAGGACCATGGAATAAATTGCACACATTTTCTACATTTAACCGTTACCTGATGAATAGGAGTATTATGGGGATTATTCCTCTTAATGACAAATCTAATCTCCAATGTAGCAGTTGATGATGATGAGTGCTTGTGCTATTCAAGGTAAAAATGAATTTTTCTATGCGCTCAACTTCAAAGGATTTTATTTGACTAAAAGAAAGAGAAAGCAACATAAAGGAGGAGACAGGAGCATGAACTCTGGATAGAAAAGGAGGATAAACTCTGATTATTTCAATGTTTTGTACAATTCAAAGTTGTTAGAAAAACATGAAGCGTTTCTTATATTAAACGATTGACTTGAGAGGAAAATGAAAATGCTCACATGTTTCCTAATGTGCAGATGGACAAGTGCAAAGCTTGCAGCAATGATAGCTCATGGAAATAAAACAAAAATACCACAAATCCTGATGTCAAGCCAAGCCTGCTGAATTGCCATTGTTAGGTGCCTCTAATACTACAGGATTTATTTTTCATTTGAAGAAATACTGTTTTGTGTCCACAGCCAGATATGTTCAGAGGGATAGCAAATTACCCAAAGTGCTATGATTCATACCTCCTCCCGCCCCAGCCTCGCTCTTCTCTGTGGATAATGTCCCTGACAAATGATTTATCTTTAGCCAGCAACAGCAGTGCCACAAGGAGTGTCTGAGGAACTTTCTGCCTGAGGAGAGCATGCAAGGCAGTAAAATAACACAAATCTGGACAGGTTCCTGCTTGAGGACATCACCACTTATGTTAACAAAGGGAAAAGAAATACAACAAATAAATAAATAAATAAATAAATTAGGTGCCTGTTTCTTTTCTGCTCTCTGACATAATAAACCCTCCTCAGATTCCTTTGACTCTCAAGGTCTGACACCTTGGAAAAAGGAGGAGGAAGGTAGAGGGAGGGAAAAAACCCCAACAAACTGAAAACCAGAAATGTGCTTGCTAAGTAGGGTTTTATAAAACATTGTAGCTCGCAGTCTTAAAACGTCTAAAATGAAAATTTGCTGCAAGGACATAATAAAAATAAAGCTGATAATGTGCTCCCCTAGGAAGAAGGAGCACATGCTGCTCCCCAGTACCCAGAAGGCAGTACTCCACTGAGAATAAAAACAACCTACACAGTAAGATGCATCCCCAGATTTGATTTAGAGATATCAGAAAACTTTCAAAATAGACCTGGCTTAGGATGAAATTAGTGCATGGAAAATGCCTCTCTTGAGACAGTTCCCTGTTATATCATTTACCTTCTCACCCAGGAGGACGCCTGTCTGATCCCCCAGCCCTGCAGTGCCCCGTTCAGTCACATCATTAACAGAGCACAGCAATCAATCCTGTCTCACTACAGGTGATGGTCAATGAGCATCAGGAAACAAGGCCCTGTTACATGGATATAAATCCATATTCCAGTTAGTCTTTCCTTGGATACAGTAATCTAACAACCTCAATGACCCAGTAAAATTCTCCATCAGATACCAGAATTTTGAAATCTTTATGAATGTACTTATATGGAATGAAATCCATAGAACCTGTAATTAAATTCAAGAGCAATGCACATACATGAACATGCATATTCCAGCATTAATAAGACAGTGAGGGACTTATTCATTAATTGAATATTTCTCATGAAACTTGAAATTGATTATCAGGTACTGTGACCAAGTTTCGGGGTCAACATAATATTTTGATTAATTTGCCAATGATTCTTCAGCATTATCATGCCCCATTTTGCTTATCTCCATCCCAGGGGAGAATATTAGAAACACAAAAAACCATGAAAAGTTCCTAGGATCCATCTTTGCTCTCACTTGCACCAAGAACTGAGACTGTCAGAGGTTTTCTTAGAAGAAGGTAAGAATCTGGTGTGGGAAATAAGAGTATTGCTCCCATTTTACTACCTTCCCCTAGAGGTTCTTCCTGAATTATTAGGAGCAATGAGGATTTGAGCTTTGCTGTTCTTACAGACAGTATTTTTATTTTTGAAAAGAAGACATAACTAAAAGTGTATAAAATACCAATAAACTAAAACCAACTAAGAACCCTTTCCAAAACATTTTAAAACAAGAAGCAAAATTAAAAATTGCAAACATGCTCATCACAACATGCTTACACTTCAGTACTGGACAGTATTCCCTGCACAGCACTTTTTGCTGATTTACGAGAATTTTCTACAATCTGAAGTTCTTTAAAATTAAATTGCACTTCAAAGTTTCATTTACACACTGTAAAAATGATATAGTTAAGTTTTCAACAGGGAATGAATTATTCATTAAAGAAGATAATGGTGTTAAACTCGTCCAAGGAGCTATAACATTAGCATAAAGAATGCCTTATGTCACATTAATTTTAAAACTAGAAAACATACAACACAAAAGATATCGAACCACGGGTTTGGTTTTTGGTTACATTAAACAAAAAGCAATTATTCTTACAGCAACCTTTTCCTAGCATTTTAACCATACTGTAGGTATTTTACAAGCCATTTGTTCTTAATTATTAATTGCATCAGGGTAGGCTGAGTAGAACATGCCTCTATTCTGATTTTATTATCTTTGCATTTATGCAAAGATGCAAAACAGAAGTGCTTAAAAAGGAAAAAAACTTTTTATTTATTTACATCTCAGTGATACAGAAAGAATGTGTATATGAATATACAAAACCTCTTTATTTAAAAATAATAAGACCATCTATGGAAAAAAAATGCCTACCTACACAAAAAAAAATCCACCCCCCCCAAAAAAAAGAAAGGAATTACTTTCTCAAAAAAATAGCCAGCTATAATAAAAAAAACCTAACTAGACTCCCCCAAGCTCTTCCACATCTATCTATCTATATATTTATCAGTAAGGCATGACTTGAAGGAATTAAATCAGTATCTGTAAAACAGATCCTCTTAAACTCAATTGCAAGCTGATTTTATTTATTGACAGAACAGTCCCATTCTTCAGTTCCTTCTTGACATAATTTCTGTAAAATAAAATCACTTCTACTTCCTAGTGATTTTTAGTTTGTTGAAACTAGTTATCCTAAATGCTTTGGGTAAATAAACTTCAGGAATAAAATAACTATTTTCTCCTATACCATCTATCTTCTCAACTTACTCATTCCTGCTATTGTGCAAAGTAGCTGCTTCATCAGTTTACTAAAAGAGTTTAATGAATAGCACTTGCCCTATTTTGGAAGTAAAGCTAGTTTTACAAGTCTTTTGCCTGCTTCTTATAATTTGTTTTAAAATTCATTAGGATCAAACCAAAGACAAGGTTTTCTAGTCAGGTAAAGAAACTCTTGCACTGGAAAGATGGGGCAATGGCTGTAGCAGTCAGAGAATTCTGATGGATTTTCCTTACGTTTTAAATTTTTTTTTAAACTTATTTATTTCACATGAATTACATATTAATTAAACTTTGCCTTTACTAATAAATCTACTCAGAATTAGGAAAAACTCAGATGAATCAGATTTTGCAAAGTCAATGACACAAATTCAATATACTCCTGTAAAATACTGACTTTATACTAAGAAATGAGGGACGTGGACAGCATCCTAAAGGCAGGGTTTTGTTATTCCAATGCTTGGCTCACCCTTGCAGTCTGACAGGAGTGAATGTTTGCTCCCAAACCCTTCTCGAGGGAAGGTCTAGGAGCACTTGCCCTTCTCGCAGTGCAAGGTGACTGGACAAGCTGAGCTCCCTTCCAGCCTAAGTTCCTAAAGGTTGCCTCACCCTGTAAATCCTTCACAGAGGGCTGAAAGGCCATTCCTTCATTCCCAGTCTCTGACTGTAATGTTTATGTAGCTGTTCCCTTGAGTTATTTCATAAGCCACAGAGTACAGGACAATAAAAGCAGGTACCTTTCAGTTACAAGGAAAAACCGGCGCCATGGAAGAGCATCCTTTGTAGTGACTGTGGTGCAATCCCAGGGCCCATGGAGGGGACACTGTGAATGAAAGCAGGATTAAAAGAGTTGTATTGCTTCATTCTATTCACTGGAACTTGCGGGCAAAGTTCATTCCTTGCTACAAATTTATCTATAAAACCACTTATTTATTTTAGGCATATTCCAGATCCTGCAGCTCAAAGAGCAACCTCAAAAACATGAAATACATGTAAACTCACTTAGCTTCCTTCTTCATAGCCTGCTTGAAATGATAGCCCTGGGAAGCAGAAAATAGCCTGTTTTTCTAAATATTTGTTAACTGAAACCTTGAAGTCCCCCACCCCCACACTGTTAACTGTTTCAGTGATGATGATATTAAGAACACCTTTTGCCTGTGTGCTTGCTACAGTCTCATGACAATTCAGCCCCCCACTCAGATACCACCTTCCCCCCTCTGTGATCTCTCCTCAGCAGCTCTTATAACAGAAAAATTCTTTGCAAATGCCCAAAACACATTGGCATCAAAAATGGGGACAGATAAAACCAGTTCATTCAGCAGCTCACAAAAGAGCCCAGCAGTCACTGTGCCAAGTGCAGTAAACTCTTGCTCATTTAGTTCAGAACTTTGTGCATTTACAAAAAACTGCTACACAAGTTCAAAGACTGCATCAAACACTGAAGTCTGTCTACCTGTATCTTGGGGAGGACAGACCTTCTCCTCAATAGGTGACAAATGTTCCTTAGCTGCAGACGGACCCCAGGTGTTTCTGCCCAGCCCTCAGCCACAATTCCTCCTCAGTAATTACTGCTCACAGACATTTCAATCAGGCAGTATCTGTTAGCAGCATCAAAGGCCTAATGTGAATCCCAGTTCCACTGAGACTCACAGGTTTGAACTGGCTTTAGATCAGGCTCTAAATATACAGATTGGGGCTGTGTTAGGATAGAAAATGCAGAATATAATGCAGAATGGAAGTCACAAATAACATATCATGATCGTAGAACTTATTACTTTTTGTGGAAATCACCTTGAAAGAAAATAATAATAAAAGCATCCAATGTCAGAGAAAGGCATACAGCAATCTGACAGAGTAATAGGGATGCTGGTTTAAATAATAAAGAGATAGAAATCATAGGTAGATAAAAATTCTGCGTGTCTAGACACCACAACTAGCTGGTTTTCAGAGGCAGAGGCTCTGATGATGCACTACTTTCATGACTGTAGGTCTAGTATACAAAATAATGGCTTTTTAGATACAGCTGCTGTATCTGATGCACAGCAATGCCAAGGAAGAAGAGTCCCTCACTCTGTCATGAAACAACTGTACAGAGCCATGACCTGAAATATATCTCAGTTTAAAGAACAATCATACTCAAGGGGATGCAGGATCATAAACAGAATAATTTAGAATCTGACTCAGGTTTGGAATTTCTGAAACCAGGGAAACTTGGGGCACAAACAGCTGTGGGTACAACTTATTGCATTTAGATGACCAAAGCATATCTACAAAACTATGACCTTTAGGATACTGAATCCCAAAGGCAAGTGAAGCAGGAGACAGGCTGTGTAGAAGCCCACAACAGAGTGTGAGAGGCAGTAGGTGAAAGTTGGTGAGATTTATAGGCTGAGGTTAGATACAAATCTTTTAAATACTTTCAGGTCAGATTTACTTTAAGTCACCTAAATCTCCCTAGGCTGAAAATCTGGCTTTTTGTGAAAATCCTTGACTACAACAGGACCCAGAACATCAGGAGAATAGCCTGTGTTATTGTCCATGGAACAGTAACAAAGAAAAGGAAAGTAAAGCAAAAAAAAAAATCACAAGAAACTATACAAATACATATGAAGATGGCATCTCTCTCTCTTCTACTTCCATGCTTGTGGACACATTTTTTTTTTCCTATCCCTTACAATATTCACTAGTTTCCAATTTAATTTTCTACTCCCAGAAGCCAATTATCCATGAACAGGTAAAAGGGAAGTAGAGACAAAGGAGGTGGGCCAGTTTAATTAACACACAGGCAAGCAGTTTTACTTTGGTACTCTGGCCTCTCCCAAAGAGACAATGCTCAGCTTTCAGACCCTATTAAAAATGCATTTATTTCATATCCTCTCATAATGCTCTCCATAAGGAAAGGAATGAATCACGGTGCATATTTTGTGAATGATTTATGAAGTGGCACTACAGGTTTATGATCTCAATCACAGATCCTTGGGGAAGTGCAGCAATGTCTCTGTTATAGGGAACTTGAAATGGTTAAATCCATTTTACTCCTTAGCATTTGACACTGAGGAACAGCCCTTTTCCTTCTCCCAGGTACCTCCACACACCAGCACTGTGAGCGCCAAAACCTTCCTCTCTCCACCCCTGGGGAGAAAGGACGTTTCCACTCCTGGAACAACTGTTGAATAAGAACATCCCAATGCTTCTTGAAAAGTATAAAACAGGATTTAAGAAGCAAGAAGTATGTAAACAAACACCCAAATTACAGAACTTTATTGTCTGGGATTCTCCAGCCCCAAACATAGCTAACTTATTTTGATTCTGGCCAAGTCATCCTGATGAAATTGAAAAAGCAAGAAAGAATGGGGATAGCCTATGATAGGAGAAATGTGCATTTTCCTGAAAAATCATCAACAGGTTTTTCCTCCAAAGTAAACAGCTTGAAAAGGGTTTTCTGGGGGCAAAGGTTTTTCAGGGGTATTTTGGGCTCACCTTGCTGAAATCTGCTCAAATCCAAAAACCCGCCCAAAAACAAACAACAAAAACCCCCCAAAACAAACAAACAACTGCCAAAAACAAACAACAACAACAAAAAAATCAAAGCCCACATCCCCTGAAAGAAACCACCCCCACCAAAAAATCTTAAGCTTTGTGAAGTCAATGGTGAATATCTGCCTTTGTGCACTTACAGACACTTTTGTCCTAAACAGACCAATTTTGCAGGTCAAATGTAATTTCAAAGCTTTCTGCAGTGGTGCTTCCATAGTCAAGCATCAGGACAGACTGTAAATCATATGATACATATAAAATATGTGATCAAAAAAGAAAAAACCTGACCACAAGTCTATCAGCAATATCTGTTTCTCTGTGGTGTGTGAGAAGGTGGCAGACAGACAGGTGTGGTGCTCAGCTCAGTTTGAAGCAAGGAAAAGGGATATTGAATAGCTGATCTAAGCTTGCACTTGGATGCATCCCCAGAAGCTACATCCAAAATACAAGCTCACTTCTAGTCTTTGCAAATTGCTTTGTGTTCCCAAGATGCACACGCTAAACTCAGCTGACATGTTTCCACCCCAGCCATGGATTTTCTAGGAAAAAGACGACTGACTCATACTTCCTTTGTGGTGTTGTTAAAGGAAAAAAAGAGCGCTATCCCTGAAACTCTTCCCAGATAAATGCAGCAAGGATCAGGTCCACATTATACAAATAACATGGCATGAAAGTTGAAGTACATTGTAAGTAAGCCTCCAGTGTTTGGAGGACTTTGGTACAGTGAAATAGCATGTAGATCTTCCAAATGGGTTTCAGATGTGTTTCTAAACCATACAGAAATATGGGGCTTTTGGTCACAAGCTACAGACTCACAGGAGTAAGAGAAATGCACCTCCCAGAACTTTCACTGGGACAGCACAGCTGTAACCCCAGACTCTGAGTCTTGTGGTTTCATACTAACTTAGCCTTTTCTTGTGAGTCCAGGGAGCTGCACAAAGCTCATCCCTGGGGGCCACTGAAAACCGAGTCTGCATTTTCTTCTCCTTTATTAGAGATAAGCAAGTTTCCATGCAAAAAAAAAAAAATCTTTGTTAAATGAGAGTTATATATCAGCGAGAGAACAACCACAAAATGCTTTATTACTACTGGGAATTACTGTGTTGATTGAATTCTATCTTCCCTAACTTGTATTTTTCATGTAAGTTTTCATCTCTGAAGGCAAGAAATGGTAGAAAGAAATAGGTGTTGACAGAAAAAAAAATGAACAGATATTGCTTGACTGGGGTCTACAATGCAGTCACTGAACATCAGAAGTAATCAAAACCAATATGTGTACACACACATCTATCTGCTACCAATTAGGAGTGAGAGATGCAGGTGGTGTATATGATGCATGAATGAAGAACTTTTGTTTTCATTTAGTCATATAACTCATGAAAAACTGAATATAATTCTACCACAATCATTCTTTCTGCTACATTTCCTCTTCCTCTTATCTGAAATTATTTTTTATACAGTTGCCCTCTCAAAAGTCTCTTTCAGAAACCTAAAGAAAATTGAGTTCATTTGTGCAAAATTTCCTTGGCTATTTTTGCTTCTATTGCTAATGTCCCAGACTTTCTATGCAGCTGCTCTTCAGAGCATATTGCCAGGGTGAAAATCTGTGTCCTCCTGGGTTCCTGCAAGAATCAGCCAGCACTAGGAGAGAAATTGTTTCATTTTACTCAGGATCAGGACAGTTGGGACTGTGAGTGTCCTGGATAACAGTGTCTGTTCCTGAATGCCTGAAACTTCCCCACATCTGAAGTGCATTATAACCTGAACATGACATCAATAACAGCCATATCACACAAAGTTACCCAAAGATGAACTCTCATACATGTGGTCATCGTGTCATACACATCACCTATCAGGGCATAACACTGTGCTAAGGTGGGCATAGAAAACAGCAGAGCTGTAATACCTGGGGCTTCACACTCCTGGAATTATTCTGGTTCTGGTTCTACAGCTGCCTCAGCTAAGTCTACATGGTCTTAAAGAGACCCTAGAAAATTAGAAAGATAAGGAAATAATAATATTTTGTAAATACACTGGGGATTGAAACTGCTAAAGAGGTAGAACTATTTGACCTGAGAAGGAAATGCTGGTGGAACTGTAGGTAGATTTAAATTGCTTGCAAACATGTAACTTAGCAATTAGAAGACAGTATCAGAGATGTGACAACCCTATAGCTGAGCAACCCAATAACAGAATTAGGCAAAACCTCATTGGTTTTCAGGTAGAGCTTAATACAAATATGGATTTAATAACAACTGACCAGTAGGCAGAACCTGAAAATGCAGGATATCTTTCTAGTCTCATGCTTAGTATCTTGCAGATCTGATGACTCAATATGCTGAGACTTCTTACTTTTCATTGATCTGCAGTAATTGTTTGTTAAGAACACCATGACTGTATCATCCATAGGTTATGAAGTCTTTTAAGTGTAACTCCAGCCTTGACACTTGTGCCTGTGTCTCTCAAAAGTTTCACACAAGAAGAATCTGATCATCCTAAAATGTTCTGATGTAGAAACTGGAGCCATTTGTCCCATAAAACAATCCTAACCCGTGTCTGGTTTTTAAACCTACCAATTTCAGCCCACAATCTTTTTAGGATATACAGCAAAGAGGTTTATGCAATTTTCATCTCTCTCTATTTGTTACAAGACCATGACACAGACAACTAACTTTGTATCACACCTTCCCAATTTAAGGAAGTGTTATTAACAAGAATTGCATATTAGGAGATGTGTAAATTACATGATTAGAGTACATTTAGAGCAATGAAAACTCTAATATTTTGTGAATGCATTCTAAACCAAACTAAAGTTGCCTGGAAATAAAATATTCTTGGTAATGCCAATGCTCTTATTAATGTCAGCATTATAATCTTAGGGAAACTATAGAACTAGAAGGGTCAAGCACTTCTTTACCATGTGCAGTCTTAATTTCCTTGTACTTTATGATAGAGGTATTATCTTCATGCAAGGCCTTATCCTAACTTAACTGCTCTTTCCAGCTTGGCCACTGACATGCTGAAAATCCACTAAGTTTTAATAATAATAAAGGGTCAAGTGTTTTCATGCAAAGTTTAATGGAGACTTTTAGACAATTTCACATACTGCCATGAAAAGCAGCCCAGCCATCACAGCTCTGGTTTTTTTTTATTAACCATATCTCTAACAGGCAGCATTCTTCCAGCTGCACAGGAAAATTACACTGATGTGTCCTTGTATGGCATCAGGTGATCATAGACCTGGTGCACTTTTAAAGAGGCCTGTGTGGAGAAGATTAATGAGAATTCCTGATAAATTTAGTGTTTTGGCCCTTCACTAGGTTTGTAAATATTTACATGTAAATTGATAAAACATTCCTATTACAACAGCAATGAGTAGATGCTAACTATGATATTTATGTATTTGGAGCCATTTATGGCAGATGGAAACTTTATAAGGCCACAGTTCTGGGAAATCTTTCAAAGTACATGTTCTGAAGTATGACATCATTATTCTCCTGCTGAATGGTATGGATGTAGCAGTTGCCAGTCCCCCAACCAGATGGGGCATTCTGACAGTTTTTAACAACATGCTGCACCAAGAAATCAGGCCACTGTAAGCCATTATAACATTCAGAGCTCCTAAACAGATGTACAGAAGTACTTTAAAATGGAATATTACTTTATGCCTATATCAAAATACCAGGGTAAACAAGGAAAGGGGAACACACAGTAACATGGGGAATGCTGAGAATCACACTGTGAAGGTTTGCAAAGTAACACACTGACACCAGCACTAGAGGGAACTATCCAGGAAGGATTCTTGATGTGAATTCCTGACCCTCTGAAATCAGCTTGGCTGATGTCAAGATTTCATCTGAGCTGTTTTTCTTAATCCTTTTTGCTCCTTAAGCAAAAGGAATGGAATACACCTGGACTGCTCAGTTGATTGTGTGTCCCTCTTCAAGCTGGGGTTATTTACACAAGCTGATACTAGAAACATGTAAATGGATTTTTAAAGCTGTGGTATGAAAATGGTGCCTACTCCTTCCCCACTGAAGTACCATGGCAGAGCACCTGGATTGCAGAGTGTGCATAGTCCTCTACAGGAGAGCACCTTTGGAGCAAATGAGAGACAGATTAAAATATCACTTCATCAGTTTCTAGCAGTAAGACATCTGCACTGGAATGATGAATTAAACAAAAACTCAGTGGATGTACACAGTGATTCTTGGCATCTGCTATCATGTCTTTGACTGTTGGTTCTGTTACTGTAATTCTTGCAGCCGCTTCCCCACCACCACCATAATCAACTGTACTATAACTTGGCTCACCTCTCAGTCACACAGAAGCAACTGCAAAATCAATAAGATGACCTCAAAATAGAGGAGAAGAAATTATATCTATTTGCTTTAGCCTCCCATCTACTAAGGAAAACAGGCTTTTCCAATATCATCAGCAAATCTGTTGTTTCATAAACACACTTTCACTATCCCCATTTCTGCTCTGACAGCAGTGAAAAGGTTAAGATGAGATCATGTCAGCTTAGCTGACTATTCAAGGTTTTGCCAGTTTGGATCACAACCTTAACATTATTATTTAAATGTGGCTTTTGTATTTCATTACATACAAAGCAATTATATTTGCATTTACGATGCACCATAATTGTAAGACTATGACATTGTTCTGATGATAATGTTCATTGATCATTCATAATGCAGTTGGCTCATGCCATGAATCATGACACTCTTATCACCTCTCTCATTTTACTTGCTATTAGATGGCTTTATTTGCAGATTGATGCTTTAAACTCACACTTTTAATCTCTAGATGGTGTAAAATGCCTCTTACCATCCTTTAATGTACATCACTCAACTTTCCTGAAAGTGAGCCATTGTCAAAGTTCTCACAATAACAATGGCTCTTTTTGGAAACGTGTGTTTTGGTGATGCAAGCTAATACCAAAGGTAGCCAGATATCTTGCCCAACAATATTTATTTCCAACATGCTTTTCACAGAGCTTGATGAAACTATAAAATTTTGCATTATGGTATATTTCAATATTTTAGTACTGTTTTTTCTTTTGAAAAGGGTAGAATGCTCATGTTATCTACTCTTTTGCGGGGGGAAGGGCTGGAGGGAAAGCAGAAGGTTCTGAGGAGCAAGTAGAAAAATGAAAAACAATGCTAATATACTGATTGCTCTTGTTCAGGCTAGAACTGTATGGTATTTCCCTTCAAATTAGACTCCAGTTAAATTGCATTTTCTAGCATGCTGCAATAATGACTATGATTCAGGTAATCCTTAGCCCCAGAATACTAAAGAGCTGAGCCAGCTTCAGATTTTTTTTTTAATTTCAATTTATTTCTTCCATCATTGGGTCCTGGGTCATTTCAGCTTGAGACTGTTTGTTCTGTGCCAGTCCAGCACAGCAAACCTCAAACAAGAGCTCAGTGGCACCTGACCTGGCTGCATGGTCACCTGGGATGGGCTGGAAGAACTAAACTAGCAAGGAACCCAGAATGAGCTACACAAACCACATCTGCCTTCAGGTGTCACACACACATGGATTTCAGTGCCAATGTGTCCTAAAGTAAGACAGGAAACAGGAATGTGCTCTTAGTGAAATATCATTTTCAGGAAAAATTATTACTAACAGTATTTCCTGCCCTACCCAAAAAGCCCCAATCTGCAAATTTTACATTTTGCAGGAAATTTATCTTCAGTCTAAAAGTAAACTTGACCAGCTCTACATTAATGATTGTCTATGCTATGCACTAACAAACATCAGTAGTTTTAAGCCCTCCATTTATCATGAACTTCAGCTGCTCAAGGGAAGTTTGCTAAAAAGAAAATTACTGCAATATTTCCCAGCAAACTAAAACCAGCCCAGATTTGATTGAACAGAAAACTAAGTTCTACCAGCATGATTGAAAAACATACAACAGTTATCACATAAAAAGATGGTAAATATATTGAATAAGCTGTGTGTTCTTGGACACACTTGGATTCCCAGCAGTAGCTCCCAGGTTAATGGGGTCAAGCACAGCGAGGCAGATCCTGTTCTCTATTTTATCTGTGTTTTTGAAAATCAGTTTTCATACACTCCAGAAATTACATTATTTCCTCATACTGTGCAATTTTCCTGTAAGACTCATTTTTTAGAAAGTCTGCAATACAAAGCTTTTGAAATATTCAGAAGTGCAGTATTTGGATTTTTGCCTTGAAATGACTGGTTGACAGAGGGGCTACACAAACTCTCCAATGGCTGCAAGAAGGAAGAAAAATGAAAAGAAATTAAATTCTAAAGCTATCCATACAACTTACTGATTCATACAGCGTGGTTTGAATTAGAGTCTATGAAGTCCAAAATTCTTTTTCTTGGGAGTTCAATTTTGTTTGCATATGAGGACAGCAGGGGAAGGTAGTGTGGCAGCAACAGAATGATACAGCTGGCAAAGGGCAGGGTGATGCAGGGCCTCAGTTGTGGAAATCTATAAATAAGACTTTCAGATGAACTCAGGATGGGTTGCAAATGTTCCAAAAGCTCTCCATTAGCACTCTGCAGTTGCAATTAGAGGTCTGATCTCACCTACAGAATATCTGTGGCTCTGGGCTCACTGCTGATATAAGCCAAATGCATCTGTAAAAACCACTGTTTTATAGTCTGCAAAATCCATCAGTTTTCTTTTCTCTCTATCAATTTCAGACATCCAGAGCCCACTGAGGGAGCTCTTCCAAATGAAAAGTTGTTTTCTTTAATGTCAGAATGATAGGTTAGCAGTTAAAGAGCTGCTCCTAGATTTTTGTATTATTCTTGTAGAATAATATTGCCTCTTTTAGAAGAAGGAATGTTCCTGGGAACAGCATGGAAGGAAGCCAACGCTTCAGGACCTGTGTGATAGCAAAGCCAAGAGATGAAATTGGAAGGTGCCCTTCTCATAGGAAAAGGATGACACTGTGCACTGCTGTAGACATACAAGTAGTTGGTCCCTGTTAATGAAGTTTCACTTAAGATATGATGAATTTTGGTAAAAGGAGTAAGATAAGGCAAGTGCTCATGAGATTTCATGTAAGTCTTACGCAGTTAAAGTTCACATTAATGTTTTGATGGTCAGCATAAAAGGTGAGTGGGTAGAAAGCTCATTTGAAACCACTTTGTAGAGTAAGTATATACAGAATGAAACTACTGGAGTCTACATAGGCTCTTATGCCATTGGATTACTTGCCCCATACCATATTTTTTTTATCACCTGAGGCTATTGTCTGGAGTTCTATGAAATTCCAGAAGATGACAGGAGTATTTTTTTATACATCTTCAGTAGCATTATTTACTTCACAAAATTCCCAGAGACTCCAGCCTAATTCAAGCCATGGGTGTCTGACCAGCATAGCAACAGACAGAGGCAATCCCATTAATGAAGAACCTAAAATTTCAAGCTCAGAGGTTAAGCTAAAGTGAGAAATGATGCAATCTGCCAAAGTTCTCATCCTGGGTTCACGTCAGACCACACAATCCCAGATTTCCAGTGTCACTCCATAACCACCAGACCCTGCTGTGTCCCGGGCTGCGCACACAAACAATGCCAAGACACGTTTCTCATCCTGCTTGGCTCCCTCTGAACAGCCCAATCCTGTAATGGATAAACAGCCCTGAGCCTGTTTGCACTGTGAGATAAATGCTCATCACCTTTCCTAATCCAAACACTCTCTGAATCAGCAGTACCAAAAACCTTCCTTAGATAAACAAAGCCATGAGCCCAAGGTGGTATTAATGCAATCACATAGAAAGACACTTTTTTAAAAGATTTGTGTTTTTCCAGCAGAAGTTTTGGGTGCAGAGTGTGGAATCACATTTAGGACAATTTTAGAAAGGAAGAAAAGAGATTTAGTGGCAATAGGACCAGCTGTTCAGTAGAAAGTATTGTATCTGTTGACATCTATTTTTCAAATAATAACAGTGGGAAAAACACTGCAGTTGAGGATTTACGTTTGCATTACAGTTTCTTTTTTCCAGCCATAAGACTCACTGAATTGTACCACAGAGGCTTAATTTTTCACTGTGATTTTCTTTTTTGCAGTTTGCAAATTGTCTATTTATAATTACTTTCAATTAACTTGGCTTTAGCCAATCAACACACCATAAACTGAACTTAAACAGTTATGAGCTGTGTTTTGTGATGAGAATTTATCTTTAAATTAAGTGTTAGTTCATTAGAGAATCTGAGCTCAGGGAATTGCAGGAGCTAGATACAAATTTTAAATTCATAGCAAGATAGTTCCATTAAAAACATTTAGAGTTCTCCACAGCAATTATCAGTTTAACTGCAAGGCCACTGATTATAACTGCTCAGTGCGGGTTCCATTTGGGTCCCTGATACATTTCCCACACACACACACAAAAGACAATTAAGGGTATGGTGAAAAATGTTCCTAAAGAGTTGGTCATAACACAGACAGGTGGCTTAGTGTCAGCTGCATTTCTTGGTAGGCTTCAGGAAATGGTAATCTTCCAAATATATTTCCCCAAAAACCTTAAACATGTACTCAAATGTTTAAGCTCATCTGTGAGTTTGTATAAAGTTCTAAGATCTTAATCTGGCTCTCAGGAAATCAGAAATTTTTCATGCCTTGAGTCAAGCCAATGACCAGAATGGTAAGTATTTTAAAATGTTGACCTTCTCTTATCTCAGAGAACAGGGGAGATAAAGGAACCACCTTACAAATATGATAAATTGAGTACAACAGGATACTGGCTTTCCTGTGAGGAGGCAGATATTGAAATGAAACCATTTTAGGATTTTAGAAAGGAACACTATTTTAAGATACTGGATTATGAGTATTTAACTAGGAAAATGCAAAACACTTATGAATATCTAACAGCCTACACTGCTGGGGCTGTGGGAGTAGAGGGAGATTTATTCACATGAGACAGGAGTGTCTGGAACCACAGCACAACCAGTGCAGCAGCAGTAGTGACCACAAGCAGTCACCTCTTGAGGGGGTGGTTTTCAAGTCACTTTTCTCTCCATTTTGGATTCATTATTAATGAGGTTGCCTTTGGGGAACCCAGATCCTTCACATCTCATTGACTATTTGCAGCATCATTCTCCATTCTCATTTGCTCAGAAATCAAAGTAGAAAATACTCCCCCTTGGTACCACAAGAGCTACACATATAGTGATAATGAAAAATTAACATGATCAACGAAAAGCACACCAGGGCACAAAAACCTCTTCCAACAAATTAAAAATACATTCCTTTTATCAATAATATACCATTTATCTGCTCCAGAGCCTGAAGAACAGACCTCTTCTGCATTAACAGCACTCTAGGAAATGTAAAATAACTTTGTTTTTTTCCTTTTATGTCTTGTTTCTGCAGAAATCAGAGATAACTTTTTAGTTCTCCCCTCCTGGATGCCCTTCCCTTTTCCTGAGCACCTTGCATTCACCATGGGAGCCACATTCTACACAGACAGAAGCCAGTGGTGGGTCTGGCCATATTTGTTCCACTCTTGATATTGTTGTCTTACCTAAAACTTCTCCAAACAGTTTTTTGTTTAGCACCAATAACTTAAAACATTCTACTCCTTTCACCATAAAGATTTTCATGTTCTCCAGCAGCAACAGGGACATTATCTCATCTTTCTTTCTTACTTTTTGGTTCATTTTCGTTTGTAAAAACAAAAAGGACACACTTTGGTGCTTTCAATTCAGCTAAAATAATGGTAAAACTTCCACAAATTAACTAAGCCAGGAGCATCTCTTCAGTTTCCAGGGGATAAGAAGTTACTGAGGTCTCCATTCACCACTGTATGTGGTGCGATGGAGAATCTTCAAAAGCAAATGGAGGCCCCAAAGCAAAAGCAGCAGCAGGTCCTAAACAAGCAAAGGCTTCACCAGTGAAAGCCACAGCTCTGAGAGGTGCTGGAGCTCCATTAACAACATGCCATACCTGAGCTTCTCCATCTGGAAACAGAGAATTACCACACCTGATTGCAAGAAACAATTCATTAGAAAAGTCAGGTCTTCAGATATCAGTATTGAAAAATGTATCAACTTGCACCCAGTTGTGTAAAGCTTTGCCATATGGTTACCACAGAAAGTACTGGAAAATTCTGTCAAACTCCTGGTGCGATAGGATTTGTGAATATCAATTCCAGGCAAAGCCTTCAAGTTGCAGAAAAATCTAATATGTTATAGACAAAACATCAGCAAAGTAATTCAGCACCTCTACCAACTGCTACTCAAAATCAGGAAGATGTGGACCTGAAATGCTTTGATGTTTAGGCTGAATCACAATTTCATTTTTTCAGATTTGGAACTACCTTGGTTATTCTAAATAAAACACACACCCCCAAAAACCCAAGAAATCTCCAAAACAAAACATCAGCTCAAATTCTCTTCACCCTACCTCCTCATCATTTTTCCCCACCATGTTTTCATATAACCAAAGAAGAAGAATATATTTCTGGACACTTCAGTAGGTATTTAATTTCACTGAACAGAAAGCATTGTCTGCATGTACATAAACTGCTGTGATGAAATTGATTGACTACTTGTGAAAATCTTTGCAATATCAACCTATTGACAAAAAATTTAAAGTTTCCTTTAAAGGCCAGGGATTACTAACACATTTCAAGTTAGCTCACTCCTGAAGTAGATAGAGATATAAAAATTACTTCTTATTACTTGGGATAAAATGAAAATTTTTGCTTCAGGTCATAATGATTAGATGCTCTAACTGGGATCCAGCTGCAGAAACAAAAGGTCTGCCACAAACATATCATCAGATCTCTTGCATCTTCCTGGCAAAGCTTTGTGTTTGAAACAAAAGCACTGTCAGAGCCATTGTTGCAAGACACTGCAAAAGAAAAACTTGTTCTGTAGCACATTCCCTCTTGTTAACACCTGCCCTTTCCCTTTGTTATAGCTTCGACTAAAAGCAATTGAAAAATGAATGACAACTTTGCATTTTCAAAGAAAGAAATCAAGGTTCGGTGTGAGTTTCAGTGAGTTCAATGGAGCATCTCTTAAGATTGTGAGGACACACTGCAAACAAAATAATGTAACAACTGACTTGGATACTGATAGATGCTGTGGATAAATGCATATCTGTACAATCTTGTGTTCAGAAGTAGTCTTAAAAGTTATTGGATATATTAAAAATTATTTATTTACAGACATGATCAACTCTGAGACTCAGACACACATTTTGCACCTGAACTCATATTCTCTATGGATTGACTTAATTTTATATATATAAAGAGAATCAAGGAAAAAAAAGCTTATTTTCTAATAGAGAGAATGTGCCACCATGGGGAACCTTTGGGAAGTTTCAGTAGATGAACTTGCTTCCATTTCCTGGTGCTCATCTGCTGTGAATGTGAGGATAGAAGATATTCTCCTATATTCATTCATGAACTGTTTTATGAATGACTCCACAGTATTTGTGGTGACAGCTGGAGGTGCAAAATGCTTGCCAGGAGAATTCTTCCTTTGAATACAATTTACAAAGGGAGCCATATGCAACCATGTAAGAGAGGGCAAGGCAAACCCCAGTCTTCTAAAGAAAGCAGACATTTCTTCATCTGCACAAAAAAACCTCCCAAAACCAAACAGAAAACCTACAGCAAAAAAAACCCACAGAAAAACATCCAAAAATTGAAAGAATCTTAAGCACAGGATTTTTTTTTCAAAGTGATTTTTCAGAAAACATTCCAAGAAAATCAAGATTAATTTATGCTGACTGTTCAGTGAATGTAATTATTGGTGAAGTCTTTCTCTGTATTTAGCTAATTATTTCATCATCTTTTAAGCAAGCTGGAGAATTCAGTGCTCACAAAAACTCTTGAAATTTTACATGTTTTTTTCTGCAGTGTATCACTGGAAAAAAAAAGTTTTCCCTTTCTGCAAGGGGACAAGATGCATGCTACATGTGGCACCAGCTAATTTTTACCACAGAGAACCACATAATCATTCATAGTTATATCTTCAGTCCTAAATGTGAATTCATTCCATTTGTAGGAGGCTGCTGCCTGCACACTGCACTGCAGCACACACTCAGTCATCTCAGAAAAAAAAATCCATTTGTACTTTTTTAGATTGGCCATTTTGTTACAAGAGCAATGACTAAAAAATCTTTACATTTTGTTGGGAAAACTATTTATCAAGGCTTCTTATGGAATCATGGGATTGTTTGGGTTGGAATGAGCCTTAAAGACCATCCAGGCCCAAACTCCTGCTGTGGACAGGGACACCTTCCACCAGACCAGGCTGGTTCAAGCCCCATCCAACCTGGCTTTGAACACTTCCTGGGATCCAGGGGGCACCTACAGCTTTTCTGAGCACCCTGTGCCAGGGCCTGCCTCACCACCCTAAGGTAAAAGTATGGAAGTTTATTAACAAAGGATTAGGAAAAAAAAAAAAAAAAACAAAATCAAAGTTTCTATCTTTCTGTTTCATTTTTACAATCATCAATACATGCATTTTCATTGCTACTTTTTAAATCACTCAGCTGAATTCACATGTTTTTCATAGGTTTTTTTTTCCTTAATAACAGAGGTCAAAATAAAATGGAAAACATAAAGACACATATTTCCTAGGTGGTTAAAAGCTCAAGTTCATCTCTGTGACTCTCCAGCACTTTCACATGGCACCTCTCAGTGGTTTCTATTCCTGATTAAAACAGGCCAGGTTTTTTGTGCGGAACATTCTGAGTGATCTGTACTTCCAGACCTGTTTATGGATTTATTGCATCCTGCTCCATTTCTGAAAAACAATGAACCAAACAGTTCCTCTCAAGAGATAAAGCTTTCAAGATCGATGCCCATGTGAAACTCCACACTGTCAAGTTAGAAAAGGAAGATGCATTAAATCAACACATGAAATAAGATTTTTCCATAAGTTATTAATTCCTGACTGACTTAAACCAACTCTGGCCTGACAATAACACAGTAGTTGCAAGAGAGCAGTAAGGTCAACAGGAAAGAAGATGCAAAGGCAGAATCTGAAGACCAGAATATCTGGGTATAACATGGACTGAAGGGGCCCAAGTAGAACTACTCTGCAAACAAGGTTCATCTTAAACATTAGGTGCAATAGGACAAGCTGACAGGTGACTCCATTCAAAATGGACAGATTTATTTTACAGCAGGAGCTTTTTAAAGTTGAAGTATGGCAAAATGAGAGCAGACAGATAAGGCTCTGCTAAACCAGAACCCTCCTCAGCCAAGAGCAGTGTTCACCTGCTGTTATCTGTCATTGTTTGATACAGCAGAAATCAGTTGAAAAAGCAATTATTTGTGTCAACAGTTATGCTTGAGTGAAAGGAAAAAGTGCATAACAGACAAGGATTTTAAATAGCCTGCTGCATTGTAATAATGTGAATGTATTCATATGCATGTATGAACAGAGATTTGAAGCGATCCACCGGAAGAACCAGAAGTCATAAGCCACCCACCGCAGCAATCTGTGTTACATACAATGGAGTACTATCAGCTCAGTTAGAGTGCTATTGAGGAGACTTGAGAAAGTCTTTCAGCTGGCATTGTCTTTTTACACACCTCTGAGCCCAGGACCAAAGCAGAGCTCACTGGGGGTTTGCCTGTGTGTCTGGAGTGAGCCACTATGCAGTTCTCAATACATGGTGATGCTGCAGGTGACTGAACCTGGAGCTAAGCAGTGGGGACTTTAGTCTGAGGTACAGAAACTAAGGCAGCTTTGTTATTTTAAATTCATGTAGTACTGCTAATGTGCTTGTACTGGTGATGTTAATGAAGTCAGCTTGAGCTCAAGAGGCAAACTGGTCATTTATCATGCATGTGAAGCCATCCTATACACACATCAAACAAATGAGTCACATAAGTATAATGCAGCACTTCATAATGAGAGGATTTTTTTTTGTTTTGTCTTCATTTAGTCATTGATCAAAGCACAGGATTTCTTAATATTTGTCTTCTATTTTGATAAGCTCACTAATCTCTGTGAACAGCAATGTCATCCAGTCACACAGCACATCTTTCACACCACAGTTGAATACACAGCAATATTAACAAAGGCTGTTGTTTTCCTGGCACGCTACTGAATTTGAGGACTTCTGCTTTCCTCAAACTTATTTCCCCCATTTGAATGTACCACTTGCAGAAGTACAGCCTTCCTCAACTTGAGAAGTCTTGAAAAAGACCCCATATCAAACACTTTTGCACCCTTTGAAGGCAAAGCCAAACAGGCCAAGCAACCTCAAATTGTCATAGTACCCTCTCATATTTCTGATATGGCTTTCCATTTTTAGGCAACATCCCCCATTCCACAGGGCTTCCAAGAAACTGTGGGAAAACCGCATGTGCAGTGGCCCAATCTGACTTCTGTCATAGCACAACTTCTATTTCCTGCATTCACCCCTGTGGACTGTTCTAAGTGAGAACATGAGACAGACGCACAGAAATTCACATCAGAGCTCACAGAGGCATCAGCTAAAACAAGGCCTTACTTTATCCTAAAGCTCGTCTTAGCCCTTTTCTCTGACCAGGAGATTATTATTTCAAGGAGACCTCTGCGCAAAACTCCCACTAACCTTGGCCTATCAATTTTGGCAGTAACATGTCTACAGCTGAAATGGGAGCTTATCTCTGGGCATTTAACAGAGAACAAATGATTTTTTTTCTCTTAATTATTTATAGATCATTGTCCTTTCTCCCTTTCTAGTGTCAGTGGGAATGTTTGGATTATTGTAGTCGATATAACAGTTCTAGTAACGTTATCTCAGAGCAATGCAAGAACCTGGGGATATCAGTTTATTGTGTGCTAGTTTGATCTCTGCATACAGTGCAGCTTCTCCAACCATTATAAAGAAAAATAAAAAATGGGTTGGGGGGAAGGAGAGAAGGTTCACTTATACCAGGAAAACAAGGCCTCTTTTTTGGACATAAACAAAGAGCAATCACCCCAGAACAAAAGAAATGGAAGAAAGTGGCAAAACCTTTTGTGTTACTATTATTCAGGAGACAGTCAAAGAAGGGGATTACAATATTAGAGAGCTGTAATGTACTTCTCATGTGATTTAGGTTTCTACTTCCATTACAGTCATGGAGCTCTATAATAACTTCACATTGTCCTGTATTTACAGAGACATTATGATTTAGTCTGTGTTGGAGAGTCAAGAAATCACTACAAAGGAGCAAGCATCAGAAATTAATGAAGAACATGCATAACCCTGACAGAATAAATAGATGCTTAACTACAATTTGGTGAGAGCTTGGGGACATATTAAGGGAGACTTGGGAGCAACTCATCAGCAGGAAAGGATTCAAGCATATGGTGACTTTGCACTGAAATAAGCACCAAAATACCTAATGGTGGCAAGAGCAAGAGGATTGTTTTGTCAGTTTAACTGACTATGCACTATCTATCTCCTTAGAAAGAACCAGCACAAGAACAGCTTTAGGGACAACACCAGAGCAGTACAGATGAGCACAAGGATGGGAAATGGGATGTCAGAAAGCTGAATGGTCAACCCATAGTTCACTTCTGCAGGTGGGCAGGCAGAGGAAATGGGATCTGGAGTGCAGGGGGGTAGTAGGCGGGCTAGAAAATCTCCATTCTCAGGTATGCAGTAAAGGTGTGGGAGAAAATCTCCATTCTCAGGTATGCTGTTCTGTTTCTCACCACACTTTCCTCCTTCCCCTACCCCTGGTGTCTTATCATAAACAGGGATGGAGTACACAAAAGAAACCAGGTCAATTGGTTGGGCCAATTTTTGACCCAAACTATATTCCTATGCAACTGGGACATACTGGGCAGCCTAACCCCTTGTCCACAAACATTTACCACATTTCCCCTCCTCAGCCACATGGTCCATCTTTTCAGAACAGTAATGTCCTCAATCAGCCTGGCTTAGTCCCATCTTTCCCTTTCAAGGTCCAGCTTGTCTCTTATGTCCTCTATCTTGTTTAAGCAGAGAGGAGTTAAAACCAACCCCAAATCACGATACGTCACACCAGTGCATCAGCAGGGGTAGAGGGGGGATAGAGGACTGGCATTTTGGGAGCCTGTTCCACACTCATGCCTCCCTCAGGCAGGCACAGGCTGTGGGCTGTGTCCCCAGGACACTGTGGCAGCCAGGTGAGGACACAGTGGGCTCCAGCTGCCCTTCCAGCACCTCCATGGCACTCCTGCTCCAGCCAGGGGACAGACAGGAACTGTCGTGCAGTTGCGGCACACTTTCAGATGAGAGCACTTCAGAAACTTCTGGAAATATCAATGAGCATTTTGGGAAACACTAGCAATTGCCCAATGAAGCTTACAGTAGATCTTCCTCCATTTCACAAGTGAAATAAATAAAGTCCATCTTAAATTGCTTAAGGTAATACAGAATCTCATCTTTGTTATCCAATACTTCCTCTGCACCCTCACATCCATAAAAAGGTTATTTCTTAAATGAAAACATCATATTTGTCCATCAAAAAGGAAAAATGCAACAAGAAGGGTTCTTTTTAGAAGAGCCTATAACCTAAATCTTTCTAGAACCTAAAAGAAAAAGAAATTAAGTAACAGGAGTTAACAAGCAGGTGTTTTTTTCTTTTAGTAAAGGTCAGCAATCCCAGAGCAGGAAATTAATCCCAATTAGTAATGATATTTTGTCTTGATATATCATGACACTTTTGATTTACTGTGTTTCCAGGATGCAGGCAGCAAATGTTAATGATTCAGCTTGCTGGGAATTTATACTCCTGCTCATTCCCCATTTGCTGATCTGTTGCAGCTCGTCAAGTCTTGGCTGCTTCAACTAACGAACTGACGGCCTCGCAGGAATAATGGTGTGTTCTGCAAGCTTCATTTTTTTTTCATGCCATCTGCAAAAATGC
Source organism: Emberiza elegans (assembly GCA_024865655.1). NCBI lineage: Eukaryota > Metazoa > Chordata > Aves > Passeriformes > Fringillidae > Emberiza > Emberiza elegans. The sequence goes on from JALJVW010000398.1 coordinate 11,542,055, forward strand.
AGGTTCCTCTCTGAAAAAAAAATATTCCTGACAGCCAGAAAGGAGTGATTATGATCATATAAATGTCACTTGTAATTTGTGTTTCACTTATTTAATAGTGTTACTACTAAATGACAGTTTCTGTAGAGAACAAAACTAATTATTGTAAATTCAGCATTTTTAGGAGAAATTCATGAAAGGAAGCATACCTACTTTTGTTCATTTCTTCAAAATCTCCTAATAGAAATGATGTATTTTTACATCATGATTTATCTGCCCAGCTGGTGTAGTTTGAATTAGAGCTATACAGAATGTTTCTCTGGAGGCTTGTGCAGGCAGTAAACATCACTTTTCTTATACATAGTAAATGCAAACCCTATGCAGACCTATTACAAATGTTGCACCAAATGCGTGGGGAAATCTTCCAAACTTATAGCAATAAGAGTTTTATGACATATTATTCTGTGAAATGGTTTGTTTCCTAATTGCTGTTTACTGAGAAAGTTTGATAAACACCTTGCTGAACCTATTAAAAGAAAGGTCACTGTAATTTTCATGTACACTCTATACCACACTATGCTTGGATTTAAGCAATGTTTAAATCAGCAATAACAACGAAATTAAGGCACCCACGATCTCTGAAAAACTGTTTTAAGTGAAACGGAAAATTTTCAAGTATGTGATATTACAAAAAGACCAGATCTTTAACTACCACAGAAGAACTCCATTCTTAGAGGTTGCACCACTGCAAAATCTGCTCTGAACTCCAGAAGTAGCCTTCAGTCTTTCTTGAAGTCTAAATTGTTTATTTGGGTACTATACAGATTTTACCTCAAAGCAGAACTAAGGAGGCACTTTCCCAAATGTATGAATGACATTCCTATTTAATAAATTAAGAAGCCTTAAACTGTTTGAGCTAATTTCTTCATGTGTGAACATGCTGTCACCTTATTGCAAAGCTCCCATACCTTCTCAGTGACTTCTCATGGGCAACTCCTTGCAGCACTGACTCCTTCTTCCTCACAGCACAGCCAACAAACTCCAACTCTCTCCTCACCTGGCTAACCCGCTCTTTTTTTAGCACTCATCCTCACTGGACACAGCTGTGGCCTGTTAAGGGCAGGCCTGTTCCTAATCTTTGCTAATTAGTGCAGCTGCAATTCCCCAGGGGTGAGATTACCTTCTTCAATATCTTTATTTTCTTACATTCTATCCCCCCATGTTAACAAACATAACAGAAACTTTGTACAGAGAGTAAATCAAAAGTAGTATCTTTTTAAAGCTTATCTAAAAGGAGGAAAAAAAAAAGCTGAAAAACCTTTTTTCCCCTCACTTCTCAAATAAAAAGGAAGAGTGTTTCCCTGAATTCAGCCAAAACCAATACAGTGTTGCTGCACTGCTATAAACAACTAATTACAGAGCACTGGTCTGCGCAGTCCATGTCCTGCAGATGATCAGAGCCCAAACACCAGTTTGTCTGCATTAGGCAAAGCAGCTGCTGGTTAATGGTGCACAGAGCTCCTGTGGCCCTGCAGTGATACTTGGCTCTCTGGATTTGAGGAGAGGTTCCTTACCTCCGTACCTCACCTTGCTAGCAAAGGCAGGAAATGCCAGAAACTCAGCACCTGCTCCAAAACAAGCTTTAAACCTCTGGAGTGCAGCACTGACACCAAGACAGTACCAAAAGTCTAGATTATAACTACAAGTAATTCAAGCCATCAAGCAGCTTGAGCTGCTGGGATCCCCCAAGCAGGTGGGCTGACATGTTCAAAATGAGCATCATCCAGGGAAGGGGTAAAGCTTCAGAAAAAGAGAACCTGCAATTACAATTTTGCTGTGTAATGATTGCTGTGACTACTTTACTGAAGATTGATGTGTTGTGCAGAGCAAGTCTGAAAAAGATGCACTTGGTATGCCTTGGGATGATGTTTTCCAGCCTTCTCCATATGATGCTGTACCTGACAAAGCCCTGGACAGCATGTGATAGCCTCCAACCAGCTGCATCCACATTAACCCACAGAGGAGGCTGAGCTGCTGCAAATCCTGAACCAAGGTCTGTGTGGAGCTTCCTTCCCTCCTCCCACATCAGAATTTCAGGCAATGCCAAACCACTCCAGTGCAGTTTCTGCTAAGGCAGCCACTATTAGATTGTTCTGAACAATGTGCTCAGTCTCAGCACAGGGCTGGAGGAAGCACTGCTGTGTGCACACGTGTGCCAAGATGTTTTAAACCACGCAGGAGAGAATGAGAGCAGAGGTTTGCCATTAAAAGAGAAGGAACACAAGATATTAAGCAGCATGCACATCACGCCATTCAGAAAACATTTCCCTTGAAATTATTACTGCAAGGCCATTCCTTCCACCAGTACAAACAGGAAGCTCAAGAAAGATGATATTATGCTCTTTTTGCTTATGCAAGTCCTGTTAAAATCTCTGCAAAGGGACCATGGGATGGCAGTAGTTAACACATTTTGAAAATATCCCCTCCTTTTTTTTCCATGTCCTCATTTTTTCCAGTCTGGAGCTAGTCAGAACCAAGACCAACTATAGAACATGGTTTTCTTTCAGGACATTGCTTCATCCACCACTTCCCCCATTAAAACAACAACAACAAAAAACCTGGAAGCAAAGAACTATTTTTGTATGCAAGTATTCCAGGTTTCCATGTTTAGAAGCTAAACAACAACAAAAATATGTAACTTTAGAAACTCTGGCTCTAAATATAAAAAAATTACAAATAAAGGGACCATATAGACTTTGGTAGATACTGGATCTAAAGAGGTCATTCATGAGCAGAAAAAAAACCAACATTACCCCACCACCAAAAAACAAACAGGTCTTTGGTGGTTTTTCACCATTTAGACATACCCAAAAATATTTTTTTTAACTTGCAAAGAACTGTAAAATGAAGTGAGGGTTCTGTAATTTCTATATTGTGGAATAACAAGCAACCAAAATGCCTTTTACGCTCTGCCTTTGAAGAGAAAATTCAATTCAATTTTCAATGTAAAATGTTTAAAACAACCTAATGGAAATAACGACTTAGGAGTGTGAAATACCCTTTAAAACAATTTAAATTAAATATCACTGTCCTTCCTTCAAGGCACTACCTTTAATTGATTTAATCTTAAGTTGTTTCTTCCTAGCACAGTAATTGCCATTGATTCCAATTAATATTCAGCTGGCCTTTCTCTATAAATAACTGCTGGCCAATTTATTTCTTTCAGGTCAGACCTTCTTGCTGTGACCATTATGTGTGGTTCTGAGACAGAGCTTTTTAAGCACAGGAGCACCAGCATCCCAAAGCTGGGTTAGACTTCAGCCAAGGCAACACCTCAGAGCTTTACGGGCCCACAGCATGGTGTGACACAGAGGTCTGAGCCAGGTGAGGAGGGCAGCCTCTCTGTGCAGTGAGTCCAGACCAGAATTCCCGAGGCACAACTTGTGCTGAGCACAGCTACAGGGCAGAAAATGAGCTTTGAGGGGAGGAGTTTCTCTAAATCCTTCCCTGTTTGCACAAAGAGAGGCAGGCCTTGGAGAGGTACTGGTGTCAAACTGGCGTTCTAAGCCCTGAATCCTCTTGCCACACCAGCACATAAACCAGCACATAAACCAGCCTTGAAGAAGACTGAGAAGGAGTTGGGGAAGGATTTCCTTGTCCATTCAGTGGCAGTGTGGTTAGAGCCCTTGCCAGGACCTGATTTGAACTCCAGATCATGTCTATCAAAGTGGATAGGACACGCTTTAGCTTTTGCTTCACAGTAGTCTCAGAGACCCTCCTCAGTTCTTCACACTCCATCCTGGCCAAATGTCATAAAATCTCAATAATCAATGGAGCGTATTCTCCTTCTGTGTAAAATTCCTTCCCGTATACACCAGTCCTTTTGCCAATCATGTAAAACCTCAAACCCCTTCCTGAAGCACTACAAGAGGCCAAGCTCATCTGGCCTGTTGCTCAGAGGAAATGGTGCTTCTGCTTGCCTGGATCTTCACTGTGAATATGTGTGCAAGGTTGATAAAGTATTTAGAATTAGTCACAGAAATTATTACACATTTGGAACTTGAGCAGTTGGAACACACAGGATTGAGCTGCTTCCAACATACTCTGCATTTCTACTCCAGCCCATAAAAGCTGTTTTATTGCTAACATTTCAGTGTTTTTCTCCCTTACTCTCTTCTTACTCATCCTCTGACCCCAAATTTCTAATGTATGGTGGCAGGCAGCTCTCATGTTCTAGCTGTTAATCCAGTACTTTTGCCATTACCAATATTTTATCCAGTTCCTGCATTTCAGTAAAATGGAGTTAACTCTCCTGGTTTAGATCATTCTGTTGTTTTTGAAACCCTCAATATATCACATTAAAAACCCACAAAAAAACCCCAAACAAAACCAACACATTTGTTTGCACTATGAAACATTGATTTTGAACACATTATTATTTTTAAAAGTATCTTAAAACATGCTGCACTGATTAGTGGGCTGTAATGTGAACATATTGGCTTTCTAGTAAGGTTACCCAGCAAAGCTCTTCTGCCTGTCTGTTCAGATTGAAGGCATAAGCATTCCCTTGTCAGTGTGAGTTTTTTGCTGTGCTTACTGGTGGTTTTTGCATTTGTCCCAAGAAGGATAAAATCAGTATCATTTAAAAGAGATTATGAGTTAAAAAACAAAACAAAATCAAACCAACCTGGATAAAGTTACTTCAGCCCTACTGCTAGCAACCAGTGGAATACTTGGAGGCTCTTTTCTGAAATCCTGGTGCTACCAAATGATCTGAGCTTTGTCATAAAGAGCAGCAGGATTCCTCTTCACGTGTTCCATGCAATTTAATAGACTCTGAATACACAAAGATTTAATATCACAAATGAAAATGCCGCTTTTTCTTGTGCTCTGCTGACTCCAGAATATTAAAATAACTTCTATAACTTCTGGCAATATGTATAATATACAGTACAGATATAATGGCCATAACTTCCTTGGTTTGAATACTGCAAGACAAAGTTCTACTGTCATCTGGGTTTTATAATGCCTGGATTAAAATGTGTCATAATCCAGGTGCAAGGACAGTACACAGCCAGACTCTGTTGTGCTGGGGTCTACACTAATAAACAGTCACATTTCTTTACCTGAACTCAGTTCAGCTGAAGTCCACATTAATTTTCTCTCTAAGCAGTAATTCTCATGCCAGCCTGAGATTGACACTGGATTCTCTTTTCTGCTTCTGGTCTGCTGTGTGACCTTTATCACTCTTGGCCAAGCCCATCAGCATGGACATCCTGATGCCCTTACTGCCAGGGCCCAGCTTTCTGTCAGGTTTGCAAAGGGCAAGTGCTTTACATGCAGTTTTATGGGATACGGCATCAAGGAATTGTCAGATCCACAAATGAAGGAGTGAGCACTTCTTTTTATCTCTCTAGAATTCTGCCACAAGAAACGCTTAAATCCAAGCTATCAGCAGCACTTACATCTACAGAAACCAAGCAGTTCCAACCATATTTCATTACTACAACATATCTATTATTTCAGCTCAGAAATTCAGGTTGAAAGGCCATATCCAACACAAGAAATCCTAGTCTGATGACAGGTCCATCTAGCTAGAAAATGCACGTTCAAAATGACAGGTCACTTGTCACCCAAAGAAGGATAATCAGATCAGAAAAAAAAAGATTCACTGCCTGTAGTGATGAACTTGAAACAACATACCCAAGGATGTCTCAACATTTAGCCACAAGGGAGAAGAGAAAAATCCCTTTCCTAATCATGTTTTTTCATGTTGTTTTCCATCTGATGTATGTAAACTCATTACATGTACCCAGGATTGTGTTTGTGGCGCTACTGAGGAAAGGGAGAACAGAGATCACTATCTAAGGCAGAAGGAGCAACCAACTTCTATTTCAGTCTCATACCCCCTAAACCATTGATGTTGGGTTTTCTTTCAATGTACCTCAATCCAGTTGACCAATTTTTGAGATTATAGCCATATTATGGGACAGAACCACAACTTGGAAAGTAACTGGAATCAATAGAGAGAGAAGAAGTTGAACAGAGCAGAACTTGCCCTGGGAAGAAAAAAAAATCCCACATGCATTTACATGTACTTCAGATCTCCCTCTGAAAGCTTTCACTTCGGAATAAATAGCTGTGACATGAACTGGACACTTCTGTGCCCAAGTCCACTGCAGATTATAACACATTTTTCATGGTTCTGTACAACATTTTTTCCTGAAAAAGAAGAAGAATGTACATCAAATTAGTCATGATTTGGGAAATTCTAAGGTCTTTCACACATTTCAACCAGCTGGGCTCAAAGTCCTTTTACTATATTTCTTTTGTGAACAGGATTCTAAAGAAAATCAGCAGCCAAAGTATCTGCAGGTTGTGTACCAGAAATACTCCATTTTCCAGCCATTTGCTCCAGCACCTGCTGAGCCTGTGGGTGGACAACTCATTGTTAATACCTGCAATTATTTAATTGTGTGAACAATCACATCTTCATTTTTGATTCTCAGGAGTGCTAATTCTTAACAAAAGGCATAAAGTGAGCTATAATGATACTTTTTCATAGCAAAACAAATGGAACAGGTGGGATTCTGGGAAACCTGAGCTATCCAAGCACAATGAAATCCTATTTCAATATAGAAGGGTAGAAAGGCAACAGTGCCAGGGTCAGAACATTGCTTGCTATGAAATACATTCAGCTTATTTATATAAAACAATTTCATTCCCTCCTCTCCTACCCCCAAAATAACTGATGCAAGCAAACGCGAATGAAATAAAATGATGTGATTCTTTGGAGTCATTTCAGGAAATTGCAAATGTTTCTGAAATGAAAAATCCTTGCAAAGTCAATCAGCCGTTGCTGGGAGGTCAGCAGGGAGCTGTGCTGTGTCAGCCTATTTGCTCAGTGGTGCCAGGAGGTGCAATAATGAGCTGATAGACCAGGTTTAATCACAAGGATCTCTATTAAAAAAAAAAGGCAAAACAAAACCAAAAATTAAACTTCACAAAACCCAAACCAACAACAGCAACAAAAAACAAACCATAAAAATTTTCCAAACAACAACAAAAACCATAATTATTTCAGAATTATGAAAGCTTGTCTGAGATATTTCCCCATTGGAAAATTAGGCTGAGCAATGAATGCATGTCAGTCCTGTTCTCTGCTTTATATTCCATCTTCTTGCATTAAAATTCTTGCTCATGCTCCTCTAGATCAATCGTAAATCTACCAATGAATTCAAGAAAGCAAGAGAAGGCACCAAATCTGCCTTTTCTCAAATGTGTATAGTGTGTTCAAACTACAATTATTGTTTTCTAAATTCTTTCTAGTTTTCAGAAGTTCTCAAACATTGTATGTATTCACATAAATTACTTTTGGATGTGAAAAAGAATAGACTCACAATTTGCTTTCTTTCAGGTACACAAAGGGCTAAATAATAATTCCAGGGGGAAAAAGTCCAACAAAACTTTTTTAGAAAGCAAAAAACCCAGCAGTTGAAACAACATGGATGTAGAGACAAATATAGAAGAACAAGAGGGAAGGAAAGAAAGAAAAAAGCATTATTGAAAAGCAAACATAGCTGAAAATACATAAGATCTGTTGGAAAAGTGTGTCTGACTCATCACAAAAGGTACTGTGTAGAAATCTGACCACAGATTGCCCTGAGTTTAGATTAGGAATCCTTTGAAGCAATAGAGAAGCAAAGAACAGAGTGAACCTTGTCATCCAACTTAGTCACACTTCTACAAATTCCCATTAAAACCACTTTTCCTAATACCTTTGACAGTGATTGAGTGACCTAAATCATTCATTCCTGACAATCAGCAAACATGACTTGGACCTCATTCCATCATGGTCTGTGATGGAACAACTTTGGAACTAGGGAGAGGAAAATCTAGAAAAATATGATTTTTTTATAAGACATAAGCAAAAAGGGCATAAGTGCATCTGAAAGCTTGATGAAAATCTAATAGAAGAAGAAAGCTCTTCCCTCCAGTATTTTCACAGCTCTGAGTGAAATGGCAGCTTTGTAACATCCAGCTAGCACACCAAGTTCTTCCAGATATATCCTGACAGCATTACTAAAAAGGAAAGAGTTAATTCCAAGAAAGTGATCATCTAATCATTGCATTTGGAGAAGTTACCCTAATTTCAGAGGAATGCAGTTTCATGGGTCTTGTAATTTATTTTCATAGTGCCAGGAATAATCTCTCATATGAGAAATTATTAAACAGATAAATTGACTGGTTGTTCTTTACTTGAGTTGAGCAACTTTGCTTGCTTAAAAATTCACCATAACAAGGTGGTGGTGAATAACAACTTTAGGAATAGAGGTCCTTGGAATCAAATTGAATTTTCAATCATGATAGAAATTTGAAGAGCCAAAGTCATTCAATTCAGGCAAAAGAACACACAAATGACTAAGGCAGTTATCAAATACACATTATTTAAGAAAATAAATAAAAAGGCAAAAATGAATATAAAATGCAGATCAGTTCGGAAATCAAAAACAATCAAAACTTCCAATGATATATAGATTAAATAAATAGGATAGAAATAACAGAGGAATGACAGAGCTCTCCAATTCCTTTTACTCACTCCTCACTGTAAAAGCTTGTGAGTAAAATGAACACTTCTAGGAAGCAGGCATTTCTCACCATGGCTAAAGGGCTCCTTTATCACCTAAAATGAGATCAACAATGGCCTCAACCAACAGATACAAATGCTTTACCTCTTCAGAAAATATTTGTTCTCAGACAGTTTCTGCATGCAGATTCCTTTCACTACAGCATACACAAAGCTCACAAATAAATAATTTATTTTCTTTTAGCAACAGGCAAGTTCAACAAGTACCAAGAGAGCAGACAGGTGAGAATAAACAAAACCCTGGAATTTTCCAAGTACACAGGACTAGACCATGTATTTAAGATTTAAAGACCTGTGAGTATCAACCTTGTGAAAGGAATGGAAACTGGAGCTCAGCTTGGATAGTGTTAACAGGTTGGGTTGGTTTTTTTTCCTGTGTAACATATTTCAATCCATGGACCACCTCTTGATTAGCAAGGTGCCCTTATGGATTTGAAATAAGACTGACTTACTCTTCATGTCCTACTCCAATTCTGAGATCTTATTTTAACATCCTACAAAGAAACATCATCTGAGCTTTGATTTGAAACCTGTAAATAAAGATGACTGTCACCTGTTCAACTTTCAACTCTTACCTGCCACACATGGTTGCAGAAGCAGCTGTGGTAGGTCTGAAACAGAAGGCAGCAGGAAAGACAGAACACACAATGCCAAGCTTGACAGAGGGCAGTAAGAGATTTCCAAGTTGTCCAAGTCCTGGAAGAATTAATTCTACATTCTTGTTATCTGCTGAACTTTGGAAATATCACTGAGTACTGAAAATCTATCAAAACCACACTATTTTTTTTCAGTCTAAACAGAAGAAAGAACAACATGTCATTTATTGAAAAACTACTTGAAATGTTACACCTGTGGTGGTGGGAAGAGCGTGTGGGAAGCAGAAAGAAAAATGTTAGAGCTTACAATTGAACATTCTTTTCCTTTGCTAGAATCCTCAAAGCACACAGTCACACGCCTAAGCAACTTGAGCCTCACTTCATGCAGATGAGGACCAGCTGCAGAATTCCCCTATGATAAGGAGCTGCTGTAGTCACCTCACTTTTACAGAAAGATGGTGACAAAATGAGAGCCTGAGCAAACCCCTACCCAGGTGCTCAGGGGAAGGATACCAGTGCTGCCTCCTTGCCAGCCCCCAGACCTCTCAGCAGGTGCTGCTGAGTGTCAGGGAGCACTGGAAGGGAGAGCCAAGCCCCGGGGCAGGGTGACAGCACTGAGCCCCTACACCCAGGGATTCCAAAGTCACAGAGGAGCAGCACAAGGTCCCTGCATTCCACCTGAGCAAACCTGGCACTGGGGAACTGCAGGGGGCTGCCTGATGCTGCCTCTTTGTATGAGTGCTGACACTATATCTATTGAAGGCACAACTTTGTTCTAACTTTATTTTTATTATTAAAATGATGATTTTTCAGATTTTTTTCCTCTAAAGATAATTTTCTCCTAATTTAACTGAAAAAAGATTATTAAAAAAATAGTTAGCAGCCTGCACATTGCTTAGTACAGTAGTGAGATTTTCTTGATTTTTTAACATGACACGTGAGAAATCCATATGCAATTTGAAGCTGTAAACTCAGATGATACTTTTGGACATGCAGAAAAAACAAAAACAAAACAAAACAAACAAACAAACATCCCCCCCCCCAAAAAAAAAACCCTCTGAAATTTCTTATGATAAAAGTTTTCATTCCTAACAACATTAATCCACTTTAAACCTGCTGATGTAATAGCCTACAAAGCTAATTCCTAGCAGGGCTTGTGTTGGGGTTAGGAGACTTTGAGTGCCTGCAAGGGACCTGGAAAAAACCCCAGATGTAAAGTGTGAAAACAGATTAGCAATGAGCATATAGGATGAAAATTGCTGATAGAGAGCATGGAAAGACTGTAAGGAAGAGTGAAGAAAACTTTCAAATTAAGAAAAAGATTTGACAGCTTAAATCTTCTCCTGCAAATATCTCCCATCCTGTCCCCTGAGAGAGCGTAATTTTTAATTTCTTCCATCAAATCCCATTACTCTGCAGTTATCATGTTTGGAGCTCTCCCCAGGAGAAGGGGGAACAGGCAATTCACACTGTTGGTGCAATCCATTTCTGGGCAGACCTGCCAGCCACTGTAGTTTCTGGGACTCATGCCAGCAGGGATAAGTCTGCTTGTCAGTATAAATCCCATGTATACATAGGCCATAAACTCATGCCAGCCTTTTTTTTTTTTGGTTTTGCCTTCCACCCCAATTCAACAGAACTCCTCCATTAGCTAGTTTTCCTTTCCTTTTATATTGAATTGTCCTTGGAAACCACAAGAGTTTATAAGTTCAGGGAAAGAAGAAGAAAAATACAGCATGGATTGGAACTGGCTTTTGCAGATCCTATGAGATTTGGTAATGGTTCAGGAGGTTTGAAAACACCCAAAGTGAACAAGAATCCCTCAGTCCTGCTCTGGAGGCAAAACTGACAGAGCTGCATTTTATTGGGTGCTACCCTCACCTGGTGCAGTTTTTCTTCCTTAGCATTTTCCAGAGGGCTAAGGCAGTGGGGTTTGCTGCCAGAGCTGCGTTTTGTACTCGCCACCCACACAGCAGGATCTGTTTGCGTACGGTGTTTGTGACATATGCTTGGGTGTCTCACTCCCAGGATGGGGAGTCTCAGGCAGTGGGGAGGAGGAGGAACAGCAGGCCAGAGCCTTCTGCTTCTGAGTGGAAGAGTTACAAAGCTCCAAATGCTTTCATTTTTGTGTTTCTGAAGAAAAGGATAAACAAGGGCAAAGAATAGAGGGAAGAGGCAGTGGTGAGTAGGAGGGCTTTACGTGTATGTGCCTGAATGAGGGCATACATATGCATGTATATATATATATATATATATATATATATATATATATACACACTCCCAGCCATGAACAGGAGGCCAGTCTCAGGAACCCAAGATTTCCCCACCTCCTAAATGCTATGGAGGTATGAATAAAAGAAAAATAAAAAAAACCCAAACAAAGCAAAAGCAATTGGACTAGAAATGGTTCAAAGCCAGAATCACTGCTGATTGCAATAAACTCACAGAAGTAGCTCTTTGCTTTCTCAGAGCTGTTTTAGTTGCACCAAATTTTATTGTTTCTACTACAATCCAATGGATTGTAAAGGAAAAAAAAAAAAAAAAGTCTCATAGAAAAATCAACAGCAATTTTTTCCCATGAAAACAGTGAAACAACTATTTTTGAGTTGTTTCAAATAAATGCACCTTTGGTCCTTTCATTACAGTTGTTAAAGGAAAATGTAAGTGTTACTGAAGGTGGTTTACACAATGCACAACCCTCCCAGAGCACTTCTGGCACAATTGGGTGTCTCACTCCCAGGATGGGGAGTCTCAGGCAGTGGGGAGGAGGAGGAACAGCAGGCCAGAGCCTTCTGCTTCTGAGTGGAAGAGTTACAAAGCTCCAAATGCTTTCGTTTTTGTGTTTCTGAAGAAAAGGATAAACAAGGGCAAAGAATAGAGGGAAGAGGCAGTGGTGAGTAGGAGGGCTTTACGTGTATGTGCCTGAATGAGGGCATACATATGCATGTATATATATATATATATATATATATATATATATATACACACACACACTCCCAGCCATGAACAGGAGGCCAGTCTCAGGAACCCAAGATTTCCCCACCTCCTAAATGCTATGGAGGTATGAATAAAAGAAAAATAAAAAAACCCAAACAAAGCAAAAGCAATTGGACTAGAAATGGTTCAAAGCCAGAATCACTGCTGATTGCAATAAACTCACAGAAGTAGCTCTTTGCTTTCTCAGAGCTGTTTTAGTTGCACCAAATTTTATTGTTTCTACTACAATCCAATGGATTGTAAAGGAAAAAAAAAAGTCTCATAGAAAAATCAACAGCAATTTTTTTTCCATGAAAACAGTGAAACAACTATTTTTGAGTTGTTTCAAATAAATGCACCTTTGGTCCTTTCATTACAGTTGTTAAAGGAAAATGTAAGTGTTACTGAAGGTGGTTTACACAATGCACAACCCTCCCAGAGCACTTCTGGCACAAGGCCCAGTGGCATAAACACATACATACACATTTAATGGTATTACTCCAAATCACTCTTCCAGCACAACTATTTATATCTGCAAAGGTTCACAGGGTGACTGGAAGATCACTTTGTTCCCCACACCAAGAAAATCTAAAGCAAACTCATCTGATTTACAGACCTCTCCCTTGATCTTTTCGTGCCTTACATTGTCACTTATGCTATAAATATTACACAGTTTTGAACATATATCAAAGATTCAAGTTTCCCCAAACCTTCAATAACAACAATTTTTGAAGCCTTTTTATAATTAGAATTGCCCTCTAGGATCCCTCCTCATATGTTAATCAAATTTTGTACTAAAAGATTTTCTCAAAATATCCATTAAGACACCAGATTATTATATTTTTAGTAAATTACATATTTTGATGTTCTTTTCACAGAAATGGAGGGTTTTTTTAAACTTACCCAGGATTACCATCAAAAGACTGAAGGATGTGAAATTGCAGCATAGGCTTTGTGGTAATATTCTTCCCACTCCTGCTATTTAACTACCAAGCAGATACAAAGACATGTAGGAAAGAAGAGGTGGATAAATAACAGGTTTGAGAAGGATTACCAGAGAGAACCCAGGACTCTGTCAAACTCCTGGTAAATGGCAATTACACTCCTGTAAGGAAGGCAGGGGAAAGGGGCTTTGTCATGGGTACAAGGCACAAGAATAAAGCAGGCAGCAAGAACACATAATGGAAGTTTTCAGTAGCAGGGAACAGCACTGCTGAAGCTGGGAAAAAGAACTGAATTCTATGTCTTTAGGTCAGCATTGAAAAGCTTCAGAGAACACACCTGTAAGAGCAGAAAGGCTTGTGCTGCAAATCAGGTACTGGAAAAGCTTCCTGCCATCCACTGCACACGATGGGCAAGGCAGCAGGGCAGCAGAGGAGGAGGAGAAGCGATCAAGTTCTTGGTCAAGATGGCTTTGTTCACTGAAGTTCTACCCACCATTGTCCCCACAGCTCCTTCACAAAATCACTTTCTCCATGTGAAGGGGAAAGTGGGGACTTTCAGAGCAAGGTCAGAGCACACATCTACGCGTGCCTGGCATTCACAGAACTCAAAAAGATGAGGACAGGTATACTGAAGAAAAAAATGATGTTGGGAGCCATGAGACAACTTCAAAAGGGAGGAAGACAGAACAGTTACACCTGGTTCATGACACTGTGGCAACTTGGTGGAAAACCTGTCTACTCACTTAGTTTGCTCCATTACCTCCTCCTCTACTCACCACTCTCCTTCTTAATCTCTCAAATCCCTCTATCAAGGGATTCTGCCTCTTCCATTTCCTCTCTGCAAGATGCTTAAAATCTTCTCTCTGTATTTTTTATCCTCTTCCTCACCTTAACTTGGACCATTTTCTACTATAGCTAAAAAGCTATAGTAGAAATATAGCTGCAATCTGCAATCACAGAAAAGCAGGGGAAGGTGTTATTGTTTTAAGTGTTTTGTTCATCAAAGATTCTTCCAGCCAACTGCAGTTGCCTGGACTGGCTAGTGAACTTTAATACAATGCCAAAGGTTATTCTTCTACTCCACAGATCATGGATAGGAGAACATCTCAGATGCTTTTTAACCATGTTTTACATCAATATATTTTCTGCTTCAAAATCTACTCAATGATTTTTACATTATTTTCCTCCTATCCAGCTGTAGCAAGACTGGATTGTGGCATTATCATTCTCAGATTTGCATGCTCTCCATTTGCAAATGAGCATTTCAAATGAGTGGGAGGTATGTTAGGTAGGGTGAGGACAATATCTTCCTTTCTATTCAAGAGCTTGCCAACAGAAGCATATGTAGGCTGGGCTGATTCCAAAAGTCTCTCGAGCATATGGAATACCCGTTTACACTGCACTCAGCCCTCCCGCTCGATTTGGTGTGTTGGCAGAGCTCCCACCACAGGCATCTTATTTCACAGTGAAAATTCATTCTGCCATTATGGCTATTAGTCAAAGAAGGCATTGCTCGCATATGATACCAGGAGCATACTTTTGTTCTATGACGAGTGATGCTGGAAGTTCTAGACATCAAAGTTAAAATTACAAAGTATAACAAAGGAGTGTTGTCATTACTTCTCATTTTCTGATGATGCTGACAACATTAGGTTCAACTTTGCTGACATAAATGAAGCCAAGAGGCAAGTATGGACATGAAGATCACTCCAGGTAGGTGCTAGTACTTTGAAAGTGAAATGCAAAGTGATCTATTGCAAAGCCTTTAATAAATGAAACTAAACACTTCTCAATGATACCAACCTTGGAAAAGGACAAGGAAAAGGACATTGGGGAATGTACCAATCTGCTTGAAACTGTAATCCAGCATTATTTTCTGGAGTCTATATGCGCTGAAGTGACCTTGAAGTCAATATTTTACTTAGCTAGGAGTGAACCAATGCCAGGATGTGAGGTGGGGATGTTCATATCTGAAAAATGCTTTTTTAATTGGCTTTTCACTTCACAATTGTTCCCTCTTTTTTGATGGCTCCCAAAAAGTAAAGTATTGGAAAATATTACTCCAGAGTTGAATTTAATCCCATAATTTTATTTCAGCACAGTGAAGTCCCTATCTGAAACTATTGCAAATGAGCATTCCAGTATGAAATCAGGCTGATGTACTCCAAATGAGAATCTGCAGCAGCCTGCTTCACATGGCTCCATGCGCTGAAGAATATTCTTAAACTTGTAGCCTGCCATGGTTCAGGAAGGGCATCAGCTCACTATACCCTGGCCTGTTGTGGTTACCTTTTATGCTGCAGAAAGCATCCTGAAGTTTGGGGTTTTTTGAGAGACAGAAACTCTTTTCAAAGAGCAGGTTATAGTGATCTATATTCAACTAGGAAATGCTGATGAAGAACATTTCCCAAGACTTAGGACTATGCCCTCTCCAGCTTCCAAAGATGCTGGATGTGTTTACTCTTGGCTCCTGTCTTCCTAAAACCTCTGGTTTTGCATGATCTTTATTTGCCCTCTTCTGGTCCTTTAAAACAAGCAGTCCTGAGCTGCAATACAATTTTCTTTCAATTATTCCAGTGCAGAAGGTGCTAATGGCAAAGGTTATGTTTTCTGGATTGAAGGAACCTACCTGACTGCTTTGGCCTTTGCTCTCATGGCCCTAAAATCTAGTGAGGGAAAAAGAATTAACGTGAAAATACTTCAGATGGAAACAACCTAGATTTGAGTAAGGGCAGCACTGCGGTATCCTTACCATTTTTGTTCAGTCTGTTTTCACTCTTACACTGTCACACGAATGACTCTGTGTTCTCAGTATCTCTTTTCTTTCCCTAATTACATTGAAATATTGAGATTGCAAATGTCCAACTTTGTCTTCTATTACATTCTCTGCCTCGCTTATGCTTTTTTTAAAAATGAATTCAAAGTACGAAAGGTTTTAGAAGTTCATGAATAAAATAGCATTTTGTACTCTCAAAGCTCTGCTCCTAAGAGGTTTACAAGATCTTTCAAAAACATTAATGAATTAAAACTTATTATAACACTGTGAGTGGTGAAGTGTGATCCAGTCCTTCAGTTAGGAGATAAGAGCTTGGAGAAATAGCTCGCTGTAGTTTCCAGTGTCTCTTTGGCAAATCATTCAGTAGCAGGCCCAAAAAGATATAGAAGCAATTAATTCCCCACTGGAACATATGGTAAGTTAGACACCAAAACAGGAGCTCAGTGTGAAGTGAGGCTGCAGATCTCAGACCACTCATGCGTAAAAGGCAAAAATCCAAAAGCTGTGGGTAATGGGAACAAATACATTAATAAGTAAGAGACACTAGGGCACAAAAGCAAAGAAAGAATATCCCATTCATAAAAGGTAGAAGCAATGCAAACAGAATCAAGTGACTTGCCATTACAGTAAAGGTTTGGAGAGACTTGTTTTGGAAAAACACAGTAGTCTCCTGCTTCTTTATCAGGCGCTGATGTATGTGGTACCTCCATATCTAATGACCTCTTCTATGACATTTCTTATGTACCAACCAACTGCATATATTTGCCATTTAGAAGGGGCAAGAAAAAGAGGCGAAACCAATTTTGGCAAATGGAGTACCAGTATTGAAACTCATTCCAGCCATTCCCTATGAAATGCTAACAGCTTTTCCAGCAGGAAGTCTTCTCAGTCAAGTGAGTAAGCCAGAAGATAAGCATTATGTAGCTTTATATGCCACCAGCTCCACAATGTTTGAGTGGCTGCAGAAAGAAAGGGGAAGGGTAGAGGACCAGTAAAAGGAGAAACAATTCTAACTCTGAAAATGGGCTGCTCTTGCTGCTCTCCAAGCTCCTATCACGGTGAGACATCTAAGAACTACTGAAAATAGGCAACACATCTGATACAGACAAAAGAAAATGAGCAGAAAATTGAGGTGCCAAAGCTGTGTGGGCTGCCTGTTTTGGTTGATGATGATGATAAGATGGTTTCTTTGAAATGCTTTCTTTTGCTACGTTACAAAAGATTTGTTCCATATGTGCCCAATTGGAACTTTAACACCCCCCACTCACCGTCTGCAGAAGAAAATTGGGTTATTTCTCATTTTATCTCTGCTGTGTTTTATGTTAAGGATGTTGCATGTGAGCACAATCGATGCAGCTTGTGCCGAGGCAGTAAAAGGCATATTTAAAAGCTGTACTTATTATTGGATTTTGTGCAACACAGACAAGGAGAGTGCAGGTGACACAAGAGTGCTACATTAGTTTGGTGCTTGTGCCAGGTTTCCCTGGACATCCTCTAGGTAAAGCACAAGGCCTCCCTGAGTCTGCAGTTGTCTTGTTTTGTATTAGTCTTGCATTTTGCTCTATTAGTGACCTAGATTTTTTACTTAGCACCATACAGCATGTTTTCAGAACACTGAAGGGAGAGCTTGAAGTTGTGTGAAAATCTCTGGCTCCTGTTCCTATTCACACCTACAAACACACAGACTCCTGATTGCTAGAACAGGCATGTTGCACCACAGGAAGGAGAAAGTGCATATGGCCTTTTCTGTCAGCTTAAGTCCTGGGACACTGCAGGAATGTATACAAATATTACCTCCTGTGGCCTGCTGCCCCAACCTAGAGCAGCTCCTCTGTCTGAAAATGTGGCTTTTTTGAGGTCACAGTGGAGCAAAATCTGGTTTTGTGTTGCCAAGGCACTACTAAAAACTCCTCAGAACAAGCACTGTTGTTCGAATTCCTCTGTTCTCTAGAACTAAGAAATCAGAATACAAACCCACTCCATAACAGTATGTGACAATAAGATACAGCAATATTTGTACAGTGATTTGCAAGGTATTAAGACAAATACTTTGATTTTCCATATGCAAGCTACTAAGTTGGAGCCTCATGGTCTAAAGGCTTTCTGAACCTTTTTCGCCCCATGGCCTGTGTTTTTTTTCCTTCCATATTTCTACAGTCCTTAGCACAATGGGATCTCATTGAGTAGCAAAGGCTTGCAGGTGCTACTGCAGTACAAATAGCAAGTAATGGTGAAGTGTGTACACAGATTAGATTTCTTGAACCTGTAAATATAACCTGTTCTGTACCAGAGCTAAGTTGGGAGTCAATATCTGAAGAACAGTCCCACTGGAGCTTCTATATTTTATCTATTAGAGCATTTTATCCATCAGCTGTGATCAGAGCTTCATGAGAGTAAACTCCAAAATAAGTTCAAACTTCTTTTGATTTTTTTTTTTAAACTCTCACATTATAATTGCCATAATGTTCCCTAGTGCCTGCCATTTTGTGCTCTAATGATACTTCTCAAGTGATCAAAGGCACAGAGCTAAGTACACCCTCTGGGGAAAGGAATGTGTTTCCCAGCCTCCTGCACTGCACCTTTTAGTCCCCTGTTGTCTTTATTATTGAAATCAGCCATTAGAACTCTGTGCTGCTCTGAACATCATCTCACACCGTGGAATGGGATTTTTTTTTATTAAGCTATTTTAAAAAGTGAGATAGTAATAACTTATTTATGAAAAGGCTGCAACTCCCACACCTGCCTGACAGATGTTTGTATGGATGCATGGATTTCCACCTACTTTCACACCACAACTGAGTCATTTTCCTACAGCCTCACAAAACAGGCAAACACTGCATGTGCACACGAGGGTGTGGGTGTGTCACGTGCGTGTGCTGATAGAAAAACAAGGAGTGCAAAGCAAAACCATGCAGATGCAAAGTGCTGCACTGCCCGTGGTGGGTGCTGTAGGCAATGGCTGCTGACCCAAGGACCTCCATCACCCCGGGACTCCAGGGAGGACTCACGCAGTGACCAAGGACCTCCATCACCCCGGGACTCCAGGGAGGACTCACGGTACCGGGATGAATCCCTGCAGCTGACTGTACAGAGAAGGCAGCTCCACTCACCAGGGCCTGGGAACCTCCCAAGGTAAAGCACAGGCCCAGTTCTCAGGCTGCACAGATCACGGTGGTTTCATTCATTTCAAGCGAGAAGCAGATCACTCCAGAGAAATACAAGCTGGATTTTTCTCTCCGACCATTTAGCCAATAAGCCCCAGCTGAATTGGCTTACACACTAATTTTACAGTTTAGCCTCAGCTTGATATTTCATTCTGGGAGAAACTTACACAAGAGTCTCATGGAAATCCCCTAAACAGCTGCAAACATACTGGGACAGAGGTAACAGGGGAACACTACCAAAGGCAGAGAAAAACCCATCTACACCACAACCAAAAAAGTGCTAAAAACCACATCTGCACTTGGAAAAACAAAGAGCTTTACATCAGGATCATTCTTCACAGGTTATAAAATACTTACTGTAGATGCTATTTTGCTCTGACTAATCCTTTGAAATATCTGAGCTGTGAAAGTAAGGCAAATATACTTTTCATAGTCCATTAAAAAAGAGCCTAAGGAGGTTAGTCTTAAAACACTAATTATTTTTTCCTGTGGAAACTGGGGAATAGCTGAATAACAGGCTATTATACAACACCCTACACTAGCAAAGGTTCACTGTGAGACTGAAAAAATTATTATTGCTTGTATGGATTCAGTATGTCTTCATTTGTCAAACTGATCACAGAAGTCAATAAATCAGAAAAGCTGTAGAATCTCTGTAAATATAAACTAAAAGCTGCAGCCCCTTTGACCCCAGGCACTTTGCATTACCAGAATTCCTGACAATAAATACAGGGCATGACAGCATCAGTGAGCTTTGTAGCTTCCCTATGGACACTAGCAGAGCAATATGCAGCATGAAGACATTATTCAGCACCTGTGAGGAGAATTATTAGCTCAAAGGAAGGAATAGAAAAAATTAGACCAAAATCCACTTAAAGAGGATTAGGTAGGAGAGAGAACCTAGGGCACTTTGCAATCACAGGCTGGTAACCTTCATTAATCATAAGGGCAGAAATGCACAGTAGAGGATAAATTGTTCATGAAACCAAAACTTGGCCAAAATGTTAAATAATATATAACTATAGCACACTCAATACCAAACCAGCACAAGATGCATATGATTCTATAGGCCATTTGTGAGAAGATAAAAGAAAATGATGTCCCACTGGAGACTTCTGAAAATTAACGAGACTGTTGAGTATTCCCATAGCTGAGAGGGGTTTTTTCTTATTTTACAAGATGGATTGCAAATGTGCTTGAGCAAAATGCACAGTCATTTTTATCCTCTGCAGACTTAAATTCATTGGTGTGAGATGTGAGGAGATAAGCCAGGTTATACCCATGAACCTCCAAGTCAGAATGGGACAATGTATTTGAGCATTTGTGCATTTCCACAGCTTTATAAATATCCGCAGTATTTCACT